>OX336371.1:53181472-56118755 GCA_946902895.1 Fragum fragum
GGATCAAATCCATCAAGAAACAAGGGAAAAGGGGCCTTATCAAAATTTTATAAAGAAATCAATTTAAAATCCTCATTAACACTCTAGAGTCCACAGATTTCATTGGATTCTCTTCATCCTTTTTCAGAATGGTTGTACCATCATAAGGATCTTCCTTTCAAAATTTGGTCCAATTAGTCAAGAAACATGGGAAAAGGGGCTTTATTAAAACTTAATTTAAAAAATTCTAGTTAATACTCTAGAGTCCAAAGTTTTCATTAGATTCTCTTCAAACCTTCTGAGAACGATTGTAATATCATATAGATTGTTCCTTTTGAAATTGGGTAAAATCCTTCAAGAAACATGAAAAAAGGGGTCTTAAGAGATTTTAATTGTAAATTCTACTAAAAATCCTTGTTAACACATGATAGTCCACAGTTTCAAATGGATTCAATTCAAACTTCCACAGTATGATTGTGACATCATAAGGATTGTTCCTTTTGAAACTTGGTCTGATCCATAAAGAAACAAGGTAAAAGGGGTCTTAATAGTTTGATTAAAAAATCCTTGTTAACACTCTAGAGTCCACAGTTTTCATTGGATTCTCTTCAAACTTTCTCAGAAAGGTTGTACCATCATAAGAATTGTTCCTTTGGAAATTGGGTCTGATCAATCAAAACAACATGGGGAAAGGGGTCTTAAGAAAGTTTGATAGAATCATAACACCAACAATAAAGTATTGTAGGAAAAGGGGCCTTATGAGGACTTGATTGAAGTATCTTTGTAACACAATAGTGGCAACATTTTTTATCGGATTCACTTCAAAAATGCATGGAACATTTGGAAACACAGGAAAAGAGGCCTTACAGACTATCATTTAAAACATTCTTATTTATGTGATGAAGTTCACAATTCTTATCAGTTTGTCACAGATTTCACAGGATGATTGTAGAGTCGTAAGGAAATATCCTTTTGGAAATGAAGTGGATCCATCAGAAAATACAAGAAAAGAGGCCTTATCCATTTTCAGTCTAAACAACCCTGTTTATGTGATAAAGTTCACAATTATTATCAGATTCTGTTGAAAATTTCACAGGATCATTGTAGGGTCTTTAGGATACTTCCTTTTGGAAAGGGAGTGGATCCATCATGAAACATGGGAAAAGGGGTCTTAAGGATTATATGAAGGAGATAAAGTCCGATTTGTTATTTTTATTATATACGTTCTTCTTTAAGCAATTAACTTGCTTAAAAATCAGATTTTTTAATGGAAAACTTTATAACCAGTAGAGCGTCTCAGGCCCTCATGGGCCTCTTGTTTACATTTTTTTTCTTCCAAGAAAGACAGAGATATTCTATAAACATGAAATTGTTGACTGCAACTCAATTGAATTGAGACCAGTCTTAATTTGTGCAGTGCAATTATTGGATATGATCTTGCTAATATATGAGTTGGTAAATGCAAAACTTGAGTAAAATAGGAACTCAATACAGTTTAACTCCAATACCTTGTATTGTCCCAGTCCCAGTGAACATTCACAACAGAGGTTTTGAAAAATGACATAGCTATTACATTCATTACAATCACCTTAAACCCATTACCAGACAACAAAATTTTAAATTGTCCAAATTAGACGAAGTTGCTGATGACAATTTGGTAGAAAGCATTGTGGATAATACAGGAATTGCTTAAAACAAACAATTTCTTCATTATTCACAATGTTTACTAAAGTTTTTTCCTATGGTGGCATCAAAAACTATCATTGCATTGAAACCGGTAACTCAAGATTTACTTCTGCCTGCTACTTTCACAAACAAATAACAGCTGTCTTCAAGTCCTATCTAACAGCTTGTAACTAATACTCTTCAATTACTTGTGTAAAAAAGGGATGCGAAGAGAAAAATTCACTAAGAAATCCTGTCAGTCATAATTATCTTGTGTCCTTTCATGCTTATCTTTCCTATTTCAGTTTCTGTGCCAAAAGGATTCAACAAACTGAAAAAAGCTAGTTCTCTGAAAACTCTGGATTGTAAGCCAGGTATTAGAAATATCTCTAAACACACGTATTGTATAGTGGTTACGTTAAATGGACTTCTAAGTCTTGAAACTTATTTTCCAAAGTATGTTTCTATCATTCTATTGACTAGTTCTATTGTAGTTACTTTGCCCACTTGCTTGCATTTGTAAATTCTAACACTCAGCTTCTTAGTTAGCACTTACCTCTCTCTATTGTTTCACTAAGCTTGACATTATAGCTGTCTTTAACCAATCACTATTTATCAAGAAGATAAATCAATTCAATTACAAGCTAAAGTTAATAAGTATTAATAAAATTGCTTTGAAATACAGTCATTATGAAGAGGGAATGAATGGTTCCAGGAGTGATAAGAACTCATATTTTAAATAAAATATAGGAAAAAGTTCAGGCTCTATTTCATGCTTTCCTACACATTCCCGCTTTATAATGCCCCTCAAAACGAAATTTGGAAAAACATTGTGGACATTGAAGAATTGATTGCAATATAGTAATTTCTTCAATATCCACATTGTTTTCTACCCTAAATAGTAAAGAGTGTTTTAAATTTCACCAATTCGAAATTGTCAGCTCCAGCATTTTTTAATTTGGACCAGTCTATGATTTTGTTGATGGATAATGGAATAAATGATTGAGCGAAATGAACTCTTTTAGTGTCTTAATTTTTATGATGATAAACAGACACTTAAGTACAGTAAAACCTCTCAAAGAGATCATTTGTTGTATTTTTTGAAAATAGTCTTAATAGGAGGGTGCTCATATTACTGAGATTAAATTTTAAAAAAAAAGGGAAAAAAAGGAAAAAAACCTACCATCTAGAATAGAAAATATTTCAGTAATATGATGAGCATTGTGTAGATATAATTGACCAAAAACTGGCCCTGCTTACTTACTCCTTTGGCCATGCCCATTGACTCCAACAGGAAGTCATGCCTTGATTTTAAGCCGCGTTATTTTGCATAAGTAGAATGTAACAAGAAAAGTAGAATCATTGGTTTGAGATCTAAATGTCGTAATTATAGCTTGAATAAACTGTAGTTATGATGTTTAAGTCACCAAACAACAAAAATGTTTCACACAAATCATGGCTAAAGTTGGAGTTTAAATCTCAATTCAAGGCTGAATGAAGAATTTGATTGGTAGATATATTTCTTGATTGACAGCTGCAATTAGAATACCTTTTTTTTCCTCAATATTTTCCTCTTTATTACTATCAAAAACCAGGGGTTGTGAGTTATGGGCTGATGACCATCACAACATGGTCTTTTTTGTTGTATAGGACATAATCTTTTTGGACATTTTTTTCCCCTAAATATTTCTTCTCTTGAAGTTGCTAATTCTTTGAATTGAGTAATCAATGGTCAACTCATTTTTTCACAGGTGTCTACACTAGGTATAAACCATTCCTGCTCAAAGATAAGGGTATACTAAAGAGATTAATAAAGGTATGTTTCTCCTCTCTCCGTAGAAAGTACTGCACAGATTTCAACAAAATTTCACAGCAAGGATGGTAGAGTGACTCTTCATCAGATTCCTTCAAAGAAATTTGATTGGATAAAAACTTGGATTTGATGTGAAGGACTAAACTCCAAATATATTGTCTAGTGAAAATTTCTGAAGATCTTAGAAACCATAGCATGAATTTTGATTAAATTTCACAGGAATAACCCTTTGGTGGCTCTGTATCAGATTCCTTCAAAGAGTTTTGATTTGGTTTAAAATATGGCTTTAATGGGTTGAGCTAATTTTCATATATGGTATTCAGTGATTACTTTAAAAAAAATTCTCAGAGGATGGGTTTTAACCAATTTTCACGATAATGATAATGTGTGATCTTTTATCAGATTTTCTGAAGAAATTTTATAAGGTTAATTGATATTGCTTTTGAGGATTTGCCAAATCTCGGGCAGAGATCACATAATCATGTAGGGGAGAAAATTGTTATTGCTTGACTGAGAATAAGTGTTGTGTTAAGGAAAGTTACCTCCATGAAAAATAAAAGGTAATTCTTTCTGAAATGAGTTGTCTTATATGTTATAGAAAAATAAATTATGATAAATTCAGGCCAGTATTGTGAATCGGGTGCTCAAGCCCTCGTAGTTACATAAACACAGACAATTTAGCATAATTGATCAATATTATTTTCAGGGTATGCAGTCTAAACGTCCAGTTGAAGCTCAAAACGCTATTTTAAGACGGCATTTCTTGGAACTAACCCAAAGCTTTATGATACCATTAGTAAGTCAAGATAATTTGATTTTTACAGATGAATAAAGATAATTCAAAAGTATCCTAAATAACATTTCAGGGATAATCCTTGTTAACCCATTTCCCACACGGTGACGCTTTATGAAACCCCTCAAGAAAATCAATAAGGAAAACATAGTGTAAATTCAAGAAATTGCTTGTTAAAAGCTTTTTTCTACACATAAAGATAAAAAAAATCTGAAATTTTATAAACATTAAATTTTCGTCTGCAACCTTTTTCAATTTGGACTAGTCTAAAAATTTGTTGTGTGGGAATGGGTTAAAGCTGTTCTGAAGTTTGGTTCCTTTTAAGAATAATTTACTTATTTAGATAAATTCAATCAGTTAATAATTTCATGCCCTATAAACATTGATAGTATAGTTTTATTGGATAATTGACAAATTGCTGACCACGCCCACTGACCTCGGACAAGGCTGCTTGTTCGAGATATCAAACTACATTATTTTACATGATTTATGGTCAGGAATATAAAACTAATTGCAAAATGTTGATTTGCTACTTAAATGGTAGATTTTACAGATGAATAACGGTTTAACCCTTTCCTTTACAAACCGAGGATTATACTAAGCTGTGATTTTATATACTTGAGAAAACATTATGGAAAAAGGAGAAATTGCTTGAAACAAGCAATTTCTCCTTTTCCCACAATATTTTCTACCATATAGGATGGTTTCATTTGAATATGCATCCAATTTTCATCGTTGTCTTCAAACTCTTTCCATTTGGACCAGTCTAAAATGTTAAAAAACAGGAAAGGGTTAAAAGAAGTTTAAACAAAATTCGAGCTATAGTTGCAATGTTTAAGTAGCTAAACCAATTAAAATACTTGACATAAATGTTTGTCAACATTCACTTCTGGTCTAAATGAATGGTTTGATTGGTCAATCAATTTTTTATTGACAGTGACGACATGTCATTTAACCCATTCCAACACATGAACATTTTAGACTGGTCGAAATCCAAAGAAGTTGCAGACAACAATTTCAAGCTGAGAGAATTTGAGTATCTCTAGAAAATTAGGTTGAAAATGAAGAAATTGCTTGTAACAAGCAATTTTTTCATCTTCAACCTTGTTTTCCTCAAGTCTTTTCTTTAGGTGCATCAAAAGGAGGGATTGTGTTGGAATTGGTTAAACATATCAATGTAGGTTTACAATTGTAATAGTCACAAAGTAGATTTATAACCACCATTGTTGTTTTATTTTCAGGAAAGATATGTTGCCAGTTTAATGCCTTTACAACGAAATATTTCTCCACATAAGGTTAGTATCTGATTGTCTGGATAAAGTCATTGACTTTCTCTATATGTGTGCTCATTTCTGTCATTTAACCTATTACCAGACAATGAAAATTTACAATGGTTTAAATTCAAAGGAGTCACAGATTAAAGTTTTGATTTTAAAGAATTTTACTTATCTCAGTCTGTTTGGGTGAAAAGAATGTGAAAAATGAAGAAATTGCTTGTAACAAGCAATCTCCTCATTTTCAACATTGCTTTCTCAAACTCTTTTCTTGAGAATTGTTAAAAAGAGGTATAAAGTGCTTTATGAGCTCTGCTTTTCGGAGAAATCCCGAGTTATTGCTATAGCCTTGGTGTCGTCGTCATTGTCATGGTTGTGCGAAAACTTTGACATTTTGTGATATCTGTGGTTCTACTTAAGGCATTCACTTTAAACTTGGCAATCTTGTTCACTATCAAAAGAGCAACATATATTTTCAAGGGGATAACTCTAGTTGCATTTTATCCACTATCCAGCACCCAATAGCCAAGCATAGGCACTCGTAGGCGTTGCTCTTGTTTTCAATATACTTTCTTTTTTAAATGAAATTTGCTACTTGTTCCTGTTTTGACCACTCTAAAAATTAGTCCTCTGGTATTTGGTATTCATTCACTGATATACACATATTAGATATTTGTCTGGAATAGAAAAAATGAAGAAACAAACATTTATTTTAAATGGACTGGCTGGTAGATTGATTCTTTCATGTCTATATGAATGATTAGTTTGGTAGATTGATTCTTTCATGTCTATATGAATTACACTGTATTAGTTTGGTAGATTGATTCTTTCATATCTATATGAATGATTAGTTTGGTAGATTGATTCTTTCATGTCTATATGAATGATTAGTTTGGTAGATTATTTCTTTCATATCTATATGAATGATTTGATTGGTAGATTGATTCTTTCATGTCTATATGAATGATTTATTTGGTAGATTGATTCTTCATGTCTATATGAATGATTTGATTGTTAGATTGATTCTTTCATGTCAATATGAATGATTTGATTGGTAGATTGATTCTGTTATTAACGGCCAGAATCCATGACAATCGTTTATGTTTTGACTTCATAGTATGAGAATGCTATATACTATTTGAGCCTATGCATGACTTTCTAAGCATGTTTATGAAGTGCAGACACTGAACAGCCCAAACAGCCACTTTGTGCATTTCAAACAATCTCTTATTGTCGAAAGGAGCTTTGTGCCAGTTACTATTGAGCCCATCCCACACAATTTAGCTTTTTAGCTCACCTGAGCACAAAGTGCGAGGTGAGCTATTGTGATCGGTTGTTGTCCGTCGTCCGTCCGTCTGTCCGTCTGTCAGTCCGTCCACAATTTCTTTAAAAATCTTCTCCTCCTAAACCAGTAGGCCAATCAAGCTGAAACTTTGCTGGGATGTTCCTTGTAATTTTCAATCCCAGGAGCAGAGACATTTTTCATCCTAAGAGCATATTTTCAACATAGTACAAAATTATTTAGTCATGCTACATACCAAATATGAATGCCCTTCATCTATATTTCAGAAGGAGAAGACTTTTGAAAATGGGAATCTTCAGTAATTCTTTAAATATCTTTAAAAATCTTCTCCTCCTAAACCAGTAGGCCAATCAAGCTGAAACTTTGCAGGGATGTTCATTGGGTGAAGCTCTTCAAAAGTTGTTAAAAGAATTTAATTCCATCAAAAACTCTGGTTGCCGCGGCATATGAAAATGGGAATCTTAAGTAATTCTTTAAATATCTTTAAAAGTCTTCTTCTCCTAAACCAGTCGGCCAATCAAGCTGAAACTTTGCAGGGATGTTCATTGGGTGAAGCTCTTCAAAAGTTGTTAAAAGAATTTAATTCCGTCAAAAACTCTGGTTGCCGTGGCATTTGAAAATGGGAATCTTAAGTAATTCTTTAGATATCTTTAAAAACTTTCTCCTCCTAAACCAGTTGGCCATTCAAGCTGAAACTTTGCCTGGATTTTCCTTGGATGAAGCTCTTCAAAAGTTGTTAAAAGAATTTCTTTCTGTGAAAAACCATGGTTTCCGCGGCATATGAAAATTGGAAATTTTAGTAAATCTTTGATGTTGTTTTTTTCATAGACTACAAGGCCAAAGGCCTTTATATTTTGTAAAGAGCTTAATCATATGGTTCTCTATCAAGTTTTTAAATATTTAATTTGGGGTCAAAAATGGCCCCGCCTCTGAGGTCCGAAGTTTGGAAAAATTCTTAATAAGAGCAATTTCAAAAGGCTTCTCCTCTTAAACTATAAGGTCTAGGATATTCATATTTGGTATGTAGCAAAACTAGATGGTTTTGTACTATATCACAAAAAAGTTTTCATCCAAGGGTCAAGAACGGCCCTTAGTAGGGGTCCAAAAATTTGGAAAAACGCAAAATTTGAGTATGTTGAAAAAAATTCTTCATTTAAAGGTGAAGGGCATTTATATTTTGAGTGTAGCATAGCCTGGCTATTATCTATCAATTTTGATTAAATTATGCCTGTAGGTTAAAAAACACCCCTTCCCTTGGTGTCCAAAGTTCGTAAAAATGCTCAATTAGACCATGTTCAACAGTTTTCTCCTCCTAATCTACAAAGTCTAAGGTATTCATATTTGATTTATAGCATAACGAGATGGTTCTCTACTATCTTAGCTAAAATCTTAGCCCTGGGATAAAACATGGCACTGCCCCAGAGGTCCCAAATTTTGGAAAACACCCAATTAGAGCAATTTCAAAAGTCTTCTCCTTCTGAAATATAGATGAAGGGCATTCATATTTGGTATGTAGCATGACTAAATAATTTTGTACTATGTTGAAAATATGCTCTTAGGATGAAAAATGTCTCTGCTCCTGGGATTGAAAATTACATAAATCACATTGAAAGGATTCTTCTTAAATAGAAATGGAGAAATTGCTTGCTTTCTCACAATGCTTTTTTAAACCTTTTTCCCTGAGGGTGACAAATTCTGGGATAGTTTGGAAATCGATTAAACTATGAAGCCTAAGGCATTCATTTTCATTTTAAAGCATTACTGGATTGTTTTGTACAAAGCCCAAAATCTTATATTTGTTTTATTTATTTTGCTCAAGTTGTGTCTTTTTTATACAAAAAAGTACTATAATTTGCAGATGCCTCAGGTGAGCGATTTAGGACCATCATGGTCCTCTTGTTTAGCTCCCTAACCTGAAAAAAAGGCTTTTGACAACATTGTGGAAAAGAAAGAAATTGCTTGTTCCAATCCACAATGTTTTCTACCCAGAAAACCAAGGATTTTTAAAATTTCGAAGACTTGGAATTGTTTTCTTCAATTCCCTTCAGTTTGGACCAGTCTTAAGTATTGTCATTTCATAATGGGTTTAAGAGCTCGTGATGACAACTCCGATATGTCTGTGTGGATGTAGAGGCTTAACTGAGGCTTAACCCTTTCCCACATAACAAGATTTTAGAATGGTCCAATTTGACAGAACATGTGGCATTTTTTATGTAATGACATTTTAGACATTTTTGTTTTTTGGTTAGAGAACAAGGTGGAATATGAAAAAAATTGCTTGCTACAAGCAATTTAGTTATTTACCACAATGTTTTTAAAGCCTTTTTCTTGAGGGGTGTAAAGCGCTCATGACTTAATATGTGTTGTTAGAAATGTAGGGGACATGCTCCATTCTATTTGACAGGGCCCCCCAAGCCTGAGACAGTTTGAGGTAGAGGAGTTTATGAAGAGTCTGGATCAAGCAGGGCCACAGCTCACATCAGGGGTTAAAGGGGACTGGGAGGGGTTGTATAAAAGGTTTTTTAGGTCACCCAATTTTGAAGGCTGGTATTATCATAGACAGTATGAAGTGAATCAAAAACTACAAATGTTACATCTAGAGGCTCTCTGTCAGGCTGTAAGTATAGCTCTTGGGTTATTTTATCCATTATCATGCACTGAAAAGGGATGAATATGGAAAACATTATGAGAAAAGTATAAATTACTTCTCCACTTATCACAATAGTTCTACCCTTTCTGGCACACATTTCTGAATTTTTGTCTTCAAGACTAATCTAAACATACAATGTCTGGATATAGGGAAAATTATGTGCTTTTTCAGCTTAAACAAGCTTTGATTTGTCATCTGCAACTTCTTTGAATTTGGACCTGTCTGAAATTTCCTTTATCTTGATCAAATTCTCAAAACATTTCACAGTCTTGTTCATATTGATTGAGTGAGTTTGAAAATGGTTGAAAAAAAAAAGAAAGAAAAAAAGAAAATACTTAAAACAGTAAGCCATTTCTTCTTTTTTTCCAAAATTTTTGTACTTTGCACATGCTTTCATGACCATCATATCATCTTCTAGGCAAAGATTCATTACAATTACTTTTATTAAAGTTGAGTTCTGTCTGACTGTCCTTGTAATAATGCTATTGCTTTGAAACTTTTCACAAGTCCTTGTTACCAACATAATATCTTCTAGGAAGATTCATTTCTTACTCATTCTAGGAAGACATGCATTTTAGTGGAATTTTAACCCCTTTTGACTAAAAAAATCTTAATTGAAAATTTTCTAGCTCCATTGGCTGAAAGCCATAGGGCTATTGTCATGGGTGGTGTCAGTCATGCATGCATGCATGTGTCTGTTTGTCCGTCTACAAACTTTTACTTTAGAAGTTTTCATCTTGGAAACTGGTGGATGGATTTCAACTAAATTTTACAGAAATAATACCTGGATGACCCCTTATCAAATTCCTACAAAGAATGAAAGGTTTGAAATATTAAGAGATTTCAATGACAAGATTTATTTGCCACACATGGTGAATATGATTCAGTTTATATTGAATTTCTGAAAAAAAAACACCATTTGCTCAATCAGTTCTATCAAGCCTGTGGAGCGATACAGCGCCTCTAAATAAATAAAATACCTCTAGGTTATATCTATTACTACTTAGGTATGCCTAATTTCTACATTGAATTGCTATTACTATCCAGCACTCAGAATAGTAGAGCGTTGATGTCCACTGACAGCTCTTGTTAACCCTTGTCACTCTGAACCCAGAATATTCCTGTTCTTGCACGAGGTATAGACAAAGATCAGCCTGTACATAAGTGCAGACTATTCTTTGTCTACACCATCTGTGTGTTTCATTCATGTATTATTTATTACGTTGATATTCAAAAGAAATAATGACCAATAAATAATGCTTTTAGTGCTTTCAGCCCTTTGATTTTAATGCAATTCCAGATGTAAGTCAGCATGACAAGGGTTAGAATAAGTATTCTCTGAGCTGCTGCTGGTAATTTATTTCAAATGGTATGTCCAAAATTTTGTCAAATGCTAAGGGGTAAAGAATCATTCAATGGACAACTGTCTTCTTTCAGAATCTGGTAGATTGGATTCAAGATAAGGAAGAAGTAGAAATAGTAGATTTGATTTTGAGAATACGAGAAAAATTGGTAAGTTTATAAGTGTGAATGGTCTCTCTGTCATGAATGTTTCCTAGGATTAACCTGTTCTCATACAGTGATGCTTTTGGACGTCCCTCAAGAAAAACAATTTGGAAATAATTATGTTAATGAATAGATTACTTGTAACAAGCAGTTTCTTCATTTTATACAATGTTTTGTATTTGGAAAGTTGACAAAATCTAAAATTTCATAAACTTTAAATTGTCATCTGCAGCTCCTTTCGATTTGGACCAGTCAAAATTTTAATGCGTGGGAATGAGTTAATAAATGTGAATGGTCTCTCTATCATGAATGTTTTCTAGGAGTTATCAGAAATGGAACTTGTCTCTGTTTCCCAATGTATAGAGCACACACTCTTGAGACAAATTTTTTTGGTTATATTATCAGAACAACCCAATATACAATTAATATGAATGTCCAATAGAAATCAGACAGGTCGATTTGAGCTTTTACTGGGCTGATACACATTTGTTTGATATGTCGTGAGTAGGTTTATTTATGTTTCAAAGATTTGCTGCCCATGACAGTGTAGCTATTAACCTATTACCAGACAACACAATTTTAGACTGGTCCAAATTCAAAGAAGTTGCAGATGACATTTTTGAAATGATGAATTTTTGAACATCTTTGTCTTTTGGGGTAGAAAACAAAGTGGATAATGAAGAAATTGCTTGTAACAAGCAATTTCTTCATCTTCCACAAGAGCCGCCGTCATAGCGCAGTTGGTAGCGCGTCGGACTGTCAATCTAGAGGTCCCGGGTTCAATTCCCGACGGCGGCACTCATCCTTTCCGACTATTTGTCTCTCACCAATGGGTCCATAATCGTAGACCTATGTGGGAAAGCAGCTGGAGGCTAGGAAAGGATGTAATGGTAGTACTGGTGTGAGAAATACCAGGAATCCATTGTTAGGTGCTCCAGCCGCCGCGATATGATTGAAAGATTGTTAAAAGCGGCGTAAAACCCCATTCAAATCATCTTCCACAATGTTTTCCAAAGCTTTTCAAATGGGGAGGGGCATCCAAAAGCGTGATCATGTGGGAATGTGTTAATGAAAACAGTATTCATAATCTAGAGATTCATTAGATGACCATCATAAACTTTGAATATTTATGTTTTAGAAATTTGAAACTAATAATGATGTGACTTAAAGACGACAGTATTTATAAACTACACATTCCCTTGGTGACCATCATATTCTTTGAATATTTATGTTTCAGTAGTTTGCTAATGTGGCTGTAAACCCGTTCCTGTTAAACCTGGAATTTTACCTTACAGTGATTTATACTTAAGAAAATACTGAGGAAATAGAACAAATTGCTTGTTACAAGCAATTGCTCCTTTTCCCACAATATTTCTACTGCGTAGGATGGTTTCTATTCAAATTGCATCCAATTTTCATTGTTGTCTGCAACCTCTTTCGATTGGGACCAGTCCAAAATTTGGAAAACCAGGAAAGGGTTAAAGAAGACAATATTCATATTCTAGAGAAACGCATGAGAACTATCATATTCTTTGAATATTTGTTTTCAGAAATTTGCTGCCAATAATAATGTGGCTGTTAAAGACGACAGTATTCATAAACTAGAGAAACACATGAGGGCCATTATCTCATCACTACCAGAAGATCTACAGTCAGTGTTAAATACTTGATGGTGGTGTTTGTAGTTAGATATGAACTACCAATCAAAAGTGGGATTGTGGCAATTTGGGTGTTCATTCCCAAAGAAGTGCTTAAAGATTCAAATATGGTTTCAACAAAGTGCTCTTCATAAATTCTGTTGAAATATAGCAGATCAGAAAGGATTTTACATGTGTACAAAGCATTTAGTAGTGTAGTGTATCTTATCATCATGATATGGAAGATAAATGGTTTTAATTTGTACCTGAATGCTTTTCCAGGGAACCAAATTTTAGATTGGTCAAGATTAAAAGTATGTACTTTTTCTTTAATCAACATTAATACCGGTCACCCATATGGCAGCATTCCAAAAAGACATCTCAACTAGTTGTTACAGATTGTAGTGCAAAGATAAAGCATGCATTCAAAGATAAAAGCCCTGTGGTCATTTCTCAGTAGAAAGCACTATTGGGGCCAGGGTATTACCAGTACTTCACATTTGACAGACATTTAGGTTGTTAGATGGGTCAAGCTTACTATTTCTGTAAACGCTTTCTTGTATATCACTCTTACCTCTTGTCATACTTAATAAAATCCTATTAAGAAGCACATTAAAATCAAAGGGCTGACAGTACTGGATGTAATCACTGTGGGTCAATAGTTCTTTTGAAAATGTGTGTTGTAAACAATTCTGGCTTAAAAGGGATAGGCAGGAGGTGTAGACTAAGGTCAGACTGCATATATGTGCAGGCTGATCTTTTTCAATACTGCCTGCAAAAACAGGAATATTCTGGGCACAGCATGACAAGAGTTAAGATTGTATCAAAATAAGAAAGTGTATGGTATTTGATAAATTAAATACTCAATGTTAGATAGGTCACTTTATGCCTAGTCTTTAAATAATGATGAACATTTTTTTTTTTCGTGTCCTATATAAATGTTGACTAAACATTTTGGATGGACCCTTCATTGTAAATTTTTGACTTTCTTAAAGATAAACAGTTGACCATTCAACAAAATGAACTATTACACTATTCACAGAATGTAGCTAATTGTATTATATTTGGCTTTTTTGTACCGTCTTGTCAGTCCTGTAGTTACTCTACCTTATCTAGAAAGAGTTTGTTAACCCTTTCCAATTTAGGAAATTTTAGACTGGTCCAATTTGAAAGACACTGAGGATGATAATGAAAACTGAGTGAAGAAAGAAATGAAACTATCCTGTGGTAGAAAATAATGTGAGAAAAGAAGAAATTGCTTGTTACAAGCAATTTCTTCTTTTTTCACAATATTTTTTAACAATGAAATCATATTGACATAAAAACCAGGGACTGTACAGGAAAGAGTTAGTGTCTTATAAATGTTTTTATAAGTGCTGTAGAATTTACAGGTAAAACCATTCCCACACTATGACACTTTTTCATGCCCCTCAAGAAAAACATGGGGAAAGCATTGTGGATAATGAAGAAATTGCTTGTGACAAGCAATTTCTTTTATCCACTATGATTTCTATCCCAAAAGACAAATACTTTTTTAAAAATTTCATCAACTTGAAAATGCCATCTGCAACTTCTTTCAATTTGGACTAGTCAAAACATTTCTTGAATGGGATAGGGTTAAGATACAGGAATCGGGACCATGAGATTCATTGCTAAAAATTTGTGAATCCTTATAAGGAACTTTGACTGCCTTTTCAATTTATACAGTGAAATCCTTTTAAATGCAGCTTGATAATATTCAATGCTAAATTGTAAATGACAATATGCACTAACATTAGCTTATACAATAAATAGTTTCTTTTAATAGCAACTTCTGTAAAATACAACATAAGTGTAGAAAAATTAGTTTTGCAACTAATAGGATTCCACTGTATTATGTTTTCCACTAAACAGCTTGATACATTATGAACTCAATCTTGTTGGATGAAAGATTTACAAAAAAAGTATTTGACAGCTATTACCTCTTAAGTGTTGATTTTTCTTATGAAGTCTCGCATCAGATAGTTAACCCATTCCCACTCAGTGATGCTTATAGACGCCCCCAAGGAAAAAAGCTTTATAAAAATTGTGAAAAATGAAGAAATTACTTGTCATTTCCACAATGTTTTCTACCCAGAAAGTTAAAAAAATCCAAAATTTCATAAACTTTAAATTACCATCTGCAAGGTCTTTCAATTTGGGCATGTCTAAAAATTTGCCGTCTGGTAATGAGTTGAGACATTCCTGGTTACCAATTCGAAACTTGCAAAGCCTGCGTCCCACAAAACCCTTGTTGTCTTGTTTTATGGACACCTCTTCGCAAAATGATGTATGCATGCGATAAATTCCTTCCAAACAATGCTTTCTGAAAGAACATCTAAACTTTGATCCTTTGTGTTTTCTTTTAAATGTGATGAAATCAAAAATGTTTACTCTTCTTAGGTAGTGGGCTGTCTTAGGTAGCTGGCTGCCTTAAGTCAATGAAATACTTTGAAGCTATGTGTGTATGATGACTTAGGGACACCTAGAAACAAATAAAATAAAAAGAGAAGGGATCTAGCAGAGTTTGATCTGGGATACCTGTAATAATTCAGAATTAACCATACAATAGGGTTTTACTACTGTTCTTGATTCAAAGAATCCACCAGGTGCAAAAAGTTTCCATTCTGGTTAACCTGAGCTGTTGACTAACCCTTGTCATGCTGAATAGAATTCTGTCTTAAAGCTGCATTGAATCAAAGGGCTGAAAGCAATGGAAGGCATAACCCATTCCCACACAATGACACTTATTGAAGCCTCCGAGAAAAAAAGCTTTGGAAATAATCAGTCATTCCATTCTCAGAAAACAAAGTTTTAGACTGGTTCAATTTCAAAAGTGTTACAAACAACAATTTAAAGTTTATGAAATTCTAGATTTTTTCAAATTTCTTGTTAGAAAACATTGTGGAAAGTGATGAAATTGCTTGTTGCAATTTCTTTATTTTCGTGTAATGTTTTGCAAAACTTTTTTCTATAGGGGCGTCACCATGTAGGAATCAGTTAAACAAGTAAACTGTGCACATGGAGTGGTCTCCCATTATACTCACTCCTGTCATCTACAAGCTAAAGATATATATATTGTTTTCATCATATCTATCTGTTTGTCTGTCCATCCATTGACATGATGTTTCCATGCTCTAACCCTTCCGTCATTTGACCTTGAAGCTTTTAACAAATGTTATCAGTGACTGAAGGAAGTGCTCTATTGATTTTTTATAACTAGGTCAATGTCACTAATCATGTGTTAGAAATAGTTCCAAATTCTGAGAGCTCTCCTATTGTGACAAAGGCTAGCAGGGCTATTTGTCAACCCTGCTTTAGTTCATACTAGTCTTTTTTTGGGTGAAATTTGATATATTAAGATAGAAGTTGATTTTTAGCTAAACTATTCAAAGAAGGGGGGCTATTCTAGTCACCCGGGCGTTGGAATCAGCGTTTGTTTGTTTAAACCTTATGTGCAAGTGTCATTTCTCAGTTTCTACTAATGCTATTGCTTTGAAACTTTGCAAATGTTTTTGTGGCATTAATTCCAGCCTCTAGACACATATTCAGTACTCTGACATTCATCTTAGTGGAGTTTTAACCTTTTTGGACTTAAATTTTTTTGGTTAAACCTTGCATGCAACTGCCATATATCTTTAATAACTCTCTTCCTACCAATAGTATTGTTTGGAAACTTTGCACATACTTTTATGACCATCATATCATCTTCTAGGCAAAGTTTCATTTTCGGAGTAAGAAATTCTTGTTTGACTTGAAATTTTAATTGAAAGATTTTTTTATCTCTATTACAACTGAGGTATTATGGATTATGTCAACATTGAGTTGTTGTTGCCATCCACCAGCCAGAATAGTTGAGCGTTGCTGTCCTCTGACAGCTCTTGTAACATGAAACAGGCCTTCATTTCAAACCATTCATTTTTTTGCCTATGTCCCTTTTGTGCCTTTTTAACTATTGTCTCATTTTATCTAATCCTATTTAGGAAGAATATACACAGAATTCATATTATTCCTTTACCAAACATATCAAACTGAATTTATTGTGTTAACCCATTACTAGACAACCACAATTTAGACTAGTCCAAATTGAAAGAAGTTGCAGACAACATTTCAAATTCACTAAAACTTAAAGATAAGTGCCAGATAGGGTAGAAAATATTGTGAAGGTTCCGGGGAAGGTACTTTGCTATGGTATGCAAATTAGGAAACCTCCAGAAAAGGGAGTGGCTAATTGGAGTTATAAATAGGCAATGTTGACCTATTTTGGGTTGAAGATTCTTTTCTCTGAATGGTTTGCTTTGTTTACCAGCTCCACACGTAACAATATTGTTAGAAAAGGAGAAATTGCTCGTTTCCATAATCATATGTCTTTTAGCATCATTTAGTGGTAATGGGTTAAGAGTAGAAAATGCTTTTGTAGGGAATAGTTACCATTTAAAATTGAGTTCATTAACCCTTTTCTATTCAACCCCTGTTTTACATCCCTGGGATCTTATAATTTAAAAAATATTGTAGTAAAAGAAGAAATTGCTTGTAGCATGCAATTTCTTCTTTTTCCACAATGTTTTCTACCCTACTAAATCATTATTTTTCAAATTAAATCCACTTTAATTTTTCGTCTTCATAACCTTTGAATTTGAGCAGGTCTAAAATTTTGCAAAACAGGAAAGGCTTAAGGTAAAAGTTGTGTGGTCATGAAACACAGAAATTATAAATGAGTTTATTTATAAACAAATAAAAATAGGCTCTGAAGAGTCTTTATTTGTTTTTGATGACAATCTCACTGATTAAAAATTTCTACATTCCATTTATTACTTTGACAGAAAATTTGGAAGATATTTATTGAATTCCTTGATTTCTAGCTTTCCTGAACTTAAATATGCCAATAGTGACCTTTTGTGACCCTTGAATGTTTGTCTTGCAGCATCAATAATTTAAGTGTTTTATTCTGTAGGTGCCACAATTGTCGATCTTTCTTCATGGAACATGGTCAGAAAGTTTGTCAGGTCATTAGGGTGATCCCTATTGAAAATGTGACCATTCCATGGGAAACACTGGGAAGTTTGTAATGACAATTATACTGTTTTCATGCCTCGATCTCAATAAACTAGATAAGACAGTTTATCAGGTCTTAAGGATGCCTCCTACTGAAACAAAACCTTCCATTTGAAAAAGGAAAAAAAAGGTAGGTCACCAGGACAAATCTTTGATAAATAAACTGCAAAGTAACAAGCTAAGCAATTTCTTCATTTTCAACTTAGATTCCCTGAACTGTTTTCTTGAGGGGTGTAAAAAGGTGGGATTGTGTGGGAATGGGTTAATCATGTAAATGTTAATTAGACTTGGCAGTCTCTAAACAAATAATCCAATGAATTTCTAGAAACATCCCAGTCAAAAAAGGGATGCAGACAACAATTTAGTCATACTACATTTCTACTGTTTTTGATCATTTTTTGTCATTTGAAAAGTTTCAAAGTTATCTGCTTTTACTTTAATGATTTTTATTAATCCCTTTTAAGTTTTTCTTCAAACTGTATATGGAATCAAAATGAGATGTTGTTGCTTTTATTCTTGTAATTCCTTGTTTTGTCATGTACAATATTCATTCTTGATGCTTGTTTTTCATGTTGGGTCAAATATTTGCTAGCCAAAAACCTTAACTTTCCATTCTTTTTTTTCCATTGCCTAATTAGACTTTAGTTTACTCTCTTAAAAGTAATACTTTCATGGGTATTCTGAAATCAGCCTGTCTGTCGACCCATCTCTGTCTGTCTGTCCATTTACAAAATACTGTTAATTTTTGTTGCAAATTCTGCCTACAGTTTTTCCTCAGTTTTACCAAAACTTAATGGATATATTTGTCACATACTAAAGTTAAGGAAGATGTTGTTTTAAAGTGTAGACTTCACCCTACTGAAGAGTTATCTTCTCTTGAAATTTCCCTGTATACACATTTACTGGTAATGTTGTGTTGTAGACTTCTACAATTTTGCTTTTACCGTACTGAAACTTTGTGAATACTATGATTACATGCTGAAGTTGATTATTTTATATACACCTCCTTCAGCATTCTTTCCATTTTTCAATTTTATAGATATGTTGATCATATGTTGAAGTTTGGCAAATGGTAACTTTTAGATTTCAACTTAATTATATCATTTTGAACTTAGTCATTTTTTTCTTAACTTACCCCAAAACAATTTCTCTTTTTGATGCCCCTCAAGAAAAGAGCTTTGGAAAAATATGAAGAAATTGCTCAGTACAATTTTTTGAATATCCACAGTGTTTTCTAACCAAAAAGACAAACATTTTCAACATTTCATTAACTATAAATTGTCATTTGTAACTTTTTATGCCCCCGCATTGATAAGATCGGGGGCATATTGTTTTACCGTGTCCGTCTGTCTGTCCGTCTGTCAGTCTGCAAAACTTAACCTGCCAACTAAATATTTTCCTATAACTTCAACCCTGATTAAGTTACAATGCTAATATTTGGTATGTTGATAGGTCTCAACAAGGCGCAACTGGGGAATGTCATTTCATCAAGGTCAAGGTCAAAATTTTAACCCTTTTCCCTAAAACAAAGAAAAAAAAAACAATAAAAAAACACCCGTTTCTAAAGAATTCCTGTTTCAGGGGCATGGTGTTTCACAAACACATCTTGTTTTAATTTTGATCAGTCTTAAATTTTGTCATTGAGTAATGGGTTGATTTGTAAATGAGTTATTTAAGGAAACAAGCGCCTCATAACTATGAAAGTGCTGGCAGGGGTATTAATAATTTCCCACACAATCCCACTTTTTGGTGCCCCTCAGGAAGAAAGACTTGGAATACATTATGGGAAAATAAGACAATGCTTGTAAGAAGCAATTTCTTTTGTGCCAGAAGCAAATACAAATACTTTTCTGAAATTTCATAAACTAAAAATTGTTGTCAGCAACTTCATTCAAATTGGACCAGTGTAAAGTTTTGTTGTTTGGTAATGGGTTAAGTCACATCTAATGATAAGCTGTAGTTTTGAGTACATTGAACCGATGGAATTCAGCTTGTGTTACCTTTTGAATTGATTTTGAAGTGAAGGCTTACTTGGGATGGAAACAGTTTTACTATTTTAATCATTTAACCCATTCCAACATATTGAAATTTTAGACCGGTCTAAAATGAAAGGAGTTGGAGACAAAAATTTCAATTTGTTGAAAGTTTTAAAAATCTGTGTCTGTCTCAGTAGAAAACAATGTGAAAAATGCAGAAATTGCTTGTCTGCAATTTCTGCATTTTTTCACATTATTTTCCAGAACTATTTTCTTGGGGGCTTGAAAAGGAGGGGTTATGTGGGAATGGATTAATGATAGTTACTCAATAATTCCAGTTGATAATACTGTACAGAGAAGGAGCATGCTCCGGATATATATTTATTTCATGTTTTATATGTCGAACTTACAGATATCTTAGTATGAGAATTAAAATTGTTATACAAGTTTATTGTTTGTGTTTATATTCCCTTGTAGGGCTGGTTCACACCAAAGAATTGACCAATTACAGATGACAATTAGGAAATCAATCAAACAATCAAAGCATTCATTTAGACCAGATGAGAATTGAAAAATCTGACATTTGCAGACATTTGTGTGGTTTTTTTTGGGGGGGGTTTTAAGTGTTGTAACTAAAGCCTGAACAAGTTATAGTTACAATATTTTAGGTAGCCAACCAACCATTTACCTTTCTGTTGCGCTACTGGCCAATTTAACGCCATTTGTTGAGCTTCCTGTCAGAGTAAGTTGTCATGGCCAGCCGAGTCGATGGGCATGGACAGTGTATTTCGTGGACGTGTCCACCGGAGTCAGTGGGTGTGGCAGTTAATCTGTCAACCTGAAGGATATTTAAATTAATATTAAAACCCAGTCAATTTAATGTTTATTCGTCTCTATATAGATTAAGTGTATGTAAGACATGTTATTGGAAACCAGTCTTTAAAAGTGCAGATCTAGGCTGACTAAAGTTTGGTGTAGATTACTGTAGGGACACTGTTAATAAAATATCATTTGATCAATCATATCATTTATTTAGGTTTATATGTGAAGCATATTCGTTACCTTGACGACTTAAATTTCTTAGCTGTAAATAGTTCAAGCTGTAGCTAGGACGTTTAGAGTGCCATTCAGCAATTTGCTTTCCCGTGTATGTTCCTTATAATAAATTATACAATTGTTTGTTTGAAGATATTTCATTATTTTCCGTAATGGATTTTTATTCTTTTGTTTTATTCGGGGGGGGGTGTTTCCTCGGGGTGGTGTCATGAAAGAGTGGATTAGTTTCAATTGGTTAATAAGTCTGGTTGAGCGGTACAAGGTTCAAATTAGCTCACCTGTGCACAATGCGCTCATTGTAAGCTTTTGTCATCTTTAAATTTGCGTCATACGGCACCAACAAAATATTTACACCCTATAGGCCTCGATTTTTATCAAACTCATTTGAAATTTGCCAGGGCAAGGGGGTCTTACTGACAGTTTCTTACACTTAAGGGGTCACAATGTTATTTACAATCTTTATGAAATTTTGTCAGATTATTATTATTATTATTATTTCAGATCTAAAGCATGAATCGGTATTGGTTCCGATGTGAATATTCAATATGAAACTTAGGATACGTGGTGACAATTTCTTTTTATTACAATATAGAGACCATCGTTTTGATTCAATATCAATCGTTCTGAAACTCGATAAGAGTGTTAAATGTAAACGTGTGGAAATACATTGAAGATTAGAACGATCATTTGGATGGGTTTCTGTGTGTAAATTTGGGCACTCCTTTATCATGTAAGGATAGTCACTACGACCAGAAACACTTGATATTGAAGTCTGGTCCAGGTGCGCAATACAGAGCCACAATGGCTCTCGAGTTAATGGAATTTGCAGTCCGAAAATTGTATACAATAGTTGTAAATTAAAAAGAAAGGGTTGGTGTATGGAAATTAAACAGAACTTTCGTTTTTCCTTGACCAGGATCTTTGATCGGAAATCGTTCGTAGCCTATTTTGCGCTATGATAATTAATATGCCCGTTTAAAGAAAACGAACTATCTGGAAATGCCGATAGAAATAGTTTAAATGGAGTTTGATCTAGCACAGGTGAATCAGTAAGTGAGGTACGGATGAATATCCTGATATGACTTCGTTGGGAAAATCCACACTTGGAAAACATTTCAACCCCGGTCAGCCTACACTCTTTTTGCAGAATTACAATGACCGATACCTAATAGAATGCAAATATGGTTCTTTCTCGCATGACTGGTCTCTCATTGGTTAGAAAACATTATAGCCAAACTTTTGGAAGACGGGAGTAAACTTGTACGTTGTTATACGTGTGTAGCTGTGATTGCTTGAGATCCATTCTACTCGAAAAGCAACATTCGTTTTAGAATTATATATATAAAAACTTTCAGCGGTATTATCATTACCATACCATTCGTTATGTTTTATGGGACAGTAAATTCACAACTTTGGCAACTAGACATTGTCGTAAAGCGGACTAATACTCCCCAATTAGCGCTTGTCCATGTAAAAGTGCTTTCGCCAAAGGGCCATAACGAAAAAAAACGGACTTTTTAATTAAAGGGCAATAACTCCGTCAAAAATCAATGGACCATAACCAAAATAGGATATGCACATGTCTGACTTATACCGAGTCTTTCTGTAAAATTTTTGTCAAATCCATCCAACGGTTGCTGAGAAATTGAGCGGACACGATTTTTCACCAAAGGGCCATAACTCCCTCAAAAATCAATGGACTGTAACCAAAATGCAATATGCACATCTCTGCTTGATACTGATTATATCAGTGAAGTTTGAATCAAATCCGTCCAATGGTTGCCGAGAAATTGAGCGGACACGAAAAAGCTACAGACAGACCGACCGACCGACGGACCGACAAGCTGACTCCTATATACCCCCAAACATAGTTTTTTTTTGTTTTTTTTTTTGGGGGGGGGGTATAATTAGCCGCTTTAAAACCAAGTCGAAGGGCTGACAGTCTAAAGAGTCGCGGGTATACCAGTGAACATGTTAAGGTCTAATATTAAACTTGCACAACAAAACCATTAAACACATTAACCCTTAATAGTTTGCACAATGCTAATATTAAAATTTGACCGAGTGGAATTGGTTTTACCTTGGTCAAAGGGAGGTTTCGACGTTTCCGAAGCTTAAATAGGAAAAAAAATCGAAAACGCTCAAACTTATTCAATACTTAAATATGAGCCAGGTATCGTCTTGGTGGTAATCTGATGACTTAAAAGTGACTTTTTGTTTTTGTCTAGCAAATGCTCAGCGGAATCACGAGTACTTTTTAAAATTCACTGCACCACACCGCATGACCTCATCTGCATATGACCCTTATTCAGCCGTAGAAACAAAGTGGTAATTTAAATTATGTCATATTAAGTGGTAAGTGTCTTTATCTATATAAACTCTTACGACAGCTTTGAAAATGATCTTTACAGAATTGAGAATCGACTAGCTACCATAACACCCGGTAACGTCACTATGACTTTGGGTTATGCGAGTTCAAATAAAAAGGGTGATTTCAACGGTTAAATACACCTCGTGACTTTCCCAGTATACATTCCAAAAGTCCAGGCGAAATCTAATAGTACATTACCTGCCTACCTAGACTATTAAGGAAATGTCCTAGTTTATTTTGATAAACGATCTCTGATTTTCGCAAAGCTACTTTTCAAATTATCATATTCAAACAATATGAGAATAATTGTATTTAAATATTCGGCACGATTAAAACAATCGATACATTTCTTTAGCCCATGTTATTTCAGAGACTAGTATTGTGACAAAGTTTCAAGAAAGTTTACCCAAAAAATGAAGGCTTTAGAGTGCACCCCCAAATTGGACAAACGAAACTCGATCGTTTAAACGGCAATCAAACTAGACCAAGTTCCCACTCCGTCAATGTTAATCCGGTCCGACGCAGTACGAACCTGTGCGACGTAGACGGAAGGCAGTAGGAACCGATTAAGACGTAATGGTATCTTTATTGTCTTGGCTGACATGAGTGAATTCTGAACATGTTAAAAAACATAGCGAGGACCTTATCGAATCAGGACGTAGTAAGGGCTCAATAAGGACGTGGGAACAACGACATTGACGTAGTGATAACGGGGCATAAACTTATATGGTCTTCATTGACGAATACAAACCTGGTATGGACGGGAAAGATTGCGCTGCATTGTTACTGAACTTGCAGAACGAAAGATAACAGAGAATGCGTGGACTTGAATTTATAAAAAGATCACAAAGGGCGCAGTGAACGTAGTAAACGCACAGTAAGCGCGGGATGCGATGTGAAAGGTCTTAGAATGAACGTAATAAAAACGCAAAGGCCGTTGTGCATACTTTATCAAGCGCGTGTTAAAACTTAGCGTGTTAACGTGTTAAACGCAGTGACATCCTGGCAGGGGCGTGGTAAAGACGTACAACCAACTTGAAAACTTTTTTTCTGCATTACATCCCATTCTCCCTGCGCTTGTCAAGTTTTAAGAACACAGTACGGTCTTTGTGTTCTTTGTCTGAAAGTGACGGGGGCATTAGAAAATACCCGAGAAAATGTTGATAAGGAAAAACAGTTCGTGAGAGGGCGTTACTTAATTTAAAAGAAGGTACTTCGTTGGTATTTACTTGAAAACGCGAAAATGTTAAAGTAGCAACAAAATAAAGTACTTGCCCATATTTAAAGGAGTTGCACATGACAATTTTCAGTTAATCAAATTTTAACAATCCACTTCTTTTACAGTAGAGAGAATACGGTGGATCATTAAGAAAGTCTGCGACTTAGCCAAAATATTATCGAAGCAACAAGGGATAATAGCGTCCATTTTAGAAGACAGTCCCTATTGAAAAAAAGGTTGTTGTTCATAATTTATAGAATTTATCACTTTAAATGAGACTAACATACTCTGCAATACATCATCGATTCAGAGAAAAACAAACTTACGCCCTTCATTCACACATATTGTTACTTCTTCCTTAATTTGAACTGATGCACGAACCTTACCAAAAACCTGGCTTACTCATCCAAAACGCTTTGGATTTTGGTAACACCTCTAGGCTTCATAAATGTAACTTCTATATATTAAGAGTACGACTTTTTAGACTAATAAGTGCATTTTAAAAGAGAGAGAGAGAGAGAGAGAGAGAGAGAGAGAGAGAGAGAGAGAGAAAATGGTCAAATAAATGAAATAAAAGAGGGAGAAAAAAAAAGTCGGATAAGATATGTTGCACTAAAATCACGATCTAAATAAACACCCTATGATGAGATAAAACACACACACAAGTGAACCATTGGTTTTTGAAAGCATGACCCGGTATCAAAGTCCTGAAACCAAGAGCAAACATTGCTACAAAGTTTCAAAATATCTATACCAGAAAGATAGCTAGTAAATTACAAAGAGGGTTACTCGAGATACGATCCAGTGACCTATTTTTGATCCCGTGTAACACTGAACTTGACAGGCTATTTTGAGACAAACATTCTGAACCAATATCAAGTAAATTGGGCAAAAAAAGCGGATTCTAGAGTACATAAAAAGTATTTCTCTCATTTGACCTAGTGACTTACTTTTTCCTCAAAGTGACCAAATTTTATTTTTGAGATATTCTGAAGAGAGAAATTCTGACCAAATACCAAGCCGTTTTAGTTTGGCCTCTTGAGTGTAAAAAATGAATTTCTAAGCTTTAACCTGCTGACCTAGTTTTTTACCCATGAACCCAGATTCGAACTTGGCAGACATATTATGGAAACAACCATTCTGCAAAATTTGAGCCTAAAATGCGCCCTCGAGAGTGCACAAAGGTATTTCTAAGATTTGACCTAGTGATAAAGATTCTGATACAATGTGACCCAATATCGAATTTGACCGAGTTATTATGCTGACAAATATTCAGACCAAGTTTAAGCCAAAAAAATTGACCTCTAGAGTGCTCTAGATGATATAAATAAATGTTACAGACAGAGCTTTAATATTTTGTATGAACATTTCCTTTTAGTCTTTTACTAAACTACTCCGATTTATCACTTAAGGTCAAAATATGCCCTATGTTGTTGGATTGCGGATTCCACTTAGAGATAAACAAAGTTAACAAAGTGAAATTTATATGATGCCTACTGCTGGCTTCTTAAAAAAATATCATCCATTTTGCAACTGTAGTCTTATTCCTCTTTGTTCAACCATGAACTTAGATGAACTTTTCAGGGCAATGTTGACAATCTTTTTGGTATTGGGGCTGGTTACTCTAAAATACTTCAATTTTCTTTTCTATTTTCCTTTTTTTAACTTAGAATTTTGTAAATGAAATTAGACAAAGCCTTGAATAAGAACGATCTTGCACTGCAGTAGATTTAATTGCCAAACTATACTTTTTAGAAAGTCTTTAATTATAGCATAAAATTTTATATGGCATCATGACAAGTTATAACTCAATATTTTTTCACTGTAGCGGTAAAGGTGAACACTATGTTGGAAGAACAGTGGAATTGAGGACATACGCCAGTAAGCCAATTTGTCTTCAGATTTTTTGTCCCTTTATTTCTTTACCTAAATTCTTTAAGCAAAAATATGAAATAAAAAACAACCGGGGTCACTATATCTGTTTTCGAGATATCAAGCTCCAACAACTCACTAATTTTCACGAATTTGGATTGGTATGATTGATATTTTTGGTATCTTGAATTTTAATCGCGATTTTCTCAATGACTAAAGGTCCTTTCCACGTTTTGATTTCTGAATCCATTTGAGACATGAACTGAAGTATCATTTTATCTTTTTTTCAATTCTATTTTAATTTTCGCATACGAGATAAAGCGAGGCTAAATAAAAGATGCGCGTTTTCGCAGGAAAATCTGAAAAAAATTATGATCGAAGTTAGATTATTCTCCAACCAGTGTCCCGAAGCGTCTATAAACATTCGAAAGATTTTGCCTTTGGTGCGTACTTTTCGTTGAGATTTTCAACCTTTAATCAAAGGGCTGAAAGAGCTCGGAGTGGCAATTTTAGGTTAATATTTATTAAAAAAAAAAAAAAAAAAAAAAAAAAACTATAAAAATCTCCGGCTTGAAAGAGACAAACAGGCGGTGTAGACTAAGATCAGACTGCACATATATGCATACTGGTCTTTGTCTATACCATCTGCCAAAACAGGGATATTCCGTGTTCAGCATGACAAGGGTTGAATTAAGATTTTTCAAGATTTCTAATTGTAATATATCGCGCAATTCATTTGAAAATCTACTGTGCGGGGCATGAATCTTAAGAAATCTTAAACATCTCGATGAAAAGATCTCATCTGCTAGGTGCATTCTTTTCGTTGAGGTTTTTACAAAATCTCTTTTAGCGGATTTTTTCATCCAGACGAAAAGAAAACGCATCAGTCTTTTTGAGGAACCAAACAACTGCCCAATTTTCAAAGTATTACCTATTTTCTTTCGTTGTGGTGTGAAACGTATTTTTCAGACAATCGTAATGCAAGGATATCTATAGGCTAATCCGAAATTAATTGATAATCCACTCTATTCATTGCATCGTTGATGGGCGAGATAGGCCTCGTAACTACAATTTGGGTAAAGATGTAGGTACAAAGTTTGGTTACCCTTTGACATTTATATATACATGTAGATCCATTCTATTCCAGCCAAAAGGTAACTAGTCTAAGGGGTTGGTCTGCACCCAAATTCACTTTTATTTTGACCGTAGATATTATCTTAATAAATAAACACAAAGTGTGAGGTGTTTGCTTTTCTCGTTGGTATACTTACAGTGCCATTAAAGCATGTAATGTAGTTTGCAAAATGAGGTGCTACATATTTGGCGCGACATTTACCGCTACGTATACAGATGACGTCATAAGTCTGTGAAGTCTAATTTGAATCTGCAACATTACAAAGGTAAGAAGTTTAAGGAGCTCTTTATATTTACGCTCCGGTAGAGTGCATTTGTGCCAAATTGTGTTTAGTCGTCTGCCATCTCTTTCAATATGGACCAGTATAAATTTTGTCGTGTGACAATGGGTTAAATAAGAAACCGTAATAAAGTAGTAAATCTTAATGTAACTGTATAGAAATTAGGTGCTTTGATCCTAAGAAAAAATGACCTTATCGACAAAAGTCATACTTGTAAATTTCTTGACGTATGTTTGTGTATATACGATTGAACAAATTCTTATCACTTCTTCATTCGATAATCATTTCTTTTTTATCATTTCCAGCAATAGACGAACATGACGCCAATCTATATTGCTTTGTCCCTCGCTGCTTTATGTGGTGTAGTTACGTCGGATAGCCGTGAGTTTCAGTTTTGAGTCAGTTGATTGCCTCAGACTCTCTTTGTTATCCTGCTATTTTATGCTTCCCGAAGGGAGAGCATATAGCCGCCGCTTCGTCTGTCCGTCCGTCCATCCGTCAGTCCGTCCGTCCGGAGCAATTTCTTCATAATTCTTGGACCAAATCAAATGAAACTTACCATGTGAACTCCCTGATATAATGACGATGTATTTTCCCTGTTTTTTGGATTTGAGGCCTCGTCACAGAAAAAAAGGGATCTAGGGTAAAAATATAGTTTTTCTCAAATTTTCCGTAATCTAATGGTCATAATTTAATGAAATTTCTTATTTGAGTAGCAAATCAGGTGCCCTTGACCATGAACTATTTGAAATTTGCGGAAATAAGATTTGTCGTGGAAAAAGGGGGCTTAATGTTTGATAGCTTAACGTTAGCTCTCCTTTTCTCTGCAACAAACTTGAATTAGCCATAATATAGCCTTCATATTTCACATGTCCATTGTTAATGACAAAATCTCTCTGTTGGTACTAAGGTCAAGGTCATTTGTTGATGTCAATGTCGCTTCTCAAGGTCAAAATTTCAAAATTTTAACTTTTACATTGTCCATAAGTGTAACTATTATAGCCTTCATATTTCACATGTGCATTGCTTGTGACATGACCTTTCTGTTGGCATTAAGTTCAAGGTCATCTGTCGAGGTAAAGGTCATTTCTCAAGGTTAAAAAAAATCGAAAATTTTAACTTTAATATCGCCCATAAGTATACAATGGTAAGTGATATAGCCTCTTATTTCACATGTGCATTGCTTGTGACATAGCCTTTCTTTTGGTACTAAGTTCAAGGTCATTGGTCAAGGTCAAGGTAATTAATTTTCAAATATTTACGAATTTCCAAAATTTCTTGTTAGTTTACATATATGTTGCTTATTAAGTGCCCTATGTAATTTTTATTTCAATTTTTGACCCAATGAACCTTACCATGCTAAAAGGGGCTTAATGCTATGTAGCTTTGCATTTTGTAAATTTCCTACTCTAAAATAAACCAGTCTATTGTTATTGTAAGACTACTCAAGTTAGAGTATTCATTTTTTATATGTAGACATTTTTCATTGATGACTTTAATGGTCAAGGTAAAATATTTAACCATTTACCATATAATGATATTGAATTTTACTAGAATTAGGCCTGTGAAGCCAAACAGATCCCTTAAATGTTTGTCAAACTTCCAAATTTCTTTTTAACTGAACTCTCAAACTATAGTTGCATTTAATAAGAAGTTTTTTTGTCCAATAATGGCATACATTTTTGTGACAAAAGCCTTATTCGGGGAGCACAATCCGTCTCCAATGGCTCTTGATTTATGATTCTTGCCATTACGATTAACTGTTTGCTGGCCCTGCCCATACATCGCTGGTAGCGCCCACTGCCTACTAAAGGACGTTTTACTCCAATGTTAAACGGCCTCAGGCCAGTAGAATGTAACAAAAAAAGTAAAATGGTTTAATGCGAACTTTATGTCGTAGCTACAGTTTTCAGTCGCAAAAATAAAAAAATGACTTATTAATGATAGAGTTAAAGACTCACCCCCCGGTAATCATGAGTTATTTGATATGGCGATAAATCACTTGATTGACAGTCACGTAAGGTTAATTTTCCGTTTTGCTGAAAAAATTAAAAGCTTGTAAAAAGTTCCTACACCGTTGTCCTTAGGAGAAACAAGAGGATCATAGTGGCCCTAAATTGCTCACCTGAGTTGAACGTCTCGATTTTTTTATTTAATTTCATTGATGCATGGCAATTGATTGGGCAAAAAATGTGGCCTCTAGAGTGCATACTAGGTTTTTCTAAGATTTGACCCTGTGACCTAGTTTTTGACCCTAGTTGATCCAGTTTCAAATTCGTACACTATTTTATCACAACAATCATTCTGACAAAATTTCAGGTTGATGGGGAAAAAAATATGGCCTCCAGAGTGCAGGCAAGGTTTTTCTAAGGCAAGACCCTGTGACCTAGTCTTTGACCCCAATTGACCCAGTTTCGAACTCACACAAGATTTCATCCAGAATCATTCTGACCGAATTTCAGGTTGATCGGGCAAAAAAGTAGCCTCTAGAGTGCATGCAAGGTTTTTCTAAGATATGAAACCACGACCTAGTTTTTGACCCCATTTGATCAAGTTTGAACTCACACAAGATTATATCAAGACTATCATTCTAACCAAATTCCAGGTCAATTGGACAAAAAAACGTGGCCCTAGAGCGCATACAAGGTTTTTCTAAGTTTTACCCTGTGACCTAGTTTTTGACCGCAGATGACCCAGTTTTGAACTCGGGCAATATTTCATCAAGACAATCATTCTGACCCAATTTCAGGACTATTGGGCAAAAAATATGGCCTCTAGAATGCATACAAGGTTTTACTTAGATTTGACCTAATGACCTAGTTTTTTACCGCAGTTGACCCAGTTATGAACTTGTCCGAGACTTCATCAGGACAATCATTCTGATTAAATTTCACCAAAAATACCTGAAACAGTTCCTGAGGGGATATCCAAATTTTATATGGGCGGGATTTCCTTCTTGCTGTAAGGAACGCACATCTGTTCATACGATGTTTTCTTAGAACTGTCGGATATTTCATCGAAATTTAAAAGACGTATTCCTCGATGTTTCTGTCATGTTTTTTCTTTTTAATACGTATTTTTTATGTAGTTACGAAGTCTTAGTCTACCACACATGCCACTTCTTTCATAAATGTTGGATATGAACATTGCAGGCCCTGGCTGAATGAATGATTTGATTGATCAGTCATTTAAGGGGCCGTGATGGTCAATTAAAGAATCAATCAACCGATCAAATCATTCCTTTAAAATAGAAATGAGCTTTGATTTTTGATTTGGTCACATGTCAAGCTTTTTTACTAGTTTATATTGCTGGAAAAAAAAACAACCGTGTTATTTTTGTGTGACTTGTTCCTGGCCATAAATAGATAATTTCAAAGTTGAAATTCCTGTCGGGCCGGGTCAGCAATCCGCCAATTCTATCTCGACGAAAGACAGCGACGAATCGCAATAACATGCTAGGATGGGTTCTGAAAATATGACCAAAGACTCTTCAAAATCTAGTTAAAAAGCAAGTAAATCTTGCGAGACTCCGTATCTGACCAACAAGATATTACTTTGGAATATACTAATCGAATATGCGATGTTTACCTGTTTGTAAGTATTATTTTGCCAAAGGTTTTTTTTTCACAATATTTCATAATGATTAAATATCATTTGTTGGTGACAAGGCATACAAACACGTATAAGTGATAATAGACTAAGATAAGTCTGAAAATGTGTGCAATGATGCAAAGTATCTATTGTTTGTTTATTTGTTTCAGTTCTTACTTTGGAAGTCAATAACGGTACCACCGATTGTGGTCAAACCAAAAATGTTTCTACAGAGACCATAGTGACAGTGATAGCCAAAGGCGATATACCCAGCTCAGTCTGCACATTAACTTTCGACACAGGGGATAATAACTGTCATATTTGTTATATGTTCGAGAAGTATGCACTCTTCAATACATCACTGGCGAGCCTAAATCTGACCAGGAATACTGAATCAATTGTAAGTACTGTACAACTTGTATTTAGCGACCACTCTATGGACGAGCAAAAAGTGGTCGTTAACGAAAATGGTTGCTAAATACAAGTTTTGTGACATATACGAAGGTCCTACTCGAGTGCACTCGTAGTTGATGAAAATTCTCACTTCATCCCTTGTTGTTCCATTTCACAAGAGAAGTCTCATTGAGTTCCAACAACAAGGTTAGTTGCGATGCTCTTTTGTTTTTAAACAATAGGATAATTTTTAAGAGATATTGGTTTTGGAAAGGGAAAATTGATAATAATCGCTTAATGAAAGCGGTCGCTTACTAGAGGTGATCGCTTAAGAAAGATTGACTGTATTGTTATCCTCGCGACAAAGACTTTATCTTTTGAAATATCGCAATAGGAAATGACGGGTCGATGGTCACGCCCAGTAAGGCAATGACTGATATCAAATGAACATTAGCTTCTTGGAAGCAATTTTCTTCTTTTAACAACATGTTGGCCCATTTTTTTTATCTGATTTATTTATTCATTTATTTTGAGGGGAGAAATAACAATGGATAGTTTGGGATTAATTTAACCCTTTCCTGTTTCTCGAAATTTTAGACTGGTCCAATTTGAAAAATGTTGCAGACGAAAATGAAAAGTGAGTGCAACTTGAAATGAAACCTTTCTATGTGGAAGAAAATATTGTGATAAAAGAAGAAATTGCTTGATTCAAGCAATTTCTTCTTTTTTCACAATATTTTCTTAATCATGAAATAGCATGGCCGTAAAAACCAGTGATTGTACAGGAAAGGGTTAAAAAAAAAAAAAAAAAAATACAATGAGAAATAAGCCCTGTCCATATATATTTACAAATTAGAATTGTTCCAAGGAAATCGGTTAACCTTCATCCAGGGAAGAACCATGAAATCAAATGAGCGAATTGAAAGAAGATCTAAATTAGTTGACCGAAATATTGTTAAAGGTAGCGTTAAACCCGATTCAATCTATCAATCAATTTTTCATGGCAACCAGAGTTTTTCGTGAACTCAATTCTTGAAAGGAAAGACAAACTGTGTGACATTTGGGTCAAATCCGACCATCAGTTTCAGAGAATATTTTAAAGGAAAAGGCTTTACGAACGGACGCAATCACAACGGATACGACACCATGAAAATGAGTGGAACTAAAAGTAACGACTTTTACGATATTTTGCGCGCCCAACGACGATATGAATCTTAATTTTGAACGACACGTTTTCTCACTAGGGGAGACCGGGGCTAGGCCAGTCTCCTTTTTTAAAACAAATGTACAAAATTTGAGTAACAGGTGCAGGTTCGTGCTTGATATGTATATATTTATGTAGGGCATTATGAGGCCGAACTAGCCCAAGTATCCCAGCCCCGTATCTCTTATAGTTAATAGATAACATTCAGTTAAAGAGGTCAGGTCGTAAAGGCCGCAGTGGGGCAATTCCGGCCAACCCCCGGGGTAAGTTCGGCATTTTTAGATTCCCCAGAGCTGCTATCGTATTTTCTTTACTATAACTGAAGGGAAGACATAAGTGAAAAAAAAAAGCAACGAATTTGCATGAATCTCAGTAACATTTGAATAATTAGACGAGAAAGTGCTAGAAGATTTTTTCACCCATAATACACACTCATTAAGATTGGAGGATAAATCACCAAATGTCGTTTTCATTTTAGCAACTTATTCAAAGACAGAAATTGCAATCACTTATTAGTTAGAATTTGACCTTGACCTTGACCAAGAACTTTATCTAAGTTTCTGCTGAAAGGTCTTGTCACAAGTATAAACATATGAAAAATGCTTAAATATGATGGCTATATCACTTACCATTGCAAAATTATGGCTAATTTTAAAGTTTTAATTTCCAAAATTTTAACCTTGAGAAATGACATTGACCTTGAATGATGACCTTGAACTTGGTACCAACAGAAAGGGTTTGTCACAAGCAATGCACATGTAAAATATGAAGACTTCATCTGTAACCAATCAAAAGTTATTGCCAATTTCAATTTTTGCGGGGAAAAAAGACAGTTAACGTAAAGGTAATAACATTAAGGCCCCTTTTCCCATGACGCATTTTTTAAACGAAAATTCCCGTTAGTTTAAGGTCAAGGGGATCTGATTTGCATAATTGGCAAAAAACTTGTTTTTACATTAAGGCCCTTTTTTCCATGACGCAGCCTTGAAATAAGAGAAATCAAAAAAGGGGTCTTGGAAATTTCCTAGGAAGATTATAAATGAGTTTCGTCCAATTAGGCCCAGGGGTTGCTGAGATATGACTTGGGACGGACAGATGGACGGATGCACAGGCCGACGACTATATGCTCCCCCAAATATTTTTTCGGGGAGCATAAAAAGTTAGAACTAAATTGTCTGTTTAAATAATATATAATTCTATGTAAAGACTGGAAAAGTATTTAGTGTTGAATAAACTAAGAAGAGTAAGGAAAAATTAAACAGATAAATAAAACATTTCATTTTTTTCTGTAGGAGTTTAGCAAGGAATTAATCTGTTATATCAGATCTGTGTTGGAATCAAATTGCCAAGGAAATCATTTAGATATTAATATAATCAATATGAAAAAGGAATTAGCAACAAATCCGTAACAGCACAAGATCTGATCATAATAAGGTCAAATACATAACAATAAGATAATTTGTGGGGCATGGTCGGCCCCGGCCAGACATGCCCTGACCCCATATGGGCCGAACTAGCCGCATTGAGCAAATATATATCGTGACAACTTCTAACGCCTTGCTTTTTAAGACAAACTATGCATCAAGGAAAAGGACGTTGTCAAACAGTAATAAATCTAGAAATACAGAGATGGAAACATCAACATTCTGGGACATAATAAAAACTGAAACAGTATTGAACAATTTACTTACCGAGTTCGAAAACGAAAATCTTTTCACTAAAATTTCAAGGTTTCTTCTTTGCGATCAACGTTTTCTGGCGTAGAAAAGATTGTCACGAGTGACGCCACGATAGGATTCTCAGCTTTCTATCTCAACAAATATGCAAGAAACCATCGAATTCCGGACATGTCCCATGGCCGGTCTCCCCTACAGTGGTCACGATTTCCCGACCATGACTAAATTACTACACGCTTCATCTATCAGTCTATTAGAATGACCAAGACACGCCATCTCAAGGTACTTCTCCCTTGTACACGAAAAAGTACTTAATGTCTTTACATGTATGAATACGAAGTCATAATTTGTACTTTATTTATGAGATGAAGACATTTTTCCATGAAACGAAAAAACTAATCACACTGTATGAATACGCGAGGTGGATTTATACATACGTGTTATCAGTTTTTTCGTTTCATACTTCCATGAAAAAAAAATCTCCTCATTTCTTATTATTTGGAAACATCAAATTTTGTTCATGGAGGTATGATATTTTTCGGCCAATCAGAACGCTTGTTTTTGATAGACGAAACTAAATTTTAAATTATGTTCTTTTATAGTTCATCAAAACCACAGAAGATTTCCCGACCATGTACAACTGTACTGATGTGTCGGACATGTCCATCACTCTGACCCATGAACCAGGTTATCAACATAACCCAGACAAACCTCTCTACTCCTTTACCCTCGATGTATATAACCAGTGTGGGTACAGAGGCTGGGCAAAGAGCGTACTTTTTGCGGAGATTGTACAATATGTTAAAGGTAAGATCAAGTTTGATCGAAATGGTTCGTAGAAAGTCGTATATATACTACTCAAAATTTGCTAAGGATATCTTGTTCCTAGTTAAACCCATTCCCACACAACAAAATTTTAGACCTGTCCAAATTCAAAGAAGTTGCAGACGACAATTTTAAGTTTATGAAATCTTCAAAATCTTTGTCCTCTGGGGTAGAAAACATTGTGGATAATGAATAAATTGCTTATAACAAGCAATTCTTCATTCTCCAAAATGTTTTCCAAAGCTTTTTTCATTGAGAGGCGTTTAAAAGTGTCATCTTGTGGGAATGGGTTAAATAATTTTGTATCTTGGGAAAGTTACACAAGTATTTTTGTGACCCTTAAAACCTAAGTGTTTTAAGCATTGAGAATTTGTTAAAGATCGAATGTTTAGGTGTTATCTTGAGGGTAAGGCTTACACGAAGGACGTAATGGTAAGAAAATTACATTTTCGGTGCTACCACGAAAATAAAGAAATACAGTACCTCAAAACTTAGAAATTTATGCACTGTAATAGCGTGTGTGATGTACCCGTGCTTCAATAATCGCATGACAAGCCTTACCATACTGTTGATATTTGATAAGCCTCCTGATCTTAAATTGTGGAATTTTATCCCATTCTTCAAGAAGAGCCTGTCTGAGCTCCTGTACAGATGCTGGTTGCACGGGGCGTGATGAAACAGATGTCTGTAACATATCCCAAAATGCTCTATTAGATTTAGGTCCGGGGATGTACGTAGATGGCCATTCCATTCGAACGATTGTGGCTTGTTGCGATATTGATCGGTTATGTGGCTTTATGTGCACGCGCATTGTCATCCATCAAAATGAAGTTTTCACCAATAGCACCTAAATATTGGCAAACGCAAACATCCAAGATCTCGTGTACATACTTGAGAGACGTCAACGTGCCGTTGTCAATGACGTGGAGGTCCGTTTTCCCCTTAGCATTTATTCCTGCCCAAACTATGACTGAGACCTTGCCAAACCTTCATGTTCTGCCACACAAACTTGGTACTCTCCACACAATATCACCTCTATGGGTAAAGTCGACACTCGTCTATAACCAGGATTGGAGCCTAATCATTTTGGGTCGGAGTGACATGGTCCCGTGCCAATGCTAACGCAATTGTACGTGATATCGGGTCAACGTAACCCGGACTGCAGGTCGTCTTGACCCCAAGCTAGCATCATTGCAATCGATTTCCGATAGTTTGGGTACTTATGCACAACACCGTTCTGGTAGTAGCGTTCTAGACGTCGTTGCGTTGTCGAATCGATGACGCCGTGCCTGAACCACCAGAAATAGGCATTGAGTCTCATTCGTCGAGCCTTCTCGCCCTAGCCATACAAATGCCTAACACTTTCGGTCGTAATAAACCGATTCCACATTCTGGAAACAGCACCCTTGGACACTACAAGGACATTAACATCATGTCCTTGGGATAACCCAAAATGAAATATCCTAATGCCTCTATTCATAACCTCTTGACTAAGATGGTGTCTTTAACGTCTGTCGGCCTCATTGAAATGGAAATCAATCTAAAATATGTGACAACTTTGTAGGGGGAGTACGCTTAATGTACCAATGCACGTGAAGATACAAGGCAAATGAGGGAGTATGTCTAGATCCTTTTCCGTAGTTTACATGACGAATCGAATTTTTTGCTACAGGGTCATCCGAATATTTACCTATCTTTATGTCGATTTGTTTTAATCATTGAACGTTAAGCTGATCCTTAGCAAATGTTGTATAGTATAATTTCTACACTGTTGTTAACGAACTGAACCTTCGAAAACTAGCCTGTATACATTGTTGTCAAATGTTGCAAAATTAGTCAAATATCCCAAAAACAAATATACCCAATAACAAATATACCCAACCGCAGATATACCAAACAACAAATGTACCAAACAACGAAGCTAAGTTAATCAAGGATGGGGCTTGTCAAACAAACCTTATGAGTGTTCCATGTACAGAATGCTGTTAAATCCTTTCCCGCTTTTTGAAATTTTAGACTGGTCCAAAGTGAGAGAGAGGATACACACTACAATGAAAATTGGATGCAATTGGGAATTAAATCCTTGTTACAAGCAATTTCTTCTTTTCTACGATGTTTTTTTTCAACTACAGAATCATAGTAACGTAAAATCCTCGGTTTGTACAGTTTCAGTCACCTGAAAATGATATAGAAATGATTCTGACAAGAAAGTGAGACTTTGTTTCTATCTTTTTACCAAGAGGGGGCATGGTTTAAGCAGAAGTGAAATTGACGGATTACTGCTATCGCTTACAGAGCTCCGACCGGTAGTTCCACTTCCATATTTAATGGTGCTCCCAAATAGTTGTTTGGCGGAGCAAACGTCGTCATTATAACCCCAATAACCTGTAGTTGTTTTTCGGTCTTTAAGCTATCAAAAATATTTCACAAAAATGTTGGAGTTTAGAGTTCATTTCCGGTTTAAAGGAATGATTTAATCGATTTATTTCTTTGATTAACAGCTGCGACCCGCCAGTCTAGCGTTTCCGTAGCGCCTTACCTTCTGTGTTCATATTTGTATGCCGGACTGGTTGACTGTATAGGGTTGAAAGCCACTTTTAACATTTTTCAGTCATATAACAATAGCGACTGGAGCACCTGACCATCGGTTCCTGAGGTGCGTTCTTTTCGCCCAGATGAAAAATCCCGCCATATAAGATTTTTGACAAGCCTTAAATAACGATTTTTTAAGTGAAAATAGTCGACGTCAAGCAAATGCTGAGTACGCTTAAATTCCTCATTTAGAAAAAAAAGTTACTTATTATGCGGCTTAAAAACCTTAAAGTAAAAAAGAATTTTCTTAAAAATCTAAATAAAGATCTTATGAATCTCGACGAAAAGAAGGCACATCAGTTATATCTCACAACGAACTATTATACTGCCGCAACATCCTATTCGAGTCTCCAGCTGTTAAAATATCGTCAAGTATGATGGTTTATCACCATGGATAATAATAACTGAATCAAAAAACATCAATATGTCAAATTGGATTATACTGTGGTTTGTCTATAGTCCGAGTGCAACCAGATCGAAACTTTTAACACATAAACAGATGGCAAAATTTTAGACCGGTCCAAATTAAAAGAAATTGCAAACGACATTTTAAAGTTTTTGATTTTTTTTGTCAACTTCCTGGGTGGAAAACATTGTTGAAAATGAAGAAATTGCTTGTTGCAAGTAATTTCTTCATATTACACAATGTTTTTTCCAATTGTTTTTCTTCAAGGGCGTCAAAATGCATCTTTATGGGAATGTCTTAAGCTTATAGATTCGCTCTTAAATACTCAATACAGACCACTAGCATCTTTAATTCTGGTCTCTTCCCAGAAATGCCCCCTGGCTATTTTCAGGTTACCATCACGGTTCAGCTAAAGCAGACCAAGAACGAAAGACGTTAGTAACAGGACTGGGTGTCAGTTTAGCTCTATCCTCCATCTTCCTGGTCGTGTTCATAATCTCCTACTGCTATGTGAAAAACAGTCCGAACAGGCGAGCCAGTCTTACAATGATTAAAAGTAAGTGGTGGGTGAAATATTGGGCTTTCTCGAATTTCCTATTTTTCAAATTCGTAGGTTAGACGAGAAGGTTTTTTCTGTGTCAATTTGAAATGTATATGCAACAAAACTTATAAATTGGCATTATATAACCTAACTTTGACTGTTTTTGAAATGGTATGTCTTGATACATTACAACACAACACCCGTCTTTTATACCCCTCAAAAAATTGTTCTATAAAGCAATGTTGGAAATGAAGAAATTGCTTTCTACCAGAGAGACAAAGATTTTAAGAATTACAACAATTTGAAATTGTCCTCTGTTACTCCTGTCAATTTGGACCAGTCTTGTGTGGGGATGGGTTAAAATATGATGAACTGTCACCCAAGATGCAGCCAAAATGAAATATGCATAGAAAATACCTATTTTTGTTACACCCCCATTTCAATCAAAGTGCTGAAAGTACTGCAAGCAAGCAGGCACAGTTTTGTCAGTTAATATTCTTAATCAAAGGTTATCATGATAAATAAATAAGGTAAAGTAACTGCTGAGTTAAAAAGCATGCATTTGAAGGCGTTCTCTTCAATTTGAATAAAGTTCATTAACATGGCTATATAAATTTGTGAGTATAGTGAAAATTCTGGATTGAATACTTAATTACTTGGCAAGTTTCATAAAAGATTCCTAAATTTTTTACATCCCTCAAGAAAAATGCATTGTAACACCTTAATATTTGTCTGTCAACAAAAGCTATCAAAGCTATCAACGATTTGTTTGCTAAAATTAACAGATGGATGGGGTAATAGTCACTTAACAGACATTTTTGAAAAGCTAAACAAAAATTTGCTTTTTCGTTCTTTGATTTGACCATTGCAAAGGAATTTCAAAACCAAACGATTGAAAAAAAAATGTTTCAACCCACTAACAAATGGAAACATTTTCAAGGCCCAAACTGAAAGAAGTTACAGACAAACATTTCATTCTGGTGAACATTCTAAAATCTCTACCTTTGTCAGAAGAAATCATTTTGGGAAATGAAGAAAGTATTTGTTATAAACAATTTCTTCGTTTTTCACAATGTTTTCCCAATCTATTTCCTGGGGGGGGGGGGGGGCTTCAAAAAGAGCACGTGTGTGGGAATGGGTTAATGATCCCGAAATTTAAAACAAACAAACAAACAAATAAATCACAGCAAAATAACACTACAACTCGAAATTGCAATAAGCGACCTTTGAAAAAGAGGGTTAGTGTCCCTTTGGATCGATCTTGCAATTTCTTCATTATGGAAAATGTTATTTACTCTAAAAGACAAGTTTTTTTAACCCTTTCCTGTTCAATCCCTTGTTTTTATGTCCTTGTGTTTTTATACTTGAGAAAACATTATGGAAAAAGTAGAAATTGCTTGTAACAAGCAATTTCTTCTTTTTCCACAATATTTTGTACCCTACTTAATGATTATTTTTCGAATAAAATTGTTTTATGTTGTCGTCTGCAAAACCTTTGAATTTGGACAGGTCCCATTACAATTATCAACTCAAATCATCTGTCGAACACCATAAATACTCTCAATATCCCCTTATATTTTTATTATCTTTTGCTGTATGAAGAGCTCAAGTGAAAGAAAAGTTGGAAGAAACTCCAACGTCTGGAAATTAGTTTAACCAGTTTGAAAGTACTGAAGGCTTTCCGAGTACAATTATCAACTCAAATCATCAGACAAAACACCATAAATACCCTCACTATCTCCATATATTTTTTATCATCTATTGCAGTATGAAGAGCTCAAGTGAAAGAACAGTTGGAGGACAATCCATTTCAAAGAGACTTGATTGTATTTTTATTTCAAGAAAATATAAATAGGAGCACCACTCATGGTTTTCTTGTCTTAAATTTGAAGTCCCTATAAAATTTATGAAGTCTCAAAATAAATATTGATGTGGCATGTTTCTGTACAACTTCATTGAAATTTAACAACCGATTGCCGAGAATTCTAAGTTTCCACTATATACCATATATGGAAATTAGCCCCGCCAGTTGAAAACATGTTTTTAATTGTTAAAAATTCTTTGAAGGAATCTGATAATGGTTCACCCAAGGTAAAATTGAATCCTGTGAAATTTGTTGAAATCCATCAACTAGCTTCTGAGAAGATTTTCTATAAACACCACATATGGAAATTAGCACCACCCATAAAATTCATGTTTTATATCTGGTAAATTCTTTAAAGGAATCGGATACAGGATCACTCAAGGATCCTTCCTATGGAATTTGGTTGAAATATGTGCAGTATTTTCCGTTATTTTTAAAGTAGAAGCATGACAGACACAGCCCCATTACAATAACCCTCTGGCTTTCAGCCAATGGAGCAAGCTAAAATGACCAACGCATTTCAGATTGATTCAACTATAATCAAACATAGTTGAAACCCCTGTTTTCAATCAAAATGCAATTGTGACCTTGAACTTTGACCTCCGAGGTCCAAAACAAATTGGGCCCTTACTGGCAACAATTGTATGATGTTTCAAGGTTGTAGATCCATTGGTTCTTGAATTAGAGCAGGGAAACGAAAAATTCTATGGATGGACAGACAGGGTGAAACCAATAAACCTCCATTTACTTCCTAGGTGAGGGTTGTAATGAGAACCAATAATTGGTGAAATAACGGACTAAAGCTTGTTATAAAGTTTCAAGCATTGAGACAGGCAGGGTGGATCAAACCAACCTTTAGTAGGTGAGGGTGATAATTAGAACAAATTATTGGAGAATTAAAGGGTTTCAGCTTGTTATAAAGTATTGAGCATTTTCTCTTTTAAAAGTTTTCTGTACCAGGATGCCATTCCAGCTCTTGCAAGGACCTCATTATTTGTATCAAAGACAGCCTTGCATCGGCAATGTTCATTAAATACCAAATCTCGCAGCCCTCTGGTCTCAAAGAAAAGGATTTCAGTATTTTTCTCTATCTTGAGCCAACACAATCTGTGTAATGTTGGTTGATTGATCGAATGGGGTTTAACGCCACTTTTAACATTATTTCAGTCATATTGCAGTGGCTGGAGCACCTAACAATGGATTTCTGGTATTTCTCACACCAGTACAATCATAACATCCTATCTATTTGGCCACAAAAAATAACTTGCCAAAAGAACTTAGTGGTAAAGTGAGTGATTATTGTAAACAAGAGCTTGATTGTGCTCCTTGAATATAGCACTCTCATAAAATATTTAATAAAAGGGAAAAGGATCCTGATGGACCATGGACGAGGATGTAGCTATATGCTCACCATAGTCCAGACATGCAATTAGAACATTTGACCTTGAGCTGTGACCTTGATGCTATCCGAAAAATTGTTTCAAATTTGTTTCAAATGGCACATCTAATCATAATAGAGAAAAACTGTGCAAATTTATTAAAAAATTCATCCATAATTTCAGGGCCTATGTTCCAGACATGTTTGACCTTGAGCTGTGACCTTGATGCAAAATGAATTTTGTTTCTGAAATGGCACATCTAATCATGATAGAGAACAATTGTGTCAAGTAATATTGAAACCCCACAATTAATAAAAGAGCTATGCTGTGGACATGCTATTTCAACGCTCGACCTTGAGCTGTGACCTTGACAGTACCTGAAAATATTTTTCAAATGGCACATCTACTCATAATAGAAAACCACTGTGCAAGTTATTCCGAAATCCATCCATAATTTTTGGAGCTATGCCCTGGACTTGCTTAATTTTAATGTGACCTTGAGCTTTGACCTTGACCTTAGACCTATCAGAATATTTCCTTTGAATCGTACATCTACTCAAGATTGAGGACAAATGTGCCAATTTGTTTTGAAATCCATCCATAATTAAAAATCTATGCTCTGGAAATGCTTATTTATAATGTTTGACTTCACTGGAGCACCTAACAATGGGTTCCTGGCATTTTTCACACCAGTACTACCATTACACCCTTTCATAGCTTCCAGCTCATATCCCGCATAGGTTTAGGATTATCCACCCACAGGGGAGAGACAAATGTCGGAAGGGATATGTGCCGCCTCCAGGGATCAAACACATGACATCCCAGCATTTGACTTTGAGCTGTGACTTTGACCTAGGAGGTATTTGAAAATATTTTTTTAAATGGTACATCTACTCATGATAGAGAACAATTGTGCTAAGTTATTTTGAAATTCATCCAAAATTAAAGCAGCTATGCTATGAACAAGGTCGATTTTAATGTTTGACATTGAATTGTGACATTAACCTTGGAGCTACAAAAATTGGGAAAATGCGTTGGCACAACATCATAAGGAATTCACATGTGAAGTTTAATCCAATTTGGCCAAAGGGTTGTGGAGATACCAACGGACAGACAGACAAAGCGGCAGCTATATACTCACCTTTTGAGGAGCACAATAAAATTTAAGTGAACAAGGGATATCATAACTAAAGCTTATTCAAGCTTAGATTGCATTAAGATTTTCAACTTAATTCTAAGCCTCTTTACCAGAGAAATGTCTCCAACTACTAATTGCAAACTAACACCACCTGTGTTTAGCACACTACTAGGCAGCAAATTTGGAACCTGTTCAAAACTAGACCTATGACTGAAGGTGATGAATACCCCTAAAATGCTTCATGTCACAGGAAAGAAAGTGTGTAACTTGTATAATGCTCTGCTTGATATTGAGCTTAACTGTAAGGTTTTAACCAATGGCATATCATGAGATAATCAATTGACTAATTAACCCTTGTCATGCTGAACCCGGAATATTCCGTTTTTGGCAGGAGGTATAGACCAAGATCAGCCTGCACATAAGTGCAGTCTGATCTTGGTCTACACCTCCTGCTTGTACTTTTCCTGCCAGAGTTGTTTGTGAAATTGATTTCTAAAAGATATATTGATTTTTGAACAAGTCCTACCAGTGCTTTTAGCCCTTTGATTTTGCAGCTATTCGGTAAAGTAATTTATACAGCATGACAAGGGTTAATCTGTTAGGAATTTTGACCAAAGAGCAAATACTTTTTGAAAAGTTGATGCACTATTAACAGAATAAAATATGCACATCTCTGCCTGATACCAAATCTATCCAAGAAGTTTGAAACAAATCAATCAAGGAGTTGTTGAGAAAATCAGTGGACAGGGATTTTCATCAAGGGCCTATAACTCTGTAAAATGTAAATAGACCTCAACCCAAATAGGATATGCACATCCCTGTTTGATACCGAGTCTACTTATTAATTATGAATCAAATCCATATGTTATTTGATGAGAAAATGGCTGGACAAAAATTTTCATCAAAGGTAGATGGACCGTATCTAAAAAAGGATTAACCAAAATACTGCTTGATACCTAGTCTACATGTGAAGTTTGCATCAAATACATTTGTAAGATTTAGAGAAAATAAGTAGACAAGATTTTTTTATCAAAGGACTATAACTCTGTAAAAAGAAAATAGACCATAACCCCAAAAAGGATATACACATCTCTGCTTGGTACCAAGCCTAACTGTGAAGTTCCAATCAAATTCATGAAGCAGTTGCTGAGAAATTGAGGGGACAATGAAAAATTTACCGATAGACCAACCAACCGACTGACAAGCTGACTCCTAACAGAGTTTGGGTGTTTTATGATTAAAGAATTTGCAGATGACAATTTACTAGAAAAACAATGCAAAATAGGTAAGAAAATGAAACAAGGAAAAATGGCTGTTTGAAGCAATTTCTCCTTTTCTCACATTTTGTCTATAATAAACTATCAAATTGTGGACTTAACCCTTCTCATGCTGAATAAATAGCTCTCTCAGAATTGCATCGAAATCAAAGGACTGATAACATTGGATAACTTAATTGCGGTTCAATATTTCTTCTGAAAATTAATTCATATAAACAATTGTGGTGTCAAACAAATTGACAGGTGGTGTAGACTAAGGTCAGACTACACATATGTGCAGGCTTTTCTTAGTCTATACCTCCTGTCAAAACAGGAATATTCCAGGTTTAGCATGACAAGGGTTAAGACACAAAAGGTGAAGACAAACTGTTATCTAAGAATGTTTTGCATTATTCCTGCTATGAAGTAGGTATGGCTAGCTATCTAAAATCAAAGTGGAAAATAGTTCAAGACAAAAGAAAATCTTTATCACTTTTATTATCAAACATAAATAACAAAATACTTCCGACAACTTTCTATATAACATTAAATGCATTATCTGTGTAAAGAAAATATGATATCCAAAGCACCTACACCTGAAGTTAGTGAACTTAATAAAATGAAATGAGTGAAAGAGAGCAATAGTCACAAGGTACAGTGCCCTTTCCATTAAGCCCTCTTTTTCTGTGACACAGCCTGAAATGGCAAAACCCTAACAATATGCTAGGAAGATTCTGCGATATTTTCATTCAATTCATCCAAATGTTTTAAAAAGAAATTTTGCATTAGGCCCTCTTTTCTTGTGACAAAGCCAAAAATGACAAAACTAGGACAATGTGTTCAAGTCAGGCAACTAGAAATATTCTATGAAAATTACATTTAAATTCCTCCATAAATGTAGGAGATGTGTTAATGAAAAATTGGATGGACGTCGGGACATTGGAATAGATGGCAATGAAGATACTAAAATACAACCATCTCGAGCGGCATATAAAACACTTTGAAATATGGCAAACAATGCCATAGTACACTTGAGGATAGTTTGCTTTACGCCTTGACATTAGAGAGAATTTAACACATTCCCTTAAAATCCAGGTTTTTACGTCCCTCAAGAAAACAAGAGGTCCATAGGACCTTATTGGTCACCTGAGTCCAAAGAGCACAAAAACAAATTAAAATCCACCAGATTATGCTACATACTAAATATCAAAGCTTTAAGCCTTTTAGTTTGAGAGAAGAAGATTTTTAAAAGTTTTCACTAAACAAGCCTATGTTAAATTTGGGACATCTTGGAATGGGCTAATTCTGACCCTAGGGCCATAATTTATACAATCTTGATGGAGGTCCTCCAGGTGATGCTACATACAAAATATTTAAGCTCTACGACCTCCTGTTTTGGAGAAGAAGAGTTTTAAATTTTCACTAATGAGCCCTAAGTAAAATTCATGACGTCCAGGAATGGGCTAATTCTGACCCTGGGGCCATAATTCATACAATATTGATAGATATCCACCATACCAAATATCAAAGCTCTAGTCCTATCTGTTTGAGAGAAGAAGATTTTTAAAGTTTTCACTATATAAGTGTGACATACAGGAATGGGCTAATTTTAATCCTGTGGCAATAATTTGTACAATCTTGATAGAGCTCGACCAGATGATGCTGCATACCAAATATCAGAGTTCTAGGACCTCCTGTTTGGGAGAAGAAGATTTTTATAAAAATCACTATATAAGCCCTTTGTAAAACCTGTGACATCCGGGAATGGGCTAATTATGTCTCTTGGGCCATGATTTATACAAAATTGATAGAAATTCACCTGATGATGCTACATACCAAATATAAGGCCCTCTAGTTTGGGAGATGATTTTTTAAATTTTCACTATACATGTATAAGCCTATGTTTAACTTGCGACGTCCTGGAATGGGCTGATTTTGACCCTGGGGTAAATAAAAAATAAGGTTTTCAAAGTTGTCACTATGTAAGCTTATGTACCCCACCCATCTATGCCTCCCCCATCACCCCCCCCCCCCCCAGCATGGCCATTTCTTAACAGATTTTTTCATGTACAAACTTGATAGTCCTTGCCCTAAAGACTCTAAATACCAAATTTTAATCTAATCTGACAGCGGGTTCATGACAAGAAGATTTTTTATTGAAAGATGTACCCTTTTTGGCCCCTTATGGGGTCTGAAGGTGAGACAACTCCATGACATGTACAAATCTGAAACCCCTTCCCATGAGGATGCTTCCTGCCAAGTTTGGTTGAAATCCATACAAGGGTTCTTAAGAAGAAGTCGAAAAAGTAAAAAGTTGAAGCACTACGACGGACAAGACACGATCGCAAATTGGACCAGTCAAAAATATTGCAGTCTGTTAACTAATAGGACTAATATGAATCTTTAAAACTTTGACAGAAAGGATAAGAATGATCATATCTTATTGAAATGATATTTTCTCACAACTAAATGAAGGCCCAATCAAAGTTGATCTTTGATGTGTTGTTAATTATAGTCAACCAATTTCCACGAAAAGAGTTTTGAAAATATAGTGCAAAATAAAGAAATTGCTTGTAAAGTTAATTTTTCTGACCGAACATGACATGATTTACATCAGAAAAGATCTTTGAAATTTAACATTTATGTTTGGTTGGTTTGGCCACTTAAACGTCCTAACTACAGCTTATTCAAGCTGTGCTTTCAATAACAACATACCCTTTTAATTTTTGTCATATGTTACTAACCAAAATTTGCCAAATATTTAATATTGTAATTGAACCTCTTGTTGGGAGGGGGGGGGGAATCTTAACCTACAGCAAAATTATAGACTTGTCCACATTGAAAGGGGTTGCAGACATTAATTTAAAGTTTATGAAATTTTAGAATATTTTTTAAAAGTTTCGGGGTAGAAAATATAGTGGAAAATGATGAAATTCCTTGTGACAAGCAATTTCTTCATTTTTCTCAATGTTTTCTTAAGCTTTCTTTCTTTGGAGTGCGCCAAAAAACCTTACATTATAGAATTTGTCAAAGAGGTCAAGCTAAAGGGAAAGAGTTTAAAATACTTCTTTTTGTCAAAAATAGATGTGAAAACCAAGAAACTTATTGGAAAATGAAAATCAAGAAACTCACTGGAAAAAAGAGTAAGACATATTTTATAAGCCTTTGTCCTATTCCTAAAAAGGTTTCTACCTTGTACAAAATTTCAACTATTGTACACTTTACAACATCATATGTATACTAACGTTGAATTTGTTGTCAGGCACAGATTTAACTCTTTTCTGTTTTACAAAATTTTAATCTTGTCCAATTTGAAAGAAGTTGCAGACGTCAATTAAAATTGAGAGCAATTTGAAAAGTTAAACTCTACGCTGAAGAAAATATTGTGGGAAAAGAAGTAATTGCTTGTTACAAGCAATTCCTTCTTTTCCACAATGTTTTCTCAAGTATAAAATCAAAGCAACATAGAATTGAGGGCTTGTACAGGAAAGGGTTAATAAACCTTTGCCATCTTGATTAGTTAGTTGACATAATGAAGACAATGAATAAAGTTTACACATTTTTGGCTAAAACAAAATCGCTTTCTGCAGATCATGTTTTCCTAGGTATACACTAAATTTTCCCACTGAATCCCTTGGGATTTTCTGGAAGAACCATATAATGAAAAAGCCTATGAATTCGGTCACTTGAACTTACAGATCTATCGAGCATAAAATGGACGTCAATAAAGCTACATCTTGCAAACAGACTCAACATACATACAGGTAAAAAAAAAAGAAGGAATAAGTATACATATTGCCATTTTTATCCTAGGCTATAGAAATCAAATTAAGAAAAAAACGAATTGTTGCAAAGCTGACTAATATCCCTCCGCCAGTGCTTTGTCCCTCAAGAAGCACAGTTGACCTTTGACCTTCATTACCCCAAAACTGAAATGGTGTTCAATCAAAGTTCAATTGAGACACTGACCCAAAAACGATAGGGCACCTCCTTGGGTCATGGACAACATGTGTATGAGGTTTCATGGTCCTAGGTCAAATTGATTTTATTTCGTTCATTAGTAATAATAAGGTATTTAACTGTATTCTGGTTGCACATGCACATCAGTACTTCCTCAAATTGTTTTTTGAATGTGGTTTGACTTTCCTTATATACTTGGCGTAGCTCAGATTAATTGTTGGCATATTGTGTTTTCCAGCCTTTTATGGCCACATTTTCAGCACGATGTAGTTTGCACAGTGTTTGTTATTCTGTGAAATGACTTTTCCTTTGAGGCGATTTTCACCATGTGGTTCAATATGGCGGATATTGAGAAGAAGAAAGTGAAAGTGCCAGCCAAGAAGTCAGATGAATCAAAGAAATCGGACAATAGTAGCGATAAGACTACAAAACGGACCAGCTTTAAGATACTATTGAAATTGACGATGTTGTCTGGAGATTAGAATAATAATTTGATATTAGAATGTTTGAAAAGCATTCAAGCTTTGCAATCGGCCCTCATAGCGAGGATGGACAGTTTCTAACGTCAGAGCTGAATCTAGGTTTTCAGGAAAGTGGGCCAACTCCCCAATCCATTTCAAAATGTGGGCCAATGTGTTTCAGGATTGAGCCACATGCGGAAATTACTTTTTTTTCATAAAATTTAAAGTTCTGACTACCCTAAAAAAAAAGGCACACAAAGCACTAGTGATAAAAGAAGGAACTTTTGAAAACACACTTTTTATTGTTCTTTCATTTTCTAAGACAAGGTATCAAGGTGAGCAATTTTGAGTGATCTGGTAGAGCTTTTAACATTATTCAACCCTGTATTATTATATTTCTAAGAATAGAATAACCAAAAGCATTTCTAGATATAGATATCTATATAAGTACCATCACAAGTAGAGGAATAGAGATTGAGTCAAATGAGTTACTAGAGTTAATACTCTTTGTATACCTTTATTGTTATATTGTAGAATGTATATCTTGTATATAAAAGTAGTTTAAAATACTTTTTCTGTTATTATTTACTTTGGTATCAATATCTTATTGGAACGATACCTACAGTGAGGTAGAATGGAAGGAATTCAGCCACCTTTTATGAACTGAGAAGACAGTAATTTGCCAGAACAATTTGTTCGACATTGTGAACTAGTTTTCTCTGGACCTTTGAGTGATAAAGAGGAAAGTGAACATGTCTCGTATTTACTTCTCTGGCTTGGGGATAAAAACCAAGATATTCGACATACATGGACGGTTGTTTCAGAAGAAGACGGAAAAAAAGTAAATACGTTTTACACCAGATTTCAGAATTATATGAGACCATACCTCAACCCTATATTTGCTTGATATCAATTCTACCATGATAGTCAAAAAGATGAAACAATTGATTCATACATGACAAGGCTAAAGCTAAAAGCTAGAGACTGTAATTTCCATGTTTCCGATGAAATGATACAGGATAGAATTGTTTTCCGAACTAACTCTAAATGAATGAGAGAAATTGATCGAAAAGGGGGATACCTTGGGATGGCTATTCAAATTTGTCAAAATTTCGAGTATGCCGAGAAATGGTGAAGGAGGACATTCATGCTGTTAGGGTTAAACAAAATACCCCAAACAAAAACCAATCGGAGTATCGGGCTACAAACGACCCAAGGGCCATGTACGACCAGAACCTGGAAACAAACGATCTGATGTCCATAACAAACGACAATTGAACTCTGGTATTTGTTCTCAATGTGAATATAAGTATTATAATAAACAGTGTCCTGCAAAAGGTCAAACTTGTCGAAAGTGTGGGAAATTAGACCATTCCATCAAAATGTGTAGAACTAAACAAGAGGACCATGATGGTCCTAAATCGCTCCCCTGAGTATGATGGTTCATGGCTTTACGATATAAACAAAATAGCAAAGCTCTCTGTCTAATTATTTTGGAGAAGATGTTTAAGGATTTCTTTTTTAATCCTAGGTATATTGATGATCCCACCATATAGCACTAATTTCTTGAATATGGTAATGCTTTAAAGTATAGACATCAATACATACCAAGTATAAAAGCTCTAGGTCTAATGATTTAGGAGAAGAAGGTTTTCAAAGATATCATTATTCATTCTTAACTAAAATAAGGAATAGCACAGAAAAAGGCTATTTTTTTTTTTTAAGTAATTTGGTAGAGGGTCAATGGCTGATGATATGTACCAAATATCAAAGCTCTAATCTATATGGTTTGGGAGCAGAAGATTTTCAAAGATTTCCCTCTTTATTCCTTCGTAAAATCAGGGATTGCACAGAAAAGGGCTAACTTTCAGAGTAAAAAAATTATTTGAAGTACTTTGGTAGAGGGTCAAAAGATGATGATTTGTACCAAATATCAAAGACCTAGCCCTTATGGTTTGGGAGGAGAAGATTTTAATCAATTTCCTTCTTTTATCCTATGTAAAATCAGGGATAACAAAGAAAGGGCTAATTTACAGAATACAGTAATTTTTTGCAGTATTTTGGTAGAGGGTCACTAGATGATGATTTGTACCAAATATCAAAGTTCTAGGCCTAATGATTTGGGAGGAGAAGATTTTTTAAGATTTCCTTCTTTTATTCAATGTAAAATCAGGGATCGCCCAGGAAAGGGCTAATTTTCATAATACGATAATTCTTTGAAGTATTTTAGTGGAGGGTCAAATGATGATGATTTGTACCAAATATCAAAGCTCTAGGCCTAATGGTTTGGGAGAAGAAGATTTTAAAAGATTTCCTTCTATTTCTTCTATGTAAAATCAGGGATTGCCCAGGAAAGGGCTAATTTTCATAATACGATAATTCTTTGAAGTATTTTAGTGGAGGGTCATATGATGATGATTTGTACCAAATATCAAAGCTCTAGGCCTAATGGTTTGTGGGGAGAAGATTTTATAAGATTTCCTTCATTATTTCTATGTAAAATCAGGGATCGCCCAGAAAAGGGCCAATTTTCAGAATATGGTAATTCTTTGAAGTATTTTGGTAGAGGGTCAATAGATGATGATGTATAACAAATATCAAATCTCTAGGCCTTATGGTTTGGGAGAAAAAGATTTTTAAAGATTTCCTTCTTTATTTCTATGTAAAATCAGGGATCGCCAAGAATAGGGCTAATTGTCATAATACGGTAAATCTTTGAAGTATTTTGGTAGAGGGTCACTAGATGATGATTTGTACCAAATATCAAAGCTCTAGGCCTTATGGCTTGGGAGGAGAAGATTTTTTAAGTTTTTGCACTCCGTTTGCCATGGCAACCAGAGTTCTTCATGGATTTCAATTCTTTGAAGTATTTTGAAAGAGCATGACCTAAGGATCATTTATGTGAATTTTTTGTTGAAATTCAATGGTTAGTTTAGGAGGAGAAGAATTTATTGTAATTGTGAATGGACGGACGACGACCGATCACAATAGCTCCCCCAGAGCACTTCGTTCTCAGGTGAGCTAAAAAGTGAATGAAGTAAATGTTTATGATGATGACACTGACTTCAATGAAAATATGGTGAGTACATCTTTTTCTGATCATGACCAAGCTTTTGCAACAAAATTTTTGTTGGTAACAATAAAATTCCAATAACATTTAAAATTGATACTGGAAGTCAAGTCAACATCATAAATGAAGCTTTAAAGATAAAGCATCCTTAGAATTGCCAAAAGGTACTTTGTAATCATATACAGGAAATCATTTGAAAGTTAAAGGTTTGATGAAATTGAAAATTACATAAAAAGACAAAAATTTATCTGATATTTTGCTCTACATAGTATGCATAAAGTCAAAGCCATTAATGTCTATGAAAACATCATTAGATCTTAATTTGATTAATCTGGTATATGCAGTCAATAGTTAATATTCCTCTGACCAGACAGAACAAAAGACACAAGTTGTCAAAGAGTTTAAAGATATTTTTGCTGGTATTAGTTTAATGGATGGAAAAGTAAGTCTACATTTGAAACCTAATTGTATTCCTGTAATCAACCCACCTAAACGAGTACCAATTGCTCTGAACAACAAACTAAAAACTGAACTGGAGCGAATGGAAAGACATGACATAATTGAAAAGGTGTTAAAACCTATGTCTTGGTGTAACAATATTGTTATTGTAGAAAAGAGCAAAACAAAACAATTGAGAATATGTTTAGATTCTAAATCTCTAAACAATGCAATATGTAGACCACATTAACCCATGAGAACTTTTGAAGAAGTTACGACTCAATTAGCAAATGCTAAATATTTCTCAGTACTAGATGCGACAAGTACTGGAGAGTGCAATTAGACAAATCTTCATCTGACTATACTACAATTAATACACCATTTGGACCATTTTGAAACTCCAAAGGTTACCGTTTGGTTTAAATTGCTCACAGGACATATTTCAGCAAAAGCTCGACCAAGCTTTTGAAAGACTGCTAGGTGTTACATCATTTGGAAATGGGGAATCAAGTGCATGTACAATTTGATAGACAATGGAAGCCAGGAAATATTATTGACATACACTCAGACAGATCATAATATTGTACAGGCAGAGGATGGTGGAATATACAGGAAAAACAGGAAATTTTTGTACAAAACTAAAAATCAAAATGGAATTAATTCACAAAATCAAAATTTACATTATTTGGCTAATACAGATCACAAAAGTTCAAATGATCAAGGTTCTGAAAATTTGACTAATAAAGAAGGATCTAACCAGCAACCTACAGGTGAATATATTACAAAGTCAGGTAGGACAGTTAAACCAAATAAGAATCTGAGTGACCCAATCTGGCAAAAGTAAGGCCGCTGTACATTAAACAGACACCTGTTAAAGTTTTTCTGTAATAATGTAGATATGTGTCATATCAGTATTATCTTTTTGATTTGTTTTACTTTATCATTACTTTTCATTAAAAAGATCCTTAACAATGTGGAAACTCCCTGATAACAAATTGTTCACACAGAAAAGGAATTTTTGTCCAGATAAGCTTACCCACAAAAGTCAAACACAGACCAAACTGACATACAGTGCTGAAAAATCGAAAGTTTACGAAGGCTTATATTTTATTTTCAAAAAGAAGGGAGATGTAATATTATATTTCTAAGAATAGTATAACCAAATGCAGACGACTATTTCTAAATATAGATACCTATATAAATACCATCACAAGCAGAGGAATAGAGAATGAGTCAAATGAATTACTAGAGTTGATACTCTTTGTATACTTTAATTGTTACACTGTAGAATGCACATCTCGTATATAAAAGTTGTTTAACCCTTTCCTGTATAATCACTGGTTTTTACGTCCACGCAATTTTATACTTAAAAAAATATTGTGATAAAAGAAGAAATTGCTTGATACAAGCAATTTCTTCTTTTATCACACTATTTTCTACCACACACAATGGTTTTGTTTCAAATTTCACTCACTTTTCATTGTCGTCTGCAAAATGTTTCAAATTGGGACAGTCTAAAATTTCGAGAAACAGGAAAGGGTTAAATCACTTTTTTGTGTTTTTATTTACTTTGGTATCAATATCTTATTGGAACAATAGAATTCTTAATGTTGTAAACAAATAACATTATAGATCCCAACACTAGTTAACCTTTGATATACAAGCTGCTGTATTTACTATTACAAATCAAGAGAGAATGAAATGTGAACAATAATGGATCACCATGGCATCACTCTATGTAATATATGTGACCAAAATATCATAAGTACAGCTTCAGTGAAGTTGTACTCACAAGGACTTGACCGCCTATCGACAATAATCAGATGTTGTTGAAAATTGATGTTTTGACACATTTATAAAAGCTACATGTATAAATAATTGAAATTTCCGAAAGAGAAAATCAAAATTCCCCAAAAGACTATCAAACTCCTTGTGCATCATTCCAATTTTTGCGACACTAATCCATTCACCAGACATAGACCAGGAAATAATATCTAGTTAGTTTTCGTACCTGCTTCTTATTCATTTATTATCTGACAACTATCTTTCTTAGGTCCTGATAATGAAAATGCTAAATCAAAATACGACTCCTGAAGCTTGGGTCGACTGTATTATGTCGAACAGAAATGTGAAATCAGATTCAATTAAGCTTTATCTGTAATGTGTATCGATATCACTTACGACTCTATGGCCTTAGAATTCCTACACATCATTGCCTGTGGGCTATACTTATAGAGGGAGCCGCTTGGGGATTCTTTTAACCCTTGTCATGCTGAATATTTATCCTCTTTTTGCTATATTTTAAAACTGACATAATACAATTGGTGTTAAGTTCAAAGCTTTTCTCAACACAACAAGAACAAGCAGGCTGATCTTAGTCTAAACACCTGCTTAAGTCATTGCCCAAGCAGGAATATTCCGGGATCAGCACAACAAGGGTTAATAGTATCGATTATACCAGGGTAGGTATAAACAGCTTTACAAAATAAGGCGGTTTTCTCAACAGCATCTAAATGGATTCACGTTAAATGCACCACTGATTTAATAATGCATCAACCTTTTAAAATGTGCGTGACAAGTGGCCCATGGCCTTATGTTTTTTGCGGCCTGAACTATTTAAACGCATGAATCCCGCAATCCCACACCCTAGATTCAGCTCTGAACATGATATCTCCTATTACAAAGAATGCTAGGATTTTCCAGGCAAGCCAGCTCCCCAGAGGGCCAGATCAGATGACTTTTGCTCCGAATCTGAGCCTATCAGTCTGTTCATCTGTCCAAACAAGAGCACCGCCTATGGGTGCCTACGCTTCGCTATTGGGTGCTTGATAGTGGATAAAAGCATCTTGAGTTATCCCCCTTGATAGTATAGGTTGCTCTTTTGATAGTGAACAAGTGTGCCAAGTTTCAAGGGAATGCCTTTAGTACAACCAGAGATATCACAAAATGTCAACGTTTTCACACAACGATGACAACACCAAGGCTATAGCAGTAGCTAGGTTTTTCTCCGCAAACAGGCGAGCTAAAAATTAAGGCCAAGGAAGTCTGCGACGATGTTTAGGTTGGTATTGTCACTGAAGTTTACAGGAAGGGCATGGATCCCGACAAATATGACAATTTTGTGCCAGATGAAGTTTGTCCCAGGCCAGGAAATTGTGAAGGTCTTCTGATGGCAAAGATGAATAAGTTGGAGTGGGATGTAATGTCTGCACAAATCCGTACTATTTATAAGAAGTTGCAAAATATTTCTTCCTAAGTCGTGAAAGCTCGTGTCTGCCTAACTAAAACTATGGACTTTGCAGCAAAACTGGACACAATTTTGACAGCAGAAGGATTAGATGTAGAAATGAATATGATTGAGATTATCAATGGTTGCCATGATACCATTGGCTGTATGGGTCATTCTAATTACCAGACCAACATGTTAAGGAGAGATTTATTACGTCTTGAATTGAAAAAAGAATATTCACATCTCTGTATCCACACATTACTTGGAATCGTTTGGTGATGATGTGTCAAGAAGCTGCATGATAGAAGACACTGCCAAAATTAGAGACAGAATGGCTTCTATTCAGAGAGGAGGTTTTAGGTCTCGGCCTTGGCACCATGGGCCATTTCAAGGGGTCACACAGCAACATTTTCCCAATTACAGATTGATTCTAAATTTAAAAGAACTAAATATCTTCTTTCCTTATCATCATTTCAAGAACAGAAATTTTCAAAAGTGCCCTTTCACTTAATAGAGTTCGATGGTAAAACAATAAATTTTGATAAATCAGTTCTTCAATCAAAAAGGTCAGACTTCTGGGAAATGTGATAGATTAAGAAAAAATGAGAGTATGTTTACCACAAGAAAAGACATTACTTATCATCAGTGAATGCACAAATTCTGCAATAATGTCCAAAATGAAATCCAATTTACAATGGTGGATTGAAAAATGTTCAATCTCAAGTAAGGATGATTGACAGAGGTAAACCAGAATGGACTACTCAGACTGATTGTAGTAAATCAGACTGAGGCTTTAATGTTAAGATATAACATCTGGTAACATGTGGACATCAACAGAATGTTTGGAACATATAAATGTTTTGGAGCTTTCCGCTATTCTGTTTTCAATCTATGCATTGAAGGGCAGACATATTGAAATTTTGTCAGACTCATCTAGGGCTGTTTGCTTTGTTAAAAACATGGGTGGATTCAAATCAGTAGAATGCAATCTTGTCTGGCAGTGGTGTTTACACAATCAGACCTGGATCACCATTGCTCATATACCGGTTCTCAAATTGATGCAGATTTACCATTGCTCATACACCGGGTTCTCAAAATGATGCAGATAAACCATCTCAAACTTTCAATGACAAACTTGAAAGGCAATTGAATTGAAAGGTATTTGATATAGTCTAAACCAAGTGGGGATTTGTTTGCATCTATGCTGAATTTTGAAGTAGAGTGTTTCTGTTCTTTTAAACCAGATCCACAAGGAGCATACATTGATGCTTTTCACTTGACTGGGGAAAATTCGAGCTTACTCATATTTTTCCTCCTTTCAGTAAGATCAGTCACTGCATATGCAAGATCCAACAAGACAAAGCACAAGCCTTGATGTGATACCTCTGTGGTCCACGCAGGCCTGGTTTCCAGGACTCCTGTCAATTTTGATAGAGTACCCTTGAATACTGCAGAGGGACAGAAATTTGATAACAATGCCTCATACCAACCAGAAACATCCTCTATGGTAGAGACTGGTAATGATCAGGTGTTTAGTTTCAGGAAATCATTCAAAAATCAAGGACTTTCACCAACGGCTATCAGCATTCTATTGTCATCCTGGAGAATCTCTACTCCACAGTACAAATCATATATCTCGAAATGGCTAATGTTCTGCAGTACATAGAAAGTTAGTGAAATTTCTCCCAATGTGTATAAAAGAATTTCTAAATAGAAATAAGGAGGGATTTAACTGCCTCCCTCCCACCCAGCATATAATTTATTTTAGAATCTAACATAACACATCATCAAAAATGATCGGAGAGAGCTTTAAAAGTGATGCGTTTGCGATACCTGAACAATTTCTCATCTAAATCCCTCCTTATTTCTATTTAACTTATAAAATTACAATTAAACTTTAACTTCCATCTAAGTCTTGTTTAATTTTTCATTTACAAGTTCAATTGTGACCTTTGACCTTTATGACCCCAAAACGAGAGGGCATCTCCTAGAGTCATGGACATTATGTGTATATAGTTTTATGGTCTTACGCCACAAGGCTTATGAGTTAAAGAATTGTGACCTTGACCTTTGACCTCTGTGACAATAAAAATAGGGTACTTCCTTTGGTCATTAGCAACAATTGTATGAAGTTTCAAAGTTATAGGTCAACTGGTTCTCGAGTTAGAGCATGGAACATAAAAGTCTACGAACAGATAGATGGACAAGCAGGCAGACATGGTGAAACCAATATAGCCCCTCTACTATGTAGCTCAGGGGTATAAAAAAGTAAGAATGAATCACAGTAGATTTCATTACAAGTAGTTTTATCGCTCCAAAAGTTGCAATTTCTTTTTCTGAAGTCGTCTCTGAGATTGGATAAATCAAATTAACTGCAGAGAAAAGTGTTGCTGTTAGATTGGATAAAACTCTTGTATTGCAATTTTAGTATAATTTTAGTACATAGGAGAGTACTTGTTTGTTTATCAATTGTTGTGACTCAAAATATGTATGATATGATCTTTTGATTTAGTTAATTTGAAATCAAAACATCAGTCAGAATGACATTATTACACATTTAACATAATATTATTAACAGCACTTAACGGATGTAACAGACACTTTAACCCACACAATCACACTCTTTGATGCTCTGCTAGAAAACATCTTTGAAAAATATTGTTGAAAATGAAGACATTGCTTGTATCCAGTAACTTCTTCATTTCCTATGTTTTCCATCCTGAGAGAAATGATCTTAAAATTTCATCTACTAAAAACTGTTGTCTGCAACTTCTTTCCGTTTGGACCAATCCAAAATGTTGTGCTTGTTAGTGGGTTAAAGCAAGTAAGTATTACACATGTTTATTCTTTTTCAAGGAATATGCTTTGGAATTATAAGTGAAATAGATTTGTTGTGGAAAGTTTTTAAAAAATCTTTGCCTATTACAGTAAAAAACGTCTCAGTCATTGAAGAAATTGCTTGTTACCAACATGATATCAACAATGCTTTTCCAAGATTTTATCTTTAAGGGCATAAAAAAGTGGGATCAAGTGGGTTAAAGAAATATATGTATTACAATTGGTGTTATGTCACTCAAAAAAGGAAGCCTCTGGAATCTAGATGCATAACTGGAAGTATAGATTTAAATCTAATATGGTACCTGTACATAAATATAAAACAAACTATAGTTTGAAATATGGTGGGAACTTTGAAGTATAAAATGATTTCTTGTGAGGCTATAATTACAAAAATTTATAACCACCTAGGCTAATGATGTCAACCCTTGCGTATGGCTCAGGCATGACTCTGACAATGAAATTTCAAGTCTGGAATGAATTAACCAATCGCTGGCCCCATCCACTGACTCCCTAGGCCACGCCCATTTACTCCAACAGGAAGTTCTGCTTGAATTTTTAAGGGCGTTATCTTGCAAAATTTATGGCATGTAGCAACAAAAAAGTAAAATGGTTGGTTGGTGACCTAAATGTCATAACACCACCTTGAATAAGCTGTAATTACGACGCTTAAGTCACCAAACTTACAATAAAGGTTAAAAAAATGACGGCAAATGTTGGAGTTGAAAAGCTCAGGTCTGGGCTGAATAAATTATTTGAGTGGTTGGTTTATTCCTTGATTGACAGCCACGAATGGTCAATTGTAATATGCCATGTCAAGAAATGGTATGACTAATTGTTTAACCTGTCACATGAACAAGGACCATGTCAGATAGCGAAAAATATAACCTCTAGTAGGCTTACCAGGGTCAAAACATTTAGCAAATTTTTTGCCTGTAGAAAGGTCATTCTACCTAACTATACAATTATGATTTTTTAAATAATACCATATTTGACTTGTGGAGAGTCAACTTCTCTTTACTTTTCAACTGGTTGTTTTACAAGATTCCAGTTTGGCCCCTTTTCATGTGACAAATCTTATTCATTTAATGAAATGTTTTTGACTTAACCAATAAATAACTTTCTCGTCTATTAATAGTTAAGTAACAATATTTTCTCTAAAATATAAATGGCACTTATCAAGGTATGTTGCAAATTAGTATACTATTTAATCAATAAATTCTGTCAATAACAGACAAGAGGGCATCTGCACAGATATACTCACCTGAGTCAGTCAATTAACCCAATACCAGAAAACTTAAGACTGGTCCAAATTGTAGGAAAATGCAGACAATAATTAAAACCCTATGAAATTTTACATTTGATTAACTTTCTGGGTAAAAAACATTGTGTAAAATGAAGAAATTGCTTGTTGCAAGCAATTTCTTCATCTAACAAAATATTTTCCAATTTTATTCTCTTGAGGGGCGTCAAAAAGAGTGATTGTGTTGGAATAAATTAAGAAATTTTTGACTCACGTGGGGTAACACATAGATGCCAGACCTAAGACAGGGTGCCAACCATTCACCTTGAATAAAGTTCTTTTACTAAAATTCATTGTATCCTGATCCTTTCCCACACTGAAAAAACCTCTTCTTCTCCAAGATCCGTCCACTCAATCTCACAGTACCAAATTAAATTTGACAGTTTATCTCTTTAGCAAAACCAGATGTGTTTGTGAAACACCATTCTACTGTAACATCCTTTTTTTCAGAAATGTGGCCCCGATAGGTAGCCTCAACCTTCATGGATGACCTTGACTTTACTATCAACTGATGCTTATCAATGCAAGGAACATATATCCAAGCTTCGAGCCATGTATCTGTAATGGTGTTTGAATGAGAGCAAGTTGTTAAGTTCTTGTTTTAAGTTTACAAAATTTGATACCTTGATAAGTGTCCTTGATGGATGATCCTACCTTTTCTACCAACTGTTGCCTATTAATGCGAGGAACCTGCATCCAAAACATGAGCCATTTTTCTCCAACCAAGATTGAATAACAGCAAATGTTTAATTATGCTTCCAGTTTACAACACTCGTAGCCTTGATGAGTGGCCTTTATGAGTGACCTTGATCTTGGTGGATGACCCTGATCTTAAAACCAACTGATGCCTATTAAAGAAATGAACCTGTATCTCAAGAGCATAATGTTCAGGTTTTCAATTAAGTTTAAAACTCACAGACAGACAGAATATGCCCCCGATTTTATTGATGTGGTTTAATAAATCTTTTGTTCATGAGAAAAAGTATAATACATCTTGTCTTGCATGAAACATCTTCAAGAAATAGCTAGAGGCAATATATCTTTTGCAATAACAATTGCCCTTCAGAGTTTAAAGTTTTTTTTATAATTTCCCTGACTATTTTCAGAATTCAACATCTTTTCTCCAATCTTGAAGAAAAAAAATTTTTTACTGACCTTTCCCTGACCAGTTGGCACCATGTAAGGCAATTAGAACTGTTCACTTGAGCACTTTGTGATCAATTGAGCTAAAACATTTTTAGTATCCTTAAATCTAGACTCAGTCTTAACAGATTTGCTTTGTCTGAGCAGACAGGATATTTTACCATTGTAAGAAAGAATCCTTAAAACAATGTATGCCCAAATTTTTCTCATCTACATATAAGGAATTCTTCTTCAACTTTTCCAGGATAATCACTTGTATTCATGAGCATATATTGGAGATCAAGGAAGAACTGTCTGAAAGGAAATTTCTTGTAATTTAACCCATTCCCTCACAATCCCGCTTTTTTATGCCCTGAAGAAAAGATTTAAGGAAAACGGGGTTGAAAATGATGAAATTACATTCAATTTCAACCTTGGTTTCTATTAAAAAAGATCAACATACTCAAAATTCTTTCAAATTGAAATTGTTGTCTGTAACTTCTTTGAATTCAGACTATTCTAAAATTTTGCTATGTGGGTATAGGTTAAAAAAATTTGGAAAATATTGTGGAAAATGAAGATATTGCTTTTAACAAGCAATTTCTTCAATGTCCACAATGTTTTCTACCTTAAAAAGCAAAGATTTTCTAAATTCCACCATCCTCAAATTTTGTCTTCTGCATTTTTTTTCAATTTGGACCAGTCCAAAATTTTGCTAAGTAATCATGGGTTAAGGTTATTTAAGAAAACACTGGCCACTTCCATGGCCTTTACCTATTACCACTCAATCACATTTTTTGATCGGCCAAGTGAAAATGACTCAGAAAAACATTGTGAAAAGAGGAGAAATTGCCTGTAACAAGTTTTCTATCCTTTATAAACTAATTCATAAACACTTGGTCTCTGGAACATTTTTCAATCTGGACAGTTAAAAATGATGTTGTTTGGTAATGGGTTTCACACATCACAGAACCAGATGTATTCTCCCTACTGTTTTCAGAAGTTCTTGGTTAGTCTCTTAACCTTCTCTTGTAGTCTCTCAACCTCACTGACCAAGTCTCCATTCACAGAATAATATTCTAATAGAGCCAACATCTCTGCCTGAAATTCACACAAACAGGTAATAGAAACCCTCCCTCTATTCCTTTAACCCTTTCCTGTTTCTCAAAATTTTAGACCTGTCCAAATTCAAAGGTTAAAGTTGATTTAAATGAAAACATGACCGTTCAGTAAGGTAGAAAAGATTGTGGAAAAGAAGAAATTGCTTGTTACAAGCAATTTCCTCTTTTTCTAAAATGTTTTCTCAATGAAATAATCACAGGGACGTAAAAACCATGATTGAACAGAAAGGGTTAAACATATTCCCACACAAGCCTACTTTTTAACACCCTAACAAATTTTGTTGGAAAAAACTTTTGAGAAAAGAAGAAATAGCTTGTGTTTTCTATCCGTAACCCCATATGCCATTTATTTTTCATTTCTAACATGCTTTGAATTACAATCTGCAACTTATGAATTTTGGCAATTCTAAAGTCGTCTAGCAATTGCTTAACTGAACAAGAGGCCCAGTGGGCCTTAACGGTCACCTGAGTAAAAGAGCATCAAGACAAGTGATTTAGGGTTAATTAGAAAAAGATTTCTTAAGAAGTACAAAAATTTACCCCTTTCTGCCCCCGACTGGGGCCCCTTTTACCCCAATCCCCCCCCAACCTCTTTTCACAAACTGGAATTGGCATCCCCCAATGATGCTTCCGACCAAGTTTGGTTGAAATCCCCTCAGTAGTTCTTGAGAAGAAGATGAAAATGTTTAAAAGTTACCAAAAATGACCCCCTTTTGGTCCCCATTTTAGGCCCCCCTGACCTCCAGCCTTTTAATTTTCACAAATCTGTATAATCAGTACCCAATGATGCTTTTCACCAAGTTAGTTTGAAATTGGCTTAGTACTTCATCAGAAGATGAAAATGTGAATTTTTTAACATGATGAACTTTGACCTCTGGATGTGGCCCCATACATGACCCAAGGGACATGAATTTCACAATTTATAATATACCTGTCCTAGTTGTAATGCATACAGAATATTTAAGCTCTGGCATTAACGGTTTATTAGAAGAAGATTTTTAAAGAAGAACCAAAAATTACCCCTTTTTGCCACATATTTGGGCCCCTTTGACCCTAAGAATCCCTATTTTCACGAACCAAAAATTACCCCTTTTTGCCACATATTTGGGCCCCTTTGACCCTAAGAATCCCTATTTTCACAAACTTGAATTGGCATCCCCCAATGATGCTTTCTACCAAGTTTGGTTGAAATCCCCCCAATAGTTCTTGAGAAGAAGATGAAATATTTAAAAGTTACCAAAAATTACCCCCTTTTGGTCCCCATTTTAGGGCCCCCTGACCCCCCAGCCTTTTAATTTTCACAAATCGGAATAACCATTACCAAATGATGCTTTTCACCAAGTTTGATTGAAATTGGCTTTGTACTTCATCAGAAGAAGATGAAAATGTGAATTTTTTAACATGATGAACTTTGACCTCTGGGTGTGGCCCCATACATGACCCCAGGGGCATGAATTTCACAATTTATAATATACCTGTCCTAGTTGTCATGCACACAAAATATTTAAGCTCTGGCATTAACGGTTTATTAGAAGAAGATTTTTAAAGAAGAACCAAAAATTACCCCTTTTTGCCCCCTATTGGGGCCCCTATGACCCCCAGAACCCCTATTTTCACAAACTTGAATTGGCATCTCCCAATGATGCTTTCTACCAAGTTTGGTTGAAATCTGCCAAGTAGTTCTTGAGAAGAAGATGAAAATGTTTAAAAGTTAACGGACGACGCACGACGACGGACAAACGATGATTGCAATAGGTCACCATGACCATTCGGTCAGGTGACTAAAACTGAGTAAAACTCTTTTACTAATATTTGTATTGTACTCCATATTATTTGAAAGCTTAAACAAAATATTTGGCCGATCACAAAATGAAAGATTTATCAATCTGACATGAAAAACATACAAATTATTCTATTTCTTTAATGTAAAAAGAATTGATTGATTGAATGGGGTTTAACGCCACTTTTAACAGTATTTCAGTCATATCGCGGTGGCTGGAGCACCTAACAATGGATTCCAGGTATTTCTCACACCAGTACTACCACTACATCCTTTCCTAGTCTCCAGCTGCTATCCCACTTAGGTTTACAATTATCCACCCATTGGTGTGAGACAAATTTCACACAGAATATGTGCCGCCGCCGGAGATTGAACCAATGACATCCCATAATTGAAGACTAGAAGTCTGATGTGCTATCGACTGCGCTATGACGGGGGCATGTAAAAAGGAGTCAAAATATGTTGTTGTTTTTTCATAGAAAATATCTACATATGTTATTTTGCACGTAAATCTTAAAACATCATTGATGTCTCTGGGCAACTGAGATGGCCTTCAGTAGGGCTAGATGAACAAAAACAGGGCTAGACCTACCTTAACAGTGAGTTTATCATTTTGACAATTTCATTGGTTTTTGGGTGATATTGTCAGGTGATAATCCACAGAAAAATACTGACTGAACTGGCATATAACCAAAACTTTCTAATACCCCAAAAGCTCCAGGTGGCAAAAAATATTCTTGTTGGAATTAAGTTCGTTTTTTTAAATATCTTTTACAAAAGGACCCTAACTCTAAGAAAAGTAATTGGACAGTTACCAAAATAAATTATTCACATCTCTGTTTGATTCCGAGTGTACATGTGATATTTGAATAAAATCTATTTAGCAGCAGAAGAGAAAATGAGGCAACAAGACAAAGGGTCTAACTCTATGATCAAGAGGGCCAAGATTTCTCATCTAAATTTATTCTTATTGCAACTAACTTACTTTAATTTGATGGCAATAGATATATTTCCCTTAGCGTAATGAATTTAAAGGCAAAAGGTTGATTGAATGATCAGTTAAAACTTTTTATGGACACTATGCCCCTTTTTAAGTTCATGTAAGATGAAAGTCCTTTTTTCCTTAACATATGTCAAAATGTCACCATATTGAATAGGAACCTTCTTCTAGACTATACAAACAAAGAGTTGTTACAAGTAAATTGTCATTAAGGCCCCTCTTCCTTCAATACTGGACAATATGCCACCAAATTCAATTGAGATCTCTCTTATGATAAAGCAAACATTTCCATCTAGTTTTGGAAAGATTGGGTCAACTTTTTGACCATGTAGAGTGGTAATATTGAAATATGATACAAAGGATGCACATCAAGCAACAATCAATTATCACAACAGTTCAAGCATGTTGTGCTCAGGTGAGCTAAAAGAACTGTAATAAAAGGAGAAATTGCATTTTGAAAAAATGCGTGTGGCAGCAATTTTGCCTCTCATACATTTTCTAGTCTGTAGAAAGATTTTGAAAATATTGTCAATAGTATTTGTAACCATTGCTAACCTCTTTTTATATTTTACCACTTTAAATGATTGCACCCTGAAATACATTTTTTCTAAAAAAAGAACAACTGTTCAAAACAAGCTAAGTTGTACCCACCTGGTGACTCTGGAATTGTTTCAACATTTCCACTTGTAAATTAATGATGTCTCGATGTAATTGGTCAACCATTTCCTCAGTATCATCACGAAACATGTTCCGAGTCTCTGATTTAAATGAGTTCAACTCCTCCTGAACAACTGCACGTAACTCTTTCTTTGTTTCACATTTAAAAGAGTTCAACTCCTCCCTAACTATTGTGCGTATAACTTGTGCTAATGGTTTCAAATCATCAGAGATAACACTATTTTGTCTGGTAGATCTACTGACCCTGCTGTTATTTTCTAGAGTGTTCACAATGGAAGACTGAGCATTCACACCCTCAGGTGTTGTTGCGTGATATTGTCTTATTGCACCACTAGAAGGTCCTGTCACACTTCCAGGTGAGTCACCCTGGGGCATGCTGGGTAATGACGGAGAAGCACTAATACCAACTTGATGCTGACTGGCTGATCTCCGATGTTTCAATTCTGGGCTCACAGCATCCGAACTTGAACTGGAATTACTGCTGACCAGAAAGGAATATGGATCTTGATCACCTAAGAAAAGACAAGAGGACAATGATGAACCTATCACTTGAGTATGATGGCTCTAGGATTTAAGGAGTTGGAGAAGGTTTTTAAAAATTTCCATCTTTATTTTGATAGATGTTTTTCTCCTCATATGTCTTTTTGAAATCTGGTACTCACCAAGATGGGGCTATCTTAATCTTACAGCGACAAAATCAAAGCAAGTTACTTTTACCACCATATGGCAATTCTACAAAAGAATATGGACACTCAAGATCAATAAGTCTTGAAGTAGAGAAATCTGAAAGATTTTCAACTTGATCTAATGTAAAATACAGGATCTGACAACATAATACAATATTTGATCTTAGAGCAGTAATTTGGAGTATTTTGGTACCGGATTATAAGGTAATACAACATGTAAAATTTTGAATCTCTAGGACCACTGGTTTTGGAGAAGATTCTTGGGATTTTCTTCTCTAAATTGTATATAAAATATCGAATTCATTTACACTTGGCTTATTTTCAGTAATTCTTTATGCACTTAAATAGAAGATAATATGGCACTCTACATGCAAAATTTCATCCAAGCTCTGGGCTAATCAGGTTTGATGTAGATTTTTTTTCTTCATTTGGTTACCATTGCAAACTATAAATTTTCTGGGAAATAAAAATTTTGTCTAAACGAATAAATTTCACGTTAAATTTCATCAACAAAAAGTAGTTGTCTGCAACTTGTTTGAATTCAGACCAGTCTAAAATATTAATGTCTGGTAATGGGTAAACTCATATTTGCGACCACTCTTTGAAGATTCTCCATCTAATCTGATATGAATGTGACCTGTTTATTTTGAGCATTGTAATCACTGATCGCAAACTTATTTGAATTTGAACCAGCTTAACCCTTTCCTGTTCAAACACGGGATTTTCGTTCCTGTGATTTTATACTTGAGAAAATATTGTGGAAAAAGAAGAAATTGCTTGTAACAAGCAATTTCTCCTTTTCCCACAATATTTTCTACCACATAGGATGGTTTCATTTCTAATGGCATCCAGTTTTCATTGTCTGCATCTTTTAATTTGGACTAGTCTAAAATTTCCAAAAACGGGAAAGGGTTTAAATTTTGTGTCAGGTTTATACCCTAGTAATTGGGACCACCCATTGACCTACCTGACATGAAAGTGACCTGTTTGGGTTGAGCCATATTATCACTGGTGGCACAATTGGTCTTAGGCTGGTCTGGTCTTCTTCTCTGTACAAAATCTGTACTTGTCTGCAGTGAGAAGAGAAAAAAACTCTTGATCCTTAAAATATTGTAAGAATTATGGTTACTGAAGGTAAAATCTATTTTTCTTTTATCATGATCATATGGTTGCCAGCAAATACTTTCAGATTGGTAAAATTTAAAGATTCATGAAAAAAAAATTTTTTTACACTCAAATTCTACAGTGTTTTCCACAGCCTTTTGTTTCTGTGGGATTGTGTAGAAATGGGTGTATGTATGAATTTCTAGTACATAAAGAAAAGTAAAACTTATATCAATAATGATTTTGTTCCAAAATCAGTATGTACAGTCAATTTATCTGTCTTTCCAGACATTCTTAATCCTTTAACCAAATTCAAAATGACGCAATTTCAGACTTGCCAAAATTTAACCTTCCTCTTCATCAGGTTTTTTATGCCCAAGAAAACATTTTGGAAAACATTGTGGAAAATGAAGAAACTGCTTGGTTCAAGCAATTTCTTCATTATCCACAATGTTTTCTTCCTTAAAGGATGACAATTTTCAAAACCTCATCAACTATAGATGATGTGACCCCGTGAAGTGTTTTAAGTAAAATAAAGCTGTGTCCCTATGTGAGGGTTTCCTCTTTTTGGGTCATTAACCTTTGTCCTGCTGAATAAACCTGTGTTCAAAACTATTTGAAATAAAAAGACTGGAATAAATGTAAGACTTTCAAGAGGGTTATCATTTTTTTTGAAAATTAATACTATAATAATTCTGGTTTTAATGGAAAAAGCAGGTGGTGTAGGCTAAGATCAGACTGCATATATGTGCAGGCTGATCTTTGTCTATACCTCCTGCCAAAACCTGATTATTCCAGTTTCAGCATGTCAGGGGTTAAAACTTTGAATTGTGTTCCAAACTAAATACATTTAACCCATAACTAGACAAGAAAATTTTAGACTTATCAAAAGGAAAGAAGTCAAAGATGTTCTAAATTGGAAAATAAGTGTCAAACAGGGTAGAAAACATCTTTTTTAGAAAAGTGAAATTTGAAGCATTTTCTCCTTTTCTTGTAATGTTTTCCAAATCTTTTTAATTTGTTGATGCTGGATATTGTGGTAATTGGTTTGTTTGATTGGGGTTAACGTTGCTTTTAACAGTATTTCAGTCATATCGCGGCGGCTGAAGCACCTAACAATGGATTCCTGGTATTTCTCACACCAGCACTACCACTACAACCTTTCCTAGCCTCCAGCTGCTATCCCACTTAGGTTTACAATTAACTACTCATTGGTGAGAGACAAATGTGGTAATTGGAGGGAGGTTATGTGGTTATTGTTTGAACTGATATTTGAGCCTATGTGTCATTTCCAACCATTTGGCATGTGCCTGACTTGCACACATTAAGCACCATTGACAGCCATTCGGGGTAATTAGAATATTCACTGAATGTTTAAAGAAGCTTTGGGTCAGTATCCATCTACAGAGCGAAGAGTGAAGACTCTGATCAGACTGTGCGGATGCACAGGCTGATCTGAGTCTTTACTTGGCGCACATGTGTAATGGTAGGAAATGTCACGCACAGGCTCATTTTATGTAAGAGGTCAATGATGACAACCCATTACCAGACAATAAATTTCAGACTGGCCCAAATTGAAAGTATTTGCCAATGACTATTCTAAATAGTGAAATTTTAAAGTACTTTTGTCTTTTGGTGAAGAAAATGTTGAGGATAATGAATAAAAAGCTTTTTTTCTTGAGGGGCATCAAGAAGTAGGATTGTTTTGGATAAGGGTAACTTCCTCTTAAGTGTATATTAACCCTTTCCTGTTCAAATACGGGATTTTACGTTCCTGTGATTTTATACTCGAGAAAACATTGTGGAAAAAGAAGAAATTGCTTGTAATAAGCAATTTCTCCTTTTTCCACAATATTTTCTACCATATAGGATGGTTTCATTTCAAATAGCATCCAGTTTTCATTGTCGTCTGCAACCTCTTTCACTTTGGACTAGTCTAAAATTTCCATAAACGGGAAAGGGTTAATGACAGAAGGCCTTTCAAGGCCATGACCCAATGCAATCAGCATGTCTGTGTACCAGGTGTGTGTATTTCAAAATGCTGTCAAGTGAAGGGATATCTAAACAATCTTTTTCTCAAATATCCCTTCACCTAATGAATGGGTATTTTCTGTACACTTTGTTTCAAACCATTCAATCAAAAGGTCAAACTCCATTTCTGTGATAGCCAATCAGATTTGTTTTGTTTGAATGGGGTTTAACGCCGCTTTCAACAATCTTTCAGTTATATCGCGGCGGCTGGAGCACCTAACAATGGATTCCTGGTATTTCTCGCACCAGTACTACCACTACACCCTTTCCTAGCCTCCAGCTGCTATCCCACATAGGCTTACGATTATCTGCCCATTGGTGGTAGACAAATGTCGGAAAGAGTTTTGCCGCCGTCGGGATAGCCAATCAGAGGGCTGCTTTCTGTGAAAAGCTAGATGTTGTATACTGTCTGCATGCTAATATCAAAGCCCTAAATGGCCTTAGAGTTGCGACAACAAATAGACTTTCTGGAATTCATTTCTAATCATAAACTAAAGGCTGTTGGCCCTTGACTGATCAGATGAGAGTGATCCACTCAGAGGAGACCAATTCAAGTAAATTCTAAGTGTGTATTTCCGTCTATTAAATTAGTGTTAGCTAGTTCTATCTTTAAAGCCTAGTGTGATTGGATCTTGCATTTAGGTACTATTTTCTTACATTTGACTTCATATCACACAGGTTACTTAAAAGAATCATGGATTATCTGAGGTGAATTGTGTTTTGAAATATGAATATTTTTCCACTATTTATAGACATCAGAGCATATTTCTTCTCAGTGTTGCACAACAAGCTCTGGAAAGCAGTTTTTAAATCGCTTTAGCAAATTCAGAGGACAGAGTTAATAGGGTAGAAAGTAACTTCTTGTTGTATAAATCTGGTTTCTGTTTTTCATCAGAGTTACTTTCAGTGCTTTGATTATACAAATTATCGAACCTCAAATCCCTGCTGAAATTTGAAATGAATACACTGCAGCTCCACTATAACGCTGTTGGTGGGGTCCAAGAAATGAAACAGCGGAAGAAGTGGAGTTATTATGCTATAACGCTGTTTCCCCCCCCCCCCCCCCCCCCGCCGTAACTGAAATTTTCAACCGTCGGAATCGGAACCAAACACCCGATAATTTGTGATGAAATTCTTGTAATAAGTTTAATTCTATACAAGTTACTAGTCGGGAAATGAAAAACAACTGTAGTTACGAGATTTTAGCAGAACCCGACGAAATTCAGTTTGCGGAGAATTAATTTCTAACCTAACCTTCCCGGTCTATCAGGATTGAATATATTATCCGTAAATTGCTACAGGTCTATAAATTGTGGTTCTCTTTCTCCCCGAGACATGTTTTATTATTTTGATAGTTGTCGGCATTAATCTAAATGAATTTAGTTTTACACGGACGTAAATATTTCCATCCTAAGACAAAAGGGATAAAATCTAAGTATTCCGCATAGCGAAGTCTCCTTGGAGACCGACGAGTTGTTGAACACCTGGGGTTACTGAAGCGTTGAGAAAATGTCGCGTGGATCCACCTTCGAACCTCTTTCGCGGTAATGGACTTGGTCTAGTTGAAAATACGGTAACAATAAACCGACAAAGAACTCTCTCTGAACCTAGTCATTTACGGATCGGGAATTTAAACCGACCAGTTGCACGTATACAAAACTGGATTAAACTTTGTAGCCGCTAACTTTTAATCGTAAAATTAAGGTCATAATAATCGAAAATATCCGAGACGGCGGAATGTCTGGCTTCATAACGACAAGAGTAAAAAATTCGGTCAGCATGAATTCTGACGGGGTACGTGTCTGGCACGTGTCAACTCCGGAAACTCTCCCATAAATAGCTGAACATCTGGCGGCGGCACCTTTGATCACCTTTCCTCCCTCAGAATAAAATAAACTGTACCCGAAAAAACTTGACTTCAAATTTGTCGACGAGCTTTTAGCCGTGCGTTTGATCATACAGGATGGCATTAAATTTTCGGATTATTGAATGAAATGCGGAAAAATAACGGTATTTTATTTTAATCTACTCATATTATCTATCCTGTTTCGGATGAGAATCTTCCGATATTGTGACATTTACAATTCAAATTCATGTATTTTCTGAGAAAACGTCGCAACTACGACTGATTGTTTTCAAAGCACATTGTTGCGTTTTTATCTTGAAGCCTTTATCCTCTACGAGCTCCGGATACCAGCAAACTATGAAGTGAAATAAATAGTAGGCTCAAGTCAATTTGTCTAATTTCACGCTCGCGCATTACTTTAAGAACACGTCCTACTCGGGACTGAAGAAAATTAAGAACGCCGAGAGGGAAACAGTCTAATATTTTAATCCCACCACCTTCAAGGTTTGTAACTGAAGGATACCGAGGTGCATGCCTATTCTCTATTGATTTAAAAAATATAAACGACCTAAGGCATTGATCATCTCAATGTCAAACAGTAGGACCAAATAATCAAACTGATTTTGTAAATTGAAACACTACGCGTGTCATCGATCAAGCAAAGCAATTACCTCTGAAGTAATGCATTAATGACCAGGACCGTCCACGTAAGGTGTTAAAAACATACCTGGCTTCGGGTAATTATCGATTTTAATGTGCAACCCTTTTTCTTCGAAGACGGGATGAAAAAATCGCGGCCAAATCAGCATTAACGTCGTATCTCAGCATCTGCAACCCGAAATGCCCCCCCTCCAAAATTTTGGGAGCCAAGCGGACCCCGCGTTATAATGGAGTCAGCGCTGTGCCTGGTAGCGTTATAGAGGAGTTGCAGTGTACTAAAATGAATAAACCTCAATCCAGATTAAAAAAAAATTGTACATATCATCTCGGAAAAAAACTAATTGGGTTTTGGTCGAACATTCTTGAGTACGGATGATGTGATGAAAATAATCTTTTCTCTGCTTCATATGGGTATGTAACTAAAAAATTGTGGGTATCTTCAAAACAAATATGCCTTAATTCCCCTGGACTTGTAAATATTTCAAATGTGTATTTCTTTAAAATGCATCCAACACGAGAAGGTTTGGCACGAGAATGACAGAAAATCGTTTCGAAAAATGATTAACTAAATTGGGGACCGCCCTGTCCAGGGCAGTACGAACGCAGTTTTTGTACAAGAGAAATCATATTTTTAACCTTTCACAGGAAGGGCAGAAATTGAAGTAGACGTACGTAGAAAACAATGACCTAGTTCGGCGTTTCCATCCATCTGATACGGAAGTCAAATCAGCCGATCAAAGATATGACATTAATCTGGGATATAACCACTGTTTAGAGGGTTAATGCCTTTACCCGTTTAAATAATCTTCATCGACTGTCTCGAAATCAAACAACAACTCGGATTTAAATCGGGAATCAACATTCTCGTTTAGTATCAAAGCAGGATATCAACAAGTGTCCACGCATGCGTTGTACACAAAATAGGTGATGATAATAATGTGCATACAGTAGGTTATATGCGGCTGTTAGGTCTGACCCACTATATTTGGAATCACAAATAACTCCACAAGATCAATATTTAAAACATTAATGTTAGTATAAATGACAGATTATAGCATTTTATACTAAAAATACCAAAATAAGTTAATATCCTCTATGCAATTTCCTACGGACCCATTTAAGATATAAGGCTTCGTACGGCCCATATCACACATACAGCGTGTTTCAAGTATCATATGTATTATGCTCACATGGATAATTTGTTTCATCGGAGATAACCGATATGGGATTTATATTGCATTTGCAGATTTATTTCTAAGAAATATAAAATGATGTGAAGATCTATACTGTCCTTTCGAAATTATGGTCTTTTAATAAAAACTGACAATCTAATTATTTGTATGTTTGATGGTTATTTACATGTAGAATGTAGTTTGCTTGTAAAATCAAAAGTTTCGAAAATACTATGATAATTTTGTATTGAAACCTTTCTAAATGAAGCCATCTTTTAAAAGAGTGTCCAAAAAGAACACAGAATGAGTCTATTTTTAAAAAACGGCAATGCCAGAGTGGTTATTTGTCCCAAGCCAGCAGAGGAATACATGAGATAGTAAAATCGTGCGACGACAATGAGTAGCTTCAAACCTTCAGTTTGCTGCAACTCAAAACAACTCAAAACAAGAGGCCCATGAGGGCCTGAGACGCTCTACTGGTTATCAAGTTTTCTGTTAAAGAAATCTGATAATTAAGGAAGTTAATTGCTCAAAGAAGAATGCATAAGGAAAAAAAAGGGCTTTATCCCCTTTATCATTTTAAGCAACAATCCTCAAGGCCCCTTTTCCCATGTTTCATGACGGATCCAGTCCATTTCCAAAAGAAAGTTACCTTATGACCCTACAATCATTCTGTGAATATTTCATCGGAATCTGACAATAATTGTGGACTTTATCACATAAACAGGATTGTTTTGAATGAAAATCAATAAGGCCCCTTTTCCTGTGTTTTCGGATGGATCAATTTCATTCCAAAAGGAACTTTCCTTACAACCCGACAATTGTCCTGTGAAATTTAAAAGACAATTTGATAATGATTGTGATCATTGGAATGATGGTACAATCAATATGTTTAATATGTGGAATTTATTGTGTTAATGAGTTTATAGTGAAATCTTCATAGGGCCTCTTTCTCATGATACTTTACAGAACAAACCAAATTTCAAAAGGAACAATTCTAATGAAGGTACAATCATTCTTTAAAGGTTAAAGAGAATCGATGAAAACAGTGGACTGAATTGTGTCAAGAATTTTTGTAAATAAATTTTCATAAGGCCCCTTTTTCTGTGAAACTTAACAAATCAGACCCAATGTACAAAGGAACAATCCTAATGATAGTTTGAAGAAAATGATAAAGACTGAGGACTTTATTGTAATAATGATGTTTTGTAATAAAATTTTTATAAGGTCCCTTTTCTTGTGTCACTTAACCAATCAGACCTAATTTACAAAGGAACAATCCAAATAATGGTACAATCATTCTATTAAAGTTTGAAGAGATTCTGATAAGGACTGAGGGCATTGTTGTGTTTATGAGGATTTGGTAATAATTTTTCTTACAGCCCCTTTTCCTATGATACTAGACAGATCAGGCCCAATTTGGAAATAAACAATCCTTATGATGGTACAAACATTCTGTGAAAGTTTGAACAGAATCTGATGAAAACTGCAGACTTTATCTTGGTGTAAAGATTTTAAAATAAAATTTTCATAAGGCTCCTTTTCCTGTGATACTTGAAGGATCAGGTCTCATGTCAGCATCAACAATCGTGGTTATAGTACAATGATTCTGTGAAGGTTTGAAGAAAATCGAATGAAAGCTCTGGACTTGGTTACAAGGATTACAGATAAAATTCTCAAAAGGCCCCTTTTCCCATGATACATAGCCAGATCACGCCTAATTTGAAAAGAAAGAATCCTCATGATGGAATAACCATTCTGTGAAAGTTTAAACAGAATCTGATGAAAACTGTTGACTTTATTGTGGTACAAGGATTTTAAAATTAAATTTCATAATGCTCCTTTTCCTGTGATATTCGACGGATCAGGTCTAATGCAAACATCAACAATCATTATTATTGTACAATTATTCTGTGAATGTTTGAAGAAAATCCGATGAAAGCTCTGGACTTGGTTACAAGGATTTATAAATGAAATTTTCATAAGGCATCTTTTCCTGTGTTTCTTGACAGTTCAAACCCTGTTATGAAAAGAATGATCGTTATGACCTTCCAAATTCTGTGAAAGTTTCAAGAAAATCTGATCAAAGCTGTGGGATTCATTGTGTTAACAGGGTTTTTATTAATCGAATTTTCATATAGCCCCTTTTCCCATGTTACTTGATGGACCAATTCCAAAGGGAACTCTACTTACAAAAGTATAATTATTCTGTTTGAGTATAAAGACAATCTCATATAATCTGTGGACTTACAAGCATTGATTAAGATTTTTTTAAATGAATTTTCCTAAGGCCCCTTTTCCTATGTTTCTCAATGGATCAGACTCAATTTGATAGGAACAATCCTTATGATGGTACAATCATTATGTGAAAGTTTGAAGCCGATCAGGTGAAATCTAGGGCCATGATGTGTTAACTAAGATTTTTTTATTAAATTTTCATAGGGCTCCTTTTCCCATGAAACTTGATGGATAAAACCTACTTCCGAAAGGAATAATCCATTTAATGTAATAATCATTATGTGAATGTTTGAAGAGAATTTGTTGAAAACTGTGGACTCTATTGTGTTTTAGAGGACTTTTATTGGGCTCCTTTTTCCCGTGGTCCTTGACTGATCATACAAAATTGTAAAGGAACAATTCTTATGATGGTACAATCATTCTGTGAAAGTTTGAAGTCAATCAAAGGGCCATGATGTGTTAACTAAGATTTTTTTATTAAATTTTCATAGGGCTCCTTTTCCCATGAAACTTGATGGATAAAACCTACTTCCGAAAGGAATAATCCATTTAATGTAATAATCATTATGTGAATGTTTGAAGAGAATTTGTTGAAAACTGTGGACTCTATTGTGTTTTAGAGGACTTTTTAATCCAGTTTTTATTGGGCTCCTTTTTCCCGTGGTCCTTGACTGATCATACAAAATTGTATAGGAACAATTCTTATGATGGTACAATCATTCTGCGAAAGTTTGATTGATTGATTGATTGAATGGGGTTTAACGCCGCTTTTAACAGTATTTCAGTCATATCGCGGCGGCTGGAGCACCTAACAATGGATTCCTGGTATTTCTCACACCAGTACTACCACCACATCCTTTCCTAGCCTCCAGCTGCTATCCCACTTAGGTTTACGATTATCAACCCATTGGTGAGAGTCAAGCGAAAGTTTGAAGTCAATCAGATGAAAACTGTGGACTCTAGAGTGTTAACAATAAGATCTTTGGATTAAATTTTAATAAGGCCCCTTTTCCCATGACGTTAACGATAAGATCTTTGGATTAAATTTTAATAAGGCCCCTTTTCCCATGACTAGAGTGTAAACGAGGATTTTTTAATTATATTTAAATTAGGCCCCTTTTCCCATGTTTCTTGACTGATCTGACCCAATTTCGAAAGGAACAATCCTTATGATTGTACAATCATTCAGTGAAAGTTTGAAGGGAATCCAATGAAAACTGTTGACTCCAGGGTGTTAAAGAGGATTTCTTAAAAGATTTTTCGACTAAATTTTCAAAAGGCCCCTTTTCCTGTGTTTCCTGATGGATCTGACCAAATTCCCAAAGGAAATATCCTGATGATGGTACAATCGTTCTGTGAAAGTTTAAATACAATCTGATGAAAACTGTGGACTCTAGTGTTAACAAGGATTTTTTAATTTAATTTTTTAAAAGGCCCCTTTTCCCGCGTTTCTTGACAGATCTGACCCAATTTCGAAAGGAACGATCCTTATGATGGTACAATCATTCTGAGAAAGTTTGAAGACAATCCGATGAAAACTGTGGACTCTATCGCGTAAACGAGGATTTTTAATGGAATTTTTAATAAAATTTTCATAAGGCCCCTTTTCCCATGTTTCTTGACGGATCATACCCATTTTCGAAAGGAACGATCCTTATGATGGTACAAACATTTTGTGAGAGTTTGAAGAGAATCTGATGAAAACTGTGGACTCTATCGCATAAAGGAGGATTTTTTAATTAAGTTTTAATAAGGCCCCTTTTCCATGTCTCTTGACGGATCATACTCATTTTCGAAAGGAACAAACCTTTTGTTGGTACAATCATTCTTTGTACGCCGTACGAGAAAAAGCCATCGCTATAGCTCTATTTGTCTTTGGCCAGTAGAGCTAAAACTCAATGGACTATAACCAAAATAACATATGCACATGTCTGACTTATACCAAGTCTTTCTGTGAAATTTGAATTAAATCAGTCCAATGGTTGCTGAGAAATTAAGCGGACATGATTTTTCACCAAAGGGCCATTACTCTGTCAAAAATCAATGGACCGTAACCAAAATTGAATATGCACATCTCTGCTTGATACTGAATATATCAGTACAGTTTGAAAAACTCCGTCAGAAATTCAGCAGACACAAAAAAAACTACGGATGGACAGACAGATTGACCAACAAGCTGACTCCTATTTACCCCCTAAATATAATTTTTGGGGGTATAAAAACAGGGAAGCTACAACATAGGGAAAATTTTCAGTCTAGTGTTACTCTGAGGAATTTGGTAGAAAATCATCATGGCAATGTTACGTACAAAATTTGGAAGCTATAAGCCAAACAGTTTAGAAGATTTTAAAGATTTTCTCTTTTATCTGAGATCCCCCAACATTTGGTGGAAAATTAGCATAGATTAATCTTTCAAGTAATTTGGTAAAAGTTCATCAGGCAATATTAGATATCAAATATGAAAGCTATAAGTCTGCTGGCATGGTTTGAAAAACCTTTGAAGGATTTCCTGCTTTATTTCTTTGTAAAATCTGCAATCCCATAATTGTTAATTTGCAGTGTGAGTGTAATTTTTTGAAGTAATATGGTAGGGAATTGTCAGGTGATTTTACAAATGGCCTTATGAATTTCAAATCTTTATAAATATGACCTAAGGATAATTTCAGTGAAGTTTTGTTGAAATTTGGTGGTTAATGTAGAAAAAGCAGATTTTCTTTTTTGAAATTGTGGCAAGACAACCAACAATGATTGATCATCATAGCTCAACTGATCTAAAAAGCTCATAAAAGTTTTGATTGACCAACTGTACTCACTTTACAGACCTAACCATTTACTTTACAAAAGTTGTAAGCTTTGTCTCACATGTGACAGAATGGGTTAAATATTTCTTTTGGTGTTGACATTTCTAATTTGAAGTTGTTAACAATTCAAGAGGAGGTGTTGACTTCAGGTATAGCTTATGACACAGTCCTAATGGCAGAGGTATGTTGGCAAGACATAATCATGAAATAGACATTACCTGTATTTCTCTCCTGTCCATCAGACCTGAGCTATTTCTGGTATCAGCTGATGGATAACTAGACATTGCAAGTGGTGAGACTCCAGCTGACACATTAGATCCTAGACTGGCATTCTCATTAACAGGAGAAAATACTCCACCTGTAATACAAGAAACTAACACTGATGTGCTAGAACTCTTGACTATGTATGAGCACAAACAATGACGGAGAAATGACCTTTTTAATTATATCATTTAAAAGAATGTAATAAACTGTATCAATAAAATTTATAACTCTTTCTTTTAGTGATATTAGATATTAAGTAAACAAAAAACTAGATGCCCTTGAGTGTCTGTAACACTCCACAGGCCTAATTGTGCTGATTCAGCAAATGGTGTTTTAAGAAATTCAATATAAACGGAATCATATTCACCATGTGTGGCATATAAATCTTGTCTATGAAAACTGTTAATGTTTCAAACTTTTCATTGTTTTACAAAGGTCATTTATTTTCTCAGTAAAAAAAATTCAATGTATACCATACATGGACATAAGCCACAACAATAAAAGCAATGTTTTCAACCAATCAAAATTAATTGATGGAATTGGAAAGGGTCACCAGAGGATCATTCCAGTGAAATTTGGTTGAAATCCTGGTTTCTGAGAAAAAGATTTTGAAAGTTTTCACCATGTATGGAAATTAGCCCCAACCTTAAAAGCCATGCTTTTTATCCAATCAAAATCCTTCGAAAGAATCAGATAGTGTGTCATTTAAGGATCATTCAAGTGAAGATTTGTTGAAATCCATTCACTGGTTTCTGAGAAGATTTTAAAATCTTTCACCACATATGGAAAGTAGCCCCGCCCATTAATGCTATGCTTATCATTGGATCAAAAATCTTTGAAGGAATCTGATAAAGGGTCATCCTTTGTTCATTCCTGAAAAATTTGGTTGAAATTCATCCACTGGTTTCTGAAAAGATTTTAAAGCTTTCACCATATATGAAAATTAGCCCCATCCATTAAAACCATGTTTTTCATCAGATCAAAATTCTTTGAAGGAATCTGATAAAGGTTCACTCAAGGATCATTTCTGTGGAATTTGGTTGAATTCTGTTCAGTACTTTCTGAAGAGAAGATTTTTAAAGTAAAAGTTTATGGACAGACATATGCAGGAAGGACATAAGGCCATGACAATAGCTTGCTCGCTTTCAGCCAGTAAACTAAAAAAGAAAGCAGATCTTTTTTGTTTAGACACAGCTGTACATAAGGCTTCTAAAACTTCATAATATTGATCAAAGATACATATACTCATATACTGGAAGGTATATTGTTCTTAAACATAAGAACAATAGTTATTCTATCAATTTAACACAAAAAGAGACAAAATATGATTATTTTGAGACAAAATTGCTAGGGTATGTGAATTACATAGAAGCCCAAAAACTTCATCAGTTTCTTGTGTCTTACTATGCCAACATTGTTACAAGTAATCTTTCATTTTGTGAAAATGTTTTCCACCACATATGACACTTGAGTTTATTTTCTATTTTTCTACTCTCTTTGAACTGTCCTGAGCAAACTCTTAAAATTTGAAAATGCGTTTTTAAACAATAAAGAAAAAAATCTGAAAAAATGCTTGCAACAAGTAATTTCTCTTCTTCTCACAATATTTTCCAACCTATTAGGCACTTCTTTATTTAATTATAACACACTTTCATTGTTTTCTGCAACTTCTTTTAATCTGGACCACGCTAAAAAAGTGTGGTATGTTAACTCGTCATGCTGATCCCGGAATATTCCTGTTTCCCCAGGAGGTATAGACAAAGATCAGCCTGAACAAAAGTCTACACCACCTGCTTGTAACTTTTAAGATGCATTTGTTCCAGAAAATAATTTTGTATACCTATAAGGGCTTCCAGTGCTTTGATTTAAAAGCAATCTGGGAAACCAATTTTCATTAAGCATGACAAGGATTAATCGGTTTAAAATCACAAACCTGCATATCCCTCTCCATTTGGAATGGACATCAGACCAAGGTTTTTTGTGAAACTGACACTTCCATGACCTTCTGTTTCTCCACCAGAATGCTCTAGGTAACCTGAATTAAAATATATGTGACCTGAGGAACCCTCTGGTGAACTTTATGAAACAAATGTTTGAAAAAAGCACTGTGATTCATGTAGTGGTCAATTTGATATATTATTTGAAGACTAGAAATGTGTAACTCAGATGACCCACATAATTTTAACAATTTTCACTCATCTTTTTCTTTATAGGAAACCGTAAAAGCAAGATAAACTAACTTAACCCCCTCCGACACAATCCAGTTTATTTAGGCACCTCAAGAGAAATGATTTTGAAAATGTTGAGGACAATGTTCTCTACCCCAAAAGGTAATGATTTATTTCATCAACTTTGAATTGTAGTCTGCATCTTCTTAGAAGTTAGACCAGTCTAAAATTTTGTCATTTGGCAATAGGTTAACCCTTTCTCGTTCAAATACAGGATTTTACGTTCCTGTGATTTTTTACTCAAGAAAACATTTAACAAACAATTTCTCCTTTTTCCACAATATTTTTCTACCACACAAGATGGTTTCATTTCAAATGGCATCCAGTTTTCATTGTCGTCTGCAACCTCTTTCAATTTGGACTTGACTAATATTTCCAAAAACGGGAAAGGGTTAAATCAAACTCTTACACAAGAAATGTGTCTTGTTATCTGGTAGTTACCTTTCTGTGAAAGTAAACATATTAATCATTACCTTCTCTTAATGGTGAAAAGATGTCTTCATTTATGCTGAGTTTCTCTTGTTTTATTTCCACACTTGACTGGGCTGAAATATCTGTATAAGAAGATAGAAATTAATCGACCCATTCCCTCACAGTGAAGCCCTCTAGAAAACAACAAGCAATTTCTTCATTTTCCACAATGTTTTTCTACTAAGAAAATTGAAATCAAAGGACTGAAGGTCCTGAATGTCGCCATGTTCCAGATGTTTTTTATGATTTCATTACTCATAGAGAAATGAATCTAAAATATCACTAAGTAACATTCTCAGTTTTAGGTAGAGAAGTTAAACAAAAGTATCACAAATCTTTTATAAGATAAAATTAGTCAACACTTATTATCTCGAAATTGGAAATCTTGAACTTCTGGATATGTCTAAGTAATATTCAAGTCTCAACTTCATACGTTCTTTATTTCATATAAAATTGAATCTTTATCTTGTATCAGAATTATCAGCTATGCCTGTTATGTCGAGTCTTTATTGTTGTTTTTCTTTTTTTTTTTTGAGTTGAACTTAAAATTTCAGGTTGAAATTTACTTGTTTATCAGATGACATGTCTATCAAACACCGTTTGAATAAGTAATTTTAATTTTGAACAAGAGCCATGTCGGTCATGGCCATCCCCCGCCGTAAAAGCTTGATAGTAAAGTGAAGCCAGTTAGATTTAGGCTTCTTGTACACTGCATTTCTTCTCAATAAGTTCCTTAATAGCTATTATATTTTCGGAGATATGCATCGGACAAAAGTCTTTAAAAACAATAAAGGGCAATAACTCCAAAATTATGTGAGCAAGAGTTGTTGTTCTTGTGCACTGCACTTCTCCTCAACGAGATCTATCCATTTATGAAGTTCCAAGTTAATAGCAATTATACTTTCAGAGATATGCCCCGGACAAAATCTTAGTCTTTAAAACAACAAAAGGCAGTAACTCCAAAATTATGCAAGCTGAGTTGTGGTTCTTGTGCACTGCACTTCTCCTCAACAAGATCTATCCGCCTGTGAAGTTTCAAGTTAATAGCTATTATACTTTTAGAGATATGATCCAGACAAAATCAAAGTCTTTTAAACAACAAAGGGCAATTACTCCAAAATTATGCAAGCAAGAGTTGTGGTTCTTGTGCACTGCACTTCTCCTCGACAAGATCCATACACCTATGAAGTTTCAAGTAAATAGCTATTATACTTTAGAGACATGCCCCGAACAAAATCTTAGTCTTTAAAACAACAAAGGGCAATAACTATAAAATTATGCAAGCAAGAGTTGTGGTTCTTGTGCACTGCTCTTCTCCTCAACAAGATCTATCCACCTGTGAAGTTTCAAGTTAATAGCTATTATACTTTCAGAGATATGCTACAGACAATATCAAAGTCTTTAAAACAACAAAGGGTAATAACTCCAAAATTATGCAAGCAAGAGTTGTGGTTCTTGTGCACTGCACTTCTTCTCAACAAGGTCTTTCCACCTATGAAGTTTCAAGTTGATAGCAATTATACTTTTAGAGATATGCTCCGGACAAGTTTAGTGACGGAAGGATGGAATGATGGACAGAGACCATTACTATATCCCCTTCGCCGTAATGGCGGAGGATAATAACCAACATTTGACATTTATTTCATTAAAATGATTGTCGATTTTTTGACTGAGGTATAAAATTGATTAATTGCAGAGGGTTTAATACCACTTTTAACAGTATTTCAGTCAAATTGCAATAGCTTGAGCACCTTACCGCAGGTTCATGGTATTTCTCACACTAGTACTACTACAACATCAATTTGAGCCTCCACTTGCTCATCCCACTTAGGTTTACTTTTATCCAGCCATCAGGGTGGGTAACATAAACTTCTAAGTTTAAGCCAGTGTTTCCATTTACAGAAAAAAAAATTGAGTCCCTGGGACCCAGTGCCGTAGAAAAAGTTGAGTCCCAACCACATTCAGTTGAGACCAATTTTGACTTCCACAAATCATCTTCAAATTGTTGTACTTGAACCGGCTTAATAACCCTTTCCCAAACAAGACCTAGTTTCGATATTCCCAGTAAAAGTGGCTTGGGGAAACATTGAAGCAAAAGAAGAAACTGCTAATAATAAGCATTTTCTCAATTTGCCTCAATGTTTTCTGAGATATTCTCAAGTTTTATACCCAAGTAACCACAAATTTTGTGATCTGCAGCAGCTTTCTATGATGGGGGCATCAAAACCAGGTCTGATTTGGGATAGGATTAATTAAGCACACAATTCATCCCTCTCACATCTGTTTAGAGAGGTGTGAAAACTGGTATGAGTAAGCCATGAAAGCCTGTTAGTTGCATAGGCCGCCTATATTCCCCTAAGGCTCAAGATAAAGAGTTAGAAAAAACATTGTGCAAAATGAAGAAAATATTTGTGACAAGCGATTTCTTTATTTTCTTCAATTTTTCTACTCCAGAAGGCCAAAAAAAAAAGAGAAATTCTCAGGCATTTGAAATTGTGGTCTTCATGAACTTCGATTTATGACAAGTCTAAAATTTAGCCTTCTGGTAATGGGTAAACAAACAAACAACAAATATCTACTTTGAAGTCAATATGACAAAAAGAAATGCTTCCTAACATTATTTTCAAATGTACAATATTTATGGCAGCTCTTACAAGCAAAGGAAAACCTTTCGACGCTATACTAATGCTGTGATACGTCAAATGAAAATTGTCTTCTGCTTCATACCTGAAAGTCAGTGCAGCCCGTAATGCTTAGTTTCACAACAAATACTGCACTTCATTCGAACAGCAGACGAATCTGACTCGGCCGGATCGGCAAGCCACTGGTCTTGAAAAGACCGCGAGTGTTTCTTTTTTCTTGGCTGGAGAAGCCATTATTATTTACAAAAGGAAAGTAACAGTTGGTTTCCGGCTATCAAATTGTCCACAAAACAATATTTTAGACAGTTCGGGTACCAGACAAAAAAGTGGGAATCCCAACAATCACCACTTTTCGGTTAGACGTTGGCGAAGTCTATTTATAGTAACTTTGGAAAACCCGTGACCTTGCTTCAAATCTGTCGTACTTTGAAACATTTTGGATTGTTTTCGCTAGTTATCCGAGGTTTCTGCGTAAGATTTATGAAAATACATTGTTTTTGCCACTCATTATATTTTGCGTCCCATGGACGCGACGAGTATTCAAATTTTGCGTCCGAGCTGATTTTCATACGTATACAGATCCTTTTACGTGGAATGGAAACTCTGTAAGCATATAATGAAACATAGTTCCTTCTTTTTCCACACTATATTCATGATTTATAAAAAAAACCAGAATTTGAAAAGAAAAAGATTAAGTAGGTTATTGATTAGAAAGGCTGACTCAAATTAGACAGGAAGAGGGAATCTTATTTATCTCCCTTTGACAATTGAATGTATTTGGAAATGGTTGCTTTACAAAATTACTACACTTGAAAAGCATTGAACAGAAATAATCAAAATTATAACATGTTTTTTTTATTGTTGTAATCATTAATTCAAAGACTATAATTAAATGGAAACGATTTCACACACTAAACCAACCAGATATTAAATGAAAGGATTTGAAAATAAGAGAACTACTTTTAGTCTAAATAGCTGAGTTATTGGGACTGGCCCTTATACAAAGAACACATTCCACTATAAAGTAGTTCCAGCTCCAGGTAAAAAGAGTGATTTCTATTTTGAAATGTAAATTTCTATTGTGATTAATCAAACCCTATGTTGTTGGTACTCTTAGGAAGCTCAGAATAGGCCCCCAAAAAGACAATACCAAAGAGTTCTTACAAGAAGCGGAATAACAGTTAGAATGGTATCACACTTTGTTATCTAGATCTCAAGAGTCAGGCAAACTAAATACTAACACCCTTAACACCGTCACCATTAACTCTCATGAATGCAATTATGTCAGCTAAACTGAAGTTTAGCGACATTAAAAATCTAAAATTTCATGAACTTTAAATAGTCACCTTCAACTCCCTTCTTTTAGGACCAGTCTAACTTTTGCCGTCTGGTAATGGGTTAAGTAAAAGTGTGAGCAATGATCTGCCTTAACCCTAGGTTTTGCAGTAAAATACATGAAACAGGAACAAATTCATTACTAGAATACTATATGTAAATATCAGTAGATAACATAGCTTGCCCTGTCTGGTGCCATTTGAAACAGGGTTTAATGTCAAGGGCACATGATCACAGCATCAAGATCATCCCCTTATGAATGCATGTATGAAATATGGGCACCCTAGGATGAAAAATTACCAAGATAGAAAAAAGTTGAAGTTTTGGGACAAAGTTTTCATAAAGGGTAAAGGGTTGCATGAGGGAAATATGATTATCCTAGGATGAAACATTATCATCACAGAGTCAAGATCATTTTTTTCAAAGGAAGCCTGTGTGCAATATGAGTTTGAAGAATGATCAAGACAGAAATGTTAAAGTTTTTGGTTAAAAGTATTTTAGAATGGACTAAAGGTCAAGATCACAGGGTCAAGGACATTGAAAGTTGATTGATTGAAAGTGGTTTAAAACACTTTTAACAATATTTAGACACATTGTGGTAGCTTGAGCACCTAACCTTTGATTTCTGGTATTTCTCACACCAATACTACCACTTCATCCTTTCCAAGCCTCCAGCAGCTGATCACCACTTAGGTTTACAATTATCCACCTATTGGTGGGAGACTAGTGTTGGAAAGGATATTTGTCGTGGCCGTGGTATGAACCAAGGACCACATGACTTGGGAGTCCTATGCCCTTTTGCCACAGCTCTCAACTGAAAGTTTATGTCCTGATGAGTGCATATTTGAACTATGAATCCCCAAACACTAGTAATATTGTAGATATAAAAACTTTAAGCAAGTTGGATGTCGATGGAATTACAATAGCTCTTCTGAGACATTTGTCCAAGGCGAGCTAAAAAGCAGATTACCTTTATTGTTATTGCTGTTGTTTGTTTTGGGTGAGAGAGGTAGCTGGCGTTGTTTTATTTGCTGTAGACTGGCCTGGGATCCGGATTTGTTAGTAGATATATCAGATTGCTGAAACACAAAAATATTATCTATAAACTATTGCTAATACTGTTTGTTTTGGATGAGAAGGAACAACTGTTGCTTGATTTGCTGTTTACTGGTCTTATATCCTGACTTGCTGATAGATACATCAGTTTGCTGAAAAATGGTAAAAATGATTATTGAAAAAAAAAAAAAAAGAAAATTTGGATGAAAAGCATTTAGCAATGTTTCATTTGCTGTATACTGGTCCAAGACCCTGACTGGTTTGGGATGTATTAGCTTGCTGAAATACAGAAATGTTTATACACATTAATAAACTATTTTGATTATTTTTCTGCTTTGGTGAGAGGGATAACTATTATCTCATATGTTGTATACTGGTCAGAGATACTGGTCCGTGGATTCATTAGGTTGAAGAAACAAGGAAATGCTGTAAATAAACTATAAATATCTTTTGTTCTGGATGGAGAAACAGCTGGCATTGTTTTATTTACTGTATACCTGTCCAAGACCCTGAAAGGTTGATGGATAAATGACCTGGCTTAAACAAAGAATATTGTCTATAAACTTTTGTTAATATTTTTAGTTTTGTGTGAAGGGGACAGCTGTTGATCTATTTACAGTATATTGGTTTGAGGTCTTTACTTGTGAAATACATCATCTTTAAACAAGGAAATAATTTTTGTCTATAAACTCCTGTTTATATTATTTGTTTTGGTTGAGAGAGGAAACTGATACATCAGCTTGCTTAAACAAGAATATACTGTTTGAAAACTATTGTTAACTTTGTAATAAACCCATAAATAGCAAGTAGAAACCAGGCAGACCTGAATCTGGTATGATGCATATACAAAGTTAAGTGACTATAATCCAACATGGTCATTCGGCATGCACCTGTCTTAACCCATTCCAACACAGTTGAATTTTAAACTGGTCAAAATTGAAAGAAGCTGCAGACAGCAATTTCACGTTAATAGAATTTTGAATTTTTTCGTAATTTTGTGTAGAAAACATTGTGGATAATGAAGAAATTGCTTGATACAAGCAATTTCTTCATTTTCCACAATGTTTTCATACGCTTTTTTCTTGAGGGGCGTAAAAAGGAGGGATTGATTTGTAATGGATTAAATGACCAGTTCAGAACCACTTGAGAACAAAGTGCAATTTTATAAGATAAGTGGTTCTAATTTCACAACACTGTGCTTAGATTATCTATTCAAGTTCAAAATCAGATAAACATACACAGGTGTAGGTGCTGCCAATCATCAGGGGTTTGAAGAAAATAATTTGCTTGGTTTTGTTAAAAACAATACTTTAGCTTAGATATTTAACTCTATACAGTGTAAATTCTTACTTTAAAAATAAAGATTAATTTAGTATGAGGATTGATATTTTTGTTCTCACAAAGTAACTGACCATTCTATGTGGTAGAAAATCTTGTGGGAAAAGGAGAAATTGCTTGTTACAAGCAATTTTTCCTTTTTCCACTGTTTTCTCAAGTATAAAATCGCAGTGATGCAAAATCCCGGGTTTGTCGAGGAAAGGGTTAAGCAAGCAATTTTGACTGTTTGAGTGATAGTACTAGGCAGACCTGAATTCGGTGAACGACAGGTTTTCTAATGCACCACATCAAGTTTAAAGTCTCTTTGATTTGTATTTGCGGAGAAAATTGCAATGAAAAAATATTGGTTATAGATGGATGGACAGAGGTGAAACAATATACCTCCCCCCTTCTAAGAACTGGTAATGTAAATATCATAAGACAGAGTATATAATTAAGGATATTAAAACTAACCTCTCTTTGAAACCGGAGACATTGCACAGATGACCTGTGAGCAGCTGCTTTCTTTACTGGTATAGATGTATTTCTCAAATCATAGTGGTATATCATACCCCGGGTAGACCCAATCACTACTGTATATCCGTCTGTCTTAATATCAATTGATGTCAGGGGACTTTCCACATTGATCACCTTTACAACACTATAAAATCATAAAAACTTTGATATTATTTAACTTTTCATTCTTTTTGCTTAACCCATTACCAGATGTTAAAATTTTACACTAGTCCAAATTCATTGGAGTTACAAAAACAATATATAATTTTTGAAATTTTAGTGTTTTTTTTCAACTTTTGGGGAAGAAAACATTGTGGACTATCACCCCACAGGCCTGAATCTATTGATTAAGCAAATCATGTTTTAAGGAATTCAATATAAACTGAATAATCTTAGCTATATGTGGTATATAAATCTAGTCACTGAAATCTTTGAGATAGTTCAAGAGAGAAATTGCGAACTTTTCACTGTTTTACAAATGTCTAGTCAAATTATGTAAAATTCATTCACTAAGTAAGGTGAAAAGGTATTTAGATTTTGAAAGGGTTTTAAGGCTTACAGCTGAGATCCTTTAGTGAGCTAAAAAGGAATAAGGAGTTTCTAGTTCATGTAAAATTTGAAGTGATAAAAATATATTGGTTAGTAATTTTGTGTTGAGGTTTCAAATAAGCTATAAAAGACTGCTATATACATTTGTATATTGTTGAATCCTTGGATCAATGTCAAATGAAGTATGAAATGATTATTAGGAATTTTTGTAGAGGACTTAAATTATCAAATGTGAGCACGAAGGTACATCAGCTCTCTGCAGAGCAGGGTTTTTAACTTATCAAAATTCTATAAAGAATCTGACAAAAAGTCACCCGAGGATCATTCCTGTGAAATTTGGTTGAAATCCATCAACACGTTTCTCAGAAAATTTTTCAAAATTTTCACTATATACCATATATGGAAATTAATCCCCCCCTACACAAAACCTATAATTTTCCTCCAATCAAAATTCTCTTAACCCTTTCCTGTACAATCCCTCGTTTTTGCGTCCTGTGTTTTAATACTAGAGAATATATTATGGGAAAAGAAGAAATTGCTTGTAACAAGCAATTTCTTTTTTTCCACAATATTTTCTACCCTACTGAATGGATATTTTTCAAATAAAACCAATTTTAAATTGTAGTCTGCAAAACCTTTGAATTTGGACAAGTCTAAAATTTTGAAAAACAGGAAAGGTTTAAGGAATCTGATAAAGGGTCATCAAAGGATCAATTATGTGAAATTTGGTTGACATCTATTCACTGGTTTCTAAGACAAAACTTTCACCATATATCCCCATAAAAGCTATGGTTTTCATCCAATCAAAATTCTTGAAAGTATCTGATAAAGGGTCATCCAAGGATAATGTGAAATTTGGTTGAATTCAGTTTACAAATGCACAAACGGATGCTCAGACACATGACAGACACAATCTCATGACAATAGCTCGCTGGCCAGTGGAACTAAAAGTGAAGAAATAGCTTGTTACAACTTACAAGCAATTTCTTCTTTGTCCACAATGTTTTCTGTCCTTAACAAAAAGTTTCAAAATTTAATTATTCAAAATTTTAGCGTGCAATTTTTTTCATTTGGTGGATTGATTGAATGAGGTTCAATATTATTTTTAACAGTATTTTGGTCATATTGAGGCAGCTAAAGCATTTAACAATGGACTCCTAGTATTTCTCATACCAGTACTACCACAACATCCTTCCTTACCTCAAGCTGCTCATCCCACATTGTTTTATGATTACCCACCCATTGACGGGTGACAAATATCGGAAAGGATATTTGCTGCGGCCAGGATTTGAATTAAGGATCCCATGATTAGGAGTCTTATGCACTACCAACTGTTGTATGGTTGCTGCCGTTTCTTTGAATTTGGACCAGTCTAGATTCCTTTCTGTGTGGTATAAAGATACAGCCTTTCATGAAAATGACATTACATTTTCATGAATGAATTCAATTTATAGTTTTACAAATGCAACTCATTAGACTTGTTAATGAACAAATAAAGTCTAGCCAATTGATATTGTACTGTACTAAATAATTTCCATTTTACAGTAAAAATTCAATAATTTTTTTATCATCTTTTTTTATTTCAAATTATAAAAATATTCTCTCCTCTGAGTCCTTAGATTGTTCAGTGAAAGAACTCTACTTACGCCTTTGAATCCAAGTCGTAAAAAGCAAAGCGTTTGTCCAGACCAACAGACATGAGAAAGATTTCATTGACAGGCGAGAAACTGATGCCGGTCGCGGGCGCCTGATGACAGCCAAAGCTCTGGACAAGTTGTTGTTTGTTGCAGTCCCAGATGTTCACACTTCCATCATCTGACACAGAGCCAAGCAATGATTTCTTACAATGGCTATACTGAACTTGTTTAATGGCCTGAAAGAAACACAAGTAGTGTACATTGATGTGTCTCAGAAGTGCAAGTAGAGTCCTAATATTTGTCCAAAATAAATGCTGTTGCTAATATTCATCAGTGATACAAATAGATGTAAACTAAACTTTTGACTCAAAATATAAAATATTCGTGACTTTGCTATATATCAAGTGGAAACCTGTCAGCATAATTGTTATCAATTTCACATTTTGGTAGTACCACACGCTCTTATTCATTTCATGATGGTAAAAACATCAAATATTTGAAAATAACAGATATGGCAGCAGAGTTCTGCCAAGCTTTTTACCTTATGGGCCACTGGCCTATTCAAGCTGAAAATTTTGGGTCACTTTTTTCAAGCATAGGGCCACTAACGTTATGAATATCAGACAAACAAGAGCCATGTCAGACATGGCCATCCCCCGCTGTAAAAGCTTGATAGTAAACTGAAGCCAGTTAGATTGAGGCTTCTTGTGCACTGCATTTCTTCTCAATGAGTTCAATAATAGCTATTATACTTTCACAGATATGCTCAGGACAAAATCTCAGTCTTTAAAACAAAAAAGGGCAATAACTCCAAAATTATGCAAGCAAGAGTTCTGGTTCTTGTGCACTGCACTTCTCCTCAACGAGATCTATCAACCTATGAAGTTTCAAGTTGATAGCAATTATACTTTCAGAGATATGCTCCGGACCAATTTAGTGACGGAAGGACGGAACAGCGGGGAATAATTACAAACACAATCAGTGAGAAGAAACCTCAAATTGTTCTGATCATAATGATAATAAATCTAATCAGATTGTAATTACCCTAATTAAAATGAATTTACCTAGTATTTATTACTTTTTCTCTAGGGATCACATTCAGTTTCAAAAGTTATCAAATCATCAACCCTTTCACTAATTCATACTTCTGGTTGTGAAAGAGGCTTCAGTGATCACAGCCGATTCTCAAACACAACCGAAATTTCGAACAAGAAACTTCGTCTATCCAAAAAGTATTGTGTTTGACCTCTGAAAACTTGTACACCACTAAAATCATACTTTCAAACTGTTTTCATCATATCACTATACATTTCATCTATGAAGGGTTGGCTGACGATCATAAGTTGATATGTTTAATAAAATTTTCACACATTCGACTTGATAATCTACTTATGACACCTATTGTCAAACATTGCACCCCGTGTAATAATGACCTGTTCCTTGAAAAATACTTTATTTCTATTATTTAGGAATAATTATACCCGGTCATTGATTGTTTGCACATTGATCAACAAAACCATATCTAAGAAGGTTATTTCATTCGAGAGTTATTCAATGTCAAGGGCCGTAACTACCAATGGCTTCTGATACTCTTGGAAAGAAAAATTATGGCACTTGAAATGCATTCTGCCTTTTTCAGAAAAAATAAAATAATCTGCTGTCAAAATAGGTGTAGTAATTTTAATGCTTTATGCTTAAGAACAGAAATTTGCAGACTGCTTATGTAACTGCAATTTTAAGTATGAACATTGAAACAATTATAGGTAAATTCCTCATGTTTAGGTTTGAAAACATTTATATGTATGTTGGATTATATTAGTTTAGTTTAATTCAAATCTGGTCAAGCAAGTAAGTGAAAGTATTTTCGCACACTACCTATCTCGAACAAATGATAGTGTCTTCTCTGATCTTCGGATCAGTTGAACTTCCGAAATCTCTAACAAATTTGCCAGTCCCCGACATGTTGGAGACACTGAAGTTTGACTGCATATAGTGTCCCCTAAACGAGTCGATGGAACCATTACTCGTAAGATTTTGTTTTCTCATTCACTTAATCAAGTTGATTTGGGGATTTGGATGTTCCTGATTGATCTAATTGACTGTCTGTGTCAGTCTGCGGGTTTAGGCTCTATTTGAACAAAATAACTGAGGATAGCTATGGATCTATTTTTGTGCCGTCATTATTACTAGTTTGGCATACTCAGAAACTTTAAAGTGTAATGTCAATTGGTCTGGAACAAACACAGCAACCTTGAAGTTTAGAATTTGATGCCTAGATATAGCACCGAGTTACTGGATGTGAAATCAATGTGGCCCTTCAAGCAAACAGAAGATCTTGAAAGTATGAAAAGCATCAACTCTAGCCAGACTGCACAGGCTTAATCCATTTCCAGACAAGAAAATCTTAGGGTCTGAAATGAGAGCAGCACCAGACATTTCAAAGATGGTTTAACCCATTAACAATTCACACTTTTTTAGACTGGTTCAAAATGAAATTAATTGCAGACAACAATAAAAGTTAATTTTCCCACTTTCTATGGAGAAAACATTGTGAAGAATTGCTTGTGGCAATCAATTTCTTCATTTTACACAATGTTTTTACAATTGTTTTCCTTGGGGGCTTCGAAAGCTCTATTGTGTGGGAATGGTTTTACATTGAAAAATATGAGCGGTATCTTGCAGACTACTCAGACTGAATAGGCCTACCAGGCTCATCACTTATGCCCTTTATGGATAGATTTTCTAATTGGATGGTCAATCTACCCTACTATGTTTACAGCATATAAATTCTGATTGACCTCTGCTGGATTCTATCTCTTCTTCAAATACTTTTTCAAGCTCCTGTATGAACCTCTTGGCGTCATCATCAGATGATCACAAATGCACTATTTTGAAGTAATTATCCTTACCTGGATATTAGGGGCAATTAAAGGCTGACAACCTTGTCCTGTGACAACATTATGCAATATTATCTCCCCTGTTTCAGATCCAGAGGCTATGTAACTTGAACCTTTGTTGAATTTAGCACTGGTTACTGGACCCTTGTGTCCCTAAAAAACATAAAGAGAGCCACAGATGAAGTGACTTCAAATTGACTTCAACCTAACCTCACACTGACCCTGTTAAGTTTGATCTCTAGAAAATGGCCTTTATAACATTACCATACAATCCAGTATTTTTATGACTTATAAGAAAAGACTTCAGGAACAAGAGGGCCGTTGGCCCTGGGGCGCTCACCTGAGATAAAGGCTCTTTTTCTTTCAACAGTCTAATTTCATGTTAAGGTTAGGATCATGAAACAAGTGGGCCACGATTTGAAAGCGGAAACTTTTTCCATGGGTTATAATTTCAGAAATAAGAAAGGAGTCTGTGAACTTATGCTTCATGCCTATACCCCCCCCCCCCCCCCGGGTCTGCCCCTGGAGACCCGAGGATCATGATTTTAGCTATTTTGTAAGAGGTCAATATACTGATGCTTCATGCAAAATATTAAGGCTGTACGCCTTCTGGGTCAGGAGGAGAAGATTCTTAAAGATTATTTTGAAATTTCACTTTTGTTGCCATGGCAACCAGAGTTTTAAACGGATTTCAATCCTTTTAGCTAATTTTAAGGGAGCCCACCTAAGGAACATTTCTGCAAAATTTGGTTCAAATTGGCCCAGTGAATTGGGAGGAGATGTCATTTAAAAAATCGTTCTTTATTTCTATATAAACCCCACCCCCCTGGGGCTCCGCCCCTGGGGACCCGAGGATCATGATTTTAGCTCTTTTGAAAGAGGTCAATATACTGATGCTTCATGCAAAATATCAAGGCTCTACGCCTTCTGGGTCAGGAGGAGAAGATTCTTAAAGATTATTTTGAAATTTCACTTTTGTTGCCATGGCAACCAGAGTTTTTAACAGATTTCAAGTCTTTTAGCTATTTTTGAAGGGGACCACCTAAGCAACAATATGTGCCAAATTTGGTTCAAATTGGCCCAGTGGTTTGAGAGGAGATGTCATTTAAAAAATCGATCTTTATTTCTATATAAACCCCACCCCCCTGGGGCTCCGCCCCTGGGGACCCGAGGATCATGATTTTAGCTCTTTTGAAAGAGGCCAATATACTGATACTTCATGCAAAATATCAAGGCTCTACGCCTTCATGATCAGAAGGAGAAGATTTTTAAAGATTATTCTAAAATTTCACTTTTGTTGCCATGGCAACCAGAGATTTTAACGGATTTCAATTCTTTTAGCTATTTTTGAAGGGGACCACCTAAGCAACATCTCTGCAAAATTTGGTTCAAATCGGCCCAATGGTTTGAGAGGAGTTGTCATTTAAAAAATCATTCTTTATTTCTATATAAACCCCACCCCCCTGGGGCTCCGCCCCTGGGGACCCGAGGATCATGATTTTAGCTATTTTGAAAGAGGTCAATATACTGATGCTTCATGCAAAATATCAAGGCTCTACGCCTTCTGGATCAGGAGGAGAAGATTTTTAAAAATTATTTTAAAATTTCACTTTTGTTGCCATGGCAACCAGAGTTTTTAACGGATTTCATTTCTTTTAGCTATTTTTGAAGGGGACCACCTAAGGAACATTTCTGCCAAATTTGGTTCAAATTGGCCCAGTGGTTTAGGAGGAGATGTCGTTTAAAGAAATTGTTGACGGACGACGCACGCCGGACGCCGGACGGACGCCGGACAAAAGACGATCACAATAGCTCACTTGAGCACTACATGCTCAGGTGAGCTAAAAAACAATGTCCATATTTAAGAAATTGTTTGTTACAACTTCTCTGAATTTGAACCAGTCTAAAAATGTACTCTTTGTAAAGGGATAATATAATTGAAATGAAAACTACCTCGGTTTTCATGAAGGATCAAACAAAGGTTACAAGAAGCCTGTGTCTATTGAGTACAGCACTGAAGTGTTGAAAAGTCAAAATATTAAGACTACTTAAAATAACCTTCATTGTGATCTATTTTCGTAAGGTGCAATAAGGCAACAATGCATGCCTGAAATATTTGAAAACTTGGTTTGAAGTAGACTTAAATTTTGTTTCTTTACCTCTATGCAAAATTCGTCAACATACAACAAAGGGCTTATACGGATAACAGAGTTATAGTTTGCAACTTTGGTGGTTGTCATAATGCAATAGTACATGCAAAGTTTAAATACTCTTGGCCTTATGGTTTGGGTGGAGGAGATTTTTAAAATTTCCTTCTCTGTCGCTACATAAAATCTTGAAACTCACAGCAGAGGTAAAATATTGAGCCTACAGTCATCTTTTGAAAAATTTGGTAGATAACTATTAGGTGATGGTGCAAGCAAAAGTAATATGTCTTTTATTTATCTTTGAACTTTAAGTTGTGGGTATAGTTATGATGCCTAAGTAACCAAACCAATGAAAAATGCAGGACATTAAAGTTGAATTTCAAATTTTACGTCCAGTCTCAATTAATGATCTGAGGCCACTCAAGGTCAATGCTTCTTGCACATGTAAAATTTGTGGAAATATCAAGCAATAACTCATTTTGTATGTCAATACGACCCCTTTGTGAATTCCAAAACATTCTTTAATCTGAGATTTCAGGTCTTGTGCAAGAATTTAGGGAGTCATTTACTTTTTAACCTTGAAATTCTATGAGTCAAAACAGCTTTTGAAGGGAGCTCAACAACAACAAGATGTGTTTGTGAAACACAGTGCCCATGCAACAGGCCTAAATGGTTAACCTTGGTATGTGACCTTGACCTTATCACATGACCTTGAGCATGACATGAGGAGATGCATATCATTGAGATATATCATCAGGCCAAATATAAGTATTTATCTTGAATAGGCTGGTAGTAATTGGCAATGTTTAATTTTTTGGTTAAGTTTTGCAGACAGACAGACAGACTGACAGTTGGAAAGACAGACGGACAACGGTAAAACTATGCCCCTAATCTTTTGATGCGGGGCATAAAAAGAGTGAATCATGAGTACAATTTTGAAGATTCAAGAGCCAACTAATATTTTCTTGTAAAGATATGAAGTAAGCAGTTAATTTTGACCCCCTTTGGAGAAATTTCTAAAGGTCATGTGATATTTTCAGATTTTTGAGGGTCAATCCCCTGGTTTATGCTTCAAACACAAGCCCTGGATTTAATCTTTCATCATAACTCAAAATGAGACAAACAGAAACTGGTTCATATTCAAAAATTACTGAAAGTTCTATCATAAGGAAATGTATTCATGAAACAGTACAGAACATATCCTTTTTTCAATAATATGACATGCACACGGTTACACATATGGCTCATCTTCAAACTCAGCATTTATCAAATACTGCTTTTGAATTTCCTACCTTACCTTGTAAGTTTTCCGTTTTTTCTTTGTTTTAAGATCCCAGACAGAGATCAATCCATCAGAACCAGCTATCAACATATAGCGAGAAGCATCATGTATATCTACACTCAGACATCCTCCCTGTATAAAATAAAGGCATTTTATTTCATTCTGTAACTATTTCAGGACTGACCCATTTCCTATTCAATCCCTTGTTTTTATGTCCCTGTGAATTTATAATTGAGAAAACACTGTAAAAAAAAGAGATTGCTAGTGACAAGAAATTTCTTCTTTTTCCACAATATTTTCAACACCACTGAATGGTTATTCTTTGAATTAAATACACTTTAATTTTCATCTGCAAAACCTTATAATTTGGACAGGTTTAAAATTTTGCAAAACAGGAATTGGAATTGTTTTCGGAAATTTCTTTAAATAAGGACCAGTTGAAAAAAAAGATACTTGACCCTTTGGCTGTGACCTTGTCAGTAAAAGCTTGGATGAAGCCAAGCATACTTGTTCTCATCACGATGTACAAGTGTGTCAAAGATATGAGAATAAGTCTACAGGATCAAGAGATACACAAACTGCTGTAACCATATCCTTGAGACTAGGAGCTTGAGTCAAGGGCTGACCATATACACGCTTAATGAAATATCTTGTCCCAACTTGTGTTTTTCTATTAATATACAACCCCTATTTCTTAAGACCCTGAAGTATAATACATGTATTAGGGAAATCATTAAAGAAAGGGAGAAAAAGGTTGTAAAAGTAATCTCTTTCCTAATGTTCTCTATATTTTTCAAAGTTTTGAGTTATTTTCTGCGGTTTCCTTCAAATTGAACTTGTCAAAATTGTGTTGTATATCAACCCAATCCAATATAATCCCGCTTTTTGATGCACCTGAAGTAACAAGAGGGCCGTTGGCCCTGGGGCGCTCACCTGAGATGAAGGCTCTTTTTCTTTCAACAGTCTAATTTCATGTTAAGGTTAGGATTATGAAACAAGTGGGCCACAATAACATATAAAGACTATGAACCTGGGAATCCAAAAGTCCAAATTACAAATTCCAAGGCTTTAGTGCCGATTTGAAAGAAGGAGAAAACTTTTTCCATGGGTTATAATTTCAGAAATAAGAAAGAAGTCTGTGAACTTATGCTTCATGCTTCATCCCCCCCCCCCCCCCCCTGGGTCTGCCCCTGGAGACCCGAGGATCATGATTTTAGCTAATTTGTAAGAGGTCAATATACTGATGCTTCATGCAAAATATCAAGGCTCTACGCCTTCTGGGTCAGGAGGAGAAGATTCTTTAAGATTATTTTGAAATACCACTTTTGTTGCCATGGCAACCAAATTTTTAAACGGATTTCAATTCTTTTAGCTAATTTTAAGGGGGACCACCTAAGGAACATTTCTGCAAAATTTGGTTCAAATTGGCCCTGAGAATTGGGAGGAGATGTCATTTAAAAAACTGTTCTTTATTTCTATGTAAACCCCACTCCCCTGGGGCTCCGCCCCTGGGGACCCGAGGATCATGATTTTAGCTATTTTGAAAGAGGTCAATATACTGATGCTTCATGCAAAATATCAAGGCTCTACGCCTTCTGGGTCAGGAGGAGAAGATTCTTAAAGATTATTTTAAAATTTCACTTTTGTTGCCATGGCAACCAGAGTTTTAAACGGATTTCAATTCTTTTAGCTATTTTTGAAGGGGACCACCTAAGGAACATATCTGCCAAATTTGGTTCAAATCGGCCCAGTGGTTTGAGAGGAGATGTCATTTAAAAAATCGTTCTTTATTTCTATGTAAACCCCACCCCCCTGGGGCTCAGCCCCTGGGGACCCGAGGATCATGATTTTAGCTATTTTGAAAGAGGTCAATATACTGATGCTTCATGCAAAATATCAAGGCTCTATGCCTTCTGGGTCAGGAGGAGAAGATTTTTAAAGATTATTCTAAAAATTCACTTTGGTTGCCATGGCAACCAGAGTTTTTAACGGATTTCAATTCTTTTAGCTATTTTTGAAGGGGACCACCTAAGGAACATTTCTGCCAAATTTGGTTCAAATTGGCCCAGTGGTTTGAGAGGAGATGTCATTTAAAAATCGTTCTTTATTTCTATGTAAACCCGACCCCCCTGGGGCTCCGCCCCTGGGGACCCGAGGATCATGATTTTAGCTATTTTGAAAGAGGTCAATATACTGATGCTTCATGCAAAATATGAAGGCTCTACGCCTTCTGGGTCAGGAGGAGAAGATTTTTAAAGATTATTTTAAAATTTCACTTTGGTTGCCATGGCAACCAGAGTTTTTAACGGATTTCAATTCTTTTAGCTATTTTTGAAGGGGACCACCTAAGGAACATTTCTGCCAAATTTGGTTCAAATTGGCCCAGTGGTTTAGGAGGAGATGTCGTTTAAAGAAATTGTTGACGGACGACGCACGACTCACGACGCACGACGGACGGACGCCGGACAAAAGACGATCACAATAGCTCACTTGAGCACTACGTGCTCAGGTGAGCTAATAAGCTTTGGGAAATTTGGGGGAAACTGCTTTTTTAAAAGCAATTTCTTCAGTATCTATGTTTTCTGTCATCCCCACCCAAACATAAATATTTTCAAAATTTCATCAACCTGAAATTGTCTTCTGCAACTACTTCAAATATGAACCAATCTAATTTTTGTCATCTGGTAATAGGTAGAGCAAATGAAGACTATTCTTGGGTTATCCTCCCTGAGTGGTCTCCAACAACACATTGGTCCTAATCAAGGATTTAATTGGATTTTATCCTAATTGGATTTTATCCTGAGCTTCATTGCAATTTTTAAGTTATGTTTAAACCATTCAAAGACGACAAAATTTTAGACCAGCCCAAATTAAAAAAAGTTGCAGATGACTATTTCAAGTTGACGAAATCTTTAGAACATTTGTCTTTTGGGTAGAAAAAATTGTGGATAATAAAGAAACTGCGTGTAACAAGCAATTTCTTCATTTTCCACAATGTTTTCCAAAGCTTTCATATTAATGGGTGTTTAAAAGCGTCATTATATGGGAATGGGTTAAAGTTAAGCACTACCTCAAGACTTCAGAACTGTTGGTTCAATCTTGAAAAGACATTTCTATCTTATTGCTCTGCCTAAAACTTAAATCATGGCAAGATTCATATATATTTTAAGTTGTAAATAGCAAATGAAAATCTTAGGGTTATCCTTCCCATACAGAAGGATTAAAAGCAAAAGTTATAAACTGAAAATAAATTTTATAAATGAACAATTTGTTTCAATACTGCTAAAAGAAAACTAACACTGCAATGGTCCTAACTGAATTAACACATTCCCATATCGGAAAGAAATTGGAAAGAAGTTGCTTTGCAACAAGCAATTTAATTTTCATCAATATTTTCTACCCAGAAAGTTGGAAAAATCTACCATTCCATAAACTTTGGATTATTGTCCTTCAGATTCTTTCAATTTGAAATTTTGCCACATGGTAATGGGTCAAAGTTCAACAGAGCTCCAGGCAGATAGAGTGATTTTGGTTTCAAAAAGTACAAATTTATAAAAATTATTATATTTTCCAACAAACCCTATGCTGTGGCTACCCATTGGAATTGTCTTGTCAAGACAATTCAAATGGGTACCAACAACATAGGATTTCAAAGAGAAATAAAAGACTCAGATCGTAATCAGTTCCTCTTATCAGTTCCTCTAGTCTATTTTACCTGATTAGTTAGAGTGGTTGTCTCATTATTCTTCATGTAGGTCAGGACCACATCGTCTGTATGTATTGAAGCGCTAGCTAGAAAACTATCTGTCATAGGTTAAGGAATACCATTACACAACACCTATCAAGAAAAAAGCTTTGGAAAACATTGTGGGAAAAAGAAGGAATTGCTTGTTACATTTACCCATTATCCACAATGTTTTCTTTTTAAATAGACAAAAAAAAAAAATAATCCCCTTTTAACCAAACCAGTGGATTTACAACAGAAGAATAATAGTTGATGGATTTCATCTATCAATCAAAGATTCATATTCATTTAGACCAACAGGGAATTTTGAACTCATACAATGGCTGATATTTATGTAAAGCTTTTTTATATGGCATCAAATGCTGTTGTATATTCATACGCGTTTGACCATATACCTAAGTAAAGGATACTGTCACTTGACCAACAAACACTGTTAATATTTTGGTCATGTGGATTGAACTGTTTCTCCTGTATAAAGTTTGTAAAATCCCAAATCTTGATGTCATCACCTGCAGACACCAGTGACAATTCCATAGTTGAGGTCTTCTCAATCAAACTTTTGGGATTCCATTTAGTCCTGGAATGAAGATAAGTTCTATATAATTATCTTTTAACCAATTATGAGACAACAAGATTTTAGACTGGTTCAAATTGAAAGAAGATACAGACTACAATTTGAAGTTGATGTTTTTTTTCTCTCTCTCCAATCTCATGTAATCAATCAATTATTTAATCAATTAATTGAATGGGGTTAACACCACGTTTAACCGTATTTTGGTCATATCACGGCGGTTGGAGCACCTAACAATGGATTCCCAGCATGCCCAGTGGGTTTTCATTATGGGGGTACATGTACCCCTTAGGTTTTGAAATGGGGGTACAAAGAAAAATTTGAGGGTACAGTGTACCCTTTATTTTCAGAGTTAAGGGCACACCATACTAAACTTAACCCTTTACCAAATGACAATGTTATAGTTACATCTACTTTGTTAATAATCAGTAAATAAGTGCCACAAGTCACCTGCCAGTTTCATATAAATTTAGAGCGAAGGATAGTAAAGCTGATTTTTGACATTCACTTTTTCTTAATTACTGGATTTTGGAAGGGCTTAATGGGATATGAGAGCGATGGCTAAACAACTCTAACAGGTTAATTGCGTGGATGGGGAAGGCATTTTGGAGCCGGCCATACCAGGCATGTCAGCTTATTGTAAACTTTGGTATTGAAACAATTCTGGTACAGAAAATATCTACTGGCCTACTACTGTCCAAAAGTCACCATTTGCGAAGAAATAGAATAGGTTTTGTTGTGACATTTTGCTGACAGCAAATTACGTAGATAAAACAAAACTAAAACGTTAAATAAGCGGCTCCATTTTGTCACACCCGACTTACACATACAATGGAACTCACCAGAGAAACTCAATTCAAAATCAAATACTATAGTACAAATTATTGTCATATTCTCGCCAAAAACACGTAAATATCTTGTGTTTTGTTTGAAAAAAGTGAAACCTTGGACTTATTTCAAAACAAACTGGTCAGGCCATCAAGATCCGCATTATACTTCATTTTACAGCTGCTGATTCCCGTTCTCTATATAGAAAATAGGCCGGAAAGACGCGATAGTTCTCGTCGAATTAAAGGTAAATCACTTGGGTCCGATGCAATTTTGATCTACTTTGCTTGCAATTTTTTGGGTTTTTAGGGAAAAATATGAACGTAGAGTCTCGTTTTGTATGCTAATAATTTTTCAATGCACACACACGTAATGGCATTTTTGTTTCTATTTTCTGTACGTTCATGCACGTCTTGGTGAAAGATTTGTACGTGAACCGACGTAATTGTACATGAATTACGTACTGCAGTACCTGAATGGGCACCCCGATTCCTGGTACTTCTCACACCAGTAATACCATTACATCCTTTCCTAGCTGCTATCGCACTAAGTTTACGAATATCCACCCATTAGTGAGAGATAAATGTCCTAAAGAATATGTGCCATGGGGATTGAACCCATGACATCCCATGACTGAAGAATTGGAGTCTGGTGCAATACCGACTGCGCTATGATTGCTGCTCTCATGTAATCAAAATCTAGTTTAAAGTATTGAATGTCTATAGCCTAATTCAGAATCGTTTTTTGGAAAGGTGATTTCTGCCAGGATATAGACCCTCAAACAAAAGGCTCTTGAGCCCTGTATTGCCCATCAGGCCTGATTGTACTAATTAAGCATATGACATTTTCAGAAATTATATTCACCATGTGTGGCAAATAATTCTAATCAATGAAATCTTTTAATATTTCAACCTTTTCATTGATTTACAAAAGTCAATTCATTTACCAAGTCAGATGAAAAAGGTATTCACAATTTAACCCATTCCCACTCAGTGACGCTTTTAAACGCCCCAAGGAAAAGAGCTTTGGAAAACATTGTGTAAAATGAAGAAATTGCTTGTCACAAGCAATTTCTTCATTTTCCACAATGATTTCTACCAAGAAAGTTAAAGAATCAAAATTTCATAAACTTTAAATTGTAGTCTGCAACTTCTTTCAATTTGGGTCAATCTTAAATTTACTCCCTGTAAATGGGTCAAAAATCAACAACACAGGATACCATATATGGATATTAGCCACAACCTTAAAAGCCATATTTCTAATCAAAATTACTTGATGAAAACCATCAACTAGTTTCTGTGAAGATGTTTTAAGGTCTCACCATATATGGAAATTAGTCCTGCTCATAAAAGCCATGTTTTTCATCCAATCTAAATTCTTTGAAAGAATCTGATAAAGTGTCACCCATGGATCATTTCTGTAAAAATTTTGTTGAATTTTGTTACTACTTTGTGTGGAAAAGAATTTTTTAAAGTAAAAGTTTATGGAAAGAAGGACGCATGATAGACACAATGCCATGACAATAGCTTGCTGGCTTTCAGCCAATGGAGCTAAAAATCTTAGATTTATTCTGCTTTGACCCTTTGCAATTTCTCTCAGTAGGCCATAAATGTGCAAACAATTGACCACCTGATTAAACCAAAATATTTTATCAGGGGTTGTAATTTTTTTCAATTAAGCCAGTCCTGTAGGGCTAGTAAGTGAAGTATTAATTTTAGTTCCACCTTAAGCAGAACGAGCTTGCACTTAAAAGATCAAGAAAATTTTAGACTGTATGTCCTTGTTATTGCGTTCTCCTACAATCAACAGATTGCTACAGCAACCTCACAAGTGATAACTTGTCAGTTCAACGTACATTGCTCGTCTATTTAGCAATCTCACAAAAATGGAATCTGCAAGTAGTGAAAACTTCTCTGTGATACCAAAGATACGTAGAGAACAGGTAAAAAAGAGCCAAGAAAAAGAGCTATATCAGTGTCTCAGGTGTCTACATCAAGATGATAAAAAGGTGATAGAAGTTAATGGACAAATTGAGACAGAATTATTCCAAGACCATCTGAAAGGGAAAAAAGATCGTTTTACTTGTCATCATGTCAGTTCAGATGCTAGGCAGTGGTCTCATCTGCCACATTCTGGGACAAATTTCAGCCACGTTCCCAATCAGCAAAAGGCATTGTCAGCGGACAACATATACTGTAAATCATGTTTTATTAGCAAGGGTTTTATTTTCGCTCATATTTGCAAGACAACAAGCTGGCAAATTCAAAAATCTCCATTAAATTGGACCATTTTGTATAGAAAAATATGGAGGGGTCAGAGGTAAGCCAGGATCAAGGAAGATCAAATGACAAAATATTTACCCATTTTGGTGTCATCCCACTTTATCTTGTTCATATGGGGATTATCACCTTTTCGGTGTTAAAACCCCCCAAAAGATTATAAACTAGAGGTGCTTGTATCGCTCCATAGGCCAGAATTTACTGATTAACAAATTCAAAATCAATCATATTCTTTTGATTATTCTCAATGAAAAGTAATAAAAAAATTATGGAAAATGAAAAATTGCTTAACCTACCTTTTAATGCTCAACTAGAAAACGGCTTTGGAAAACTTCATGGGCTTGTTTCTTTCGAGAAAGACAAGTTTCAAAATTCATTTTTTTTAATTTTTGGCCATGCAGTCTTAAATTCTTTGAATGGGTTAATGCAAGCATATTGATTGTTGTCCACATCGTCACTTGCCCCAAAAGACAAATTATTCTTAACTGTCACAAGTTTGAAATTTTCAAATGCATTTTCTTTAAATTTGGATCAATCTAAAATTATGTCACCTGGTAAAGGGCTAAATCAGCTGAACTTATTACTTCCCCTTCATAAGCCTTACAAACATGCGCCCATTAACCCTTTCCTGTTTTTTGAAATTTTAGACTGGTCCAAATTGAAAGAGGTTGCAAAGGTCAAGGAAAATTTGATGCAAGTTGAAATGAAACCAACCTGTGTGGTAGAAAATATTGTGGAAAAAGAAGAAATTGCTTATTACAAGGTTTCTCAGGTATAAAATCACAGCCACATAAAATCCCATATTTGTACAGGAAAGGGCTAAATCAGCTGAACTTATTACTTCCCCTTCATAAGCCTTACAAACATGCGCCCATTAACCCTTTCCTGTTTTTTGAAATTTTAGACTGGTCCAAATTGAAAGAGGTTGCAAAGGTCAAGGAAAATTTGATGCAAGTTGAAATGAAACCAACCTGTGTGGTAGAAAATATTGTGGAAAAAGAAGAAATTGCTTATTACAAGGTTTCTCAGGTATAAAATCACAGCCACATAAAATCCCATATTTGTACAGGAAAGGGATAAGTCTAAAATTTTCAACTTAGCAAATTCTCTCTAAAAAATCTAATTAAAGTTCATCCAAAAATTTCTATGATCATCCATTAAAATGTGAAGAGATAACCTAGTGAATTTGCTTAATTAAAGCTCTCCTAATTGCTGTGTTTTTTAAATGATCAAAATTCTCTCCTACCAAAAGAAAAATATTTTCCAACTTTCACAATGTTAACCCACTAACAAATGACAACATTTTACACTGCTCCAAACTGAAGCATGTTGCAGAGGAAATTTCTAAAAAGTGTCTATAATCGGAATACATTGTATATGTGCTTAACCCATTCCCGTTTTTGGAAATTTCAGACTAGTCAAAATTGAAAGAGGTTGCAGACGACAATGACAACTGGATGCTATTTGAAATTAACCCATCCTATATGGTAGAAAATATTGTGGAAAAAGGAGAAATTGCTTGTAACTGATTACCACACAATACTGCCTTTCTTGCTCCCTTGAAATTATGCGTATGGGATACAAACAATTTCCCGTTTTCTCACAATGTGAGAAAACATTGTGGAAAAAGAAGAAATTGCTTATTACAAGCAATTTCTTCTTTTTCCACAATGTTTTCTCAAGTATAAAATCACAGGATCATAAAATCCCGTATTTGAACGGGGAAGGGTTAATAAAATAGGAAACATTGTGAGAAAAGGGGAAATTGTTTGTATCCCATACGCATATTTCTAAGGGAGCAAGAAAGGCAGTATTGTGTGGTAATCACTTATAATTGTCAAATACAAATTCTTTCAATTCAATTCAATCTAGAATTTGTCATCTGGTAAAGGGCTAATAGATTATGATAAATCCGTCTTTCAAAACAAATAAGGAAACTCATTATACAAAAATAAATCCAGCTTGAAAAGAAACAAGGGAAAATGATGATCTGCAACATACATATACCGGGTAGTTTACTAAATCAGCTGAATTTACTTCCCTTTAATAAGCCTTACAAAATTAGGCTCTATCATTTTCAACTCATCAAAATCTCTTTAAAAAAATCTAATTAAAGGTAATCCAGAAAAGATCTATGAATATCAGTGTTAAATATAAAAATATCCATTTGATGCTGTCTAAGGAGACTACCTTTAGTTGTTTCAATGTATTACATATATGGAAAAAAGCTTCCTTTAAGCTAGATTTTTCATTCAATCAAAATTCTTTAAAGGAATCTGATAGAGGGTCACTCAAGGATCATGTCTGTGAAATTTGGTTGAATTCCAACCAGTTGTTCCTGAGAAGAAAATTTTGAAGAAAAATTTTACGGATGGATGGACTGACTGACTGACGGACACAGGCACGACAGACACAACACCATGACAAAAGCCCACTTGCCTTTGGCCAGTGGGGCTAAAAACGAATAAATCAGTTTTGAGAACAGGAAGAAGTCATACGATAAAATTTTATAACCTACCAAATTAGGACACTTATTGTATTGAACACAGATATACAAAAATAACAAGGGAGAGTAGATGAGGTGATAAGATTCCATGCAACGACAATGAGACAACAAACAGCTAAAACATAACCGACTCTTTATTGCATACTCTTAGAACCTTTCAACAAATTGAAAGCAGACCTCTGGATCCAAATGTTAATTTCAGAAATAAGAAAGTAGTAAGGGAACTGATGCTTCATGCCTACACACCCAACGCCCCCAGTCCACCCATGGAGACCTGAGGATCGTGATTTTAGTGATTTTGAAAGAGGTCAATATACTAATGCTTCATGCAAAATATCAAGGCTCTACCCCTTCTGGGTCTGGAGAAGATTTTTTAAAGATTATTCTAAATTTCACTTTTGTTGCCATGGCAACTAGAGTTTTTAACGAATTTCAATTCTTTTACCTATTTTCAAAGAGGAATCATTTCTGCCAAATTTGGTTCAAATTGGCCCAGTAGTTTGGGAGGAGATGTTGTTTAAAAATCATTATTTCTATATAAACCCATCTCCCAGGAGCCTTGCCCCTGGGGACCAGAGGATCATGATTTTAGCTTTCTTGAAAGAGGTCAATATACTGATGCTTCTTGCAAAATATCAAGGCTCTACGCCTTCTGGGTCAGGAGGAGAAGATTTTTAAAGATTATTTTAAAATTTCCCTTTTGTTGCAATGGCAACCAGAGTTTTTAACGGATTTCAATTCTTTTAGCTATTTTTAAAGGGGACCACCTATGGAACATTTCTGCCAAATTTGGTTCAAATTGTCCCAGTGGTTTGGAAGATGTCGTTTTAAGAAATTGTTGATGTATGACACAATGACAGGCGACTGACAACAGACGTGATCACAATAGCTCACTTGAGCACTTCCTGCTCAGGTGAGCTATAGAGTCACCTGAAGATCATTCCAGTGAAATTTGGTTGAAATCAATCAAATGGTTTCTAACAAAAAGATTTTCAAAGCTTTAAACATATATTTAAATTAGCCCCTCCCATTAACCCATTACCACACAACAAAATTTTATGCTGGTCCAAATTCCAAGGAGTTGTAGACGACAATTTAAAGTTCAGGAAATGTTAGGTTTTTTTTCAACTTTCTGGGTTGAAAAAATTGTGTGAAATGAAGAAATTGCTTGTTACAAGCAATTCCTTCATTTGAAACAATGTTTTCCCAATTTATTTTCTTGAGGGGCGTCAAGGGGTGTCAAAGGGCGTCACTGTGTGGGAATGGGTTGAAGCCAGGTTTTTCATCCAATCAAAATTCTTTGAAAGAATCTGATAGAGGGTCATCCATTGAGCATTCCTATAAAATTTGGTTGGAATCCATCACTTTGTTTCAAAGAATAAGATTTTTAAAGATTTCGCCATATATTGAAATTATTCAGCCCATTAAAGCCATACTTTTCATCCGATCTAAATTCTTTAAAGGAATCTGATGAAGTGTAATCCAAAGATCATTCCCGTAAAATTTGGTTGAAATCCATAAATTGGTTTCTGAGAAGAAGATTTTGTAAGGTTTCATCATATATGGAAATTATCCCCACCTATTAAATCCATGTTATTCATCCTATTAAATATCTTTGAAGGAATCTGATAAAAAGTCATCTTAATATTTTTCTTGTAAAATTTGGTTGAAATCCATCTTCTGGTTTCTGAGAAGATTTTTAAAGGTTTCACCATATATATAGAAATAGCCCTGCCCATTAAGGCCATTTTTTTCATCTCTTGGAACGAAAATGTTGTCTCTCAAATTTCAAAATTTCTGCTCTCAGACATTTGTAAGAAGGCGTTTTAGCTGTTTTTGTAATGAAAATGACTGTTCGTAACTTAAAGAAAAAAAAGAGAGAAAAGAAAGAAAATTTTTTGGCGTTAGGAGACGCCAAGAAAGTCTGTGAAGCACAACCGGAATGGAGGTGGAATTCATCAGGTAAATGTTATCTGTCTATTGCACTCTATTGGAGTTTCCAATACATATCAGGGCTCTGCAGACTCCCAGAATTTGGGGAGAAGTCACTTCTCACTAGTCTGAGAATTGGGAGAAGTTTTTCAAAATGGGGAGAGGTGGTGAGATTTTCAGGAGAAGTGGATCGCGTTAAAAAAAATTTTGCGCGTATTCCTCATTTCTATCAGAAAATAAAATAGCTTTACAACCAAGTAGTTGCATTTTATATTATGTATTATGCAATAAACATAGAAAATACTGCTCATCCTTTCAGTCCTCAATAAAGATCTTATTCCTGTGAACAAATACTTTTGTATTTTTCTTTCTTTAGGTTTGACAATTCAAGAGTTTGATTCTGATTTTTTTTTTTTTTAGTATTTCAAAATAGATTCATATATGATAAAAAAGTCAACTAATAAAAAAAAAAGCAAATAGTATAATACTGTATAGGTGGTCTGAATGAAATGAGTAGTGTTCCTATTTGAAGCAGAAAATGAGAAAAGATTTTATTGTAACAACATGTATTCAATCAAACCATTACCAGAAGAAAAAATTCTGACTTATACAAATTGAAAGAAGCTAAATAAGACATTTCAAAATGAGCTTGAATAAGAAAGGAGGTGCCAAAGAGGGTAGAAACATGTGGGGAAAGGATAAATTGCTTGCTGCAATCATTTCCTCCTTTTCCACAGTTTCCCATAAAAACATTTCAAGATGTCAAAATGGGGGATTGTGTGGTAATGAGTTAAAGTCTGTCCACTTTACCTGATAACATATAAATGGATAAGAATTTTCATTAATATTGGTCCAAAAAGGTACTCTGTGATTTAGTCAGTGATAGTGTGTAAAGGATAAGGGTTACTGCTGAGTACACAAAACCAGACTGTCTACATGCAGAGGTTTAAAGTTAACACAGGATAATTTGCTCGATTTTATAGGATTACATGTTATTTAAAGGAATTATTACCAACACAAGTAAGTGAAATTTAGTTTTTGGAAAGAATGTATCATAACAAGAAACTCAGGAAAAGATCGTAACAGCCTTTGAATTGTTTGACATAATTTTCTTCACTTGTTACAATTATAACAGATAATTCAAATTGAAGGATTCTAATGAAAAAGGTTACTCTACGTAGATTTTCCGCAGAATTATTTTTCATAAAGATTTCAAATTTTTAACAAAATTTTGACTTCTGGTAAATGACACGGCGTCCGTAAATGTCGGCCATTATTCTCATTATGTGAAAGTAAGCAACAAATCTCGTAGATTGATGATAACTTGATTTAAAGAAATAATTAAAACTTAAGAAGGGAAATGATTTTAAGATTTCTGGTGCCGATAGTGTACAAAGCATTGCCGAAACCAATCAGTGTAGGTGTGAATGAAGCAAGCATGTTAACTATTCATACCCCTCTTTCTAATAATCTGCTGGCCTCGCGACCATCGATACACGCTTGAATTACGATCAAAGGGCTTCCGACCGGCAGTTGTATAATTGCACACTGTCCCTTACTTTTATAGCCACTGGGCCAGATTTGGTTATCACCTATCGTATCCAGGCGACTTCCTGAAAATTTCAGGCGACTTCGACTTCGCTTTGATCAGCAAATGAGGCGAAGTTTTATGAAACCAGGCAACTTTTTCGCCTGAGTCGCCCACTCTGCAGAGCCCTGCATATCTATGATGTGAGTGGATTCCGCTAGCAATACAGTTGTGATCGACATCACCTAAAGGCTAACGACCCAACTCGATAAATTCTGATGTATTGGGAATATATCACATTAAATTAAATTTCTAGTGAATTTAAATGTGCACAAAGAAAGATTATTTAAGGTGAAAATGGTATCAACAACTCTTGAAAAAGCAGATAAGTTTCCTATATCAAATTTTCATGAAAACCTGTTCAAGAGCTGCTCTAAGTCTATTTGAACTTGGTCAAAATGTTAGGATTGATTAGTGGGCCCTTTCTGGTCATGTTTAACAGGGGCCTTTCTGGACCAGGCCTTTCTAGACAGGGACTTTTTGGACTAGGCTTTAAAGACACTCAGCCTTTTTGATCAGACACCATCAAAAGCATAGGACATTTAAGAACTAACCCGAAACACAATTTCAAAACAAAATTGTAATACAGTGGAATACCTAAACCTCGAAGTTCAGAGGACTTACGAGAAAACTTTGACGTAGAGATAGTTCGACATGTAGATAGTCAAAGATTTTCCATGTACTACCAAAATGGTGACGAAATACCACAGCTATATAAGGCCACAAATGATTTGTAATAGTATGCTTATCTAATCGAATGAAAGATAAAACGATGTTGTGTTTATCGTAATTTTTTTATTAGTATTCTTATTATTGTCACACTCGTAGCTAAAGTTTTGTTTAGACTTCTCTTTTTCTGATATTGTTTTGTTTGTTTTTCTTCTTCTTCTATTATTGCTTTTCTTCGTGTCTTTCTTTAGCGCGTCCTGTCGGTCGAAGTTTCTGGCCATAACCTTGGTAGACCAGGTCCGGCACCAAACAAGTCCCGTCTCTTTATTCATTGTAAAATTCCTCTGTGACATAGTCTCCACTTCACTCAATCTTTCAAATTATTAGATCGTAGACTAACAATCAAACAAAATCATGTTAGCAATTGATATCAAATACTGTAACGCACCAATCTCTTAACTGCATTGACACGTCGAAATGTGTGAAAAACTTAGTTGAATGCAAATATCGACCTCTTTGATTAAGGTTCGTCTTAAAAAGGTGTGAATATGTGCAAACAATAGTGATGGGACTTCGCAATTGATTTGACGTAGGGGTAGTTTACGAGATAAATAGAACGATGTATGGAGGTTCAAATACATAGAAGTAAAGAGTAATAAGATCTGGACTTTAAAATAAATTTGACGTAGAGAGAACTTGAGCTAAGGGACGTTTGAGGTAAAGGTATTCGACTGTATTTTACTAAACTTCTATTTTTTTGCAAATGAGTTACACTGACTGTATAATGTGGACACAGAGAACACTTGGTTTTGATTTGTAATCGTTTGAATGTCTGGACGAAGAGATATTTTTACGCCTTTACAAGTCACTAGTCAGACCTATTCTGGAATATGGTTTGTACTTTTGATCTACTTATCTTAAAAGGCAGATTAAATGAATTGAAGATATTCAAAGGCATGCCACTAAGCTTGTGTCAGCCATTTCCCATCCTAGAATGTTTGAGGAAACTACCACTAACAACACCAGAGTAACAAGGGAAAGAGCTGACACGATTCAAATCTGTAAGTCATTGCAGAACTTTGACAACTTGACCTTGGAAAGCATGTTTACTCTTGTTCAGGACGATCTTCATGGTCATGATTCTAAATTTAATACTAAGAAGTGCCTTCTTAACATCAGATTGAACACGTTCAGTCAACAATCAGTTACATACTGAAATAATTTGAGTGACAAGACCATCTCTGCTGACAGTATTAATTCAAATCTTAACTAAATGTGAATATGTGGAGCTTCCAAGAAATTTTCACCAACTTGCTATTAAGTGCACTCATTAGGAATTAGCTTGAGACAATATTAACCATTTAAGACAAACTATAATGAAGATTTATTCAAGAGAGGAGTCATTAAAGAAAATTACCAGTACTACATTCATAGCCAAAGATCGGGTCTTAAACATTTAAACAAATGTAAAGAAACTGGTATTAAAAGATTGACTTCTTTGAAATAATTTGCCAATAGTAAAAGTGCGTATTTGATAAAAAAATTATCACTCATAACAAAATCATTGGAAACTGCAACAAAGAACTTAGAGGCAGAGTGACTTGGGCCTATCCAACAGCTTATCAGAAGGAGGACTGTTATTGCTACTACCCGAAATCTGGTATCGTTCGGTAATTAGTCATTGACACAATTGGATAAATAGATATGCTATCTAAAGCTGATATGTTAGACAAAATTCTTAATTAAGTAATGTACGAAATGTTTCGGTACGTGTGATCCTTAAAATAATGCACCTTATTTAAAAATAGAATATTGCAGAGAGTTTCATTTCGTCCGTTCCCTCTAAATGATCACGTGACCTTATTTAAAGTTTATCGTACGGTAGACATTGTCGCGAAAAAATACAACAACCAATAACGTAGATATTCACTGTGGGTAAAATGTGTGAATAAAATCAACTAAAAACTTAAATGATAGACAAATGTTTAGAAAGTTCCTAAGTTTTATCAATTTGAGGTAAAAGATCTTTGATCCGCAAAATAAACACAGAGAAAAACAACAACAACAGCCTTGCCATACTAATTTCTTACTTTACATTTAATGTTTGAAATACATATTTTTTAAGCAACCATGAATATCAGAAACGCTACTGTAAGTATATTCAGACTTACAGTTACAATTAAGTGTTATCCAAAAATAAATATCAGCCTTTAATAAATTCGGCGAGAAGTGTCCTAAGTACCGGATATACATCACATTCCACTGATTATCAAAGTTATTAAAGCACTGATTGGTGGTTAGTCAAAATAATGATAATATAAAGGCCAAATTTTATACATACACTCGATCAAAAATAAATCAGTAATGTCTGATAATATTCCTGAAGAAAAGTTCGAAAAGGACATTGAAGCAAACTATAATCTGTACATTGTATTTTAAATCACAATATGAGACACAAAATTAATGACCCCTTAAAAGCCTATTTGACCCCAAAATGAAAGTTAGGGGTAAGAAATGACAGTTGTTATAGAACCCTAGTAACACTGCTGAAAATGAAAAAAAATAAAGCCTTAGATGAACTTGGATAAGCAAATTGTCTATGTACAGGGTAAAAGACTAGCAGGGGCCCAGTCTCCCATAGCCCCTTGATTTTGGGCTTGGGCCCCTACACCTTTTGAGAAAATGCCTATACCTCTAATATTAAATATTGAATTTTGGCAGGCTGGGCCCCTAGGTTGAAAATTATAGTCTTTTTCCCTGTATGTACCTAGTAGCAGCATACTCACCAGTCAATCAGACCTTTGGTCTTGAAACTGTTATATTTTCAACGTAGATTTATTATGTATGTTATTTTAAGGTGCAAATTTTAGTAACTACGAAAAGTTAAACCGTTAATGAGATTTTTACGCCATAAATTACCATAGACTACAAAGTAGAACAGAACAGAATAGATTTGGTAACTGATAAATGAATCTTTTCTTGTCCTTACTAATATCAAATACAAACAATTATGATTTATTAAGAACTTTTATTTCAGTTTTCAGTATGAATGTATTTGATTTACCATTTGATTTATCTTATTGATGTAATAGCTGAGACAAAATATATGAAATACAACAGAAAAAAAATCAATGATTTTATATTTATTTTGAAAAATCTTTAAAAATCTTCTCCTCCTGTCCCAGAAGGCCTAGTTCTTTGATATTTTGCAAGAAACAGCTTTCAAAATAACTAAAATGATTACTCTCGGCTACCCAGGGGTGGAGCCGGGGGTGAGGGCTCTGCAGAGTGGGCAACTCAGACAAAGAAGTTGCCTGGTTTCATAAAACTTTTTCCAAGGTGCTGATCAAAGTTCAGAATCATTGATAAAAAAATTAAAAATTTTGTTGAAAACTGATTTTCCCTTTATTTAAACTGAAAAGAGAAAAAAAAAATTTCAATAAAATCCTTTGATTCTAGTTATCTACTTTAGTTTTACAAATGTAGAAATACTAAGACAAACAATTCAAAGCTTCTACAATCTTTTCATAAGTAACATTGTTAGGATTCTCTCAAGAAATTAGATTTCACTTATCTTGTTTTAGTAATGAATCCATTCAATGACATGTAATCCAAAAAACTAGAACAAATTATGCCGTGTTTACTAGTTCCAAATTTTAATCTTCTCTACACAGTCTGTGATTTATGTATTCAGCTGTTATCTTAACCATTTACTTACAATAACTGCAACTACTGAAGTCAGAATGAACCCTTTTTCGCGCAGCTGTTTTGGAGAAAATCAGAGGTATTGCTATAGCCTTGGTGTTGTCGTCGTCATCGTTGCGCAAAAACTGCTCAATATCAAAAAGGCAATCTAATTTGCCAAGGGGGGCAATTTTTAACTCATATTTTCATGACTTATGTCCCCTTTTCCCTTAGAAATTTTGCAAAAATCATGCAAAACTTTGACATTTTGTGATATCTCTCTTATTATTGAAGCCATTCATTTCAAACTTTTAAAAAAATTATGCTCAATATCAAAAAGGCAATCTAATTTCGCCAAGGGGGGGGGGGGTAATTCTAAACTCATATTTTCAAGAATTATGCCCCCTTTTTGCTTAGAAATTAAGCTTATTATGTAGCCATTTACTTCAAACTTGGAGTCTATGCTTGCTATCAAAAGAGCAATCTAATTTGCCAAAGGGGGATAATTCAAAACTCATAATTCCAAGAATTATGCTCCTTTTTCACTTTGAAATTTTGTCATATCTCATTTATTACTACAGACATTTACTTGAAATTTGTAATATGTCTACACTTGATAAGGGCTACCCTGAAATAAGAATAGAGATAACTCTTTAATCATTCATAACCTCAGTTTCACTGTTTGTAACTATTTTACAGCTTCTTCTGTTTCCTGATTTTTGTACAGGTTCTACTAATCAATCAATTTTGCTTACACTCTACTTACATTTAGCATGGCTTTTTTCAAAGGCAACTTGATGTATTGCTATAGCCTTGGTGTTGCTGCCATTGTCGTTCAAGAATAACCTCAATTTGTAATTTTACACTGAAATATTGCTATAGCTGTGGTGGTGTCGTCATCGTTGTCGTCGTCGTGCAAAATCTTTGACATTTGTGATATCTCTGGTTCCACTAAAGGCATTCACTGGAATCTTGGCACACTTGTTCACTATCAAAAAAGCAACCTATGCTATCAAGGGGGATAACTCTAGATGCATTTTGTCCACTATCCAGCACCCAACAGCCAAGGGTAGGCACCAGTAGGCGGTGCTCTTATTACCTCTACTGGTCAAAGGCCAGAAGAGCTATTGCAATGGTGTTTTCCCTGCAGGCGTCCATGTATGCATGCATCAAATTCTCTTCAAACTTTCTCGGAATGATTGTACCATCAAAAGGATCGTTCTTTTCAAAATTGGGTCAGATCCTTCAAGAAAAATGGGAAAAGGGTCTTGATTAATATCTTATTAAAAAATCCTACTTAACACTCTAGAGTCAAAACTTTCATCAGATTCTCTTCAAACTTTCTCAGAATGATTGTACCATTTTAAGTATCATTCCTTTTAAATTGGGTCTGATCTTTCAAGAAACACAGGAAAAGGGGCCTTATTTAAAATTAGATTTAAAAAATCTATTAAAACCCCTTGTTAACACACCAGAGTTCATATTTTTTATTGAATTCTCAAACTTTCTGAGAATAATTGCACTATCATAAGGATTGTTCCTTTTGAAACTTGGTCTGATCTGTCAAGTTTCACGGAAAAGAGGGCCTTAAGAAAGTTTTATCAATTTAAAATATCCTTGTTAACATTTATGATTATAGAGTCAAAATTTTCTGCGGATTCTCTTCTGACAGTTGCAGAATAAATGTATCATCGTAATGATTGTTATTTTCAAATATGATCCATCAAGTATCACGGGAAAAGGGGCCTTATGAAATAATGCCAATATTTCAATAATTCAATCCGTGCTAACACGACGATGTTCCCAGATTTTACCAGATTCATTTCAAACTTTCACTACCATCACAAGGATTGTTCCTTTTGAAATTTGGTCTCATCCGTTAAGTATCACAGGAAAAGGGGCTTAATGAAAATTTGGTCAAAAGAAAGTTAGTTAATGCAAAAAAAGTCTACATATTCCATCGGATTGTCTCCAAACTCTCACAGAATTATTGATATACTATTGTAAGGATAGTTTCTTTCAAAGTTGGGTCTAATCCATCAAGAAACATGGGAAAAGGCTTCATGAAAATTAAATTAAAAAATCCTTATTTATGCAATAAATCCCACTGGTTTGATTAGATTTTGTTGAAACTTTCACAGAATGATCGTAAGGTCAAAAGGATTATTCTTTTCAAAATGGGGTCTGTACTGTCAAGAAGCACGGGAAAAGGGGCCTCATGAAAATTTCATTTAAAAATCCTTGTTACCAATTCCAGAGCTTCATTGGATTTTCTTCAAACTTTCACACAATGATTGTACAATAATAACAATTGTTGATGTTGACATTAGACTTGATCCATCAAGTAACACAGGAAAAGGTGTCTTATGAAAATTTCATTTTAAAATCCTTGTACCTCAATAAAGTCAACATTTTTCATCAGATTCTCTTCAGTTGTTCACAAAATGATTGCATTATCATGAGGATTGTTCCTTTACAAATTCTATCTGATCAGTCAAGTATCATGTAAAACGGGGCATTACGGTAATTTCAAGGGAAATTTTTGGCTTTAACCCATTCCCACTTGACAAAATTTTAGACTGGTCCAAATTGAAAGAAGATGCAGACAACAATTTCTAGTTGATGGAATTTTAATTTTTTTCACCTTTTTGGATAGAAAACATTGTGGATAATGAAGAAATTGCTTGATACAAGCAATTTCTTCATTTTCCACAATGTTTTCCAAAGCTTTTTTCTTGAAGGGCGTAAAAAGGAGGGCTTGAGTTGGAATGGGTTAAATGAGCTGTCTTGTATGGGTGAAACTAGTGTCATGTTAATGCATGTTAATTTATCATGCCAGAATGAACTTATATAAATCTTTTTTTTTTTTCAGCCTGATGATTTGATGAACATGCAACATTGCAACTTACTTTGTTTACCAGAAAACTACCAGATGAAGTATTATTTTTATCATGGATTATCTTGGCCCCAGGTAGGTGATATACATGTATGTATCCCAACCAGTGGTCTAAAACTTGGACTAGAAGCTTCATAAAGGTACAAAAACCTACAAACTTAAGTGAAAGATTGTGGCTGTGTCTTAACCCATTTCTACAATGCTTTTTGACACCCTTGAGAAAAAAAAGATTTGGAAATCATTATGGAAATTGAATAAAACTAATATCACTAGCAATTTTCCATTATCCACAAAGTTTTCTAACCCAAAAGACAATGATTTTTAAAATTCAATCAAGTAAAAATTGTTGTCTTCAACTTCTTTCAATTTGGACCAGTCTAAAATTTGGTCATCTGGTAATCTGTTATTATCTATTGATACTTCAGATATAATATTTTCGCTTTCAAAATCGCTTTCAAAATGTAACATTGTATCACTTGTACATCAAGCTTTATGTTTTGGGTGATTGTTGGAGTTGACCACACCCATTTTTAACAGCAGTCTGACGGTAGCAGGGCTTGTGCTAGCGTTATGAAATTAATAAGTCAATGACTCCTTGATAGTAAATTCTAGGGATTCATTTTTCTAAGGGTCAAAATGGGATATTTTCAGAATTTTTTAGGGTCAAAATCCTGGTTTACGAGTCACACATGAGCCCGGTGTAGATAGTCTGGGATACCAAACAACTATTTTTTTGTTGATTTCTGATAGCAAGCTATAAATCTCTTTCACTGAAAGCTTACTTACAATCTTCTTCCGATACTTAGAAATTTAAAATTCATAAAACAGATAACAAATCCGTTTATGGGTAGAAAACATTGTTTAAAATGAAGAAATTGCTTGTGACAAGCAATTTCTTCATTTTACACAATGTTTCTTTAGTTGTTTTATCTTCAGGGGCGTCCAAAAGCGTCACTGTGTGGGAATGGGTTCAACTATAAATCATTTATGTCTACTGCTTCTTGCTCCTTAGTGTGTGCAATGAATTTAAACAGTGTCTCAGGAAAGACTTTTTTAACTGGTTTATAGCCATACTATATCCTTTCCTACACAATCATGATTTTTGATGCCCATCAAAAAAAAAAAAAAAAAATGGGGCAACATTGTGTAAAATGAAGAAATTGCTTGTTGTTTGCTTCCTTTTCCACAACAAGACAACATGCAAAAGAAGAACTAAGTGTATTTTCACGATAATGCCATGGCTCACACTTTTAGCCAGTTTGTCTTGTATAAAGCATTTGAAACAAGGCCTTTGCTCAGGTCTAAATAGTCCAGATTCATTGAAGACCTTACTGTAGGTTTTCTTCGGGAGTAACATGACCTCCCAAAATTCCAACATCTGATACAGGCACATTATGGTAAAAATTGTTGTGCACTTAAAACTCAGTGGCCAGTTTTTTTTTTTCACATCTTTATTTGAATAATTTCTAATAATTGCTATTTTTCCACATTTTCAATAAGTTTGAAAGTATGAAGGGGGATACAGTTGATTTTGAAAAATTCGAGAATAAGCTTTTATCCTGAAAATCATCTTTTAAATGATAACAGTCATAAAGGGTTTTATCCTTGATCTTATCCTTAATACTTGTGTAACCCGCAAATAAATATTTGACTCCATCAGGATTCGAACCAGGGAACTCTCTGTCCCGAAGCAAGCTCTCTACCACATTGCTATAAAAGCTAGCTTGTATGGCAAGGCAGTATAAGCACCCCTTACTCGTCATATTTATGTATTAATTTAAGCGAATTCTTAAGCAAGTCATCTGCGAGAAGCATAAAGATTTCTACTCTGCAATTATTTAAAATTATACATTTTTGCATCATAACAGTCTGCCAAACTAAAATTTATTTCATAAAATTTATAACAGTTTCAGATTGATATATCTGTCTTATTTAGAAATCTGTCTGAGTTTTCAGCTCATTTAGAATTCCGAACGAGTTTTCAGCCCAATTAATCAGGCATTGGAAGAAAGCATTTGATATATACTTTGTCAGTGTACCAAAATTACTCTGATACTCAAATTAATCCCTTTCATCAATACCTTAAAAATTAATTTGAGTTCTATGATTTCCGGGAAGGCCAGTAAAATGTCTGCTATTTGATTTTAACCTTTGTCTTTGGAACTATTTCTACTTTAACAGGAGGAATACACCAAGATCAGCCTTCGCATTTGTCTACACTTCATTTCTTCAACTTACAGACTCAGATGAGCATTGTATAACTGTCTTTTTTTCATTTTTAGCTGTCATATGTCGCAGAAGATGAAACTGGTAAAATAGTTGGATATGTTCTTGCTAAAATGTAAGTTATACTAAGGGTTAATCCATTCCCACCAAATCCCTTCTTTTTACACCATGCAAGAAAAAAGCTTGGGGAACATGGTGGAAAATGAAGAAATTGCTTGATACAAGCATTTTCTTGTATCAAGCTTGTATCAAGCAATTTCTTCATTTTTATGCCCCTGCATCGAAAGATCGAGGCATATTGTTTTACCATTGTCCATCTGTCTGTCTGTAAAACTTAACCAAAAAACTTAACATTGCCAATTACTACCAGTTTATTCAAGATACAATGCTAATATTTGGCATAATGATACATCATAATAAGCATCTCCTTATGTTATGGTCATGTGATAAGGTCAAGGTCACATACCAAGGTCAAATGTTTAGTCCTGTTGCGGGGGCATTGTGTTTCACATACACATCTTGTTCACCATGTTTTCTATCCTATAAGATGAAAAGATTTGAAACTTGAAATTGTTGTCTGCAACTTCTTTAATTTTGGACCAGTCTAAAATTTTGTTGTGTTGGAATGAATTAAGATACTTGTCATGGGGAAAAGTTGCCTCTTAGAATATTTGACTTAAGGATTTAGCTATGATTTTTTTTAGAAAAAATTGAGATGTTTTTGTAAAGTATTGCAAGGAGTTGGTGCAAAATAATTGTAAGTGAATATATAGGTACTTACAATAGTTTTGCATTAAATCTTTGATTGACATTATTGACTGTCATTTCCTTTCATCATACACTAACAATTGATCAATTGCAGCTGTCAATCAAATAACCACTTGACCAATGAAATCATTCTTTTAGACCAGAAATGACATTTGATCTCCAAAAATTGGCCAATTTTTAAGCTCAACTTTTCGAAGAAGGGGGGGGGGCTATTCCGTTCACAGATTCCGTTTTCAGAGTTAGAAATTCTTGGTTAACTCTCTACTAATGCTATTGCTTTAAAACTTTGCACATGCTTTTGTGACCATCATATCATCTTCTAGGCAAAGATTCACTATAATTACATTTATTATAATTGAGTTTAAACACTTTTTGGACTTAGAAATTCTTGGTTAATCATTGCTCGCAACTGACATATATCTGTAATAACTCTTTTTCTACAAATGCTTTTGCTTTGAAATTTTGCACATGTTTTTGTGACAATAATATCACCCTCTAGACACAGATTCATTACTCTGACAATCATTTATTTGAATTTTTTTTACCCATTTTGAACTTAGAAATTCTTGGTTAAACCTTACTTGCAACTGTAATACACTGCTCAAAATAATTAAAGGATCATGCAAATATTTTGGATTTGATGGACGCTATGAAAAGATAAATAAATAAGGATTTTTTAACATGTAATGACAATAATTCTTCGGCTTAACAAAGCTAGTAGAATCAACAACATGTCCATAGACAACAAAAATTGGGAAAAAATAAGAAAACGTTATAATTCTTGTAGACGGCATACCTTAGAATATTGAATAAGATTTTGTTTTTAACAGAATGGTACTGACTCAAATTATGCCTGCTAGTAATGTGTGTGTCCCCCTCGTCTGTTATAGCACTCTAGACACCGATTTGGCATACTCCCGATTAAGGTGGCGATCAATTGCTGAGGTAACCCATTCCAGTCTAGGATGAGTGCTTGTGTGAGGTCTTGCACAGTTAAGGGCCGGTTTCTCGCTACGAAATCCGTCTGTAGATGTAGTCCCACACCTGTTCTGTAGGGTTTAGGTCAGGGGAGCGAGCTGCCCAGTCCATAACCTCAATACTCTCCTCATTAAGGTAGTCCATTACAATTCTAGCAGTATATGGACGGGCATTATCCTGCATAAGAACAAAGCTATCACCTTAAGCTCCGGCAAAAGGTCGTACAATAGGTGACAAAATGTCATCTCTGTACCTTAAAGCAGTTAAAGTTCCCTGATCAAACACATAGAGCTCGGTACGACCTGTTAAGCATATTCCACCCCAAACCATGATAGAGCCTCAACCGAACCTATCGTATTCCACAATATTACACTCCGCATATCGCTCACCAGGTCGTCTCCACACCCGAGCACTCCTATCACATGATGATAAATGGAATCTGTGAACAACACTGACTCCCAATCTCGCATCCTCCAATTAAGGTGGTTCTCTGCAAATTGTCGTCTTCGATTTCGGTGCATTCGTGTCAAAATTGGACCATTGCTGCACGCCTTGCATTCATTACGTCACTGTGGAGTCTATTGCGGATTATTTGAGTGGATATTCGTTGCCCAGTGGCGAGCTGTAACTCTGTTTGGAGCTGTGTAGCAGTGGACCTGCGGTTCCGTAAGGCCATCAGCCGTATGAATCGGTCATCAGCATCGCTTGTACATCGTAATCGACCTTGACCTGGGCGTCCAGTGAAATGTCCTGTCTCCTGGTAACACAACCACAACCTTGCGACCACGCTCTGGGACACACCTAATGACGTAGTCACAGCGCGCTGCGAGTGTCCGTCGAGCAACATTTGTACTGCCATGGCAACCTCAGTTGGGTCTAAATGTCGTCGAACACCAATGCATAAGTGAACAAACACAGTAAGTCCAAGAAAAGACCAGAGAAATTTCATAGAGCCTATTTTCACCAAATTCACAATTATGCTCCTATACAAGAAAGCATGCCTTTTATAGGGGTATCGTTGGTATATCAATTTGCACGAACTGCAAGGCAATAAAAGCCATAAGTTTACAAGTGGTTATTTTGAGGAAGCATGCATTTATACATTATAACAATCGATATATATGTATATGCCAAAATGGCAATCCTAGAGTCCATATAAAAAGTGATCCTTTAATTTTTTTGAGCAGTGTATATATATTTAATTTATTGCTTTCTACTAATGCTATTGCTTTGAAATTTTAACCAAGAATTTCTAAGTCAAAAAAGGGTTGAAATTCTGCCAAAATGAATGTCAGAGTGATGAAACCATGTCCAGACGCTGATATTATTGTCACAAAACAGGTGCAAAATTTCAAAACAATAGCATTGGTAGAAAGAGAGTTATTGCTTTGGTGCAACTGTCATATATCTTTAATAACTCTCTTTCTACTAATGCTATTGCTTGGAAACTTTCTAAATACTTTTGTTACCATCATCATATCATCTTCTAGGCAAGAATTCATTACAATTCAATATATGATGGTGGAGTTTTTTAACCCTTAGGAATCGTCAGATAGCTATCGTTAGCTATAGTCAATAAGGTATTCATTATTTTTCAGGGAGGAAGACCCAGAGGATTCTCCACATGGACATATCACTTCATTGGTAGGTATACTCATGTGTAAAATAAGAATTGTTTGTAATTTCTCTTACTTGATATTTCATAAACTTGGTAGTTATGTTCATGTATAAAATAAGCAATGTTTACAAATGTCTCTGACCAGAAATAATAACATATTGGTTGGTATGTTCATGTATAAAATAAGCAATGTTTACTAATGTTAAGATTCTCTTCATGGACAGACTTTAAGTTTTTACTGCTAGGCTTATTCGTTGTAAAAAATAGAATGGGCTTATAAATTCATTGATAGATGTACTCACATTCAAAAGAAATGATAATTGCCCTGTAAAGTTCCTGCACATCACTTTATAGGTAAGTATGCTCTCATCTTAAAGAACCAGTCTTTGTTGTTGTATGGGTTCTACAGTAATCTACACAATAACAAATCATCTTTTAAATGAGTAAGTATATTCACTAACAAAAGAAGTAATGATAGTTTTCTCCATATAGATGTATTACTTTATTTGTAGGTGTACTTATATGCAAAACATGTGCTGTATTTCTGTTCATTTGAAAGTAAAGCACTCTAGAAACATCAAACTTATGGGTATCTGATATTGTGCAGAGCCGTAGACCTTTTAGCATTTCTTTTTATCACGGCATCAGTAAGGTCGGGGCATATTGCTTTTCTATTGTTCATCATTGAATCAGTCTGTTGAAAAGCTAATCTAAAACTTGACCTTTTCCTATTAACCCTTGTCATGCTGAACCCAGAATATTCCTGTTTGGGCAGGACTGGAGGTGTAGACGAAGATCAGCCTGCACATATGTGTAGTCTTAGTCTACTCCACCAGCTTGCCCCTTTAAAGCATGAATTCATGATCTAAGTGTGGTGATTGTAATGAGTTTGGTCAGTTTAGAATTTATTGATAATTCCGCAGTGGTTTATGTATTCAATTAATATATGCCACAAAAAAGTGAATTAAGCTACCATTCTCTTAACCCATTCCAACTCAATGACGCTTTTAGATGTCTACACTTCATTTCTTCAAGAATAGAAGAATAAAAAACTTAGGAAAACATTGTGGAAAATGTAGAAATTGCTTGTCACAAGCAATTTCTTCATTTTCCACAATGTTTTCTTTCCAGAAAGTTGGGAAAATCTAAACTTTCATAAATTTTAAATTGTCATCTGCAACTTCTTTCAATTTGGACCAGTCTAAAATTTTGTTGTCTGGTAATGGGTTAAGTAACCACTTTTTAGCTCACCTGAGCACATAGTGCGAGGTGAGCTATTGTGATCGGTTGTTGTCCGTCGTCTGTCCGTCTGTCCATCCGTCCACAATTTCTTTAAAAATCTTCTCCTCCTAAACCAGTAGGCCAATCAAGCTGAAACTTTGCAGGGATGTTCCTTAGGTGACGTTCTTCAAAAGTTGTTAAAAGAATTCAATTCCGTCAAAAACTCTGGTTGCTGCGGCCTTTGAAAATGGGAATCTTTAGTAATTCTTTAAATATCTTTAAAAATCTTCTTCTCCTAAACCAGTTGGCCAATCAAGCTGAAACTTTGCAGGGATGTTCATTGGGTGAAGCTCTTCAAAAGTTGTTAAAAGAATTTAATTCCGTCAATAACTCTGGTTGCCGCGGCATTTGAAAATTGGAATCTTTAGTCATTATTTAAATATCTTTAAAAGTCTTCTCCTCCTAAACCATTAGGCCAATCAAACTGAAACTTTGCAGGGATGTTCATTTGGTGAAGCTCTTCAAAAGTTGTTAAAAGAATTTCATTCCGTGAAAAACTTGTAACCGCGGCATATGAAAATTGGAAATTTTAGTAAATCTTTGATGTTGTTTTTTTCATAGACTACAAGGCCAAAGGCCTTGATATTTTGTAAAGAGCTTAATCATATGGTTCTCTACCAAGTTTTTAAATATTTAATCTCTGGGGTCAAAAATGGCCCCGCTCCTGAGGTCAGTAGTTTGGAAAAATTCTTAATAAGAGCAATTTCAAAAGGCTTCTCCTCTTAAACTATAAGGTCTAGGATATTCATATTTGGTATGTAGCATAACTAGATGGTTTTGTACTATATCACAAAAAGTTTTCATCCAAGGGTCAAAAACGGGCCTGACTAGGGGTCCAAAAATTTGGAAAAACGCAAAATTTGAGTATGTTGAAAAAAATTCTTCATTTTAAGGCGGAGGGCATTTATATTTTGAGTGTAGCATAGCCTGGCTGTTATCTATCAATTTTGATTAAATTATGCCTGTAGGTTAAAAAACACCCCTTCTCTGGGTGTCCAAAGTTCGTAAAAATGCTCAATTAGACCATGTTCAACAGTCTTCTCCTCACAATCTACAAAGTCTAAGGCATTCATATTTGGTATATAGCATAACCAGATGGTTCTCTACTATGTTAGCTAAAATCTTAGCCCTGGGATAAAACATGGCACTGCCCCAGAGGTCAAAAATTTTGGAAAACACCCAATTAGAGCAACTTCAAAGTCTTCTCCTTCTGAAATATAAGATGAAGGGCATTCATATTTGGTATGTAGCATGACTAAATAATTTTGTACTATGTTACAGGAATATATGCGTTAGGATAAAAAATGTCTCTGCTCCTGGGATTGAAAATTGCATAATCGCATTGAAAGGATTCTTCTTAAATAGAAATGGAGAAATTGCTTGCTTTCTCACAATGCTTTTTTAAACCTTTTTCCCTGAAGGTGACAAATTCTGGGATAGTTTGGTAATCGATTAAACTATGAAGCCAAAGGCATTCATTTTCATTTTAAAGCATTACTGGATTGTTTTGTACAAAGCCAAAATCTTATATTTGTTTTATTTATTTTGCTCAAGTTGTGTCTTTTTTATACAAAAAAGTACTGTAATTTGCAGATGCCTCAGGTGAGCGATTTAGGACCATCATGGTCCTCTTGTTTTTCATTGGCTTTAGTGGTCCCTTTATACAAGTTTTAATGTAGGTTTTATTACACTGTAGAAGGTGGATTATATTGATATCATCTTCCCCATCTGTCCGTTCAACCCATTTGTCTTTCCAATTTCTGTTAACCATTCTCCCCCTATAATTACAGATGAATTTGAATGAAATTTTTACAGAATGACCTAAGGCACCTGAACTTGCACATATTGTCATAAATATACCATATTAAACAGCATCACAGGAAAAAGGAATTTGATGCAAAATTTCTTATCTTGGCTTGTTGGCAGTGTATATTCTGACTATTGTACTCTTGATGGTTCTCTCCTCACAGGCTGTAAAGAGGTCTTACAGGCGATTAGGGCTTGCCAAAAAGTTAATGGACCAGGCCTCTAGAGCGATGGTGGAATGTTTTGATGCCCAATATGTATCTCTACATGTCAGAAAGAGTAACAGAGCAGCCTTACACTTGTATACAGAAACACTGAAATTCCAGTGAGTATGATACTGATACTGCCAACGTTAAATATCCCGATGCTTGATTGTCTGATTTAAAAGAATTTGCAGACAATAATTTCAGGCTGATATAATTTGCATATTTGTCTGTATTTGAGGAAAACAATGAGGAAAATGAAGAAACTGCTTCTTCATTGTTTTCTAAATCCTTTTCTTGAAGGTCATAGTAAATGGGGATTGTGTGAGAATGGGTTAAAGGCAATTAATCCATTCCCACACAATCCCTCCTTTTTATGCCCCTCAAGAAAATAGCTTCAGAAAACATTGTGGAAAATAAAGACCAAGCAATTTCTTCATTATCCACAATGTTTTCTATCCAATAAGATAAAAACATTTTAAATTCCATCTAATTTAAATTGTCCTCTGCAGCTTCTTTCAATTTGGACCTGTCTACAATTTTCTTGTATGGGAATGGGTTAAGTGCCTTTACAATATGGGCATGTATGCTAGAATGTATAAATTTATTTGCAGCACTCCCTCAAATAGAAATAGCAGTGGTTATTTTAGGAATATTTTGCTCATATTGAACATGCTTTTTTGAACTACACCTATAAACCCTTGACATGCTGTATAAAGGGCTTACTGAAGGGCTGAAAGCACTGATGGAACTTGATGTTCAATAATCAATATTTCTTAAGAAATGAATTTCATAAACAGGTCTTGCAGGAAAAGTACAAGCAGGAGGTATAGACTAAGATGAGACTGCACTTATGTGCATGACATATCAGCATGACAAAGTTAATATAGTTGACAAAGTAATGTTCAAACTCTTAAAATGCAAAACAGTTAACCCATCACCAGATTACAGAATTTTAGACTGGTCCAAATTGAAAGAAGTTGAACATATAAATTATAAGCAGATGAAATCTTTAAAAAAATTGTCTTTAAAATTATGATGGATGATTGTCTTTAAGGATTAAAAATATGAAGAAATTGCTTATTGCTTCAGCCACCATCATAGTGCAGTTGGAAGTGCATCAGACTTTTAATCTTCCAATCATTGGGTGTCACAGGTTTGATTCCTGTCGTCTGCACATATCCTTTCAGGCTTTTGTCTCTCACCAATGGGTGGATAATCGTAAACCTAAATGGGATAGCAGCTGGAGGCTAGGAAAGGATGTAATGATGGTACCGGTGCGAGATATACCAGGAATCCATTGTTAGGTGCTCCAGCTGCCGCAATATGACTGAAAAAATTGTTAAAAGCGGTGTTAAACCCCATTCAAACAAAACAAAAGCAAGCAATTACTTCATTGTCCACAATATTTCTAACGCTTCTTTCTTAAGCGTGTGTGGAAATGATAAATTTCATGATCTATCAAAGATGATCCTTAGGTACACTTGGCCATCAGTATGGTGACCTTCTAAAATGAATTTTTTTTTATTTTAGAATTTGTTATATCTTGTATGATGTAGAGTCCATAAAGAGCTTCATCAATTTATGAGCTGAAACTTTGTGACCTTAGCCTGTAACCTACTTAGGAAAATGAATCATTTTAATATATCTCACATATTTCTTCATTATATATAGTACAGATCTTGCATCATGTCACTTAGGTTGTTGAATTTGAACCAGTCTTTAAGTTTGCCATCATCTAAAGCCTTAAATATTGATCAATAGCAAATGAAATTGGTAAAAATGTGTTTTTATTCTTAACCTTTGTGTTTCAGGATTAGTGAAATAGAATCCAAATATTATGCTGATGGGGAGGATGCGTATGCCATGAGGAGGAATCTCTCTGAATTTAGGAATATTGTAAGTATCATTGTCTTAAATCATTCCAACACAATCCCTCATTTTTACGTGCTGAAGAAATATAGCTCTAGAAAACACTCTTAGAAAATAAGAAATTTTGTTAAAAGCAATTTCTTCTTTTCTCACTATGTTTTCTACCTTTTTATATAAACTCTTTTTTGTCACTTGCAACCCCTTTGGTTTGGACCAGTCTGGAATTTGTAATTTTGGGAATGGGTTAACGCTTCCCACACAATCCAGCTTCTTTATGCACACCAAGAAACAAGCTTATAAAAAATGCAGGAAATGGAGAAATTGCTTGTATCAAGCTATTTCCCTCAATGTTTTCTACTCAGGAAGTCCAAGAATTCAGAATTTTTTCAACTCGAAATTGTTGTTTGCATTTTCAGCTCTGGTTTTTTGGGAGTAAAACGGAGACATTGTTATAGCCCTGGTGTCATCTGTAATGTATCTGCATCGTGGTCCAAAAATAAAGACATTTTCCTGTATCTCTATTATCACTGTACATAGGGACCTCATATTTCACATGTCTATTACTTGTGACAAGACCTTTCTGCTGATAGTTGTCATAGCGCATTTGGTAGCGCTTCGGACTGTCAATCTAGAGGTCCCGGGTTCGATCCCGGACGGCGGCACTCATCCTTTCCGACTATTTGTCTCTCACCAATGGGTCGATAATCGTAGACCTATGTGGGATAGCAGCTGGAGGCTAGGGAAGGATGTAATGGTAGTACTGGTGTGAGAAATACCAGGATTCCATTGTTAGGTGCTCCAGCCGCCGCGATATAACTCAAAGATTGTTGAAAGCGGCGTAAAACCCCATTCAAACAAACAAATCTGCTGATAGTCGAGGTAATTGGTAAAGGTCAAGTGCTTGAAGCAAAGCATTGGCATCAACATGCAGTGCTTTTGTCTTTCAATCTGTAACAGTCTAAAATTGTTCATCTGGTAATGGGCTAATCTGTTAATATGTTACTAGAAGACAAAATTTCAGATAAGTCCAAATTGAAAGAGACTGCAGAAAATTGTTTGGCATATCATGCAAAAGTAGGGCATCTGGGAACTTTGAACAACTGACATTTGAAAATAGGTTGGATCAAGTATATATCAGTCGCAAAAAAAACAAAAATGCCCATAGATTTAATATTTAGCATAACCAGATGACCCTGTTCATAAGCTGTTAATATCCCCTCATGGTCTCAAATTGGCTTTTGCCAAGATGTTATATTTCACAGTGACAAATTTTCTATGCCTCACTTTAACACACTGCTTCAAGGAAAATTGTTTTTATTTACAAGGAGACTCAGAAGAGCAATTCAGGACCATCATGGTCCTCTTGTTTTGTTGACTTAAATTTGTCAGACATACAACACTGATCAACATGAAAATTCATTTGTGGATAGATCTTACTGAGAAAAGCCATACAATTGACTCTTTGTAGGTGAAAGCAGCAGAATGTAAGAAGGATGGGAAAACAGATGAGAAAAAAGACTCAACAATAGAAATAAGTGACAAATTAAAGGATGTGACAATGGGCTGTGGAAGTTGTAATGACTGTTGTTAGTGAATCAGTTCATAATAGTTTCTTCTTGTCTTGGCCAGGGTTCGACACTATCTGAATTTTGCCACAGGCCTGTAGGATCAGTTAATTCTAATTCTTACAGGTCCTCCTCTTTAACCCATTCCCACACGATAAAACTTTAGAGCAGTCAAATTTCAAAGAAGTTGCAGACGACAATGTTAAGTTTGTGATATTTTTAAAATATTTGTATTTATGGCTAGAAAACATTGTGGATAATGAAGAAATTGCTTTTAACAAGCAATTTCTTCATTTTCCACGATGATTTCCAAAGCTTTCATATTAAGGTGTGTTTAAAAGCGTCACTGTGTGGGAATGGGTTAATTGAAGGTCTGCAAAGTCTTTGGTCATTTTATGCATCATAAAAGTACATGTATTTTGAAGTTGATAGCGTGTAGTGCATATGATTGATGTCAAAATATTGGCTAGAAAATAGAGTGGGAATAGAAGAAATTGTTTGTTACAAGCAATTTCTTCTTTTCTCTCACTGTTTACCCTCTTTAATCCTTTCCTGTTTTTTTTTTATAAAATTTTAGACTCATCCAAGTTGAATGATATTAGAGACAATAATGAAAATTGGATGTAATTTCAAAATTAAACCATCCCGAGTGGTAGAAAATATTGTGGGAAAAGGAGAGTTTGATTCTTACAAGCAATTTCTCTTTTTTCCACAATCTTTTTTCAAGTATAAATTAACAGTGATCCCAGGTTTGTACTGGAAAGGGTTAAGAATCAATGTTTCATGAAAACCAATGAATGACTAGGTAAGGGCAAAAAGAGAATTTAGAACAATTGGATTTGTATAATAAAAACTACAGACCCCAAGGAACCAAAGTGTAGGTGTTCTGCCAGTCCTCCCTATAAATCACAGACTGCTGGCCTGAGGACGGTGTTAGTGTTGATCCCTGGCTACTTTACAAAGTTCACTGCCCTACAATGGTTCTGGTATTTTCAACAATTACAAAAGTGCACAAAATAAAAACTTGGATCAGTTTGTGCATCATAAAAGTCTTCAATATGGGATAAGATAGGCTCTGATGCAAAGTTTATTTAGACAATCTGTATATGAGCCCTTCTTATGAGCAAACCAACCAAATGTATTTGCAAAAATAAAGAAGCAGACCAGCTGGGTATCATCTGCACATCTGGTCTGCTTCTTTGTTTTTTAGCTCAATGAATAGTAATTATGTTGTATGGATATTTCAATAACTGCGACCTTGTAATCTGAATTTTGGCACTTCTAACCATTTCCTGTGTTTAGTGGGACATGATAGGACCCACCCAGTTGGTTTGCTCATAGTGAGGCTCAAATATTCTAAATGTACTATGTGAATGTCCAGGCTGCACAGTTTGTACTTTACATGCATTATGACTTGAGAAATTTTTGAAAAATTCAGTTTATATGCACTTTGAAATATATTCTTCAACTCTTCTTTTAACGGTTTGTTTTTTGTCATATGGTAATAGATTTTCCATTTCTATCTTGTTTTCTCTCTTTGTTTTTTAGATTAGTTCATTTTATTAGCTCCACTGGCTGAAAGCCAGCTAGCTATTGTCATTACATTGTGTTCGTCGTGCATCAGTCCCTGCCTGCATCTTTAAACTTTTACTTTAAAAATCTTCTCCTGAGAAAGTACTGAAAGTTATTCAACCAAATTTCACAGATATGATCATTGGGTGACCCTTTATCAGATTCCTTCAAAGAATTTTGATCATACGAAAGACATGGCTTTAATGGGCAGGGCTAATTTTCAATTTTTGTCTGCAAAACCTTTAAATTTGGACGGGTCTAAAATTTTGCAAAACAGGAAAGGGTTAAGCAAGCGTTTTAAGCTCCACTGGTTGAAAGCTAGAGAGCTATTGTCATGGTGTTGTGGCCGTCGTGCTTGCATCCGTCCCGTCTTCCCGTCTGTAAACTTTTCCTTTAAAAATCTTCTCAGAAAGAACTAAACAGATTTCAACCAAATTTTACAGAAATGATCCATGGGTGACCTTATCAGATTCCTTCAAAGAATTTTGATCATTTGAAAAACATGGCTTTAATGGGCGGGACTAATTTCTATATATGGTAAAAGCTTTGAAAATCTTGTTCTCATAAACCAGTTGATGGATTCAACCAAATTTCACAGAAAAGCCATGTTTTTCATCCAATCAAAATTCTTTGAAGGAATCTGATAAAGGGTCATCTTAGGATCAGTGATGTGAAATTTGGTTGAAATCTTTTCACTGGTTTCTGAGAAGAATAATTTGAAGGTTTCACCATTTATAGAAATAAGCCATGCCCATTAAAGACAAGCATTTAATCAAATCTAAATTCTTTGAAAGAATCTAATAAAGGGTCATAAAAGGATTATTTCTGTGAAATTTGGTTGAAATCCATCCATTGGTTTCTGAGAAGATTTTCAGTTTTCACCAAAATGGTAATTAGCCCGCCCATTTAAGCCTTGTTTATCATCTGATCAAAATTATCTATAGCCATCTGATATAGGGTCACCAAAGGATCGTTCCTGTAGAATTGGGATGAAATCAACCAGCTGGTTTCTAAAAAAAGATTTTCAATGCTTTAACCATATATGGAAATTAGCCACGCCCATTAAAGCCATGCTTTTCATTCAATCAAAATTCTATGATAAAGGTTAACGAAGGATCTTTTTGTGAAATTAGTTCAAATCTATTGATTGGTTTCTGAGAAAAAGATTTTTATAGCTTTCACCATACATTGAAATGAGCCCCGCCCATTAAAGAAATATTCATCATCTGATAAAAATTCTTCAAAGGATTGTGATATACGGTAACCTAAAGATCATTAGCTATGCCCATTAAAGCCATATTTTTCATAGGATCAAAATTCTTTGAAGGAATCTGATTAAGGGTCACCTGATGATCATTCCTGTAAAATTTGGTTGAAATCTATCTGCTGGTTTCTGAGAAGAATTTCAAAGGTTTCACCATATGTGGAAATTAACCATGCCCATTAAAGCTATGTTTTTCATCCAATCAAAATTTATTGAAGGAATCTGATAAAGGGTCACCCGAGAACCATTTGTTGAATTCTGTACAGTACTTTCAAAGGAGAAGATTTTTAAAGTAAAAGTTTACAGATAGACTGACGGATGATGTTGACGATTCATCAATATATCAACCCAGAGTGAATCCATCATGAAACAAGGGAAAAGGGGCCGTAAGAATTATTGCTAAAAATAATAAATGGGATAAAGTCCAATTATGTATTTTCTATTTTATGCATTCTTATCTTAGCAATTAACTTCCCTACCTATCAGATTTCTTCAACAGAAATCTTGATAGCCAGAAGAGCGTCTCAGGCCCTCATGGGCCTCTTGTTTTCTTCAAATTTAAACTTAACATTTTGTGAATCTTACACTCTGGATTTAAACATTTACCTGTTTATGCAAGACTATTTGAGATATGATGCTCAGCTTTTGTATGTTTGTATCTTCCAATGATTTTTAGCTATTTTGATTGATTGATGTCCATTGTCTGTCTGTACATGAGTCTGTCCACAATTACAAAAAAAGATCTCCAAAACTAACCATGGGCTTCAACCAAACACCACAGAAAGGAATTTTTTCAAAATACTTCTCAGAATTGGTGATGCGCATATCATCGGGGTTATCTGGTTCCATCATTAAATTCAGAGCTACTGCTTCTGATTGGTGAAGCTATGTACATACAGAGTAATATTCGTTGTCGCGCTATTTCTAGGAAACCATTGACTGGATTTCAATTAAACTTTGTGGAAAGCTTCACTACAAAGTGGTGATGCGCATATCATCGGGGTTATCTGGTTCGATTATTAAAAAATTGAGTTACTGCCCCTGATTGATGAAGCCATATACATAGAGAGTGATATCCTAAGATTGATATACTCCATTGACAAACAAAATATTTTCGGCGGGGGATATCAATTCAGCGAATTTGTTTGTTCCCCAATGTTTTCTATCCTCTTTAATTTCATAATAGTTTGAAATATTGTCTGCAAGTTCTTTCAAATTGGACTTGTCTAGAATTTTGATATCTAGTAATGGTTGAATGGAGGATGTCTGGTTAACAGAGCAGAGAAAAGAAACAAAACAAGAGATAAAGCTTTACAAATCTATTAATGGTATGTTACGTAGAGACATGTATTCTACATTTTTACAGTGATGTAGATTTGAGTTTAAAATGAAAAACAAATAAAATCAGTTTTTAACATGAAAAGTTAAGGTATTAATACAATCGAAGTTCTATATTCTTAAAACTCTTTAAACAAAATCAAACTTTTATCGATATTTTACCCCTTGTCGTGCGGCCTTCATTCTTAATTAGGTATAATTAAAAGTCCATACAGATAGTCCTCTGTCACTTCTTTCAATTTGTACAAGTCTAAAAAAAATTGTCTGGTAACAGATATAGCAGGATAGGAGGATAGTACAAGAAATAATAGAGCTTTCAAAGCTTATTTAGATACTGTGATAGGCTTTCTAACACACACAACCCATATTTAGCCACATATTTACAAATAATAATAATAAGGCATAATAAATACATCACCAAGACCCTTTACTATCATCATTAACCCTGCACTACACAATCCTGCAATTTTGCTTGTAACAAACAATTTTACCTTTTCTCACCATGTTTTCTTCCTTATTTGGTACTTATTTTCAAATTCTAAGGCTATTTTGGAGTTTTGTCTGCAAGTTCTTTTAATTTGGTCTATTTAAAATTTTGTTTGGAAATGGATTAAAGGAACTATAAATTACTCTCTAAATCTAAACCACAATCTATAAATTACTTTCTAAATCTAAACCACAATCTTCTAATTTTCTTGTTGTTACAGTTACTACAATTCAACCGCATTCCCAAATGACAAAAACTTAGACAGGTCTGAAATTGAAGAGGTTGCAGACAACAAAACAAAGTTAGTTAGAATTTAAAAATAGGGGCCATATGAGGTAAAAAACATTGTGAAAAAAGAAGAAATGACTTCTTACAAGCGATTTCTTCTTTCCATGCAATGTTTTTTCAAAGCTAAAATTCTGAAAAGCATTAATATCTGGGATAGTAATGGGTCAATTATCAAAATATATATTCTAATTAAAGCAGAATGAATATGTTTTATTTTCTTATCTTGATTTACAAAGTGCCTCTTGGTCAATTAGTCAAGTAAAGGGTCAAACCAAATAATATTGAATAATCTGCATAATATTCCTTGCATGGACCGCAAGAACATCATAACTACAGCTAATTCAAGCTGTATTTAAGACATCCTATCTAATGTCTCATGCTAAATGTATAACTGAATATAAATGGACGTTGTTATGAGAGATCGTTCACAAAGCTATGTACTATAAGCACTAAAGTCACAGTTATGAAAATAATAATGGTCATCTCTTGTTAACCCATTACCAGACGACACAATTTCGGACTGGTCAAGGAAGTTGCAGATGACAATTTTTAAGTTACTGAAATCTTCAGAATGTTTGTCTTTTGGGGTAGAAAACATTGTGGATAATGAAGAAATTGCTTGTTACAAGCAATTTCTTCATTCTCCACAAATTTTTCTTAAGCCTTTTTCTTTGGAGGCATCAAAGACCTGAATTGTGTGGTAATGGGTTAATGTCCACTCTCATCTTATGATAATGAACTTTACAATCATCCTTTCTTGTACTGTAAATCAAACAGGTAATAATCTATCAAACAAGCTCAGGCAAAGGAATATTGTGTTTGAAAATTTTTTCTTTAAAAAAAAAAAAATCCTGTTTTATTGGGGGGGGTGTTGCCCTAAGTTATATTTGAGCCTTCGTGTGACTTTCAACAATTGTGCATCGAGTGAAGATTAAGATTAGCCTGTGCATCCACACAGTCTTATCACAGTCTTCAATGTGTTCTGTACATGGCAAATGACTTTAGACAATAAGTAAATTGAAGGTTAATTGCAATACTGTTCTAAGTGCATATACATTGTATAGACACTTAGAATATTATTGTAATTAACCCTCCAAATACACTTAACACACTACGCTAATGTTCAGGTTGCTGAATGTCTTTACTTCATAGACACACAGTGATTTTGTAGGAAATGTTACGCCTTGGCTCATTTGCTATAGTCACCTTATTTCTGATTAAAAAGCAAAATAACAACAAAGACTGACAACAAAGTGAGGTAGAAATGGGAAGAATGAGTAAGAACACAGGTATAGAACACAGAAATCTACTTGTTTTGACGTAAAATGATTTCTCCCCTTATCTTTCTGTAATCAAAAAAACAAAATGCCATGGGTTTTCGATGGGGTCAAGCACTTCAATATTTCTTTCCTGCCAATTCCTCATTTGAAAGTCCTAAGCTGATCATTATAAAATATTGAAAAAGAAAAACTGTTTTATGATAATCTGTTGTATTTTTCAACTATTTTATGGAATTACCCATTAATGTAATCAATTTTTCATGTACACTTCTGCAAGTTCTTTTATTATGGACCAATCTAAAACTTCGTTGGTAAAAGAAATAAATTAAGCAATGAAACAATTGCTAAGGATTTATACATAAACCAAAGTAGACAGGATATAAATAAATCTGGTGCTTTTTTGCAGCACTCTAAACTTAAAAATCTTTAAATAATAATATAAACTCAAACACAAAGAGTAGATAAAATTATATGATAAAAGCTATAAACAAACTTAGAAGCACCACTATGTGATAATTCACACAACTCAAAGTCAGAAAATAAGATAAATGTATATTGACCATACATATAAGAATTTTTGCTTCATTTTTTCCAACAATGAAAAATTGTTACCAAAGTGTCAACAGTATTTATTTTGATACTAACTGTTGAATGAACATCAGTTAATTGTCCCTTAACCCATTCCAACACAGCAAAATTTTAGACTGATCCAAATTGAAAGAAGCTGCAGACGACAATTTCATGTTGATGGAATTTTGAATTTTTTCGTCTTTTTAGATAGAAAACATTGTGGATAATGAAGAAATTGCTTGATACAAGCAATTTCTTCATTTTCCACAATGTTTTCCAATGCTTTTTTCTAGAGGGGCGTAAAAAGGAGGGATTGAGTTGGAATGGGTTAACCCATTGAAAGGCAACAAATTTTAGGCTGGCTAAATTGAAGGAAGTTCCAGATGGCAATTGTAGGTTAGTGAAATTCAAAATAATCTCTAAGAATCAGCATAGAAAGCATCATAAACAATTTTTTTCATTTTCCACATTTTCTAAATTTTCCCCAAGGGTTGTGAAAAAGCAGGATAGAATAGGAAGGGGTTGATCATTTCATTTATTTCAAAAGGCTAGCAGGAAACTGTTATAAGCACTATGCCCTTGAATTGTTTCTTTTATTAAATTATTAAAAGTTGCAGATAGTTCATCTTCTTTACTGACTTTGAATTGTGAACAAAAACTTATTCAAAATGAAAGCTTTCATACATTGTTCAACTTAGCTTAATTTCATTCCCATAGCTATTCAAATTCTATCTTGGGATACTTTTGCGATCAACACCAGCTACTGTACATCACATCACTTCCAAGATTATAGTGGTAGGAATATGTTACGAAAAATCCATCTTTAAGAGATCTACCAAATGACGTAGCTATAATTAATCAATTAGTCTTTTTACCAGAAAGAAACCTAGGGACAGCTATATGTGTCAAACACTCTTTTGTCTACATTCATGCATGAATGACTCCTAATGAATGATCTCAGATCTTATCTACAACCACAAGTACCTCATGTCAAACAAGAAGATAGAAAATATACTATCATCGGAAACAAAATCATTGTAAGTGCAATAGTTTTAATTATGAATTTTACATCAACAGTTTAATGCAAGAGAACTTATCGTTCTCAATTTTGCTTTCTGAATTTACAGAAACTAATGCTCAATGTTTTGCCTGGTATTTGGTGAAATAATTTAGCCTGCTCTTCTTCCTAGACATGAACCATTATGGCTGATCTAAAACACATTTTAAATTTCATCTTTTTTTTCCCTAATTATCATACAAAATCATTATAAAGTATACTGTTATAAAACAAAGAAAACAATCACAGAATATCTTTTTGTACAAAAATTGTTTATACATGTATAAAACATACAGTTGAATCACAGTTTTAAAGTCATGTTTTTGAATAAACTACAAATTCAGTCTATGATTCATTTTACTTTTTTACTTGACCAAGAATATATTTATTATGCTTATAGCAAGAGATGACACCTTTTGAAAAGCTGATAAAACTTTATCATGAAAGGTTGTGAAATTCTGCTGTAGAATTATGGCACATTTTTTCTAATTCTTTGCTAAAGCTATAATATCTGGGAAAACCACGATCAGAGCAGCAGTTTTCGACCAATATTCAGGACTGACTTTTTCCCCAAATTCTAATGTACCGGTATCTATTTAAGCACTAAAATATCAATTCTTTAAAACTAAAATTAAGCCATCTAAGAAACCTACTAATTTCAGGCAACTTTTTCAACAATAAATATGGCGTAGAATGTAAATGTAGGCATGATACAACTAGTCCTACAATAACAACTGTTTTATAAACATGTACATATCAATATACTGGCTTTAAAAAAGATCCCCTACCCCCAGTCTGAACCATGTGACCTTGACCAAATCTTGACATTGACCAAGGTCACTGTACCCCTTTTCACACAGGTAAAATAAAAACCTACTTGAAAATAAGAAGTAATTCCATTACAATTTGCATAAAATTGTCTTTTTAAAAAACAATATAAATAATTCCATTAACATTTTCCATATGAAAAGGGGTATAAAGAAAGGTCTTTACATAGTATAGAGAAAAGAAGACCCACATTTCATTTCATATCTATACAAGAAAGAGCCATCATGGATTCACTGTTAAAAAGGTAGGGTTCATTAGAGCTCAAGATAAAGGGAATGATTTGATTCAAAATGCAAAACCTAACAGTTTACCAGTCAAAGACAATGTTGTGGTGTCTCAATGTAATTGTCTCATTCAGACAATTCAAATGAGTACCCACAACATAGGGTTTGGAAGAGATTTAACAAATTGATATTGTCTCCACCCCACTTATCTTGAGCTGTGTTACATATAACAAGTTATATGCATATTTTACATGAAATATCTAGGCTTTATGTATCAATATGCATAATGGAATAATATCATGGTAATCACAATGAGTTTGCACTAAACAATTAAGAAACCATAAAAAAGAGGAGCAATTTACTCAAACAAACCACAGTTTCATACTTCGTCTAAGATGTTTAATGCATTGCCAAACAACAGAATTTTAGACTTGTCCAAATTGCAAGATGATAATTTCAAGTTGATGGAATTGTAAAAATCTTTGTCATTCTGGTAAGAAACATTGTAAAAAATGAAGCAATTGCTTTTTACAAGCAATTTCATTTTCCATATTTTTTTCCATAGGGTTTTTTTCTTGGGTATTATAAGGAAGCAGAATTGTTTGGCTTTGAATAGTTTCTTGAATGTACTGTTAAGTACTAACAGCACATCCAGTAAAGAAAATTAATTGCTCTTCTTTTCTTTAGCTCAAGTTATGAATCGTATGCGACAATATAATTACCAATAAAACCAACATGAACAAATCACCGTTCTATCATAACCAATCTATTTCCATTTTCCTAAGAAATTACGGATATCACATAAGACATGACTTGTAATCTGGTTATCTCTGGAACAACTCGAGTCCCCTTCCTTCAGATAGGCAAAACATAGCATCTCTCAAACAGTGGAGCTGTGTCCAAGTGGATGTTCTTAAATGTCAATGGCTGTGAATTCTTGGGCAATAAAGATGCAGTCTTCAACACTGTAAAAGATAAATTACACATAAATTGGTGATATCCAGAATTAAATATTGTTCAGTAAATTAATAGTTTTATCAAATACAATCTTTTATACTTTAACACATTCTTACAAATTGCAGTTTTTGACAGTCCTCAAGAAAAAAAAAAAAAAGAAAAACATTGTAGAAAATGAAGAAATAGCTTGTAAAAAGCAATTTCTTATCTATCCACAATGTTTTCTACCCTACAAAACAAAAAAAATTTTATATTCCACCATCCGAATATTGTTGTTTGCAGCTTAAAATGTTGTTGTCTGGTAATAGGTTAAGCTGTTTCAACCTATCACCCTTCAATCCTGCATTTTAACCCTTTCCTGTTTTATGAAATTTTAGACTGGTCCAATTTGAAAGAGGTTGCAGATGAAAAATGAAAAATGCCTGCAATTTGAAATCTGACGATCCTATGTGGTAGAAAATATTATGGAAAAAGAAGAAATTGCTTGTTACAAGCAATTTCTTCTTTTTCCACAATGTTTTCTCCAGTATAAAATCACAGTGACGTAAAATCCCGGGTCTGTCCAGGGTTAAAGTACTTAATAGCAAATGGTCAAATTGTGAGAGGAGATATTGCATGTAACAAGGAACTAATCCTTTTCTAAATTTACATTTCAAACAAATTCTTCTGCAACCTTTAACCCATTACCAGATGGCAACATTTCAGACTGGTCCAAATTGAAAGGAGTTGCAGATGAAAATTTAAAGATGATGAAATTTTGGATTTCTTTTACCTTTGAGGTACAAAATATGGTGAATAGTGAAGAAATTGCCTGTTATGAAATTGCCTGTAACAAGCAATTTCTTCATTTTTTACAATGTTTTCAAAACCTTTTTCTTGCTGGTATCTAAAAGCGCCATTGAATGGGAATGGATTATCTTGGAACAACATTTTGACATGTAGTCCTCAAGCTAAGGGTAAACTAAATCCTTAATCAGACAATAAAATTTCAAACTAATCACATTGAAGTTGGATGAAGGTGACAATTCATAGCTGATAGAATTTAAAAATCTTTGTCTTTTGGTGTAGAAATTATTGTAGATAATGAAAAAATCACTTGTAACAATCAATTTCTTCCTTTTGCACAATGTTTTCCAAATTCTTTCTTGTTGGAAAGTATTGGTTTGGCTAATGGACTTTAAATCCAATTTGCTGTACTAGACAACAAAACTCTTTGACAGATCTAGTTTACACCAATTTGCTTTTGGTTTGATTGCTACAAAAGCTTTATGCTTATAGACTCAGTCTCAAACTCCCACTATCCAGATGTTTTCACATCCCTGAAAGAGATGGAGTGGCTGAATCCCATCGCTACCCACTTTTACAGCTGGGTAGACTGGGACTGGCTATTAAATGTCTTGCCCATAAACACACCCCAGTGACAGTGGAGATTGAACTAGTGACCTTCAGATCACAAGTCAAGGACCTTTACTTCTTAGCCATTGAGGCAGTCACACTCTTGACAGGTTTGTGGGAAATAAAGTAGATAATAGTGTATTTCATAAGAAATAACTTCTTTTCTCACTATGTTTCTTAACCCATTCCCACATCATAACTTTTAAACATCCCTTAATAAAAGCTTTGAAAAACATTGTGGGAAATGAAGAAATTGCCACAATGTTTTTTACCCCCAAGACACAGAATTTTAAAATTTCATCCACTTTGAATTGTCATCTGCAAATTCTTTGAATTTGGAATATTCTAAGATTTTGTCAAGTGGGAATGGGTTAAACAGAACACCTTGAGGTCATAAAAAGTCTCGCTGTTTGAAGCCTCTCAAAATAAAGACTTTGGAAACATTGAGGAAAATGAAGAAACTGTTTCTTACAAGTAATTTCTTCATTATCCACAATGTTTTCATCACCATAAGACAATTACTTCTAAATTTCATCAACTAAAATTGTTTTCTGCAACTACTTTGAATTTGGACCAGTCTAAAATTTTGTTATCTTGTAATGGGTCAACCTAGGCAAGCTGTCACATCATTTATATCATCATTTACACAAAGACAGATCAGATTGGGTCAGAATTTTTACTATGAGCTCATTCAATTATCATTCCACTCAAACCTGAAACATGTATCATTATTGAAATATTAATGTTAGAATGTTCATTTCACAAGTGCATAATTATATATCTAGGTCTTGTCTAAATGCATAGGAAATGCCACTATGCTCTATGTATGGCAAAAAACAATCCCCCAAAGGTTGGGCTTGAACTAGCCTAAATTATGTAACAAGGAAAAGTTCCAATTTGTTTCATGAAGTCTTTGATTTCAATCACCATTAAGAAAAGCTTAGAAAAAAAGAAGACCTGATATCCTACATTTCTAAACTCCTTATTTAACAACATTTTTGACAGGTCCAAATTGAAAGATCTTGCTAAAATCTCAAGTTGTCGAAATCTTAAATTCTTTGTATGTCTTTGTATAAATTCATTGAGGAAATTAACATCATTTTCCACAACATTTTCTCAATTTTTTTTCTTTAGGGTCGTAAAAAGGCAGGACTGTATGAAAATTGACTGATTTTTTGTTAGATATTAATTGTAGGTATTAACCATATCATGCTACAAATTTGGAAGTACTTTGAAATTGAACCAGTCTGATTTTCGGTAGTTGAATTGAGTATTCCAATAATAAAAGATATTTTGCTGTAGAACAGGTCAGGCATATTTATTGCATGCAGTCTGTTAATCCTCATACATCCATATTATCTTTTCATATTACATTTGTAACTAATGAATTGATAACAAAACAATTAGTAAATGAAAGGGACTGATTCCTAATCAATAGTCAGTCAGGCTGTAAAACTTAGCTATTCAATCTTTCAATGGAAAGGGGACCATTTTCAATATCATTGCCAAATATTTTTTAATAAAACCATTCCAACACAATCCCGCATTTGTACACATTGAAGAAATAGAGCTATGGAAAACATTGTGATAAAAGAAGAAATCACTTGTAACAAGCAATTTTTTATTTCCTCACAATGTTTTCTTACTCATTCGGTATTTATTTTTCAATTTAAACCAACTTTTTTTGTCTTCTGCAACTGCTTTGAATTTGTACCAGTCTAAAATTTTGTTGTGTGGTAATGGGTTAATATATTGATCAATTTTCAATGTCATTCATACTGTCAATAAATTAACCAATTGTGGCTCTCAATAAAGGTTTCTATTGACCAATCAATTCATTCATTCATCTGGAATTGAACTTAAAACCCTGCAATATTCATGAAATTTTATTGATTGAATGGGGTTTAACGCCGATTTCAACTATATTTCAGTTATATGGCAGCGGCTGGAGCACCTAACAATGGATTCCTGTTATTTCTCACACCATTACTACCACTACATCCTTTCATAGCCTCCTGCTGCTATCCGCTATTTAAGAGTATCTATCTATTGATGAGAGACAAATGTCGGAAAGGATAAGTGCTGCTGCCAGGGAATCAAACCCATGACACCCCATGATTTAGGGATTAGGATTCTGAGGCGCTACCGACTGCGTTATGACGGGGCCCCATTTTCATGAAACATTTTTGTTAGTTTGACAACTTCAATGTTGTTACTACAGCTTATTCAACCAAAAATTGCAACTTTTTGTATCATGCTACTGGCCATAAACTTTGCAGAAAAACACCACTTAAAATCAAAGCGGGACTTCCTGTTGGAGATGATGGGCAGGGTCAACGTAGTAAGTGGGTGGGGCAGGCAATTGGTCACCTGATACACAATATTATTGGGCGATATTGAATATACTAATTGTCAATAACATTGACAGCATAAGGGGACCATAATCACTCAGAAATCTATTAATCCTTTCCTGTTTTTAGGCCTGCCAAAATTCAAAGGTTTTACTGGCAACAATCAAAAGTGGATTAAATTTAAAAATTACCATTCAGTTGGGTAGAAAATATCGTAGATAAAGAATAAATTGCTTGTAACAAGCCATTACTTCTTATAAGATCACAGGGCCGTAATAGCCAAGGATTGAACATGGAAGGGTGTACCAGATTGTTTCCTAAAAACCCTGGTTAATAAAAGTCATTATTCAAAGTAACACCCACTCACAACTACTGCATTTCAATGCTTTCAGCCCTTTGAATATAATCCAACTTTGAACAAGGATATCATTTAGCATGACATGGGTAAAATGTCAATTCATTACATAATAATAGACAAATTGACCTTTGATAATTCCCTGTATTATAGCACAGCTGTATAACAAAGCTCTCCAGAAAGTAAATTGTTTAACCATACAGTCTCATGTTTTGTTTTTGTTTGAAAGGGGTTTAACACTACTTTTGACAATTTTCTAGTCACATATCTTCGGCTTGAGCACCTACAAATGGATACCTGGTATATCTCACACCAGTACCACCATTACATTCTTTGTGTCGTTGCAAGGAGTCAAACCCAGTCTATCATGTTCAATATGACTAACAGTCAAATCTTTATGTTAACAGTCCATTAGGCCTTTGGCAAATAAAGCTCAAAAGGAGTTTTTAACCAAATGAACCCTTATTGAAACTAAATTCTATAAAATATCACAGATAAACCTTGTGGGAAAGGAAACTGCTTTTAATAAGCAATTTCTCCTTTCCTCACAATTTTTTCTACCCTATTTGGTACTTATTTTACAATTTTAACACTTTTGACATAGCTGTCTGCATCTTCATTCAATTTAGGTCATTCTAAAATTTTGATGGTCCGTTTTGAACTTGAGCACAAACAAGAAATCTGTGAGTCAAAACTGATTGCACTACCAAGTAAACTACAGGGAAAATGAAATTCCCCCTCAATGGAACATATTCTGTAAGCTACATGTAGCACAGCTAGTTGAAACACTACATCAAGTTTTTAAGATCATGCTACTAAAAAGTTGCTGAGAAAAATGGGACAAAAATATACCACTGTACCAGCCAATGTCCAATACAAACTTATTCCTAAAATAGGAGTAAGATAACTTGATACCCTTAATTCAATCAACACCATGTAAAACCCCAAGTTGAACATCTATACCAAGGTGTTGCTGAGAAAAAAATGACAAAAATATACCATTATACCAGACAGTGCCCAAATAAAAACTCCAAAAAAAAAACTAAGTCGTAAAACATGAAGTACATTTCTTGTGGACATAAATTCTTAAGCCACATGTAAGTACCTTGACTAAACCTCCACATCAAGTTCTAAGTCAATGCTATCAATAGTTGCTAACAAAAATGCGACAAAAATATACCACTATACCAGTTAATGTCCGAAAATAAGTTGTAAAATGAGAAGTAGTTAACTTGTGGACCTGAATTCAGGTAGTGTCATGTAAAATACCTAGCTGAATGTCTCAAGTAGATGCTATGGATAGCTGCCAAGTAAAATACAATGAAAGTATACCACTATACCATACCACTATACCAGGCAAAATTTGAAAATAAACTCATTTGAAAAAACAGGGATGGATAACATGTTGACCTAAATTCGGTAAGCACAATGTAATTACCCTACATGAACATCAATACCAAGTTTCAAGTTGATGCTATCAATAGTTGCTGAGCAAAATGCAACAAAAATATATCACCTTACCAGTTTATGTCCAAAATCAAGAGTTAGATAACTTTTGGACCTTATTTTTGGTAAGTGCTATATAGAACACCAAGCTGAACCTCTACATCAAGTTTTAAGTCAATAGTTGATGAGCAAAAAATGCAGTGGAAATATACCACAATATCAGTTAATGTCCGAAAAATAAAGTAAGTTGTAAAACAAGATGTAGATAACATGTGGATCTTAATTTGGTAAATGTCATGAAAGACACCTAGCTGAACCTCTACACCAAATTTCAAGTCAATATCTTTCATAGTTCCTGAAATAATGCAACAAAAAATATTGGTTACAGACAGATAGACAGAGGTAAACTAGTACACCTTCCTCTTCTTCAAAACCGGAGTATGACAATTAGAATCATTCTTTTGTCACATCAGTTTATGAGTGGTGATATATTTGCTTGGCAAACAAAATTGCTTAAATGAGAATTTTTTGCAATGGTTTTCAGCATTAATATGAGGGTAAAGAAATATACAAACAAGATACCTTAAAAGGAAATGTTTGTAATCAATATGTGGTAATTTTTATCAGATTACTATAGGGAGACACAAATATTACAATTGAGTAATTCATTGACAAGCTGCATTCCCTAGGGATGAAATAATTTGGTAATTAGCTAGCATATTTTCCATTAGAGTATCATTGTACAGCAAAACTTTACACACAAAGTAAATACATTCCACTTTGAATGATTATGGACCAGTGTAACCATTTCAATTATGTATACAGTAATAAGTAGCCCATTCCCACACACTGGTGCTCAATAGTAACAATTGGGAAAACATTGTGCAAAATGAAGAAATTGCTTTTAACAAGTAATTTCTTCATTTTCCACAATGATCTCCATCCAGAAAGTTGATAAAATCTAAAATTTCATTAGCTTTAAATTTTTGTCTGCAACTCCTTTCAGTTTGAACTGGTCTAACCTTTTGTTATGTGGGAATGGGTAAATGTATGTAAAAGCTATCAACTTATTGAGATAAATAAGTGATGCCCATTAGTGCTGTTTTAGTCCACTTGTCACTTGCTTCAAATGTGACACTTCCAATTTTGAAATATTAAATGTTCTCTCTATCTGAAGTTCTGTAAACTTACTTTTAATGCATGCCATTGGTTGATTCCCAGCTTGTGGTCATCACACCTTCCGTAAGCAAGTTAAAATAAAACAGAGAATATTAGTATTTTTAGATCAAATAAATATATGAAAAAATATATATAATTCAAAAGTCTGAATTAACATCAAATAGTGAGTACCTGTACATCAAAGAATGATTTCAAATGCCTGGTTTATGATAGAATTAATATAATATACTTATTTTGTGAGAAAATATTCAGATTTTTAAAGTTATTCATTGCTTAACTATGAACATAATCACAGGAGTTTGAAATTCTATCAATACGTTATGGTAGAATGATTTATTCTCAGGTATAAATCACCATATAACAACCCTATCTTGATGAGTAAGTGTTTATTCTTATAGAGATGTTATATGGTGTTTTTACATCTGAGACTAGCATATCAATAGAATTTCAAACTCCTGTATATATGTACCCTTTTATCAAATTGAAAATGAAATTTGAAAGTACTAAAGAAATTCATATTGACACATAGAGAACAAGAAACAAAATTGTCACAAAACCGGTTGACCAAAATAAACATGTTTCAATCATCCTGTGAACCTTAATTCATACTGTCAAGAAATGTGGGAGGTGTTGTGCACACAAGATGACAATTAGCCCTATTTTCAATTAAATAACCCTGATTCATTACACCGCTTTGAACAATCTTTAAATCATACAAGAGGGCAGTTGGCCCTGGGGCGCTCACCTGAGATAAAGGCTCTTTTTCTTTCAACAGTCTAATTTCATGTTAAGGTTAGGATTATGAAACAAGTGGGCCACAATTACATATAAAGACTATGAACCTGGGGATCCAAAAGTCTAAATTGCAAATTCCAAGGCTTTAGTGCTGATTTGAAAGAAGGAATTATGATTTCAGAAATAAGAAAAGTCTGTGAACTGATGCTTCATGCCTATACCCCCCCCCTTGGGTCTGCCCCTGGAAACCCTAGGATCATGATTTTAGCTATTTTGTAAGAGATCAATATACTGATGCTTCATACAAAATATCAAGGCTCTACGCCTTCTGGGTCAGGAGGAGAAGATTCTTAAAGATTATTTTGAAATTTCACTTTTGTTGCCATGGCAACCAGAGTTTTTGACGGATTTCAATTCTTTTAGCTAATTTTAAGGGGGACCACCTAAGGAACATTTCCGCAAAATTTGGTTCAAATTGGCCCTGTGAATTGGGAGGAGATGTCATTTAAAAAATTGTTCTTTATTTCTATATTAGGTTCAAATTGGCCAAGTGGTATAGGAGGAGATGTCGTTTAAAGAAATTGTTGACGGACGACGCACGACGGACGCCGGCCAGACGCCGGACAAAAGGGGATCACAATAGCTCACTTGAGCACTACGTGCTCAGGTGAGCTAATAAAAGGTGAATTCACTTATTCATGTGTTTCCTGGGTATCACCAGTACTAAGCTGAGGCTCTGAAATGCCTTGCCCAAGGACCTAAACACATAATCTAAGGCATGGATGGGAATCGAACCGGCACCCCTTAACTTCTCTCAGACAATTTGTCTGCCACCCCAACAACTGAGTCACACAGGACCCCTATGACAATATGCAATGTTAATCCTTTTCCAATTGAAAGGAGTTGCAGACAACAATTCAAAGCTAATGAAATTATCGATTTCTTTTTCTTTTGGGGTAAAAAACATCATGGATAATGAAAAAATTGCTTGTAACAAGCAATTTCTTCATTTTCCACAATGTTTTCCAGGGCCTTGCAGCTTAAAGCTTCATTGAGTAGGAATGGGTTAATCACCACCCTAATCTGACTTTCGAAAAACCTGTGTAAAATGGTTGAGTAAAGATGAAAAATTATTTTTTTCTTTCTGTATTAATTAAAAAAGGCTAGACATCAATACCAAGTAAATTGCTAGTTGTTAGATATTAACCCTTGTCATGCTGATCCTGGAATATTCCTGCTTTGACAATGGCTTTCGCAGGTGTGAAGACTAAGATCAGACTGCACAGATGTGCAGTCTGATCTTAGCCTACACTACCTGTTTGTTCTTGTTATGTTGAGAACATCTTTGAACTCAATATAGACCTAATTATGTCACCGTTTTAAAAATATAGTGAAAAACAGATAAATATTCAGCATGACAAGGGTTAACATACGTGGTTTTCAAGAATAAAACATGGCTTAACCCATTTCCAAACAGTGACGCTTTTGGACGCCCCTCAAGGAAAACAATTGGAAAAACATGGTGTGAAATGAAGAAATTGCTAGTGACAAGCAATTTCTTCATTTAACACAGTCTTTTCTATCAAGAAAGTTAAACAAGAGGACCATGATGGTCCTAAATCGCTCCCCTGAGTATGATGGTTCATGGCTTTATGATATAAACAAAATGGCAAAGCCCTCTGTCTAATTATTTTGGAGAAGATGTTTACAGATTTCTCTTTTAATCCTAGGTATATTGATGATCCCACCATATAGCACTAATTTCCTGAATATGGTAATGCTTTGAAGTATAGACATCAATTCATACCAAGTATAAAAGCTGTAAGCCTAATGCTTTAGGAGAAGAAGGTTTTCAAATATATCATTATTTATTCCTAACTAAAATTAGGGATTGCACAGAAAAGGGCTAATTTTTTAATTAATATGGTAGACGGTCAATGGCTGATGATATGTACCAAATATCAAAGCTCTAGGCTTTATGGTTTGGGAGAAGAAGATTTTTAAAGATTTCCTTCTTTATTTCTATGTAAAATCAGGGATCGCCCAGAAGAGGGCTAATTTTCAGAGTATGATCATTCTTTGAAGTATTTTGGTATATATAGGATCTAGGCATTATGGTTTGGGAGAAGGAGATTTTCAAAGATTACCTTCTTTATTTCTATGTAAAATCAGGGATCACAAAGAAAAGGGCTAATATTCAGAATACGGTAATTCTTTGAAGTATTTCGGTAGAGGGTCAATAGATGATGATTTGTACTAAATATCAAAGCTCTAGGCCTTATGGTTTGGGAGAAGAAGATTTTCAAAGATTTCATTCTTTATTTCTATGTAAAATCAGGGATCACAAAGAAAAGGGCTAAGATTCAGAATATGGTAATACTTTGAAGTATTTCCGTAGAGGGTCAAAAGATGATGGTTTGTACCAAATATCAAAGCTCCAGGCCTTATGGTTTGGGAGAAGAAGGTTTTAAAAGATTTCCTTCTTTATTTCTATGTAAAAATCAGGGATCACAAAGAAAAGGGCTAAGATTCAGAATATGGTAATACTTTGAAGTATTTTGGTAGAGGGTCAGTAGGTGATGATGTATACCATATATCCAAGCTCTAGGCCTTATGGTTTTGGAGTAGAAAATTTTTAAAGATTTCCTCCTTTATTTCTATGTAAAATCAGGGATCACAAAGAAAGGGGCTAAGATTCAGAATACGGTAATTCTTTGAAGTATTTTGGTAGAGGGTCAATAGATTATGATTTGTACTAAATATCAAAGCTCTTGGCCTTATGGTTTGGGAGAAGAAGATTTTTAAAGATTTCCTTCTTTATTTCTATGTTAAATCAGGGATCGCCCAGAAAAGGGCTTATTTTCAGAATACGGTAATTCTTTGAAGTATTTTGGTAGAGGGTCAAAAGATGATGATATATACCAAATATCAAAGCTCTAGGCCTTACCGTTTGGGAGGAGAAGATTTTTTAAGTTTTTTCACTCCGTTGCCATGGCAACCAGAGTTCTTCGTGGATTTCAATTCTTTGAAGTATTTTGAAAGAGCATGACCTAAGGATCATTTCTGTGAAATTCCATGGTTAGTTTAGGAGGAGAAGATTTTTTTGTAAATGTGAACGGACGGACGGACAGACGGACAGATGGACGGACGATGACCAATCACAATAGCTCCCCCAGAGCACTTCGTGATCAGGGGAGCTAAAAAATAAAAACAACAGACTTTAAATTGTTGCCTGCAACTCCTTTCAATTTGGACAAGTCTCAAATTTGATCATGTGGTAATGGGTTTAAGACATTTCATGATTTGTAATGAACAATAATTTGAACAACACTTAAATCATGGGCAAAAAACTTTGAATGAAAAGTGTAATGGAGAGAAAAACAAAACATTGAAGCAAAAATAACTCATGGAACATCTAGATTACGATTATTTCATGTGAAAAACGGGTTAAACTTCAAATAAAGAAAAGAACTCCCCAAGAATTATTCACTTACAATAAATATCACAAAAATACCTAAAACAAAATTAACACAGCAAAATTAACACAGCAAAATTTTTGACTGGTCTAAGTTAAAAGAAGCTGCAGACAACAATTACAAGTTGATGGAATCTTAAATCTTTTCTTCTTTTGGGATAGAAAACATTGTGGATAATGAAGAAATAGCTTGATACAAGTAATTTATTCATTTTCCACAATGTTTTCCAAAGCTTTTTTCTTGGGGGGCGTAAGAAGGAGGGATTGTGTGGAAATATAAGAATGTAATTTGTCCATTCTACTAGGCTACTATCTTCTGCAATCTACACACTTTGACCCATTACCAAACATCAAAATTTCTGACTGGTCCACATTCAAAGATGTTGCAGACAACATATTTGAATTGATGAACAATTTACTGTGGGGTAGAAAAAAGAGGATAATGAAGAAATTGCTTGCAACAAGCAATTTCTTCATTTTCTACATTGTTTTTCAAAGTTTTTACTCTAGATGGCATCTAAAAGCATCATTGTTTGGGAATGGGTTAACAAATAGCAATGACTCTCCTGTTAAATGGTAATTGTGAGAGGAATTGTGATCAAATAACAACAGGGTTACTTTGTGGTTAAGCTAGCTAGGCATTATTGAGCCTGTTTTAGTGTTGCAACTTTTTATGACCTACTTTCACTCCATTAGTGATCAGGAACTAACAGAAACTATCTATCTTTCAATTGGCAATCTCCAGGTTTTCAGGTCTGTGACCTTGATTGCGAAAAATGCAGGATGACTTGTCATACTTTCAAGTTTTGATATTTTGAAATTAAGGAAAGAATTTTCACAAGTTTGCAGCTTCTTCTTTACAAACAACTCTTTACTGTTTTTCATAATTTTAGACATGTCCAAATTCAAAGGGGTAGCAGATGACATCATAAACTAAGTACAATTCAAAACGTAGCAATCCTATACAATTTAAAATATTGTGAAAAAGATAATTTTGAAGGCCATGTTTGATGAAAATCATAAAAGATTATATGAGCCTATGTGTGACATTTCCAACGATTTTGCATGTGCGTGACTCGCACACATTGAGCACCCTGGTTAGCCATTCAGGGCAATTAGAATATTCGCTGATTATTTAAAGAAGCTTTGGGTCAGTATCTATCTACAGAGCGCAGAGTGAAGACTCTGGTCAGACTGTGCAGATGCATAGGCTGATCTGAGTCTTTACTTGGCGCACATGTGTAATTGTTGGAAATGGCACGCATGGGCTCATATGGCAATGAATTGGCATTTGAATATCATAAAAGATTACATATCAATAAATTGAAATTTAAATGCAAAATTGATAAGCCCTGAAGTCATAGTGCCTGAGATCAAGTTATGATTTAATGGTAATTAATGTGATTAAAGACAGCATCTTATAATGATCTGGAAAGTATGCCATGGATCTTTGTACAGATATTTACAGCAATTTTGACCATCATCTGATCCCTTTAAGATTGGAATGCACTTTTGGTGTTTTTCACAGTGATCTGGCAGATGGACATAGATTACAGCCTATTGAAAGGTGTAGGGGACATTAGGTTCTATTTTGTATACATTGTATTACCCAACACAAGACCCCTACACATTTAGCATACATTGCTAACAACTGAACACTTGTGCCACGTAAAGCTAAATCAAAACCAAAATATTCAACCTGTAGACAATGTTATTAATCAAGATTTCAAGATTTATGAATTTTCAAAATCATTTGGAAGGTACTCAAAGAATTTATTACACCAATTTATACCTGGACTTTTTGGTCTGACTTTTAATCATTTAACCCATAACTCATGATTTTTATCATAATAATTTTACAAAGAAATATGTGAAAGAGGAGGGGGTGTTATAAGATATAACAAGAGGGCCATGATTGCCCTGTATTGCTCACCTAAGATACTGTAAAAGTCAATGTAATGGCCTTCTTTTTAAATTCAGTTTTCCACCTGAATTGATTTCTTAAATTCAACTTGACTTCCTTCTGAATAAATTGATCTCTATTAAATTCTCAGCTGAAATCAGGCAGAGGAAAAAAAATCTTTCTTAAAGAACTAATGCCAGGATATTATACGCAAGTTTTCTTTCAAAAAACACAAAGCTGCTCACAACATAGGGAAAACATAAATCACATCATGAAAACCAGAGTAATTTTGGTAGGGGGCCATTAGGCAAAGCAATATGCAAATTTGAAAGCTATAGGCCTTATGGTTTAGTAGAAGTATTCATAAGATATTCCCTGTAATTAAAAAGGCAACCAGAGTTATTCATTCCCACACAATCATGTCTTTATATGCCCCTCAAGAAAAAGGCTTTCAAAAACATTATGGTAAATGAACAAATTGCTGTATCAAGTAATTTCTTCAATTCCTACAATGTTTTCACCTGGAAATATGAAGATTTCTTGAATTTTATCAACTGCAAATTGTCGTCTGCCATGTCTTCAATTTGGATAAGTCTTTAAATAGTGTCATTAGGTAATGGGTTAAGATCTTTGAAAGGCGATCATCCAAGAATCATTTCAGTAAAGTTCCATAGAAATCTGATAATTAGTTTAGGAGATAACTTTGAAGAATTTGTTCCTATGTGAATTCCTAGTACCCACAAAATAAGGCTAATATATGGTACATTATCATAACCTGAAGTAGTTTAGTAGAGATCCATGAGATGATGCTTCATTCTTATTCAATAGCTCTAGGCCTTACGGTATAAGAGGAGAATTTAGGCCTTACGGTTTAAGAGGAGAAATTTTTTCAAAGAATTCCTTTTATTTTTCTATTTGCCTTGACAACTAGAGTTACTGATGGATTATGATTTCCTGGAGTATACTGGTAGACCATCACCAAAGGAGTATTTCTGTAAAGTTTCATTAAAATCTGGTGGTTAGTATTGATTTTCAAAGATTTGTTCAGAGGCAGATGGACACCAGACTAAAGGCATCCCCAGAGCGTTCTTGCTCAGATGGGCTAATGAAAGAGACAAAACAAGAGTGCAATGTGGAATCAGGGTTCACCTGAGTCACTGGTAACAAATGGTCAAAAAGCACAAGACTGACCAAATAACTATACAAAGTAAGACAATAGTAAAATCCTGTCTTGATTATATCATAAAGTAATAATATTTTAACTAAGTTTTAAACCTTGTTCTGCTGAAACCCTACTTTCCTGTTTTAATAGCAGGTATAAGAAAAAGATCAGACTGCACATGAGGATAGTCTGATCTAAGTCTACACCACCCGTTTGTCCCTTCTAAGTCATGATTTTTTTTAATATATAATTTCAAAAACAAATTTTGAATGAAAACTAGTACTTTCAGTACTATATTCCCTTTATTTCTCTAAAGGATTTTATTCAGCATGACAGGGGTTAAGGTACTTGAGTCAGAAATGTAGCCTTTTATAGTAGATAGGAAGTTACTAAATGAAGTTACTAAATGATCTAGTTTTGACATAAAGTGACCCAAAAGTGAACTTGTCCTAAATATAAGAAGACAAAAATAAAGACTTTCGAGCCTTCTAGAGATGGTGTCTAGAGAGCACACAAAGTTTTACTAAGTGACTTATATTTTCACCCTAAGTAACCAAATATTGACCTGGTCCAATATGTCATGCAATGAAACATTCTGACCAAGTTTGAAGACATTGAGAAAGTTGTGGCCTATAGAGTGCACATGAGGTGTTGACAAAGGCCAGATGCCGGATGATGGGCAATGGAGACAGCTAGATCACAAAATCTCACCTTAAGCACAAAGTGCTCAGGTGAGCTGAAATAAAATACACCAAATAAAAAGAGACTATGTTTTTAGACTATTACACATTATAAAATCAAAATGTGAAAGACAATTTAACAGAAGATAAAACAACTGAGGACAACTATAGTGTGTATTTTGACAACAGCTGAGTGGCAGTAAAGTTGGGAGAGATACATACTATTACTGTGTGGGCTTGAACAACTGCCAGGGAATGAGAAACACTGCTCCTACAAGTAGAAGGATACCTCAGACCCAAGTCAAACCTCTCATATAGTGCACTTCAAACCTCTCATTCTTTATTCCTCAAACTGGGGCCAAACCTCTCAAATTATATACCCCAAACCCAAGTTATTTCACTATCAAGGTATACCCCTTTCATGTTGTACAACTTCCAGGCCAGACTTTCAGTATTATATAACTCAGTCTTAATTAATAAACACCTAAGACCTGAATTATTCATCTTGCATTTTATACCTCAAACCAAGCAAAACCTATCATATTTTTTATGTTAGACAGAGGTTTGTGCAATTTAAAGGGAAATGAACTTTCTTGGAGTACATAATAGTTTTTGAAGCTAAAGTCCTAAATCAATTCTTGATATTTCAAGGTAGCATATCTTTCCCTTTATTTACACTAAATAAGCCCAATTTAATAAAACTGGAGTGTAAAGCCATAAATCTATCACAATAAATACTGCATTATAAACCTACAGCTTTTTGTATATCACTACATTTTAATTGAATTTTCTTAAAGATCTAAAATGCGATTTAAATTGGTTATATAAAGGTATAAAAATAGAACTTTATAAAGTGAAACCTTATGAAAATACACTTTTAGGATGAAAGCCAAGAATATCTCTTTATTGTTGATGTATAGAATTTAGTTGAACCCATTTAACCAATGACCACACACAAAATTTTAGAACTGGTCCAAATTCAAAGAAGTTGCAGATGAAATTTTTTAAGTGATAAAATCTAGAATCTTGGTATTTTGGGTTAGAAAACATCATTGATAATGAAGAAATTGCTTGTAACAAGCAATCCTCCATTTTCCACAATGTTTCCTACACGAATATTCTTAAAAGGCATCCAGAAGTGTCAGTGTGTGGGAAAGGGTTAGACAGTTTATAGTTGAGCTGATTTTATTTCATAGAAACTGATGCATCTAATCTTGACTTCATGAAGCTTCTGACATCAGTATAACCATCACATTTATTGAGAGCAACCAGCTGCCCTTTTAACTTTAGTTCACTACAAATTTAGGCTTTAGCACAAGACTATTGTACGTACATTAAAGGCTTCAAAAAGATTGCAAGTCAAAACAATTGTAGTCAACAGTCAGACAAAATATTTACTCAGCCAAGATTAAACTTGCCATAAGGATATTAGTATATTACATAAATCATTGCCATTACTTCATAAGAATAGCTAATATTTGAAGTGAAAAGATGTATAAAGAAACCAGGAAAAAAATAATCAATTTTAGCACCATTATCAATCTGAAGGTAGAACTGGGCAGAAACGTCCCTGAAAAATAACAACAGGAAATCAAATCTTAATTTTGGCTTACGCCTATGATAATTAGTAACAACAAGAATTATTCATGGTGGGCAACAGATGGTTGTAAGGGAATGTTAACCCATTCCAACAATCCTGCTTTTTACAATCTTCTAGCAAAACATTGTGGAAATTGAAATTTGCTTGTTATGAGAAATTTCTTCATTTTTCTACATATTTATACACAGAAAGACAAAGATATTTAAAAAACATCATTATCAACAAGAGGACCATGATGGTCCTAAATCGCTCACCTGAGGCATCCGCAAATTACAGTCCTTTTTTGTATAAAAAAGACTTAACTTGAGCAAAATTAATAAAACACTTATAAGATTTCGGGCTTTGTACAAAACAATCCAGTAATGCTTTCAAAAAAAAAATCAATGCCTTTGGCTTTATTGTTTAATCCATTACCAAACTATCCCACAATTTGTCACCCTCAGGAAAAAAAGGTTTAAAAAAGCATTGTGAGAAAGGGAGTGACAAGCTATTTCTCCATTTCTATTCAAGAATTCTTTAAATGCGATTTACGCAATTTTTGACCCCAGGAGCAGAGACGTTCTTTATCCTAAGAGCATTTTTTCCTATAACATAGTACAAAATTATTTAGTCATGCTACATACCAAATATGAATGCCATTCACCATATATTTCAGAAGAAGAAGTCTTTCAAAGTTGCTCTAATTGGATGTTTTCCAAAATTTTGGACCTATAGGGCAGTGCCATGTTTTATCCCAGGGCTAAGATTTTAGCTAACATGGTAAAGAACTATCTGTTCATGCTATATACCAAATATGAATGCCTAAGACTTTGTAGATTGGGAGGAGAAGACTGTTGAACATGGTCTAATTGAGCATTTTTACGAACTTTGGACACCCAGGGTAAGGGTAACCTACAGGCATGAATTTAATCAAAATTGATAGATAACAGCCAGGCTATGCTACACTCAAAATATAAATGCCCTCCGCCTTAAAATGAAGATTTTTTTTTTTTTTTAACATACTCAAATTTTACTTTTTCCCAATTTTTGGACCTCTAGTGCAGGGCCGTTTTTGACCCTGGGAGGACAACTTTAAGTGATATAGTACAAAACTATCTAGTTATGCTACATACCAAATATGAATATCCTAGACTTTATAGTTTAAGAGGATAAGTCTTTTGAAATTGCTCTAATTAAGCATTTTTCCAAACTTCGGACTTCAGGGTCGGGGTCATTTTTGACCCAAGAGATTAAATATTTTAAAACTTGGTAGAGAACCATATGATTAAGCTCTATTCAAAATATAAAGGTCTTTGGCCTTGAAGTCTATGAAAAAAACAACAACAAAGTTTTACTAAAATTTCCCATTTTCATATGCCGCGGTTACAACATTTTTTCACGGAATGAAATTCTTTTAACAACTTTTGAAGAGCTTCACCCAAGGAACATCCCTATAAAGTTTCAGCTTGATTGGCCTACTTGTTTAGGAGGAGAAGATTTTTAAAGATATTTAAAGAATTACTAAAGATTCCCATTTTCAAATGCCGCGGCAACCAGAGTTTTTGATGGAATTAATTTCTTTTAACAACTTTTGAAGAACTTCACCCAAGGAACATCCCTGCAAAGTTTCAGCTTGATTGGCCCACTGGTTTGGGAGAAGAAGATTTTTAATGATATTTAAAGAATTACTAAAGATTCCCATTTTCATATGCCGCGGGTACAACATTTTTTCACGGAATGAAATTCTTTTAACAACTTTTGAAGAGCTTCACCCAAGGAACATCCCTGCAAAGTTTCAGCTTGATTGGCCTACTGGTTTAGGAGGAGAAGATTTTTAAAGATATTTAAAGAATTACTAAAGATTCCCATTTTCAAATGCCGCGGCAACCAGAGTTTTTGACGGAATTAAATTCTTTTAACAACTTTTGAAGAACTTCACCCAAGGAACATCCCTGCAAAGTTTCAGCTTGATTGGCCCACTGGTTTAGGAGGAGAAGATTTTTAAAGAAATTGTGGACGGACGGACAGACGGACAGACGGACGACGGACAACGACCGATCACAATAGCTCACCTCGCACTTTGTGCTCAGGTGAGCTAAAAACAGTCTTCTGCAAATTCATTGAAGTTGGACCAATCTAAAATTTTGCTGTCAAGTAATGGGTTAAATTGGACTTTTAAAAAATGTTTCAGGTATTTCTTAGTTCAGTTCCATTATCTAAGAGTCCCCTCTCTGTGACTTTAAAAAGGTTTAAGTGTCTAATAGCTTCCTGTTCTACCCTATAATCAAAACTATATATCAAGTTAATTGTCATACTGTTCTAAGTGTATATACATTGTATACGCACTTAGAACAGTATCACAATTAACACTTGATAATTTTGAGGGATAATTGGTGAATAGCATACAACTCTCAATATTAATAAGTTATTTGGGCCAATGTCAACAGTATTTCAGTTATGTAACTGCCAAATAAACAGCTAACCATGGCTTTTACTCACGCCAGTACAACCAAGTAGATTCATTACATTTCATTCACTAATTGGACAGAGCCAAAATTTATGTAACAAAAACTTCTTTCAACTATTGGAAAGAATGTTTACTTCTTGCCAAGCTAAGGCTCTATCTTGCAACCCAAGAAACTTTCATTTATTAACCATTAAAACACAGAAACATACAAAAAGTTGTCTTTTTCTCAATTATCGATTTTGATCTTACCTAAAATTATATCTAGACAAACATTCTGATAATTTTTCATATTTATTGAGCCAAAAACAAGTCCTCATGTCCACTTTTTTTTCTAAACTGACCTAGTTTTCTAGTTTTTTACCTCAAGTGAGGCCTCTAGAGTGTCTACAAGGTTTTAAGAATTGAACTAGTCTTTGACCCCTAGTGACCCGATTTTGAACCTGTCCAAGATTTCATTCAAACTAACATCCTGATCAATTTTTAGGTTGGAATAGCTAAAAATAAGGCTTCAAAAACTGTCTACAAGGGTTTTCTATGAATTGACATAGTTACCTAGCTTTTTATCCCCAGAGGCCCAATTTCAAACTTATCAAAGTTCATCAAGCTATCAAAAACGAGCATTCTGATTGGTCAAAATAATTAATTCATACCTCCATGAACAAAATTTTGAGCATGCAGCCTTTTTGTATGCTTCCGCATAAAATAGTTCCATACAAAAAGGTATCAGAATTTGTACAGCTTTTGGTTTTTTCGCTCGATGCTATTGAATTATAAGAAATGAAGAGAATGTTTTTTGTTTTAAGGTATTCATACAGTGTGATTAGGTTTTTCGGTTCATACCTCCATGAAAACAAAAAATATTCTCTTCATCTCTTAAATCTCTTATCAAATTTGCTTCACAGTTCATGTATTTTCTATAAAATCTTTTCCTTACAAGCCCTTAATCAATCACCAGAAGATGCAATTCTATACTGATCAAAATTCAATACAACAGAAACAGTGGCTTGAAATTAAAATTCTAGAAGCCACAAAGGGTAAAAACTATTGTGAAGAAAGGAAGAACTGCTTGTTACAATTATCCAAAGGGTTATCATATCAGGGTATAAATACAGGGTTGCATGTCGTAATAGGTTAAGGGGCAGGTCTCTTAATTTTTTGACATTAACCTTCATTCTGTTTATTCCAGAATATTCTTGCAATATGTCAGCATAGAGAAAGAATAGGTCTTAATTAACCCTTTTCATACTGAACCCGGAATATTTCTGCTTAGGCAGGAGGTATAGACAAAGATAAGCCTGCACATATGTGCAATCTGATCTTAGTCTACACTATCTGTATGTCCCAGGGCTAATTCTGGATCATATTATCGTGCAAAAATATCTCATTTAGCCAAATCTAATGAGAAATTAACATTTTTTGGTGAGAAAAAAAATCTTCGCTAAATTAAATTTTGCTTTGAGATTTTTCTCTCATTCAGCCAGTTTCAATGTGATTTCAGGCAGAAAATGATAGAATCACTCAATATCTCACCTAAAAATGATCTCTGATGACCAATTCAAGCAAGAATGGTTTATGTAATAATTTTTTACAAAAATATTGACCCACAACTATTACTTCCATTGCTTACAGTCCTTTGATTTTAATGCTTTCATGAAAAGGTTTTTAATTAATCAAGACAAAGTTTAATATGTAGTCTGATATTTGGCTATGTCACATATTTGCCTAAGATACCTGACTCTGTCTAGTTTTCAGCAAGAAGTGTTAACAGCCTCAATTAGGGGAGTATCTGCTGATGTTTGACATTAATGACCTCCTTCATGTCACAAATGACAGGCTGTATCCAACTTGTTATCAGGTGAGAATAGGAGATCAAAATACAAGTAGAATTGATGAATAAGTTTAAGGTATATTATACTTTGAGTTTATGGTACATTGCCTATAACAGATATGTATCAATTAAATTACACACTGTAGTGTTTAACTTCTGATGGGTAATCTATGATTATGATTTTACATGATGAGAACAAACAGCTTCAGTTTTTTCAATTTAGTCAAACTTAGCCAGTTAAATTTCAGCACAGCACCCAGCCAGGTCCTTCATTAAATAAACAATTATCAATATTATGTACATAGAAGATTACTGCTCAATTTTTTCACTGAACTTACCAAAGCTAACAGTGAAATTAAATAGATGTAATTTATTACCTCAAGTTTATCAGTTTAATTTAACACAACCTCAAATAATGTAAAGTGTTGGTAATCAACTGGATGAGGTCCAAAATAACCTGGAGGGGGAAATCCTCATTATGATTAAGCCAAATTACATGTTCTACTCTTGACTTCTTTCCATTCCCACACAATTCAACTTTATTTGGACCCTAGGAAAAACAGTTGGAAAAGCAATACAGAAAATGTAGAAACTGTATGTTACAAGGAATTTCCTACTCAGAAAGACAGATATATAGCAGAGCCAAAACTGATGCTTAAAGCAAAATGCCATGGCTCTTGGCCTTCTGGGTCAAAAGGAGAAGATTCTTAAAGATTATTTTCTAATTTCACTTTTGATGCTATGGCAATCGAGTTTTCAACAGATTTAATTTTTTAGCCATTTTGTAAACAGACTACCTAAGGAATATTTCTGCTTAACCCATTACATCACAGCAAAATTTTACACTAGTCTGAATTCAATGAAGTTGCAGATGACGTTTTTAAATTGAGAGAACTTTGATTACATTTGTCTTTATAGGTAGAAAATCAGGTTGAAAATGAAGTAATTGCTTGTAATAAGCAATTTCTTCATTTTCAACATTGTCTTCCTTCAATAATTTTTTGAGGGGTGTAAAAAAGCAGGATTGTTTGGGAATAAGTTAATTTGATTCAAATTGGCCAAATGATTTATGAGGAGTAATTGTTTAATGTAATTGTTGGCTGAAGACTTGAAAACTGACAATCAACATCAGTGGACATAGGGTATCCCAATAGTTCACTTGAGGATGTTGTACTCAACTCAGCTTAAAATAATGGAACATGTAAAGATAAACTTTACTAAAATAGAAGTTTCTTCAACTCTGTCCTAACTAATGAATAAAATGATTTTATTACAACAAAAGAAAAGGACTTGGAAAACAAGCAAGGTAAATCAAAAACTATATACTACTGGTATAAACTTTTTTAAATTGCATATATGTCAAACATTCGGTCATCTGAAATCAGTAACTAATTCTTTATTCATTATAGTCATATGAAATATCAGTTATGTCCATTATTGTTTTAAAGAGCAGGATGAATGAACAAATATTACTGGTTCATGAACACCTAAAAAAGTGAAAGATTGCACATAACAAATTTTAGTAAATCTATGTTAGCCCTACACTATCATAACCTACAAATTGATTCAAAGATACTTGCACTCTATAAAATCTTTTGAAACAAAATACTTACATATCTAAATTGCAATCCTTTAGCACTCATTGAAGTCAAATTCTAGTATCTCCACAAAACAAATATTTGAAAATGAGAGTGAATCCAGAAGAAATCAATTAGTCATAGTATTTCTAGAATAAGCATATAGTAAAGTATAATGATCATGGTCAGCAAGCATCGACACTAACTCCTCTAACTTGGGATCCTGAGTGAGGATCTATGAAAATTGGAAGGGGTCCCAGCAATGCATGACATAGGGATTCTTTCAGGATCCTTCAATATTTCTCGAGTACAACAGGTCTTAATGTATCAACTCATGCTGCTGATTCACTGAAGACATTTCAGTAGATTTCATCATGCATGTTATTTCTTTGACATTTAACAAATAACCAGACAACAAAATCTTTGACAGTAAAAATTCAAGGAAGTTGCAGATGACAATCTCAAATCAATGAAATTCTATAAATGTTTATCTTTTTTAGATAACCATTTGTGGTTAATGTTATAGAGGGATCCCTGATTATCTGGAGGAAACCCTGCCGTAAAAATCCATTTCAAGACAGCAAAATTTAGACTGGTTCAAATTGAAAAGACTTGAAGATGACAATTTAAAGCCAATTAAATTTTTGATTGTTTTTACTTTTGGTGTAGAAAACATTGTGGGTAATGAAGAAATTGCTTGTAATAAGCAATTTCTTCATTTTCCATAATTTTTTTCCAAAGCTTTATTTCTTGGAGGCATTTCAAAACGTCACTGAGTGGGAATGGGATAAGAAGGGATTCCTGTGGGATCTCATTGAAGCAAAGTTAGTGTCGACCACTTGGTTAGTCTGTGCAATCCACTCAGTCTGCCCAGATTCACTTAAGAGATGAAGTGAATATTTTTTGTTTTCCTGGAGGTATGAACCAAATAACCTAATCACACTGTATGAATACGCGAGGGGGATTCATACATTGTGTAATTAGGTTTTTCTGTTCATACCTCCATGAAAACAAAAAATATTCTCTTCATTTCTTATAATTTAATAGCATCGAGCAAAAAAACCCAAATTTTTCAAACTTTGATAACTTTTTATGTGGGACTATTTTGTGTGGAAGCACACTGAATGGCTGCGTGCTCAAAATTTTGTTCATTGAGTTATGAATAATTTTTTCAGACCAATCAGAACGCTCACTTTTGATAGACGAAACTAAAAATTAAATTATTTCTCAGATTTTCCAATTTTTAACCACATATAACCAAAACTTATCTCTTCACCATTGCATAATTCAAATTTGATAAAATGTTGATTAAGAACAATCCAAAAAGTGTGCTAGGAAAAAGAACACACACACATATATATATATATATATACGACCTATGTTAGTGGTTAACCATTCCCATATAATACTACTTTTTGCACCCCTCAACAAATCAGCATGGAAAAACATAGTGAATAATGAAGAAATTACTTGTTATACGCAATTTCTTCTTTTTCCACAATGTTTTCTTCTCAGAAAGACAAAGAAAAATTGTCGCATGCAACTTCTTTCAATTTGGCTAAGCCTAATATTTTTGGTCTGGTATGGGTTCAGATAAAAGAAGTTTAACTTTATCCAAAAAACACCAATTACAGATCAGGTATATAGTATGTCATCAAAACTTCATTCCCCAATCTAATTTTAAGGGACTGATTTAATTCTAAATCTTACTGACCATTGAGAAATATATGATTCAAATAGACACTGTTATATAAGATTTCAGGACGAAAGCCAACGACTTCTTTTTATTTAGAAACAATTAAATTCAACTGTCCATACTGTACAATGTTCTTAATCAAATTACAATGACTTCATTGAAATTACAAAACCACTTCATAAGGAAGATGACTCGTTTGGAATGAAATCAATCCCTTCTATTAACCACTTAGCACAGGCCTCCTTTTTTAAAATAAATATCCCTAATGACCCGCTACATCCCAACATTGACTGAAATCTGCTGTAACCAGAAAGCTCCAGATTAAAGAAGAAAGCAAAAGCAGGAGAACAGTGTTAATGTAAGACGTGAATATACTTGTTTCATGTGACTCTGAACCTAGCATTCTATAGGATATGTTATGATATTCTGGGTTGCAACATGGAAGGCTGGACTTACCAAATTTTGCCTACTGGTGGTTGGGGATGAGAGGAACTTTATCTAATAGTCACGTCTTGAGTTTGAATGGTTATGGTGATTTTGATAGTTTTGATGTCTGCCTCCCCCATATCGCCCATACGATTCATCATTGTAGTGACTTACTTTGGAAGCACCTGATTTGTTTCTTCCACCACCACCCTGTGGTCGGCGCATGTTTCTTCTCTCCCTGTCACACTCAAGGTCCTCTAGCCTCTGTGTTAATGTTAGCTTTTGCTGAATCGCCATTCTCAGTAAAGAGTTAAGAGTTTTCTTCTCTTCCTCTGCAGCAGCCAGTTGACGCTGGTTTTCATCAAGTTGAGTGACATATTCGTCACATCTCTGAGCAAACATAGCTCTCAATGAGGCAAAAGTGGCAGCATCCTCTTTCAGGGCTTTCAGTTCATTTCTCAATTTCATCATTGTTTCTGTTACTATCACCTTTTCATTTTCATATTTTTGTTTCAAGTTGGCTAGGGCAAACTCAGCCGTTGATTTGTTTGCTTTCAGAACACTTCTAAGAGTAGCAATCTGTTCTCGCTTTGTGGATAACATGGCTTTTAACTTAACAATTTGCTCCTGCAATTCCTGAGTATCAGCTTGCTCATTGTCATCTGTTTTCCTCCTGGAGACCTCTATCAAGTGTTCAATTCCTTTCTTTAGATATTTTGTCTGATCAACTATAGTCTCTGTTAATTTTGCACATGAATTTGCATCAGCTTTGGCACTGCTTTCATATAGACTAACATCCTTCTTTCTTGACTTAGACTTTTTAGACTTAGCCTTATCTTTTGTCTCATCAGTCTCTTTTTCCGTAGGTTCTTGGCTACCCTCTCTTGCATCAGATTTGTCTTTATCTGTGGCTTTGGCATGCTCTAGCATGACTCTACTTGGTGTTTCTCCACTCACTTCACAGACAAGATGATACAGCTGTGCGAGCTCTTCTGTTATCTTCAGCATTTCATCTCGAGTATTATTGAGGCCACCCTGAGATTCACCCGCCAACTTTGTCATTTTGTTCAAGTCTTTCTCTAAATCTTTTATAACATTTTCATACTGTTTACATTTAGACTGAAGTTGACTCAGAGCCTCTGTAATTTCAGGATCACTGTGTTTCAGTTCACCTTGCTCATTCTTGCCTTGAAGTTTGTGTATTTCTGATTGTAAACCACTAATCTGCTGTAATGCACTTGTGTATTTCTGCTCATTAGTGATGAGGTTTTTCTTCATTTCAAGCAAAGCCCTTTTTTCTTCATCAGATTCTGTTTCAATGAGTTTATCCAGTTCATCAGATTCCTCACCCTCTGGGGATGCCGACAGACTTCCGTTTATATTCAAGACTGAAGTTATATGAGACTTGAGCTGATCTGCCCTTTCTTTTTGTTCAACAAGATCTTTCTGGGTATCTTCAATTAATTTCTGTGCCTCATCAAGAGCTTTTTGAAGTTCACTCTTTTCAGACTCACTCTGTTCAAGAAGCTGTTCTAGTTTCTTCACCTCATTTTCTTGTATTTCACTGAGAATGTCATTTACCTTACCAGGGCCTCTTCTAGTTTGTTTATTACTATCCTCATGCCCTTCAACATCAGCTTCCACTCTCTTTAATGCTGGACTTCCCTCTTCCTCTCCGTCAGATTCATGATTACTGAATTTCAAACCATCACTTAAACCACCAAGTTGGGCTAAATTACTCAAATTGAACATAGATTCCTGATTGAGTCTTGAATCCAACTCTTTTTTAAGGGAATGTTTCTGTTCTCTTTCAACCTGTAAGGCATTTAAAGCTTCCTCTAAGTTCTTCTCTACAATTTTTTTTAGAGTCAAATTTTCATCTAATTGCATATTCAAATCATCAAGTTCTTCTTCCAGCCTCTTTTTTTCATGTTTTAATCCTTCATACTCAACTTGACTCTGTTTCAACACAGACACTTGCTTTTGAAGAGAACAGTTTTCCTCCTCTAATTCAGAATAATCTGCTATATTTCTATTTTCTCGAATTTTGAATTCCTTTAGCTCACTTTTAAGCTGTCTGCGCTGGTCCTCCAATTGTTCACATTTATGCTGAAGGTCTGATACCAGACTTGTGAGAGTGCCATGTTCTGATGTTGCTCTGGCAAGGTTTTGCTTACAGGTCTTGAGCTCATTTTCCAGCTCTGTAATATTTTCTCGGAATCCCTTTTCCCTGCTTACTGTCTCTTGTAAAAATGAATCCTCTGCATTTATTCCACTTTCATTCTGTTTACGAAAGGTGATCTGATGTTTGCTCAATGTCTGAAAAACATGGAATATTTCTATTACACATATCTAAATTTTTTTGCTTCAAAAATCTTTTACAATATTACACAAAAAGCAATGACGAGGTCCAACTAAATACAAGACTTCATGTCTATGTGTATTTTCATTGAACTATGGTACAGTCAAATCTGTGTTAGCGGCCAACTATGCACAGCGGCCAATCTGCCGACAGCGGCCACTCGAGTTCCCCCCGTGCAAATTCCTTCTTTAATTGCACTGTGAATAGCGTGATCTCCTGAAATGCGGCCAGCGGTCACCTTAATTGGTCTATTGTCAACAGTATATCGCACCTAAACAACGGTCATCTAACAGAACACGCGACTTAATTAGTCGTGTTCGAAAAATCGATAATCACTACTATAGTAACTGCCGAAATCGCCTTATCGTAATGTACAAGATATAAACAATCAATTATCGACTTAATCTCGTGTAGTTGATTAATTGACGTGTAATTAGCCATTAATATTTATTTGGTCGATTTGATCTATTTGAGCGATGATTATTGATCAGAGAAGACTGAATTTTTTAAGTTGTCGGGTCTCTTTAAATAAAATGAACTTGAGCATTATAGGTTGTTTACACATTTAGAAAACCGATTTCTTGAGGTCTTTAAAATGGACGAAAACTTGCTTTTGCTATCAAATCTTGCTATAACGTCGCTCTCTAAACGTAAGTTCCTCTCTCTAGAGGATCGTGTGAAAGTGGTTCGTATGCTTGACACTGAACGTTCTTCTAGGATTATTGGCAGTGAGTTTGGTGTATGTCGTACCCAGGTCCAAAATGTTGCTAAACGTAAACGAGAATTTCTCAGGATATTTTCACTTCTGTCACAATATTTCCTAGCTTAAATGGTACAAAGTGCCTTTTCTTATTATAAAAGACACTTGAAATGTAAGTTTAGAATTTCCTAGAATTTGGAGTAGTCTAAAGTTTTGTGATCTGTTAATGAGCTAACCCAAAATGGTATGCCAAATGGCCGCCCAATTGATACTGTGAACAGCAGCCAATCTGTGTACAGCAGCCAATTTGGCCCTCTCCCTTGACTGGCTGCTGTACACAGATTCGACTGTATATTGCAATTTTTAGAAAGATATTCAGTGGCAGTAACTACCCTTTGATCAGCTTTACATTAGAATCATTTGTGTACTTTTGATAAATTAATTACATTTCAAGACTTTCTGTAATATCAATATATTTTCTTAAGATATTCATGAAATAGAGTATTTAATTTATGATATGTATGGTAACCCAATATAAAGATAGTGCCAACAAGAGTTCTACAAACTCAACACAAAAGTATTTGAATAAGTATCAATTGTGACAACTAAAAAAAGGTATGTGACCAGAACAAAGAGTTTAAAAAGTTTTGAATATTGTCATCTTGTTTCAAATATGTATATTGATCTTGTTACATGATACTTTAAACAATATAGACTCAAAGTTCTTAGGTTAAAGGTTGTCCTAGTTTATGAGCCCTTACATTCAGGGCTTGTGCTAGCCCTTGAAATTGAAGAGTCATCGACTCCTTGGACATGAAAGTTTAGAGTTAAAACTGATGTGAAAGGGCCAGAACAGCAGGAAGAGCACTTTATGGGAATATTTTGAATTTTATATGCCAACAAACCTTGTTTTTTTTACTTTGATTTTATCTTAAATCTCTAAGAAAGATATGAAGCTTGCAAATAATTTATTTAAATTTTGATAGCGCCTCAAATGCATCACTGAAAGTTTGAGGGATCAAAATACTGCCTTAGATTTTGAGCCTTAGATTCTTATCTCAATAGGGTCATTTTGAAATTTACCACACATCATTTGAATCCCTTCAGAGAAACTCCTCAGGGTCATATCATGGTATTTCTATATCTTTGAGGAATGAAACCCTGGTTTATGAGTCCAATGCAAGCCGTGGCATACTATGTAATTTTACAATGTGACTTTTATTGTGTTAATTGTGTTAACCCATTCCCATACAGTGACGCTTTTAAACGCTGATTAAAGCAATTTCTTCATTATCCACAATGATTTCTGCCCCGAAAGACAATAATTTCAATGATTTAACCAACTTAGAATTGTTGTCTGCAACTTCTTTGAATTTTGATCAAACTAAAATTTTGTCGTCTGGTAATGGATTAATGCACTAATAGAAAATTAAAACATAAAATGTCCTGACAGTATATATCAAATAAATGCCTTAATATTTTCAATATTGACAAAGTAAACTGCAGTACTGGAAAGAGCTCTATGATTCTTGGCTCAACTTCACAAAAGAACTTAAGATTGTTGAAAACTGTCTTATTTTTTTTCTTTTTTTCTATGTAATTGTTTCCTGCTTTAGATGGGTCCTGTAAAAGAATCTGCTCGATATTAACAGGACCCGCTCCAAATCTGGACAAGAATCTTCCCCAATTTGAACAGGACATGTTCCGTATTTGGAAACTACAGACAATTGATTGATTGATTGATTGGTTGATTGATTGATTGAAGTAGTAGAATAGGAGAAGAAGACTTTTGGACTTGCTCAAATTGAGCATGTGTCCAAACTTTGGACCTCCATGGCGTGCCCATTTTTGACCCCCAACATATATAATTCTTTAAAACTCGGTAAAGAATCATGTTATGCTATAAATCAAATACAAATGCCCTTAGCTATGTAGTTTGAGAAAAGGTTTCAAAGATATATTAAAATTTCCCATTTTCAAATGCCATGGCAATCAGAAAGGAATTACAATCTTTCAATAACTTATTTAGAACTTCACCAAGTTAATATTCCTGCTAAGTTTCAGCTTGATCATCCTACTGTTTTAGCAAGATTTTTAAATGAAATTGAGGACAGACAGATGGAGACAGACCGGTATTCAGGACCTGGAATTTTAAGTTATTACAAAATTGTGCTAAGATCCTTAGGCGTATTGCAGGACAAGTGATAGTCAATGCAAGACTAGTTACGAAAAAGTTACTTGCCCTGCAGGACAAGTGCCATTTTTTTTAAATTCTTTGGACTCTGCCCCAAGATTACAGTTTTTGAGAAGTTGTTAGAAAATCCTCTGATTATGCTATATGAAATATAAATGCCTTTAGCCTTGTAGTTTCTTAAAAATCTAAGCATGTACTAAAATGTCCCATTTTCAAATGCCACAGAAACCAAGGGTTTTACACAGAATGAAATCTTTTAGCAACTTAAACCCTTGTCATGCTGATCCCGGAATATTCCTTATTTGATAGGAGGTATAGACAAAGATCAGCCTGCACATATGTGCAGTCCGATCTTAGCCTACACTTCCTGCCTATCCCTTTTTAGCAAGAAATATTTAAAACATGCATTTTCAAAAGAATTATCAACCCAAAATAATTACATCCAGTACTGTCAGCCCTTTGATTTTAATGCAATTCTAAAGAGGTTAAGAGAGTTTCACCTAAGGAATATCCCTGTTTGGTAGGATAAGATTTTTGAAGATTGTGGACAGACTGACAGACCAACAACAGCCAATGACTGATCACAACTTCACCTAAATTACTGTACATGTGAGGAAGCTAAAGTTCAGTGAGTACAAATCAAAAAATGTTTTCCATCTGACAAAATGGGTTTTAAATATCTATCAGGCTTTTAGTTTATCTTTCTAACAAATTTATATCCAGTTCTATTATGAAATTCTACAAGAAATTTATCTTGAAAACTGCCTTGTCAGCCCGAGAGAAATTTCGGATAGCAACTGCAGTTATTGTGCATTGTAAAAAAATAAGGGAGTCCATGACAATGTTTCAATTTTCGTCATCCATCTTTGCTTAAAGCAAGTACCTTCTTGTATTTATTTGGAGTAAATTCCAGTTCTGAGATTTGGAATTTTAAGCTTAGTATATATCACGGCTCCCACCTTCATGAAATGTATTCTCTAGAGGTCAATTTTGCATCTTGTTGGGTTTAAGTTAAATGTGCTATATGGTATAGCTGGTTCTCAAAGCACTGCAAAGAGGCACTCAAAGCAAACATCCTGTGAAACAAGAGCACCGCTTAACCCATTCCAACACAACAGAATTTTAGACTGGTCCAAATCGAAAGGAGCTGCAGATTTTTTCAACTTTCTAGTTAGAAACATTGTGAAGAAAACATTGTGATAAATGAAGAAATTGCTTGTAACAAACAATTTCTTCATTTTACACAAATGTTTTCCCATGAGTTTTTCTTGAGAGGCGTCCAAAAGTGTCACTGTGTGGGAATGGGTTAAGGGTGCCTAGGCTCGGCTATTGGGTGCTGGATAGTGGACAAAATGCATCTAGAGTTGTCCCCCTTGATAGTATAGTTTGCTCTTTTGATAGTGAACAAATGTGTCAAGTTTCAAGTGAATGCCATTAGTAGAACCAGAGATAGCACAAAATGTCAAAGTTTTCACATGACAACAACGCTAACAACAGCGACGACAGCAAGGCCAAAGCAATACCTCGGGTTTTCTCCTAAAACAGCCGAGCTAAAAATTAGGTAACCAAAGTCCACTGAGGCTCCTTAATGGGTATCCAATGATAACATAGGTAGGCACATTAACTGACGTTTGGCAATACTTTGTGCTCTAGTGAGCTAAAAAACAGGACTGGTTACAGATTAAGTATTACTGTAATGTACAGATGGTAAAAAATGAGATTTACTGTGATCCTAATAAATGGCAAATATTCACTTAAGTTCTATAAAGGAATATCTTTGTTCTACTCTGTATCTGTGTGTTGAAGAATCCTTTAAAGGCTTTAATACAACTTTGTAGAAGTTTCTTCATATCTGTGAGTTGTGTCATTGAGTTTTCAGGTTTATTATTGTATTGAGCTGTAAAAGTCTTTTCTTCTTGTCTGCTATGTGTCTGTGCTAAAGGAAACTTTCTGTTTCTGCTGAGCTTACTTTTGAGTAATAAACTTTTCATATAAAACGACATCATTTTACAATCCCTAAATCATCTGTCAAAAAATGATGTAATGATGATTCATTGGAGAGAAAAAATACAACACAAACCAAACTGGATATAAACGTTTACAAACCTCTTTGGCGTGGTCAAGTTCGGTCTTAAGAGCTTCAAAATTAGACTCAAGCTCTTCTATGTGGGTCTCAAGTTGGTGCTTTTCCTCAAGGACGGCCAATCCGTATTCTGCGGCTCGGATCTTTTCTTGGTTTGTTTCCGTCAGTTCTTGTTGAATACGTCTAAGTTCCACTTTCAGCTCATCTACCGAGAGTGAGCTTACATCTACTTCAGACATCTTCGTCGAAATGATCAGAAACACTACGAAAATCAAGAAAATCCTATACGGATGGAAATGTTTTTCTACATACACCGTCACAAGTTTTCCTCCATATTTAATTTATGCAAATAACTTACTGATCACGTGACTTTCACTCGGTCCTGATTCCAGACGTACTCGACCTCTTTATCTACGGTTACCAGTCAACCCAGTCCATCGAATAACTCGGCCCGGTCAACTCGGCCCGGTCAACTCGGCCCAAATATATAATCTAAATGGGGTTGCTATCTTAACCTTTTGCTGATCAATACCAGGTTTTACGTTCCTATTAACTGAAAAAAAAATATTGTAGAAAAGGAAGAAATTGCTTGTTACAAGCAATTTGTTCTTTGTTCACAACATTTTCTTACCTAATGAATGGTTCTTTTTCAAATGAAATCTACTCTGAAAGACCTTTGAATTTAGCAGTTCTAATATATTGAAAAACTGGAAAAGGTTAAAACATTCAAGATCGAAAGGGTAATTTAGAAGATTTTTTGGTTGAGTGTATGCACTGAAATCACTACGAATTTGTCATTTTCCATTCTTGTTGGGGGGGGGGGGGGGAAGGGGCCCCTCACCCTGTTCCTACAGGCCCAAAGTAAGAGTAAAAACAACCCAAGTCAATAACTCCAAAATTAAGAATGTAAGAATTATGGTTATAGTTCAATGCTCTTTGTGATAAGAGAAATGTTGCAGACGAAAATGAAAATTGGATGCAATATGAAATGAATTCATCCTAAGTGATAGAAAATATTGTGGGAAAAGAAGAAATTGCTTGTTACAAGCAATTTCTTCTTTTTCCAAAATGTTTTCTCAAGTATAAAATTAAAGTGATTTAAAATCCAAGTTTAATACAGGAATAGGTTAAGCCATAATCATATTTTAACCCATTCCAACACAGTTGAATTTTAGACTGGTCCAAATTGAAAGAAGCTGCAGACAACAATTTCAAGTTAATAGAATTTTGAATTTTTTCGTCATTTTGGGTAGAAAACATTGTGGATAATGAAGAAATTGCTTGATACAAGCAATTTCTTTATTTTCCACAATGTCTTCATAAGCTTTTTTCTTGTGGGGCGTAAAAAGGAGGGAATGAGTTGTAATGGGTTAAGAGATAGACTCGAGATGATTTAGATAAGAAAAAAAAGGCAAAGGGAAAATAACTCTGAAAAAAGGCAAGCAAGAGTTATGGTCTTATTACAATGTGATTTTCCTTAAGATCTATTCACACTTCAAATTTCATATTTATATCTATCATTGTTTTATAATACACTTTATGTATAAGACCCAAGTAAGAGAAATAACTCCTAAAAGGGGAAAGCAAAATGATTTCTTTAAACTTCACTTCTTCTTGATGAGATTGAATCCAACATTAGGTGTCATATTCACACCTAGTGTGCTTTTGAAGGTATTCTTTAGACAACATTATCCAATTTTAAGATTGGAAAATTTTATATTGAAAATAGAAAATAAGTGCCATTTAGGGGAGCAAGCATTGTGAGAATAGGAACAAGGATCTATTTACAGAATAAATCTCGCATTTATTTCTTGCACTTTTTTTGAAGATATTTGTTTTTGACAAAATACATGTACAATGTTTGGTTTTATACGAAAAAACAAAGGGATATCTATAGATAACTTCACAACTGGACAAGTACCGGTAACACTTACAATTCTTGACATATGTAGCCTACCATGAAGCTTAACAATTCTTTGGAGACATTCTCCAGAAAGAAACAGAAAAAAAAAAAACAGAAAAAAAACACACACACCCTTAAAAAGAGCATTAACTCAAGAGCAGGCAAAGATCTATCCACTGATGAAATTTCACAATCACAGATACAATGTACATTTGTAGCTTACTTTGGGAGATATGCTCCAGACAAATTTTTGTCTGGAAACAAAAAAGGGCATTAATACTGGATACATGAGCACTTCTCCTTGATAGGATCTAATCTATCAGGAAATTTCACAATCGTAACTAGTATACTTTATGGTAAAAATCAAAGTCTGAAAACAACAACAGGCAATAACTCAATGAAAGGAACACCTATATCGTTCAACCAGCATGAATATACTGACTTGATAAATAATAATGTTCTCAGAAATTCAATTTCATCATCCTTACTATATTGGGAAAATAAATATTGCTTCTGAAAACTATTAACCCTTTCCCGTTTTTGGAAAATTTAGACTAGTCCAAATTGAAAGAGGTTGCAGACGACAATGAAAACTGGATGCTATTTGAAATGAAACCATCCTATATGGTAGAAAATATTGTGGAAAAAGGAGAAATTGCTTGTTACAAGCAATTTCTTCTTTTTCCACAATGTTTTCTCGAGTATAAAATCACAGGAACGTAAAATCCCGTATTTGAACTGGAAAGGGTTAAGTAGTTTAAAAAGAAGTATTTCAAACTTATTATGACTTTGAAATAGCCAAGTAATGTAAAATTTATTTACTAAGTCAGATAAATGAGCATGAAAACAAACAGCACAACCCTACGGAGCTTGTGGTGCTTTTACCATTGTTTTACTGAAGAATTTAAAAGTAATGGAGATAAATCATGTTTGACAGTTTTTCAATTTGAAGGCAGACAATCCTATAATAGTTATATGCCTGTTTTCCTGCAGCTTTTACTTCCCTTATCAGTTTGTTTTCCTACATCTATAGCAGCAATGCTCTATGGTGTAGGTACATTGTAATACAAATATTTATGCATTCTGTAAAACACAGTGCGCAAACCTCAAAAGATAGGAAAAACAATTCAGCATATCTTGTCTTTCCTATTTCCAAGAGAATATTGTAGGTTTTCATTCTTTACCATAAAAGCATTGTTTACAGCCCATCAATTCTGTTTTTAAGCAATCTAATAAGGGGTCACCAAAGGATCATTCCATTAAAATTTGGTTGAAATCTATCCAATGGTTTCTTAGAAGAAGATTTTCAAAGCCTTCACCATATATGGAAATTAGCCCTGCCCATTTAAGCCATGTTTTCTGTCCTTTCAAAATTCTTTGAAGAAATCTGATAAGGGATCACCCAAGGATCAATCTAGTGAAATTTGCTTGAAATCCATCCATTGGTTTCTGAGAAAAAGATTTTCAAAGTTTTCACCATATATGGTAACTAGCCTCAAATTTATCATCCGAACTTAATTCTTTGAAAGAATCCAATGAAGAGTCACCCAATGAGCATTCCTGTAAATTTTGGCTGAAATCCATCCATTGGTCTCTGAGAAGAAGATTTTTAAAGATTTCACCATATATGGAAATTAGTCCGGCCCATTAAAGCAATGTTTTTCTACTGATCAAAATTTTCTGAAGAAATCAAATTAAGGGTCACCCAAGGATCATTTCAGTGAAATTTGGTTGAATTCTGTTCAACACTTTCTGGGAAGAAGATTTTTTAAGTAAAAGTGGACGGACGGACAGACAGACACTCAACGGACACAATGCCATGACAATAGCTTGCAGGCTTTGAGCCAGTGCAGCTAAAAATTAAGGGTCACATAGGATAGGAAACATTGTGAGAAAAGAAAAAGACAATTTAAAATTATGAATACATGTATCTAGATTTAGGTAGAAAACTTTGCTCTTGTCACAAAAGTTTAATCACTTTACACAATGTTTTCTCATTAAATTTTCTTGAGGTGCATCAACGGGCGTCATTTTTTGGGAATACTTAAATAATTCATTCAAGCCAGAGCTACATTGTTTATCTCAATTTCTTGTGGAAAGCCATGATGTTGATGGACGATGATAGATCAAGACATTGTATAACCCTACCGTGATAATATGTCACCTGACATAAACCAACTTGTGTCTACGCCCACATAATTCAGTTTAGAAAACAAATTAAACTGAGGACACTTTAACCCATTACCAGACTGGTCCAAATTGAAAAGAGTTGCAGATGACCATTTGAAGTTCATGAAGTTTTAGATTTTTTCAACTTTTTGGATAGAAAACATTGTGGAAAATGAAGAAATTGCTTGTTACAATCAATCTCTTCATTTTACACAATTTTTTTTCCAATTGTGTTTCTTGAGGGGGGTCCAAAAACATCATTGTGTTTGAATGGGTTTAGTGATTGATAGATGGTGGTAAACACAGAAGCCCCTATGTTGTTATTTTAACCCATTCCTACAAAGTGACACTTTTGAATGCCCCTCAAGAAAACTTTTGGGTAAACACAATCATTGTGTAAAATGAAAGAAATGCTTGTTACAAGCTATTTCTTCATTTTACACAATATTTTCTACCCATAGAGTTGAAAAAACCTTAAATTTTATAAACTTTAAATTGTTGATTGCAAATCCTTTTAATTTTGACCAGTCTAAATTTTTTCTATCTGGTAATGCGTTAAATAATGATATTCAATTGCCACCAATAAACAATAAGCTTGTGGCTTTTCCTCAGTGAATTGTCTCTTATCTCATACAGCAGACTAATGTGATTGCTGTCTGGTATCTTTGACAAAATATTCTGTGTGCTTGTTTTCAAGTGAGCCTAACTAGTGATCTCAGGGCTTGTGCTAGCTTTAACCCTTTCCCACACAATGACGCTTTTGGGTGCCTCCAAAGGAATACATTTGGGAAAACATTGTGTTAAATGCTTGTAACAAGCGATCTCTTTATTCTACACAATGTTTTCTATCCAGAAAGTTGAAAAAAACTCAATTTCATAAACTTTAAAATATTGTCTGCAACTTCTGCAATTTGGACCAGTCTAAAATTTTACCATTAATGGGTTAAAATTCAGGTGTCAAATGACTCCATGACCATGAAATTGTAGGGGCCAAAACTGTTTCCAAAGAGGTCAACACAGCAATAGGAGAAAATAAATGAGTAAAAATTTTGAAAGTACAAAATTTTAGACTTGACTAAATTGAGAGAAGTTGCAGACGACATTTTCAGTTGCACAAAAAATAGAAAATGAGTGCCAAATAAGGTGGAAAACATTTTCGGAAGGGGAGAAATTGCTTGTTACAAGCCATCAAGTTTTCCATAACTGTACTTCTTCAAGGTGTCAGAAAGCATCATTGTGTGGTAATAGTCATTGGACCTTTTCTTGTTCATGTTGGCTCATTCGTTATAATTCTATTATTTTATATAGATTTCACTTAGTACATGTACATAAGATGCTTCGCTGAAAATTTACAGGTACAGTAGAACCTCGTTAGTTCGAACGTCACTGGTTCGTAGGTATGTGTTCGTTCGTATACTTGACGCAGTCCCGAACTCTTTCCTTCTTTAGCTTTGTTAGAAAAGACTGTCTAATTCGAACGTCAGTGGTTCGTAGTTCGTAGGTTATTTCAAGTACCAAAAGTATGATTATAGCTCAAACTCCTATATTTAATTCGATGATGTAAAAAACCAATTGTCACCAATCACCACTTACCTTGATTTTCACACCTGCTGATCTATATGACAAATTATGTGTTGTCATGTACCTTTAGTTAGAAGGGGCTGTTTGGTTTGTAAGGTGGGTAATTAATAAAGATTCCGTAATTATCGCCGAAACTTTACTAAAAATTGACGCACCCGATTAGTATCAAAGTAATTGGTCATTTAGAAATTCTAACCACTTTATTGTATTCTGCGGTTGCTTTCTTCACAAACGTCGGTCCTTAATTTTATGATGCGATGATAGAATACTCAGAGTGATTTGATCCAATGTATTGTAAAGGGAAATCACTCTGATGGAGTCTGCCATTTGACTGGGTTACTGCCCCTAGATCTATCGATACAGACAGCGGGCTACCAGTTTAGTCTGCCATTTGATACAAACACTGTGTTTAAAAAATTCCAAAAATTAATACAGATGTAAAATCATAAAAAAAACAAGATTAGTGATTTTTAATTTATGTTTTCCCCAATTAATATCTGCGTGTCTTGTTTAGAAAAAATAACCAATTTAGAACAAATTCCTAAATGGGGGACAGAACAGACCATGTCCAATTCCGTGTATCTCAAACAGCCGATCTCTTACCCTCCATTTTGTTCGTACTACGCTTAATTCGTATACATTTCCCCGGTCCCTTGCGCTACGAACTACCGAGTTTTTACTGTACATGTATCTTTGAAAAATAAACAGTTAAAAAAAACAGTTTTGACCCTGATAAATTTCTCTTGGGTGGGTCAGGCTCACCTGAGTCTAATCGTAAATAAATGTACCCAGAAGTGGAGAAAGGAACAAAAGGCTGATGAGGACCAAAGATGCTTCACTGACTCTCTGCCCTCAAAATTGCTTGTAACAAAAGTGTCTAAACAATTAGAAAAGATTGTGTCTACTGTCCATCGGATTTTATTAGGGAGGATTTTTTTTTTTTCGCTTATATTTGAGAGATAACAATCTTGTAAATTCAAGAATCTCGGTCAAATTTGACCATTTTGTACAGAAGAATATGGAGAGGTACATATGTAAGCCACGGACAAACAAAATTTTGTAACTTGCCAACTTAGTCCTCTAAGTGTATTGAACACAGCTATACAAACAGAAAGTAGAGGAGGTGATGAAATTCCAGACAACGGCAATTAGACAACACAGGGCCAAAAAGTTGTGACAGACTTTCATTGCATATACTCTTAGAACTTTTTAACAAATTCAAGTTGATGTTGCGATATAAATCAATCAAAGTCAAACAATCATACCTGTTTTGACACGGGATATTGTGATTTCATCTTATGACAGTTTGGTAAGACTAGTATTGTATTAATATTTTGATGTGTTAGTGCATATGCATATTATGACCATAACCTCTTTTTTCAAAAAGCTCTTTAGCTCTACTGCATACAACGACCCTATCAAGTACTGTGTGGAATTGGATTATAATTTCATTTGAAAGGTGAAAAGTCAAGTTCACCAAACTAAATTCAAGGTGACCGCCATGGGCTTTTTTGCATGGGATAAAATCATGAAATATAATAAGGATAAACAAAATAATAGTTCTTTTAAGTTGGTTAAAGCCAAGGTCACATACATGTAGTTAGGTAATACAACCTGATGAATTTCTGCATGGAATATGATCGTATAATCATGTAAAGTATCTTATAAATGAAATTATGAGAACTATTTCATGAAAGTAAGTCAAAGGTCATCATACTAGATGCAAAGAAAGCACCTATGACCAGATGATATTGGTTTCAATTTACATGTATATAACTCATTCCCACACAATGATGCTTTTTTATGTCCCCTAAGAAAAACAATTTAGAAAACATTGTGTTAAATGAAGAAATTGCTTGTTTTCTACCAAGAAAGTTCATTAAATTTCAAGATTAAAATTTGAAGCATTTGGATACCTACCCTGTAGAAGCTAGCATCTTTGGCCTAAAACAAGAGGGACATTGGCCCTGTGTCACTCCCCTGAATTAAAGGTTCTACAGGGTCAGGAGGAGTAGATTTTTTTTAAAGATTCTTCTTTTAAAATTTCACTGACATTGCCATAGCAACAAGACTTTCAACAGATTTCTATTCTTTAAGCTACTTTGAAAGATGACCACCTCAGGAACATTTCTACCAATTTTGGATGAAATTGGCAGGGTGATTTAGCAGAAGATGTCATTAAAAGAAATTGTTGACAGTTGCCAGACAGAATGTGGTCATAAAAACTCAACTTAAGTATTGTGCTCAGTTGAGCTAAAATGCATCAAAAGCATGTGTGATGTCATCACCATTGGAAAAAAATGTTGGTCACGGAGTCATTTTTTCAATTGGTGAGTAGTTAATATTCAGACAGAGCTAAATCAGGTGAAAAGGTGGATTAATCCACATTAATGCCATGACAACAGTAGACTTATCTGCTGGATCATTGTCATGAATGACTTTTCTCTTTAACCAGAAGGTAAATTTTAGGCTGGACCATGTTTGAAAGATAATGAAATTTTAAATTTTTCAACTTTCTGATTGGAAAACAATGTTTAAAATGAACATTTCTTGTTGTAAGCCATTTCTTCATTATACCCCCTGCTTTGAAGAAGAGGGGGTATAATGGTTAACCTTTGTCTGTCCTTCAGTCCGTCCATTCGTCTGTAACCAATATTTTCGTCACACTTTTCTCAGCAACTATTCATAGCATCAATGAGGAATTTGGTGTGGAGGTTCATCCAGGGGTCCTACATGGGTCTTACCCAATTGAGGTCCCTAACTTATTAAGTTCCTGTTTTACGGCTTTTTATTCTGACATAGACTGGTATAGAGGTATACATGTATTCTTGTCACTTTTTCTCAGCAACTATTGAAAGCATCGAGTTGAAACTTGGTGTGGAGGTTCATCTTGGGGTCCTATTTGGCTCTTAACCAAATTTATTTCCACAATTTAACTACTTCTAGTTTTACGGTTCAGTTTATATTTGGACATTGATGGTATAGTAGTATATTCTGTCACATTTTCTCAGCAACCATTCATTGCATTGACTTGAAACTTTATATGGAGGTTCATCTTGGGGTCCTCCATTGCACTGCATAATATCTATTTCCTGTTTTCAGATTCACTTTTTTTCCAACCAATGATTTATTTTTTGACATTGCCTGGTATAGTGTTATCTCTTCAATGCTGTATGACCTTTTTCACTATATTCGTCAGCACATCTTTTGGATCTCAGAAAACTGTGGAAACCACCTTCCAAGTGGATAACCTGGCCTTCTTTGGGGTTGGTGATCCTGCATACTTCCATAGTTTTGACTTTTGATTTGTCTCTGGTTGGAAGTGTTGTACCAATGTGTCATCAACAGTTACAAATTGCTGGAGAAATTTCACTGGATCCCATGAAACATGGCAAGATATTCCTTGGGCATGTTGCACCATGCTTATATTTGGTCAACACTCAGAAGCAATAGGCAGAATCTGGAAGAAATCTGTGTCATTTGAAAATTATTATGAAAATAGCATTGATTTGTTCCTGTGAGAATTTATTCATGTTGTCTTTTCAGGAGACAGTTGGTGGCCTAGCAGGACAGCATTCATCTTCAAGACTATCTCTACCATGCTTAACCCATTCCAATTCAACTAAATTTCAGAAAGTCCAAATTCAAAGAAGTTTCTGACAACATCTTTTTGTTGATGATTTTTAGCTCACCTGAGCACGAAGTGCTCTGGGTGAGCTATTGTGATCGGTCATTGTCCGGTGTCCGTCCCTCCATCTGTCAGTCCATCCATTCATAATTACAAAAAAATCTCCTCCTCCTAAACTAGCTACTGAATTTCAACCAAACTTCACAGATATTATCCTTATGTCATGCTCTTTCAAAATACTTCAAAGAATTGAAATTCATGAAGAACTTTGGTTGCCATGGCAACCGAGAGAACATTTTTTAAACTAGACCCTTGACCCAGGACAACTGCTGTCAAGCCTGCAAAGTTTTGACCATCAACCTGACCTTGACAATCAATTTTAGTGTTTGACTTTGAGCCTTGACCTTGAAGCTATCCAAAAATTTCTTTCATATGGCACATCTACTAATGATGGGGAATAATTGTGCCAATTTATTTTGAAACCCATCCATAATTGTAGGAGAAATGCCCTTGACAATCACAATTTTAGTGTTTGACCTTGAGCTGTGACCTTGACATTAGAACTATCCCCAAAATTCTTTCAAATGGCACATCTACTCATGATGGAAAATAATTGTGCCAAGTTATTTTGAAATCCATCCACAAATGTAGGCGTAATTGTCCGGACAAATTTGGATGGATTAACAGTCTAACGCACATACACCGACTTGTCATAATGACAACTATGTCTCGCTCAACGCAAGCGAGCTCGCCCAAACCAAAAAAAACCAAGAGGACCACGATGGTTCTAAATTGCTAAACTGAAGCATCGGCTGATTACAGTACTTTTTGGTTAAATAAAGCAACTAGAGTAAAATAATTATAATAAGTTTGAGATTGTGCCTATACAGAGGCCTCCAGAGTGTTACAATATTTTCCAAAAAGCCATCATGTAATCTATAGGGTACATCCTTAGGATCTAGCAATTATTCTGGCTAAATTTCATGATGATTTAGTCAAAACAGAGGCCTTTAGAGCGTAAATAAAGAACCCTTTTCCCATGTTTTCCAATAGAATCTTCCCATAATCAATAGGCATTATCCTTATGAACTTACAATTATAATGATCAAGGAGATTGAGTCAACACTGTGGCTTCTAGAGTGTAAATAGTAAATTGTTGATGCCGCACAAATGACAACAGACATTCAAGGATCACAAAAGCTCACCATGACATGAGTATGTTGTGTTCAGAGCAGCTAAAAAAATAGTAAAAATAAAATCTTTTCAAAATATAATATGATTTCATTTTATTCAAATAACGAATGCAATAACATTGTTTTTAATAAACTTATTCAAGCCAAATGAAAATAAGGTTTTCTTCTAAAAGAGATCAGTTTAACATTCAAATATACATTTAACAAAAGTGCAAACTATAACAGTACTTTCCTGCTTATAATAAGAAATACACGAATAAAGTATAACATAAACATTAGTGTATATCATATAATAAAGGGCATACAAAGCAAATGAAAACTGATAGTAATTCATAAACAGCAAACTTACACAAACTAGAATTACTATCATTAAAGGCGATAAATACCAGACCCTATATTTCATATCACATGGCAATTTAGGAGCAATATATCTGTATTCATTTATCCAACAATCATGTAAAACTTGGGTCTTTAAATCAGCGGCAAAAATCTGTAATCCTAAAAGATAGCTAATTCTATAAGTCAAATTGTGGGCTTTAACTCGTTAATTCTTGATAGAAGTTAAAAAAGTATATCTAGCACATCTACAACCCCTAATGAATAGTTCTGCCAAGACTAGACAGTAGGATGAGTTGGAAGGACAAGCATTTGAAGTCAAACTATGGTCTCTAGAGTGCACACAATATGTTGGTGCATGACATAGATGCTGAACACAGCTGGCTCTGGAAAGCTCGACTGAGCACAACATAACTAATTTTGAACTTGCTTTGCTCAGGCATGCTAAAAATAAACAATCTATTTCTTGATTTTTATACCTATGTAGAACACAGATTGGTAATACATGTATAATATTCCCTGACTATCTAAGTACCCTGATTAGTAGTGCTCTATTTACTATGTGTAAAAATCTTAATACATTTGTTTGAATGAGGTTTAACCCTTTCCCGTTCAAATACGGGATTTTACGTTCTTGTGATTTTATACTCAAGAAAACATTGTGGAAAAAGGAGAAATTGCTTGTTACAAGCAATTTCTTCTTTTTCCACAATATCTCTACCACAAACGATGGTTTCATTTCAAATGGCATCCAGTTTTCGTTGTCGTCTGCAACCTCTTTGAATTTGGACTAGTCTAAAATCCCACTTTTATCAGTATTTCAGTCATATCCAAGCTGCTGTAGACCTACTGATGGATTCCTGGTATTTCTCACACCAGTATTATCACTACATCATTTCCATGCCTCCAGCTGCTCATCCCACTTCGGTGTATGTTTTCCAACCAGAAAAATGTCTGAAAGGATATTTGCCGCGATCAAGGATATATAGGGAATATTACCACAGTGTCTTTTTCTATGCGTTGTTATCGTGTTCGAGAATCGTGTGTAGGTATTCTTTATTGGATGAGACTGAAGGTCGAATCCAATAAAAAATACCTACACACGATTCGAGAAAACGATAACAACAAATAGAATAACACACTGTTGTAATATTCCTTTTATTATATACCTTTAAGGAAATGACATTAAGAAAATTCTCTTAAATGGCTAAGAAATAACCAACTTTCCGAAAAACCCGGAACGTCAATACACAAAAAAGAAGTCCGTGTTTAACGGTACTCGACGAATACGGTTTTTTGCTACACGCCGAATATTGATTTTTTTTTCTGTCGAGTTGTATTTGACAGCCAGGTTTTACTCCATATCTTTTATAGGTATATAATAAAACCCTGGACTTCATGATTGGGAGTCTGATGCGCCACCAATTGCGCTTTAGTTGCAGACATCTCAATAAGTAAAAGGGCCTACACTATCAATATCACTGGCAATAATCTTGAACAATTTTCCATATAACTGTCATTGTTATTGTAAATAGCAGATATTGACAATAATCTTGTCCTTACTTGCTACTGAAAATATCATCAACAATACAAGGGTGACATGGAAGATTGATCAATTACATGTATACTTCTCAAAATTATCATCATTAATACTCATAGTACCCCTTAATCCATTCCCATATGATGAAATTTTAGACCAATCCAAAACCAAAGAAGTTGTAGACAATGATTTGAAGCAGATGAAATTTTAAAAATCTTTGTATTTTGGGTTAGAAAACATTGTGGATAATGAAGAAATTGCTTGTAACAATCAATTTCTTCATTTTCCACAATATTTTCCAAAGCTTTTATACTGAGGGGTAATTAAAAGCCTTATTGTGTTTGAATGCGTTAACACTAGAAACAACAGCTTGGGGCATCAGAAATATGTTATAAGAGAGCCTGGATGGAGTTAGATTGTCCAAGTAAATGTTGATTGAAAGAAATAAGTTCTGTTATACAATGGTAGCAAGGTCAACCCTTCTGCCAAAACTAGAATAATCTTGTAGTAGCTGGCAGCATAGACTAAGATCAGCCTATATTTACATGAAGCCTGATCTTGTCTACACTGACTGGTTGCAAAAATAATTCAGCAAGAGTTGAACCCAATACCTAAAGACAAATTCTAGACTGATTCAAACTTTTAGCTCTTTCCTGTTTATCAAAATTTTCGACCCATCCAAATTCAATGGTTTTGCAGAAGAAAAATTAAAGTTTATTTGATTTGAAAAATAATCATTCAGTAGGGCAGAAAATATTGTAGAGAAAGAAGAATTTGTTTAAGAAGTTGCAGATGACAGTTCAAAACTTGCTTAACCCTCTACTGTACAATCTCTGATTTTTCCATTCTTTTGATGATTTACTTGAGAAAATATTGTGAAAAAAGAAGAAATTGCTTGTAACAAGCAATTTGTTCTTTTTTAACAATTTTTTCTGTAGCTTCTTTTTAAATTGTACTTACTTTATAAAGTAGTCTGCTACCTTTTTAATTTTGGACAAGTCTAATATTTTGAAAAGCAGTACAGGGTTAAATTGTAGACCAAGCACCAATGGCAATTAATTGAAAGAAAACAGAAAGTAATAATATATTTAGTCTTTTAACATTTCACATAGAATTTACAGTCTCTCTTGTAATTTTTTACCAAAAATATGAAATCAAATGGTTTCTAAAATATTCCCTGACTATCTTGGTTAACATGATTTTCTATGGATTTCTTAAATCATCAATTCAAAGAAATACAAATGGTGAACAAGAGTGCCATTGTCACAATATACACCGCCACTTTGCTGCTGTTTCAAGAAAAAATAATTGTAGACACTACTTATTTTGATAGAACCAAATTCAAAACATTTGCAGACTACCTTTTTAAATTGTCAAGTTCAAACTGTTTGTTATGTTTGATTGATTGAAAGGGCCAAGGGGCATAACTCTTGCAAAAATCAATGAATCATAAAATCCTTGATTCATGTACACCTACAAATTATGGTGATGACATTGACTAAGTTTCATTTAAATCAAGACAAAAAGTTAGGAGGAGTTGCGTTCACAAGGCTGCAATTTCAATAAGCCCCAGATACTAAGTTTTAAGGGGGCATAACTCAGGCAAAAATCAATGAACCATAAAATCCTTCCTTCATGCACATCTACCAATTAGATCTAGCCAGAAACTTAGATGTTGCATTCACATGGCTGCAATTTCAAAAAGGCCCCAGAGACTAAGTTTTAAGGAGGAATAACTGAGGCAAAAATCAATGAACCATAAAATACTTACTTCATGCACATCTACCAATTAAGGTGATAACATCCACCAAGTTTCATTTAGATCCAGCCAAAAACTTAGGAGGAGTTGTGTTCAAAGGGTGCAGTTTCAGTAAGCCCCAGATACTAAGTTTTAAGGGGGCATAACTCTTGCAAAAATCAATGAATCATAAAATCCTTGATTCATGTACACCTACAAATTATGGTGATGACATTGACTAAGTTTCATTTAAATCAAGACAAAAACTTAGGAGGAGTTGCGTTCACAAAGCTGCAATTTCAATAAGCCCCAGATACTAAGTTTTAAGGGGGCATAACTCAGGCAAAAATCAATGAACCATAAAATCCTTCCTTCATGCACATCTACCAATTAGATCTAGCCAGAAACTTAGGTGTTGCATTCACATGGCTGCAATTTCAAAAAGGCCCCAGAGACTAAGTTTTAAGGAGGAATAACTGAGGCAAAAATCAATGAACCATAAAATACTTACTTCATGCACATCTACCAATTAAGGTGATAACATCCACCAAGTTTCATTTAAATCCAGCCAAAAACTTAGGAGGAGTTGTGTTCACAAGGCTGCAGTTTCAGTAAGCCCAAGAGACTAAGTTTAAAGGGGGCATAACTCAGGCAAAATCAATGAACCATAAAATCCTTCCTTCATGCACATCTACCAATTAAGGTGATAACATTGACCAAGTTTCAAAAAGATCCGTCTAGAAACTTAAGAGGAGTTGCGCTCACGAGAAAAATGGACGTACATATCGACAGACGGCCAGATAGATGGACAGACGGAGAAGATGACGACAATATACGACCGCCTCCGGCGGCCTATAAAAACTTAACATATGGCAACAAGAGAAGTGTATTATTCTTACAAATAACAAACAAGAGCCATGTCGGACATGGCCATCCCCCACCGTGAAAGCTTGAAAGTAAACTGAAGCCAATTAGATTTAGCCTACTTGTGCACTGCATTTCTTCTAAATGAGTTCACTAATATCTATTATACTTTCAGAGATATGCCCCGGACAAAATCTTGGTCTTTAAAACAACAAAGGGCAATAACTCCAAAATTGTGCAAACAGGAGTTGTGGTTCTTGTGCACTGCACTTCACCCTAATGAGATCTATCGACTTATGAAGTTTCAAGTTGATAGCAATTATACTTTCAGAGATATGCTCCGGACAAGTTTAGTGGCAGAAGGACGGAATGACAGACGGAGACCATTACTATATCCCCTTTGCCGAAACGGCGGGGAATAACAAGAGCCCTACCTGTGATAATATGTTTCACAGCTTATGCTTGCTAGATTGAAGTTAATGAAATATAAGTTGTGAGTACATAAAGAATATAATTTAAAAAGCTAATTTCTATAATAATTTAAACTGCTCTTTAGAGAGAGGACATAAAGCTTCAAGTGAACATCTTGAACAACAACAAATCAAAATATTACAAAATACAGTTTTTGTATGAAAACAACAATGATGTAAGGTTTAACTCATTTCCACACAATAAAATTTTGGACACGGCCAAATTCAAAGAAGTTGCAGATGACAATTTTAAGTTGATGAAAAATTCAAAGTCTTTTAGTCTTTTAGGGTAGAAAACATGGTGGATGATGAAGAAATTGCTTGTAACAAGCAATTTCTTCATCATCCACAATGTTTTCCAAAGCTTTCATTTTGTGGGGTGTTTAAAAGCGTCATTAACAATAGCTGGGTTTTATATGACAAGAGGACCATAATGGTCCTATATCGCTCCCCTGAGTATGATTGCTCAAGGCTTTATGATATAATATTCAAAATATCAAAGCCCTACACCTAATCATTTTGGAGAAGAAGATTTTTTAAAGATTTTCTCCCTCAATCCTAGGTATAGTAAAACCCAACCATGTCGAGCTAATTTCAAGAGTACTGTAATTCTTTGGAGTAATAAAGTAGAGGGTCAATAGGCATTAATACATACCAAATATCAAATCTCTAGGCCTAATGGTTAAGAAGGAGAACGTTTTCTATGATATCCTTCTTTATTCCTTTCTGAGATTGCACAGAAGAGGTCTTATTTTCTGAATACAGTAATTCAGTACAGGGTCAATAGGTATTATTACACACCAAATATCAAAGCTCTCTGCTTTATGGTTTGCAAGAAGGAGATTGTTAAAGATTTCATTCTTTAAATCCATGTAAAATCAGGAATCGCACAGAAAATGGCTAATTTTCAGAATACAGTAATTCTTTGAGGTATTTTGGTAGAGGGTCAATAGATGATGATATATACAAAATATCAAAACTCTAGGCCTCATGGTTTGGGAGAAGAAGATTTTGAAATTTTCCTTCTTTATTTCTATGTAAAATCAGGGATGGCAAAGAAAAGGGTTAACTATCAACATACCGTAATTCTTTGAAGTATTTTGGTAGAGGGTCAATAGATGATGATTTGAACAAAATATCAAAGCTCTCGGCCTTCTGGTTTGGGAGAAGAAGATTTTTAGAGTTTTCCTTCTTTATTTCTATGTAAAATCAGGTATCACACAGAAAAGGGCTAATTTTCAGAATACAGTTATTCTTTTAAGTATTTTGGTAGAGGGTCAAAAGATGAAGATGTATACCAAATATTAAAGCTTTAGGCCTTATGGCTTGGGAGGAGAAGAAGATTTTTAAGCTTTCCTTCTTTATTTCTATGTAAAATCAGGAATCGCACACAAAAGGGCTAATTTTCAGAATACAGTAATTCTTTAAATTATTTTGGTATAGGGTCAATAGATGAAGATTTATACCAAATATCAAAGCTCTAGACCTTAGGGTTTAGGAGAAGAAGATTTATAAAGTTTTCCTTCTTTCTTTCTATGTAAAATCAGGAATCACACAGAAAGGGCTAACTTTCTGAATACATTAAATCTTTGAAGTATTTTGGTAGATGATGATTTGTACCAAATATCAAAGCTCTAGGCCTTATGGCTTGGGAGGAGGACATTTTTTTCTTTCTTTATTTCTATGTAAAATCAGGGATTGCACAGAAAAGGGCTAACTTTCAGAATACGGTAATTCTTTGAAGAATTTTTGTAGAGGGTTAATAGATGATTTGTACCAAATATCAAAGCCCTAGGGCTTACGGCTTGGGAGGAGAAGATTTTTTAAGATTTTCACTCTGCTGCCATGGCAAACAGAGTTCTTCATGGATTCAATTCTTTGAAGTATTTTGAAAGAGCATGACCTAAGGATCATTTCTGAGAAGTTTGGTTGAAATTCCATGGTGAGTTTAGGAGGGGAAGATTTTTTTGTAATTTTGGATGGACGCTGGACGATGACCGATCACAATAACTCCCCCAGAGCACTTCGTGCTCAGGTGAGCTTAAAACAGACGAAAAAGATATTTTGAGCTTATGGCATACTTTAAATCTAAGAGTTGAGAAAGACTGGCTAATTTACAAAAAATAGATCCAAATAAATGGATACTGCAGACAAAAAAGTGGGCTAAGGGATTAAGACTATTTTTGTTATTGTAAGGTCATGAAATCTAAAATTCTAATAACACTGGATGAAGGCAAGAAACAGATTCAGATGGATACTGTAAGTATGTTGTCAGATTTTCATACTTAGTATAAATGAAATTGAAAGTCCCAGTTAAAAAGAAACTGAAAATATCAGCAAGGTTGAAGTTTTTGAAAAGTAAGTCAAAGGTATAGATCAAAGTCACAGGTACTTTTTGTCAAGTGAAAACCTAACTCATGAATGTTTATTTGATTGGTTGATTGACTGATTTTTGTTTAACGCCGCTTTTAACAGTATTTCAGTCATATCGTGGCGGCTGGAGCACCTAACAATGAATTCCTGGTATTTTTGACACCAGTACTACCGCTACATCCTTTCCTAGCCTCCAGCTGCTATCCCACATAGGTTTACGATTATCCACCCATAGGTGAGAGACAAATGTCGGAAAGAATATGTGCTGCTGCCGGGGATCAAACCCATGACTCCGATGATGAATGTTTTTTTGAACCATGATGGTGTAGTAGGTAAAAACACTCAGGATTAAAGTTTTTCATTAAAGATTTTTAGCAGGTCAAGGTTAAATCTCGGGGTCAAGTAACTTGGTATCAAGTGAAAGCCTTTCATTTCTTGAGTGTATAAGTCAAGTATTACTGGTAGAAGTAGTCAAGATCAACACCTCAAGGTCACAAGTCTTGGTGCTAAATGCAGGGCCCTAATTTAGTGAGTGCCTGTGTGAAATGATTATGAGCACCATAGCATAAATAATAATAAAGATATAAATAAATCAAGCACATGGGATGTCATTCTACTCACCAATGGTATAACAGCAGCTCTTCTGAGACATTTGTCTCATCTTCCAAGACATTTGTCTCTGCTAGCATAAAAAATTATTCCCTTCATTTCTCATATATTCACATAAAGAAACTTTTCAAAGTTTGAGACAAATTTTTCTTGAACTACTTTCTGCCCAAGCATACAAAATAGTTCTGTACTCATTTTTTTCATACCAATATGAGACCCCTGGCAGTGTGCTCCATTACATGACATCCATGACCAATCAAATCATTTATTCAGCCTGGACCTGAGCTTTCAACTCCTACATTGGTCGCCACTTTTGTTAACTTTTTTGTTGGTTAAGCGACTTAGATGTTGTAACTACAGATTTTTCAAGCTGCAGTTACGACGTTTAGGTCACCCATCAACTATTCTATCTTTTGTAACTTAGTACTTGCCATAAATTTTTCAAAATAATTCCTTTTAAAATCTAAGCGGAATCAATCAATTTGTCAACAAATTCATAGCTGTGATTTAAGTATGAAATATACAAATGAAAGGTGAGAAATAACCCATTTCCACACAATTGCACTTTTTGATGCCCCTCAAGAAAAAAAATTGTTTAAAATGGAATTCCCTGCAACAAGCAATTTCTTCATTTTCCACAATGTTTTCTACCTAGAGAGATAAAATGTAAAATTGTCATCTGCAACTCTTTCAATTTGAACACAAATTATGCCATACGGTAATCTGTAAATATAATCTTGGATTCATTCTGTAATAGGATTATCAAATATTTGTGTGTGGATTTGTTCAGGATTGTTCATCTTTTTCTTTGTCTTTCAACGAGCCACAATGGCACAAAGGTCCGTCAAACAGTGTCTCAACCTCCTCTAATTTAACACCCCTTGTCTCTGGCACTGTTAAATACATGAATACCAGACCAAGTAATACAATGCCCACAAACAACCAGTATGTACCTGAAATAGACAAAAACAATTTGGAGAAATAATACTGCATTTCCTTATTTCAGTTTATTGCATTCTAATTAAAGTTACACTATACATGTATATTCAAAAAAATTTAAGCTAAAAACTAGTTCCAATTTCAGTATGGAGGCATACTATACAGAAACAAGAGGACCATGATGGTCCTATATTGCTCCCCTGAGTATTATGGCTCAAGGCTTTATGATATAAACAAAATATCAAAGCCCTACACCTACTTATTTTGGAGAAGAATTTTCAAAGATTTTCTCATTTAATGACAGGTATATTGAAGATCCTACCATTTGGAACTAATTTCCAGAGTACGGTTATTCTTTGAAGTATTTTGGTAGAGCGTCAATAGATGATGATCTATACCAACTATCAAAGCTCTAGGTCTAATGGCTTGGGAGAAAAAGATTCTGAAAGATTTCCTTCTTTATTTCTATGTAAAATCAGGGATTGCACAGAAAAGGACAAATTTCAAAATATGGTTATTCTTTGAAATATTTTGGTAGAGAGTCAATAGATGATGATTTATACCAAATATCAAAGCTCTAGGCCTAATGGTTTGGGAGGAGAAGATTTTTAAAGATTTGCCGCTTTATTTCTAAATAAGATCAGGGATTGCACAGAAAAGGGCTAATTTTCAGGATACTGTAATTCTTAGAAGTATTTTAGTAAAGGGTCAATAGGTCATGATTTATACCAATTATTAAAGCTCTAGGTCCTGTAGGTTGGGAGGAGAAGTTTTTTGTAAATTTTTCACTCCGTTGCCATGGCAACCAAAGCTCTTCATGGATCTCAATTCTTTGAAGTATTTGCAAGAGCATGACCTAAGGATCATTTCTGTGAAGTTTGGTTGAAATTACATGGTTAGTTTAGGAGGAGAATATTTCTTTGTAAATGTGAATGGCCAGACAGACTGACGGACAGACGATGACCGATCACAATGGCTCACCCAGAGCACTTTGTGCTCAGGTGAGCTAAACTAGAGGTGCTTGAGCACCTTTGTTGCTCCACAGGCATGAGTGTACTGGTTAAGCAAATTTTTCATGAATTCAATATACAATGATACAAGGAAAATAAATCTAAGTCACTGAAATCTTTGAAATAATTCTAGAGAAGCATTTCAACTTTTTCATTGTTTTTACAAAAGTCAAGTTAGGCTATGTATAATTCATTCACTGGGGAAGATGAAAAGGTATAAACAAAACTTAGAAATTTTACTTGTATACCATATATGGACATAAGCAACAACCAAAATAGCCAAGCTTTTCAACCAAGCAAAGTCATATGAATGAATGAGACAAACTCAACTGAGGATCATTCCTGTGAAATTCGGTCGAAATCCATCAACAGTCCATTTTCAATATATAACAGCCAATTTAAGCCACATTTTTCTTACGATCAAAATTCTTTTTGATAATCTGATAAAGACTCACTAAAAGATAAAATTGGTAAAAGTTTGGTTAAAATCCAACCAACCGGTTTCCAAGACACAGAGTTTCAAAGTTTTACCAGATATGGAAATCAGCCCCACCCATTAAGCCATGTTTTTCATTTGATCCAATTCTCTGAAGGAATCTGATAGAGGGTCTACCAAGGATTATTTCTGTGGAATTTGGTTGAAATCTATCGACTGGTTTCTGAGAAGATGATTTTAAAAGCTTTCGCCATATATGGAAATTAGCCCAAATCATTTAACATCACATTTTTCTTCATATCAAAAAACTTTGAAGAAATCCAATAAAATTTGACCCAAGAATCATTTGAAATCCCTTAAATGGTTTCTGAGAAGAAGATTTTGAAAGATTTCACTATATATGGAAATTAGCCCCGCCAATTAAAGCCATGTTTTTCATTGTATCAAAATTCTTTGAAGGAATCTGTGACCATGACCTTCAATGGATTGAACTGAAAACCAACTGGGTTGATCTGTACCAAGCTAATGTCAGTGCTAAATTTAACAGACACAAATCAGTTTTGTGTCACATCATTGTACAGTTAATATTTCCGAAGGTTTAACCTTTGGCAGATTGAGCTGATAACCAAAAGGGATCAGAATAATCTGAAAATCAATAGGGATCATCAGCTACCCAAAATGAATAGCTGTGAATTCTGAATCAAGACAATTGAAACTTGACATTTGATTGATTTTTCTGAAAATCAATAGGGCTGATCAGCACCAAGAGAAGGTTTTGTACGCCAAATTTGGTGATCTTAGCTCTATTCTGTCTCAAGTTATCATCGAGACAAATTTCTAATACCAAAGGTCAAGTTCAAGGTTACCCTATGACCTTGACCTACAATAAATTTTTTAATTCCAGGGATCATAAAGACCTAGAGATGAGTGTCTGTCCTAAATTGGGTGATCCTTGCTCTATTTTATGTCAAGTTATCATCTGGTCAAGGTTTCAGTATCAAGTTCAAAGTCATCTTTCGACCTTGACTTTTGATGGATTAATCTTAAATTCCTAGTTTTTTTCTGTGTCAAGTTATCATCCGGACAAGGTTTAGGTTTAATTAATTCATGGATAATATAAGACATATTTTTGATTTGTGAGACTTCTTAGGGAAAATATATGATATTATACTACAGCAGCCATATATCTTACTTACTATTATCTAAGTATAATCCAATCAAATAAAAACAATTCTCTCTCTCTGCAATATAATTAGTACTTTGCAGAAAAAGATCCTAACCAATTTGTGTATAAGTCCATGTGTTTGTCTATAACCTTATCAAAATACATACCATATTTGGTTATAGTTTCTGTTAAAGTAAGGAATGTCATTGACACTAATAAATTACACAACCAGTTTGTAGCAGTAGCTAGTGAGTTCCCAGTACTTCTAGCCCACAGTGGATAAATCTCTGAATTGATGGTCCAGGGCATGGGTCCCATTCCTGTAGGAAATAAAATCTTTGATTGTCATGCGTCAAAGACTCCGATTTATCTGTGAAAAGCAAACAGCCCCAGTGTGAACCAGTTGAACAACAATTTTAGACTGTTCCATATTGAAAGAAGTTGTAGACAACAATGAATTTTTTTTTCAAGCTTGGCTGTCTTTGTAGTCTTACCTGCTATGAAGCAGTTGAACTGCTAAGCACTTGTAACTGCATGCACTGGATTCAATATTTACATCATTCATCTGACTGTCATTTATTAACCTATTACCAGACTAAAAAATATTAGACTGGTCCAAATTCAAAGTTTCAGAGAAATTCTTCATCTCTTTTTAATAGAAAACATTTTCGATAATAAGGAAAATCCTTACATCAAGCAATTTCTTCATTTTCCACAATACTTTTCTTAAGGGGCGTAAGCAAGGGGATTGTGGTAGAATGGGTTTTAACAGCATTCCAACATAGTTTCTCCCTACAAACAGATAAGAATATTCATCATCACTAAATTCAAGGGCTTAGAAAATGATTGGCACTACGCCATCGATATGAAGATAAATGGCAAATGGATCATAATTTGATATGCTTATGAATCATAGCAATAGAAAACATAGTGAAAAAGGAGACATTTCTTTTCACAGTGTATTCTGCCCCATACTGACTAATGAAAATACATTTTTTCACTTGAAAATGGGCAGGTCGACAAAAAGATTTCTCTAATCTGACATAAAATTAAGTTCATGTAGTCAAAATTCAGAAATCTTTCCTGTAAGGAGTTAACATACTTTACGTAAGGCAATTCCAACAAAGAAACTTTGAAAAATTTGCACTGAAATTGGATGAAGTGCATGCTTTATGGCAGTGCTAATTTTTGTAAATATTATACTGCTTTTACCCATTCCAAACCAACAAAATTTTAGAGTGGTCCAAATTGAAAACGATTTCAGACAACAAAACACAGTTGGTTTAAACTGAAAAATAAGGGTCATATTAGGTAGAAAACATTGTGAGAAAAAAAGGAATTGCTTGCAAAAAGCAATTTTTTTCTTTTCTCACAATGTTTTCCATAGCTATATTTCTTTGGCGTGTAAGATCTGGGATAGTGTGGTTATGGGTTAAGATCCATTTTACCATGAATTAGTGCCCATGGTTAATTTACTCAACAGCAGGCAAGAAAGCCTTAGTTGGCCAAGTCTGGTATAAGAATTCAACTCCCCCTTTTAAGTTTTTATAACTCAATTTGAATGTACAAGGAAAAGCTGTCTATAATTTCTTTCAATATAAATGAGTCTAAAATTGTCATCTAGTAACAGGTTGAACACGGAAGCATACAAAACAAAATAAAGCTCTTCAGGCAATCCTAAATTACAGTATTTGATTATTTTCCTGATAACCCTTCATTGTTTCTCAAAATGTTACACATGTCAAAATTCAAAGGGGTAGCAAACAACATTATAAAGTAGGTAAAATTTAAAAAGTATCAATCCTATAGAATAGAAAATACTGTGGAAAAAGATGTGAAAAGTGTGTATGATACTGCAACTTATACCCACTTATCTTAGGCATCATATTGTACAGAAATGTATTGATTTAATCCATTACTAGATGACTAAATTGTAGACTAGTAAAAGACAACAATTCAAAGTTTATGAAATTATAGATTTTTTTAAGTTTCTGTGTAGAAAACATTGTGTAAAATGAAGAAATTGCTTGTGACAAGCAATTTCTTCATTTTACACAACGTTTTCCCAATAATTTTTCAGAAAGCGTCACTGTGTAGGAATTGGTTGAAGACAGAAATCCCATGTCTAAAATATAAAAAAAAAGGTTTGATTACATAAAGTTATTCCTCATAATCTAGTTGGATCATTCTGCATGATCACCTATCTTATCGGTTGTGTAATACTTCAAAAACACAAACCTGGAGCAAAAGCCATGAGATAGAGAGCCAAGCCTAACACTCCCATCCATGAGTAATCTGTAGGACAATATTGGTAGGCAAAAATCAGGTCTTCTTCTTCCCCTGTTGTAGCATTGCAGCGGCCATCTAGAAAACATTGTTGGAGCCAAAAAAAATGATACGCAATTGACTTTTTAATCTCTTGAAAAGATGGTAAACCATTTAAAGTGTTATAATGTGGAAAGACAATGGCAAACCATTTTCTGGGTTATTGAGTAGTAAACCAATGTCTGGGTAACAAGAGGAAAAACAGTGGTTAACTATTGTCTAGGTTATAAATTGGAAAAAAAACAATGGTAAACTATTGTCTGAGTTATTTACTCCAGAAAAAAGCAAAGTCTTGAGTTGCTAGACCAATTGAAATTCTGGAATAAGACCAAAATATTGATCTAAGTTTTTACAGGTTATTGAAAATACATACTTTAATAATTTAAGGTCAAAAACTCTATTACAAACATATCAGTTGTAAAGGGTTTTTGCAAATTACTGCAGATTGTAAAATTATGTTTACCCTCACTTTTCGAAGTAATGCTCGACAAGTCTTAGGAAGTTTGAAGCAGTTGAGTTGTAAATGCTATCAATACAAGTAATACTTGATTGTTTATCATGCCTGATTTTACATTCTTTTTAACCAGGGAGATTATGTCTGCATCTCTTCGAAATTTGGGATATAAGTACTCACTTTTTTTTTAAAATCTACCTGGGTATTAGAATAATACATATTTACAAGACTAGAAATGTTGTCATTGACATGGATGCCCTTGCTAGATGCTTGTCACATGACCTTCAGTTGTGACCTTGAACTTAGGAGTATCCAACAGAACTTTACACATGGCAATAACAATCATCAAGGGAAACAACCGTGCCAAGTTATTTTGAAATCCATCAATAAGTGCAGAAGTTGTGATACAAACAAGGATTGGACACACACAAAGTTTCAACCACTATTTTGTCTAGTAACTATAACATTTTTCATGTAAAACTTTATGGAGAATTTGTGGTCTAATAATAATGACAGCTTTAATAGAAGAAGATAGTTGAAATTTAATCTTGATTGAGAGTGGGCAGGGTTGAGGAAATGATACTGTACAAGCCAACAGGTTTGGTTAAAGGAGGGGGATTTTGTTGACTAATCCAGATTTGAAAATTTAAAGATTTACGTAAAAAATTAGACCACTGTCTGATTCATACATTGTCTGGTAAACCATTGTCTTAGCTATATATTTAAACTAGATGGTTGTCCCAGGACAACTGCTGTCGAGCCTGCAAAGTTTTGTAGGTATCATGCTCCAGATAAGCATGGTTTTAGTGTTTGACCTTGAGCTTGGACCTTGAACTTGAAGCTATTCAAAAAATTCTTTCAAATTCCACATCTACTCATGATGGAAAACAATTGTGCCAATTTATTTTGAAATCCATCAATACTTGTAGGAGAAATGCTCTGGAAAAGCACAATTTTAGTGTTTGACCTTGAGCTGTGACCTTGAAGCTATCCAAAAAGTTCTTTCAAATGGCATATCTACTCATGACGGACTAAAGCACTAACACACATACACCGACTTGTAAAAGTGACAACTATGTCTCGCTCACCGCAAGCAGGCTCGAACAAAATTCTTGTAAACTTTTTGGTAGGTTATATTTAAAAGAGCAATAGTTATCATGCAAGGAAAGACTGTAGTAATCTACTGCCTAGGCTTCAAACTGGAAAGACTTGGGTAAACCATTACAGTTTTATAAATTGGAAAGATAAATAAATAAATAACTGGCTAATATGTTTAATGTCCTTTGAAAATTGCTTGTAAAACATCTAGTAATTTATAATATGTTCTGTCATTATTGTATCACTGACCAAAAGTTCATCAAACTATTTTCATAGTTTTATTTAATAAAGATCAATAAAGAATGGTGAAATTTGATGTTATGCAAAGTTAAAACTCAAAGAAAGACATTATCAAACAGTATGATAATCATAGTTTTGATCATATCAAATGTTAAGAATCTTGTACAGGTATTTTAACACACAACCTGTAGAATCATTTATCATCTCCCTCTATACAAAGACACTTCTGTTCACTGGCCCATCAGCAAAACCATTGTAGCAAAACATCATGTACATGTACAAATGGCCTACCTTTAGAATGACTTTTATCATCTCCCTCTATATATAGACATGATCCATTCACTGGTCCATTACCAAAATCATTGTAGCAGTAACCACAATCTAAATTTTCTATACAGTCTTCACACATACTGAAAAGGAAAACATGGATAAGGTATACATAGTTATAGGCAATGATTATGTCGTAAAGCTTAAACATCTATTGAAACTAAATTCACTGTAGATCAAAATTATCTTTTTGGTAAATCTCATTAACCCATTACTTGACGGCAAAATTTTAGACTGGACCAAATTGAAAGTTGTAGCAGATGCCAATTTTAAATTTATAAAATTTCAGATGTTTTCAATGGTTTGGGGAGAAAACATAGTAGAAAATGAAGAAATGGCTTGTTACAAGCCATTTCTTCATTTTCCACAATGTTTTCCCAATTGTTTTTCTTGAGGGGCATCAAAAAGCGTCATCGTGTTGGAATGGGTTATATAAAGATGTGGCTGCAAACACTGATGCACACTAAACAGCAAATTCTCAGAAATTTGGATCTTACAATGTGGTAAAGCTGACAAATACACCCCAACAGTACCTTGTTACAGTTAAAATAGTATCAAAGTGAAACCCATTTCTACAACAAAGTTTATTTGTGACCTATACCTTTGACATATGTATTGTGAGGACAACAAGACTGTATGTTTTACAAGTAATATTTGTATGAAGTTTCATAGCATTAGCTAAAAAGCAGCATGAGTTAGTTTTCAAACAAAGAAAACTAAGTACATCATTCTGTGACCTTAATGCTAGACCTCTGTGACAATATACAACTCCTTGAATGATTGGTAAAATTGACCAAACTTTGCTGCAACCAGGTGGGATACAGCCTGTGAATTGTAAACTTGACCTTTAACCTATATGCCCAAAGAAAGATAGAGCACTCCCTTTCGGTTATATAAAGTTTCATTGCATTAAGTCAAGTAGCTTTTGGAATCTTAGCAAGGAAACAAATACAAAGTCTACAGATAGATTAGTTTATGGATGAATGGACAGATGTAGAGACACAGTTAAATGAGAATGCCTCTATTTTGTAAGTAGGGATATAATTACTTACCTCGATCTTTCAGAGTACCTCGACTTGTTATACCTTCATACCACGCATAGGTATTGTACAATTCTAATTGTTGAAATAAGAATTTTATCAATGGTTAGTCTCAGTAGACAGAAAGTGACAGAAGGCTCAAGCTAATTTTTAAAGTTTGGCTCCAGCTAATTTCTAGAGTTATGTGATAAAAAGTCATACCTATAACCTACACAAGGGTTGTCTGGTAGTTCTTCTGTAACTGTTATTGGAGGAGAGTGGGTAGCTGCCAACTGAAACCCTACTGCTAGTACTATTAAACTCAGGAACACACCTAGAATAAATGGACATAACCCATTACCAGATGGCAAAATTTTAGACTGGTCTAAATTGAAAGGAGTTGCAGACGAAAATTCAAAGTTTATGAAATTTTACATTTTTTCAACTTTCTTGGTAGAAAACATCATACTCAGGGGAGTGATAAAGGACATCATAGTCCTCTTGTCTTAACAATTACGGCAAATTTCACAGATAGACTCGGTATCAAGTGCCAATGAACATTAACTCATTCCCATAAAGTGTAACTTTTTGATGCCTCTGAAGAAAAACATCAGGGAAAACATTGTGTAAAATGAAGAAATTGCTTGTTACAAGTCCTCACATGAGCTTAAATTCCAATGAAAAATGCTATGTTATTTTGTTTGATTTTCAACAGACAGTATAGCTGTAAAACAATGTGACCCCAATCTTTTGAAGTGGGGCATGAAAAGGAATGTTGTTCTAGCAAAGATGCATCGAAAATAAGCTCTGTTCACTGTGTAACTGCTCTTCTGAAAGTGAATTAACATTTCCAGATGCAAGAATACATGTTTCAAATTAGCAATCACAATATGTTATCCAGATGCTGACTTCTAAGAAAACACAAAGGCTATGGCAAAACGTTTTTTTTGTTGTTTTGTGAAAACAGTCCTGCCAAAAATAATTTCATAAAATTAGCTCATACCACACAATCCTGCATTTTTACACTAAAAGTAATGGGGTTTGAAATGGGTTAACCCTTTACTGTACAATTGTGCACAATTAATTGTGAATACAGTTGAAAGAAATTTCATGACTTAACCCTTTCCTGTTTAATCCCTGGTTTTTACGTCCTTGTGATTTTATACTTCAGAAAACATTGTGAGATAAGAAGAAATTGCTTGGTAACAAGCAATTTCTTCTTTTTCCACAATATTTTCTACCCTACTGAATGGTTATTTTTCAAAATAAATCCACTATAAATTGTCATCTGCAAAACCTTTGAAATTGGACAGGTCTAAAAAAAATTTAAAACAGGAAAGGGTTGAGTATACCTTAATGATTCATAAGGTTTTCCTTACCAGATTTCTATCATTTCAATGAAAGAACGTTCCATAGATTTCTTTCTGTTTTCATTGTTTGAGAGTATTTTAGATCAGGATCTTACCAAATAAACTTGCTAGAATTAATTTCCGTCTCCCTAATCTCTCAACAACAAATAAGGCTACTATGGTGAAAATAAAGTTGATAAATGCCGTTCCTGCAGCTAGCCATATAGCTGTGGTGGCATCTCGGAAACCAGACATCTTGATTATAGTTGCACTGTAATACCTTGATAAATAGAATAAAAATATTTAACAATAATTCAAAATTGATAAAGTATTTATGACAAAAAGTTTCACATGAGAAATTGAATATAAGAGAAACAACGAGGCATTGGCTTGGGCATCCTCACATGAGGCAAAGGATCCATTCCTTTCGATTGTATAGTTGAATGTGCTTTCAATTGTCCAGTTTAATATGCTTTCAATAGTCCACTTGAAAGTTAAACCTTGACATGCTGAACCAGGAATATTACTGTTTTGGCAGGAGGTATAGACAAAGATCAGCCTGCACATATGTGCAGTCTGATCTAAGTCTACATCACCTGTTTGTCCCTTTCAAGCAAGAGTTGTTTCTGAAATTTATTTTCTAAAGCAATATTGACCAACACATAGTGTTTTCAGTCCTTTCTGCCCTTTTATTCTAATACATTTCTGCAAAGGATTTTATTCAGTACGACAACAGTTAAGTTCAAGATAAGTATGAAAAGTTTGCCTAACCATTCTCTATCCACATATGAGCCTTGCCCTCATTGTGGCTTTGCCCCTTTTGATCCAAGAGCAAAGATTTTAGCAATGTTTATTGAGGTGAATTATTGGATTCTTTATTAATATTAAGGCTCTTATAAGTCCTTCTGATTTAAAAGGAGCACATTTTCAAAGTTTATTGATGTTTTTCAATTTTGATTTATTGTCTTGGCGACCAGAACTTTTATCAGATTTCAATTATTCTAGCTAATTTGAGAGACAACCACCTAAGAACCATTCTGCCTAATTCAGTTCAAATAGGCCTTGTACTTTTGCAGAAAATACCAAGTAAAGAAATCCTTCTTAATTTTTATTAGACCGATTTCCAGACAACAAAATTTTAGACAGGTCAAAATTGAGAAGTTGCAGACAACAATCTTAAGTGGAATGAATTTTAAAATCTTTACTTTTTTGATAGAAAACATTGTGGAAGAAGAAAATGCTTGTTACTAGCAATTTCTTCCTTTTCCAAAATGTTTTCTAAGGCTTTTTTCTTGAGGGACTTCAAAAAGTGTGATTGTGTTAAGTGGAAAGAGGTTAAGCCTGAGCTCGCCATAGGGGAAAGAGGTTAAGCCTGAGCTCTCCATAGGGGACCTAAGGTTATTGATTTTAGTAACTTTGACATAAAGGTTCAAATACTACCACAATATTGGAGACAAAAAATAGCAGCTACTTTAACCTTTGCCTGTTTTACAAAATTTTAGACTGCTCCAATTTCAAAGGTTTTGCAAATGACAATTTAAAGTTTATTTTTATTAGAAAATAATCTTTCAGTAGGGTAGAAAATATTGTGAAAGCAATTTCTACTTTTTCCACAATGTTTTCCGAAGTATGAAAAAATAGGGATGTAAAAACCAGTGATTGAACAGGAAAGGGTTAACCCTTGTCCTGCTGAATATTCATCCTTTCTTCACAAAATTCTGATTTTTTGTCAAACTTTGGTCTACTTTGTATTCAAATATTTCCACAAAACTAAAAGAACAAGCAGTCAGTGTAGACTAAGATCAGACTGCACGTATGTGCAGGCTGATCTTAGTCTATACACCTGCAGCAGCTATTGTCAAATCAGGAAACTCCAGGATCAGCATGACAAAGGTTAAAATAGCAGACCCAAATTATTGATGGATCATGATTGCCAACAAAAAATTGATAGGTCAATCAAATCATTCATTTTGACCAGAAGTGAACTTTGAACTCCGACATTAACGTTGGTTTGCTGACTTAAAATATCGAAACTACAACTTACTCAAGCCTCTGTTACAATGTTTAGGTCACAAACCATTAAAAAAAATTTTTAATTGAATGGTACTGGCCATATAAAATACCATTTAATATCTAAATAAATCTTCCTGTCAGAGCTCACTAGACATGGTATGGATACTTTTATGATTGCATAAATGCCTGACAGCTATTTAAAGCTTAAAGATATATGTAAAGCTTAAAGATATACTGTACTTACATGACTGTATTAATGCCGGACAACTGCTGGAAAAATTGCAATCCACATCCTACAATTAAAGCTCTACGGACTGGTGGTGTTCTCAATATCTTTAACAATACATTGGAACCTGTTGAATAAATCAAATTATTGTAAGCTAGAAGACAATGTTTCAAAAATGCAATTAAATTGAAACTAGAGCTGTCGCCCTCAAGGGCTGACGAGAATACCCCCCACACCGCTAAAAAGGCTTTTCTATGAAGGAGTGGAATTTAAAGGGGCATTTTATGACCCCTTTTTAAGTAGGAGTGGAAAAGTAGCAATTGTGTATGTAATTATGTTTTCAGCTTCTCTCCCCCCCCCCATCGCGTCTTTCTTTTGCAAGTCTCACTCTCCAACACTTCTGACCCTTGAAAGCTATGTACCAAGTATTAGAGAGGACGGAATTGTTCAGTTAATTGTTAATTGTAAATGACTTACAGCGTTTTGATGTCAAACATGTATATATACAAGATGATGTTACTTACCAAATTTGGTAACTCCCCTTATGGTTACTGAGTTTTGCAATTTTAAATTTTGACTACTCCCCCCCCCCCATTAAAAAGTTCAAAATGGCATAACTCTGAAACTAACGACTGGATCAAGATGAAAATTGCAGGTGCACAACTTCATATGATAGGAAACAACCTGATAAAATTTCAGCAAAATTGGTCAAAAAATGTGGGAGGAGAAGAGGACACAAAATTATGTCCACGGACGGACAGAGAGACGGACGGACAGACGGACGGACGGACGGACAACCTGATTCAAGTATACCCCCCCATAACTTCGTTGTGGGGGGTATAAAAATATGGCATAATTATAGAGTTGAAAACATTGTGAGAAAAGATAAAATTGCTTGTAACAAGCAATTTTTCCTTTTCTCACTATTCTTTCTATCCTATGTAGAAGTTTTATTTGTTACAAAAAAAAGTGAGCTGTCTATCTTCAAAATCATAGTGTAAGTCAGTTTACTGTTGTTAATTGTTGGACAAGCCAATAATGAGACTTCTAGATCAGAAGGAGTAATGATTGATTGATTGAATGCTTTTAAGAGTATTTCAGTCCTATTGCAGCAGCTTGAGCACCTAACAATGGATTCCTTGTGTTTCTCAAACCAGTACTACCACTGCATCCTTTCCTAGCCTCCAGCTGCTATCCCACATAGGTTTGCGATTATCCACCCATTTGTGAGAGACAAATGTTTGAAAAGGATATGTGCCACCTTTTAGACTATACACTAATGAAAAATACAAGGGGACAAATTTGTGAATAGAAAATATCTGGAAGCATCTCAGACTCAAACCCACCACTACTAAATCCAGAGTCCTAGCCTTAACAGTACATTTTGTTATTTCTAATGCATAATGTTCTAAATCTTACTTAACTCATTACAAGACAGAAAAATTTTAGACTGATCAAAATTGAAAGGGGTTGCAGACGACAATTTCAAGCATATGAAATTTTGATTTTAAAATCTTTCCAGAAGAAAACATTGTCGATAATGAAGAAATTGCTTTTCACAAGCAATTTTTTCATTTTCCACAACCTTTTTAGAAGCTTTTTCTTGGGGGTGTCTAAAGGCATCATTGAGTAGGAATGGGTTAACTTAATGCTCCTGATTTGAACATCTGAATATGGGTGATTGATTGAATGGAGTTAAAGCTACTTTTAACAGTATTTCAGTCATATCTCGGTGGCCAGAGAACCTAACCATGGATTCCTGGTATTTCTCACACTAGTACTACCACTACTGATACATCCTTTCCAAGCCTCCAGCTTCTCATCCAATTTAGGTTTAAGATTATTTACCCATTGGTAGGAGACAAATGTCAGAAAGGATATTTGCCACAACAAGAGATAAAACTATGAATAAGGAAGATTCTTCCAAAACTAATGAGGATGAAAAGGAGTGATTTATTTTCAAAATTTCCAAATATGTGTAATACAAAAACATTGAAGTCCACTAGGAATTAGAGATATCATTGAGAGTGATAAATACCCTAAATCAGCTCCTTTTGATTTAACTCTTTCCTGTTTTTCAAAATTTTAGACTTGTCCAATTTAAAAGAAGTTGCAGACGACAATTAAAAGTGAGTGCAATTTGAAAAGTAACCAACCTATAGGCATTAGGGTAGAAAATACTGTGGGATATGAAGAAATTGCTTGTTACAAGCAATTTCTTCTGATCCCACAATATTTTCTCAAGTATAAAAACTCAGGGACGTAAAATCCAGGGATTAACCAGGAAAGGGTTAATGTTGATGATATTATAGATTTTTTTAACTTTCTGGGTAGAAAACATTGTGGAAAATGAAGAAATTGCTTGTTACAAGCAATTTCTTCATTTTACACAATGTTTTCCCAATTGTTCTTTCTTGGAGGGCATCAAATGGCGTCATTGTGTGGGTATGGTTTAAGACTTTTTTTAATGAGGCTACACACTTTGTTGCCCAATATTCCACATGGGCCTCTTACATCAACTTTTTACAAGGTTTACAGAATAACAAAGATCAATTATAAAAGTAATGTAAAAACACTATTATTACATTTATTTCACCTGAAAAGCTATTATTTTTCTAATCCTTTTCAGTACAGTTCAGTCACTGGTTTATGCCCGTATACTTTCATATAAGAGGCAAAAGTAAAGATTCATTTTAAAAAGATTGTCTCTTGTCCTCCTAACTGAAAGGAGTTTCAAATTTTGAAGTGTTGTCTGCAACTCCTTTCAATTTGGACCAGTCTAAAATTTTGCAATACCATAATTTGTTAGATACCAAGTCTTTCTGTGAGATTTGAATCTTACTGATGCAGTATTTCATGAGAAAAAAGTGAACAAGACTTTTCATCGAAAACACAACAACTCTGTGAAAAGTCCAAAAGGATTTGAAGCTAATGCACATCGGTGCTTGATACCGAGTCTATATGTGAAGTTTGCAGTAATTGTTGAGAAAATTTGCCGTCAACAGAACAGGGGATGAATTGACTGAGAGACCAACTAACCAACCAATAGAAATAATGACTCCATAATATCCCCAAAACTATGTTGTATAAAATACTTGTGATCTGAACTTTGAGCTATTAAACAATTAAACCATTCCCACTCAATGACACTTTAGAAGCCCAAAAAAACAATTTGGAAAATATTGTGGAAATGAAGAAATTGCTTGTTACAAGCAATTTCTTCATTATCCACAATGTTTCCTACCCAAAATATAAAAAAAATGCTAAGTTTCATAAGCTTTGAAATGTCGTCTGCTACTCCTTTCAATTTGGATTATTTTAAAATTTTGTCATCTGGTAATGGGCTAATAAGACTGAAACCTTACAGAGGAGAAATGCATTTAATGGCAGCATAATCACAAATGTATGGACATAACCTTCAATGATTGTTTATCTTTATTATGGTACAAATATTTCTGTTCCTAACAACATTAAATTGAGGTTGGACAAACTTCTTGTCCTGCTTTCATTACCATTACAGTCCACTTTAATCCATTCCCACATAGTCCTGCTTTTTACACACCTCAAAGAAACAACTTGGAAAACATTGTGGTAAATGAAGAAATTTCTTGTCACAAGCAATTTCTTCATTATCCACAATGTGTTCTACCCCAAAATACCAAGATTTTCACATTTTTATCATCTAAAAAATGACGTCTGCAACTTCTTTCAATTTGGACCAGTCTGAAATTTTGTTGTGTGGGAACAGGTTAATAACTTACAAACTGTGAACCCTGAATTTGATAGATGTGAAATTCCTGAGCAGACTGACCTCATAGCTCAATTGATAGATAATTAAAAAAATTATTGATGTATAAAACCATTCATATAGACTGGAAAATGATCTTTGAACTCAAGATTTAGGTTTAGTAATTTTGTTGGTTTGGAAATTTAATAGAAGTAACTACAGCTTGTAGTTAACCCTTTACGGTTCAAATATAGGATTTTATGTTCCTGTGATTTTATACTTGAGAAAACATTGGGGTAAAAGAAGAAATTGCTTGTAACAAGCAATTTCTTCTTTTTCCACAATGTTTTCTACCCTATTGAATGGTTATCGTTCAAATTAAATCCACTTTAAAATATCGTCTGCAAAACCTTTGAATTTGGACAGGTCTAAAATTTCCAAAAACGGGAAAGGGTCAAGACACTAATGTTGCCAAAAATATGCTTCTTATTCTATGTTGTGGTTGGTGGGATAAATGACAGGAAACCATGGTTAGGTGCACCAGCCTCTGTGATATAAATGAAAAAGTGTTGGAAATGGTGTTAAACCCAATACAGCCAATCAAAATCTTTTATATACATGTATCTCTTACATGTTCTGCTCCTGATAATTGCTGAATTGAATAAGTTGAAAAAAACTGTAGATTGCAGCATTAAAAAAATAATTATGTAGAATACTCTGGTATATCTATTTGTTGATTAACCCTTTCCTGTACAAATCTGGGATTTTATGTTGCTGTGATTTTAAACTTGAGAAAATATTGTTGAAAAAGAAGAAATTGCTTGTAACAAGCAATTTCTTCTTATCCCATAATGTTTTCTACCACATTGGATTATTTTATTTCAAATTGCGTCCAATTTTCGTTGTTGTCTGAGACTTCTTTCAATTTGAACAAGTCTAAATTTCAAACAAGAGCCGTTAGAGAAGGATTATACTCCCCAAATAAGGTTTTTGTCACAAAACTGTATGCCATTATTGGACAAAAAACATTTTATTGAATGCAACTATAGTTTGAGTGTTCACAGGCCTGATTCTAGTAAAATTCAATATCATTGTATGGTAAAGGGTTAGATATTTTACCTTGACTAACAAAGTTATCAATGAAAAATGTCTCCATACAAAAAATGAAGACTCTAACTTGAGTAGTCTTGCAGAAACAATAGACTGATTTATTTTAGAGTAGGATATATACAAAATGTAAAGCTACATGGCATTAAGCATGTAAGGCTCATAGGGTCAAAAATTGAAATAAACATAACCTAAGACATTTAATAAACAGCATTTATGTAAAGTAACAAGAAATTTTGGCAATTTATAAAGGAGGTATATTTGAAAATTAATGACCTTGACAAATGACATTGAACCAACAGAAAGTCCATGTCATAAGCAATGCACATGTAAAATATCAAGGCTATATCACTTACCATTGTATACTTATGGGATAAGTTAAAGTTAAACATTTCGAAATTTGATCTTGAGAAATGACCTTGACCTTGACAGATGACATTGAACTTAATACCAACAGAAAGGTCATGTTATAAGCAATGCTGATGTGAAATATGAAGGCTATGTCACTTACCATTGTAAACTTATAGACAATGTTAAAGTTAAGGTTTTGAAAATGATGACCTTGAGAAATGACCTTGATCTTGACAGATGACCTTGAACTTAGTACCAACAGAAAGTCCATGTCATAAGCAATGCACATGTAAAATATGAAGGCTATATCACTTACCATTGTATACTTATGGGCTATGTTAAAGTAAAAAATTTTGGAATTTTGACCTTGAGAAATGACCTTGACAGATGAACTTGAACTTAGTACAAACAGAAAGGTCATAAGCAATGTGAAATTTGAAGGTTATATCACTTACCATAGTATACTTATGGACAATGTTAAATTCAAAAAATTCAAAATTTTGACCTTGAGAAACGACCTTGACCTCAACTGATGACCTTGAACTTAATGCCAACAGAAAGGTTTTGTCGTAAACAATTCACATGTGAAATATAAAGGCTATATCACTTACCATTGTAAACTTATAGACAAAGTTAAAGTTAAGTTTTTCGAAATTCTGACCTTGACACATGACCTTGACCTTGACTAATGACCTGAACTTAATACCAATAAATAGGCTTTGTCACAAGCAATGCACATGTGAAATATGAAGACTTTATCTGTAACCAATCAAAAGTTATGGCCAATATAAGTTTCTGCAGGACAAAAAGAGAGCTTACATAAAGCTAATTACATTATGGCCCCTTTTTTACATGACACGTTTTTTTAAACGTAAATTTTCGATAGTTTAAGGTCAAGAGGATCTGATTTGCTACTCAAATATGAAATTTCATAAGATTCTGACTATTTGGCTTGGAGAAATTGGCAAAAAACTAATTTTTACATTAAGGCCCCTTTTTCCATGACGCAACTTTGAATTGAGAAAATTCAAAAACGGTCTCTTGGAAATTTGCTAGGAAAATTATATATGAAGTTTCATCCAATTAGGCCCAGGGTTCCTGAGAAATGATGTTGGACAGACGGACGCGCGCATAAGCCCGCGACTATATGCTCCCCCGAAAAAAATTTCCGGGAGCATAAAAACGGGAAAGGGCTAAAACTTCCAAAAACAGTGAATTGAAGACCATGGAGTTCACAACACAAAATCATGCACTGATACAGGGGAGGAAGAGAGGGTCTTAACCACGACCTAAGCCCACCCTACCCCTCTTGCATTGGTGCATTGGTCCAGTAAATGGAAATGAAAGTTTCATACACATGACATTGTAATAAAATTAGAGTGTTTTTGTTAGGAAAATAGCTAGTTCTGCACATTCAAAATAGATATTCTTTATCTGTAGTTTATATAGGGTAAACTCCACTCCGGAATTACTTACGGGTGGTTGTACCCTAAAGTAGTCCATTAAGAAAATTTGATCTCCTCCTTTTGTCATGCTGTTTTAACGTTTAATCAACAGCAAGTTGCTTGATGTTAGGTTCTGCAGAGTGAGAGATCACTGCTGCATGTCATGCATGTGATTCAAAGCTTTAATCAGGGAACTATTTCCTTGTAGAAACTGAAATTTGAAGGTGGTACCCTACAAGACTTTCACTACTGAGCCTAAACAATTTCATGGGTTGATGTGCAGTATGAAGATTTGCAAAAAACTTTATCCCTAATGATACCAATTTCCTGGCCTGTAATTCAAGATCAAAGACCACTCTTTAAGACGGACTAAGATTTAAGGCCCAACGAAACTTTTGGGAGGAGCTACACATTGTGAAAATGGGCCCTTTTGCTCTTTATTCAATGAGGCAAAAACGGACAGGAGTGTAACCATAAGGCCTTCAAAAAAAGGGCCCAATTCTCCCTAAAATGCATTAAACCTTGTCATGCTGAACCCAGAATATTCCTATTTTGGCAGGAGGTATAGACAAAGATCAGCCTGCACATAAGAGCAGTCTGATCTGGGTCACCACCTCCTGTTTGTCCCATTTAACCCTTTCCTGGTTTTTGAAATTTTAGACTGGTCCAAATTGAAAGAGGATGCAGACAACAATGAAAATTGGATGCAATTCCAAATAAAACCATCCTATGTGGTAGCAAACATTGTGGAAAAAGGAGAAATTGCTTATTATAAGTAATTTCTCCTTTTTCAACAACGTTTTCACAAGTATAAAATCACAGAGATGTAAAATCCCGGTTCCAGGAAAGGGTTAAGCCAGAGTAATTAAGAATCTATTATCAAAAGAAATATTGACCCTCATTATGACCTTCCAGTGCTGTCAGTCCTTTGGTTTTGAAGCAATCCTTTATAGGATTTTAATTCAGCATGACAATGGTTAAGAGCTGTCTCATTCAATAGTATTAATTTCTCTTTTGAAAATGAACACACATACCAAGTTTTAAGTGAATAACTTTAACAACAACAGGGAAATGACCAAGTTTATCATGTCTAAAATGACAATAATACATCAACATCAAAACCATACATCACTCTTTCTATTTTTGATCTCTACAGAATGTATAGGTTAACCCTTTCCCGTTTTTTAAAATTTTAGACTGGTCCAAATTGAAAGAGGTTGCAGACGACAATAAAAATTGGATGCAGTTTTAAATCAAACCATCCTAAGTGGTAGAAAATATTGTGGTACAAGCAATTTCTTCTTTTACCACAATATTTTCTTGAGTATAAGATCACAGCCACGTAAAATCCCGGGTTTGTCCAGAAAAGGGTTAGGTGCAATACTATTCTAAATTAACAGAAGTGTAAAGGCATTTAGAATAGCAATCTCATAATGATAGGAACATGTACTTCATAGTCTATCATTAATTCTTATTGTTACATTTTTCCATCCATATCTCTGTCAACTTTGGTCAGATTTCTTTTTCCAGATATATCTTGTTGACCTTTGGCCACATTTTTTTCCACCTACATCTCTGTCACCTTTGGTCAGATTTCTTTTTTCTGACAAATCTTGTTGACCTTTGGTCACATTTTTTTGCCCACATTTTAATTATGAACCCTTGTCATGCTGAACCCAAAATATTCCTGTATTGGCAGGAGGTAAAGACAAAGATCAGCCAGCACATACATGCAGTCTGATCTTTGTCTACACTCCCTGCTTGTCCAATTCAAGCTAGAATAGTAATTGAAATCAATTTTCAAAGAAATATTGACCAACAACTATGCTTTCAGTCCTTTGATTTTATTCAGCATGACAAGGGTTAAATTCAAATTCACCCAGAATTATATATCATAAATCCTTTGAATATCTGTTAGAAGGTTACATTATGGAGACATCAATTTTAAAAAAAAAAGGTTATTAAAGGGCCTTTTTTTTTCTTATTTTAACCCTTTCCTGATCGATATCTGGGTTTTACATTGTTGTGTTTTTATACTTGAGAAAACATTGTGGAAAAAAATTGCTTTCTACAAGCAATTTCTTCTTTTTCCACATTATTTTCTACCCTACAGAATGATTATTTTTGGTATCTTTCAATTATCATCTGCAAAACCTTTGAAATTGGCCCAGTATAAAATTTCAAAAAACGGGAAAGGGTTAATAGTGAAAACTCTTTTAGTACCTATATCAATATCTGCTTTAACAACAAAATTTGCACTAAAACATGTAGCTATTCTGTAAGTGTGTGTGTGTGTTTACAAGAAGTGGTGTATAGCTTAACCCACTACCAGACATAAAAATTTTAGACTGTTCAAGATTCAAAGAGGTTGCAGACAACATTTTTGTTGATGAAACCTTATTTTTTTTTTATTATTTTATTTTTTTTTTTTTGGGGGGGGGGTCTTTTTAGGTTGAAAACATTGTGGATAATGATGAAATTGCTTGTATGACAAGCAGTTTCTTCATTGTCCACAATGTTATCTTAAGATTTTTTCTTTGGGGCATCAAAAAGCATTATAGTTTGGGAATGGGTTGAAGATCACAGGTTTAAAAGGCTTAACTTTCTTAAATTACTCACAAAGAAAGTCACTAACACTTAAACCTTACTTTAAAAGGTCCTTCAAAGATACTTAAATAAGTGCCTTTTTACTACATGAATGTATTTAAACTTATCCAAATCATTTAGAGGCTTAGAGGCTTGACTAAGGTAGAATAAAAATATTGACAAGATGTGTTTGTGAAACACAATGCCCCGCCTAAACGTTTGACCTTGGTATGTGTACTTGACCTTATCACATGACTTTGACATGAGGAGATGCGTATATGAGCACTGTATCTTGAATAGGCTGGTAGTAATTGGCAATGTTAAGTTTTTTGGTTAAGTTTGCAGACAGACTGACAGACAGACAGACGGACAACGGTAAAACATTATGCCCCGATCTTTCGAAGCGGGGCATAAAAAATATCTTCTTGTTGTTACTTTTTACATTCTCCTCTTATTTGATACCTATCACATAATCATTTAAAATGATTGTTTACAAGAAATAATCATCAACTTAGAGGAAATTGTCATAAGAACTCTTGCACATTTCAGTTAATGAGACTGAGTGTTTTTCTGTCATAAACTAAAATGAGGTCCTCTATTGGGAGGGGGGGAGCAGTTGTTTTAGCAAAAATACTGAAATTTATTTCTATTGTGTCAACATGATTTCAGTATTCTAGAAGGTGTTACGTAAATAAACTTTTTGACTTGTCATATGTTTTAACCCATTTCCATACAATACCGCTTTTTTACGTACCTCTAATAAACTACTTGGAAACATGATGTGGAAAATGAAGAAATTGCTTGTCACAAGCAATTTCTTCATTATCCACAATCTTTTCTACCCCAAAAACCCAGATTTTCTGATTTTTTGTCTACTAAAAGAATTTGTCTGCAACTTCTTTCAATTTGGACCAGTTGTGTGGGTATGGGTTAAGAAAGCATACAGTTATGGTTATCTGTTTTTCCTCTTTTCTAAAGTTTTCTCCCTCTTTTTACAAGATATTGGGGTTGATGTTGTAAGTGTTAACCCATTACAGGACAACAACAAGAGGCCCAGTGGGCCTTAACGGTCACCTGAGTAAAAGAGCACCAAGACAAGTGATTTTGTTTGAAAGAATTAGAAAAAGGTTTGGTTGAAATCCCCTCAGTAGTTCTTGAGAAGAAGATAAAAATGTTTAAAAGTTACCAAAAATGACCCCCTTTTGGTCCCCATTTTAGGCACCCCTGACCTCCAGCCTTTTAATTTTCACAAATCTGTATAATCAGTACCAAATGATGCTTTTCACCAAGTTAGTTTGATTGAAATTGGCTTTGTACTTCATCAGAAGAAGATGAAAATGTGAATTTTTTAACAAGATGAACTTTGACCTCTGGGTGTGGCCCCATACATGACCCCAGGGGCATGAATTTCACAATTTATAATATACCTGTCCTAGTTGTCATGCACACAGAATATTTAAGCTCTGGCATTAACGGTTTATTAGAAGAAGATTTTTAAAGAAGTACCAAAAATTACACCTTTTTGGCCCCTATTTGGGCCCCTATGACCCCCAGAACCCCTATTTTCACAAACTTGAATTGGCATCCCCAATGATGCTTTCTACCAAGTTTGGTTGAAATCCACCCAGTAGTTCTTGAGAAGAAGATGATATAATTAAAAGTTACCAAAAATGACCCCCTTTTGGTCCCCATTTTAGGGCCCCCTGACCCCACAGCCTTTTTATTTTCACAAATCTGAATAACCATTACCAAATGATGCTTTTCACAAAGTTTGTTTGAAATTGGCTTTGTACTTCATCAGAAGAAGATGAAAATGTGAATTTTTTAACATGATGAACTTTGACCTCTGGGTGTGAACCCATACATGACCCCAGGGGCACGAATTTCACAATTTATAATATACCTGTCCTAGTTGTCATGCACACAAAATATTTAAGCTCTGGCATTAACGGTTTATTAGAAGAAGATTTTTAAAGAAGTACCAATATTAACCTTTTTGGCCCCTATTTGGGCCCCTATGACCCGCAGAACCCCTATTTTCACAAACTTGGATTGGCATTCCCCAATGATGCTTTCTACCAAGTTTGGTTGAAATCCGCCCAGTAGTTCTTGAGAAGAAGATGAAATAATTAAAAGTTACCAAAAATTACCCCCTTTTGGTCCCTATTTTAGGGCCTCCTGACCCCCCAGCCTTTTCATTTTCACAAATCTGAATAACCATTACCAAATGATGCTTTTCACCAAGTTTGTTTGAAATTGGCTTTGTACTTCATCAGAAGAAGATGAAAATGTGAATTTTTTAACATGATGAACTTTGACCTCTGGGTGTGAACCCATACATGACCCTAGGGGCATGAATTTCACAATTTATAATATACCTGTCCTAGTTGTCATGCACACAAAATATTTAAGCTCTGGCATTAACGGTTTATTAGAAGAAGATTTTTAAAATTGTACCAAAAATTACCCCTTTTTGGCCCCTATTTGGGCCCCTATGACCCCCAGAACCCCTATTTTCACAAACTTGAATTGGCATCCCCCAATGATGCTTTCTACCAAGTTTGGTTGAAATCCGCCCAGTAGTTCTTGAGAAGAAGATGAAATAATTAAAAGTTACCAAAAATTACCCCCTTTTGGTCCCCATTTTAGGGCCCCCTGACCCCACAGCCTTTTTATTTTCACAAATCTGAATAACCATTACCAAATGATGCTTTTCACAAAGTTTGTTTGAAATTGGCTTTGTACTTCATCAGAAGAAGATGAAAATGTGAATTTTCTAACATGATGAACTTTGACCTTTGGGTGTGGCCCCATACATGACCCCAGGGGCATGAATTTCACAATTTATAATATACCTGTCCTAGTTGTCATGCACACAAAATATTTAAGCTCTGGCATAAACGGTTTATTAGAAGAAGATTTTTAAAGAAGTACCAAAAATTACCCCTTTTTGGCCCCTATTTGGGCCCCTATGACCCCCAGAACCCCTATTTTCACAAACTTGAATTGGCATCCCCCAATGATACTTTCTACCAAGTTTGGTTGAAATCCGCCCAGTAGTTCTTGAGAAGAAGATGAAATAATTAAAAGCTACCAAAAATTACCCCCTTTTAGTCCCCATTTTAGGGCCCCCTGACCCCACAGCCTTTTTATTTTCACAAATCTGAATAACCATTACCAAATGATGCTTTTCACAAAGTTTGTTTGAAATTGGCTTTGTACTTCATCAGAAGAAGATGAAAATGTGAATTTTCTAACATGATGAACTTTGACCTCTGGGTGTGGCCCCATACATGACCCCAGGGGCATGAATTTCACAATTTATAATATACCTGTCCTAGTTGTCATGCACACAAAATATTTAAGCTCTGGCATTAACGGTTTATTAGAAGAAGATTTTTAAAGAAGTACCAAAAATTACCCCTTTTTGGCCCCTATTTGGGCCCCTATGACCCCCAGAACCCCTATTTTCACAAACTTGAATTGGCATCCCCCAATGATGCTTTCTACCAAGTTTGGTTGAAATCCGCCCAGTAGTTCTTGAGAAGAAGATGAAATAATTAAAAGCTACCAAAAATTACCCCCTTTTGGTCCCCATTTTAGGGCCCCCTGACCCCACAGCCTTTTTATTTTCACAAATCTGAATAACCATTACCAAATGATGCTTTTCACAAAGTTTGTTTGAAATTGGCTTTGTACTTCATCAGAAGAAGATGAAAATGTGAATTTTCTAACATGCTGAACTTTGACCTCCGGGTGTGGCCCCATACATGACCCCAGGGGCATGAATTTCACAATTTATAATATACCTGTCCTAGTTGTCATGCACACAAAATATTTAAGCTCTGGCATTAACAGTTTATTAGAAGAAGATTTTTAAAGAAGTACCAAAAATTACCCCTTTTTGGCCCCTATTTGGGCCCCTATGACCCCCAGAACCCCTATTTTCACAAACTTGAATTGGCATCCCCCAATGATGCTTTCTACCAAGTTTGGTTGAAATCCGCCCAGTAGTTCTTGAGAAGAAGATGAAAATGTTTAAAAGTTAACGGACGACGGACGACGCACAACGACGGACAAACGATGATTGCAATAGGTCACCATGACCATTCGGTCAGGTGACCTAAAAATTAGATCAAAATCAAAGAAGTTGAAGATGACATTTTTTGTTGGGGAAATTTTAAAAAATCCCTGCCTTTAGGAGTAGAAAGCATTGTGGATAATGAAGAAATCGCTTGTAACAAGCAATCACTTCATTTTCCGCAAAGTTTTCCAACATATTTTTTTCCTTGGGAGCGTCAAAGAGCGTCATTGTGTGGGAATGAGTTAATCCATCAATAATAACATTTAAGTACATTTTTCTTGTCATGCAATAAATGTTTGACAGAAAACAACCCTGTATAGACATTAAAAGATACAGACATCAAAGACTTAGACATTCATGTTCTTGAGACTATCACATGAGATATCAAAGTAAGTCAATATCTGTTTCTTAGCCACATTTCATTTTTCAGTCAAACAATTCTAAGTGAGAATGAAATTTTAGATCAGCCCAAATTCATAGAAGTCACAGACGACAATTTTAACCCACTCCCAACCAATCCCTCCTTTTTACACCCCTCAAGCAAAAAGCTTTGGAAATCAATGAGGAAAATGAAGAAATTGCTTGTATCAAGCAATTTCTTCATTATCCACAATGTATTCTATCCAAAAAGAAGAAAAAAATTAAAATCCATCAATTTGGAGTTGTCATCTGCAGCTTCTTTCAATTTGGACCAGTCTAAACTTCTGTCATGTGGGAATGGGTTGAGTTGATGAAATTTTGAAAAAAAACTTTTGTCTTTTTGGATGGAGAACATTGTGGAAAATGAAGAAATAGCTTGTAACAAGCAATATCTTCATTTTCCACAATGATTTCCAAAGTTTTATATCGAGAGGGCATTTAAAAGCATCACTGTGTGGTAATGGTTTAAGTCATAATCAGATGACAAAATTTGGAACTGGTGCAAAATCAAGAATTAGCAGACAAGTGGTTAAATATATCTATCTTTCTGAATGGAAAGCAATACAGAAGAAACTGCAGGCAAAATTTTAAACTGATGAAATCTTAAAAACCTGTGTCAGTGTGGTGGGAAGCATTGTGAGAAATGAAGTTGCTTTTTTTTTATATGCAAATGAAATACAGACTGCTTTTTTTAATAATGTTTTTTTACAGAATAAAGAAATAAATGGCTGAGCAGTTGGTGCATTAACCCTTTAAAAATTTTCAACTGGTCTAAATTGAAAGAGGTTGCACAAAACTATGAAAAAGATTGGATTCAGTTTGTACAGGAAAGGGTTTAAAAAACAAATTGCCTTGCTAGAAAACTATTATGACTTATGCTAAACCATCATACAAAGCTGAAACAACATTGAAAACCTTTAACCTACTGCCTCAATACCTTGCTTTTTTTTAAATCCTTAAGAAGATAGTTATGGTAAACAACGTGGAAAATGAAGATTGAAATTGCTGATTACAAGCGATTTCTTTATTTTCCACACTAGTTTCTTCCCAGAAAGACAGAGATATTTGAAATCTTACCAACTTGGAATTGTAATCTTTTAATTCTTTTAATTTGCAATAGGGTAAAATTTGTTGTCCTATATTGGGTTAACCCATTACAAATTTACAAATTAAATTTTATGAAATTTTACATATTTTCAACTTTCTTGAGAGAAACATTATGGAAAAATTAAGAAATTGCAAGCAGTTTTTTCATGTTACACAATCTTTTACAACTTTCGGTTAAAGAAATCGTTTCCAGTACTTGTCAAATAGGGATTGTATCAAAACAATGACCTTTTAGAAAAATACTTGTCCTCTGTTAAATCCAGAAAATTCGATAAAAGTGCAGAATTCTTATCAAGGTCAATTCCACAGAAAACCATAATTCACCATAAAAATTCACCTACCAGCAAGGTTTTTTTCTCTCTTGTCCTCTTCCACAGATATTTGTACCTCCTTCATTTCATCTTCAATATCTGAAGAGCCTCGTATTGTCATGAGCACGGTGCGAGCCCTCTCTTCCCTGCCATTTGCTACCAACCATCTAGGACTCTCCGGCAGAAACATGAATCCAATAAACTGTATGATGGAGGGCACTGCAGCTAGCCCAAGCATGTACCTGTATTAGTGAATAGTAATCAAATTTGGCAATACTCTAGACAATATCTCAGACTGGCATTTAACCCATTCCCACACTGTGATACTTTTGGATTCCCCCCAAGAACAGCAATTGGGAAAACATTGTGTAAAATGATAAAATTGCTTGTAACAAGCAATTTCTTCATTTTGCACAATGTTTTCTACCCAGAAAGTTGAAAAAATCTAGAATTTCATCAACTTTGAATTGTCGTCTGCAACTCCTTTCAAAATAGACCAGTCTAAAATTTTGTAATCTGGTAATAGGTTAAACTCAGAAATAAAACAATGTTAGATTACAAATTACAAATCATTTGAGGGTTAATTGCGATGAGTTCTAAGTGTCTATACAGGTAAATGAAATACTGTTCAAAGTGTCTATACATTGGACAGACACTTATACAGTATCGCAATTAACCCTCAATATGGTCAAGGACATAAAACAATCAGCAAATCAATGGTAGGTGCCAGAGGCATTGTAACTGCAGCTTGAATAAGCTGCAGCTATGAAGATTAAGTAGCCTATCGAAATTAAAAGATATTGCAGTCAACACTATAAAGTTGTTTAAATTTTTAAAAAATCACTTACGGTAGAAAACATTGTGGACATAAAAGAAATTTTTTGTGACAGTTTTTTTCCAAGCTTCTTTCAAGATGGGCATAAAAATGAGATTATGTGGGAGATTTAAAGTAGTGACTGGTCAATTGTCCCTTGTCCTGCTGAATTACAAGACAGGTAGGCAGCACGGAATAAGATAAGACTGTATGTATAATATGCAGGCTGATCTTTGTCTTTGCCAGGGCTAATGCTTGAGTCCCACTGACTCCCTCTATGTAGGAAAGGATATGTACCGCTGCCACACAAAGTTTGAAGTAAATATTAATTCATATAGTTTTAGATAGTAGACAACAACAACGATAATGACGACGATGATGACACAAAGGCTATAGCAATACCTTGGGTTTCTCAGAAAACAGCTGAGCTAAAAATGTGCAATTATGAAGATTGTTTATATTAGGAAAGGGAAATTTGATGCTGGTCACTTAATGAAGTGGTTGCCTAATAGAGGTGGTCACTTAACCCATTCCAACATTACAAAAATTTAGACTGGTCCAAATTGAAAGGTGTTGCAGACGACATTTTAAAGTTTATGAAAACTTAGATTTTTTCAACTTTCTCGGTAGAAAACATCATGTAAAATTAAGAAATTGCTTGTGACAAGCAATTTCTTCATTTTACACAATGTTTTCTCAGTTGTCTTTCTTGAGGGGCGTCCAAAAGCGTCACTGTGTGGGAATGGGTAAAACAAGACTGATAGTACATAAGATACATCAATGAAATATTTAGGATTCAAACACCCTATTTTGACTCTTAGAAATTTCTCCCAAGGTTGTCAAAATGTTTATATTATAGGGTAGAAAATATTGTGGGTAATGAAGATAATGCTGGGTTCCGGCACCATCTTCATTAACAACATTTTCTAGAAATTTATCTTTCCACTGTTTTTTGCGGACAAATTCATTTTAATTCTACACAAGTAGAAAATAACTTCTTGCATGTCCAGAGACACATCGAAAAAATCTATATTTTGACATCACTGCCTCAGTGAGGAAAAACCTTGAGTGTGTCTTAATTTGGGAGTAAAAAGAATCCACAACTTGATTATCCACAATGTTTTCTACCGCAAAAGAAATGAAAAATTAAATTACATCAACTAAAAATTTTGGTCTGCAACATCTTTGAATTTTGGCCAGTCTAATTTTTTGTTGTCTGATAATGGGTTAAGGGGCATAAAAGAGCAAGTTGTGTAGGAAGCTTTGTAATTTGAGAACTAAAAAAAGGTTTACTCAAAATTAAGTAAGTTATGATTCAATTTTATCCATTAGACTATGCAACTGCCATCAATGCAACTTGAATAAGTTTATACTTGAGTATCACTTGAACCTCTAATGTCAATGATAACAGAAAACATTCAAGCAGTTTTCACCCATCTCTTATTACACTGAGCACCAAAGTTTGATAATCTGTTTATTTAATTCCTTACTTATTTACAATGTTTGGTGTGATTACATCAAGCCTGTTCAGACTGCACTAACTATGTTTGACTCTTTGCTTTTGTTGGGTTTATTAATATAAAACAGGCATTATACCTTTCTGCAAACCCTTAGTCTTTAAAACACTAACCGTTTTTTGGCCTATTAGGCTGTAATCAATTATTTAGGGCTCTACAGACTGTCAGCATTTAGGGAGAAGTGACTTCTCCCTAGTCTGAGAATTAGGAGAAGTCTGTCAAAATATGGAGAAGTGGTGAGACTTTCATGAGAAGTTGGATTGACTTCAAAAATAAGTCCTTGCATATTTTCCTTATTTCTATAGGAAAACAAGAAGGCTATTGGTCCGAAAGCGCTCATCTGAGACAAAGCTTAGGAATATCAAACACAGGGCACTTTTGAAGGGAGTCACCAGTTGGTAGCAGCATATGTTATATAAAACTTTTAAGCTTGCTGATTGTTGTAAGAAAATTTTGAATAACATTTTCTTCTTTGTTTCTATATAAATTAAGGTGTGCTCTGGATGAGTAAAAAAAAAAATCTCTTAATTTCTATGTAAGCATGTAGGAACATAGATGAAATTAAAAAATAAACAAAGGAGCATCAAATGAACGAAATTTGCAATAGTTCACTTCGAGATTCTACATACCATAAAATAAATGCTCAAAATTATCTGAATTTGGAGAAGATCTTTAAAGCTTTCCTTCTTTCTTTTCAAGATTTTCAACAATGTTTTTATGTTAAAAATAGGCTGTGCCCATTCAAAGCCCAAACATGAATAAAGGATCATCACATGAACAACCTTACAGAAGCTCACTAGGAGGTTCTGCATAATACCAGTAAATATCAAATGCTCTATGCTTTTTCATTTCAGAGTAGGAGATTAGAAAGTTTTGCTTCTTTGTTTCAATGCTAAAATAGGGTGCACCCAGCCGAGGTCCAAATATGAAACAAAGAATATCACAAACTTTGTACCAGTTCACTTGGAGAATGTACATACAAAATATTTATACCCTAGGCTTTTTGATTTAAGAGAAGAAAATTTTTAAAAGTTTTCCTTCCTTGTTTTCATGTAAAATAGGGTGGACCCTGGTAGAGCCAATATTGGACACATTTGAACAAATTTTATAGATGTCCCCAAAGAAGTGCTGTATTCATAATATCAAAGCTCCCAGTCATCTAGTTTCAGAGAAGATTTTAATTTTTCCTTCTTTTTTTCTATCAAAATAGGATGTGCCCGGGTAGAGCCCAATCATGACCCAAGGGACATCATATAAACAAACTTGATAGAGGTTCCCTTTTCGATGCTGAATACCAAATATCAATACTCTAGGCATTCTCATTTCAGAAAGGAGATTTTTAATTTTTCCTCTTTTTTTTCTATCAAAGTAGGATGTGCCCAGGTGGAGCCCATCATGACCCAAGGGACATCATTTAAACAACTTCAATAGATATCCTCTTGGAGGTGCTGCATATAAAATTATCAAACCTCTCGGTCTTCTTGTTTCAGAGAAGAAGACTTTTAAAGATTTCATTATTTTCACCCTTTTTTGTTGCTATTGCAACCAGAATGAAGGGTGGATTTCCATTATTTGAACAATTTTAGAAGAGCTTCACCAAACAAATATTCCTGCCAAGTTTTATCAAGATTGGCCCACTGGTTCAGGAGGCGAAGATGTTTAAAGAAATTGTTGATGGACACACATCGCTGACAACGACACCGGACTTTGAGGTGATCACAATAGGTCATCTTGAGCACTTCATGCTCAGATGAGCTAATAAAAGTAGATTTATAACTAAGCAGTTGCATTTTATTTAATATTATAACCAATTAACTTGAAAAGTACAGCTCATTCTTCCAGTCCTTATTACAGAGATCTTATTCCTGTGAACATTTTTTTATGGTTTTCAGGTTTGAAAATTAACAAATGTGATTCTCAATTTACTATCTCAAAATTTTGCATATAGATTGATTTATATTCTCAATGATCAAAAATGGTGATAATGAATAATTTTCAAACAGTGTACAGGTGGTCTTAATTACAAAAATTGATTAGTGTCTCTATATGAAGCAGTAAATGAGAGATCATCATTATTTTTATTTCATTCAAAGTCTTCAACTAACCTGTTTAGAAACATAAAAATGGATAAAAAATGTATGTCATTAACTGATCTAAAAAGGTATTTTCTTGGTGACTTTGATTGCCCATTGATTAGCAACTCAGCCGAGTTTTATGAAACAGGGTGACTTTTTCCCTTTAATGTTAAAGAGTCACACTTAGCAGAGCCCTTCTATTTCTTCATACTTTGGTTTGCGTAATCTTCAGAGATGAATGATAGATGTGAAACAAGGGATTTGCCAATCCATCATATAACCCATTCCCAAACAATCCTGCTTTTCTACACTCCTCAAGAAAAAAGTTTAGGAAAAAGTTATGTAAACCAAGAAATTGCTCATCACAAGCAATTTCTTCATTATCCACACTGACTTCTACCCAATAAATATAGGATTTTAAATTCTATTAACTTCAAATTGCTGTCTGCAATGTCTTGATAAAATGGACCAGTCTAAAATTTTGTCACCTGGTAATGGGTCGTGAGTAGCCTAATGGCAATCAGTCAGTTCAAAAGAGGGCTATATTATTGTAGCTTCCTGGTATTTACCTCCATCCATGCTCTTTATCATAACTGAATGCACCATCAACCACACTAGCTATAAACTGACCACCAGTAATGAACATATTGTTCAGCGTGACAAGTCTTCCTCGCAGGTGAGGTGGCGCGCATTCCGCTATGTATACAGGTACAGTCATTGAGGCAAGACCTTAAATATAGAGAGGCACTAATATTAACCCATTCCAACTCAAGCCCTCCTTTTTACGCCCCACAAGAAAAAAGCTTTGGAAAACATTGTGGACAATGAAGAAATTGCTTGTAAAAAGCAATTTCTTCATTATCCACAATGTTTTCTATCCCAAAAGACGAAAAAAATTGAAATTACATCATCTTGAAATTGTCGTCTGCAGCTTCTTTCAATTTGGACCGGTCTAAAATTTTCTTGTGTTGGAATGGTTTAAAGTTACTATACAAGGACATTCATAATCTAAAGAAATGAGTTTGCAAGGATTAAATTGAAGTTGAAAAAATACTTTTAGTTTAAAACTAACAAAATCTTAAATGAACCCTGAAATAAATCATTTCAGAAACTAAAGAAACTATTTCAATGAAAATCATATTATTCTAAAATATTCTACTTATAATTGCCAATTATGTTATATTCAATAGACCTTCTTTATTGATTTAACTCATTCCCACATGATAAAACTTTAGACCAGTCAAAATTCAAAGAAGTTGCAGCCTACAATTTTAAGATGATGAAATCTTTAAAATCTTTGTCTTTTAGATAGAAAAAAATTGTGGATAATGAAGAAATTCCTTGTAACAAGCAATTTCTTCATTTTCCACAATATTTTCAATAGCTTTCATATTGTGTGGCTTTGGATCATTGTGTGAAAATGAAACCACAGAAATTCAATCAATTTTGGGCTAGTAAAGAGGATTCTGACTGCTAATCTTTCATTAGAAGCATCACTTATCATCTATCCTTTTATCACTGACAAATAACATATTAACATTTCTTAAATTTGTTTTCAAGTTCGAAAGAATGTTGTCTAAGATAAAACTAGCTGTGATATCATAGCCCTCTTTTTGATAACCTCAGAAAGAGGGCTATGATATCGCATCTAAGCTAATGTTAACCTAACTCGTATTCCAAGTTGGAAATGAGCTAAACAAGGCTGAGCATTAACAATGAAATGTCAAAGAAGGACATAGAATTCACTAACTGCAGCTGTCAATCAAGAAATCAACCAACCAATCAAATCATTTATTTAGCCTGGACCTGAGCTTTCAACTCCAACATTGGCCGCCATTTTTGTTAACCTTTTATTGTTGGTTTGGCAACTTAAGCTTTGTAAATACAGCTTTTTCAAGATGTAGTTACGACATTTAAGTCATCAACCAACCATTTATGTTTTTTGTTACGTGCTACTGGCCATAAATTTTTCAACATAACGCTGTTAAATGTTGAAGAGGAATTCTCTGTCAGAGTTAACCCATTCTAACTCAATCCCTCCTTTTTACGCCCCTCAAGAAAAAACTTTTGAAAACATTGTGGAAAATGAAGAAATTGCTTGTATCAATTAATTTCTTCATTATCCACAATGTTTTCTATTCAAAAAGACGAAAAAATTCAAAATTCCATCAACTTGAAATTGTCGTCTGCAGCTTCTTTCAATTTGGACAAGTCTGAAATTTTGCTGTGTTGGAATGGGTTAATGGGCAGGGCCTAGGGAGTCAGTGTGTGGGGCCAGCAATTGGTCAATTATAAGTGACATACCAATTCCGATGCCTAAAATGGCCCGTCCTGCAACCAGCATAGCAACATTGAAGGCTGCTGCTAGTACCCCAGCACCAACAGTGAACACGATACTAGCTATAACAGTTGTCAACTTTCGCCCAAGTTTGTCATTTAGAAATCCTCCAACCAATGCAAATAGGAAAGCAAATCCAATGGTGACACTAACAACAACTTCTTGCATAAACGATGTTAGGGTAAACCGGTCTTTAATGAGCAGCATAGCACCAGATACCACTCCAGTGTCATATCCAAACAAAAAGCCTCCAATTGCTGAGAAAAATGATAAAATATAAACAAACATGGAAGTCTGTATAGGTTTATCAGTTTTATGGGTATCAAGTTGAACACTCCCATCTTTCCCATCCTGGTCACTTTTATAAGCTGCTCCTGCCATCCTCCTCGAGCTTGGCACCAACAATGATTTCTCATCGTCTGCTGTCATGTCTAGGTCGTCAAGCTCGATATCGCTGTTATCAGAGTCCTGGAGCATAATAACACAAAAATGCAGGGTCAAAGTTCAAGGGGTACTTAACGTCATTCGGCGCTACTTTTAAAACTAACCCCAAAATTACACATTCAATACCTTTACAAGATTTAGAATATTTTGTTGTTGGCCCTATAGTTTTACTTAAAACTTCAATATTTTATTTCCTAAGAATTGAAGGGACTAAAAACTGGTGTGTAAGTTTTCATATTTGACAGCTTGAAATGGCGGTGTGTCAATCAGGGGATGCAACTTTTCAGGTAATATTAGTGAATAAGCAGAAACTAAGCTGCCGATGAAACATGGCTCTCGAATATTTTTACTTGTGTTTTTATAATTATTGGAAATTTCTATCTATGGGTTAAAGAATATTAGATATGCACAGTAAGAATCACTAGGATAGACTTGTGTAAGCAACGAGTGAAAAACATACTGAGGGGCGGAGGGGTGGGTGGAGGGGGCACTTCCCATGTTACTGAAATGGCTAGTAGATCTAGATGTTATTTCAAGAGACAGGAAAATACTTTCTATCCCAGGCTTTAACTTATGGCTTCAGCGTCTTACATCAAACGTCAAGTAGCACTATGGTATGTTTAAAGAAGAGCAATCAAGCTGCCGATCAAGCGGCCTAACAACTTGGCCTACCATCCCTAGATAGCCTAATAGAAGACTGCGTGCAGAATTCCAACTAGTATACAAAATCATGAATGATATAGATAAACCCTCCACACAAAACCTTCTAGTCTATCTATCTATATATGTTCTGTCCGCGGGACATTAATAATAAAGACTCGTATTCTAGATACAACATGTAATTAGTCTTATTCTCTAACTCCCATACTACATATGATACATGGTTTATATAGTGGTAATATGATACAAACATCTTACTCCATACACTACATTTCCTCCTCAATTTAGACAAAATCTCATTTTTCCACGATGTTTCAGAGTAATTAAAAACTTAGATAGACAATTCTTATTTTTCAATATGAAGGAAATGATTCATAAACTTGATAAAGTACTTTCCTGACCTGACCCAAAATTCAGGTATTTTTCCTGGTAAACAGACCCTTTAAGTAATTTACTTATCAATGTTAATAATGCTAAAAATGTGACTACATTCTGAAAACACCCAAATTGCATTCGATAACTGAATAGTATAAATGATAACAAGGATAAAACAATAATGTGTCCAATTATCCAATTAGCTAGCTCATGACATAGTCTTTGTATCTTATCGGTGGTTTTATGTGTCTCTCTGGCCTACATCTTGGCTGGGAATTTTCCTCCTTGGGAATGTGAATAATTGGCTTATCAGCATTTTCACACATACTTCTTTTCTCACTATTTTGCTCTTGTGAAATATTCGAATCTGAGTGAATCTGAGGCAAAGCTGTAAACTCATTTTCAACTTTTCTTTCATTATATGGCTTAACATGAGTAACGTTACGATCGTATCTCACACCGTCTTGAGATTCAATTGTCACTTTATTACCATATTTTTCTACAACTTTATGTGGCAAAGGGTTAAATTGAGTTTGCATCTTGTTTTCACGTTTCTGCTTTAAAAGAACCTTATCACCTTTCTGAATATCGTTATAGCTTGCCTGTCTTTTCTTATCCGCGTACTCTTTCCCTTTTCCCTTTTCCTCAGAATCTCGGTCTCTAATTTCTAAATCATTATATTTAAATCTATGATTTGTAATTTCGGGCAATTTCGTCCTTATCGGTCTACCGTAAAGCATTTCGGCTGGCGATTTACCCGTTATTGAATGAGGTGTACTTCTGTACATCATTAGATATTCATCTAAATCTGATTTCCAGTTTCTACCTTCTGCCTGCGAAATTCTAACCCTTTTCATGATAGACTGATTTTGTCTTTCTACCTCACCATTTGCTTGTGGATGTAATGGGGTAGTTCTTTTATGCACAATACCATTATTTTGCAAATAATTTGTGAAAACCTCACTGGTGAAATTTTTAGCGTTATCTGTTTTTAGAGTTAAAGGTAACCCATGTGTAACAAAAAACTTTTGCAATATTTGCACCATATTTTCCGATGTAATGGATTTTGTTACTTTTAGTTCAAAGAACCTTGAATAGTAATCTATCAAGACAAATATATAATCACCCGACGGAAGTGGGCCTAGTAAATCAAGGGCTAAATCTTGCCAGGGACCAGCAGGTAACTCTGTTCTAGTCATGGGTTCGGGTCTTAACGGATTAGATACTAACTGGCAACCATAACAAGTTTTACAGAAATTCTCTGCATCTTTATCAATTCCAGGCCACCATACTTTTGTTCTTAAATTCCGTTTCATGACAACAATTCCTGGATGTCCTAAATGTGCTAATTCTAACACTTTGTTTCTCAAATTGGTCGGTATGACAATTCTTGTCCCTCTTAAAACCAAATGACCAATCGCGCATAACTCGTGTCTTATTGGTAAAAAGGCTTTATTTTCAAGTAAATGCCATTTCCCCGATAACAAACACTCTTTGACTGAACAAAGATCTTTATCTTTTGCTGATTCGGATTCAATATCCTGAGTTGACATAGACGATGGGGTGGAATCTGAAGCAATCAACATAATTTCATCTACCTCGTCTAATGAGTGTTGACCCTTCCCTTTATTTGACACTAGCCTAGACAAAGAATCTGCAATGTTATATTTACCCTTCAAATACTTAACTCTGAAAGAGTAGGGTTGTAACCTCAGCACCCAACGTTCAATACGAGCACACGGTTTCGATTTCTTTGAATATATGTGTTCCAACGGCTTGTGGTCAGTGTATAGGTCAAAATCTATTCCGTAAAGATATGCATTAAAATGTTCGAGACCCCACACCACAGCTAACGCTTCGCGTTCTGTTTGAGAATATCTACGCTCTACTTCTGTTAAGCTTCTACTTGCATAACTTATAACGCGTGATTCTCCTTTTTGATCCAGCAATAAAATTGCAGCCAGACCAACTGGGCTTGCATCAACAATAACTTTTGTTGGTGCTTTCAAAGGCTAAGGCCTTCGCGTCAGACAATTTATTTTTCAGCTTTATGAAAGCATTTCTATGTTCAGCGTTCCAACTAAATTTTGCATTTTTCTTGGTCAATTCTCGTAACGGTGCAGAAATCGTTGCAAAATCAGGAATGTATCTCGCATTGTAATTTACAAGACCTAGAAAACTCCTTACCTCGCTTGCATTTTTCGGATCGCGGGCATTTTTCACGGATTCTACCTTTGCTTTTGTAGGTTTAATGCCTTGCTCAGATAACTCATGACCCATATATTCCAACTTCGACATGAAGAATTGACACTTTTCTTTATTCAGAGTTAACCCTTTATCTTGTAATACACGTAACACATTCCTTAAGTGAACTTTGTGCTCTTCTCTGGATTTTGAATGGATTATGATGTCGTCCATCACATTCCGCGCATTCTCGCATCCCTGAAGTATTTGCTGAAGTATGTTCTGGTACATTTCTGATGCACAAGAAACTCCGAACATCAACCGTTTATAGCGATATAATCCTTTATGCGTTGTGAACGTTGTTATATCTCTTGACTCTTCTGACAATTCAATTTGGTGGTATGCATTCGATATATCCAATTTACTGAAAATCTTGCTACCGTTCATATCATTCAGAACCTCGTCAAGGGTAGGAATAGGATGTCTCACCCTTTTCACTGCTGTATTGGCTTGTCTCATGTCTACACACAGCCTTATATCATTTCCCGACTTTTTGGAGATACATACAATGGGAGATGCCCATGAAGTAGGTCCTTCTACTTTTTCTATTATGTTCATTTTCTCCAGCTGATTTAATTTTTGTTCTAGTTTATCACGTAAATTGTACGGGATCCTCCTCGTTTGCTGAACTATTGGTTGAACCGTGTCGTCAATGGGGATTTTCAGTTGACAATCTTTCAACTTTCCAATTTCATCACGGAACAAATCTGGAAACTGCTTTGTAATTGGTGTTTCTCCTTTATCTACATTGTTAATGATCTGCAACACACCAAGATCTACTGCTGTTTTACACGACATTAAAGATTGGCCTGTCCCTTTTAGCACCAGAAATTCAGCATCTAAGCATTTATCATTTTTCGTAATTTGTGCTTTGAACATTCCAGCTAACGGTAAAGCTTCCTTTGATCCATACGGGAATATTTTCTTGTCCGTTTTGCTTTTTGAAATGAATTTGAATTCTTTTTGTTTATTCAAATAGTTCCAAGTGTTTAGATCAACCACGTTACAAGAAGCACCTGAGTCAATTATCATGGGGAGAGAAATGTTTCCTACTTTTACGTTTGTTTTTGACAACTTGTCTGTTAATGAAAATGTTACTTCTTCATTCTCACTGTTAGTTTCATTGTCTAGGGATCGAACTTCTTTCTTCTTTCTTGCTTTTAGGTCGGATTTTTCTACTATATGGTCACGGATCCTGTCTTCTGTATCCGTAAAATCACAATTCATAGCCAACTTTCTCAGCCTCGTACAAAAATCTTGAACCGTTTCATTTGATTTTTGTAACTCTGAGTTAAATTTGTGTCTCTCAAACGAAACATTCTTTCTTGGTTGGAAATATTGGGACAGTTTTGCTACTGCCTGGTCAAAATCAGCATTGTCTCCCGTGTCTTCAAAGGTTTCAAATATTTGTTGAACGTCTTGCCCAACTAGGTGTAATAGCAAAGCTCTCTTTTGCGTTCTGTCGGTTATTCCAGAGCCAACAACATAGTAGTTAAATGACTTTAACCATCTGTCCCATCTGGCGGAAAGATTTGTACTGTCTCCATCTAAACTAAATTGTTCTACACTTGCAACCGGCAAAGCTTTAGCCATTGCTTCGAATTTAATCCAAGAACAATTTATAAAACAAGGAAACCAATAGTCAACTTCTCACGGAATTAAATCCAATAAGTAACACCAAAATTACTCATAGTGACTATAATTAATACTGTCCAGAGATACACTGTGCAATATTATCCTTTTCTTCCCATGGTTTAGAAAGAATTATCCTCGTCGCCAAAATATGTTCTGTCCGCGGGACATTAATAATAAAGACTCGTATTCTAGATACAACATGTAATTAGTCTTATTCTCTAACTCCCATACTACATATGATACATGGTTTATATAGTGGTAATATGATACAAACATCTTACTCCATACACTACAATATATACTGCCCAACTCCCCTTTCGGGTATTACTGGCAGGTGCGCGTCTGTGCTGAAATAAAAATTGTTAGACATTTGTTAGGGTGCAAAATTTTAAAAGTATTGTGAGTTTTAGATTAAAAGAGCTGATAAATCATACTTTGGTCATTCAGGGACGGCTCACTAGCTGAAAAGAATCGAGACTCTTTTTGAACGCTGCAATATCATATTGCTGTACAATTGTTTCTGGTAGGCTGTTCCAAAGTATCACTGTGTAGGGGAAAAAAAGAATATTTAAAGTAGGCTGCATTCGTGTGGATCTGTCTGAAAGATACTGTGTGCATATGTCAGGTGGTCCTCAATGGTCTTTCGAGATTAGCTGGTACTGGCACTGCAACAAAGTTATTAACAATTTTATAAAACATGGTGACTCTGGAAATGTCTCGTCTGTATTGAAGAGTTTCCAAACCAAGCTCCTTCTGCATGCAGCTAACACTGTCATAATAAGAGAAATTATTTTGAACCCATCTTGCCGCTCTACGTTGTACTTTTTCCACTTTGTTGATATAGATTCTGTGTAGAGGCTCCAAACTGTTGATGCGTATTCTTCCTGGGGTCTCACTAAATTTTTATACGCTATTTCTCTGATCTTCTTACTTTTGGTCTGGATGTTTCTGAGGAGAAAACCTAACGTTTTATTAGCATTTGATGTTATATTGTCAATGTGTTTGTTCCAGGAAAGATCTCCAGATATTGTAACTCCTAGGTATTTGGCACTGTCCACAGTCTCTAGTACTTGTCCATGTAACCTGTAATCAAAAGAAATCTTTTTCTTCTTTTTAGTAATATTCAGGACAATGCATTTGCTGGGGTTAAACTCCATTTCCCACTTTTTCTCCCTCTGCGTTAACTTGTCTAGATCTTCTTGTAGGGTCAAAAAGTCTTGCCTGTTGTTTATAGCTAAGTAAACGGCAGTGTCATCTGCAAACAAACGAACTTGGGATGTGGTATTATTTGGAAGGTCATTTGTATACAAAAGACACAAAAGAGGGCCAAGTACAGATCCCAGAGGTACTCCAGACGTGACTGGTACTTCTGATGAGCATCCACCTTCTAAGTCTACTTTTTGTGTTCTGCCTATTAGAAAAGATTTAATCCACAAAAGGGTAGCATTGTTAACACCATGTTCCTGCAATTTATACAAAAGTTTTAAGTAACTAACTTTGTCAAAAGCCTTGCTGAAGTCTAATAAAACTAGATCAGTTTGTTTTCCTTCAGTCAGGTTTCTTGCAAGATGGTCGGTCAGTTGAAGTAGCTGGGTTTCGCATGAACGCCTTTCTCTAAAACCATGCTGCAAGTCATAAAGGATATTATTGTTGTCAAAATGTTCAGTTAGATTTGAGGCTACAATATGTTCTGGAACTTTACACAATATACATGTTAAAGATATAGGTCTGTAATTTGCAGGATCTTCTTTGTTTCCTTTCTTGAAGAGTGGAGTCACGTTTGCTTTTGTCCAAACCTGGGGAAGAGTGCCTGTGTCTAGGGATTTCTGAAAGAGAATTTGTAAGATCGGGGAAATTTGATAACATAAGTTTTTTAGTACAAAAGGATGGAACCTGTTAGTAACGTCTACCTCCAACAGAACCAGAGGTCACAATTTCAAATTATCCAAACAATAAACAAATACTGAATTAAGATTGATTGAATGGGGGTTAACGTCACTTTTAACAGTATTTTAGCCATATCGCGATGGCTGGAGCACCTAACAATTGATTCCTGGTATTTCTCACACCAGTATTACCATTACATCCTTTCTTAGCCACAAGCTGCTATCCGACTTAGGTTTACGATTTCCCACCCATTAATGAGAGACAAATGTCAGAAAGGATAAGTACCGCCGCTGGGGATCGAACCCATGACAAGCCGTGATTGAAGATTAGGAGTCTTGCGCGTTACCGACTGCGCTATGACGGCGTCACTGAATAAAGAAGAAATAGCTTTAGCTTTAGCTCAAAGGTGGTCGATACATGAAATAGTTCATCAGCAGATATAGCGAGTGTCCCTGGTGTCAATTCTTTTAAGAACAAACTAAACATTTTTCGGAAACATCATCCATGTTAATTTGAAACGCCATGCTACTCATAAACCACAACAAGTAGCTATAAGTCATAATAAGAGATGGACCCCCAGACGTCAAAGCCTTACCAATGATCCGGGAACAGTAAGTTAACCAATTCCCTCACAATTCCTCCTTTTTACGTCCATAAAAAAGGCTTTGGAAAACATTCTTGACAAAGAAGGAATTTCTTTTATGTCTACAATGTGTTTCAACCCCCAAAGACAAAGACTTTTAGAATTTCGCCAACCTTATATTGTCGTCTGCATCTTCTCTCAATTTGGACCAGTCCAAAATTTTGTGATATGGCAATGGGTTAAATAGTAAATTAACCCATAACAAGACGGCCAAATTTTAGACCAGTCCAATTTGAAAGGAGGTGCAGACGACAACTTAAAGTTTCTGAAATTTTAGATTTTTTCAACTTTCTGGGTAGAATATATTGTGGAAAGTGAAGGAATTGCTTGTGACAAGCAATTTCTTCATTTTATACAATGTTTTGCCAATTGATTTTTTCTTAGGGGCGTCAAAAGGTGTCATTGTTTGTGAATGAGTTTGATAAAGAGGTTCGCTCATTTACCCTAATAAACTTTCTCCAAATGATGAGATGTCCTATGTGCACTGTTTCATTTAACATCGCTAGCGTAGCAAATGCCAATATGAGCGGCGACCCGAGAAGACGGTTAGTTATAACGGGGGATAGTGCAAGGATACAGGACGAAACTACTAAGAGCTTCGCCTGGTTTCTTAACGTGCACGATCGATAACACCGGCACAGGGAGTATCGGTTGAACGTCCCGTCCGAAAGACAATTGACCAATCGCGGCTGTCAATCAAGGAATCAACCGACCAATCAAATCATTCAGTTTGGTCATGCGTTTTCAACTCCGACATTGCCCGCCATTTTTATCAACCTTTTTTGTTTGTTGACTTAAATGTCGTAACAGCTTATTCAAGCCTTAGTTACGACGTTTAGGTAGCCAACCAACCAGTTAACTGTTTTGTTACATCATTGCTACTGTCAATACATTTTGTAAAATAACTCCGTTAAAAATCGAAGCGGGGCTTCCTGTTGGGGTTAATTGACGGGTCTTACGTAGTCAGTGGGCGGGACCAGTAACTGGTCAATTAGTCTGTTAGTTATCATATGGTCAGCCCAGGGCTCGAACCCATGATTTTGAGGTTTACAGAGCTAATCGGTCTGATTGAAAGCACGCGTCCTATCTACCCTACTCCTTGATATTATATCGTTAGATTAGGACCATCCACACGAGTGAAGGGATATCGAGATCATATTTTTCTCTTAACCTTTCCTGTTTCCCGAAATTTTAGACCTGTCCTAATTGCAGTTTTGCAGACGAAAATTTAAATTGGATTTAATTTGAAAAATAACCATTCAGTAGGATAGAAAACATTGTGGTTATAGAAGAAATTGCTTGTTACAATCAATTTCTTCTTTTTCTACAATCTTTTCTCAATTATAATATAACAGGCTTTGAAAAGGAAAAGTAGATCGTTCTCCGCCCTTGGTACGACAAGATACGACAAGATGGATTAGGACAAGCTCGCCAGTAATCAAATGAAATCACACCGTAGGCATTAATCTATTACCAGACGACAAAATTTTAGACGGGTCCAAATTGAAAGATGTTGAAGACGCAATTTCAAGTTGCATTTCACATTGAAAACAAGGGCCAAATAAGATAGAAAATATTGTTAGAAAAGGAGAAATCGCTTGTTTTAAGCGATTTCTCCTTTTTCCACAAAGTTTACCAAAGACTCATTTTAGGTTCGGGGTGTCAAGAATTGCCTTTTTTTTGTAATGGGTTAAAAGAATGCACAAACCCGAAATCCGATAACATCATTAATATTTTCATGACAATATAAACCGTAGATATCGATACATAAAGAAAGTCTTCTTTGAAAGAAAAGGACATGATCCTCACATACTTTATGACAATGTCATAAACTTCAAATTGTAGTCTGCAATTCCTTGAAATTTGGATCAGTCCAAAATTTTGCCGTCCTATAATGGGTTTAAAAAATATTGAGTCAGTATCTGTAGACTCTATAGTGAAAACTATTCAAACTGTGCTGTTGCACAGACTAATCTTAAACTTTACTTGGCGCACGCTATTTGGTTGGAAATGACACGGTCTTCTCTAAACTTCATTAAAAACAAACAAAACCATCTTTTTGCTGCACCTTGACGAGGCGTTATAGAGAGGAACAAAAAAGGCTGGAAAGACCAGGTGCGTCATTTTGATCAATACGTTCTCATTATTATTACCACCACCACTACTTTTATGAGAATCATTATTATTACTATTATTATCGTTAGAATAATTATATCATTTACTGCTATTGTTACTTTACCCTTTCGAGATAGGCACCGCTCTAGAAAAAAATGCCTTACTCAAAGAATGACGTTGATCCGGAGGTATCAATTTGGAAAAAAAAGTACTACCAGCATTTAACCGATAAACTATAACCCAAATTGACGAGATACCTCCAGTATACTCTCTAACGAATCAACAACAAAACCATCCTTGCTACTCTCGCTTTTCCAGCGACCATGACGCTTCCAGCATCAACGAAGAACGCCGAAGTTGCAGCTAAAGTGGCACCACCCGATCTAAGTGAGTGTAAACCGAAATTAGAATTAGGAGAAATTTCCATTATCCGCTGTAGAATTGTTTCCCTTGCCCGTGTATAGCTCAAAGGCTTATCCTTAGCAATTAACTTACAAATTAGCTTAGATCTATAACATGGCCTAAAAAGATACATATTCATATCTGTGGTTTGACCTGAAATCTCTAGATAACGAGATGGAATTCGGCAAGGGCAAGAAGCCGTACTACCCCTAGCGATCACTATTTCGTCATCCTGCGTGTAACGATCAGTCTTGCTTTTGCGTATCTTTAATGAAAAATGTCCCCTAAACATGCTAATATCGTTACAACGCAGATTTTTGATCTCGTCATACCTAAGAGAAGAAAGAAAAAATCCTACAAAATAATACAAAGATCTCGTATAGTCAAAACGTCATTAGAATCACCTTGTTTATTACACAACTCCACCAATAAGTCTTTACCAACAGGCTCCTTCTTAAAACCTGGTTTTGACAAGTTACGCATAGCCGATTCTAAAAGATTCCTCACGTTCAATTTATCCGTCGGATATGCCCATTTGATACCGAATACGACACTATGAGAACATCCCGCACTCATTAGCTCCGTTATATAAAGAGCCACTAAAACTGGAGATGCTGGAAAAGCTGATCCTCCCTTGGAAACAACAAAGTTTTCCCACCTTTTGAAGTAGCTATAGTTTTTACACACTGTACTTCCAGCTCTAGAGTCAACCAAATAACAGGCCATCTTTTCAGCCAAATTCACCACAAGATCCATATTGAAACCGGCTCTTCAAATTTCCTCATTGATGCTCTGTTTCAACCCTAGGCCTGAATAATCTAAAAACAACATTAACTAAAGAGTTTTACAGCTATAAGACCAAACGTCATAGGGTCACCCGTCAAAAATACCGTTCTTGCCCCAGCCACGCTTGATCAGCACACTTTGCTTGAAAAATATCGACCCTGTAACGATCTCAGCTTCTTTTTCCATAGGACGAATCAACGGCCAAAACGGTGCGGATTTCCACTTTGGAAGAACCAGCGTACATTTGCATTTTTCTTTTTGTATTTTTCTTATACATTTTACTATCAGTGCTGGTGGTGGTACCACCCAATTGTTTTCACCAGACCAGTCAAAATTAAATGCATCAATACCCGATGTGCTGGGACACCAAAATCTAGAATTAAACTTGGTACATTTTGTGTCATAGTCATAAGCAAATCTGTCAAATGTAAAGGGACCCCATCTCTCGCTTAACTTTGAGTAAACTTCGTCACAGATTGACCAGTCATCGCTATCGAAGGTCCGACTTAATCTATCCGCTTTCTTATTCTTTCCCTAGGCACCCATATGGACTTCAGATCAATTTTATTCTGACTGCATATTATCTCTAATCTCTAAAGCGATCGTCTGCAAGTTACGCTCACCACTACTGATATGTATTATACTACATGCATTTTACTGTCAGACTTGACACATACCTGTTTACCTTTAAGATCATCCTAAAATGAATACATATACCTACGAAAAGCCTCCGATTCTCTCAATGTGGAACTCGCACCTGCCTCCACTGCAGACCAAGTACCAGACATTTGACTACGTTTTAAGCAACCAATAAAACAACCATAGCCTGTACTGCTTGCATCAACATAAAATGCTCATGCATTCTGAACCGCAAAACAAGATGCCTGACTCTCTGAACTTGCATTTGTTTAAATTGGAAAGATTTTTATTCCAATACTTAATCTCTTGTAAAGCTAACTCGTTCAAAACGAGTGATGAATTCTAACTGGTTCTTTCAGCCATACAGCCGTACAAATAACGCGAGTGCAAACGAACCACTTTCCCATGACACAGTGCATAGACAACAGTTGACCGACCATAACGGCGAGCAGTCGAGCTGAAATCCAAACCCTGCCACTCTTTACGCGTGCAATTAAAATATCGAGCAGCTCTAGCGCTGTCCTAATCCTTTCTGGCACTACCGATATCGTTCCCGTATCGACATCCTAATCTAAAGCCAGCCATCTAGTAAACTTCTTCCTTCGGTTCCCAAAAACACTTTTCGTCTGCTATAAAAAAACCGAAGTCTATCAAGTCCCTTTTTATGAATTTACTAGCAGCACTCGCATTTTTGTAACCCTTTTACCACCCATTCCATCATCGAGAACAACTATATCTTGGAACCCAGCGATCCCCACATCTCGACCACTGTGCGCATGACTTTTGTAAATATACATCCTGCAGTTGATATACCAATAGCCAAAACTGTGTATCAGCAATAGCTTATGCGCCACCCCGTCATGCCACGCAAAACCCAAATACGTACAGTGCTCAGGATATATCATTATATTGTGGTACGCACCCCTTACATCAAAAGAGTAAATAAAAATTCCCCTTCTGAAAACAATTGCCTAATGACATTTGAATTTAAACAATTATGGATTGATGTAATCCAATACCAATCTTTGTTTTTCCGACTTACCTAAAGCGACTGTTAAGGGGTTAACAATATAAGGAGCACTATTTTCTTCTCGAATGTAGCCTTTTTTTTTTCTTTTTTTTTTTTTTTTTTTGAGTAACTTTGCTATTTCCTCATTTACAAAAACAGAGTTATCTAAAGCCGACGTATTATTCCTTTACTCAATGCTAAACAGAATATTCATCAATGGCAATTAGTATCCATTTTCTATGACGTCAAGAATGTAGGAGTTAGCTTTTGCGTTACTCCAATGCTGTAAACAATTTTTCAACCTTCCTACGGGCGATACTAAATATACATTTGAAGCTTCAACCATACCATTATTGATTAACCCATTCCAACTCAATCCCTCCTTTTTACGCCCCTCAGGAGAAAGCTTTGGAAAGCATTGTGGATAATGAAGAAATTGCTTGTATCAAGCAATTTCTTCATTATCAACTATGTTTTCTATCCAAAAAGACGAAAAAATTCAAAATTCCATCAACTTGAAATTGCCGTCTGCAGCTTCTTTCAATTTGGACCAGTCTAAAATTTTGCTGAGTTGGAATGGGCTCAATTGCCGGTTTACATTCTGCCCTACAACGGCCCAATCTCCAACAACGAAAGCAAGACCCTGGTCTCGCCGGCCTGTTTGTTTTGGTCTGTGTGGTTTCGGTAGTGTCCTTGCTGGCCTCGGTTGATGACATGTGGGGGCGATAACGTCTTCCCGAATAACGTCTCCCTGACGCGCTTTTCTCTCTGCCTGGTTGTACGCTTGCTGAACTACTTTGTACTTCTTTCCACCAATGAACCGACGAATCAGCAAGCTTAATGCATTTCTGTCTATGATTAATAAACTGAATACTTTCGGCTATTACCTCCAGTTCCCCGAATAAGGCCTCCATGTTACCGCTCGAAGCCTCCTGTAGAAACCCATTGACCTGGTTTAGGTTGTCCAAAACACGAGCACTTGACTTAAACTGCTCTTCGTGCCCCTTCCCTCTGAATGTGTAAGTGTCCGACCCATCAATGCTCTGTTGAACAGCTGAGACTGGGAAAGCTCACGCTGGTAAACATTAATCCGCTGCTCAAAGTCTCTGAGCTTTGCGCTCATTAGCTCTTCGATTTGCGACAACAGAGAAGATTCCATGTCGGTATCTGATGACACGAGGTTTAAAGCGAACCAGATTTAAACCTAATAAAAATTGATGCGAATAGTTCGCCGTCGTCAGGTAGAATGGCCAATACACATATCCCTAAAGACATGTATTTTACTCACAATACCTTATTCACGTGCCATCTTTCCGACCGACTGCACTTAATTCACTGTAATGGACTACGTTACCAGAAAACAAATATTTCGCGCTATACTACACGAAACGCGGAAAATGATCAATCACATTTATGTGTGTCTTTAACCCATTCCCACACTATCCCCCCTTTTTACGCCCCTTAAGATAAAAGCTTTAGAAAACATTGTGGAAAATTAAGAATTGCATGTATCAAGCAATTTCTTCATTATCCACGGTGTTTTCTATCAAAAAAGACTAGAAAATTAAAAATTTTGTCAACCTGAAATTGTTGTCTGCAGCTTCATTCAATTTGGACCAGTCTTAAAATGTGTCATGTGGGAATGGTTAATATATTTTTGATCATGCCTTTCTAGGGTAAATTTATGTGGCAGTGTTTTCAATAAAAAAAAATATAAAAAGAGGACCATGATGGTCCTAAATCGCTTACCTGAGGCATCTGCAAATTACAGTACTTTTTTGTTTAAAAAAGACACAACTTGAGCAAAATAAATAAAACAATTATAAGATTTTGGGCTTTGTACAAAACAACCCAGTTATGCTTCATAATAAAAATGAATGCCTTTGGCTTATAATTTAATCCATTACCAAACTATCACAGAATTTGTCACCCTCAGAGAAAAAAGGTTTAAAAAAGCATTGTGAGAAAGGGAGTGACAAGCAACTTCTCCATTTCCATTTAAGACGAATAATTCTTTCAATGCAATTTACACAATGTTCGACCCCAGGAGAAGAGACGTTTTTTAACGTTTTTTATCCTAAGAGAATATTTTCCTGTAACATAGTACAAAATTATTTAGTCATGCTACAAACCAAACAAGAATGCCCTTCACCTTAATTTTCAGAAGAAGAAGACTTTTGAAGTTGCTTTAACTGGGTGTTTTCCAAAATTTTAGGCCTATTGGGCAGTGTAATGATTTATCCCAGGGCTAAGTTTTTAGCTAACATGGTAGAGAACCATCTGGTTATGCTATATACCAAATATGAATGCCTTAGACTTTGTAGATTGGGAGGAAAAGACTGTTGAACATGGTCTAATTGAGCATTTTTACAAACTTTGGACACCCAGGGAAGGGGTGTTTTAGCAGGAATAATTCAATCAAAACTGATAGATAACAACCCAGCTATGCTAGACTCAAAATATAAATGCCCTCCGCCTAAAATTGAAGATTTTTTTTAGCATACTCAAATTTTGCGTTTTTCCAAATTTTGGACCCCTAGTGCAGGGCCGTTTTTAACCAAATATGAATATCCTAGACCTTATAGTTTAAGAGGAGAAGTCTTTTGAAATTGCTCTGATTAAGCATTTTTCCAAACCTCAGACCTCAGGGGCGGGGCCATTTTTGACCCGAGATTGAATATTTAAAAACTTGGTAGAGAACCATATGATTAAGCTCCATACAAAATATAAAGGCCTTTGGCCTTGTAGTCTGTGAAAAAAAGACAACAAAGATTTTCCCATTTTCATATGCCGCGGTTACAAGAGTTTATCACGGAATGAAATTCTTTTAGCAACTTTTGTATAACTTCACCCAAGGAACATCCCTGCAAAGTTTCAGCGTGATTGGCCTATTGGTTTAGGAGGAGAAAATTTTTAAAGACTTGCTAAAGATACCTATTTTTAAATGCCTCGGCAACCAGAGCTTTTGACGGAATTAAATTCTTTTAACAACTGTTTTAGAACTTCACCCAAGGAACATCCCTGCAAAGTTTCAGCGTGATTGGCCTGGTGGTTTAGGAAGAGAAGATTTTTAAAGAAATTGTTGACGGACGGACAGACGGACGGACGACGGACAACGAACGATTACAATAGCTCACCTCGCATTTTGTGCTCAGGTGAGCTAAAAATAGAATGTTAGAATCCTTTTGTATTCATTCCGTCTCGAAATGTTTACCTATAATCAGATGACAAAATTTTACACTGATCAGAATTGGAAGAAAATGCAGACACGTTTCAAAGGCGCATCAAAATTCGAAGAAAGGTGTCAAAAGATAGAAACCATTGTGAGGAAAGGAGAAGTCGCTTATTACAAACAATTATTCATTTTCCCACAAAGTTTTCCATAAATTTATTTCTTCGGGTTGACAAAGGCGGGATTATGTGGTTAAAGGTTAAATTAGATATTTTATGGTGCTTGTACTTTCCTAAATAATGTTAGGCTCGATGAATGAAGAATATATCGAGATATGAAAATAAAACCTTTCTTCGCTCGTACATTACGATTGTGTTTTTGTTCTCAAATCTTCATGGGAATCACTCTATTTCCAGAATAGTTTAGACAAAGCATATCCTCGGTGGGCGAGCAAAATGTTCGTAACTATAGCTTTATTATCTTATACAAATCTCGGAAATGAACGAAAATGAAAATCACACAAAAACTACCACCTGTCAAAACTTTCGAACGATAGATGGATTATAAAAGGGGCACTTTGTGGTTCAGTGGTTTATGTAGCGGAATTAGAGATGTCGGGGTTGCGGGTTTGAGTCCCGGCAGTAAGGCTAGTCACGTCAGTATGTTCTTAGTTAAGTTTTTCAGAGTCCCAACCTAATCAGGATGGAACCACGGGAGCACACGAATAAGCGAACTTTGTCGTGAATTGACTGAAAGATTGTTTTATAAGGTAGAAAGTGTAATGCGCAATTCGGAATAGACATCGATGTCTAGTCCGTAGAACGGTCGAGTATTCTCTTTTTCTTAGAAAAAAAAATATTCTCCAATCAAGGGTAATAAGAATACCACTACCGAAGTGTAACGGCATCACCAGAGGAATCCCGACGTCGGTTAATTAAATCCCATTCAAATATAATATAGATTTCAGATTTATCATTCATACATGTAGCGAAATTCAGCGATGAATGGCCACTCTATTTAAGCAAATCATTCTTTTTTTTTGGGGGGGGGGGGGGGGATATATAGAAAAAATGATTATAATGTAAAGTCTCTTAGCATTCAGATACATAATCCTTGTCATGCTGAATAAAATCCTGTTTAGAATTGCTTGAAAATCAAAGGACTGAAATCACTGGAAGCACAAGTTGCAGGTCAATAACTAATTTGAAAACAGATTTGTTCTGAAACTTTATTTCCAGATAGATGAATTGCTGGTCTCATAAAAAGAAATTATTATGTTACAATAGCGATTCTACAATTTGGATTTGCTTTAAGCCGAGAGGAAAAAATCGATATTTCACGAGATCTGAAAAAGGCAATATTTTGGCAAACCGAAGAGTAACGTCATCACACGAGCAATCCCGACTTCGGTTAAATCCTTCCCATTCCCACAAAGCAAAATTTTAGACCGGTCCAAATTGAAAGAAGCTGCAGACGACAATTTCAAGTTGATGGAATTTTGAACTTTTTCGTCATTTTGGGTAGAAAACATTGTGGATAATGAAGAAATTGCTTGATACAAGCAATTTCTTCATTTTCCACAATGTTTTCAAAAGCTTTTTTCTTGGGGGCGTAAAAAGGAGGGATTGAGTTGTAATGGGTTAAATACAATAAAGATTTCAGAATTCACCCGAGGACTAATCATTCATACATGGAGCGAAATTCAACGATATATGGCCACTCTATTTGGGCAATTCGATTTTGTTTTGGGGAAATATGTAGAAAAAAATGCTAATAAAGTAAAGTCTCCAAGCATTCAGACCGAGAAATATTGTGTTACGATATTGAAAGCGACACATAACTAGAAGCCAGCGTAACGATTTTATTATCACACGAAATTAGGAGATGGCAACTCTATAACCATGATGGGAATGTAATGATTCTATTAAACATGATGTTTGCTGTTATATTTTCTGAAACTTTGTTTCCAAATAGATAACTTTCTGGTTTCATAAATAGGAAATATTATTTTACGATAGCGATGTAACATCTTGTATTTGATTTGAGCTTTGGAGGAAAACTTCGATATTTCACGAGACTGAAGGTCGAGTGGAATATCAAATTTTCCTCCGCAGCGAGAAACAAATACAAGATGCTGCATCGCAGTCGAAACATAACATATTATTTATCATGAATAAATTCAATGAGAAAAATCTGTATGTCTTCATTATTTCCCTTCATCCCAATTTACCATTCTGATATTACGTTTATCCACACCATGACGTCATTTATAGAATGAAAATGACGCCCTGTTAGACTGCTTTATACGGAACTGTATTTGACATTATCAGATACGGCACGTGTCCGATTTTGTCTGTGTGCAATGAACATATTTTAGTATGTTATAAAGATTTGGAAATCGTACTTATAAGTGATCTCTGCCATGACGAAAATGATATACAACAAACAATTGATATCGAAAAGATTGTCTTCTGCTTGAAGCAGGTTTAATAAAAAGGGGTTTTAGTGTTTGGAAATGTGTTGTTTGAGAATATTCATCAAAAATGACAGAGAAATCCTTTCAAACTTTAATTAAAAGTTTACAAAAGAATAAAAAATGAATAAGTAAAAAAAAAGTAAAATATCCATCTTCTAGTTAAAGAAAGGGTTAATTTTGATATCACATTAGCTTGCCTAATACACTTCACAATCCAAAGGCTATTAAACTGAAATTGATCGATCGCGGTTGTCATTCAAAAAATCAATAGACCAATCAAATCATACATTTAGAACGGTAGTGAACTTTGAACATAAGCCGGTATTAATGCAAAGGTTTTTTTTTTTGTTTGGCGACTTTAACGACGTTACAACAGCTTAGCCAACAACCAAATTTAATATTTTCCTACATGTAACTGCCCATAAATTCTAAAAAATGATGTTTAATATATTAGTCGCACTTCCTGTTGCATTTCAGTGGGCGTGGTCAGTGATCCGTTAATTGACCAATCATTGGTCCCGCCCACTGACTCCCTAGGCTACGCCCATTTACTCTGAAGGAAATTCCGCTTCGATTATTAACGGCGTTATTTTGCAAAGTTTATGGCCAGTAGCATGTAACAAAAAAAGTAAAATGGTTGATTTGCGACCTAAACGTCGCTTGAATAAACTGTAGTTACGACGTTTAAGTGAACAAACCAACAAAAAAGTGTTAATAAAATGGCGACCATTGTTTGAGTTGAAAGCTCAGACCCGGGCTGAATAGATAATTTGATTGGTCGATTGATTCCTTGATTAACAAACGCGATTGTTCAATTGTCCAGGTTACAAGTGAGTTGATATCCTACTTTCCCTGGACGGTTTTTTGATTATTCCTCTGGACCTTCTTGACGGTAGTCTACCTAGAGCGTCTCTCTCACTCTTAATGAATCGGCTATATTCCACAACCTCAGACATAACCGGTCTTTCTAATTTGTCCATTTCGAGGCAATTCTGAATAAGTGTCCGAGTTTTGATTGTAAAGATGTCCACCGTCCTTTCCAAATTAAGCATCGTTTCTGGATTCACATTTTCGATGAAATCACTCAATGGCTTTCTTCGTTCCGATACAAACGCAATTGGAGTATCAACCTGAGCTAATTCAAGCACAAGAAGTCCGTAAGCATAAATGTCCGCTGTTGCTTCATATAAGTCGCCCCGAAGGACTTCCGGCGAAAGATAGACAAAACTTCCGGTTTCTGTAGATTCAGTGTATTCCGGTAACCTGGCCTTCCGTGGTAAACAAGCACCGGACAACCTCACGTCTCCCTCGTCATCAAGCTGTAAATAAAATATGGCATAAACATTTGTTAGTGATTTTTGAGTGTTATGGTCACTGCTGAAAATTATTCCATTGCAGATAGCCTGAATTACCCCTAGACCCAGTTATGATAATTTTTCATTATGGATATGCTTATCTGTCAAAAATAACTTTCATTTATATACCATGAAATTTGAGAATTTAGATTAGAAATGAGTAAACAATAGGTATACGTTATTTGTTACTGTACTGTGGCTATATACTCCTATCTGTAGACACAACAGAGAAGATAAGGGAAAACAGTCAAATCTTTGTGGTCCTATTATTTGTTATTTGCTAAGAAGGTTCGAAAAAAGGTACATATGCGTTGAATATATTCCTGAAGGAATGTTCTTACCGTGACAGTGTCCTGAGAAAGTTCCATGTGGACCAGGCCTTTGTTATGAAGATAGTCAAGACCGAATGCCGTCTGTTCGAGAATTAAAGGGACACAATCACGTTTGTTACAGAACGAATTCAGGGACCTCCTCACCGAGGTCAAACCGGAGGCGTAAATGAAGGCTGGTGTACCAGTGTCTGCGTTGTGTATACCCAAAAACTCGGCAATATTCGTCATTTGCCATGTTAAACATCTGCAATACACAAAATTGAAATTAAAATTGTGTTCGATGTTACTCAGGCATCACGTTATTCAATTCTTTTACAAATTGTCGAGATAAAGGCAAAAATTGCTTAATCGGTAATCTAAGAAAATTATCAAAAATTCACAATTAGTACTCCGCGAATAGTTAAGCAGTATACATGAAAATTGTAATTGAAAAAAAAAAGATGAGAAACACACACACATAAAATACCACTACACACAAACAGAATGCGTTTATTTCGATTTAAAAGGGTGTTTTTTTACGTTTGATAGCTTCCATTCTTCTTTAAGAAACATTCGTAAAAACATTGTTTATTCGATATTTATTTCAATGACATTTCGATCTACAGTTTTCATCCTATTGGTGTTAATAATGTAGATTCGTATTATTGCAGCTCAGAGCCATTCACAGAGGACGGCGATTCGAAACAAACTCTGGTCTCACTTACCGGAGCTTAGCTACTTCTTTGAATGTGTATTGTACCCCAGACGAAGGTAGGTAAACACGCATGGCTATAGCTTTCTCGTCCTCATTCCGGACAAGTAGACCACTGTATGTTACAGTCCACAACCCTCGTATGTCTCTTATCCTTGAAGCCTCCAACTGATCTGTGCTATTCCTTAAAAAGTCTGATGCATTAAAGGCTACAGACACGCTTCCACCATCCGATGTAGCTTTCTGTATCCGTATTTCGCCATTGGCAAAGTCGTCGACAAATATATAACCTTCACCATACTCAGTAAGAGAACGCCGTAGTCCCTCGATACCCGCCATCATTTGTTCATAGACAGACTGGTTCTTCCTTTCGTCCCCGAGAGTTTCCTGGAACCTGTTCAATAACAGCTGATTGGATAAAATCATATCCGGGATTTTTCTCCCTAATGCTGCGATGTATTCACGTGGTCTCTCCATTAACACGTCAACAAATAGTGACAGATTGCTATCAGTTCGGTCAGCATTGTCTATCAGATCTTTATAAAATTCCTTCGCTAAACCCTCTGCTACCACTAATGGATTTTTCCGATAATCACCGAGTTTAACATTGTTTTTGAGATTGTATATAACATTTGCCAATGGTTTCATGAGTCTACCGGCCAGCCGGTTTGGTAAGCGTGGATGATTGAGTTGAATATCGGCTTTCTGAGGCGATCCCAGTCCCAGTGAGCCGGTTCGTCTCCGGCTTCTGGATAACCGCGACAATGAGTCTGAAGATTCAGTGGATGAATCCCCCTGAATCTGCTTCTCAATCTCTATCAGATCATTCTCTAATAACTTTAACTTTAATTTCACTAAACACGACATGTCTATCTCTATACACTCTAATCGCTTCTCCTTTTTATCCCACTCTGTGACTATTTTTGACAATCGGTCGAAAAAAGCTTCCTGTATTTTCATTTTTATCCAGCTCCAATCACCAAGACCTGAATCTACTTTAGGAACTTCATCTAAGGTCCACCCTGTTGTTAGTCTTTGTTTGCAGTGGGGCTTCTTAAAATAATCTCTCAATACTTCTATTAAATCTTTTGATTCTGAGAATACGTTGTTTGTGAGTTCACTTATAACGTTTTCTGATTGATCGTGCAGTTTTTCAAGTTTTTGTCGCACCAACTCAGATTTTTCTTTTAGTTCCATATCTGTGCTGTCTAGTTGTTTCAACATGGACTTTAGATGATGGACTAGCCGTTTTAGGACATTTTCTATCCACCTGAAGATAAAAGATCGATCTGTTATTCCATGAATTAATGGAGACCTTAAATGCCATTAGGTACTGATATATAAAAACTTGTAGATTAAGCCGAAAGACCCCAAAAAATATGCTTAAAGTTTTGGGGGAAGAAAAGTTCTATGAGATATGAAGCATATATTCGCCTAACCGATTTAAATATCAGTAAAACTTAATAGAAATTCTGGATTACTTTTGGTTAGTTCTAAAAATATTGTCATGTGTCAACAGAAAGTCTGAAAAAGATTAGCGTAAATGAGACGTACTGGTATGAGAACTTGATTCTTCTTTCCATCGATGTGACATAGAGGTCTCTTAAAGCCTCCAGAAACTCTTTATAATTATCGTTGATGTATTCAGTATCTGCTACAATGTCCCGTTTGGCCCTCTCCGTGGAGAAAAATAACATTTGAGATTTGTCAAACGACGGCCAGCATTCGGACAGTTTGTCTACAATAAAAGGAATGTTGTTCGTTTAACAAAATTGTTTAAATATTCTTTGGCATTAAGTAATATTGCTGGATAAACGAAATAATAGTAGCAAACACATCAGTTCACAAATCGAGCTCGTATAGTAGTGAAATATACATTTGACTGTCCTAAAAAACAAATTTTAGATTTTGAGAATTAGTGTGCATATAAAACGAAAAAAACCCAAACTTTCTTTAGTTTTAAAATACTCTAATATGGATAATCATCAAAGACGCTTGTTCATCATTACTTATTCTTTTGTAGAATGCCTCATTAAAAATAAGTTCTTCTTTGTATTGTTTCGTATGATGACACTAAAGGGTCTGCATGCTTGAAATAAAAAAAAATCTTTATATTATTATAAATACTTTTTCAAGATTCAATGTTTAACATTCAAATAACGGTCTTAATCAAAGTGCCGTACGCACTGTAATTGGTCGTCATTGAGAAATTCGACATATCGTTGCATTCCGACTTTAGAATTAGGGTAAAACATCTTTAATTTCTATTACTTTCACAACACGTAGGTTCTATCCCAGTGTATATTTCCGTGAATGTTAATTAGAACTGATAATATTTTACACGAACGTAAGACCTTGATGCAACATGGGTACCGACAAAAAAGCAACTTTTTGTGAAAACTATTTTTTTAAAAATTCTCGATTGTTAAATAGTCATGGTTAGATCATCCCCGCAAGCTTTCTTTATAAAGCCAAAACAGAAAAATTATGGAAATATGATAACTTAAGTTTAAGAGCAAATGCTGACAGCAGGTTCGTGAAATTTCAAAACCCTCTCTTTTTCTAGGCAGAAATTAACAAGTTCCTAAACAGCACTGATTATAAACAAAGGAAAAAACAATTGATACTATTCTTTTGGCGAATTCTTTAGACAGCTTGAAAGCTTAATAATCAAATTTGCTCTCCAGAAGAACTTTCAGAACTTTGATTAACTTATGGCTGGAAAATAATTGAGTGGCAGTATCATCCTTATTTACACCTCGATATGATCGAAAGAAAGGGTGGTTAGACGCGTTCATCACTCATGGAAAATCCTTGAAGCATTCATCTTTATAGCATGTGACCGTCCAGTGTTCCTTCACTCCTTTTGATAGTTCTTAACTTGTAAAATGAAATGATTTTTTTCTGTATTCCCGTCAGAATATACGTCCAGTTGGGATAAAGACAGTTTTGGTAAATTGCAGCGACACAATCTTGAGTTTATGGTTATATAAATTGGTCTACGACCAATTAAAAATGAGGCAATCAACCTTTCTAAAGGCCTTTGATTATTCATGAATAAAGGCATTTCTTCAGGTCAAATCAAATAAAGTACTTACCTAGAGCGTTTTGTTTGACCTTGTCGAGTTCACTTTTATTCACAAGGTCAAACCTATTGCACACAAAAAGTGCCGCCTTTGGGTCAAATTTCATCTGAGATTCCCCATCATTGTTACGGGATTTCTGTTTCTGTACCACAATCTTCAGCAGGTTTAGTAGCTATAATTACACAAACAACATGAGATAGAAATTCACCCCTTCAAATTTTTAAATCTGCTTTGATTCTAACAAAAGAATTGTTGAAAAATATAGGTGATTTTTTTTCACCTTTCTTTAATAAATGGTTTAATCTATCAAGGTTTTACTTTGTCTAAGGGCGGTATATTACCTCTTGTTTATTGTTGCCTCCGAATTTTCTATTTTGTTTATTCTTACCTATTATTCATTGATTTTCCTATTTATACATATTTATGCATATCAATCATACTAATGTATGAATTTGCTTTGCGTACTCATACATTTTGATTAAGTTTTTGGTTTCGCACCTCAATTAAAACTATTTACCGCCGCCATAGCGCATCCCAATCTTCAATCATAGTTAGGCATGGGTTCAATCCGACGGCGGCACATATCTTTTCCTATATTTGTCTCGCATCAATTGGTGGTCGTAAACCTAAGCGGGATAGCTGCTTAGAGGATGCAATGGTAGCGCTGGTGCGGTATATACCAGGAATCCACAATTAGGTGCCCAAGCCGCGATATGACTGAAAAATTGTTAAAAGGGGCGTTAAACCGAATTCAAACAAACACAAAAATCAATGAAAACTAAAAAAATACTCTCTTCATGTCTTAAATGCCATTAATCCTCGAATCGACTATACTGGATCCGATCTTTTTTCCCAATTATTTATTTTATGGAACACCTGATAAAACCCTTTTCCTTGATGGGTCAAAATTACATACCCTATCCTCTTGTACACCGCCAGCATTGTCTGTCTTGATGATATACATAAACCCTAGTATGTCATTCTGACTTATAAAGTCGATGAGTTCATTCTCTAGAAACTCGTTTTCTCCAATACCCGGGGTGTCGACCAGCACCAGACCAGACTGAAAAAGAAAAAAAAATGGTTGAGAGTCGTATTTTTAATCTGTCATTCGTTTAGAGATTGGTATAGTTGAAGGGGATGACCAAAATCTTTATAGAAAAATAGAAATGAAAAGACCTGTTTCTTTATCCTTTTTATTTTAAATGTTTTTCTCCATCCTATGATATTTTTCTAAGGAATTACTCCATGGAAAAAGTAATAACAAATAAACAAATAAAATAGTGTAGCAAGTTCTTTCCTACAAAGGTTTCTCTCCTTGAGGATGTCTATGCTATTTTCTTTTATATCAAATAATTAATTGTAGTCTTCTGAAATTTTTATGTATTTTCACCCTGGATTAATCACCAGAACAACTTCAATTTTGAATTACTTCTCGATCCTGGGATATTTTTCTAAGGAATTACTCCACGGATAAAATAACAAATATATAAATAAAATAGTGTAGAAAGTTATTTGTTCTTTCCTACAATGGTTTCTCTTCTTGGGAGCCGCCGCCATAGCGCAGTCGGTAGCGCGCAATACTCCTAATCTTCAATCATGGGATGTCATGGGTTTTAACCCTGGTGGCGGCACTTATTCTTTCCGACATTTGTCTCTCACCAAAGGGTGGATAATCGTTAATCTTATTGGGATAGTAGGATGTAGTGGTACTACTGGTGCAAGAAATACAAGGAATCCACTGTTAGGTGCTCCAGCTGCCGCGATATGACTGAAATACTGTTAAAAGCGGCGTTAAACCACATTCAATCAATCAATCTCCTTTGGGATGTGTGTGTTATTTTTTTGCTAATTATTATTTTATTGTCAACGTCTGAAACTTTTTTTATATGTATTTTCACCATTATTTAAGCACCAGACCCATTTCTATGGTTTTCTCTATCCTGGGATTTTTTTAAACCACTTCCAGATAGCAATATTTATACTAGTCCAAATTGAAAAGAGTTGCAGACGACACTTTATTATTAATGAAATTTTAGTTTTGTTCAACTTTTTGGGTAGATTATTCAAATGTTTTTCTTGCATGAGGGGCGTCAGAAAGCGTCATTTTGTGGGAATGGTTAAAGAAATTACTCAGTTGAAAGTAAAAATAAATGAATAAATAATTAATGTAATGGAATGCGTGATTTGTTCTCCCTTACAATGATTTCTCCTTGGGATGTGTATCAATATTTTCTATCAAATAAGTTTTTCAAGTCGTCTGTATTTTTAATGTATATTTCTATCATTACCTAGCAGACCCATTTGAAATAATTTCTAATAGGGAGGGCAGATATAGTGAAGGAAAAGAAACCAGGAAAATCGTCTTAAATTGGCACCAGTTTAACGAATAAATAGTGCCTTTTTGCTTACATAAAATCGAGAATATCGAACACGGTACATCAAATATCAATGCTCTTTAAAAGTCTAAAGGGACAATCTTGTATAATGCTTCAATTTTTGCTTTTGGGCTGCACATAATTTCTTGTATTGATACGGATAAATCACCTGTTTCTGTTAAAACTTTCACGACAGAATTTTTCTTTGTCCTTTTGGGTAGAAAAAATTGTGGAAAAGGAAGAAATTGCTTGCAAGAAGCAATTTCTTCGGTTTCCACAATCTTTTTCAAATCATTTTTACTTGTGGGGCGTTAGAAAGCGTTATTACGTGGTATTGCGTTAAAAAATCGTGTCTGTATTGTTTCAGTCTTTCAATGTTTTCATAAAAAAATAAAACACTTTTCGTACAGTTCAATCTTACAAAGTTTCGTCCCTACCTTTAATAAAGGTAACGGCAAGTACACATGGACTTCCTTCACAGTATGGTGTTCCCGTTCACTGGCACTCTTCATAAACGCAATAGAGTGGAGCTTCTCCAAACCATCCTGGTCTAGATCGAACTCGACGTCGGGTAAGTTCGTTTTGTAGACGACACGTGCGTGTTTTCGTCTGCTGTATTTAACTAACGTAATGACGGAGGTGGAACTGTTGTTGTGGACCGGAAGTAGCTCGTCCTCAAACAAAAGATTTAGAACACTGGATTTACCGGCCGATGTCTCTCCTAAAACAGAACAGTAGATGAAAAATATGCATAACAACAAATTTACAAATTTGTCTTTCAGTTGACGGATCGTTAGCGACGCCCACTGACCTCTGACAGGAAGTTCGAATTAGATATTAATGAGATTATTTTGCAAAATTTGTGCCAGTTACATATAACAGAAATAGAGCAGTTTGTTGGCGATCTAAAGTTCTTAACTACAGATTGACTAAACTGTAGTTACTACGTTTAAGTTTCCAAACAAACAAAATTTTACGTAAATGTCGACCGATGTCGAGTTCAAAGTTCAATGTATTATTTCATTGGTCGATCGATTTTTCATTTACAGCCACAATCCGTCAGTTAAGTAAACTTGAGGAGAAAATTTCCATTTTTGACCCACTTACAAACGACAAAATTTTAGACTGGTTCAAATTGAAAGGAGTTGCAGACAACAATTTAAAATTTATGAAATTATAAATTTTTAAACTTTATGATTAGAAAACATTGTTACAAGCAATTTATTCATTTTGCACAATGTTTTTTCATTTGTTTTTCTTGAGGGGCGTCCAAAAGCGTCACTGTGTGGGAATGGGTTAGAAAAAAATAATTACCTTGCGTGTAATATAAGACTAATACTTTCGAATTATGAAACCGGTTAGGTGATACTAGATAAGGAAATAAGATACAGGGAATCTAAAATGTGCCTGTACGCTGTCAACGAAGGGGGAAATGCCAGAAAGGGAAAACGTTTATGCCAAATGCCACTCGAACCAAATAGCACATAATGGAAGTTTTGCATAATGCCGCTTTTTACCATCCCCTAAAGCAATGAGCTTTAAAAAACAATTTGGAAAATGAAATTGTTTATAACAAGCTATTTCTTCATTTCCAATAACGTTTTCTGTCAGAAAGGGTAAATTTTTTTGAAATTGCATCATATTTAAATCGTAGTCTGCAAATTATTTTCAAGAGAAATTTGTCGTTTGGTGAAGGAATAATCAGGTCTGATACTCATTTTTTCAAGTCAACGAATTAAAGCCTACTGACGTCGCAATGATAGACATAATTACCTGCCACAATGATATAACATGCATTATTATGTATCATGTTTATTTTCGCTTTGCAATCCATGGCTAGATCCTGGCATGTGCCCTCGCGCTGCAAAAGACTCTCAACAAAAGCGCTGCTCCTGGACTTGGCCTGTACGGTCTCATCGCCCTCTCGATGTAGAATGTCTAACATCTCCTTCATAACCGATATCAACTTTTCTCTTCTGTTACGATCATTCTTACCCGCTTTCTGTATGGACTTTTCAATCTGAAATTAAAGGGAAAATAATATAACGATATCATTCCAAGAAAACTTCGTTACAGAGAGAGACAACTGACCAATCGCGGCTGTAAATCCAGCAATCAACCAACCAATCAAATAATTTATTCAGCCTGAACCTGAGATTGCAACTCCAACATTGGCCATCATTTTTGTTAACCTTTTGTTGGTTTGGCGACTTTAACGTCGTAACTACAGCTTCACTTCCGGTCTGAATGATTGATTCGATACGCCAATTGATTGTCAAATCTTGTTGGGTCAGCTACATAAACGCCGTAAAGAAGAGAACAAAATAACGTCTGGTTAGATAATGATCAATGAATATGAACTTGTTCAAATGTCTTTCAAAATGGCTTGATTAAATATATCTATTAGCATCATTTAGTTAGTGGGTTTTTTTTTCTCTTTTCTATAATTTATGTACTAAGTTATTTAAAAATGGCTCAAACAGTGGTGTATCGGGCCATTGATGTTTCAGAAAATGGATGCATTTAACAAAAAAAAAAGTGGAAAAGTATGTCGAAAAGAAGATGTTTCAAAAGCGTCAATTCTAGTCGCTGTTTAAGATGATACCTATTTTCTGTGGTGGGTAAATATACAAAATTTGACAGTTTTCTTTTACCTTGGCTTTGAAACCTTGCTCGTGCAAGTTTTCCACGTGTAGCTTAAAACGACTTTTAAGTTCATCTAAAGAATTAAGTTCGCCAATATTTATTCCATAGGTATCTGCGAAGTCCACGGCTTCATACAGATTCTCCAGTGAATGAATAAGGTTTAGCATTACATCCATTATAAGAACTTTCAGAAAGATCCAACACTTCAACCCAGTCTAAAACAGTCAAACAATGCTTATGCTGTTATAAACAAATATAAAAGAACATCAGATTGTTTCACGTGATAAGAGAATTATTTAAAACTACGCATACAGTTGAAATTACGATGAAGGTATGGTTTATTTCCCAAAAAAATCAAGTTAGTTTAACGAAAAATTGCTTCATGAATTTGGTCTACTCTAGACAAGATACACGGTTTTGTCAACTGATAACAAAGAAGAAGAAAAAACTTGCACATGCATGAAGAATTACCTGGTATAACTTTCAATGATAATGCGAAATACAATATATTATATCATATATATCATATTATACAAATTCTAGTATTTATTACAGTCTGGAAATATGCATCGAAATACGACCACCAGTCTTTAAGCCATTCCCATACAAATCCTCATTTGTATGCACATTTAGAAAAGCTTTGGGAAACATTATGGAAAACGAAGAAACTGCTTGTTACGAACATTTTCTTCATTATCAGCAATGTATTCTACTCAAATGAATAAATGAATTTGGACCAGTCTTAAATTTGGTCGTCTTGTAATTGGTCAAATTGCTGGCAAAACTAATGAAACTGTATCCTATTTTAATAAGCAATGAATAGAACGTGAATCTTAACGAATATTCAACTGAGTTATTGTGTCACTGAAACATAACTTAACATTTTCCTGTCTTGAAAAAATCTATAGCTGTCCAAATTCAAAGGTTTTGCAGACGACATTTAAAATTGATTTTATTGGAAAATAATCATTTTACAGGACAGAAAATATTGTGGAAAAAGAAAAAATTGATTGTTACAAGCAACTTCTTCTTTTTCCACAATGTTTCTCAAGTATAAAACAACAGGGACGTTAAATCCAGGGATTTAACAGGCAAGGGTTAAGGTGGTCAAGGAAGAGTCGATTGACAGACGAGTCGCCATTCAATTTCGAATTTACGAGAAAAACGCTACTGCCAGCCGCCAGTCTCTAGCGAATTCACGAGATAATAGTTGTGACAGACGTCGGTCGATAGCGAAGTAACTACAAAACAGTAATACATAGACGTCAGTAAAAGGCGAATTTACAAGAAAACCGCGACTGACAGATGTCAAAAGTGAATTTACGAGAAAATTGCTGTTATCAGACGTCAGTCGTTAGCGGATATACGAACAAACAGCTATTGATAGACGTTATTCAATGGTGATTTTACGAGAAAACAGCTTCTGATAAACGCCAGTCAATAGCGAATTAATGCTACCAACAGACGTCAATTGATATCGAATTTACTAGAAAACTGCTACTGCCAGACGCCAATCGATAGCTTATTTACGAGAAACACATTACTGACAGAAGTCAATTGATATAAAATTTACCAGGAAATGCTTCTGAAAGATGCCAGTCGACATCGGAATTTCAGACATCAATTCAAAGGAATATAGGAGAAAATGCTACTGACAGACGTCAGTGAAGAAAACCAATATGGACAGACGCCTCACTATATCGATTTCACGATCGCTACGGTATGACGTCGGTAAATAGAGCTTTGCTAGTAAAATACGCCGTTGACAAACAACATAAGCTTAATATAAAGCTATATAAGTTATTTGGTACTTTGTATGAACAACAACAAAAAACACCATTATTTCCGAAAATAATTTCATTGAACCCGCTCATGACATACGTCAGTGAATATAATTTTTTTACGAGAGAATCGCTCCTGAACGAATACTGGCTGAAGTCTGTCTGAAGTCTGTCAATAGCCACTCAGTTATAATGAAAATGATGATAGCTTTATTTTGTGAAGGTAACTTATAAAGACATCATCAGACATCATCATACATATCAAACGCCTAGTCCCCAATATTATGGTCCGAGATAACTTGTTAAGACATTATCATACATATCAAAACAACAGCATACGTTCATTACATCCAGTCCCTAATATTCTGGTCCAAGTCTCGAGAACTGAGAAAACAAATTCATAACAAAATAAAGATTCATTTTTTTACAACATAACTTGGTTAATCCATTACCACACAATGTCGTTTTCTGACGCCCTGATGAAATACAGTCATGTAAAACTTTGTGGGAAAAAGAAAAAATAATTTTAACAAGTAATGCCTCCTTTTCTCATTTGACACTCATTTTCCAAAATTTAGCGTAGTTTGAAGCATCGTGTGCATTTTTTTTCTCTTTGGACCAAGTTTTGTGGTGTGGTAATGGGTAAAACTGGATTTACACGTAGGGGGGGATATTCATATTTAATTTTATTTACCTATTTACCTTTGTTTGTCCGAAAGAATTTCCTTGTTGTTTGTACATATAGACTGTTTGAAACCGAAAAAAGTCCCAATAAAAGAACAAGGAAACGAACATGCAATAAAGAACAAAACAATGAAAAAACGACACTTAACGCGGAATCTATTTCGAAACTAGAATTTTTTTTCATCATGAACGTTATAACACGCTAACTTTAACAACAACAACAATAAGATTAACCACAAGCAATTTTTAAGTAATTAGAAATACGGCGATAACAAAGATAATATGAATCCAGTGAAAAAGCGTTGGTTTTTTATTTTAGAATGGTTTGGTACAAATTTTGTCGGGCGAGTTTAACACATTCAAAAACGATAAAATTTAAGACATGTCCAAAATTAAAGCAGTTGCAGACGACAATTTCAAGTTGATGTAATCTTTAAAATCTTTGTTTTTCGGGGGTAGAAACATTTCGAATAATGAAGAAATTGCTTTTTAACAAGCAATTTCTTCATTTTACTACAACGTTTTTCAAAGCTTTTGAGGGGTGTTTAAAAGCGTCATTATGTAGGAATGGGTCAGCACTACGCTATTCATTAGTTTTTCTACTAACCTAAAATATTCCCCAAGTTAAACTTAGTATATAGAATTTGCTTACAATTTACTGATATAAATCGAAAAAAAAATTAAGAAAAAAAAAAAAGAACCGACGTTCGAAATTTGACACACCGGCATTGTAACTTTACGTCAAGTGTATAATAACAAATTGATTTATTATGTTCAAGGATGGTAAGGGAATTCTCTCCTCTTGTAAATCCACCATGACACTATTAGTGTCCGGACCAACAACTAACCTCTCCATGTCGTGTTTATTTTCTTATTTACCCATTACCATAAATGACGCTTCCTGACGCCTTGAAGCAATAAGATCATGGAAAACTTTGTGGGAAAAGGAGAAATTGCTTGTGACAAGCAATTTCTCCTTTTCTCACAATTTTGTCCATCCTATCTAATTTTCAAATTCTACTGCGACTTGTTATGTCATCTGCAGCTTCTTTCAATTTTTGGCTAGTCTAAAATGTTATCATCCGGTAATGGATTAATCAAATGAACTGTTCGCTTCGGGGTTCGCGTAGGTCACATATATAATCAATCGACAAATTATATCATTCATCTAGACCGGAAGTGAGCTTTGAGCTTTGAGCTTTGAGCTCAAACATTGGTAGATAATTACGTGTTGGTATGGCGAATAAAACGTCGTAACTACAGCTATTCAAGCTGTAGTTGCGACATTAAAATCGCAAAACAACCATTTGATTTTTGCTACATGTGACTGGCCACAAATTTTGCTGACGCAGTTTAACATCGTAGAGGAAGTTCCCGTGGGAGATGAGTGGGCGTGGCGAGTGATCTATGAATTGACCAATCGCGATGTCAGTTAAGGATTATATCGACCAATCAAATTCATTCAGCCCGGAATTTGAGATCTAAACTCCAACTTTGGCCGCCATTTGTGTGAAACATTTTTGTTGTTTGGCAACGTAAACTTGGTAGCTACAGCTTATTCGAGCTGTAGTTACGATGTTTATATCGCCAAACAACCATTCTACCCTTTTTGTTGCATGCTACGGGTAATAGATTATGCAAAATAACGCCATTTAAAATCGAAGCGGGACTTCCCGTTGGTGTCAGTGGGCGTAGACAAAGGAGAAAGTGGGCGTGGCGAGTGATCCGTTAATCACGCTACTAACTACTAAAATCAAAATTATCTGTTAACATATCTCCAAATAATTTCAATTTTAGTATCGTATATTGAAAACGAGCGCTCTGATTGGTCGAAAAAATATCCATACCTCCATGAACAAAATTTTGAGCACGCAGCCATTTTGTATGCTTCCACACAAAATAGTTCCGTACAAAAAAATACCAATTATTGTTAAGTTTTTGCTTTTTTCGCCCAATGCTATTATAAGAAATGAAGAAAATATTTTTTTTTGTTTTCATGGAGGTATGAACCAAAACACCTAATCACACTTATGTATGAATCGCTTCGCGTATTCATAAAGTCTTATTAGTTTTTTCGGTTCATACCTCAATGAAAACAAAAATATTCTCTTCATTTCCTTAAAAAAAAAAAGAATAAAACAATCCAAATTTCGGGCGTCAACATTACTAAGGATATCTCTGAAATTATAACATATAATTTTGGGTTCAGTGAGATCATCCAGAAAAAAAACCTTAAAGCCATACACTTTTTCGCTGAACCACCTGTGTACATCAGACAGCATGACTAAAAAAACCATTTTGACATTTCCATGACTTTCCATTTCCTTCTGTTTTAAACCACGTGGCCGTCATACGAAAAGAGACCGACAAGAAATTCCGTATAATAAAGATTTGATAAAAAGATCACTCACCGCAGGTCCATTAGGTTATACATTTCGGTAATTGGGTTATATATCGACGGGTTAACGTAAAACTCATGTAAGTGCCTTAACCCTTTCCCGTTCAAATACGGGATTTTACGTTCCTGTGATTTTATACTCAAGAAAACATTGTGGAAAAAGAAGATATTGCTTGTAACAAGCAATTTCTCCTTTTTCCACAATATTTTCTACCACATAGGATGGTTTCTTTTCAAATGGCATCCAGTTTTAAATGTCGTCTGCAACCTCTTTCAATTTGGACTAGTCTAAAATTTCCAAAAACGGGAAAGGGTTAATGGTTATAGAAACTTACCAAGCTCGGGGGAATAAGGAGGCTAATCATCACCACCAATACATTTTATGCCGGTTAGCAATAACTAACTAAGAAAATCACCAAAGATCCCCCTCCCTGACCAGATAAGCCACCTAAATCACTAGTCACTTGATACAAAATACGTTAAAGTGACAATTCTTCTACAGTTTTGGGGAATCTGATGAAGACGTCCCTGGTCATCTCGCATGATTAATGCAATCTCACCAGATTTCGGATACTTTTCACCAATCCAATAAGGTCCCATTTTCCTTGACGGATATGATATGCAAATAACTGACGTAGGAATGCCCATATCTTACTAAAACCGGCCACAATGACATTAAAATATGGATACTTCCGCGTTCTAGACCCGACCTTGGTTTTAAATTATAAACCAATCTTCCGTTGAAATCTATTTGAATAGATTGAATAGGTTTGTAGATCCTTATAACCGATAATCTGTTACCAGTAGCTCGATTATTGTCTGCAGTTGTTTTAAATAACCCTTACAGACATGTCTTTTCTCTAAAACGCCTCAGATCCCTTGCCGAAATGGACATGCGATTAATAAGTCTGTAGCTCAGGGTAGAAACACATTTCTTATAAACATATCAATTGACCAATCGCTGACCCCGCCCACTGACTTATTTGGCCCCGCCTATTGCACCCAACAGGAAGTTCCGCCTCGAATTTAACGGCGTTATTCTGAAATATACCAGTAGCGGTAAAATGTAACAAATAAGTAGAATGGTTAGTTTGCGACATAAACGTCTTAACTTCAATTTGAATAAGCTGTAGTTACGACGTTTATATCACCAAACCAACAAAAATGATTCATTAAAATCGCGACCTTTGTAGGAGTTCAATAGTAATATTTTTGAGATAGTATTTATGTGCAAGAAAACTAAACACTTGAGTTCTCAAAATACTGTTCATGGAAGTATGAAAAATTAAATCAGCCAATCGAAATGCTTGAATCTTCACTGACGATATCAAAATCATATATAGATTTATGCTCCTAACAAGTTTATATTTATACCAGTTTTAACGTTTAACCTTGAAATTTGACCCTGAAATTGAAGCTGTCCAAGAGTTGTTTTCTAATGACAAATGTACGCATTGATTCGTTCACTCATAACTGGGAATAACTTTGTGGAATAATTTTAAGATGAAGGAGCTATATTCCGGACAAAAAAATTTAAGATGTGACCTTGACCTGTGCCCTTGATGTTATCCAAAAATGATTCAAACGGCTCATCTTCTCTTAATCGAGAATAATTCTGTCGAAATAGTTTGAAACTCATCCATCAATGCAGGAGTGATGATCCGAATAAACTGAAATTGAGCAATTGACTTTGACCGATGACCTTTAAACTGTCCCCAAATTTGTCTCAAATTGCACATCTACTAGACGAAGAAAAACAGTCCAAAATATTTTGGATTTTTACACTATTTTACACCTGTCTTGGGGGAAGGGTGTTAACCAATCAAAAAGTTACTGTTGTCAAAAAAACAAGTAAGACTTTTCTTATTGCTTTCAATTGTTTTAGAACATCAAAATTTGGTTGTCATTAAATCATCGACAAAAATAGACACTCCACAACAACAAAAAGTATTTTCCAGAAAATGACACGACAGAGTTGTTTATTAATAAGATATTTGTTGAGGGGAAACTGTATCAGATAATAATAGTACATTAATTGACATTTCAATGGCTGGTGAAAGCGTAAATACTCGTTAGATTTTTTAGAAAGGGATGAATAATGAAATGACTTCTTCGAATATATGCTAAACGATGCATCCGTATATACTGTAATGTTAAATGCGTATGTTGTTGAAAAGTTGGTGTAATATTGCAAGATACAAGATATCTCCTAGAGGGGGGGGGGGGGGAGACTTTATCTGTTCAATCAAAGTTATGAATTAATGAAAATACAACGTACGTTGACGCAGACGCCTACAAGCATGTCAAGCTCTATTTATTTATTAGATATTTTAAATGTAATAAAATTGATATTCAGCTACAAATATACTAAAGTCAATCTTGCTCAAAGCGACCACCTTTGTTAAGCGACCACTTTCATTAAGCGACCAGCAACAGAATTCCCTTTCAAAAAAACAAGAAATTTTCATAATTGGACGTTTTTGCTTATAAAATTGTCAAAACTAAATCCTGTTTTGATGGATCTCGTTAGAATCGTCTCAATGCGAGATTCTAATGAGTTCCATCAGCATAGGATTAAGACAGAATCCTGTAATAATTCATATATGCAGTCGAACCGATCTCTCATATATGTCGCAAAAAAGTGTGTTAAGCGACCATTCTCTTACCCCATTCCAACCCAATCCCTCCTTTTTACGCCCCTCAAGAAAAAAACTTTAGAAAACATTGTGGAAAATGAAGAAATGGCTTGTTTCAAGCAATTTCTTCATTATCCACAAAGTTTTCTATCCAAAAAGACAAAAAAAAAAAAAAAATCAAAATTCCATCAACTTGAAATTGTCGTCTGCAGCTTCTTTCAATTTGGGCCAGTCTAAATTTTGCTATGTTGGAATGGGTTAAACGACCTTATATTGACCGTACCTTGAATTATCGCTTAACCCTTTCCTGTTTAAGCCCTGGTTTTTACGTTCCTGTGATTTTATGGTTTAGAAAACATTGTACAAAAAGAAGACGACGGCGGCACACATCCTTTCCGACTATTTGTCTCTCACCAATGGGTCGATAATCGTAGACCCATGTGGGATAGCAGCTGGGGGCTAGGAAAGAAAGTGATGGTGGTACTGGTGTGAAAAATACCAGGAATCCATTGTTAGGTGCTCCAGCCGCCGCGATATAACTGAAAGATTGTTGAAAGCGGCGTAAAACCCCATTCAAACAAATTCAAACAAACAAAAAGAAGAAATTGCTTATAATAAGCAATTTCATCTCTTTTTTACAATATTTTCTACCCTACTGATTGGTTATTTTTCAAATTTAATTCACTTAGAATTTTCGTCTGCAAAACCTTTGAATTTGGACAGGATCTAAAGTTTTGCTAGCAAAGCGTCAGCTTTGATAGCTTAAGTTAACATAAACACTTTTGAAGGTCGTCTCAATGTTCAATAAGTCTAAACTGTCACTGGAGGCTTAACCACTAAATCCGCTGAATGACTACGCAATAAAAGTAGCTCTTATGTTCTTCAGTAATATTGCACACTCTATTCAAATTTTGGAGAACTCTTTCAAAAATATGCTATTTAACCCATTGCCACCGATTCCGCTTTTTAAGCACACACACACACACAAAACAAAAAACACTTTGGAAAACATTGTGGACAGTGAAGAAATTGCTTGTAACAAGCAATTTCTTCCTTATCCACGATGTTTGCTACCCAACAAGGAAAGGATTTTCTAAATACAACCAAATTGAAATTGTCATCTTTACATTCTTCGATAACCTTGTTTATTTTTCATGATTACCTTTGGCAAAGAAGTTTTCTTGACAATAAATGCTTTGCTAACTTACAGTAATTTCAGTACTTTGGTTGAAAACAGGAAAGGGTTATTACATACTTTCCTATATGCAATCAAGGCTTGGGTTCAGGGTAGCAATGTGGTCTTACTAAAGTAAATCGAGAGAGTGGGGAACCAAATGCCATCGCACCTTAAATAAGCTGTAACGTAAGTTACGAAGTTTTGATTTCCGAACAACGAAACTCCATGAACATAATTGTACAAAAAAGTTTATCATTAGATACGACATCTAAGGTGCGTTCTTTATTCGAGAATATTTAAGATTCTTAATAGGATTTTTTTTTTTTTTTTGCGATTAAGACTTTAAGCCACTAAATAAGAATCTTAAGAATTCTTAATGAAGAGTTTAAGCGTACTCAGCATTGATTTAAACGAGTAGCCTTGACGACGTCGAATATTTTCACTTAAAATAACAAATCAAAATACTGAAAAGTACTATAAGCTAGCAAAGCATTTTTATGTTCAATAACCTTCTTTGTCAAACGTAATCATGATACAGAAACGGGGTTAAATTAACCAAGGAGTTAACCCATTCCCACACAACCCCTCCTTTTTACGCCCCAAAAGAAAATAGCTTTGCTAGCTAAAAATCGTTCTTCAAGACGCCTTAAAAATTTTATTTGGTGGGATTTTTCGTCTCGATGAAAGGAACGCACCCCAATTATCTACCCATTACTAGACGGCAATATTTGAGACTGTGCCAGATCAAAACAAGAGCACCGCCAACTGGATATTTCTAAAATTCTAAGTCGAAAAGGGGGCATAACTCTTACGAAAAGGCTTTTAGAGTTATCCCCCTTGATAGTCTAGATAGCTCTTGTGATGGTCAATACACAAGCCAAGTTTCATCGAGATCTTCAATAACAACAGAGATATGACGAAGGTTAAAGTTTGTCACGCCAACGCCAATGCCAACGCCGACGCAAAGGTGATGACAATACCTCGGGTTTTCTAAAAAAAAACCAAAAACAGCCGAGCTAAAAAGTTGCAGACAACAATTTTTAGTCGAAGAAATTTCCAAAAGTCTTTGTTTTCTGGGTTGAGAAAACACTGTGGATAATGAAGACATTACTTGTGACAAGCAATTTCTTCATTTCCCACAATGCTTCCCAACGCTTTTTACTTGAAGGGCGTTCAAAAGCGGGATTGTGTTGTGATAGGTTTATTCAACAAATCATTTTGTACTGTTGAGTTGTCTAAGATCCGTTTTTAAACAGATCTTGGTCACCTCGACGGTACAATATGATTGGTTAAATAACTCAGGGGATTTCCCTTCACGGTTGACTGGCTGTTCGTGGCCTTGTTTCGTGACTGCGGTATAACATCACGGTCCAATGGAAACAAAAATGAGCCACCCTTATATCATCAGGACACAATCGAATAGCAAAAGTATCGGGCGGGAAAAAGTAATCGATACCATGGGTTTTAGGTTTGACCCATTCCCACACAACAACATTTTAAACTGGTCCAATATTCAATGACTTTGAAGACGACAATTTCAAGTTATTAGTATTTTAAAGATCTTTGTTTTCTTGGGTAGAAATCATAGCGAATAATGATGAAATTGCTTGTTACAAGCAATTTCTTCATTTTCCACAGTGATTTCCAAAGTTTTTGCCTTAGAGGCGTAAAAAGGGTGGGAATGCGTTGGAGTGTATTAAACCTATTTTTTTAACATTGATTGGGAAACAAGATGTTTCAATCTAGATTAATCCCTCTCGATTTTGCTTCCTGGGAAATAAGAGGCTAATCTGAGTCTTTACATGACACATAGGTGCAATGATTAGAAAGATTACGTTAAAAGCCCATTTTTACTTTTTATCTCCAGTATCCGGTCGACCAGTTTGTTAATATGTTCATGACCAGATCATTCTTTTAGACTAGTCCAAATTGAAAGAAGCTGCAGACGACAAGTTTTAATTGATGAAGTCTAAGAATTCTTTGTCTGTCGGGTAGAAAACGTTGTAGGTAACAAAGAAATTTCTTTATACAAGCAATTTCTTCATTACGTACAATGTTTTCAAAACCTATTTTCTTGGGGGCGTAAAAAAGGGGTAATGTGAGAAAATTAGTTAAACTTCCATTACGATTCTGGGCAGAGAAAGTAGCCATGCACTTTTTCAAATCTTATCACAGTTTTTTTTATTGATAGATTAATTCCGTTTTTTTCATTATCATTTCCTGAGACTGAAATCGACCTGTACGACATTATATAGTATTTGGTGGATTCCTGCTGTCAGTCAAAAGCCCAATCCGCCAATCAAATCATTCATCTAGACCGGAAGTGAATGTCGATCATTTTTGTTGGTTTGGCGACTTTAATCGGCGGAATTGTGAGGAGAGACTGGGATCAAAGTTTAAGTAGATTATTAACCCATTCCCACTTGGCAAAATTTTAGACTGGTCCAAATTGAAAGAAGATGCAGACGACAATTTCAAGTTGATGGAATCTTAATTTTTTTTCACCTTTTTGGATAGAAAACATTGTTGATAATGAAGAAATTGCTTGATACAAGCAATTTCTTCATTTTCCACAATGTTTTCAAAAGCTTTTTTCTTGGGGGGCGTAAAAAGGAGGGATTGAGTTGTAATGGATTAAATGAGTACGAAAAAATGATATCGGTACCAGATGTAGTAAGATGGCTACAAGCTGGGAAAGACACTAGTCAAAAAGTATAATTTTGTGCTTTAAAGAATGGACAGATTGGATAAATTCCACTACACGATCATAACACTGAGAAAATTGGAGAATACATATATCGTCAGTTGACGACAAAAACTCGTAACTACATCTCTATAAAGCTGTAGTTACAACGCTTCGGTCACCCATTGACGATATATCATATAAAAATGATCAATACAGTCTACAAATGGCTCTAGTGGATTTCATTTAACCCATTCCCACACAATTTCGCTTTGTCAAGCGACCTCAAGAAAGACTTAGGAAAAACAAGGTTAAAAATGAAGTAATTGCTCGCAACAAGCAATTTCTTCCTTTTCAACCTTATTCCCAACCCAAATAGAATGAGATATTAAAACTTCTCTCAACTGGAAATGGTCTTCTACAACTTATTTGAATATGGACCAGTCTAAATTTTTACCATGTGGTAATGGGTTAAGGGAAAGTATCTTGTCATGACCATATTTAGTATATCTCATCATGGACCATTCAGGAATTCTTCGTTACAAGATCTCTCAAGGTCATTTTCCCAGAATTTATCTTTTAATGAAATGTGTCGACATTCAAGTTCAGAAAAGGTTTTTAAATGAACTAATATATCTATGGAAAAGTGAAGGGTGTAAAACCTAAAATGGGTGAATATCATTTAAATCAACTACAGCAACTTTAAAATAGAACATATCATAAGGTAAAACATACCACGATTTATTTTATATCCTGTACAGCCTACTGAAGTTTTGTAATTTTTGCAAACAAAACTAGAATTTGTTCTAAGAAAGAATTGAAAAAAAAAAGAAACAGCCCCCCTTTTTATATATACTATTTTACCCATTCTCACACAATCCCGCTTTTATGCCCACAAAAAAAGAAAATGCTTTGGAAAACAATATGGAAAATGAAGAAATTGTTGTACAAGCAATTTCACCACTAGCCAGACTGTTTTCTACCTAAACGGCAAATTTTTAAACATTTCATCCACACAAAATAATCGCTTGCAACTAATTTGGATTTCGATCAGTCTAGTTTGTTGTAGTGCGGTAATTTTTTAAGTCTATTCTTGACTTTTCCCAACATTTTAACGTTTGCGTGAGATATTAGAAGCCTTGTCGGTCACATATTTCTTTGAGAATATTTTCTGATCGTTTAAAGAACTTAAGAAACAGTATCTACCTACAGGGCGCATAGTCAAGACTAAGATCAGACTGCACGGGTGTGCAGGCTTATCCGACACACGTGTTACAATGTTGGAAATTCGAAAAAGGGAAATGCAAATCTAACGTTATCAGATTTCATTAAACCCTTTCCTGTTTTGCAAAATTTAAGACATGTAGGTTTTGCCAACGAAACTTTGATTTGAATTTGATTTTAAAAACAACAACAATATCGTCTCAATTATAAATTCACAGGGACGTAAAAACCAGGGATGGGACAGGCATTTATTAATTCATTGGTTGAGATGTATTATTTATAAAGATTCGTTTTGTTACAAAACTTTGTTATTTAATAGTTACACAATCAGAATCGACTAATAAGCCAAAATCTGAAGAAAATAGCTCATTTACTGGTCAAATCGTCGTTAGGAGAGCAAAATGTCGTAAATACAGCTTGTGTAAAGCTGTATTTACGATATTTTGTTCGCTTGACGATGAATTATCTAGACTAGATTTAACTCTACCTAGGCAAGCTTTATATCTTGTTTAAAATATTTTTTTAATCGAACAGTAACCACGTCAACGCGTGTCGATTACCTTGCTCAAAGGATGCAAGACTCTTCATATGGTATAGGCCATTAGTTAGCCCATTCCCACACAATGGCGCTTTTTGACGCCCCCTCCCCTGAGAAACATTTGGGAAAATATTGTGTAAAATGAAGAAATTGCTTGTTTCAAGCAATTTCTTCATCTCCACAATGTTTTATGCTTGTTACAAGCAATTTCTTCATATTCCATTATGCTTTCTACCCATGAAGTTGAACAAATCTATAATTATATACCCTTTTGTCGGCTGCAACACCTTTCAATTTTGACCAGCCTTAAAGTTTGCCGTCTGGTAATGAGTAAACAGGCTCCTACACAGGGACAGAAGCTGCAGTTAACATGACAAACTGCAATAATACCGAAACTAGCACCTTAAATTCTTTAAGGCAAAAGAGAGAAAAAATGTTATAAAAAGCAATTTTCTTTTGTCCAACAATGTCTTTTTTTTCTAATGAATAAATAAAGCTCTCTGTGAAATGAATGATTGTATAGGAAACAGTTAAAAGGTTATATAGCATAGTGCCATTGTCAGTGCACCACTACGGGTAAAATTCAACAAAGGACAACATACTGTTTGTTTTCTGGACTCGTGTCCCCGTTCCTTCATGAAATGCAGCCTGAGTCGCTCAACAAAGTCCTCAATATCATCGAGACCTTCATAAGGGACGTCATATTGGTCACACAGGTCCATGGCGTCAATGACGTCATCAAGATTACTGACGTCGGGGAAGTCCGTGCCATAACCGCTACTGTGGGATGAACCTTTGGTGTTCTCGTCTATGCCATCAAAACTTAGGCTTTTCTCCATGAGTTCAAGGTTTTATTCCTTTCCCACTCTTTAATTTTTGTTCATTGTAAGACAGTTTTCAATTATGGAAATTGTTGCAGTTTCATTTTAACTGTATCTTATTTACTTTGTTTGTAATAAGAAATAAAACAAAAAATCATTTCAGTGTGATCTATTTTTCCAGCATGCAGATCAATAAAAATGCAGCACCCTGCTTCAAAACTCAATTTGAAAACTATTTGAGATAATCTAGATTATCGTGAATTTCAATATCAATACCACAGACATAAATATACACGTTTTCTATGTTTGCCAAATATTTACTATCTGCCAAGCAAAATCAATCAAATCAATGCAAATCCTTGACAGTATGCCAGTACGAAATTTCATTTAACAGCACATGTGCTAAAATCCAATTTTCTTTCACCAAAGCATTGTGTCCTTGTCTAGTTATATTTAGCTGTAATATGAACCTATAAACATTCTATACGCTGTTATACGGGTACTTCAACCATGAAGCGACGTAATTCAGCAACCCTACCCTTTTCTTAGAAGGAATGTTGGGAATTCCCCTAAACGGTGGCTTGTTAAGAACTATTTTCGTAAGACTAAATCATAAAGTGTTTGCTCTCGGTTACCGTTAACCCATTCCCACTTTTTTACGGGTTCCAAGACAAAGATTTGTGGAAAATGGCGGAAAATGAAGAAATTGCTTGTTTCAAGCAATTTCTTCATTTTCCACCATTTTTCTACCACAACAGACAAAGATTTTAAGTTTTTTAATTTACTGAATTGTTGTCTAAAAAATCTTCGAAATTGGACCATGCTAAAATTTTGTCGTCTGGTAAAGGGTTATAAAGGTGTAAAAATCACTCTCTAAAAGAGGCAATCAGGCTTCTCCTCGAAATAAACATTTTATAAAATAACAATTGACGGCTCGCGAGGGTCAATCAAAGAATCAATCAACCAATCAAATCATTCATTTAGACCGGAACTAAACGTTGAATTCCGACAATGACCGACGTTAAACTGAAGAAGTTTTGTTAGTTTGGCGAATTAAACGTCGTGACTACAAGTTATCATAGCTTTATTTACGTTGTTCAAGTTGCTAACCAACCATTGCACTTTTTGTTATATGTTACTGGCCACAAATGCAAAATGCTGCCTTTTTTTTAAAGTATTTTTTTTCCCATTTCAGATTACCTAATACCTTACTTGTTCGAAATATACAAATTTGACAGGATCATATTTTTGTTTGTAAGAAAATTTAACTCGAAATAACGAAAAAAACGAAATCGGTTTTGCACTCTAATAGGCTTAATTATCCCCCCCCGCCCCACACAAAACAAGAGTTTTCTGGGATATACTGCAATCAGCCAGTCTGTCTGTGTGTAGGTCCGTCCATCTGTCTCTGTGAAAAAAATCAAGTAATATTATGTCCCTAACTCCTCCAATAGTTTTGCTTTAACCCATTTCCACACGTTGACGCTTTTGTACGCCCCTCAACAAAAAGAATTAAGAAAACATAATGAAAAATGAAGAAATTGCTTGAACCAAGCAATTTCTTCATTTTCCACAATGTTTTCAACACAGAAAGTTGATACGTTCTTGTTCTTAACCCTTTCCAGGTCAAACCGGGGATTTTACGACGCTATGATTTTATATTTGAGAAAATATTGTGGAAAAAGAAGAAACTGCTAGTAACAAGTAATTTCTCCTTTTCCCACAGCATTTTCTACCACATAGGATGGTTTAATTTCAAATTGAATCCCATCTCTATTGTCCTCTGCAACCCCTTTAAATTCGGACCAGTCTAAAATTTAAATAAACAGGAAAGGGTTAAATTGAAGTCTTTATGTAGAATGTACGTGTAAATGGTGCAATCTGTCCACACATTGACTATGAAACCTTGAGTATCACTACATCCCAACTTTAACATTTTAGTTGTCAAGCAGGCCTGAGTAGGATATTTGATTCGACAAACAATGAAATAATACGCCAAATTGTTTAAGGCACAAAGAAATGAGTCTTGGAGTCGGAATATTTGAATCTGGTATCTCTAAACGTTAGACATGTCCAAATTCAAAGGTTTTGCAGACGAATAATCAAAGTGTAATTTAATTTGAAAAATAACCATTGAGTAGGGTAGCAAATATTGTGGAAAAAAGAAGAAAGTGCTTGTTACAAGTACTTTCTTCTTTTTCTACAATTTTTTCTCAATTATAAAATCAAAGGGGTGTAAAACCACGGATTGACCAGGAAATAGTTAACGCGGCAAAGTTTAAAATTTGCAAGGAATCCTATTAAATACACATTTTGTGATTGGACGCTTGTACCTTTTCTCGTCGGAATACCTTTTCTCGTATTCCGAGGGCCCTTTCAACGCAGCAAGTAATAAAATAGTAATAACTTATTTGAAAGCAATATCACGGTATAGTAGATCTAAGAACTATGCTTTGTTTCCAAAAGTTAGATTATGATAAAAATAAAAAGTTCAGAAATGAAGAAGCTACTTTATGAGTATAAAGAATAATGGTTAACATTTTATTTGTTGTCGGTTGTCTGTTTAGTAAAACTGTTCTCATTTGGTATCATATTATTAACAATTGTGAATGCTTAACATTTTCTTTGTTGTCGGTTGTCTGTTAAGAATAACTGTTCTCATTTGGTATCATATTATTAACAATTGTGAATGCTTAACATTTTATTTGTTGTCGGTTGTCTGTTTAGTATAACTGTTCTCATTTGGTATCATATTATTAACAATTGTGAATGCTTAACATTTTATTTGTTGTCGGTTGTCTGTTTAGTATAACTGTTCTCATTTGGTATCATATTATAAACAATTGCGATACAATTTGCAAATACATGTAATTATTCTAAACGAACAATTGGTTGAGTGCACAGTAAGGAAGTACTTGCAAGACGAGCCGCCGTCATAGTGCAATGGTAGCGCGTCGGACTGTCAATCTAGAGGTCCCGGGTTCGATTCCCGACGGCGGCACTCATCCTTTCCGACTATTTGTCTACCACCAATGGGTCGATAATCGTAGACCTATGTGGGATAGCAGCTGGAGACTAGGAAAGGATGTGATGGCGGTACTTATGTGAGAAATACCAGGAACCCATTGTTAAGTGCTCCAGCCGCCGCGATATAACTGAAAGATTGTTGAAAGCGGCGTAAAACCCCATTCAAACAAACAAACAAACTTGCAAGACGTTGTGATCACTTCCCGGAGTAGTATTCAGTATAATCTGTCGGCGATAATGTATCACTCGACGAAGGCCGACTTGCGTCTACATAATGCATGTAAAACGATTAAAGTTGTGTATCTTAACCCATTTCCACACAGCAAAATTTTAGACTGGTCCAAATTGAAAGAAGCTGCAGAAGACAATTTCACGTTGATGGAATTTTGAATTTTTTCGTCTTTTTGGATAGAAAACATTGTGGATAATGAAGAAATTGCTTGATACAAGCAATTTCTTCATTTTCCACAATGTTTTCCAAAGCTTTTTTCTCGAGGGGTGTAAAAAGGAGGGATTGAGTTGGAATGGGTTAAAACCGCAAACACTTAGTAAATGACGAATAGACCGTCTAGTCCCTTTTCCATTATTTTTACTGTAGCAAATAAAAAAAGTTACTCATCATTACCCGACACGGCAACATTTTAGAATGGTTGAAATCAAAAGGAGTTGCAGACGACAATATAAAACGTATGAACTTTTAGATTTTTCAACTTCCTGGGTAGGAAACATTGTTTTTCTTGAGGGCGCCCAAAGCGTCATTGTGTTGGGATGGGTTAAAGTCAAGACCTGTCAAATATGATAAAAAAACGATTCACAAATCAAATCATTCCAATAGACCGAAAAAGAACTTTTAACTCCTGACATATATGTTACGCATTTTTGTGGGTTTGGTGAAATGGGTCACCAACCAACCATTTCACTCGTTTGATTGAAGTTACCGACCAGAAATTTTACAAAATAACTCCGTTTAATCCATTCCCACACAATGATGCCCCTCAAGAAAAACAATTAGGAAAGCATCGTGTGAAATGAAGAAATTGCTTGAACCAAGCAATTTCTCCATTTTCACCGATGTATTCTACGTAGAAAGTGGAGGAAATTTAGATTTTCACAAAATTTAAATTGTCATCTGCATCTTCTTTTAATTTGAACCGTTGAAAAAATTTGCCGTTTGGTAATGTGTTAATATCTAGGGCGAACTTCTTGGATTATTGATGGAAACTACGGGTGCCTTGTATACTACTTCTGAGTATCATTGCATCGAAGTCATTGGCCATTTGATCCAAAACAAGAAATTATCTATCCTCTTTTTTAGGCTTCTGAGTTAGAACACATCTTTTTAACCCATTCCCACATGACAAAATTTTGGATTTGTCCAAAATGAAAGGAGTTGCAGACGAGAATTTAACGTTTAAACTTTAGACTATTCGACTTTCTGGGTAGAAAACATTGTGCAAAATGAGGAAATTGCTTGTTACAAGTATTTTCTTCATTTTACACGATGTTTTCCCAGTTGTTTTTCTTGAGGGGTGTCAAAAAGCTTCATTGTGTGGGACTGGATTACCCCTTTCCTGTTTTTCAAAATACGACTTGACCTGTCTATATTCAAAGGGGTAGCAGTCGACATCATAAAGTGAGTGCAATTCAAAAAGAAAACTTTCTAAAGAATGTAATGTGGGAAAACAAGAATTTGCTTGTTACGAGCATTTCCTTCTTTTTCCAAAATGTTTTCTGAATTATAACATCACAAGGGCGTAAAATCAGGGATTACAGGAAAGACTTAATGGAGGTCATACTAAAGTTCAATTAAAGATAAGACAATTAAACCTAAAATTGCTGTAGTCAAAAATGGATTTTAGTTGGATTTTTTTTCTGTTTCAGTTTTTTCAGTCATTTCAATAAAGTTCTCACTTAATGGCTATTTGCCATTCTGTGTATCATGTGATATTTCCAGGTTTTGAATCAATCAAATAAAATTTGTTTATAGATTTTCATTAAATTTAGTCAATAAGACGTAAAAAAATTAAAGTTTTTAGAGTTTGGTGTCTTTCAAATTATTTAGTTCAAGATTGAAAGTATTACTTTGGCTTTTCCTTTTACCAGACAACAAAATTTTGGACTGGTCTGAATTAAAGAAGTTGTAGACAATATGTCAATGTGCAATTAGATAGAAAAAGTAATTGTCATATAGGTAGAAATACTGAGAGATAAGGAGGGATTAATTGAAACAAGCAATTTCTCCTTATTTCACAATTTTTTCCCACAATGTTTTCCTCTCCTTCATGGTGTAAAAGTGTAGTACTGGGTTTAAGAGTGATTCCCTAACTCACAGATAGATGTTCTTGAAATTAGTTTCACTTTGAATAAAATTGCTTTATTTATGTCCCTTTTTTTAATTAAAAGAAACTAACAACGCACCCCCCTCCAGAGCTTCATATCTGTCCAACAGTTGATTCTTTTGGCAAAATTACAAGCTTAAATTTGTTTTGTTTTAGAAATGGTTTATTGACTGTGGACATTTCCTTAATGTGTTATTTTTACATAATAACAATTTGACAACTAGTGTTAGCATAATTATAAAATGTACAATAACTGTACAAAAATCTAACAAAAATAACCACTTAAATAAACAAATATATCACATTTTGCATTCACATATTTCAAAAAGCACAATCACTAACGAAAGATTGAATAACAAATATATTCATTATTGACAACAATAATTGTTTCCATTCCGACACTAGCACACTTTTTGATGCTTCCAAGATAAAAGAACCTTTTGATAAAATTGTGGAAATTGAAAATAAATGATCGTTACAAGCATTCACAATGTTTTCTACAAAAAAGGCGAAGATTCTTAACCCTTGTCATGCTGAACCCGGAATATTCCAGTTTTGGCAGGAGGTGTAGACTAAGATCAGACTGCATTTATGCGCAGAGTTGTTTATGAAGTTGATTTCTATAAGAAATATTGATTTTTGAACAAGTTCTATCAGTGCTTTCAGCCCTTTGATTTTACAGCAATTCAGTAAGGTATTGTATCCAGCATGACAAGGGTTAAAATGAGCTAAAAATTGTCAACTGCAACATCTTTGAACTTGAAACAGTCTAAAATTTTGTCGTCTGGTAGTGGATTAAATGTTAACCCGTTATGAAAAAAAGTCAAATTTGAACAGTCTTTGTTGTATAAAGTTGAATCTTGCATTTCTTGGCCGAATACATATAAGTAGTAGTCATTCAAATCTTACTAGTTATCCCTTATCATGCTGAATTAAAAATCCTATACAGAATTGCTTTAAAATCAAAGGACTGACAGCACTGGAAGGTCTTAATGAGGGTCGATATTTCTTTTGAAAATTAATTATTTACAGAACTCCGGCTGAAAGGGAACAAGCAGGAGATATAGACAAAGATCAGACTGCACTTAGTCTGATCTTTGTCTTTACCTCCTGCCAAAACAGGAATGTTCTGGGTACAGCATGGCAAGGGTTAAAATCTATCCAATATTTGATGATTACTAGAATGGTTGTCTAAGGCCAACAGATGCCAAATTGAAAAAAGAAAAAACAAAAAAACAAAAACAAAACAAAAAAAACACACAAAAAAACACCTTCAATATTGACCTTGGACCTACCTGAACAAATGTTTTAAATAGCACATACTCATGACGGAGAACATTTTTTTGCATGACATTTATTGAAATCGATCTATAATTATCTGGAGTTATGATATAGAAAATTTATTTACCTTCAATAGTGACCTTGAACCTACCTGTGCAAGTGTTTCCAATAGCACATCTACTCATGATGGAGAGAAATTCTGCAAAATTTTGTTGAAATCTATCATCGATGTAGAAGTTATAGTCGAGGCAAAAATTTGGTCTTAGACAGTGACCTTGAACATGTATACACCTTCACAAAATGGCACAACTAAACGTGATTGAGGAAGGTACACTTGTGTCAAATTATTGTAATAAGAGCCGTCAGAGAGGGATTATGCTCCACGAATAATGCTTTTGTCACAAAACTGTATGCCATTATTTGACAAAAAACTTCTTATTGAATGCAACTATAGTTTGAGAGTTCAGTTCAAAAGAAAATCGAAAGTTTGACAATCTTTGAAGGAATCTGTTTGGCTTCATAGGCCTGATTCTAGTAAAATTCAATATCATTATATGGTAAAGGGTTAAATATTTTACCTTGACCATAAAAGTTATCAATGAAAAATCTCTACATACAAAAAATGAAGACTCTAACTTGAGTAGTCTTACAGAAACAATAGACTGATTTATTTTAGAGTAGGAAATATATATAAAATGTAAGGCCACATAGCATTAAGCCCCCTTTTAGCATGGTAAGTTTCATTGAGTCAAAAACTAAAATAACATTACCTAGGGCAGGGATGTGGAAATTTGGATTTTCTCTACTTGTCCATGGACAAGTAAAATGTGATTTTCTACTTGTCCAGGATCAAAATGGACTTGCCCGTGAAAAGATGAAGAACAGACAAATTTTGAAAAAACATTATTTTTAAAGAAGAAAATGCTGGAACTCAGCATTTTCTTCATTAAAAACAATATTTTCTAGCCTTAGATACAAACATTACGCTCATAAATCTCTTCTATCTATTTAATACCATTCCAAGATTTGCCCTGATATTTACTTGTCCACTGACAAATAGCCTCAAAAAATGTACTTGCCCGCAGGTAGAAAAGCCCATGTCGGACAAGTCGGGCATGGGAATTCCACACACCTGCCTAGGGCACTAAATAAACAACATTTAACAAGAAATTTTTGGCAATTTGTAAAGGAAGTATATTTGAAAAGTAATGACCTTGACAGATGACCTTGAACTTAATACCAACAAAATGTCATGTCATGTCATAAGCAATGCACATGTGAAATATGAAGACTTTATCACTTACCATTGTAAACTTATAGACAATGTTAAAGTTAAGATTTTTGGATTTTGACCTTGAGAAATTACCTTGATCTTGACAGATGACCTTGAACTTAGTACCAACAGAAAGGTCATGTCATAAGCAATGCACATGTGAAATATGAAGGCTTTATCACTTACAACTGTAAACTTATGGATAATGCAAAAGTTTTTTTTTAAATTTTGACCTTGATAAACGACCTTGACCTTAATAGATGATCTTGACGCTAGTACCAACAGAAAGGTTTTTTCATAAAAAATGCACATGTGAAATATGAAGGCTATATCTGTTATTAATCAAAAGTTATGGCCAATGTAAGTTTGTTGCAGAGAAATGGAGAGCTAACGTAAAGCTATCAAACATTTTTTCCATGACACATCTTATTTCAACAAATTGCAAACAGTTTTCTGCAAATTTCAAATAGTTCATGGTCAAGGGCATCTGATTTGCTACTCAAATATGAAATTTCATTAAATCCCCTTTTTCCTTGAAGAGGCCTCAAATTCAAAAACAGGGAAAAATACATTTGCATTATATGACATGGTAAGTTTCATTTGATTTGGTCCTAGGGGTATTGAGAAATTGCTCCGGACAGACGGATGGACAGAGGAAGTGGCGGCTATATGCTCTCCCATCGGGGAGCATAAAAATCCATTCATACATGTAGAGGTTAGAGGTCCAGATAAATTTGGATGGACAGACATACTGATATATGCACAACCTTGTAATTCATACCCTTTTTGAAGCCCACAAAGAAAAAAGCTCAGAAAACATTGTGGAAAATGAAAAAAATTGCTTCATTTCCCTCAATGGTTTTTACCCTTAAAGACTAAGATTTTCAAAATTCCTTCAACTATAAATTGCTTCTGCATCTTCTTTGAATTTGAAACAGTGTAAAATTTTTATGACTGATAATGGATTATTATGAAATCTATGCCCCACTAAGGACAAATGGGCTCAACAAAACTAAAATCTGAAATGAATTTCAACATAAATCTCACGAAAAACAATCTGAAACAAACAAAAGCATATACAGTAAAACCCCTCTAATACGACCACTTGCGGTACTTTCAGAAAGTGGTCGTAATAGCGGGGTGGTCGTATTACTGAGGTTTGGTCGTTTGTTGTCAAGTAATGCATGTTAATTTTATTTTCGTTATTTGAATATATTAATACTATACATACAAAAATGAAACTATAAGAACATGTATTACAGCAATTTTATGTCATTTTCAAATTTGGGATCTTCAATTAGTTCAACTTTATCTATTCTCCATTTGGATCTGATTAAGAACTCCGACCTCAGATTATTTATTCGTAAGTACAGGTTCAATGTGTCAAACTGTCGATACCATATCTTCTTTAATGCGAATGCCAAGCATCAATTACGTTGAAATCAAAATTTAATTACTGTTTGGAACGCCGTAAACAAACTAATCGTAACTTCTCGGATACGTTTTCACTTTCCAATTTATTACTCAAGTCAAAACCTGTGAAATACAAATTATAATTTCTAAAAGGAATCGGCCACTTTAATCATAACACCTATTATAATAAGGGTTCGATATCACATAATCAAAAATCCGATAATGTATTTACAATGTATTCGTACCCAATTAGTGTCGCTCTTATCAAGTGTGAAATTCGGGTGATCGGTCTCAATGTGTGAAAACTGGTCGTTTTAGTGGGGTTCAAAATAGTGTATCAGCTATGGTTGGTACTGAATTTAGTGGTCGTAATTCGGAATAGCGGGGTGCCCGTTTTAGAGGGGTTCGCGACCATTGAAATAAAGAACAAAAAATTCCGTTCTGAGAAAATTCGGTCGTAATAGAGGGGTGCCCGTATTTCCGGGGTGGTCGTAAGGAGGGGTTTTACTGTACTTACATTAAGATATTTATAATAAAAAAGATATACCAGAATTCATAAACAACTTTTGGCATGATTCAATTATTCAAACAAAATAAAACATAAATTAATCTTTATGGTGGCATATTGACAGTTAGTTTTTCTGTCATTAAAACATAGAAATTTAACTCAATGCCAGGGAAAGAATTTAGGCTCATCCAAAATGAAAGGAATTGCAGGGAACAATTTAAAGTTGGTTCAAAATGAAAAACAATTTTCATATTGCATAAAAAGCATTGTGAAACAGGCTGTCTGCAAAATGCAATTTTTCAGAAATAATTCATAGGACTGAACCCATTCCCATACAGTCCCGCTTTTTAAAAAGATTGGGAAAACATCGTGGAAAAGGAAGAAATTTCTTGTAACAAGCAATTTCTTAATTTCTTACAATGTTTTCAACCCAGTGCAAAGATTTTTAAAATTAATGATTTTAAATTGTCATCTGCAATTCCTCTTAATTTGGACAAGTCAAAAATGTGTGAGAATACATCGCTTTGAACAATCTTTCAGTAGCACTACGGCAAACTTCACTATTTCATTCTCTTTCTGGGTATCAGTAGTGCTAAGCAGGGAGTTTTCAGAAATGTGACCTTGACAGATACTCTGATATTGGTGCAAGCCGAAAAGTCTCACCAAAGTAGATACATAAGGTATACGGTTTCGGTCAAAAGTCCCCTTTAAGTCGTCTTAGCACAAAGAATGAGTGGACGCATAAATAATACAGGTAAACATATCTAATTTAAGCGTGCATGCTTATATTTTGAAAGTGCACACGTTATTCAATGCGTGCACTTTCAAAATATGGGCGTGAACATGTAAAAAGTAAACACCTTCAAATGAGTGTGCACTTGTAATTAAGGCGTACACGCACATTCTATACCATTGAATGCTCAGTTATTATGCATGCATGCCTAAATGCGGAGTGCTGCTTATGATATTTATGCATGCACACATTTATTTTAGCATGTACTACCTAAAGTGGACTTTTAACCCCTTTTCGTGTGCCATAGATACACATGGACAATGTTAAAGCCTTGTCATTTTACCTACTATTCAAATGCCAAGGCCAATATTACTATGTTTATTTTTAGACAAATATGATCTTGAACTTGGTATCCATAGAAACAACTCAACACAGGAATATACAAACAAATATGGGTGCCATAGCACTAACCAATCAAAAATTATAGCTTATATTACATTAATTTAATCTTGGACCTTCGTCTATCATGATTCAAGAGTTTTGATTGGCAGAGTTTTTTTTCCATATTTCTATGAATAAAATTTCCGGTTTTCTTGCAGTTTGATTAAAATTTCAGTTTCATACCTCAATGACCCCCCCATTGTCTCATTTTCTTAAATTTCATTATTTGACCTTGGCAGATGATGCTGAACTTGGAATCAACAATGTCCTACCACAAGGAATACAAATAAAAATTCATATGTTTTTATTTAGTTTGGATAAAAATGACCTTGAAAAAATGACCATAGCTTTGGCAGATGATCTTCAGCTTTGCATCAGAAGAAATTCTTAATCCAAAAAGTACTCATGGAAATATGAAAGCAGTAGTACTAAGCAATCTAAAAATATGACCAAAAACTATATGCCCTTTATCCATGACAGTGGAATCAAATTTTAGACTTATCCAAATCGGAAGGAGTTGCAGACAACAATTTCAAATTTATGAAAATCTAGATATTTCAACTTTCTGTGTAGACAACATTGTGTAAAATGCTTGTCACAAGCAATTTCTTCATTTTACACAATGTTTTCCCTCAAGTAACAATGCGATCATTTCAAAATGTACAAAGACACTGTCATGTAATTTTCAATAAATCTTCAAGAGTTTATATCTCTCGTATTCATTAATTTTTACATGAAAAAGTTATTACACCTGATTTCAAAATATTTTTTTAAATGCACATTTGTTATGGTTGAACTGCCCACAACTTAGACTGAATTGTAGTGATTTTCCTTGCTTCAGTAAAATCATAATTAATCAAGATTCACTGTAATAATAGAAAATGAACCATGAAAAACATTGCCCCTATATCAAATCCAATCTGATTGCTTTAGAAATCCAACATTCAAACTGATTAGTTTACTTACAAATTCCCGCATAATGATACCTTTAGATGTCCCTCAATAAAAACAATAGTGAAAACTTTGTGTAGAATAAAAAATTGCTTGTGACAAGCACAATGTTTTCAGCAAGAAAGTTTAAATAAATTTTAAATTGTAGTCTGCAACAACTTTCAGTTTGGACCAATCTAAATTTTTGTCGTCTGGAAAAGGGTTAATTAGTTTCTTACAAAAAGTATAGGAATACTGAATCATAAGGTAAATAAGTATACTCTCTCCAAGAAATAATTAAATTGTCATCTTTTTTATATACAATTATATACCATAACTAATGTATAAGAACTGGAAACATAGATTCACAGAAAAATTATCACAATAGTTTTGCCTTTAATGTCTATTGTTACCTTACTCCTCTTTTCAACAATTTCACTTATCCCTCATTCTAAGAACCTGCATTAAACAAATGATTCTCTAAAGCACCCTTTAAAGCAGTCAAACTGAGACACACTGAATGCCCAAAACTACTCCACTTTAAGATTCTTACACCAACCAGAACCCTCAGTGTATTGACCACAACTTGGATAAGTCAATACAAAACTTATAAAACCAAGATTCCATGAAGCTTGTAGTTCATACTTTCGTCTCATCTTCGGAATCTCCTCCCAACAAAAACTGATCAGATGTTGGGGTTTTACTTCCAGCAGATTTCTCCTTCCTTTCTTTCCGCTCCTTACTTCTTTCCCTGCTTCCTTCTCTGTCTTTATCTTTTTTCTTATCTTTTTTCTTGTCCTTTTTATGTTTCTTTTCCTTATGTCGTTTACGTCCTGGTGAACTTGACGGATCACTTTTACTCGGTGATGTCGCAGGTGTTGGCGTTGCCTCAATAATTTCATTCACCCACTGATCATACAATGCCTTCGAGTCCGCACTTCCTACTCTTGGTACTGTATCTGGTCCACTGGGACTCTTAGAATCATTTGATGTATCATGAGATGCATGGCTAACATAACCATCATCAGGTTTCACAATGAATTGACTGAACCCTTCCTTGTCCTTTGGGAGATCAGGTCCAAACTCACTGTCAAAGTCTTGACCCTCTGACCCATCTTTAGTTGCCACTGAATCAAACTTAGATTGCAGATCACTTTTTAACTCAAAGTCCTCTGGAAGTGGTGTGACACGATTAGAACTGAAATGTCTTGTCTTCGGACTAGATTTAGGAGTACCATTAGGCTTTTTGACATATTTTTTCACAGATTTGGTTATACTTCCATTAGGTACATGAGTCTGTTCTGTGTCTGAAGACTTCTTATCTTGAGATCCTGGATTAGTATTGTCAAAACCATTAACAGTTGGTTTAACATTTTTCTCTATATCTTTAGAATCCTTGATAAAGGCTTGTCCCTTTGTCAGATCTATATCTTTTACAAAAGCCAGTTGGTCTGTGATGTTTGTGAACTTGGTATCGTCATCATCATCATGGCCTTTGCCAGTTGTGGCTGCGATACTCGGCTTTTTGTTCACTTTCTGTAATCGTAATGGTCCTGTCTTACCCTGCTTCTTCTGGTTCTTCAACTGACTGATTATTTCATGACCAAGTTTCTAAAAATAACAAGAAGCGTGTGTAAAACAATGATGCTGCAAAATGGTAAATTTTTGAAAAGAACATAATGAAAGTGACCTTAGATTAAATGCCTACAAAAAACTCAAGACATGAATAGATACCTATGAGCGTTCATAACAACATGCCTTAACCCTTTCCTGTTCAATTCCTGTTTTTTATGTCCATGTGATTTTACATTTGAGAAAAAATTGTTAAAAAAGAAGGAATTGATTGAAACAAGCAATTTCTTCTTTTTCCGTAATATTTTCTACCATCTTGATTGATTAATTTCAAACAAAATCGGCTTTAATTTAGCATCTACAAAACCCTGGATTTAGGACAGGTCTAAAAATTAACTCTACAGTAGAGGATTATAATAACTGAATTTGTCATAAACAGAATGTCATTTTTGCCTCCACAACATAAATTCTACTTCTCAAAAAAGTTTAAAAAGTGGTCTCTCAGATTAAGAAATAATGTACTTGAATATCTCTGGCAAATTATAAATTGTCTGAAACTCAATAGGATATATATCTTTAGCAATTTGATCTTATGACTGAATTCATTGCATGTTAGATCAATTTATCATACAAACAAAATGCGTTGTAATTACAATAACCAACTCTCTAATATTCCCAATTAGGGCTCAAGATATAGAGAGATTGATTATGAAAATACAATTTCTTTTTTTGATCATCAAGTCTTATGGGTACTTATTGGAATTATCTCAGCAGGAGCATAAACTAATAAAATAATTCGAAATTTATTTTCTTTTTCTATTTGGCAATGCTTTTGAGCCCTTTACCAGGTGGGAACATTGTGGACTGGTCCAAATTAAAAGGAGTTGCAGACCACAATTTAAGGCTAATGATGTTTTGGATTTTTTTCATCTTAGGGGTAGAAAACATTGTGGATAATGAAGATATTGCTGGTGAAAAGCAATATCTTCATTTTCCACACTGTTTTCCAAAGCCTAACTTTTGGTTGTTTAAAAGTGTCATTGTGTGGGAATGGGTTAAAGCAGGCTTGACTTATTCTGAAATTATTTATAAAGGGTGCGAAAACAGTTTAACCCATTCCCACACAAAGACGCTTCTAAACGCCCCTCATTATGAAAGCTTTAAAAAACATTGTGGAGAATGAAGAAATTGCTTTGTACAAGCAATTTCTTCATTATCCACAATGTTTTCTACCCTAAAACACAAAGATTTTGATGATAATATCAATTGAAATTTGTCGTCTGCAACTTCTTTGAATTTGGACTGATCCAAAATTTTTTGTGTGGGAATGGGTTAACAAAGATTTCAGGATTCGTTTTGGTGAGAAATTTTGTCCCTATGACAGCCATAGAGCCTTCAACAAATAATAATATTAACAACATTCATAAACTCCCTCTCATCTCTGTTCATTTGACATTGTCGTCCCTCACCTTCCACAGCCGCCGTCATAGCACAGGCGGTAGCACGCCAGACTCCTAATCTTCAATCATGGGTGTCATGGGTTTGATCCCCGGCGGCGGCAAATATTCTTTCCGACAATTGTCTCTCACCAATGGGTGGATAATCGTAAACCTAAGTGGGATAGCAGCTGGAGGCTAGGAAAGGATGTAGTAGCAGTACTGGTGTGAGAAATACCAGGAATCCATTGTTAGGTGCTCCAGCCGTCGCGATATGACTGAAATACTGTTAAAAGCGGTGTTAAACCCAATTCAATCAATAAACCTCACCTTCCAGTTAGCCACAGCAATCTTTCTAATTCTGGCTTTAGTTTTTGGTGCCGTTTTAATTACAACCAGTGCTCGAATTTCTTCAATCTCTTTTCCATCCACTTTACTTGGCCCGGCTAGTTTGATGGAGTACTCACGGTGGAATTTCTGTAACTGCTTTTTGGAAAACCCTCTCTCCAGCACTACAACAATCTTGGCCCACTGAAAGACAAGTTGTCAAGTAGACACTTAGACATTCCTGTTTTTGGCAGAATGCATAGACAAGATCAGCCTGCACACATGTGCAGTTCATTATTAATCTTAATCCCCTATGGGTCAACTTTAAACCGCAGCTGTTTATAAGATTAATTTGCTAAAAAAAATATTGACCCATAATCAGGCTTTACAGTGCTCTCAGCCCATTGATTTTAACAGATCTTAAAGACCTGGTTTTATTTAGCATAACTAGTGTTAAGGAAAACTTAACCCATTCAGTTACAATCTTACTTTTGAACGTGAAAAACTATAATCCCCCAACAAAAACAAGAGGGCCAATTGGCCCTAAATTGCTAATTTGAACTAAGCTCTACCTGCCAAGCAGATCACTTTTAAAGAATAATTCCATGATTTCTCAAAGTCTGATAAGCCTGGCCCTGCCATGCCCACATATTTTTGCAAATCAAAATTTTACAAACAAGTTTTGATAAAGGAACATTCCTGCCAAAATTGGCCAAATGGTTAAAGAGGAGAAGATTTTAAAAGAATTATTTGATGATTTCTCCAAGTCTGATAAGCCCATCTATGCCACACCCATATATTTTCGTGAATCAAAAATTCACGAGCAAGTTTTAAAAAAAAGTCACACAAGGAACATTCCTGCCAAGTTTGGGCTAAATCGGCAAAATGGTTAAGGAGGAAAAGATTTTTAAAGAATTATTCCATGATTTCTCTAAACCTGATAAGCCTGGTCCTGCCATGCACACCAATCAAAATTTCATGGAAAAGTTTTTACAAAGGTCACCCAAGAAACAATTCTGCCAAGTTTGGCCCAATTTCAGCATACCCCAGGAATCATTTGTTTTGCAGGGTTTAAATAAAACTACCACTATAAGTGATAAATATCCCCCCCCCCCCCCTGCAACTCCAACAAAAATGAAAAGGCCATAACCAAAATAAAATATACACATCTTTAGTTGATACTGGGTTAACATGTGAAATCATTTCAGTAATTGTACATAGGAAAAATGAGGGGACAACATTTTTTAAACAAAGGACCATGAGAAAAATATATGAAATGTAACCAAAATAGAATGTGCGCTTCATGGCTTGCTACTTCGTGCTTGAGTTAAATTTGAATCAAATCCATCCACTAATTTAAGAGAAATTGGGCAAACAAGAAAAAGCTACAGGCTGACAGATGGAGCAAGCAACCAACAATCACCCAACTGACCCTAATATATCCTCTATCACAGTGGGAAGTATAAATACCACTGAGCAAAATATTTGATTGAGCTGATGTAGGAGGTATGCTCCAGTCAAGCTCAATTGAATGTTTGACCTTTAGCTGTGACATTGATCCTAGATGTATCTGAAAATTTGGTTCAAATGTCACATTATCTCATGACAGAGAACAATTGTACCAAGCTATTTTGAACTAGATGTGCTTGAGCTCATATATTGCTCCATAGGCATTAACATACTGATTAAGCAAATGGTGCTTTCAGTAAACTGAATCAACTAAGCCATTTCTGGCAAATAAATTTAGTCACTGAAATCTTTGAAATATTTCTAGTGAAGCATATCAAACTTTTCACTGTTTTACAAGGTCAAGTTTCATATATTAAGTAAGATGAAAAGGCATCTACAAAATCTTCACTATATATCATATATGGACATAAGTCCCATTCATAAAAGCCATGTTTTTCAAACTATCAAAATTATGTGAAGAAATCTGACAAAGAGTCCCCTGAGGATTACTCCTTCGAAATTGGGTTGAAATCCATTAATAGGATTCTGAGAAGATTTTCAAAGTTCCCAGAATATATTCCATATAGGGATTAGCAACCCCAGCAAAATGCCATGCTATTTCCATTTTTTTCCATCAAATTAACTGACTGCATCTGATAAAGGGTCTAAAAAGGGATTTTTCCTGTGACATTTGGTTAAAATTAATCTACTGCTTTCTGAAAAAAAAAGATTTTTAAAGTTTTCACTATATACCATATATGGAAATAAGCCCCACCCATTCAAGCTGTTTTTCATCAGATCTAAATTCTTTGAAAGAATCTGATAAAGATTCATCCAAGGACCATACCTGTAAAATTTGGTTGAAATCCATACACTGGTTTCTGAGAAATTTTGAAAGCTTTCACCATATATGGAAATTTACCCGCCCATTAAAGCCATGTTTTTCATCAGGCATCTTATAAAGGGTCACCTTAGGATTATTTGTGAAATTTGGATCAAATCCATCCACTGGTTTTTACGGAGAAGATATTTAAAGCTTTCACCATATATGGAAATAGCCCCAACCATTAAAGCCAAGTAATTCAACGGATAAAAATTCTTTGAAGAAATCTGATAAAGGGTCACCAAAGGATTATTTCTGTGAAATATGGTTCAGATGCACCCACTGGTTCTTGCGAAGAAGATTTTTAAAGCTTTCACTATAAATGGAAATAGCCCCACCCATTAAAGCCATGTTTTTTATTGGATCTAAATTCTTCAAAGAAATCTGATAAAGAGTAACCCATGGATCATGTCTGTGAAATTTTGTTAAATTCTGTTTAGTATTCTCTGAGGAGAATATTTTTAAAGAAAAAGCCTAAGGACGGACTAAATGATGGACAGACTGACTGACAGATGGATGCATGACAGACACCTTACTATGACAATGGCCCCATAGCTTTCAGCCAGTGCAGCTAAAAAGGAGAAATTGTTTGTTACAAGCAATTTCTCCTTTTCATGCAAAGAATTCCATACACATATTTCTAAGTGGGTGAGAAAGGCAGCATTGTGTGGTAATTGGTTATAATTGCATTTTCTTTCAATTTATAATTTTGATATCTGGTTTAAGGGCTTAAGAATAATGATAAATCTTTCTCTTAAAACATTTAATAAGAAAACTCATTATGCAAAATGTTATGCATCATAGTGGGCCCCTACCGATATACGGAGTTCTCCTGAAATTTGCCCTTTAATTAACTCCCTTGATTTTACTGGGTAGTTCCGGTTGAAATTTCAGCAAAGAGTGAATAAGGGCTGAGATTAAAATCGTTGAACAGGAATATTTTTTTTTTTTCAGTATTTCACACAAAGAAATATTGAGTACTTTTGTAATACTTATAGATTATGAAAATGTTTTGGTAGTCTTTATTTACGTTGACACATTATAATTGTCTTCCCGTCTGAGTTTCTTCCAGTTTTCGTATTCTACTTCTCAATTTCGAAACAAAATTAGCAAAAGTGTCCATCATAGTGAATTATTGCTTTTATTTCCTTGGCTTGAATATTTTATTGAAACAAGCAAACAGACAAAACAACAACGGGAAACAAAAATATTGCAATAAAAGGGTTTTTTTTACAAGGATTTTTCCAAATCTGAGCAATCTGTTATTTTTGATACACATGACTTTTAACATTTCATCTGTATCCTCTTTCATGCTGAGATTTATTCTATCTATAAATGGTTAAATGGTAAGTTAATTTTAAGAAATATCGATGTCCATCCATAAATTCCTGTTTTCATCCATTATGCAAATCCATATCTTTGATTGCACAATAGTCCACGGGTGGTAACCGGATATATCTCATAACAATCGGCTATTTGCTTTGATTTCACACCACATTTTATATAAATGTATGATATAAACTTATTGTATTAACGTATTAGGTGTAGTATGATCTTGTAACACCTCTTACAGTTCTTCTTTATGCGATTAATTGATTTTTATTTCACTTTTCTCTCACTTTTTCTTGATCACTGACAAGTTGACAACGCAATAGATAGATACCGATATAAAGAATAATTTGAAAGCATAAAGAAGCGTTTTGTCGGGGCGATATAAGATTTTAATGTATAGCTTATAATATGCTGTAGTAACAGGTTTGTGTCTCCCAACAGCAATTTTATAATAAAATATACAGTGGTGCAATAAGTAAAATTCTTTACATGGCAGCACCTTTTCAAATTATTAAATTATTAAATTCTAAGTGACATCTTTAATGATGCAAAATACATAAAAATGTAAATATAAAATAAAATCTATATTACCTTTCAAAAGTAGATCACTTTTGTAAACTAAAGTGCTTTAGCTTTCAATCAATGACCAGGGACCTTTAGAACAATTGCACAAATAAGGTGAAAAAAAAAAGCCTGCTGGTCTTTGGCCATTGAAGATAAAAATACAAGTAATGGCCAGGAAAACTTTAGATGGACTGATGCACTTCACCAACTCGTCATAGTGACAACTCAGTCTAGCTCACCAAAAGATGGCTTGACAAAATGATCAACCACACCATGAGTACCTAGGACAGAATTTATATAGTCTTACTATTATATCAAACTCTGACATCCTCGTTATATTTAACCTTTAGAAGATGGTCATAAGATTAAACTAAAATGTTTTCATTTGTTTGTTACAACATTGCCTTGAGGGACATAAGTAAAGATTTTATCAAACATCCTTAAATAGATATATGTCTATATTTGTAACACATCACCTTTCCACGAGGTGAAACATTTGAAAAAGAGTGGTGTCTGTGGTCATTGGGTAGAATCTCAGCTTCATGACAGAATTGGTCCCAAGTTTGATTCCAAGGAGTCACTATAAATGGTTCTGGCCAAAAAAGTTTTAACTGCCTAAAACATATACACAGTTACAGTTGTTTTGCACTGAACCATTGTATTGATCTTTGGTCGTTCACAGTCTCACACAATAAACTCAAATACTGGTGTATTCTCTAGAAAGCTGTACTGAGAGGAATTAATTTAGGTTGTAAGAATTTGTTTTCTAATCAATGTAAAATAATAAATATAAAGTGGATTAACCAAAAGACAACATGAGTGAACAAGAGGATCATGACAGTCCTAAATTGCTCAGCTGAGTATCCTTGTGAAAAAAACAATTTTCCACAAAACAGTATACTCAAGCAAATAAAAAGTTGTCCTAACACGTTTTAAGAATTCATCATTTATATCTCTATAAATGTTGAAGCCAGTTTAAAACAAAGAGGCATTATTTCAACAACTTATCAACAAGGGTCATGAGGTGATGCAAAACGTTCAACCTTTGGACCTTTTGGTTTGTCACTAGAATTTTGCAAAAATATTCTATGCTTTTTAACATAAACAAGAGCTTTGTCCACAGGACACATATGCCCCCACCGGTAGCTTTGATAATAACAAAGGGCAATAACTCCAAAATTATGCAAGCAAGAGTTGGGGTTTTTTTGCACTGCACTTCTCCTCAATGAGGTCTATCCACCTATGGAGTTTCAAGTTGATAGCTATTATACTTTCAGAGATTTGCCCCGGACAAAATGTAAGTCTTTAAAATAACAAAGGGCATTTACTCCAAAATTATGCAAGCAAGAGTTGGGGTTCTTGTGCACTGCACTTCTCCTCATTGAGGTCCATCCACCAGTGAGGTTTCAAGTTGATAGCTTTTATACTTTCAGAGATATGCCCCAGACTAAATGTTAATCTTTAAAATAACAAAGGGCAATAACTCCAAAATTATGCAAGCAAGAGTTGAGGTTCTTGTGCACTGCACTTCTCCTCAATGAGGTCTATCCATCTATGAAGTTTCAAGTTGATAGCTATCATACTTTCAGAGATATGCCCTGGACAAAATGTAAGTCTTTAAAATAACAAAGGGCATTAACTCCAAAATTATGCAAGCAAGAGTTGGGGTTCTTGTGCACTGCACTTCTCCTTAATGAGGTCTATCCACCTGTGAAGTTTCAAGTTGATAGCTATTATACTTTAAGAGATATGCTCAGGACAAAATGTAAGTCTTTAAAATAACAAAGGGCAATAACTTCAAAATTATGCAAGCAAGAGTTGTGGTTCTAGTGCACTGCACTTCCCCTCAATGAGGTCTATCCACCTGTGAAGTTTCAAGTTGATAGCTATTATACTTTCAGAGATATGCCCCAGACAATTTCGAGACGGACGGAAGGACGGACAAAAGCAAATCTATATTCCCCCCCCCCCATTAAGTGATTTGGGCATAAAAAGAGGTATTCAATACCAGATCTAAAGGCCATTATTTTAAAAACTTTAATACATGATCATCAGACAAAGTCACATGCAAATTGAATCAGTTGAACCTCATGGTTTCTCACAAGAGGATTTTAAAAGATTTTCATCTATGTTTCAGTTTTTAATATAATGTCGGCATGTGGGCAGCTGCAGAAGCATAATGTTAACAATTTTTGTAGAGGAAAGAGAGAAAACTCACATGCATAATAAGAATATTAAAGATTATGATTTGTCACAAATACACTTTTATTGATTTTCCTTCTTTTTTATCATAATGTATAAAGGGGTGTGCCTGGGCAGAGCCCAATATGATCCCTAAGGGGCATCATTTAAACAACTTAGAGGTCAACAAACAATGTCACATCCAAAATTTGGAACCTATCAGCCTTGCAGTTTCTCAATTTTTTTTTTTTATTTTACTTATTTGTTTCTGTGTAAAATAAATTGCACCAAGGCGGAATCAGAATTAGATCTCAGGGGCATTATTTAACAACTTTAGTAAAGGGTCACCAAACAATGTCATAAGCAAAGTTTGGAACCTCTGCCCTGAATGGTTGTCCCAGGAAGAATCTAAAAGCTTTCCTTCTTTGTCTCTATGTAAAATAGGATGAGCCTGGGTAGAGCCTAAATGAATCCTCAAGTGCATTATTTTTCACAAATCTAGAAGAAAGTCCCCAGACAGTGTAACATGCATATACATGTATAGGACCTCTAGAACTTATGATTTCTCACAAGAAGATTTTAACCCACAAATAAACAACATAATTTTTAGACTGGTCCAAACTGAGAGAAGTTACAACAATTTATAGTTGATAGAGTTTTAAAATCTTTGTCTTTTAGGGTAGGAAACATTGTGGATAATGGACAAATTGCTTGTTACAAGTATTTCATTTTCACAATTTTTTCCAAATTTTTTCTTGAGGGGCAACAAAAAGCATCATAATGTTGGATCGGATGAAGGGGTTTAATTGTGTTTCAGATTTTAAGAAATATTACAGACGAGTTGAGCTAAAAAGAGAGTTTAGGGGTATTATTTCAACAACCTAAGTACAGGGTTAAAAGGCAATGATACATGCACAATTTGGAACCTCTAGGCATTATGGTTTCTCACATGGTTTAAGCCTTTCTTTCCATTGCAACCAGATTTTTTACGGAAATGTACTTTTTGAACAACTTTGGTAGAGCTTTACTCAAGGAATATCCCTTCTTTTCATCAAAATTTGCCCAGTGGTCTAGAAGAAGATGAATTTTAAAGAAACTCTGAAAGATAGATGGATGGTGACCAATCACAATAGCTCATCTTGAGCACTTTGTGCCTATGCTAAGGTGACCTTGAAATGTTTAGCAGTTAACCTATAAAGAGCAGGATAAAATCATGTATTTGAACTTTTCATTGCTAGTGATGGCAAACTGGGTATGATCCTTAGTCAGAAAGCAGGGATTTTTAAAAGAGAATATCAAATTCCTGTTTGTCAAATGTTGAATATAATAACCTTTTAAAGACAATAAGTTTTTGTTGATGGAATTTAAATAAAACTTTGTCTTCATAGGTAGAAAAGATTGTGGATAATGAAGAAATTACTTATATCAAGCAATGTCTTCATGATCTACAATGTTTCCAAAGCTTTATTCTTGAGGTGCGTCAAAAAGCAGGATTGTGTGGGGAAGGGTTAAGACATCTATAACATCTATAAACAGATAAAAATGAGACTTTGCCAAATTCTTTTTAACCGCTTTAGAGGACAAGTTTAACATATTCCAAATTTGATTTGTACCTACTTGACATTCTTACAATATTACAAACATTTTCTCATTATATCAATACAATTCATGAAACTTATTGATTTATGATATACGCAAATACGTAACATGATCATAATCATGCGATTACATGCATTATGCCATCGGTGCGCAAGTAAAATGTCGTAACTACAACTTTATTACAGCTGTAGTTATGACATTTTGCTCATGCAATGACAATGTCATTTTCACAGTTACGAAACAGTGGTACTATTAGGCTTTGGCTCATTTGCATGGTTATTATCTTAGAGTTATATTACCCATGTAATATCAAAAACCTTAACCCATTCATACTCAGTGAAGCTTTTAGACGCCCCCATAGAAAAAAGCTTTGGAAAACATTGCTGAAGATGAAGAAATTGCTTATAACAAGCAATTTTTTCATTTTCCACAATGTTTTCTAACCAAAGAGTTGAACAAATCCAAAATTATATAAACTTTAAATTGTCGTCTGCAACTTCTTTCAATTTGGGCCAGTCTAAAATTTTGCCATCTGGTAATGGGTTAATTAGGTTTATTTCTCTCCCACTACATAGGTCATATTAGAACTGGTTATATATGTTTCTCTATGGAAAAGGACAATAACTTTAGATATATATGTTTAATTTGTATAAGATATATAACTGGCACTTGAGCACCTGTATCACTCCACAAACCTGAATTTAATGACATGGAGGAAAATTTTTCAACATTTGCAATGAATTCCATGTTTGAAAATATGCCACGCCTATAAAACCTATGTTTTTCATGTCATCAAAAAGGAATACGGTAAAGTGTCAACAAAGTATCATTCCTGCAAATTTTGGTTGAAACTCAGTCAGTGGTTTCTGAGAAAAAGATTACAAGTTATCATTACCTATAATATATGGAGTTAGCCCCACCCATAAAGCCATGGTTTTAATCTGTACAAAACTTTTAGATGAAAGATGGCAAAGAGGTACCCATGGATCAAACCTGTTAATTTGTTTAAAGTCCAGCAAATAATTTCTGAGAAGATCTGGAATTTTTCTCATTACGTACCATATATTGGAAATTAGACTTGGCCATGAAAACCGTGTTCTTGATCTCGAAAAGGTTCACGAAAGGATCAAACCTGTAAATTTTTGTTGAATTACAGCAAATAATTTCAAAGAAGATTTTGAAAGGTTTACCTAAATTCAAATTTTGGATTTAATTAGCTCCATCCTTGAAAGCTATGTTTTCATTTAATCAAATTTCCAGAAGGAATCTGGGAAGTGTCACCAATTGATCATACCTTTCAGAGTTGGTCTAAATCAAGCATGCAGTTTCTGAGAAGATTTTTTTTTAAAGTTTTTTTTTAAAGCTTTTTATCCAACCAAAATTTCTTAAGAAACTGATAAAGGGTTACCAAAGGTTCATTCTTGAGAAATTGGGTTGAAATCCATTCACCAGTTTTTGGCCAAAATATTTTAAAAGTTCATACTATATATGGAAATTAGCCCTGCCCATAAAAGCCATTTTTGTTATCCAATCAAATTTTTTTTTGAAGGAATGGCCGCACAACGGACACATTGCAATATAAATAGCCAATTTGACCTTCAGTAAGTGTAGCTGAAAATAAGCATGTTAGATAATTTTAACCCTTGTCATCCTGAACCCAGAATATTCCTGCTTTGGTAGGAGGTATAGACTAAGATCACATAACCTGCACATATGTCTGATCTTAGTCTAAACCACCTGCTTGGTATTATGATTTAATAGTTGTAAATGGAATTAATAAACAAACGATAATGATCCACTGTATTAGGCCTTAAAGTGCTTTTGGCCCTTTGACTTGAATGCAATTCTGAACAAGGATTTAATTTAGCATGACAAGGGTCACATTGATGCTAAGTAGACAATAGAGCAAACACCTACAGTATGGTTTGGATACTTGTGTTTACAAGGCAATTTTCTTTAACACCGTTTTGTACCTCTCCAAAATAATGCAATTTCCAAAGCTTTTAGTTTTTGAATTGTAAGCCCATCACTAACAAGCCCTCATTTTTATGCCACAGAGAATTATATTGTGAAACTCTTGTTGAGAAAAGAGAATCTTCTTGTTAAAAATATTATCTTTTCCCACATTGTTTCTACTCTATATGCTTTTCATTTTCAACATATTTATATTTGTTATGTGGGATTTCTCTCAATTTTACCCAGTCTAAAATTTTGTTTATGGTAATGAGTAAAATATATGCGACACAAATATAATAAATTAACAAAGCTATCTCAGTTGACCAATTGCTTGCCCTGCCCACTTACTCCTATAGCTTCGACAGAAAGTCCTCCTTTGATATGTCATTTTGTAAAATTTAGCATGTAACAAAGTATAGAATCTCTGATTGGCAACCAAAATGTCGTAACTACAGCTTCTCAATTCAGGGCTGAAGGAATGATTTAATTGGTCAATATATTCCTTGATTGACAGCCTTGATTGGTCAACCCCACCTCTAACCCCCCCCCCCCCCAAACCCAATCCTTTTTGTGAGAAGAAGTTTGTATATTCCTACCTGTTTCCTCCATTCTTTCTCAGATTTAGAGATGACCGTCTGGTATGTGTTTCCCATCATGGCTATCAACATGTTCAAGAGTAAGATAGGTACCAGAATCATGAACACAGCAAACACAAGCTTGGTCAACAAGGCATATCTTGTCAGGTCAAAGTCATGGTACTGCAATATAAGTTTCAAGTTCTAATCTAAGGTAACCTCAGATGTATCAAGGGCTAAATGCAAAACTATTACATGTGTTTACATCACTAGTTTAACCCATTCCCACATGGTGATGCTTTTGGTCACCCCTCAAAGAAAGAAACTGAAAAACATTGTGCAAAACGAAGAAATTGCTTGTCACAAGCAATTTCTTCATTTTAACCCATTCCAACACAAGAAAATTTTAGACTGGTCCAAATTGAAAGAAGCTGGAGACGACAATTTCAAGTTGATGGGATTTTAATTTTTTTCGTCTTTTGGGAAAGAAATCATTGTGGATAATGAAGAAATTGCTTAGCAATTTCTTCATTGTCCACAATGTTTTCCAAAGCTTTTTTCTTGTGGGGCGTAAAAAGGAGGGATTGAGTTGGAATGGGTTAAACGATGTTTACTACCAAGACCCAGAAAGTTGAAAAAATCTAAAGTTTCATAAACTTTAGAAATGTTGTCTGCAACTCCTTTCAATGTGGACCAGTCTAATATTTTCTTTTGTGGAAATGGGTTAACACTAACCCCTCGAATTATGGCAAGGAAGGTAGAATAGATCTGGAATTTAAGATTATGACTTAGTAATCCAAAATGAATAAAAATAGTTATGATCTTCTAAAGTCTTGATACATTTGGCAAAGATTAATTTTAGTGGCTGAGACTAAAGAATTTAATAGACCTCTTGAAACTTCTGGTTTTATTTTTCTTGGCCTACAGTATCTAAGCCAATGTTAAAATACTAAGTTTCTTTTCATCTTTCCTTGAAATATTTTCTATGAGATCTATAAACTTTGAACAGACTTCTGTCAATTAGTCTAACCATCTAATGATTTAATGATTCCATTTTGATCAATTTTCATTACATGAAACAGAAATATCTACAAACAAAGCAAATTTCATCTACAGTCCATTTCTACATGTAAAACAAACAAACAAGAAATTCACACAAACAAATAAATAAGGACAGTATAGAGAAACACTAGCATAATGCAGAACAAACCAATTAGCTTTCCTTCATTAACCCTTGTCATGCTGAATAAATGCTTCTACACAATTGCATTAAAATCAAAGAGACAAAAGCACTTGAATCACTGAACCATGGTTTAATGTTTATTTTGAAAAAATGTCCTATAAACAACTTTGGCTTAAGAGAGACAAGAGCCATGTCGGACATGGCCATCCCCCTTCGTAAAGCTTGAAAATAAACAGAAGCCAATTAGACTTAGGCTTCTTGTGAACTGCATTTCTTCTCAATGAGTTAGATAATAGCTATTATACTTTCAGAAATATGCTCTGGACAAAAACTGAGTCTTAAAAACAACAAAGGGCAATAACTCCAAAATTATGCGAGCAAGAGTTGTGGGTCTTGTGCACTGCACTTCTCCTCAACGTGATCTATCCATCTATGAAGTTTCAAGTTAATAGCTATTATACTTTCAGAGATATGCTCCGGACAAAATCTAAATCTTTTAAAAACAAAGGGCAATAACTCCAAAATTATGCAAGTAAGAGTTGTGGTTCTTGTGCACTCCACTTCTCCTCAATGAGATCTATCAACCTCTGAGTTTCAAAATGATAGCATTTATACTTTAGGAGATATGCTCTGGACAAGCTTAGTGGTGGAATGACAGACAGAGACCATTACTATATCCCCTTTGCAGAAACGGCAGGAGATAACAAGCAGAAGGTGTAGACTAAGATCAGGCTACACATATGTGCAGGCTGATTATTGTATACATCTCCTGCCTAGACAGGAATATTTGCTCAGCATGACAAGGGTTTAGATAAAAATTACTCATTTTATAAAACTTGTCATGTTGTTTCATTTATATTGCATGTAAATGAATGACTCTTCTTAATTTTAGGCAAGAATGAAATCTCAATTTTGGTTGAGTATTCAAAGACAATCAAACCTTTTGGATTGCAAACCAGGAACTTTAGAAAAAGAGGACTGCTTCTGAAAGGGACACTTTTGACATAATCTATTGAAACTTAACTATTCCAAGGTGCTAGAGTTTAAAACTTCAAAGTTTTGCTCCAAGCCATTCCAATAAACTTTGATTTTATTTCAAACTCAAGTGGAAAAGACATTTACATACAAGCATTAATTCAATTATCTAAAATGGTTATTAAATTCAGATATCTCATTCCCATACAATCCTGTTTTTATGCTCCTAAATAAAAGCTGAGGAAACACTGAAAATGAAAAATAGTGTGTAACAAGCAATTTCTTCATTATATGCAATATTTTCAACCACAAACGACAAAGAATTTTAAATATCATCAACTCAAAATTGTTGTCTGCAACTTCTTACAATTTGAACCAGTCTTACATTTTGTCTTCTGGTAATGGGTTAAGAAATGAAGTACTGCTGAAATATAATGCAACCAAATAATAATGACAGGTCAGTGTAAGAGTTTGATATGCCATGCATTTAGAGCAACCAATCAGAAGAGAATTTCTAGGTCACATGACTTTATACCTTATTCCCACCTCCACGTGTAAGCTACATTCACAATGAAACAAACATAATGTACACACATTCAACATAAATATTCAACAAATAATATATAATAATTGCTATAATTGTAGTAAATCTTTATGAAATATGTCCTTTTTATGTCACTTAACCCATTCCAACTCAATCCCTCCTTTTTACGCCCTACAAGAAAAAAGCTTTGGAAAACATTGTGGAAAATGAAGAAAATGCTTGTATGAAGCAATTTCTTCATTATCCACAATGTTTTCTATCCAAAAAGGTGAACAATTTTAAAATTCCATCAACTTGAAATTGTCGTCTGCATCTTCTTTCAATTTGGACCAGTCTAAAATTTTGCTGTGATGGAATGGGTTAAGGTAGAATTATAGACCACTTACTGGCCCCACCCATATACTCCATTGGCCCTGCCTATTGATTCCTACAGGAAGTTCCAATTTGATTTTAAACAACATTATTTTGCAAAATTTACAGACAGTAGATAATTAACAAAATAGTTAAATGGTTGGTTGGTGACATAAATGTCGTAACTAGGGCTTGAAAATGCTGTAGTTGTGACGTTTAAGTAGCCAAACCAACAAATATGTTTCACAAAAAAGGTGGCCAATGTCGGAGTTCAAAGCTCAATTCCGGGCTGTATGAATGATTTGATTGGTCAATTGATTTTTTGATTGACAGCTGCAAATGGTCAATTGTCAAAAAGTTTTGTGAATTGGAATGTCATGAACAATAGTTTGACAGGGAATATACTTTTGTAAATCAAAGGTTGATAATTAGAGGATAACAGTTTGTTTCAGTGCAAGAATGATTCATCTGATCAACAAAAGCTAAAAGAGAAAATATGCCTAACCCATCCCAAAACAATGACGCTTTTTGAAACCCCTCAAGAAAAACAATTGGGAAAACAATGTGTAAAATGAAGAAATTGCTTGTTCTTCATTTAACACATTTTCTATCCAGAAAGTTGAAAAAATCCAAAAATTCGTTTATTTTACATTGTCGTCTGCAACTCCTTTCAATTTGGACCAGTTTAAAATCTTGTCATCTGGTAATAGGTTAAGTTGTTTGTGAAATGTAAAATAAAACGATTGTACACAATAAACAAACTTTCATTTTATTTTTTTAATGCCACAAAAAGATACAATTTATGAATTTTTTGCCCAAAACTATGAAAGAACGTCATTACGCACAATAATTACATTTCATCAGCATCTTGAGTCCTGCTTAGATGTCATTCAGTAGCAAAAATGAACGAAAGCTGGGCTAAAACTTTCAAAACAGTGAGGTCATCATTTTGATAATATCACTGGTTTTTGGTGAAATTATTAAGTGACAATTCACCAACAATTCTCAATAATCCAACAGAAATCATTAAACAAAATATAAAAATTCATAAAGAAAGGCAAATGATAGTGGCATTTTCCTTTTTAAAGGCAAATAATAGTGAGACTCTCCTTTTTCCTAGGCATATGGTTTTGTGAAGTTTTATGGCAACATATTTCTGTCACATAATGAATGACTAAAAAAAACAAGAGGGCCAGAATGGCCCTAAAATCGCTCACCTGACTAATGTAAGATGATTCAAAATTCAAATTAGCCCAATGTTTACTGAGGAGAAGATGTTTAAAGATTTCAAAGTCAAAAACTGCCCTACCCTTCCAAGCCCTTATTTGGTCATAAATCAAAATTCCAGGAACAACTTTTGAAAAGGAACATTCATACCAAATTTGGTTGAAATTGGCCCAATAGTTACTGAGGAGAAGATGTTTAAAGATTTCAAAGTCAAACAAGGTGCCAAATTGTCACAAGATACGCCCGTCACACTGCTTAATATTAACTGGGGGTTTGAATAGAACTGATGTTATTTTGAATGAATATTTTTTGTCAAACAAAGTATGAAAAACAACAAAGGACAATAACTCAAAATATACACTAGGTAGAGTTATGGTTCTTGTACACTGCACTCCCACTTGGTGAGCTCTATCCATCTAATAAATTTCATGATTCTAGCATTTATACTTTTAGAGATATACTCCGGACAAGATTCAAGTATAAAAAACAACAAAGGGCAATAACTCAAAATAAACGCTAGGTAGAGTTATGGTTCTTGTACACTGCACTCCCACTTGGTGAGCTCTATCAATCCATGAAATTTCATGATTCTAGCTATTATACTTTTAGAGATATACTCCATAGAATTCAAGTATGATAAACAACAAACGGCAATAAATCAAAAAATAGGGCAGGTAGAGTTATGGTTCTTGTGCACTGCACTCCCCCTTGGTGAGATCTATACACCCATGAAGTTTCATGATCCTAGCTATAATACTTTTAGAGATATACTCCGGACAAGATTCCAGTATGAAAAACAACAAAGGGCAATAACTCAAAAAATAGGCTAGGTAGAGTTATGGTTCTTGTACACTGCACTCCAACTTGGTGAGCTCTATCCATCCATGAAATTTCATGATTCTAGCTATTACACTTTTAGAGATATACTCCGGACAAGATTCAAGTATGAAAAACAACAAAGGGCAATAACTCAAAATATATGCTAGGTAGAGTTATGGTTCTTGTACACTGCACTCCCACTTGGTGAGCTCTATCCATCCATGAAGTTTCATGATTATAGCTATTACACTTTTAGAGATATACTCTGGACAAGATTCAAGTATGAAAAACAACAAAGGGCAATAACTCAAAAAATAGGCCAGGTAGAGTTATGGTTCTTGTGCACTGCACTCCCCCTTGGTGAGATCTATACACCCATGAAGTTTCATAATCCTAGCTATTATACTTTTAGAGATAAACTCCGGACAAGATTCAAGTATGAAAAACAACAAAGGGCAATAACTCAAAAAATAGGCCAGGTAGAGTAATAGTTCTTGTACACTGCACTCCTACTTGGTGAGCTCTATCCATCAATGAAATTTCATGATTCTAGCTATTATACTTTTAGAGATATACTCCGGACAAGATTCAAGTATGAAAAACAACAAAGGGCAATAACTCAAAAAATAGGTTAGGTAGAGATATGGCTCTTTTGCACTGCACTCCCCCTTGGTGAGATCTATACACCCATGAAGTTCCATGATCCTAGCTATAATACTTTTAGAGATATACTCCGGACAAGATTCAAGTATGAAAAACAACAAAGGGCAATAACTCAAAAAATAGGCCAGGTAGAGTTATGGTTCTTGTGCACTGCACTCCCCCTTGATGAGATCTATACACCCATGAAGTTTCATGATCCTAGCTATAATACTTTTAGAGATATACTCCGGACAAGATTCAAGTGTGAAAAACAACAAAGGGCAATAACTCAAAAAATAGGCCAGGTAGAGTTATGGTTCTTGTGCACTGCACTCCGTATTGATGAGAAGAATATAATTGCCAAGTTTAAAGTCAATCGGACTTAAGGTGACAGAGTTATGCTCCGGACAAAGAAGTGGACACCGCCGGACGCCCGGACGCCCGGACAACCGGACGACCGGACGCCCGGACACCCGGACGCCCGGACGCCCGGACGCCCGGACACCACGGGTGATCCCATAATACGTCCCGTCTTCGACGGGCGTATAAAAAGTGCCTGACCCTGCCACGCCCATATTTGGGCATAAATCAAAATTCCAGAAACAACTTTTGAAAAGGGTCACCAAAGGAACAATCATGCAAAGTTTGGTTGAAATTGACCCAACTGTTACTGAGGATAAGATGTTTAAAGATTTCAAAGTCAAAAAAACTGCCACGCCCATATTTGGGCATAAATCAAAATTCTGCGAACAACTTTTGAAAAGGGTCACCCAAGGAACATTCATACCAAATTTGGTTGTAATTGGCCCAATAGTTACTAAGGAGAAGATATTTAAAGATTTCAAAGTCAAAAACTGCCACACCCATATTTGGGCGTGAAACAAAATTCTGCTGAACAACTTTTGAAAATAGTCAACCAAGGAACGTTCATACCAAGTTTGGTTGAAATTGGCCCAATGGTTCCTGAGGTGTAGATGTTTAAAGATTTCAAAGTCAAAAACTGCCACGCCCGGCCATGCCCATATTTTGGCATAAATCAAAATTCTGCAAACAACTTTTAAAAAGGGTCATCCAAGGAACATTCATGCCAAATTTGGATGAAATTGGCCCAATGGTTACTGAGGAGAAGATGTTTCAAGATTTCTAAGTCAAAAACTGCCACGCCCTGCCACGCCTATATTTGGGCATAAATCAAAATTCCATGAACAACTTTTGAAAAGGGTCACCCAAGGAACATTCATGCTAAGTTTGGTTGAAATTGGCCCAATGGTTACTGAGGAGAAGATGTTTAAAGATTTCTAAGTCAAAAACTGCCACGCCCTGCCACACCCATATTTGGGTGTAAATCAAAATTCCACCAACAACTTTTGAAAAGGGTCACAAAAGGAACATTCATGCCAAATTTGGTTGAAATTGGCCCAATGGTTACTGAGGAAAAGATGTTTAAAGATTCCTAAGTAAAAAACTACCACGCCCTGCCACGCCCATATTTGGGCATAAATCAAAATTCCACGAACAACTTTTGAAAAGGGTGACCCAAGGAACATTCATACCAAATTTGGTTGAAATTGGCCCAATGGTTACTGAGGAGAAGATGTTTAAAGATTTCTAAGTTAAAAACTGCCACGCCCTGCCACGCCCATATTTGGGGGTCAATCAAAAATCCGCGAACAACTTTTGAGAAGGGTCACCCAAGGAACATTCCTACCAAGTTTGGTTGAATTCTGCCCAATGGTTACTGAGGAGAAGATGTTTAAAGAATTGTTGACGACTTCCGACGCATGACGGACAAAAGGTGATACCAAAAGCTCACCTTGAGCACGTTGTGCTCAGGTGAGCTAAAAACCAGCATCCACATAAATTTCTTTTGTTTCGAGACAGAAAAGGTAAAACAAGATGTGTTTGTTGAAACCCAAATCCCCCTCTTTCATGTGAGCTTCATAATTGACCTTAACCTTGTCCTTCATCTTGTCATAAGGAGATGTATATAAACATGTATACCTATATACCAAATATAAGTATTGCATCAACAGGATTTAGCTTTGACAGACATAAGGTAAAATATTAATATATTATACCCCAAATCTTGGTGATGAGGGGCATTAAATCCATTTATGACCTTGTATAATAATGAAATGTTTCAAAGCACATTCCTGGGAATGATTACTGAAAGATCATTTCAACCAATAACAACTAAACGACAGTCTTTCACACTTCTCAAGAAACTAGACATTGTCGCAAAGCGAACTAATATCCTCCAACAGCACTTGTCCATATACAGGGCCATAACACAAAACAGACTTTTTAATTAAAGGGCGATAACTCAGTCAAAAATCAATGCACCATAACCAAAATAGGATATGCACATGTCTGACTAATACTAAGTCTTTCTGTGAAATTTGAATCAAATCCGTCAAATGGTTGCCGAGAAATTGAGCGGACAAAATTTTTTTTTCACCAAAGGGCCATAACTCTGTCAAACAAGAGGCCCATGAGGGCCTGAGACGTTCTACTGGTTATCAAGTTTTCCGTTAAAGAAATCTTATATTTAAGGAAGTTAATTGCTCAAAGAAGAATGCATAAAAAAACAAGAGGGCCAGAATGGCCCTAAAATCGCTCACCTGACTAATGTAAGATGATTCAAAATTGAAATTGGCCCAATGGTTACTGAGGAGAAGATGTTTAAAGATTTCAAAGTAAAAACTGCCCTACCCTTCCAAGCCCTTATTTGGTCATCAATCAAAATTCTAGAACAACTTTTGAAAAGGGTCACTCAAGGAACATTCATACCAAATTTGGTTGAAATTGGCCCAATAGTTACTGAGGAGAAGATGTTTAAAGATTTCAAAGTCAAAAAAGTGCCTGACCCTGCCACGCCCATATTTGGGCATAAATCAAAATTCCAGGAACAACTTTTGAAAAGGGTCACCTAAGGAACATTCATGCAAAGTTTGGTTGAAATTGACCCAATGGTTACTGAGGATAAGATGTTTAAAGATTTCAAAGTTAAAAAAACTGCCACGCCCATATTTGGGCATAAATCAAAATTCTGCGAACAACTTTTGAAAAGGGTCACCCAAGGAACATTCATACCAAATTTGGTTGTAATTGGCCCAATAGTTACTGAGGAGAAGATGTTTAAAGATTTCAAAGTCAAAAACTGCCACGCCCATATTTGGGCGTGAAACGAAATTCTGCCAAACAACTTTTGAAAAGGGTCATCCAAGGAACATTCATACCAAGTTTGGTTGAAATTGGCCCAATGGTTCCTGAGGTGTAGATGTTTAAAGATTTCAAAGTCAAAAACTGCCACGCCCGGCCACGCCCATATTTGGGCATAAATCAAAATTCTGCGAACAACTTTTAAAAAGGGTCACCAAAGGAACATTCATGCCAAATTTGGTTGAAATTGGCCCAATGGTTACTGAGGAGAAAATGTTTAAAGATTTCTAAGACAAAAACTGCCACGCCCTGCCACGCCCATATTTTGGCATAAATCAAAATTCTGCGAACAACTTTTAAAAAGGGTCATCCAAGGAACATTCATGCCAAGTTTGGATGAAATTGGCCCAATGGTTACTGAGGAGAAGATGTTTAAAGATTTCTAAGTCAAAAACTGCCACCCCCTGCCACGCCCATATTTTGGCGTAAATCAAAATTCCATGAACAACTTTTGAAAAGGGTCACCAAAGGAACATTCATGCCAAATTTGGTTGAAATTGGCCCAATGGTTACTGAGGAGAAGATGTTTAAAGATTTCAAAGTCAAAAAAGTGCCTGACCCTGCCACGCCCATATTTGGGCATAAATCAAAATTCCAGGAACAACTTTTGAAAAGGGTCACCTAAGGAACATTCATGCAAAGTTTGGTTGAAATTGACCCAATGGTTACTGAGGATAAGATGTTTAAAGATTTCAAAGTTAAAAAAACTGCCACGCCCATATTTGGGCATAAATCAAAATTCTGCGAACAACTTTTGAAAAGGGTCACCCAAGGAACATTCATACCAAATTTGGTTGTAATTGGCCCAATAGTTACTGAGGAGAAGATGTTTAAAGATTTCAAAGTCAAAAACTGCCACGCCCATATTTGGGCGTGAAACGAAATTCTGCCAAACAACTTTTGAAAAGGGTCATCCAAGGAACATTCATACCAAGTTTGGTTGAAATTGGCCCAATGGTTCCTGAGGTGTAGATGTTTAAAGATTTCAAAGTCAAAAACTGCCACGCCCGGCCACGCCCATATTTGGGCATAAATCAAAATTCTGCGAACAACTTTTAAAAAGGGTCACCAAAGGAACATTCATGCCAAATTTGGTTGAAATTGGCCCAATGGTTACTGAGGAGAAAATGTTTAAAGATTTCTAAGACAAAAACTGCCACGCCCTGCCACGCCCATATTTGGGCATAAATCAAAATTCTGCGAACAACTTTTAAAAAGGGTCATCCAAGGAACATTCATGCCAAGTTTGGATGAAATTGGCCCAATGGTTACTGAGGAGAAGATGTTTAAAGATTTCTAAGTCAAAAACTGCCACCCCCTGCCACGCCCATATTTTGGCGTAAATCAAAATTCCATGAACAACTTTTGAAAAGGGTCACCAAAGGAACATTCATGCCAAATTTGGTTGAAATTGGCCCAATGGTTACTGAGGAGAAGATGTTTAAAGATTCCTAAGTCAAAAACTGCCACGCCCTGCCACGCCCATATTTGGGCATAAATCAAAATTCCGCGAACAACTTTTGAAAAGGGTGACCCAAGGAACATTCATACCAAATTTGGTTGAAATTGGCCCAATGGTTACTGAGGAGAAGATGTTTAAAGATTTCTAAGTTAAAAACTGCCACGCCCTGCCACACCCATATTTGGGAGTCAATCAAAAATCCGCGAACAACTTTTGAGAAGGGTCACCCAAGGAACATTCCTACCAAGTTTGGTTGAATTCCGCCCAGTGGTTACTGAGGAGAAGATGTTTAAAGAATTGTTGACGACTTCCGACGCACGACGGACAAAAGGTGATACCAAAAGCTCACCTTGAGCACGTTGTGCTCAGGTGAGCTAAAAAAAGGGGCTTTATCCCCTTTATCATTTTAAGCAACAATCCTCAAGGCCCCTTTTCCCATGTTCCACTCCATTTCCAAAAGAAAGTTACCTTATGACCCTACAATCATTCTGTGAATATTTCATCAGAATCTGACAATAATTGTGGACTTTATCACATAAACATGATTGTTTTGAATGAAAATCAAAAAGGCCCCTTTTCATGTGTTTTCTGATGAATCTATTTCATTCCAAAAGGAAGTTTCCTTACAACCCGACAATTGTCCTGTGAAATTTAAAAGACAACTTGATAATGATTGTTATCTTCATCACATACACAAGAATGTTTTGAATGATAATCTGTAAGGCCCCTTTTCCTGTGTTTCAAATGCCACAATTATTCCATGCATCTTTGAAGAGAATCCAATAAAACTGTTGACTTTATTGTGTTAACAAAGATATTAATTCAAGTTCTCATAGGGCCCCTTTTCCCGTGATATTTTACTGTTGGTTTTATCATTCTATGAAAGTTAAAAGTGAATCCGATGAAATATTGGAAATTCATTATGTTTACTAGAATATTAAAAAAAAAAAAAAAAAATCATATGTCCCCTTTTTACATGATACTTGATGGATTGTACCCAGTTCTGAAAAGAACCATCTAAGTATTTGTACAATCATTCTGTGAAATTTTGAAGTGAATCTGGTGAAATCAAGGGACATCATTGTGTTAACCAGAATATTTAAGAGAGTTTTTCATAAGGCCCCTTTTTATGTGACCCTTGCTATAGTCAGATCCAATGTCAAAATCAACAATAGGAATGATGGTACAATCAATCTGTTTAATCTGTGGAATTTATTGTGTTAATGAGTTTATAGTGAAATATTCATAGGGCCCCTTTTCTCATGATACTTTACAGAACAAACCAAATTTCAAAAGGAACAATTCTAATGAAGGTAGAATCATTCTTTAAAAGTTAAAGAGAATCAATGAAAACAGTGGACTGAATTGTGTCAAGAATTTTTGTAACTAAATTTTCATAAGGCCCCTTTTTCTGTGAAACTTAACAAATCAGACCCAATGTACAAAGGAACAATCCTAATGATAGTTTGAAGAAAATGATTAAGACTGAGGACTTTATTGTTATATTGATGTTTTGTAATAAAATTTTTATAAGGTCCCTTTTCTTGTGTCACTTAACCATCAGACCTAATTTACAAAGGAACAATCCAAATGATGGTACAATCATTCTATTAAAGTTTGAAGAGATTCTGATAAAGACTGAGGGCATTGTTGTGTTTATGAGGATTTGGTAATAATTTTTCATACATCCCCTTTTCCTATGATACTAGACAGATCAGGCCCAATTTGGAAAGAAACAATCATTATGATGGTACAAACATTCTGTGAAAGTTTGAACAGAATCTGATGAAAACTGCAGACTTTATCTTGGTGTCAAATTTTTAAAATAAAATTTTCTTAAGGCTCCTTTTCCTGTGATACTTGAAGGATCAGGTCTCATGTCAGCATCAACAATCGTGATTATTGTACAATGATTCTGTGAAGGTTTGAATAAAATCCAATGAAAGCTCTGGACTTGGTTACAAGGATTATAGATAAAATTCTCTAAAGGCCCCTTTTCCCATGATACTAGACAGATCACGCCTAATTTGAAAAGAAAGAATCCTTATGATGGAATAATCATTCTGTGAAAGTTTTAACAGAATCTGATGAAAACTGTTCACTTTATTGTGGTACAATGATTTTAAAATTAAATTTCATAATGCTCCTTTTCCTGTGATACTTGACGGATCAGGTCTAGTGCAAACATCAACAATCATTATTATTGTACAATTATTCTGTGAATGTTTGAAGAAAATCCGATGAAAGCTCTGGACTTAGTAACAAGAATTTATAAATGAAATTTTCATAAGGCCCCTTTTCCTGTGCTTCTTGACAGTTCAAACCCTGTTATGAAAAGAATGATAGTTATGACCTTCCAATCATTCTGTGAAAGTTTAAACAAAATCTGATCAAAGCTGTGGGCTTTATTGTGTTAACAGGGTTTTATTAATTGAATTTTCATATAGCCCTTTTCCCATGTTACTTGATGGATCTGAACCAATTCCAAAGGGAACTCTTCTTACAAAAGTATAATAATTCTGTTTGGGTATAAAGACAACCCCATCTCATCTGTGGACTTACAAGCATTAATTAAGATTTTTTTAATTGAAATTTCCTAAGGCCCCTTTTCCTATGTTTCTCAATGGATCAGACCCAATTTGAAAGGAACAATCCTTATGATGGTACAATCATTATGTGAAAGTTTTAAGTCAATCAGGTGAAATCTAGGGCCATTACATGTTAACTAAGATTTTTTTATTAAATTTTCATAGGGCCCCTTTTCCCATGAAACTTGATGGATCAAACCTACTTCCGAAAGGAACAATCCATTTAATGTAATAATCATTCGGGGAATGTTTGAAGAGAATTTGTTGAAAACTATGGACTCTATTGTGTTTTCGAGGACTTTTTCAATCCAGTTTTAATCGGGCCCCTTTTTCCCGTGGTCCTTGACTGATCATACCAAATTTTGAAAGGAACAATTCTTATGATGGTACAATCATTCTGTGAAAGTTTGAAGTCAATCAGATGAGAACTGTGGACTCTAGAGTGTTAACAAAGATCTTTGAATTAAATTTTAATAAGGCCCCTTTTCCTATGTTTCTTGAGGAATCATATCTGATTCCAATAGGTACAATCCTTATGATGGTACAATCATTCTGTGAAAGTTTGAAGAGAATCCGTTGTAAATTGTTGGCTCTAGATTATTAATGAGAATTTTTTATCAAACATTTCATAAGGCCCCTTTTTCCTGTGTTTCTTGAAGGATCATACCAAATTACAAAAGGAATAATCCTTATGATAGTACAATCATTCTGTGAAAGTTTGAAGGGAATCTGATGAAAACTATTGACTACAGAGTGTTAACAAGAATTTTTTAATTAAATTTTCATAAGGCCCCTTTTCCCATGTTTCATAACAGATCAGACCCATTTTCGAAAGGAGCGGTCCTTATGATTGAACAATCATTCTGAGAAAGTTTGAAGAGAATCCAAAGAAAACTGTGGACTCTGTCGTGTAAACGAGGATTTTTTAATTAAATTTTCATAAGGCCTGTTTTCCCATGTTTCTTAACGGATCAGACCCATTTTCGAAAGGAACGATCCTTATGTTGGTACAATCATTCTGTGAAAGTTTGAAGAGAATCTGATGAGAACTGGGGACTCTATCGCGTAAATGAGGATTTTTAATTAAATTTTCATAAGGCCCCTTTTCCCATGTTTCTTGATGGATCATACCCATTTTCAAAAGGAACGATCATTATGATGGTACAATCATACTGAGAAAGTTTGAAGAGAATCCGATGAGAACTGTGGACTTTATCGCGTAAACAAGGATTTTTAATTGAATTTTAAATTAAATTTTCATAAGGCCCCTTTTCCTGTGTTTCTTGACGGATCATACCAATTTTCGAAAGGATTTGAATGGGGTTTTACGCCGCTTTCAACAATCTTTCAGTTATATCGCGGCGGCTGGAGCACCTAACAATGGAATCCTGGCATTTCTCACACCAGTACTACCATTACATCCTTTCCTAGCCTCCAGCTGCTATCCCACATAGATCTACGATTATCGACCCATTGGTGAGAGACAAATAGTCGGAAAGGATGAGTGCCGCCGTCGGGGATCGAACCCGGGACCTCTAGATTGACAGTCCGACGCGCTACCAACTGCGCTATGACGGCGGCAATTTTTCGAAAGGAACTATCCTTATGTTGGTACAATCATTCTGAGAAAGTTTGAAGAGAATCCAATGAAAACTGTGGACTCAATCGCGTAAACAAGGATTTTTAATTGAATTCTTAATGAATTTTCATAAGTCCCCTTTTCCCGTGTTTCTTGACGGATCATTACCATTTTCGAAAGGAACTATCCTTATGCTGGTACAATCATTCTGAGAAAGTTTGAAGAGAATCCTATGAGAACTGTGGACTCTATCGTGTAAACGAGGATTTTTTAATTAAATTTTCATAAGGCCCCTTTTCCTGTGTTTCTTGACGGATCATACCCATTTTCGAAAGGAACGATCCTTATGATGGTACAACCATTCTGTAAAAGTTTGAAGAGAATCCGATGAAAACTGTGGACTTTATTGCGTAAACGAAGATTTTTTAATTAAGTTTTAATTAGGCCCCTTTTCCCGTGTTTCTTGACGGATCTGACCCAATTTCGAAAGGAACGATCCTTATGATGGTACAATCATTCTGTGAAAGTTTGAAGAGAATCCGATGAAACATGTGGACTTTATCGCGTAAACAAGGAAAAGTTTAATGGAAGGACGACGGACGGACGCTGGACAGGAAAAAGCCATAGCTATAGCTCTAGTGGCCTTCAGCCAGTAGAGCTAAAAACAAGGGACTGTAACCAAAATGGAATATGCACATCTCTGCTTGATACTGATTATATCAGTGAATTTTTAATCAAATACGTCCAATGATTGCCGAGAAATTCAGTGGACATGAAAAAGATACAGACAGATGGACAGACAGACAGATGGACTGACAAGCTAACTTCTATATACCCCCAAATATAATTTTGGGGGTTATAATCACATAAACATAACCTGAGGACCATGAGGTGATACTACATGCACATTTTGAAAGCTCTAGGCCTTATGGTTTGAGAGAATATACATTTAGCATTTACAGGAATTTCTTTTCAGTTGCAATAGCAAATGGAGTTATCAACCTATTACAAAAGCTTGAACAATTTTGCAAAGTCATCACTTAACCCTTGTCACGCTGAACCCGGAATATTCAGGTTTTGGCAGGAGTTGTAGAAAAAGATCAGCCTGCACAAAAGTGCAGTCTGATCTTGATTTACACCTCCTGCTTATACTTTTCTTGCCAGAGTTGCTTATGAATTGATTTCTAAAAGAAATATTGAATTTGGAACAAGTTCTATCAGTGATTTCAGCGCTTTGATTTTACAGCAGTTCAGGAAGGTAATTTATACAGCATGACAAGGGTTAAGGATCATTTCTCTAAAATTTCATTGAAATCTGATAGATAGTTTAGGTGTCAAGTTTTAAAGATTTGTTCTTTATTTCTCTGTAAATTCCAAGTAAGGGGCTATATAAATCCCATCATCATAACGTACAGTAGAGGACCACAATGCAATGCTACATGCAGAATTAGAAAGCTCTTTCAGTTTAGTAGAATTATTTTCCTTTAGAAATTCCTGGTGGTTGCCATGACAACCAGAGTTGTTGATGGAGTTTGGTGCATTTGAAAATTTTGGAATGCCATCACCCAAGGATCATTTCTGTGAAGTTTAATTGAAATCTGATACGTAGTTTTGGAGGAGAAATTTTTTTTAAAGTTTTAAAGATTTGTTCACAGACATGCAGATGGACTACAGACAGGGCTCCGGAAATCCGATAAATTGCCGGTCTGGACCGAATTTTGAATTGCCAGACCGATTGGAATCCCCAAAAATTACACAAAAATCGGTCCGAAATTTTCATCAAATTTCACGTTAAAATATTGATAACTCGACCACCATCTATCAAAATCCACTTGAAACCGAAATAATTCAAGGGTTTCACACGTTACCTGCAGATTAAGAGATAAACAAAAGTGCCAAAAATCGATAATTGGTTCACCCGCCGGCCAGTCAAATCCCATCCGCACGTGGACCTAAATTGCAGTTTCACGCTTGACCGAACTTTGGGTATCGAGTTTTGTAAACTATTTGCAATAGAGAATAGGTTTGACTTACCACACGTTCGAAGTAATGGACATCTAATACTGCGTCGATTTAAATTGCCGTTACTCGTGAAACGATTTTTTTTTACTATTACATGGGATGCGTATATAAATCGAGACATGATCAGGCTTCAGTTGCCGTTCGTTCAAAGTCGGAATAGCTCAGCACAACACTTTTATGGAATTAATTTATCACAAGAAAGCGCGTGAGACCGGGTTTGAAAAATATATATAAAATCACGTCATTTATATATGTTTTATAGTTTTTCTTTCACGGTAAGAAACATAGCCGACAGAATTCAAACAATAGTTCCGCAAAGACAAATAACTTAAATATAAACGAAAACGACAGTTCCGTCAATAAAATTAAACTTTACTTTAGGGGTGGAACAAGTCCGAATAATAAATCGGAAATCAACTACAATAAATAAATGACCGAGATTTGTGAACAAATTCCACTCTAGGAAAATTGTGCAACACGTGGGCGACCCACTCGAGTTTGTCTCGTCGGTCTTTTTGATGTACGTCACGAGTCTGTGATCCCATGGGGTGGAATGGACTGACCCGACATTTTTGTGATGTCAGCTGTGTTTTTCCATCAACAGACGCTCATGTTGAGAGAAAATCGACATGACTGTGTTAAATTAACAGAACTTAGGGTAACTAGCACATGAAAATGAAAAAGTACATCTTTACTATAATTAAATCGGCGGTACTCTGTAAAACCCGGAAATTTTAATTATGTAATGTATTTGTCTATCTAATTTTACAACATATTAGAATTTCGTGGACTGCCGTACATTGCTGGAATTGCAATTTATACTCAGCCGAATTTTCAAAAACAAAATGAAAGTAGGATCTGTCAGTTGTTTTCATTTATCTTCCACTCGTTGAAGATAATAATCATCTTCGTAACATTTGAAGAAGAAGGCAACTGCTGAATGAATGATGAACCCTTTTACGTACGGGAAAAGTGAAAAAGGCGGGGATGTTCGTTTTTGCGGCGGTAGGGGGTCGTTTTTGCCGGCGGTAGGGGGGGGGGGCAAAGTCCCGGACCGATTTAGATTTCCAAATTTCCAGAGCCCTGACTACAGACAATAAGTTATCACAATACCTCCCAAAGACATTTCAAGCTCAAAGGAGCTACAAAGCTTAATTATCTTTCGTCTATGATAATTCTTTTAACCCACTCCCACACAATCTTGATTTTCATGTATCCTTAGAAAGGGTTGAGGACAACAGTAAGGAAAATTAAGAAATTGCTTATAACAAACAATTTATGCATTTTCCACAATCTTTTCTATCCCAAAATAGAGAAATCATTGAAATTTTGACAACTTAAACTAATCATTTGCAATGCTTTAAATTTGTATTAGTCTAATATTTGTTTGTGTGATAATGGGCTAATTTTTTTTAAAGATGTAAAGTTAAGCTATAAACTTAAACCCATCTAAGGTGTGTTTTAAATTTTACTCAAAATATTTCAAAAAGATCCTATAGTTTTCTTTGAAAAATCATTTATTTCATCAGATCTGACTGTTTGGGAATTTACTTTTAGTTTTCAATTTTTCAAATAACCAGTAAAAAATAGAAAATCTCTCATTTCTATTGTAGTCACAAATCTCTCTAGTTGTTATCGTGAACATGAAGTAGAAGCAAATAATTCAAACCTATGCTGCGAATTGACCAATTGCTTGCCCCGCCCACTCACTCCGTTAGCCACAGCCACTGACAGGAAGTCACTCTTCCATTTTACATGGTGTTATTTTGCATAATTCATGGCCGGTAGCATATAACAAAAATGTAGAATGGTTGGTTGGAGATGGTTGAAAAACTGTAGTTACGACATTTAACTTACAAAACCAACAAAAATGCTTATCATGAATGGCGCCAAATTTAGGAGTTCAAAGTTAAATTTCGGTCTGAATGAATGATTTCATTGGTTGACTGATTATCTGATTGACAGCCGCAGTTGGTCAATCTAATATGCTTGGAAGAACTTTGGCAGTGTCCATAAAAGATCTTGCCAAAGGAAGGTACCTGCAGCCAGTGATCACCAGTAAAGCGATCTCACCACTGAGCAAAACTAAAGATAACATCTGATATTACCTTAAATTCTCCCAAGGTCATTTGAAACAAGGTCATAATGGTGGCTGGCAAGGTGTTGAAACTCTCCTGATTAATGTCTCTGAACAGGAAGTAAAAACCTATAAATGTAAATTAAAGTCAAATGTACCATGATTAGATCTTATCAAATTAAAGAGAAAAATAATTAATTGAACTTATGCAGCAATAATTGTAAACAACTTGCAAACACTTCCTCAATGTAATTTAGGATCATTAAAATTCATATCTATCTTTGAAACTAAAAAATAAGTCAAGTTCAGAGGAAACATTTTATTTGAGAGTGTAGTTAGTTCATGTAACACTCATTATGGTTGAGATTGTTGGCCCTCACCATTGACTGCCCTGGCCACTGACTCCGAGACGATGTCCACTTTGATATTAACACATTCCCACTCAGTGACGCCTTTAGAAGCCCCCAAGGAAAAAAAGCATTGGAAAACATTATCTTAAATGAAGAAATTACTTGTCACAAGCAATTTCTTCATTTTCCGCTTTGCTTCTGTACACAAAGTTTTAAAAAAAACCCTTAAATTTCATAAACTTTAAATTGTCATCTGCAACTACTTTCAATTTGGGCCAGTCTAAATTCTTGCCGTCTGGTGATGGGTTGAAAGGGTTTTGAACAAGAGGCCCATAGGGCCTTATTGATCACCTGAGTCCAGAGAGCACAAAAACAGATAATAGTCCACCAGATGATACTACAAACCAAGTATCAAAGCTCTAGGCCTTAGGAAGTTTTTCAAGTTTTCAATAAATAAGCCTATGTAAAACTTGTGATGTCCAGGAACGAGCTAAAGATATACCCTTTTTTGCCTCTTTCTGGCCCCTTTTAAGATAACTCTATGACGTGTACAAATCTGGTGTGCCTACCCAAGGAGATGCTTCCTGCCAATTTTGGTTGAAATCCGTCAAAAGGTTCTTTAGAAGAAGTTGAAAATGTAAAAACTTAATGCGCAACCCAAAATGCACAAAACAAGATTGCAATATGTCTCCATGACTTTCTGTTAGGTGACCTAACAAGAGACCCATAGGGCCTTATCGGTCACCTGTGTCCAAAGAGCACAAAAACGAATAAGAGTCCACCAGATTATGCTACATACTAAATATCAAAGGTCTAGCCTTTTAGTTTAGGAGAAGAAGATTTTAGAAAGTTTTCAATAAACAAGCCTAAGTTAAACTTTGGGAGTCTTAGAACAGGCTAATTCTGACAATGGGGCCATAATTCATAAAATCTTAATGGAGGTCCACCAGGTGATGCTACATACAAAATATTAAATCTCTATGACCTCCTGTTTGAGAGAAGAAGAGTTTAATATTTTCACTATATTTGCCCTATGTAAAATTAGTGACATCTGGGAACGGGCTAATTATTACCCTAAGGCCATAATTCATACAATATTTATAAAGATCCATGAGATGATACTACATACCAAATATCAAAGCTCTAGGCCTATCTGTTTGAGAGAAGCCTTTGTTAATTTGTGAATGGGCTAATTTTAATCCTGAGGCAACAATTTGTACAATCTTTATAGAGGTCCACCAGATGATGCTATATATCAAATATCAAAGTTCTAGGCCCTCCTGTTTTGGAGAAGATTTCTAAAAATTTCACTATATAAGCCCTTTGTAAAACTTGTGACATCTGGAAATGGGCTAATCCTGTCTCTGGGGCCATGATTTATACAATCTTGATAGAAATTCACCAGATGATGCTACATACCAAATATCAAAGCTCTAGGCCTTCTAGTTTGGGAGAAGATTTTTGAATTTTTCACTATATAAGCCTATCTTAAACTTGTGATGCCAGGAAATGGGCCAATTTTGACCCTGGGGTTATGATTAATACAATACTGATAAAGGTCCACTAGATGATGCCACATACCAAATATCAGAGCTGTAGGCCTTTTTGTTTGGTAGAAAAAGATTTTCAAAATTGTCACTATGTAAGCTTATGTACCCCACCCATCTTTGCCCCCCCCCCCACCAGCACGGCAATTTCTCGACTGAATATTTTTTCTTGTACAAACTTGATAGTCCTTGTCCTAAAGACTCGTAATACCAAATGTGAATCTATTCTGACAGCCGGTTCATGACAAGAAGACTTTCAAAGATATACCCTGTTTGGCCCCTTTTTGGCCCCGTATGGAGCCCCAAGCGGAGATAATTCCATGACGTGTACAAATCTGAAGCGCCTTTCCATTATGATGCTTCCTGCCAAGTTTGGTTGAAATCCATCCAAGGGTTCTTAAGAAAAAGTCACATGTGTAAAAGGTTAACGCACAACACACGACGCACAACAACAGACAAAACACGATCGCAATAGGTCACCATGACCTTTGGTCAGGTGACCTAAAAATTTATAGCCAGAATCATGTAACAAAAACGTAAAATGGTTGATTGATGGAATAAGCTTTAGTTATGATGTTTAAGTCACCAATCCAACAAAAATGCTTCACATAAATGTTGGCCAATGTCGAAATTCAAAGTTCACTTTCAGTCTAAATGAATTTTTAATTGGGCAATTGATTTGTCGATTGACAGTTGCTCTTTCAGATTCTCTATTATACATAACTGTGAGCCATCATACAGGGCAACAGTGCATGCAATATTCCAACACTCTAGTTGTAGTGGGTGGAGATTTTTTTCTAAGTTACCTTATTAAACCTTTCCTGTTTTTGAAATTTAAGACTGGTCCTAATTGAAAGAGGATGCAGATGGCAATGAAAATTGAATGCAATTTGAAATGAAACCATCCTATTTGGTAGAAAATATTGTGTGAAAAGGAGAAATTGCTTGTTACAAGCAATTTCTCCTTTTTCCACAATTTTGTCTCAAATATGAAATCACAATGATGTAAAATCCTGGGTTTGTACAGGAAAGGGTAAATCTCAAAGCACTCACAACATAGGGCTTATCTTGATCCCAGAGTCATATAAGCCCCGTTCTTTACATACAGTACTACAAAGTAAATCTGCATGCAATGTTTTGAATTTCTAGGCTTTATGGTTTAGGAAGAAACTTATTTTGAAAATTTCCTTTTTTAACTTTATATAAAATCAAGGAATCCACAACAAGGGGCTTTTGATGAAATCTTTAGTTAAAATTTGAAGTACTTTGATAGACTGCCATAATGTAACAAAAATTGAACAGCTCAAAGAATTTTGGTTAGAAAAAGATATCTTAACCTTTGTCATACTGAATAAAATCATTTTCCAAATTGCAGTAGAATCAAAGAGCTGAAAGCACTGAAAAGCCTTGTTGTGGGTAACAATTTCTTTTGAAAATCATTAGCATAAATAATTCTGGTTTAAAAGGAAAAAACAGGTGGCATAGATAAAGATCAGACTTCACATATGTGCAGGCTGATCTTTTTTTACACCTCCTGCATAAACAGGAATATTCTGGGTTCAGCATGAAATGGGTCAAGATTTCTTTCTTTATCTCTATGTAAAATCACTTTGTAGGTGAATAATTGATAGATCACAGCTGTCAATCAAAGAATCAGTCAACCAATCAAATCATTCATTTAGACCAGAAGTGAATTTTGAACTCTGACATTGGCAGACATATATGTGAAGCAATTCTGTTGGTTTGGTTACTTAAATGTGGTAACTACAGTTTATTGAAGCTACAATTATGTTTCTAACCAACCATTTTACTGTTTCCCTTACATGTTACTGGTCATAGAATGAAGAAAATAATGATGTTTGACATCTGTGTGGATTTCTGTCAGAGCTGAGTGGGTAGGGCCAGAGATCAGTCAATTATATTCTGGTTGAGGGCAAAGATCAAGTCAGCAGTGTTAACCAATCTTAACCCTTGCCATGCTGGAACCGGAATGTTCCTGCTTGGCAGGAGGTGTAGACTTAGATCAGCCTGCACATATGTGCAGTCTGATCTTAGTCTAAACCACCTGCTTGGCATTCTAATTTCAGAGTTGTAAATAGATTTGATTAACAAAAAATAATCAACCTCAGTATCAGACATTTCAGTGCTTTGAGCCCTTTCACTTTAATGCAAATCTGAGTAAGGATTTTATTCAACATGAAGGGTTAACCGATTCCCACACTACAAAATTTTAGACTGGTCCAAATTGAAAGAAGTTGCAGACTACAATTCCAAGGTCATGGAATTCTAATTTTTTTCATCATTTTGGATGGAAAACATTTTGGATAATGAAGAAATTGCTTGATACAAGCAATTTCTTCATTATCCACAATGTTTTCCAAAGCTTTTTTCTTGAAGGGCATAAAATAGAGGGATTAAGTGGGAATGGGTTAAGCTACAAGTCTGTCATAAATACTGTTGGGTTTTCCAACAGGGGATATAACCTCATACACAACAAGTTATAAACAAGAAACTAAACCTACCTTGTGTAAAACCAATGAGGAAAATCAAGTAAATGATTCCAAATCGGAACAAATCACCCACACACATTTTATAAATCATCGTAACAAATGGACCCGTTAGTTTCACACTTCTGTTAAATAAAACAAAACACACAGTTAGGTTTGTTTAGTTCAATTCAAATTAGTAGCACAAGTTCTATAAGCATTCGAGCCTTCAAGATAGAAATTAATCCTTGTCATGAGGAACCAAGAATATTTTTGCTTTGTTAGGTGATATAGACAAAAATAAGACTGCACATACGTGCATAATAAACTTGGTCTATACCGTCTACTGCTCCAGATAACTATTGACCCTGGACAAAATGCACAAACTACGCAGGTTTAAAATGGAATAATCTTCTTTCTCTAGGTGTCATCTGAATCTAGAATGGTTGTTCTATCTTACAGTAAGTACTTTTGAGAAATTCTATTCAACCCATTCCAACTCAAGCCCTCCTTTTTACGCCCCACAAGATAAAAGCTTTGGAAAACATTGTGGACAATGAAGAAATTGCTTGTAACAAGCAATTTCTTCATTATCCACAATGTTTTATATCCCAAAAGACGAAAAAAATTAAAATTCCATCAATTTGAAATTGTCGTCTGAAGCTTCTTTCAATTTGGACCAGTCTAAAATTACTTGTGTTGGAATGGGTTAAGAGATGAAGAGAATACTTTTTGTTTCCATGGAGGTATGAACCGAAAAACCTAATCACACTGATAATAGTCAGCCTAAAAATACTGGATACAGATATGCACTAATGCTTCTTGCAAAACATCAAGGCCTTATGGATCTGGAGAAACTGTTTCAAATGTATTATGTATTTGCATGGTAACCAGAGTTTTAACACATTTCAATTCTTTAAAACTTTTAAGAGGACTTAAAAGGAATTTTTCAGCCAAATTGGTTTAAGCAATTTTGAAAGAGGTCAAGGAACCAAGGAACCTAAACTTCATGCAAAAAATCAAAGCACCATCACTTCGAGGTCAGGAGAAGCATTTTTTTAATATTTCTATTTCCTTGCCAAGGCAACAAGAGTGTGCAACTGACTTTCAATTCTTTAAGTTATTTTAACAGAGGACCACCAAAGGAACATTTCTACGAATTTGGCCAAATAGTCAGGGAGGGGATGTTGATTAAACATCCTTCTTTATTTCTATATATAGCCCCCTGAGACTTAGCACTTGGGGACCCGGAGGCAATAATTTTAGCAAATTTTGAACAAAGTTAAAGTTCTTATGCTTCATGCAAATTATCAAGGCTCCACCTCTTCTTGGTCAGAGAGAGGTATTTTTTCTTTTAATTTTCACTTGATCAACTAGAGTTTCTGATAGAAACATTCGTTTTGTGGGGTATAAAGATCAGACTGCACATAAGTTCAGTCTGATCTTAGTCTAAAGCTCCTTGCTGTCCTTTTGAAACCAGAGTGGTTTATGACATTAACTTTCAAAAGAAGTACTACCAGTGAATTCAGCCCCTTGATTTTTATACAATTCTGAAAAGTATTTTATTCGGCATGACAAGGGTTAACACCCAACCCTTACTTCTCTAAGATAATGAGTCTACAATTCTAATAACAGGACCTTGTAAACAAAGCCTTAGAATGAAGAAACATTGTTCATATTTGAAATGACTATAGCTCTCATGTGTAACTATCTGCTAATACTAAGGGCAAGATTATCCTGAAAAGGTCAAGGTCATCTTTCAAGGTCAAATTCTAAATAATATTCATGTTTCACAAACACATCTGCATTAAAATAATATCAATATTTAATCTGTGATCTGCATATTGTTGAAAAGACCTCACCAGAAGTTTTCCTTTGGTGATGAAAGAAAAGGGAAGAAATTCAAATCCACTGTATCATGAAAAGATATAGCCTGACAGATGGATGTGAAATCGTTCAAATGTATAACAGATATCCTATTTTTGAAATGTTTTATATTTTGACCTTTACAAAAATGTTTGATTTGCGTCATCAATGTCTAGTTTATCATTACCATGGCAATGGGTAAGTGAAGCACAACACATTACAGCTTGGTTATACAGATTGGCAACCTAATAAAGTAAAACCCTTTTACAAGTATTATTATCAGTCCTATTTGGTTCAAGATTGTGTTCGGGCAAATCTAACGAGGAAACAAAATGTCCAATATTTAGAATAATATAAAAATTCTATTTAACCCTTTCCTGTTTTAAGAAATTTTAGACTTGTCCAAATTCAAAGGATTTGCGGACAAAAATTTGAAGTGGATTTGATTTGAAAAATAACCATTCAGTATGGTAGAAAATATTGTGGAAAAAGAAGGAATTATTGGTTGTTACTAGCAATTTCTTCTTTTCTAAAATGTTTTCTCAATCATAGAATCAGACGGATGTAAAAACCCGGGATTGGACAGGAGAGGGTTTAAGACCAATGATCCAATACCAAACAAAATTTAGGTCCAAATTAAAAGAAGTTGCAAATGACATACTTAAGTTTATAAAAAATCTTTGTCTTTCTTTTTAGAAAACAAGGCTAGAGATGAAGAAATTACTTGTTGTGAGTTATTTCTTTATTTTCCACAACATTTTCCCATGCTGTTTTATTGAGGGGCATCAGAGAGTTGGATTGTGTGGGAATGGATTAATGCCCGAAATAACCTACAACCATATCCCTTTACAGATGTCAATTTTCACCTTCTTTTCCAGAAATCTCTTAGCCTTTCATAAACCCCTCTCAGGGTCAAAAATGAATATTGTGCATTATGTGTGACCTTGACATCAACAGATGACCTTGAACCTGGAACAAATAGACTGGACGTAAAGAACACATGTCTAAAAAGTAAGACCCCGTCACTTGTTAACCCATTACCACACCAGAAAATGTTAGACTGGTCCAATCTGAATCAAGTTGCAGATGACAATTTCAACTATATGCAATTTTAGATTTTGTCAACCTTCTGAGTAGGAAACATTGTGGAAAATGAAGAAATGTGCTTTTTGCAAGCAATTGCTTCATATTACACAATGTTTTCCAAATTGTTTTTTTTAGGGACATCTAAAAGCCTCATTGTGTGGGAACAGGTTAAAGACTGTAAAGGTTTGAATCAGTTTTATTTAGATAATAATGATACTGCAGTAAAATATGCCGTACCCTAGGTTTTGATAACATATCATGTGAAATTTTATGAGCGTAAGTAATTTTACAAACCAATGAGAACTCGGTAAAATATGGTCAACACTTTCTTACTAAATAAAATGTATATGGGATTTTGAGGTAGTTAGGTTGATTGACTTTTATTTCATCTTGAAAAAGAAGAAAATATGTTAAAATTGGTAATTACGACTCGTCAAGTTCATTTAGCTGTTGTCAAACTATCCTTACTTTAACCCATTCCACAAAAACATACGTTTTTAAGCCCCTCAAGAAAAATACTTTGGAAAACATTGTGGAAAATGAAGAAATTGCTTGAGACAAGCAATTTCTTCTTTTTCAACAATGTTTTTAACCATTTTAGAAAAAGAATTTACAAATATTTCCATTTTCAAATTTTAGTCTGCAACATCTTTGAATTAGGACCAGACTAAAATTTTGTGGTTTGGGAATGGGTTAAGTAAGCTATACAGAGGAAACTTAAGTAAATGTTGTGTAAAGATAGAAAAAAAACCAACACATAAATAATTTTTTTACTTTTCCCAAAATGATCTGTGTATTTTGCAATGCTAACTCCACCTTTGTCATATCCATTTTTTTTTGTCTGAAAAGTTGCTTCTACTTTTGAATTGTCAACAATGTTCAAATTTGTTAACCCGTTACTAGATGACAAAACTTTAGACTAGTCTAAATTGATAGACTAAAGTTGCAGACTTTATTTAATTAGAAACAAATAAGGTAGAAAATATTATGAGAAAAGGAGAATATGCTTCTGTATTTTGCCAAGGCGTAAAGATCAGGATGGTGTTGTAAACATTTGATGGGCTCTGATAAAATTCTATTTTGATTCAGGGGTCTCATTTTCCTGATTCTTGGGCTGAATATCAGCTCATTCCCATTGGTAAACAGTATCTTTTTTCCGAATTTAGAGCAGAGAATTCCCAATTGTAAGCTGCAATTAACAAAAATTTCAAGTTTTCAATTGATTATTTAACCCAACTTAACCCATTCCCACACAAGGATGCTTTTTAAACAATGTTTTCAACCTAAAAAGCTGAAAAATCTAAAATTTCATCAACTTTTAATTGTCATCTGCAACTCCTTTCAATTTGGACCAGTCTAAAATTTTGCCGTCTGGTGATGGATTAAGGCACGGAGTAGAGTAGAGAGTTCTATACAGCCGTACTTAAAGGTGATATATTGCATTTGACCCATTCCCACAAGACACTTTCTGGTGGCCTTCAAGAAAAACAATTAGGAAAACATTGTGTAAAATAAAGAAATCAATTGTAAAAAGCAATTTCTTCATTTTCTCAATATTTTCTATCCAGAAAATTGAAAAAATCTAAAATTTCATAGACTCTAACCCATTCCCACTCAATGAGGCTCTTGTAGGCCTAACAAGAAAAACAATTTGGAAAACATTGTGTAAAATGAAGAAATTGCTTATAGCAAGCAATTTCCTCATTTTACACAACGTTTTCAACCCAAAAAGTTAAAGAAATCTCTAATCCATAAATTTTAAAGTGTTGTCTGCAATTCCTTTCAATTTGGACCAGTCTAAAATTTTGTTTGTGTGGGAATGGGTTATGATATCCCATGACTTTTACAGATGCAACATTATGTGTATCGTGAACACTATCATAAAATTTGAATTTTTACTTTGAGCAAAAAGTTTCTTAAAGTAAGAAATAAGACAACATGTTTTTTTTTATTGATACAAATCATTTTCCTACAATGCTTATAGCCAGCCCTGTAAAGCTTCTAAAGAAAACAGTAACTCTTGTGATTAGGATATGGCATGCTAAAAATTACCAACTTGGAAGCACATAAAAGTTTGACTGCTAATTTGAGCAGAGCTGAACAGCGCCCAAACTTTCTGCTTGTACAGATATTTTGAAAATGGGATGTTAACCCTTGTCATGCTGAACCCGAAATATTCTGGTTTTGGCAGGAGGTATAGACCAAGATCAGCCTGCACATAAGTGCAGTCTGATCTTGGTCTACACCTACTGCTTGTAATGTTCCTGCCAGAGTTGTTAATGAAGCTGTTTTCCAAAAGAAATATTGATTTTTGAACAACAACTTCTATCGGTGCTTTCAGCCCTTTGATTTTACAGCAATTCAGTAAGGTAATTTAAACAGCATGACAAGGGTTAATTCTACCTGAACCACTCCAACTCAATACTGCCTTTTTATGCCCAGCAAGAAAAAAAGCTTTGGAAAACATTGTGGAAAATGTAGAAATTGCTTCTTAAAAGTAATTTCTTCATTATGCACAATGTTTTCTATGTAAAGAGACAAAGATGTTTAAAATTTAAATTTGTTTTCTGCAACTTCTTTCAATATGGAGCAGTCTAAAATTTTGCTGTTTGGGAATGGGTTAAGATATCTTCAATATCAAAATTCAAACATGGGATTGTGTGGGGAAAGGTTTGAGGTGATAGTTCCCTATTATGTGATGGATCACAAAATGAAAATGGATTGTTGACAAACTTATGATGAAGCAAGAGCTGTCAGAGGACAGCAATGCTTAACTATACTGAGTGCTGGATAGTGACAGCAATTCAATGTTAACATAAGGCATAATACCTGAGTAGTAATAGAGATAAACTAGAACTTGTCACAATATGTGACTTCATACCCCTGCAAGTGCTTTCAGTGTAATGAGACCTTTTACAATACAAGGACATAGCTACTGACTTTGCCTTTCTAGGATGGAGGAGTTCTCGACACAAAATTGGTTGTATAATTAGCTGTATATGTCTACAAAAGCATAAATAATGTCTAAGTTCAAGGGGAGATAACTCTTGAACCAGGGGGAATTAACACTTCAAAACTGCTTCTGGCAAAACTTCAACATGTGGTTAATCTTTTTATAAAGTTTCAATGGCATTGAAGCAAAACTGAAGGAGGAGTTTGCGACACAAAATTGGTAGTATAATTAGCTGTATATGTCTAAAAAAGCATAAATAATGTCTAAGTTCAAAGGGAGATGATTTTTGAACTAGGGGGAATTAAGACTTCAAAATTGCGCATGGTAAAACTTCAACATGTGGTACTTCAATGGTATTGAAGCAAAACTGAAGGAGGAGTTTGCGACACAAAACTGGTAGTATTTTGTACATGGACAGACGGAAACAGACAAACTGACACACAGACAGACAGGCTGATTCCAGTATACCCCCGAAAAAATTTGTTTTGTTGGGGTATAAAAATCTTTCAATTAAAATTTTAACCCATTCTTACAAAGTGACGCTTTTTGACACCCCTCATGAAAGGCAATCGGGAAATATTGTGTAAAATGAAGAAATTGCTTGTAACAAGCAATTTCTTCATTTTACATAATGTTTTCTTTCCAAAAATCTGACATTTAAAAAACTTTAAATTGTTGCCTGCAACTCCTTCTGGTAATGGGTTAAGTCAAACAAGAATTTGTAAGTCAAAAAAGGGTTAAAATTCCACTGAAATGAATGTCAGACAAATGAATCTGTGTCTATAAGCTGATATTATTGTCCCAAAAATATGAGCAAAGTTTCAAAGCAATTGAATTGGTAGAAAGAGAGTTATTAAAGATGTAAGACAGTTGCACACAAGGTTTAACCAAGAATTTTTAAGTCCAAAAAAGGTTAAAACTCCGTTATAATGAATGTAATTGTATGTAATTGTAATTAGTCTTAACCTTTAAGATGGTATGATGGTCACAAAAGCATGTTAAAAGTTTCAAAGCAATGGCATTAGTTGAGAGAAAGTTATTAAAGATATTTGATATTTGCATGCAAGGCTTTACCAAGAATTTTTAAGTCTAAAAGGAGTTCCACTATAATAAATGTGATTGCAATGAATCCTTGCTTAGAACATGATATGATGGTCAGAAAAGAATGTGTAAAGTTTCAAAGTAATTGTATAAGTAGAAAGAGTAAGGTTTAACCAAGAAATCTAAGTCCAAAAAGGGTGTCAGAGTATTGAATATATGTCTAGCTGCTGATATTATTGCAACAAAAGCATGTGCAAAGTTTCAGAGCAATAAAATTAGTAAAACTAAGATATGACACTTTAACATAAGGATAAATCAAAACATATCAACGACGCTGACGCCCGGGTGACTGGAAAAGCCTCCCTATTCTTTGAATAGTAGAGCTAAAAAATCACTCATGTGTGGTACGCTAGGACAGGTATGCAGTTTATATAAGATTGGGGATTTTAATCTTTCCCTTTGATAGATTTATCACTACTAAAGTATGATATATAACTGAAAAAGGCAATATACTGCAATTTTGTGTAATTTAGTTAAGTAATTCACATAAGTTACATAACAAAACTTCCTTGTTCGGAGCACTTAAGGATATCAGTCATAGCGCAATATATGGCAATCTTTTGAAATGGTGCATTTTTATAATGACCATTTCATGTTTGTAAGTGATAGCTTAATCACATAAATACCTAGAAACCATGTAAATACTTACAAATGAAAAAGCAAATCTTTATTTAACCAATTCCCACACAAACACGCTTTTTGTTGTGTGAGAATGGGTTAATAGACCTTTTCAAGACAATCTTTGGAATCTGAGGCTGGAAGACATTTACCCATTCCAACACAATCCAGCCTTTTGACACCCCACAAGAAAAAAGCTTGAAAACAACTTTGTGGACAACAAAAAAAATTGCTTGCAACAAACAATTTCTTCAATGTCTAAAATGTTTTCTACCCTAAAAAGCATAGATTTTGTAATTCCATCATATATGAATTGTCGTCTGCCTCTTCTTTCAATTTTGACCAATCTAATACTATCTTGTAAGGAAAAGGGTTAATGGATAATAATCAATTTTTACTCTCCCCACACTATCCTATTCTATCACATTCTTTTTTTTTTCTGTCTACACATATTGTAAATAAGTGACCAAAATGTTGTAACTACATCTCTGTTGAAGGATTGAAGCTGCCATTCAAACAAGATGTGTTTGTGAAACACTATGCCCCCAAAACAGGAATTCTTTGGAAACGGGGAAAAGGGTTAAAAATTTTACCTTGACCTTTATGAAATGACCTTCCCAAGTTGCGCCTTGTCGAGACTTATCTACATACCAAATATTAGCACTGTAACTTAATCAGGGTTGAAGTTATAGGAAAATGTTTAGTTGGCAGGTTAAGTTTTGCAGACAGACGGACAGACAGACTGACGGACATGGTAAAACAATATGCCCCCAATCTTACCAATGTGGGGGGCATAAAAATTGATTGATCAATTAAACCAAAAATTATGACCATAAGTAAACAGCTCCATGTTACAGAAACAACATTTTGCACTGGAATGAGTCATTTATTCCGATTGCAGGCTCTGACATTAACCCATTCCAACTCAATCCCTCCTTTTTACGCCCCTCGAGAAAAAAGCTTTGGAAAACATTGTGGATAATGAAGAAATTGCTTGGATCAAGCAATTTCTTCATTATCCACAATGTTTTCTATCCAAAAAGACGAAAAAATTCAAAATTCCATCAACTTGAAATTGTCGTCTGCAGCTTCTTTCAATTTGGACCAGTCTAAAATTTTGCTGTGTTGGAATGGGTTAACCCTTGTCCTGATGAATTTTTTTCCTTTCTTCACACAATTTTAATTTTTTGTTAACCCATTCCCACACAAACCCGCCTTTTCACACACCTCAAGTAAAAAGCCTTGGAAAACATTGTGGAAACATTGTAGAACTAGACCAATCCTAGAGTCCTCAAACACACTGTGATCAGTTAGAAGTAGTGCTAAAGTCTCAAAAATGTGCATTAATGAAGACTTTCATCATAAATTTACCAGGCGCAAAGCTAAGAATGAAAATGCCATAAATAATGACAAATTTTCTTAGATCTGTGAGAATCATCATAAACATCATTACAACAAAAGGGCCGCAACTCACAGAAATTCTGAAAAAGTTATATACCCATAATTTCTCATTTGTAATTTCAATAACACAAAATGATAAATAATATGCGCTTGAAGTAAACCCATCATACTTCCAATTTCCGATATGATACCTTGATATCTGACCTTGAACAATGACCCTGAAGCCAAAAAGAAAAGGTCTTACCAAAAGAAACACCCAATAATGTGAATGCCCTAAATATTATTACAGCTAAAAAATTTGACCAGTGTTAAACTTTTAAGGAACGCAGAATAATTGACAAACGGCAAATAATAAAATAATGTGTTCCAAAAGAGGTGCATAAAAACAGCAATAAAATGTTGTGTTAGTAAAGAACATCACACTCAAATATTCATGCGTACAACCACGATTTAACCCATTCCAACACAGCAAAATTTTAGACTGGTCCAAATTGAAAGAAGCTGCAGACGACAATTTCAAGTTGATGGAATTTTGAATTTTTTCGTCTTTTTGGATAGAAAACATTTTGGATAATGAAGAAATTGCTTGATACAAGCAATTTCTTCATTTTCCACAATGTTTTCCAAAGTTTTTTTCTTGAGGGGCGTAAAAAGGAGGGATTGAGTTGGAATAGGTTAAACCCATGATTTTTTAAAGTACCGGTGAATGAGTTTGAAAGCATTTTAGAACATAAACATGCTTTCATGCATTTTCCTTTTTTACTTTATTATAATTTCCCCCTTTATATCCTTTTTAACCATTTCCTATTCAATCCCAGGTTTTAACATCACTGTGTTTTTTATACTACAGAAAATATTGTTGAAAAAGGAGATTTTGCAATTTCTTTTTTTATCAACAATATTTGCTTCTATATTAAATGATTTTTTTTCAAATAAGCTTAAATGGTTGTCTGCAAAACCTTTGAATTAGGACCTATAAAATATCACAATATAGTAAAGGGATAAATAAACACTTCACAAGACAATGAATTCTAGACCAAAATCTGGTCCAAATTGAAAGGCGAAATTTCAAAGTACTTTTAAATAGTTTGGTAATAAGTTAAAAGTATGATTTAATTGTAGTTTATTGTCTAGTGCTAAGCCAATATGAAATAAGCATTATTTTACAAATGAATTATTTTGTGTACTTAACCTGATAGTAAAGATTTGTCCTTTAACCCTTTCCCGTTCAAATACAATTTTACGTTCCTGTGATTTTATACTCGAGATAACATTGTGGAAAAGAGGAAATTGCTTGTAAACAAGCAGTTTCTCCTTTTTCCACAATATTTTCTACCACATAGGATGGTTTCATTTCAAATAGCATCCAGTTTTCACTGTCGTCTGCAACCTCTTTCAATTTGGACTAGTCTAAAATTTCCAAAAACAGGAAAGGGTTAACCCAGTACCACATGGCAAGTTTTCAGATTGGTCCAAATCCAAAGAAGTTGCAAACAACAATTTCAAACTGAGAGAATTTTGAGTATCTTGGTCCTTTGGGGTAGAAAGCAAGGTTGAAAATGAAGAAATTGCTTGTAAAAAGGAATTTCTTCATTTTCAACCTTGTTTTCCCAAAATTTTTTCTTGTGGGTGTAAAAAAATGGGATTGTGTGGGAATGGATTAATAGTGAACATACATTCTTAGTTTCAGATCAATTTCTATAATAACAGATATCCCAAAATGTTAATATGTTTGCTTGAATTATGACACAACAATGACACTTGGGTTATAGCAATACCATGAATTTTTTTTCGTAAACAGATTAGCTGGAAATGAATAAATTATGAACGCTTGCGTAACATTTCCAACCATTTAGTATGTGCCTGAAGTGGAGACACTGAGCAGCTTGGACAGCCATGCATTTGGAACATTCCCCGATCATGTTTAGAAGCTTTGGGTCAGTATATATATATAGAGCACATAGTGAAGACTATGATCAGACTATGCAGATACTGAGGCTGACTCGAGTCCATACACATCTGTAAAACTTTCCCACACAATCCAGCTTGTTTACGCCCATGAAGAAAAAAGGTTTAGAAAACATAATGGACAATTAAGAAATTGCTTGCAACAAGCAATTTCTTCATTATCCACAATGTTTTTGTCCCAACATATTTTTGAAATTCATGAACTTGAAATTGTGGTCAGCAACTTCTTTCAATTTAGACCAGTCTAAATTTTCCTCATGTGGTAAAGGAGTAATGGCTAGAAATTAGATCATAAATGAATCCAAAGGGCTGATATAATACAAACCTTGCAAAAAATAGGAGAGAGCACCATGAACCGGGTACAGCAAGTATCAGCAATATATCTTCTACAAACTGTTTCTCGGAGAATCGCATTGGAAAACAAAGTAGTATTAACAAACAAGAAACCAAGAATACTGTATGGGCTGGAGCATGCCCCTGAAATAAATAAAGCAAAAAACAAATGTGATCCAACAGGTAGGGCCTTCTGGGACAAGTGAAAAGTAACAATTCTGGTCCAACTGCAATGACTGTCCAGGGTCGAAACTTTTGGCAGTTTTTCTGAACAGATCACAGTAAAATTATTGTTTGGAATATGCATCATTAACTAAACAGTTATTATTTTTTACCGCATTAAAAATGTGTTAGCGCTCAAAATTGAAAATCATCAAAATGAAAACAATCAGGGCCAGAGATTATAAAACTTTATTTGTACTCAATAGAGAATTTACTCAAACTTTTTTGAAGACAACTGTAGATGTTGTGTTTTAAATTATAATTTACTAATATAATGTTCCATTTTCACGCACTTATGTAGAATTTAATGTAATATACATCTTTAGTTTCAATCAGGTTTTGAGTAAATTCTCAACCGAGTACCAATAAAATTATAATCTTGGGCTCGATCTTTTCTTCGTATTATATGAATGGTTTAATGTACTTGGGTCAGTTTTTTTTTCACTTTCCAGACAACACACATCTTTTGACTGGCCGGAATTCAAAGAAGTTGCAGACGACAATTGAAAGACAAAGCAATTTTGAAACATTGTCTTTTTAGGTGGAAAACATTTTGGATATGAAATTACTTATAGCAAGTAACTTTTTCATTTACCATTATGTTTTCTAATGCTTTAATTCTTGAAGGTTGTCAAAAAGTGAAATTGCGTGGGAATGGGTTACATGCCAATATTCATATACGAGCATACAGGAGTTTTGTGTTGACCACTAGATATGTTATGTTAACCCCTTGTCATGTTGAATAAGTCCATTATCTGAAATGCATTAAATCAGAGGCCTGAAAGCAATGGTTGTAAGTCAATATTTAACAAGAGGCCCAGTGGGCCTTAACAGTCACCTGAGTAAAAGAGAACCAAGACAGGTGATTTTGTTTGAAAGAATTAGAAAAAGGTTTGGTTGAAATCCCCTCAGTAGTTCTTGAGAAGAAGATGAAAATGTTTAAAAGTTACCAAAAATGACCCCCTTTTGGTCCCCATTTTAGGCACCCCTGACATCCAGCCTTTTAATTTTCACAAATCTGTATAATCAGTACCCAATGATGCTTTTCACCAAGTTAGTTTGAAATTGGCTTAGTACTTCATCAGAAGAAGGTGAAAATGTGAATTTTTTAACATGATGAACTTTGACCTCTGGGTGTGGCCCCATACATGACCCCAGGGACATGAATTTCACAATTTATAATATACCTGTCCTAGTTGTCATGCACACAGAATATTTAAGCTCTGGCATTAACGGTTTATTAGAAGAAGATTTTTAAAGAAGTACCAAAAATAACCCCTTTTTGGCCCCTATTTGGGCCCCTTTGACCCCCAGAACCCCTATTTTCACAAACTTGAATTGGCATTCCCCAATGATGCTTTTCTACCAAGTTTGGTTGAAATCCGCCCAGTAGTTCTTGAGAAGAAGATGAAATATTTAAAGTTACTAAAAATTACCCCCTTTTGGTCCCCATTTTAGGGCCCCCTGACCCCCCAGCCTTTTTATTTTCACAAATCCGAATAACCATTACCAAATGATGCTTTTCACCAAGTTTGTTTGAAATTGGCTTTGTACTTCATCAGAAGAAGGTGAAAATGTGAATTTTTTAACATGATGAACTTTGACCTCTGGGTGTGGCCCCATACATGACCCCAGGGGCATGAATTTCACAATTTATAATATACCTGTCCTAGTTGTCATGCACACAAAATATTTAAGCTCTGGCATTAACGGTTTATTAGAAGAAGATTTTTAAAGAAGTACCAAAAATTACCCCTTTTTGGCCCCTATTTGGGCCCCTATGACCCCCAGAACCCCTATTTTCACAAACTTGAATTGGCATCCCCCAATGATGCTTTCTACCAAGTTTGGTTGAAATCCACCAAGTAGTTCATGAGAAGAAGATGAAATAATTAAAAGTTACCAAATGACCCCCTTTTGGTTCACATTTTAGAGCCCCCTGACCCCACAGCCTTTTTATTTTCAAAATCTGAATAACCATTACCAAATGATGCTTTTCACCAAGTTTGTTTGAGATTGGCTTTGTACTTCATCAGAAGAAGATGAAATGTGAATTTTTTAACATGATGAACTTTGACCTCTGGGTGTGGCCCCATAAATGACCCCAGGGGCATGAATTTCACAATTTAAAATATACCTGTCCTAGTTGTCATGCACACATAATATTTAAGCTCTAGCATTAACGGTTTATTAGAAGAAGACTTTTAAAGGAGTACCAAAAATTACCCCTTTTTGGCCCCTATTTGAACCCCTATGACCCCCAGAACCCCTATCTTCACAAACTTGAATTGGCATCCCCAATGATGCTTTCTACCAAGTTTGGTTGAAATCCGCCCAGTAGTTCTTGAGAAGAAAATGAAATAATTAAAAGTTACCAAAAATTACCCCCTTTTGGTCCCCATTTTAGGGCCCCCTGACCCCCCAGCCTTTTTATTTTCACAAATCTGAAAAACCATTACCAAATGATGCTTTTCACCAAGTTTGTTTGAAATTGGCTTTGTACTTCATCAGAAGAAGGTGAAAATGTGAATTTTTTAACATGATGAACTTTGACCTCTGGGTGTGGCCCCATACATGACCCCAGGGGCATGAATTTCACAATTTATAATATACCTGTCCTAGTTGTCATGCACACAAAATATTTAAGCTCTGGCATTAACGGTTTATTAGAAGAAGATTTTTAAAGAAGTACCAAAAATTACCCCTTTTTGGCCCCTATTTGGGCCCCTTTGACCCCCAGAACCCCTATTTTCACAAACTTGAATTGGCATCCCCCAATGATGCTTTCTACCAAGTTTGGTTGAAATCCACCAAGTAGTTCTTGAGAAGAAGATGAAATAATTAAAAGTTACCAAATTACCCCCTTTTGGTCCCCATTTTAGGCACCCCTAACCTCCAGCCTTTTAATTTTCACAAATCTGTATAATCAGTACCCAATGATGCTTTTCACCAAGTTAGTTTGAAATTGGCTTAGTACTTCATCAGAAGAAGGTGAAAATGTGAATTTTTTAACATGATGAACTTTGACCTCTGGGTGTGGCCCAATACATGACCCCAGGGACATGAATTTCACAATTTATAATTTACCTGTCCTAGTTGTCATGCACACAGAATATTTAAGCTCTGGCATTAACGGTTTATTAGAAGAAGATTTTTAAAGGAGTACCAAAAATTACCCCTTTTTGGCCCCTATTTGGGCCCCTTTGACCCCCAGAACCCCTATTTTCACAAACTTGAATTGGCATTCCCAAATGATGCTTTCTACCAAGTTTGATTGAAATCCGCCCAGTAGTTCTTGAGAAGAAGATGAAATATTTAAAGTTACCAAAAATTACCCCCTTTTGGTCCCCATTTTAGGGCCCCCTGACCCCCCAGCCTTTTTATTTTCACAAATCCGAATAACCATTACCAAATGATGCTTTTCACCAAGTTTGTTTGAAATTGGCTTTGTACTTCATCAGAAGAAGATGAAAATGTGAATTTTTTAACATGATGAACTTTGACCTCTGGGTGTGGCCCCATAAATGACCCCAGGGGCATGAATTTCACAATTTATAATATACCTGTCCTAGTTGTCATGCACACAAAATATTTAAGCTCTAGCATTAACGGTTTATTAGAAGAAGATTTTTAAAGAAGTACCAAAAATTACCCCTTTTTGGCCCCTATTTGGGCCCCTATGACCCCCAGAACCCCTATTTTCACAAACTTGAATTGGCATCCCGCAATGATGCTTTCTACCAAGTTTGGTTGAAATCCGCCCAGTAGTTCTTGAGAAGAAGATGAAAATGTTTAAAAGTTAACGGAAGACGGACGACGCACGACGACGGACAAACGATGATTGCAATAGGTCACCATGACCATTCGGTCAGGTGACCTAAAAAGTAATTTCAAGAACAAATCTAGCATTGAAGGGGACAAACAGGTGGTGCAGTCTAAGATCAGACTGGACTTATGTGCAGGCAGATATTTGTCTATACCTCCTACCAAAACGGAAATATTCTGGGCTCAGCAGGACAAAGGTTAAGAATTAGACAGAAATGAATCTATCAGAGCTCTATGCTATACTTACACAGTTCTTTAAAAAAGCTAGCAAGCCTTGTGACCCAATATCAATAACTTCTAAAAACAAGTAGGCTATACAAAATAAACAAACAAGAATTTCTGCTGTGAACCGCACCTGGAATATAGAACAAATGAAATTTATCAGCAACACACTTTTAAAGTCAAAAAATAATAATACAGTGGAATCCTATTTATTGCAAAATGTTTCAACACTTTTGTTGTAATTAACCAGAAGTTGCTATTAAAAGGAGCTATTTTTTATTTAACCCATTCCCACTCAATCCCTCCTTTTTACGCCCCTCAACAAAAAAGCTTTGGAAAACATTGTGGAAAATGAAGAAATTGCTTGGATCAAGCAATTTCTTCATTATCCACAATGTTTTCTATCCAAAAAGACAAAAAAATTAAAATTCCATCAACTTGAAATTGTCGTCTGCAGCTCCTTTCAAATTGGATCAGTCTAAAATTCCACAGTGTTGGAATTGGTTAAATCAAATGTCTGTACAAAAAGTCAGTTGCAACTAAGCAGTGAATTGTTTTTATTAGGCTTGCTATCATGAGGATTCCAATCTAGTATTTGTAATAAAATATGTGCAAAAACAAGGAATTTTTTCTACTTATGTTAATTTTTCTTTATTATTGGGTTCAAAGAATAGGCACTCATTGCTAAAATAAGAACTTCAGAACCAAATCATCCACCGTTTTTTTTTTAGATCTTCCGATTCTGACAGCCATAAAGATTTAACCAACTGTGACATCTTCCAAGTTATAGACAGACAGACAGACAGACAACTATTATATACTTATGCTCTACATAAATAAAATTCGGTCAATCTTGCTCAAGTGACCAGCTTCTATTAAGCAACAACATCTATTAAGGGGCCATAATCAAAATCCCTTTTTTAAAAGCAAAAGCTTTAAAGAAGTGAAAGTATTTTGCTATAAACTAAAATCACAACTAAATCCTATATTGTTTGGACTCATCTGAATAGTTTCATTGAGATGATTCTAATGAGTTCCAACGACATTCAGTAATATGGCAGTTGAATCAATCCTTCATACTTTTAGCCAAAGAAACTATACTAAGCAAACATTCTCTTAAGCGACCACGTTTTGGTCGCCCATGTGTGGTCGCCTAAAACAATATTTGCTGTATGAAAATTACAAATACTTACTCCATCGGAGGGTTTCTTATATGAGTTTAAGTCTGTGGCTGGGCGCAGGTAAACAGCAACACTTATGAGTGATAGATGAACAAAGGTTAGGATTAATCTCTCTATAAATCGCCGCTGAAAGAATAAAATGGCATGTTCTCACAAATTTGAAGGGAAGTAAAAGTTCTTTAATACATTTGGATTGAATAAGTTATCTCCCTTTAAAGGGTGAAAAAATAATCCACAAGAGCTTTATTGAGGTGTTAAAATCTGCAAAGTAGTTAAATTTCATGTCTTCACACTTTGTGATAACACCCTCTATGAAAGCCTAGGAAAGCATTGTGGAAAATGAAGAAATTGCTTGTCACAAGCAATTTCTTCATTTTCGATATTGTTTACGACCCAGAAAGACAGAAAAAAATTTGAAATTCTATATGTCTGCAACTCCTTCGAATTTGGACCAGCTTAAAAATTTGTTGTCTCTGAATGGGTTAAAAGACGTACCCTGGCAAATGTTTTCCATTTATCGTCAAGCAGCTGTCTCATCACACCACCCTCCAACATTTCTAAATGTTCATCCTCTTCTCCATTTATCACAATCATCAAGGCAGAATTAAAATCTGGAAAAGAAAGAGATGTTATGAACTTACCCAATTACCACTTGGTGACACTTTTTGACGCCCCTTAAGAAAATCAATTGGGGAACATCGTGTTAAATGAAGAAATTGCTTGCAACATGCAATTTCTTCATTTTACACAATGTTTTCTACTCAGAAAGTTGAAAAGTTGAAGATTCCATACACTTTAAATTGTCATCTGCAATTTCTTTCAATTTGGAGCAGCCTCAAATTTTGTTGTCTGATAATGGGTCAATACTTCTATCCATTCTCTATCCAATGTTAACCCATTACCACATGACAAAATGTAAGACTTGTCCAAATTCAAACAAGTTGCAGATGGCAAATCCGATTTGATGAAATATTAAAAGTCTTTTATCATTCTGGGTAGAAAACATTGTGGGAAAAAAGGACATTGCTTCTTACAAGCAATTTAGTCATTTTCCACAATGTTTCCACAGCTTCCTCTTAAGAGGCATCAGAAACTGGGATTGTATGGGAATAGGTTTACAACCACCAGAGTTACAAGATGTATTTTACAAACACAAGCCCAATGAGCCCAAAACAGCATTTTATGGCAGGAGTTTGACCTAGATAGATCACAGTGACCTTGTCTGGTGACTTCGGCATATGCATATTGATCAGAGGAACAGTGACCATCATACCAATTATGAGCACTGCATCTGAATTAATTATGAGAGCAACAGGAAATTGTTAAGTTCAAAATTTATCTTTAGGACAAACAGATGGACATTGAAGAAAACAACACATCAAAATCAAATCAATTCAGGGACATAAATTGCCAACATGTAATGCAAAATATTGTTTTAGGCCATTCTAAGATCTGTTTTTCATGGTTTATCACAACAAAGACAATTCAGACTATCATACATTGGACTACTACAATGGACTTACAAAGGTGTTGGAACTTATGTGCAGATAAGCAAAGAGAGAGGGATCTGCAATTTCGTTTGCTTCTTTGACCATGTTAACTAATGAATACTAGAATGATTGTTCAAAGACAACACTAATGTGGAGCCTAAAAAATGTGACTTTCATGTCAGAGAACAATTTTGTCCAGTTATTTTCAAAACCAATCTTCAATTGTAGAAGTTATGTTTCAGATGAACTCAGACAAATAGACAGATGGACAGACTAAGGCATTTTCACCAAAATGACATGGTGACAACTTTGTTACACTACCACAAGTGGGAACAACAAATATTGTTAGTTTTTGGAAATGTGCACAACTTACTAGGTTCTCCACTAGCAGTTATTGAGTCAATCTCTGTGAGAGGGTATGCTGAACATATCACATTACTGTATCTCCAGAATTCCTGTAAAAATACAAATAATTTACATTAACCCATTACAAGATGACAAAATTTTAGACTGGTCAAAATTGAAAGAAGTTACAGATGCAATTTCAAATTCACTAGAATTGTAAAATACTCACCAAATAGGGTAGAAAACATTGAGAAAAAGAGAAATGAGTGTCCGTAGCAATTTCTCTTTTTCCAACCAAGTTTTCCATCTTCCATAAACTTATAGGCAGTTACAACTGTTTCGAGCTGACCCTTCAAAACGTTACTCAGCTCCTAAATTTCTTAAAACTACAAATGTATCTAATTGCTATACCTACAGAATTTCTGAAAAGTATACAGGGATGTCCAAATATGTGGGGGTATAACATGTATAAGTCCATTATGAGATGGTACATACCACATATCAAAGATAGAGGATTTCTGGTTTAAGTGAAGAAGATTCTTTAAAATTTCGTCTTTGTCAGAAAGGGTGTGCCTAGGCAGAGCCAAAATAAGACCCGAGGAGCTTCACCAATTATCTAGGTGAAATGATGATTGTAAAGATTTTTCTTCTTTGTTTCTCTGTAAAAATAGGGTGCATCTAGGAAGAGTCCAAATACTTCCCCAGGGGTATCACAGAAACAAATTTGGTAGAGGTCCAGAAGAAGATGTTATGTATCAAATTTCAAAGCCCTCATGTTTCAGAAAAAAGACATTTAAAATCTATTATTTTGGTCTTTTTGTTACAATAGCAACCAGTGTTAAACTAGGGTGAAATTTCATTTTTTGAACTTTGATAGAGCTTCACTTGAGGATCACCTCTGCAAAGTTTCATCAATATTTGATAATCGGTTTAGGAGAAAATGTTATAAGAAAAAGTGGATGACATACATCTCACAAAACATTGGTCAATCACAATGGCTCAGCTTCATGTGAGTTTTAGGTGAGCTAAAACTACAAATGTATCACATTTATGTATCTCCAAAATTTCTGTAAAACTACAATATTACCATTCTCCTGAACAAGAGGGCAAATGGCCTTGGTGCCCAAACTTTAGAATTGAAATCTGCAGCTGCAAGGGTCATGGTTTTAGCAAATTTTGAAAGAAGTCAATGCAATGATGATGAATATAAAGGCTTTGGGACTTCTGAGTCAGGAGGAAATGAATTTTTAAAAAAGTTTAAATTTCTGTTGTCATAGAAACTAGAATGTTTTATAGATTTGAATTCTTTTTCAAAATGAAAACCTCAGCTTCACAATAGCTTCACAATAGGATCATTCTTGCAAAGTATCTTTTTGATTTGCCTTCTGGTTCAGAAGAACATTAAGTAATTTCCGTAGCTAGCTCTGAGTATTTTGTTTCCGGATGTTTTCCAATCAAGTTAGTGCAGATTTAATTTGACCTTGAAATGTGGCCTTGACCTTTGAACAAATAGGCCAGAATAATTATATTCCTTGCACAACTAGAGCTAATACTGAGCAAGTTTGTGACATTGTATAAATGGCAACTAATTATTTTCAAAGATCTTGTCGAAATATAACTCCTAAGTGGAGAAAAATCAGTTCACATTTGCTTATTGCAAAACTAGCGTTGATAATAAACATATATGTGAAATTATATTAAAAGCAACCAAAGAGTTTCAGAGATATTATACTGATAAGTTAGTTCTGTCGAATTTGACCTTTGACCATGAACTGTAAATTTGAACTTACACGAATTCATTTTCTCATTTTTAGCGGTTTGTAGGACAAAACGGATATTTCAAATCAATCCCGGAACAAGTGTTCAAGCATTTCCACACATGCTCATATACTTGAAGTGAAAATCTATGTGATCGCCTCCATCTTGTTTCATCGCTGATGAAGAAAATAACTTACTTGCTGAATGCCAACAGCCTCCGTTTAGTCATGAACATCAAGGAAAATGGTTTAAAACTTCTACTTAATTTATCCATGGTAAATTGTCTAATGAATTGTCAAAATGAGAGAAATAATTTCCTCGCGTTTCAAGATAGAATCTAGATCAGTGGTTAGTGGAGTTAGCGAGTACATGTAACAAACTCCTATGTAACAAACTCCTGATCCTGTCTGTTAGTGTTTTGACCTGGCAGGGCTGAGCAAATTTTCATCCCGTATACACAGTATATGTAACAAGTTACAACTCTGTTATAGTCGCCATTCAAGCGCCTATTTAACCCCATCGAATAAAACACCTTTTACATCAAATTCGACTATATTTTTGAAACAGACATGTAGTACTTCAATTGTAATAAACAATATGCTCAACGAAAAAAGAATTGAATGTTAGCTTTGATTTCTTTACCTTTTATCATTTAACCTTTTACATCACAACCACAAATTTTCACGCAATGATGAAATAATATTAAAGAAAACGTGATTAAATCAAAATAGCAATTTCAGTAAACAGTAAGGGGTCATAATTGATTGAATAGGGTTTAACGCAACTTTTAATAGTATTTCTGTTATATCCAGGGTGGCTGGAGCTCCTAACCATGGATTCCTGGTAGTTCACATTCCAGTACTACTACTTTATCCTTATTGAGCCGCCAGCTGCTAATCTTACTTAAGTGTACAATTTACTTACTCATATTAATGATACATGCTGGCATTATTGAGCGTGGTTACTGATAAGCCAGCAAAACGGCTCTCAGGACTTTCAGTTCTTTGATTCAGAACTAGTATTCATATTGCACAGATATATAACCTGACTCATAGTAGAGATATTATCTTGACGAATTGGTGCAGGCTTAGCGGAGTACTAGTACAAAAGTTGACACTGTGTGGATGCACAGGCTAATCAGTCTTTACCCTTTCCCACACAATCCTGTTTTTTCATCCCTCAAGAAAAGGCTTGAGGAAAACAAGGCTGATAATGAAAAAAATGTTATAACAAACAACTTCTTCCTATTCAACCTTGTCATTGACCAAAATAAACAAAGATACTTAGAATTCTTTCAACTTAAAATTTTGTCTACAACTTCTTTGAATTTAGACCAGTGCAAAATTTTATCCTGGGAGAATGGGTTAAATGTTCGTACATCAGCAATGTCACACATTCATATTTAATCCATTACAAGATGGTAAAATTTAAAACTGGTCAAAATTGAAATGAGTTGTAGAAAACAATTTAAAGATCATGGAATTTTGGGTTTTCTCTTTGAGGTAGAAAACATTGAAGTTAATGAAGAAAATCCTTGTGACAAGCAATTTCTTCATTTTGAACAATGCTTTCCAAAACTTTCATACTGAGGGGCATTTAAAAGCCTCATTAAGTGGGCTTGGGTTATTAATAGTAAATGAAATTAGTTGGACTTTTCAAGAATGTTCACTCTGGACTTGTCTTGTGTTTGTTGACCTTTTCTATTCTCATTGCTTGGTTTCTGTCATTATGTAAATACAAGAACCATTCACACATTGATTTTTAGACTGGACGTGTGTTGAGGTTTTTAAATAAAGATATTTAATTGGTCATTGATAGTCACACCCAATCATTGGACCATTGATCTTTTTATAAATCAAGTTTTATTGCACTATGTTTGCTTTCAGGTCATGGATTGATCCTTCACTTAGCAATACTAGTCTAACGACAGAAATGTTAAGCCATTACCAGATGGCAAAATTTAGAGACTGGTCCAAGTTGAAAGAAGTTGTAGACAACAGTTCAAAGTTTATGAAATTTTAGATTTTTTTCAGCTTTCTGGACAGAGAACATTTTTAAAAATGAAGATGTTTTCCCAATTGTTTTCCTTGAGGGGCATCAAAAGCCTCATTGCGTGGGAATGGGTCAATTCTTGTCATGCTGAGCCTAGAATACTCCTGCTTTTTGAAGTACACATTCAGACTGGCATGCACATGTCATGGTCTGATCTTAGTTTATGTCATCTGTTCCATATTTCAAGGTACAGCTGTTTACAGATAAGAATTATTGACCCACAATAGGAGCCCTTCAGTGCTTTCAAGTCTGCAATTCTGAATAAAATTATTCTCTGCATGACAAGTCTTATTCTTATATAATCTTTATCTGTGTAACTATATATTTTCTGGGAAAGATAAAAGCAGGATTGATTAGGCCTACCAACATTTAACATGGTTTTGACTGAGTTATCAAATGACACTATTTTGTTGAAAAAAAGACTGTTGTGGATGTAAAACAAAAAGCAAATTGTTGGCGAGCTACCTAAACACTACGATAAATCTTTAAATCACAAACTTTCAGTCTATGTATCAAGTTTGTTTACTGAATCAACAAACAAAAATCTTAGATCAAACTCTAATGCTGTTCTTAAAGTTCGTTGCCAAGGATTGAGTTTCACAGAAAGATAAATGCATGTTTGGGTAAAAAAAATTGAATCAAATACATTTGTAAATAAGAAAAGCTGACAGTTTAGGGCAGTTAAAAATCTGCATTTCTAATCTGATTAAAATCTGATCAACAAATTTAATTCATTTATGTTATTTCTCTGTCACCAGCTTATTTCATTGTATAATTGCAGAAGTGTTTTCATGCAATTATAATTTGTTTTCAACTGAAATGGTTGTCTGATAAAGCAAGTAAAAATTTCCAAATATGTGTATAAATATATTATTTGGTGGTCAACTATATTTCATGTACTTTTAATAGTCAAATTCAAATATTCTGGTAAAAAAGAAGAGCAAATTCTACCATATGAATAAGAAATTAATTCAGAAAGCCTCAGAAAGGCTTTTACAATTATTTAACCCATTCCAACTCAATAAAATTTAAGACTGGTCCAAATTGAAAGAAGCTGCAGACGATATTTTCAAGTTGGTGGAATTTAAATTTCTTTGTCTTTTTGGATAGAAAAACATTGTGGATAATGAAGAAGTTGCTTGAAACAAGCAATTTCTTCATTTTCCGCAATGTTTTCCAAAGCTTTTTTCTCGAGGGGCGTAAAAAGGAGGGCTTGTGTGGGAATGGGTTAAGACTTTGACCAAGGTGATGAAACTTGACAAAAATTAATAAATTATTTTTTACTGTATTTTCCTCCTTTCAATTCACTTTTATTCTTTGTTTTGCTGTATAAATGTATGACTTTGTAAATATTCATAGAGGCCAACATGAAAGACTGGGTAAACCAACTATGTTGCCTCAATAATTGTTGTTATTATTATTAACTGTTCTACTGAATTGTTTCTGTGGTGAAACAAGGAGTCAAATGATTGTTGAAAACATGAACATCAAAATTACAGCATTATTACAAAGATTCAGATCCTTATTATAAGCAAACAGTTGGAAAATATTCAAAACCTGCACATGAACAAATTTCAAAATATTGAACATATATATTTATCAATCAGAACAAATCTTGAAACTGTTTCCGGTACTTTCAGGACTTTAATTTAAAGGTGCCTATAGTTCTTTGATGTTTTTGTGGCCTAGTTATGTTGGCCCATAAATGTAACTCCAGCATGCTGAAATCCACATAATTATGTTTCCCCCATTTTAACCCATTCTCAAACAACCTGTTTTTTATGCCCCTCAAGAAAAAAAAAGAAGAAACAAATAAATAAAACATTATGGAAAATGATGAAATTGCTTGTTACAAGCAATTTCTTCGTTTTTCACAATGTTTTCTATCCAGAGTTTCAAAGATTTAAAATATCAATTTGAATTTGTCATCTGCAACTTCTTTCAATATTTGACAGGTCTTAAATTTTACTGAATCAGAATGGCTTAAAGGATTACTTGACCAACATTTTAAACAATTCTCAAAATGTTTAAATATGTATATTTGTTATGATTTGAATAGAAGCCTGACTTGGAAGAACCATTGAACAGGTCAAATAATGATGTATAAAATAATCCTCTATTCATTATAAATTCATAATATGAAAAAATTGTCTCCCTTAAAAGTAAAAGAAAAGATGTAACCCATTACCACTCAACCTGCATTTTTACATGAAGAAAATTGATCATGGAAAATATTCTTTTTCACACAATATTTCTACCCTATCTGCAACATACATTAATGACCACATCTAAAATCTTGTCTGCAATTTCTTTGAATTAAGACCAGTCTAAAAAAGATGAGTGGGAATGGGTTAAAGCATGTGTACATAAGTTTATGTCTTATTTCGTTTTCCATAACGCCTTCCTGAATGGCTGCCATCTTTAAAATTTCTTGACTGCCAGACTATTAGTTTTTGAAACAGCAATAGCAAGCTTTAAAAGATAGGTCCTAAATGACCTTAGGTTAGATGATATTCATAAACTTTGTCCTATAAAAAAATTGTGTAGAAAACCAAATTTTCAATAGTCATAAAGATTACATTTTCTTTAGAGGGATAGAATATTAAATCTGTTTTTATGTTATTGTATAATTCATTTCATGGCAACAGATCTTTCAGAACTAATATTGTTGTGAATAAACATTTATACTTATATATTAACCCATAAGCAGATGGAACAAGATGTGTTTGTGAAATGCTATGCCCCCAAAACAGGAATTCTTTAGAAACGGGTGATTCTTATTGTTTTTTCTTTGATTTAGGGAAAAGGGTTAGAATTTGATCTTGACCTTGATGAAATGACCTTCTTCTAGTTGCACCTTGTTGAGACCCATCTACATACCAAATATTAGCATTGTAACTTAATCAGAGATGAAGTTATAGGAAAATGTTTTTAGGTTAAGTCAAAGGTTAAGTTTTGCAGACAGAAAGACAGACAGACGGACAGACAGACAGACAGACAGATACTGGTAAAACAATATGCCCACGATCTTATCAATACGGGGTATAAAAATTCTTGACTGGTCCGAATTAAATGGAGTTACCAACGAAAATTTAAGATTTTTGAAATTTTAGATTTTTTGTAACAAGCAATTTCTTCATTTTAAATAATGTTTTCCTAATTTTTTCTCTTGAATGGCATCTAAAAGAGTCACTGTGTGGGAATGGGTTAAGAGTATGTAAATATATGAGGGACACTTTTTAAGTAGTAGATATTTCAACTTTTTAACTCCATTAGGAAGTCGAATGATTTTTTACATAGAACTTGCATTATCATTCCTGTCTTGAACAATAAGTACGTAGTCTATGTGTGTGCTGGGTATCTTCAACACACGATTTTATACACATTAGAAAACAATCGTGCTCATTATGGATGGAGAAAACTCTGAAAAGAGGGTATATTGTAAGATTCAAGTATAGCTAGGGTTTCCGCCAACAGCAAATCATACTGATTTGCAAATGGTTTATGGGAATAATGCTTTAAAATATGCTACAGCTTGCATAAGGGTATGTTGTTTTAATGATTGAATCAATTGAAAATGACTCTCTAATGGGTAGGTTGCTTTCCATTTTGATGCAGAGGGTTGTTACTGTGAAAAAAGTTAATATAGAAAGATGCACATTACATGGTGCAAAAGATAGAAGAATTGAACGACATTCATTTGTCAAGTATTTTGAAGATCTTATCTAAACAATTTGGCCTGAGTCAGATCTGCTTCAGGGTGCCCTGTTTGCTCACTGAAGCGCAGAAACAAAGTCAGGTAAGGATAACATCGCAAGTTATAAAAGAATATCATAAATGTGATCAACATCGTTGAGAAGAGATAGTGACAGTGATAAAACAAGGATCTATCATTTTCATCCTGATTCTAAAGCTACAAATAAGGTTTGGATTTCATCTGAGGGCAAGAGACTCGTTGTTGCTTGCCATTGCAAAATATTAAGTCAAATGATAATACCCCAGTCTGTAAATCCACTACATGTATGTTACAGAATTATCTGAAAGAATCTAGGCTCAGGGTCTTAGATCTCCCCCAAAATAGCCCTGAACTGTCCTGCAGTGCCTTTTAGTTGTTCCCAAGACTAAAGAAACTGTGGACAGGGCACTCATTTGAATCGGCTTGTGGTAAAGGCAGTGTGGTCTACCAGTTTCTGCAACATATACCTGAAGAGGAGTACCGGGTGGCCCTTCTGGAAATAGGTAGATCAGTGTAAAATGTGTGTGGAGCGCAGACAGGACATATTTCAAAGGTCTTAGATAAATAAAAACAATATGTTTCAAGCCATTTAAGAAAAAACTTCCCTGCTCTACAAACTTAACCCATTCCCACAAGACAAAATTTTAGACTGGTCCAAATTGAAAGGAAATACAGACAACAATATAAAGTCTATGAAATTTTTGGGTTTTTCAACTCTCTTGATAGAAAATATTGTGTAAAATGAAGAAATTGCTTGGTACAAGCAGTTTCTTCTTTTTACACAATTCTTTCTGAATTGTTTTTCTTGAAGGGCATAAAAAAGTGTCACTGTGTGGGAATGGGTTAAAATAAAGTCCCATGTACTTGTACATTTAGACTTGTAATGTTACAGATATTGATATTGGTGAGCCTTTACATATAATTACCAATTTTCTGTTCAAAAACAGAAACAGTTTCCTGTCCTAGATTATTAAGTTTCCTTAAATAATTCAGTTAACTATATTGTGTTACAAAAAATTCAAACAATAAAAAGATTTTTTGAACAGTTACCTTCTTTTCTCTTTTCAGTTTTATTTCTTGAAATGAGCAATAAATTTGTTTTTATCAAAATTTGATAACTAAGAAACAAAATATTATTATAGATATCATGATAGTGCAAATAATCAAAATAAACCTATCCCAGAAAAAATACAAGAAATTCTCAGCTCAAATTTTATTGTTCATGGACTGAAGCTAATGAAATTGTAAATGTTGACCCCCTCATATATTCAACTCAAATTTCAGTTTATGACTTGACTTGATGTTTATTAAAGCTGTAGTTACCATGTTTAACCAATTCCAACATAATCCCACCTTTTTACACCCCTGAAGATAAAAAAAGGGTTGGAAAACTTTATGGATAATGAAGAAATAAACATTTTCACGCTCTCACAGAATGATCACTTTGATGAATTATAATATACACCAAATTACTATAAGTCATTGTGTAGGATATCAATGGTGTTTTTTTTTGGGGTGTGTGTGTGTGTGTGTATAATTTACAACTATCGACACCACACAAAAGACATAAGCCATCCGAATTTTTACGACACATTGATTGGGTAAAAATTAAATATGCGTCAAATATTAGGCACCTCATTCATTGCAAACCCCACCCTTCACATGGTAGGCCTGATCACAAGTGACAATAATCTTGATTGACATGGTTCACTAATTTGTTTTTTTTTAAGGCATTTAAATATTATTGACCACATTTTGGACCATACAGATAATTTTTTTTGCTTTAAATATGCCATGTTGATACCAATCTCCTAAAGTCTTCACCAAAGTGCATATATTCCTTTTCTTTATAAAAGTTTCCTTGTTACAAAGTTTAAGCATATAAACATAAACATTAAAAAAATAAAGAACAAAGCAGGCATGCTGTTTGTGAATAATTTGTTTCTGTCTGTGTGTTCACCAATATAAATCTCTTTCTCTTTCTCCCCCTCTCTCTTCTTTTCATTTCTTAGTAGCAAACACGCCCACACTACAGCATATCAGTTTTTTTAATCATTCGCATCATTGTTACAATAGGAATATGGAAGAAAAGGAGGAAACATTTCCTTGATGTAATCCACTTTTGTAAAAAAAATGTGTCATAAAAGCAAATTAAAAAGAATATATTGTAATGCAGGGAGCAACAGGGAGCATTATTTTGATGATGATTGAATGACATAGATCGTATTGATGATGACGATGTTGATAGAGCAAAGAAAAGTATGAAAAATAAAAATGATTAAATGAAAAGATAATGATAAGAGAGAGTTAATCAGAATAATTATCTGTTGACAGCCTAGATGTAAAGGGTTCCCTTCGGTAAATCACGAAGATATCTAGCTTTGACATTTGAAAATCTAGCCTGTCTAGATCAAGGGCCAAAATGTATATTATAACCAGAATATCATCAGTAGGCTACCTAAAGGTCGTAAATACAATATGAGATAATATGTAGTATGACACTTTGGTCATCCAACGTTGATATAATGTCTGATCTTTAATTTCTTCTTTCCTCGCACAAACTATCATGACTTCAATATCACTGGAGGTGTAGAACATGAGTTTTGATGCTGCTGGTTGTTGTCAGTTACAAAACAAGTTAATGACCTTTCCATGGTGCATTCACCTTCATACATTACAGGCAATTGTTCCAATTTATACAATATACCGTGTTATAATGCAATTCATTGTTTATAGTGAAAATAGATCATGAAACAAAACACCCGTCATTTATTCCTTAAGACCCATAAAATAGGGTACTTTAAATGCTTCTGAAGAACATTCCTGGGGCAACAGAGAAAAAATATTGTAACAAACAGATGTTACATTTCCAACATTATCAAATACTTCATATAGCCAAATACTTTTCATTGTAAAACTCGAAAAAAGAAGTCAAAATGACTGGAAGCAATTATACAGTTTCCGAAAAACAAAACCGGAAGTAAATCCTCCGCGCAGTGGAAATTTGTTGTTGTTGTTTTTCTTTGAAAGTGTATAACGGATACTTTGTAATCATCTGATGCTTTGCGTGAAAAGGTCTATTGCTTGCTATAAGCAAAAGACATTTTTTTTTTAAATTTCATTATGTGAAAATTGTTGTCTGCATTTTCTTACAATTTGGACCAGCCTAATTTTTTGTCATCTGGTAATGGGTCAAGTTTCCCATCAGTGATTTGCTTTTGTTCTCAGTTTCAGACCATTTATCTTGCAAACACAGTAACTTTTTGATGCCCCTCTAGAAAAAAGGTTTGGAAAAATTGTGGCCATTGAAGAAATTGCTTGTATCAAGTAATTTCTTCAATGTCTGTAGTGATTTTCACCATAGAAGACAAACATTTTTTAAATTTCATCAACTTGAAATTGTTCTCTGCAACACCTATCAATTTGGACCAGTCTTATTTGGGATCAGAGAGCATGGCTGGGGATCTTTCACTTACAAGAAAGCTCATTGAATAAGAAAGTTTTATCATGATATAAATGAAAGATTATTTGATATGATCCAGAACCCCTTCAAATGTATCATTTCCACCCTTGTCATGCTGAACCCTGAATATTCCTGTTTTGGCAGGAGGTATAGACAAACATAAGCCTGCACATATGTGCAATCTGATCCTTGTATACACCACCAGTTTTTCCTTTTCAGGCTAGAGTTGTATACAACATCGATTTTCAAAAGAAATATTGATCCACATCAAGTGTTTTTAGCGTTTTCAAGCCTTTGATTTTAAGGTAAAATTAAAAAGTGTTTTATTAAATATGTCATAGGTCAAAATTATCCACAGAAATATTACTCCAAAAGAATGATTATAGGCAAAAAAAGAAAAAGAGTTTCATTTCTGTAATATGATCTCAGTTAAAAAGCTCTCAATCACGTAATTTGTAAGGCATTCTATTATTGAGTTTTGCATTTTGTTACTGTCGAGTCCCCATCATTGTGTCAACATAATCATTGACAATGTACATAGAAACCTGCTTTTTATCTTTACAAGTCCAAGTACCCAATTATGTGTTAATTATCTGGTGAGGGGGAGGCAGGCTGGGCCTAATTTACTATTTAAACAATTTAACCCATTTCCAATCTAAACACTGACAGACATACAAATTACAGAGATGAGTGGCTGAACAAGACTTGACTGCGCAAGGAAAGAACAGAAGAAATTCTTGACTTTGTAGTCAACTCGGGTATCAGTCTAGGAACACATGTGCCCGATAGTTAACCCTTTCCCATACAATCACTTGTTTTCATGATCACAAGATTTTATAAGAGGAAATATGTTGTTGAAATAGAAGAAATTGTTTGTCACAAGCAATTTCTTCTTTTTTTTCCATTGTTTTCTACCCAATCAGCCTCTCATTTCCCTGTTTACACACAGTTGGATTTATTGTCTGCAATTTGACCAGTCTTAAATTTGGTCATTTAGTTAAGGGTTAACCAATGTCATGCGGAATAAAATCCTTGCTCAGAATTATATTCAAAAACAAAGGACTGATGGCACAGGAAACTCTAGTTGTGGGTCAGTAATTCTTTTGAAAATTGATTTCATAACCAATTCTTACTTGAATTTGACAAACAGGTGGTGTAGACAAAGATCAGACAGCACATACGTGCAGGCTGATCTCTGTCTACACCTCCTACTAAAGTAGAAATATTCCAGGTACAGCATGACAAAGGTTGATATAGTTAACCTAGAAACCTCCTAATGATATTCAAATATTTACCTAGAGTACTGAGTCTATTTAATGGCTCTGTCCTAGAGATCTTTACTTGCTTGTGTCATTACACAAATAGAAATAAAATTTTAGAGAACATCAAAGAAACTTTCTTCTTTACTCACAATAATGTTACCTGTTCATGACTTCTTCCTATCTTCCAGTGCTTTGATTTGAACCATTGGATATTATAGGAGTCTGATGTCATCCCAAAGTTGTAATGCTACAAAACCCTTTGCCAAAGCAACCAATTTTTGATGTATAGCATTGACTGCCATGTTGTGAATATTCTCACAAAATGATGCTTTTTATTTCCCCAGGAATAAAGCTTCTGAAAACATTGTGGAAAACACTGTGACTTGATACAAACAATTTCTTTGTTATCCGTATACCTTTCTACAGAAATACAGAGATTTTTTTAATTCTATCAACAAAAATTTTTTGTCTGCACTTCTTTCAGTTTCGACCTGTCGTGATCTTCAAAAGCTCTCAAGTAGCCTGGTTATAATATACCTTCTTTCTCTCGATTCGATGGTTGAGCTCAAAACAGTTGTAACTGCCTTTTGTTTAAAGGTTAAACAGTTACAACTGTTTTGCGCTGAACTATCAAATTCTTTTTTTTGAATCTCAAGAAAAAACTTGGAAAACATTACGGAAAATAAAGAAATTGCAATTTCATCAGAAATGTATCTACCCAGAAAGACAAAAATATTTTAGTTCTAACATCGTGGAATTGATGTCTGCACCTTCTTTCAAATTGAAGCAGTTTAAATTTTTTCATTTGATAATGGATTAGTAGTTTTTGTCAAGCCTTGTTTAATTTTCCTAGCATTAACCCATTACCACATTATCCCACTTTATGATGCTCTGAAGGAATATAGTTAATGTAAGACATAGTGGGTAACAAGCAATTTCACTTTTCTCAAAGTATTTCCTACCTTATTTGGCACTTTTTTTCCCTTTTTTTGCACACTTTGAAATGTAGTCAGTGCATTCTTTGGATTTGGACCAGTCTAAGATATTATCATCTGGTAATGGGTTAAATGGTTTTGCAAAACTATTTCATTGCATCTGAGAAATTGTAATTCTTATTCTTACGAATTTTCTTCGTCAGTAATTAAACATGTAAAATTTTCTGATTCATCCATACTTTGATGATTTTCTCATTCTTATCCCTACTAACTGCTGTTGTCTTTGTGAAGTTCTGCTTCAGTTAAAAATTCATGCTCTGACCCATTCCAATGTCATAATACAGTAAAACCCCTCTAATACGACCACTTGCGGTACTTTCTTAAAGTGGTCGTAATAGAGGGGTGGTCGTAATACTGAGGTTTGGTCGTTTGTTGTCAAGTAATTCATGATTAGTTCATTTTCGTTATTTGAATATATTTATACTATAAATACAAAAATGAAACTATTAGAACATGTATTACAGTGGAATCTTATGTCATTTTCAAATTTACGATCTTCGATAAGTTCTACTTTCGCTATTCTCCATTTGATCCATCTGATTCAGAAGTCCGACCTCAGATTATTTATGCGTAAGTACAGGTTCAAAGTGTCAAACTGTCGATATCATATCTTCTACAATGAGAATACCAAGCATCAATTACGTTGAAATCAAAATGTAATTGCTAATTAACTATTCGGAACGCCGTAAACAAACTAATCGTAACTTCTTGGATACTTTTTCACTTTTGAATTTATTACTCGAGTCAAAACCTGTGACACATTCAAATAACAATTAAAAATAATACGAGCTATAATTTCTAAAAGTGATCAGCCACTTTAATCATAACACCTATTATAATAAGGGTTCGATATCACATAATCAAAAATCCGATAATGTATTTACAATGTATTCGTACCCAATTAGTGTCGCTCTTATCAAGTGTGAAATTCGGATGGTCGGTCTCACAATGTGTGAAGTTACTGGTAGTTGTACTGGGGTTCAAAATAGTGTATCAGCTATAGTTGGTACTGAATTTAGTGGTCGTAATTCGGAATAGCGGGGTGCCCGTTTTAGAGGGGTTTGTGACCATTGAAATAAAGAACAAAAAATTCCGTTCTTTAAAAAATCGGTCGTAATAGAGGGGTGCCCGTATTTCCGGGGTGGTCGTAAGGAGGGGTTTTACTGTACTTTTTGATGCCCCCTCCCACTTCCAAAAGAAAAAAAAAAGACTTGGATAAAATTGATGAAAATGAAAGAATTGCTTGTATCAATTTGTAGCAATTTCTTCATTATCCATAATGATTTTTACCTAAAAAAAAAAAAAAATATCTCTAAAAATTTATCAACTTAAACCATTACCAGACAGCAAAATTTTAGACTAGTCCAAATTGAAAGGAGTTGCAGATGACAATTTAAAGTCTATGAAAGTCTTTATTTTTTCAACTTTCCAGATAGAAAACGTGAAAAATGAAGAAAATGCTGGTAACAATGTTTTCCCAACTGTTTTTCCTGAGGAGCGTCTAATAGCGTCACTGTGTGGGAATTGGTTAAAACTGTTGCCTGCAACATCTTTCAATTTGAACCAGTCTAAATTTTTAGTCTGGTAATGGGATGAAAGAGGTGACAAAACCACATTGAAAATATAATACAAGTGATAGTTTTAAATAGGCAATTTCTTTCCTCAACCCATTACAAGACGGCCAAATTGTACATTGGTCCAAATTCAAAGGATTTGCAGACAACCATTTAAAGCTTATGAAATCTAAGATTTTTTCATTTTTCTGAGATGAAAACATAGTGTAAAATGAAGAAATTGCTTGTGACAAGCAATTTCTTCATTTTGCATCATGTTTTCCAAATTGTTTTTCTTGATGGGCGTCCAAAAGCGTCACTGTGTGGGAATGGGTTAACTTTCTTTTTCATTTTTGTATTATGAGGAATTAAAACCTGTTTAGAGGAGAAACTTAAATTTGCTTAAACCATTCCCAAACAATCTTGCTATTTTTTTTTTCACCTCATGAAAAAAAACTTTGAAAAATATTGTGGAAATAAAGAAATTGCTTGTTTCAAATAATTTCTTTGTTATCCACAATGTTATCTACCCCAAAAGACAAAGATTTTTAGAATTCCATCAACTTGAAATTCTCGTCTGCAACTTCTTACAATTTGGACTAGTATAAAAAAAATTTGTGTGGTAATGGGTTAAATATGCAAACCTGGTAAACTTAAGTTAAAGAGGAGAAATCTCATGGAATTATACTTCAAAAAGGCTCTTGATTTTGGCATAAGGAGAATCAACAGTACTTTGATGATGTTCTCGTATTTTTCTGCGTCAGTGGGTACACCATTTTGTTTCCACTCTATCTTGTAATTAAACCATTATCTAGTTGCTAGAACACTGATATTTATCGTTGTCCCAGAGAGAGAGAAGTAAAAATCAATCAGTTTCTATTGATTACTTATTGATCACTGCACACAAAATAATCTTTTTTCAACATTTGTGGTGTCAATGGTTGAATAAACAGTTTTTTCTTCACTATCCACAATGTTTTAACCCCAAAAGACAAAGATTTAAAGATTTCAACAACTTAAAGTTGTTGTCTGCAAATTCATTGAATTTGAACTGGTCTAAAATTAATTGTGTCGAAATGAGTTAAACGAAGTTATATATAAAAGAAAAGTGGAAAAAGCAGAAAAAGTAGTAAAACAAAAAATTTCTTCTTCTCTACTATTTTCTACTTTCCATATCACATATAATATGAACTGGCATCTATATCTATTTGATGTTAGATGATTTTGATCCTGTTTTGCTTTAGCCCTGTCAAAGCTCAGAGGAAGAAATTGCTTTTCATAACCTCTTTTTTATAGGGGCTAAACAAGGCGGCAATGTGTGGGAAATCTTTAAATCTAAACAATAAAGTCATGTCTAAAATAACTGACACATTATGCACCCCCCCTCAATTTGGACATGTCTAGAATTTTACGTTTAGTAATGGGTTAACCCATTCCCACACAATGACGCTTTTAAACGCCTCCTCAATATAAAAGCTTTGGAAAACAATGTGGACAATGAAGAAATTGCTTTTAAAAAGCCAATTTCTTGATTATCCACAATGTTTGCTACCACAAAAAACAACAAAGATTTTAAGAATTTTGTTTACTTGAAAATGTTATTTGCAACTTCTTTGATTTTGGACTGGTCTAAAATTTTATCGTTTGGTAATATGGTTAAAGTAAGCAACTCGCAATAACCTGTCTTTATGGGAAGAATGAAGGATCTAACTGTGAAATTACTGTAAATGGCTTGAATTACAGATCAGTCACTTGAGGAGGTCAATATAATAGACCAGAAAGAATGAAACGACTGCTCAGGGCTTTGATGACTCTACAATAGTGTGTTTTCTACCTGAATAGGCATCAAAAGAACCTTGCTTCTTTATGAACCGTCTCCAACAGGTCAGTCAATGAACGTTGACTTCCCATAGTTAACCCATTTCCACACAAGAAAATTTTAGACTGGTCCGAATTGAAAGATGTTTCAGACAACAATTTTAAGTTAATCCAATTTTAGATTTTTTTTGTCTTTTGAGGCAGAAAACATTGTGGAAAATAACGAATTTGCTTGTTGTTAGCAATTTCTTCACTTTCCACAATGTTCTCTCAATTATTTTTCTTGGAGGGATGTCAAAAAGTGTGGGAATGGGTTAATCAAGAAAATAATCTCCTACAATAGTACAAATGTATTTGAAAAAAATTCACATACAAAAAGAAATATACCTAATATGTACATCTTAATCCATACTAGATGGCAAGATTTTAGACAAGTCGAAATTGAAAGGAATTAAAGAATACAATTAAAAGTTTGTTCAATTTTAGATTTTTTCAAGTTTCTGAATAGAAAACGTTGGAAAATATTCCAAGCAATTTCTTCATTTAACACAATCTTTTCCCAATTGGGCATCATTGTGTGGGAAGAGTTAAACTCTCGAAACATAAAAGTTAAAAATCTCAAGAACAGTTATATTCTCCTTTCATATTAATCAAGTACAGAATTATGTTTTATCTATTACTACACTTTTTTTAAGACTCATCCAAACAGAAAGGGGTTGCAGACACTAATTTAAAATTCATAAAATTTTGAAAAACAAAAAAAAAAGTTTTTCATTAACTTGTGGGTTATAGAATATCAACAGGTTCAAAGCCACATAATTTGATAGTGTTCCGGTTAGTAAAAGTGCCACTTTTTTTTACCATAATTAACCCTTATCATGCTGAATAAATTACCTTACTGAATTGCTGTCAAATCAAAGGGCTGAAAGCACTGATAGAACTTGTTGTTCAAAAATCAAAATTTCTTTTAGAAATCAATTTCATAAACAGCTCTCGCAAGAACAGTACAAGCAGGAGGTATAGACCAAGATCAGACTGCACTCATGTGCAGGCTGATCTTGGTCTACACCTCCTGCCAAAACTGGAATATTCCCGGTTCAGCATAACAAGGATTAATTATCTGTCTTTGGTCATGGAGCTTGTGCATAAAATAGATTTGTACTTACAATGCTATTAATCTCTAGAATTTCCTTGAACAATCTATTGCGACCTAATTTACTGGCAAGTCCTAGCGGGGTAAGGTTGACATTGTTTACAATGTCAGCTTTGGCAGGCTTTTTGTGATGTTTCACCATATATTTGTACATCTCCTGTAAAATAAATTTACATGTGTGTCGAATATTCTATAGTTAAAGAAAATATATAGTGATACTTAGGGGACAATATAAAATATATTGTTAAACAATGTTCTGTATTTGAATATTGTAATTACCAATGACTATTCCTATGAAAAGTCCTGTTTGGACCTTGAAATCAGTATCACTATCAGAAATAAAGCAGAGTTCACTGTATCAGGATATATGCTACAAGATAGGCAGAAAGGTTGAATATTTCAATGTCTTATTATTTTCAATCAAACTAACGAAAGTACTGTAGGCTAGCAAAGCTAATTTTGTTAGGTAATCTTCTTTGTCAAAGATGATAACACAATAAATAAAGTAACCAAGGTGTTAACCAATTACAACATGACAAAGTCTTAGACTTGTTCAAATTGGAAGAAGTTGCAAACAATAATTTCAAGTTGGTGGAGTTTAGATAATTTAATCCCTTGTATGGTAGAAAACATTCTGGACATTGAAGAAATTGCTCGTTAAAAGCAATTTTTTCATTGTCTACAATTTTTTCCAAAGCCTTTTCTTGAGATGCAGGCACAGTTTGCAATATTCCTGAAATACCTAAGAACTACTTTTCAAGGCGTAGTCATGCAATGGATATTGTGGTTAAGCCTCCAGTGGCAGTTTGCACTTGTTAAATTCTGAGAGGACCTCAAAATTTTTCTTAAGCTATCAAAAGTGACGCTTTGCTATCTAAAAATCAAGTAGAATGTCTAACTGACCAAGTAACATTGGATCTATTTGCACATCTTTTGAACTTATTTAACTCCAGCGATTAAAACATAGAAGATATGACTTTCATGCCATCATGCATCTTAACACATTAAGATAAGATATTTGTCATGAATCCCCATCAAAATATTCTTTTTTATCCCAAGAATAGAGCAATAGACTAATAGACCAGCAAACACCATATGCCCCAAATCTATTGATGTAGAGGCATAAAAATAAAGACACAAATAAGCATTAAAACAGAAATTGGTCAAAATATACTCTTCATTAACAGTTATCAAATAACACCAACAAAACATTGATATTGTGATTCATTTTAATAATTAATCTTTTAAGTGACCAAAAATAAACAATAAATGAGTGTTGTACATAATCTGAAATAATAGATTCTTGACTTAACTAATTACTTGACCCATTACCAGATGACAAATTTTAGACTGGTCCACATTAAGAAATTGTGATGTTGGTAATTTAAAGTACACACAAATTAACCCATTCCAACTCAAGCCCTCCTTTTTACGCCCCTCAAGAAAAAAGCTTTGGAAAACATTGTGGAAAATGAAGAAATTGCTTGTATCAAGCAATTTCTTCATTATCCACAATGTTTTCTACCCCAAAATACTGGCAAATTTACAATTCCATCAAAAGTATATTGTCGTCAGCAGCTTCTTTCAATTTGGACCAGTCTAAAATTTTCTTGTGTTGGAATGGGTTAAAACAAGAGGGCCAGAATGGCCCGAAATCCCTCATCTGACTAATTTTTAAAAAAAAACTTGAAAGAACACTGGCATGTTTGACCTTGAGCTTTGACATTGAAGTTATCTAAAAATTTCTTTCAAATGTCACATATACTGACAATTGAGATTAATTGTGACATTTTTTTAGCAACCAAATCTGGTCCTCACAAATATGGACTAAAGCACATATACCGACTTGTCATAGTGACGACTTTGTCTTGCTCACTACAAGTAGGCTTGACGAAAAGAAAGTAACTATAATCTTAAAAGTTGTCCTGTTTGTTAATCACTGGAAATCATTTGTTGTTCCTCACTTGATGCCCGTCTCACTTGCACATGGGAGACAAAAGGTACTTGTCACAATGATTGTGCCAAATGTCCAATGACAGTTGACAAAGTCATTTTTAACAATTTTTAAGTCATATTGGGGAGCATTTAACAATGGATTCCTGGTATTTCTCACACCAATATTAGCATTACATCCTTTCCTAGCCTCCAGCAGCCATCTCATTTAGGTTTAGGATCACCTATCCAGTGGAGAGACAAAATGCTGTAAAGGATAAGTGCTGCCGCAGAGATTCAAACCAAGAACACCCTTAAATTATTACAAACAAGTTTTGAGAAATGACTTGTAGTAAGATTCATGCCAAGTTTGATTGAAAATGGCTCACTGGTTTTGTAGGAGATGGTATTTAAAGATTTTGAAAACAAAATAAGCCCCACCCTGTCACGCCCATACTTTGGGGCAACCAAAATGTCACAAACTAGTTCTAAGAAGTGTCACCCAGGGAAGATTCATGTCAAGTTTGGTTGAACTTGGCCAAAGGGTTGCTAATGAGAAGAGGTGTAAAGATTTCAAAGTCAAAATAAGCCCCCACCATATTTGTAGGTTAATCAAAATTTTGAGAAATAGATTTGAGGAGGGTCATCCAAAGAACATTTCTGCCAAGTTTGGTTGAATATGGCCCAGTGGTTACTGAGAAGAAGATAATTAAAGATTTCAAAGTAAAAAAACTGCCCTGCCCTGACATGCCCATATTTTTGGATCAATCAAATTTTAGTGAAAAAAATTTGAGGAGGTTCACCCAAGGAACATTCATGCCAAGTTTGGTTGAAATTTGCCAAGTGGCTACTGAGGAGAAGGGGTGTAAAGATTTAAAAGTAAAAAAAGTCCCGCCCTGCCATGCCCATATTTAGGAGTCAATCAAATTTTCATGAATAAATTTTGAAAAGGGTCACCCAATGAACAGTTCTGCTAAGTCTGATTGAAGTTGGCCTAGTGGTTTCTGAGGAGAAGAGGTGTAAACAACTCAAAGTCAAAATAAGCCCTGCCCTGCCACGTCCATATTTGGGGGTCAATCAAAATTTCACCAACATATTTTGAGAGGGGTCACCCAAGTCACCCAAGGAACTTTTATGCCAAGTTTGGTTGAAATTGGCCCAGTAGTTACTGAGGAGAAGATGTTTAAAGATTTCAAGAGTAAAAAACTGCCCAGCCACGCCACATCAATATTTTCAGGGTCAATCAAAATTTTGCAAACAACTTTTGAGAAAGGTTACCCAAGGAACATTCATGCCAAGTTTGGTTGAAATTGGCCCAATTATTACTGAGGAAAAGATCTTTGTAAATTAGGTTGAAACCTATGAGGCAATTTGTAAGAAGAATATTTTCAAAGACTGGTATTATTCATAATCTTTTCAACCTGAAAAATAAATTTTCAAAATCTTATCAGCCATTATTTATTGCCAGCGATTCTTTAAGACTGAAATTCTGTTGTCTGGTAATGGATTAATACAAATGAAGATAGTGCATAAATAAAAGACTTACCCCCTAGAATGAGCCATGTTGGTTTATGAGTTGTAAGATATAAAGTTTAGGCAATAGACTAACAAAGCTAAACTGAAATCAGCGTTCCTGTTTTCTTTTTGACAATCTATACACTTTGTTTATAGTTATTTGATGAGTTAGGGCAAAACTGCTATCATAGCTTATGTATCTATAGGCAATTACAGCAGTTTTGCACTGACCACTTCAAATTCAGTGATTCAACCCTTCAGACAACCAACTGTGTATTATATGTTTTTTGTTACTTTATCTGAAAGCACCAGGAGAGCCAAATATGGGTAATTCTTTGAAAACTAGACATTGTCGCAAAGCGGACTAATACCCCCTTACAGCGCTTGTCAATATACAAGTGCTATCGGCCAAAGGGCCATAACAAAAAATGGACTTTTTAATCATAGGGTCATAACTCAGTCAAAAATGAATGGACCATAACCAAAATAGGATATGCATATGTCTGACTTATACCCAGTCTTTCTGTGAAATTTCAATCAAATGGTTGCTGATAAATTGAGTGGACATGATTTTTCAAAGGGCCATAACTCCATCAAAAATCAATGGACTGTAACCAAAATGCAATATGCATATCTCTGCTTGATACTGATTGTATCAGTGAAGTTTGAATCAAATCCGTCCACTGGCTGCCGAGAAATTGAGCAGACACAAAAAAGCTACAGACAGACGACCAACCCACGGACCGACAAGCTGACTCCTATATACCCCCCAAGAATAGCTTGGGGGGTGTAATTAATCCTGTAAATAGTTTTGCTTTTAAGGAAAGTCTGTTGGTGTAAACTAAAATCAGACTGCTCATAAGTGCAGGCTAATTTTTGTTTTTCCTCCTGTCAGATCAGGAATACTTCAGGTTTAGCATGAGTTTGAAATGCAAAATGGACCTGTTTTATGCTATCTAATCATTAAACATTTTCATTGAATTAAAATCATTTAATTAGAGAAAATTCTAGAAAAATTCATATTAAAGAGTGTTCACACATTTAACATTTATGCCCAGTTAAAACTCAGACCAACCTATGCATTAAGATCTTAATAGGGTCTTCTGCAGAATAAAGTTCTTCTTGATTAATCTTTAACCCATTCCTATCCATTAACGCTTTTTTGTGACATATAAGGATGAGGCTTTGGAAAACGCTGTGGAAAATGGGGAAATTGCTTGTGATAAGCAATTTTGTCCTTTCCCCTAATGATTTCTACCCTGCAAGACAAAGATTTTTAAAATTTCATCAACTAAAAATTGTCCTCTGCAAATTCTTTTCTGGTAATGGATTATTTGATATATTTGGATGTATAGGTTGATCTGAGTGTTTTTGCTATACCTGTATATGAATTCTCATGAGTTGGCTTATTCAACCCACTCACACGCAACAAAATTTTAGACAGATCCAATTAATAGATTGCTAGCCCCACCCACTTACTCAAATGCCATGCCCACTGACTCTAACAGGAAGTTCCACTTTGATATTAAATAGCTTTACTTTGTAAAATTTATGTAATATGTAAGAAAAAGTTGTATCATTGGTTGACATCCTAAACTGAATATGCTGTAGTTATGGCGCATATTTCAGCCATTTTCTAAGTTTATTTCTGATCAAAATGAATTATTTAATTTATTCTTTGATTGACAGCCGTAATAGGACTATTTTACAGACAACAATCTTTAGCTATTTTAAAAGTATTTGTCTTTTAGAGTAGAAAACATTGTGCGATATGATAAAATTGCTTGTTTCAAGCAAATTCTCTATATTCCCTATTTTCCAAGGTTGGTCTTTGTGGTAACACTAGAGCCTCAGATTGCACTACCTAGGTGCGAATCTCAACAGAATAGGGAGAATTTTTCTGAGCAAAAATCTTACCGGCTGGTCTGAAATGACGGCCATATGCAGTGCTGTGTTACCAAACGAGTCCTGCAGGTTTGGGTCGGCACCATTGTCAATGAGGTAATCGTAGATGTCCATATAGGCAAAACAAGCAGAAAATGCAAGTGGGTATTCACCATAATATGCATAGCCTGAAAGGTATACAAGATAAAAGTTCTGTATATCTCTTAACTCTTGTCATGCTGAAACCTGAATATTCCTGTTTTGGCAGGAAGTATAGACTAAGATCTTCCTGCACATAAGTGCAGTCTGATCTTGGTCTACATCACCTGTTTGATGTCTTAAGCCAGAGTTAACTCATTCCAACTCGAGCCCGCCTTTTACGCCCAAAAATAAAGAGCTTTGGAAAACATTGTGGAAAATGAAGAAATTGCTTGTATCAAGCAATTTCTTCATTATCCACAATGTTTTCTACCCCAAAAGGCGAAAAAAATTAAAATTCCATCAACTTTTGATTGTCGTCTGCAACTTCTTTCAAGTTGGACCAGTCTAAAATTTTGTTGTGTGGAAATGGGTTAAATATTAAATAAAAAAAGATTGAAAAACTGACTCACAATTAGGGCCTTTCAGTGCTTTTAGCCCTTTGATTTTGATGCAATTCTGACAAGACTTTTATTCGGCATGACAAAGATTAATTAAGGTTCCCTCCATAATAACAGCTTCCTCTCAAGTACAACAATTTTCCTCTAATTAGAGGATTATTTCCTTGCAATCATTTCAATAACCATTATGAGGAAATTATCCTCAAATTAAAGGAAATCAAAGCAGAGATATTCATTTGACAGAATTATCATCAAGTGAAAATGGGACTCAAGAATAGTTATTTGCTTTCTAAAAAGCACAAAAATCATTAGTGTTCCTATGACTAGAAACATTTTATTAAATCAATGAGATCCTTGAATTTATTGAGGGCAAAACATGTTAATTTGATGATACTTCATTAAGTTATTACTTTAAGAGGGCTAATATACCTCATTTAGTGACTTACATATTACTGTATTGAGAAATCTCAGTGTCAAAAAGTCATCCTAGGGAATATGGGGGTGTTTGTGTGTGAGGCAGGGTCTATAGCCATCAGAGGGTCTAAAGCCATATTAGAAATACCTGTAAACTTTGTTTACATTGCTCACATGGGCATTTATTTCGAGAAATATAGTCTGTGGTCCATTGAATCTTGGCAAGCCCTTTGAATTTGGATCATTCTAACATTGTGTTGTTTGGTAATGGTTTCAAAACCATATTAATCTTAGCTATGGTTAGAAAGATGAAATTAACAAAATGAAAAGTAAATAAATGTTTTTTCCAGAATTCAATAAACCCATTACCAAAAGACACCACTGTTTTACACTCATAAACACTGATAAAAAAGGAAAATTGCTTATCACAAGCCAGTGTTCAATCTAGAGGGGGCCATGGCTGAAATGACCCTCTAAAATCCAAAATGATCCCCTTCAAAATGAAGACTGGGCCCAAATGGCAAACTTCAATCACACATTCAATAAGACACTCTGAATGAAGTCATGGAAATAATGTCTTAACTTTTTCTAGTAGATTTATTTTGTTCAAAACAACATAGTTATTATCAAATTGTTATGGTTTGTTACATTTAAAACCTTGTAATTCAATAGTTTGTCCCCCCCCCCCCCCCTTATGATACAAAGCTAGATTGAACGCTGCAAGCCATTTCATCTTTTCTTATTATGTTTTCAAACCCTCTTTAACCAATTTCTTTCAATTGTAAAACATTTTGAAATGCCGTCTACAACTTCTTTCAATTTTGACCTGTATAAAATTTTGATGTATGGTTATGGGTTATGAGCAAGTGTACATCAAGTGTAAAATTTGTAATATAATTGACTGACAAACAAAAAGTCGATTGAGCAACCAAATCAGTCATTTAGAAGTGAACTTGAACTCCAAACATTTTGCTGGTTTGGCAACCTAAACATTTTAATTACGATTTATTCAAGCTGTAGTTACATTGTTTAGGCAGCCAACCTATGAGCAGTTTTTGTTTATGTCCCTAGCTATCTAATTTACAAAGGAATGTACAAAAGTTAACTTTGAACTCCTGATATTCAAGTTTAGCATTTGTAAGTTTGACGACTTGAACATCATACTTACAGCTTATTCAAGCTGCAGTTACAATGTTCAGGGTTGTCAACCATCAAGTTATTTTTTTTTTGTATTATGTCCTTTGCCATTTAACCTATTTCCACACGATCCCATTTTTCTCATGTCTCTAAAAAAACAAACTCTAGTAGAGAGTCACCAGAAAAAGTCATGGTCAGATTTTCCTCATTTTCAGCATTTATGTTGCAATAGCCTTTTCAGCATTTCTGTTGCAATAGCAACCACAGTTTTTGATGAAATGAATTATTTAAACGACTTTGGCAGAGCTTCACCAAAGGAACATCTCTGCCAAATTATAGCTTGATTGGCTCTGCGGTTTAGGAGAAAATATTTAAAGAAGCTGTCAATGGAAAGACACCGATGCCAGACAACGACCAATCCCAATACCTCACCTTGAGCTAATTTATGCTCATCAGAGCTAAAAATCAGGACATGAAAGAAACAAGACCTTTTAAACATGAGACCTATGAAACATGAAGAAAACATTTAAAAAAAGCTTAGGAAAGCATTTGGAAAATGAAGAAATTGTTTGTCATCAAAATCAATTTCTTCATTATTTGCAATGTTTTCTACCCCAAGTGACAAAGAATTTTAAGATCGTTGTCTGCATCTTCTTTCAAATTGGACCAGCCTAAAATGTTGTCATGTGGTACTGTTTTAAAAGGAAAGGGTAAAATTTTGAATAAGGGAACTTGATAATTTGTTCAATTTTTACACAATTTGAATGGATAACATAGAACTAATCTCATATCAATTCTTAACTTATCAATTATTTGCCTACACCAAGTTGCCATTATTACACCCTTGACTTTATATTTTTACTCTTCCACAAACTTTTAGTCAACAATGCACACATTAACCCTTGTCATGCTGTCCCAGCATATTCCTGTTTTGGCAGGAGGTAAAGACAAAGATCAGCCTGCACAAATGTGCAGTCTGATATTAGTCTATACCACCTGTTTCTCCCCTTTATGCCAGTATTATTTATTGATCTCTTTTTTTTTTTTTCAAAGGAGATAATGACATTCAAATAGTGCTTCCACTGATTTCAGTTCTTCGATATTAATGTGATCATGATAAAGAGTTTTATTTAGCACGACAAGGGTTAATAATAGTTATTATTATTCAGACAGGGTTTAACCCTTTCCTGTTTCTTGAAATTTTAGACTGGTCCAAATTGAAAGAGGTTGCAGATGACAATGCAAATTGGATGCAATTTGAAATGAAATCATCCAATGTGTTAGAAAATTATGTGGGAAAAGGAGAAATTGCTTTGTAACAAGCAATGTCTTCTTTTTCCACAATGTTTTCTCAAGTATAAAATCATAGTGACGTAAAATCCTGGGAATGTACAGGAAAGGGCTAACCCATTCCCACACAATAAAATTTTAGACTGGTCTAAATTGAAAGAAGCTGCAGATGACAATTTCAAGTTGATGGATTTTGTTTTTTTTGTCTTTTTGGATAGAAAATATTGTGGATAATGAAGAAACTGATTGATACAAGCAATTTCTTTGCTTTCCACACTGTTTTTTAAAGCTGTCTTCTAGAGGGGGGTAAAAAGAAGGGATTGTGTTGGAATGGGTTAAAACATCAAAGTATCATGAAAGAAAACTTATCACCTCAATTTTTTCATAGCATTTTCTTAACTATTTTCCTAGATTAATGAAAGTTTGTAACATTTGGTGAAATAATTTGATCAGATGTGCATACTTTTTTTTTGTTGTTTTCAACTGAAAATTGCTGTTTGCAACATCTTTGAATTTGAATCAGTCTAAAAATTTGTTGTCTGGAAATGGGTTGAAGTGAAAAACAGTGCATTTTTCTAATATTGCACCTCTTTTTGTCAGCCAAAAGAATAAGACTGTCTCCAACCTGGGAACATTCAAGCTTTGCCTGTTGCAGATAGTACATGCAAAGGTTAGTTGGCACATATTTCAATGCAGTGTATTCTTAGTCAATACATCTAATGCCTGACCATCATCACAATGACCCAGGTTTTAAAGCCTATACAGTGATAGGCACTTAACCCTTTCCTATTTCTCAAAATTTTAGACTGGCCCAATTTGAAACATGTTGCAGACGACTATGAAAAGTGAGTGCAATTTGAAACAAAGCTGTTGTATGTGGTAGAAAATATTGTGATAAAAGAAGAATTTGCTTGTATCAAGCAATTTCTTCTTTTATCACAATATGTTTTTAAGTATAAACTTGCATGGAAGTAAAAAACAGTGATTACACAGTAAAGAGTTAAACCTTTGAACAATGAGACATTAATTTAATTTATTGTTTAATTAATTCCCATTCAATGCTGCTTTTTTACAACCCTCAAGCAAACAACTTTGAAAAACATTGTAAATTAGGTGCCTGAGCACCTGTATTGCTCCATAGACCTGATAGACCTGATTAAGCAAATAGAGTTTCCAGGAATTCAATATAAACTCAACATCTTTGCAATATCTGGCAAATAAATATAGTCACTGAAATATTTCAAATAATTCTAGAGAAAAATTTCAAATACAGAACTTTAAAGAAGTCAAGTCAAGTTATGTAAAATTCATTTACTAAGTCAGATGAAAAGGTGTTAAGATTTTCAAAAATTATCACATAATATCATGTATGGACATAAGCCACACCCATTAGAGCCATGTCTTTTAACCAATCAAAAAACTATAAAGGAATCTTAAGAAGAGTCACCCAAGGATCATTCCTGTGGAATTTCGTTGAAATCCATCAACATGTTACTGAGAAGATTTTCAAAGTTTTCAGTATATACTATAAAGATATGGAAATTAGCCCCCATAAAAGCCATGTTTTTTCATCCTATCAAAATTCTTTGAAAAAAATCTGATGGAGGGTCTTCAAAGGATTGTTCTTGAGAAATTTGGTTAAAAACAATCTTCTGGTACTAGAGAACTTTTTTTTTAAAGTTTTCGCTACATGGAAATTAGCATTTCCCATAAAAGCCTAGATTTTTTGAAGGAATCAGATAAAGGGTCACCAATGTATCATTGCTGTGAAATTTGGTTGAGTTCTGTTCAGTACGTTCTGAGGAGAAGATTTTTAAAGTAAAAGTGAAGTTCAAGGACTGGCTCACAATGGACACCATGCCATCACAAAAGCCCTATGGCTTTCAGCCAGTGGAACTAAAAATGAAGAAATTGCTTGTATTAAGTATTGTTTTCATTTTTTTACATGTTTATGACCCGGAAAGTCAAAGAGTCTTATAATTTTGTCAACTTAAATGATTGTCTGCTACTTCTTTCCATTTTGGACTAGTGTAAAACTCTCTTCTGGTAATGCAATAAGCGGGTATTTCAATATAAAGTTACGCCAAATATGCTTGATAAAATATTTCTGGAATGAATTATTCGACAGATTAACCCATTCCCATACAGTGACGCTTTTTGACGCCCTTAAAGAAAAGCAACTGGGAAAACATTTCGTAAAATGAAGAAGTTGCTTGTCACAAGCAATTTCTTCATTTTACACCATGTTTTCTATCCAGAAAGTTGAAAATTTCTAAAATTCCATAAACTCCAATTCGTCATCTACAACTCCTTTCTATTCAGACAAGCCTAAAATGTTGTTGTCTGGTAATTGGCCAAGTGTTGCATTATACCTTCATATGAAGTATATTTAGTTGAGCCATTTTTCTGGTCCTCTGGAAGGAAGAAGCGTCCTGTGGCTCTCTGATTGATATAAGCACCATTAGATACAAGAAGTTTCACAGATTCTAAATCTCCGTATACCACTGCTACATGCAAAGAACTCTCACCTGAAAAATAAAATTTGAGGTACAAAGAATTTTGATTTGTCTATCCATTCATCACATTGACTTGTGAAGGTAATAATGTTTTAACCCATTACCAGACGGCAAAATCTTAGACTGGTACAAATTGAAAGGAGTTGCAGATGACAATTCAAAGCTTATGAAATTTTGGATTTTTTTTCCTTTGGGGTAGAAAACATTGTGGATAATGAAAAAATTGCTTGTAACAAGCAATTTCTTCATTTTCCACAATGTTCTCCAAAGCTTTTTTTTCTTGTGGGCGTCTAAATGCGTCACTGATTGGGAATGGGTTAAGTGTATATAAATTGTATAGACATTGCACTCATCAAGTAAAATATTTGTTGATGCAGAAAATTGTAAAATAAGAGAACCAAAATAGCCCTGAATCTAATATCAGAGAATTATTTCATAATTTCTAAGTCTGATAAACCCAGCCCTGCCACATCACCACCTTTTGTAAAGGGCCACCCAAGGAACATTTCTACTTAGTTTGGTCCAAATTAGCCAGTGGTTTATGAGTAGAAGATTTCTTAATAAAAATTGTCAGTTCCACAACATATGATTAACATTGGGTGATCCTAAAAGCTCCCATTGAGAATGTTGTACTCAGGTGAGCTAAAAAAGCATGCAAAATAACTAAACCCTAGATTATCCAGCATCATTTAGATCTCACTCACCCTAACCCATTACCAGACGGCAAAATTTTAGACTGGTCCAAATTGAAAGAAGTTGCAGACAACAATCTAAAGTTTATGAAATTTTGAATTTTTTCAACTTTCTGGATAGAAAACATTGTTGATAATGAAGAAATTGCTTGTAACAAGCAATTTCTTCATTTCCACAATATTTTCTGAAGCATTTTTCTTGAGGGGCGTCCAAAAGTGTCACAGTGTGGGAATGGGTTAAGTCAAGAAATAGTTTTGCGATCTATGAAGCAAAATTATTTGAGTTTAACAAGCTAATAGTTGTTTTATTATCAATTTTATAGTATCATTCTTTTGAAAAGTTGAAAGTATTACTAATACAACTATGAAAAGGCAAAATGAAATGCAATGTCACAGAAAATACAAAGACAATTAGATAGAGCTCTAGCATTGCAATAAAATTGCTAATTTTACATAGTTCCAACAATTCATAAAACTTTGTAAAAAAATAATATCAACTTTCTTTGAATTCTGTAGCAATCCATCAAAGCTTGCATAAAATGAATCAACAGTTTTTAAAGCATTAGATATGCTTTAAAGTTTGCCAAAAGTCAAATCAACAGCTTTTTAAAACTCTAGAAATACATCAAACTTTTTAGGAAATTGTAGCAATATTTTTTTTAGTTTTTTTTTAACAATGCATCAAAATTTGAAAAATTCGATAAATAGCTTCAAAGCATCAGAGTTTGTTGAAGATTGAAGAAATAGCTTTTGACAGTTTGGAAAAAATACCATACCATGAGAAACTTAACCCTTGTCATGCTGTATTAATTACCTTAATGAATTGCTGTAAAATCAAGGGGCTGAAAGCACTGATAGAACTTGTTCAAAAATCAATATTTTTTTAAGAATCAATTTCATGATTAACTCTGACAGGAAAAGTACAAGCAGAGGGTGTAGACCAAGATTAGACTGCACTTATGTGCAGGCTGATCTTGGTCTACACCTCCTGCTTAAACCGGAATATTCCGGGTTCAGCATGACAATGGTTAAAAGAAAACTTTCAAGCTTTAAAAATGACTCAAATTTAATTGTTGAACATCAAACATACAACTTTTTAAAGCTCTAACAAAGCATTTTTTTCTGAAAATTGAAGCTTTTTATGTAGTTCTAAACCATGCATGGAACTTTTGGAAAATTAAATCCATTGTTTTCAATTAAGAAGCTGAAAAAAATTAATGCTATAAGCTTTCTGGAAAATTGAATGAACAGCTTTCTTACATCTACATGTTCTGATCTTATTCTAAATGTCAATAGAACAACTTACCGAAATACTCATCTGCTTCATAGAAATCCAAGGCCAGCTTGGGAAACATATTAAGTAATATTTTGGCAGTTTCACTATGTTCAGCACTGTCCATGAGATATAGTAAATGTAAGGGGGTTTCTCCAACCCCGCCCCTTTTATTGAGATCCCAGCATGCATCATGGTCAGATATTTTGTTCAAACTACTCTGTTCTTTTAAATTCCACTCGGCTAAAAGTTCATCATCGGTTTTAGTCTCCCAGATGGTAGAACCCTGAAATGGTAAGTGGAAACATGGTTAGATGATAATAAATAATGAATATTATATCATAGTTTTGACACTAAACATTGCGTTGGATTCAAGCCATGTAGAAAAACTTGGATATTTCACGAGAGACCTTCTTCACTTCCTGCGATGTTTACTTTCCCTAAAGACAAACAATTTTCAAATGCCATCAACTTAAAATTGTTTCTCTGCAATGTCTTTTAATTTGGACAGTCTTAACATTTGACGTCTTGTAATGGGACATCTGGTAATAACATGAATGATCTGAAATAATACACGTAAATGAAAAGACATTCTGCATCGTCAATATTTTATAGGTAATTCAAAAGGTCATATGATTTATCTTAACCCTTGTCATGCTGAATAAATCCATTCTCATATAGCATTAAAATCAAAGGGATAAAAGCACTGCTAGTACTTGTTGTTCAATTATCAATATTTGTTACGAAATTTAATTTCAAAAATAATTCTGGCATCAAACAGGAGGTGTAGACTAAGATCAGGCTGCACTTATGTGCAGAAAAAGAAAGGTGTGTTTGTGAAACACCATAGCCCTGTAACAGCATTTTTTCAGAAATGTAACTTTGATAAGTAGCCTTGACCTTGATGACTGAAACCTTACCAACTGATGCCTATCAATACAGGTAACCTATGTCTCAAATATGAGCCATAAACGTTCAAACATCAAAATGTTAAGTTTTTGTATCAAGTTTACTACTCATAGACAGACAGACATAAGTCAAACCATGCCCCAATCTTGTGGATGCAGGGGCATAAAAATCGAAAGAGGACATTATCATCTTTTTCATGATTTCTTTACAGTTGGTTTTCCTTCTATGTTTGCACTGAGTGAATTATTTCACATTAAGAAAGGATAACAATTCGTACAACCAAGCCTATTTGGACCAATAACCACTGTCTGTGCTTTGTAAATGTCCCCTGCTTTGAAAGCGTTTAGTCTTCATGCATTATAGATGAACTTGTTCACCAAATGCCGAGGAGAATCCTCAACAGTTTCTTTGATATAGTTAACCTTCACCTTCCTTTCTAGAACAATCCTTATCCCATAGCCAGACAACAAAATTTACCCCTTGTCATGCTGAATATTATTTTTTGTTTAGAACTGCATTAAAATCAAAGGGCTAAAATCATTGACAGGCTCTAGTTGTGAGTCAATATTTTTTTTTCGTAAATGATTTAATAAACAACTCTGACTTAAATAAGTCAACAAGTGGTGTAGACTAAGATCAGACTGCACATATGTGCAGGCTGATCTTAGTCTATACCTCCTGCCAAAGTAGGAATATTCCGGCTAAGCATGACAAGCATTATGATGGTATCGAGAAAAGGGGATTATTTTGTTTGTTACAACCAGGAAACAATCTACATGTAATTTGATGGAAAATCTAAAATACAATTCTTTATATTACATTTCATATCAAGCAAAATTTCACCCTTTGACATAATTAGATATTTATGTGCAATTCCATGAGTGTTTTTGTAGCCATACAACATGCATTTTGAACTAACCAATGGCAGGTTTTTAACAGCCCAAGCATACTTTGTTGTCCTTGTTACACCATGAGAAAAGCAAGAAGATTTGACATTTGTTAACATTTTTTAAAAAAAGTCAAGTCTTATCATACTTGAAATACCTAGATCATAACAATTAGAATTTAATATATAGGACAGAATGAAAATGCATTGGTTTCACACATTCTTATTAAAATTCAATGAGCGTAACCAAGACAATGAAAAGTTCATATGATAGTAAAATGGACACTGTGAACCTCTATTCCATTGATCCTGAATGATGTTTTGCCAACTGAGCCCATGTTTTATGGGCACTGTCCATGCAGCTGAAACAACACTAAGGTTAGCTAGATACAACATACTGCAAGCAGAGGAAGCTATGTTGGCAACCATATCTGTATCCTGTTACAATCATTTTTGGGAGAAGAGAATAATTCTGAAAATAATTCTGCATCCTAATTTTTCTTCTTTGGGACAAAGAAATAATTTTAGCAATTTGTACTACATCTGCAATGAACTCACTAGGTTGAACAATATTTTTTGAAGTTATTTGGTCTTTGTGTCCAACTGTTGCATATGAATTTTTAAAAACAAAGGCCTAAATTTCTGGGGTTAATATTCACCAGTTATCTTCTTCCCCTTTCACACAGACATTATTAACAGTACTCTATATCATTTGAACAATGACTAACCTTTTTTCCTATAAGGAGAAAAATTAGACACCAAGCAGATTGGGTGTAAGAAAAAAAATTCTGGAAAGTGATTTTGGGGCCATATCTAAAAGATCCTTATCCAAAAGATATACCAATATGACCAAATAATACAATTTGGACCTGTCAAGAGGTTTGTTGTCTGGTAATATTTAAATGCTGCATTATATACTTTTTGAAATAAAGCAGTTTTGTACTGACTTCTTGGAATAAATGCTTTTAGTCCTTGCGGACTTCAGTACTTGTGTGCTTAATACTAGGTAAAGTACTTCAGACACTGTTACTTTCTAAAGATTTTGTTTATATAAATCAGAAAGTCAATAGCAAAACATAAGCGAAATTTAAATCCAAAATTGTGACAAAAATGACTATTATTTACTCACTTATTGAACGAATGAAGAATTGAATTTGTACCTGGCAATATTTTCCCTGTGAGTTTATGTTGACATAGCCTAGTTTCCCCTTGGAAAAGCCATTGTTTCTCAAGTTACCAATTGATTTTTAGCTTGAAATTAACCAAGAAGCATTTGACGGGTTGCTAGAAGTATTTTAAGGTTTTTGCACATTAGAGTGGCTATTTAACAGATTTTCATGAAAACTTGATAAAGGAAAAGTATCTGCTTTTCATTTGCTATTAATGCCATTTCACAAAACCTGTTCTTATTTGTGTTAATTCTACTAAACTCCTAATGCTCTTGTAATATTCCTCTAATGCTGGGGACCTGTGAAGTTGATTACAGCCAGTAAAGTAATTCATATGTTATGAAAACCAACTATATGGCAAATTTTGGTGAATTCCAGTTCCATTCAGGTTTTACTTTGTTGAATTGAATTTATGAAATTGGCATTATGGGCAAGAGGGCCAAGAAAGCCCTAGATCGCTCACCTGAGCTCAAGCTAACTAATCAACTCAAATTTCACAACAATAAGATATTTTTACAAAGTCAAATGGGGAATGGCAAAAGTTTGCGATTTGATCCAAGTCCTTAACCCATCCCACTCAATGACGCAATGACATTCTTTGTTACCAGGTTAAAATTTTTACTCAATCATTTAAAACTTCCAGAGAATGTTTGTAAAGTCATGAGCTCAAGCTAATTAATCAACTCATATTTCACAACAATAAAATATTTTTACAAAGTCAAATGGGTAATGGCAAAAGTTTGTGATTTGATCAGCAAAAAACTGATATTGCACTAATGCCACCTTTTACTTCATCTAACATTGAATATTACCATATTCAAAGAATTAAGTTCTTCTTTCCTAATAGTAAGAGCATTTTCAGAAAGTTGGTGATATAATGTGCCCAAATTGTAAGGACTAGAGTAATAACAAGTAAATTTTCAATAAAGCCCTCTTCCCCTTGATATGACTAAGAATGTTATGATATTCAAAAGGCTTCTACTTCATGATTTTACAAACGTTCTCAGGAAGTTTTAAATGATTGAGTCAAAATTTTAACCTGGTAACAAAAAATGTCAAAAAGCCCCTTCTCCTGTGATATCAGTCAGAATTTCACCATATTTGATAGGATTCCCCCTTATGATAATACAAATATTTTCAGCAAGTCTTTAACCCATCCCGCTCCATGACGCTTTTAGGTGCCCCCCCACCCCCACCCCCAAAAAGGCTTTGGAAAAAAATATGGAATATGAAGAAATTGCTACAATGTTTTCTACCCTAAAAGTAAAAAAATCCAAAATTTCATAACTTTTGAATTGTCACCTGTAACTCCTTTCAATTTGTACTTGTCTTAAATCTTGAAGTCTGGTAATGGTTTAAGACCATACAAACATTTGCAGCAAATTTGAGACTGATTGGGTAAAAATTGTGACCTCTAGAGCTGTAATAAGGAAATGGTCAATAAGGTCCTTTTTTCTTTGCAATAAGTGAGAATGTCACTATATTCAATACAGTTCATCCTCAAGGACCAGACAAATAATTTTAACAGGTTTGAGAAAGATTGGACCACAATTGTGACCTGTAGAGTTTAGAGTGGTAATAAGAAATTCATCAATAAGGCCCTCTTATACCTTGTTAATGTTATTAGTCAGAATAACATAATTTTCTTTATGACAATAGACAATACAAACATTTTCAGCAAGTTTAAGAAAGAATGTGCTAAATTTTTTATCATAACAGATGCTAAAAGGAAAGTAACAATAAGGCCGCTATTCCTTTGATACTAGGCAGAATGTCCCTACATTCCATAGCAACCATCCACATGACTAGAAAAAATCAATAAGTTTAAGAAAGATTGAGACGAAATCATCAACAAAGCCCCCTTTTCCCTTACTATTTGTAAGAGTCACCATATTCAATAGTGTTCTTCCTTATGGCTTATGACCATACACATATTTTCAGCGGGTTATAGAAAGATTGAGCCAAAATTGTGACCTCCAGAGTGGTAACAAGGAAATTGTCAATATTCAATAGGGTTTTCCTATTAACTTTACAAACATTTTCAACAAGTTTGAGAAAGATTGACAACAAGAAAATTATCAGTACTCAATAGGAATTTCCTCATTACTTTTCAAACATTTTCAGCAAGTTTGAGAAAGATTGAAAAAAAAAATCCCGTAGAGTGGTAACACAAGTATATGACAAACATGACTGACATTGAAGTATCACAAAAGCCTACCAAAAGCATATTATGCTCAGGTGAGCAAAAAGCAAAAAAAGCTGTATCTTATTATTCTATATAAGTTACCACACAATTCCTTATTTGACTCCCTCAAGAAAAAAAGAAAATTAAAAAATAGCTTGTAACAAGTAGTTTTTTCATCTTTGACAATATTTTCTACTCAGAACAAGCCCTCTATTGACAAGTAGGGTTTAGCACATCTAAACTCTTGACAGCCAGATTACAGAACAAGCCCTCAATCAACAAATACGGTTTAGTACATCTAAACTCTTGACAGCCAAATTATGGAACAAGGCCCATATGAACAAGTTAGGTTTAACACATCTAAACTTTGACAGTCAGATTACAGAACAAGCCCTCTTTCAACAAGTAAGGTTTAGTACATCTAAACTCTTGACAGCCAAATTATGGAACAAGCCCTCTATAAACAAGTTAGGTTTAACACATCTAAACTTTTCACAGTCAGATTACAGAACAAGCCCTCTTTCAACAAGTTAGGTTTAGCACATCTAAACTCTTGACAGCCAAATTATGGAAAAAGCCCTCTATGAAGAAGTTAGGTTTAACACATCTAAACTTTTGACAGTCTAATTACGGAACAAGCCCTTTATCCACAAGTTAGGTTTAGCACTTTTAACTTTTGACAGTCTGATTATAGAACAAGTCCTCTTTCAACAAGTTAGGTTTAACACATCTAAACTTTTACAGTCTGATTGAAGAACAAGCCCTTTATCCACAAGTTAGGTTTAGCGCATCTTAACTTTTGACAGTCTGATTACAAGACAAGCCCTCTATCCACAAGTTAGGTTTAGCACATCTTAACTCTTGACAGCTAGATTACTGAACAAGCCCTCTATCAGCAAGCTAGGTTTCGCTATTCTCACAAAGTTCCATTTTTTGATGCCACTCAAGAAAATAGCTTAGGAAATCATTGTGAAAAATGAAGAAATTGCCTATAATCAGCAATTTCTTCATTTTAAAAACAATGTCTTTTCCACTCCCAAACACACCAACTTGATATTGTCATCTGCAACTTCTTTTAATACGGACCACTCTAAAACTTTTGTTGTCTAGGCATGGGTTAATATTGGATATGTTAAAATCATAATATTAGAAACCATCCCATTTCAACTTTAGATATACTCCTTTATGGTTTGTCAAGCTTTAGAAATTTCTTTGTACTCTGATAGCTGATTCAGCCTTCCATGGTCTTCTAGCATTTCTGTGAAATCTCAACTACTAACTGTCAAACCGACATGGTATTCTTTCATCCATTGCCCAGACACAAAGGATGCAAAAGTCACAACTATTTCTAAATCCACAAAAAATTAGTTTACAAATTAAAGAAATTGAGATTCAAAACCTTGACTGGCAGCTATTTGTGTTCTGAAGCTCGGCACAAACACACACAAATATAGAATTTGGCCTCTCCTTTTGTCAGTCAATATGAAGTTCACTTTTTTTGACAAAGAAGAACTGCATAATCAAAACGAAATTGAGTTTTGATAGGAAAAGCTGAACCTGGGCTAAAATAATAAATTAGGTCATTTGTATGTTCTTTAAACTTTAAAATAAACAAAAGACTTCATTACAGATCATAAGGCCAGCATTAAAATTCAAAAAGCAATTTACTCTAAACACATACATATACAGTTGAGACTTGTTGTCTCCACTATTGCTGGCTCAAGTTAACCAAAGTTTATCCCACTCCCACCCAACCAAAGTTTAGACTGGTCCAAATTGAGAGAAGCTGCAGAAAACAATTCAAAGTTGATGATTTCAGATTTTTTTTCAACTTTCTGGGTAGAAAACAGTGTGTAAAATAAAGAAATCACTTGTTAAAAGCAATTTCTTCATTTTACACAATATTTTCCCAATTGTTTTTCTTGAGTGGTGTCCAAAAGCATCATTGTGTGTTAGTGGGTTAATTGAAAGTTTGGTGCATGATTTTCAAGGTTTAGCTATTTGCAAAAGAAACCAATAGGTTGACTAAAATATGCTATAAGCTTATGCTATCCTCACACTAGACCAAAATCAACAATTAATTTGTCTCGAATACTTTAACCCTTGTCATGCCGATAGAATGATATTGAAATCAAATGACTGTCACCGCTGGAAGGCCTTGTTATGGGGTCAATATTCCTTTTGAAAATTAACAATTTAACCCATTCCCTATCAGTGACTTTTAGACGCCCCAAAGAAAGAAGTTTTGGAAAACATTGTGGATAATGAAGAAATTGCTTGTTACAAGCAATTTCTTCATTTTCCACAAAGTTTTCTACCCAAAAAGTAAGAAAACCCCCGAATTTTTCATCAACTAAAATTTGTCGTCTGCAACATCTTTGAAATTGGACTAGTCTTAAATTTTGTTGGATTAAAACAACTCTGGTTTAAAAGGGACAACCAGGAGTTGTAGACCAATATCTGACTGCAGTTATGTGCAGGTGTATCTTGGTCTATACCTTCTGCCTAACTGGACTATTCCAGGTACAGCATAATAAGGGTTAAGTTTGTTACTAAGGATTAAAATGACCTTGTCCAACTGTCTTCGTTAGTCAGCAAGTCTGCTCTTGGTTGTAGCAATTTGTAATGATATTTAAATTTTTATTTTATCAAAGGTTGAACAATTTATAGATCCCTGCCCAGGCCTACCCAGCTCCAAAGGAAGTTACACTTTGTTATTAACCCTTTCCTGTTTAATCACAGATTTTTATGTCCCTTTGTTTATATATGTTGGAAAACATTGTGGAAAAGTAGAAATTGCTTGTAACAAGCAATTTTTACTTTTTCCCCAATATTTGTACAATACTGAATGATTATTTTTCAAATAAAAATCAACTTTAAATTGTCATCTGCAAAACTTTTGAAATTGGACTAGTCTAAAATTTTGTAAAATAGGAAAGGATTAAAAAGTGTTATTTTGCAAAGTTTATGGCCAGTGACATGTAACAAAAAAGTAGTTGGTTTGCAACCTAAACATCGTAACTACAGCTTTAATAAGCTGTAGTTACAATAGATTGTGACCAAACCAACAAAAATGCTAATGTAATTGTTGGAGTTCAAATTTCACTTCTAACCTTAATGATGATTTGATTGGTCAATTGATTATTTGAATGACAGCCACACTCCATTAACCCATTACCACACAGAAAGAATTTAGACTGGTCAAAGAAGTTGCAGATGACAAATTAAAGTTTATGGAATTTTGAATTGTGTCATCTTTTTGGATAGAAAACATTGTGGATAATGAAGAAATTGCTTGTGACAAGCCATTTCTTCATTTTCTACAATGTTTTTCAAAACTTTTTTCCTTGAGGGTGTCTTAAAGCGTCTCTGAGTGGGAATGGGCTAATTACTCATAATAACATCTAGTCCAAATGTCTTGCTAAGGAAGGTCCCTGATATCAAAAGCTCTTTAATGGTTCTTTTTAGAGGCTATCATTTGAAGATAATGGTTTACAAGTTAAAACTATCCAACTAAATTTATTATGAGATGTATAAAACTAAAAAAGCCTTTGGCATCTTACCGTTCGTTGTCCCTCTTTGCTTCTTGCCCATTTTATATAGTCCAATTTAGTGATTTTCTGCCCCTTGCCCCCATTGTACAAATATGGCTCAATTTCACGCCTTGCTATTTCCTGTACAGCTACTACACCACCACTTCTATATGCATCCACTAGTTTTCCCTCTTTGTTCAAACCAGCAAACTTATACAGCGGGTTTCTCTCTATCTCTTTATTTTGTTCTTGCCATGCTGAATCTGGATCTCCAGCTGGTTGTCGCTTGAAAACATTGCCCATATTTCAAGGATATTCCCTTATATTCCTGCCTTTTAATATTTTGATTATCTTCAAGTTTCCAGTAAGATTTTAGAGAATTTCATGATTATCTGTGTTGTTATCCATACGAAATCCACTCACTATTTCTAGATGATATGGTTCTTGTCAAATGATTTAACACACACAAATTTATGTAACACAACATATTGAAATGGTTGCTAAAAGATATTCTTTAAGACCTTTTTGTGGCGATTTATGTTATCCAAGTGTAATTTTATTAAAATCACTTTAAATGGATCCACCATTCACACAGTTGCTATCTAATTCCCTATTATCACTTCAGATAATTTCACTGGCAGGCTAACAATAACTAAATTCTCAAAACAAAGATCTATCACAGGAATTAAATCCTCCTACACCAAAGCGTTTTCTGACCCCTGTTTATCTGTAGAAATGTTATTGAACTGTTGTCAGAATCTGAAAAAATATTGAAAAATTGAGAAATGTTACAAACATAGAGACATAAAAACGGTGAGATAATTACAGTAATTGGAACGCAATCAATACTATCTTTCTATGGGACTGGATTTTATGCCTTTTTCCATTTAACCTTTTTATTGAACAGTAATTAAAAGTGAATAACCCTAGTGGGTCCTTTCTTCACAGATATAAAAGCAAAGGCTATGATAGTGAATTTTTTTATTATTCCAGTAGTTTAAACATTGATATATTCTATTATGATATTTTAAGAGAAAGAGTTTGCAGAATTAGTTTCAAAAGTGGTTGGTTGTAGTATGTTTGAGTAATAATAACATCTTTAACTAACAAAAAATCCCATCATTACTGGTAAAGATTACAGCACAATATTTCTGTACAGCAGAAAGACACTCTTCCTATTTTGCTATCACAACAAGTAAACATTTTTGCACAACTGAAATACTGTTTTTGATGGACTCTCTAGGTGTTACCCAGTTTGGAAAATCCAGTAGTATTTAGAGAAGTAATTCCCAGGGAGGTTCAATTTATTATTTTTCAAAACCTGTCTTCCCACCAAAAAAATGTGCATTTTTAAAACGGCTTTATACTAGGATTCTATTTAATTTCTATAACACATAAGACTCCTCTTAATTTCGAAAACACCTACTAATAAGCTGCTAAGCATAGATTTGGTCAAGGTTTAAAAAAAACATAGAGTTTTCAATTATGCAGTGAGTAATCTACCTTCTTCTTTGAGAACTCAGTATACCAGCTGTCTACCGCAGGAGTGATAAGCTATACAGTTACATATATTTAAATTTTTCATTATTATTTTAATTAGCTTTTTCATTCCATTACCAAATGACAAAAACTTTGGATTAGTTACAGACAACAATTCAAATTGCTTTAGGATAGAAAATTAAGGCCAAGATAGGGTGTGAAACAAGCAATTTCTTCTTTTTTCACAATGTTTTCCTTTATGCAATTCTCCAGGGGCGTAAAAACGCGTGATTATGTGGGAATGGGTTAAGCTTCTACTGGATCACAGAAGGTTTCAAAGATATACAAAATTTCTCATTTATTTCTTACAGGTAATAATTTTAGATGAATGTTGCTAATCTAACATTGTCCAAGTTTCTTAAATGATAATGTCTTCGGAAGTAAAATGATGTCAGAACAGTAGAAATAACAGTATTGATCTTGAAAGCTAGTTCAAATTAATTTTGTTTAATATGACTTTCAGTAGTATTTCAGTAAAACCCCAGTTGGTAGGTTTGGTTTTCTGTCATTTTTCACATCAGTAACATGTACAACTGCAACAATAAATTTGGGACATTACATGTATAGCTGATCAACAAACCTTACAGGCAAATTACTTATCATATTTCAATTAGTGAAAGAAAAATAACATTTTTCCGAACTTGTGATTGTGCTCAGCACTCTAGGATAGAAACATCCTGTATAACATTTACCTATTAAACAAAGCAGGCTAGGTGAGAGGTTATGCTTAAAAATGATTATCTGTATGAAAATTGCTATTTTGTTCACCAAAATTGGCATATCACTCTACTATGCCAACATGGACGTCCATCATCAGTACTTTCATTGCTTTGATTTTGTTTGTTGTCAGGGCTTCTGTGACTTAAGCAAATTTGAACCATATTTTTAACTAGATTCATATTCATTAGCCAAACCATATACAGTATAAAGGTCAGAGTTAGGTCTGTAAAATTAGCATATATAATTGGTTAACCCTTTCCCGTTCAAATACGGGATTTTACGTTCCTGAGAATTTAAACTTGAGAAAACATTGTGGAAAAAGAAGAAATTGCTTGTAACAAGCAATTTCTACTTTTTCCACAATATTTTCTACCACATAGGATGGTTTCATTTCAAATGGCATCCAGTTTTCATTGTTGTCTGTAACCTCTTTCAATTTGGACTAGTCTAAAATTTCAATAATCAGGAAAGGGTAAAAAAAAAAAGATCTATAGACTTTCTTACAGCAACAAGTCTAATCAAAGTGATGTCAGCACTATAATTGCTCACCACTGAACAATTGAGATATGTTGCATTGACTGTTGAATTTTACATTGTATATTTCTTTGGAAAAAGAATATCAGAACATTGTTCCCTGTGAATACCACATGTTTAAGACCATCTAGGAAAATATAACATAAAAAATAGAATAAATACTTGCACTTAAAAATGTAAGTTGAAAAAGGTTAAAACTCTACTAAAATGAAGATCAGTGTAATAAATATTTGCAAATAGGTTGATGTTGTGATCACAGATGCATATGCTTTCTTTTACAGCAATGGCAAAAGTAGAAATTAACAGAGTTCAGACAATCACTCAATTAACTTTAACCAAGAATTTCCATCGTTGCATTACTAGCCATGTTTGACATTCAGTATCTTATCGATAAATGAGCCGATACGGGTGTAATTTTGCCCCGAGGCCTAAACATGTATTGTAACAAAGTGGGGAAATTGTGGCCGTTTCAGTCAATTGGAAATGGGATAGGCTGGTTATTTATTGACTCACCCTCGTATCTCAGGGTTTCTTTTTTAAAGCCTTATAACTGCACTTGGACTTGGATTTCCAAAATTTAACAACCTTTATGTCAAACTAACTTAAAATAAAGCTTTTCTCATAAGTCCCCTAAACTGCAACGTACAGATATTTAACTTTATGATATACAACATACCTATACATATTTCTAGGAAAATATATAAGTAATAATGCAAATAGATGTAAGCAGAATGGTATGAGGGAAGTAGTTATAGAAATACAGATGTTTTCACTCCCTGTAATAAATCTTTAATCATGTATTCATCCGCACTTTTTTCAATAGACCTTCTCTCTATCAAAGATTAGTTTTGATATTTTAATTAAAAAAAATAAATAATAAGGTATATAATAAATAGAATAATCAACTTGTTATTCCAGATATGAAAAAATATTTCACTCGGATGAGTTGTTAGGCGTTAAAAAAACTCGTGCTGTGCCCTTGTTTTTTCAACGCCTAACAACGCATCCTCGTGAAATATTTTTTCATATCTAGAATAACCAGTTGATTATCCTCTATTTATTATATTCCTAGCTGTGAAACCTTGGGATTTCCCAGTGTAATAAATTTTTCTATCATCACTATCAACTTTGACTCCGAAAATCGGGAACTACTTTTATTTCATGGGGGCAAGGTCGCTCCTGGTTTATATTCATAGCTAAGATTACCAATTTTATATCTAAAATAAAGACGCATTTTGACTAAATCCTCTGCATAAAAGATCAATTATTGTAATAAGATTTCAAAACATAAGCTACATATTTTACAACTTTCTGTTGAAATAATGGCGAACAAGGTACGGTGAGAATTGCACAGCGACCTTACATTCAATTTCTTAGCTAAAAAATCAATTCAAAAAAAGTAAAATAAAAAGAAATTAACGTTCATAGCTACAACATAAAAATAACCGTTTCGTTAACAACTGGTTTTAATCAATAACTAACCTGAATGTTTGTGTTATCACTGATTGACTCAAACAAATGCACAATTTTTCCTATTGTTCAAAATTACTCTAGACCTCGAATACTGATGACACTGCAGTTAAAGTGATAGACACTCAAACCTAACTCGCATGAGCTTGTTTTGTATGCTCTAGTTAGGAGGCTGAGTGATCACAGACTGCCTATCCTATGATTCTGTCCAAGTCTAAGTCTTCAATGATGTTCGAAATATCCCGGGACCTTAAGATCGACGATAAGATTGTTGCCCTTAGATACAGTATATGTTTCGTCCAAATCAATTTTGTGCCTGACACTGCAAATCTTTAAGTGTCTTAAAAATACAAACTTTCCCTTCGAAAATTCCTTTTAAACCCTCGCTCACTTAGAAAGGCAATCAAAGATGACTATTGAAAACAAAATTTGTTGATACTAATGCATGCAGTCCCATTTGTCTGCAAGCCTGTTCTAATCTGACGAAATCTTTTGATGTCACTTTTAAGCGGGTGCGCGTTGAATGAATCTAAGAAATGGTTGATTAACAATTGGATTATAATCTTGACATCAATATCAATTTTTTTATTTAAAAGGGGTCGCGGTTAAACATCATGTATATTCTGCAAAGTGTGGCCACACCTGACTCTCCCCTTTATCTCCCAAACAGATAGGACCATATAATTATAAAGCCTTTGATCTTTAAGGCATAATAAATAAAGTTTTTTCGAAAATAAGAGATTCGTTCTTGTCTTCTGCCTTTACTTTGTGTATGTCTTTATTCTGTCCTAGAACAAAGAATTATGGTTCAGGAGAACAAATTCCCTCTCTACCAAAATTATCGATTTAATCAGTAACCATAGTCGGGCCTCACTCAATGCTGTGCATAAAAAATTAAAAACATTTTGAAAAAGAAGAATGTACTCTCATGAAAAAATGCTCTTCTTTTAATCACTATGCTTTCTATCCGTTTTTCCACTTGTAATTAGATTTATAAGAACTATGAGGTCTGCACCAATTTTTTTAGCTTAATCTATCCAAACATTGTCCTCGGGTCTTGATGTTTTCCATCCTATATAAAACCTATTTTAGAAAGAAAACCAACTTTGGTATTCATCTGCATCTTCTTTGAACTGAGAAAATTTGTCTTGCAACAGGTTCTTTTAGTAATGGAAAGCAAAAGAATGATCAGTTATTACACAATTCAAGCTTTTGAAAAACTGAATAACATCATGGTAGAGTGATAATTTTTTTCGAGAGTGAGATCGGTGCTCGGGGCAAATTACAATGTAAATCTTTCAATTTTCCAGAATTTCATAATTAATGTAGGCCATTCTACCTTACCATGTCAATTGATTAGTTTTTCTTATAACCACAGAAAAGAGAGAAAGTGAAAGTATATGTGTTTACAACTAACTTGCAAAAGCATTACCTTCCCTGTAATACATTGTCAATCTTTCATTATAAACATTTTTTTGAATTGGAAAATAGTTTTTGCTGCGCAAGCTGATATCGATGTCATAGCATTAGCTGTTTGGGCAAAATCGTCTATTTGAGATGACAGATCCGAGTACATGCCAAGCGTAATTATCCCTTTCCTGTTTTGCAAAATTTTAGACCTGTCCAAAATTCAAAGGTTTTGCAGACTAAAATTTAAAGTGGATTTAATTTGAAAAATAACCATTCAGTAGGGTAGAAAATCTTGTGATAAAAAAAGAAATTGCTTGTTACAAGCAAATTCTTCTTTTTCCACGATATTTTCTCAAGTATAAAATCACAGGGACATAAAAACCAGGGATTGTACAGGTAAGGGCTAATACTGTTAAAAAAGGGAAGAGAGTAATATGTAACCCTCGATCTAGAACAAAGGGAAATGGCTATTCTTATAAAAAACGTACTTTGAGTCGGTTATTTTACCGGACACTCTGATATGTAAAGGAAGATTCTAAGTTAATTTACATCACAGTATTCACAAATTCAAAATATGCGCACCCATTATAAGGCAGAAAAACGGCTATTGAAAATAAGGGTTTTCCTGTCCCAATATCGGAGAGCAGCGTAGATGGGACAGGTTCACCAGTCTTGGTTCCTACGAACCGTAGAATTGAACAAGGAGTTCAGATTGGGGCGGAATATGATGAATATGATTGAAATAAATTAGTAAAGATTGAAAAATAAAACTATTTTGAATATACAATAAATAGAATAATCATCTAGTTATTTTTTATATCAAAAATCTCTCACTTAAATACATTGTTATGCGTTAGAAAAACTCCTCCTTCAGACTTGTTTTCAACGCCTAACAACGCATTCTCATGAGAGATTTTTCATATAAAAAATACCATGTTTATTATCCTCTTTGTGTCATGAATTTCTGCTACAGCTCAAATCAAATACAAGATATTGTTTGGCTATCATTACATCATATTCTCAATGTATTTAGTATTATGAGTTTTGGAGAGAAAAAAAAAGACACTTTTCTTGAGCTTTTCTGGGTTCAATCACCGTGGCACCAAATATCATTTCTGACATTTGTCTCCCACCAATTGGTGGATAATCTTAAATCTAAGTTGGATCAGCACTGGTGTGAGTTATTCAAGGAACCCATGGTTAGGTGCTCTAGCCACCCAGATATGACTGAAATACTGTTAAATGTGGTGTTAATCCCGATTCAATCAAACATTCATTAATCAATTCCATTATTTTCTTCAACCCAAACCAGACTTTTAACTGAATCTCAAAGTGAGCAACTCCAACAAACAGATATTGATTATACAGATGGGTACCATGGTCCTCATTACAGATATGTCGTTTAATAATGCTGGTAGCAAATGAAGTTTTCTCGTAGACATGATAAATAATGATCAAATTACACAACATAACAATATAACTCATTACCACACAAATTTTCACTTATTTTGCACTGAAGGAAAACTACAGTCTCCAAGCAGTCTTGTTGTTAGTTACTCCCGTCATACACCTCTGCAATAGGCTACATGACAAGATTCTTGTCAAACCAAGTAATGGAAGATAATATTATTTTTTTTTTTTTTGACTTGCGAGAAAAAAAACCATTTGGACATAATAAATATGATTTTGAGATATATTATGATGTGAATTCAAACTTGATAATTTACCTGTAAACCAATAAAACACTTTTGTTTTTAAACCGTTGGAATAGCTAACGGAAAAACCTGTCATATTCATGCGACAATTTTTAAATGGAAATGATCAGTTGGGGTGTATAGAGCCACGTAATGAAATGATGACGTACTGGCAGACTATTTACTAAGCCCATTTATGCTTTCCTGTTTAAACCCGGGATTTTACGTTGTTGTGATTTTATACTTGAGAAAATCTTGTGGAAAAAGGAAAAATTGCTTATTACAAGCAATTTCTCCTTTTTCCACAATATTTTCTACCACATAGGATGGTTTCTTTTCAAATTGGAGACAATTTTTATTGTCGTCTGCAACTTCTTTCAATTTGGACCGATCTAAGATTTAGAAAAACAGGAAAGGGTTAAAGAGGTGAATGTGAATGAACCGAGTGCAAGAAAATGTAAACTTTTACCACTGGTAAATGAAACTATTTAACCCATTACCAGATGACACAAATTTAGACTGGTCCAAATTCAAAGAGGTTGCAGAGGACAATTCAGAGATGGTGAAATCTTTGAAATCAACGTCTTTTTCGGGCAGAAAACATTGTGGATAATGAAGAAATTGCTTGTAACAATCAATTTTTTCATTTTCCACAATGTTTTCCAAAGCTTTAATATTAAGAAGCGTTTCAAAGCTTCACTGTGTGGGAATGGGTTAATTTGATCACTTGCTACAGTTTTGCTCCAGCCCATGGTTGTATCATTATTGATGAAGAGTTATGTTAATGTTAAAACAGTTTTTGAGGACCCCACCCTGTTGTATCCGGGTGGACTGTTTAATCTCCAATGGTAATATTTGTCAACGAGTCAATACGGTGAACCAAACATACGGATATAATGTGACAGCGGATATAAAATGACAATGTAACCCAAACTAGGCCATATGTCTTTGCTTATCAATTTAACCCTTGTTATGATGAATTAGAATATTATACAGAATTGCATTAGTCAAAGGACTGACGGCACTGGAAGGTCATAATGAGTGTCAATATTTCTTTTGAAAATTGATTATTTAAACAACACTGATGGCAAAGGGACAAACAGGAGTTGTAGACCAAGATCAGTCTTCACTAATGTGCAGGTTGTTCTTTGTCTATCCCCCCTTCAAAACAGGAATATTCTGGGTCCAGCATTACAAGGGTTAAAAAGCAGCCTATCCTTTATGTAGATCAAAGAATGGGATAACTCTTTGAAGAATGATATAGCATTTTCAGCATATAAATGTAATAAAACAAATTAGATGAAAGATTGAATCTTCTCCACTTTTAACTCATTCCCACACAATGTTGCTTTTTGACACCTTTAAAGAAAAACACTTCGGAAAAGAATGCGAAAAAGGAGAAATTGCTTGTTGAAAGTAGTTTCTTCATTATCCACAATGTATTCAACCAAAATAGCAAAAGATTTTTGAAATATTATCAACTTTCGGCTAGTCTAAAACTTTGTTGTTTAGTAATGGGTTTTACACATAATAAGTGTGTCAGTTTTAGGTTTAATTTGATCCTGATGAAAAATGTCAATGTCAATACAGGACTTATACTCAAGCTACCAGTGATAATGTTTATTTCCGTTCCGTAGTGATAGGAATTATCAAAACAATTCATATGTGCTATGTCAAGCAAATTATGACCATCTTGAAATTTTCACTTAACCCTTTCCTGTTTTTCAACATTTTAGACCTGTCACAATTCAAAGATCTTGCAGACGACAATTAAAAGTGTGTTTTATTTGCGAAATAACCATTCAGTAGGGTAGAAAAATTGCTTGTCACAAGCAATTTCTTCTTTTTCTACATTTTATCTCTGCTATAAAATCGCAGGGCCGTAAAAACCAGGGATTAAACAGGAGAGGGTTAAGGCATATCAAACTATAAAAGAAGTTCTAACTTTGATACTTCTTAATTTATTGGTAAAAAAGACCTAAAAGATATGTTTCCTTTTACCACAAAGTGACCTGTACAACTTATTTTGTAAAGAGACTTTTTTAAAATTCTTGTCTGCAGTTGATGAAATTTTAAAGATATTTGTCATTGGGGGTAAAATCATTATGGATAATTAAGAAATTGATTGTAACAACAAATTTCTTCATCTCCACAATGTTTTCAAAAGACTTTTCTTTGGGGTGTTCCAAAGCATGATTGTGTGGGATTGGGTCAATTTGAACAAATTTAGAAAACTGATGTCTTGGTGAAAAATTAACCCTTGTCATGCTGAACCCGGAATATTCCGGTTTTGGCAGGAGGTGTAGACCAAGATCAGCCTGCACATAAGTGCAGTCTGATCTTGGTCTAAACCTCCTGCTTGTACTTTTCTTGCCATAGTTGTTTAAGAAATTGATTTCTAAAAGAAATATTGATTTTTAAATGATAAATTCGATCAGTGCTTTCAGCCCTTTGATTTGACAGCAATTCATTGAGGTAATTTAAACAGCATGACAAGGGTTAATTGAAACAGTGAAAACAGTTAGTATTAGTATATGTTCACAGGGAAGAAGTTTCATGATGTTCATGTTTGGCTAAACATAACCCAACTCTCATTTCAAAGAAGATTTTCCAGGATAACTTTCAGCAATCCACAAAATGTCACCAATCTAGATTGGCTCATTAAACTTATATCATCATTTTGTCACTGAATTGTTTAAAACTTTCATAATTTTACATATCAATCTATAAAATATTTTTGGTCTGTTACAGGCATGAATTAAACAATTAACAAATGACCAGTCCCAATTCAGAGATCTTGCAGACACCAAATTTGTGTTCATAAAATTTTATATGGTTTTGTTTTCTGAGGTAGGAAGCATTGAGGATAATGAAGAAATTTCTTGTAACTAGCAATTTCTTTATTTCCCCAAATGTTTTTTACCTTTGGGGCTTAAGAAAGAATGGTTGTGTTAGAATGGGTTTAAAATAAAACCTGTACGTTAACTGGAAAAAATTGTGTTTCAAGATGTAATTTCTCTCTTTTTTTAACCCATTACCACATCATTACACTTTTTGATGCTCTGGTGAAACATGATAATGGAAAACTTTGTTAGAAAAAGAGAGATTGCTTGTAAGAGGCCATTTCTCATTTTCTCGGAGGATCTCTCACACTTCTTGGTATTGTTGTCTGGTTATGGGTTAATTTGAATGTCCTTGACAAGGGTCTATTGCAAAAATATATTGAGTACTGATCTTTTCTGTAATACCAATGCATCCATATTGTTAAATTATAGAAATCTGTTTGAAAATACAGTATAATAATAATAATAACAATAATGATGATAATAATAACGTCTTTATTTATAGAGGCTACACATTTGGTTTCCAAATCTTTTGGGAATGAATAAAAGAAATAGAAAACACTGAATGAAAAGGAAAAATGTGTCCTCTTCCTTTACATTCAATGATTTCCCTTTCGTGCAAAGTTTGCTAAACTTCAATTTTGAACTCTTTCTGCAGGTTACCTTCGATAAATTCGAGAAATCACATTTAGGTTTTCAACACAAACACTTTAAAACACTACGGATTAATGAAGACATTTAACATCAATCTAGAATTTCTATCATTGTGTTATCAAACATTAGGAGAATTTATCAGTTACTGCACAATCCAACAATTTTATGCACTCAAGAAATTCTAAAACATGGTGGGAAAAGGATAAACGGTTTATTCCCGATTCTCCCACATTTGAAAATATCGATGAAAAATCGATACAGGTAAGGTGTGCGATAATCCCTGCCTCGGGCTAAATAACCTTTAGGTTCTGAAACCCTACTCCACGAGTGTTTTAAATAGAAATAGTGGATTTCGAATCATGAATCAACGTTCCATGTACGAGGTACCCTTCTTGATCGGAAAAGAGAAGTGAAATTATTGTGATAAAAATCTTTTCTCTTTTTCTGACAACATTTCATGTGCTTTCTGACAGTTTACCTTTCACCACACAACCACTTTATCTACTTGTCGGGAATGAATCAGAAATGGTATCGCTGATTCGCGAGCAAAACCGCTTGACTACAGCTTTATTCAAATTGTAGTTACCAGATTTTGGTTGTCATCCGACAATATGTTGTATGGATGCAGAAAAAAAAGATAACATTTCATGCATAGGCTAATCAGAAATGATTAAGCTGTAAACGTAAATTTGGGTAGAATGCCCATTTGATGTTTAACAAATTGTTCGTCCATTGTATTTCTGTGATAATAGTAAGAGTGGAAAAGGGATTAGTATGAAATTGTGTAAAGCAGAGAAACTAATGCCGATTACTTTGTTCTTTCTAGACGATACTACCTAACTTTGTCGCAAAAAGACTTCTTTATTACTGACAAACAACGTTTTGAACGGACAGACGGACGCAACAATCATTATCTACCGATACATTTTTTTAACCGTATTTCCTTTATTTGACTTAAAATAAAGTACGTCTTATTATTCAAATATCCCCAAAACTATATAGAATGGACAGGCGGACGAAATAAACATTATCTACCGATGTGTTTGTATGGAAATTACACACACACACACACACACAAACCAAGATACATTTGTTTAACCGTATTTCCTCTTAATACGCGTTGTTATTTAAAACCCCCCAAAACTATCTAGATAGAGTTTATTCCCAATTCTATTATTTTCTGAAAAGTTCATTGGCGAGATTTTTAGCTCGAACTCAGTAGTTCTAGAAGAAAACCTTATTAACATCCATATTTTTCAACACATGTATATACAAAGTATATACAAAGTTTGTAAGGAGACAATTATCTCTGTCTCGATGCGAAGCTCCATCGGCATACCGGACCAGCGTCATAGTCTCTTACAATTCTTGAACAGCACAAATCATAATGTAGATGTTAGAATGTTGGATTATAATTGTATTTACTCTTCCTTATTATGCTCGTTGCAACAAACGATCTCAAATTGGAATATAATTCGAACCTAACTGTAATCACACATTTTCCCTTACCGCCTTCTTCCAACCAGGTAAATGGTATTATTGGATTTTCAAATGTGGGAGAATCGGGAAGACACCGGATAAACTACCTGTAACAAGCAATTTCAAATTTTCTCACATTTTTACCCGTCTGGCACTTATTTCTCAATCTATACTTGTTTTGAATTGCCATCTCCAAATTCTGTAAATTTTGACCAGTCTAAAATTTTGTCAAATGGTAATGGATTAATCAATGTTAAGGTTAGAATAATATAGATATAAGCAATGATAAGATTTTGATAAAAATCTGTCTTAAAGACAGAAACAACATCTAAAATAATCCCTTCAAATACAAGGCAATGATTGTGTTAATCTGAATGTACAATATTGAAGAGATTTTGCAATGATAAGTATAAAAGTAGTATTATCAACTTTATCATGATACTTTCTGCTGTTCCTGGTCTAGGAGAGTGTATTTTAAAATTTGGCCTGTAAACTGACTAATCTACCTGGGAGAGGTTATTTTGGCGGGAAGCGGGTATGTCAGAAAATGACTTTGTAGAGCAGCAGATCCGGCTAGCTTCCAGAAAGTTGTCGAGAGACATGACAAACCTGCAGAATATTTGACCTTGAGCTATGATCTTGACCTTAAAGTTACCTGAAAATTTTGTTTCAAATGGCACATCTACTCATAAGTGTCCCAAATCAATTTGAAATCGATGCTTATATGAAGGTGATATGCATCGAACAAGATCCATTTGAACATTTGACCTTGAGCTGTGACCTTGAGTGTCAAGCTTTCTAAGAATTAGCATCTTCTAACATGGAAAAGAATCATGCCAACTTATCTCTAAATCCATCCATAAATATGGTAGAAATTTGGAAAGAAATCAACACACTAATACCGATTTGTCATAGTGACAATTTTGTTCTCACTTATGGCAAGCAAGCTCGACAAAAATTTCACCATTTGCCCCCAAAACTTTTCATGAAGCCCCGTTTCTCTATGGAGTGGCTTGACACAGGAAGTGATTAATCATTTTATCAAAGACATATTTCTCAATTACCTACTAAATGAGCTTGAATAATGAGGTCCAATCAAATTCAATGTAATAGCAATAAAGATTAGGAAAATAATTTTACTTAAATGCCTCCTTATGATTCCCTGATATAGCCATAAATTGAAACAAAGAAAGGAAAAAGGACTTGTATAAATGTAATAGGTTTCATTTGATTTTACCTATTTCAGAGATACTCACCCTTATGGTCAAATGGATTGATAAACAAAAATCAAACCATCCTTTGTGGCAGAAAATATTGTGGAAAAACAAGAAATTGCTTGTTACAATCAATTTCTCCTTTTTCTACAATGTTTTCTTAAATATAAGATCATAGCTATGTAAAACCCTGGGTATGTACAGGAAAGGGTTAAAGTTACTTTCAAACACAATTTTCTCCAAAATATATCTGATGCTTTAACCCATTACCACATGACAAGATTTCAGACTGGTCCAAATTGAAAGAAGTTGCAGACAACAATTTAAATGGTCCAAATTGAAAGAAGTTGCAGACGACAATTTAAAGTGTATGAAATTCTAGATTTTTTCAGCATTCTGGGTAGAAAACATTGTGGAAAATCATCAATTTCTTCATTTCAAACAATTATTTCCAGATAATTCTTCTTGAGGGGCATCCAAAAAAGCATCATTGTGTGGGATTGAGTATGGAAAATAGGATTATTAATATCATTTAAATTTCTTAAACAAATAAAGAATGGGTATTATATATTTTCTGAAGGTTTAACATTTCAATTCAACAATTTACAAGGTCATCATAGGGTCTTTATAAAAGTATCATGGTATATTTTTATTTGTTCTTAACACTTGGCATTGTGAACCTGGAATATTCAGGTTTCAACGGAATGTATAGACAAAGATCAGACTGCACATAAGTGTCTGTCCTTTTGAAACCAGAGTTGTTTATGAAATTAATGTTCAAAAAACGTAATGACAACTGAACAACAAGTATTAACAGTGCTTCCGGTCCTTTGATTTTTATACAATTCTGAAAAAGATTTTATTCAGCATGACAAGGGTTAATGATCTTATCACATTCTCACACAAGTCCACCTTTTTACACTCCTCAAGAAAAAAAGGTTTGGAGAACATGGTAGGAAATGAAGAAATTATTTGTTAATAGCAATTTCTTCATTATCTGCAATGCTTTCTAACCCAGAAAGATTTCAAAAATTCATCATCTAAAAAATTTTCTTCAACCTTTATTTCAGTTTAGTTCACTATCAAGACTTTGGTTATATAAAACATTTGTTGGTGTCTTCTTATGTTAGTTTGCCAACAATAGTATGTTTGGCTGATCTAAATTGAAGGAAGTTGCAGACAGCATTTATATCTCATTTCCACACAATCCTGTTTTTCGGCGCCCCTCAAGAAAAGATCTTTTGGAAATCATAGTGATGGCTTGAAATTGTTCAAGGAAATTAATATCCCAAATTTTTTCCTACATCCATCCCCCCACTTTTTTTCTTTAAATTTTGTCGAAATATTGTCGTCTTTGACTTCTTTGAATTTTGACTAGTCTAAAATTTTGCCATCTGGTAATGGGTTGAAAAGAGAAATTTTTCTAACTTATTTATTTTTTTTTATTCCATAATGATTAAATAAAAATTTAGAGCAAAACTATGGATATATAATGTTTATTTTCTTTCTATTAATTTTGTTTGTTTTATTATTTCCATTCTTTCACTCTAGCATTTATTGTAAAAAGCTACTTCAATATTTTGAAATGTTGACAATTTATGGTGACTAAGGAGTGTTTTAAAACTCTGGTCAATATTGGTTTATTTACACAGCAGAGAACCAACTCTGATAGAATAATCTTTCAACTTTGATAAATCTGCAACTGCAGGACACCATTTACCCTGTTTCCTGACAAGAAAATTTAAGATTAGCCCAAATTCATAGAAGTTGCAGACAACAATTTCAACTTCATGAATTTTTTTTTCTTCTGTCTTTCAGGCGATCAAGCATTGTGGGCAATTATATTACTTTTTACAAATTGAATTTCTTACTTTTCTCAAGTTTTTCTCAAGTTTTTCCAAAGCTCTACATTGAGAGTCGAAAAAGTGGGATACTTTTGGTATGGATTAAGCAGCAGCACACAATATCATATGGTCTTTTATTATATACCTATAAATGATATGAATTAAAATCTGGCTATCTAATACAACACGACAGAAAAAAAAATCGATATTCGGCGTGTACCAAAAAACCGTATTCGTCGAGTACACCCCTTTTTGTGTATTGACGTTCGTTTTTTTTTTTTTTTTTTTTTGAAAGTTTGTTATTTCTTAATCATTTAATGTCATGTCCTAAAAGGTATATAATAAAAGGAATATTACAACAGTGTCTTTTTCTATTTGTTGTTATCGTGTTCTCGAATCGTGTGTAAGTATTTTTTATTGGATTCGACCTGCGGTCTCATCCAATAAAAAATACCTACACACGATTCTCGAACACAATAACAACGCACAGAAAAAGACACTGTTGTAATATTCCCTATATATTAAAAGAATCAAAATTTGACAGATGCAAAGAATACAATGTACTAACCCTTTCCTGTACAAACCAAGGATTTTCCCTCACTGTGATTTCATACTTTAGAAAAAAATGTAGAAAAAGAAGAAATTGCTTTTATTCTCCAAGTCTCATAAGCCTGGCCCTACCATGCCGGAATTTTTTTTGCAAAACATTCTTGCCAAATTTAATCCAAATTTGCCAAATGGTTAAAGAGCAGAAGATTTTTCAAGAATCATTTCAAGATTTCTGCCATGCTCTCATTCTTTTGAGAATATTAAAATTTCAAAGGGACATTCTTGCCCAATTTGGCCGCATGGTTTAGGAGAAGAAGATTTCAAAGAATTATTTCATGATTTCTCTAAATCAGATAAGCCCGGCCCTGCCAAGTCCACATTTTTTTTTTAGAGAATCAAAATTTCACAAACAAGTTTTATAAAGGGTAACCAAAGGGACATTCCTGCCAAGTCTGTCAGAATTGGCTGCATGGTTTAGGAGGAGAAGATAATAGAATAAATTATTCCATGACTTCTCTGAGACAGATAAGTCTGGCCCTGCCATGCCCACATTTTTTCAAAAATCAAAATGTCACAAACAAGTTTTGAAAAGGGATACCCTGCAAAATTGGTTCAAATTCGCCGAATGGTATAGGTGGAGAAAAATTTTAAAGAATTTTTCCATGATTTCTGTAAGTCTGATAAACTCTGCCTTGCCAAACGGATTTTTTTTGAAAATCAAAATTTCACAAATAAGTTTTGGAAAGGGTCACATAAGGAATATTCCTGCCAATTTTGGTCCTAATTGACCCAGTGGCTTAGGAGGAAAAGATGTTTAAAGAATTATTCAATGATTTCTGATAAGTCTGATAAGCCAGGCTCTGCATTTTTGCAAATCAAAATTACAAATTTTTGAAAAAGCTTACCAAAGGATCATTCCTGCAAAGTTTGGTCTAACTTGGCCCAGTGGTTTAGGAGGAGAAGATGTTTAAAGAAATTGTTGACAACAGACGACGCCTCTGGATGGCAGACAATAGACTGAGTGATTCTAAAATCTCCCCTCGAGCATGTCGTACTCTGGTGAGCTTAAAATGGGAAAGGGTTAAGTTGTGTTCTATTTTATATCATATGATAACACTGACAATGCACCTAATCATGTTTCAGTCTTTGCAACTTCTAGTTCCCCCGCATTTACCAATATATACAATTGCACAAGCACACAGGAAAGACTGAGTTAAACAAGTGTGTTGCTTCCTTAAACCTTTACTGTGTTGCAAGTAATAGACCTATCTGAATTCAAAGGTTTTTGCAAACAAAATTTAAAAGTTTATTTTATATGAAAACAATTTTTCAGTAGGGTAGAAAATATAGAGGAAAAAGAAGAAATTGCTTGTTACAAGCTATTTCTTTTTTTTCACAATGTTCTCACATATAAAACTCTAAAGATTGAACAAAAACATTGTAGAAAATGTAGAAATTGCTTGTTTCAAAAAGGAAAAATGGTTACAAGTTTTTATCAACTTGAAATAACTTGACTCTACTTCAGGCTCCTTTTTGAAAATATGTTTCATTACTTCATGTAATATTGCCATAAATCATAGACCATTACCAGATGATAACTTTTAACCAATTACCATATGGCAAAATTTCAGACTGATCCAAATTGATAAGAATTTTCAGAAGACAATAGATAATAATAATAGATAACAAGTTGGCTAATTGTCACAAGATGCGCCCGTCACACTGCTGGATATTGACTGGGGAAAGGGATTAAAATTTAAGTCTAAAATCAAGAAAGGGTAACAATTCACATTGATAACTTATGGTTCTGGTGTTTTTTCTTGTTATCATGAGGTTTTGAAAACCATAAGCTGTTACACTATAAGAGATTTGAAAAAAAGATATGTTCCTTGATGATATCTAACCCAACCCCCCCCCCCCCAATAAAGTTTGGTGATGATAGCTATTATACTTTCAGAGATATGCTCCGGACAAAATCCAAGTATGAAAAACAACAAAGGGGAAAAACTAAAAAAAAATAGGAAAGGTAGAGTTATGGTTCTTGTGCACTGCCCTTTCCCTTGATGACATCTACCAACCCATAGAGATTCATGGTCAAAGCTATTATACTTTCAGAGATATGCTCCGGACAAAATCCAAGTATTAGAAAGACAAAGCTAAAATACTTTCAGAGATATGCTCCAGACAAAATCCAAGTATGAAAACGACAAAGGGGAATAACTCGTAAAATAAGCTAGGTAGAGTTATGGTTCTTGGACACTGCACTTCCTCTTGATAATATCTACCCATTCATAAAGTTTCATGATCATGCTATTATACTTTCAGACAAATGCATCGAACAAAATCCAAGTACTAAAACAACAAAGGGGAATAACTCAAAAATTTAGGCAAGGTAGAGTTATGGTTCTTGTGCACTGCACTTCCCCTTGATGACATCTACCCACCCATAAAGTTTCATGATCATAGCTATTATACTTTCAGAGATATGCTCCGGACAAAATCCAAGTATGTAAAACAACAAAGGGGAATATCTAAAAATATAGGTAAGGTAGAGTTAACCCATTACCAGACAGCAAAATTTTAGACTGGCTCAAATTCAAAGAAGTTGCAGACGACAGTATAAACTGTATGGAATTTTGGATTTTTTCAACTTTCTGGGTAGAAAACATTGTGGAAAATGAAGAAATTGCTTAGATCCAGCAATTTCTTAATTTTCCACAATGTTTTCTAAAGATTTTACCTTGGGGGCGTCTAAAAGCATCATTGAGTTGGAATGGGTTAAGGTCTTGTGCACTGCACTCTGTAATCATGAGAGCAATATAAGTGCCCTTTTTCAAGTCAATCGGACTTAAGGAGGTGATAGAATTATGCTCTGGAAAAAGAAGTGGACGGCGACCGGACATTGGACAGCGGACACCACAGATGATCCCATAATAAGTTTTGTCTTTGAAAGGCGTATAATAAAGTTTATGAAATATTAGATTTATTCAACTTTCTGGGTAGACAACATTGTGGAAATTGAAGAAATTGCTTTTTGCAAGCAATTTCTTCATTTTACATCATGTTTTCCCAATTGTTTTTCTTGAGGTGCGTCAAAAAGTGTCATTGAGTGGGAATGGGTTAAGACTAGTCAAACTTGAAATAATTCACAGCTTGTAAACATTTGATGGGTGGATGGAAAACATGGTGTGAAGAAGAAATGGCTTGTAACAATCGTATTATCCATTTCTTATTTTCTCAGTGTTGTCTACAACTGTACATTCTTAGAGCACAAAAATGCTTGAATTAAGTATGGTTGTGACAGTATAATTGTGGTGCACCAATTCATGCCTCCTATCAATTTCCTTCCCAATACAACCACATTTCTCAGATGGCAAAATTTTAGATAAGTCAAAATTGAACGACAATTTTCAGTTTATGATTTTTTTTGTATTTTTGTAACTTTCTCTGTAGATTTTAGGTTTATGATTTTTTTTGTATTTTTGTAACTTTCTCTGTAGAAAACATTATGTAAAATGAAGAAATTACATGATATAAAGCAATTTCTTCATTTTACACAATGTTTTCCCAATTGTTTTTCTTTTGGATGGTATGTGGGGCTCAAAAGTGCCATTGTGTGAGATTGAGTTAAACCTGACCATCCAGCATCCAGCATCTCTTCCATCTGTTTCCAACTTCTACTTTCCCCCTTTGCTGAGAGGAAAATCATCTATGACTGTTTCAAATGTCAGGAAGAAAGTTGATCATGCTGGGCCCAGGATTGAGAATAAAGCGTGTTACCAACTGAGCTTAGTGGCCCATATGTATCTGTGAAAATCACGCTTTAGATAAGTGACTTTTCATTGTGAGCTTTTGAGTGATTAAAGATGGGCTCATACAGTACAGAGAATTTTGAAAAACATTTTGAATGGTAGCCATTAAAGGAGCTTCTGAATTTCTTTCAATTATTGTCAGACTCTTTATTCCTTTGACATATATTAAACATTGAAAATTATAAAGTCAGAAATTTCAATGGTAGAGTAAAATGAAATTGGGTGTCTTGAGTTTAGGAAAACCTGTGCAAGCTAGATACAAAAGACTCTTTGAATGGATAAATCTACCCTAGTGAGAATTTTAATGGAACTGGTCAAGCCATTGGGAACATCACTCAAAATGGCTATTCCCATCAAAGTTTCAAAGTTTTATTATCGACAACCCCCCCCCCACACACACACACACATGTGTGCAGTCTTATATTAGTCTACACCAGCTGCTTGTGCTGTATAGATCAGAATTTTTCCATAAGATTAATTTCTAAACTAAATATTGGCCCTGAAAAGCAGACCAACAGTGACATCAGCCCACTGATTTTAATGCATTTCTGAAGAAGGATTTTATTCAGCATGACAAGGGTTAAAATACCAACTCTGATTCCATCTTTAGATACCTTCAGCATTTTGTTCCAAGAAAAGATTAAAAGAGATAAAAGGGTTGACAATCAGCTGTCAATTTTTAAATAAGATCATAATTACCTTCATAGAATGGATTCCTACTAACTCAATGTCCCAATAGAACAACTTCAAAAAGTGTATTGACTGTGCGGTCTGATTGTATGTGAAAAACTGATAATTTTATCTTGGCCGATATCCAAACATAGAGTCCTGTAGAAATTATTAAAAGGTGACATGGTACTTATAACCACTATGTAAATGAATAGGTCAAACACGGTTTGAATGTCAACTGATTGAAATCTACAGCAGACGACAAATTTTTGATTGCTAACAAAAGACAGGAAGACAGATACAAGTAAATGTATTGAAGAAATGAAATGCAAAAACATTCTAGTCCTTTACCATATACCTTGTTTTTTTTCACACCAAAGAAGAGAAATATAGAGTTAAAATGTGCATGAAAAATAATTTCTTTTTTTTTTTTCTTTTCTAATTTTTTTTACAGAATATGGTACAAAACACTTAAGTGCACATTAGTATGCTGTAGTGAACTCCTTCAAGTAAGGCCTCTCTGTAAATTTTTTATGTCTTGTTATTGTTCTTGTTCCTTAGCCCATTCCCAGACGTCAAAATTTTAGACCAGTCACAATTGAAAGGAGTTGCAGACAACAATTCTAACTTAATAATTTTTTTATTTTTACTTTTGGGGTAGAAAAAATTGTTGATAATGGATAAATTGCTTGTAACAAGCAATTTCTTCGTTATCCATAATGTTTTCCAAAGCTTTTTTTCTTAGGGGCATCTAAAAGCCTCATTGAGTGAGAATGGATTAAAACTTGTTTAGGATATGAGAAAAATATAAAATAAAAGCTTGAAGCTTATCAACCAACAATAGATTTTTTGACTGGTCCAATAATGTAAATGGAAGATTTAGTGCCAATTTGGGATGAAAACTTTATAAAGCAGTTTTCCTGTTATATCACAGCAATACTTCTCCTGCGAGTCAAAATGCTGAATTGTGTAGTATCATATTGAAATTTAAACCATTCCCACACAATGACGCTTTTTAACACTTCTAAATATGAAAGCTTTGGAAAACATTGTGTAAAATGTAGAAATTGCTTGTTACAAGCAATTTCTTTATTATCCACAATATTTTCTACCCCAAAAGACAAACATTTTTTAAGATTTTATAAACTTAAATTTATCGTCTGCAACATCTTTGAATTTGACAGGTCTAAAATTTTATCGAATCTAGTGGGAATGGGTTGAACTTCTAATGAAGATCTTAAAACAACAGTCCAGATAAAAATGCTACAATAACCGTCAGGTAAAAGAATTGAGGGATTTGGCTTAAAGAGTTTAGCCAATTACCAGAATGCAAAATTTCAAGATGTTACAGACAAGAAATTAAAGTTGGTGATTTTTTTTCCTGTTTGGAGTAGAAAACATTGTGGATAATAAAGAAATTGCTTGTGACAAGCAATTTTTTTATTATCCACAATATTTTCGAATCTTTTTTTGTGTGTGTTGGGGTGTCAAAAAGTGTCACTGTGTGGGAAGGGGTTGAAATAGGGTTTTCAATTGGGGAGTTTTTGATGTAAATGTAAAATCTGAGTTCTCCTCTTTGAATCATTCAAAGGTGTAAGAGAACAAAAAATACAGCTCTGTCATGAATGGCCATTTCAACTGCAACTTTTATTACTGACTCATCTGAACAAAATTTATGCAAGCCTGGTCTTTTTCCATCAACAAAAATTGCTAGCGAAAAACATTTCTTCATTTTCCACAACGTTTTCAAAAGCTTTTTCTCAGAGGATTCAAAAAGAGGGATTGTCTGTAAATGCATCAAGTCATGCAACCTTCTAATTCATTTTATCTTAAATATCCCATGGCAGATTTCTAGCTAGCAAAGCATCAGCTTCAGTAAACAGACAAAATTTTGAGGCCTCATCAAATGTCAACAAGTGCAAACTGCCACTGGAGGCTTAACCACTAGTTCCATTGAATGCATACTCCATAAAAAGTAGTTCTAATGGGTCTTATCAGAGTTTTCACTACGGGCACTGCTTTGTTTGGCCATGTGAATTATCTTTATTCAAATTGTAGAAGACTCCCTCAAAAACATGCTATTTAACCCTTTCCCACTCAATCCCACTTTTTTATCATCTTGTAACAAGCAATTTCTTTGATGTCCACGATGTTTTCTACCCTACAAGGCAAGGATTTTCTAACTTTAACTGAGTTGAATTTATTTATCATAACAACCTTTGAAAAAGAAGATAATGTAAAAAAAATTATGCTTTGCTAGCTTACAGTACTTTCAATACTTTGGTCTAAAATATCCTGTGGAAGATTTTTTGACAGGCAATTATAATGAGTATTTGTTTTGTTAGATACTGCAAACAGCTCTATGACCATTTCATAGCCATTGAACAGAATAGATCATGTTGCACTAACGATCTCTCTTTTAAATTACTTCAAAGATCAATTATATGATTTCTATTGACCAACTGTTACTAAGTTTATATCATAACAAAAAACAAACTAAAAGAATGTTTGCCATACTCCTTGAAAATATGGTTTAGTGAATTTTAGCAATAATCGTATGTTAACCTTTGTCATGCTGATCCCGGAATATTCCTGCTTTGGCGGTAGGTATAATCTGGTCAAAGTCTAAACCATCTGCTCAAAATTATGATTTCATAATTAATAATGGCATTGATAAACAAAAAATAATGACCCACAATATTAGGCTTTCTAGGTTTTTAGGCCTATGTTTTTAATGCAATTCAGAACAAACGATTCTATGCAGCATGACAAGGGTTAATGATTACCAAATGACAGAATTTTGTATTGGTCCAATTTGAAATTAGACATTGTCACAAAGCGGACTAATACCCCCAAACAGCACTTGTCCATGTACAAGTGCTACCTCCCACGGGCCATAAGAAAAACAGACTTTTTAATTAAAGGGCCATAATTCAGTCAAAAATCAATGGACCATTACCAAAATAACCAAAATAGGATATGCACATGTCTGACTTATACCGAGTCTATCTGTGAAATTTGAATCAAATCCATCCAACAGTTGCTGAGAAATTAAGCAGACACGATTTTTCACTAAAGGGCCATAACTCCGTCAAAAATCAATTGAACAAAATGGAATATGATATATAATTAACTGCAGGCACCTTTTTGATTGCTCTAAAATTGGAGAATACATGTGACAATTTTTGGTATAGTTCTCTCTCTTTTTCTCCTCTCTCTCTTTCTCTCCCCCTCTCTTTTCTACAGGTATAAAGTAAACTATTGGTTGGCACAGAGTTGCTGTAGATGCATATTTAATGTATATGAACTTGCAGGGGCTCTTGGTCACACCATCAATGTAGAAGTGTCTCTTATAATTCTTATACTGAATGGCTTCCGACAACTGTCTTTCACCAATGAGTGGATAATTGTATATCTAAGTGGGATAGCAGCTGGAGGCTAGGAAAGGATGTAGTAGTACTGGTGTGAGAAACACGAGGAATCCATTTAAAGGTGCTCCAGCTGCAGTGATATGACTGAAATACTGAAAAAGCGGCATTAAACCCTATTCAATCAATCAATCAATGTACTGTTTGGCCATGTATTTTTACGTATTAGGTTGTCTATATTACCTTGTTGCATATTTTAATGTATGTACATGGATGAGATTCAAATAAAGTATTAAATCTTTCAAATTGAATTCACTATAAGTTGTTGTCTGCAACTTCTTTCAGTTGGATAAGTCTGAATTTTGAAAATCAGGAAAGGGTTAAAAGATAAAAGATAGGATTAGTGTTTCCAGCGATTTCTCCTTTCCCACAACACTTTCCGTGATCATATTTCTTCCGGGTGTAAAAGCACCAATATATCAGTTTAAGAAAAAATGAGCATTTTCTCTATTTTAGTATTGAAATATTGTTTTGCTCTTACCCCTTGTCATGCTGAACTCAGAATATTCCTGATTATGAAGGAGGCATTGTGAAAGATCAGCCTGCAAATATGTGCAGTCTGATCTTAGTTTATGCCACCCATTTGTCCCCTTAATCCATAGCTCCAAGGAGATATTTATCTACCGTTAACCCATTTCCACACAATGATGCTTTTTGATGCCCTTGAAGGTAAAAGCATTGTAAAACATTGTGGAAAATGTAAAAATTGCTTGTAACAAGCAATTTTTTCATTATCTACAATGTTTTTACTCCAAAAGACAAAGATTTTTTCATCAACTGAAAGTTGTCATCTTCAAATACTTTTAATTTGGACCAGTCTAAAATTTTGTTGTGTGGTTAAGGCCCTCTAGTGCTTTCATCCTTTTGATTTTAGAGCAATTTAAGGAAGGATTTTATTCACCATGACATGGGTTGATATTTTATTTGAATAATATTTGGATGGATTGCTTTCCTACTGTATACTCATGAAATTTCTAAGGTTCATTCTTATTGATTTGATAACTTCAAAAAATTATATGATTGTCAACAAAATTTTCTGAAAATACTTAACCCTTGTCATGCTGAATAAAATCCCTTACAGAATTCCATCAAAATCAAAAGCACTGAAGGCACTAATTATTGGTTAATATTCATTATGAAAATTAATCTTACAAACAGTTATGGCTTAAAAGAGACTAGCAGTTGGTGTAGACTAAGATTAACCCTTTCCTGTACAATCCATTGTTTTCACCTCCCAGTGAATTTATACTTGAAGAAACATTGTGGGGAAAATGAAGAAATTGCTTGTTACAAGCAATTTCTTCTTTTCCCACAATATTTTCTAACCTGTAGGTTCGTAAATTTTCAAATTGCACCCACTTTTGATTGTTGTCTGCAACTTCTTTCAAATTGGTCTAAAATTTTGAAAAATTGGAAAGGTTTAAACTGCACACAAACCTCCTTTCAAAGCAGGAATAGTCCAGGTTCAGCATAATAGATTGAGTTCACAATAACACTTTTCAGGCTACATATTAATTTGAACGATACCAGGTTCTAAAAATGTTGCATTTATATGTCATAGTGACAACCTTTAATAAAAGTGAATCAAAAAGCAATTTTGACTTTAAAAACATGAAAAGTTCTCATGATCTATACCCAAAAGACAAATATACATTAATTTTTTGGCGAAACATTTAATTTCAAAGGTTTTGAATATTGTTTCATTATAAAAGTTGTATTAGCATTTTTCTGAAGTCAATTATAAAACAATATTTTACTTCAATAGATATTTCACTATAGTATTCTAACAAAGAATTCCTGTTTTCTCACAATGTTTTATACTATAATAATGGAAATTATATTTGAATTTACATATCTAAAAAAAAAAAAAAAATTTAGATCTGTCTAAATTTTTTTATAGGGTTGCCAGAATTGGGCATAGAGTATTCATTTTAAATTTTGTGGGGTATCTTTAAAAGAAACTTACAATTCTTGACAAAAAGTCCTAAACCAATCCTCTTCTTATAAACTACTGTTATCTACCAAGATTCTGAATGTTCAAAATGTAATCAATAAGAAAATTAAATATGCTCCAAAAAGAGATCTTTATGAGACTTCCAGTCTCTCCACTATACTTGGACTGATTTAACAAGCTTAACCCTGGTGACATAAACGATTTTCCAATAAGCCATAGACTGAGTTACTGCCCTTTACCCAAGTTGTATACAGTTTTAACCCATTCCCACACAATGGCACATTTTGAGGTCTTTCATGAAAAATTGATTCAGAATAGTTTACAGAACGTATGCAATCAAAAAAGTTTTCTAATAAAAAAACCTCAATAAGATTGTAAATAAATATTCTTTAAAGATTCATGGGAACACAGCATTCTCTCTTCTCTAATGATCAGACTACAATGTCTTCTTCCCTAGATGGCAAAGATTTTATCCAATAGTCACTCAATGATGCTTTTACGTGCCCCGAAGAGAAAAGCTTTGGAAAACATTGTCACAAGCATTTTTTTATTTTCCACAATATTTTCAAAAGTTTTCATCTTAGGGCATTACTAAAGGTTTTTTTTTTTTATTTAACCCATTCCAACACAGCAAAATTTTAGACTGGTCCAAATTGAAAGAAGCTGCAGACGACAATTTCAAGTTGATGGAATTTTGAATTTTTCCGTCTTTTTGGATAGAAAACATTGTGGATAATGAAGAAATTGCTTGATACAAGCAATTTCTTCATTTTCCACAATGTTTTCCAAAGCTTTTTTGTTGAGGGGCGTAAAAAGGAGGGATTGAGTTGGAATGGGTTAAGGGTGTTACAAAGTTTCTTCGGTTTGGAATGCTTTAACTGGTAAATAGAAATGTAATAGGGCATAGTCATGTATATTCTGTACTTTGCTAAATTGTTTGTTGTATTCTTACATTTTCAAACATCAAGGGTCAATGGTCATGTAAGATCATTGTAAAGTGGTGAAATTTAGGTCCTCTTAAATGTTTAATCTTTCAATTAATCCAATTAAGAAGTTAATCTTCCTTACCTAGGTATTGATCTCTTGTTTATGTAAAATAGAACTTGACCTATAGAACAGAAGTATTCATTCTTTGATCTCACTTCTTACCTGGTTGATCTCACTTCTTACCTGGTAAACTGTTCTAGCACAGTGTCCTAATGTCTTGCATATGACCAATGCCTACAAGATATTGCTCTGGTGGGGAAAAATCAACAGAAAATATGCACTTGATTTCTTTATGTTAAATACCAAATCTTTTGATGTATTTTTCCTAATAAACACTAAACTGTTGAATCACTGGCCAGGTCCAGGTCCACGACAAGGTAGTTTGACTGAGGTAATTCACAATATTATTTTGATTATTGTTGACTACTTAAACATCACAACTATAGCTTTGATAGTCAGTATTTGTGATGCTTAGGACACCAAAATTAATAAACAGGAGGGCTAGAATAGCCCTAAATTACTCACCTGGCTAATTTATTATGATAAAAACAAAACTTGAAAGAACACAGGAATGTTTGACTTTGAGCTATCACATTGAGGTTATCTGAAAATTTCTTTCAAGTGGCACATCTACCCACTATAAAGCTTGATTAGAACATTTTATTTTTAGCAACCAAAAATGGTCTTCACAAATATGGACTAAGACATATACACCGACTCATCATAGTGACAACTTTCGACTTGCTCACTACAAGTAGGCTTGGCAAAAAGAAAGTAATTATAATCTTAGAAGTTGTCCTGTTTGTTAAACACTGGAGATTAGTTGTTGAACCAAACCAATGACACACCATGATTGAAGATTAGATGTCTGAAGCATTCCCAACAGCGCTATGGTGGCAGCCCTGATGTACTAACATACACACACCACAGTAATAGCCAGAGGCTTAAACAGCAACATCTCATTGGATCAAATAGGTCACTGGAGTGTCTAGTCTTACTGGTTCCAATCCCTACTTTTGATGTTTACAAATTTTTGAAGTCAAATTAGCCTCGCCCTGCCACACACATATTTGAGGGTCAATTAAAATTTGCGAACAAGTTTTAAGAAGGGTTATCCAAGAATTATTCATGCCAAGTTTGGTTGAATTTGACCCAGTGGTTACTGAGGAAAAGATGTTATAGGATTTCTAAGTTAAAAAATGCCCCGCCCTAACACGCACATAAAGCTTAAGTTTTTTTCTACGCCTTGCGTAATCAAACAACTTTACACTTAAACCCCCTATCATTGAATTGCAAGTTTGCTGTTTACAGACTGTGCCCATGGCAGCCACAGCACATTGGCTTATAACCCTCACAGGTACCAATTTATACACCTGGGTGGAAAGGAGCTTTGTGGAATAAGTTTTTTGCTCAGAACAATTCCCATGGTCAAGGGCTTATTCGAACCAGGGACTCTCTGATCCCGAGTTCTGCATCCTACAACTAGACCATGGAGCTCCAAAATATTTGGGGGGGGGGGGTCAATCAGAATTTCACCAACAGCTTCTAAGAAGGGTCACCCAACTTGGGCAAGGGACATTCATGCCAAGTTTGTTTAAAATTGGCCAAGTGGTTGCTGAGGAGAAGATGATTAAAGATTTCATAGTTTAAAACTGCCCGGCCTTTCCATGCCCTTATTTTGGGATCAATCAAATTTTCGTGAACAACTTTGAGAAGGGTCACCAAAGGAACATTTCTGCCAAGTTTGGTTGAAATCCATCCAGTGGTTACTGAAGAGCAGATGTTTAAAGAATTGTTGACAACATCCGACTGATGACGTATTACTGTTGTGCTCAGGTGAGCTAAAAAGTTTAACAATTTCACTTCTAGTACAAAGAATTATTTTATCATTTCATGTTTTTCAATATTTTAGACTTGTTCAATTTGAAAGAAGTTGCAGATGACTTCTTTTCCCACAATATTTTCTCATGTATAAAATCACAGGGACATGAAAACTAGGTCACAAGGTCAAATCTTAGAGAAAATTTATGTTCAATCAGGAGGCCACATTTTTTGTTCAGACATTTTGATATTTGGTCAAAAAGTTTGTTTCCATTTAATCTAAGTCAAATTCAATACTGATTCACATGAATTAAAAATAGATCACAAGGTCAAATATTGGAAAAAACCTTGTCAGAATTCTAAAGGAAACTTATTCACTCAAATGTCTTGGTATTTGGTCAGAATGTTTTCTTACATAAAATCCAAAGCATGCGCAATATTTGGTCACCTAGGGTCAAATACTAGGTCAAGCCTTAAAATATCTTGTGTGTGCACTAGAGGACACTTTTTTGGTTCAAATGCTTTGATATTGGTCCTAGTGGTTGCCTCCATGAAATCTCTGTCAGAATTTCTATTGGGTCACATGGGGTTAATACCTTGATCACTAGACCAATTCTCAAAAAAACTTGTGTTCACTGTAGAGGCCAAAAGTCAGACAGTTGGTCTCCATGAAATCTCAGTAAACTTTGATGAAGTGTCACATAAAGTCAAGAAAAAGGTCACTATGTAAAATCTTAGAAAAATCTTGTGTGCACTGTAGAGAAATAGTTTTTTTGCGCAAATGTCTTTATATTTGGTCAGAGTATTTTGTCGTCATGAAATAGAGTTCAAATTCGATATTGAGTCACATAGGGTCAAAATGAGGTTACTTTGTAAAATCTTAGAAAACTCTCTCATGCATTTTAGAGGCCATAGTATAAATTGATATGGCTCATAATTATGAATTAATATTTTTTTTCAAAATATGTGGTTCTGTTAAATCTAGATCAAGTTTGATATTTGGTCACATTGGGTAAAAACTAGGTCACTAGGATAAATGATAGAAAACTTTGTGTGCACTTTTGAGGCAACAATTTTGGCTCAAATGTCTTGAACCTTGGTAAAAATGTTTTTCTCCATGAAATCACATTTTAATTAACATTTAGTCACTGGGTCAAATCTTAGAAAAAGCCTTGTGTTAACTTCAGAGGCCATATTTTGGACTCAAATGTCTTGATATTTGTTCACTATGTTTGCGTCAATAAAATCTTAATCAAACTTGATATTTGATCACATGGGTTAAAAATTAGGTCATTGGGTAAAACATCAAGAAACTATTGTTCCTCTCTTATGACCACATATTTGGTTCAAATGTCCTCCTATTAGGTCAATATGTCTGTGTCCAGCAAGCATTTGATATTTGGATTTAATTCAATATTTAGTTCATTAACCTAAATTTTATAAAAACCTTCCTTGCAATGTATGTGCTACTTTTTCAAGCACAAAAAACCTGAAACTTTGTAAGAGTATCTTTTTGTTTCTGATTTCTTATACAATGTCCCTCTTGTTTCATTGCCAGCAGGAACAATCCTAGAGAGCTTTTATTTTTAAAACTATTTGGCTCATGAAGACTTCTGTCCAATGAACATTTCTCTTCTAATAATTTCTTGAGTCACTTCAATTATTGAGTACGGTAAAACAAATTAACGTTGATTATCCGTACCTATGTTTTACCCTTGTCATGCTGAACCCGGAATATTCTGTTTTTTGGCAGGAGGTGCAGACTAAGATCAGACTGCACATAAGTGCAGTCTGATCTTTGCCTACACCCTGCTTGTACTTTTCCTGCCAGAGTAGTTAATAAAAATGATTTTCAAAAGAAATATTGATTATTGAACAACAAGCACTATCAGTGCTCTCAGCTTTTTGGTCTTAATGCAATTCAGTACAGGATTTTAGACAGTATGACAAGGGTTAATAAATTACCTATAAACCTTTCAAAATCAAAATATAAAAAGCCATGTTTATATCATTGCCAAAATACTTTAAAGAATTAGACTACTCTGAAAATTAAGGCTTTGTTGTATGATCCTGGATTTATATAGCAGTAAAGATGGAGATCTTAAAAATATTCTACTCCCAAACCAAACTCCCAAGCCTAGAGCTTTGATATTTGGTATATATCATCACTTTGTGACCCTCTACCAAAATACTTCAAAGAATAACTCTACTCGGAAAATTAGCCCTATGTTTTGCAATCAAGGATTTTACATTACAAATCTCTGAAAATCAGCCCTATGTTGTGTGATCCCAGACTTTTTATAGGAATAAAGAAGAAATTCTTTTTAAGTCTTTTTCTTCTAACCAATAGAAAGGCTTTCATACTTGCTATATATCATCACCTAATCACTTTCTACCAATATACTTCAAAGAGTTACACTACTCAGAAAATCAGCCCTATATTGTGCAATCCTTTATCTATAAAGGAATAAGGAAGGAAATCTTTCAAACTGTAGGACTGAGAGCATTTATATTTGGGTAATAGTCATCATCTTATGACCTTCTCCCACAAAACATAACATAACATATACCTGTACATGTAATTCATTCATGTTACTTGAACACACTCCTTCAGCTTCAAAACATAAGAATTTACATGCAAAACATATAAAACTACAAACATGTGACAATGGCAGAAATGCAATACAAAACTAGATTTAAAATACGTAATAGATAAAGAGAAAAAAGTTAGGAAATGATATGGGTTGGTGAAAACAGAGCCCTATACTTTATATACATGTATTTAGTTTGAGGTATGGTAGAATTTACGGTCATCATGGGTGTAGTCCAACTATTAGTATGGCTATTCCTCTCCCAATACAACATGCACTTCAAAGACATACTCTACTCTGAAAATTAGTCCTATGTTGTGGGATTCCAGATTTTACATATGAATAAAGGAAGAAATCTTTATCTTCTTTTTCAAAATTAGAATTGTCTTTGTAGCATTGCCATGTAGTCCTCTTCCATATTATTCCAAATTATATATCTAGGATGATAAAAAAACAACTCATATTTTGTTGGATCAAAAACTATTATAGAAATGAATTGTAAAACTTTTAGAAATCTGGTAAACTGTTAAATCTACAGCTTTCTAGAATTTACATTACCTAATGGTCCTCTACCAAAATACTTGAAAATATTTCTTTAAGGTCAGATCCAATTCTTTGAATAAAAATTGAAGAGAAAATCATAAAAATTCTTTTCCTTCAAGACCATTAGACCAAGAGAGTTGAATTGCCTTATTGTAGTAAAGGTAGCTAATGCTGTAAGATTTAAACAAGCAATTTCTCCTTTTCTCACAATGTTTTTTACACTATCTGGCACTTATTTTTAAACTGGCACAAGCTTTGAATTGTCGTCTTCAACCTTTTTCACTTTGGACCAGTCTAAAATTTTGTTGTTTTGTAACAGGTTTATTTTGTACAAGCCTGTATATTATCTGATCACTTACAACCTTTTAGCACCAGGATGTTAACCCATTCCAACTCAATCCCTCCTTTTTACGCCCCTCAAGAGAAAAACTTTGGAAAACATAGTGGATAATGAAGAAATTGCTTGTATGAAGCAATTTCTTCATAATCCACAATGTTTTCTATCCAAAAAGACGAAGAAATTCAAAATTCCATCAACTTGAAATTGACGTCTGCTGCTTCTTTCAATTTGGACCAGTCTAAAATTTTGCTGTGTTGGAATGGGTTAAGGGTAACAGGACAAGGTAGGTAACTACAGGGAGTAAGGATAAGATCTTCCAGTAAACAAACCAGATTTTACCTGAACAACGGCCAACCTCAAAGTCTCACCGCATCCAAATACGATATATTGATTTTGTCATGACATTTAAAACTCTCTATCGATAAACAATATATGCCCATCAATACTCATTAAGGCTGTGGTCCATTCTTGTCCAAATAGAGCCTGGCTTGGACTGAATATACCTGAAAAATGAACAATACAATGGAATCCATTTGGCAAAGGTAAAACTGGTAGGGTATTTGCACAACTAATTCAACCATTAACCAAGCTGTAAATGAGGAATGAATTGAAAGGTATTTTTGGCCCACAAAAATGAGTACCAGTATATTTTGAATGTTACGGTTAATTTAAAAATCCTATTCTTGTTCATATTGAAAGACAGTATGCAAGAAAAGAATACAAAGAGAAAGATAGAAGATAGAGGAAATAAAGAGAAAAAGGAATGCCAAACAAAAAGAAACTACAATGTATAGCATTTTAACATTTGAATAAATAATGAAAATGACATGAATGGTATAATGTAATTCAGATTAAAAAATAAAATTTGTGCAAAATTAAAAAAAAATATACTACCGGTACATAGTATCCTTACCCACAATGTTTTCAAAAATACCTGTAATTCAACAGAAAGTTGAGGATCTCCATTATAACAGAAAGTTCACTGGCCACATTCATTGGTAAATGGTTGGATGGTAAGCTAAATGTAGTAACTACAGCTTGTAATAGCCACAGTTACAAAGTAAGTTAGCAGTCTAATAAAAATACTTGTCATAAATGTCAGAGCTCATCATTCAATTCTGGTCTAAATGAATGATTTGATTGGTCATTTGTTTTTCCGAGTCAGCAGTGATGTCAATTGCATTTTAATCCATTGCGACACAACAAAATATTATACTGTTTCAAATTGAAAGAAGCTGCAGATGACAATTTCAAGTTGATGGAATTTTTAATATTTTCCTCTTTTTGGACAGAAAACATTGTGGATAATGAAGAAATTGCTAGATTGCTAGCTTCTCTCTTGGTGGGTGTAAAAAAGAGGGATTGTTTGGGAATGGGCTAGGGCAAACAAAATCAGACTAGTTAACCACCTTTATTTTTTGCAAATCTGGATTAAAATACTTAAACCCTTTCCCATTTTGCAGAATTATTAGATCAGTCCAAATTCAAAGGTTTTGCAGACAAGAAATTTAAAGTGGATTTAATTTGAATAAAAAAAAAAACCATTTAGTAGGGTAGAAAACATTGAAAAAAAAAAAAAATAAGAGAAAAAAATGATCAAGGTAGAGCAAGTAATGGGTCTAAGTAGAATATCTCTGATCTAACTGACCCTTTTCAATGTGATGAATAATTACTGCTTTTGTGAAACAAAAAATCATTAAACCATTACCAGACACCAAAATTATAGGCTGGTCTTAATTGAAAGAAGCTGCTGAAATATTTTTCAGTTGATGGAATTCTCAATTTTTTCTTTTTTGGATAGAAAACATCGTGGATAATGAAGAAATTGCTTTATACTATCTTCCACACAGTTTTCCAAAGCCTTTTTCTAAAGGCGCATAAAAAGGAGGGATTGTATAGGAACGGGTCAACCCATTTCCAGACACCAAAATTCTAAACTAGTCACAGACTAACAGAAGTTACAGAATTCAATTCACAGAGTGTTGATTTGAAAATCAAGGGGACCAAATTGGCACTGAATTTCTCATCTGAAAATTTTTTTCATGATTTCTCTAAGTCTGTTAATCACTGCCCTGCCACACCCACATTTTTTACCAATCAAGAATCAGTGTTTATCAAACCTAGTCAATCATGAAACAATTTTTTAAAAAATCATCTCCTCCTAAACCACTGTGCCAATTTGTACCAAACTAGGCGGGATTTATTTTTAGGCTACCCTTTTCAAAACTTGAAAATAATGATTCACGACAAAAAAGGGGGCAAGGCAGGACAGGGCTTACACTATTTATTCTAGGTAGGGGTATTAGGGGATTCCCCTACTTTTTAAGGACCCCGATATTTACAACATTGGTTGGGGAAGGGAAATTATCAAATAATTCAATAAAAATATTCTCCCCCTAAATCACTGGGCCAATTTGGACCAAACCTGGCTGGTCTGTTCCTTTGGAGACCCTTTGATTGTGAGATTTTGATCTGTGAACTAATTAGGGCATGAAAGGCCTGGGCTTATCAATTTCAAATTGGAAAGTGGAATTATGTTGGAATGGGTTCATGCCAATTTAAAGTTGGTTTTTTTTTTGAATGGTAAGTTAATGAATAGGATTTTACACTGTTTTGAACAATCGGGGCAAAGTTCACTTATATTCTTGTGGCAAACCATGGTAAATCTATGCTGGGTCTCTAAAATTTCTTGTCCAAGTACATAGTGTAACCTATGTGAATGTTGATAAACTGTTAGAGGAACAGACAAATGAACTTATGAATAAAGATGGTAAAACAAGATCCACAGGCCTATGCCTCAAACGTGACGATCTTAAAAATGCTAGATAACCATATTAGGTTTAACACTGCAATATCGTAGAGTCATGTATTTTGAAACCATCTATTTTGACGCCCAAGACTTTTTTCTCAGTTGTAAATGCATTTGTGTGTCAAATCAAATGTCTAAAGGCAATAACCTTAGGACATATCTATGGGTCTAGATCTAGGCCTATACCTGTAGGATACCTGTAGGATGGTTGTGGGCTCTTAGGTAAGAACTTGTGTCCTTTTTAAGCCCTTATCTTTGGGACTTTGTTTGCCTCAGTACTGTAATTGTTCTGGTAGTAACTCGTACAAAATGTAAAGGTGTTGGCACAGATAACATGTACTTTGGAACACTAACCTATGTCCATTGACATAACTTTGTACTGGTATCAAAATATGTATCAAATGTCTCCTTGCCAGTGACGATCAAGATTGACCTTAAAACTGTTTACAGTATCGGACCAAATAACCTTCTGTGGTAATGCACTCCATAAATTAATGACTCTACTTGAGAACTGGTTTTGGCTGAATGTTGAGTTACACCTTGGTTTAGACAGTTAAGTTTGTGCCCACCCTTTGAAGATGCATACTGAAAGAATTTCTCAAATGGACAGTCATCTAAGCCTTTCACAATTTTGAAGGTTTGTATCATGTCTCAACGCCTCCGACAATGAGCAAGACTTGGCAGTTTAAGCTCCTTTAGACGATCATTTATAAAAGGTCCTTTAGGGAAGGTACTAGTCTAGTAGCCCTCATTTGAACTTTTTCAATACTAATAATATCCTTTCTGAGGTATGGAAACCATATAACATTTGCATATTCAACATGGGGGCTCACCAAAGCAATACCCTATACAACTTAAGGAAAGAATGTTTGTCAATATGAATGAAAGCTCTCGATATAAGAGACATGATATTATTTGCTTTGTTGATCTTTGTTTAAATATGTTTACTAAATTTAAGGTCTCTGTCAAAAAGAACTCCAAGGTCACATTCTTCTGTTGCTGTTTTAAGCTGTTTACTTTCCATGAAATATGGTAATTCTGGGTTATTTGTACCGCAATGTATCACCTTACACTTATCGACATTAAATTTAAGGTCCCAATCCTTTGCGCAAGCACACACTGAATCTAGGTCATTTTTTAGAATACAAAAGTTTGATGATTATGTATACAATTTGGTATCATTAGCGAAAATCTTGATACAAGAAGTTACATTATCTGTTAAATCATTCACATAAATAATCAACAGCACCGGCCCAAGTATATTTCCCTGCGGAACGCTACTTTCAACTCTTTGCCAACAAGATGAACCGCCTTTAATGCTTACACAATGTCAACGCTCTTAATCCATTTTAAAATGTTCCCTTTTATGCCAAAAGATGATTTAGCAAGGTCGAGTATTGCCGACATCAGTCCTATTGACATTTTTCAGAAACATTCTTCCATTTTACGATCTATTTCCATAATTCATCAAGTACTTCTTTTCAATGTTACGTCATGTACTTTTGTGACGTCATATAATAATCTTTGACACCGAGAAGCTTTCTTTCTTTGAACCATCAAGGTTTAAGATAGACAACCCGGTTCATCAGTTTTTCGAAATTGTAGTCTTATAGAAGGTCGTAAGAGGTGTTTCCAAACCAAGTAAGTATAGAATTGATTGCTATTCCCCGCTTTCAGCAAATTCGATATAAGTCATTTTATCATTGATTATTATTTTAGAGGTCAAACAGTAATATCTGAGTGTTAAGTTATTGATAAATTACAGTGTCGGGTTTAACCATCACTTTTTGTCAACAAGCACAATTCCAACACCAAAATTATAATAAAGGAGGCGTTCCAATTTCAGTCACCGAAACATAAATAATTAACCACTTACATGAAATATATACAGACATTCTATATATTTAATAGGATTTCATTTCAAAATTCTTTATTACTTTATCATAGTATGTCTAGTTATTCGAAGAGCTGTAATTACATAATATAACATTTATTTTTGTCTACACATTGGTTCACGTAAACAAGGGGATTTTTTTATAATTGTTTTGCAGGTAGAATGTCTAGACAACTTCGTGCCAAGATGACAAGAAAGTATTCCCCTTCTAAATTAGAGAAAGCTGTGAAGATGGTGGAGTCAGGGGATATGTCTAGAAAAAGGCAGCCTTAACGTATGGGGTACCACACACTACATTAATTGATAAACTCTCTGGGCGCTACAAATTTGGTTCTATACCTGGAAGAAGAACAGTGCTCACAGTTGCTGAAGAACAGTGTCTATTAGACTACTGTAAATCAATGAGTAGCATTGGCTACCCACTTAAAAAGACTAAATTACTTGCAGAGGAAAAACATGTCCTAGACCACGATTGTCGCGAAAACCCCTTTAAATTTAATCTTCCAGGGAAAGATTGGTTTTACATTTTCTGTCGACGACATCCAGAACTTCAACAACGATCCCCAATTGCTCTTGGGCAACAGCCTGCAATTATAAATCAGGATGTGATTGATGGGTGGTTTAATGGTTTGTTTTCTTTTTACAGAAGGAGGTTCCAGATTGGGAGAATATGATGAAAGATCCACGAAGAAGTTTTAATGCAGATGAGAGTGGGTTTCCCCTATGTGTAAGTACTGATAAGGTTATGGCTGAGAAGGGGGCCCGTCACGTTTACCAGGTGACATCAGGAACCAAACAACAGTATATAGTAATGGCTTGTTTCAATGCCTTTGCGAATATGTGGAGCCACTAACTGTTTTTCCAGACGTGTGGTTAAAAGATTCCAGGTATCCAAGACTTCCCAGAGGCCATCTATGGCCACACACAAAACGGCTGGATGGATAGCGATTTATTTGTTGAGTTTTTAAAACATTTCAATTCTTTCTTAGTCAGTAAAGCAATTACTAAACCAGTTATATGTAGATGGACATTCCACTCATATGTCTCTCTATGCAGCATACTTCTGCAATGAGAATGGAATTATTTTATATTGCCTCTTTCCAAATGCGACCCATGTTCTCCAACCCTGTGCTATTGTTTTTTGGTCCCATCAAATGTGCATGGAAAAAAGAAGTCAAAGAATGGCATATTAAGAATATTGGTCAAACTTTTACCAAAAATTGTTTGCCATCTGTTTTTAGCTCTACTGGCCAAAGGCAACTAGAGCTATTGCGATGGCTTTTACCCATCTAGCGTCCGCCCATTAGCTTTTCCTTGTTAACACTCTAGAGTCCACAGTTTTCATCGGATTCTCTTCAATCTTTCTCAGAATAATTGTACCATCATAAGAATCATTCCTTTCGAAATTGGGTCAGATCCATCAAGAAACACAGGAAAAGGGGCCTTATGAAAATTTGATTAAAAATCCTTGTTAACACTCTAGACTCCAGTTTTCATCAGATTCTATTCAAACTTTCACAAATGATTGCACTAACATAAGGACCGTTCCTTTTGAATTTGGGTATGATCTGTCAAGAAACACAGGAAAAAGGGGCCTTATGAAAATTTAGTTAAAAATTCCTCATTGACTAGAGTTTACAGTTTTCATCAGATTCTCTTCTACCTTTCACAGAATGATTGTACCATCATAAAGGTTGTTCCTTTCGAAATTGGGATAGATCCGTCAAGAAACACAGGAAAAAGAGGCCTTATGAAAATATAAAATAAAAGATCCCCATTAACACTCTAGAGTCCACAGTTTTCATTTGATTCTCTTCAAACTTTCACAGAATGATTGTACCATCATAAGGATTGTTCCTTTCTGAATCAGGTATGATCCGTCAAGAAACATAAAAAAGGGGCCTTTTTAATACTTAATGCAAAAAATCTATTTACCCATTCCCACAGTGACGCTTTTGGACGCCCCTCAAGAAAAACAATTTGGAAAACATTGCGTAAAATAAAGTGCTTTGATACAAGCAATTTCTTCATTTTACACAATGTTTTCTACCCAGAAAGTAGAAAAAACCTAAACTTTCATAAACTTTAAATTGTTGTCTGTAAATCCTTTCAAATTGGACCAGTCTAAAGTTTTGCCGTCTGGTAATAGGTTAAGAAATCCTTGTTAACACTCTAGACTCCACAGTTTTCATTGGATTGATCATTCTCTTCAAACTTCCACAGAATGATTGTACTATCATAAGGATCCTTCCTATCAAAACTAGGTATGATCCGTCAAGGAACACAGGAAAAGTGGCCTTATGAAAATTTAATAAATAATCTTCATTAATATTCTAGAGTCAACAGTTTTCATCGGATTCTCTTCAACCTTTCACCGAATGATTGCACAATCATAAGGATCGTTCCTTTAAAATTGGGTATGATCGGTCAAGAAACACGGGAAAAGGGGACTACCGTAATTTGTCCATATATTCGGACACAATTAAATAATTATTTTTTTTCATGTCCGAATACATGGATAATTACTCAAGCCAGTGTCCGAATTTATAGATAAATCATCGTGCGGCTGGAACAACCATTGGCGATTTTCATGAGTCACTAACTGTTTTGTTCAGACACTGAATTCATTTCAACATAAATAAACTTGATATGTGTTAGGCATTACGTTCGTAAATTTATTCATTATTATTTTATTTTTTTCAGATTGTTTCAAGATACCGGCGAAGACGACGTGAATTTAATGATCATTCACTGATTAAAAACCTTAATAAACGATTTACTTTTCTAAACTGTTTTTTTTCTTCGTTTTAACGATTGATAGAATCCCACATATCACCGTAAGGATACGACAAGATCATAACTGCAGCATGTTCGGGCAAAATTGTTACGACGTTTCGGTAGTCAAAGTCTGCTTTTGAGAGGATGGTAAATTCTTTTTCTGTCATTTATTACAATCATCATCGGTTGAATTGTAAAAAAGGGATATTAATATGGAGAGCTAAACAAAATCTTCGCATTTTAATTGTTCTTGTATTAAAGTCACCAAGAGATAAGAAGTCAATTATCAGAATAAAATCAGTCAATTACGACAGTTTTTCTCTGATCTGCTTCACATAAATCATCACGTAATGTTGCCCGCAAATTTAAAGTAAATGCGGTGGCCTACCTGTGAGAAAAAATCCTTTTTTTAAATTATATCCGTAATGTTCGAAGAGTATTCAGACAGTCGATTAAACCATGTAAACTTTCGGCATAATGACAAGGGCAAAAATTCGGTCACCAAGAATTCTCACGGGGTATGCGTCTGGCACGTGCCAACTCCGGAAACTCTCCCAAATATAGCTGAACATCTGGCGGCAGCGCCTTTGATCACCTTTCCTCCCTTGTAGTAAAATAAACTGTACCCTAAAACCTTTACTTTATATTTATCGAATGAGACTTGTTACGTGTGTTTGATTGAAAAGTATGAGATTAAATTTTCAGATTATTATAAGAAGCGGGGATAAGAAAAGGTAACTTATTTTAATCTACCAATATTATGTATCGGATGAGAAGTTAATAATTTTAATACATTAACAAGTAAAATTCTCACATTTTCAGTACTTACGGAAAACGTCGTAGTTACGACTGATTCTTCTCAAAGCATAACATTGCATTTTTTTTTCTTGATTTGATACAGCCGAAGACAATACCCTCGATGAGCTCCGGATACGAGGAAAGTGTAGTAAAATCGAAAGTAGGTTCAGGTGAATTTGACTAATTTCATAGGGTCGCACATGTTAATTGTAGCCATCCTTTCAGAACAGGTCCTGTCGGGGATAGAAATCAGGAAATCAGAGAGAGAAACCAAGCATGATATTTTAATTGCATCACCTTCACGGTTCGTAGCTTAAGCATATCGAGGTGCGTGCCTATTCTCAGTCACTGTTATAAACAATATACACCTGTTGACACTTAACCCAGACAGTTTGGAGATACTGATAGCCAAGATTCCAAATAACCGATAATGGATGCGGTATATGTTAACCTGATTTTTTATGTTCGTAAATTCGGTGTCCGAATTTATAGATAAATTCCAGACACTATTTGTCCGAAATTAGAGGCACAAAATTGATTATTTCATGAAATAATCAATGGTGTCCGAATTCTTGGAGTGTGGACAAATTACGGTAATTAGAATTTAATTTAAGGATCTTTGTTAACACTCTATAGTCCACAGTTTTCATCTGATTGTCTTCAAACTTTCACAGAATGATTGTACCATCATAACGATTGTTCCTTTCAAAATTGGGTATGATCAGTCAAGGACCACGGGAAAAAGGGGCCTTATGAAAATTTGATTAAAAAAAACTCTTAAACACAATAGAGTCCACAGTTTTCAACAAATTCTCTTCAAAAATTCACAGAATGATTATTACATTAAATGGATTGTTCCTTTCGGAAGTGGGTTTGATCCATCAAGTTTCATGGGAAAAGGGGCCCTATGAAACTTAATGAAAAAATCTGTGTTAACACATCATGGTCCTAAATTTCACCTGATCGACTTCAAACTTTCACAAAATCATTGTATCATCATAAGGATTGTTCCTTTGAAATTGGGCCTGATCCATCGAGAAACATAGGAAAAGGGGCCTTAGGAAAATTCATTTTAAAAAATCTTAATTAATGCTTTAAAGTCCACAGATTTCATGGGGTTGTCTTTATACTCAAACAGAATAATTAAACTTTTGTAAGTATAGTTCCCTTTGGAATGGGCCCCTACCAATATCCAGAGTTACTCCGCTTAGTTTTAGTATTAGAGTGACCTCCCTTAAATCTTTGGGTAGTTCTGGTGAAAAAAATCAATGATATCGGTATCGAAAAAATTAACAGGTTATTGCCAGCTCTTACTACGTGTCATCAATGTTGAAACCCTAGATGATCTAGAGACTACTATTTTTTAACAGCTGAGCTTAATTTTTAAAGCTAAGTGACGTTTTACGTGCTTATAATTGTAAACGAGCCGATATGAATATGTATTTTTTGGATATAACCTTATTCTAGATATACGTATGAAATACCATAAAAAAGGTTTTTTGATCGAAATAAATACAATGATACTCGCTGAAATACATTCCGTTATTTCCTTTTTTAAAAAATCGTTTCACATGTCAAGTGGGGCTTTGAATTTATAAAATATCTGTCATTTTACAAAAACGGGAACTGTTACAAAAAAGCTCTCCATACGTCTTCATTTCATGACCATGGGTTTTTAACAAATACCCCTTTCATTGATGAATATGAAATAAATTTAACCAGAATTTCACTGCATGATCCTCAACAAGCTGTGTAAAGTGTCTGAAGGCTTATGGAAATGAATGTTGCCTCTGTAGGTCCTCCCAAGATATATCATTCATTTCTTACCAATGGCAAGAAAGATATATCATTAATTTCTTACCAATCAGCAAATGATAAGGTCTAAGTAGGGTGAGCAGCTGGTTGCTCAGATGAAATGTCAGTTATACTTAGTAACTGATTTAATGTTGAAAGTGGTGTTTAACCGATAACCGTAGGGCAAAATATTAGACTGTGCAAAATTTAAAGGAGTTGCTAATGACAACTTTAAGTTAATGAATTTGTAGATAATTTCATCTTTTTGGGCAGAAAACATTCGGTAAAATGAAAAATTGCTTGTCACAAGCAATTTTGTCATTTTACACAATGTCTTCCCCGTTATTTTTCTTAAGGAGCGCCTAAAAGCGTCATTGTGTGGGAATGGGTAAACCAATTTAAATCAATCAACCTGCACAAACTTTAGCATCTGATATTAGATGTGTGCACAAATTTATATTTGTTATATAAAATTTATTCTGGTTAACCCTGGTTTATACGTCCCTTTGGCTTTCAAATTGAGAATGCATTGTAGAAAAAGAATATGCAAATTGAGAATGCATTGTAGAAAAAGAATATGCTTGTTGCAAGCAATTTTTTCCTTTTCCACAGTATTTCTACCCTACTGAATGGTTTTTTTTAAATTCATTGTTTTATATATCATTTCATGTATTTAAGTATTTGAGAAAAAGTGAGAAATAAAAAAAAGTGGAATATAAAAGAGATGACCGTAAGAAGTGTTACAAAGATCAAACTAATACTATCTTTTTGAACGTGTTAATCCATTTACCAAATTCTTATTACTATATTTAGATATATTATCCAATGACATATATATTTAATATATACTAAAAATTCAAATCTTTTTGTTGTAAAAAAGTGATCTTAAACATTTTTTTTTCTTTCAGATTTTTCTTACTTAAACATTTTTCCAAATTTTTCTAAATGAGAAACGTTTAAAAATAGATTTCCTTTACCTCTAGCATATATAGTCCTATGTAAAATGTACAAACTCGTAAATTCCTTAGATTTAGAGGGAAGAGCAAACGACTTTCTTTGTTACTTGTAATAAGGGGTTATCGGGTGAAAATCAAAAGCAAATAGCCGATCATTATGAGATATATCCAAAATACCACCCGTGGTCTATTACACAATCAGAGATACCGATCAGAAGTGCTTAAGTTACTTTGATTAAAACAGCAGTTTATGAGAGGACATCGTTAACTTTTAAATTTGATTTACCATTTAACCCTTTACAGAAAAAAAATCTCAGAACGAAAGAGGATATGAACGAAATTTTAATACCGAAAATAATTGATCTTTCAGATGTGTAAAAAATCGGCGTAAAAATACTCTTTATCGCAATATTGTTGGTCTTGGTTATTGTTGTGTGGTATCCTTGTTGTAATATGTCTTTTCAAGCCAAAGAAGTAAACGCAACGATTTCCTACAAAGGACGCCTTTGCTAATTTTGTTTCAAAAATGAGAAGTAAAATATGAAAACTGGACGAGAATGAAATTTGTTCCTAGGTCGGGAGAGAAAAACGATTAAAACGTGTCAATGTTAATATAAACTACCACAACAATTCCATATTCTTAGAGTATTTTAAGAGTACTCAACATTCCTCTGTATCAAATTTTGAAAAAATATCTGATTCTACGCAAAAAATGAGCATTTAGTCTCAGCCCTTATATTCTCTATATAGCAAATTTAAACCCGAACTACCCAGTCAAGGGAGTTAATTAAAGGGCAATTTTCAGGACAACTCCGTATATCGGGAGGGGCCCATTGCTTCAGATCCATCAAGTAACATGGGAAAAGGGGCTATATGAAAATTCAATTGAAAAATCCCTGTTAACACAATGAAGCCCACAGCTTTGATCAGATTTTGTTGAAACTTTCACAGAATGATTTTAAGGTCATAACTTTCATTCTTTTCATAACAGCGTTTGAACTGTCAAGAAACAAGTGAAAAGCGGCCTTATGAAAATTTTATCTATATATCCTTGTTACCAAGTCCAGAGCTTTCATCGGATTTTCTTCTAACATTCACAGAATAATTGTACAATAATAATGATTGTTGATGTTTACACTAGACCTGATCCGTCAAGTATCACAGAAAAAGGAGCATTATGAAGTTTAATTTTAAAATCCTTGTACTACAATAAAGTCAACAGTTTTCATCAGATTCTGTTTAAACTTTCACAGAATGATTGTTCCTTCATGAGAATTCTTTCTTTTCAAATTCAGCCTGATCTGTCTAGTATCATGGGAAAAGGGGCCTTTTGAGAATTTTATTTATAATCCTTGTAACCAAGTCCAGAGCTTTCATTGGATTTTATTCAAACCTTCACAGAATCATTGTACAATAATTACAATTGTTGATGCTGACATGAGACCTAATCCTACAGATATCACAGGAAAAGGAGCCTTATGAAAATTTGATTTTAAAATCTTTACACCAAGATAAAGTCCGCAGTTTTCATTGGATTCTGTTCAAACTTTCACAGAATGTTTGTACCATCATTAGGATTGTTTCTTTCCAAATTGGGTCTGATATGTCTAGTATTATAGGAAAAGGGGCTGTATGAAAAATTATTACCAAATCTTCATTACACAAGATTGTCCTCAGTCTTTATCAGAATCTCTTCAAACTTTAATAGAATGATTGTACCATCATTTGGATTGTTCCTTTGTAAATTGGGTCTGATTGGTTAAGTGACACAAGAAAAGGGGCCTTATGAAAATTTTATTATCACAATAAAGTCCTCAGTCTTTATCATTTTCTTCAAACTATCTATCATTAGGATTGTTCCTTTGTACGTTGGGTCTGATTGGTTAAGTTTCATAATAAAAAAAATATTAAAATTTTTGTAATAAATATTATAAAAATTTATTACAAAAATTCTTGACACAATTCAGTCCACTGTTTTCATTGATTCTCTTTAACTTTGACAGAATGATTGTACCTTCATTAGAATTGTTCCTTTTGAAATTTGGTTTGTTCTGTAAAGTATCATGGGAAAAGGGGCCCTATGAAGATTTCACTATAAACTCATTAACACAATAAATTCCACAGATTACACAGATTGATTGTACCATCATTACAATTGTTGATTTTGAAAGTGGATCTGATTATGGCAAGTGTCACATAAAAAGGGGCCTTATGAAAAACTTTTATAAGTATTCTAGTTAACACAATGATGTCCCTTGATTTCACCGAATTCACTTCAAAATTTCACAGAATGATTGTACAATCTCTTAAATGATTAATTTCAGAACTGGGTACAATCCATCAAGTATCAGGTAAAAAGGGGCCATATGATTATCTTTTTTTAAAATGCACTGCAGCTCCACTATAACGCTGTTGGTGGGGTCCAAGAAATGAAACAGCGGAAGAATTGGAGTTATTATGCTATAACGCTGTCCCGAGACATGTTTTATTATTATGATAGTCGTCGGCATTGCTATAATTGAATTTAGTTTTACATGGACGTAAATATTTCCATCCTTAGACAAAAAGCCACCGTCATAGCGCAGTTGGTAGAGCATCAGCAGTCAATCTAGAGGTCCCGGGTTTGATCCCCGACAGCGGCACTCATCCTTTCCAACTATTTGTCTCTCAATAATGGGTCGATAATCGTAGACTTATGTGGGATAGCAGCTGGGTCTAGGAAAGGATGTGATGGCGGTACTGGTGTGAGAAATACCAGGAATCCATTGTTAGGTGCTCCAGCTGCCGCGATTTAACTGAAAGATTGTTGAAAGTGGCGTTAAACTCCATTCAAATAAACATATTCTTAGACAAAAGGGATAAAATCTAAGTATCACGCATAGCGACCTCTCCTTGAAGACCGACGAGTTGTTGAATACCTGGGGTTACTGAAGCGGTGAGAAAATGTCGCGTGGATTGACCTTCGAACCTCTTTCGCGATAATGGACTTGGTCTTTACCATTTCTTTACCATTGTTAAAAATACGGTAACAATAAATCGACGAAGAACTCTATCTGAACCTAGTCTTTTATGAATCGGGGAATTTAAACCGTCCAGTTGCATGTATGCAAAACTGGATTAAACTTTTAATCGTAATAATGAAGGTCATAATAATCGAAAAATATCCGAGACAGCGGAATGTCTGGCTTCATAACAAGAGAAAAAAATTCGGTCAGCAAGAATTATAATGGGGTAAGCGTCTGGCACGTGTCAACTCCGGAAACCATCCAATAAATAGCTGTACATCTGGCGGCGGCGCCTTTGATCACCTTTCCTCCCTCAGAATAAACTGTACCCGAAAACCTTTACTTCAAATTTGTCGACAAGCTTTTTGCCGTGTGTTTGATCATACAAAAGATTTTCGGATTATTGAAAGAAATGCAGAAAAATAACGGTATTTTATTTTAATTTACTTATATTCTCTATCCCGTTTCAGATGAGAATCTTCCGGTATTGTGACATTTACAATTAAAATTCACATATTTTCTGTATTTAGCAAAAACGTGGCAACTACGACTGATTGTTTTCAAAGCACATTGTTGCCTTTTTTATCTTGAGGCCAGTATCCACTACGAGCTCCGGATACAAGCAAACTATGAAATGAAATAAAAGTAGGCTCAAGTCAATTTGTCTAATTTTATGGTCGCGCATTACTTTAAGAACATCATCTCAATGTAAAACAGTAAGACCAAACAATCAAACCGATTTTGTAAATTGAAACACTACGCATGTCATCAATCAAACAAACTCAATTACCTCTGAACTAACGCATTAATGGCCAGGACCGTCCACGTAAGGTGATAAAAACTTACCTGGCTTTGGGTAATTATCGATTTTTATGTGCAACCCTTTTTCTTCGAGCGGCCGAAGACGGGATGAAAAAATCACGGCCAAATCAGCATTAACGTCGTATCTCAGCATCTGCAACCCAAAATGCCCCCCCTCCCAAATTTTGGAAGCCAAGCGGACCCTGCGTTTTAATGGAGTCAGCGCTGTACCGGGTAGCGTTATAGAGGAGTTGCAGTGTACTCAGTGTACTCTAGTAAACATAATGAAGTCCACATATTTCATCGGATTCACGTTAAGCTTTCACAGAATGATAAAACCAACAGTAAAATATCCCGGGAAAAGGGGCCTTATGAGGACTTGATTTTAATATCTTTGTTAACACAATAAAGTCAACAGTATCGGATTCTCTCCAAAGATGCATGGAATAATTGTGGCATTGGAAACACAGTAAAAGGGGCCTTACAGATTATCATTCAAAACATTCTTGTGTATGTGATGAAGTTCACAATTATTATCAAATTGTCTTTTAAATTTCACAGGACAATTTGAATTTCACAGGATAATTGTAGGGTTGTAAGGAAAGTTCCTTTTGGAATGAAATTGATCCATCAGAAAACAAAGGAAAAGGGGCCTTCTGGATTTACATTCAAAACGATCCTGTTTATGTGATAAAGTCCACAATTATTGTCAGATTCTGTTAAAATTTCACAGGATGATTGTAGGGTCATCAGGTAACTTCCTTTTGGAAATGGAGTGGATCCATCATGAAACACGGGAAAAGGGGCCTTGAGGATTGTTGCTCAAAATAATAAAGGGGATAAAGTCCATTTTTTTCCTTTATGCATTCTTCTTTAAGCTAAAGTCCACAAAACATGGGAAAGAGAAGAAAAATGAGACAAAAAGAGAAAATGAAGAAGGCTAAAGCTGCCAAAAAAGGAGAAATGTTAAGAGACGCAGGGCTGAGGATTCATCATCAGAGTCAGATTTTGATATGCTAAAATTAGATGACTCTGATAATGAGTACGATGAAACACTACTTTGTCCCGGATGTTTGACAGATGATGGAGATGGAGATGAATGGGTAAATTGCAAATTCTGCCCAAGACACTGGCACATTTCTTGTACCGGCAATGCGCTACCATCTGAATTCCGCTTGAATAGCTAAAAGAATACCCCTTTATGTGTGAATTCTGTAAAAATTAAAATAGGAAAGACTTTAGCCTTTTGCCCTTTATCAAGGCAGTAAAAACTTGTCGGTTACGCAATGAAGTATGCGAGCAAGCCTTGCCAAAATAAGTCTTCCAATTTGAAATCTATTTTGCATGTATTGCACGCACTATATTTCGTTTGGCTTGAAATTATCATAAATAGATCTACCATATATTAATTCAAGTTGACCTACGGATTCAATGATAACGATTTCAGTCTATCACTTACTTTTCAATTTAGAGAAAGACTTGTAATATATGAAATGATAGATCTATGAATGTTTTTTTTTTATTCAATTACTTACCTTTTAACGACTTGCCGCATTTTTTTTTAAACTCCGATTGGGTGTCGAGTTTAGGCCTAAAAGAAAGATGTCGGATTTACCAGACCTGTATCATAATATAGAGTTGGTTGTACCATTATCGATTGTGGCAAAAAACGCTTATAAATACGCCTTTACGAGTCTGTACGAGTAAACCGGACATCGAAGTTGGAATAATGTATTTAGACATAAAAATACGCCGAAATTTCCCTTAAAGTGTCGGAATTACCCGACCTTGCTCTAATTTGTTTATTAGCCAGGTAACTTTGTAGGCTAAGAAAAGTCAACAGGAACTTTTCACATTTTTTCATTATTCGTAAAACTTACTTTAGACAAGATCTATAATTAGTTATAGAGTCTTGGCAATTATAACTAGATCTATATGACAGATCTAATCATTTTTAAAATTTACCCGCCCAGCGTTTCTCGTTTGTTACCAGTCACGTGATAAAGAGTACAAAGGGTCATGTGACCTTAACAAGTCAAAATGGCCGCTCGACTGACAGCTGAATTTTTGAAGGACTGGAAAAATGAAGTAAATCCCGATCTACAGAAGGAAAGAGATACTTGTACATTCAATACGGTGGAACTGACCCACATATTAGACGGAGGGGTAGAGAAAACAAAGAAAAGAAAGGAACTTGGTGAGATTATGTAACAGCACAGGTTTAAAATACACCATACGATCCAGGTATACAGCTGGGAGGGTGCATGGAAATACCAAATTATTCCTGAATTACCAAATTAATACCAAATTGTACCAAATTGATCTCATTATGGCGAAAAATATGTTGTTTAACAATGTTTTAAGTGCTTTTTATCAATAATTATGTGATAGGCAAATTAAACAAATAACTGAAATTTTGCACAAAAAATGTGTTGTTGTCATTTATTACCATTTAATTCAACATAGTGAATTACCACATTGAATTGGTAACGGTGTGAATTGCTTTTTGTTAAAATAAGGAAATGAGAGTAAGTTTACCCCTTTACTGTTTTTATAAATTCTAGACTTGTCCAAATTGAAGTAGTAGTAGACATAAAAAAATTAAAATACTGTTATATATGATACAGAAAAAGTATAGAAAAAGATGAATTTGCCTGTTATAATCAATTTCATCTTTTTCCACATTGTTTTAAAGCATTATTTCACAGGATTGTACTGGAAAAAGGTTAATGGCTTTTCACTGACAGAATTAAACATCTATGTCATAATCATTGAAATACTGGATTTGCTTTTTGTTTATGCATAAACCAATGTAATATCAACAGAATTAAAAAGAGTCGTATGCAACCTGCCGAATTATGGCGCCACTGATTTTAAATTTGAAACAAGGAAATGCAGATTTATCAAGTCTTCATTAAGTTTACCCCTTTACCACCTTTTAAACTTCTAGATCTTTAGAAGTAGTAGTAGACGTCCGTTTAAAAGTAACCCTCATATATGATATAAAACAATGTAGGGAAAGACAAAGGCTTCAGCAATTTCGAACATTTCATAAGTGGTATTCTGTTATGATCTATGTAATTTAGTATGATTTGCAGAAAATATTTTCACCTTTATACTACACATGTGAGCACTGTCAGGGTGCCCATTCACATACTGCAGTGTGTAATTCACGTACAATTATGTTGGTTCACTTACAAATCTTGCACCAAGACATGCATGAACTTACAGAAAAATGAATGAACGTAGAAACAAAAATGCCATTACATGAGAGTGCATTTAGAATTATTAGAGATTAAAATGACAAACTCTATGTGCATATTTTTCCTAAAATCAAAAAAATTGCAAGCAAAGTAGAACAAAATCAGATCGGGAGAAAGTGATTTCCATTACATTCGACAGGAACCATGGGTTCTTTCTGGTCTGTTTTCATGTATATAGAGAATGGGGGAACCAGCAGTTGAAAAAGTTTGTATAATGCGGATCCTGATGACCTAACCAGTTTGTTTTAAAATAAGTCCAAAGTCACGCTATTTTTCAAACAAACTGCAAGATATTTACGTGTTTTTGGCATGAAACTGACAAAATTTCATACTATAGAATTTGATTTTGAAATTAGTTTCTCTTGTGAGTTCCGTTGTACATGTAAGTTGTGCATGACAAAAAGGAGCCGTTTATTTGATGTTGAAGTTTTGTTTTAGCTACGTAATTTGCTGTCTGCAAAATGCTGTAGCAAAACCTATTCAGTTTCTCCACAAATGGTGACTTTTGGACAGTAATAAGGCCATTTGATATTTTCTGTACCAGAATCGTTTTAAAACCAGAGTTTGAGCTAAAAATGAGCTGACATGCCTGGTATGGCCTGCTCCAAAATGCCATTCCCCACCCTCATAATTAACTTGTTAGAGTTGTTTAGCCAATGCTCTCATATCCCATTCAACCCCTTCAAAATCCAATGATTAAGAGAAAGCGAATTGTCATATGTCAGCTTTTGAAAAAAAGTTTGCTATCCTTGGCTCTAAATTTAATTGACACTTGTACATGACATGTGGCACTTATTTACTGATTATTAACAAATCATATAACAAAAAAATTGTCATTTGGTAAAGGGTTCAGATCCGTTTGGTGTACTCTTAACTCTGATATTAAAATGTACACTCTACCCCCAGATTTTTATTTGTACCCCCATTTCAAAACGTAGGAGGTACTGTCTCTACATGTACCCCCAAAATGAAAACCCAGTGGGCATGCTGGCAGTGTTAGTTTGCTAATCTAGCCAACATGAATTTTCTGCAGGTAGCTTTATAATACTCTTTTAAGAAATCAATTTGTTGCAAGGTAAATTAATGGATTTGGCATTATGTTTCAGGTTTTTTTTCCACATAGAGAGGCCTTAATTCCTCCATTTATGGTTATGGACTTCCTTATTCATGTACCGTATTTATTCTAATAATCGCCCATATTCTAATAAACACCCATCCCCTAAAATACTGCATAAAATGTGGCCTTTTTTCGCCGATTTTCAGTAACAATAGGTGATTCTAATAAACGCCCACCCCCATTCTACGATCGAAAATTAAGTGATGATTAATTGGCATATTTGAATGAAATGAAATAATATTTTATTTGAATGTATAAGGTAAATAATATATTCCTATAAAAACGTAAAGAGATTGTCGCCGCGATTGCATAATTATCCATTATTAAACTTGAACTGCCTAGACTTTACTTTTGATACGTCATCTTAGTTAGTTGTTTCAACTTGCCAAGGTCAGTTAAAGACTGGCTGTGAACGGAAAGAAAAAATGCAGTTTGTCACTTGATCTAAAAAATACCCCAAAACAATCTATTTACGTATCATCTGGACATAGGAGTGATTTTAAACTTAGTTATGGGCCTCCAATTGTCTCGGTGTCTGCGGGCGTGAAATTCTTAGATGGAATGATATTTTAAATTGAAATAAACATATCAATATTGAAAAAAGTTTGTTTATTATCCAATTAAATGGCTGAATCCAAAGATTCTACGTTTTTAGGTAAAAAAACTACCGAGAACTACCAACAACAATGGAATCAGTTGCAAGCATTAACTTATTTCTGGTCTTGACAATTCTTACCTCAGTAATGAGCCAAGAAATCATTTAACCCGATCAGTAAGGATAAGAAGATATAGGTAAAAAAAAGACAAGAAAGTTTGAAAAGGCAAAGAAAGACCTTTATCGTGGACGCTCCCTGTTTAGGGCCGTGGACAGGATGTATATCATATTTTTCAACGCTTATACGTTTAAATATCCGGTCATATTCAGTGAAACGCTAGAAAATAAGTATATGATTTAAATATCCATAACAAAACACTTACTAAGTTACTATCGTAATTTTCTTTAATTGAAATGAAATTGCTATTTTCAATAATGAAGGAAGTGAAAAGAGTTGGGAAAGTTCCAACGCGGCCATATCTCCTTGGTGACCGACGCGTCTCTACATTGTCGAGTTGAACACCTGGCAGGCTTACTCATGCATTAAGATTATTACACGACCCTACTATAACTAATTCGTCGTAATGGACTCAGCCTTGATTTTTGTTTCCGTTATGCCTTAAACAAAACCGGGGCTAAGACGACAAGGGTACAAGTCTAACGTTATTGAAACTAGGTTTACGTCGATTTTTTCGAGGTCTTTCAAAAGTGGATCATACTTTAAACAGGTACATCTTTGCTGTCCTGTTCATACAGAAATAACGATGATACGCGATGTTGCGAGGGTCAAATTATTAGACATTTAAAATTCATTGTGACTATGATGCAGTGTTGCGGGATTTTCCAACTTATGGCTGTTTAATTTCCGATGCAAATGCAGAACTAAATCGGCCGTTGGCTTTAAAGAAGTCCTAAATACATCCTAAATAAAATGTCATTATGATTTTGGTACTATTTTGTTTTCCATGGTCATCTTTCTTACCACACACCTCTCTAATCGCCTACCTCTGTACCAAAAAACTCCAATAATCGCCCACCCCCAACTTTGTCGATGGTCACTATTCTAATAATCGCCCGGGCGATTATTCGAATAAATACGGTATATCGGAGGCATAATTTAGTATAAACTCTTTTTAATCCATTATCAAACAGGTAAATTTTAGACTTGTCCAAATTGAAAGGAGTTGCAGACCACAATCTAAAGTGTATGAATTTTTAATTTTGTTTAACTTTCAAGGTGGAAAATAATGTGTAAAATGAAGAAACTGCTTGTTACAAACAATTTCTTCATTTTACACAATACTTTCCCAAATGTTTTCCTTGAGGGGCATTCAAAAGTGTCACTGTGGGAATGGGTTAAGCCAGAGAAGATATTCATTATTAGGTCACCTGACCGAATGGTCATGGTGACCTATTGCAATCATCATTTGTCCGTCATCGTGCGTCGTCCGTCGTCCGTTAACTTTTAAACATTTTCATCTTCTTCTCAAGAACTACTGGGCGGATTTCAACCAAACTTGGTAGAAAGCATCATTGGGGGATGCCAATTCAAGTTTGTGAAAATAGGGGTTCTGGGGGTCAAAGGGGCCCAAATAGGGGGCAAAAAGGGGTAATTTTTGGTACTTCTTTAAAAATCTTCTTCTAATAAACCGTTAATGCTAGAGCTTAAATAATCTGTGTGCATGACAACTAGGACAGGTATATTATAAATTGTGAAATTCATGCCCCTGGGGTCATGTATGGGGCCACACCCAGAGGTCAAAGTTCATCATGTTAAAAAATTCACATTTTCATCTTCTTCTGATGAAGTACTAAGCCAATTTCAAACTAACTTGGTGAAAAGCATCATTGGGTAATGGTTATTCGGATTTGTGCAAATTAAAAGGCTGGGGGGTCAGGGGGCCCTAAAATGGGGACCAAAAGGGGGTAATTTTTGGCAACTTTTAAATATTTCATCTTCTTCTCAAGAACTACTGGGGGGATTTCAACCAAACTTGGTAGAAAGCATCATTGGAGGATGCCAATTCAAGTTTGTGAATATAGGGGTTCTGGGGGTCAAAGGGGCCCAAATAGGGGGCAAAAAGGGGTAATTTTTGGTACTTCATTAACAATCTTCATCTAATAAACCGTTAATGCCAGAGCTTAAATATTCTGTGTGCATGACAACTAGGACAAGTTTATTATTAATTGTGAAATTCATGCCCCTGGGGTCATGTATGGGGCCACACCCAGAGGTCAAAGTTCATCATGTAAAAAAATTCACATTTTCATCTTCTTCTGATGAAGTACTAAGCCAATTTCAAACTCACTTGGTGAAAAGCATCATTGGGTACTGATTATACAGATTTGTGAAAATAAAATGGCTGGAGGTCAGGGGGGCCTAAAATGGGGACCAAAAGGGGGTCATTTTTGGTAACTTTTAAACATTTTCATCTTCTTCTCAAGAACTACTGAGGGGATTTCAACCAAACTTGGTCGGAAGCATCATTGGGGGATGCCAATTCCAGTTTGTGAAAAGAGGTTGGGGGGGCTTGGGGTAAAAGGGGCCGTCAACAATTTCTTTAAACGACATCTCCTCCTAAACCACTGGGCCAATTTGAACCAAATTTGGCAGAAATGTTCCTTAGGTGGTCCCCTTCAAAAATAGCTAAAAGAATTGAAATCCGTTAAAAACTCTGGTTGCCATGGCAACAAAAGTGAAATTTTAAAATAATCTTTAAAAATCTTCTCCTCCTGACCCAGAGTTGGTCCCGGGTTCGATTCCCGACGGCGGCACTCATTCTTTCCGACTATTTGTCTCTCACCAATGGGTCGATAATCGTAGACCTATGTGGGATAGCAGCTGGAGGCTAGGAAAGGATGTAATGGTAGTACTGGTGTGAGAAATACCAGGATTCCATTGTTAGGTGCTCCAGCCGCCGCGATATAACTGAAAGATTGTTGAAAGCGGCGTAAAACCCCATTCAAACAAAACAAACAAAACCTCCTGACCCAGAAGGCGTAGAGCCTTGATATTTTGCGTGAAGCATCAGTATATTGACCTCTTTCAAAATAGCTAAAATCATGATCCTCGGGTCCCCAGGGGCGGAGCCCAAGGGGGGTGGGGTTTATATAGAAATAAAGAACGATTTTTTAAATGACATCTCCTCTCAAACCACTGGGCCAATTTGAACAAAATTTGGCAGAAATGTTCCTTAGGTGGTCCCCTTCAAAAATAGCTAAAAGAATTGAAATCCGTTAAAAACTCTGGTTGCCATGGCAACAAAAGTGAAATTTAAGAATAATCTTTAAAAATCTTCTTCTGATCCAGAAGGGGTAGAGCCTTGATATTTTGCATGAAGCATCAGTATATTGACCTCTTTCAAAATAGCTAAAATCATGATCCTCGGGTCCCCAGGGGCGGAGCCCAAGGGGGGTGGGGTTTATATAGAAATAAAGAACGATTTTTTAAATGACATCTCCTCTCAAACCACTGGGCCGATTTGAACCAAATTTGGCAGAAATGTTGCTTAGGTGGTCCCCTTCAAAAATAGCTTAAAGAATTGAAATCCGTTTAAAACTCTGGTTGCCATGGCAACAAAAGTGAAATTTTAAAATAATCTTTAAAAATCTTCTCCTCCTGACCCAGAAGGCGTAGAGCCTTGATATTTTGCATGAAGCATCAGTATTTTGACCTCTTTCAAAATAGCAAAAATCATGATCCTCGGGTCCCCAGGGGCGGAGCCCCAGGGGGGTGGGGTTTATATAGAAATAAAGAACGATTTTTTAAATGACATCTCCTCTCAAACCACTGGGCCGATTTGAACCAAATTTTGCAGAAAAGTTCCTTAGGTGGTCCCCCTTTAAATTAGCTAAAAGAATTGAAATCCGTTAAAAACTCTGGTTGCCATGGCAACAAAAGTGAAATTTCAAAATAATCTTTAAGAATCTTCTCCTCCTGACCCAGAAGGCGTAGAGCCTTGATATTTTGCATGAAGCATCAGTATATTGACCTCTTACAAAATAGCTAAAATCATAATTCTCTGGTCTCCAGGGGCAGACCCGGGGGGGGGGGGGGGGGTATAGGCATGAAGCATAAGTTCACAGACTTCTTTCTTATTTCTGAAATTTTAACCGATGGAAAAGTTCTGCTTTCAAATTGTGGCCCACTTGTTTCATGATCCTAACCTTAACATGAAATTAGACTGTTGAAAGAAAAAGAGCCTTTATCTCAGGTGAGCGCCTTGAAACTACTGCTTTAAGTAGCTGCATATGCGAGAATTTTTCTATCTATTAATTCTATTCTTGCTTTGAGTATTGACTCATGAGTTGCGATCTTACAACAATTTTAGAAGAGAAATTGCATACTTCGAGAATAGTGAATAGGTAAATGTTCTTAAAATGAATTACTAGTAATCATTTTATTCATATGTTGGTCTCAAATCGGGATGTACACGTATTTCGATTTTTTCTTCGCTGGTGCATTCCCGGAGATAATTACGGAAATAACTGAAGTACCATACGGCCGGTCACAAATTCACGAACTCCCTAAGAAGTCCTGAGGCCCTGTTCATGCGAAAATAAGATGACACAAAAATCACCCAATTTACTGTAGCTCCAGATACGAGAATTTTTCTTTATTAATTCTATTATTGCTTTGAGTATTGACTACAGCCACAAAGTTTTACAGTACTGTAGATGAGCCACAGCTGAACAGTCAAATAATGGCTAAACTACCCCAGCTTCTCATACTTGTTGTGATATATGATGTCCTTTTATTGGCATCTGCACCATTTAGCCTGAACTGGTGAAAAGATAACTTCTTCATAAAGTTTTTGGCAAAATTTGAAAGCATAGAACTTTCTCTTTGAATATCACTTTTCTATTTGATTTTTTGGAAGGAGTATTACCTTCGGACAAAAGGATTTACATAAACCAACAATGCATGAAGCATTTGATGTACATGTATTCTCGAAGCCTTGCAGGATCTGCTATTTTTATCATTATTTTTTTTCTCTAATTTTCTTCTGCAATAAATAAATTTACACCCTATCTCCATAACTCTTTCTTAAATCATACCATGTTGTACTTTACCTTTCTGACTCTCTTTCTGTTCTCATTGCCCTCTCTATCTGCATAACTCCATATATTCTCGCATCTCTCAACTATTTTTTCCTTTTTCTAAACTTCGCTTATTCATACAGTGTGATTAGTTTCTTGTTCATACCTCAATGAAAACAAACAATATTCTCTTCATCTCTTAAATGTGTATGTTGGCAATACTAAGAACTCTTTCCTTTCAGAGAACCTATTTTTCACAAAGTATGAAGAACTATTTTCCTTTAAGAAGAGACCATTTTTGTCAAGAACTGAAATATATTCCAACTCAGTGGCCAAGTCAGTGAAGCTTTTCCAGCTGCGTAGGGAACTCAATTGGTCAGAGGAAGAATTTGAGATTGCAAATAAGTGAGTATTAGATGATTATCCAAACCTGTTTGTAGACTATCTTGCATATAGGAATGCCTTATGGTACTGTGCCAAAATACGTCAAAATAGAAGTCTTGAACCCATTTCCTTTAATTTTTTGGAATGGTCCGATTTGAAAAAAGTTCCTGACAACATTTCAAATTGAATTAAAATTGGAAAATGAGCTGACGAATCAAATAAGGTAGAAAAGATTGTAAGAAAAATAGAAATTGCTTGTTATGAATAGTATCTCCTTTTCCCACAAAATTTTCCATGATCATATTTATTCATGGAGTCAAAAAGTGTCACAGCAGCCCTTCATTTAGGGATTGGTCATCCAATTATTTTTTACAGTTAGATAAAGAGGAAAATCTTCTCTCAAATCATTTGGCCCAGGAATGTCAAATTTTACAGGATGCCTTAAAGTGCTCAGATACTTCAGACAGATAGACTTTGATCAAAATAAAATTTTGTGGTGAGAGATCTAAGGTCATCTTGTTTATTTTTAGCTCACCTTAGCACAACTTGCTTATGGTTACCTTTTGTGATACTTAAATGTCATTTGTGCAACGTTTACCCTTGTCCATGTCTGTCCGTCATTCAGTCTTTCTGTCTGTCTGTCTGTCTGCCTGCAAAACTTAACCAAAAACTTAACATTGCGAATTACTACCAGCCTATTCAAGATACAATGCTCATATTTGACATGATGATACATCTCCATAATACGCATCTTTTGCATCTCAAGACAAGGTCATGTGATAAGGTCAAGGTCACAAACCAAGGTCAAACGTTTTGTCCTGTTGCAGGGGCATTGTGTTTCACAAACACATCTTGTTCTATTTGAAAACATGGGAATATGGGTCTTAGTGAGAAATCCTTTTTTTACCCTCCAGGACTTTAATAAAGTTTTCAGATGACTGTTCAAAAAGCATTACAAAATGCTGAATATGGTAAAACAAATTTGATAAATTGTGAAATTGCTTTTTTTCGATAGCATAATTTTTTCAGGGCTTCAAACTGTGGGATTGTGTGTTAACCCTTGTCATGCTGAACCCAGAAAATTCCTGTTTGGGCAGTAGGTATATACGAAGATCAGCCTGCACATATGTGCAGTCTAATCTTAGTCTGCACCACCCGCCTATCTTTTTTTGGCTAGAATATTTTAGAAAATCAGTTTTCAAATGAAATACTGACCTGCTACTAGTTCTAACAATGATTTCAGTCCTTTGATTTAAGTGCAATTCTAAATAGAATTTTATTCAGCATTACAAGCGTTAGTAGGTTTATCTAGTCTTATTTTAGTCTTTCTGACACAATATCTAACCGTATATTTCAGAATTCTGAACTATGACTTTGCCCTCAGTTTACACCATACTATGTTTATACCAGCTATAGAAAGACTAGCAACAGATGAGCAAAAATCAAAATGGCTTCCCCTTGCCCAGTCCTATCAGATTATTGGGACATATGCACAAACAGAACTTGGCCATGGTTTGTAATCATATGAATAGTTTATTAGCAACTTTTGCTGTTCTAAACCATTAAACCATTTCCAGGTGAAAAAATTTAAAAAAAGTTGCAAACAATAATTCTATTTGATGAGATTTTAAAAATCTTTGTCTTTTGGGGTAGAAAACATTGTCGTTAATGAAGAAATTACTTGTTACAAACAATTTCTTCATTTTCCCAAATGTTTTACAAAACATATTTTTCTTGGGGGGTGTCTTAACCCATTCCCACACAACAAAATTTAGACTGGTACAAATTAAAAGAAGCTGCAGACGACAATAACAAGTTGATGGAATTTTTAATTTTTCCATTGTTTTGGACAGAAAACAATGTAGATAATGAAGAAATTGCTTGATACAAGCAATTTCTTCATTTTCCACAATGTTTTCCAAAACTCTTTTCTTGAGGGGCATAAAAAGGAAGGCTTATGTGGGAATGGGTTAAAGTAGGATTGTGTTGGAATAGGGTAAAAGCCCAAAGAAGAATAATGATTGGGTACATTCATTCAGATTTGTTACAGCATTCTTTCTAGCCATTCAATAGGGTGTTCAGTACAATTTCAGAGGTATGAAATTCAGAAATGATTTTATTTGGTTACATTAACCCTTTCCTGTTTTTCAAAATTTTAGACTGGTCCAAATTGAAAGAATTTGCAGATGAAAATTGAAAAAGTGGATTTCATTTGAAAAATAACCATTCAGTTGGATGGAAAATATTGTGGAAAAAGAAGAAGTTGCTTGTTACAAGCAATTTCTTCTTTTTCTACAATGTTTTCTCGAATATAGAATCACAGGGACATAAAAACCCGGGATTAAACAGGAAAGGTTGAGAGACCAAATGGTTGATATTTCAGATGTCAGGTAAATGAAGACGTAATTTCACTAGCTAATGTCGTTAAAAATCATTTAATTAAGTCGTAACTTATTACTATTTTAGAAAACAATACATTGTACAAGAGATATTTTCTGTTTGTATTTTTTTCACAGGAACTTATCTACTTGGCCTGGAGACAACTGCGACCTACGACCACAAAACAGATGAGTTTATTCTAAATACACCAAGATTATCATCAATGAAATGGTGGCCAGGGGGATGTGAGATTCTTAATTCTTTATTTCTTTACAGTTGACACTCATTATCTTGACTTTTATGGGCTACAACAAAATGCTCCACATAACAGAAGTTTGAGGTAAAATATGGCAGACAAACTTGAATTGATTACTAGAAGTCGGATAAAACACTGCAAACACCGCTGCCGTCATAGCATGGATTTTCCATGGTTTGTGAGGTAGAAAATCAAATATCTGCACTAATTTGTGCATATTCGAATAGTTTGAATCTTATTTAAGATGAATGCAATTGAACCAAATGAGTCTTAAGCCATTACTGCACATTTCAACATTCTGACGCACTGAAGAAAAAAAAAAATAAAAAATCATTTTGGAAAAGGGAGAAACTGTTAGAAGCAACTTTACCTTTAGCCACAATGTTTAGTACCTTATATGACAAATCTTTTTCAAGTTTTACACACTTTGATATCTATCCTCAACATGTTTTAACTCATTATCAGTTGAAAATATAATGGGCTGATTCGAATTCAAAGAAGGAATTGACAAACATTAATAGTTGATAAAATCTTAAATATGGTAGGCTTCTTGTAGAAAACAATATGAAAATTTGAAAAAAATGCTTGTAACAAGCTATTACCACATTATATCCAAAACTCTATTCTTTGGGGTCATAAAAAGGTTGGATTGAGTTGGAATGGTTTCACTTGGACCAATCTAAAATTTTGTTATTAGTTTTTTGTTGACCCAGTGAACAATAATGACTTTTTGATGCCATTCGAGAAAAACAAATAGGAAAATATTATGGAAAATGAAGAAAATGCTTGCAACAAGTAATTTCTTCTTTTAATACAATGTTTTCTACCCAGAAAGTTGAAAAAATATAGAATTTCATATGTTATTGTCTACAACTCCTATCAATTTGGACCAGACTAAAACTTTCCCGTCTGGTAATGGGATAGATATGTTTTACAGTGGGGAAGTCCTGTACTCATGCTGTGATCCTTGCTCAACTGGTTATTGATGGTGAACATCACGGAATGCACGGGTTTATAGTACAACTCAGAAGTCTCGAGGACCACACACTTTTACCTGGTAACTTATTCTGTCTTTGCATTACACCTATTTAGAACCTGTCATGTGAAAAGGAGCCATGCTGCAAGAGATTCACCAGTTCAATCCCTGATTTTTATGTTCCTGATTTTTTTTTGGGGGGGGGGAAGGGGGGGTGTACTTGGGAAAAACATTGTGAAAAAAGAAGAAATTGCTTGTAACAAGCTATATCTTCTTTTTACACAATATTTTCTACCATACTGGATAGTTATTAGCTCAGCTGTTTTTTGGGGAAACCGATGGTATTGTGATCACCTTGGTGTTGGCGTTGGCATTGGCGTTTTTGTGACAGACTTTAACCTTGGTCATATCTCTGTTGTTATTGAAGATATCCTCATGAAACTTGGCATGTGTATTGGCCATCACAAGAGCTATCTAGACTATCAAGGGGGATAACTATAAAAGCGTTTTTATAAGTGTTATGCCCCTTTTTAGACTTAGAATTTTTGCATGATCCAGCACATGCAGCCGAGCGTTGACACCTTTGGATGGTGCTCTTGTTTTTCAGATTACATCCAAATTAAATTTTCATCTGCAAAACTTTTGAATTTGGTCATGCAGAACAGGAAAGGGTTAATATGGTATTTTGACCATTCTAACTTGAGAACATCTATTTAAAAAAAAATCAGGGTTATAATTCAACTCTATTGGAAAAGATGAGTAAATTTGACATTCATGGTAGTTAAATTCAACCATTTTCGAGTTTGATTTTTGGTAAAAGTTTTACATGCAAGTCATTGCAGATTGTGTAATCATTGTAACACCTTAAACTTTTGCTTCAACCCACACAATGACACATTTTACCCCACTCAAGAAAAACAATTGTAAAAACATTGTGTAAGATGAAGAAACTGCTTGAAACAAGCAATTTCTTCATTTTACACAATGTTTTCTACCCACAAAATTGAAAAATCCTAAATTCCATAAGCTTTAAATTGTCATCTTCAACTCCTTTCAATTTGGACCAGCCTAAAGATTTGTCATCTGGTAATTGGTTAAAACTTTGGGTTATAATTCTATGATTCTGTTCTTTAGGCAAGGAGTCTTAACTCTGATATTATTTTAGTTGAATCTGCTCTCTTTTTATTAGCTCCCCTGAGCACGAAGTGCTCTGGAGGAGCTAATGTAAACAGTCATCGTCCGTCGTCCGTCCGTCTGTCCGTCCGTCCGTCCGTTCACAATTACAAAAAAATCTTCTCCTAAACTAACCATGGAATTTCAACAAAACTTCACAGAAATGATCCTTAGGTCATGCTCTTTCAAAATACTTCAAAGAATTGAAATCCATGAAGAACTCTGGTTGCCATGGCAATGGAGTGAAAAAACTTAAGAAATCTCCTCCTCCCAAACGGTAAGGCCTAGAGCTTTGATATTTGGTATATATCATCATCTATTGACCCTCTACCAAAATACTTCAAAGAATTAATGTATTCTGAAAATTAGCCCTTTTTTTAATGATCCCTGATTTTACATAGTTATAAAGAAGGAAATCTTTAAAAATCTTCTTCTCCCAAACCATAAGGCCGAGAGCTTTGATATTTGGTATACATCATCATCTATTGACCCTCTACCAAAATACTTCAAAGAATTACCATATTCTGAAAATTAGCCCTTTTCTTTGTGATCCCTGATTTTACATAGAAATAAAGAAGGTAATCTTTAAAAATCTTCTTCTCCCAAACCATAAGGCCTAGAGCTTTGATATTTGGTATATATCATCATCTATTGACCCTCTACCAAAATACTTCAAAGAATTACCGTATTCTGAAAATTAGCCCTTTTCTTAATGATCCCTGATTTTACATAGAAATAAAGAAGGTAATCTTTAAAAATCTTCTTCTCCCAAACTGTAAGGCCTACAGCTTTGATATTTGGTATATATCATCATCTATTGACCCTCTTCTAAAATACTTCAAAGAATTACCGTATTCTGAAAATTAGCCCTTTTCTTAATGATCCCTGATTTTACATAGAAATAAAGGAGGTAATCTTTAAAAATCTTCTTCTCCCAAACCATAAGGCCGAGAGCTTTGATATTTGGTATACATCATCATCTATTGACCCTCTACCAAAATACTTCAAAGAATTACCATATTCTGAAAATTAGCCCTTTTCTTTGTGATCCCTGATTTACATAGAAATGAAGAAGCTTATCTTTAAAAATCTTCTTCTCCCAAACCATAAGGCCTAGAGCTTTGATATTTGGTACAAATCATCATCAATTGACCCTCTTCCAAAATACTTCAAAGAATTAATGTATTCTGAAAATTAGCCCGCTTCTTGGCAATCCCTGATTTAACATAGAAATAAAGAAGGAAATCTTTTAAAATCTTCTTCTCCCAAACCATAAGTCCTAGAGCTTTGATATTTTGTACAAATCATCATCTATTGACCCTCTACCAAAATACTACAAAGAATTACCGTATTCTGAAAATTAGCACTTTTCTTAATGATCCCTGATTTTACATAGAATTGAGGAAGGAAAACTTAAAAAATCTTCTTCTCCCAAACCATAAGGCCTAGAGCTTTTATATTTTGCACATATCATAATATATTTACCGTCTACCAAAATACTTCAAAGCAATATCATACATGTACTCTGAAAATTAGCCCTTTTCTGTGCAATTCCTGATTTTACAAAGGAATAAAGAAGGAAATCTTTGAAAATCTTCTTCTCCCAAACCATAAAGAATAGAGCTTTGATATTTGGTACATATCATCAGCCATTGACCCTCTACCAAATTACTTAAAGAATTAGCCCTTTTCTGTGCAATCCCTTATTTTAGTTAGGAATAAATAATGATATCTTTGAAAACCTTCTTCTCCTAAACCATTAGGCTTACAGCTTTTATACTTGGTATGTATTGATGTCTATACTTCAAAGCATTACCAAATTCAGGAAATTAGTGCTATATGGTGGGATCATCAATATACCTAGGATTAAAAGAGAAATCTGTAAACATCTTCTCCAAAATAATTAGACAGAGGGCTTTGCCATTTTGTTTATATCATAAAGCCATGAACCATCATACTCAGGGGAGCGATTTAGGACCATCATGGTCCTCTTGTCTTAAAAATACTCTGTTAAAGTTTGCTTGAAAGAAGTTATATCTTCATTGCTATCATCCTATTACCAAACTATCAAGCTTTTGGACAACCTGAAGAAATATGGTTGACCTATTTCGTCCAGTTTTGTCAATTGGTAATGAAGTAACTCTGTAGGAAAATTTTCATTACTCTGACATTCATTTAGTGGAATGTTGCCCTATGTTGACATTGGATTGGTTTACTATCCAGCACATAGAATAATTGAGCGTTGCTGTCGGCTGACAGCTCTTGTTTTATATTAACCCTTTCCCGTTTTTGAAAATTTTAGACTGGTCCAATTAGAAAGAAGTTGCAGACGATATTTAAAAGTAATTTGAAAAGCAACTAACCTAAAGGGAGAAAATATTGTGGGATAAGAAGAAATTGCTTGTTACAAGAAATTTGTTCTTTTTCCACAATGTTTTCTCAAGTATTAAATCACAGGGACGTAAAAACAAGGGAGTGTACAGGAAAGGGTTAATCATTTTTTTATTAATCTTTCATGAGAATGCTCATTTCTCATTCAACAATTATGTTGAATTTGTAACATGCAAAGCTTGTAGACAAACCTTTTCCATTCAGAGAAAAGGATCCTCAATCCTAAATGGATCAACTGTGTCTATATAGACTACAAAAAGCTATATATCTCTCTGGCAGTTTCCTATTTTGCTAATCTCACTGAAAATGACCTCCCTTGAAACTGTCATATCCCTCTCCCATTTGAGAAGGCCCGTCCTGATTCTTGGCCTAGGAGATTTGATGGTAAAGCAACTTCATTTAGGCAGTCGTCATTATGCCACCACTGCCACAAAATGTAACATGCAAAGCTTGTAGATAAAGCTAATCCATTCAGAGAAATGATCCTCAACGTTAAATGGATTGAATGTGTCTATATAGGCTACAACAACAGTTTCCTTATTTGCAAGTCTCTCTTCAAATTTCCTTGCCTGAAACCGTCATGATTGAAGTTTTAAAGTTAATTTTATGAAGATCCTGATTACAATAATCATACTTCATTGTGTTCTATAAAGGAATCAAATCAGGGGACATAGGACCCAAAGTAGGGGCCAACTCTACTGAGAATGGGTTCCTTATTCTTAGTGAAGTTCGGATCCCACGAGAGAGCATGCTGATGAGAAATGCCAGGGTAAACAACTTATTTATATGTATTTCTAAAGGTTGTTGTTTTTAACACAGTTCTCAAGATAACTGCTTCTATATACATTTATATTTTGGAAAGTTTAATAAAAGATAAACCCATTCCCACATAATCCCAATTTTTATTCCCCTCAAGAAAAATGCCTTTGAAAACATTATGGACAATGATAAAGAAATTGCTTGTTACAAGCAATTTTTTCATTATCCACAATTTTTTCTACCCCAAAAGGCAAAGATTTCTCCAACTTGAAATTGTTGTCTGCAACGCCTTCTGATTTGGACTAGTTTAAAATTTTGTTATGTGGTTAAAGAGGCATATTTATTGTAAGATTTTTTTTAAGATGATTATCATTCAAGTATTATATTCTCCTGGTTAAAATCTGACCCATTCTCACACAATTCATAGTTTTTGTTTTCCTTGAGAAACTTAAGAAAACAATATAGAAAATGAATATTGTAACAAGCAATTTTTTCATTTTGTGCAATGATTTGAACCCCATATGAAAGTGAGATTGATGTAATGCCATCCACTTAAATTTGTCATTTGCAACTTCTGTGAATTTGGACCTGTCTAAAATATTGTCATTGGTAATGTGATAAGTCATCTCTGAACAGTGCAGTGTACATGTCTAAATGTAAAACAAATGTAATGCTTCAATATCTTTTTCTCTTAAGGCTTCAGTTTTGTGAAAATCTGTATTTGATGGAAGCACTTATCTTTATGTTTAGAATAGCCAATTCCTGAGTTAGATCCTAATACATTACCAGAGTTGCATTTTCATTTCTATTGAAAATCAAAGATTTTTGCTACTGTTTAACTCATTACCAGATGACAAAATTTAAGACTGGTCCAAATTGAACAATTTTGAAGACGACATTTCAAGTTGGGCTAAATTGGAAAATAAGCATCAAATAGTGTAGAAAATATTGTGAGAAATGAGAAATTGCTTGTTTCAAGCAATTTCTCCTTTTCCCACAAAGTTTACCATTACTGTAGTTCTTCAGTGTATCAGAATGTTTTTTGCTTGTTAATGGTATAAATCTTTGAAATTCACTATAAATCAACTGAGGTGATGATTTAGTTCATAATATCACAAATTGCAAGTTCTTCTACTGTGTTTAGATTTTATCCAAGATCACTCTATAATAAAAAATGATGAAATTAGCACCTGACCATGTTTAGAGCATTATTCCTACATTTATCATTGAATTCCAAAGTCATTTGACAATATTTTTTCTTCATGAATAAAAGACATTTTAAAACAGTTACAAAAATCTCACCACAGGTTATCATATCTATTTTCTGGTTTGGATCAAACTTAGGATCTATTTTTTGAGTTGTAGCACTAAACACATACAAGTTTTGTGGTTTGTATTTATTTCATGAAACACAATTAAATTTGGGATCAACAAGCTAATAAGTTTAATACATAAGTCCAATTGATTGATTGCTTGTCCTGCCTACTGGCTTCTGACTAGAAGTTGTCTTTAAATGACATTATTTGGCAAATAAAAAATACTTAACCCTTTTTATGCTCAATAAAATCCTCTACAAACTTGTGCTAAAATAAAAGGGCTGAAAGCACAGACAGCACTTATTTTGGGTTGGTGATTAATTAGAAAATTAATAGAATTCACAATGCTGGCTTTAAAGAGACAATCAGGATGTCTAGACAAAGATCAGACTGCACTTGTGTGCAGACTGATCTTTGTCTAGATCTCCTGCCAAAAACAGGAATATTCTGGGCTCAGCATGACAAGGGTTAACATAAATGAAAGAGGTCAAAGTTCACTACCGGTCTTGATAGATGATTTGATTGATCAGTCTACTGTTTGATTAACGGAGATGATTCATCAATTTGAATTCTGTAACTTCTCTATAAGAATAAACTAGGATTTTTGGTCTTACTATTCAAAATTAGTCATTCTTATTAAACGAAACAATTTAAAATATAGAATTTTGTCACTTGCATAGCTTTATGACAGTAGATTGTTGGTCCCAATTGATATCTAATAGTTCTTAATCTAGTATCTATAATTATGTTTTATGCCCCCATATCAATGAGATCCAGGGCATGCAGTTTTAACTGTGTCTATCTTTCTGTCTGTCAAATGCTTATCCTGTAAATGAAACATTTTTCTTTTGCAGTAGAATTAATCGACCAATTGCTGGCCCCGCCAAATAACTCTGTTGGTCATGCCCACAGACTCTGACAAGAAAGTCCTGCTTGAATTTTTAATGGCATCATTTTGCAAAATTAAACATTCATTGCCATTGGCATGTAACAAAAAGTACAATGGTTGGTTGGTGACCTAAACATCATAACTATAGTCATGACATTTGAGTTCCCTTCCAAAAACAAAAGTGGGGGCCAATGTCAGAGTTCAGAGACTCATTTCTGTTCTAAATGAATGATTTAATTGGTTTACTGTGTATTTGATTGACAGTTGCAATTGGTCAATTGCAGCCCAGTGAACAGACTTGTATTAGGTATGAAGTTACATCAGTACACATCAGTTAACCCATTCCAACTCAGTCCCACCTTTTTACGCCCTTCAAGAAAAAAGCTTTGGAAAACATTGTGGAAAATGAAGAAATTGCTTGTATCAAGCAATTTCTTCATTATCCACAATGTTTTCTATCCAAAAAGGTGAAAAAATTTAAAATTCCATCAACTTGACATTGTCGTCTGCATCTTCTTTCAATTTGGACAGGTCTAAAATTTTGTCAAGTGGGAATGGGTTAATCTCAAGTTGATCACTAAAGGTCAAGGTCAAACTTGTGAAAATTGCTATTTTTGGGACATTAGTGTTTCTACCACATCTTGTTATGGTCATGCAATCTGATTAAACTATACCTTCAATGTTCATAGAATTTTTGCATAACCCTTTTGTCCCATACAGCTACTGAAGTTTTTGAAGCAACATAGATAATATAATGGATTTGTAATGTCACACTGAATTATGAATTACAAAATGCACTGCATACTGTTTAAGTTCGGAGCCAAAAATATTGATTCAGTTTCAATAAAGATTAAAATAAGAAGATCCAGTTTTCTTCAGGACTGACAGTGCAGCAATAACATTGGTATGATCTTTACCCCAAATCCTCTTGAGAATTGTTTGAAAATAAAAGGGCTGAAGATACTGGGAGCACTAAAATTGGATGTTTATTTGAAAATCTATCTTGTATGCAAATCTGGCTTTAAGGGACAAGCAGGTGGTGAAGACAAAAATCGGACTGCAGACATGTGTAGACTGATCTTTGTCTCTAACTCATGCCAGGACAAAGATAATGTGGCTTGAGAATGGCAAGGGTTAATCAGATTGTATTGACATATATCTTTCAGTTCTTTAAAAAAAATGTGTTTGTTTGTAGTGTTTCTTACCTTTGCTTAGTTTAGCATCCTGCTTTCTTTCTGTTTACATCCTAAAGAGAAGAAATGTAAAAAGCTGTCAGACTCTGATAGGCTAAACTTTTGTGTTATTGAAGGTCGTAAGACTGGAGACATTGGAACCAAGGTTGGATATAATATGACAGATAATGGGTTTTTAATACTGAATCAAGTGAGAATTCCTCGACAGAATATGTTGATGAAAAATGCGAAGGTAGGATGTGAATACATCATCAGCATGACATGTACCTACTACCATAATTTCTTCTTATTCTTGCTTCAGAAATTCCTATGAATGATTTTGGTTGTCATTTGTACTTCTCAATATTCTTCATGTGGCAGAAGGTAGCATATTACACTTTGAAATAAAAGGCTTCTGGTTTGATCCAAGCATGGCCATCATTATTTTCAACATTAGGCATCATCACTTGCCTCTCCCGAAAAAAAGAGCAGCTTGAGGCTTTAACTCACATAAAAGTGGCACATATGAGTGTTTTTCAGAGTTCTTCCTTGTAAATACTTATCATTATGTGTTCCAAATTGTTAACTCAGTTCTACACAATCTGAATTATGATGTCCAGTAATGAGTTGATAGAATGTTGTTGTATTACATGTGTCAAAAAACAAAGAATGCGTGGTTAGTTGCTGCAGCCACCTCAGTATGTCTGATGGTTTTAAACTCCTTACAATACATTATTTTTTTGAAGAGGGAAAAAAAGAATTCAAGCATTATTATATCTCAATATTTCTGTTCTGAATTAGGCTCATCTGAACACTTTGTCTGTCATCTGTCACTATTTGGCAGAAATGTTCAATAGGTTGTCCCCTTTAAAAATAGCTTAAAGAATTTAAATCTGTTTCAAACCCCAGTTGCCAGGGCAACAAAAGTGAAATTAAAAAATGTCTTTAAATTTTTTTTGTGACCAAGAAGGCCTAGAGCTTTGATATTTTGCATGAAACATCAGTATATTGACCTCTTTCAGAAAAGCTAAAAGTATTACTCTGGGGTCTTCATGGGTAAAGCCAGGGGGTTTATATAGAAACAAAGAAGGATTTTTAAGTGAAATCTCCTCCCAAACAATAAGGCAAATCTCAACCGAAATTGGCAGAAATGTTTCTTAGGTTGCCCCCTACCAAAATAGCTAATGAGTTGAAGTTAGTTGAAAACTCTTGATTCATAATCCTCGCCTTAACATTAAATTTGACTATTGAAAAAAGATAGCTTTTGTCTACCAGGATTTGCACACCAGGACCAATGGCCCTCTTTTTAGCTCACCTGAGCACAAAGTGCTCTGGGTGAACTATTGTGATTGTCCGTCATCAGTTTGTCCATCCGTCCGTCTGTTCACGATTACAAAAAATCTACTCCTCCTAAACTAACCATGGAATTTCAACAAAACTTCGCAAAAATGATCCTTGGGTCATGCTCTTTCAAAATACATCAAAATATTGAAATCCATGAGGAACTCTGGTTGCCATGGCAACGGAGTGAAAAAACTTAAAAAATCTTCTTCTCCCAAACTATAAGGCCCAGAGCTTTGAGCCCAGAGCTTTGACAAATCATCGTCTATTGACCCTCTACCAAAATACTTCAAAGAATAACCGTATTTTAAAAATTAGCCCTTTTCTGGGCGATCCCTGATTTTACCTAGAAATAAAGAAGGAAAACTTAAAAAATATGCCCTTTTCTGGGCGATCCCTGATTTTACCTAGAAATAAAGAAGGAAAACTTAAAAATATGTTTCTCCCTAACGATAAGGCTTAGAGCTTGGAGATTTGGTACAAATCTTCATCTATTGACCGAAAATGAGCCCTTTTCTGGGCGATCCCTGATCTTACAAAGATATAAAGAAGGACAACTTTAAAAATCTCCTTCTTCAAAACATAAGGCCCAGAGCTTTGATATTTGGTATACATCATCATCTATTGACTGCCTACTAATATACTTCAAAGAATTACTGTATTCAGAAAATAAGCCCATTACTGGGCAATCCCTGATTTAAGATATAATTAAAGAAGGAAATCTTAAGAAATCTTCTTCTCCCAAACCATAAGGCCTAGAGCTTTGATATTTTGTATAAATTATCATCTATTGACCCTCTACCAAAATACTTCATAGAATTACTGTATTCTAAAAATTAGCCTTTTTCTGTGCGATCCCTGATTTTACCTAGAAATAAAGAAGGAAACCTTTAAAAATATGTTTCTCCATAACCATAAAGCAGAAAGCTTTGATATTAAATTAAGATCATCATCTATTGACCCTCTACCAAAATACTTCAAAGAATTACAGTATTCTGAAAATCCATGATTTACTATGGAAGTAAGAAGGAAAACTTTAAAAATCTCCTTCTCCCATCAAAAGCCCTAGATCTGTGATATTTTGTATAAATCATTATCTATTGACCCTCTTCCAAAATACTACATAGAATTACTGTATTCTAAAAATTAGCCTTTTTCTGTGCAATCCCTGATTTTACCAAGAAATATAGAAGGAAACCTTTAAAATATGTTTGTCCCTAACCATAAGGCAGAAAGCTTTGATATTAGATTAAGATCATCATCTATTGACCCTCTACCAAAATACTTCAAAGAATTACAGTATTATGAAAATCCATTATTTACTATCAAAGTAAGATGGAAAACTTTAAAATCTCCTTCTCCCAAGCAAAAAACCCTAGAGCTGTGATATTTTGTATAAATCATCATCTATTGACCCTCTTCCAAAATACTTCAAGAAATACAGTATTCTGAAAATCCATGATTAACTATGGAAGTAAGATGGAAAACTTTAAAAATCTCCTTCTCCCAAACAAAAAGCCCTAGAGCTGTAATATTTTGTATAAATCATCATCTATTGACCCTCTACCAAAATACTACATAGAATAAACTGATTTCTGAAAATTAGCCCTTTTCTTTATTTTACCTGATTTTACATAGAAATTAAGAAGGAAATTTTTAAATGTCTTCTTCTCCAAACCATTAGACCAAGGACTTTAATATTTAGTGTGTAATAATATTTTTTGACCCTGTACTAAAATACTTCACAGAATTACTGTATTCTGAAAATAAGCGCTTTTTTGTGCAATACCAGAAAGGAGTTATGAAAGATATCATAGAAAATGTTCTCCTTCTAAACCATAAGGCCTAGAGCTTTGATATTTTGTACAAATCATCATCTATTGACCCTCTTCCAAAATACTACATAGAATTACTGTATTCTGAAAATTAGCCTTTTTCTGTGTGATCCCTGATTTAACCTAGAAATAAAGAAAGAAACCTTTAAAAATATGTTTCTCCCTAACCATAAGGCAGATAGCTTCGATATTGAATGTAGATCATCATCTATTGACCCTCTACCAAAATCCTTTAAAGAATTTCAGTATTCTGAAAATCCATGATTTACTATGGAAATAAGAAGGAAAACTTTAAAAATCTCCATCTCCCAAACAAAAAGCCGTAGAGCTGTGACCCTGTACTAAAATACTTCATAGAATTACTGTATTCTGAAAATAAGCGCTTTTTTGTTCAATTCCAGAAAGGAGTTATGAAGGATATCATAGAAAATGTTCTCCTTCTAAACCATAAGGCCTAGAGCTTTGATATTTGGTATGTATAAATGCCTATTTACCCTCTATTTAAGTACTTCAAAGAATTACCATACTCTTGAAATTAGCTCAATATGGTTGGATCTTCACTATACCTAGGATAGAAGGAGAAAATCTTTAAAAAAATATTCTTCTCCAAAAGGATTAGGTGCAGGGCTTTGATATTTTGTATTTTATCTCATAAAGCCTTCAGCCACTATACTCAGGGGAGCGATATAGGAGCATCATGGTCCTCTTGTTTATATTAATATATTCCAAATTTTGAGAAAGATTGTTAAACATAAAATGGAGCAGTTTTGTCTTTTCTGATAAAGTTTCATTCTGAGGAATTTTTTTCATTGTATTTGTAGTAAAAATCATGTCCTGTTTCATTCTTTTAGATCAAATTTTCAATTACATTTATCAATGCTGGCTTAGCCGTTTGACTATTTAATCCATGTCATGCTGATCCTTGAATATTCCTGCTTTGTCCTGGCTTTGGTAGGTGTATAGACTAAGGTCAGCCTTGTTCTTGACAGTTGAGAAAAATCTTTTAACACAACTTTCGTATATTACTTCAACATTTTAAAATATAATGAAAAATGGATAAATATTCAGCAGGACAAGGGTAAGATTATTCAGAATATATAGGGAATATTACCACAGTGTCTTTTTCTATGCGTTGTTATCGTGTTCGAGAATCGTGTGTAGGTTTTTTTATTGGATGAGACCGAAGGTCGAATCCAATAAAAAAAACCCTACACACGATTCAAGAACACGATAACAACAAATAGAAAAACACACTGTGGTAATATTCCTTTTATTATATACATTTTAAGAAATAACCTACTTTCCGAAAAACCCGGAAAGTCAATACACAAAAAAGAAGTCAGTGTTTAACGGTACTCGACGAATACGGTTTTTTGCTACACGCCGAATATTGATTTTTTTCTGTCGAGTTGTATTTGACAGCCAGGTTTTACTCCATATCTTTTATAGGTATATAATAAAAATACATAGTACAAAATGGATATAAACTTCTAAAGTGAAAGGCTTGCTTACAGCAATTCAAACTATTTAACACTTTCCTGTTTTTAAATGTTAGACATGTCTAAATTCATAGATTTTCCAGACAACAATTTAAAGCTGATTTTATTTGAAAATTAATCATTCTGTAGGGTAGAAAAACATGTGGAAAAAGAAGAGATTGCTTGTCACAAACAATTTCTTCTTTTTCCACAATGTTTTCTCAAGCATGAAAACACGGACATAAAAACTGGTGATTCAAAAGGAAATGAGTATCATGTATGCAACTTTCCTTATGAATACACTTTCTATAATATGACCCTTATCATGCTGATCCCAGAATATTTCTGATTTTACAGGAGGTATAGACAGAGATCAGCATGCACATACATGCAGTCTAATCTTTGTCTACAACATCTGTTTGTCCATTTATACAAATTTGTTTGTAAGATTAATTTTCAATAGAAATATTAACAGACAGTAAGTGCCTCTAGAGTTTTCAACTCTTTGATCTTAATGAAATTCTGAAAAGGACTTTATTCAGCATGACATGGATTAATTGTTGTCTCCAATCTGCTTCAATTTTGAGCTGTTCGAATTTTTAGCTCACCTGAGCACGAAGTGCTCTTGGGGAGCAATTGTGATCGGTCATTGTCCGGCGTCCATCCGTCCATCCTTTCACAATTACAAAAAAATCTTCTCCTCCTAAACACACCATGGAATTTCAACAAAACTTCACAGAAATAATCCTTAGGTCATGCTCTTTCAAGATACATCAAAGAATTTAAATCTATGAAGAACTCTGATTGCCATGGCCTGAAAGAACTTAAAAAAATTTCTTCTCCCAAACGATAAGGCCTAGAGCTTTGATATTTGGTACAAATCATCATCTATTGACCCTCTACCAAAATATTTCAAAGAATTACCATATTCTGAAAATTAGCCCTTTTCAGTGTGATCCTGATTTTACAAAGAAAAAAAGAAGGAAAATTAAAAAATCTTCTCCTCCCAAGCCGTTAGGCCTAGAGCTAGATTTGGTACAAATCATCATCTCTTGACCCTCTACCCAAATACTTCAAAGAATTACCGTATTCTAAAAATTAGCCCTTTCCGGTGTGATCCCTGATTTTACAAAGAAATAAAGAAGGAAAACTCTAAAAATCTTCCTCCCCCAAACCATAAGGCCTAGAGCTTTGATATTTGGTATAAATCATCATCTATTTACCCTCTACCAAAATACTTCAAAGAATTATAGCATCATGAAAATTGGCCCTTTTCTGTGCAATCCCTGATTTTACAAAGAAATAAAGAAGGAAATCTTTATAAGTCTTCTTCTCCCAAACCATAAGGTCTAGAGCTTTGATATTTGTTATACATCATCATCTTTTTACCCTCTACCAAAATACTTCAAAGAATTACTGTACTCTGAAAATTATCCCTTTTCTGTGTGATCCCTGATTTTACAAAGAAATAAGAAGGGAAACTTTATAAATCTTCCTCTCCCAAACCATAAGACCTAGAGCTTTGATATTTGGTATAAATCATCATCTATTGACCTGTACCAAAATCTTCAAAGAATTACTGTATTCTGGAAATTAACCCTTTTCTGTGTGATTCCTGATTTTACATAGATTTAAAGAAGGAAATCTTTAAAAATCTTCTTCTCCCAAACCATAAAGCGGAGGCCTTTGATATTTAGTGTGTAATAATACCTATTGACCCTTTACTAAAATACCTCATTGAATTACTTTATTCTGAAAATAAGACCTTTTCTGTGCAATCCCAGAAGGGAATAAAGAAGGATATCATAAAAAATGTTCTCCTTCTAGGCCTAGAGCTTTGATAGTTGGTATGTATTGATGACTATTGACCCTCTACTTTATAACTTCAAAGAATTACAACACTCTTGAAATTATCTCAACATGGTTGGGTTTTCACTTTACCTAGGATCAAAGGAGAAAATCTTAAAAAAATCTTCTTCTCCAAAATGATCAGGTGTAGGGCTTTGATATTTTGAATATTAAATCATTATAAAGCCTTGAGCAATCATACTCAGGGGAGCGATATAGGACCATCATGGTCCTCTTTTTTTTTCTGGTAATAGGAGATGAAAACGAGAAGTAATGTCATGGCTTAAGCATTTTGTGATGTCTCTGGTTTATTGTAGGCATTTGCTTAAAATGTAGAATCTGCCCACCCTCTAAAGAAAAACATTTGATACTTATTCTGCGTAGATGTTTCAGCTACTATCAGGCACTCAATAGCTAATAGTAAGATACCCATTATGTGATGTTCTTGTTTTTCTTGATTTGTGCCTTAGCCCATTACCAGACCGCAAAATTTTAGACTGGTCCTAATTGAAAGGAGTTGCAGTTGACAAATTAAAGTTTATGAAATTTTAGATTTTATTAACTTTCTGGGTAGAAAACATTGTGATTCAATGAAGAAATTGCTACAAGCAATTTCTTCATTTCACACAATGTTTTCCCAATTGTTTTTCTTGAGAGGCATCAAAAAGCATCACTGGGGTGGATAGGGTTAACAGTCTGTATATCTTAAGCTTTTAACTTTTAATTTCATAATGAAAGAAGCTTATCTGAAACATGCTGTAAATGAATTTTGATGAAATTGTTTTTTCCATACATGTAATTGTTATTACCTTTTCATATTTTATTACTTGATTTTATTCTAATTTGTAAATTGCAAGGAAGTACAGTCAATCTTGTTCATCACTTTTATAAAGTGACAAGCATAAAAATTTCCTTTCCAAAAACAAAGGATCTATTTAACCCTTTCCAGTTTTTCAAAATTTTAGACCTGTCCGATTTCAAAGAAGTTACAGACGACAATTAAAAGTGAGTGCAATTTTAAAAGTAACCAACCTATAGGGTAGAAAATATTGTGGGATAAGACGAAATTGCTTGTTACAAGCAATTTCTTCTTATCCCGCAATATTTACTCGAGTATAAAAATTCAGGGACGTAAAGTCCAGGGATTAACCAGGAAAGGGATAATTAGATGTTTTTGCTAATAAAATTATCAAAGTTTAATTGCATGTTGATGGATCAGATTAGAATAATCTCAATGAGATAATTTGAATGAGTTCTATGAACATAGGATTAACCCATCCTAACCCAATTCTCCCTTTTTACATTCCTCAAGAAAAAGATTTGGAAAACATTGTGGTCAAAGAAGAAATTGCTCAATTCAAAAACAAAAGACAAAGAATTATGGAATTTCATCAACTTAAAATAGTCACTGCATCTTCTTTCAATTTGGATCTCTTTCATTAAAGGACCAGAATCAGAATTCCCTTTCCAAAAACAAAGGATCTTCAGAATTGGACATTTTTGCTAATAAATCTATCAAAACTAGTTCCTATGTTGGTGGATTTCAAATTGATGAAATATTGAAAAATCCCTTGTTTAGGATAGAAAACATTGTGGATAATGAGGAAATTGCTTGAAACAAGCAATTTCTTCATACCAATTACATTTTCTAAAGCTATTTCTTTGTGTGTGGGGGGGTATAAAAAGTGGGATTGCATGGAAATGGGTTAAAGCTCTGTGAAATGATATTCCTAATTTTAACATATTTTGTGTTTCAATTTGTATCAAGGTTTCAAAAGATGGAAAGTTCACACAGATGTCAGGGAACAAAGCCAATTATGCTACAATGATTCTTGTACGGGTCAACATTGTTGGATGGTCACATGATGCTCTGAGACAGGCTTCATGTGTTGCTATAAGATACAGTGCTGTTCGCAGACAGACAACACTTAAACTTGGGTAAACACGTATTTAATTGCTGTGCAATGTTTGAATTTCATAAATTTACCAGTTGAAATAGACATATGTTAACCCTTGTCATGCTGGATGAAATTGAACAAAAATCAAAGAGCAGAAAGCACTGAGAGTACTTGTTGCTCAGTTGTCATTACTTCTTTTGGACATTAATTACATCAACAACACTGGTTTCTAAAGAATGGACAGAAGGTGAAGACTAGGATCAAACTGTACTTATGTGCAGTCTGATCTTTGTCTTTACCTTCTGCTAAAACTGGAATATTCTATGTTCAGCATGACAAGGGTTAATGCTCTGTAGTGTAAAGAATTATCATTGACACACAAGTTATCTTGTATGTAATTCATCGGTTGTGCCTAGCTCCAACAAGATAGTTCAGCTGAGATAATAAACTCATTACTTTGTAAAATATGTAATCAGGGACACTGAGAAATAGATACACAATGGTCAGCAGCCTAACTTTTCCTTTAACTACTTAAATAAGCTGTAGTTATGGCATTTAAGTTGCCCAAAAATGAATTATTTGAACAAAACATGTATTAGGTTATACTGCACTTTAACCTGTTACCAGACGACAAATTTTAGACTGGTCCAAATTGAAAGAAGTTGCAGATGACATTTCAAATGAACTAAAACTGAAAAATAAGTGCCAAATGTCTTTACATTTTTGGGGTAGAAAACATTGTGGAGAATGAAGAAATTGCTTTTTACAAGCTTATACTTTATTTTTCATTATGTCTGGAGTTTTTTTTCTTGAAAGGAGTATACAAGCAGTAGTGTGTGAGATTGGGTTAAGTCATGATCAATTATTATGTGTAGTGTCCCAGAAAAACAGGCAGTACATTTTCAGCTTCAAAGTACAAAATTTTCATCAAGGAATCAGCAAGATGCAATGAGACTGTAGTTACAAGATATGGAAGTTTCACTTATTTTGTTATTTATTCTAGGGCCCCAGAGCAGCAAGTGTTAGATTTCCAGTCCCAGCAATACAAGGTATTCCCGGCCCTGGCAGCAGCATATGCCATATTTTTTGTAGCAGAAGATGCTTTGGCGGCATACAACAGTGCCTATACTGAAATCATGAAAGGAAATACAAGGAAACTGGGAGAGGTAGGTACTTTGGTAGATTAACTCATTCCCACATTTTTACGTTCCAGATGAAGATGGGTATGGAAAACATTGTAAGAAAAGAAGAAATTGCTTGCAAAAAGCAATTTCTTCTTTTATCACTATATATTCTACATTATATGGTCCTTATTTTTTTTTTCAAAACAACATTTTTTTATTGTCTCCAATCTCTTTCAATTTGGACTAGTCTAAATTTTTGTTGTTTGGGAATGAGTTAAATGCTTGTCACACTATCAACATTCTTCTGAAATTTAAGATTCAAAAAAATCTTGAAGACTTTTTAATCAAATACAGTAAAACCCCTCTAATACGACCACTTGCGGTACTTTCCGAGAGTGGCCGTAATAGCGGGGTGGTCGTATTACTGAGGTTTGGTTGTTTGTGTTATGTAATGTTTATTTTATCTTCGTTATTTGACTATATTAATACTATACATACAAAAAATATAACTATAAAAACATGTTTTACAGCGGAATCTTAAGTCATTTTTTAAAGTTACAGTCTTTGATAAGTTCTACTTTCTCTCTTCTCCATTTTGATCTGATTCAGAAGTCCGACCTCAGATTATTTATATATAAGTACAGGTTCAAAGTGTCAAACTGTTGATATCATATCTTCTATAATGCAAATACCAAACATAAATTAAGTTGAAATCAAAATTTAATTGCTAATTAACTGTTCGGAGCCCCGTAAACAAACTAATCGTAACTTCTCGGATACTTTTTCACTTTCGACTTTATAACTCGTGTCAAAACCCGTGACTTATTCAAATAACAATTAAAAATATTACGAGTCATACTGTCTAAAAGTGATAGGCCACTTTAATGTATTTACTAGAATTAAAGACTATCATAATAAGGGTTCGATATCACATAATCAAATATCCAATATTGTAATGACAATTCATTCGTACCCAATTAGTGTCGCTCTTATCAAGTGTGAAATTCGGGTGGTCTGTCTCAAGGTGTGAAGTTAACTGGTCAGCTAGTGTATCAGCTATAGTTGGTACTGAATTTAGTGGTCGTAATTCTGAATGGCGGGGTGCCTGTTTTAGAGGGGTTTGCGACCATTGAAATCAAGAACAAAAAAATCCGTTCTGTAAAAATTCGGTCGTAATAGCGGGTGCCCATATTTCCGGGTGGTCGTAAGGGGTTTTACTGTACATGTTTTCCTCAAAACTGAATTGCCAGAAAGAAAAATCAAAACACATTACAAGTTCAGAACTTCAATTTTTGATTACTTTTATCTGAAGGCTATTAGCTAAAGTTAGCATATCTTTGGATTCATATTGTAATAAGCAATTTTTTCATTTCCAATAATGTTTTCAAAAAAAAAAAGAGTCTAGACAAAAAATTATAACTTATAATTGTCATTTGCAACTTCTTTCAATTTGAACAAGTCTAGAATTTAGTTGTCTGGTAACAGATTGAATAATTGACCAATCACGGCTGTCAATCAAGGAATCAACCGACCAATCAAATTGTTTATTCAGTCAAGACCTGACCTTTCAACTCTGACATTTGCTGTAGTTTTTGTTGACATGTTGACATGTTTTTTGTTGGTTTGGCGACTTAAATGTAGTAACTACAGCTTATTCAAGCTGTAGTTACAACGTTTAGGTCGCAAACCAACTGCTCTACATTTTTTCTATATGCTACATGCAATGATTATTGCAAATAACCTGTTAAAAATCAAAGCGGCACTTTCTGTTGGAGTTAATGAGTGGGGCTAAGGAGTCAGTCGGTGGAGCCAACAATTGTTCAATTGTATCCATGTGGCAGAGGTATATTGATACAGGGAAGCAAATGTATGGAGAACGATTCAACTGAGACAGTGTGTTCTCTTTTCTATGACAATTCAATCTTTCTTTGTCTTTGACAGTTACATGCTCAATCTTCTGGTTTGAAAGCCTTACTGACAGACATGTCTACATATCTAGTGGAAACATGTCGACGGTCGTGTGGAGGACACGGGTACCTGATGTCATCTGGAGTGGCAGAAAACATGGCATCTTCTCTGGCTCTGGCTACTATTGAAGGAGAAAATACTGTACTCTTTCTACAAACTGCTAGGTAAGGTGAAAGATGTTGATCTTATCTTAAATGGTACAATGCATCTGCAAATAAAACCCTTTCCTATTATCAAACAATAAAGTTTTATACTTCTCCAAATTGAAATAATATTAAAAAGACTTTCAAAGTGCAATTAAATTGAAAAAAAACAACCTGTTATTAGCTCCACTGGCTGAAAGCCAGCGACCTATTGTCATGGCATTGTGTCCATCATGCGTCCATGTGTGCGTTCATCTGTAAACTTTTACTTTAAAAATCTTCTCCTTAGAAAGTGCAGAACAGAATTCAACCAAATTTCACAGAAAGTGAAACCATTAAAAGTCTTCATCTCAGAAACCATTGGATGGATTTCAACCAAATCTTTCTGGAATGATCCTTTGGTGACCCCTTTTATGATTGCTTAATAATATAAAATAAGATTTGATTAGCTTAAATGGATAGGGCAAATTTCCATATATGGTATACAGTGATTACAAACAGTTATATAAATTTTCAACAAAATATCACAGAACAACCCTTGGTGACTCTTTGTCAGATTCCTTCTTAAAATATGGCTCAGATGAAAATTATGGCTTTTATTGGGGGACTTGTCTCCATATATGGTATATATGAAATTTTGAAAATCTTACTCTTGCAAACTGCAGGATGGTTTTCAACCAAATTTCTCATGAATGATACGTAAATTCAAGCCGGTGGAGCAAACCAGGCACTCAAGGGCCTCTAGTTTTGGATAGAAAAAATTGTGAGAAAAGGGTAAATTGCTTGTGAAAAGCAATTTCTTCTTTTCTTATAATGTTTTCCAATTCTGTATTTCTTCTTTGCATTATTAAAATGTGGGATTAAGAGGAAATGGGTTAACTAATTACAAGACAATAAATTCTGCCCTGAATTGAAATAGGTTGCAGACATAGATTTAAGATTTAAATTAGTTATGAATTTAATTTTTAGCTCCACTGCTGAAAGCCATGGGGCGATTGTCATGGCGTTGGATCTGTCTGTGCATGTGTCTGTGTCTGGCCATCTGCAAACTTTTACTTTTAAAATCTTCTCAGAAACAAGTTCATGGGTTTCAACCAAATTTTACAGGATTGATCCTTTATCAGATACCCTGAAAGAATTTTGATTGGATGAAAAACATGGCTTTAATGGGTGATTCTAATTTCCATATATGGTGAAAGCTTTAAAAAAAAATCTCAGAAGCCCATTGATTGATTTGAATAAAATTTCACAGTGATGATCCTTTGTTGACTTTTTATCAGATTATTTAAAAGAATTTTGATAATTTGAAAAACATGGCCTTAAATAGCCAGTGCTTATTTCCATTTACAGTATCAAGTGAAAACTTTAACCCATTACCAGACGGCAAAATTTAGACTGGTCCAAATTAGATGGTGTTGCAGACAACAATTTAAAGATAACAAAATTTAGATTTTTTACCACCTTTCTGGGTAGAAAACATTGTGTAAAATGAAGAAATTGTTTGTCACAAGCAATTTCTTCATTTTACACAATGTTTTCCCAGGTTTTTATCTCGAGAGGCGTCCAAAAGCCCCATTGTGTGGAAATGGGTTAAAAGTATTTTTTTCTCAGAAACCAGGCAGGAGATTGATTTCAACCAAATGTGACAGGAGTTATCCTTTGGAGACTCTTTATCAGATACCACTGATGGTTTAACCCATTACCGGACGAGAAAATTTTAGACTACTCAATATTGAAAGAAGTTGCATACGACATTTCAAAGTGTATGTAATTTGAAAAATAAGAATTCAATATGGTAGAAAACATTGTAGGAAATGGTAAAATGTTTTGTAATAAGCCATTTTCATTTTCCCATAATGTTTTCCTTAGTATTATTTTACAGGGCACCAAAAGTTGTTACTGAGTGGTAATGTGTTAATGTCAACAAACAATAGCTGGTAACACCTTATGACTTCAAATAAGCAGTTTGCTTGACATTATCTTGTAGAATATGTATTATATTGTATAATTTGAATTTACAACATTAAAGTTACAATTTAAATTAAACCGACTTGATTGTTGTAAAACAGTGACAACTTTGAAATGCTTTTCTATAACTATTTCAATATTTCAATATAATTGTTTGTCCTCTAGACTAGTCTATATAATCTATTTTATTTTAAGATACTTGATGAAGCAGATAGCCAATGCTGTGTCTGGTACTAAAACTGAAGGTGCCACCTCCTATTTGAACAGAGATTATACAGTGTATGTTTGTCCTCTAGACCAGTCTACAGATTGTAGAGATTTGGATAAACTCAGGGAAATCTACATACAGAGAGCACACAGGTAAGGTTAAAACAACTATTTATACTACTTTCTTGTAATCTTTCTGGAATTGATTGATCACTGGCAATGCCGACTGACCTCTGACATGAATTTTGTATGATTTTTGGTCAGGAACATAAAAAAAGCAATTAATTGATTTGTGACCTAATCATTGTAACCTCAGCTTGAATAACTGTAAACAACCCATAAAACCTGACAAAATGATTTACATTAAAGTCAGAGATCACTATTAACTCGTGTATAAATGAATGATTTAATTGGTTACTTAAGCTTTAGCTCCACTGGATGGTGAAGGCACTGTTTCCATCATGCATGCATCTGTTATTTTTTTCATTAGAAAATCTTCTTCTCTGAAACTACAGGGTAGAATTCAACTTAGTTTCACAGTAATTATATTTGGGACATCCTCTTTCAGATATGCTCAAGAAACTTTAATGGGATAAAAATAATGGATGTTATTTGTGAGACTAATTGGCAAAAAATGGAACCTTTAGTAAATCAATTCACTTTTTACCAGGTGAAAAACACAGGTTTTATGAGCTGTGCTTACCATCACCAGAAGAAATATACTGAATGAATCATGAAATAATCTTCTCTGAAAGTAATCATTGGATAAGAATACTTTTTGGCAGATATGTGTCATGGAGGGACCTCTCTCAGATTCCTGCAAGAATTTGATTCAGTAGAAAATATTTGTGCTACTGGCAAGTCTAAATGGCAGAATATGGAATAGTTTGTGGAACATATACCAATCTGCTTCTTTTAAACAAATCAGTGATAATTTTTGGCTTAAATGTTCCTTTCGTAGACCATTCTTAGGTTCCTTCAAGAAAAAAACAAGCAAACTGCAATTGATTTTTGATTGGGTATTTTGCTCAACCTTGACCTTTGACCTACATACTGATAATTGAACTGATAATTGATCATCAACTATGCTGGATCCACACAGTAGCCTGTGAGGAGATAATTTTTAAGAAAAAGTTTATCGATGGTTGCAAAGGCTTAGCCTGGGCCCTCCATGTATACATAGAAACTAAGAGGGAAATCTTCTCTAAAACAAGAAAGTCTAGAGTACTGATATTTGGTTTCTATCATCTCCTATTAGATCTCTTCCAAATTTGTCCAAGTGTTGCTACTAGGGTTATGTTTTTTGTACTACCAGGATTCATCTGATTTAACCCATTCCTGCACAGATGCCCCTCAAGGGAAAAGCTATGGAAAACATTAACAATGAATAAATTGCTTCATTATCCACAATGTTTTCTACCCAAAAAGTAACAAGAGCCATGTCGGACATGACCATCCCCCACTGTAAAAGCTTGATAGTAAACTGAGTTGTGATTCTTGTACACTGCACTTCTCCTCAATGAGATCTATCCACCAATGAAGTTTCAAGTAGATAGCTGTTATACTTTCTGAGATATGCCCCAGACAAAATCTAAGTCTTTAAAATAACAAAGGGCAATAACTCCCAAATTATGCAAGCAATAGTTGTGCACTGTACTTCTCCTCAATGAGATCTATCAACCTATGAAGTAAATGCTGGTTGAACAGCTGTGAGTCTCTCACAAAATTGCCTCCCTTCAAATTTGAAAGCAAATCATACATTGTGATACATTACCTATCTCCATTATTGTCTGTTAATGTAAACATGCTCTAAAGATGGTGTTAAAAGGGCTAATAGCTCTATAGTTTTGTGTTATTTTGTTTTCAATGCCTTTTACATGACTTGATCATTGTAAATTAATGAAATTAAAGTTAGAATCTTCTCTGGAAATATTTCAAAGATTTTGGTGAATAGAGTTCTATGTATTTGCCCGATTTGGCAAAAAAAGCTGCAGATTACATTGGATTTCAGAAAGTGCTACTCTTTGAATCTTTATACTTAGGCATGTAGATTGATGCAGGCCTTCAAATGCCTCTAGTTCTTCATTGAAGTGGATTAATGTTTACCAACATGATCATGTAATAATAGACCAATTGCTTGCCTTGCCGACTTACTCCGTTAGTCTCGCCTATTGACTTCCTGTTGACGGGAAGTTCCACTTTGAATTTAAATGGCATAATTTTGCAAAGTTCATAGCCAGTAGCCTGTGAAAAAACACGAAATGTTTGGTTGGCAACCTAAATGTCACAACAATAGTTTGAAAAGCTGTAGTTATGACATTTAACTCGCCATACCAACTAAAATGTTTCACATAAATGGTAGCCAATGCTGGAGTTCAAAGCTCAATTCAGGCTGAATGAATGATTTGATTGGTAGACTGCTTGATTGACAGGCGTGATTTGTCAATTTCAGGGTCATATTGACAGTTGCCCAAAAACTTCAGATGGACATGGAGTCAGGTCAACCCCAGGAAGTTGTATTCAATAATAATATGGTGTCTCTAGTCAGAGCAGCAAAAGTATGTGTAATGGATTATTTTAAACATCTTGTTTAACCCATTTCCACACAGTGAAGCTTTTGGACGCCCCTCAAGAAAAACACTTGGGACAACATAGTGTATAATGAAGAAACTGTTTGTAACAAGCAATTTCTTCATTTTACACAAGGTTTTCTACCCAAAAGTTGAAAAGATCTAAAATTTCATAAGCTTAAATTCTTGTCTGCAACTCCTTTCAATTTGGAACAGTCTAAAATTTTGTTGTGTGGTAATGGTTAACCCTTTACTGTTTTACAAAATTTAGACCTGTCCAAATTCAAAGGTTTTGCAAACAACAATTTAGATTTTATTTGATTTTAACCATTCATTAGGGTAGAAATTATTGTGTAAGAAGAAGAAATTGCTTGTGACAGAATATTTTCTGAAGTATAAAAACACAGGGACATAAAAAGCAGGGATTGAACAGGAAAGGGTTAAGCCATTCCCACACAATGACACTTTAAGACACCCCTCAAGAAAAACAATTTCAGAAACCTTGTGCAATTTTTCATTTTCCATAATGTTTTCTACTGCGAAATTTGACAAAATCTACAATTTCATCAACTTACAATTGTCATTTGTATCTCCTTTCAAATTTGGCCAGTCTAGAATTTTGTTGTCTTGTAATTGGTTAAACCCATTCAAACACAAGCTTTTTTATGGCCCACAAGAGAGAAATTTGAGGAATATTATGGAAATTAAGAAATTACTTGTTGCAAATAATTTATTCATTCCATACAATGTTTTATACTCCCCAAAAGAAAAAGTTTTAAAATTTCATCAACTAAAAAATTGTCATGTGCAACATCTTTAGATTTGTATGAGTCAAATATTGAATTGTCTGGTAATGGCTTTTTGGTATTATTGTTTAAGCCCATTACCAGATGGAAAAAGTTTAGACTGGTCTAAATAGAAAGAAGTTGCAGACAATAATTAAAAGGTAATGAAATTTTAGAATTTTACAACTGTCTGGGTAAAAAATATTGTTAACACAATGTTTCTTCCCCGTTTGTTTTGTGTGGAAATGGGTTAAAATCAGTGTGTACAAGATTAAAAAAAAACAAATTCTAGAGTTTTGAAATGTGACAAAAAATGAGAAAAAGTTATATCTATTCCAGGCTCATATGCACCTTACAGTTGTAGATGTGTTTATAAACAGTGTTCACAAGATGAAACAAAGTTGTACTGCAGAGTTGTGTAATGTTATGACAGAGTTATGTAACTTTTATGTTATACACAACATTGTTACAGACAGTGGAGATTTTCTAGAGGTGAATTTGAAATGATATTTTAACTAAATTATGTGCCACTCTATAAGTGATTTCATAATTTTTTAATGAAAAAGAAGAAAAAGTAACCTGTAGAAATTTTAGTTAAAATATTCTGGTCAGCACCATTAACCCATTTCATGCTGAATATAATCCTTATCTAAATGCACATTATAATCAAAGGCCTGGAATAGGTAAAGGTCATAAATTATTTTGAAAATTAAATATATAGACATCTCTGTGTTGAAGGAGTCAAACAGGAGGTGCAGACTAAGATTAGACTGCACCTATATGCAGGCTAATCTTTGTCTATACCTCCTGCCAAATCAGGAATATTCAGGGTTTAGTATTCATTGTTTTCAACAGAATCTCTTCAGGCGTTCATGGATTATATCATGTTCACAAGGATGATTCCTTTTGAAAGTTGATTGATTGTTTGATTTTCATACAGATTTCGGTTATATTGTGCTTTGCACAAAAAACAGGCCTAATAAAGTCCATGCATTATGAAGTTACTCCTCTTAGGAACAAATTAGTTGGCAATTACATGTAGTTGATAGTTGAGATACAAATGGATAGGATAAGTTCTAAACCTTTACAGCTGAGAAACTAGCTTTCCTAGGACTAAGGATAACTCCTTGATCATCTATTCAGAGAGTATTAAGAATGCTTCGACAGACAAAAAACTAAAATTGTGAATGCTGTAGATCAACTTTAGAAATTTTTTTTTTAACCTATTCCTTAACAATGACAATTTTTGATGCCCCTCAAGAAAAACAATTTAGAAAACATTGTGGAAAAGAAGGAATTGCCTGTTACAAGCAATTTCTTCATTTTCTCAATGTTTTCTAGTGAGAAAGTTGAAAAATATCTACAACTTCATAAACATTAATTTGTCATCTGCATCTTTTTCCAATTTTGACCAGTCTAAAAATTTGCCATCTGGTATGAGTTACTTAACACAGAAACCATCTCAGAAATTTGAAAAGTATTGACCATAGTCATACTGTCTGAATGGTCCAGGCTGAATATGGTCAAGATTTTGTTGCTTATTGCCAATTTATGAATAATATACATTGAAACGTTTATGTCAAGCATTTTTGTTGGTTCGCGACTTGAAAATTTAGCTTGTCAACCAGTGATTTGCTTTATGTGTCACTTCCTGATAATTCATTGTACAGACTTACATCATTTGTTTCCTCAGTTAGACTACTTTGTCTAAGGTCAGTAGGTGTGGCTACAATCTTTCAATTGACCAATCGCAGTTGTCAATCAAATAATCAGATGACCACCGAATCATTCATTTAGAACAGAAGTGAGTTCTTGACTCTGACATTGGCAGCCATTTATGTGCAGCTTTTTGTTGTTTTAGTGGCCTAAACATAGCAACTACAGCTTAAACAAGCTGTAGTTTTGATGTTTAGGTTGCCAACCAATCATTTTACGTTTTAGCTCACCTGAACATGAAGTGCTCAAGTGAGCTATTGTGATCATGTTTTGTCCGGTGTCCGTCCGCAGTCAGTCATCTGTCAACAATTTCTTTAAATGACATCTCCTCCCAAACAATTATGCCAATTTGAACCAAATTTGGAGGAAATGTTCCTTAGGTGGTCCCCTTTGAAAATAGCTCAAAGAATTGAAATCCGTAAAAAACTCTGGTTGCCATGGCAACAAAAGTGAAATTTCAAAATAATCTTTAAAAAATCTTCTCCTCTTGACCCAGAAGGCGCCTTGTTATATTGCATGAAGCATTAGTATATTGACCTCTTTCAAAATAGCTAAAATTATAATCCTTTTGTCCCCAGGGGTGGATCCTCGGGTCCCCAGGGGTTGGAGCCCGGGGGGAGGGGTTATAGGCATGAAGCATCAGTTCACTGACTTCTTTCTTATTTCTGGAGGAAAAAGTTTTCTCCTTCTTTCAAATTTGCCCTTAAGCCTACGAAATTGTAATCTAGACTTTTGGATCCCCAGGTACATAGTCTATATATGTGTAAAGTATGGCCCACTTGCATCATAATCCTAACCTTAAAATGAAATTAGACTGTTGAAAGAAAAAGAGCCTTTATCTCAGGTGAGTTCCTCAGAACCAATGGCCCTCTTGTTTGTTACATGCTACTTGCAATTAATTTTGGAAAATAATGCCATTTAAAATTGAAGCAAACTCCCTGTCAGAGTTATTGGATGTGGGAAGTAAGTGGGTGGGGCCAGCAATTGTGGGTGTCAACCCTAATGTCCTGTTTTGTATCATTATATTCTTATTTTTTTAAATTTCAAGAAGTTTTTTATTTGTGCGACAGGGTAAGGATTATCTTTCTATAATCCATTATGCGATGACAAAATGTAAGACTGGTCCAAATTGAAAGGAGTTGCTGAGGACAAATTAAAGTTTATTAGAATTTAGATTTGTTTCAACTTTCTGGGTAGAAAATATTATGGAAAATGAAGAATTTGTTTTATACAAGTCATTTCTTCTTTTATCACACTGTTTTTCCAATTTAATTTTTTTCTTGAGGGGCATCAAAAAGCATTGATTTGTGGGAATGGGTTAACCCCATTCACAGTCACACAGTGACGCTTTTGGATGCCCCTCAAGAAAAAGAATTGGGAAAACATTGTGTAAAATGAAGAAATTGCTTGTAACAGGCAAATTCTTCAATTTACACAATATTATCTCTCCAGAAAGTTATAAAAATATGAACATTCATGAACTTTAAATTGTTGTCTGCAACTCCTTTGAATTAGGACCAGTCTAAAATTTACCATCTTGTAATGACTCAAGTTAATTTTTTACCAATTCAGATGGAGACACTTGGATTGTCCCAAATGGAATGGCTGAGACAAGAGGAGCTCAAACTAATGGCTTTGATTAGGTAGGTGAGAAAGATAAATATTTGCAAACTTAGATAAACAAGGGCACTGCTTCTGAGTTAGTAAAATTATAAGTTCTAAAAAAGGTATCATACAGGTGGATATAATTGATTAAAATTCTCAAGAGTTATCTTCCTTAACTCATTACAAGATATCAAAGTTAACTTCCTCAAAGTCTAATCCATTACCAGACATCACAATTTTAGACTGGTCCAATTCAAAAGAAGTTGCTGACAACAAATTTCAAGTTGATAAATTTTTTTTTAAAAATCTATGTCTTTTGAGGAAGAAAACATTGTTGATAATAAAGAAATTGTTTGCTACAAGCAATTTCTTCATCGTCCACTATGTTTTCGAAAGCTTTTTGAGGTGCTTAAAAAAGCAGAATTGCTTGAGAATGGGTGAACAGTAAGGACCGCTCTTTTGATAGTATATATTCCAAGTTTCAAGTAAATATCTGTAGTACCAACTGAGAAATGAGCAAGGTTAAACTATTTCAGACCAATATATCCAGCAAAACCAGGGTGATAATTATTCCCTAACTTTATGTGCCAATATAGTTATATAGTTACTAATATGTCAGTGGCCAGGGCCATAGTGCAGTGACAGCATGTAAGACTCCTAATCATGGGGTCCCTTGTTGGATCCCTGGCTGTGGCAAATATGCTTTCTAACATTACTCACCCACAAATGGGTTGATAAACCAAAGAGGGATTAGCAGATGGAGGCTCTGAAAGGATGTAGTGGTAGTACTGGTGCGAGAAATACCAGGAATCCATGGTTAGTTGCGCAAGCTGCTGGGATATGACTGAAGTACCGTTAAAAGTGGCGTTAAAATCCCATCAATCAATAAATCAATCAATCAATAAATATGTCAATCACAGTGCTGGCTGACCATGCTTTGATTAGGACAGCATAGACTTAAGTAAAACTACTCACGATTAAGAACCTTAAGAGAAGAATATTGGAAAGCACTGAGTACTTCAGAGCTTAAACACTAAAATATTTTATTCTTGGATGAATACATTGTACATGTATATTACAGTGTAAGCTGTTGCTTTCCGTATGGTCCTGTCTAAATTTTTGTTGTGGCAATTGGTTAGAAAAATTGTATGATAATCTTTATTCAACTTGATTATTGAAGTTTGGTTGTAGTTTTTGCAGAACTATACCCCACCATGTAATTGCAGAAGGGCATGGAGTTATCTCTGTCCATGTTGGTGTGCCCATCTGTGTGTAGCCCATCTTTCATGACTGAAGCATATCTTCTACAAGATAACTTGGCACAGCTGTTTCCATTGATGAGTACTAGGGCTAATAGTAGAAATGCAGTGTAGGAAATAAAGAAGCAATTTCTTCCTTGTCAATAATGTATTCTGAAGCTTATTTTCCTTTGCAGTCATAAAAAGCTGGATTGTGATGGATGGGTCAAAATATGGAATCTTTAAAGAAAATGTTTATAACATGAAGCTGGCCCTCATTACAAGATTGTATGTTAAGTATGATTTGTTTGTATCAATAGACCAAATGCTGTTGGCCTGGTAGATTCATTTGACATGCATGACGAGACAGTGGCCTCTACGCTTGGGATGTATGATGGCAACGCATATCAGCACTTGTATGAATCAACACAGTACGAGCCCCTTAATCAAACAGAGGTACATCTTTCTTCACCCTTTATTCTTTGCAATAAACAGATTCCAAGCCAAATGAACTCCAACAGGAAGTTTCACTGCTATTTTGAACAATGGAATTTTTATACCCCCCAAAACTATATAGGAGTCAGCTTGTCGGTCCGTCTGTAGCTTTTTCATGTCCACTCAATTTCTCGGCAACCAGTGGACGGATTTGATTCAAACTTCACTGATATAATCAGTATCAAGAAGAGATGTGCATATCCCATTTTGGTTACGGTCCATTGATTTTTAACGGAGCTATGGCCCTTTGGTGAAAAATCGTGTCTGCTCAATTTCTCAGCAACCATTGAACGGATTTGATTCAAATTTCGCAGAAAGACTTGGTATAAGTCAGACATGTGTATATCCTATTTTGGTAATGATCCATTGATTTTTGACTGAGCTATGGCCCTTTAATTAAAAAAGTCCATTTTTATGCCCCAGCATCGATAGATCAGGGGCATATTGTTTTACAGTTGTCTGTTTGTCTGTCCGTCTGTCTGTCTGACTGCAAAACTTAACCTGCCAATTGAACATTTTCCTATAACTTCAACCCTGATTAAGTTTCAATGCTAATATTTGGTATGTATATAGGTCTCAACAAAGCACAACTGGGAAGGTCATTTCATCAAGGTCAAGGTCAAAATTTTAACCCTTTTCCCTAAAATGTTACCCAAAAACTTTACCTGCCAACTTAACATTTTCCTATAACTTCATCCCTAATTAAGTTACAATGCTAATATTTTGTATGTAGATAGGTCTCGACAAGGCGCAACTGGGGAAGGTCATTTCATCAAGGTCTAGGTCAAAATTTTATCCCTTTTCCCTAAAACAAAGAAAAAAACAATGAAAATCACACATTTCTATAGAATTCCTGTTTCGGGGCATGGTGTTTCACAAACACATCTTGTTTGTTATGGCCCTTTGGCGGAAAGCACTTGTTTATGAACAAGTGCTGTTGGGGGGTATTAGTCTGCTTTGTGACAATGTCTAGTTTTTGCAAAATTTACAGCCATTAACATGTAACAAAAACTAAAATAGTTGGTTGGCAACCTAAACGTAAATACGGCTTGAATAGGCTGTAGTTATGACATTTAAGTCACCAAACCAATAAAAAAACTTCAAGTAAATGTAGGCAAAAGTCAGAATTCAAAGTAAACTTTTGTTTAAAATGATATGATTGGTTGATTCTTTGATTGACAACAGCAATCCATCAATTTTAAGAATGAATTTGCCATAAATTGGTTTATGATAAGAAGCAATTTATTGAATGTATACACATATATAATTTTGGAAAAAATTATGTGAATTCTGTTGATAAGGCTTTACCCTTTCCCATTTTGGAAATTTTAGACTAGTCCAAATTGAAATAGGTTGCAGATGACAATGAAAACTGGATACCATTTGAAATGAAACCATCCTATGTGGTAGAAAATATTGTGGAAAAAGGAGAAATTGCTTGTAACAAGCAATTTCTTCTTTTTCCACAATGTTTTCTCAAGTATAAATCCCGTATTTGAACAGGAAAGGGTTAAGATAGACTTGAAGCTGTTTGAAGATGTGATCTGCGTTTTCTCTAATGTCATTTATATCTTTATATGAAACCTTCATCAGGTCTGGGCATTAATAGATTGCATCAGAAACGTTTTAACCTATTACCAGATGATAAATTTTTTGTCTGGTCTAATTCAAAGCAGTTGCAGACAACAATTTGTAGACAACAGAATTTTAAAAATCTTTGTCTTTTGAATCAGAATACATTGTAGATAATGAAGAAATTACTTGAAACACGCATTTTCTAGAATGTTTTACAGAGCTTTTTTTCTTGGCAAGCATCAGAAAGTAGGATTGAGTGGAAATGGGTTAATTTTAGCTTGTTGCAGGGTTCAGTTTTCTGTAGGAGTATTTAGTATACTGACTAGTAAACTCAAATTATAACAAACTCTGTGCAACACACACACACACACACCTCGTGTAGTGTTAGATTTGATGACTATTTTCACGCTCCCCAAAGGGTGAGCATATAGTGGCTACTTTGTCCGTCAGTCCGTATGGATTTCTCCACAGCTCTTGGGCCAAATTAGATGAAACTTCACATGTGATCTCCCTGTGAAATAGCGCCGGCACTTTTTTAGGTCACCTGAATGAAGGTCATGGTGACCTATTACATTTGTTTTGTCTGTTGTTGTGCGTAGTAACTTTAAACATTTTCGACTTCTTCTTAAGAACCATTTGACGGACTTCAACCAAATTTGGCAGGAAACATCCCCACAGGAAAGTGCTTCAGATTTGTACATGTCATAAGGGTAAAAAAAGGTTACATCTTTAAAAATCTTCTTGTCATGAACTGGCTGTTGGATTGGATTCACTTGTAGTATTTAGAGTCTTTAGGCAAAGGACTATAAAGTTTGTACAAGAAAAAAATCTGTAAAGAAATGACTGTGCTGGGGGAGGGGGGGGGGAAGAAAAAGGTGGGGGGGTAATAAGCTTACATAGTGACAACTTTGAAAATCTTTTTCTACCAAACCAAAAGACCTACAGCTCTGTTATTTGGTATGTTGTATCGTCTGGTAGATCTCTATCAATATCGTATACATAATGGGCCAAGGGTCAGAATTAGACCGTTCCCTGACATTAGTTTAACATAGGTCCATATAGTGAAAATTTCAAAAATCTTCTTCTCCCAAACGGAAGGGCCTAGATCTTTGATATTTGGTATGTAGCATCATCTGGTGGTCCTCTATATTGCCCTTGGGTTAGAATTTTCCCATTCCTGGACGTCACAAGTTTTACATATGGTTTATAAAGTGAAAACTTGAAAAATCTTCTTCTCCCAAACAGGAGGGCCTAAAACTTTGATATTTGGTATGTACCTACTCTGGTGGATCTCTATCAAGATTGTATAAACTATGGTCCTAGGGTCAGAATTAGCCCGTTCCCAGACCTCACAAGTTTAACATAAGCTTTTATAGTGAAAACTTTAAAAGTCTTCTTCTCCTAAACAGAAGGGCCTAAAGATTTGATATTAATTTTGGTATGTAGCATCACCTAGTGGACTTTTATCTACATGTATTATTGTGCTCTTTTGACTCAGGTGACTGATAAGGCCCTATGGGCCTCTTGTTTTGGATATCTCCAAGGTCAAGGTCACAATTCAATAATAAAATTGAGCTTGACCATTTCATTGCTTCTTCAATTATTGATGGATGTCAATATAACTTTGACCATTTATTCCTTATCATGAGTAGATTAGCCACTTGAAAAAACTAGATGGTTGTCCCAGGACAACTGCTGTCGAGCCCGCAAACTTTTGTAGGTATCATGCTCCAGATAAGCACAATTTTAGTGTTTGATCTTGAGCTTTGACCTTGAACTTGAAGCTATCAAAAAAAATTCTTTCAAATGGCACATCTACTCATGATGGAGAAAAATTGTGCCAATCTGTTTTGAAATCCATCCATAATTGAAGGAGAAAGGCTCCGGACAAAAACAATTTTAGTGTTTGACCTTGAGCTGTGACCTTGAACTTGAAGCTATCCAAAAAATTCTTTCAAATGACACATATGCTCAAAATGGAGAATAATTGTGCCAAGTTATTTTGAAATCCATGCATAATTGTAGGAGAAATGCGCCGGACAAGCACTATTTTAGTGTTTGACCTTGAGCTGTGACCTTGAACTTGAAGCTATCCAAAAAATTCTTTCAAATGACACATATGCTCAAATGGAGAATAATTGTGCCAAGTTATTTTGAAATCCATGCATAATTGTAGAAGAAATGTGCCGGACAAGCACTATTTTAGTGTTAGACCTTAAGCTGTGACCTTGAACTTGAAGATTTCAAATGGCACATCTACTCCTGGTGGAGAATAATTGTTATTTTGAAATCCATCCATAAATGTAGGAGTAATTGTCCAGACAAATTCGGACGAATAGACAGACTAACTGACTAATGGACTAACTAACGCACTAACGCACGTACACCGACTTGTCATAGAAACAACTATGTCTCGCACACAGCAAGCGGGCTCGACAAAAAATCAGATAGCTCCAAGGTCAAGGTCACAGTTCAAGGTCAAACATTAAAAATTTAACATGTCAAGGTCACAGCTTTAGGTCAAACAGGAATCAAGCATTCCAGAGAATAATTTAATCATTTATTGACGGATTTATTTTATACTTTTTGTGACAAGGCAATATTTGGCGGGCATAATCTGATGGCTCGTCTCAAAAAGACTCTATCAGAACCCCTAATCATTACCAGACAGCCAAATTATTGACTGATCTGATTGGAAAGAAGTTGCAAACAAAAATTTTAAGTTTGTAATATTTGTGACACTTTTTGTCTTTTATGGAAGAAAACATGGTAGAAAATTTCCTCATTTTCCACAATCTTTTTTCTATCTCTGGTGCTCGAGGTGCCTAAACAAGCTTAAGTGTTTTAAGTATCAACTGTTGTAGCAATTGTATCAAAACTGTTGTAAGTGTCAATGAAACTGTTGCAAAACTGTTGTCTATACATTGTCCTGCGCTTACCCATGGAATTATGCAGAGTTTACTTTTTATCTTTTTCATTGTCTATTTTCAGGTTCACCCCATGTATTACCAACATTTGAGAGGACTATTAAAGAGTTCATTACAGTCAAAGTTGTAACTGGAGATAATCAAGAACATGTATAATGTGGCTGGAAACATTGTAGAATGTGAATCTTTCTGATCTGTAACAAGGATGTGAAATCTTCTTTTTTAGCCAATCTTATATTTATAAGTTGAAGAAAGATTTTGTATGATGAATTTTTTTGGTTGAGCTGAATACATCTTCAATATATACATGTATCTGATTTTCCTTACTCCCAATTTTTTTGAAACGTTGTCATCGCTGTTGGGATCAGATGCCATGGTTATTTGCATAAGCAGCATTAGTTACATATTGTTTAACCCATTCCCACTAAGACACACCTATTTACACCCCTCAAGATAAAAGCTTTGGAAATCATTGTTGAAATGAAGAAATTTCTTCATCACCAACAATTTTTTCTACCCCGAGAGACAGAGATTGGTGACAAAGATCCATATCCAGGATAGAAATATAGCTTCAGGTGCTTTCAACTTTGTAGAGTTTAAAAGGAACAAGAAATTTTATAAAAGTTGAAAATGCTGATTGCCAGCATTTTTTCCTGTAGCTTTTTCTGCTTTTTTTCAGCACCTCAAATTTCACAGGATGTTTGTGGATCAGTCAAAGATGTGCATCATGTAGGCTTGGTTGTTATTTCTTTTTTAAAACGAATTAGGCCCTATGGTCAATTTTTTTGTCCAAACTTTTTATCATAATTATTGCCCATTTTAGATCACCTGAGCAAATTCTGATCATTCTGAGCTTTTGTGATTGTCAAAAGTCTTTTGTCTGTCATCTGCACCTTTTTTGAATTTTGGCCAATCTATAATTTTGTTGTCTGGTGAAAGGTTAATTAATCACAAAGGATCAAGGTCTTTAAGTAACAAAAGGGCCAGAATGGCCCTAAAATCGCTCACCTGACTAATGTAAGATGATTCAAAATTGAAATTGGCCCAATGGTTACTGAGGAGAAGATGTTTAAAGATTTCAAAGTCAAAAACTGCCCTACCCTTCCAAGCCCTTATTTGGTCATCAATCAAAATTCAAGAACAACTTTTGAAAAAGGTCACTAAATGAACATTCATACCAAATTTGGTTGAAATTGGCCCAATAGTTACTGAGGAGAAGATGTTTAAAGATTTCAAAGTCAAAAACTGCCACGCCCATATTTGGGCGTGAAACCAAATTCTGCAAACAACTTTTGAAAAGGGTCACCCAAAGAACATTCATGCCAAGTTTGGTTGAAATTGATCCAATGCTTACTGAGGAGAAGATGTTTAAAGATTTCAAAGTCAAAAAAGTGCCTGACCCAGCCACGCCCATATTTGGGCATAAATCAAAATTCCAAGAACAACTTTTGAAAAGGGTCACCAAAGGAACATTCATGCAAAGTTTGGTTGAAATTGACCCAACTGTTACTGAGGATAAGATGTTTAAAGATTTCAAAGTTAAAAAAACTGCCACGCCCATATTTGGGCATAAATCAAAATTCCAAGAACAACTTTTGAAAAGGGTCACCCAAGGAACATTCATACCAAATTTGGTTGTAATTGGCCCAATAGTTACTGAGGAGAAGATGTTTAAAGATTTCAAAGTCAAAAACTGCCACGCCCATATTTGGGCGAGAAACGAAATTCTGCCGAACAACTTTTGAAAAGGGTGACCCAAGGAACATTCATACCAAATTTGGTTGAAATTGGCCCAATGGTTACTGAGGAGAAGATGTTTAAAGATTCCTAAGTCAAAAACTACCACGCCCTGCCACGCCCATATTTGGGCATAAATCAAAATTCCACGAACAACTTTTGAAAAGGGTGACCCAAGGAACATTCATACCAAATTTGGTTGAAATTGGCCCAATGGTTACTGAGGAGAAGATGTTTAAAGATTTCTAAGTTAAAAACTGCCACGCCCTGCCACGCCCATATTTGGGTGTCAATCAAAAATCCGCGAACAACGTTTGAGAAGGGTCACCCAAGGAACATTCCTACCAAATTTGGTTGAATTCCGCCCAGTGGTTACTGAGGAGAAGATGTTTAAAGAATTGTTGACGACTTCCGACGCACGACGGACAAAAGGTGATACCAAAAGCTCACCTTGAGCACGTTGTGCTCAGGTGAGCTAAAAATCAGTCACCTAATGAAATTCTGTATAAGAAGTAATCTTGAAACATGGGTCACTAACTTTGCTTCAGTGGGATCCCACAGGAATCCCCACCTATTACTTCAGGGTTTCCGCCAGATAATCAGGGATGCCTCCTTGATATACATTAACTCATTCACTTGCAATCCTGCCCTTCTAAGCCCAACTTGAAAAAAAAGCTTTGGAAACATTGTGGAAAATGAAGAAATTGCTTGTAACAAGCAATTTCTTCATTATCCACAATGTTTTCTACAAAAACAAGCAAACAAATTAGGAGCATTAGTTGATGAGAATTATTGAAGGATCCTGACGGAATCCCTAACCTGAGATTGCTAGGGTCCCTTCCAATTTTCAAGGATCATCGGGAACCTGGGACACAGTTAGTGTCGACCCCTGAGAAATGTATCAAAGTGTGTTAAAGGTCAAGGCCAATGTACTCATTGCAATGTGCAAGCCTGTGACTTGTTGTAGTTGTGTGGGATATATAATCTACTTTATGCAAACTAGAACTTCCACAAAGGTGACTTTTATCCCGACCAGTATATTATCACTCAAGAAGTACAGCTGACCTTTGACCTATGTTACCCGAAATCAATATGGCCACCCCCTTAGAAGGTGAAAAACGTTAGTTTAACCCTTTACCACACAATCCAGTATTTTTGCGCACCCAAGAAATAAAGCTATGTGAGAAAAAAGAAATTGCTTGTTACAAGCAATTTCTTTTCTCAGAATGTTTTCTACCTCATTTGGCCCTCAGATTTCAATTCAAACCAACTTTGTTTGTTGTCTGCAACCTCTTTCAATTTCGACTGGTCTAAAAAATTTTTGCTTGGGAATTGATTAATCCATTCCCTCACAATTTCGCTATTTGATGACCCCCAAGAAAATTTTTTAGAAAACATAGTGTAAAATGATGTGACAAGCAATTTCTTCTTTTTCCACATTGTTTTCTACCCAGAAAGTTGAAAAATTCTAAAATTTCATAAACTTCAAATTGTCGTCTGCAACTCCTTTCAATTAGGACAATCTGGAAATGGACTTACTCTTTTAATTACGAAGGTAATGAAGGTCTTAAACCTTATTTGGTGGAGAGAAAATTAATAAGAAAATAGTTTTGTAAAAAAGTTTTATTTTAAAATATTTACCTCTTTGTTTATAATCAAAATGTATAATAGAAATATTAAAACACAAATACATTGCACAAATACTTTCTTTTAACTTTATTCTACTATACAAGTCCTACATTTTGAATAAAACTCAATCCTTTACCCAACAATCACAGGTTAACATCTACTTAATCATTGTTGGAAGGGATGAACATGCTTGGAAGCAGGTTTTTTTTCTAATTATATCTTCTAACCCATCTGGTTCAATTGCATATTTTGACACTTTATTTGTGCCTGGAAATACTATCAATTTGACCCAGTCTAGTTAAACCTCCTCACCTTATGCCATTCCCACACAATCATGCTTTTTGGGACCTCTCAAGAAATAGTTTTGGAGAAATTATGGAATATGAAGAAATTACTTATGGCAAGCAATTTCTTCATTTTCAATGTTTCCTACCCATAAAGAAAAAAAAATTAACTTCCATCAACCTAAATTTGTTGTTTGTAACTTTTAAATTTGGATCAGTCCAAAATGTTGCAGTCTGGTAACATGTTATCTATGAGCAAGTTTTAAGAACAAAAAACATTCTAAATGCCCTTCTTAATTCGAAATTACAAGGCAACCAAATCAATCAAAACATATAGATTTCTTGCCTTGTTTATCAAAACCAAGACACTGGTTGACAGTGCTAGCCAAGTTATCAATTTCATTGAACCAAATCCAAGCAAGTGCTGCTTTAGTATATGTTAACAATACAACATCTACAAAAAGCACTTAACTCATTACAAGATGTAAGAATTTTTGACTGGTCCAAATTGAAATGGAGTTGCAGACAACAATTTAAGTTAATCAAATTTCAGATTCCTTCAACTGTCTGGAGATGAAACATTGTGTAAAATGAAGAAATTGCTTGTTACAAGCAATTTCTTCATTTTACACAATGTTTTCCCAAATGTTTTTCTTGAGAGGCATCTACAAGCTCACTGTGTGGGAATAGGTTAATCCTCTTAAGTCTTGCAGACCTGGGCTCGTATTCACTTATCTGTCTAAAGTATGTCTGTCTTGTAGCTTTACAGACAAGACTTTTCAGACTTAAATATGCTGAAGTTTACAGCATCATTTAGGCTAGATCTCAACATTGGCTATAGATTATACAATCTCAAGAATTCTTGATATTACTTTAAACTTTATAGATACTGAATAGTGTAACAGTAACAACCATTTTCAGCACTGTGCAGCATAGTTTGAGCTCTAAACCTATATACTATATAGCACTAGTGTGAAGCGCAAAAAAAAAATCACAATTTTTCTGCAAGTGTGTAGCAAGTGTGTAGCATAAATAAACTTACTTCTCTATCTTTAGTAATGTAATAATATTGCTCCTTAACTAATGACCTGATCACAAAAAATCAAACTGGTCTAATCGGAAAGTTGTTGCACACAACTTAACGGTTGTGAAATTTTAGATCTTTTTCTTTTTACAACTGGGTAAAATACATAGTGTAAGTGCTGGTTGCAAGCAATTTCCCAATTTCATACAATGTTTTCACAATTGTTTTTCTTGAGGGGTATTAAGACGTGTCATTGTGTTGACCCATTTAATGATGGCAAAATTTTACACTGGTTCAAATTAAAAGAATTTGCATAAAACAATTCCTAGTTCATGAAATTTTTAAGAAATCTTTTTTGAGGTTAGAAAACAATGTGGATAATGAAGATATTGATTGTTTCATGCAACTTCTTCATTTTCAAAATTTTTCTCGAAAGTTTTTTAACCCATTGAAAGGAGTTGCAGACAACAATTTTTAAACTTTCTGGGTAGAAAACATTGTGGAAAATGAAAAAATTGCTTGTTGCAGGCAATTTCTTCATTTTCCACAATGATTTCCTAATTCCTTATCTTGAGTCAAACAGAGTCATTGTGTGGGAATGAGTTATTGAGGAACATAAACAAGAGGACCATGATGGTCCTAAATCGCTCACCTGAGGCATCTCCAAATTACAGTACTTTTTAGTATAAAAAAGACACAACTTATAAAAGATATATAAGATTTTGGGCTTTGTACAAAACAATCCAGTAATGTTTGACAATAATAATGAATGCCTTTGGCTTTATAGTTTAATCCATTACCAAACTATCCCAGAATTTGTCACCCTCAGGGAAAATGGGTTTGAAAAATACATAGTGAGAAAGGGAGTGACAAGCAATTTATCCATTTCTCACAGTGTTTTCTACCTGAAATTCTTTGTATTTAGATTTCAATCAAACTCTAATTACTGTCTGCAACTTCAATGGGTGTAATTTTAGCAAACTTGGTAGAGAACAATCTGGATGTACTATACATCAAAATGTGAATGCATTAGAACTTATACATGAGGAGTGGAAGATATTTGAACATGCTCTTGTTAAGCGTTTTTCATATCTTTGGATGCCTTAGGAAGGGCCATGTTTGTCAAAAGGATATAAACATGGTAGATTACAATAATGTTATCCTTTGTTTTTAATGTAAATGCTCTAGGACCTATATTTAAGAAGAATTCTTTCAATGCAATTTACGCAATTTTCGACCCCAGGAGCAGAGACATTTTTTATCCTAAGAGCATTTTTTCCTGTTACATAGTACAAGATAATTTAGTCATGCTACATACCAAATATGTATGCCCTTCACCTTATATTTCAGAAGGAGGAGACTTTTGATGTTGCTCTAATTGAGCGTTTTCAAAAAACTTTGACCTCTGGGGCAGTGCCATGTTTTAACCCAGGGCTAATATATTAGCTAACATGGTAGAGAACCATCTGGATATGCTATATACAAAATATGAATGCCTTAGACTTTGTAGATTGGGAGGAAAAGACTATTGAAAATGGTCTAATGGAGCTTTTTTACAAACTTTGGACACCCAGGGAAGGGTGTTTATTAACCTACAGGCATGATTTGATCAAAACTGATAGATAACAGCCAGGCTATGCTACACTCAAAATATAAATGCCCTCCTCCTTAAAATGAAGAATTTTTTTTTTAATATACTCAAATTTTGCGTTTTTCCCAATTTTTGACCCCTAGTGTAGGGCAGTTTTTGACCTGAGGAAGACAACTTTTAGTGATATAGTACAAAACCATCTAGTTATGCTCCATACCAAATATGAATATCCTAGACCTTATAGTTTAAGAGGAGAAGTCTTTTGAAATTGCTATAAGTAAGCAAACTTCAGACCTCAAGAGCGGGGCCATTTTAGACCCCAGAGATTAAGCTCTATATAAAATATAAATGCCTTTGGCCTTGTAGTCTGTGAGAAAAAAGACAAGATAGATTTTCTAAAATTTCCCATTTTCATATGCCACGGTTACAAGAGTTTTTCACGGAATTAAATTCTTTTAACAACTTTTGAAGAGCTTCAACCAAGGAGTCCCTGCAAAGTTTCAGCTTGATTGGCCTACTGGTTTAGGAGGAGAAGATTTTTAAAGATTTTTAAAGATTTACTAAAGATTCCAATTTTCATGTGCCGCGGAAACCAGAGTTTTTGACGGAATTAAATTCTTTTAACAACTTTAGTAGAACTTCACCCAAGGAACATCCCTGCAAAGTTTCAGCTTGATTGGCCTACTGGTTTAGGAAAAGAAGATTTTTAAAGATTTTAACAGATTTACTTAAGATTCCCATTTTCACATGCTGCGGCAACCAGAGTTTTTGACAGAATTAAATTCTTTTAACAACTTTTGTAGAACTTCACCCAAGGAACATCCCTGCAAAGTTTCAGCTTGATTGGCCTACTGGTTTAGGAGAAGATTTTTAAAGATTTTTACAGATTTACTAAAGATTCCCATTTTCACATGCCGCAGCAACCAGAGTTTTTGACGGAATTAAATTCTTTTAACAACTTTTGTAGAACTTCACTCAAGGAACATCCCTGCAAAGTTTCAGCTTGATTGGCCTTCTGGTTTAGGAGGAGAAGATTTTTAAAGTAATTGTGGATGGACGGACAGACCGACGGACGGACAACGACCAATCACAATAGCTCACCTCGCACTTTGTGCTCAGGTGAGCTAAAAAGCGGGATTGCGTTGGAAGGGGTTACTTAAAAGTAAGCCAACAAGCAGAGGAATATTCATTCTATATACAGGCAAGTTGTGGATGTATTATATGGTGATGGAAATATTAGCAAGTTAGAAATGAGCATCATGTTTTCCCATTGAGTTTTGCAAAAAGACATTTATGACAGGTCTTAAAATATCAAATCTGTACTTTAACCCATTACTACAAAAGAAAATTTTAGACTAGTCCAAATTTAAAGAAGTTGAAGACATCAATTTGAAATTGATGAATTTGTCATTTGTGGTAGAAAACATAGTGGATAATGAAGAAATTGCTTGTCACTTTACACAATCTTTTTTAAGGGGCCCGAAAAAGTGTAAAAGTGTGGGAATAGGTTAGGAATGGCTCTTTCAAAAAAGGCCTACACTTTTTACAACACATAAAAATGGGGAAATTATTTGTAACAATGTCTCCTTTTATAAATATAATTTCACCCATTAACAGAGGAGAAAAATTTTGACTTGTCAAAATTGAGAGATGTTCAAATATCATTAAAAATGCAAAAAAATTGAAAATTAAGAGTCATAATCCTATGGTAAAGAACATTGTGGCAAAAGAAGAAGTTGCTGGTGACAACCAATTTCTCCTCCTCCCAAACTATTTTACTAAATTATTCTTTTGTGTCAGAATATGGTGTTATGTGGTAAATGGTTAAAATATTTCCATTCCAATGATAAATATTTGTATTTGTATCTATGAATTGTCATCTGCAACCTCTTTTAATGAGGCTGGTCTTAAATTTTCGTTGTGGGTTTCAGTGCCAACTCTTCCAAGTGACAAATCAATGTTACTTTCAAAGTAACATTGATTTGTCACTTGGAAGAGTTGGCACTGAAAGTTTGATAGGGTAAATTTTTTTGTAGTAGGATAAGTAAAAGCCGAATCACCTGCATTGTTTTCACACTTCAGAAATCACTGAATGTAACAGTATAAATTTCTCCTTTCTCACAATATTTTCTACCTTTTTAATACTTATATTTCAATTTACATAAACTCTGAAATCTCAACTTCAACCTCATATCAATGGGTTGATGCAAAACAGTTGCAACTGCCTATATGTTTACAGGCAGCTAGCTACAACTGTTTGGCGCTGACCCATCAATATGGACTAGAGAAACATATTGTTAGCAGGAAATGGGTTCAAAACAAGATGAAGATTGAGTCAGCTGAAGAGAAAAAACACACAAAATACACTATTCCTGCAATTTTAAAAGCTAAACTAAATACTGGCCAATAAACTGTTTAATCCATCCACACCCCACCCCCTCCCCCTCAAATTGAAAACAGTTGCAGACAATAAATTTTAGTAGATGAAATTTTACTTTTTTTATCTTTTGAGGTTGAAAACAAGCAATTGCTGCATTTTCCACTTTTTTTTCAAAGCCTTTTTTCTTAGGGGCTTAAAAAAGTGTTGATTTGTTGGAATGGATTAACCTATCAACATGGTTTTGAAATTTTAAAGCTGAGATTCATTACTGCAGATAAAAATCCCACATACTTTATAGTTTATCTATAATTAGTATTATACAAGTGTAAGTAATGAACAATACTCTGATACAAAATGAACGACACTAATGTATGGGACCAGTTGTACCATATATCTCCTTATAAAAGCAACAATAATCAAAGTATTGAAAAGTGCTGCAAGCTAGCAAAGCATTGTGCAGAAATCTTCTTTGTCAAACATTATCATGATAACGAAATGAAGTTAAATTAACAAAGGAGTTAACCTATTCCCACACAATCTTTTCTTTTTACGCCCCAAGAAAAGAGTTGTGAAAAGCAATGTGGAAAATGAAGAAATTGCTTGTCACAAGCGATTTCTTCATTTTCCACATTGTTTTCTACCCAAAGATATAAATAATTTAGAATTTTCAACAATTTGAAATTGTCGTCTGCAATTTCTTTGAAGACTCTGATCAGAGTATTTTTGAACACGATGTGCTGAAGTGACCTAAAATACCCAAGAACTACTTTTTATGTTGTAGGTATTTAACAAATTTAGTGGTTAAGCCTCCAGGGGCAGTTTGCACTCGTTGAACTTTGAGACGACCTCAACATTTTGTCTGTTAACTTAAGCTATCAAAGCTGTCGCTTTGCTAGCCAAAAAGAGACAGTACCCAATCAAACTAGAACCAATTATTTCAACCCATTCCCATTCAATCCTGCTTTTTTATGCATCTCAAGAGAAAATCTTTGGTAAAGATTGTGGACAAAAAAGAAATTGCATGTAACAAACAATTTCTTCAACGCCCACAATGTTTTCTACCCTTTAAGGCAAATATTTTGGTAATTCCACCAACTTGAAATTGTCGTCTGCGTCTTCTTACTATTTGAACCAGTCAAGATTGTGTCAAGTTGTAATTGGTTAAGTATTATTTCTTTGCCTTATATGAAAATTAATTGTTTGGAGGAATCAATCAAAGAAAAGAACTCTCAGAATTATTTTAGTCAAATGATTTACCAAGAAATAACATGACCTTGCATTTTTCTTGTTTTAATATTACAGGGGATAACTTTTTAGTCGAAATAAGGTATACAGTGTTTGCTTTGTAAATAAGCGAGCCTTCTTGCACCTTTTCCCCCCAATGATCTCAAATTTTCATCTTAACTTATTCCAACCAATCTTGATTTTGGAATCTCCTGAGAACAAAGGGTAGAAAACATTGTGGAAAATGGAGAAATTACTCATTTCAAGCAATTTCTTCATTATCCATTATTCACAATGTTTTTTCATACCCAAAAGACAAAGATGTTTAACATTTCAACTAATAATTGTCATCTGCAACGTCTATGAGTTTGGACTAGTCTAAAATTTTGTAATCTCATAATTGGTTGAGAGAAAAAGTCCAAAAAAATTTTTCAAAAGGGAAGAAAGAAAGCTGATCACCATTCATATTTTTTTTTCAACAATTACCTACCCATTGTGAAGTGAAACCTATCGTGCCTAGAGCAATATGTGATTCTCATGAAACCATTTGTCACAATTCAAATGCCGAAGAAACACAAAGATAAATTTCTTCTGATAAGGGCTCCCTCCCTAATGATAATCATATCACCTTTCAATGTTAACCCTGTCCCGTTTTTTTGAAATTTTAGATTGGTCCAAATTGAAACAGGTTGCAAAAAACAATGCAATTTGAAATTGAACCAAAATAAGTGGTAGAAAATATTGTAGGAAAAGGAGAAATTGCTTGTTACAAAAAATTTCTTCTTTTACCACTTTGTTTTACTCAAATATAAAATCACAAAAACATGAAATCCCAAAATTTTTATATGAAAGGTTTAAATCATTTGAATTGCATAATTTGAAGAATATTTTCTGTAACATGAGGAGAACATTTAAACATTGTCAGGAGGCAAATAAAATTTATCTACAGCCGGCAAACATACACGTTTTTAGCACCATTATGCCATACACAATATACAAAGCAGAGTAGTCTCATTATTTCTTATTAACAACTTCGTAATTCTTATTCCAAATCAAATTATGTTACTCTAGTCAAGCTCTATCTAGGTTGAAAATAGAAGTTTCATAGTTGGATTTGAATTAACCCCATTAAGTCTGGATTTCTTTGCCCCTCAAGAAGAGAACTTGGGAAAACATTGTGGAAAATGAAGAAATTGCTTGAAACATTCAATTTCTTCATTTTCCACAATGTTTTCTACCCAGAATGTTGAAAAAGTTAAAAAATTCATGAACTTGAAATTGTTGTCTGCAACTCTTTTCAATTTCAACCAATCTGAAAATTTCTGTCTAGTACTAGATTAAATTGTCATCTGCAACTTCTTTCAATTTAGACCTGTCTAAAAATTTTGTCATGTGCTAATGTGCTAAGAAATACAAATTAGATGAAAGTATTATCTGTAGAGGAAAACTTCTTCAACAATTTTTCCTCACCTGTAATTTTTTAAGTAATATAAAATTCTCAAGTTTGCGAGTGGTTAATGGTTTTACATCTTTTCTATATAAACATAAGTATTCATTTATCAAGAAAGCAAGGTAGGATAAGGAGAATTTGCTTGTGACAATTTTCTCTTTTCACACAAAGTTTTCAACCTTTAGAGTTATTTTTCAATTTACCCTCAGTTGGATTTGCTGTGTGCAACTTTTCAAATTTAACCTGTTAAGAATTTGTTGTCTGAAAAAGGGATTATGCACTTTTAGCGTTATTAACCCATTAGCTGACATCACACTTATTTATGCCCCTCTAGAGAAAAGTTAAGGAAATTGATGTGGAAACGAAGAAGTTGCTTGTAACAAGCATCTTCTTTAATTTCCACATTGATTTTACCATAAAAAAAACATCAATATTTGAAACTCTATCAACTTGAAATTATGGTCTGCAAGTTCTTTGAATTTGGACAAGTCTAGAAGAATTGGTCTATTATCATCTTTAAGAGGCATTTCAATATTTTTCACTACACAAGTTCAACTTGACCATGAAAAGCAGACAAACAATAAAACAGCAAAATCTATGTATTTTGTACTTATCTAATGAACTACAACATTTCTAACTGCACTTAATATGACAGATGAAAGACAGAAGTAGTAACCGTGTCTTGATAAAAATGCTGTCAGATGTTTACACTTAATGCAATCCTTCAACACTTCTGGTAACAGAATTTGTCATTTAATGATCTGTTTGTTTGATAGGAGTTTAATGTCACTTTTAACAATATTTCAGTAAGATTGCAACTGGAGCACCTAACCATAGATTCCTGGTATTTCTTAGACCAGTACTACCACATCCTTTGTGTGCCTTAAGCTGCTAATCCTGCTTAGGTTTATGATTATCCACCCATTGATGGGAGACAATTGTCAGGATATTTGCCTCGATCTAGGATGGAACTTTGGGCCTCATGGTTGAGAGACCAACGCGCTACTGACTGCACTACTGCCTCTGATTCGATGAAATATAACAGTAAGCAAGAAATATGTAACAGTCATGGATGACCCACTCAAGTGCTTGTCACACAACCTGTTGTATTGAATGTTGGCGCATCCAACTGCACTTTACGAATGGCACTAGTACTCATCAAGGGGAACAACTGTATCAAGTTATTTTGAAATCCATCAATTAACTCATTACCACATGACTTAAGTTTAGACTAGTCCAAATTGAAAAAAGTTGCAGACGACTTCCCACTCAATCCCAATTTGGAAATTCATCATCTCTTGTGATAGAAAATATTGTGGATTATGAGGAAATTCTTTGTAACAAGCAATTTCTTGATTTTCCGCAATGTTTTTCAAAGCCTCTTTACTAAGGGGTATCCAAAAGTGTCATTGTTTGGGAATGAGTTACGAGATAGTCATGCAAGACACATTTCTGTGAAACATGTGAAGGGTTAATTTGATTGCATACATAAATTACTACAGAATTTAAGTTAGATCCTTGGTTGTTAGGACTCATTAGCATTTTCTCAATGGGGTCAATTAACTGAGGATATCGAGGCTCAGGAGGGGATATTTTTTTTTTTTCAATTTTCACTTTTGTTGCCATGGCTACTAGAACATTCCTGCCAAATTTGCTTGAAATTTTCCAAGTGGTTTAGGAGCAGATGTCAAAGAAATTGTTGACATATGATGGACGACAGACAGAATGTTATTGCAATAGCTCACTTTGAGCGCTTTGTGCCCAGGTGAGCTTAAAGGAGACATTTCTCATTAAAAGCAATTTCTCATTAAACCATTAAGTTCACATATCAAACTTTGGGATTGAGTAGTAAAGAGTTACCAATCCAATAGTGATTCTCTGATATCTAGAAACAAAATTTTCTTTCATCTGAATGCATTAATATACAAAGACCAAGCTAAATATTTCACAATGTGATGTTTTATAAACTCATTACATTACTGTATATGGTAATTTCTCCTTACATTTCAAGCTCCAAATATACCCAGTTTCAAAAGCATTAGGTATAACATATTCAAATCCAATAACCAGAAAGTGGTCTGACAAAATGGTTGCTTATTTAGATTCCTAATTTAATTCAAAATATCTCTTGTCTCTATCCTATTCTGTTAATTGTTTATCATCCATGTTTAGCATGACAAGGGTTAATATAAAAGTTTACTTGTAAAAGTTATCATTATCTTTTATCTTGACCAAAGAGAATTTTGCTCTTAGGTCAAGATGAAAAATAATGAAACTTTTACAAGTGCAATATATATGTATTTGATTATTTGCACAAACAATTAATGTGCTCACTATAAATCAGTTTAGAAGAGATGAGTAAAAACAACCATTGTGAAAAAACAAGAACTGTCGAAAGAATCGAAATAATCAATACCGAAAAGTCGAAATATTTCTTTTTTGAAAAGATAAATACGAAATCAGTCAATGCATTTCCTATTTTCTTTGATTGATTCAACAATCACATAATAACATACTTTCCATCTTCAAATACAGTAATAATATTATGACCAATTTTAACATTATAGGCAGACAATCAACAGATCCAGATAAGACAGGAGCAATGGCAATCTACCGGTAATTCTTTTTTCTCCTCCAGATCTTTTGTTGTGGGTTCTTATCGGATCCATCTTCATTAACCAATACCAATGAGTACCCACAATAAATTGTTTGATGACTAAATGACAAAATTTTACAATCTGAACCTCTATCTAGAGATGAAATAAACATTTTACTCAAAATCAATTAGGAAATTTACCTACAGTATAAAGTTAACCCATTTCCAAACAATGACGCTTTTTAACACCCTGAAGATATATGATGATCAAAACTGTAGAAAAGGGAGAAATTGTTTGTAACAAGCATTCTTTTTAACTGACAATGTTTTCTACCATAATTGGCACTTATTCCCCAATTTCAGGGCAATTTAAAATGTCATGTGCAACTTCTGTGAAATAGGACAAGATGAAAAAGGTGACGTCTGGTAATAGGTTTAGAAATATTGTTGCATGTTCATGATCAAGATTTTTTACAAAAAGGAAGTATGTTCTTATCAATTTCATCTATTTTTCACTACCTTGATATTGTATGATTACTGTATGGAGTACATTTATCTTTAAAATACTAAGATCTTTTTTATATGTTATCTATCGTTTGATTGAATCAAACAAAAATCAAATGCATTGTAAATCGAAACATGTGTAATATCAGGCATCATGAGTGACTGTGTATGATAACAGAAACTGACTACTGAGTCCTTGTCAAAACAAATTCTGAGAAATTACACCCATCCGATAATAAAAGTTCATCCGGGAACTGCGTAAAAGATGCAATCAAAAATAGTGTTTTAAAATTACAATATACCGGTAAATCGGTAAAATGACCTTTCTAAATTCAGAAAATCTACTAAGAGCTAGGCAGACTGTGCATTAGACCACACACTCAGCACTTTCCAACACTCTTTTTTTTCTAAACAGGTGAAAAGTGTTTATTTCAGAGAATGCCCTTAGGTGTTTGTTTTGTTTTTGTTCATGATTTATTATTTTCAGATGTTGCATACAGGTCAATTTCAATGAGGCCATAAGAAATCCTCTAATCAGTAAATCCTCTATTTAGTAAAGGGAAATTCAGACTCTCTTATCATACTCAGCCAAACATATATTTTGAAAAAAATTTACATACAGTATAAATAAATATATTTCAACCTTCAAAAACCTTCTAAAAAGGATCTTTTTACAGAGATATCATCGAAATGATTGGCAAAGAAGTTAATAGAATATATATAACTCTCTTTCTATCTTTGAACTTTTTTCAAAAATGAATCCAATAATAAAACATCTTCATCGCTTATTCAACAAAATAGAAAAAGCTTTAAAGAGTTATTAACCCTTTTCTGTTCACTACTTGATTTTTATGTCCCTTTATATTTATAATTGAGAAAATATTGTAGAAAAAGAAGAAATTGCTTGTTCTTTTTCCACTTCATTTTCTACCCTATTGAATGGTCACTTTCCAAATTTAATCCACTTTATAGTTTTGTTTGAATTTGGACAGGTCTAAAATTTTAAAAAATAGGAAAGGGTTAAAAAACAGCAATACAGGTTCTTTTTGAAACAACTTTTCTGATCACTGTTTCTTTCAAGAAATGCTGTGAATTTTCATCTCAATAGATAGTCTATGGAAAGATTCTTTGAAAAAGGTAAAAAAAAAACATAGCTCGAAAATATACAAATTGATACATAGTTCGAAAATTTTAAATGAGTACAAAAATGACAAATGAAATGACTTCCGAAAAAAAAAAATGAAATGAAATCACTATCCTGCTGAAAAAATTTACAAAATGATACATTATGAAAAAGAGTTTGTTTGCTGGCATGGTGTTTTATGCCAGCATAACTTTCTTTTAATCTGAAAACATTGTAGATTATTATTGCTTTTTAATATTGTCAATATCATTTAAAAGACATTTAAAATCTTTGCTGAATCAAATAATGAGCTTTTTCTTTGTTTCAATATAAGTGTTCAGACATAGTATTCTCTTATTTTGCCAAAGTTGGTACATTTTTCTCGGCATAGATGTTCCTCATAATAATAGTGTATACCTGTCATACAACTTTTGTCAGTGTAAGATATCTGGGTAAGGACATTCTAAAACCTTATCTTGTCATGCTCTGTCTCATGTAAGTTTTCAATTTAGCACTAAACTAAAAATGGGTCACAGACACAGATGCCCCTGTAAACTTTCTTGACCTTCTACGAGGTGTAGTTACAACGTTTAGGTCGCCAACCAACTATTTCATTTTTTATTACATGCTATTGGCAATAAATTTGCAAAATAATGCAGTTTGAAATTGAAACCGAACTTTCTGTTGGAGTCGTTTGGTGGGGCTAACAGAGTAAGTGGGCAGGGTCAGCGATTAGTCAATTTAGCCACTTTTAACAGTATTTCGGTCATATTGCAGCGGCTGGAGCACCCAACAATGGATTCCTGGTATTTCTCACACCAGTACTACCACTACACCCTTTCCAAGCCTCAAGCTGCTATCCCACTTGGGTTTACGATTATCCACCTATTGGTGAGAGACAAATTTTGGAAAGGGTATGAGCTGCCGCTAGGGATCAAACCCATGACATCCCTTGATTGAAGATTGGGAGCCTGACACGCTACTGACTGCGCCATGACAGCGACATATCCCCATTACAGGGCGGGGCCATTATAAAGAGCAAGTCATATATATCCAAAAATAGGAACACTCTATATTTTTGTTAACTAGTAGGTTATTAGTACTAAAATAGTCAGAATTCCAATCGTGGACATAAAACATACATAAGTCAACCCATTTTCACACAATCCTGCTTTGTTACAACCCTCAAAAATAAAGTTTTGGAAGACAATGTAGAAAGTGAAGAAATAGACTGTAACTAGCAATTTCATTATTTCCCATAAAGTTTTCTAATCTCTTTATTTCGCCTGCAACTTATTTGTATCTATTTCATTCTCCTGGTAATAGCGTACAAGTTAATTTACAGATCTTCATGAAACAGCTGTGTGGCAAGGACTTCTCCAGTGACTATTGTCTGACAACCTATGGATGCGGTCTTCTTTTCAGGAGTGACATGTTTCTCCCCCTGATTTGAATTTCCTTCATCCTTTTTCTTCATGCTGTCTCCCAATACAGATCTATTCATGTAGTATTTTTCCGCAACCATAGTTAAGCTGGGTGACTCTCCATCATCACTAAGGTCAAGGTCATCCAGGTCAGCCATTGCTGACAACTCTTGATGTCTGAAATTCCAGACAGGCACAACACCTGCCCCACTGGGGGCCGCGTCAGGAAAAGAATATTTCACTCCACCAATGTGCAACGGTGACTGGACAACATTGGAGTCATTGAGTTCTGGGATCATTCTCCTGATTTCCTCATCAATGTTTGCTATTGGCATAGGTGTGTTTGGTGTAAGAGGTTCCCCATAGCTCTCCCCTAGAGGACGAGATAGCCGGTTTGTCACTTTCTCAACCAAATCCTCAATGGACTCGTGTTCTTTCCAAACTTTAGTGGCTCTCCATCTTGCACGACTCCCTTTAGGTGCTGGTATACTGTCAAAACAAACCATCTCTCCCACTGTCAGCAGTTTGTTCAGATCATCAATATGCTTCCCAAATATAGTTCTATCAATGAAGACATGCTCATGACGGCCCAGATCAATAATACCCCATAATTTGGCAACATGGTAAACTCGCCCCTTACCCGTCTTTCCTGCAGGACGAGGACTTGAAGGGGGACGACTTCCAGTAATTATGACATTTAATCTTGCATTTTTGATGACAGAGACCATCTCATCTTCAGATATAACAAAAATATTTGCATGACTCCTTACAAATTTCTCCAGTTCTGGTTTACTCCATCCAACTGTGTTTCTCAGGCTCTCTGGAGCCTGGCTAAAATGTCCTGTCAATCCATTTAGTTTCATATCTCCTTTCTTCTCTAATATAGCTTTCAAAAACATAACTGCTTTGTATTCATTTGCTGTCATTGTTGCAGGTCCTGCTTTGGCACTAGTGGGTATTTGAGAATTGAATGACGGGGTTCGGGGAATAGAAAGTTTAGGAGATTGGGGAGGGAGCTCAATGGATTTGGGTCTTCTCTTCATCTTTGGCGTTCTAGAAAGACCTTGTTCTCCTGAGAACTGTGCAGGGAAGTCACCAGTTGAATATCTATTTCTAATAGGGTTGACTGGGACACTATCCAGCTCCAAAGATTCAGCATTTGGATTAACAGCACTGTAGTTGATGTTATCTTTCAGAGTAACCAATTCTCCTCTTATCTCGAAAATAAGAGGATGCCGCTCTAACCATTCCTTGAACTGTGTTTGAGGTCCAACACAGTCTCTTATTTCAGGTGTCGCTTGAGAAAGATGACCTGCAAGACTAAGAATTGGGACCCATTTTTCACCTTTCTTGATCATCTTAGCACGAAAGTATTGGACAGCCTCCGTCTCTACGGAGACATCTGATGTTGTTGATGCTGGACTACTTTCACGAAAGTTCTTCCCAAGACTCGCTGTTCCATCATTTAAACTTACCAGATTTCCATTGACAAAAAACAATGAAGGAAACTTTAACAAAAATTTTCTGAGTCCAGATTCATTTCCTCCGCAAGCCTGTCTCATTTCTGGAGTAAAACTTTTACTGCCAAACCTGCCAGCAAGTTGACTAATAGTGAGGGGTACTCCACTGTTCATGAGAATTTCTAGAAAATACAACATGGCCTTGTGTCCTGGATCATCTGCCATTGCTTCAGGTGGAGGTGTTGAATCTGAACTGAGGAAATATCTGTAATACTGGTAGCTAGGAGACAAGGACAAGCTTCCTGGAAAGATAAAAAGAGATTCTCTCTTTTTGATACCGTGCAAGAATGATATGAAGGAACTAGAGGCGCTTGAGTGCCTGTCTTGCTCCACAGGCATGAATGTACTGATTGAGCAAATTTTTGCTTGAATTCAATTTAAACTGAATATAAGGAACATAAATCTAAGTCATTGAAATATTTGAATTAGTTTGAGAGAACCGATTCAAACTTTTCATTGTTTTTACAAAATTCTAGATATGTAAAATACATTATGTAAAATTTTCACTGTATACCATATATGTTCATAGCCATCTTTTTCTACCATTCAAAATTATATGAAGGAATCTGACAGTCATCTGATAATCATTCCTGTGAAATTTGGTTGAAATCCATCAACAGATTTCTGAGAAATTTAAAATGTTTTCAGTATATATCATATATGGAAATTAGCCCTGCCCATTAAAGCCCCATTTTTTATCCAATCCAGGGCTCTGCAGACTCCCAGAATTTGGGGAGAAGTCACTTCTCACTAGTCTGAGAATTGGGAGAAGTTTTTCAAAATGGGGAGAAGTGGTGAGACTTTCAGGAGAAGTGAATCTCGTTAAAAATTAAGTTTTTGCACGTATTCCTCATTTCTATCAGAAAATAAAATAGCTTTACAACCAAGTTGTTGCATTTTATATTATGTATCATGCAATAAACATAGAAAATAATGCTTATCCTTTCAGTCCTCAATAAAGATCTTATTCCTGTGAACAAATACTTTTGTATTTTTCTTTTTTTTGTTTTAGAATTCAAGAGTTTGATTCTGAATTTATTTTTTTTTAATATTTCATAACAGATTCATATATGATAAAAAAAGTCAACTAATAAAAAAAATGCAAATAGTGTATAGGCAGTCTGAATGAAATGAGTAGTGTTTCTATTTGAAGCAGAAAATGAGAAAAGATTTTATTGTAACAACATGTATTTAATCAAACTACTACCAGAAGAAAAAATTCAGACTGGTACAAATTAAAAGAAGCTAAATAAGACATTTCACAGTGACAGTGCCAAAGAGGGTAGAAACATGTGGGGAAAGGATAAATTGCTTGCTGCAAACATTTCCTCCTTTTTCCACAGTTTCCCATAAAAACAATTTCAAGATGTCAAAATGGGGGATTGTGTGGTAATGAGTTAAAGTCTGTGCACTTTACCTGATAACATATAAATGGATAAAAATTGTCATTAATTGGTCAAAATAGGTCCTCTGTGATTAAGTCAGTTATAGTGTGTAAAGGGTAAGGGTTACTGCTCAGTACACAAAACCAGACTCTGTACATGCAGAGGTTTAAAGTTAACACAGGATAATTTGCTCCATTTTATAGGATTACATGTTATTTAAAGGAATTATTACCAACTCAAGTAAGTGAAATTTAGTTTTTGGATAGAATGTATCATAACAAAAATCTCAGGAAAAGACCATAGAAGCCTTTAAATTGTTAGCCATAATTTTCTTCACTTGTTACAATTAAAGCAGATAACTCAAATTGAAGGATTCTAATGAAAAATGAATTTACTCTACGTAGATTTTTGGCAGAATTATTTTTCATCAAGGTTTCAAATTTTTAAATATATTTTGACTTCTGGTAAATGACACGGCGTCCGTAAATGTCGGCCATTATTCTCATTATGTGAAAGTAAGCAACAAATCTCGTAGACTGATGATAACTTAATTTACAGAAATAATTAAAACTTAAGAAGGGAAAGAATTTTAAATAAAGATTTCTAGTGCCGAGAGTATACACAGCATTGCCGAAATCAATCAGCGTAGGTGTGAATGAAGCAAGCATGTTGACTACATACCCCTATTTCTGATAATCTGCTGGCCTCGCGACTACAGTATCGATATACGCTTGATTTACGATCAAAGGGCTTCCGACGGACAGTTGTATAATTGCACACTGTCCCCTACTTTTATAGCCACTGGGCCAGTTTTGGTTATCACCTATCGTATCCAGGCGACTTCCCGAAAATTTCAGGCGACTTCGACTTCGCTTTGATCAGCAAATCAGGCGAAGTTTTATGAAACCAGGCGACTTTTTCGCCTGAGTCGCCCACTCTGCAGAGCCCTGCAATCAAAATTCTTTTCTATAATTTTATAAAAGTTTCACCAAGGATCAATCAGGTTAATTTTTTTTTGTAATCCATCGGCTGGTTTTTGAGAGGAAGAATTTCAAAGCTTTCATATATATAGAAATTAGCCCCACCCATTAAAGCCACATTTTACATCCCATCAAAATAATTTGAAGCATTTTGATGAATGCTCACCCAAGGATCATTTCTGTGAAATTTGGTTGAAATCAATCTTTTGGTTTCTGGGAGGGAGATTTTCAAAGCTTTCACTATGTGTGGAAATTAGCCCCGCCCATTAAAGCCATGTTTTTTTCCAATCAAAATTCTTTGAAGGAATCTGATAAAGGTTCACCTAAGAATCATTTCTGTGAAATTTGATTTAAAATCCATCCACTAGCTTCTAAGAAGAAAATTTTTAAAACTTTTACCATAATATAGAAATTAGCACTGCCCACTAAAGCCATGTTTTGCATCGAATCCAAATTCTTTGAAGGAATCTGATAGAGGTTCACCAAAAGATCATTTCATAGAAATTTGATTGAAATCAATCCACTAGGTTCTAAGAAGATTTTCAAAGCTTTCACCATAAATAGAAATTAGCCCCACCCATTAAAGCCATGTTTTTCATCCTATCAAAATTCTTTGAAGGAATCTGATAAAGGTTCACTCAAGAATTATTTCTGTGAATTTGGTTGAATTCTTTTCAGTACTTTCTGAGGAGAAGATTTTTAAAGTAAAAGTTTACAGACAGACAACTGACAATACGCCATGACAAAAGCTTGCTGCTTTTCAGCCAATGGAGCTAAAAATTAGTCCCTTTGAAGTTTTAACCCACTAGTAGATGACAAAATTTTAGACTGGTCGAAATCGATTCAAATTGCAGACAACATGACATATTGTGTTAGATTTGGAAAATGATTGACAAATAGGGTAGAAAACATTGTGAGAAAAGCAATTTCTCTTTTTTCCACAAAGTTTTCCATGATGATATTTATTCAGGGTGTCATTGTGTTGTAATGAGTTAAGCTACTGATGATTTAGTAATAATCCAGGGGTTGAAAAATCCACTCGTCCGCTCGCATTGGCGAGTAGAAAATGCCGTAGCGCGAGTAGATTTGAGGACGAACTAGTCCGACGGGGCGAGTGCAAATTAAAGGCTTGAATCACGCTGATTGAGGGGAAAAAATAAAGGATCGAAAAAGAGAGTATTTATTTCAAACAATTTCATATCGGAAACAATAATATTCGCTGTAAAATTAGACCGTTCCCTGTTTATGTTGATCAATCTTCATAGACGCTTGATTTGTAGACTGGAGACCGTATCGAAATACACAATAATGTATAGACAGGATCTCCAGTTTGCCTGCATAGTATTCCGTATCTTTAAACGCTTGACTGATCACTGTAATGTGTATTGCAAAGCGAAAATACGTCAATCTACATAAATTCGTCTGTTTTAAAACTCATGGCTCGAACATCGGACACTTTCGTGCTTTATTTGTACCTAAACATTAACAGAATCAAAGAGTTATGTTATTTGCATAACAATGCAACAGTCTAAAATTTTCTTCATTTTTAAGGGCGAGTTGGGTTGCCTTTAGGGCAAGTAGAAATTCAGAGCTACTAGTCCTACAGGACTAGTAGGTTTGAAGAAATTTTTCAACCCCTGTAATCTAGAGTGGGCCTTAATTTTAAAGGGCTTCCTTTAGTGACAGTAACATTAATAAATAAGCAAAATTGCTTGCTACAAATTATTTCAACACAAGAAAGGCCATTTTTTCTGTAAAACCCCATGTAACAAAACACATCAATTAACTAATTCCAACACTATGACGCTTCTGGCCACTTCAAAGATAAAAACTTTGGGAAACATTGTGGAAATAGTAGAAATTGCTTGTTATAATTCTTCATTATCTGCAATGTTTTCTTCACAAAAATATTAAGACACTTTAAATTCTGTCAATAAAAAATTGCTGTCTGCATCTTCTTTCAAAATGGACCAGTTTAAAAATTTTGTGATCTGGTAATGGGTTAAGGAAAATCCATTGAGTGAATGAGGATGAATCACTAAAGAAGTCATATATCAATGAATGTTGTGCAATCTGCCATAGCATTATTATCATGTGTAATTTTATATAGTATAAAAAAGTCCGAAAGTGCGGTGGGGTCTGACCGAGTGCGAGTTGTCTGCATACAGGAATTAATACACCATCTGAGGCCCTGAACATTCCACGGCGATCACAAGAGTCAGAATGTATTTCTTTTTACCGATCTTTTGAATAATCTATAAATCTTTACAAAAATACAAAAGAACAAACGTAACATCTTTCAAATGAAGAAAAGCATTCGTAGCATGTAACTGATAATGTCATTTAAACAGAAAAAAGACATAAGAACTTTTAAAGATTTTGAGAAAACCCCTCAGTCTGTTTTCAATCCCTATTCGAAGATGAGTCCGATGCAGGTTTCCGTTTTCCGAAAGACATTGAAAATATAAGAAAAAAATTAGAAAGAGTAATAAGACACTTTTATTGCTACTTGCCTTGTTCTTTTCCTAATATTGAAACGTGAATCAGAAAAACGCCATCTTGGGAAGAAAATAATTTGTAGTCTACTAGGCTATTATACACTAGAACCTTTGTTACTTTACACGCAGTCATGAAAAACGATTAAAATCCAAACAGATTGTAATTGAACAGAAAATAGTAATAACTGGGTTTTACATTTGACCAAAACAACCCGAATCCCGAATAATATTATATTATTCAATGATAATAAATAATCTAAATGTCTGATTTTTTATTTTTTTTTCTTTTTTGCTAAGTTGCATAGGCTGGGTAAGCTTTAAATTGATTTGTTTACTTACTATAAACTTACTGTTCTTGCATCAGTGTCAAGTCTGCGACTTCTGGGGATCCGTTTTTTTTTGTTTTTTTTTTTTTTTGTTACTATGTCTGTTGTTACATTTTAGTAGCACTGCGCATCAAACCTAGAGAAATGGTTTTTCTAGTAATTGTTGAGTTTATTTTTAAAGAAGTTTCCTCTTGGGGAATTTACAATTTCTTGTGATAGATTGTTCTATGTGTCTACAACTCTTGAGCTGAAGCAATTTCTGCGTAGTGCGGTATTACATTTTTTTAAAGTTATAGATTGTGTCCCCTTGTTCTACTAGAAGTGACTGGCAATAAAGTAGTTTGTTTGATGATGATTTGTCGAAACTATTTGGCAGTAGCAGTATTTCAAATGGTCAGCAGTGAGACCCGTTACATCTGCAACTTAGCTATCTGTCATGGATTTTACTTCCTGCTTAGTGTATAAGCACTCGGTATTATGCAGAGGTATGCATGTATACTATTTTAGTCACGTCCCATCTTTTTTTCTATGAGTTATGACCCTTTGTTTAAAAATCTTGCCCACTCTTTTTCTCCCTAACAACCGTATAAAATTGATTTAGATTACAAGTGCACTCAGTATTAACTAAATATGCGCATATTTTGTTATACATTTTTGTACGGTTCATTTACTTGTCTTTTGGACTTGTGGCCCTTTGTTGATAGAATACTCTATACCAGAGACGCTTTTCTGTGAAAGGTAGCCATTGGGATTTAATCACAATTAGTGATAGTCAAGGTTTTTTTCCTCATTTAAACTGCCATGGCGGAGGTCAGTTGGCGTTGCAAATGATTTGGCGTTTGTCTCATGAAGATCATTCCCACGAAAACCCACAATATAGGGTCTAAAATGGGAAAAGGGATTTCGATTGTCATCACGTTTCAAAGTTGTTTGACAACCGTATCTAATCTAGAGGTTATATAATTATTATAACATATATATATTTAGAATAAACATGTTCTTATTAGTTAGTATCTATCAATAATCCTCATATAAGATTTCAAAAATGTACTTCTATTTATTGGCAACAGAATTATCCAACCAAAAAGTGATATTAACCTTCAAATAGGATTCATGGAAGAAAAATACATAGCAAAATCAATCACATAAAGCTTCGCCGAAAAAATTAACTATCCCCATTTTTCCTAGATCTATTGCACAAAGCAAACCGGTAGAATTTATGCCATGGAAGAGAGGCGAGCGCGACCAGAAGAGCCCCCAACAGCCAGCGGCTGATTATTGGCTCCTGTAGAGTATGGTGTCCAGCGTGCATCATTTTGTTCGCTCCTTCGTGGTCTCTTTCTACAAATGTCATCTCTACAAAAACAATTGAGTGGATTTTGACTAATCTTCACCTAAATTGTCCATTAAGAATTCTTCCACTATTAGATTCCTTTAAGAAATAATAATGCGACATGGCTTCAAATGGTGCAACAGCAGTAAGATCATTAAAATGATTATTGAAATATTATCGATCTTTATCAACATCCCGCGAAGACTAACGACCTCAACCGAAAATACCCGAAGTTTGAAAGTGGGACATAAGGAACATTACATTAAGTGTAGAGGGAATTCGAAAGAGTTAAAAAAAGTAAAACGTACATTTATCGTGAAAATGATATTAATAACTATTGGAAAAGCTGATACATTTCCTTTGTCAAATTTTCATGAAAATCTATTCAACAGCCGCTTTTTAGCCTATGTAAAGCAGATGGAAATCTAGATTAAGGAAAATGTTTATTCCGCTGAAATCACTCATTAGACTTTAGTGAATTTAAGCAGCAATCATTATTCGTTGGACCTCCTTCAGATTTTTTCTAGAATTTGGTTTGATTATAAAAATGTCTTTTGTCAGTGGGGATTATTATCACCATTTCAGACTCAGGAAAAACTTGTGTATATAATCTAAGATAGAAAAGAAGTTACTAGTTGAACAGATTTGTCAGTCAAAATGGTAATTGTGTTTATGAAGTTTAGTTTGAATGGGGTTTAACGCCGCTTTTAACAATCTTTCAGTTATATCGCGGCGGCTGGAGCACCTAACAATGGATTCCTGGTATTTCTCGCACCAGTACTACCACTACACCCTTTACTAGCCTCCAGCTGCTATCCCACATAGGCTTACGATTATCTGCCCATTGGTGGTAGACAAATGTCGGAAAGAGTATTGCCGCCGTCGGGGATCGAACCGTTTATTAAGTACAATTGAAATCTGATCCTCTAAATATGCTATAGTTTGGGTAGTAATTTGAACAGCCAAGATACATCGTTGGGCTTCAGACTTCAGCGAGTATACGCTAGACATCTTGTTTATACCGCTATTTAACGTTAAGTCGGAACAGGATGGCATGGTGCGCCAATTACCTCGTTGTTGATCCAGAGAAAGATGGCGAACATATTTCAAAGCAAAATAAGGTTCAGTTCAATTCGATTGATAAAGATGAAGAGAGGATTGAGAATAATGGAGAAGATGAAGTGGAATTAGTTGAAGCAAGAGAGGATTGAGGATTAAATTCATACTCAAGTACAGCACAGAACAGAAAGTGATCAAAGATCGTTGGAAAGTCAAATAGTTAGTGCTAGAAGCAGCTGAAGCGTTATTAAAACAGGACAGAACCTTTCCTACAACCTCAACTATATCACCCGAGTATGGTGTTAGGTTACAATCGGGGGCTTCCAACAGGGTTAGAACCTTGAAATATCTTACACCAAATGCTATTGCCCTCACTGCCTGTGTCAACTTTCATATTTACAGGGATTTTATTTGGACCAATAGCTAGAGAAACAAATGTGCGGCCTGTAGAATGTGTAAAAATTGCTTACCCTACCCATATCGACAGTGTCAATAAAACATTCCTTATATTCCTCATTAAAATAACCATTATCAGAGCCACTGGCACCAAGGGATTCAATGTCATCGACTGTGTCTATGTCATGCACAACTTTTGACCTACACATTGGTTGAAAGTGATTAAATTTATGACACTGCCATAAGTCCTTTCCATAAGCCAGGCAGCGTTTTATTGTCTTTTGCGTGTGTCTTCCGGCAGTTCCCGAATTCGACCCCTTCCCCCCGGAGGTTCGTTTTTGGCTCCTGGTTGCGTTAACACCAGCCGATAGGTATCGTCGACCAAGCTCATCGTGGCCATTTGCTGTCTACTGTACTCAAAGTTTTGGGCGATGTGCACTGCTTTGTCTCACGTTAACTTTTCACCCTCAGTCTCGAAAACTTTTATGTCTCCAATCATTTCATCTTCCTTATTAGCATAGCGACAGTCTCTGGTTCGAAGCCTGAGTCTTGGTACGAATTTGTCAATCGAGTCTTTACCCTATAGCTCACCATTAAATCGGAAACATGCAAACACGGAGTTAAGTTTTGATTGTACGTGTCCTTTTGATTTGTCCTAATAAGTCTGGAGTTTCTTGGCATATTTCAACGTGGAAAGCACATTTCAACGCCTAAAACTACTACTACTAATAAAAAAATATATCAAAATAATAATAATAATAAAAATGTATGCAGTGTTTATGTAATGAGTGTTGGGTAAGAAACTAGTAGAAAAGCGTAATCTACTTGGTTAGATGTAGCATTTCAAAGAGTCGTTAAAGGATACAATCTCGCATTTAAATAATTAAAAAATTCATATTAAAAGCGACGTGATATTCTAGCGCCACATTTCAATCAACATTTCAATATTAATAAATACCCGAGGTAGTGTTATCCAGTCCGAGCTTCTTTTCATGCAGCAGAATATTGTATTTATTGCGTGGTATGTTTTAACATTAACATATCAATGAACTCTTCTTGGGTTTGAATTTACTGTATTAACTTTGGTCTTCAGATTTCTCACGCAATCTCGGGGCAAAAAAGGGATATGTGTAGATAGACAGGCGTGGTTTTCGGCCTAACTCAACTGATTGTATGTGTATACTTAAGCATTATCTGATTGCGGCGGTTGTGGTCCTAACCATAGACTCCCGTTATTTCCCACATCATAACTACTACTACATCTGCCCGAGCCTTCATATGCTTGTCATGTTAAGCGATTATTCGCTTTTGGTGCGAGATAATTGTCAAAAAGGATGTTATCACGCATCGCCCCCTGAATCCAGTGGTTTATCAACTGCGCTACCGTTTTAAACCGAATAGTACTGTATGGTGACATAAGTATGGGCGGATGATTATTGAGACGAATAAAAAGTTTTCTTCTTTTAGAATAAATTTCAACCTTATGCCGTTTGTGATGTAGCACTGTGTAGTTTCGTCGTGCGTAATCGTGTGTGGACTCATTAGGCTACAGTTTGTTACTTTAAAGATGATATAGTCATAATGTTTTCAGACAAATCCGATATTGGTTCATGGCGGTGTAAATCAATGTCACGTAGTCAAATCGTGTAAAGAAACGTGTGAGCACTCTATAACCTTCACTAACGTATAAAATTTCTTCGCCATCTAGTCAAAATATAAGTTTCTGTGGTACCATGGACAACTTATATTTTGTAACTTGGTCGAATTTTCGTTTTGTGAAGGAAACTAGAGGCGCTTCATCGCCTGATTCGCTCCACCGGCCTAAATCTATTTATCATTCCTGAGAAATTTGGTTGAAAACCATCCTGCAGATTGTAGGTTTTCACTGTTCACCATAGATGGAAATTGGCCGAATCCACCAAAGCAATAATTGCAGTCAATCAATTCTTTTTTAGCAATCTAAATTAGGGGTCAGCAAAAGATCAATCCAGTGATGGTTGAAATCCTACCAATGGTTACTGAGAAGAAGATTTTCAAAGCTATCACCATATAAGGAAATAAGCCCCCACCAATTTAAGTCATGTTTTCTGTCCTCTCAAAATTCTTTGATAAGGATCATCCGAGGATCAATCCAGTGAAATATGGATGAAATCCATCCGTTGGTTTCTAAAGAGAAGATATTCAAAGTTTTCACTATTTATGGAAATTAGCCTCCGCCAATTAAAGGCGTTTTTTTCATCCGATCTAAATCCTTTGAAGGAATCTATTAAAGGGTCACCCTAAGAGCATTCCTGTAAAATTCGGTTGAAATCCATCAATTTGTTTCTAAGAAGAAGATTTTTAAAGGTGTAACCATATATGGAAATTAGCCCCGCTAATTAAAGCCATGTGTTTCATCAGATCAAAATTCTTTGAAGGAATCTGATAAAGGGTCACCCAATGAGCATTCCTGTATAATTTTGTTGAAATTAATCCATTAATTCTTTTTTAAAAGAAGATTTTCAAAGGTTTCACCATATATCGAAATTAGCCCCGCCCAATAAAGCCATGTTTTTCATCCGACCAAAATTCTCTGCATGAATCTGATAAAAGCTCATCCAGAATCATTCCTTTGAAATTTGGTTTAATTCTGATCAGTACTTTCTGGGGAGAATACTTTTAAAGTAAAAGTTTACGGACGAACGCATAACGGAAACAACGCCATGAAAATATCTCGCCGGCTTTCAGCCAATGAAGCTAAAAACCACAGGACATCCGCTACTATTGCGGTTATGCTCATTATTCATTCTACACTTACTTATGAAATTTAAATTGGGCCTAGTTAGGTAGCTAATTTTGTAATTTTGCACAAAAAGTTTATTTCTACAAGCAAATGGACTATGCTATACCCTGTCATAGTATATTTCAAAGTAAACAAAGAGCTTGAAAGAGCTTAATGGTCATTGGCCTGTTAAAATGGCAGTATGCAAACTAACGTGAAATACAGATATAGATTATCTGGAAAAAATAATATTTATTGTTTGCTTCTAAATACATTCGAGTATCGTGTTCTTTTATAACGTTTACAATACAGTTTCTTTGTTTACTGTATAGTGCACAACCATTTAGAAGCCTTAACACCCCCTTCCCCCTCCTTTTTCAACAATTATCTCACCTTGAATTTAGACATGTTCCTATATACTTACAATTTTAAATTTTAAACTCCACTTTTAGTTTCCTTCAATTGTAATATGTGTAGATGTTTTTCAACACACACTTTTGAACAATCACCTCCCCTCAATTGCAGAACAATATCCCTTGAATTTGGTGTTGACTACATTTCTAAAACCAAACAAAAACATTTTGCGGGGGTATTAAGTCACCTCGTGAGACTAGTACTAGCTTTTATTTGTTTTATGATGGGGTTATCCAATTACCAGAAAACCAAATTTGCAGTCTGGTCTAAACTGAAAGAAGTTGCACAGGACAATTTTGTAGGTGCTAAAAGAACATTTCTTCAAAGCGAGTTTGGGTGGGAAAAGTGCTACACAATATTTTACTCGCTTTTACTACGAAAACCTTCGATTAAGTTATGACTATGTTTAACGGCTACTTTTTGTAAAAAGATGGCCTGAAAGGTAACCTTTGATTTTACTGTATTATTTATTCTTTCGTGGGACAAAATAAATTGCTCGGTGATAGTTACAATATAAGGCAAATTATAATCATGGTACTCACCACTGGTTGTGTATTTCTTTGGAGGTGGAAATTTGAAGACCGAATCGTCATCACTATCGTCGTCATCGCCCCGAGTATCGATAATGAATGGATTTGGAGATATGTTTATGTTTCTGTACAATTCAAACATTGGTACATCATCTAAATGCCAAGTCCCCGACATTGTCTGTGGCTTTAAAATATTTGTATATGAATATACATTACATATATGTATGCCTTTACTTGTAACATATAATTACTTAGGACACGGTGAAGAAAGGGTAGTCGCCTGGCGATCGCCAAAACTAGATTAATTTTCATGCCTGTTGATTTACAGACCAATTAACGATCTGTCTTTTGTGGATTAGATTTCCACACTAAAGTTCAGCAACTAAAAAGTCGTTATATGTCGCATTGAGATTATGACCAATCCATGATATGTACATTTTGATAGCTGGGCAATAGTTTCGTCGAAAAAATCATCACTATTTTTAGCCAGCGACTTAACCGCACACGAAAACCACGTCTGGTGGTAGGCGCTTAAAAGTTAAAAATTTTAAGTCGAAAAGGGGACACAATTCTAACAAAAAACGCATATCGATATATGTCCCTGACTGTATAGGTTACGTTGGTATATCGAACATACACGTGCATGTTTCAAGAACATATATTCAATGATGACAGATGTATGACCACGCCTAAAGTTTCTCGCGCCAGCATCTTCGCGATTACCTACACCGACGAAGCCAATAAGACACTAATACCTCGACTTTTTGTTCAAAATGATTGAATTGACCAATCGATGGCCCCGCCCTTTTGACTCTAACAAGAAGTCCCTCTTCGATTTCAAACGGCGTTATTTTGCTACATTTGTAGCCGGATCCATAAGAAAATAATGGTAGTTTGGCGACCTAAACGTCGTAACTGCAGCTTGGATAATAACCGTTACCCAATTGGGATAGCAGCTGGAGGCTAGGAAAGGATGCAATGGTGGTTATAGTGTGAGATATACCATTAATCCATTATTAGCTGATCCAGCCGCCGCGACATGACTGAAAAATTGTTAAAAGTGGCATTAAATCCCATTCAAGCAAATAAATCACGGGAAAGGGAGCCTTATAAAATTTCATTTAAAAATCCTTGTTAACATAATAAGTCAACATTTTTCATCGGATTCTCTTCAAACTTTCACAGGATGGATGTACCACCATTCCTTTCGTTTTTATTTCATTCATTATTCTATAAGTAATTAATTCCCTTAATTAAGGGAAAACTTGATAGCCAGTAGAGCCTCTCGGGGTCTCATGTGCCTCTGTTGCATTTTCAAAAATGGTCTGTGTTTCAGGAAATATAGACCCCATGACTATCTAACGAAATTCTGTGTAACTATATGGATATGTTCAACGAATGAATAATGGCTGTCATCTTAAATTTTACTCCCGCTTATTATATAAACTATTTCAAGTATGGAACAGGCTTGAATATCGAGCCCTCACTGTCACTATCTCATATCAGCCCGATTACCTCAGTTGGTAGAGCATTTGACTTCAAACCTCAAGATCACGGGTTCGAGCCCTAGGGTGACCATATCAACTAACAAACTAACTGTCTTTCGGATGAGACGCTAAACCGAGGCCCCGTGTGACGGTGCTATCCACCGAGCACGTTAAAGAACCAGGTGGAGCTCTCAGCAGTTTGGTCCTGTATCCTTGCACTATCCCCCGTAACAACTAACCGTCTTCTGGGAGCGTCGCTCATATGGTAATCTGCTACGGTAGCGACGATAAATAAACGAAAACACACTATTTCATTAAAGGTTAGAAATTGATCTGAAAAACATCGATAAGGATCTCGCAGATATGTAATTTGACAAGGTCAATGTCACTCGGCATTAATGTCACATTTAAGAAAAAAAAGGCCGTTGCGTGGGTATGATGTTTCACAAACACTTTTTTTTATTTTATTAATTTCAAAATGCCAGTCGTAGAGTGAATATCCTTATCGGGGATCATTGTCGGTACCATTATAATTTGTGTCAGTTTATTTAAGAGATGAAGAGGATTTTTTTGTTTTCGTGGAGGTATGAACCGAAAAAACTAATCACACTGTATGAATACGCGAAGCGGATTCATACATTGTGTGATTAGGTTTTTCGGTTCATACCTCCATGAAAACAAAAATATTCTCTTCATTTCTTATAATGTAATGGTATCGAGCGAAAAAAGCTAAAAACCTACATCTTTTGATACCTTTTTGTATGGGACTATTTTGTGTGGAAGCATACAAAATCACTGCGTGTTCAAAATTTTGTTCATGGAGGTATGAATTCAATTTTTCGACCAATCAGAACGCTTGTTTTTGATAGACGAAACTAACAATTAAATTATCATTTGTTCAACCCAATAAAAAGAGCTTCTAAACCATTATAAAACACAAGCTCAGAAGCAAATGGTTGTCGGGACATTAATGTTATGCATCAATACATACTTGTGAAATTTGTTAAAATATTTTTCCCTTTTCGCACCTGTTTCGCTTGAGCACCAAAAATGATGAATATAATTGCAGTTTAGGAACAAAAAGGCGTTCAATAATAAACATCGAGAAATTTAGTCGAAATGGAAACAAATGATAAGATCCTGTGAAGAGTTTTCCATCATATCTTCTAAGAAGAGTTTTTGACTTAGTTTCTCTAAGCTACTACATTTGTAGTTCTCTTTCATTGGGAAATTAAGCTTAACGACATCTTTCATCTGAAACGTCTAGGAATAAAAAAAAAAAGTTTACAGTCAACCCATTCCTATCAGTGACGCTTTTGCACACCCCTCAAAGAAAACAATTGGGAAAACATTGCTTAATGAAGAAATTGCTTGTAACAAGTAATTTCTTTATTTTACACAATGCTAATTCTATCAATAACGTTGAAAAATCTAGAATTTTGTAAACTCTAAATTGTCGTCAATTTGAACCAGTCTAAAAATTTTGTCATCTGTAATGGGATATTGGTGATTCGTAAACTCAGTAAACGTTATTAACGTTACTTTCAATCCTTGACACGGCTTCAAACTTAACGATTTCATTGCCTGATCTTCAAAAGTTTAAACAACATACCTCCTTTTTTTCTTTAAAAAAAATCCAGAGAATATTTGTACTCTTACAAGAAAAGTCCTCGCTGCATATTAAAGCCAAAGGTTACAGAGTAAAATCTGATCAATGTCAGTTAGTATACATTTTAAGAAAACTCTCTTCTAAAGTCTTAAGATACCAACTATCTTGAGATAAAGGTTTATAATCTTTTACTATTATTTCTTCTAGACCACGGGTGAAAGCCGTTATCATTTGCTTATTTTCTGTAACCCGGCCCATGCTTTCGCAGACTCCAACCCATTACTCGGTCATTCAGATACCAGTTGCTCGACAACTAATTATGAAGGCAAAAGAAGAAAATGGTCTGAATATTCGCTGAATAACTTTAGGTTGACGACTGCATAAAGAAAAGGGGGAAACAGTTTTTTTTTAAGTCCTACCTTATCACAACTTTGTCGCACCTGGTGCCTGATGTCTTAATCTCATCCCCCCTTTTTTCCTTAATTCATTATTTTCCTTTATTTAACATTGCTATCTTTTTAAGAATTAGAGAGATTCCGGGTAAAATTTAAAAAACAAAAACAAAAAATATATAAATGCTTCAAGCTTTTTCCTTTTGGATCAATATATTTGTTCGTTTGAAAAAAATCTTTGTTTTTATCTCCCAAACCTTAAACGCGCATGCGTTGTTATTTACTCCATTTTGCAGCCAAATTTGAAAGCCAGTGGTTTATATTGAAGAAAATTATGTTTGAGTCGCTTTGTAAGTGGCTTTTTGCCACTGCAAGCAATTGTATTGTTGATGTCATAATATTCATTCTTATTGACATCGTCATAAAACGAGTTATAGAGGATGCGAGGTAATAGTTTTCGCCAGTACAGGAATTTCTTTCGTCAGCAAAGTTACAGTCGTTTAGCCAGTTCCGACGCTTCACCGGTTCCGACGTATTCCGCATATATCTTCTCCAAAACACAAACTCACGGACTCATATTGACACATTTTGTTATTTGATATATTAGATAAACATCTGTAAATATACGTCTTGAGATTTTGTTTCTAAGGTAAAAAAAGTGCTAATGATATTTTGTGGCTGTGAAGTTATTTACCGATTTCAAGTACGAGAAAATGGCGAATATTATTTTCCTTCGCTCGTTTGTAATCGGTGATACAATCTAGGAAACAACTTATGTTCCAGATGTTAGACTTACTATTTAATGATCGTCTGCACACAGTTTCATTTAATTCAGTCGAGCAGTTATAAAATAAATTGAAATTACACAACAGTGGTGCATTTAGCCAGTTCCGGAGGACTTTCAAAAGTAACATTACATATGCCAAACTGTGAAAAATATTTTTAATTGCTAGAGCTAATTTGTTTGTGTCCTTTCAAATTGGTTATGTATATTTGTAGATCTATAAATATACCCCTTTTTTTGAATGCACAAGATTTATCCTTGTCTGTCTAATGTTCATTTGTCCATTTTTCTGTCTATCCATGAATGGCAATTTTAACCTATTACCAATCGCAACATTTTGGAAACATTCCCTGCAGACGACAAATAAAAATCTAGTGTAATTTATTTACACTGCCCTTGTGGAGTAGAAAACATTGTGGAAATGAAGAAATTGTTCCTCATGAGCAATTGTTTGAACCAGTTTGCAAAGGGCTGACAGAAATCTCTCCCATCCCACTCCCTTCCCTCACAACCTTGAATAAAAATCTAACATTATTATTTTGACATTTCTAACAGGAACATGAACAAAATAAAATTTAGGGGCAATCCAACTACATGTCAGACTCCTAAGAAAAATGGGAAAGGACCCTTGTGTGCAGCATTGAGCCCAGCACAGAAAAAAGCTGCTAAGATATCCTCTAAATATAAAAGAGGTTACAGAAAGTCTCCAGGCAAATTAAACAGAGTTAAGACAGCTTTAGTGCAGGTTGAAAATGGCTGTTCTATTAGACAAGCTGCCATAAAGAATGGTTTGACTGAAAGTTTCCTGAGACGGCGTCTGACAGGAGATGTCTTAATAGACAGAAGAAATGGTCCACCACCAGTATTCAGTGTGAAGGAAGAGGAGGAAATGGCTAAATGGTTATCAGAAATGGCGAGAAGAGGAATGGGTCTGGGAGTTTCAGATTTTCTTGACTTTGTCCAAAGTATATTGGAGAAAGATAAACGCAAAAACCAATTCAAAAACAACCGCCCAAGTTATACTTGGTATTATAGTTTCATGGCAAGAAATGCACACTTGGTGGAAATGAGAAAAGAATCTCCACTAGAGAATTCCAGGGCAAAAGTTACACCAAGAGAGCTGGATAAATGGTTCACTAATTACTACCAGTTTGTGTCCAAACTTCATTTACTAGACAAATGCAACAGAATTTACAATGCAGATGAGTCTGGCTTTTGCATGGGTAGCAAGGAAGGATCTGTGATTGGGCCTTTAAAATCTGACTATCCTGGAAAAGTGCCCCATTTAAGTGGCAAGAGTAAAAAAAGGCTAACTGCAATGTTCTGTGCTAATGCTGCAGGTGATATAATGCCACCATTTTTGATCTATCCTGGTCCTAAACCTACAGCATATGACCCTTTAATAAACAGCAGGGAAGGTACTGTTGTTGAATACACTGAAAAAGGGTGGATGAATGCCAAAACCTTTTTAAAATTTCTAGAGCATTTTGACAGAAATGCATGTCGGGAGAGGCCTCTGATATTGCTAATTGACAGTGTCAGCAGCCATATTGATCTAGATGTATTTACCTTTGCCAAAGAAAAGGGAATTGAACTTTACAGACTTATCCCAAATGCTACCCATTTTCTTCAGCCCTTAGATAATGGTGTATTTGGTCAGTTGAAAAAGTCTTGGTATCAGGTTGTCCGAAAATATACAAAGGATAATCCAGATAAGAGCATAGGCAAAGAGAATTTTGCTTCCAAGCTTCATGAGGCTTTTATGAATTTTTACAAACCCTTAACAGTGGTGAATAGTTTCAAGGCAACAGGTATTTTTCCTGTTGACAGGTCAAGAATTGCAGATAGTCATCTTAAACCTGCCCTAACTTTTGAACCTGCAATCAGTGCAAATGTTGAAAAGACCTGTGATATGTCTTGTTTGCCTGTCTGTAGTGAGACCACTTGTGATATTCCAATGTCCTGTCCACAGGTCTGTGAGGAGGTAACTGCAAGTACTAGTACCTCTTTATCATGTCCTGAAGTTTGTGATCAGATCTGTATTGATGCTAATGATAAGGGTGGTATTGAATCTGGGGATAAACACTACTTACCTGGTTCTAATTTTGTCTTGGTAGCAGATGCAGAAGACAATTCTCCCTTGTCTCTCCTTGCAAATGTTGCATTTACCATGTCGGGCAATAGTTCTAAGACTAGTACATGTACCACTGTAGAACATGCACCAACAGGTGAGACTGGTGCTTGTCAAAATTCTACATATGTGACTAATCCTGAAATGCTTTGCATGTCAACTGCTGCAGACTCTGTTTCACCCAGTATAAGGGATGCGCTTGTGTTCCCATCATGTAGTAATGTAAAAAAAAGGTCTTCAAGTTCAAACACATTGCCAGATTGTTTAACATCTGAGCAAAGTATTCGAACTTCTGCCTTAAAGCAATTACAAACAGTGAAAAGCTTTGCTAGAAAAGAGATAGCAGCTAAGAAAAAAATTCTTAAAGAAAAACTGAAAAGTAAAAATAAAGAAAAAACAACCAAAAAATCTGCTAAACAGAATGTTCCTGGTAAAGTAACAAGGGGAAAGACACTTGGTAAAAGAACCAAGTCTAATGCCAGAAAAGCATTATCATATGACCAAATTGCTAAGTCAGATCAGTGTTCAGTGTGTAAAAATATGACAGAGGATCCAAATGGTTGGGTCCAATGTGATATTTGTGATAGCTGGATTCATGTTTCATGCATTCCAATTGATCATGAATATGATCAGGCTGCCTTGGTAAATGATGATACTGAGTTTTTCTGTCATATCTGTGTCAATTAATATTGTACCTCCCAGGAGCCATACAAAACACTATATCAACCTTTAGCAGAATTACCCATTACCACTCAATCCTGAGTTTTATTGACTCTACAGTGAAAGGTTCAGGAAAACATTGGGGGATAAGGAGAAATATTACAGAATGTTCAATTTCTACTTTTCTCACAATGTTTTCTATCCCAAAACAGAAGCACTTTTAAATCTTCAAAGCCTGGAGATGGTTTTTTTTTGTGACCTGCAGCAGACAACTTTAGAAAAAAGCAGATAATGCTCATATAATAATATGCTTTTGCCTCAATGTTTTTACACACTTTCTGCTTTTAAGAATAGAAATTCCAAAAGATTGATTGCATTTTTTATAAATTGTTTTAAAGTCATCTGCTTCAGGATAATTAAATGCATCTTCAGGCATTGAAGAATTAATCGTTTTCAAATGTTTCATCTGCAAATTCTTTCAATAAATTAAAAAATTGCCTAAGTGGTTACAATTGGTTAATATAGTCTCACTATTACCTTTTATTATAGTAATATTAGAAAATTGATATTGTTTTGAGAACACTACAGATTTCAAGGTAAGATTGGGAAACACTGTATATGGCATTCATGTTGTTTCTTTATATAACTAAGTACTGTACATGTATTTGATTCCTTACAATGTTGATGCACAATGTTGTTGCATTGATATTTAGTGTTCACAAATGCTTTTTTAAACCTTTCCAACTAAATTCCATGTTCTAACAACTCAAAAGTAAAAGGATTGGGAAAACATTGTGGCAATAGGAGAAATTGCTCATTCTGTGCAATTTCTCCTTTTCCCACAATGTTTTCTAAGCCATCAGTCAGACACAGTTTTTTAGAGTTGTCAATTTGTTATCTGCAAATCCTTTCAAGCTGGAAAAGTTTAAATTGCCTGAGTGGTAATGAGTTAAATGGTACAAAAACACAGGGTTTGTTTTTATTATTATTTCAATGGTGCTTTGCACATGTAACAAAGAAATACAAGATAGTATTCTAACATTGTTGTTTATTGGCAAATACACAATAATTTACTCTAAAAAATCTGTTTATGAAATTTCACTGGTCTTTAATCAATTTGGTATTCATAACCTCCTTCTCTGGCATGGAATCCAATGCATCTGTGATCCAGCTTAGGTCCTTTTCATCCTCCACACTGATTTCATAATGACATGGAATAACAACACCCCCTCCTGTCACTTCTGGGGCTGGCCAAGGTGGGAAACTAGGGATAGGCTCTCCAATAGCCATAGCAGTAACTTTGCCACCCAATTCTATGACTTTTCTAAAGCCTCCAGCAAGCCCTCTTGGTACATGGCCTATTGGCAAACCAGCAACATCTGACAATAGCAGACACCGTTTACTGTCTGTTACGCTTTGTCTCATATCAGGCGGAAAGGTCTCGAGAGGTGGAATCCACACAAGGGCTGCGTTTTCATCATGAACATTTGTGTATTCTAAGTCCACTGTTAATGGTGTTTGCATAGGAGGCCTTATCTTGAAATGGTGATAGCCTTTTATTACACTATTTTCGATGTAAAACTTAAACATACTGAAAATTATTGCAAAGTCTGATGGTGTAGAGATTCAGTTATGTTCTCAAATTACTGACAACGTTTTCCGATGACGCCGCTCTTACTAATCATCATGGAAAGGCGAAATAAATGACGTCCACCGGAACCGGTGAAGCTGCGTCGGAACCGGGCAAGACGTTACGTTTGTAAACATGCAACATGCAGCGTAACGGAATCAAAGGTTTATTTTAATACTATCAATAAATATAAGACAAGGTATTTAGTCGACGATTAAGCACATAATTATTTTTCTGATCTGGTTGTTTGATAGTTTTTACATCAAAAATCTGAAAAGTGCGTCGGAACTGGCTAAACGACTGTAGCTGACAGAGATCTTGATACCAACTTAGAAGAGAAACAACTGTCCTTGAAATAAAAATGCCCGGGCATTCGCATTTATGCTTCAATGCTCGATGTCATTTTAAGTGTGTCTGCTTTGGTCACGTCCAGTTTCGCTTTCATGCATAGATAACGTCATCAAAGTACTGAAAGTCTTTATTGTTAAAACTCAATTATCATGCATACCTATGTTATCGTGCATGGCCCCTAAGGAGCCTCGGTGAACTTTGGTGGCCTTATTTTTTTCACAGGATGTTTAGTTTTCAGCAGCCATAACCTGTGCCATGAGAATCGTTCATACAATAAAGCACACTTAAATTAAACCCAACGAGATGCAAAATTGTCCCCAAAATGATAAATTTCACAAAATGGGGGACAGGGGATAGATTTAGCATGAGTTTACATAACTCTAAACTTGACATTATAACAAATCTGTGAGATTAATTGTCATATAGCGAAGAATAGCAAAGCTGATATTTTACAATTGGCTTTTTTTCTTAATTATTGGATTTTGGAAGGGCTGAATGGGTTATGAGAGCGATGGCTTAACAACTCTTAACTGGTTGATTATGAGGTTGGGGAAGGCATTTTGGAGCAAGCAAAAAAAGGCATGTCAGCTCATTGTTAGCTTAAACTCTGGTATTGAAACAATTCTGAAATGGAAACTATCAACTGGCCTTATTACTGTCCAAAAGTCACCATTTGTGGAGAAATAGAATAGGTTTTGTGACATTTTGCAGACAGCAAATTATGTGTCTAAAACAAAACTGCACCTTTAAATAAACGGTTCCATTTTATCACACCCGACTTACAATGGAAATTCATTTCAAAATCAAATTCTATAGTAATTAAGTTGACCCTTGTCACACTAGAAATGGAATATTCTTCCTTAAGCAAGAAGTAAAGACAAAGATTTGACGTCTGATCTTAAGTAGTCTATACCACCTAATTTCCCTTTAAATTGTTCTATTTTAGAAATTGTATTTTCAAAATAATTACTGGGCCGCCGCCATAGCGCAGTCGGTAGCGCGTCAGACTCCTAATCTTCAATCATGGGTGTCATGGGTTCGATCCCCGGCGGCGGCAAATATTCTTTCCGACAATTGTCTCTCACCAATGGGTGGATAATCGTAAACCTAAGTGAGATAGCAGCTGGAGGCTAGGAAAGGATGTAGTGGTAGTACTGGTGTGAGAAATACCAGGAATCCATTGTTAGGTGCTCCAGCCGCCACAATATGACTGAAATACTGTTAAAAGTGGCGTTAAACCCCATTCAATCAATCAAAATAATTACTGACTCACAATCAGTCAATCCATTCTTTTACCACTTCATAAGGGTTAACTCTTTTGTTGAAATTTAGACAAATTAATGGCATATATTGACAGTCAAATTGTCAATTTTTAAAACTAACAAATGACAATAAATTTATGATTCATGCCCAGCTTTAGAAGTCTAAGAGCCAAAAAAGTTTATCAAATAGGCTAATTTTCATTTTTAATTGAATTACCTGTTGTACCCACGAAAACCCATGACAATTTAATTTTGTAATATAAGTTGCCTTCTTTATTATGTTTTGGTTACTTTTTCACTAAACTGTTCCATAATAATTTGATTTCAGTGAGATAAGAGTCCTAGTTAAATAATTTTACCCAAGTTTCACAGGTTTCTAACACATGTCACTTACGATCGTCGATGCATGACCGGTCACGGTGGAGTGGTAATTGTCAATCAAGCTGGCTGTTATCAATGATTGTGGTGTATGTTAGGATAATCAATTAACATTTTTCAATAATGTACTTACTTTTGTAATGACCCTTGAACCATGACAGATGATTTTACAGAGTCACTTAGACATAAAGACTGCTACAGTCGGACGCATGTCATTGAAAAATTGTCATCCGTCGGAATCCTTTGATAGGATTTTCTGTCGTCCCCTGGGGAAATTTGTCGTCTCAGACGACAGTACTGTCGTTTCCGAGAGCCCTGCTTGAACTATGACAGATGATTTTACAGTCTTTTTGACATTAAGACTGCAAACGTTGGAAGCATGTCATTGAAGAAATTGTCATCCGTGGGAATCCTTTGATAGGATTTTTTGTCGTCCCTTGCTTATAGTTGTCGCCTCAGACGACAGTACTGTCGTTTCCGAGAGCCCTGCTTTATATGGAAATCAATATTGCTTCCACGGACTTATTATCACAAGCGTTTTTGCCAGATTTGGTTTTTTATCGCCACTTAGCTTTAATTTTCGCATTTGGTGACATTGATGATTGCCAGCGAAGGCCCTAATCATCAGTGTTCCCACTACTATTTTAGATAAGGGGTTTTTGTCACCCCATAAATTGTGGGATTAGAAAAACTGTTTTTTTTTTCTGAAAATGTCAGGGGTTCAAATATTATTAGACGTACAGAAAATTATTTACTGAAAGAAGGTAGTTTATATCATCAGGTACATTTTAATGATTCAATACTATATAACCCATTAGTTTTACAAAACAACAAAATTTTAAACCATTCAAATATTGAAATGCGTTCCAGACAATAAAATGATTGATTGATTGAATGGGGTTTAACACCTCTTCAAATCCATGACATCCCATAGTTGAAGATTGGGAGTCTGACGGGCTACCAACTGGCTTTACAAAATTATTCTTGGTCTTTTGCTTGTCATAAGCAATTTCTTCAATTGCCAGAATGTTCACCCAAACTGCTTTCTTAAAGGGAGTAAAAAGTGTGATTATGTTGGAATGGGTGAATTGATTAAGACTAGAAGAATTTTTTTTGTTTGCTTTCATTGACTGAGGTTACTGCAGGGTTTTCACTAGTATCCAAAAGTAAAGAGTCATGACCAGGGACAAAATGCGATATTCCCCCCACCCCCACCAGGTATAGTTTAAAGAAAGAAAAATAAAAAAATAGATGAAAATGAAACTTTTGAGGTTTTAATTCTTTTAGCAATGATGCCTCAGAATAAACTCTGTCTCAGCTTGGAACAATTCTCAAATCCAACAGTAGGGTTTCTATTTTCAATAAAAGATGAATTTTAGGGAGTGTTTAGTGTTCATGCTTATATAATATGTTGGAATCAGTTTAAGAAGAATTCAAGAGTACTAACAGGGCTTTGCAGACTCTCAGAATTTGGGGAGAAGTGACTTCTCCCTAGTCTGAGAATTGGGAGAAGTTCTTCAAAATAGGGAGAAGTGGCAGGGGTTGAAAAATCCACTCGCCCGCTCGCATTGGCGAGTAGAAAATGCCGTAGGGAGAGTAGATTTGGGGACGAACTAGTCCGACGGGGCGAGTGCAAATCTAGGACTTGAATTACGCTGATTGAGGGAAAAAATAAAGGATCGAAAAAGAAAGTATTTATTTCAAACAACTTCATATCAGAAACAATAATATTCGCTGTAAAATTAGACCGTTCCCAGTTTATGTTGATCAATCTTCATAGACGCTTGATTTGTAGACTGGAGACCATGTCGAAATACACGATAATGTATAGACAGGATCTCCAGTTTAGCCTTCATAGTATTCCGCATCTTTAAACGCTTGATTGATCACTGTAATGTGTATTGCAAAGCGAAAATACGTCGATCTAGATAAAATTCGTCTGTTTTAAAACTCATGGCCGGAACATCGGACATCCGATCGTTTTTGGGGTAGTAATTTTCTTCATCTTTAAGGGCGAGTTGGGTTGCCTTAAGGGCGAGTAGAAATTCAGAGCTACTAGTCCTACAGGACTAGTAGGTGTGAAGAAATTTTTCAACCCCTGAGTGGTGAGACTTTCAGGAGAAGTGGATCACATTAAAAAGCAAATTTTCGCCCACATTCCTTATTTTTATAGGAAAATAAAAAAAAAGCTTTACAAACCAATTAGCTGCATACTTTGTTTTATATAGTATGCAGTTAATATTTAAGTATTTCTCATCCTTTATTTCAGTCCTTATTACAGAGATCTTATTCCTGTGAACAAATATTTTCGTCTTCTTTTTTCAGGTTCAAGAATATAAGAATCTGATTCTGAAATTATTTTCTTGAATACCGTATAATTATATACAGGGTTTTCGTTTGACCCGAGACCTCGGGGTTTTGACGCACAGAAATTAAAAAAATTGCAATTTTGATATTTGAAAATTTGTCACAGTGCGTCATTTTGACTCTCGAAAATTATCTGCCATGCGTCAAGGGGCATCATTAGTGTGCCAAAATTATTGGAAAATGGTTAATTGATTATAAAAATTTACACCCCATCAAGTTTAACACCAAGCTTGATAGGCAATTAGCACTTCCCAGTGATGAACATGCATCGGCGATCGTCATTGACAGGTACTTGACACCTGTGAAATTAATGATGAAACCCATTTTCAGAGTTCTTATCCTACTGAAATTTACTTATTTGCTATTTCTTTAATAAAAAGCTCACAGAATGTAATCAAGAAGTAAAGTGAAACCAAAGAAAATTTTGCCCAAGAAATGTCATTGGTTTTCGTGCATAAAATCGGCACTTCTTTTTATAAGAAATTAAAATAATTTGATCCTCTTAGTGCTCTTAAGATTTTCTAAAACTGATTCAAACTAATAATATGTATAAATACTAAACTTTCCCTAAAATTTAACTTATATTGAAAATAGAATACTGTCAGATTGGAGAAAAGTTTCAATCTGAGACAGAGTTTATTCTTAGGCACCATAGCTGAAAAAAAAACAACATACAATCACTTTTAAGGCACCATTGCTAACAAGGTTTTAAGCTTTTTTTTCTAAATTGCTCGGGGGGGGGGGGGGGGAATCGCATTTTGACTCTTGGAAATTTTGGCCCAAGGGTCAATGACTCTTGACTTTTGGGTACTAATGAAAACCCTGATATAGATGGCATTAAAATCTCATTTATCAAAAGTTATAATAATCAATAATTTAAAAGAGAATATAGGTGGTCTGAACTTACCAAAATGATCAGAGTTTAATTTGAAGCAGAAAATAAGAAAACATTATTTCTACTATTTTATTTAACTCATTATTAGAAGACAAAATTTCCAGACTGGTCCAAATTGAAAAAAAGTTGCATACCACATTTCAAATCAGAATATTCTCGGAAATAAACAGAAAATAAGTACCAGATAAGGTAAAACATATTGTAGGAAAAGGAGAAATTGCTTGCTACAAACACTTCCTCTTTTCTAACAAATTTTCCATTTAAATTCTTCAAAATTCAAAGTGGGATTGTGTTGTAATGGGTTAAAGTCTGTCAACTTCACCTGTACCTAGCAATAAATGGATAAAAAGCTTGAAAATAATAGATCTAAAGAGAGTTCAGTTTGACTGAGTTGCAGTTATTGTAAGTAAAGGGTAAAGTTATTTACCAGCCGAGTACATAATTCACAGACTGTGTAGAGAAGGTTTAAATTTCAAACTATGTTAACACGGAACCATTTGTTTTAGTTTTTTGGATTATATATCATTGAATGGATTAATTACCAAAATAAGATAAGTGAAATTTGATTTCTGGATAAAATCTTAACTATGTTACTTATGAAAAGATCGTAGAAGCCGTAGATTGTTTGTATTAGTGTTTCTATATGTATTAAATCAAAGTAGATAACTAGAGTCCAAGGATTTCATTGAAAAATGTTTTTTTTTAAATTTAATTTTACGGGAAAATCTGTTTTTATCACCGAGATTAGATTTTATTTAATCAATGAATTTCAAACACAACAAATGACATGACATTCATAATAAAATCCGCCATTATTCTCACTGCTTAAAAGTACGCAACAAATCTCGTATATTGATAAGATAAACATAATATGCCACTAAAATAATCGAATCTTCAGAAGGGAAAGGGGTTCATTTCAAAAAGTTCCTATGATTCCAACAAATCACAAGGGCTTGCAACCATCCAATCAACCGAGGTGCAAATAAAGCAAGCATCTTGTCTATCCATACACGCTTGACTTACAATCAAAGGGCTTTCGATCAGCAGTTTTATAATTGATCTACTGTCCCCTGATTTTGAAAGCTTCTAGGCAAAATGCGATTATCGCCTTTTATAACGAGGCGACTTCCCGTATTTTCAAGGCGACTTCCACTTCACATTGATCAGCAACTCAGGCGAGGTTTTGTGAAACCAGGCGACTTCTTCGCCTGAGTCGTCCACTCTGCAGAGCCCTGACTAAGAAGATCAAATAGTTCTTATTTTATCATAAAAAAGTGCAAGTAAATCCACGAAAACTTGTGACATTTCTTGAGCAACGTTTTCTTCGTTTTTCATTTACTTCTTGATTATATTTTGGGGTTTTTTTAGTAAAGGTATTTGAATTAAGAAAATTTCAGTTGGATAAAAACTCTGAAAAAGGGTTTCAAAATAGATTTGACAGGTGCCAACTGTCAAGTACCAGCCAACTACGTTTGTTGATGCATGTCCATCACACAAGTGTTAATTACCAATCAAGCTTGGTGCTACCCATGACTTAGGCCTATATTTACATAACCAATTTACCATTTTCAAATAATTTGGTACACTTGCAATGACCCTTGAGGCATGGGTGCCAATTTTCAAAAAATGTACTGAATATGCCTTGCGTCAAAATACAATGATCATACCCCAAATAAGGTACTACTTACTATGTGCACACGCCATTCATTTACATAAATAGAAAAACCCGCGAAAAAATTATGACACAATGTATGCCATTGCTCCGCTACAGCGAAAAACAACTGTTTCCTGCGCATGTCATATTCTCCAAAGATTGAGTATTTGAAAAATGTCACCTATCGGGTGATAACGGAAAACAAACAGGAAATTATGTACAACTGGCAAACTCAAGCTATTTCCGAAGTTAGTAGGATTAATACAGAATCGGCGGAGTTGAGGGTTGAATGATTATCCAGGTCATTGATTTCTAATTATGGAAGCTGTTATTGGAATCTAAAAGGTTTTCACATATTGGATTGATCAAAAGGAGAATTTTAAGCTCGACAATTTTAATTTTGCTGTGTGTGATATGAGTGTATTAGATAATGTTAGTTTTTTAAATCTGTGCGTAGATTTATGGTTTTGTGCGTGATTCACATACATTTGTACACAAAGTGGAAGCTGATAATTCTGTGAAATTTAGTATAATTTGATGTAATTCAGTTTTCAGGCATAATTCAGTTTTCTGTGCACCCTGCATTCATTTATATTTCCTTTTGCAATTGTATCAATTAGTAAAGCAAAGCAGATTATGACAGACAATAACATAATACCATGTGGTCACATGTAGAGAATTCTTTATAGATACAAACTGTCATAAGTAAGCATGCATTTTTAGCTCACCTGAGCACAAAGTGCGAGGTGATCTAATGTGATCTGTCATTGTCTGGCCGACCACGATTTCTTTAAAAATCTTCTCCTCCAATACCAGTAGGCCAATCAAGCTGAAACTTTGCATGGATCTTTCTTGGGTGAAGCTCTTCTTAATTTGTTAAAAGAATTTCATTCTGTGGAAAACGGTTGCAGCAGCATTTGAAAATGGGAAATTTTAGTAAATCTTTAAAACGTATTCCGGATTTACTGTAAACCCACTGAAGTAAGACTTTCTGATTTTGATTTTTTGAATTTAATTTTGGGGCACGGGTGGTGTTCTGTAGGAAAAAAATACTGCTTCCTCGAACTTTATTTTTCATCGCCAGTGTTTTCGCCAGATATGATCGTTTATCGCCACTTAGCTGAAATTTTCGCATTTGACGACATTGACCATCACCAGCGAAGGCCCTGTAACAGAGTTTACTCTAAGGCACCATTGCTAAAAATATATAACCTTTTCACGCCCCCGCATCAATAAGATCGGGGGCATATTGTTTTACCGGTGTCGGTCTGTATGTCTGTCTGTCTGTCTGCAAAACTTAACCTGCCAACTAAACATTTTTTATAACTTCAACCCTGATTAAGTTACAATGCTAATATTTGGTATGTAGATAGGTCTCAACAAGGCACAACTGGGGAAGGTCATTTCATCAAGGTCAAGGTCAAAATTTTAACCCTTTACCCGTTTCTTAAGAATTTCCATTTCGGGGGCATATTGTTTCACACAATATCTTTTTAGGTCACCTGACCGAATGGTCATGGTGACCTATTGCAATCATCGTTTGTCCGTCGTCGTGCGTCGTCTGTCGTCCGTTAACTTTTAAACATTTTCATCTTCTTCTCAAGAACTACTGGGCCGATTTCAGCCAAACTTGGTAGAAAGCATCATTGGGGGATGCCAATTCAAGTTTGTGAAAATAGGGGTTCTGGGGGTCATAGGGGCCCCAATCGGGGGCAAAAAGGGGTAATTTTTGGTTCTTCTTTAAAAATCTTCTTCTAATAAACCATTAATGCAAGAGCTTAAATATTTTGTGTGCATGACAACTAGGACAGGTATATTATAAATTGTGAAATTCATGCCCCTGGGGTCATGTATGGGGCCACACCCAGAGGTCAAAGTTCATCATGTTAATAAATTCACATTTTCATCTTCTTCTGATGAAGTACTAAGCCAATTTCAAACTACCTTGGTGAAAAGCATCATTGGGTACTGATTATACAGATTTGTGAAAATTAAAAGGCTGGAGGTCAGGGGTGCCTAAAATGGGGACCAAAAGGGGGTCATTTTTGGTAACTTTTAAACATTTTCATCTTCTTCTCAAGAACTACTGAGGGGATTTCAACCAAACTTGGTCAGAAGCATCATTGGGGGATGCCAATTCCAGTTTGTGAAAAGGGGGGCTTAGGGTAAAAGGGGCCCCAGTCGGGGGCAGAAAGGGGTAAATTTTTGTACTTCTTAAAAAATCTTTTTCTAATAAACCCTAAATGCAAGAGCTTAAATAATTTATGTGCATGACTGGTAGGACAGGTTTACTAAAGTTTGTGAAATTTATGTACCTGGGGTCATGTATCAGGCTACGCACAGGGTTCAAAGTTCATCATGTTAAGAAATTCATATTTTTAGGTCACCACCGAATGGTCATGGACCTTTTTCCAATTCTTTCAAACAAAATCACTTGTCTTGATGCTCTTTTACTCAGGTGACCATTAAGGCCCACTGGGCCTCTTGTTTTTTAACTATTATCTTTTTTTTTCCTAAATTGCGGCAGGGGTTTGGGGGTTGGAACATATCACATTTTGACTTATGGGATTTCAATTTTGACTCTTGAAAATTTTGGCCTAAGGGTCAATGACTTGACTTTTGGGTACTAATGAAAACCCTGGATTTTTATTTGCCAGGTATCACAAAGATGATTCAGATTATATTGAATTCCTCAGAATACCATTTGCTTAATCAGTACTGTGGAGCGATACAGGCGCTCATGTGCCTCTAGTTTTAATTCTATATATTTCCATTACAGTTGTGAAGATGAAAAGCGAAAGATATGGTTAGGGGAGGCAGCACTCCTATTTGCAGTTGGACTTGTGATGTACTGCTTATATCATGTACCAATAGTGCTTTTCTGTCTAGCACTAACAACATTGGTCTACACTCAGTGTTTGAGGGGTGTGTCTATAAGAGACTACATTCGAATGATAATGACAAGTTGGGAGGACCATCTTCACTATACTGATAATAACCTTCTCATAAAATTAAAACAAAGACATGATCGGCGTATGGTCCAGTTTCAACAGTACATGGACAGTTTAAAGCACCAAGGTTCCACAACACCAGCTAGTAAACCTGTTCTGCAAAAGATCTCTGAGCTTGTTTTCCGTAAAGCACCAAATACTTCAGCAAACAGTGATAAACCACCAGGTCAAGATGTAATGAAGAATGGAGAAGTGTACAATAAAGAATTGTTTCGTCCACAGCTGGTGATGCCAGAACAGAGACACTGGTATAATTCAAATCATGTATCAAATGATGGGCAACAACTTTCTTCAAAGTATTCTCCAATTCTTCATAAACCCTCCCCTCCTCCAGTGTCTGCAGGTTCTTCACAACCAAACCATTCCTCCTCTACTAGTCAACAACCAGCCAGGACAACTAAAACTAACTGGTTTGGGAAAACTGAACTTCGGAGAAGGCCACTCCATCCTCAAAAAATTAATGATGGTACAGCTAATCTATCTGGTCAGGCCAGCAAATTACGGAGCAGATTTATGTCTGCTTTTGGGTATGGCTCAGTGTCTGATAAACCTGTAGGTATTCGCAATGAAGGTCAAAACTTGTGTTTTATCAACAGCATTCTGCAATGTCTTGCTCGTACACCAAACTTACCTCAACTTCTTGCCAGTGCAAGGAGAGAAGAAATGAATTGTTCTGTGGCAGAAAGTCAACTTATAGACACCCTCAGTGAAATATTGACTCTGTGTTGCAAAACTAGATCCTCAATATCTGTATTAGATACAACAGACTTTCGACAGTGTGCAGCCCTATTATTTAGACAGGGCCTCGTGTCAGTTCCCACAGCAAGACAACAGCAGCAAGATGTTGCTGAGTTCTATACCAGTCTTCTTGATATCATGCATACTGTCCTTAACAAAGGGGTGAATACAGGTAATTATCTTCTTCAATACATAGCCATGTAGTGAAATTTTACACTTGTCCACTGTTGGAAAGGATGTTGTTATAGCTGGCTTCAAGTCACAAGCTAAGGGTTGATATATTTGTTTAGGGCTCTCATTAGGACTTTAAAAAGTAAGATTTCAGGAAAAAAATACGTAAAATAATTGGATTCCACAAAGAAAAGAATGTTTCTAGTTTGATAATAGTTGATTTAGTAAAAGCGCAAACAACTGACCTTGTGTCATTATGCAGCTTATATGGTAATTATATTTAAAAATTGTATGCATTTTGATGCAAAGGTCTATACCAGTATGCCTCTAACACAAATCAACCTTATGAAACTACAAACACACACTTTTAAATGACTTCTGTGACATTTGGCCATGATCAGTCAAATTTTTTTTGTGGATTAACCCTTTCCTGTTCAATCCCTGTTTTTTTACGGCCCTTCAGTGTTTTCCATGACCCTCTGTTTCTTTGAATTTGGACCCTCATTTTTTAGGAATGACCCCCAAAATTTCTATACAGCCTTCATCTCCTTTGAAAGGGGTCATAGTATGGCAAAATGACCCCCAGTTTTGAAATTCATGGGAAAACCCTGGCCCTTGGATTTTAAAATTGAGAAAATATTGTAGAAAAAGAAGAAATAGCTTGTAGCAAGCAATTTCTTCTTTTTCCACAATAATTTCTATCCTACAAAATGGTTGTATTCCAAATCAAATTTTCATTGAATTTTCACTTGCAAAATAATTGAATTTGAACTGGTGTAAAATTTTGCAAAACAGGAAAGGGTTAAGTTTTCAGCAAGTTTTTTGAATGGGGTTTTACGCCGCTTTCAACAATCTTTCAGTTATATCACGGTGGCTGGAGCACCTAACAATGGAATCCTGATATTTCTCACACCAGTACTACCATAACATCCCTTCCTAGCCCCCAGCTGCTATCCCACATAGGTCTAGATTATCTACCCATTGGTGAGAGACAAATAGTCGGAAAGGATGAGTGCCGCCATCAGGAATCGAACCTGGGACCTCTAGATTGACAGCCCTACACGCTACCAACTGTGCTATGACGGCGGCTTTTCAGCAAGCACAAGACAAAGAGTTGTTGGTAGGGAATAAAGATAGATTAATAGAGAGAAAGAGATATGTTAGTCATCTTTTTAGCTCAGCTTAGTACAACATGAGCTTTTGTGATCACCCTGTGTCTGTTGTGCGTCGTCCGTCTGAAATCGTCTACAATTCTTTAAAAAAAAAAAAGAAAAAAAATCTTCTCTGTAATCATTGGGCCATTTTCAACCACACTTGGCAGGAATGATCCTTGGGTGACCCTTTTCAAAACTTGTCCATGAAATTTTGATAAGACTGGCCTTATCAGACTTGGAGAAATCTTATTTATCTTTCTTAGAACAGTACATTTCAGTACACTATGGATAAAATAGCATGATGCATAATAGGCAAATGAAGAGAGAAAAAAATAAGGGGGGTGGATAGATACCCCACACTAAAGATACATTCAAGCTTTTGACAATATACACTGCAGTTCCACTACAATGCTGTTGGTGGGGTTCAAGAAATGAAACAGCGGAAGAAGTGGAGTTTTTATGCTATAACGCTGCAACTACGACTGATTGTTTTCAAAGCACATTGTTGCGTTTTTATCTTGAAGCCACTATCCTCTACAAGCCCCTGATACCACTAAACTATGAAGTGAAATAAATAGTAGGCTCAAGTCAATTTGTCTAATTTCACGCTCGCGCATTACTTTAAGAACACATCCTACCCAGGACTGAAGAAAATTAAGAACGCCGAGAATGAAACAGTCTGATATTTTAATCGCACCACCTTCAAGGTTTGTAACTTAAGGATACCGAGGTGCGTGCCTATTCTCTATTGATTTAAAAAATATAAAAGACCCAAGGCATTGATCATCTCAATGTCAAACAGTAAGACCAAACAATCAAACTGATTTTGTAAATTGAAACACTACGCCTGTCATCGATCAAACAAAGCAATTACCTCTGAAGTAATCCATTAATGACCAGGACGTCCACGTGAGGTGTTAAAAACTTACCTGGCTTCGGGTAATTATCGATTTTTATGTGCAACCCTTTTTCTTCGAGCGGGCCGAAGACGGGATGAATAAATGCGGCCAAATCAGCATTAACGTTGTATCTTAGCATCTACAACCCGAAATGCCCCCCCCTCCAAAATTTGGGAGCCAAGCGGGCCCCGCATTATAATGGAGTCAGTGCTGTGCCCGGTAGCGTTATAGAGGAGTTGCAGTGTACTCGCCTACTTCTTAAACCTGCATCCACAGCTGTAGATACAAGGTTTTCAAGGCAAGAAGATGATATGACAGCCATGATATACCCCTCAGGGCTCTGCAGACTCCCAGAATTTGGGAAGAATTCACTTCTCACTAGTCTGAGAATTGGGACAAGTTTTTCAAAATGGGGAGAATTGGCGAGACTTTCAGGAGAAGTGGAACGCATTTAAAACTTAAGTTTTTGCACGTATTCCTCATTTCTATCAGAGAATAAAATAGCTTTACAACCAAGTACTTGCATTTACATTATGTATTATGCAATAAACATAGAAAATACTGCTTATCCTTTCAATACTCAATAAAGATCTTATTCCTGTGAACAAATACTTTTTTCTTTTCCTTTTTTAGGTTTGAGAATTCAAGAGTTTGATTCTGAATTTATTTCTTTTTAATGTTTCATAATAGATTCATATATGATAAAAAAAGTCAACTAATAAAAAAAAATGCAAATAGTGTATAGGCAGTCTGAATGAAATGAGTAGTGTTCCTATTTGAAGCAGAAAATGAGAAAAGATTTTATTGTCACAACATGTATTTAATCAAACCATTACCAGAAGAAAAAATTCAGACTGATACAAATTGAAACAAGCTAAATAAGACATTTCAAAGTGAGCTTAAATAAGAAAGAAGGTGCCAAAGACTGAAAGAGGGTAGAAACATGTGGGGAAATGATAAATTGCTTGCTGCAATCATTTCCTCCTTTTTCTACAGTTTCCCATAAAAACATTTCAATGTGTCAAAATGGGGGATTGTGTGGTAATGAGTTAAAGTCTGTCTCCTTTACCTGATAACATATAAAGGGATAAAAATTGTCATTAATTGATCAAAAAAGGTCCTCTGTGATTAAGTCAGTTATAGTGAGTAAAGGGTAAGGGTTACTGCTGAGTACATAAAACCAGACTGTGTACATGCAGAGGTTTAAAGTTAACACAGGATAATTTGCTCCATTTTATAGGATTACATGTTATTCAAAGGAATTATTACCAACACAAGTAAGTGAAATTTAGTTTTTGGAAAAGATGTACCATATCAAGAAACTCAGGAAAAGATCGTTGTAGCCTTTAAATTGTTTGCAAAAATTTTCTTCACTTGTCACAATTAAAGCAGATAATCCAAATTGAAGGATTGATTCTAATGAAAAATGACTTTACTCTACATGGATTTTTGGCAGAATTATTTTTCATCAAGATTTCAAATTTTTAACAAAATTTTGACTTCTGGTAAATGAAAGTAAACAACAAATCTCATAGACTCATGATAACTTAATTTACAGAAATAATTAAAACTTAAGAAGGGAAAGGATTTTAAATAAAGATTTCTGGTGCCGATAGTATACAAAGCATTGCCAAAAACCAATTAGCGTAGGTGTGAATGAAGCAAGCAAGATTGTTGAACATTTATTCTTGAACTATATAAAAGATTTTTCTCGCAAAGCATTAGATACAAAGACATTTGCAACTGAGACAAACTTCATACAAAACCAAATGAGCTTTAACATGAATAGTAAAAGATGATTAACCACATCCTTAATTAAAGTCAATAAAAACCAATTATTGTTATTTAAAAGTCTATCAATCTTTAATTTGCTGATTAATTGAATATAAAAAACTATCAAACGATACGGTAGAAATATCTCGGAAGAGGCTAATATCTGTCTACCAAGTATCAGAATTCACGAATGGAGCATTCTGATTTGCTGGTGGTGTCGGTATAAGCCCCACCTACTACCTTAAGGCAATTGACTAATGTTTTGCCCTCCTTGGTTTTTCACATGTGAGTAAACTGCAAGTAAACTAAGCATATATTTATCCAGATTGGGCTTTTGGATGATTGTCCTTGAATACCTTGATGGCATGGAATCCTTTGATAGGATTTTGTTGTCCTGTGGAATCCTTTGATAGGTTTTTAGCTCCACTGGCTGAAAGCCAGCAAGCTGTTTTCATGGCGTTGTGTGCAGTGTGCCTCCGTCCATGTCCATCTGTTCGTAAACTTTTACTTTAAAAATCTTCTCAAAAAGTACTGAATAGAATTCAACCATATTTCCCAGAAATGATTCTTGGGGGTGCCCCATATCTTCAAACTTTCACAGAATGATTGTACCATCATATGGATCGTTCCTTTCGAAATTGGGTATAATCTGTCAAGAAACATGAGAAAAGGGGTCTTATGAAAATTTAATTATAAATTCCATTAAAAATCCTCGTTAACACTCTAAAGTCCACAGTTTTCATCGGATTCTCTTTAAACTTTCTCAAAATGATTGTACCATCATAAGGATCGTTCCTTTCCAAATTGGGTCAGATCCGCCAAGAAACACGTTAAAAGGGGCCTGATAAGGGTACCATAATAAGGATTGTTCCTTTTGGAATTAGCGCCGCCGTCATAGCGCAGTTGGTAGCGCGTTGGACTGTCAATCTAGAGGTCCCGGGTTTGATTCCCGACGGCGGCACTCATCCTTTCCGACTTTTTGTCTCTCACCAATGGGTAGATAATCGTAGACCTCTGTGGGATAGCAGCTGGAGGCTAGGAGAGGATGTAATGGTAGTACTGGTGTGAAAAATACCAGGATTCCATTGGTAGGTGCTCCAGCCGCTGCGATATAGCTGAAAGATTGTTGAAAGCGGCGTAAAACTCCATTCAAACAAACCTTTTGGAATTGGATATGATCCGTCAAGAAACACTGAAAAAGGGACCCTTTTCAAATTTAATCAAAAACTCTATTTAGAAATCCTCATGAACACTCTAGACTCCACAGTTTTCATCAGATTCTCTTCACACTTTCACAGAATGATTGTACTATCACAAGGATTGTTCCTTTCGAAATTGGTATGATCCGTCAAGGAACAAAGGAAAAGGGGACTTAATGAAAAATCCTGATTAATAATCTAGTGTCAACAGTTTTCATGGATTCTCTTCAAACTTTCACAGAATGATTGCACCATCATAAGGATCGTTCCTTTAAAATTGGGTATGATCTGCCAAAAAACGGAGCCTAATTAAAATTTATTTAAAAAATCTTGGTTAACACGCTAGAGTCTACAGTTTTCATCAGATTCTCTTCAAACTTTCACAGAATGATTTGACCATCATAAGGATTGTTCCTTTCAAAATTGATAATGATCAGTCAAGGACTACGGGAAAAGGGGGCCTTATGAAAATTTGATTAAAACAATCCCCGTAAATGCAATAGATTCCACAGTTTTCTACAAATTCTCTTCAAACATTCTCAGAATGATAATTACATTATATGGATTGTTCCTTTCGGAAGTGGGTTTGATCCATCAAGTTTCATGGGAAAAGGGACCCTATGAAAATTTAATAAAAAAATCTTAGTTAACACATCATGGCCCTAGATTTCACCAGATCGACTTAAAATGTTCACAGAATGATTGTACCATTAAAGCAGTGGTGTGGAATTCCCATGGCCGACTTTTCCGACACGGGCTTTTCTACCTGCGGGCAAGTACATTTTTCGAGGCTACTTGTCCATGGATGAGTAAATATCGGGGCAAATCTTGGAATGGTACTAAATAGATAGAAGAGATTTATGAGCATAACGTTTTTTACTAAGGCTAGAGAATATTGTTTTAATGAAGAAAATGATGAGTTCCAACATTTTCTTCTTTAAAAATGATGTTTTCTCAAAATTTATCTGTTCTTCATCTTTTCACAGGCAAGTCCATTTTGATCCTGGACAAGTAGAAAATAACATTTTACTTGACCATGGCTTGATTCTGACAGTGGATCTGATTATGGCAAGTGTCACATAAAAAGGGGCCTTTTGAAAAACTTTCTTAAATATTCTGGTTAACATAATGATGTCCCTTAATTTCACCGGATTCACGTCAAAATTTCACAGAATGATTGTACAAATACTTAAATGGTTCTTTTCAGAACTGGGTACAATCCATCAAGTATCATGTAAAAATGGGCCATATGATTTTTTTTTAAAAAATATTCTAAAAAACATAATGAAGTCCCAATATTTCATCGGATTCACTTTTAACTTTCACAGAATGATAAAACCAACAGTAAAAAATTACAGGAAAAGGGGCCTTATGAGAACTTGATTTTAATATCTTTGTTAACAAAATAAAGTCAACAGTTTTATTGGATTCTCTTCAAAGATGCATGGAATAATTGTGGCATTTGAAACACAGGAAAAGGGGCCTTACAGATTATCATTCAAAACATTCTTGTGTATGTGATGAAGATCACAATTATCATCAAATTGTCTGTTAAATTTCACAGGACAATTGTTGGGTTGTAAGGAAAGTTCCTTTTGGAATGAAATCGAACCATCAGAAAACACAGGAAAAGGGGTCTTATTGATTTTCATTTAAAACAATCCTGTTTATGTGATAAAGTCCACAATTATTGTCAGATTCTGATGAAATATTCACAGAATGATTGTAGGGTCGTAAGGTAACTTTCTTTTTGAAATGTAGTGGATCCGTCATGAAACATGGGAAAAGGGGCCTTGAGGATTGTTGCTTAAAATGATAAAGGGGATAAAGCCTCCTTTTTTTTTCTTTATTTATTCTTATTTGAGCAATTAACTTCCTTAAATATCAGATTTCTTTAACGGAAAACTTGATAACCAGTAGAGCGTCTCAGGCCCTCATGGGCCTCTTGTTGAAGACTTGAAATGGAAAACTTGTGAGAAAAAGAGGAAGTGCTTGTAGCAAGCAATTTCTCCTTTTCCCACAATATATTTTACCTTATCTGGTACTTATTTTCTGTTTTTAGCATATTCTGATATGAAATGTGGTATGCAACTTTTTTCAATTTGGATCAGTCTTGAAATTTTGTCTTCTGGTAACGAGTTAAATAAAATAGTAATAATGTTTTCTTATTTTCTGCTTCAAATTAAACTCTGATCATTTTTGTTAATTCAGAGCACCTACACTCTCTTTTCAATTTATTTATTATTATAACTTTTGATAATTGAAATTATAATACCGTCTATATATGAAATAATCAAGAAAATAATTTCAGATTCAGATTCCTATGTTCTCGAACCCAAAGAAAGAAGTCAAAAATATTTGTTCACAGGAATAAGATCTCTTAAATAAGGACTGAAAGAAAGGATGAGAAATACTTTAATATTAACTGCATACTATATAAAACAAAATATGCAGCTTTTTTTCTTTTGCCTATAGAAATAAGGAATACCCGCAAAATTTTGCTTTCAACTTGATCCACTTCTCCTGAAAGTCTCACCACTTCTCCCTATTTTGAACAACTTCTACCAATTCTCAGACTAGGGAGAAGTCACTTCTCCCCAAAATCTGAGAGTCTTAGAGCCCTGCCTGCCCCCCAAAAGTAAGATTTTCTTCCCGCTTTGCAGGTATTGTAACGCTATATTTTTCATCTGATTAAACTTCTTTGAAGGAATCTGATAAAGGGCTCCCGAAGGATCATTCCTGTGAATTTTAGTTGAATTCTGTTTGGTACTTTATGAGAAGAAAATTTTTTGTAGTAAAAGTTGACAGACAGATGGTCATACACACACATTATGATAATAACCCACTGGCTTTCAGCAGTGGAGCTAGAGAGTGAGAAAGAAATGAAGTGTGTAGCCAGGTTCAAACTATGAGGCTCATGCGTACCAGTATTCTACCACACAGACCTATTTCGTTATGTAAATATACACTTTATAATCTCCAGGTTAAGAGAGAGAGAGAAGGGGTGGGCAGTCACTTACCAAGTTTAAATTATAAAAAGCAACATCTCCTTAATCAGTCATATTATTGAATACTCAGTCATATAATCCAATCTGATCTTTTTTTCATGGGGCAGAATATTTTCATATTAAACTCTGCATGGTTTGGAATTTTACCATTTGAAATTTAGCCTTAGATTGCTTATGTAATCTCTGGCTAAAAACAAATTAAGTTTTGATTTCTATTTCAGGAAAACCAGCTCCCAATACTAGCTTGTCAACCTTGAGATTTATATATGGTGACTTTAATGAAGAGAAGATAGAAGAGTTAAAAGAAGCTTGTAGAAGAGAGGTATGTAAATTTGACTTGTCATGCAAAAGGGACCATCAGAGAATTTTTTCGGGGATATACTGGAGTTGACCTGTCTTTGTGTCTGTCAGTCTGTCTGTTTACAAAAAATCAAAGAAATTTGTGTTGCCAACTCCTAGAATTTTGCTTCAAAATTAATGAAACTCTATACTTGGTTGAATCACTTTCTGAAGTTTGCAACACACTTTATAGCTCACATGAGATGCTCAATTGAGATATTGTGATCATCTTTTGTACTGTGTTCGTGCTTAGTCAGTCGTATGTCAACAATTTCTTTGAAAAATATTTCCTCCCAAACTACAGGACTAAATTGAACCAAATTTAACAGAATTGTTCCTTAGGTGGCCCCCTTCAAAAATATATAAAAGATTATAAAAGAAATGAAACCGGTAAAAAACTCTTGTTGCAATTGCAACAAAAGTAAATTATAAAATAATTTGTAATCATCCTTCTCCTCCTGACCCAGAAGGCACCAGGGCTGATGGGTCTTTATCTCAGTGCTTAAAGTGAGCTATTGTGATCACCTTTTTTCCGGCATTTGTGCGTCTTGCATCAACAATTTCTTTAAACAACATCTCCTCCCAAACCATTGGGCCAATTTGAATCAAATTTGGCAAAAATGTTCATTAGGTGGTCCCCTTTAAAAATAGGTAAAAAATATCAATCCGCAGAAAACTCTGGTTGCCATGGCAACAAAAGTTAAATTTTAAAATAATCTTTAAAAAATCTTCTCCTGACCCAGAAGGCGTGGAGCCTTGATATTTTGTATGAAATATCAGTATATTAACCTCTTTCGAAATTGCTATTATTTTCGGGTCCCCAGGGCTGGAGCCCCAGGGGGGCGTGCATTATAAAGAAAAAAAGAATGATTTTACAATGTCTCACCCCAAACTAATGGACCAATCAGAACCAAATATGGCAGAATTTTTCCTTCGGGTGTCCTTTTTCACAATATAGCTAAAATGATAAAAATCTAGTGGAAGAACTTTGGGTGCCATCGTAATGAAATTTAATTCTTTTAAAATCTTCTTCATTCCTGAACCAGTTGGCTTTCGGCCTTGATACTTAGCATGAAACACCAGTTCTTTTGTATTTCTAAAATTATTACCCAAGGATTCAGAGGGAGAAAAAAAGTATAGTTCCCCACTTTTCGTATTTGTCTTAAGCCTTTATATATACATGTAATTTTGTATCACTAACTCCTCTATCAGTTTTTCTTCAATTCTAATGAAACCTAGATATTGCATTGAATAGGTGTGTTTTGCAACACACAATCTCAAACCATCAACTCCCCTTACTTTAAGATTGTCATGTCTGGAAAATTCTGCTGGAATGCTCTTCCTATAACTATACCCCTGAATCGAAAGATCGGGGGCAAATTGGTTTACTGTTGTCTGTTTGTCTGTCCATCTGTCCGTCATTCAATCTTTCCAGCTGTAGGTCTGTCTGAAAAACTTAACAAAAAAACTTTACATTGCCAATTACTACCAGCCTATTCAAGATACAATGCTCATATTTGGCAAGATGATACATCTCCAAAATACACATCTCCTTATGTCAAGGTCATGTGATAAGGTCAAGGTCACACACAAAGGTCAAATGCCGGAATAAAATTCCTTGTCGCTTTCACTTAAATACTCTATTAAAACTCATGTACAAGTCAACAACACTTTTCATAATTAAGTCCTGTTGTGGGGGCATTGTGTTTCACAAACACATCTTGTATTTTTCTTTGTCTATACCACTGTATATTCTCATTGTGTAGGACAAGTAAAGTTTTAGTAATTTTCAAGCCCCGATTGATTTCCCTTGAATTTGGACATGACTACATTTAAATCAAAAAAGTTTGATTTGATCCAGTAAATAATTTAGTTGTTTGGTAATTAATGCATGGATGCATACTGTTTTACTCACCAGTTTAAGCTAACTTTTATTTTACATGATAGTATATAGATTTTTGCAAGTATGTTACTGGGTCACTCTTTGAAAAAGTTTATAAAGATGTATTTTAAGTAAATTTAAATAGACAATATAATGCCAAAAGTAAATACAATTATTATTTGTTCCAAATCATTGTATAATTAATTTGGTGAATTGCAGATAAGTGAAGCAAATGGCTTGAACAATGACAGTTATGCAGAACCTATACAGAGGCTGGCAGATCTTGAATGGTTGACATATAAGAGCAAAAATCAGACTATTGTGGATGATAAATTTACTGGACAGTTAGTTAGTGCCACTCGCTGTGTCCCTGGTAATCATCTAGCTGTCTCAACACAGGCATTCAATATCCTTCCTGTACCCATTGTAACTCCACGGGATGTATCTGGTCTAGTGTATCTAGAAGATTGTTTTACAAAGTACTGTAATATAGATCATCTGATAGGGAGAGAGGGAGTAGACTGTACACCTTGTAACAAATCAGGAGCAAATAATGTTCAAACACCAACTTTACCTGGACAATATGCACGTAAAACCCGCAGTTATACAAATAAAAGATCTCAAATAAACTCCTATCCTCTAGGATCAGTTGATTCAGGGGTACAATCACCAAGGGTATCGGCAACCTCAAGCTACATGTCTCCTATCCCAGGTACCTTGGAACATTTAAATGACAGTGGCTTTCACGATAATGTGTTTAGAACATCAACTCCAGTTAGTGACTCGAACTTTATGTTTCCACCTCCACTAAGGCTACGAGATGCAGAGAGACGTTGTCTTCTTCGACAGCTGCCTGAATGTCTTGTTATACAGTTGATGAGATTTACATACAATCAGTTTTCACAGCAACCCAGGAAAATATCTGTGTCTGTTAGCATTCCGTTGAAAGGACTGGACTTAACTAGTTTAGTTTTTGACAATGTAACTAATCGTCCTGCCTTGACCGAGTCCGGACACAAGTATGATCTTTACGGGGTTTGTGTACATCTTGGTGGTGAATCCACACATTCAGGACATTATGTTTGCTACTGTCAAGCAGAAAATGGAGTTTGGTACAAATTCGATGATGACTTAGTTTGGGATGTCAATATGGAATACGAGATAACAACCAAAGAAATCCGAGAAAATGCTTATCTTCTGTTTTACAAACGAACCTAGATCTCTTAAGCCATGTTTGCTTGACCCATTCCTTCTCAATCCCTCCTTTTTAGGCCCCTCAAGAAAATGGCCTTGGAAAACATTGTGGAAAATGAAGAAATTACTTGTATCGAGCAATTTCTTCATTATCCACAATGTTTTCTATCAAAAAAGAAGAAAAAAAATACTCTGAACTTGAAATTGTCTTCTGCAGCTTCTTTCAATTTGGACCAATCTAAAATTTTGTTGTAAGGGATTGGGTTAATTGTATTTCATCTACACATATTAATTTTACAAAACCAATATTTTTGATATATTCATATTCATTTCAAGCTTTTAAAGGTAGGTATTGATGTTTTTTTCATGTCAGATTTTAATCATTCTTATTCCCTTTCATACACTATCAGAATACAATATTCTGAAAAGTAGTTCTGCGAAAATCAGAGGTCGCTTATCAGAGAAAAACAGGGTATTTCCCTAATAGCCTACGTAGGCTATTAATCTAAAAATAGATTAACCAGAGACAGTTGCAAACAATAAAAGGTCATTCACTTAGTGCGAATAACCGTTTGAATCTCGCATTTAGTTTGAATTACATCAAACCAACATCATTGTACATCATTTAGAGTTATGTTCGCTAGCCTTTCTTAACCTCTATCAAGATCAGTCCAAAACTGTTGGAAACATTATTACGAATATTAACACTTACCTTAGTTTATCGTTTACCATTTGAAGTGATATGATATAGGACGTTGATTGTTTTGCTAGTAAATTGACTATCTTCCGTTGACTTTGGGTCATATGCAAATGAGGCCATTCGATGACGACACTCGAATTCCGTGATATCTATAAATAACGTGGAATACCGCTGAACCTTTCCTGTATAACCACAAAAAGCCACTTAAACCTATAAGATTATTGCCTAGACGATATTCGACTCAAATTTAAGTATTGAATGTTCGTTGGATCGTATCTTTCGACACTTGGCAATTTTTTTAGGCAAGGTCTGAGAAACATCAATACCTCCCTTTAACAGTTGTGTCAAAGGAAATTCAGGAAACTTCTACAGACAAGGGTCATGGCTAAGAGTAGTAGCAATGAGAAAAATGAATCCTTTTTAACCCGCTACAACACAATACTGCCTTTTGACACCCTATAGATATTTATTTGATAGAAAACTTCATGGGAAATGGAGAAATTACTAGTAGCAAGCAGTTCTTTTCTCATAATGATTTTTACCTTATTTAGCGCTTGTTTTCCAATTTTAATACACTGCAAAATGTCGTCTGCAACTTCTTTCAATTTTGACCAGTCTAAAATTTTGCCATCTTGTGATGGGTTAAATAAAATCCAACATAGAATAACATAAGCTTGACTTTGATAGAAGGCCACTTGCCGAAAATACAAATGTATTTTCTTATTATGAAATAATCCATATAATATTTACATCATTTCATATTAAAAGTTAAACACTATTATTTGGTTCATCAGTGAATTGTAAGTACATTCTTAAATATTTTCAATTAATTTATTACATTCATTAAATTCTGTTGATTATTTGGGGATTACTGAAGTTGAGGACCAGATTCAATCATAAGCTTTGTAAACAAGCTAGTGCATTCACAAATGTTTCAAAGATGAACAATAATGAGACTGGCACCCTTGGGGCTGTATTTGTGATAACTGAACAAGTATTTATTATACATAAGATGAAATTCAAAATTTAAAAGCTTTGTAAAGAAAACCTGATCCCTTTCACATACTTGTTGGATTCAAATCTGCAATCAGGATATAGGAAGTTTGAAGCTAAATAGGCCATATCAACCATTTTGACTTAACCCATTCCACAAGATTATGCTTTTTTACACCTCATCATTTGCAAGCATTGAGCAGAATGAATGAATTGTTACAGGCAATTTCTTCATTATTAACAATGTTTTCTTTGCGAAGATAAAGATTTTTAAAATACTTTCCTTCTGTAATTTCTTTGAATTTGGACCAGTCAAAATTTTGTCTAGGAAGGGGTTTAACCTTTACCTTTGAAGGCCAGAAATTTATCATCTGATAGAAATATGGTTCTCCTATTATTCTGCTGGATACAGTAATTACAATATTTCATTTCTCTTTCTGCATTAGATATCCACCCTTTTCTACTGTAAGTGTAAGACCAATAATATATGTAAATCCAGGGTTCTCCCCAGAAAATTTTGAAGGCGTAGTGGCGAATGCGCGGTGTGTTGTCTGTTAACATCTTGGAATGACTATACATAATAAAGGCAGGGTTTTCCCTTGACTTTCAAAACAGGGGGTCATTTTGCCACATTATGACCCCTATCAAATAAGATAAAGAAGGATGTCTAGCTATTTTGGGGGTCATTTTTAAAAAATGGAGGTCCAAATTCAAAGAAGGAGGGGGTCAGGGAAAACCCTGATAAAGGTCATTAAAAGTGCTTTTTAGCTTGATTATTGACATCTTGTTGTTTTATTGGGAGTTATTCTTGAGTAATATTCTTCAACTTTTTAATTATTATAAGTTGATTTATCTACTCTGAGGCTTATTTTGATACCAACCAATTGTGACATTACTCAGCTTATTTCAACTTTCTATCCTATTTGTTAGAAAGGGCACTAAATTGTCCGATAAAAAAAAAGGATGTGAAAAGGAAGATAATGAAAGAATATAGCCAAAAGTCTCAAAGGAATGAGTAAAAAAAGTGTCAACTGCTTGTCTATTAGATAGGATTAGTTTTTCATGCTTGGCCATTTTATCAAGTCTGTCCAAAAATTATATCCTTGAGGACTCTTTAAAAAAAGCATGGAGTGTTGGATTGAAAAAAAATGCTATTCATCAGAAAAAAATTAGAAATTATTATCAGTAATTTCTGAAATGAATTTATGAGGTTCCTGTGTGAAATACCTGGTTTCATTTTCAAATTTTGCATCTTAAAGAGCTCCATTAGATTCTCTGTGTAAAATTTGAAATGCTCATTATTTTGTCCATTCAGAAGCCTTTGACTGTCTAACACTATAATTTTTCTTCTAACAGCTGTCTGATTTCATTAAGTTAATAAAAAAAGTATAATATATCAGCAGTGTCCAATCTGAACCTTAATTCTCAAATTATAACATGAAACTTGATCAAATTTATAAAACAAGTGTCTTTATTCTTCTCTTCTTTTAGTGATCTCACCACTTTGATTTTCAAAAGAGGATTTTGTTTTCCAAATGTTATAGAGTGAATTATCTTTTCCTGATTCTAAATAATTATTAAAACATTACTTTTTATAAAAAGAAATCCCTAATTGGTCTAAGGCATTCTTTTCTTGAAGTGCTTTCAGCACTTTGATTTTTATGGGGGTATTATTTCTTTTTGGTTAAAAACATGAGAGGAGGAGATATTATTAGATGATTACTAAAAGTATAATAATATTTTTCATCAAACTTTTAAAACAAATTTATTTAAAAATGGGTTGAACAAACCAGGGTACGAATGTTTGACATAATACCCTCCATGTTGGATAAAAAATATATGGACTTATTCCAGAAGATACATGTGTGTAATTATTAAACTGAGTTGAAAACAAGAGCTAAGTATAACTAGGATGGCTTCTGTACAAATCTGTCTTTATTATTTTGGCAAATTCTCGTTAGGGAAAATGATTGCAAAAAGGGTATGTTTTCAGCAATCAATGTATGAAATAAACTGACCCAATTAATCTTTCCTTCAAAAAATTAAATTTCAAACCACTATGGCTTTAGTTTGATAGTTGTCACATTAAATAACGACATCTTTTACTTTTAACACTCTCAGCCGAAGTGACAATTTTACGAGACCGGGTCGCCACTTTGAATTCATTGTTTACATATTGGTACCCACCAGCCTTGGTGACTGATAGCGAGGTACCAGTGGGAAACGCGAGAAAAAAAATCAATAATCACCAGTTAGTAAGAGTGTGAGGGTCTTATCAATAGAGATGTTATGTAATACGGGGTATACAACACTATAGATAAATGGCCTGTCGTGTCCACGCTTCTGCAACCAATTTTAATGGTTTGCTTGACCCTTTCTTCAGCTGGAAATTAAGCTGTATCGGTGACCAAATTAAAGCGTATCGGCTATCTGAAGGCAAACTCTCTTAGTTTATGAAGGCGTATCGGGGCCGATACGCCATAAGAGCCTGGGGAGAACTCTGAAATCCATTATCACAGTGTCAAGCACTTTGATGCACTGAAGAAATAGAGCTATGAAATTGAAATAAACATGTGTTTCTCCATTTCTGAAAAAGAGTAATTTCTGGTATCTCCGTTTCTAAAATGCCTTCTATCCTGATTAATCTGATTGTATTAGTTTTGTATAACAATGATAGGACAATCTTGATCTGTGCATATGAAGGAGCTTTATCAATTATTTCACTTATCATGACAAATACAGTGGGATTTGTTTGAATGGGGTTTTACGCCGCTTTCAACAATCTTTCATTTTTATTTTCGGCGGCTGGTGCACCTAACAATGGAATCCTGGTATTTCTCACACCAGTACTACCATTACATCCTTTCCTAGCCTCCAGCTGTTATCCCACATAGGTCTAAGATTATCGACCCATTGGTGAGAGACAGTCAGATAGGATGAGTGCCGCCGTCGGGAATCGAACCCAGGACCTCTAGATTGATAGTCTGACGCACTACCAACTGCAAAGTGCTCATGTGTGCTATTGTGATCACCCGTTGTCAGTTCGTCGTCCGTCAACAATTTCTTTAACCAACATCTCCTCCTAAACCACTGGGCCAATTTGAACCATGGTAGGTGATATAGCCTTCATATTTTACATGTGCATTGCTTACGACATGGACCTGCTGTTGGTACTAAGTTCAAGGTAATTTGTCAAGATTCAGCTCATTTCTCAAGGTCAAGATTTTGAAAATCTTAACTTTAACATTGTTTATAAGTTTACAATGGTAAGTGACATAGCCTTCATATTTAATGTGCATTGCCTATGACATGACCTTTCTGTTGGTATTAGGTTCAAGGTCATCTGTCAAGGTCATTTCTCAAGGTCAAAATTTCGAAATTTTTTAACTTTTACATCTCCCATAAGTATACAATGGTAAGTGACATAGCCTTCATATTTTACATGTGCATTGCTTATGAAACTAAGTTAAGGTCATTGGTCAAGGTCAAGGTCAAATTGTCTAGGTCATTAATTTTCAAATAAACCTCCTTTACAAATTGCCAAAATTTCTGGTTACTTTACATAAATGATGTTTATTAAATGCCCTAGGTAATGTTTATTTAAATTTTTCCCCAATGAGCCTTAACCATGCTAAAAGGGGGCTTAATGCCATGTAGCTTTACATTTTGAATATATCCTACTCTAAAATAAATCAGTCTATTGTTTCTGCAGGACTACTCAAGTTAGAGTCTTCATTTTTTGTATGGAGACATTTTTCATTGATAACTTTGATAGACAAGGTAAAATATTTAACCCTTTACCATATAATGATATTGAATTTTACTAGAATCAGGCCTGTGAAGCCAAACAGATTCCTTCTATGTTTGTCAAACTTCCGAATTTCTTGTGAACTGAACTCTCAAACTATAGTTGCATTCAATAAAAATTTTTTTGTCCAATACTGGCATACAGTTTTGTGACAAAGGCCTTATTTGGGGAGCAAAATCCGTCTCTGATGGCTCTTGTTATTTCTGGAATTATAGCCCATGGATCAAGAGGGAGGAAAAAGCTTTCTCCTTTCAAATTTGCCCTAAAGCCTTATTTGTAATCTAGACTTTTGGATCCCCAGGTACAGAGCCTATATATGTATAAAGTATGGCCCACTTGTATCATAATTCTAGCCTTTACATGAAATTAGACTGTTGAAAGAAAAAGAGCCTTTATCTCAGGTGAGCTCCCAAGGGCCAACAGCCCGCTTGTTCTTACAACTTCAGACACAACATGTATACAAAAATTTGACGCAGTTTTAGATGCAAGGCATGGCTTGGCAGCTTATTGAGATACTATTTCTTTTTCCATTGTCCAACAAATATTTGCATTGAATGTGAAAGCCTTTTTTATGCACATATGTGCAGTCTGACCTTAGTCTACACAACATGCTTGTCCTTTTTAAACCAGATTTTTTCATAAGATCAATTTCCAAACTTAATATTGACCCCAACAACCTGACCTGACCTACACACCCAACAGACCTTTGATTTTACAGGATTTCTGAACTAGGATTTTATTCAGCATGGCAAGGGTTAAATAATGAATCTTGAATATTTAAAGTTGTAACTACAATGATTTTTAGAACCTTTAAATAAAAAAAGTACTGGCTTCTCTTTTCATAATGTTTTCTTTCGCTGTTAAAAGTTTGGATTACTTTGGAAAGAGTTAAACAGAGTTTGAAGTTAGCTTTCAGTGACTCTTTTTACTGAAAATACCAGGATTGATCTTCTTACTTGTGTCATTTTTAAACCAGTATTGAACAAATTCTCTTTGCTACTTCTGCTCAATGATTTACTTAACCCTTGACCAAACTAAAAGAAGTTGTTGGTGAATTTCATTGTCTTTTGGGGTAGAAAACATTGTAGACTATGAAGAAATTGTTTGTTACAAGCAATTTGTAATTATCCATAATATTTTTCCAAGCTTTTTCAAGCAATTTCTTTATTTTCCACAATGTTTTCCCAATCTTTTTTCTTGATATGTCAAAAAAGTGTGACTTCTTAGGAATGTGTTAATATGCTTGAACTTTGTACAAAGAACAATTCTTCAATGTGAATCTACTGATACTACAGTTAACCCATTCCCACTCAATCCCACTTTTTAAGCCCCTTGAGAAATTAGCTTTTGAAAACAAATTGGAAATTGAAGAATTGCTTGGAACAAGCTTGGAATAAGCAACTTCTTTATTAGCTACAATGTTTTCTTCCCCAAATGACAACTATTTTTAAAATCTTATTGATTAAAAATTGTTGTCTGCAACTTCTCTATTTTCAAACCAGTTTTGTTGTTGTCTGGTAATGGGTTGATGGAACTGAAAAGGTTCTACTGGAGATGGTTTGCTGTCATTGGTTCACTACTGTTCCACAAATACACTGTAGTATTATGTTTATGCGTTGGAAATAATATGCTTGCATTGACCTGTTTTAGGATCAAGATTTTAAATTATATGAAATGTAGCACACTGGAAAAAATTTTCATGTGTAGATATATGAAAATATTACATTATTAAAACCGTGAATTGCAACAATCTATTTGTGTTGTTTAATCTTCATGCTTGAGTGACCACCATGGTCTGTCCTCCAATGATCATGAAAAATTCCTCTATCTGTAATTAACAATCACAAAAATAAAAAAAGATTCTTCAAGTCTGATATTATCTCATTGATTTTTAGGTCATCTGAGCACACAGTGTCAAATTGTGGTCACCTTTTGTCCAGTGTCTGTCAACTATTTCTTTAAACAACATCACCTCCAAAACCACTCAATAATTTCAATAATTTCTTTTAACATCTCCAAAACCAGATTTAGCAGAAATGTTCCTGTGGTGGTTTCTTTGAAAACAGCTCAACAATTTGAAAAGTTTGGTTGCCATGGCAGCAAAAGTAATCTATAAAATCATCTTCTCCTGACCCAATTGGTCTTAGCCTTGTTATTTATCATGAAGCATCAGTTCATTGACTTCCTTCTAATTTCCTAAATTATTACCAATGGATCCAGAGGGGAGGAAAAAGTGTTCTCTGCATCTCATACAAGTCCTAAAGTCTTTAAATTTCTCTTTAAGACTTTAGGATCCCAGGTACAGAGCCTATAGATGTATAAAGTATGGTCAGGCCCACTTGTATCATATTCCTTACCGTAACATTGAATTAGACAGTTGAAAGAAATAGTCTTTATCTCAGGTGAGCACACTAGGGCCAACAGCGCTCTTGTTAAGAATTCCCATAACCAGGCAACAACATTTTAGACTGGTCCAATTTGAAAGAGGCTTATAACAAGCAATTTCTTCATTTTCCTAAGCTCTAATTTAGGGGCAAAAAAGGAGGGATTTTGTGGGAATGGATTAAGGCCATTTACCCCAACCCATTCCCACCCCATAAAATTTTTGACTGGTCCAAATTCAAAGAAGCATTTCAAGTTGATGAAATTTTAAAAACCTTTGTCTTTCATGGAAAACATAGTGGGTAATGAAGAAATAGCTTGTAACAAGCAATTTCTTCATGTCTTTGTAATGTTCTGTATGATTTATGTTATACTATCATTCAATATCCTGCACCTTAAATGACCTCATCTGTCAACATGTTGTAAAACACAAACCAATTGAAACAAAGAAAGAATCTTCATAATCTTCTTCCCTTAGATGAGAATGCCTAGAGAATACTTATTTTGTATGTAGTATTTCTTAACTAACCTCTACCATTTTGTTCATGTGATGCCTCTTGGGCAATAATTATGTGGGCTCTGCTTGGGCCCACTCAATTCAATTTAGATACAAAGAAGGGAGCTTAAAAAGTACTCTCCAAAATAAGAAGATCAAGAGTATAGACATTTTGTATATATTATAATTAAGTGGACTTCTATAAATATTTTAGCTCACCTGAGCTCAAGGTGAGCTATTGGGATTGCCCAAAGCTGTGGGTCTGTCAACCATTTCTTCAAACATCTTCTGAACCAGAAAGCCAATCTATATGAAACTAGGCAGGGAGGTTCCTTTGGTGAAGCATTTCCGAATTTGTTCAAATAATTGAAATCCACTCTTAAATGGTTGACATGGCAACAAAAGGGGGAATAAGGAAATCTTTAAAAATCTTCTTTTCTGAAGACTGAGAGCATCGATATTTGGTATGCAGCATCTCCTAGGGGACATCTATCAAATTTGTTCCAGTGATACCCTTTGGGTCATATTTGGGCTCTTTCTGGCCACATCCCATTTTAAATTGGAAAAAAGGAAGAAAAACTTTAAAAATCTTCTCTGAAACCAGAGGAGCGAGGGCTTTGATATTTGGTATGCAGCACCTCTTGGGGGATATCTATCAAGTTTGTTCCAACAATACCCCTTTCTATAAAATAAGAAAGCCTAAAGTATTAGTATTTGGTATCTAGAATCTCCAAGTGAATCTGTACAGAGTTTGTTCATGCAATACCAATCTTCTTCTCTGAAATGGGAAAGCCTAGAGCATTGTTATTTGTTATGTAGAACCTCCTAGTGACCTCTATTTACTGATAGGTACAAGTACAAAAATCCTTTCAGCCAAGGTTACTATTTTTAGATCCTAATTTATTATATACCTATAAAAGATATGGAGTAAAACCTGGCTGTCAAATACAATTCGACAGAAAAAAAATCAATATTCAGCGTGTAGCAAAAAACCGTATTCGTCGAGTACCTTTAAACACTGACTACTTTTTTGTGTATTGACGTTCCGGGTTTTTTGGAAAGTTGGTTATTTCTCAGCCATTTAAGAGAATTTTCTTAATGTCATTTCCTAAAAGGTATATAATAAAAGCAATATTACAACTGTGTGTTTTTCTATGTGTTGTTATCGTGCTCTCGAATCGTGTGTAGGTATTTTTATTGGATTATACCTTTGGTCTCATCCAATAAAAAATACCTACACACAATTCTCGAACACGATAACAACACATAGAAAAAGACACTGTGGTAATATTCCCTATTGCTGAACTGATAATGCTTATTGTTACAACATGCCACTGGCCATGAATACGTTAAACACAGGGTCCCAGTTGATGACTTATCAGTTTAATATACTGTAGCTGTGTCTTGTTTCAAAATTCATTAAACCTTTGCCCAGGGCCTTTGATAAAAAAAGGAGGAAGCATGATGAATGTAAATTGATCATTCAAAACCTGTGTTGTGGGTACTTCTGAAAAAGTAAAGTTTAATGAGCAACTTGAATAAGAGAACCTGTGAACATTGGTCTATTCAAGTAAGATAAACTCTATCGGAATTTATGAAGATTCTCAAATTGATCTGGCTAGCTTAATTGAGCATATCATTCAAAACCTGTTTTGTGGGTACTTCTATACCATCAGGCCTATGGCATTCAGCATAACCTGGTAATTATCCATCGGCTTGATAAAATTATGCTCCTAGGGTCATCAAAAATGGCCCTTCTCTATGTGTCTGAAGTTTGGAAACATGCAATACTGGAGCAAATTTTCAAAATGGTTTGAATCTTATCGTTAAAATCATTTGGCCACCATTGCTTCTTCTTTATACAACCCATTCCCACTTTAAGACACCCCAAAGAAAAAAAGCTTTGGAAAACATTGTGGAAAATGAATTTCTTCATTATCAACAATGTTTTCTACCCTTAAAGGTATTTTTTTAAAAATTTCATTAACTTTAAATTTTGGCTGCAACTCCTCTCAATTTGGACCAGTCTAAAATTTTGTTGTTTGGGAATGGGTTAACTAGCAGACAACTGGTGAGTGATTCAGGAAATTCATGGTCCTCTTGTTAATAGACTTTGTAACTAATTACTGGACAGAAACACCCTCTTTCTCTGAACATACTTTGGTGTACAAACAACTCTCACTGTCTAAGGTCTCATTAGTAGTCTAAATTTTGAATGATATACCAGACCAAAAAAAGCACTGCATTCTGAGTAGAGAAATCTGCGCTCAGATCGCAAGATTCTTCAACAGGAGTAAACAGAAAGTATAGTAAAAGTTTAAGGAATTAATCAATTAAATCATGTATGTATAAATAAAGTAAATTAAAAATAAACAATTGACAACAAATTTTAACTCTATAGGCCGTTGAAGGCCAGAAGAGCTTTAGCGATGGCTTTTTCCTGTCCGGCCGTTTTTCTGTTAACTTTTCCATGTTAAGACTCTAAGAGTCCACAATTTTCATCAAATACTCTTCAATCTTTCTCAGAATGATTGTACCATCATAAGGATCTTTCCTTTCAAAATTGGGTATGATCCGTCCAGAAACACAGGAAAAGGGGCCTTACAAAATTTTGAGCAAAAAATCTTTGTTAACACTCTAGTGTCTATAGTTTTCATCAGATTCCCTTGAAAGTTTCATAGAATTTTTGTACCATTATTAGGATTCTTCCTTTCGAATGTGGGTCTGATCTGTCAAATATCACAGGGAAAGGGGCCTTATGAAGATTCAATTAATAAATCCTCATAAACAATATAGGGTCTACAGTTTTCAACAAATTTTCTTCAATTTTAACAGAATTATTTTACCATCATAATTTCCTTTTGAAATTTGGTCAGATCCGTCGAGAAAAAAGAGAAAGGGGGCCTTGTTAAAATTTATTTAAAAAAAATTTGTTAATGCTGTAAAGGCCACAGATATCAGTTTATCTTCATACTCTTACAGAATGATTATACTTTTGTAAGGATTGTTCCCTAGAAATTGGGTCAGATCTATCAAGTAACAAGGCAGAAGGGGCTGTATGAAAATTTAATTAAAAAATCCCTTTTTATGCAATAAAGCCCACAGCCTTGATCAGATTTTGTTGAAACTTCCACAGAATGATTGTAAGGTCTCAATGATCATTCTTTTAGAAAATGATTCTGAATTGTCAAGAAACACAGGAAAAGGGGCCTTATGAAAATTTCATTTAAAAATTCTTGATATCAAGTCCAGAGCTTTCATCCCATTTTCCCCAAATTTCCACAGAAAGATTGTACAATAGTTAGGATTGTTGATGTTGACATTAGACCTGATCTATCAAGTATCACAGGAAAAGGAGCCTTATGAAAATTTCATTTTAAAATCCTTGAACCACAACAGAGTTCAGTTTTCATCGGGTTCTGATCAAACTTTTACAGATTGTTTGTACTATAATTAGGATTGTTTCACGTTAGACCTGATCCGTCAAGTATCACAGGAAAAGGAGCCGTATGAAAATTTAATTTTAAAATCCTTGTACCACAACAGAGTTCACAGTTTTCATCAGATTCTGATCAAACTTTCACAGATTGTTTGTACTATCATTAGGATTGTTTCTTTCCTAATTGGGACTGATGTGTTATCAGAGGTGAAGGTGCTGTATGAAAATTTTATTATAAAATCCTCATTAACACAACAATGTCCTCAGTCTTTATCAGATTCTCTCCAAACTTTAATAGAATGATTTTACCATCATTTGGATTGTTCCTTTGTAAATTTGGTCTGATCTGATTAGTTTCACAAGAATGAATGAATATTTTATCACAAAATAGTTGTTACCACAATAAAGGCCTCAGTCTTTATCATTTTCTTCAATTTGTTAGAATGATTGAACTATCATTAGGATTGTTCCATTGTAATTTTGGTCTGATTTTTCAAGTTTCAAGGGAAAAGGGGCCTTTACCCTTTTTATTTTACCCTTTTTTAGCTCACCTGAGCACAAAGTGCGAGGTGAGCTATTGTGATCGGTCGTTGTCCGTCGTCCGTCTGTCCATAATTTCTTTAAAAATCTTCTCCTCCTAAACCAGTCAGCCAATCAAGCTGATACTTTGCAGGGATGTTGCTTGGGTGAAGTTCTTCAAAAGTTGCTAAAAGAATTTAATTCCGTCAAAAACTCTGGTTGCAGTGGCATTAGAAAATGGGAATCTTTAGTAATTCTTTAAATATCTTTAAAAATCTTCTCCTCCTAAACCATTGGGCCAATCAAAGCTGAAACTTTGCAGGGATGTTCCTTGGGTGAAGGCTCCTCAAAAGTTGTTAAAAAAATTTAATTCCGTCTAAAACTCTTGTAACTGCAGCATATGAAAATGGGAAATTTTAGAAAATCTTTGTTGTCTTTTTTTTTCACAGACTACAAGGCCAAAGGCATTTACATTTTACATAGAATTTAATTATATGGTTCTCTACCAAGTTTTTAAATATTTAATCTCTGGGGTCAAAAATGGCCCTTGAGGTCCAAAGTTTGGAAAAATGCTTACTAGAGCAATTTCAAAAGACTTCTCCTCTTAAACTATATGGTCTAGGATACTCCTATTTGGTATGTAGCATAACTAGATAGTATTGTACTATATCACCAAAAGTTGTCTTCCTTGGGTCAAAAACGGCCCTCTACTAGGGGTCAAAAATTGGGAAAAACGCAAAATTTGAGTATGCTAAAAAAAAAATTCTTCATTTTAAGGAGGAGGGCATTTATATTTTGAGTGTAGCTTAGCCTGGCTGTTATCTATCAGTTTTGATTAAATTATGCCTGTAGGTTAATAAACACCCCTTCCCTGGGTGTCCAATGTTTGTAAAAATGCTCAAATATTCTTTTCCTCCCAATCTACAAAGTCTAAGGCATTCATATTTTGTATATAGCATATCCAGATGGTTCTCTACCATGTTAGCTAAAATCTTAGCCATGGGATAAAACATGGCACTGCCCCAGAGGTCAACAATTTTGGAAAACACCCAATTAGAGCAACATCAAAAGTCTTCTCCTTCTGAAATATAAGGTGATGGGCATACATATTTGGTATGTAGCATGACTAAATAATTTTTTACTATGTAACTGGAAAATATGCTCTTGGGATAAAAATGTCAAGGCTCCTGGGGTCGAAAATTGCGTGTATCGCTTTGAAAGAATTCTTCTTCTTAAATATAGGTTCTAGAGCATTTACATTAAAAACATAGGATAATATTATTGTTATCTACCATGTTTACCGGTATATTCCTTGGACAAACAAGGCATCCAAAGTTATGACAAATGCTCAATAAGAGCATGCTCAAATATCTTCCTGGTCCACTCCTCATGTATAAGTTGTAATGCATTCATATTTTGATTTATAGTGCATAGCCTTGCTGTTATCTATCAATTTTGATTAAATCATACTTCCGGGTTAAAAAACACCCCTTCCCTGGGTGTCCAAAGTTCGTAAAATGCTCAATTAGACCATGTTCAAAAGTCTTCTCCTCCCAATCTACAAAGTCTAAGGCATTCATATTTGATATATAGCATAACCAGATGGTTCTCTTCTATGTTAGCTGAAATCTTAGCCCTGGGATAAAACATAGCACTGCCCCAGAGGTCCAAAATTTTGGAAAACACCCAATTAGAGCAACTTCAAAAGTCTTATTGTACAAGAGGCCCATGAGGGCCTGAGACGCTCTACTGGTTATCAAGTTTTCCATTAAAGAAATCTGATATTTAAGGATGTTAATTGCTTTAAGAAGAATGCATTAAATGAAAATAACAAATTGAACTTTATCCCCATTATTATTTTGAGCAACAATCCTTAAGGCCCATTTTCCCATGTTTCGAGATGGATCCACTCCATTTCCAAAGGGAAGTTTCCTTTTGACCCTACAATCATCCTGTGAAATTTTCAATAGATTCTGATAATATTTATGGACTTAATCACATAAACAGGATTGTATTTCATTTCATTTCTGAAAGGAACTTTCCTTACGACCATTCAATAGTCCTGTGAAATTTCGAAGACAATCTGATGATAATTGTTAACTTCATCACATGAAACAAGAATGTTTTGAATGATAATCTGTAAGGCTCCCTTTCCTGTGTTTCCAATGCCACAATTATTCCTTGCATCTTTGAAGAGAATCTGATAAAAACTGTGGACTGTATTGTTAAGGAAGATATTTCAATCAAGTTTTCATAAAGCCACTTTTCCTGTGATACTTAATTGTTGGTTTAATCATTCTGTGAAAGTTTCAAGTGAATCTGATGAAATATGGGGACTTCATTGTGTTAACTAGAATAATAAAAAAAAATTCATATGGTCCCCTTTTCACATGATACTGGACGGATTGTACCCAGTTCTGAAAAGAACCATTTAAGTGATTGTACAATCATTCTGTGAAAGTGAATCCGTTGAAAACAAGGGATATCATTGTGTTAACAAGAATATTTAAGAAAATTTTTCATAAGGCCCCTTTTCATGTGATACTTGCCATATCAGATCCACTGTCAAAATCAACAACTGTAATGCTGATACAATCAATCTGTGTAATCTGTGGAATTTATTGTGTTAATGAGGATTTTATAGTGAAATTTTCATAGGGCCCCTTTTCCTGTGATACTTTACAGAACAAACCAAATTTCAAAAGGAACAATTCTGATGAAGGTACAATCATTCTTTAAAAGTTAAAGACAATCAATGAAAACAGTGGACTGAATTGTGTCAAGAATCTTTTGTAACTAAATTTTCATAAAGCCCCTTTTTCCGTGATACTTAATAAGACCCAATGATAGATAGTTTGAAAAAAAGTGTTAAGACTGATGACTTTATCATGATAATGACGTTTTTGCAATAAAATGTTCATAAGGCCCCTTTTTTGAAGAGACTGGGGACATTCTTGTGTTCATGAGGGTTTGGTAATGATTTTTCATAAAATCCCTTTTCCTGTGATACTAGACAGATCAGGCCTAATTTGGAAAGAAACAATCCTAATGATAATACAAACATTCTGTGAAAGTTTGAACAGAATCCAATGAAAACTATGGACTTTATTGTGGTACAAGGTTTTTTAGATTAAATTTCATAAGGCTCCTTTTCCTGTGATACTTGACATCTCAGATCTAATGTCAACACCAACAATCGTTTGTATTGTACAATCATTCTGTGAAAGTTTGAAGAAAATCCAATGAATACTCAGGACTTAATAACAAGGATTAAAGATGAAATTTTAAAAAAAAACCTTTTCCAAAGATTCCAGACAGATCAGGCCCAAGAAACAATCCTAATGATTGTACAAACGTTCTGTGAAATTTTGAACAGAATCCAATGAAAGCTGTTGACTTTATTGTGGTACAAGGATTTTCAAATTAAATTTCTTAAGGCTTCTTTTCCTGTGATACTTGACGGTTCAGGTCTAATATCAACATCAACATCATTATTATTGTACAATCATTCTGTGAATGTTTGAAGAAAGCTCTGGACATGGTAACAAGGAATTTCTAAATGAAATTTTCGTAAGGCCCTTTTTCCTGTGTTTCTTGACAGTTCAAACCCTGTTTTGAAAAAAATGATTGTTATGACATAACAATTATTCTGTGAAAGTTTCAACAAAATCTGATCAAAGCTGTTTGCTTCATTGCGTTAATAAGAATTTTTAATTAAATTTTGATACAGCCCCTTTCCCTTGTTACTTGATGGATCTGAACCAATTCAAAAGGGAACTATACTTACAAAAGTATAATTATTCTGTTTGAGTATGAAGACAATCCAATGAAAAGTGTAGACTTTAACCCATTCCCACACAATAGAATTTTAGACCAGTCCAAATTTGAAGAAGTTGCAGACGACAATTTAAAATTAATGGTATCTTTAAAATCTTTGTCTATTGGGGTAGAAAACATTGTGGATAAAGAAGAAATTGCTTTTTACAAGCAATTTCTTCATTTTCCACAATGTTTTCCAAAGCTTTCATATTGTGAGGCGTTTAAAAGCGTCATTGAGTGGGAATGAGTTAAAGCATTAAGATTTTTCTAATCAAATTTTCATAAGGCCTCTTTTCCTATGTTTCTCGATTAATCAAATCAAATTTGAAAGGAACAATCCTTATGATTGTACAATTATTCTGTGAAAGTTTGAAGTCAATCAGGTGAAATCTGGGGTCATGATGTGCTAAGTACATTATTCATTAAATTTTCATAAGGCCCCTTTTCCCATGATACTTGATGGATGAAACTCTCTTCCAAAAGGAACAATCCATTAAATGGTATAATCATTCTGTGAATGTTTGAAGAGAATTTGTTGAAAACAGTGGACTCTAGTGTGTTAAAGAGGATTTTTAATGGATTTTTTAATTAAATTTTCATAAGGCCCCTTTTCCTGAGTTTCTTGACAGATCATACCCAATTTCTAAAGGAACTATCCTTATGATGGTACAATCATTCTGCGAAAGTTTGAAGAGAATCTGATGAAAATGTTGACTCTAGAGTGTCAACGAGGATTTTTTAATTAAATTTTAATTAGGCCCCTTTTCCTGAGTTTCTTGACAGATCATACCCAATTTTGAAAGGAACGATCCTTATGATGGTACAATCATTCTGCGAAAGTTTGAAGAGAATCTGATAAAAATGTTGACTCTAGAGTTTCAACGAGGATTTTTTAATTAAATTTTAATTAGGCCCCCTTTCCCGTGTTTCTTGACAGATCATACCCAATTTTGAAAGGAACGATCCTTATGATGTTGTACAATCATTCTGAGAAAGTTTGAAGGGAATCTGATGAAAACTGTGGACTAGAGTGTTAACAAGGAAAAACCAGACGGACGCCAGACAGGAAAAAGCAATCAAAATAGCTCTAGTGGCCTTCAGCCAGTTAAGCTAAACATTATTTAAATATTCTAGCTAAAGCAATGATGTCCCTAGATTTCACTGGATTCACTTCAAACTTTCACAGAATTATTGTACAATCATAAGGATTGTTCTTATCAGAATTTGGTACAAACCGTCAAGTATCATGTAAAAAGGGGACCTATGAAAATTTTGTTTAGATATTCTTGTTAACATAATATAGCCCCAATATTTCATTGGATTCATTTTAAACTTTCAAAGAAGGATTAAACCATCTTTAGGATGGTTCTTTTTGAAATTGGATCTAAAAAATCAAGAACCATGGGAAAAGGGACCTTATGGAGATTCTATTACAAAATAAAATCCATAGTTTTCCACCATTCTATTCAAACTTTCACAGAGTGATTGTATAATCCTAAGAATTGGGCAAGGTCAATAAAGTATCACAGGAAAAAGGGGTTATGAGAACTTGATTGAAATATCTTTGTTAACACAAAGTCAACAGTTTTTATCTGTTCTCTTCAAAGATGCACCCGCCGTTGTAGAACAGTCTGAAGCACACCAGACTCCCAATCTTCAACCATTGGATGTCATGGGTTCGATCCCTGGCGAAGGCATTTATCCTTTTCAAAATGTGTCTCTCACCAATGGATGGATAATTGTAAACCTAAGTGGGATAGCAGCTGGAGGCTAGGAAAGGGTGTAGTGGTAGTACTAGTGTGAGAAATAACAGGAATCCATTGTTACATGCTCCAGCTGCCTCAATATGACTGAAATACTGTTAAAAGTGGCGTTAAACCCCATTCAGTCAATCAATCTATGAAGTAGAGGGCGGTATATTGGTTTTAACATGTCAGTCCATCTGTTTCCATGCTCTAACTCAAGCACCAATAGACATACAACCTTGAAACTTCATACAATTGACCCAAGAAAGTGCCTTATTGTTTTGGGGTCACATAGGTCAAAGGTCAAGGTCACATTTGAAATTTGGTAGAAAGCTGTTTCCCTGCTCTAACACAAGCCATTGACCTATACCCTTGAAACTGTATACACATGTTGTCCATGACCAAGGGAGGTGCCCTATCCCTTTTAGGTCATGCAAGTCAAAGGTCAATGTCACAACTGAACTGGTTGAAAACCATTTCTATGCTCCAACTTGTGAGCCATTTGACCTAGGACCTTATTACTTTACACACATTGTCCATAATTGAACTTTTTGGGTAATGTAGGTCAAGGGTCAACTGCTACTTTGGTGACAAAGCACTGGTGGGGGGATGAGTCCGCTTTGCAACAATTCTAGTTTCAATTCTCCACTAGCCTGAATGTGCTGATTAAGTAAATAGTGTTTTCAGGAATTCAATACAAATTTATTCATCTTTGCAAAATTTCGCAAATAAATCTAGTCTCTGAAATCTTTGAAACAGCTCTAGTGAAGAATTTCAAACATTCCATTGTTTAACCCTTTCCCGTTTTAAGCTCACCTGAACACAAAGTATTCAAGGTGAACTTTTGTGATCTAGCTGTGTCTGTTGTCTGTCATAAGCATCTTGTGTGCACGCTAGAGACCATAATTTTTTCACAAATGTCTTGAAACTTGATTGGGTCGTTGGTGTCCATGAAACCTCGAACAACTTCAATATTGGTTCACATGAGGTCTAAAACTAGGTCACATCTTAGGAAAACCTCTTGTGCACTTTAGAGATCACATTTTTGCTTTAAAAGTCTTGAAGTTCGGTCAGAATGTTTGTAATGTATCTTGGTCAAGTTTGATATTTGGTCACATGGGGTTAAAAACTTAAAATAGGTCAGTAGGTCAAATCTTAGATATCATATTGTGTTCAGTCTAGATGACTCTTTTTTGCCTCAAATAATTTGGTATTTGCTCAGAATGTTTGTCTCCATGATATCTGACTTGACATTTCTTTCAGAATGTTTGTCTTCCTCTTTAAAAGTTCAATATTGGGTCACATGAGATAAACTATAGGCACTTGAGTACCTGTATCGCACAACTCGCCTGATTGTACTGATTAAGAAAATGGTGTTTTCAGGAATCATATTCACCATGTGTGGCAAATGAATCTTGTCAATAACATCTTTAATATTTCCTTCCTCTTTAATATAACCTTTCATTGATTCACAAAAGTTTACCAATTTCAGATTGAAAAGGTATGCAACGATCACAAAAGCTTTGTGCTAAGGTGAGCTAAAAAAATTAACTGGCTACCATGTATTGACATAGGCCACTATCTTCAACGCCATATTTTCAAGGAATCACAATTAATTGATGGAATCTGAAAAAGGTCCCCAAAGGATCATTCCAGTTAAATTTGGTTGAAATCTATCAACTGGTTTCTGAGATTAAAAGATAAAAGATATTTTCACCATATATGGGAATTAGCCCTGCCCATATAAGCAATGTTTATCATTCAACTAAAATTCTTTGAAGGAAAATGATAAAGGGTGACCCAATGATCATTTCTGTGAAATTTGGTTGAAGTCTGTTTAGAACTGTCTGCAAAGACGATTATAAAAGTAAAAGTTTACAGACAGACTGGTGCACGACGGACACAACTCCATGACAATAGCAGCCAGAATGTTTGTCTGCATTATATCTTGGTCAAGTTTCTAGCATACATATCACGAAACAAGATAAGAATGACTCTATGGTATTAATTTCTGAAACAAGGTCTGGTTTTAGCAAAATAAGGTCACTTGTGCTGTTCAACATCTTCAGTCATCATCTCAGGTAAGGACTTTAGGGCCAATTGCCCTTGTTTTGGTTTCCAATGGAATAGTCCCATTTACAATGAAAGACAACGTTATGATGAGATAAAGAACCTTACCAAGTTTTCCCAGATATTAAGCCAAAATTGTTGTCCCTAGAGTGTTTACAAAGAAATTGTCATTAGGGCCCCTCTCCCTTTCCAAATTTTGCCTAATCAAGGTAAGAGTTTGGCAAGTTAGAGGAAGATTTTATCAAAAATGTGTTCACTATCCCTTTCCTGCACAAATGATTTTACGTCACTGTGATTTCATACTTGAGAAAACATTGCAGAAAAAAAGAGAAATTGCTTGTACCAGGAAATTTCTCCTTTTCTCACGATATATTCTACGCCATAGGATGGTTCCATTCCAAGTTGCAATTATTTTCATTGTTGTCCTTAACCCTCTTTAACTCTCTCAATTCGGACCAGTTTAAAACTTAAGAAAAACGAGAAAGGGCTATAGAGTGAAAACAAAATGTTGACTGATGACAAAGGGGCATAAAAAACTGTGAAAGTTTGGGGTTGGGTAAACACATATTTGTATAACTTTATAACAAACAAGCATGTAACAAAAAATATATATGTCTATAATTTGTCCCAGTTTGACATAACTCTATTACATAACATTTCTGCATTATGATTCGTCAGCTGTCTAGTGGCTACAATGACTGGACGAGGATTTCTTGTGGACATCTCAATCTCCATCAAACACATTAATTCAATAAGTTTCTGTTGACACTGTTGTAAGCCCTGAAACAGACATATTAACCCATTGTAATGCAACAACAAGAGCACCGCCTACGGGTGCCTATGCTCGGCTGTTGGGTGCTGGATAGTGAACAAAATGCATCTAGAGTTATCCCCCTTGATAGTATAGGTTGCTCTTTTGATAGTGAACAAGTGTGCCAAGTTTCAAATGAATGCATTTAGTAAAACCAGAGATATCACAAAATGTCAAAGTTTTCGCACAATGAAAAGAACGACAACTATGACGACACCAAGACTATAGCAATACCTCAGGTTTTCTAAAACAAGAGGCCCAGTGGGCCTTAACGGTCACCTGAGTAAAAGAGCATCAAGACAAGTGATTTAGGGTTTATTAGAAAAAGATTTTTTAAGAAGTACAAAAATTTACCCTTTTCTGCCCCCCGACTGGGGCCCCTTTCACCCCAAGCCCCCCAACCTCTTTTCACAAACTGGAATTGGCATCCCCCCAATGATGCTTCCGACCAAGTTTTGTTGAAATCCCCTCAGTAGTTCTTGAGAAGAAGATGAAATATTTAAAAGTTACCAAAAATGACCCCCTTTTGGTCCCCATTTTAGGCCCCCCTGACCTCCAGCCTTTAAATTTTCACAAATCTGTATAATCAGTACCCAATGATGCTTTTCACCAAGTTAGTTTGAAATTGGCTTAGTGCTTCATCAGAAGAAGATGAAAATGTGAATTTTTAACATGATGAACTTTGACCTCTGGGTGTGGCCCCAAACATGACCCCAGGGACATGAATTTCACAATTTATAATATACCTGTCCTAGTTGTCATGCACACAGAATATTTAAGCTCTGGCATTAACGGTTTATTAGAAGAAGATTTTTAAAGAAGTACCAAAATACCCCTTTTTGCCCCCTATTTGGGCCCCTTTGACCCCCAGAACCCCTATTTTCAAAAACTTGAATTGGCATCCCCCAATGATGCTTTCTACCAAGTTTGGTTGAAATCCCCCAGTAGTTCTTGAGAAGAAGATGAAATATTTAAAAGTTACCAAAAATTACCCCCTTTTGGTCCCCATTTTAGGGCCCCCTGACCCCCAAGCCTTTTAATTTTCACAAATCCGAATAACTATTACCAAATGATGCTTTTCACCAAGTTTGTTTGAAATTGGCTTTGTACTTCATCAGAAGAGATGAAAGTGTGAATTTTTTAACATGATTAACTTTGACCTCTTGGTGTGGCCCCATACATGACCCCAGGGGCATGAATTTCACAATTTATAATATACCTGTCCTAGTTGTCATGCACACAAAATATTTAAGCTCTGGCATTAACGGTTTATTAGAAGAAGATTTTTAAAGAAGTACCAAAAATTACCCCTTTTTGCCCCCTATTTGGGCCCCTATGACCCCCAGAACCCCTATTTTCACAAACTTGAATTGGCATCCCCCCATGATGCTTTCTACCAAGTTTGGTTGAAATCCGCCCAGTAGTTCTTGAGAAGAAGATGAAAATGTTTAAAAGTTAACGGACGACGCACTACGGACGATGCACGACGACGGACAAACGATGATTGCAATAGGTCACCATGACCATTCGGTCAGGTGACCTAAAAATAGCCGAGATAAAAATCATACTGGTGAAGATTGAAAGTGACCTGACCCTTTCCAGTTTTTCAAAACTTTAGACCTGTCCAATTTCTGAGGTTTTGTAGAAGAAAATTTAGAGTGGATTGAATTTAAAAAATAACTTTTAACCCTTTCCTGGATAAATACGGGTTTTTACGTCACTGTGATTTTATACTTGAGAAAACATTGTGGAAAAAGGAGAAATTGCTTATAATAAGCAATTTCTCCTTTTCCCATAGTGTTTTCTACCACATAGGATGGTTTTGTTTGGAATTGCATTCAATTTTCATTGTCGTCTGCATCCTCTTTCAATTTGGACCAGTCTAAAATTTCAAAAACCAGGAAAGGGTTAAGTAGGGTATAAAATATTGTAGAAAAAGAAGAAATTGCTTTTTACAAACAATTTTTTTCTTTTCCTACAATGTTTTCTCCATCATAAAATCACAGGAACGTAAAAACCTGGGATTGAAATGGAGAGGGCATTAAATCAGTGGGACTTAATTTCTTTCCATCAATTTCTTCTGTCCCTGCAATATTTTCACTAGGTTTTTTTAGTATACAAAAGGGTAAATAAACCAGTTCTTACACCATCACGCTTTTTTACCACGACCCCCACAAGTAAAATTGTTTCGTAAAACATCATGAAAAATAAAGAAAATTGCTTGTAACAAGCAATTTCTTCTTTCCAACCTGAAAAGATATAAATTTTTAAAAAATTGTTTACTTTTGTAGCATGTTTGAATTTGGACCAGAATGAAATTTAGTCATCTGGAAATGTGTTATAAGGGTTACTATTTTCCTGTTGAATGAAATAAGGTACATGTAGTATAGATCAAATTGCTTGTCAAGGTTGCAATGTAAGATAATGTTAAGTGTCTACGAAATGTGTACAAACTTTTTTCTTAACCCTTTCCCATTCAAATACGGGATTTTACGATCCTGTGATTTTATACTCGAGAAAACATTGAGGAAAAAGAAGAAATTGCTTGTAACAAGCAATTTCTCCTTTTTCCACAATATTTTCTACCACATAAGATGGTTTCATTTCAAATGGCATCCAGTTTTCATTGTTGTCTGCAGCCTCTTTCAATTTGGACTAGTCTAAAATTTCCAAAAACAGTAGAGGGTTAATAGTAATAAAAGTGAGAAATGTGAGAAACGGTTTTAACAGGCACACACAAAAAAGGGATTAATCCCATCTTAAAGTGTTGCAACAAATATTTTGGAAAGAGATTGTTAACCCATTCCTACACTATACCACTTATTTAAGCCTACAAGAAAAAATCTTTGAAAATTATTGTGAACAATGAAGAAATTGCTTGTGACAAGCAATTTCTTCAATGCCCACTATGACTTGTGTTCTACCCTAAAAGGCAAAGATTTTTCTAAGTTTCACTGACTTGAAAATAACACCCTAGATAGATGACCTTGACCTTATCAGTTGACTGAAGTTGATATCCACAGATGTATGATGTGATATCTTGCATAGAATTTTAAATACCTATTTGAACAGTGTTTATTTCATACCATGTTTTTCTACTCCTTACCAAATGGAGTCGGCCTATCCTAGTACCAAACATTTGCTATTTTCTGTCCTTGCATATGCTGTTTAGTCTATTTTATTCCTAGGTGAGGTTACTAGGTTGGAAACACAGAAAACCTTTTATACAGTCAACTCAGGTCATCTTGGAAAGTTGTTGTAGACATAAACACTATGGGCAACTAGCTTTGAGTTAGAATTAGCATTACTGTGGTAGTCAGATTTCACTTAGTTGGGAAAGTGTATAAATCTGTTTGCAGGTTATATAGCATAACAAACAACAGTGTGACCATTTTTTGGGGTTGGTACCCTTTTTACTTGCTGTATGGTCAATTTTTTATGGTCATAATCAAGAATTTTGGTTGCCTGTGCTGAGGCAGTATATAAACACCTATTGATTAGTGGAAAGTTCTATTTGAAAACACAGGAAAAGGGGCCTCAGTGACTATTTCTTTGTTTACACTCTGGCCTTCCGCTAGTAGAGCTAAAAACATGAAACCTAATTTCTTACTTGAATATGAAACATCTAGGCCAAAAGGGTTAGGAGATTGTTAAAGGTTTGCTCCAATATGTCAATGAATAATCTGTGATCGAATTAAAGATTGAGAAAATCTAAAGTGTTGTCTTTTCGCTGCCATTACAACCAGACCATTTCATTAGTTCAAATTTGAAAAACAATTCTTTGAAGTATTTCAAAGAGCTTGGACAAAGAATCATTTCTGTGAAATTTAATTTAAAAACTGTTTCAAATGGTACATCTACATAATGGAAAACAACTGTGCCAAGTTAACCCTTATCATGCTGAAAAATAATATTTTCAGAATTGTATTAAAATCAAAGGACTGCAAGCACTGGTATTTCTTGTTTTTGATTGTCGGTACTTTTTGTAGGTTTAAAGAGGAGAGATATGAGGTGTGGACTAAGATCAGACTGCACTTATTCAGAATGACAATGGTTAAATTGAAATTGATCTTTAAGTATGATAGAAATGGTGAAGACAAATTCAGATTAACCAATACACTAAGACACTAATGCACATAGTGACAAAGTGTCATAGTGACAACTATGTCTAGCTCACTACATGCATGCTCGATGAAAATGAGTGTCAAATAGGAAAGAACATAGTGGGAAAGGAGAAATTTCTAGTGACAAGCAATTTCTCCTTTTCCTACTAACATTTTCCACAACTTTTTTCTTGGGCACATGAAAATGCCACATAGTGCAGTTAAGGGATTTAATCCGTTAGTGCAGATTTTCTTTTTTACGTTGTGGACAGACAGAGGACATTGAATATGATGAATCACATTTGCTCTCCCAGAGAACTTTGTGCTTAGGTGGGCTAATAAAATCCTTATAGCTTAGAAATTTTGCAAAAAAAAGACATTCCTTGTTGCAAGTATTGTCCTTTTCCCAAAATATAAAGGTATTTTTTGTCACAGAATTATGTTCAAATTTAAACAAGATCTGTTTGTGAAACACCATGTCCCCCTTTCCCCCTTACAGCCTTTTTTAGGAGATGTGACCTAGATAAGTGCATCTTACCTTGACCAATGCCCAAAATTTTACAACCAACTGGAGCCATGAAAGGACCTATGTCCAAAATATGAGCTATCTATTTTTAAAAGTGTCTGAAAAACAGCAAAATGTTAACTTTTTTTCATTTGACCTTGATGAAAATAATACTGACCTTGATGAGAGACAACCAACTGATGCCTATCAATGTTTGAAATATGAGCCATGTAAGGTGTTCGAATAGCAACAAAATGGAAAGTTTTAGCGCTAAATTTACTGCTCATAATCGTATAGATATTGGTAAAATTATATGTCCCTCATCTTATCAATGCGGGGTATAAAAACGACTATAAGCTTGCCAAGACCCAAAGATGACCTGGTGTTTTTCTGACCTCTTATAGAGCAGAATTTTGCAATACTGGTGGCACTATATTTTGAAGACTTAACAATTTTTTCTAATTTATGTTAAGTTAAAACAAATCTATATGAATTAAAGTTTCCTACTTCTTATCAATGTTAAGTGAAATCTGCCCACTTATTCTAATATTCAATAATTTATACCTCTTTTAAAACTTCTTTGATCTCTGGTTCTCGTGAAACTCTTTTCTTCATTTCCTGAATTATAGATAATAATTGCAAGTTCAGTTGAAATAGAACCACCTGTAAATACATCAGTGTTACACACACAGATGCCTTCCCCCCATAATACCTTTTAACCCATTCCCACACATTTCAAGCCTTTTATGCTCATCAAGAAAAGAATTTTACGAAACTATTGTAGAAAATAAAGAAATTGCTGGTTACAAGCAAATTCTTCATTATCCACGATGTTTTCAACAAGGAAAAACTGTCATCATTTTTAAATTTGGACCAGTCTAAAACTTATAATGGGACATAATTTATCCTAAGTAAATGATGTAAAGTGTATATCATAAACTAAACTGATTGGTCTGTTTTGACATTTGACTTCATTTGTGACCTCTCGACATGATCAGTTTTGTCATTCGACTTTTTATCCGATTCACTGACCTTGAGCATAAGAATACAGGCAATTTGTATGACTTGCACTCAACTTCCAATTGAAGGATCACAACTATTAATCAAAAAAATATATAGACCAAACAAATCATACACTTAGACTGGAAATGAGCTTTGAACTCTGACATTGGCCAATATTTATGTGAAGTTTTATTTGTTGGTTTGGAGACCTAAACATTGTAACTACATCTTATTCAAACTGTAGTTACAACTATTAGGACGCAAACCAATCATTTTCCTTTTTCATAACATGTTACTGGCCATAAATTATGTAAAATAATGCCATGTTATATCTAAGTGGAACTTCTTGTCAGAGCTCAGTTGGTGGGGCCAGCAAGCTGTTAACCCTTTCCTGTTTTTTCAAAATTTTAGACTTGTCCAAATTCAAAGAAGTTGTAGACGACAATTAAAAGTGAGTGCAGTTGAAAAAGTAACCAATCTACAGGGTAGAAAATATTGTGGGAAAAGAAGAAATTGCTTGCTTACAAGCAATTTCTTCTTTTCCCACAATGTTTTTTCTTCAAGTATAAAATCACAGGGGCGTAAAAACCAGGGATTGTACAGGAAAGGGTTAAGTTGAAATGTGTCACAGAAATGTATGCCCCAGCAAATACAGCCTTTAATCCACTTGAATGACAGAATATTTAATTTTAAGTGACTTACTAGGCCAACTATAAAATGACACCTTAAAATGGTCCTTGTACAGATTTTCATGAAAATTTGATATAGGAAATTATCTGCTTTTCTAAAAGTTATTAATGTAATTTTCAGGATAAATATTCTTTGTTCACATTAAATGGACTAGATTTACTTAAAATTCAATTATATGTGAATCATTTTCAGTGCCCTACTTTGAAACATTGGAATTTATCGGTTGATGTTGTTTGTATTTGGGTGATATTGTTATCAAATGTGTTGCTAGCAGAAGCTTATGACGGTATTGAAAGTACAAATAAGGCGCTTTTCAGTGCAGACAGAAAACGTATTTAGCCGATGAATTTCGGTTCAATTCGGGTTGTACTTAGCTGACTTTTTTTGCATCTCGTAATGCCTAATTTATGTGATCCTTTTATTTCTTTATTTAAAGATATGAACAGTTATGTTCATTACAGTCTTACAAGAGTCTGAAAGCATTACAGTTAGAAATTTGAAAAAAGACAGCCAAAACTTTCCTTTCATAATCTATGCAAAAGCTGCTTTAACTAGCGAAACTGCCACACAGAAAATATTGTAATATCACTTTTAACCTTGTCTCTGACTTTGAGTCAGACAACAGACATATTCGAATGATTAGGATTTAACCCTTTCCCGTTTTTCAAAATTTTAGACCAGTCCAATTTGAAAGGAGTTGCAGACAACAATCGAAAGTGGGTGCAATTTGAAATGTAACAAACCTACAGGTTAGAAAATATTGTGGGAAAAGAAGAAATTGCTTTTCCCACAATATTTTCTCAAGTATAAATTCACGGGGACGTGAAAACAAGGGATTGTACAGTAAAGGGTTATTTTTGAAAAAAAAAAAGACAATTTTGTGCCAAATTATTTTGTGATCCATCAATAAATGTACTATACTTGCTCAGGACAGTCATTTTTTTTCTCTTGCCCTTCAGCTTTTACCTTGATCTTGGACATATCCAAACAAACTTTTAGTATGATACTAGTGCTCCTAAAGGGGAACAGATTTCCTAATCTATTTTGCAAAGCATTCATAAGTGTAGAATGTTTGCTCCCACCACTGATGATTGGGCTAATTTTGTTGCTTGACCTTCAGCCATGACAGATCTTTCTACATGACTTTTTGCATGGCACAAGTATTTTTGAAGGGAAACAACTGTGCCAATTCATTTTGAAATTCATCCATAACTGAAGAAGATAACATCTAGACAGAAATAATAGTACTTACATATAGTCACGACATACTCATGGACATATGCACAAGACACAATGCCAAGGCAATAGATCTTGCTAAAACATTATCAAGAAGTTATTGAAAGCGCACACTTTTGTTTTGATAACAGTCTTCAAAAAAAATTCTGCTAGAAAACTGAACCTTTTATTTTTAAATAAAATCCTCCACATAAGACACCCTAGATTTCAAAAGAGAAATTTTAAATGAATTCTTACCTGTGCTTCTTGTGGTGAAAAGCCAATCATTTCGGTGAGAACCTTGAAATACAAAAAGTTCTGTAAATATGAAACATTCCTTGTTGTTCTTTAAAAATCACTTTTATTATCTATATTATTTAACCCTTTCCCGTTTTCATAAATTTTAGACTAGTCCAAATTCAAAGAGGTTGCAGACAACAATGAAAACTGGATGCCATTTGAAAAGAAACTATCCTATGTGGTAGAAAATATTGTGGGAAAAGGAGAAATTGCTTGTTACAATCAATTTCTTCTTTTTCCACAATGTTTTTTTTAGTGTAAAATCACAGGAGCGTAAAATCCCGTATTTGAACGGGAAAGGGTTAAATTACATTTGTATAATGCTTCATTGTTTTTAGATGTTTACACTGAGTTTCTTAACCCATTCCAACACAGTGGAATTTTAGACCGGTCCAAATTCAAAGGAGCTGCAGACAACAATTTCAAGTTGATGGAATTTTAAATTTTTTCATCTTTTTGGATAGAAAACATTGTGGATAATGAAGAAATTGCTTGATCCAAGCAATTTCTTCATTTTCCACAATGTTTTCCAAAGCTTTTTCCTTGAGGGGTGTAAAAAGGATGGATTGAGTGGGAATGGGTTAAGGGTTGTAAAAAAGCAAAGTTGTATGGGAATGGCTTCAGAGTTCTTAATAACTTTTATAGCTCTGATAAAAGTAACTTTAAGCATTATCTTTAGAAGACAATAACAATTCTTGCCTTTTATGCCACTGATCTAACCTGTATGTAACACCACATAGGAATGCCAATCCAGCTGCTCTGGCTAAATCAGTAAAAGTATTACAAAGATTAATATTGATTACCTGTGTACTTAAATCTACATCCACAGCCTGGGTACCATCATTAATCTTACAAGACAGAGTCCATTTGTTGTTCTGGGAAGACAGTTTACCAGTTAATGTTGATATATATGCCTGAAACAAACAACCAATATTATAAAGATGAACAATGATCTTATTTCATTATATGGCACTTACTGTACCTTTATCATCAAATAGAATAGAAGTGTTAACCCTTGTCATGCTGAATATAATCCTGTTTAAAAATATACTAAAATCAAAGTACTGAAATCTCCGGAAGAACTAATTGCAGGTCAGTATTTCTTTTAAAACTGGTTTTATAAACAATTCCTCTTTGAAAGGTGCAAGGGGTGTAGACTAAGATCAGATTGCACATATGTGCAGGCTGATCTTTGTCTTTACCTCCTGCCCAAACAGGAATATACTGGGCTCAGCATGACAATGGTTAATTTCAGACAAGGATGCCAAAAAGATAACATATCTTTTTTTAATCTATTTTACAAAGAGACAAACCATTGACAGTTAACTCAAAGTCAGTTTTGTCATTTGATTTTAAGCTAAATATCTAGGAGAAGATAGGTCCAAAGTTTATATAGAGTACATCCACTAATGTAGAAGATATGCTCTGTACAAAGTCAATTTATCGTTTGAAATTTTACTGTGACCTTGGTTCTTGATCAATTACGAGAAACATTCGGCAGAGTAATTTTAATCTTTAAGCTACATCCATCTTGAATAAACTTAAAAAAATTATATCAAAATTATCTCTGCCATCTGAAATTACTTTCCTCTAGAACTAAAAATCATTGTTCATTACCAAACTTTATGTTATACTTTTAAATATGAAAGAAGATGCATATCAAAAATCCAAGAGTATGTGGTCTAGTAGAAGGCCATTGGATCTGAGGATCCAGAGTTACTATCATGTAGATTGTGGGAATTTTTTTTAGCCAAAAACTAGCTGCAAGTTGCTCATGTGGATCGTGGGATTTTTTTTTTAGCCAAAAACTAGCTGCAAGTTGCTCCTCTCCACCCTTGTCTATGAATGGGTACCTATGAGGTTTGTAAGCTAATGTGCTAAGTGATATGTTTACAGCCTACTTGCAATGCAAAGATCAGGGTTGAAGTGTAAAGTGGGTTAACCTTTTCCTGTACAAACACTGGATTTTACGTCTCTATGATTTTATACTTGAGAAAACATTGTGGGAATTGGAGAAATCGCTTGTAGCAAGCAATTTCTCCTTTTCCCACAATGTTTTCTACCACATAGGATTGTTTGCTTTCAAATTGCGTCCAATTTTTGTTGTCGTCTGCAACCTCTTTCAATTTGGACCAGAATAAAATTTAAAAAAACAGGAAACGGTTAAAAAGTTTAGTGTAGAAGCAGACTATAAACCTACTTTAACTTTAACCCTTGTTCTGCTGAATATTTATCCTCTTTTCACTATATCCTAAAACTTTGACATATAAGATCAAAATTGTGGTCCAAGATTTTTCTCAAGTCAACAATAACAAGCAGGTAGTGTAGACTGCACATCTGTGCAGGTTGATCTTTGTCTACACTTGCTAAAGCCATTGTCAAAGTAGGAATATTCCAGCATCAGCATGACAAGTGTTAATTGTAAAATCCACACCCAAAAGGATATAAATACACTGCAACTCCTCTATAACGCTACCCGGCACAGCGCTGACTCCATTATAACGTGGGCTCTCAAAATTTGGGAGGGGGGGCATTTTGGGTTGCAGATGCTAAGATACGACGTTAATGCTGATTTGGCCGCGATTTTTTTTCCCGTCCTCGGCCCGCTCAAAGAAAAAGGGTTGCAAATAAAATTCGATAATAACTCGAAGCCAGGTAAGTTTTAAAACCTTACGTGGACTGTCCTGGCCATTAATGCATTAGTTCAGAGGTAATTGCTTTGTTTGATTGATGACACGAGTAGTGTTTCAATTTACAAAATCGGTTTGATTGTTTGGTCTTAGAGTTTGACATTGAGATGATCAATGCCTTAGGTCATTGATATCTTTTAAATCAATAGAGAATAGGCAACAAACCTTGAAGATGGTGCAATTAAAATATCACACTGTTTCTCTCTCAGCATTTTAACTTTCTTCAGTCCACAGTAGGACGTGTTCTTAAAGTAATGCACGACCGTGAAATTAGACAAATTGACTTGAGCCTACTTTTTATTTCACTTCATAGTTTGCTGGTATCTGGAGCTCGTAGAGGATAGTGGCTTCAAGATAAAAACACAACAAAGTGCTTTGAAAACAATCAGTCATAGTTGCGACATTTTCGCTAAATACAGAAAATAGGTGAATTTTAATTGTAAATGTCACAATATCGGAAGATTCTCATCCGAAATGGGATAGATAATATAAGTAGATTAAAATAAACTAGAGCTGTCGCCCTCAAGGGCTGACGAGAATACCCCCCACACCGCTAAAAAGGCTTTTCTATGAAGGAGTGGAATTTGAAGCTGTTTAATCACATGCATGTCATGGTGGATGAACATTGCCAACCCTCCACCTCTTTCTGATTTTGTGTTTGTTGCTAGAGTTGACTGATTAGGAAAGGTTGGTCAATATGAGCCTATGTTAAAGAAAACTATGTGAGGAGATGATGACACAAAATTATATCCACGAAAAGTCAATATGAGCCTATGTTAGATTTTTGACTCCCGGGGGGCGGGGTCAAATTTGACCTCAGGAAATAAACCATTCGATATTTTGTAAAGGTCAACAAGATGATGTTACTTACCAAATTTGGTAACTCCCCTTATGGTTACTGAGTTTTGCAATTTTAAATTTTGACTACTCCCCCCCCCCATTAAAAAGTTCAAAATGGCATAACTCTGAAACTAACGACTAGATCAAGATGAAAATTGCAGGTGCACAACTTCATATGATAGGAAACAACCTGATAAATTTCAGCAAAATTGGTCAAAAAATGTGGGAGGAGAAGAGGACACAAAATTATGTCCACAGACAGACGGACGGACAGACAGACGGACGGACGGACAACCTGATTCCAGTATACCCCCCCATAGCTTCGTTGTGGGGGGTATAAATACCGTTATTTTTCCACATTTCTTTCAATAATCAGAAAATTTAATGCCATTCTGTATGATCAAACACACAGCAAAAAGCTCATCGGCAAATTTGAAGTAAAGATTTTTCAGGTACAGTTTATTTTATTCTGAGGGAGGAAAGGTGATCAAAGGCGCCACCACCAGATGTTCAGCTATTTTTGGGAGAGTTTCCGGAGTTGACACGTGCCAGACGCATACCCCGTGAGATTTCTTGCTGACCAATTTTTTTACTCTTGTCGGTATGAAACCAGTCATCCTGCCGTCTCGGATATTTTTCGATTATTATGACCTTCATTTTTACGATTAAAAGTTAGCCGCTACAAAGTTTAATCCTGTTTTGTATACATGCAACTGGTCGGTTTAAATTCCCGATTCGTAAATGACTTGGTTCAGAAAGAGTTCTTTGTCGATTTATTGTTACCGTATTTTTAACAATCGTAAAGAAATTAGACCAAGTCCATTACCGTGAAGGAGGTTCGAAGGTCGATTCATGCAAAATTTTCTCAATGCTTTAGTAACCCCAGGTGTTCAACAACTCGTTGGTCTCTTAGGAGACGTAGATACTTAGATTTTATCCCTTTGTCTAAGGATGGAAATATTTACGTCCGTGTAAAACTAAATTCAATTAGATTAATGCTGACGACTATCATAATAATAAAACATGTCTCGGTTGAAAGTTCTAGCTTCTTAATATTTGGAGAAAGAGAACCACAATTTGTAGACCTGTAGAAATTTCCTGATCATTCAATCCTGATAGACAAGGAAGGTAAGGCTAGAATTTAATTCTCCGCACGCTGAATTTCGTCGGTTTTTGCTAGAATCTCGTAACTACAGTTGTTGTTTTTCATTTCCTGACTAGTAACTTGTATAGAATTAAACTAGTTACAGGAATTTTATCACGAATTATCCGGTGTTTAGTTCTGATTCCGACGGTTGAAAATTTCAGTTACGGCGGAGGGGGGGGGGGGAGCGTTATAGCATAATAACTCCACTTCTTCCGCTGTTTCATTTCTTGGACCCCATCAACAGCCTTATAGTGGAGCTGCAGTGTACATGGTGAACTTTCTCTCTGCAATCCTTCTATTGTCTTTTTTTGTATAGGCTGCCAATAATTAAGATTGGCATTAAAATTAACAGATAAAATTTAGAAATTTTTACCTTTACAATATGATAGGTTGGTGACTCCTGTAATGGGCTGTCCATGATCTTGGATAAGTATAAAAGTATTCTACTTTTTCTACTTGACCAAGTATGACAACTGATATTTATTATTTACCAATTGCAGCTGTCAATCAATTAACCCGTCGACCAATGAAATAATTCATTTAGACCAGAAATGAGTTGACATTGGCATTGTTGTTAACCTTTTGTTGGTTTGGTGACTTAAACGTCGTAATTACAGATTATTCAAGCTGAAGTTACAAAATTTAGGTCGCCAACCAACTATTTTACTTTTGTCCCATGCTACTGGCCATGAAGTTTGCAAAATAACAACGTTAAAAATCTAAGCAGGACTTCCTGTCTGAATCGATAAGTGTGGCAAAATGAGTAAGTAGGCAGGGCCAGTTATTGGTCAATTATAGTAGGTCCCCTCTAGTGGGCTGTCCATTGCCATGGATATGTAAGTAATGGAATATTATCTTTTGATAAACAGTTTAGTAAGATTACAAACCTTTACAGTATGGTAGGATGGTGTCCCCTCTAATGAGCTGTCCATGACTATGGCTATATAAGAAATGGGATATTATCTTGATTACTAACCTTTACAGTATGGTAGGTTGGTGTCTCCTCTATCTGAGAGTCCATGACCTTAGATAGGTAAGTGTAGGGATATTCACTTTCCACATCTGTAATATAGTCAAACACATAAAAGCAAAAATTAGATGCTTCAGAAAAAATTGTCACAGAATCAACTTGGTCTAATGTGGGTGAGGGATTGTTTGTTTGAATGGGGTTTTACGCCGCTTTCAACAATCTTTCAGTTATATCGCGGCGACTGGAGCACCTAACAACGGCTTCCTGGTATTTCTCACACCAGTACCGCCATCACATCCTTTCCTAGCCTCCAGCTGCTATCCCACATAGGTCTACGATTATCGACCCATTGGTGGGAGACAAATAGTCGGAAAGGATGAGTGCCGCCGTCGGGGATCGAACCCGGGACCTCTAGATTGACAGTCCGACGCGCTACCAACTGCGCTATGACGGTGGGTGAGGGAATGGGTTCATACAAATGGTTGCTGAAAAGAACGTTTGTTAAAACAAGATCAGTCAAGGCACAAACATTAACCCAAACCCACACACAATGATGCTTTTGGACGCCCCTCAAGAATAACTATTTGGAAAACATTCTGAAAAATTTAACCACAAGAAAAACAATTTGGATAACATTGGGTAAAATGAAGAAATTGCATGTTACAAGCAATTTCTTCATTTTATGCAACGTTTCATATCTGGAGAGTTGAAAAAATTCTAAAATTTAATAAACTTTGAATTGTTGTCTGCATCTCCTTTATATTTGGACATCTACAATTTAGCCATCTGGTAATGGGTTAACAAGCAGATGGATTGTGATTTTCCTATATTTTACCCATTAGACCTTTCTACTAAATTCTGGCTTAAAGAAGATTGAAGAAATATTTGTAGCAAACAAAGGAATTACCGTACTTGTGAAGTCTTACCTAATTTGGTTTGTTCTTTCAGGATTTTTTTCTGTTCAGTTTTTATTTTTTGTATCTTATTAGGAAGCAAGTGATCAGTAATACTATTCTGTTTGCTAGTTATAGATGCTCCTCTTTTCACTGTGTTACGAGTCAGATCTGATGTCTCGATCTTCACTGGTGTATCACTCGCATGGGGGGTTGGTCTATCATTATATGAAGACTGCTTTATATCCGACGACGTATTGTGTCTTTGATCTGTTGACTCTTCAGTAGTCACTAATGATGTATTATCTTCATCATATCTACTGTCTGGAACCATCACAAAATTTCTTTTAGATTTTTTTACAGTTTGCCCAAAAGATGCTTCATTTTTTGAAGTAGAATGATGGATAATATCTGGCTGCCTTTTCTCTGCCATCTCAACCGCCTGAATGTCAAAGTCATCATCATCTTCAAACTCAAAGTCATCCAGGCTGGTATTAGAGGTATTTACTTGACTAGAACGATAATCACTTTCTCCTCTATGTACTCCTGTGTTAACATAAACAAGAGGACCATGATTGTCCTATATTGCTCACCTGATTAAAGTTTGCAGAATTATGGAAGAATATCAAAAGGCATTGCAGTATATTATAAACATTTAAAATAAGTTGAAAGAGTGAGCAAAATTCTGACCTAGAGCAGTAAAATGAAAATTATATTAAGCACCCTTTTCCCTTGATATTAGAGAGAATGTCACCATATTTAATAGGCTTCTTACTCATGTTTAAACAAACTTTTTCAGCAAGATTGAGAAAGACTGAGCCAAAATTGTGACCTCTAGAGTGGTAACAAGGAAAATTCTCAAATCGAAAACTGTCAATATGGTCCTGTTTCCCTTGATATCATTCAGAATATAACAATATTCAAAATAGGGTTCTTCCTAATGACTATTCATTTTTAGCAAGTTTTAGAAAGATCGAGACAAGATTGTGACCTCTAGAGTGGTTACAAGGAAATCATCAATAAGGCACCTGACTGGCAGGCGGGTAAACTAATTATTGATTTTTGGCACTTTCTTTAATCTATCAATCTGCAGGTAACATGTGTAATCCTTGAATTCTTTCAATTTTAATTGGATTTTGATAGAGTGTGAGTTTATTTATATTTCAATGTGAAATTTAATGAAGATTACGGACCAATTCTTAGTGTTATTTTTGGGATTCCAATCAATCTGGCAATTTGAAATTCAGTCTAGACCGGCAATTTATTGGTTTACCAGAGCCCTCATGTACAACATATGTATGTTAACCCTGTCCATAAAAGTATGTTTTTCATTGAATCATCCACTCTACCTAAAATATCTATAATTGTCAAACACTGTGTATTTCACCACATACAATGGACATGGTGTTTTTCATTAGATCAAAATTTCTTGGCACCTGATGAAGACTCACAAAAGAGTCATTCTATTTCTAACAATGAAATTTTTTGTACAGACAATGTGAAATAAATTTATTATTTTTTGTATTACGTTCTGTTATCATGTCATGCACATGTACAGTTTGTTTATAAAATTTGTACCCACTCATTGTTTGACATTTATGGATAAACTAGTCATCACAGAGATTCATTGAAGAAAGTTTCAGCTCAATCCAATTCAAACAGTAGGAGACATTGTGTCCACAAAAAACACTGTACCATTAAGCTATTCTACTAAGTCAAGGGCAGATTATTTCAAAAACAACTTGAGGGATCAAAATAATTTTTGACTTAAGCACAACTAGACATCATGGAGATTCATTGTGCCTAGTTTTAGTTAAATCCAATTGAAAATGTAGATGGAGTGCGCACACAAAAATTACTAATGGACCCACAAACATAAGGATGGATGACCAGAATCATCACAAAGTATGACCTTTGTGCTCCACCTTTAAAACCCTACATTTTCTTGAAGGAACTGGTTAAGGGATCATTCCTGAAGAATTTGGTTGAATTGCATCAAACAGTTTCTGAGGAGATTTTTTTTCACTAAAAACTATTTAAGAAAATTAGTCCCACCCATAAAAGCCATATTTCTTTTATCTGATCCCTTTGAAGGAATAAGAAAAAAAGCTATCAAAGGATCATCCTGTAAATTCTGTTGGAATTGTTGGTTGGATATGACAGTACTGAGATATCTTGATATAACCTTGTGGGGAGAATTGTTACCTGTGGCTGCTTGTAGGTTGTCTCCTTTTGATTTTAAAACATTCTTTCCCTGGATAGACTGGACAGTTGTTTTCTGTGATAAGCTTCTGTTAGTATGACTGTTGGTTCTTTGGTTATTTGTAGATCGGCTGGTTCCTTTTTGCTGTAGAGGAGCTCCAGAGCCTCTGGCTCTATTGTAAGTCTGTATGCAAGACTCTTCAAAATCATCATCAAAATCAATGTCATCAATAAAATCATCATTGAAAACTCTACCCCCCTGAAATGGAACATAAGCAGTACATGAAATTTCCCATTCTCTAGAGTTTGTGCTAAAAGGTCAAAAAGGTTTGAGAATTATCTGCATCATTTGCAACATATATGAAATAAGACCAGTCTAAAATTTGTTGTTTTGTAATGGGTTAGTCAATCACCGCACAATCCTGCATCTTCACATGCTGAGGAGTAATAGCTATGGCAAGTACTAAAAAGAAAGCAAGAGGACCATGATAGTTCTAAATCGCTCACCTGAGGCATCTTCAAATTAAAATACTTTTTTATATGAAAAAGACACAACTTGAGCAAAATAAACAAAACAAAAATTACAATTTGGGCTTAGTACAAAAGTATCCAGTAATGTTATACAATAAAATTGAATGCCTATGGCTTTATAGTTTAATCAATTACCAAACCATCCTACATTTGGAAGTCCTCAAGGGAAATAGGTTTAAAAAAAAAACATTGTGAGAAAGGGAGAACTTAGTAGTAACAAGCAATTTCTACATTTCTCACAATTTTTTCTACCCTAAAAATTCTTTGTATTTAGATTTCACTCAAACTTTTATTACTGTCTGCAACCTTTTTTCATGTGGACCAGTGTTTAATTGAGAAAAGTGATTGTTCTAATTGAGCATTTTACCAAACTTTGGGCATCTGGGGTATTTTATTTTTTATTATTAATTTTAGCAACCTTGGTATGTAATATAAACCAAATATGAATGCATTACAACTTATACATTGGGACAGGAAGATATTTGAACATGCTCTTATTGAGCGTTTCTCATAACTTTTGATGCCTTGGGAAGGGCAATTTTTGTAATGTTATGCTATGTTTTTTTTTTATAATTAATTTAGGCCCTATGTTTAAGAAGAATTCTTTCAAATTAAGCGATTTTATATAATTTTCAACCCCTGGAGCAGAGACGTTTTTTATCCTAAGGGCTTATTTTCATGTAACATAGTACAAATATAACATAGTACAAAATAATTTAGAAGTGCTACATACCAAACATAAATGTCCTTCACCTTATATTTCAGAAGGAGAAAACTTTTGAAGTTGCTCTAATTGGGCGTTTTCCCATATTTTGGACCTCTAGGGCAGGACAAAATTTTATCCCAGGGGTAATAATTTAGCTAACAATGTAGAGAACCATTTGGTTATGCTATATACTAAATATGAATGCCCTAGACTTTGTAGGGAGGAGAAGATTTTTACAAACTTTGGACACTCAGGGAATAGGTGTTTTTTAACCCATTCCCACATGGTGACGCTTTTGGACGCCCCTCAAGAACGACTGAAAAAACATTGTGTAAAATGAAGAATTTATTGTCACAAGCAATTTCTTCATTTTACACAATGTTTTCTACCCAAAAAATTGAAAAATCTAGAATTTCATAAACTTTAAATTGTCATCTGCATCTCCCTTCAATTTGGACAAGTCTAATTTTTACTTGAGTGAGAATTGGTTAACCTACAGGCATAATTAAATCAAAATTGATAGATAAGAGCCAGGCTATTTTACAGTCCAATTATAAATGCCCTAAAGAGAAGATTTTTTTTAACTTACTCAAATGTTGCATTTTTCTGTATTTTGGACCCCTGGTGCAAAGCCGTTTTTGACCCTAGGGGAACAATTCTACGTGATGTAGTACAAAACCATCTATTTATGCTACTTATTAAATATAAATGTCCTATACCTTACAGTTTACAAGAAGAAGTCTTTCAAACTTGCTCTAATTAAGCATTTTTCCAAACTTTGGACATCAGAGGCAGGACCATTTTTGACCCCAGAGATTTAATTTTTGAAAACTTGGTAGAAATCCATGTGATTAAACTACATATGAAATATAAATGCCTTTGGCCTTGTAGTTTCTGAAAAGAAATCGAAGACAAGACAGGACAATGTTTTATTGACTTAAACTATACAGTTTCTTGTCAACAAATTATAACAAAAATACAATTTATAGTGTCATAAAAGCAAAAAGTTACATTATGTAATTATAACAACTAAACCTGGTAATCAAATGATCTCAAACTAAATATCTGCATGAGATTAATTCAATTGGAAGAGAAGCAATTTTCATCATGATAATGATTGGACTGTTAAATATCGTAAATAATAATTTCGGTAACTGGATGTTATCAATAGATAAAGATCGTTGTGCAAATGCTTCTTTAATAAATTTTGTAAGTTTAAATAAAGTATACTTTTTATTACTCCTGAGCAACAGTGTCATTTTATGTACATTTGTACGTAAAAAGATTTTCTTATCAATATAGACTTGTCGTATATCAGTGTATGCCAAACAAGTGAGAAGAAAGTGAAATTCATCCTAAATATTATTGATTTTTAATAATTCACATAATCGCTGATTCCTTTCAGTTCTATAATTGCCATATCTACCTGTCTCAATTCTAAGAGAATGAGATGAAAGGCATAATTTGGAAATAGCATTAAACCATTTAAAAGGTAACAGTTTGAAATAATTCTCCATTCCATTTTCTGTTTTAAATATTTATAACTAACTAAAACCATACTATTTTTAATATGTGTGTACATAATTTGATGAAATTCATCTATTTATTTCGATTTTGCAAAAAAAACCACTCAATGAAGAAAAGAATGTACTCACTTGTGCATTTATTTGCTGGTTATTGTTGATTATGTTACCTTGTTGAGCTGTAGATCCACTTCCTGAAAGAATTTTAAACAATATCCATAATAGGCTAGTAACAAATGCCAAATAGGGTAGAAAATATTGTAAGACAAGAGGACTAGGATCTCAAATACTAACATAGTGACCTAAATAACTTTAGTTGTGCCTGGGGGGAGAAAAAATGTTCCCCATGGATCATAATTTTAACTTCTGTAGACTGTGATACATGCATAACAAGAGCTTTGTCCACAGGACACAGATGCCCCCATCGGTAGCTTTGATAATAACAAAGGGCAAAAACTCCAAAATTATGTAAGCAAGAGTAGGGGTTCTTGTGCACTGCACTTCTCCTCAGTGAGGTCGATCCACCTACGAAGTTTCAAGTTGATAAGCTATTATACTTTCAGAGATATGCCCCGGACAAAATATAAGTCTTTAAAATAACAAAGGGCAAAAACTCCAAAATTATGCAAGCAAGAGTTGTGGTTCTTGTGCACTGCACTTTTCCTCAATGAGGTCTATCCATCTATGAAGTTTCAAGTTGATAGCTATTATACTTTCAGAGATATGCCCCAGACAAAATGTAAGTCTTTAAAATAACAAAGGGAAATAACTCCAAAATCATTCAAGCAAGAGTTATGGTTCTTGTGCACTGCACTTCTCCTCAATATGGTCTATCCATCTATGAAGTTTCAAGTTGATAGCTATTATACTTTCAGAGATATGCCCCGGACAATTTCGGGACGGACGGAAGGACGGACAAAGGCAAATCTATATCCCCCCCCCCACACACACATTAAGTGGTAGGGGCATAATAAAAAAACCTTTAGCCTAATGGTTTATCTAGAAAAGATTTTTAAAGAATTCTTATCTTGTTATATGTAAGCAAGAGAACCATGATGGTCCTGTGTTGCTCATCTGAATATGTGAATTCCAGTTTTAAAGGCTTTCTTCAATTTCCTTATGACATATATGAGAAACAACATTTAAAGAAGATTGGGCAAAAATTGTGGCAGCTAGAGTGCTAACAAAAATGCCTTTAAGGCACCTTTTCTGATGCTTTCCAATGGAACATTCCCATTTTTGTGACCTCCCTAGCAATCTGACCAAGTTTCAGGAAAATTAAACCAAAATTGTGGCCCCTACAGTGCTTACAAGGAAATTGTCATTTAAGCCTCTTCTCCCCTATTTTCCAAGGGAATGTTCCCATTTTCATAAGGCTTCATCCTTAAGCTCAGAAAAACATTTTGATCAAGTTTTAGAAGATTTGGCCATTATTGTGGTCACTTGAGTGCAAATAGGGAAATGTCTTTATGACACCCTATCCCATGTTTTCCTATGGAATGTTTCCATTTCCAATAGCATTCAACCTTGTGACCAGACAAACAATCTGACCAAGTATCATGAAAATTGGGCCAAAATTGTGACCCCAGGAGTGCTAAAAAGGAAATTGTCATGAGTGCCTCTTTTCCATTGTTTTCCAATGAAATATTTCTTTGTAACCAGACAAGGTCTCTGACCAAGTTTTATGAAGATTGGGCTAAAATTGTGCTCCCTAAGGACTGCTAACAAGGAAATTGTCCCAATCCTATGTTTTCTAAGGGAATATTCCCATTTTCATTTGGCTTCATCCTTGAGCTTAGAAAAACACTCTGATCAAGTTTACTGAAGATTTGGCCATAATTGTGGCCAATGGAGTGCTATCAGGGAAAATGTCATTAAGGCACCTTTTCCTGTGTTTTCCAATGGAATGTCTGATTTTTGATACAGTTCATCCATGTGACCAGATAAATATTCAGATCAGCAAAGCTCAACTTCAGCACTATGAGCTTAGTTGACCTACAAAACTCACAATCATTTTCTAATACAAAATTACAGAAGACAAATAATGTGCATTCAGATGAAGACACTCACACACATCCAACAAAAATTTCAAGGCCATGGCCATATTGCATGAGAAAAAAAGTGTTTCCGCACCATATTTTGTTATAGGCTATAAGGGGGATATACATTCTCGCTTTATAGTAGTGATGAATCCTGCCTAGTTGTGAAAACTTGGCTTGCTAGTATCACACTGTAATCCCATCCACATGCCATATTTAAACAAGAGGCCCAGTGGGCCTTAACGGTCACCTGAGTAAGCATCAAGACAAGTGATTAAGGGTTTATTAAAAAAAGATTTTTTAAGAAGTACAAAAATTTACCCCTTTCTGCCCCCGACTGGGGCCCCTTTTACCCCTTTTTGCCCCCCCAACCTCTTTTCACAAACTGGAATTGGCATCCCCCAAAGATGCTTCCGACCAAGTTTGGTTGAAATCCCCTCAGTAGTTCTTGAGAAGAAGATGAAAATGTTTAAAAGTTACCAAAAATGACCCCCTTTTGGTCCCCATTTTAAGCCCCCCTGACCTCCAGCCTTTTAATTTTCACAAATCTGTATAATCAGTACCCAATGATGCTTTTCACCAAGTTAGTTTGAAATTGGCTTAGTACTTCATCAGAAGAAGATGAAAATGTGAATTTTTTAACATGATGAACTTTGACCTCTGGGTGTGGCCCCATACATGACCCCAGGGACATGAATTTCCAATTTATAATATACCTGTCCTAGTTGTCATGCACAGAGAATATTTGAGCTCTGCCATTAACAGTTTATTAGAAGAAGGTTTTTAAAGAAGTACCAAAAATTACCCCTTTTTACCCCCGATTGGGGCCCCTATGACCCCCAGAACCCCTATTTTCACAAACTTGAATTAGCATCCCCCAATGATGCTTTCTACCAAGTTTGGTTGAAATCCGCCCAGTAGTTCTTGAGAAGAAGATGAAAATGTGTAAAAGTTAACGGACGACGCACGACGCACGACGACGGACAAACGATGATTGCAATAGGTCACCATGACCATTCGGTCAGGTGACCTAAAAAGAAAAAAAAAGACATCCATAGTCTACTAATGGTACTGCAAAGCATGGTGAGTGCCAAAGTTGTATCAAGAATATGCAAAGAAACGAAGGAAAGAGCAAAGCTGTTTTCTGCACTTTGCTAACAGTCAGTTTATAGGCATTTTTGACTATTCTTCGTAACTTAAGAATTTTTCAACTTTCTGGGAAGAAAACATTGTGGAAAATGAAGAAATTGCTTGTTGCTTGCTTGTTTCTTCATTTTCTACAATGTTTTCTCAATTGCTTTTTCTTAGGGTGTCAAAAAGCATCATTGCGTGGTAATTAGTTAAAAAGAACAAGAGGAGTACGCTCTATCACAATATCAATATCTTGGTTTGTGAAATTCCTGCATTTTACATTTATATAGATATTATTATAGACTAGTGGAATAAAACGAGAAATGCCTAAGACAATAAGTCAAGTGAGTCATTATACAAATAGAGGTTAAGGTACGTCAGGTCAATAAAATCTTGCTATAACACTTTACTTGCCATGGTTTTGTGACTGAGGCTCTTGTTTCATCTTTGGTTGATTATTGACTGAAGGTCGAATACTCCTCTGACTTTGTCCAAAAGTTCTTCCTTGTGTAGCTGACACCTGGCACTGTTTAATGTTACCCTTGTTATTTCTGATCTCACTCCCAGAGAACTCCTGCCTGTGATTCTTTCTAGCTAACTCAGCACTTGCTTCCCTATAGAAAAGGTAAACCCTTTTGCAGACCACAAAAACTGCACTGATTCTATTTAACAGAATGCTGGTCATCCCCATAACCTTCTACAAAGTAGTTTGACTGATATATTAGACAGTATCATTTTGAAAAACATGTGGTAAAGGGCGTACAACAAAAGGAAAATTGTTGGTTGGCAAATTAATTACAATGGGAATAAGTGGCTTAGTTACCAAACCAACAATCAATGGACTGAAAGTCCTGAAAATCACTGTATTTTGAAAGTTTAGACCACAAAGGGTGTTGAAAAATACAAATCCTGAGACCTGTATATAATCTATCTTAAAACCAATTAACAGACAGAAAATTTTAAGACTGGTCCAAATCAAAAGAAGTCAAGACAACAATCTTATTTTCTTAATGGGGAAAAATGTGTAATATAGGGTAGAAAACAAGTAATTTCTCATTTTCTCACAATATTTTCCTTAAAGTTTTCAAGGCATAGCAAGAAAAGAGCAAGGTTTTGTGGCAATAGGTTAATTGTTCAATCATTTCAGTTGCTTTAAATTTTAATACGAAAGTACTACAGCAATAACTATCTTTTAGTTTTCTGAAACCTTATTTTTCAGTATGAGTTTTGTATGCAGATGCCTGGACCTCTGCTGTAAATTTCTAAAAGATCAAGGTTAGTAATTAACCTCAAATGTAAAGTAAAAAAATTCAAATGAAAATGAATTTAGAGTTACCATCCTTGATTGTAGAGTTTATACTTTCATTTTTAATGTATTACCAGACTGCTAAATTTTAGACTGGCCCAAATTGAAAGGAGTTACACATGACAATTTAAAGTTTAATTTTCAATTTTCTGAGTAAAATACATAGTGGAAAATGATGAAATTGCATTTAACACATTAGTTGCCCATGTCATTTTTCTGAAGGGGCATCAAAAAGCCTCATTGTGTGGAAATGGTCGAAACTATAAGCTTAAAAATCACATTTGTTACAATGTCAGGTTTGATTGACAGGTTAAGGAACTTGAAAGTAAGCTTGTCAAATTAAGTACAAGCATCTGAATTTTCATTTAATCAACTCCCTCTCAATCCCACTTTTCAGGCATCCCAAGAAAAACGTTTTGGAAAACATTTTGAACAATGAAGAAATCACTTGCAATAAGCAATTTCTTCAATTTCCATTATTTTTTTCTACCCTATTAAACAAAGACTTTCTAAATTCCAGTTAGCTGAAATTGTCATCTGCAACTTATTTCAATTTGAACAAGTCTAAGATTTTGTCGTGTTGTAATGGATTAAAGGATCAGTTTAAAATCGTTACAAGCAATTCCTTGCATTGTCCACAATGATTTTTATCCTAAAAGTCAGATTTTCTAAATTTCACCTATTTCAGATTGTTACCTGCAGCTACTTTCAATTTCAACCAGTCTAAAATTGTGATATCTGGTAATGGCCATTAACACTTGTTAACCCATTCCAACACAGTGGAATTTTAGACTGGTCCAAATTGAAAGAAGCTGCAGACGACAATTTCAAGTTGGTAGGATTTTGAATTTTTTCGTCATTTTGGGTAGAAAACATTGTGGATAATGAAGAAATTGCTTGATACAAGCAATTTCTTCATTTTCCACAATGTTTTCAAAAACTTTTTTCATGAGGGGCGTAAAAAGGAGGGATTGAGTTGTAATGGGTTAACAATAAGCTTTATCTTCCATATCCAAGAGCAGTAACCAATAAAACAAAACCTTACTTTCCTCAACTTTCTAACATCCTTGAATCTCATTGATCTATTTTAGAACTGCAAAGAGGAATACTTCTTCTTAGTGCATAAAGACAAATAATATGCATTTCCAGTCTACTGTAAATAAGTGAATAGTTTATTTTGAGTTACAACAGTATTCCTTCGAAATTGGGTGTTAATCGGTCCATACATGTATAGATACACAAAACCCTTGAAGTCTCAGAAACTAACTATCAAGTTATTATCCCTTAACCCTTTCCCGTTCAAATACAGGATTTTATGTTCCTGTGATTTTATACTTGAGAAAATGTTGTGGTAAAAGAAGAAATTGCTTGTTACAAGCAATTTCTTCTTTTTTCCACAATATCTTCTACCACATAGGATGGTTTCATTTTAAATGGCATCAAGTTTTCATCGTCATCTGCAACCTCTTTCAATTTGGACTAGTCTAGAATTTCCAAAAACAGGAAAAGGTTAACATACTCCACTCTAATCAGACGATTGTAATAAATCTGCCATTCAAGAATGGCTATTTAAAAATTCTTGACATAAATATCAGAGTTAGATATTCACTTCCAGTTTAAAATGAAAGATTTGATTGGTCAAGCAATTTATTGATTGATAACATCTTTCCATAAATTGGAAACAAGAGTTTCACATGTCAAAGCCAATGCTAGGCTGCATGTGTGTGATACTGATATAGAGGATTATCCACTGGCTATGAGAGAGTGTGTTGCTAGGCATTGAAAAAACAAATCTGCAGAATAAATATCTTTTTAACCAGAATGTATTTTACAATATAATGTCACAGGATGGCAAAGTGATGAAATAGTCCCCTGAAGAGCACAACCTCATTTTTTTAAGTCTGGTTCGAATTGGAAGAAGTTGAAGAAGACAGTTCTTAGTTGATGGAATGGATAAAAATCTTTGTCTTTTGGGGTAGAAAATATAGTTGTAACATGCTATTTCTTCATTTTCCTAAATCTTTCCAAAGCTTTTTTCAACAGGTGCCTCTAAAAGTTGAATTGTGTGGGAATGGGTTATATATTTAAGATATTTCCTTCAAAGAAACAATAGAGTACCAGCATAACTGAGACACCTTTATTTTTCATGATTAACAATGGTATGGAATTCCAACACTTATTTGGCCAACAAGGGCTTTTCTACTTACATATAAGTACATGTTTTAGGGCCATTTGTCCAGGGACAAGTAAATACCAGGTCCAATCATGGAATGGTACAAAAAGATCTCAAAGATAACTCATTATGAATTCCAGTATTTTCCTCATTAACAACAATGTGTTCTCAAAACTGATCTTGTCACTTTTTTTTGCAGACAAGTTCATTTAAATTTTGGACATGTAGAAAATCATGTCTTACTTGTCCAGGGACAAAAGGAGGAAAACTGTAAGTCCACACCACTGCATTAATCCATTCCCACATAATGATACTTTTTGACGCCCCCCTCCCCCCCCAAAAAAAAAAAAAAAATTGGGGGAGACATTGTGAAAAATGAAGCAATTTCTTCATTTTACGCAATGTTCTCTACCTAGCAATTTGAAAAATCTGTCTTTCATATTTTTGAATTGTTGTCTGCATCTCCTTTCAATTTGGACCAGTCTAAAATTTAGCTGTCTGGTAATGGGTTAAGTTTTATAAATAACACAGTAACTATAACTTACATTGCAGATTGCAGTGTATTCAACATGGTATTGGCTTCTACAAGTGTGTCAACTTCACCTCCAAGATTTTTTATATTAGCTTCACTGAGCATCAAAACACCATAACGACACAGTATACTTCCATGGACTAGCACCTGCATATGAAAGACGGATACTATTTCAATGATTTATTATTTTAATGATCAGAAATAAATTTTCTTAAGTCAAGTTTTAACTATTGTCATGCTGAACCCTAAATATTCCTGTTTTCGCAGGAGGAATAGACCAGGATCTGTCTGCACACATGTGCAGCCTGATCTTAGTCTACACCATCTGCACATCTGCTTATCGCTTTTAAGCCAAAGTTGTTTAGAACATAATTTTTTGAAATGAATATTGACCAATAATTAGTGACTCCAGTGTTTTTAACCCTTTGATCTTTAAATGCAATTCTGAAGAGGGTTATATTCAGCATGAAGGGTTAACTTCACATTTTTAAAGTAATTAACTCCTCATGTCTCTAAAACAATTTTAGTGCTCACCTTAGCAGCCAATCTGTCAGAAAAAAGGCATTCGAACACCACCTGTGTGATTTCCATTTTAAATGTGCAGCATACATCATTCTATGATATAATGAAATGCAACAAGTAGTAGCCCTAACTGGTTAAATCAAGAGGTATGCAACACCTAAATGATGGACGGATGACATAACTAACAAACATTGATTGTAAGGGGTTTTATGTCCATCTCATCAACTCAGGTCATGTGGAGATGTGACCTCATTTTTTAGTCTCATCTAACAGACCCAAGGAGCAAGAGATCAATCCAGGTAAATTTGCAACAAAAACTACCCTTGAGGAAAAAACATATATTATGTGGCCACTTAACAAATTACCAGACAGCAAAATTTTAGACTGGTCCAAAATTAAAGGAGTTGCAGACTACAATTTAAAATTAATGGAATTTTTGATTTTTTAAGCTTTCTGAATTGAAAAAATTGTGTAAAATGAAGAAATTGCTTGTTACAAGCTATTTCTTCATTTAACACAATGTTTTCTCAATTTTTTTTCTTAAGTGGCACCCGAAGGCATCATTGTGTGGGAATTGGTTAACCATGACCCAGACAAATTTACTCAAGTATAATTAGTCAGAGATCACCCTGAATGACTTCCACAGGTGTAAGCTGTATCAGTTATAAACAATAGACAGGTGGTATTCATGACATGCAACAAAACTGGAGATATGAAAAACTCACTATGAGCACTAAAATTACTGACAAATCGGGGCTGTCGATCAATTCTTTGTAATTACTTAACACTTGACATGCTGAACCCGGAATGTTCCGGTTTGGGCAGGAGGTGTAGGACCAAGATCAGCCTGCACATAAGTGCAGTCTGATCTTGATCTACACCTCCTGCTTGTATTTTTCTTGCTACAGTTGTTTATGAAATTGTTTTCCAAAAGAAATATTGATTTTTCAATAACAAGTTCTATCAGTGCTATCAGTCCTTTGATGTTACATCAATTCAGTAAGGTAAGTTTTACAGCATGACAAGGGTTAACATGCCATAGAATAAAAACCCATTCAAATCATTAGATGATTTTCAAATATTTGAATATCAGGATATTCCTTCTAATGCTTATTATTTACCAATTCAATCTCTTAAATTCCAAAGAAAAGTGAGTTTATTTCTCCCCCTTTTCTTTGATTCCATTTGCACAGTTTAGGAAATAAACAGTGCACATTGAGCCAATCAACGATGTCTACATGCTTATTGTAAGTCACAGAGTTGTGGTCATATGACTGTGAGACTTTGAGGACAGATATGTATCATTCACTATTACAAGGTTAACCCATTACCAGATGAAAAAATTTCAGAATGGCCCAAATTCAGGAAAATTGCAGATGACAAATTTCAGTTGATCAAATTTTAAAAATCTTTGTCTTTTCGACTAGAAAACATTGTGGATAATGAAGAAATTACAATTCCTTCATCTTTCAATCAAAATGTTTTCCAGATTTATTTTCTGGGGGTATAAAAAATCAGGATTGTGTGGGAATGGGTTAATGATTGATTATTTGAATGGGGTTTAATGTCACTTATTTCAGTCATATTGTTAACGTCGCTTTTAACAATATTTCTGGCATACTGTGGAGGCCGGAGCACCTAACAATGAATTCCTGGTATTTCTCACACCAGTACCTAACAATGAATTCCTGGTATTTCTCACACCAGTACTACCACTACATCCTTTCCTAGCCTCAAGCTGCTATCCCACATAGGTTTACGATTATCCACCTGGTGAGAGACAAATGTTGAAAAGAATATGTGCCGCCGCCAAGGATTGAACCCATGACATCCTATGATTGAAGATTAGGAGTCTGACACACTACCGACTGCGCTATGACGGTGGCGGGAAAGGGTTAAGCATGGACTCTAGAATAACATTCCCTGTGAAAAGAAAGAATTCTAAAATATATCATTTGCACAAAGATATTTCAATGTGAAAATTTATTCATTATTACATGAACCACTTGGATTGTATTGCAAATCTTTCCCATTTAAAACATTGCCTAAAAACTATATTTGGGAGATAAGTCATCAACTCAAGGGTAATCCTATTAGCTGGAACACTATGTCTTGTCTGCTTTGGTTTGCCTCAAACCCATGCGAGTCTGTATTTCATCAATGCATCTGTTCAACTTTTCATTTTCATAACATTAACCCTTTACTGTATTTCAAAATTCTGGAACTGTCCAAATTCAAATGTTTTGAAGACAACAATTTAAAGTCGATTTTATTTGAAAAATAATCATTAAGTAGGGTAGGAAATATCATGGAAAAAGAAGAAATTGTTTGTTGCAAGCAATTTCTTTTCTTATTTTTCCACATTTTACTCTCAAGCAGTAACACACAGGGACATAAAAAACAGGGATTTTACAGGAAAAGGTTTAAATCAATATCCTTTTGAAAAACATACCACTAAATTTATGCAGCAAAATATTATTTGCAAAATTTTGCAAGTAAGTTAATTTTGAAAACGCAAATATTATCATTATTTACTAATTTGCAAAGTTGCAGTAAAGAAAAGAAAGATGGTCTAAACCTCTTTAGAAAACATTGTAAAAAGAGACATGCTTGTTACCAGCATTCTTTTCTTTTGCTTTGATGTTTTCTGAGATATAATGTAACCTAATAGTAAAGAGCCCAGTGTTTGAGGAAATGGTGCACTAGAGATAACATTGTCAGATTCACAATTCATAAATAATTGACCCTTTCCTGTTCAATCCCTGTTCAAACTGTTTAAATGTCACATGATTTTATAATTGAGAAAACATTGTAGAAAAAAAAAAAAAAAAAAGAAATTGATTGTAACAAGTAATTTCTTCTTTTTCTTCAATTTTTTCTACCCTACTGGATGGTTATTTTCCAAATCAAAACCACTTTTATAAAACTTTTGTAAAATCTCTGGATTTGGACTGGTCTAAAATTTTGCAAAACAAGAAAGGGTTAAATTGTAAATTTTTGTTGTTATGTTTTTCATCAGAATATGCATCTGCAAAAAAACCCCAAGTTATATAGTACATAGTTACCTTTGTGCCTGGCAGTGTCTGTGGTGAGAGACACGTAATTTGTTTGTACTCCATTCCTTGTATTACTTGTTTTCCATCTGTCAACTTCAACATCAACATACGGCTTGGTTTCTGTTCCCACTACAAACAGATTTTAAATGGTAACAATGAAAACTAACCTTTTATTGCACACTAATCTTTTATTGCAAATATGGTTCCACAGTTACGCTAAATTTTAATAACAATAAAGTACTGTTTAAAACCAGTTTGGTTGATTCAAGCTTCACATGAAAATAAACCCTTGTCATGCTGAACCCGGAATATTCTGGTTTTGGCAGGAGGTGTAGACTAAGATCAGACTGCACTTATGTGCAGGCTGATCTTAGTCTATACCTCCTGCTTGTACTTTTCCTGCCAGAGTAGCTTATGAAGTTGATTTCTCAAAAGAAGTATTGAATTTTGAACAATAAGTTAAATCAGTGCTTTCAGCCCTTTGATTTGACAGCGATTCAGTAAGGTAATTTATACAGCATGGCAAGGGTTAAGACCATGGCTTACTTTTTGATCAGCCATATAGTGTCTTGAGGGTTTCTTTTTTCTACCACCTTTCATCTTATCCCATCTTTAGACCCTTTCCCACTCAATCCACTTTTTTAACTCCCTAATGAACAAAGGTTGCAAAAACTTACTGAAAATGAAGAAATTACTTGGAAAGAGCAATGTCTTCATTTTTCACAAGATTTTCTACTGTGAAAGACAAAGATGTTCAAATTTCCATCAACTTAAAATTGTCGTCTGCAGCTTCTTTGCATATGGACCAATCTAAAATTGTTTTGTCTGTAAAGGGTTTATATAAAGATTATGTTCAAACAAAAGAGTTACCGGTTTGTAGGTTGGTTCCTCAGCAGATACTTTTGCATTGGCATTTTCTGTTCCTTTTAGCTTCTGTTGTTGGGAATAGAAAGACAATCCAACATCTAGAATGCTATCAACCTAGTTTGAATGAAATATTAACCCATTACCAGACGGCAGAATTTTAGACTGGTCCAAATTCAAAGGAGTAGCAGACGACAATTCAAAGTTGATGAAATTTTAGACTTTTTCAACTTTCTGGGTAGAAAACGTTGTGCAAAATGAAGAAATTGCTTGTAACAAGCAATTTCTACATTTTCCACAATGTTTTCCAAAGCTTTATTTCTTGGGGGCGTCCAAAAGCGACACTGTGTGGGAATGTGTTAAGAATGTAAAATAGCTTACTAAATATGTACTACCAAATATAACTAATTATAAATTAGAGATTTAATTACCATATGACAAAATTTTAGACAATGTTTCCCAAAGTGTTTTTTCTTGAGGGAGTAACAATAGAGGGATTACATGGGAATGGGTTAACCATTTCCAACCCTAGTCATGTGGAATAAATCTTTATTCAGAATTGAATTAAACCAAAGGGCTAAAAGTACTGACAAAGAAGAAATATTCAGGGTTTAGCATGACAAGGCTTTACTTTAAGGACTTTGTGAAATTTGGAAATAGCTTCCGAGAAAAAGTTTTTCAATGTTTTCACCATACACTATATATGGAAATTAGTATTGGGGATAAAAGCTATGTTCTTCACCCAAAATCAAAAATCATTGAAGGAATCTGATACAGCATCACTCAGTGACCATTCTTGTAAAATCTGTTTGAATTCCAGCCGGTAGTTTCTAAGGAGATGAGTTTTTAAAGAAAAACTAGATGGTTCTCCCAGGACAACTGCTGTTGAGCCCGCAAAGTTTTGACCGTCAACTTGACCTTGACCATCAATTTTAGTGTTTGACCATCAACTTGACCTTGACAATCGATTTTAGTGTTTGACCATCAACTTGACCTTGAACTTGAAGCTATCCAAAATATTCTCTCAAATGGCACATCTACTCATGTTGGAGAATAATTGTGCCAAGTTATTTTGAAATCCATCCATAATTGTAGGAGAATTGCTCTTGACAATCACAATTTTAGTGTTTGACCTTGAGCTTGACCTTGACATTAGAACTATCCCAAAAATTCTTTCAAATGGCACATCTTTGCATGATGGAGAATAACTGTGCCAAGATATATTGAAATCCATCAATAAATGTAGGAGTAATTGTCTGGACAAACACAATTTTAGTGTCTGACCTTGAGCTGTGACCTTGACATTAGAACTATCCCAAAAATTCTTACAAAAGGCACATTTACTCATGATGGAGAATAATTGTGCCATGTTATTTTGAAATCCATTCATAAATGTGGAGTAATTGTCCGGACAAATTCAGACAGACAGATGAACGGACGGACTAACAGACTAACATACTAAAGCACTAACGCACATAAACTTTTTTGTCATAGGGACAACTATGTCTTGCTCACAGCAAGCGGGCTCGACAAAAATTACAGTCCAAGACAGACACAGAATGGACAAAATGAAAATCTATTTGAATTTCGGTTGATATCCACTCCTTACTTTTTGCAAGGAAATCTTTAAACACTTCCCTATAATTACTTGGTAATTCGCTTGATCTCCATTAAGCTATATTTTTTCATCCTATCAAATTTTCTTGAAGGTAAAAGGTTCTCTAAGAATCATCCCTGTAAAATTTGGTTATAATCAAGCAATTATTTTCATACATTGTTGCATTTGAAAAAGCTGTAGTTATGACATTTAAGTTACAAGACTAACAAAATTGCTTCACATAAATGTCAAGAGTAAAAAGTTCACTTCTGGTCTAAATGAATAATTTGATTGGTAAACTGATTCTTTCATTGACAGCCAAAATCCATCAATAACACATTTTTTTTTAAATTTGATATCGTTTTCCATTGAAGTGAAGAACAGATTTTGTCAATCTTATTTTTACACAAAAACTAATCAGTGATCATAAGGCAATAGGTCAATTGTTTTGGAAGAAGATTTTTAAAGGGTTCCTTTTATCATTCCTATGTAATATCTAGGATCAAAAAAAGAAAGAGCATATTTCAGGGATCATTAATTTTACTAAATGTTTGGCTAAGGTTCATGATGTTACATGCCATATATCAAATTTTGGAATTGTTGTCTACAGCTTCTTTAGATTTGGACTGGTCTAAAATTTTGTTATGTGAGGATGAGTTAAGACTTTTCATTTCATTGTCATGGCAACTAGAGTATTTTGTAATCTAGGGATCGTTTCTATGGTATTTGGAGAATACCTTATGGCTAGTTTATCTTAGGGCTAGTTAGGAGGAGCCAAATGTATGGACAGACAACAGAGAATACATGATCTTAATATCTCGATGAGCTAAAAAAAAAAAGTCATTATGTCTTAGCACTGTTTAAGTAATTCTACAAATACTTTAGATCATGCAGTAGTTCATGAAAGTATTTGTTATTCTACTTTTAAATTTACCGTAATACAAACCTGCAGGGCATAAGTTCCTGTAAGTTCATATTTTGAGGCTGATCTTATGTCACTAGGCAAACACTGGACCTCCAGTTCATGTAGATCACTCAACAACCATTGTTCATAAACTAGGGAGTTTAGTTCATCTGTAGATAGACTTCTTCCCTGTAAGTAAACAAGATGTGTTTGTAAAACTTAAGTGCTCCCAGAAAGTGAATTTTTTCGAAAGTATGACTTGATACATGACCTTGACCTTGATCTCAGCAGATGCAAGTAAATATGCTTATCCAAGAAAACATTTACCTTGACTCTAACACAGTTTGGTTGACTGATTGATTGAATGGGGTTAATGCCTCTTTTAACAGTCAGTTTTTCAGTCAAATTGTGGTGGCTGGGGCACCTAACAATGGATTCCTGGTATTTCTCACACCAGTACTACCATTACACCCTTTCCTAGCCTCCAGCTGCTATCCCACTTTGGTTTACGATTATCCACCCATTAGTGAGAGACAAATGTCAGAAAGGTTATGTGCCGCCGCCGGGGATCTAACCAAGTTAAACAGTTTGGGTTATAGGAAAATATCAAGTTACCATCATCGGATTTCAACAGACAGAGAAACAATGATGAAATTATAGACCTATTTTTTTTTTATGCAGGAGCATAAAAACTATAAGTTCAACCCATTACAACGATACCCTGTATTGACATATCTAAAGATTACTATGGCTAATCAACCTTGTACCTTTTTTTAGGCAAGAAAGGGGATAATGATTAAACAGGAATTTGAAATCACTACACCCAGTTTAAAAAGAGGCCAAAGAGGGACTGTGTTACTTAGCTGGCTGAAATAATATGTCCAGCCTAAAAATGTAGTTCACAATACCAAATGACCGATATAATGATTTCTGTTGACTTTAAACTACACTTTTTTATATACTTTTTTGGGGGAATTATTAAAGTATTAAGAAAAGTACAAAGTTCCTATGATTGAGGATTTGAGCTTAATAACCACATAAGAAAGATTTTCAATGACTAGCAAACTTTGGAGATATGACCAAGGTTAAAGTTTGTAACAATAGTAAACAACAGCAGGGTGATGGCAACTATAGTTTTGGAAAGCCAATTAATACCCCCACACACACCATTGCTTTGTCACTAAAGTAGACCATTTGACCTTCATTACCCAAAAACAATAGCGCATTACCTTGGGTCATGAACAACATGTGAATAAAGTTTCAAGGTCCTAGGTCAAATAGCTTATGAGTTAGAGTACGGTAAACCGTTTTCGATAAAAGTTTGTGAGCTTGACCAATGTGACCCAAAAGCAATAGGGTACTTCCTTGGGTCAGCTGCAATAGTTGTATGTTTCAAGGTTGTACAGACAGACAGACATGTGGAACTACATTAAGGCCCCGTTTCCCATGACACATTTCTTTTGTAAATATATTACAAATACCATAAGGTCTACCGCATCTATTTTATTTCTTAAATTTGAAATTTCATTTGATTATGATCATCATATGTGAAGAAGTTAGAGCAAAACTAATTTTTACATTTAGTCCACTTTTCCCGTGATGTAGCCTTAAATTGAGAAACAGCATCTAGTAAATATTTATTCATGTATGAAGTTTCATCCAATTGAGTCCTAGGGTTGTGGAGAAATGGCTTCAGATGGACAGAAGGACCAACTGACAGAATTATGCTGTCTTTCTGCTCCCTAGATATCTTTTCCCGGAATCATAATGGTAGAGGTCCATTAGTTGATGAATCATGCCAAATTTCCTTTAAGCTTTGGACAAGATTTCCTTATTTGTTTCTAGCAATATTTGGGATCACACAATATAGGGCTAATTTTCAAGTTAAAACAACCATTTGAAGTATCATAGTAGAGGGCAATTAGGTGATGTCTCATCCCAAATATTAATGCTCTGGGAGCAGAGGATTTTTCAAAATTTTCTTCTTTATTTCATTGTAAAATAAGGCATCACACAATATAGGGCTAATTTTCAAGTAAGAGCTATAATCTGAAGTATTTTGGTAGGTGATGTCACATCCCAAATGATAAAGCTCTGGGAGCAGAAGATTTTTCAAGATTTCCTTCTTTATTTTTTCGTAAAATAAGGGATCTCACAATATAGGGCTAATTTTCAAGTAAGAGATATAATCTGAAGTATTTTGGTAGGTGATGTCACATCCCAAATAATAAAGCTCTGGGAGCAGAAATTTTTTCAAGATTTCCTTCTTTATTTCTACTTAAAATAAGGGATCACACAATATAGGGCTAGTTTTCAAGTAAGGGCTCTAATCTAAAGTACGGTACATGTTTTTTTGTAGAGGACCATTAGGTCGTGTCATATGCCAAGTTTTAACCCATTCCAACAGGGCAAAATTTTAGACTGGTCCTTATTGAAAGGATCTGCAGATGACAATTTTTAGTTGATGGAATTCAATTATTTTTGCCATTTAGGGTAGAAAACATTGTGGACAATGAAGAATTGCTTGTTACAAGCAATTTCTTCATTTTCCACAATGTTTTTGAAAGCTCTTTTCTTGATGGGCGTAAAAATGAGGGATTGTGTGGGAATGGGCTAAATCCCTAGGTATTTTGATTTGGGGATTTAAGGCTTCCTTCTTCACAACTTTTTAAAACAGGAATGGAAAAATAAAGGGCTAATTTTCAAATAAGAGCCATAATTTGAAGTAGAGAACCGTTTAGTCATGTCACATGCCATATATTAAAACTCTAGGCCTATTGGTTTGGGGACAGAAGCTTTTTTAAAACTGCTTTGTAAAACAGGAATAGCATGAGCGCTAGTTTTCATATAAGAGCCATAATTTGAAGGATTTTGGTAAAGGGTCATAAGGCCATAATACATGCCAAATATTAAATCCCTAGGCCTTTTTGTTTGGGGACAAAAGAATTTTAAGACTTCCTTCTATACTTCTTTGTAAAACAGGAGTAGCACAACAGAGGGCTAGTTTTCAAGTAAGATCCATTATTTGAAGAATTTGATAGAGGGCCATAAGGCCATGTCCCATGCCAAATTTCAAAGCTCTAGGCTTTTGGTTTGGGATAGAAGATTCTTCAAGATTTCATTTTTATTTCCTTGTAAAATAAGGGATTGCACAATATATGGCTAATTATTAAGTAAGAATAATAATTTAAAGGATTTTGGTAGGTGGCCATTAGGCGATTTTACTTGCCTATTTACAAAGTTCTAGGCCTTTTGGTTTGGGAAGAAAAGATTTTTTTCAATCTGTTGCCATGGTAAACAGAGTTCTTCATGGAACATTATCATTTGAAAGAATCTGTAAGAGGACCATCTACATAACAATCCTTTAAAGTTTGGTTGATATCTGACCAGTAGTTTCTGAGAAGATTTTTTAAGAAAAAGTCTACACACTAACGGACGAACGGACGACAGACACCTCACCTTGACAAAAGCCCACTGGCCATTGCTAAAATTGAATGTAAATGTTAGCAAAATGTAATATTGTCAACCTTTTTTTTCATACTTACTCACTTGTTTATTTGTTGTTGTTGTTTCTAAACTTCTACCAGATACTTGAATCACTTGATAGTGTGAAGTTTAGTTTCCTGGTAATAGGTTAGTACATACTGACTTAACTATTTGAATCCAATCCACATAGGCTTGTAATTAGTCACCTTAACCCTTTCCTGGTTTTTGAAATTTTAGACTGGTCCAAATTCAAAGAGGATGCAGACGACAATGAAAATTGAATGCAATTCCAAATAAAACCATCCTATGTGATAGAAAACATTGTGGGAAAAGGAGAAATTGCTTATTATAAGCAATTTCTCCTTTTTATACAATGTTTTCTCAAGCATAAATTCACAGTGATGTAAAATCCCGGGTTTATCCAGGAAAGGGTTAAAGCAGTAATGTGGGTCACGCTTTATTTGTGACTGTATGGGTTACTAATACCATTAACACTCAATAATGCCTTTTAAAATAATACTACAGAAAAAATTGTAGGAAGAGGTTTGTAAAAGTACAAGGCATATTCATTCATTTTTTTTTAAATTACACATACTTTGAAATTTTATCTACAACTACTTTCAATTTGGACCTGCCCAAATTTTGTTGTCTGGACAATGGGTTAGATCATAAAAAGTTAACCTTTGTCATGCTGTTCCGGGAATATTCCTGTTTGGCAGGAGGTAACAACAAAGATCAGCCTGCACATAAGTGCAATCTGATCTTTATCTTTACCACCTGCTTGTCCCTTTTACATATGGGTTGTTGAAAAAATTCAAATTTTAAAAATAAATATAAACCTACAGGTAGTGCTTTCAACCCTTTGATTTTCATGCTGTTTTTGAAAAGGATTTTTTTCATGACAAGTTTTAATTCAACACAGACTCACCTGATTTTCTTCTTGAATCCACTCCACGCAGGCTTGTAACCAGTCATCTGGAACAGTGATGTGGTTCCTCCCAAGCCAGCCTTTTGTCTCCTCAACAAGATTCATTTTGCTAAATTGTATGAGCTGTTATTTTTCATATTGATGAACTTAACAGGTAAAATCTACAATAGAAATTACACTCAATCACCTTACCAAGTTTTGAAATATTTTCAGATGATTTTTCAGAGTGAGTCCAAGATATAAATAAATAAACAAAACACAATGGTTGAACCTACGCACAGTTACGAGAGGTGGCATGCAAATGGCAAGTTACCGTAACTCAGTTGAGTATGATGAGAGAGGTCCCAGGTTTGAGCCCCAAACTGATGGTTTATTTTTCTCTTTGCAAGATATTTGGTACCTAACATAGGGCTTGTCACAAAATTGATTGATTAACATTTGGGGTATGGAGGGTTGTAGGCTCTTTGAAAATGTTATGTATCTGAAAATGAAGGACAAATTTCTAGTTAGCAATTGTCAATATTGAAGGTTTAACATAAAACTTAATGACAGATTCATTTCAAGCAATCCATGTGGCTAAGTCAGTAGATTACATGCCCTTAAAGCAACATGCCATTGGTTTAAGCCCTGGCTTGGCTTTAATTTCTTTAATTTAAATTGAAGGGCGTCCAAAGGCGTCATTGTATGGGAATGGGTTAAATGGTATATTGATTTGTCAATTTGTCATCTTGCCCGTAATTAAAAACCTGCTATAAGATTTCTAAGTACTATACGTGCTAGACTGGTGCCGCTGAAAAACATTTTTTGATTGGTACTGAACCCCGGATTCCTTACATGCATGATAATTGAGGTGAAGAGTATATACCCAAATAACGAATCTGATCTTTTTGTCTGTAGACAATATGGCAGAAGCTGGAAACTGAATTTCTCATACATTTCATATATAAAAACCATGACATTTCAAGACTTTACTCAAGCAGAAATTCTATTCCTGATGTTACAAATCGGTACAAGTTGACTTAAGTACGAGTGGTTCAGTACGAGTTAAGTTGGGAACGAGTTGACCGGTTCCCACTGGCGCTACACACAATCGAGCGTACTTTGCAAATCTATTTTAATTATTACACTGAACAAAATGCTGTTACAGAGTGACAAATACTCTAAAGCTTACCTAGAGCAGATGCATCCGTTTTATTTTTTCCGCGAAACTCGTAGTTTGTGTGCAAAGAAGAGTGCATTCAATAGATCTAGTTCGGGCGGAACTATGATTATCTATAGTACTACATCTGAACAAAGCTGTATCTTTACTCTATTTTTAAATACAGATTCTCATATCTAATTGTTTTGTTTTTATTTTTCAATGTCATTTATTACCAAATGTGTCAATAATTGCTGAATTACATTAAGGGTAGTCTAAAACCATTTTATCCTTTAGTTTAAAGCTCGAATAGACTTATGCTGTAAATTGGATCGAACTTAACTCATCTTGAGTGCGACTGTATTTTGATTAATTAGAAATCCCTGAGTACGCTACCTGAATTCATGTAATTATGATTTTTCTTTAATTATTTATTGGGCACTATATTTCAAAGCTGATTCTACCATTATACGTTAAGGATTGGCTCGTTTCGGTTTAGTGTCAACTCGGCCTTTTGGTAGCTCGACCCCTGGGGGGGGGGGTCAACTTTACCTGTTACTTGTGCGTCGAGACAAGTTTGTAGGCGTATACCTCTGTGGCCCCTTTCTTTTCTGTCAAGTCTATGGATTGCAAGCTTCCAGCCAGTAACAATCGGGAGAATATCAAACAATGATTTTGAAACATTTTTTAAAGCACGTTTAAAATATTAACAGTTTCATTACTGACAACATCCCTTGGCAGTTTGTTCCAATCTTAGACTTATTTTTAATTTTTGGTGTTGGATTTACATCTCTTCTAAAGAATTTTGTTGTCATGCCCTCTGGTCGAATATTATGGCTGATTGGGTAAAAATAACTTCTTTGTATCAGTTATCTATTTTTTTCATTATTTTAAACACTTGAATCAGGTCACATTTTTGTCTTCTGTATTAGAGTGTCTGTAGACCAAGGTGTATTAATCTTTGATTGTAGTCTTCATTTTCAAGGCAATGTAGTATCTTGGTTGCTCTTCTCTGTTTTGCCTTGTCTTTTATGTAGGCTGCAGACCATTATACATTATTATACATAGACTATGATTTGTAGATCTACACCATTTTCCCTCTCTTCCACTTAGCAACTGTTTAGTTCAATTCTAAATCACTTTGTTAACAACCATTTGAATTTATACCAGCTGTTATATTGACCTTGGTTTTTGTGTCAATATTTCATCCAATCCTTAGTCAGGTTAGACAAATCCAAACATTGAGGTATGTACCTCATTTTGAGCACAAAACCTAGATAAAGGTCTGTCAACATGTGTATTATGTAAGAAATATTTCAAGAAGATACTGATGAATTATTAAAACTAAACTTAATTAAAAGAACTATTCATTATCAGATGCATATTTCAGTTTAACAATTTTTCCTAAAACAACTTTAACTTTACCAGAAATTAAGTTAGTTTTTTTAGAAAATGATTTGGTGGATTTTACTGTAAGTTGCTCTAATTAAAGAAGTTAAATAGGGACAACAAATCTGCCCAGGAAAAGGTTTGCATTACTGGCTGGGCTTTAGTCACTAACCAGTTAACACATAAATGTGCACATTTCATATACATGTACCTCAATCTAGGTACTGTATGTAAATTGAGGAACATACATTGTTTCTGTTTTTTTTTTTTTTTCCAAAACTTTTAGTAATCATGTCATATTTATCAATATCATTATTACATTGTGGTACACATTTATTAGTTCTATCTGTGCATGCTCTGTACATATATGAACCTAAAGTTATCAAATTTACTTATTAGTTTACAGTAAATGTCAATACACTTCGAGCTCTGTTCTTTATCTATTCCCATATAGTGATGACTTGTTCAGAGTACATTGTTCAGTATTTTTAAGCCCATAACAGCATATGTTACATTAAAATCTTTGAAAATCTTCTTGGAGTATGAATTTCAACTAAATTTCACTGAAATAATCTGGTAACCCTTTATTAGATTTCTTGAAGAAATTTTCATAGAACTAATGATATTAATTTGGAGGATTTTCCCTTAAAATCATTCATTTAGACCAGAAATGAGTCTTGAACTTGACATTGGCGCCATTTTTTATAGCCTTTTTTATTGGTTTGGCAACTTAAATGTAATAACTACTGCTTATTCAAGCTGTAGTTATGACATTTAGGTTACCAACCAACTATTCTACTTTTTCGTTTCATGCTACTGGCCATAGGTTTTGCAAAATAACATCGTATAATTTAAGCGGGACTTCCTGATAGAATCAATAGTTGTGGCCAGTGGAGTGAGTGGGCAGGGACAGTGATTGGTCAAATATGAGTCTCCATCATGCTATAAGACTGGAGATTCGTCTGTTATATGATAGCCTAGTCTGATCCACACAGCAGTAATATCCAATTACAATTTACCAGAGTTCACAAGTGATACATTACGATTTGTTAACATGTGTTGTTACATTTCAGATAGAGTTTATGAACTGAAATCAACAATGGGTATAGATATGATGGAGATAGTGCTGGTGTGTCTTGTTGCTTTATTAACTACAGGTAATTTTGCTAAGGGAGTGGAGTACTTTCTAATTATTCAACTAAATTTCTACACAATACCTCCATTTTACGCCCCTCAATTTACTGTTAAGTTTATTATGTTATATAGTAAAGAACAGACTGAAAAACACTATGTTTTCCAAATTGTATTTTCATAATCATGTAAGAAATAATGGATGTAATGTTAACTCATTCCCAAACTACAAAATTTCGGACAGGACCATTTTGAACAAGATTGCAGATGACAAAACAAAGTGGGTTTAAATTTAAATCTAAGGACCATATATGGTAGAAAATATTGTATGAAAAGAAGAAATTGCAGGTTCTTCTTTATCTACAATTTTTTCATCAGCCATATTTCTATATTTCTTTAATGTGGTAAAGGGTAAATAGCTTAAGTAAAACAAGGGTTATAAAGCCAGTATATATAAGATATTCAAGAAAATAATTTCAGAATCAGATTCCTATATTCTCGAACCCGAAGAAAGAAGACAAAAATATTTATTCACAGGATTAAGACCTCTGTAATAAGGACTGAAAGAAAGGATGAGAAATACTTTAATATTAACTGCATACTATATAAAACACTTGGTTTTAACGGGGTTTTTTATTATAGAAATAAGGAATACGGGCAAAAACTTGCTTAACGTGATCCACTTCTCCTGAAAGTCTCACCACTTCTCCCTATTTTGAAAAACTTCTCCCAATTCTCAGACTAGGGAGATGACACTTCTCCCCAAATTCTGAGAGTCTGCAGAGCCCTGAAAGGTCTATAATTTTCCTTGTAACTAGGGTACAGTCGAAGAGTTCCTGTCACTAGGCATGTCTGTGGTTCCAAATATGAACTTGACGAAGGAGACGAGATTGAGTTTGTTTATTCTGGAGCTGATTTACAGACGAGTACCTGTAAACTGGAATTGGAGCGTGATAGAAGTATATTCGGCCATGAAATTTGTGCCAAAATTATCAAAGGTGATGCTCTATGTAGCGGGATGACAGTAGAGTATCATAAAACAATTTATACCTCTTATCCAGACAAGGTTAGTAGCAAATGAATGTAGAGCTTGATTTTTAGCTCCACTGGCTGAAAGCAAGAGAGCTTTTGTCATGGCGTTGTGTTTTTCGTGCATCCCTCCAGTCGTCTGTCCGTCCGTAAACTTTTACTGTGAAAATCCCCTCCTCAGAAGGTACTGAACAGATTTCAACCACATTTCCTAGAAATGATCCTTGGGTGACCTTCTTTCAGATTTCTTCAAAGAATTTTAATCGGATGAAAAACATGGCTTTAATGTGTCGGGCTAATTTCCATATATGGTGAAAGCTTTGAAAATCTTCTGCTCAGAAACCTGTTGATGGATTTCAACCAAATTTCACAGAAATGATCCTCTGGTGAACCTCTATCAGATTCTTTTCAAAAAAATTTTATTGGATGAAAAACATGGCTTTGATGGGCTGGGCTAATTTCCATATATGGTGAAACCTTTGAAAATCTTTTTCTCAGAAACCGATTGATGGATTTCAATCAAATTTCACAGAAATGATCCTTGGGTGAACCTCTATCAGATTCCTTCAAAGAATTTTTAATCAGTTGAAAATCATGAGAAACCAGTGGATGGATTTCAACCAAATTTCACAGAAATGATCCTATGGTGAACCACTATCAGATTCCCTCAAAGAATTTTGATCGGATGAAAATCATGGCTTTAATGGGCCGGGCTATTTATATATATGGTAGAAGCTTTGAAATTCTTCTCCTCAGAAACCAGTGGATGGATTTCAACCAAATTTGACCGGATTGATCCTTGGTGAACCTTTATCAGATTTCTTCAAAGAATTTTGATTGGATGAAAATCATGGCTTTAATCGACGGGGCTATTTTCCATATTTATATGGTATATACTGAAAACTTTGTAAATATCTCAGAAACCTGTTGATGGATTTCAACCAAATTTCACAGAAATGATCCTCTGGTGAACCTCTATCAGATTCTTTTCAAAAAAATTTTATTGGATGAAAAACATGGCTTTGATGGGCTGGGCTAATTTCCATATATGGTGAAACCTTTGAAAATCTTTTTCTCAGAAACCGATTGATGGATTTCAATCAAATTTCACAGAAATGATCCTTGGGTGAACCTCTATCAGATTCCTTCAAAGAATTTTTAATCAGTTGAAAATCATGAGAAACCAGTGGATGGATTTCAACCAAATTTCACAGAAATAATCCTATGGTGAACCACTATCAGATTCCCTCAAAGAATTTTGATCAGATGAAAATCATGGCTTTAATGGGCGGGGCTATTTTCATATATGGTAGAAGCTTTGAAATTCTTCTTCTCAGAAACCAGTGGATGGATTTCAACCAAATTTGACTGGATTGATCCTTGGTGAACCTTTATCAGATTTCTTCAAAGAATTTTGATTGGATGAAAATCATGGCTTTAATCGACGGGGCTATTTTCCATATTTATATGGTATATACTGAAAACTTTGTAAATATCTCAGAAACCTGTTGATGGATTTCAACCAAATTTCATGAGAATGATAACCAGATGACTGTTAGTCAGATTCCGTCATATAATTTTGATTGGTTGAAAAACATGGCTATTATGGTGGTGGGTTATGTCCATATACGGTATACAGTGAAAATTTCACATAATGAATTTTACATTACTTGAATTGACTTGTAAAAACAACGAAAAGTCTGAAATGGTTCTCTAGAACTATTTCAAAGATTTCAATGGATTAGATTTATTTTCATTATATTGAGTTTATTTTAAATTAATGTAAAATTTGCTCAATCAGTACATTTATGCCTGTGGAGCGATACAGGCGCTCAAGGGCCTCTAGTTACCAATTCCCTGACAATAACGCCTTTTGATGCCTCCAAAAGAAAAAGATTCGAAAAACATTGCTAAGCAATTTTATCATTACCCACAATGTTTCCATCACCATAAAATAAAAAAAGAGTTAAGATTTCATCAGCTACAAATTATGTCCACAGTTTCTTTGAATTTGGACCATTCTTAAATTTTGTCTTCTGGTGATGGGTTTAGCTCTAATGGGATATGGCCAGAGGAACTGTGGATTCCAACTGTCCTTCTATAACCCATTCCAACACAAGCCCTCCTTTTTACACCTCTCAAGAAAAATACTTTGGAAAACATTGTGGAAAATGAAGAAATTGCTTGTATCAAGCAATTTCTTCATTATCCACAATGTTTTCTATTAAAAAAGACAAAGAAAATCGAAATTCCATCAACTTGAAATTGTCGTCTGCAGCTTCTTTTAATTTGGACAAGTCTAAAATCTTGTTGTGTTGGAATGGGTTAAATAGTAAGCACAGTAAGGTCCACAGTTATTGTCAGACTCACTCAAAACTAGATGTTTGAAGTGTCATAAAATTGTTCATTTCAAAATTACAGTTGAGCTGTTAGAAAGGGGGCATCAGGGATTTTCAGGGTCCACAAATATTATTTTATCTCTCCAAAGCTTCACAGGATAGTTGAATTGGCATATGGTCTTCAGGAAAAAGTGGCTTGGTGGATTTTCAGAGTTCACAAATATTTTATTTCTTTAAAGTTTCACAGGTTGGTTAAATTGGCATATGGTCTTGAGGAAAACACAGTTAAAGGGGCCTCAGGGATTTTCAGGGTCCACAAATATTTCATCTCTTATGTTTCACAGGAAGGTTGAATTGGCTTACAGTCTTGTGGAAAATACGGAAAAAAGGCTTTGTGGATTTTCACTCAAAACCTTTTAATTTGCACAATTAAGTACACAAATATTATTTCATCTCTTTAAAGTTTCACAGGATGTTTGAATGGTCATATAGGATCCATTGGAATACAGGAAAAGGGGCCTCATTGATTTTCACTCTGAGCATTCCAGTTTACTTGATAAAAGCCACCAAAATAACAGTAGTTTGAACCTCCCTCTGTAGCCTGATTATTTCATTTTTCATGTGAAAATTTAATAAAAAATTGGTTGTTACAGGAAATCAAATCTCCCATTGGTAGGTTCGAACCCGCTCTAGAGAAATCCTGAATCAGTCCTTGTATAATCACAATTTCTTTAGACAATCACATGATGCTCCTCCTTTGAAGGGGAATACAGATTGATCCTTTCTAACAGTGGAAATTAGAATTGGAAATGAGGAAAGGGGGCCAAAATGAAATCAGTTAACCCATTCCCACACAATTCCACTTTTTTACAATTCTCAAGAAAAAGAAAAACATGGAAAGTGAAGAAATTGCTTGATACATAATGTTTTCTACTCCAAAAGACAAAAATTTTCAAATTCACCTGAGCACAACATGCTCAAGAGGAGCTTTAGGTATCACTCAATATTTGTTGTCAATCTTTTGACGTCACATTTTCTGTAAACATCTTCTCCTGCTAAATCACATGGCCAATTTGGACCGAACTTGGCAGGAATGTCCCTGGGATGATCCTTTTCAAAATTTGTGTATGAAATTTGATTTGCAAAAAACTGGGGCTGTGGCAAGGGAAGCTTACAAGACTTGGAGAAATCATGAAACAATTCTTTAAATCTTCTCTTCCTAAACCATGGGTCCAATTCAGACCAAACTTGGTAGGAATGTTCCTTGGGTGATCCTTTTCAAAACTTTTTAATGAAATTTGGATCTGTAAAAAATTTGTGCGTGGCAGGATGGGCTTATCAAACTTAAAGAAATTATGAAAAAAAAATCTTTGAAAATCTTCTCCTCCCTAAACCACAGGGCTAATTTGGACCAAAGTTGTTAAAAATATTCCCTTGGTAACCCTTTTCAAAAATTGTGGGATATAGTAAGCGGAGCTTATCAGACTTGAGGAAATATTGATTGATTGATTGAATGGGGTTTAACGTCGCTTTTAACGGTATTTCAGTCATATCGCGCCGGCTGGAGCACCTAACAATGGATTCCTGGTATTTCTCACACCATAAGGAAATATTGAAGTTATCCTTTTAAATTTTTCTCCTAAGCCACAGGGCTGTTTTTGACCTTACTTTGCAGGAATGTTCCTTGGGTGACCAAAACCTACTTGTGACATTTTGATTTGCCAAAATAAGGGGGTATGACTTATGATACTGGCCCAATTTGGACAAAACTTAGCAGAAATGTTCCTTGGGTTTCCCTCTTTCAAAACTTGTTTGGGAATTTTAAATTTCCAAAAAAATTTGGGGCAGGACAGGGTCAGGCTTATAGGACTTAAAAAAACATGAAATAATTCCAGGGTTAGGGATTTAGGACTATTTTGACCCTCTTGTTTGAATTCCATCAACAATAAAATGTTGTTTTCAATGTCTTTGAAATTCGACCAGTCTTAAATTGTGTTGTGTGGGAATCAGTTAGATTACTGCATTCTCGTTTAGGCATAAGGTACACAAACATTATCACTTTCTCTTGAAGTGGGCTCATAAGGAATGTTTCTTTGAAATTTGAAGAAGCTCTATTGGAACATGTTAAAGTTAAGCCATAGTGAATTTTCTTGTAAATGAAGGAAATTTATTTAAGAAAACATTGTGAGAAAAGGAGAAATAATTTGTTTCACACAGTTTCCTGTTTTCTTATAGTGTTTCAACCTATATGACACCCTTTTTTTTCTAATTTTCGAAAACTTCCTTGTCGCCCCAAAATATGCCTAAACAAACATTAAACCCATTACCAGACTGCAAATTTTTAGATCAGTCCAATTAGAAAGGAGTTGCAGACTACAACTTTACATAATGTTTTCTATCTAGAAAATTGAAAAAATCTGGAATTTGGTAAATTTTAGATAGTAGTCTGTGACTTCTATCAAATTGGACGGTAATGGGTTAATCAAGTTCTCCCTTTGAAAATATTGAGTTTTTTTCTGATTTTCAGGAGCTTACATGCATGTCAGCCTATCAGAATGAGGAGTTTTGTGCTAATTTTGACCTCATTGTTGCCCTGAAACCAACATCTTCATCTTACACCTCTGGCTCTCAGCTGCAGATAAAAGCATACCTAAAAGAAGATGGTAAGCTCGCAGCCTAATTGTCCCTTCATATTCAACCCATGACCACACAATCCCACATTTTCATGCTAGACATTACCCTATGAAGGTTAAACCGATTACAACACAACCCAACAATTTCAAGACCTTAGGAAAAAAAGCTATGGTAAACATTTTGGGAAAGGGAGAAGTTGTATGAATAATGTAATTTCGTCTTTTCTCATTATGTTTTATTCTCTATCTGACATTCATTTGTCATATTTTTAGCTCACCTGACCACAAAGTGGTCATAGTGAGCTATTGTGATCTAGCTGTGTCAAGGGTCCATCATCCGTCGTATGTCAACATCTTGAGTGCACTATAGAGGCCCCAATTTTTGCTCGAATGTAATTGAACTTGGTCAGAATGTTTGTCTATGAAACCTCGGACAAGACCATTTTTGGGTCATATAGGGTCAAAATCTTAGTCACTAGGTCAAATATTAAAAAATACCTTGTGTGCACTCTAGAGGTCAAATTTTTGCCCCAAATGTCTTGATATTTGGTCAGAAATGTTTGTCTGCATAATATCTCGCTCAAGTTGGATATTGGGTTATGTGGGGTAAAAAACTAGGTCATGAGGTCAAATCCTAGAAATAATATTGTGTGCACTCTAGAGGTCAGATTTTAAACTTAAATCAATTGATATGTGTTCAGAATCTTTGTCTCTATGAAACCTCGGACAAGTTCAATTTTTAGTCATATAGGGTAAAAATCTAAGTCACTAGGTCAAATATTAAAAATACCTTGTGTGTACTCCAGAGGCCACATTTAACCTCAATTGTCTTGATATTTGGTCAGAAATGTTTGTCAGTATAATATCTCGGTCAAGCTCGATATTGGGTTATGTGGGATAAAAAACCAGGTAACTAGGTCAAATCTTAAAAATACCTTGTATACACCCTAAATGTCATATTTTTGCCTCGAATCAAATTATGTTTGGTTAGAATTTTTGTTGCCGTGTTATCTAAGCCAAGATATAATTTGGGTCACATGGGGTCAAAAACTAGGTCATCAGGTCAATTGTTAAAAATACCTTGTGTGCACTCAATAGGCCATATTTTGGCTTAAATGTCTTGATATTTGGTCAGAATGTTTGTCGGCATAATATCTAGGACAAGTTCAATACTGGGTATGTGAGGTCAAATCCTAGAAATACATTGTGTGCACTCTAGAGGTCATAGTTTTGCCTCAAATTAAATGATAGTTGGTTAGAATGTTTGTTGCCATGTTATCTCTGCCAAGGTTAAATTTGGATCACATGGAGTCAAAAATGAGGTCACTCTGTCAAATGTTAGAAATACCTTGTTTGCACTCCAGAGCCATATTTTTGCCTCAATTGAATTGATGTGTAGTCAGAATGTTTGTCTGCAGATATTGTAGGTCTAGTTCAATATTGGGTTATGTGAGGTCAAAAATTAGGTCATTAGGTCAAATTTTTGAAATACCTTGTGTGCACTCTGGAGGTCATATTTTTGCCTCAAATTAAATGATATTTGGAAAGAATGTTTGTTTCCATATTATCTCAGCAGAGTCCAACTCTTGTTGGTTTATTCTTTAGTCATTTCTCAAAATTGTATTGAATGTTTATCTTAACTTTTCTGAAACAGGACAAACAACTAATCTTTCTTGGGTGAAAATATCAATTTTGTACTTTGATCAACCCCAAAAGTATGAAGCCCTTCTGTCAAGATGATCTTGGAGAAATGATCCTTGAGCATCCTATTATCAGACTCCTTAACCCTTTCCCACACAATATTGTTAAACGCCACTCAATTTGAAAGCTTTGCAAAACACTGTGGAAAATGAAGAAATTGCTTGTTACAAGCAATTTCTTCATTTTCCACAATGTATTCTACCCTAAAAGACAGAGATTTTTAAAATCACCCCAACTAAAAATTGTCACCTGCAACTTCTTTCAATTGGACCAGTCTAAAATTTTTCATTTATTTCATGGATTGGGCTTTCCACAAAAGGTGTACCTGTATTCTAAAATCTATGAAAATGTTCACCCCAGAAAGTAGCTAGTCGATTTTAACCAGTCTTAAATTTTGTTTTGTGGGAATGAGTTAAATGTTATTTAGTTTTAGGTGTTGAGAATAAATTGCCTGTTGTCTTGATTACAGAATTCTCGTCATCGATACCACAGATAGTAAAAACGACTTCGTACATCGTTATTGGCGTTGTTGTTGGCTGTATAGTGCTGATGATAGTTATTGTTGTTGTTATTATCATATGCTGTTGTCGACGAAGATCATCGGCTAGTGGAACTGTGTATAGGTCACCCCAGATGGCAGCTGTGACGACAACAACACATGGTAATTTACAATATGTGGTCTTTTATTCTAACTAGGCAATCAATATCTACAGTAGAAAAATTTAGAAATTACTAGATTACAAAATTTAAGACCGGTCCAAATTAAAAGAAAACATGTTCAAGTCAACTGATTTCAAATATCTCCATCTTTCTGGGTAGAAAACATTTTGTGAAATGCTGACATTGCTTGTGTTAAGCAGTTCCTTCATTTTCCCCATTACCAGATTACAAAATTTTAGACTGGTCCAAATTAAAAGGAAACATTTTCAAGTCAACTTGATTTCAAATGTCTCCATCTTTCTGGGTAGGAAACATTGTGTGAAATGCTGACATTCTTTGTTCAAGCAGTTTCCTCATTTTCCCCATTGTTTTTCCATTCTTTTTTCTTGGGGGGGGGGCATGAAAAGGAGGATTTTATGGTAATGGGTTAAGAAAAAATCTACATCAAATACAGCTTCTAGCCTACATATAACTAGACCCATTTTCAGATGGCAAAAAATTTAGACTAGTCCAAATGGAAAGGAGATGCAGACCACAATTTAATGTTTATGAAATTTTAGATATTTTCAACTTTCTGGGTAGCAAACATTGTGAAAAATGAAGAAATTGCTTGTAACAAGCAATTTCTTCATTTCTCACAATGTTTTCCCATCTGTTTTTCTTGAGGGGCATCTAAAAGCATCATTGAGTGGGAATGAGTAAAAACCTTTTCATGATCATCATGGGTATCTTGAAGACACAATCCCTAACTTAATCTTTTTAGTTGTGATAAGGGATTTTGTATAGAAGCTGTGCCCTGCAATTTACTTTAGGTTTACTTACTGTCTTTACATTTGAAATACCAGGTTGTAAAAATGTTTTTTTGAAAATAATAAGTCTAAATGTACAAACAGACACCTGGTGATGCTCTGTACTCATAAATAATTTCCCTATATTTAAAGGATGAAAAACTCTAATTACATTTTTAAATTGCCCATGCCCCTGAACCCTTTCCTGTTTTATGAAATTTTGGACTGGTCCAATTTGAAAGAGTTGGCAGACGACAATGAAAAATGCATGCAATTTGAAACCTGACCATCCTACGTGGTAGAAAATATTATGGGAAAAGGAGAAATTGCTTGTTACAAGCAATTTCTCAATTTTCCACATTGTTTTCTCAAGTATAAAATCACGGTGATGTAAAAACCTGGGTTTGTCCAGGAAAGGGTTAAAAAAGTAGAGTTGTGCTTAAGGTGTTCATAAGATTTCTATAAATTATTAAAATTTTACAGCATCTTACCCTGCACAACAACAGCCTTACCAACCATATGCTGGTTACCAACCTCCACCTCAGACAGGATACCAGCCTGGTCCATATCCACAACCAGCTGGTTACCCCCCTGCACAGGCTGGTTACCCTCCTGCTTCACAGCCAGTTGGTTACCCCCCTGCACAACAGCCAGCTGGTTATGCTCTGACACAACAAGCTGGCTATCCTCCTGCTCCTCAACAAGGATATGCTGGGTACCAGGCATCATCTGCTCCAGTGTCTCAGGAAGCAGCTCCAACATCAGAAAAGCCTCCTATAGCAACAGGTAAGATGGATATTTTGGACAGTTGTCATAATTGGTATAGCAAAATTGAGGTGAATTTTAGGGATATAGTCGAATCTGTGTACAGCAGCCAGTCAAGGGAGAGGGCCAAATTGGCTGCTGTACACAGATTGGCTGCTGTTCACAGTATCAATAGGGCGGCCATTTTGTCATACCATTTTGGGTTAGCTCATTAACAGATCACAAAACTTTAGACTACTCCAATTTCTAAGAAGTTCTAAACTTCAATTTCAAGTGTCTTTTAAAAAAAGAAAAGGTACTTTGTACCATTTGTACCATTTAAGATAGAAAATATTTTGACAGAAGTGAAAATATCCTGAGAAATTCTCGTTTGGATGTTTATATGAGCGCATTCGTGACATTTCCAACCAATACACATCCGCACAGTCTGATCGGAGTCTTCACTCTGAGCTCTGTAGATAAATACTGACCCAAAGCTTCTTTAAAGAATCAGCGAATGTTCTAATTGCCCCTAATGGCTGTCCAGGGTGCTCAGTGTGTGCGAGTCACGCACATGCCAAATGGTTGGAAATGTCACACATAGGCTCATATTTCCTGTACAAGTCCAACAGGTCACTGGCTTTCAATTTATTATGAAAATTGAATTGTGTTTATTTTAACATACAGAGTTTGTAAGTTTTCACATCGTGACTTTGAAAATAATCTTTGACCCACTAGAGGTCACATGAGCATGAATAGCTCTATACCTATTGTGATTTTAATTCAACTTCACAGAAATGATCCTTTAGCCATGTTTCAATATGTTTTATTTTCAAGTAATTGCCTTATAAAATTCTACCAAAATACTTCAAAGTATTGCTCTACTTTGAAATTTATCTCTATGTTGTCAGATCCTATATTTCATACTGTAATGAATAAGATAATCATAAAAAACTTCTTCTTTACAAATAAGACTACAGTTATAAAGTTTTGTATTTAGCATTGCTGTATGATCCTCTTAGAAAACACATAAAAGAACTTCTCTACTCTGAGAATTAGCCCAATACGTAGTATTCCAGTTTTTAGATATCAATAAAGAATAAAATCTTCTCCTCCCAAACCAATATGCCTAGAGCTTTGAAATTTTATAATTTCCAATGCTGTATGATTCTCTACCAAAATACTTATAACAATTCCCTTACTCTGGAAATTAGCTGTATGCTGTGGGATCTCTGATTGACTTAGGTATAGAGAAAGAAATCCTTAGAATTCTTCTCTAAAATGAATAGGCCAAGAGCTTTTTAAATTTTGCTTTGGAAGTACTGTATGATTATCTTTCAAAATACTTAACCCATTCCAACTCAATCCCTCCTTTTTACGCCCCTCAATAAAACAGCATTGGAAAACATTGTGGAAAATGAAGAAATTGCTTGTATCAAGCAATTTCTTCATTATCCGCAATGTTTTCTATCCAAAAAGATGAAAAAATTCAAAACTCCATCAACTTGAAATTGTCGTCTGCAGCTTCTTTCAATTTGGACCAGTCTAAAATTTTGCTGTGTGGGAATGGGAAGATTCACTCTACTTTGAAAATTAGACCCTGGTTGTTGGATTAAGAATCTTACATAGGAATGGTGAAGGAAATCATTAATTTTTTCTTCTCCAAAATCAAAAGGATTCATGCTCTGAAAGGTTGTGTGTTGTATTGCTGTATTATCTTGGACAAATACTGAAAACTTTGTATCTTAGATGAAAATATCTTCTATATTCTTGGATAATCAATTTAACATGGAAATAAAAAGGGAAATCTTTAAAACCCTTTTCTCCCATGGCAAAAGGGCTAGAGCCATGAAATATGGCTTGTAGCTTAGCTATATGATCCTCAGTCAATGATTTTCAAAATTACATCTCTGAGATGAATAATGCCCTATGCTTTGGTATTCTGGATTTGCATAGAAATCTTTAAAAATATTCTCCCATTCTGGAAGGCCCTCTATTTCTAAATGCACATGTAGGAATTACTTCCCTCTACCAAAATATGTATGGATTGATAATTGTTTCTCTAAAATCAAATAAAGTCTTAGATTGTCAGATCCTGCACTTTAAAAAAGAGATAAATAAGAAAATCTTAAAGATTCTTCTTCTTCTTCAAGACCATTAGACCTAGAGTGTATGCATGTCAAATTGCCTTCTTGTTGTAAAATAACTGGATTTGAATTATCACTCTAAGATTAAAGTAAGCCCCACAGGTCCCTCATTTAACAAAGGGAAGTATGGATTAAAACTTAAATAAAACACTTTCTCTTCTCCCCCAAGACCATTACACCTAGTGCTCTCACTTTTTGCTCACCTGAGCATGTAATGCTCTAGGTGAGCTTTTGTGATTGGTCATCATCTTGTGTCCGTCCATCTGTCTGTCCAATTTTTCACAATGTCCAAAAAAAATCTTCTTCTCCTAAACTAACCAAGGAAATTTTACCAAAATGTACAAAAATGATCCTTAAGTCATCTTTTTTCAAAAAACTTTAAAGAATTGAAATCCAAGAAGAAGTTTGGTTGCCTTGGCAACCAAGTGAAAAAACTTAAAAAATATTCTCCTCCCAAAATATAAGGCCAACAGCTTTGGTGTTTTGTAGACATCATCTTCTGATGACCCTCTACCAAAATACTTAAGAGAATTACCGTACTCTGAAAATTAGCCATTTTCTGTCCAATCCCTGATTTTACATAGGAATAAAGAAGGAAATCTTTGAAATTCTTCTCCCAAACCATTAGGCCTATAGTGTTGATATTTTGCATGTATCAATAATTATTATACCCCTATCAAAATACTTGAAAGAATAATCATACTCTGGAATTTAGCACTATATTGTGGGATCAAATATATACCTTGGATTAAAAGAGAATCTTTTTTGAAAATCTTCTTCTTGCTCAATGAATTGAAATCTTTTGAAACAATCATTGCCATGACAACATAGGTGGAATTTTTATGAAAAATCTTTAAAAATCATCTCCTAACCCAGAAGGTGTAGAGCCTTAATAATTAGCTTGAAGCATCAGTACATTGCCCTTATTCAGAATTGCTTATGTCATTACCCTCAGAAATAAAGACGAATTTTTAAAATGACAACTGCTCTTTATCTACTGGGACAATTTCAACTAAATTTGGTAGGCATGTTCCTTTGGTGGCCCCCTTTAAAACCCAGAGGATGTAGAGCCTAAAGAATTTGCATGAAACATCAGTACATTAATATTTTTATAATTGCTAAATTCATTACCTTTTAGCCCCCATGGGCAGAGCCCAAGGAGGTCAAGCTTATAAAGAAAGATTTTTAAAATGGCATCTCCTCCCAAACTACTGGGCCAATTTCAACTTAATTTGGCAGGAATAATCCTTCAGTTGCCCTCTTTAGAATTACTAAAAAAAAATTAATACGTTTAAAGCTTTGGTTGCCAGGTAACAAAAGTTAAGTTTGAAAAAAATCTTCACCAGATCTAGTTGGTATTATGCCTAAAAAAAGAACCTTATCTCAGGTGAGTGCAAGGGCCACTGGCCCTCTTATTCTCTTTTTTTTTTTTGCTTGCAGTATTGTCTTATGGTGGTATAGATCACAACAGATCAAACTGTCTTTTAGATCAGAATATGGATATTTGTAAATGCAATAAATATTGTGCAAAGTTTTAAAAAACGGAACTCTTAAAAATATTTTAAAACTCTGTAGACTCTAGAGCTATAATACTCAGATGAGCATGTAGGTTCATGATGGTCCTCTTGTTTGTCTTTTCAGCACCTCCCATGTCAGAAGTGTACCCCATGCAGCAGATGGCTCCTCCCCCATATCCCGGTAACTAGGCAACAGTGTCATCATTATAAAACACAGTCATGTAAAATATAAAAGTGTATACATACCCCTAGATATATAAACTATAGTACAACATTTTTCATCCTGTATTTTACTGAAATCTTAGACTCAGCAGAATTGAATGATCATCTTTCTCTCTTTCGAAATTTCATAGTTCAACCCATTATTACAATCTCTTAATTTGACTAGGGTTGCATTTCGAGGGCAACAGTTTAACCCTTTTCTGTTCAAACACGGGATTTTACGTTGCTGTGATTTCATACTTGAGAAAACATTGTGGAAAAAGGAGAAATTGCTTGATACAAGCAATTTCTCCTTTTTCCACAATATTTTCTACCACAAAGGATGGTCAGATTTCAAATTGCAAGCATTTTTCATTGTCGTCTGCAACCTCTTTCAATTTGGACCAGTCTAAAATTTCAATAAACGGGAAAGGGTTAAGACACATTTCTAGTCATAGTACTCTTCGGTACCTTGTTGAGCTTTTTTTTTATGTAGCCAATTATTTTCATTCTAAAATTATTGTCAGTTTTATAGTGTTACTTTAGGAGGAAATCTTATCGCTGACACATCTTGATATTTGCAAAAATTCTCATGCATACTGTCATGTTGTTGGTAATTCATTTTTATTGCTCTTAATCAGCTGTTTTTTATTTGTTTATATTGTCTGCTTATCACTTTTCCTTTGAAATACCTTGGGGTTTGTCCCTCTGCTGTTTTTGGGAGAAAACCCAATGTATTGCCATGGCCAGGTTGGCTTCTTTGTCAGCGCTTTCGTTGTTGTCCTCCGTAAACTGTGACATTTTGTAATTTTGAAACTCAGAATGTGTGTTCACTATCAAAAGAGAAATCAATACCAACAAGGGGGATAACTCTAAAAGCATTTTACTAAGAATTTTACCCTCTATCAAGCACTTGAACATCAGGGGTTTGTCATCCGCATGCGGTGCTCCTTTTTTGAAGTCTACTACCGGCTTAGTCAAAGAGGACTTTATGTTTTCACGCTATTAGCTTGTCCATATGTCTGATCAAACAATTTTCTGGTCTTCTTTTCTAAACTTTTGTAGATTTTAACCTTTACTGTTTTTCAAAACTATTAACTTGTCCAAATTCAAAGGTCAATTTAAAGTTGAATTTCATTGAAAAATAATTATTCAGTAGGATAGAAAATATTTTGGAAAAAGAGGAAATTGCTTTGTGCAAGCAATTTTTTTCCACAATGTTTTCTCAGGTATAATATCACTGAGACATAAAAATCAGGGATTGTCCAGGTATGGGATAAGTTGAATTTTTGATGCACAATCCTACAATCACAGAGATACTGATCAAGTTTGAGTTTTGTGTTGGTCTGTTGATTTTGAAGAAAACACAGATGGAAGATTCACAAAATTTCACTTAATCCCAGATTCACTGACTTTTCTTTTTAACACTTTTAGATATTTAGCTGATTTCCTATGTGTGAGTGTGAAATCATTAAGTTAACCCATAACCAGACAAGAAAACTTTAGACTGGTCCTAATTGATATACGTTACAACAACCTAAAGTTTGTGGCATTTTAGATTTGTTTCAGCTTTTGGGGTTGAAACATTATGTAAAATGAAGAAATTTCTTCATTTTACACTATGCTTTTCCAATTGCTTTTCTTGGGGGCGTCAAAAACATAATTGTTTTGGAATGGGTTAAAGATTGAGTGTAAGTTTTGTTTTTGTTGGATAATTTTTCTACAGAAGCATAGATGTTTGCCTTAGAAATTTCAGATACAAATGCTTTTAGATATTTTGCTGAATTTGGTGTGCAATCTGCAATATTAAGTTACTGATTAAGTTTGAATTTTGTCATTTTCGAGAATTCTTAGTTAATGGAAGAATAAAAAATTTTCTTTTGGGAAGAAAACATTGTAGATAATTAAGAAATTGCCTGTAACAAGCAATTTCTTCATTTTCCAAAAGATGTTCCAAACCTTTTTTTTCTTGAGGGCATTAAAAGTTTCATTGTGTGGGAAAGGGTTAATGATCAAATTCAATAGGAAACTTTTTGAAATATTTCCAAAATGGGTATCATAAAAGAAAAATTGGGTTTAAGTTATCCATCAAGGTCAAGATCACTTATCAAGGTCACATTTCCTAAAGGCTGCAACATGGGTATGTTTTTTTTACAAACATATATTGTTTCCATAGTTTTCTTTAGTGGGATTGTGTGATAGTAAGTAAAAAAAAAACAAGTGTATGTGTGTTTGGGGTTAGTTTGGTAATGTATCAACCGCTTCCACTCAGTAAAATTTTAGACTGCAGACGACAATTCAGAGTTAATGATATTTTAGATTTTTCCAACTGTCCCTGGTAGAAAAATTGTGCAAAATGAAGAAATAGCTTGTGACATTTTACACCATGTTTTCCCAATTATTTTTCTTGATAGGCATCTAAAAGCGTCACTGTGTGGGAATTGGTTAGTATATGACTGAGTTCATTTGAAAGACATGCTTTTCACATCTGTCAATAGGTAGAAATCAGTTAAATTTTTTGTACCCCATTTCAGGAATGTACTGGATTTAAGGAATCTCCTGATTTATTTGTTGTGTTTAATCTTGCTAACTCACGTTTTTATACTATCTTTAAACTTGATGTTTTGACCTTTAGGATTTTTAATTCTCTGTTTCTGTCTCTATACTTCTGGTTTAACCATTCCCACGCAACCCTCAAGAAAAAAGCTTTGGAAAACATTGTGGAAAATGAAGATATCGCTTTTATCAATCAATTTCTTCATTATCTATGATCAGCCTGCATATGTAAGTAGTCTGATCTTCTTCTACACCAACTGTTTGACTTTTTAAGCGAGTCATTCATAGGATTTATTTAAAAGTAATTTTGACATAAATTGAGGGTCTTTCAGTCCTTTGAGCCCTTGTATTTTAAATGTAGAATTTTATTCAGCCTGACAAGGGTTAAATAGGGTGTAAAATGATCAACTTCATCACCAGGAATTCTAAATTTAGTTTTGTAAGTTTATCACTTCAGGCATTTTATCCACTACCTAGGTCTGACAATATTTCTAGCGTCTAATCTGTTACACATGCACTAGGTCCTGTCTTTTAACCCTTTCCCGTTTTTGGAAAATTTAGATTAGTCCAAATTGAGAAAGGTTGCAGACGACAATGAAAACTGGATGCCATTTGAAATGAAACCATCCTATGTGGTAGAAAATATTGTGGGAAAAGGAGAAATTGCTTGTTACAAGCAATTTCTTCTTTTTCCAGTATTTTTTCTCAAGCATAAAAATCATAGGAAGGTAAAATCCAGTGTTTGAACAGGAAAGAGTTAACCGGTCACCTGACAACAAAAATTTAGACAGGTCTAATTTGAAAGAAGTTGTAGACAACTTTTTAAATTGCCATAAAATTAGAAAGCAACTGCCAAATGAGGTAAATACCATACTGAGAAAAAGGAGAAATTGCTTTCACATTGTTTTCCATGATAATATTTAGTCATGCTATCACCAAGCGCCAATATGAGGTAATAGGTTAAATCATGAAAAAATCGATGAAAATCCTGTCTAAAATTGAGGAATTATTCTTTTTCTGCCCGGGCCATTTAATGGCAATAGATATTTAATTTACCGCTGTCCGTGTTTGAGCTTGTACGAGGGTGTGGGTGTCCAGTTCCAGTCAGTGGATTTCAAAATAACTTAGCACATTAATTTTGTTCCCCTTTAATCCATTCCCACACAACAAAATTTTAGACTGGTCCAAATTGAAAGAATCTGCTGATGACAGATTCAAGTTGATGGAATTTAAATTTTTTTGTCATGTTGAATAAAAAACATTGTTGATAATGAAGAAATTGCTAGGTCCAAGCAATTTCTTCGTTATCCACAATGTATTCCAAAGCTATTTTCTTGAGGGACATAAAAAGGAGGGATTGTATGGGAATAGGTGTGACGCATTGTCGGATACTCCCAATTTCAAGGTCACAACTGAAAGTCATGTGACAAGCATTTGTCATCCATGGGCAATCCGTGTCTATGAATTTTTGTAAAGCGAATAATGATAGAAAGGCATTGTTAAAATGGAAATCATCAAACCAAATCAATTTTAAGAAAAGCAATTTGTAACATTAGCTCAGGTTTCAAAGTCAACTCAAAGATTATTTAACAAGAGGATGATATTTATTTTATTCAAGCCAGAATTTGTAAATCTACAAACTTGGACTTTATGTTCTTTTACATTTGATAATGAATTTCAGATTCTAACTTTTATACTGCTGTATTTATTGAGTTTGAATTGTTATTTATATGATTCTACATTTAAGAATTGAGTTGTAAGTGTACTGTAAAAAATTTCTATTAAACCTCAAGATATTCAGCAGAAAGTGTGGGTGTGAATTTTAGGCTGGAAAGCTGTTAACCCATTCACACACAATGACACTTTTGGATGCCCTTCAAGAAAAACGATTGGGAAAACATTGTGTAAAATGAAGACATTTCTTGTAACAAACAATTTCTTCATTTTAAACAATGTTTTCTATTGAGAAATTTGAAAAATCTAACATTACATTAAGTTTAAATTGTTGTCTGCAAATCCTTTCAATTTGGACAAGTCTAAAAAATTGTCGTTTGGTAATAGGTTAAAATGCTGAGAGATTATTTAGAATTCTAGCTCAAGACTCTGACAGACTAGAATAATGTTGAATAATGTCAACAGAAATATGAGATAAGAATGGATTCACAATTATGTGATTTTTCCCATTTTCTTCCGTACTTCAAAATTTCTTGTATGTTTAGCTCAGCTGTTTCCTAAGTGATTTCTGAATTTGAGAGCATGCATGACATTTCCAACCATTACACATGTGTGCCAAGTAAAGACTCAGATCAGCCTGTGCATCCGCACAGTCTGATCAGAGTCTTCACTCTGCGCTCTGTAGATAGATACTGACCTAAAGATTCTTTAAACAATCAGCAATATTCTAATTGCCCTGAATGGCTGTCCAGGGTGCTCAATGTGTGCAAGTCATGCACATGCGAAATGGTTGGAAATGTCACGCATAGGCTCATTTGTCTATGAACGAGACAGATTTTGAAATCTATATAGTAGATTTAGTGTTGGTAAGAGCATGGGTATTTGATAGAATTTTTATGGTTCATTGTTTGCTACTGAACTAGTACATTGATATAAGGGATTGCTTGATAACATATTTTACAAGGCATTCTCATGAGTTTGGAAGATGTATTTACTTTGTGATGTTTTGTTATGTTTTATTTTCTACAAAAAGTTTTGTGTTTTTTGTTTGTTTGTTTATTTAGGTTATTTTCCAGTCATCTACAGCTGACTGGCAAAGGCCAGGAAAGCTGTTGTAGTGGAATGAATCTTGTCTTATTAAACATTAACCCTTTCCTGTTTTTTGAAATTTTAGACTGGTCCAAGTTGAAAGTGGTTGCAGACGTCGATGAGAATTGGATGCAATTTGAAATGAAACAATCCTATTTGGTAGAAAATATTGTGGGAAAAGGAGAAGTTGCTTGTTACAAGCAATTTCTCCTTTTTCCACAATATTTGCTCAAATATAAAATCACCAAGTAAAATCCAGGGTTTGTACAGGAAAGGGTTAAATAAGTGTATTACCTTTTCTCTTAGAACCGGATTAAAATGAGGGCTAATATTTATACATTACCATATCATTAGATTTTTAGACTGATCCGGACTGTTAAAATTAAATTGTTTTCAATTTTCAGGGAGGAAAGCATTGTAGGAAGTGAAGAGGAAAACATTGTAGGAAGTGAAGATATTGCTTGTCACAAGTAACTTCTTCATTTAGCACAATGTTTTCCAAAGCTTTTTTTGCGGGGTGTGTTTGTATCATGAATAAATGGCATTTTTATGAGTTGTGTAGATGTACTGATTTTGTAATGTTATGTTTTGTATTGTTTTCTACAATAAGTTGAGTTTTTTTAGATTATTTTTCTGTCATCTTCATCTCTACTGGCTGAGGGCCAGGAAAGCTTATATAACCTTTTCTTTTAGAACTGTTGTCAAATGAGGGATAATATTAATGCATTACCATATGATTAAATTTTTAGACTGATCCAAACTGATAAAAGTTGCAGTTGACAATTTCAAATATATCAAGTTCAAATCGTTTTGGATTTTAAGGGAAGAAAACATTGTAGTAAATGAAAAAATTGCTTTCACAAACAATTTCATCATTCACAACAATGTTTCCAAATGCTTTTTTGAGGGGTGGGGGTGTCATAAGAGGAATTCTCATGAGTTGTGTAGATGTATTTATTTTGTGATGTTTGTTATGTTTTATTTTCTTAAGTAAGGTTTTTAGCTCCACAGGCTGAAAGCCAGAGAGCTATTGTAATGGTTTGGTGTCTGTCATGCGTCCATCCGGTCGGTCGTCTGTCCGTCAACTTTTACTTTTAAAATTCTTCTCCTCAGAAAGTACTGAACAGATTTCAATCAAATTTCACAGAAATGATCCTTGGGTGACCCTCTATCAGATTCCTTCAAAGATTTTTGATCGGATGAAAAATGTGGCTTTAAAAGCAGGGGCTAATTTCCATATATGGTGAAAGCTTTGAAAATCTTGTTCTCAGAAACTGGCGGATGTATTTCAACCAAATTTCACAGAAATGACCCTTGGGTAAACCTTTATCACATTCAAAAATTTCTGTTTGGATGAAAAAAATGGCTTTAATGGCGGGGCTAAATTCCATATATGGTAAAGCTTTGAAAATCTTCTTTGTAGAACATAGTGAATTGATTTGAATAAAATTTCATAGAAATGATCCTATTGTGAACCTCTATCAGATTCCTTCAAAGAATTTTGATTGGATGAAAGACATGGCTTAGATGGGCGGGGCTTATTTCCATATATGGTGAAAGCTTTGAAAATATTCCCAGAAACCAGTTGATGGATTTGTCCAAATTTCACAGGAATGATCCTTGGGTAAACATTTATCGAATTGCTTCAAATTATTATCATTGGATGAAAAATATGGCTTTAATGGGCAATGCTAATTTCCTTTTATGATAAAAAACTTTGAAATTCTTCTTCTTAGAAACTAGTTGATGGTTTTCAACCAAATTTGACAGGATCAATGCTAGAGTGACCTTTTATTAGTCCCCTACCGGCTAAAGCCAAAGGGGATTATAGGTTTGCGCTCCGTCCGTCTGTCTGTCCGTCCGTCAGTCTGTCAGTCCAGACATATCAGTTTTCCGGACTTTTTTTCTTAACTCTTGGAGATATTGAGCTGATTTTCGGTATGTGAGTCCACATCAATGAGTTACAGAACAAGTTCGAGTTTGGTTCCAGTCCAATGATTTTTGTGGAAGATACGGATGGTGGACTCAGAAATTACCAAGAAATTTCAGTTTTCCGGACTTTTTTCCAAAACCCTCAGTGATATTGAGGTGATTTTTGGTATGAGAGTCTGTGTCAGCGATTTACAGAATAAGTTTGAGTTTGGTTCCTGTCCATTGATTTTTGAGGAAGATACGGATGCTGGACTTAAAAAATTACCAGGAAATTTCAGTTTTCCAGATTTTTTTCTAAACCCTTTGTGATATGAAGGTGGTTTTTATTATGTGAGTCAATATTGATAACCGAAAAGCATTCACAATCTTAGACAGATTTTTGAAAGCTTTTGTTCAAAGTTTACTTGGGCTTTAGGGTCTTAATTCTCTTGGAACAGTTGACTTTATGAAGTATAATTTAGCTTACAACAAAAAGAGACGCCTATTTTTTATGTTTGTGTGTATGTGTGTGTGTTTAAGAATTGCTCATAAAATCTGATACAACTGATATATTTTGGTGGGGTAGTAATCCCTTTACCACCCAAAAAATATATCGCTCTAGGGATATATATAAAACCGGTGAGGACTTGGTATTGCCATGCAAAACTTCAGAATGCTTGTTATCCTTGTAGAAAAAAAATCCAAATAAATTAACTAGAAATCTTTGTCTGAAACTTCTTTCATTAGCAATGGATAAAGGTATGGTAATTTGCACTCGGCAGAATTTTCATGAAAAATTGGCAAATTTGCTATATTGTCTTCATTTTACATGGGATTTGTACACAATGAATGTGCTCACAGTAAATTTCCTACACTAAAGAGCTAGTAGAGCATCTTAGGCCTACAGAGGCCTCTTATTTTAAAAACATCTCAGGATGTTACATCATGTTGAGTGATCATTTATGTTATTTTATAAGAAACAAAATAACGTTATAATTATTAAAGTATTGCTTGATTTTTTGCTCAGCTGTTAAACGTAGTGCTCAAGTGAGCTATTGTGATCCCCTTTTGTCCGGCGTCCGTCATGCGTTGTCCATCAGCACTTTCTTTAAACGACATCTCCTCCCAAACCACTGGTCAAATTTGAATCAAATTTGGCAGAAATGTTCCTTAGGTGGTACCCTTCAAAAATAGCTAAAAGAATTGAAATCCGTTAAAAACTCTGGTTGCAATGGCAACAAAAGAGAAATTTTAAAATAATCTTTAAAAATCTTCTTTTCCTGACCCAGATGGCATAGAGCCTTGAAATTTTGCATGAAGCATCATAATATTGACCTCTTTCAAAACAGCTAAAATCATGATCCTCGGGTCCCTAGGGGCCGAGCCCAAGGGAGTGGGGTTTATACAGAAATAAAGAACGATTTTTTAAATGACTCCTCCTCCCAAACCACTGGGCCAATTTGAACCAAATTTGTAAGAAATGTTGCTTAGGTGGTCCCATTCAAAAATAGCTAAAAGAATTGAAATCCGTTAAAAACTCTGGTTGCCATGGCAACAAAAGAGAAATTTTAAAATAATCTTTAAAGATCTTCTTTTCCTGACCCAGATGGCATAGAGCCTTGAAATTTTGCATGAAGCATCATAATATTGACCTCGTTCAAAACAGCTAAAATCATGATCCTCGGGTCCCTAGGGGCGGAGCCCAAGGGAGTGGGGTTTATACAGAAATAAAGAACGATTTTTTAAATGACACCTCCTCCCAAACCACTGGGCCAATTTGAACCAAATTTGTAAGAAATGTTGCTTAGGTGGTCCCATTCAAAAATAGCTAAAAGAATTGAAATCCATTAAAAATTCTGGTTGCCATAGCAACAAAAGTGAAATTTTAAAATAATCTTTAAAAATCTTCTCTTCCTGACCCAGAAGGTGTAGAGCCTTGATATTTTGCATGAAGCATCAGTATATTGACCTCTTTCAGAATAGCTAAAATCATGATCCTCGGGTCACCAGGGGCAGAGACCCAGGGGGGTGGGGTTTATATAGAAATAAAGAACTATTTTTTAAATGACACCTCCTCCCAAACCACTGGGTCAATTTGAACCAAATTTGGCAGAAATGTTGCTTAGGTGGTCCCCTTCAAAAATAGCTAAAAGAATTGAAATCCATTAAAAACTCTGGTTGCCATGGCAACAAAAGTGAAATTTTAAAATAATCTTTAAGAATCTTCTCTTCCTGACCCAGTAGGTGTAGAGTCTTGATATTTATATGGAGCATCATAATATTGACCTCTTTCAAAATAGCTAAAATCATGATCCTCAGGTCCACAGGGGCGGAGCCCCAGGGGGGTTGGGTTTATATAGAAATTAAGAATAATTTTTTAAATGACATCTCCTCCCAAACCACTGGGCCGATTTGAACCAAATTTGGCAGAAATGTTGCTTAGGTGGTCCCCTTAAAAATAGCTAAAAGAATTGAAATCCGTTAAAAACTCTGGTTGGCCATGGCCACAAAAGTGAAATTTTAAAATAATCTTTAAGAATCTTCTCTTCCTGAACCAGAAGGCATAGAGCCTTAATATTTTACATGAAATATCAGTATATTGATCTCTTACAAAATAGCTGAAATCATGATCCTCGGGTCTCCAGGGGCGGAGCCGGGGGAGGGGGGGTATAGGCATGAAGCATCAGTTCACAGACTTCTTTCTTATTTCTGAAATTATAACCCATGGATCCAGAGGGAGGAAAAAGTTTTTTCTTTCTTTCAAATCAGCACTAAAGCCTTGGAATTTGTAATTTAGACTTTTGGATCCCCAGGTTCATAGTCTTTATATGTAAGTGTGGCCCACTTGTTTCATAATCCTAACCTTAACATGAAATAAGACTGTTGAAAGAAAAAGAGCCTTTATCTCAGGTGAGCGCCCCAGGGCCAATGGCCCTCTTGTTTTATGAATTACATCCCTTTCTTTACTTAGAAAATTTACCCAGTATTAAGCCATGAACACCAGAGTATTGGCATCTGTGTGCAGTGCTCTTGTTTGTCCATACAGTACAGTCCCTCTTTTTACAGCTTGGATGAATACCTTGAAAACATTGTTGGAAAAAAGAAAGCGTTTCTTACTAGCTAACACTCCTTTTTAGCTCACCTGAATACAAAGTGCTTATGTGAGCTATCACCCTTCGTCAGGCATCCGGCAACAATTTCTTTAAACATCTCCTCCAAAATCACTGGGACAATTTCAACCAAACTTGGCAGAAATATTCTTTAGGTGGTCCCCTTTAGAAATAGCTATCCGTTATATAGAAATCCGTTGAAAACTCCGGGTTGCCATGGCATTTGTTAATGAAATTTTAAAAAAAACTTTATAAATATTCTTCTCCTAATCTAGAAGGCCTAGAGTCTTGATATTTTGAAAGGAACATCAGTACATGGACCTCTTTCAAAATAGCTTAAATCATTACCCTCCCATCCCAAGGGGCTGGTTAAATATAGAAACAAAGGGATTTTTAAGGACATCTCCTGCCAAGCCACATACAACCAAACTTAGCAGAAATGTTCCTTAGGTGGCCCTCTTTAAAACTAGCTAAATGAATTGAAATCCGCTGAAAACTCGGTTGCCATGGCAACAAAAGTAGTTATTCCTTTACCACCCAAAAAAGATACTGCTCTAGGGTTATATATATAGAGCCAGTAGGGGACTTGGTATTGCCAAGTAATACTTCAGAATGCTTGTTTTTTATTAACCACACAATCATGTACACAAAACATGTTTGTGAAACAGCAAATCTTTGAAATAGTTTAATATTGATGGGTGACCTTGACCTTGATTGACAAAGATAGCTTTCATCAAAAATTCATTGAGTCTAAGTTGAGAAATGTTATAGTGGTGGCCAATTTCTCAGCTATTTTGTTTACAGCTAGCCAGGGAAGGCCCAACTCAAAACTCATTGGAGATACTGAGGAGAGGAATGCATAAAATTTGATTGAAATCTTTTGGGAAGTATGAGAATTTCAAGTGGCAGACATACAGGCAGCATGAATACAATGGACCTTCTGCAAACTCTCAGTCTGCTGGCCTATTACCTGTAGCCCTAGACATTGCAATTAAATTTCGAAACCTAGCTGCATAAAGGTATAGCATTTTGATATATTGAATAAAGTTACTCATTAAAATCCTTTACCAACTTTGTTTTAGACGGAATAATTCAGGACAAGAGCACAACAATCAGATGCCAACACGCAGCTGCTCAAACGGTTAAATTTTTACTTGAAAAAGGGGAATAATTCAATTAACAAGAGGACCATGATGGTCCTAAATCACTCACCTGTGGCATCTGCAAATTACAGTACTTTTTATATAAAAAAGACACAGCTTGAGACAAATAACATTAATACATACCACATATCAAAGCTCTTGGTCTTATGGTATGGGAGGAGAAGATTTTCAAAGATTTCCTTCTTTACTCCTTTGTAAAATCAGGGATCTCACAGAAAAGGTCTAATTTTCAGAATACAGTAATTCTTAAAAGTATTTTGGTAGAAGGTCATTAAACACTGATACACACCAAATATCAAAGCTCTATGCCTAATGGTATGGAAGAAGGAGATTTTCAAAGATTTCCTTCTTTATTCCTTTGTAAAATCAGGGATCGTACAGAAAAGGGCTAATTTTCAGAATTCGGTAATTCTTTGAAGTATTGGAAGAGGGTCGTAAGGTGATGATACATACCAAATATCAAAGCTCTAGGCCTTATTGTATAGGAGGAGATGATTTTCAAAGATTTCCTTATAAAATCAGGGATTCTACAGAAAAGGGCTAATTTTCAGGGTACAGTGATTCTTTGAATCGAATGATTGAATGGGGTTTAATGCCACTTTAACAGTATTATTAGCTCTACTGGCCGAAGGCCACTAGAGCTATAGCGATGGCTTTTTCCTGTCCGGCGTCCGTCCGTCAAACTTTTCCTTGTTTACGCGATAAAGTCCACAGTTTTCATCGGATTCTCTTCAAACTTTCACAGAATGATTGTACCATCATAAGGATGGTTCCTTTCGAAATTGGGTCAGATCCGTCAAGAAACACGGGAAAAGGGGCCTAATTAAAACTTAATTAAAAAATCTTCGTTTACGCGATAAAGTCCACAGTTTTCATCAGATTCTCTTCAAACTTTCACAGAATGATTGTATCATCATAAGGATGGTTCCTTTCGAAAAATGGGTATGATCCGTCAAGAAACACAGGAAAAGGGGCCTTATGAAAATTTAATTAAAAATTCAATTAAAAATCCTCGTTTACGCGATAAATTCCACAGTTTTCATCGGATTCTCTTCAAACTTTCACAGAATGATTGTACCATATAAGGAGCGTTCCATTCGAAATTGGGTCAGGTCCGTCAAGAAACACGGGAAAAGGGGCCTAATTAAAACTTAATTAAAAAATCTTCGTTTATGCGATAAAGTCCACAGTTTTCATCGGATTCTCTTCAAACTTTCACAGAATGATTGTATCATCATAAGGATCGTTCCTTTCGAAAATGAGTATGATCTGTCAAGAAACATGGAAAAAGGGGCCTTATGAAAATTTAATTAAAAATTCAATTAAAAATCCTCGTTTACGCGATAAAGTCCACAGTTTTCATCGGATTCTCTTCAAACTTTCACAGAATGATTGTACCATATAAGGAGCGTTCCTTTCGAAATTGGGTATGATCCGTCAAGAAACATTGGAAAAGGGGCCTTATTAAAATTCAATTAAAAACTCCATTAAAAATCCTCGTTTACACAATAGAGTCCACAGTTTTCTTCGGATTCTCTTCAAACTTTCTCAGAATGATTGTACAATCATAAGGATTGTTCCTTTCGAAAATGGGTCTGATCTGTCATGAAACAGGGGAAAAGGGGCCTTATGAAAATTTAATTTAAAAAATTCTTGTTAACACTCTGAAGTCAATAGTTTTCATTGGATTCCCTTCAAACTTTGACAGAATGATTGAACTATCATAAGGATTATTCCTTTTGAAATTTGGTATGATCCTTCAAGAAACACAGGAAAATGGGGCCTTATGAAATGTTTAATAAAAAATTCTCATTAATATTCTAGAGCCAACAATTTACAACGGATTCTCTTCAAACTTTCACAGAATGATTGTACCATCATAAGGATTGTACCTTTTGGAATCGGATATGATTCCTCAAGAAACATAGGAAAAGGGGCCTTATTAAAATTTAATTCAAAGATCTTTGTTAACACTCTAGAGTCCACAGTTTTCATCTGATTGACTTCAAACTTTCACAGAATGATTGTACCATCATAAGAATTGTTCCTTTCAAAATTTGGTATGATCAGTCAAGGACCAAGGGAAAAAGGGGCCCGATTAAAACTGGATTGAAAAAGTCCTTGTTAACACAATAGTGTCCATAGTTTTCAACAAATTCTCTTCAAACATTCCCAGAATGATTATTACATTAAATGGATTGTTCCTTTCGGAAGTAAGTTTGATCCATCAAGTTTCATGGGAAAAGGGGCCCTATGAAAATTTAATAAAAAAAATCTTAGTTAACATGTAATGGCCCTAGATTTCACCTGATTGACTTCAAACTTTCACATAATGATTGTACCATCATAAGGATTGTTCCTTTCAAATTGGGTCTGATCCATTGAGAAACATAGGAAAAGGGGCCTTAGGAAAATTCAATTAAAAAAATCTTAATTAATGCTTGTAAGTCCACAGATGAGATGTGGTTGTCTTTATACTCAAACAGAATAATTATACTTTTGTAAGACAAGTTCCCTTTGGAATTGGTTCAGATCCATCAAGTAACATGGGAAAAGGGGCTATATGAAAATTCAATTAATAAAACCCTGTTAACACAATAAAGCCCACAGCTTTGATCAGATTTTGTTGAAATTTTCACAGAATGATTGGAAGGTCATAACTATCATTCTTTTCATAACAGGGTTTGAACTGTCAAGAAGCACAGGAAAAGGGGCCTTATGAAAATTTCATTTATAAATCCTTGTTACCAAGTCCAGAGTCTTCATAGGATTTTCTTCAAACATTCACAGAATAATTGTACAATAATAATGATTGTTGATGTTTGCATTAGACCTGATCCCTCAAGTATCACAGGAAAAGGAGCATTATGAAATTTAATTTTAAAATCATTGTACCACAATAAAGTCAACAGTTTTCATCAGATTCTGTTAAAACTTTCAATGAATGATTATTCCATCATAAGGGTTCTTTCTTTTCAAATTAGGCGTGATCTGTCTAGTATCATGGGAAAAGGGGCCTTTAGAGAATTTTATCTATAATCCTTGTAACCAAGTCAAGAGCTTTCATTGGATTTTATTCAAACCTTCACAGAATCATTATACAATAATCACGATTGTTGATGCTGACATGAGACCTGATCCTTCAAGTATCACAGGAAAAGGAGCCTTATGAAAATTTTATTTTAAAAATTTGACACCAAGATAAAGTCTGCAGTTTTCATCAGATTCTGTTCAAACTTTCACTGAATGTTTGTACCATCATAAGGATTGTTTCTTTCCAAATTGGGCCTGATCTGTCTAGTATCATAGGAAAAGGGGCTGTATGAAAAAGTATTACCAAATCCTCATAAACACAACAATGCCCTCAGTCTTTATCAGAATCTCTTCAAACTTTAATAGAATGATTGTACCCTCATTTGGATTGTTCCTTTGTAAATTAGGTCTGATTGGTTAAGTGACACAAGAAAAGGGACCTTATAAAAATTTTATTACAAAACATCATTATTACAATAAAGTCCTCAGTCTTTATCATTTTCTTCAAACTATCATTAGGATTGTTCCTTTGTACATTGGGTCTGATTTGTTAAGTTTCACAGAAAAAGGGGCCTTATGAAAATTTAGTTTCAAAAATTCTTGACACAATTCAGTCCACTGTTTTCATTGATTATCTTTAACTTTTAAAGAATGACTCTACCTTCATTAGAATTGTTCCTTTTGAAATTTTGTTTGTTCTGTAAAGTATCATGAGAAAAGGGGCCCTATGAATATTTCACTATAAACTCATTAACACAATAAATTCCACAGATTAAACAGATTGATTGTACCATCATTCCAATTGTTGATTTTGACAGTGGATCTGACTATAGCAAGGGTCACATAAAAAGGGGCCTTATGAAAAACTCTCTTAAATATTCTGGTTAACACAATGATGTCCCTTGATTTCACCGGATTCACTTCAAAAATTCACAGAATGATTGTACAAATACTTAAATGGTTCTTTTCAGAACTGGGTACAATCCATCAAGTATCATGTAAAAAGGGGCCATATGATTTTTTTTTTTAAATATTCTAGTAAACATAATGAATTTCCAATATTTCATCGGATTCACTTTTAACTTTCATAGAATGATAAAACCAACAGTAAAATATCACGGGAAAAGGGGCCCTATGAGAACTTGAATTTAATATCTTTGTTAACACAATAAAGTCAACAGTTTTATTGGATTCTCTTCAAAGATGCATGGAATAATTGTGGCATTTGAAACACAGGAAAAGGGGCCTTACAGATTATCATTCAAAACATTCTTGTGTATGTGATGAAGATCACAATCATTATCAGGTTGTCTTTTAAATTTCACAGGACAATTGTCGGGTTTATGAAAGTTCCTTTTGAAATGAAATTGATCCATCAGAAAACACAGGAAAAGGGGCCTTATTGATTTTCATTCAAAACAATCCTGTTTATGTGATTAAGTCCACAATTATTGTCAGATTCTGATGAAATATTCACAGAATGATTGTAGGGTCATAAGGTAACTTTCTTTTGGAAATGGAGTGGATCCGTCATGAAACATGGGAAAAGGGGCCTTGAGGATTGTTGCTTAAAATGATAAAGGGGATAAAGCCCCCTTTTTTTTTCTTTATGCATTCTTCTTTGAGCAATTAACTTCCTTAAATATCAGATTTTTTTAACGGAAAACTTGATAACCAGTAGAGCGTCTCAGGCCCTCATGGGCCTCTTGTTAGTTTAAAGATTAAAGTGAATCCGATGAAATATGGGAATTCATTCTGTTAACTAGAATAATTAAAAAAGAAATTCATATGGCCCCCTTCTTACATGATTGATCGATTGAATGAGGTTTAGCTCTTCTTTTAATAGTACTTCAGTCTTAATTGCGGCAGCTGGAGCACCTAACCATGGATTCCTGTTATTTCTCACACCAGTACTATAACTACATTCTTTCCTAGCCTCGAGCTGCTACCCCACTTAGGTTTACGATCATCCACCTTTTGGTGGGAGGGTAATTCTATGAAGTATTTTGGTAGAGGGTCAATAGTTGATGATATGTACCAAATATCAAAGCTTTAAGCCTTATGGTTTAGGAGGAAAAGATTTTTTATTAATTATTTACGGACGGACAGATGGACAGACAGACAGACACCAGACATTTACTAATCACAATAGCTCACCTTCAGCACGTTGTACTCAGGTGAGCTAAAAATGCATCAAGATTTATCCCAGTTGTTGGCATAGATGGTTCTTTTGATAGTGAACATATATTCCAAGTTTCAAGTGAATGTGTTCTGTAATACCAGCAATAATTAAGAGATGAAGAGAATATTTTTTGTTTTCATGGAGGTATGAAGCGAAAAACCTAATCACACTGTATGTATACGCGAAGCGGATTCATACATTGTGTGATTAGGTTTTTCGGTTCATACCTCCATGAAAACAAAAAATATTCTCTTCATTTCTTATAATTTAATAGCATGGAGCGAAAAAAGCAAAATCTTTACAAATTTTGATACCTTTTTGTATGGGACTATTTTGTGCGGATGCATACAAAATCGTTGCATGCTCAAAATTTTGTTCATGGAGTTATGAATAATTTTTTTTGATCAATCAGAGCGCTCGTTTTGGATAGACGAAACTAGAAATTAAATTATTACACAATGTCAGACGATGATGCTGGCAATAGCAATACATGTACCTCAGGTTTTCTCTAAAACAGCCCAGCTAAACAAGAGCTGTCAGAGGATAGCAACGCATAACTATTTGGTGTGCTGGATAGTAACAGCAATTCAAAGTCAACATCAGGCATGATGCCCAAGTAGAAATAGAGATAAGAAATCCTTCAATTAAAATCTTAAGTCAAACAAGAATTTCGAAGTCCAAAAAGGATTAAAATTCCACTCAAATTAATGTCTGAGAAATGAATCTTTGCCCAGAAGACAATATGCTGGTCACAAAGAATTGTGCAAAGTTTAAAAACAAAATCACCGCCTACTGTTGCCTACGCTCGGCTGTTGGGTGCTGGTTAGTGGACAAAATTCATCTAGAGTTATCACCCTTGATAGTATAGGTTGCTCTTTTGATAATAAACAGGTGTGCAAAGTTTCAAGTGAATGCATTTAGTAGAACCAGAGATATCACAAAATGTCAAAGTTTTTGCACGCCCCGGACAACAACGACGACAAGACTATCGCAATACCTCGGGTTTTCTCCGTAAACAGCCCAGCTAAAAACAGTATTGGTAGAAAGAGTTATTAAAAATATTATGACAGTTGTATGGAGAGTTTAACCAAGATTTTTTAAATCTGAAAAGGGTTGAATTTCCACTGAAATGAATGTCGGAGTAATAAATCTGTGTCTAAAGGATGATATTATTGTCACAATAACATGTGCAAAGTTTCATAGCATTAGCATTAGTAGAAAGAGAGTTATTAAAGAAATATGACAGTTGCACATAAGATTAAACCAAGAATTTCCAAGTCCGAAAAAGGGTTAAAATTTCACTAAAATGAATGTCAGAGCATTAAATCTGTGTCTAGAGGCTGATATTATTGCCACAAAAGCATGTGCAAAGTTTCAGAGCAATAGCATTAGTAGAAATTCGATATGATGCTTGCAATTAATGTTTAACCAAAGCATTGCGCCGACACTGGGGTGACCAGAATAGCCTCCATTCTACATCTATATATCTACATCATGACCCAACAATCAGTTGCAGATTATGACTGGGTGGTTGGTATGCTAATAGTCGGTATAAGAGCTGTTAAAAGAAAAATTATTTTACATTGTTCATAGTAAAGGGATAGTATGCTACAGTTAAAAATAAAATAGTTTGGCCTGATGTCATTAGGTTAACTGTGGCCAGTCTCTCATAGAAAATACTGAGACTGGGGCTTGAATTGACCATAAGGGGAAGTGAAGTCTGTTGTTTATTTGTCCGGGGAAAGAAAGAATTATAAAGATACTGTGTTCTGGAATGTGGTATCAAGAAGTTAAAGTTTCTTGTTGGTATAAGGTTGTCGGTGTCTGCTGCAACTGCATGGTCTCAGATTTTGTAGAATAAGATAAGGGAGTTATGTAATCTTCGTTCTAGTAGAGTTTTCCAATTCAAATCCGAGACACTGCTTGTATAGTTTTAATCATTTATTACATATTGCTGCGGAGCCTTGGACTCTTTAATGCTGTTTGTTAGAGGTTTTTGCCACGGATGCCATACACTTAAGCAGTACTCTGCAGGCGTGCATAGGTGTTGTAGGCAGCAATTTAAACATCTTTATTGTTGGTTTTCACACTTCTTTCAATGAATCTGAGAGTAGACATGGCCTTAGAAGAGATATTTTCAATGTGTTTCGCCCAGTTTAGATCTGTTGTAATGGTGACACCTAGGTATTTTGCAGCAATGGTGCATTTAAGCTCTGTATTATGAAGTTTATATGGGAAAATCAAGGGGTTTCTCTTCCTAGTAATTCTGAGGATTCCACACTTACCTGGATTAATTCTTTGAACAGTCTAGCTACAAATGTCTTAAACAAATAATGAACAAACTGAATATGAAAAATTTATTAGGCATTTCTAACATTCATTCTAAAATCAATATATTACTATGGAATACAAGAATATGGAAAATTGCAAAATATTTGTGTATATGTAACAACATAAATTGTGAACCAATTAGCCTGTACTGATGAGTATGGGTCTGAAATAACCTGAAAATGAGACAGTAAAACGTAAAATCACAGGGAAAAGTGTAAAACTATTGTAAGTGCATTATATTTCATATGAACTAACAACAGTATCCCACTAATCCTAATTTTCATATTTCAAATAGAAATACTCCATTACTTTTGTTTCATTAGCCCATTACCAGATGGCAAAATTTTAGACTGGTCTAAATTGAAAGGTGTTGCACACAACAATTTCAAGTTTATCAAAGTTTAGATTTTTTCAGCTTTCTAGTAGAAGTAGAATATCTAACCAGGGACCCCTGACATTGGAGTCTAAAATGTTTTCCAAAGCTATTTTCTTAACCCATTCCCACTAAGTGACGCTTTTTGACACCCCAAGGAAAAAAGATTTGGAAAAGATTGTGGAAAATGAAGAAATTGCTTTAAACAAGCAATTTCTTCATTTAACAAAATCTTTCCTATCAAAAAAGTTGAAAAAATCTAAAATTTCATTAACTTTAAATTGTCATCTGCAACTCCTTTCAATTTGGACCAGTCTAAAAATTTACCATCTGGTAAAATAGCAGGATTGTGTGGTATTGGATTAAAAACCAAAAATTATGTCATTTAAATTTCATTTTACATCATGGGGATTGGTCACAGAAAAGAAATCATGCCAAAGCATACAAACTTAATCTTAATTGACTTGTTCTGTCAATTAATTTTCTAATGACAATTTATTGAGGTAGTAAAACAAGAGGCAATAGATAGCTTATTTGGCTTTAAAATCTCCCTCTGTGAAAAAACTCGATAAAAAAATTCATGAAAAGGCTCCTTAGGGACATTGCAGTAAAGTCTGGTCCACATTTGCCCTCCTATTCAAGGAGAACTGTCCTGCCCTGAAATTCCTATATCAATGTATCATTGAAAGTTTCTTGAAAACATTATTTAACAGGGTCTACCAAGGATCATTCCTGCACCTACAAAGTTCATTCCAACTTGACCCGTTGCCATCCTATGTGGCAGCAAAACATTGCAGGAAAAGGAGAAATTGCTTGTTACAAGCGTTTTCTTCTTTGTCTACAATTTTATCTCAAGTATAAAATCACAGTGACTCAAAGTCCTTGGTTTGTACAGGAAATGGTTTAAAACAAATTTTATTGATACATTCCTGTTGTTCTTTTATAATTCATAGAATGTCATTTTCCAATTATAATAATGTTGCATGAACTTTATATCTGTCATGAAAATTACATCTTGTACAATTGCTACACAACCTCGCTTTTTTTACAAGCTGGAAAGATATAATCATAGAAAACAATATGAAGGAAGCAGCTTCTCCTTTTCTCCCACTTTTTTTTTAACTCTTTCCTGTTTTTGGAAATTTTAGAATAGTCTAAATTGAAAAAGGTTGCAGACGACAATGAAAACTGGATGCCATTTGAAATGAAGCCATTCTATGTGGTAGAAAATATTATGGAAAAAGGAGAAATTGCTTGTTACAAGCAATTTCTTCTTTTTCCACTATGTTTTCTTGAGTATAAAATCACAGGAACGTAAAATCCTGTATTTGAACGGGAAAGGGTTAAACTATTTGGCCATTATTTTCATTTTTAAAGCCTTCCAAAATGTTGTCTGTAACTTCATTCAAATTGAATAGTCAACGAGTTTGCCATTTGGTAATGGGTTAATGAAGTGAAGTGTTGAATGACACAATTAGAGCTTTTTTATAAGAGACATGTATCAAATAACAGCACATATGGAGTAGACTTTGATACAGACCAGTGAGCAAAAATAATTTTTCATGATCTAAATATGATGGTTATTCATCTCGATCTAAACCTGATACATTTTTTACCTTTTTAAACTTTGTGTCATTGTTATAATACATTATTCACATAGTTAAAAATTGAATATAAATTACATCTTATACATCTCATGTCAACAGGTATGGCACTGAAAATTAAATTTGATGGAATCAAATAATCTTCAATTGGATTTTAACTGTATTTCATTTACAAGTCTTACACGACATTTCGAAACAATTTCATGTATGTGTATAACACAGACCCAGAGCAGGCTAGAAATCTAGACTGCATTTAGTATACTGGTACGTGTATTAGCTGTTTATCTAAAGAATCCTCGCAAAAAACTTCAAAGACCTATCTACAACGTGAATGGTGAATACTGATTAATCCATTCCCACACAATACCACTTGATTACACCTCTCAATAAAAAAGTTCAGGAAAACATTGGGGAAAATGAATAAATTGCTTGTAAAAAGCAATTTCTTCATTTTCCACAATATTTTCAACCATAAAAGATAAGAAAAATGTTAGATATCATTAACTAAAAATTGTCATCTCATTATTGAATTTGGACCAGTCTAAAATTTTATCTGGTAATGGTTTAATTGTACAGATGCACAGTCTCATATGAGTCTTTAATTGGAACACATAATAATGAAATTGTTGGAAATGCAAAGCCAAAACTCACATGGTGTAAGTTTATTAACTTATCAACCCATTATCGATGGGCAAAATATTTATCTTGCCCAAATAGAAAGGGGTGACAGATGACAATTTAAACTTCCTGAAATTTAGTTTTTTTCAACTTTCTGGGTAGAACACTTTTTGAAAATGAAGAAACTGCTTGTTGCAAGGAATTCCTTCAATTTACACAATGTTTTTCCAATTATTTATCTTGAGGGGCATCAAAAAGTGTCAAAGGCTGGCTTAAATTCAAAGAACTTTACAAGCAATTTCTTAATCTTTAGTTTGTTCTCCTGAACTTTCTTTTCTAAGACACATGAAAAAGATTTGGATAGTGTAGGAATGTGGGAAAGAAATTACTATCTTTCTCACAATTTTCTTAACCCATTACTAGACAGTAAAATTGTAGACCAGTCGAAATTGAAACGAGTTGCAGATTACAATTTAAAGTTAATTAACTGTTAGATTATTTTCAACTTTCTTGGTAGAAAACACTGTGTAACATGAAGAAATTGCTTTGTTACAGGCAATTTCTTCAATTTTATACAATGTTTTCCTGATTGTTTTTCTTGAGGGGTGTCTAAAAGCATCACTGTGTGGGAATGGGTTAATGTATTACATTCATACTGGGGTAGTGGGTGGAGGTGACGAGTGGTGGGTTGACAACCAGTGACACCCAATATAACAAAGATTGACTTATAAAGCTACCTTACTTTTTCAGACCATTTTCAAAGTATCATTTTGAGAAAGGATATCTATAAGGCAATCCACTATAAGAAGTAGTTTTCATGTATCTATTGATTCACATCAGATAATTAGAAATACGAAAAAGGATTCTTTTGAAAGCCACCTGCATACAACTGGAAAAGACATACATGTATGTAATCAAACAAATAGCATTTACTTTTTACCCTTTCCAGTTTTACAAAATTTTAGACCTATCCATATTCAAAGGTTTTGCAGAAAACAAAGCATGATCAATTTTCTTTGAAAAATAATTATTCAGTTGGATAGAAAATATTGTGGAAAAGGAAGAAATTGCTTGTTAAAAGCAATTCCTTCTTTTTCCACAATATTTTCCCAAGGACATAAAAACTAGGAATTAAACAGGAAAGGATTAATAAAAAATACCATGATTACATAAAATGCAGGGGGATGCAAATGTTCAGCTGTTTAAGTACTTGATAGAGGGTAAAACTTCTAAGTCGAAGAGGGACATAATTTATTCAAAATTTATTTAGAGTTATCCTCCTTGTTGGCATTGATTGATCTTTTGATAGTAAACATATATTCAGAGTTTCAAGGGAACATGTTAACCCTTTCCCGTTTTTGGAAATTTTAGACTGGTCCAAATTGAAAGAGGTTGCAGACGATAGTGAAAACTGGATGCCATTTGAAATGAAACCATCCTATGTGGTAGAAAATATTGTGGAAAAAGGAGAAATCCCGTATTTGAACAGGAAAGGGTTAAAAAATACTAGGCATATTACAAAATGGGAAAGTATTCAGACACAGATAACAACCTGGTTGTAACTATAGATATCTGTTACAAACAATTTCCTCACCTTCTGCCTTGTTCTCCTAACACCATTTCTCTAGGGTTGAAAAAAACTGGACAGTGTAAGAATAAGTTAACCCATTCCCACACAACAAAATTTTAGACTTGGCTAAATTGAAAGAAGCTGCAGAGGACAATTTCAAGTTGATAGAATTTTAACTTTTTTCATCTTTTTGGATAGAAAACATGGTGGGAAATGAAGAAAGTGCTTGAAAGAAGCAATTTCTTCATTTTCAACTATGTTTTCTAAAGCTTTTTTTCTTGAGGGATGTAAAAAGGAGGGCTTGTGTGGGAATGGGATCATTAGATTGCATGGTATGTTGTAACAGATGTTTGATGTCTTACACAAAGCTTTTCTTTATGATGTTTGTAGAGAGACTTTTTTTTATTTTTTTGTAATATCCAGCCTTGCTTTGGAGCATTTAACCTATTCCCACACAACTTGGACTTGTCCAAATTGAAAGAATTTGCGACAACAACTAAGAATGAGCCCAATTTTAGAAAGATTTGTGTTTTAGGGTAGAAAACAGTGTGGACAATGAAGAAATTGCTTGTCACAAGCAATTTCTTCATTGTCCACAATGTTTTCTAAAGCTCTTTTTTTGTAAAAAAGCGTGATTGTGTAGGAATGGGTTAATGTAGATTCTCAATTTATCATCTGGAAATGCTACATGTGCATAAACAGAACTATCAATGGCATACAACATAAATATAAAGCAAGCTTAACTCATTACCAGACAACAAAATTTTAGACTGGTCCAAATTGAAGAAACTGCAGACAACAATTTTTAGTTGATGATATTAGTCCTTTGAGACAGAAAATATTTTTGGATAATGAAGAAATTGCTTGTAACAAGCAATATTCTCTTTTTCCACAATATTTTCTGAAGATTTTTGGGTGTATCCAATAGTGGAATGGTGTGGAAATGGGATAATAAGTGCATCAAATGGCCCTATGTGCAACTAAGGTATAAGAAAGCTGGTGGTTTCATGCAGAAATCTATACTGATTTTACTTAGAAGATTGTATCTCAATTTTTGTCAAACAATAAATAGATAATTCAATTTGCTACAACACCTTGCACTTCTTTTGACAATATTTTCCAAGATCTTTTAACCGATTTACTAATTACTATTTTCCTGTTGGGAAAGCTGAAGGATTAGATGATGCAGTTTGTTCTTTTATTTCGTTACCTGGTTTATTAAAGTTTAACCCATTCCAACACAATCCTTCTTTTAGACTTCCCTAAAGAAAAAAAATGGGAATACAATGTGAACAAGAGTGCCATAGTCACAATACATGCTGCCAACTAGCCAAGACAAAATTGTTTATATCAAGACCACTTTTTCTGTGACAAAGCCTTAACCCATTCCAACACAAAAGAAATTTAGACTGGTCCAAATTGAAAGAAGCTGCAGACGACAATTCAAAGTTGATATAATTTTAAAACTTTTCTTCTTTTTGGAGAGAAAACATTGTGAAAAATGAAGAAATTGCTTGATACAAGCAATTTCTTCATTTTCCACAATGTTTTCTGAAGCACTTTTCTTGAGGGGCGTAAAAAGGAGGGCTTGTGTGGGAATGGGTTAAATGGTGAATCCCTGATGATATGCCCAAGGTCAGGTGATGAGGAAGATTTTGGTTAAATTTCATTTAAATCCGTCACTGTAGGACATGTGTTAACAAGAAATTTTCAGTTATGCCCCCTTTTACTGTAATGCAGCCTAAAATGGAAAAAAAACATAATATACCCAAGGTGAGGTGGCTAAGAACATTCTGTGAAATTTCATTCAAATCCGTCCATAAATGTATGAGGAGACGTGTCATCAGGATGTATTGACGGACGTCAAGATTGACAGATAAATAATTTAAGAAGATGATACTAATAATTGGCTTCCTTTAGTAGCCCATGAAAATGAAGAAATTTCTTGTTACGAGCCATTTCTTTATCATTCACTATGTTTTCAACCCCAAGAGACAACAATATTAAAAATTCCATCAGTCACGAATTGTCATATGCAGCAGTGATTCTTTCAATTTGTACCAGTCTAAAAGACTTTTGTCTAGTAAGTGGCTAACAAGAGCTTATCATTGAATATACACATGGCATTCAAAATATTCAAAGCTTCATGTTTAACTCTTTCCCAGAAATACACTGACCCTCATGATCCTCCAAATTATATTTAGGAAAAATTAGACTTTTGGGCCATAAATGTGACATCCAGGCAGCATACAATGTATTTCTAAGATGTGACCTTGGAGACCAATTTCAAACATGTCTAAGATACAAACCATACAAACAATCTGTCAATATATCAAGAAATTTGAGCCAATAAAATGTGGCCTCTAGAGTGCTCAAAAGAATGTCTAAGATTTGATCCAGTGACCTCATTTTTAACCTACCTGAACCAATCTGGAGCTTATCCCTGATATGATGAAACCAAATGATTTGACCAAATATCAAGGCATTTGAGGTTTAAAATGTGGCCTCTTGACTGCAAAAAGGTATTCGTCATATTTTACAAAGTTGCCTTCTTTATGACCCCATTTGACCAAATATGTAACTTGGCCGAGATATTTTGAAGACTAACATTCTGGTAATATACCAAGATATTTAAGGTAAACATGTGCTTTCTAAAGTGCACACTAGGTATTGCTGAAATTTGATCAGAGACCTACTTTTTGACCCCATGTGACCCAATATGGAATTTAACTGAAATATTACTATGAAAACAATCATCTTACAAAATATCAAGACATTTAAGGTAAAGATTTGCCCTGTAGAGAGCACATAAGGTATTTCTAAGGTATTTCTAAGATTGTTACAAGCAATTTCTTCATTTTTGACAATTGTTATCCCAAACTTTTTCTTTTGGGGAGTAACAAGGTTCAATTGTGTGTTAATGGGTTAAGAAAAAAATCAATGAATTTTTTAACATGAAAATATAATATGGGGTAAAATTTTCCCACATTATGGTTTTATACTTTAAGAAAAATTCAGTGCAATGAATATGTAATACTAATTAAGCCATTCTTAACTATTGATGCAATTCAAATAATTCCGGAATATAACATGGAGCTATTTTACCCTAAACTTTACATACAGATGCCCCAGCTGCCTCCTTCATTAACATTGATACTGATAACCCTCCCCCTTATTTGCACCACAATATCAAGTTGCAGTTAGAATTTTCTGAAATAAGCTGAATGATGCAGATTTGTGACCAAAACAAAATTCCTAGGAAGTATCAATTGGCTGACCAGAATCAAATTTCTGCTCGTTCACAATTTTCTTAATCCATTCCAACACAGACTCACTTTTGGATGCCCCAAGAAAAAAGCTCTAGACAACATTGTGTATAATGAGTAATTTAAGCAAGCAAATGCTTCATTATTTACAAAATGTTCTACCCAAAAGATAAAAAATGTTAAAATTTCATTCACTAAAAATTGTTGTCTGCAACGTTTTCCAATTTGGACCTGTAAAAAATTTGTTGTGGGAGGATGGGTTAATCTAGAACATCCATTCATCATACTTTATATCTTTTACAGAACATTTGAGAGGTTGTTTTTTGTCTGACTTGTCACACTTTACCAGCCTTTTTTTTAAATCTCTTTTCCTGACAATTGACCAATCGTGGCCCTCAATTAATCAAATAGTTTAATCAGCTCGGACCTTTGCTTATCAACTCCAACATTAGCCGCCATTTTGTTGGCTTGGCCACTTAAACGTCATAACTACAGCTTATTCAAATCAACCCTTTTACTTTTTTGTTACATGCTACAGGCCATAAATTTTGCAAAATAACACTGTTAAAAATGGAAGCGGGACTTCCTGTCGAAGTCAGTGGGAGTGGTAAACGCCGTAAGTGTGCAGGGCCAGTGATTGGTCAATCAAAGATGTTGCTCAGTTAACTCTTTACCAGACGACAAAAGTTTGAACTGGTTGTTGCAGACGACATTTCAAAGTTAACAAAACTTGGAGAATAAGGTAGAGAAAATTGTGAGAAATGAAATTATTTCTCCTATCCCTACATTTTTTACCTATGCTATATTTCTTTGATGCATAAAAACTTGGGGTCTAGAAAAATTTCATCTGAAATTCATTTTTATTGTTAAGCTAGTGTAACTCAGCCACATCTTTTAAAGAAATGTTGAATGTATGGCACAATAGATGTTCTAGGACATAAGTACCTGACAATAAATAACATATTTAATAGAAATAACAAAATGATAGCTCAATGATTTTGCCAACTGTATTTTTTTCACCATGAGGGGAAGGGTTAACAAAGGTAATTTCCATTTAAGGATTTATCCCACTGACTATGGAGTGTAAAGTATAATGGCTTACATATATCTTTTGGCTAGGCAATTTTGCCCACCTGAAAAAGAGGGTATATAACAATCATAATGATATCAAAATATTCAGTATAAAAAAGATTTGGGCAATAAAGCAATGATAATACAAGAATCTAAAACAAACTATATCTCTAATCATTATTAATACAAATGCATCAATTGACTTCCTTTCAGCTTTCATATCTCATGTCTAATACTTTAACTTTATATTTCAAAAATTTGCGATTAGAAAACACAAATTTACCCCAAAAGGCTGCAATACCCAACTTTAATCTTTAACTCATTCCCACAAAATGATGCTTTTTGACATTCCTAAAGAAAACCAATTGGGAAAACATTGTTTAAAATGAAAAAATTGCTTGCAACAAACAATTTCTTCATTTTTCACAATTTTTTCTACCCAGTAAGATGAAACAATTTAAAATTTTATAAATTTTAAATTCTCCTTGGTAATTCTATCCAATTTGGATTGGTCTAAATTTTGCCATCTGGTAATAGGTGAACCACTGAAAACGTCTCATGGCGGTTTTCAAATGTGGCTTGCAATTTCAAAGTCCATTTTTAACCATCAGAGTTACTAACAAAAGTAACAGACACAGACAAATTATTTTAGCTGAGTTTTACCTTTGACCTCTAGATTTGACTTTGACCTTTGTAAAAAAAACAGGACCAACTTTTTTAAAAAACAAAACAAATTATGATGGACGAATCTTCTCTGAGTTAACCCATTCCCACACAATCGAGCTTTTTATGCCCCTATAGAAAAAGCTTTGGAAAACTTCGAGGAAAATAAAGAAATTGCTTGTTGCAAGCAATTTCTTCATTATCAACAATGTTTTCTACCCCAGAAGACCAAAATGTCTAAAATTTCATCACCTAAAAAAAGTTGCCTGTAACTTATTTCAGTCAAATATTTTGTTTTGTGTAAATGTGTTAACCTATTCCCACACAGTGACACTTTTGTACACCCCATGAGAAAAACCATTAAAAACATTGTTGAAAATGAAGAAATTGCTTGTAACATGTAATTTCTTTATTATCCACAATGTTTTCTACCCCAAAAGACAAGAAAATTTAAAACCTCATTAACTACAAATGTCTGTCTGCAACTTCTTTGAATTTCAACCAGTATAAAGTTTTGCTGTGTTGGAATGGGTTAAACTAATCAATTGACACAACTTGAAATGGGTGAAATAAAGGAGGTTATGTATCATTTGTATCTAAATTGATTTTCATACCCTAGAGGCAAATAAATACTTAAATATAAATGAAAATTGGATTTGAACAGATTATGAGATATCAGACCACTGGGAATGACATAATTTGCTATGTGTACGATAATGAATTAAAAAAAATATCTGCATGTTTCCTTATACTTAGGCACTGAAGAAGAAAGGCTGAAGAAGATATTGTTAAAATTAAGAAATTGCTTTTGGAAAGCAACTTCTGCTTCTCTCGAATTTTCTACCCTTTATGGCAGCTTTTCCCCCCCAATATATTTCCACTTTAAATTCACATCTAATCTAGGCAGGTTCAATTTTTTTTGTCTTCTTGTAATTGGTTAACCCATTTTTTCACAATCAAGAAAAAAGCTTGCTAAAACGTAGTGGAAAATGAAATTGCTGGTAACCAGTATTTTTTTCATTTCTCACAATATTTCTACCCAGAAAGACAAAGATTTTTTTGAAACTCATCAACTTAAAATTGTTGTCTGCAACTTCTTTCAATATGGTCCAGGCAAATTTTCATGAGGGAAAGGATTAAAGATATAAGTTCAGAAGGTATACCACAGGACTGAATAATAACTTGTACATCCAACAGAAGAAAATTTCCTTTGGTTCCAAATTAAATTGGTAACCTTTTCTGTCATTCTTTTGGACAATTAGTGGTATTTGTGACAAAAAATATTTGGAAACTAGACAAAAACTAAATCTGAGATCTAAAGGGATGTAACAGTGAGGAGTAAAATACCAACCGGTGGACGCCGACTTGTCGCCTGTAAGGGCTGACAAATACCCCCCACTGCCTCCCCTTTTTAAATGCGGCCAAATTGTAACCATTGAAATGTTGACCATTCATGATTTATCAAGTGGACATTTTTTTTACAAATCTTAAGTCAATGAGGGGCAATGACTCTTGTAAAAAATAGGGATTTTTTTCAACATTGAAGATGGAAATTATGGATTTCGTGCAACTTCGAAAATGGCATTTATGTTCTGGAATAAACATGTGAACCACTTTTATTTTTTTAATTTGTCAACCTGTTCAGGAGATATGATTTATTCTCTATATATTGTATACAAGAAAATAAATCAAAGGGGCATAACTCTTGATATTGTTAATCATAATGGAAATTGCAGTTGCAGACTCCATTAAAGTTTCAGCAAAATTGGTGAAGAACTGTAGAAGAAGAAGAGGTCAAAATTTTTCTTCTCTATTTATTCTATAAAGAAAAACAAGTGCAACGCTCAGGGGTGACAACGCTCGGCTGCAGGTGCTTGGTAATGCAAAATTCTAAATCGAAAAAGGGCCATAACTCTTACAAAAACACTTTAAGAGTTATGCCCCTTGATAGTCTAGATAGCTCTTGTGATGGTCAATACACATGCCAAGTTTCATGAGGATATCTTCAATAACAACAGAGATATGACCAAGGTTAAAGTTTGTCTTGCCGACACTAACGACGCCAAGGTAATCACAATACCTCGCTTTTTTTTAACAAAAACAGCTGAGCTAATAATTAAAAGGAGCAGAACACCTGAAATAATGAAAATTGCAGGTGCAAAAGTTCCCATGATAGAAAGGATTCTAAGAAATTGGCGAAGAACTGAAGGAGATGAAGCGGAAACAAAATAGTGTAACAGATGGACTGATATCAAACTGTTTTAGAAAATTGGGTTATTTTCCCTGACAAGAGTGGAAAGCATTATGGCAAATGAAGCAATTGCTTATTATGAATGATGGTTTCTTTTGCTATAATGTTTTCCTATGTTGTCTGTTTGAAGTGCATTAAAAGGTGTTTTTTTGAGAGAAAGAGTTAACTGTGCACTTTACAGTCTTGGATGTAAAGTGAGTTCTCCCATTTGGTAAGTATAATCTTGATTATTTTTTTCAGGTGCGCTCTATTACCATTTCCAGATGGAGTGGAAAAGTTTCAATTGCGCGTTATGTACAGTTAGAAGTTGTCCTAAAGTGTTCTCAAAATCCTTTGATAAAAAAATTTTTTGGATGCATCAAAGGGTGTCAGACGGACAAATGGACAGATGGATCGAAGGACAGACGGACAACCAGATTCAAGTACCCCCCTCTGATAACTTCTTTGTGGGGAGTGCTCCATACCAAATATCAAAGCTATAAGCTTTATGGTTTCAGAGAAGATCAATATCTGTCCAGTAGTTTTAGCTGCAGTGAGAACACCATTTTATATATTCTATTTAGGATAATAACTGGGGCATAACTCCTGAAACAATTGATTAATCATTATGAAAATTGCAGGTGTACAAGTTCCCATTGCAAGGAAGAGTTCCGTAAAGTTTCAGCAAAATTGGTCTGGAAATGTTGGTGGAGATGAGGACAAATAATTATGTCCACAGACGGACAGACAGATAGACGGACAACCTAATTCCAGTATACCCCCCATAACTTTGTTGTGGGGGGTATAAATATTATGAAATCCCTTTTAACCCATTCACACACAATGACGCTTTTGGATGCCCTCAAGAAAAACAAAAGAGAAAACATTGTGTAAAATAAAGAAAATGCTTGTAACTAGCAATTTATTCATTTCCCAAAATGATTTCTACCCAGAGAGTTGAAAAAATCTAAAATTCCATATACTTTAAACTGTCATCTGCAACTCTTTTCAATTTGGACCAGTCTAATATTTGGCCGTCTGGTAATGGGTTAACCAATTTATTCATTGGAGGTCATAATATGGTTAATTGTAATGGAATAGGTTAAAGCTTAGTGATACCAAATGAAATCTTTGTGACACAAACAGTCTCTGGCTTTCATATGGAAAATACACCTGTTTTGGTATTTAATCTTGAAATTGGTCACTTGGTCAGAATGTTGTCTGCAATTTGTTTCAATTTATATAAGATCTACAATGTTGGAGTCTGCTGTTTTGTTGAACAATTAACCCACGAGCAGACGTCAAAGTTTTAGACTTGTCCAAAATAAAAGAAGCTGCAGACAACATGTCAAAGCGCACTAAAATTAGAAAACAAGGTATGTTTTCCACCCTATTTTTTCATCAAGTTCCGCACACTTTGATTTGTCAGCTTCAATTTCTTTAAATTTGGACCAGTCTGAAATTTTACTATTTGGTTATGGGTTGATAGTATAGGTTTATTTATTTAATGTGAAAATTCAAAATTTCAATGAATGGCATCATTTTCTGCCCAAACCATTTAGCTAAGAAAAAATGAATGTATGGTGGGGAAGAATGATGATTTCAGATTCAGAAAATCTACCACAGGTAAAAGTTTCTATCTTGGTCTGACTGCACTGTAAGTTATGTCTTAGGTCAAACTTTCCACATGAAAGTCACAATAAGGAATCATGGGTTCTCTCTTTTTGAAAGAGTAAAGCAACATTATATATTTTCAAAAGATAATTGAAATGGTCACAGCTAACAAGTTTTAAGCAAACTCAGTGTAAATAAGTCTGCAGTGAGTTATACCTGTGAAAAACAAAAGAAATGAATATGTTTAACCTATTCTCAGTAAATGACACCTTATGATGCCTGTAAAGAAAAAAGTGTTGGAAAACTTTGTGGGAAATAAAGAAATTGCTTGTAATAAGCAATTTCTTCATATTCCATAATATTTTCTGCACAGAAAGTTGAACAACTCTAAGATTTTATCAACTTTTAATTGTTGTATGCAACTCCTTTGAATTTGGACCAGTTTAAAATTTTGCCACCTAGTAATTGGTAAATTGTCAACATAGAAAATAACATAGATTAAACAAGACACATAAAAATTATAGTTCAAGTCTCTGCTGTAAGGACTTGATAAAAAGTTAAGATTTGAAGAGGATCATGTTTGTGTAAAGAAAATGACTTTTCAAGACATTGACTATTTGGTTACATGTACTTGAATTTTCATGGAAAAACCTTTGTCAGTAACAGATATAGAACGAATTCAAGATTTGGTGAAGATAATAACACCAAAAATTCCAAGGATATGGCAGGCAGTGAATCATGGTTTCTCCAAAACCATCTTCACTAACAAAATATATCTGGATCATATTTGAGCCTATGCATGACATTTCCAACAATTTGGCATGTGCCTGACTCGCACACATTGAGCACCCTGGACAGCCATTCAGGGCAATTAGAACATTAGCTGATTGTTAAAAGAATCTTTGGGTCAGTATTTATATACAGAGCGCAGAGTGAAGACTCTGATCAGACTGTGCGGATGCACAGGCTGATCTGAGTCTTTACTTGGCGCACATGTGTAATTGTTGGAAATGTCATGCATGCACTCATTTGTACGTAATTGAATAACAAAAACAGGGATTCAAAAACATGAGCAGTCTAGTATCTGATAGCTAGTTGTCTCTATATATTGTGATGGTATTTCCCCCTCAGTTGAGGTCATTGTTTCAAAGGGTAAATGAATTTATCCCCTATAAAACTCACTGATTATCTCTTTTATTTCTATGAGAAGCCTATGATAATCCAGTTTGAATGAAAGTCTAGTGTTTTTTGTTGCTAGACTTAATTATCGGGCTAAACCCATTCCCACATGATCCAACTCTTTGACGCCCAATAAGAAAAAAGCCTTGATAAAAACTGCAGACAATAAAGAAATTATTTGTAATAAGCAGTTTCTTCAATGTCCACAATGTTTTCTACCCTAAAAGGCAAAGATTTGCTGAATTTTTCCAACTTGTTGTCGGTAATTTCTTTCAAATTCGACCAGTTTAAATTTGTCATCTGGTAATGGCTTAACCAATGAACACAAATCGGAGAAAATGCCTTATACTTCATCTTGTCCAATTCATAAAATTGGTATGAATTTGAGGACACAATGCACATACACTATAAAGCTATTTTGAACTTTTCTTTCACTTTTTTAAGGGGAAAAACAGTTTTAAAAAGTGCCTGCAACTTTTAGTATTCAAGTATTTGTGATGAAAATCATTGCCTATGTTTTTACCAGTGATGGATTGTCGTCATTCTTCCTGAGGCTTCTTTAGAGATTGTTTTCTATACTAGCTGGCAACAGTAAAGCATGACCATGAAAAGGAAAATTTCAACAGGTATCCATCACAATGAATAGTGACGGTTGGCCATCAGGTACCAGACTTGTTACTTATTAAATGATAGTATTTTTGTGTTATGTGTACTTGAATAATGCTTGAAGGGGAGGAGTTATATGCAAAAGGTAAAATCCGAGGGCAGATTTTGCTTTGCATATAACTCCTCCCTAACAAAGCATTATTTAAGCACACATAAGGGGAAAATACTGTTTTGAAAAAATAAATCACAAATCATTTGGTTTAGCCTGAAATAACATTCTACAAGAGAAAACTTACCCTTTCGCCCTTTCTAAACTTGTTTAAAATATTTTCAAAGAAAAAGATACATTGTTCATAAAGTTTAAAAAGCTTCTTTCCAAAAATTTATTCTAGGTTAATACTCAAGTTCACTTATCAAGAGTTCAGTATCAGACTGCACTTAATGGCTAATCAAATGACTGATTGCTATCCCGGACTAATGTCCTCTGACAAGTTGGCTTGACTGAAATATCTTTTTTTTTTAAGTTTATATAATTTATTGGCATGAACAAATGTTGGTTGGCAACTGTACTGCTAACAGGCAAAATTAGATCTTCAACAAAAAGAGACCTGACCCATGAGGATTTGGAGAAAAGATAAAAGAGAGCACAATTAAAAGAAAGCAAAAATCCTAAAAAGGGGAATAATTAAACTAGTCGCCCACATCAGCGTCTCTGTCCCCAATCAAGAAGAGAACGTGGAAGGCGATGGCAAGGAAGGCAGTGCCCAAAAGATCTCCAATAGCAGTAAGATACGGAATGGCCACGTTGTCTGGATCATCACCTTTACGCCAGATAAAATGTACCATCCAATTAGCGATGTACAGTAATACCACCACCTGAAAGTTATAGATGTGACATACTATAAAACTATCATATATCAACCCATTCTCAAATGACTAATTTTTAGACAGGTCTAAATTCAAAGAAGTTACAGACGACAACCTTAAGTTGATGAAATTAAAAATTCTTTGTCTTCTGAAGTAGAAAAATGGTTAATAATGAAGAAATTGCTTGTTACATGCAATTTCTTCGTTATCCACCATGTTTTCACAACCTTAAGTCTTGACGTGCGCAAAAATATGGATTGAATGGGAAGGTGTTGAACAATTTTTACAGTAAGGCATCTAGTGCAAAATTTTGCAGGTAATATAGAACCACCAATTTTGAATGTGCAAATATTAGTTTTGTCAGAATTGACTGAATCACTGGCAATGACAAATGAACTCTAAAAAGGCCACGGAAGTTATATATGTGATATACCATACTGCTGCCATATATTGAATAATTTTCATAGCAAATTAAAATTTGAGCCAAATTGTGACATCTAGAGTGGTAACAATGAAATTATCAATAAGGCCCCCTTTTCCTTGGTATTGGTCAGAATGTCACAATATTCGATATGGGTCTTCTTAATGATTGTACAAATATTTTCAGTAAGTTGGGAAAGATTGAGCAAAAATTCTGACCACTGTGGTAACACTGAATTGTTGATGCATGACATGTGACAGACATTAAAGTATCTGAAAACCTCTTCATGAGTATGTTGTGCTCATGTGAGCTAAAAAGCAAATTGTTGATGATGTAACCACTGCTTGACTAAGCTGTAATTACCACATTTAGACCACTCATTAAAGATTTCTTTTGAACATAAATGTCAGAAGTTAACTTTGGGGCTTATGAAATGAAAGTTTTGAATGTTTTTTTTTTCACACTGGTGATCAGTCAATCATGCCAGTCTCAGTTGCAATATTGAAATGAGTATGTATTGAAATGTCAGTTTCCCACACAAAATAAATAAATAAATAAAACAATAATAATAAAGCATTGTTGTAAAAGGAGAAATATATATTGTTCCTTTCATTAAAATGTTCTTGTGATATGTTACAGAATAGTGTAAACCTGAGATATCTGAAGATATAGATTTGTGACCTAATTGAATAAATGAAGTATTGTTGACAAAAAATTTGCCAGAGATATAGATGCCCCCATTACTCTCTTTAGTCAAAAATGTGTTATGTAAAGTGAAAACAAAAATGAACACTACTAAGTCAGTCTTCACTAGTAACCTCTAAATAAGGAAGAATGTTGTCATTCAACTTTGAAGGTCTTTTGACTTTGAAAGTAGCTAAACATTCATTTTGAGTATTCAAGAAAAAAAAGAACAATGACAATTTTGTCATTTGACCTTGACTTGTGACCTTTACCTTGGGAAAAAAACGAAGTTTTTAAATCACATTAGCACTCTTCAACAAAACAAGCGTGTCAAATAATTATGTAATCTGTCAATGAACATGGAAGATATCTACCACACAAAGTCAATTTTGTCATTTGCCATCAGCTGTGACCTTGACCTTCAGTGAATTCAAACAAACTTTTGTTTGGATAAACTAGTGCTTATCAAGGAGAACAACTGTGCCTTGTAACTTTGAATTTCATTCATAAAAGTAGAAAGATGTACTTCTGACATTAGTTATGGAACACACACATGAGCTCCAATCCACTCTTGAACACAGACAAGGTGACGCTGTATGTCATATCAGTCATTACATGGCAGAGGAATAATTTGTTTGTTTGTCTGTTTGGGGTTTAACGCCACTTTTAACAATTTTCAGTTATATTGCGGCAGTTGGAGCACCTAACAATGGATTCCTGGTATATATCGCACCAGTACCATCATTTCATCCTTTCCTAGCCTCCAGCTGCTTTCCTACATAGGTTTATGATTATCCACCCATTGGTGAGAGATAAATGTCAGAAAAGATTTGTGCCGCTGAGGATGGCAGAGGAATTAAAGGCATGACAGGTTATAACAAGAGAGTCAGTGGCACTGGCGCTCACCTGAGATAAGGCTCTTTTACTTCAAGGCCTAAAGCTAACTGGGTCTGAGAAGACCTCCTTTAAAATTTAACTAAATTCAAGGTATGTTGCCATGTCAACCAATGCTTTCAACTGATTTCAAATATTTCAGTAATTCTTAAGAGGGGGAAACCTAAGCTAAATTTCTGCCAAATTTGGTTGATATTGGCCAAATAGTTTTGAAAGAGTTGCCTTCTTTATTTCTATATAAGCCCAATCACCCTGTGGCTCTGAAATTTTGGCATTTTGAACGAGGTCAATGTACTGATGCTTCATGCAAAATATACGATTCATCATTTTCTGGGTCAGGAGGAGAAAATCTTTTAAAGCATCTTTTTTTTTTAAAATTTTACTCTTGTTGTCATAGCAGTTTCAACTGATTTAAATTTTTGGTTGAAATCAGCCCAGTGACTTCAGAGGAGATGTTTTGTTTTAAAAATTCTTTTTTATTTCCATATAATCCCGACACCCCTAGGGCTCTGCCACTAGAGACCCACGGTTGCTGATTTACCAATTCTGAAAGAGGTCAATGGACTGATGCTTCATGCAAAATATCAAGACTCTACGCCTTCTTAGTCAGGAGATAATTTTTAAAGATTTTATTAAAATTTCAGTTTTTATTACCATTGCAACCAGAGTTTTCAACAGATTTAAATTCTCTTAGAAATTTTTAAAGGGCACCACCCAAGAAAGATTTCTGCCAAATTTGGTTAAAATCGGCCCATTGGTTTGGGAGAAGTCATTTTAAAATTGTTGACACACGACGCATGATGCTGACAGAGGACAATCAAAATGCCTCACCATGAGCTAAAAATGAAAAAACCCAACCACATTTGCAGTAAAGCACATCATTAAAACATGAAGGGTATATTGGTGTGTATTACTTTAACCCTTTCCAATTTTTCAAAATTTTAGACCAATTCAATTTGAAAGAAGTTGCAGACAACAATCAAAAGTGAGTGCAATTTGAAAAGTAACAAACTTACGGGTTATAAAATATTGTGGGAAAAGAAGAAATAGCTTGTGACAAGCAATTTCTTCTTTTCCCACAATATTTACTCAAGTATAAATTCACAGGGACGTGAAAACAAGGGATTGTACAGGAAAGGGTTAAAAGACTGTACTTGATGGTAAATGGAAAGTTACTACCTGATGAATGTACAAATGAAATTTCGAAGTTTATACTGGTGAGTACAGCTTTCATAAATGAGAAATGACAGGTGATATACATATATATTACCTGCAGAACAGCTGCTGTAAGGTACATCAATGAGAATACAAAGGTTATACTGGTGTGTCCAGCTTTCATAAATGAGATGGTGTACATAAATATGAGGTGACCTGGAATGACTAGGGCTACTAAAACACGGGCAGCTTTTGCATGTAGACCTGAAAAATAGGTAAGCATTACAATTAGTTAAAAGGGGCAATAACTCCTTACTAGAATGTGTGTATTTCCGTTTATTTATCGTCGCTACCGTAGCACATGCCCATATGAGCCACGCCCCCAGAAGACAGTTAGTTGTTACGGGGGATAGTGCAAGGATACAGGACGAAACTGCTGAGAGCTCCGCCTGGTTCTTTAACGTGCTCGATGGATAGCATCGTCACACGGGGCCTCATTTTAACGTCTCATCCAAAAGACAATTAGTTTGTTAGTTGATATGGTCAGCCCAGGGCTCGAACCCGTGATCTTGAGGTTTTTTACTAGAATACACAGTAGTCATTCTTTTCACACTAGAACAAAGCAACATATCACTTGGCCTACTCAGAATCCTTACTCATTACATACAATAATTCACTCAATAACCATTAATCAAACATATTTACACGTTAAAAATATAATTATTGAAAATACTTTGAGAAAAGTAGAAATCGCTTGTGAAAAGCAATTTTACTCTTTACTGTAAAGTTTTCTACTGTATCTGGTACTTAGTTCTTAATTTGCATTAGTTTTTTATTATTCTTATCTTCTTTAAGTTTGGACTATTCTAACATTTTGTCATCCATTAATTGGTTAACCCATTCCAACACAATTACACTTTTGGACGCCCCTCACAAAAAAGACCTGGGAACGCATTGTGTAAAATGTAGAAATTGCTTGTGACAAGCAAATTCTTCATTTTACACAATGATTTCTACCCAGAAAGCTGAAAAAATTCTAAATTTTGTAAACTTTAAATTCTCGGCTACAACTCCTTCCAATGTAGACAAGTCTAAAATTTTGCTATCTGGTAATGGATTAAATCAGAACTGAATGATGTAAACTACTCACTTTTTCCAAAGAAGGCACTAGGACAGTTTGGGCAACCTTTTGGGGAAGTATTTGGTAATTTACCAGGTTTGCACACCTGGTGTAGTGAAGTTGATATTCTACTGGCTTGAACAGCTACAAGATTACCTCCAACACCTGAGGAAAGAAATTACATTTAATTCGGGTATATTTTATTTTTAGCACTTCCATCCAACAAAAATAACCCCATGAATAACTTTGATAATAATATATAAATTGGATATACCTTTTAACCATTTCTAATTTTTAAAATTTTCGAAGAGGTTGAATGGGACAATTAAAATAGAGTGCCATTTGAAAAATAACCAACCTGGTAGGTAGAAAATAATGTGGGAAAAGAAGTAATTGATATTCTAAATGCATCTAAAAGATTACCAACAACACCCTAGGAAAGAACTAACAAATAATTCAGGTATATTTTACTGAACACATTTTCAGCCAACAAAATAGTGAAAGATTTTCCAAAGTAGAAATATGCCTATAACAGCAACAACCAAAAGAAGACAAGTGGTTGTTAAGGGGACAGAGCAAGAATACAGGATGAAACTAATGGGAGCCTTGGAGCCCTGTCTGGATCTTAATGTGCTCCATTGACAGCATTGACAGGGCCTCAGTTTAACGCCTCATCCGACAGACAAAAAGTTTGTCAGTTTAATCAGCCCAGAGCTCGAACCCATTATCTTGAGCTTTGAAGTCAAGTGCTCTGCCAACTGAGCTAATCAGGCAGACTTTTTAAAATTTTATTGTCTCATCCAATTTGAAAGAAGTTGCAATTAAAAGTATGTGAAATTTGAAAATTGACCAACCTGCAGGGAAGAAGAACTTGTGGAAAAAAGAAATTGCTATTTTCTCAAGTATAAAATCACAGGGATGTAAAAACCAGAGATTGCAAAGAAAAGGGTTAAAATGTAAATTATTTAAAAAGATAATACAGATAAGTATAATAATAAGTAAGTTTAGTTTAAATTTCGAATCTGGTTGAGCAAATAGTACACCTGGAAATAATGAAAAAAGGATGAAAACAAGCCATAATCCCTTCCTGACGGCGGCACTCATCCTTTCTGACTATTTGTCTCTCACCAATGGGTCGATAATCGTAGACCTATGTTGGATAGCAGCTTGAGGCTAGGAAAGGATGTAATGGTGGTACTGGTGTGAGAAATACCAGGAATCCATTGTTAGGTGCTCCAGCCGCCGCGATATGACTGAAAGATTGTTAAAAGCGGCGTAAAACCCCATTCAAACAAACAAACAAAAGCCATAATCCTATAGGCCAATTTTCGAAATTCAAAGCTTCCCTGCCATTTGTAAACTCACCATTTATCACAGGCTGAAATACTGCAATTCCCGAATAATATGTCACAGCAAAGTCTAGAATTAGGCCTCCAATACTGTAAATAAAGAGACCGTAATAATTTTATGATTCAAGCTCAAGTGTGAAAGTATTCACAATTTTCCTTAAGTTCATAAGAATAACTCCAAGAGAACAATTTCATACAAGAGCACTGCCTACAGGTTTTTACCTTGAAAAGAAATTTTAAAGAAAATGTTAGGAGAAACCAAGCAATTTTTTCATTTTTTCCTCAATGTTGTCTACTCTAAACGGTCATTGAAATGTTGTCCCGGTTTCTATCAAATTGGAACAGTTTCAAATTTTTCTCATCTGGTAGTTAAATTGATAAAATGTAAATTGACACATAAAAGGAACATCACAAGACTAGATATGTGCCAGACACGAATACCCTCGTATAAATGATTGCCACATGTCCTTTAGTTGTGACCTTGGACTCTGGACAATCTAACATAACTTTATGCATGAAATTAGTACCCTTTAGGGAACAACTTTGTCAAGATTATGTTGAAATCCATCAATTTATGTAGAAGATATGCTCCGTAAAAGAATTGGGACACACACACTGACACACAAACACATCCATCCACCCACCTACTCACTGACACAGGGACAGAAGTAACTCTACATGCCACTTGCCATTACATGGCAGGGGTGGGGGTGGGGTTATAAAAATATTGGCAGAAGTAACACTGGTTGAAGAAAATGTTGAATTTTTTTTCTGAATTTTGTATTTTTTAAACAAATTCTACCTTACATTGGATTATTTGGTGTGTTTTGTTGACAGGTTTTTTTCTACATATTTGTTCTGATTGATTAGTCCTAAGGTGAATCCCCCCTAGCCTAAATATCAATTCTCTATAAGTTCTGTTTTAGTTAATAGATTATTATCATTTTCACTTCATTTTTTCCTTGTTACCGAACCCTGTGTTTCTTTTATCTTAATTATTTAATCAAGCATTGCAAAGATCTAAAAAAAAGTTTTATTTCCTTACCTGCTTACTACCATTGCACTAAGGACTGGTACTCATCCTGAGTCTACAGCATTATGAGTATAATGGTTGTGTATGGATACATAGATCCACAGTGGGGTTAACAAAATATAAATGTTTTATTTCCTTACCTGCTAATTACCATTGCACTAAGGACTGGTACCCATCCTGAGTATACAACATCATGAGTATAATGGTTGTGTATGGATACATAGATCCAAAGTGGGGTTAACAAAATAAAAAATGCAATCATCACAGGAGCTAACCAGTGTTGGTTACCTACAATGAAAACAGGTTGCATTTAAATATTCACAAAACAATTCAAGATAAACAATTCTAAATCTTACAATACTGGGTTGCCAAAGTTCTTGTAGCATTAAACAATCAAGCATAATGATGTCACAGTAAAAGATAATAAGAATCAACAAAATTCATCTCTTTAACCATGATGTCACAGTAAAAGATAATAAGAATCAACAAAATTCATCTCTTTAACCATGATGTCACAGTAAAAGATAATAAGAATCAACAAAATTCATCTCTTTAACCATGATGTCACAGTAAAAGATAATAAGAATCCACAAAATTTATCTCTTTAACCATGATGTCACAGTAAAAGATAATAAGAATCAACAAAATTCATCTCTTTAACCATGATGCCACAGTAAATGATAATAAGTGTCAACAAAATTCTCTTTAATGATTATGTATACAGAGTTACATTCCCCCTCCCACACAATGATGCTTTTTGAAACCCCCTCATGAAAAACAATTGGGAAAACATTGTGTAAAATAAAGAAATTGAAAAAAATGTTAAGAAAATCTAAAATTACATAAACTTTAAATTGTCGTCTGCAACTGCTTTCAATTTGGCTGTCTGGTAATGGGTTAAAGCCACTTTTCAGAAATCCAGCATTTAGTTTGCAGACATTCCCCAAAATAAAAACAATTGCCCTGAAATTGCAAATTGAAAAGCTATAGTATTTTTGAAATATTCTTTCCTTTACAACATCAGCTCCAAGAATAATGAATATCATTTTTATACAAAAATGAATTCAAAGAGCATTCATCTCTTTGAATAAATTTGGGTATATATACAGAATCAGTTGACCCTACAAACAGACAGCAAAATTTCAAACTGGTCTTAATTGAAAGGAGTTGCAGATGACAATTTAAAGTTTATGAAATTTGAGATTTTATCAACTTTCTCAGTAGAAAACATTGTGGAAAAGAATGAAATTGCTTGTTGCAAGTAATTTCTTCATTTAACACAATGTTTTCCAAATTATTTTTCTGGGGGGGTCACAAAAAGCATCATTGTATGTGAATAGGTTAAATAGAAGATAAACCTTGCTTTTTTTCCTCATTTTATCTCTGTAGCCTCTAAGTTGGTAGCCCACTGACAGAAGAACGGGCAGTTATCCAGGCTATTGCCGAATTCAACTTATTGTTTGAATTCTGTGGGCTACCTTTCTAATTGTGAATGAAAAACTATAAAACATATATTAACGATGTGAGTTGCTATACAAATTTCTAAACCAGTCTCACGCGCATTCTTGTGAAAAATGAATTTCACAAAAGTGTTGAGCTGAGCTATTCCGACTTTAAACTAACAGCAACTGAAGCCTGTTCATGTCTCGATTTATATACGCATCCCATGTTATAGTAAAAGATAATTGTTTCACAAGTAATGGCAGTTTCTATTGACACAGTTTTAGAAGATTTTCAAAGATTTCCTTTTTTAATATCCATGTAAAATCAGGGATAGCACAGAAAAAGGCTAATTTTCAAGATACAGTAATTCTTTGAAATATTTAGGTAGAAGGTCAGTAGATGATGATCTATACCAATTATTAAAGTTCTATCAAAGGCCAAATGATTTGAGGGGAGAAGATATTTCACTCGGTTGCCATGGCAACCAAAGTTTGAAAGAGCGTGAATTAAAGATCATTTCTTTCAAATAGGACCAGACAAAATTTTGAAAACCGAGTAAGTGTCAACCCATTCCCACACAATCACTTTTTTACACCCCTATAGAAAATAGTTTCAGAAAAAAATTGGATAATGAAGAAAATGCTTCAACGGTGTTTACTTCCCATAAAGACAAATGTTCGAAATACTATTGACTTGAAACTTTTGTCTGCAGCATCTTTGACTTTAGGCATGTTCAAAATTTTATTGTCTGGTAATGGGTTAAAGTGTGCTCATGGGCAAGTTATCTTCTTGTCTGCCCAGTCTTCATGTAATTTTCTCCTTTATGTCTAACCTATTTTTCAAATAATATATAAGCCACACATGACAGCAGAGCTAATGTTGGGAATTTCCCTAATCCATTACAAGAAAACAAAATTTCAGACTGGTCCAAATAGAAAGAAGTTGGAGCAGACTATTTTCAGTTGATGGAATTGAAAAATCTTGTCTGTTTGGAAAACATTGTGGATGATAAAGAAGTACTTGTAACAAGCAATTTCTTCATTTTCCAAAAAGTTTTCCAAAGTTTTTTTCACCAAGGACGTAAAATAAATTTGATTATGTGGTAATGTGTAAATGGATTCCTATTTACAATGCTGCATCATCTAGGTATATATTGTATAAACTCACCAATGGCTTTATATAATAGACATGCAATGCCTGACATTACAGCCAAAGTTGTGAGGTCACCTAAACTGGCTGCTGTTTGCAAGACTGATACAGCTGCATTATCTGGGTAAAATTATCTGGGTAAAATTTGTTTAAACTTACCAATAGCTTTATACAGTAGACATGCCACACCGGACAGCAGGGCCAAAGTTGTGAGGTCACCTAAACTTGCTGCTATTGGTGTAGCTACATTATCTGGGTTTATATTGCATTTATTGGAAATTAGCACCACTCCAACCATAATAGAACCTGAAATAAGACAACTTTTGTATCAGTGATTCCTTTATTCAAATTCAGATAAACATTGTACCACTACATGTTTTTGTAAATCTACATGTTGAACATCTCCAGTCCTCCCTTAGTTAACCCATTCCAACAAACTATTAGACTGGTCCATATTGAAAGAAGCTGCTTTTTCAAAGTTTTTCTCTTGAGGGGTGTAAAAAGGAGGGACTGTGAGGGAATGGGTTAAAGGTCGAATTATCATGTGCATCCTGGGCATCAATAGACCTTACCTTGGACTCTTAACCCATTCCAAAACAATCCCCCTTTTTTATGGCCCTTCAGAAAAGAAGCTTTGGAAAACATTGTGAAAAATGAAGAAATTGCTTGCCACAAGCTATTTCTTCATTAACCACAATTTTTTTGCCAAAATGAAAAAAGATTTTTAAAATTTCATCAATCTAAATATGTCGCTTCTTTGAGTTTGGACTAGTCTGGTAATGGGTTAATTATCTTGCATTAGTACACATGGCAAGCAGTGAAGACATGTCTGAAGATGTAGGTTGAAAACGCTTACCAAGCAGACATGTAGGAAAGGTCTGTATCAAACACAGAATCTTTCTGACTCAAAAAGTGGGATTCCCTGGGAATAGTTTGATAAGGCAAGATTGATAAACAATGAGGCAGAATATTATCTTAGCTTTCATATTTTGGGCAAGAATTACAAGAAGAAATAGAATTATACCTAAAATAAAGCTAGCCACAGCTGCTGTACACATACTGCTGGCACACAACAACAGACCATGTTCAACATTAAATACTCCATCAGGTATCCAACCCATGACCATAGCAACAACAGAGGCCAGGAAACCAACCACGATGGCCTGCGCCTGAAAAATAAGCATGCCAGAAAAATAAACTCATCACCAATGCAACAACATATTACAGCAATAATCAAATAGCAGAAAAAATGCACATCAGATGTCAAGGATTCTGATGGAGGCTTAGTCAAAAGTGGAAGCCAATGATCACAAATAGTTTTGCTTTGGTCACTCATGTCTTTGATAATTCATTTTTTCTGTTTCAAGGAATCAAATAATATTCTAAGGGTATTCCTGTAAATAAAAGGGTTCGAAAAATCAACACTAACATCCCTTATAGGTAATATCGATAAACTAATTAGCATATAGTCATGCAATCTGACATGAAAAAGACGTCACATGAATTGTAGAAAATATTGTGTGAAAAGAAGAAAATGCTGGTTAGTACCAACAATTCTCAATGTCTACTATCTTTTACTCATTTTGCTATGTATTATGTGTAGTCAGTATTTTCTCTCGATTTGGACCAGTCTAAAATCTTGTCCTCTGTTATTTGGTTAACAAATAATTCAAACTGTGGTTGGTCAAAGATCATTCAATAGACTAAATCAAACAAGAGCATCACCAACAGGTGCCTTATGCTTGGCTGTTGGATGCTGAATAGTGAATAAAAGTTTAAGTCAAACCAAGGAAATAATTTATACAAAAATGCAATAAGAAATATTTCTCTTAACCCATTCCCACACAGCGACGCCTTTGGACGCCCCTCAAGAAAATTGATTTGGAAAACATTGTGGAAAATGAAGAAATTGCTTGTAACAAGCAATTTCTTCATTTTCCACAATGTTTTTGACCCAGAAAGTTAAAAAAATCTAAAATTTCAAAAACTTTGAATTGTCGTTTGCAACTCCTTTCAATTTGGGCCAGTCTCAAATTTGGCCGTCAGGTAATGGGTTCAAGTTATAGATTAGTCTTTAGGTGGTGTGCAAATTTAAACTACGCTTGTCATCAATCAAAGCAACTACCTCTGAACTAATACATAAATTACCATGACCGTCCACTATTAGGTGTTAAAAACTTACCTGGCTTTGGGTAATTATCGATTTTTATGTGCAATCCTTTTCTTCGAACGGGCCAAAGATGGGTTGAAAAATCTTGGCCAAATCAGCTTTAACATCGTATCTCAGCATCAGCAACCAAAGATCCCCCCCCAAAAAAAATAATTTGGGCGCAAGGCGGACCCGGCGTTATAATGGAGGCAGCGCTGTGCCGGATAGCGTTAAAGAGGAGTTGCAGTGTATCTTGATAGAATGCCTAATACAGTGAAATTCTCTTTATTACAACCCTGATGCAACTGGCTTTATGCACAAACATTTGAATTATAGAACAAATGATTCCTTTTTACTCATTCCCACACAGTTCCACTCTTTGATGCTCCTCAAGGAAAACAAGTTTAGAAAACATTGAATAAAATGAAGAAATTGCTTGATACAAGCAATTTCTTCATTATCCACGATGTTTTCAATGCAAAAAGACAAAAATATTTAAAATAACATCAACTTAAAATTTCCATCTGCAACTTCTTTCAATTTTGACTAGGCTACAATGGTTTTGTCTGGTGATGGGTTAAAAGCAACTTCTGGTTATTTGCAACAAAAATCCTGACAAATTAGAATTGCAACTAACAGGATTCCACAGTACGAGCAATATTACAAAATGTCAGAATTTTGCACATTAGAATTAATTGGAGTGATAGCAAGAACAATTCAGATCAAGGTCTTTATGATACCTAAGTAAGATTTGCTCTGAAATTTGATTGATTATTTCCGTTTATTTATTGTCGCTACCGTAGCACATGCCCATATGAGCGACGCCCCCAGAAGACGGTTAGTTGTTACGGGGGATAGTGCAAGGATACAGGACGAAACTGCTGAGAGCTCCGCCTGGTTCTTTAACATGCTCGATGGATAGCATCGTCACACGGGGCCTCGGTTTAACGTCTCATCCGAAAGACAATTAGTTTTGTTAGTTGATATGGTCAGCCCAGGGCTCGAACCCGTGATCTTGAGGTTTGAAGTCAAGTGCTCTACCAACTGAGCTAATCGGGCTGACTTGCTCTGAAAGTAACCAAACAAGCTATACTACCTGTATAAGAGCCATGTTTCCTCCAATCATTTTCCATTTCTCAGAACTTTTATCCATATTACCAATGTTAGCCTGAAATACAAAGACAGATATTGTAAGTGGATGAATGCCACTATAACCAAAGTACTGAAAGTACTGTAAGCTAGCAAAGCATGGTTGAATTTAGAACATATTTCCCTTGTTGGGTAGAAAACATTGTGGACATTGAAGAAATTGCTTGTTACAAGCAATTTCTTCATTGTCCACATGTTTTGCAAAGCTTTTTTTGAGATGCTTAAAAAGCAGAAATGAGTGGGAATTGGGTTAAATAGCATGCTTTTGACAGAGTGCTCTACAACATGAATAGAGTTTCCAATATTCCTGAAATACATAAAATACATAAGAACTATTTTTTATGGCATAGGCATTTAACGGATTTAGTGGTTAAGCCTCAAGTAGTAGTTCGCACATGTTGAACTTTGAGACAACCTCAGAATTTTGTCTGTTAACTTAATCCTTTAATGTTTTTCAAGAATTTAGACTTGTCCAATTTGAAAGAAGTTGAAGAAAAAAACTAAAAGTGGGTGAAATTTACAAAATAACCAACCAATAGGGTAGAAAATATTGTGGGAAAAGAAGATATTGTGTTTATAAAGCAATTTCTCCTTATCCCATAATGTTTTCCGAAGTATAAAATCACAGGAACGTAAAAATCAGGGAATGAACAAGAAAGTGTTAAGCTATCAAAGCTGATGCTTTGTTAGCTAAAAATGGTTTATGATCTGTTGAAGCAGCTGGATTAACCATGCAATCAACCATCATTTCAGTAAAGTAACAACATTAACCAATTACTCCCCAATCCCTCAATTTAATGTTCCAGAACAATTATATGAAGGAAAATATTGTGAGAAAAGATATTGCTTGTAACAAGCAATTCAATGATCCACACACAATACATGTTGCTATGACCTTGATAATTCATGTATGTAATAGAATATTGGCCTAGAAACAATTCAAATAACAATTCCAGGATTGAGAGGAAAGAATGTTACTGGTATCAGCAAATGTACATGTTTATAATGCCTTGTCTCATCCCCAAATAATCCAGATTTTTTTATGATCTACAGGGAAAATACTTTACGAAACATTGAGGAACATAAATAAAAATGCTTCTTGCCAGCAATATCTTCATTATCTAAGATATATTTTGGCCCCCCCTCCCATCTCATTATTTTTCTGAAAGTTTCATCAACTTAAAATATAGTTCACTGTTTTGAATTTGGATGAGTCTACAATCTGGTAATGCCTCTACAATCTGGTAATGCCTTAAGCAATAAATTTTGACATCAAGAAATTTTGACAGCTATGGAGGATTTTTAGGTTTTCAAAAAGACTAATGAAAACTGGTTGTGAAATGATTTACAAAATCCATATCATTTACAACTGATAATATATTAGCAAAATGTATTGTTTTACAGATCTGTGTATAAGTTTTACCACGACAACAATAATTGACCAATTGCTGCTTTTAATCAACTAACCAGTCGACCAATGAAATCATTCATTGAGACCAGAAATGAGTTTTGATCTCCAACATTGGCTGTCATTTTTGTTAATCTTTTTTGTTGTTTTGGCGACCTAAACTTCATATCTACAGCTTATTCAATCTCTAGTTACAACATTTAGGTCGCCAACCAACTATACTACCTTTTTGTTACATGGTACTGGCAATAAATTTTTCAAAATGACGTCAAGTGGGCGGGGTTAGAGATTGGTCAATTGAAGTTGTTCTTTTTGCAGAACCCATTCCATCACACACCCAAGAAAAAAAGCTATGGAAAATGTTGTGGGAAACGAAGAAATTGCTTGTAACAAGCAATTTCTTCATTATTCACTATGTTTTCTGCCCCAAAGAACAAAGATTTTAAATTTCATCAAGTTAAAAATATTATCATCTGCAACTTCTTACAATTTGGACCAGTGTAATACTAAGTTGTATTGGAAGCCTTGAACTAAAAATATGAATACCTGTGTTGAAAGTCTTGAAGCCAGTGTCATTTCTAAGTTACCCTTTAGACCTAGTAATGATGGAACCAGAACAAATATTTCTGACACCTCTGTGAACACCGGCCAGTGCTGAAAAAAGAAAGTAATTCCATTTGTTTTATTAATCTATCTAACTGCAATCCACATTTAATGACATTTTTCTTGTCAGGCTCAGGAAATAACTGATTGCTGGCCACAACTCCGCTGGCTGCATCCACAAACTCCGTCAGGAAGTACCACTTTAATTATTTCATATGGTCTGTTTTAAAAAATTCATGGTCAAAAACATCTAACAACAAGAGCACAGCTTATGGATGCCAACGCTTGGCTGTTCAAGTGCTTTGTTGTATAAAAAGGGGCATAATTCATTCTAAAATTCATTTAGGGTGATCTCCCTTGTTGGTGTAGATTGCTCTTTTCTTTAATATTGAACACATTTTTCAAATTTCCTGTGAATTTAGTCAGTAATACAAGAGATATCACAAGGGAAAAAGATGCTGATGCCAATGCAGACGACAAACTTGGTCATGGTAATACCTTAGATTTTCTCTGGAAACAACCTGACAGCATCTACACTAAGCAGGCTATTGGTAGGTGTTTTCAAAACTCAAAAGAATTGTTGAAATAAAGAAATTCACTGCAACTAGCAGTTTTTTTTCATTTCCTACAATGTGTTCTACCCTTAGAAAAAGACTGTTGAATGTACAATTGTTGTATGCTTCTCCTTTCCAATAAGACCAGCCCAAACAAAATGTTCTTGTTATCTTACAATAATTATTACCTGAACTGTATCTAGTACAAGGCCGGCCAAAACCATCCCTAACCCAGCAATAAGATATGGTAATGTCACTTGTAAACATATTGACAGAGAGGTTTCTGTGCTTTCTTCAAGTTTTAACTCTATTGTATCAGAATCTTCTTGTGATATGAGAGGTTCTAAATCATTTCCTTCAATAAATGTTGTTTCCCCCACTATCTGTTCATTATCACTGATAAGCCTTGTCTCAGGTAGTATATCAATATGATTCATCTGGGGCCCACCTCCTTCATCACAATCATTGTAACGGACACCAACCACACTATCTGGAACACTTGGGGGGTATGTTGTTAGTTCATGTTTAACACCCTCATTTGTTGTGTCTAGAAGTTTTGCAATATCTGCGGAGAGGTTATCATCTTGGGAAACATGGTTGGAGCTGTGATAGGGAACCATGGTTTTAGGTTTACGGGATCGAAGGTTGGTAGTATCACCTTTATGTACAGACATAGCAAAGTCAATCCATAATGGCCTTCTTGAATGTTTATGTCTGCAATGAAATAATGAGAGGAATGATGATTAACCGGGAAAACCTGTCTTAATGACAAAAAAATGATTTCTTTTTCACATTTAAGAGTAAACTTTATTGCTGATTTAACCCATTACCAGACGGCGAAATTTTAGAATGGTCCAAATTGAAAGGACTTGCAGAAGACATTGATTTGTCACCTTGACGTTTGACCAACATATAACTAAACAAGAGCTGTCAGTGGACCATATAACCAAATAATGGGAAAACAAAACAAAAACAAGAGGACCATAATGGTCCAATATCACTCCCCTGAGTATAATAGCTCAAGGCTCTATGAATATAAAAGCCCTACACCTAATCATTTTGGAGAAGAAGATTCTTTTAAGATTTCTCCTTAAATCCTAGGTAAAGTGAAGATCCAACCATATTGAGTTGATTTCAAGAGTACGGTAATTCTTTGAAGAACTTAAGTAGTGGGTTGATTTGATAGGTATTAATACATATCAAATATCAAAGCTCTAGGCCTAATGGTTTAGAAGGAGAATTTTTCTATGATATCCTTCTTTATTCCTTTCTGGGATTGCACAGAAAAGGACTTATTTTCAGAATACAGTAATTCTATGAAGTATTTTAGTACAGGGTCAATAGGTACATGTATTATTCAACACCAAATATTAAAGCCCTTGGGAAAACAAGATTTTTTTTAAGTTTTCCTTCTTTATTTCTAAGAAAAATCATGGATCACAAAGAAAAGGGCTAATCTTCAGAGTACGGTAAATCTTTTAATAATTTTGGTAGATGGTAAAAAGCTCTAGGCCTTATGGTTTGTGAGATGGAGATTTTAAAAGATTTTCTTCTTAAATTCTAAATGCAAAATCAGAGATCCCACAAAAAAGGGCTAATTTGCTAGATACAGTAATTCTTTGAAGTAATCTGGAAGAGGGTCAATAGATGATGATTTGTACCAAATATCAAAGCTCTAGCCCTTTGGGTTGAAAGAAGATTTTAAAAGTTTTCCTTCTTTATTTCTTTGTAAAATCAGGGATCGCACAGAAAAGGGCTACTTTTCAGAATATGAAGAAATATTCTGAAAATTAGCCCTTTCATCATCATCTATTGACCCTCTACCAAAATACTTCAAATCATTCTTTGAAGTATTTTGGTAGAGGGTCAATGGATGATGATTTATACAAAATATAAAAGCTCTAGGCCTTATGGTTTGGGAGAAGAAGATTTTTAAAGTTTTCCTTCTTTATTTCTATGTAAAATCAGGGATCCCACAGAAAAGGGCCTTACGGCTTTGGAGGAGAAGATTTTTTAAGTTTTTTCACTCTGTTGCCATGTCAACCAGAGTTCTTCATGGATTTCAATTCTTTAAAGTATTTTGAAAGAGCATGAACTAGGGATCATTTCTATGAAGTTTGGTTGAAATTCCATGGTTATGTTAGGAGGAGGAGGTTTTTTGTAATTGTGAACAGACAAAAGTGTTTAGGCCAAGGATTACAGGTAGAATGAAAAGTATTGATGGTGCAGTTTTAATGTTATGTTTAACTTGACTTGAACTGTAATCCCAAATGTTTACTTTGATAAAATGAGTAAAAAGAAAGAAAACAAAAAACAAGAGGACCATGATGGTCCTAAATCGCTCGACTGAGGCATCTGCAAGAGAACCATCTGGTTATGCTATAAATCAAATATGAATGCCTTAGACTTTGTAGATTGGGAGGAGAAGACTGTTGAACATGGTCTAATTGAGCATTTTTACGAACTTTGGACACCCAGGGAAGGGGTGTTTTTTAACCTACAGGCATAATTTAATCAAAATTGATAGATAACAGCCAGGCTATGCTACACTCAAAATATAAATGCCCTCCGCCTTAAAACGAAGAATTTTGTTCAACATACTCAAATTTTGCGTTTTTCCAAATTTTTGGACCCCTAGTCAGGGCCGTTTTTGACCCTTGGATGAAAACTTTTTGTGATATAGTACAAAACCATCAAGTTATGCTGAATATGAATATCCTAGACCTTATAGTTTAAGAGGAGAAGCCTTTTGAAATTGCTCTTATTAAGAATTTTTCCAAACTTTGGACCTCAGGGGCGGGGCTATTTTTGACCCCAGAGATAAGATATTTAAAAACTTGGTGGAGAACCACATGATTAAGCTCTTTACAAAATATACAGGCCTTTGGCCTAGTAGTCTATGAAAAAAACAACATCAAAGATTTACTAAAATTTCCAATTTTCATATGCCGCTGTAACCAGAGTTTTTGACTAAATTAAATTCTTTTAACAACTTTTGAAGAGCTTCACCAAATGAACATCCCTGCAAAGTTTCAGCTTGATTGGCCTACTGGTTTAGTAGGAGAAGATTTTTAAAGATATTTAAAGAATTACTAAAGATTCCCATTTTCAAATGCCGCGGCAACCGGAGCTTTTGACGGAATTAAATTCTTTTCACAAATTTTGAAGAGCTTCACCCAATGAAGATCCCTGCAAAGTTTCAGTTTGATTGGCCTACTGGTTTAGGAGGAGAAGATTTTTAAAGATATTTAAAGAATTACTAAAGATTCCCATTTTCAAATGCCGCAGCAACCGGAGTTTTTTTCGGAATTAAATTCTTTTCACAAATTTTAAAGAGCTTCACCCAATGAACATCCCTGCAAAGTTTCAGCTTGATTGGCCTACTGGTTTAGGAGAAGAAGATTTTTAAAGATATTTAAAGAATTACTTTAGACTCCCATTTTCATATGCCGCTGTAACCAGAGTTTTTGACTAAATTAAATTCTTTTAACAACTTTTGAAGAGCTTCACCAAATGAACATCCCTGCAAAGTTTCAGCTTGATTGGCCTACTGGTTTAGTAGGAGAAGATTTTTAAAGATATTTAAAGAATTACTAAAGATTACCATTTTCAAATGCCGCGGCAACCAGAGTTTTTGACGGAATGAAATTCTTTTAACAACTTTTGAAGAACTTCACCCAAGGAACATCTCTTCAAAGTTTCAGCTTGATTGGCCAACTGGTTTAGGAGGAGAAGATTTTTAAAGAAATTGTGGACGAACGGACAGACAGACAACGACCGCTCACGATAGCTCACCTCTCACTTTGTGCTCAGGTGAGCTAAAAATAACATAATCCCCCAAAAAGTTCTACATATAAATATTCTGCGCTTGAGAAGCAGGAAAATAGACCACTGGTACATATAGAACAACAAAGAGGTTAACAGATTTCCTCGAAACTCAATTCAGTGCCATCACATACATAATACAAAATTTGTATTACAATGTCAATTTAGGTTGCTTCACAAAAAATACACATTTGGTGATTTGTTGTGTCACCAACAATTTATTTGCGGCAATAACACAGAAAACAAGCACTGGAAAAACACCGACAACGTTCTTTTAAATAAATTTTAATTATTGTTGTTCCTCTGTAATGTTAAGTTTTGAGCCTCTCATTGAAGAAAAAGTTTCATAAACCTTCTGTTAACAGGTTACAACTTAGTATACAATTGCCAATGGCAGGGATAAACCCACTACCATAAGAAATGTATGTGATACCGTATTGAAGTAAGGAATCTGGGTCCGTTTGCCCTAAAACACATTTGCCCTAATTACTTTTTCGCCCTAATTCTCGTTTGCCCTAATTCCAGTTTGCCCCATTTTTCAATTTCATTATCATCATGAGCTGCCTCAATAAAATTGTTCTTATAAACACAGGGCTCTGCAGACTCCCAGAATTTGGGGAGAAGTCACTTCTCACTAGTCTGAGAATTGGGAGAAGTTTTTCAAAATGGGGAGAAGTGGTGAGACTTTCAGGAGAAGTGAATCGTGTTAAAAATTAAGTTTTTGCGCGTATTCCTCATTTCTATCAGAAAATAAAATAGCTTTACAACCAAGTACATGTAGTTGCATTTTATATTATGTATTATGCAATAAACATAGAATATACTGCTTATCCTTTCAGTCCTCAATAAAGATCTTATTCCTGTGAACAAATACTTTTGTATTTTTCTTTTTTTTTTGTTTTAGAATTCAAGAGTTTGATTCTGAATTTATTTTTTTTAATATTTCATAATAGATTCATATATGATAAAAAAAAGTCAACTAATAAAAAAAATGCAAATAGTGTATAGGCAGTCTGAATGAAATGAATAGTGTTACTATTTGAAGCAGAAAATGAGAAAAGATTTTATTGTAACAACATGTATTTAATCAAACTATTACCAGAAGAAAAAATTCAGACTGGTACAAATTAAAAGAAACTAAATAAGACATTTCACAGTGAGCTTAAATAAGAATGAAGGTGCCAAAGAGGGTAGAAACATGTGGGGAAAGGATAAATTGCTTGCTGCAAACATTTCCTCCTTTTTCCACAGTTTCCCATAAAAACATTTTCAAGATGTCAAAATGGGGGATTGTGTGGTAATGAGTTAAAGTCTGTGCACTTTACCTGATAACATATAAATGGATACAAATTGTCATTAATTGGTCAAAATAGGTCCTCTGTGATTAAGTCAGTTATAGTGTGTAAAGGGTAAGGGTTACTGCTCAGTACACAAAACCAGACTCTGTACATGCAGAGGCTTAAAGTTAACACAGGATAATTTGCTCCATTTTATAGGATTACATGTTATTTAAAGGAATTATTACCAACACAAGTAAGTGAAATTTAGTTTTTGGATGGAATGTATTATAACAAAAATCTCAGGAAAAGACCGTAGAAGCCTTTAAATTGTTTGCCATAATTTTCTTCACTTGTTACAATTAAAGCAGATAACTCAAATTGAGGGATTCTAATGAAAAATGAATTTTCTCTACGTAGAATTTTGGTAGAATCATTTTTCATCAAGGTTTCAATTTTTTAAAAATATTTTGACTTCTGGTAAATGACACGGCGTCCGTAAATGTCGGCCATTATTCTCATTATGTGAAAGTAAGCAACAAATCTCGTAGCCTGATGATAACTTAATTTACAGAAATAATTAAAACTTAAGAAGGGAAAGGATTTTAAATAAAGATTTCTAGTGCCGAGAGTATACACAGCATTGCCGAAATCAATCCGCGTAGGTGTGAATGAAGCAAGCATACCCCTATTTCTGATAATCTGCTGGCCTCGCGACTACAGTATCGATACACGCTTGATTTACGATCAAAGGGCTTCCGACGGACAGTTGTATAATTGCACACTGTCCCCTACTTTTATAGCCATTGAGCCAGATTTGGTTATCACCTATCGTATCCAGGCGACTTCCCGAAAATTCCAGGCGACTTCGACTTCGCTTTGATCAGCAAATCAGGCGAAGTTTTATGAAACCAGGCGACTTTTTCGCCTGAGTCGCCCACTCTGCAGAGCCCTGAAACATATATTTTTTTTTCAGAGATGTTTAGGTTATGCAAGGTAGTTCTTTCAACTCACATTCAGATAAATTTTCAGATGTTGCAGATGACAATTCAAAGTAACAAATCCCAAATACGCTTTGAACAAACTTGAAATTATCACATTAATTAATTTCAAAATGTTATCACATTAATTAATTTCAAAATGAAGTGTGTCACAAAATCCAAAATATGGGTATATACCCAGCATGACTTTACATACTGTAAAAATTCTATCAGATGCCCAGGCTTTAATAGAATCACAAATTTACGAAAGAATGGAGTTGGTGTTTATTAGAGGTTACAGATTTGTGAGACGTTTAAAAAGCGGTAAAAATTCTGAATATCATGTACAATCTCGTCGGAATACAGGCAAATTAGTTTAGTCCTGAAATGTTGCATCGATATAAATTAAGATGACTTACTCGTAAAATTTAGACCGGTCCGAATAAATAAAGTATAAACTGTTACCATAGACGGGTTCCATCGTCTACTTAAACAAAGCTGGCAACATCGGTCTACAACACCAATGGGCCTGCGAAATTTGACCGGGATCAGAAGTATTCATTTTTGGTAAAACATCTAAAGAAAGGGATGTAATTCTAGCAAACTATCCTCTTTTTTTTTGCAATCGAAATTATTCAATTTCTTGAGATGAAATAACTATTTGGAACAAGCCAGATGGCACATGGAACATACAAAAAGATTACTGCAAATTTATAATTTCTCAATATATTCCAAAATTTTAATCCAAGCCTTAGTCTAAACACGAGTGATAAATTATATTTTGAGGCAATGTGATAATTATGTAGTTTTATTTTACTGCAAGGGGTAGAGTAGGTGATCAAAGGTGCCAGATGTTCAGCTATTTCAGGTCGAGTTTTCTGAGTTGACATGCATGTCTCGTGAGAAGTTAGACTCTTGTCAGTCTGTGTATGATTTTAGTGGACATACTCTCTTGGATTAAAAACAAAAACTTGAGAATTTTTCATACAACAGATAAGCTCTTCTTTAAAAGTAATATACAAATCTACATTGCGTCAATGCAGGAAATTTGCCGTCTACAACAGATGTGGCACTTTTCTCTATTTTGCAAAATTCAAGTATAACAATGTAATTCAGTTGGAATTTGAGGATGCCGCATCATAGATTTATTTCAAACAGTTTTCTCCTATAGATACATTTGAATTACTATGTAATACATCGCTGATATTGATCACTTATCATTTGAAGTACGACCACAATCTAGACTTGTCATTTCACTTGTCGAAAATCCGAACAAGTGAATAAAAACGAATTCATAAGAAAATATTTTTATTTTAATGTCATGTTTCTTGCAATTTATTTGGGATAAACATCTCACAGCTTTGAGTATTAAATAAAAATGTACGGATATTTGATAAATGCAATTGGTGTTTCTGGTGGTAGCACTAAAGACTTAAGTTTTTACCAAGCATCATGACTAATATTTTTTGGATATGTTTTCTGTCATAATTTCCTGTTTGAGGGCAACAAATGAAATTTCCATAAAATCTTTTGACTCAAAGAGAATCAAGATTTCTGAAAATCAAACAAAAAACAGTCGATTTTGACGTCCGAAGTTGGGGATGGGCCTTTATTAGAGCATGGGCGTATAATAGAGATTTCAGTATGTTCAATAACTCTAATCCACTTCAAGTCTTGACAAACTGTAAAACATAAATATTATAGGAATCTGATTAGGTAAAAAATCAAGTGCACCAAAAAGAATCATATATCATAAACAACACTTAATAATTTTAACTTTAATTGATCGTTGATTGATATTGAAGTATGTTCGATTTAAGTAAATAATCACAAAATTCGGACGTTTGCCATTTTGAATAACAACAAAAATATGCAATTTCGAACAACATTTGAGTCAATTATCTTTATAATTGAGAATTTGAAACAAATGTGTTAAACAAACTTTATATCAAAGCAATTTGAAATAGATATACTCTAAATCATTCTCATTTTAAAAGGGACCGAACATAAAAAAAGGCAAACGAACCCACTTGTGGGGCGAACGGACCGAGGGCGAACAGATCCGGGGCGAAAATATATTAAGAGCCAACGGACCCGATACCTGAAGTAAGCTAGGTCACAGTGACAGACAAAAGTTCCAAGTAGCATATCTCTCTGTGTGAGACAACAACAGGTGTAACAGCCATAATCTATCTTAAAACAATTCATGTTTGCTTACCTCTGCCAAGTTGTCAACCGGAAGGCATTTTTTTTACTTGTTGTTGTAGTACTCATTTGCTGTTGTTGTTGCATTATCATTTCGATCAAGTATAACTTAAACTAGAGTACATAGGTGACGGACCAAAACGCAAAGTATTAGAAAGGTTGGTTACCGTCAACTGGGCCCTTTTTCTTAGCGCAACTCAACCAATCTGATAGCTATGTCCGATCATCCGGCCGAACGTTTACCACACTAGTTCACACATAGTTAATATAGCTAGATGCGATATAGTAGCCTTCTTTCTGATGATCTATTGGCTACGATATCGCTACTATAGACATAGCTTACTAAGCTATTTCGTCAAAGATCACTTATCACCTTTCCAGTGAATCCATAGGACATCTAATGACACCTTTACAGCTACATATACTTCTTACAAATATATTTTTATGTTGTTATTGTTGTTTTGTTCATAAGAAATTTGAATGAAACGTTGGTACAATATTGAAAAATGTGTGTCACGACAGTGCTCTCAGTACTTTGAATTTATAGATGTGTATTTTAGTTGATTTCTTTCTACAGTGTACCAATGATAATTTACCATACTATTACTGTATTTGAAATTACTCATTCTTCGGAATGCGCAACTATACGATCAAACCGATTTATTCTCAACACTTTGTAACTGGGATGCTAAATCCATCTCAGGTTATTAACCACAGAACTTGGAATCATTTCTTTAGAGTTCTTAAGAGCCTATCTTTTATATGTCAAATTATGCATTGGTTATTATACTTTAGGCTATTTCATTGAACACATGTATAAAATGCATGCTTTTCATGTACATCACTGTCTCTGGGTATATAAGGTAGGGTTTTGGCCCTGTTCTGCCTAGTCGCTAACAAGCGCCAAAGGTAACTTCTACATGATAGCAAACCAGCACTGAGCCTCCTACGCTCTTGACTATCTCTGTCCTTTCTTGTCTTTTCCCGGCCAGTATTCATAAATTATCAATTCATTCACATTTAAGAGGTCGGGTCTATTAAAATATGTAAAATTAAAATTTATTCAGTTTTGCTTTGTCCTGCGACCTTTAAAGAAACTGGCCAGACCGGTCACAAAATTTGCTGCCAATGACCTGAGGCTACGCGGCTTAAGCAAACTAACTTAAACATTAACCGAAAAGGAAATTTTTGTCTTCTTGATATTACAATCATTTTTGTTCGTGCGAATTAACTAAGTTACTAGTATTCAAGTTAATGTGGCTGAAGGATACAACTTTAATGTTGGTCCTTCAATAATAAGAGTTAAGTTTGAGAGTGCACCTGCCCATGTGTCTGTTTCTAATACAGGGGTGACTGCAAGCATGTATTTACAGCTCCTAGTACAGATTCTTTTTATAGGCAAAGTTCTGACATGCCTTTCATTAATCCTCAAGTACAATATGCGAGTAACTTGACACATTCAAATCGTTTAGCTACTAGTATGCCTTCTCAGTATGCACAAAACCAAGCAATTGCTAATCCTTCGAATAAAAGGAAAGTAAAAGAGCCCAATTCATTTGACGGCAAATCATCAGACTGGCGTGATTACATTATTCATTTTGAGTGTGTTGCTAGCTAGAATGGCTGGAATGATTTTGAAAAAGCACAGCAGTTCATAATGAGTTTAAAGGAGTCTGAAACTTCTTTGTGAGTTATCGGCGTAAATGCGTACGCAAGTAAAAGTCTCAACAAAGCTTAACAGTGTTATTGCTCAACTTTTCTTGAACCTTTGGCTGTTGTTACTTTCATTAGACATTTCCGTCAATATTTGTCGGTAGAAATTTCTTAGTGAGAACTGACTATGCGTCTTTGACCTGATTAAGGAATTTTAAGGATCCAGAAGATATGATAGCTAGATGGTTAGCCGTGCTTGATATTTATGATTTCACTATTCAGCACAGGAAGGGATCAGCTCATGGTAATGCTGATGCAATGTCAAGAATACCAAAGCTTTAATGTAAAAGGACAGATTGTCCTGACTGTCAGTCTCCATGTTGTGAGAATAGTTCTAGCGAGGTAGCAAGTGAATCCTTGTAAGTTTTCACTATTAGTCAGAATCAGGATACTTTCCCAGAATCAAATTGGATTGAAAAATGGTTGATTGAAGAAACCTGGTCCTGGTTTAGGAAAATCTCCATTAAGACAAGAATTGTCTTCATATGTGCTTAATAGAGTAGCATTGGATATTCTTGGGACACTTCCTCAAACTGCAAATGGGAATGAGTACATTTTAGTAGCTGTTGACTATCGCATTAAGTATGCAGAAGCTTATGCTATTCCTAATCACACTGCTTTGACATTAGCCGATAAGTTAGTCTGTGATTTTGTTTGTAGATTTCGAGTTCCCTCTGTAATACAAACATACCAATGTCGTGAATTTGAATCTCAGCTTTTCCTGGAAATGTGTAGACTTCTTGGTATTCAAAAGACTAGAACCACACCATATAACCAAAAATCTGATGGAATGGTAGAACGTTTGAATAGGACTTTGCTACAAATGCTTTCTATGTTTATGAATGAAAACCCAAATGACTGGGGTAATCATATACAATTTGTAATGATGGCGTACAGGTCGGCATGCCATGATAGCACTTCTTACTCTCCTATCAAATTAATGTTTGGTAGAGGAATCCCTCCTCCTGTAGATCTTGTTTTTGGTATTTGTCCAGCTGATGTAGAGAAGGTTTTACATCTCAGTATGTAGAATGGCTTAAAAGATCTGTAGAATCATCTCTATGATGCTGCATTCCAATTTCTTAAAAAGAAGAAGACTTACGATACTGGTCTAAAGTCTAGGCAATTTTCTGAATGTGATTTTGTTAGTGTGCTGGTACCCTCCATTGGCAAAGCAAAAGCTTGGCTTAGGTTGGATTGGTCCCTATAAGGTAATCCAAAAGGTGACTGATGCTAACTATAAGATTGAGCTTTCTGAAAACAAAAAGTCCCTTGTCATTCATGTAGATCATCTTAAGAAGTATACCGGACAAAGAAATTAAGATACAGTAGAATCTGCGTACAGCAGCCACCGAAGGGAAGTGCCTAAACTGGCTGCTTTATACAGATTGGCTGCTTTTCACAGTAATCAATTTGAAAGATGTTGTAATTTTATTCACATCTACTATTTCAATGTGTGAGATACTTGTTTAGTTCTACTGAGTGAAATAATGTTTTTTCCCTTCTGTTTTGTTTTCGACTTATATATGCAAATTTGGAGAAAAGAAATTATGGCTGTTTTGTAAAAGCTTAATCACACAGTACACGTTATAAGGAGCAAGTTGATGTAGTTGAAAAGACATAATTGTCCATGGTCTTGAAAGCATATGCATTTTTTAAAGAATAAGTATTTCTATATATGAAGGGAAATCAGGGCATTGATGATATAAAGGGTGTGTCACAAATTCACACCTTATTGATTATAAGGTGTGAAAATTGGTCTGAAGTGATTAAAGTGGCTGCTATACAGGTGTCATATAAAGAAGAAACTTGACCATTGAGGGTGGCCTCTGGCTGCATTTGACATATTGGCTGCTGTTTACAGTAAACTTAAAGAGTGCTATTGCACGGGGGATTTGAGCTGGCCTTTGTTCACAGATTGGCTGCTGTTCAGGGTTGGCTGCTCACTCAGATTCTACTGTAGTATTAACGGAGATGATGATGTTGAGCTATATTCACAGGATGCTGTCGTTTTTGGAAATTCAATTGACTTTTCTGTTCAAGAGTCAGATGTATTTGGAAATGATTCGTTTGCAAAGGATAGAGAATTCTTCTCATTCCACCAATCGGATAACGTGATGGTTAATTCACCCTATACAACACGATAAGGGAGGAAAGTTAAACCCAAACAAATATTATCTAACTCCTAAGCTTTAATCAGTATTTTGTAAAAGATTAAGCATCTGTTAACCCATTCCAACTCTATCCCTCCTTTTTACGCCCCTCAACAAAACAGTTTTAGAAAACATTGTGGAAAATGAAGAAATTGCTTGTTACAAGCAATTTCTTCATTATCCACAATGTTTTCTATCCCAAAAGATGAAAAAAAATGAAATTCCACCAACTTTAAATTGTTGTCTGCAGCTTCTCTCAATTTGGACCAGTCTAAAATTTTGTTGTGTGGGAATGGGTTAAGGGAAATGTATTCTCTCTATTTTGTTCAGTTTCAAATTTTGACGATTTTTCATTCATCATTTCATTTCATTAGTCATGCATCATTTGTCCTCATATTTCTTGTCTTCTCTTTCTTTATCTGAGTCACTAGTACTTTAATTTAATATTTGAGGAAGTTCTTCTTCTACATTTCTTTTGTCTGTACACATTTTTCAGTAACGATAGGATTAAGTGATATCTAGTTTGTGAACTTAGAAGATTACGATACAGTTTAGAGGTTAGGTCATTACCGCATCGAAGGCAGAACACAGGAGTTAAAAGGCAATAATCCAGTCCTTCGTCCTTTCTTATGTCCTGACCTTTAATAGCAGCTTAGGAATGGAGATTCCGACTATAGAGTTTATCTCAGGAACTGTAATGTCCGGACTGAGAAATTTTTAATGGTACATCTAATCTTTCTTACTTCAATACCATTTATCCTTTCTGCAAAATTAATTTTCAGATGTCTCTTGAGATCCTTGACGGTATTGCGAAGGAGGTTGAAACCTTTCAGGACGCTGAAAGGCCAGATTGGCCTTTTGAGCCGACCCCTTGTCCAGTGCCCCGCTGTTGGAGCCACGGGGATTTCGGCGGTTTTCGTTCGTTCCAGAGGCATTGGCAACACAAACACCTGCAAACGTTGCAGATGATCAGATGCAAGCATGCAGCTTTCAGTCATCTCGCCCAGGACCAAGTTAGACGACACTTGTTGGCCCGACATAAAGTGTCAAAGACCACAACCTTAGACGTCTAAGAGGACGAAAACTGTCGCTATTAGGATCCAGGTGACGTCAGACCCGACAAGATCAACCACAGGTCTCGTTTGGTTGAGGAAAGGAAGGCAATAGAAACAGTTGGAGACGTATTATTTCGTGGTAATGAAGTTTTTAGGGACCAGAAGGCTAGCGAGGACGGGTCCATTGTGTTCAAGACCAAGAGACATTGATATGTCTCATGACTACATCAGTTTATATTTTCTGTGCTTGTATATTAGCCGCCGTCATTGCACAGTCGGAAGCGCGTCTGACTCCTAATTTTCAATCACGACAGTCATGGGTTCGATCCCCGTCGGCGGCACATATGCTTTCCGACATTTGTCTCTCATCAATGGGTGGATAATCGTAAGCGTAAGTGGGATAGCAGCTGGAGTCTAGGAAAGGATGTGGTGGTAGTTCAGGTGTGAGAAATACCAGGAATCCGTCGTTAGGCGCTCAAGCCGCCTCGATATGACTGAAATACTGTTAGAAGTGTCGTTAAACCCCATTCAATCGATCAATCTGGAATATTGACCATGGCATTTGACTGTTTAGTTTATCAGTGATTTGTGATCATGCAGACATTGACATGTAAGGAATTCAATTTTATATCAGTGTTATTTCAACTTATGAAATTTATTTTGTTTTATTGCACACCAAGTGGTTGTTTGAAAGCACATTTTTCTACATTCATGTATGAGCATGGCTCCTCACTCGATACAGTATCGTCACCATCTGGATAGTCTATGCAAGTGATGTGGGTTTTCTACCAGTTGGTCATACAATTCCATTTACTTAGTTTTGATTCGTTCCAACTTTCTTTTGACCAATGTTTACAACATTGGATTTTAAGGAAGGGAATGTAACGGCACTGCTTTCAGTACTTTGAATTTATAGAGTTTATTTACATGTGTATTTTAGTTGATTTCTTACTACAGTGTACCAATGATAATTTGCCATACTATTACTGTATTTAAAATTACTCATTCTTTGGAACGCACCACTATACGATCACACCCATTAATTCTCAACACTTTGTAACTGGGATGCTAAATCCATCCAAGGTTATTAACCACAGAACTTGGAACAGCTTCTTTAGAGTTCTAAAGAGCCTATTTTTGTATGTCAAATTATGCATTGGTTATTATACTTTAGGCTTTCATGTATAAAATGCATGGTTTTCATGTACATCACTGTCTCTGGGTATATAAGGCAGGGTTTTCGCTATGTTCCGCCAAACGCCGCCGTCATAGCGCAGTTGGTAGCGCGTTGGACTGTCAATTTAGAGGTCCCGGGTTCGATCCCCGACGGCGGCACTCATCCTTTCCGACTATTTGTCTCTCACCAATGGGTCGATAATCGTAGACCTATGTGGGATAGTAGCTGGAAGCTAGGAAAGGATGTAATGGTAGTACTGGTGTGAGAAATACCAGGATTCCATTGTTAGGTGCTCCAGCCGCCGCGATATAACTGAAAGATATAACCCCATTCAAACAAACAAACAAACAAACTGTTCCGCCCAGCCGCTAACAAGCTCCAAAGGTAACTTCTCCCTGAAAGCAAACCAGTCTATCTCTGTCCTTTCTTGTCTTTTCCCCAGTATGCATAAATCATCAAATCATTCACATTTAAGAGGTCGGGTCTTTTCAAATTTGTAAACTTAAAATTTATTCAGTTTTGCTATGCCCTGTGTCCTTTAAGAACCTAGTTAGGCCAGTTACATATGTAAAGCAATCGATTTTATTCTTATCTATCAATTACAGTAAATATTAAGAGCTAAATTGCTATATACTTTGTACGGAAATCATGGAATTGCTTGACACTTCCCTCGTAAGTGTAAGCTGGGCACTCTTATGACAATTGAAAAATGTTACAATCCTTTAATTTTAGTTGGCTATAAATTGTTTTTCATAACGATCAGAAATTCCTTCTCGTTATGTGCTACTCATATTTCTGTATTAAGGTAAAGTAGTATATTTTTCATTGCTGTATGTCGTCGGTATTTATATAAAAACGATCCAGAGCACGGTCAGTATGCAATAGATATTTTGAAATGTTACTTCTAATCTTTTTGATATTGTTTAATGGCGATATCTGAACATAATCAAATCATTTAAGTTTGATGGTTTTCTTTGTTATACATAGAAAACGAAACAATATACATACTAATAGTTGAATTATACTTTAATATGACTTTTATTCAAAATCTCTACCACTAAACACATTGATACTTTAAATATCTAGAAGATCTATTCAGTTGAGTCACCATTAAAAAAGTCATACACGAGGGCAATAAACAAGAAATACTAGTGTCAAATTTTCACCCATGTAAAGAATAAACATTCAACATTGATTAAACTGTCTTTTTGTTTGTTTGATTGGGTTACCGAGACTTTTAACAGAATTTCAGCCATATCGCGGCTGCTGGAGCACCAACCATATGTTCCTGGCATTTCTCTAGGCAGCACTACCAAGCTACATCCTTTCCGAGCATCTAGTTGCTCATCACATTTAGGTTTACGATTGTCCCCCATTGGTTGGAGACAAATTTTGGAAAGGATATTCGCCGCGACCGGAAATCGAACCCGGGTCCCTATAATAATGGTCTGACGCGCTATTTACTGCGCCATGGACGCGTCCTTTAAACTGTCTTAAGTATTACGAAAAATACCTCAGCATATAAAAAGTTATGGAATCATCAGTTCAAACAAGAGAATTCAAGGTTAATTGTCGTATATCGAGAAAATGAAAAACTTTGCTTAAGAAGTTTTGGGCAAATATTACAGTGAAAAAAACAAAAACATAAAACTAGAAGTCCATGCTTGCACATACAACTAATAAACAATCATCTGTACAAGAAAAAGCTAAAATTGACCATAATGATAATTAAATTATGTTCCTTTTCATATTGCACATATACCCCAGCTTTCGACACTAACTGAATTTCCCAACATGCCTGTAGGATCAGATGATTCAAATTCCTACAGGTCCTCCTCTGTGATTGAAGGTCCTCAAAATCAATAAAAATAAACAAACACGTGTATACTACGAAGTCAATAGTGTGATTGAAATCAAGTATTGCCTTTAAATCAGTTTGTCGGGGTGGGGGGAGACAAAGAAATTCTTGTTACTAGCAATTTCTTCCTTTTCCACATCGTTTTCGCTAATTGAATATCTATGTTTCATGAAAACCATTGATTGGCTGGATAAGGACAACATTGGGAGATTTATATGGATTGGATTTGGATTAGAAAAATAACTATAGGCCCAAGAGAAACAAAGCTTAGGAATTCTGCTAGTCCTCCCTATAAATCACAGACCTCGGACCGAGGACTGGTGTTAATGACGTTTAACCCATTAGCTCCATAAACCATATCCATAAGCAACTTTGAGAGGAAACCACCCTTTCTAGTTCTGATGTTACAAAATGTTATGAATGTTTTTTCCGGATTAATTGATTGAGTCTTAGCAGATTTAGCTGCCGTAAGACTGATGACGTTGACACAGCTTCAAGTGCTTATGACATAATACTCTTATTGAACTTTTTGAACTGATAACAAAGACAAAGCCTAAATAGAAGCTTAGTTATAATTCTAATATTTGTTAGAGTCCCATGCACCTGGTCAAATAGGACAGTTGTGCCAAAAACGCAAAATAGGAACCAGAACATTAATTACTTTTTCACCACAGATCAACCAGCTGTTGTAAATAACGAGAAGCAACTTGATTCATTGTCCAGTCCTACCACAGCGTTCTTTTCGAGCCTCAAGCTGCTCATCCCAATCAGAATTCGATTATCTTCCTATTGGTTGCAGACAAATGTCGAAAGAATCCGGGACCCCATGATAAAGAACCATACACCCTACCAATTTTGCTGTGGCCCCGTGAGACAAAACAGTGGAAGCACCCTCCCCCCCCCCCGAAAAAAGTCCAAGTTACCAATATCCACTGGGTGCGTGAAGGCCACGATTTTCAGGGATTCAAAAGGTGATTCAAAAGGTGTGCTGCTATTGGAATTAATAAAAAAGGCTACATAACTGTTGAACTATGAGGCTACTTCGTAACTTTCGCTCTTCGATCAGGACGATGCTCCTGCACTCAAGTCGACTATTGAAATGGCTGCTATTCAAGAATGTTGTTTCAAACTGGTTCAACACCCGCTTATTCAACTGATTTAGCAGCTTCTGACTACTACCAACTCCCATAAATTAGATAAAAAACACCTCAACGACCACCATTTTCGCAGTGATGATATCGCCAGCCAAACTATTGACTCGTTTATTATAGCCCGAGGTGCTCGGGGACCGTATCTGGGACCTTATAATAAGTCCGACGCGCTACCTGCTGCACTATGGCCGCGGCCCTTAAACTGTCTTAGGTGTCCCGAAAAAAATTGTCTCAGCGCTTTTGAATAGAAATTCATAATTTCAAGACTGGTAGTCGCGTGAGTCACCTGGTATTATATGCAAGTGAACATGACCCGAGGTAACTCGAATTTAAAAGCCGAAAGTATGAGGTCTCTGGAGTTCACATAGTCTTTCTCTTTCCTGACCCTGATTATCTTACTTTCACCCACGAGACATCAAACTTGTTCACGGTATCGCAGGGAACTAGAATTTTGATTAAATTACAAGAAATTAAAAATAAAAGTGAAGGCTTTAGAGAGCAAACAAAATTTTTACACTTCAATTATTGGCATGACGTTTCAGCCCATATGGTCCATAATCGAACTTGTTAGAGCTATTTAAGACACGAAAATACTGACCAAGACCGAAATGAAGCATCTACAGTAGACACAAGATGATACACGACGCGCGTATTATGCTACAAGATACTGATCACTTTTTCCAAAGACATCTAAAGTAATATTCTAACACACTCTCTAAAGTCGACGGGTTTATCGAAAAAGCGGCCAAAGAGGTTTGTATTACTCTACTGGCACTTTCTGCCTAACAAATTAAAGGCGGATTAAATGTCAATGGCTGAGTAAATTTTCTAATTGCTATGAAATGAAAAAGCAAGTGTTTGGGTTTATAACTAAGCGGGTCGAAGGTCAGTATCAAGATGTAAGGCCAACAATGATATCAGATACAGAATCAAAATTAACTTGCCTATGCATCTGTTATAGTTAAAAATCATTTAGTTGAATATTCATATTTTTGAAAGTATGTCACAGGGCAATGACAAGATTCAATTTGATAAAAGAGGATAGTCAAACTTCTTTTACAAAAATAATACAGTTATAGACGTTGATAATTCAAACATTCAGAATGGAGGTCAAATCCCAAGATCAAGATCAAGGGTTAAACATGATTCAAGATGAAAGTTAGCTGCTTTCCAACAAAAACGTTTTACTTTAATCAGCCCTGATTATTATTTCAAAATTTTAAAAGTAAGCTTAACAGTATGAATCAAGGGTGAGAGTTATGTCAGATGGCGAATCAATCCCCATTTAGTGTAATTGGTATTATGGAATAATAGAGAGTGATTCAAAATTTCAGACAGGAGGTCAAAGGCAAAGGTTATGTTTTTAAACATGATGCCACATGAAAGAAAATCTCCATTCAACGATCATTTTGCATTATACTGTCCTAGACTTAATCATTATGAATTTCAGAAATAGTTCAATTGTCAAGTTCAATATTTTATGATAATGCAAGAAACTAACAGACTAATAGCAGTCCTTGAAATTTGAAATTTCAGAAATTAGGTCAAAATTCAAAATAAAAGGTGAAATGTTGATAATGAAGCCAGAGTGCCACCATTGCCTATTCCATTTGGAGTTATATAAACTAAACTTAGTAACATTTCAAAAAGAAAATCAAAGGTTAGGTGAATCCAGATGAAAAGCAATGTTCTTTCAAGAATCAATAATGCTTGCCATGAAAACTCTTAAACTAGATAATTCAAAATTTAAGGACGTAGGTCAAAGGCAAAGGTCGACTTGAAAAAAATTGAAAGGTTAAATTCACATTTAAAAAAAATAGAACTTAGCTATTAATATTTGAGAGTTACAAATAAGCTGGTTTAAATGAGCGAGACATAATTGTGAATGTGTGTCATTAGTCCTAGATTCATGGATGGTTTTTAATATAACTTTAGCGCAATTTTCTCCGACATGGGCAGAAGTGCTAATTTTAAATAAGTCCATGGGTCAAGGTCAAAACGAATGGATTTCATTTTTTTCTCCATTAAGGAAATGCCAAGGAAACGATATTTCAGATAATTCCAAGGTCAATGTGTCAGCCCAAGATCAAATATTTGGCAGACTCGACATGTTTTCCCGGACGACTTCCTGGTTTTTTAAGAGCTCTAAGCTACTTTAATCAATCTTAAGTTAATTACAGTGAATTTCATTTGTTCATGTTCAATGGTAAAGGGCAAAGGCCACACTTGACTCTAGATGAAAGACATACTACTTGAAAATTATTTTTGTCATAAAACTGATCTAGACTTTATAATTTAGAGTTTCAGACAGTAGGTCAAAGATAAAGGTCATTTGCTTTGATTCCAGATCAAAAGCAAGCTTTCTTAAAAGCTGTATTTTGGGGATGTATAAGGCCCAAGCATTGATAATTTTCAATTAATGAAAAACCAATATCCACGACATTTGCTTATACGTTGAGATAATGCAGTACCAGTGATAATAATTGATATCCCAGAAAGTTGTCAATGTCACAGGCGAAATATGGTTCCAGATTGAAGGCATTTTCCTTTCAACAAATATTTGTGACCAAATAGTCATGAAATTCACATTTCAAAGTTTCAGAACGTAGGTTGGTTTGATTATGAGGCTTGTTGTAGGTCAATGTTTAATATGCTAATGCAACTCTGAAATGTGTAAGTCATTCTAAGAACTATTCGATTGACCTAATGCTGGTGATAAGCCCATCCCATTTAGCCGATGTGCCACAACCTATCAAAAATTTATTGAGGAAGATACGTAACCTGAAGGAATGTTCCTGTAAAAAATCATTCGAATGTAGAGAAATACTTTTCAATATTTGGAGACATAATCATTATTGTGCTCTTACACCCCGTCAAAAAGCCTTGTGATACTCCCTAAAATAATATTTCTTGTAAGAAATCTAAAAGACACCCTTATTAGTTTTTCACCAATCGTTTGTTTCAGAGTAGACTTTAAACCTTCGATATAAGTACTTCTCGCTCGATGTTTTTCAGCAATAAAAATTCTTGATGAAATCCTGAAGAGGTAAACCCACGACAACGTTTCTGCCAAATCAATCATATCCTATTCACAGTTTCAAAGATTAATGCTTTCCAAACTTTTCACTATATGTTCAATAAGTTGCTGATGAGCCTCGCCTATAACTGGGTATTTTTTTACAACTATAAATGGGTTTTTAGCAAGCAAAGCGTCAGCTTTGATAGCTTAAGTTAACAGACAAAAAAATGAGGTCGTCTCAAAGTTCAACGAGTGCAAACCGCCACTGGAGGCTTAACGACTAAATCCATTGAATACCTACGCAATAAAAAGTAGTTCTTGTCTATGAATATTGCGAACTCTGTCACTGCTTTATATGGCCACATGAATTAACTTTATTGAAATTGTAGACAACTTTTATAAAACAGTTATATTTAAACCAATCCAATCTCACGAAATAGCTTTGGAAAAAATTGTGGATAACAAGCAATTTCTTCATTGTCCACTCTGTTTTCTAGCCTACAAGACAAAGGTTTCTAATCACACTATACATGATAACCTTTGACAAACATTACTACTTTGCTAGCTTACAGTACTTTCAGTACTTTGATTTTTATTATGATACTGAATAAATAAAAACAAGAGGCCTATAGGGCTTTATCGGTCACCTGATTGTTGAAAGCGGCGTTAAACCCCAATCAAACAAACAAACTTCTTGCCATGTTTGGATGCAATCCGTCCAATGGTTCTTAAGAAGAAGTCGAAAATTCAAAAGTTAACGCACGACGGACGACGAAGGACGAAACACGGTCGCAATAGGTCATAATGACCTAAAACTTAAGATTTTGATTTGAATTGGGTTTTACGCCGCTTTCAACAATCTTTCAGTTATATCGCGGCGGCTGGAGCACCTAACAATGGATTCCTGGTATTTCTCACACCAGTACTACCATTACATCCTTTCCTAGCCTCCAGCTGCTATCCCACATAGGTTTACGATTATCAACCCATAGGTGAGAGACAAATAGTCGAAAAGGATTAGTGCCGCCGTCGGGGATCGAACCCGGGACCTCTAGATTGACAGTCCGACGCGCTACCAACTGCGCTATGACGGCGGCTCTAAAACTTAAGAGAAATCCATCTAAGGAAAACTCCTGTCAAAAAAATTACATGACCAACGATTTCAGAAAAGATTTATAAGTGTGTTGAACTATGTGCTTCCATAGTGAACAGATAAGTCCCACCCATAATACCAAGTTATTCTCTGAAATAAAATTCCGATAGCATCTAAGCCAGGTCAATCAGTGGAATATCACTGGCGAAAGACATTCCTATCCAATGGGTAATTCCAAAGATTTTTTTAAAAAACAATTTCACTTGCTCTTGATAATTGATTGGGGTTTAACGCCACTTTTAACAGTAGTTCAGTGATATCGCGGCGGCTGGAGCACCTAACAGTGGATTCCTGGTATTTCCCACACAAGTACTACCACTACATCCGTTCCTAGCCTCCAGCTGCTATCCCACTTAATTTTACGATTATCCACCCATTGGTGAGAGACAAATGTCGGAAAGGATATATGCCGACACCGGGGATCGAAGCCAAAAGCAGCCATGGTATTCACCAGGTCAAAACCAGGAACATTCCTACTAACAATTGTTCTTATCCAATCAATAGTTAATTGGTTTATGTTTCACTATATGTTTCATCATCTTCTCTAGCTATGATATCGCTGCTACACCTTGTCGTACCTAGAGCGGCGAACGTTATACTTATCTAACCCTTGGCCTATTGAGTAGAGATTTCTATACGCGTAACGCCATAGAACCTGAAATAAGACTGGCTAAATTTATTAACGAAGATAATGCTAGTATCTTTAAACTTATTTGTACTTTTATAATTTAGCCAAACACTTCATTAATCGATATCTTAATTCATTTTGAAAAACTGACAGAATCAACTTCAACAGCTTTAAAATCACATCTTTTCTCGTTATAACACAAGAAGAAAATCGACCCATTAAATTCCATTTTTCATTCCCAGAATATGTGTGTACACATGTTCATGTATATTCAAAGTTTGTAAGGAGGCAATTGTCTCTGTATCTAAAAATGCAAAAGATACGAAACGGCACAAGTATAATGGACCCTTTCTTGAATCTTCACGAAGTCGGTCATTCAGGACAGCTAAGCGCTCCCCATTCTGGCAAAACTTTCTTCTCTTTAAAGGTCTTGTTACCCCATCAGCGTATTGCTTCTCTCAAATAAAGAAACGGATTTCAACTTCATGAACAGCACAAATCACATTGTAGATGTTAGGATGTGCATGCTTGATGGATTTCTTCATCATGTTGTGCTAGCCCTCGAGGTGATTCGTTGTTCTTGGTCCTGATGTTTGGAAGTGGCCCAATGTCTCATGTTCGCCTTGAATCGAGTATTCTGTGACGTAGCCCTAAATCTCTCCATCGCAGTCGGCAGTTCCAAGTGACCAACGTCTGTTAGTGCTGCGAATACGCCTGCTAGTGGTACCAATGGCAGAACGGCCGCGCGTCGGCCAATTTGTGGATATATTCGTCTGTTTTGTACATGTAAGTAAGCCTCAATGTCTGTACCTTTCCCCCAATACTCTGTATGTTTTGAAAAAAGAAGACAATGACGTCGTTATCAGTAAACATTCGACTGGCGGCGCTTTTTGGTGCCTCCTCGTAGTCCATGAATAGTACTTCTGGTGGCATGTGTAGGCCCAGTCTCTCGCATTCTTTACTAAAAGCATAGAAAAGTCTTTGCAAATTGCCTCTGTTTTTTTCCGGAAGGAAAACAAACAGTTGTGTGTACATGTGTCCGTCCTTGGAAGCATGACAGGTATACAACTGGTAGAACTGTCCATGAAAAGTGTAGAAAGTACCATCATCGTAGATTGTTCCAAAATGACAAAGATTCTGTAGGTTTCTATCAGTAGCGAAGACGATGAATCCGCATACTCCCCCTTCGACAATGAGCTGGAAGTAGTCCTCAGAAGTTGTCTGAGTCCATTCCCCGTCGAGCTGATTATCATCTCTCTGTTTTGGTAAGGCTGGTCTGACTTTGCTTCTCTCGCGGTAGAGCTGCGACTTGCATCCCTCGAATGTAGGAAGTTGACTCTGGAAGTGACTCTAGAAGAACAGTTGTTGTCAGAGCATGTCAAGTAAACATGGTCATCTCTGCGACTCTTGACCTACAAAGATCAGAAACTAAGAAAGAAATATATAAAAATGAATTTGTACAACACACTATGTAACGCTTCCCGAGATTTGTAAGATTTTGGCCAAATCCACCAGATAGAGTTAACAGTTAAAATATCAAACAGCACAGTATGTATTTGATTGATAACATCAAATTACTGATAGCACTGGCAGCAGATTCCCTATTTGTTTATTTATTTTGGGTTTATGGGCATTATGATGAACCAACACAAATTTGTTTTAGTAAGTTACACATTTGTGGTCAGAGAACAGAGCCCAAGCATTCAATAAACAACCATTTCTCAAAAGAGTTTTAAATCTAAGTTTTGTAATTTTACAGATGTGTGTAGAAAGAAACATTAATTAGAGATTTGATGAGCTAGTTTAACCCATTCCCACACAACAAAATTTTAGACTGGTCAAAATTGAAAGAAGCTGCTTGAAATAAGTTGATGAAATTTTAATATTTTTCATCTATAAAAAAAAAAACAAACATTGTGAATAATCCACATTGTTGTCCAAAGCTCTTGAGGGGCGTAAAAAGGAGGGCTTGTGTGGGCATGGGTAAATACAAAGAGAGAGATGCAGACAGTTTAAAAAATGTTACATACATCTTTATTCATTAATTCAATACCTTTAAGTGAACCTATTACCACACTATCTGGTATTTTTGTGCATTGAAGAAATATATCTTGAGAAGAAACATTATGGAAAAAGAGAAATTGTAATCTCTCCCTTCTCCCAAGTTTTTCCCCGTATATTGAAATAATTTCTCAATTCAAATGCACTTGGGCATGTCGTCTGAACCTCTTTAGACGTTGACAAGTCTGAAATTTGTCGTCTGTTAATGGGTTAATGAAATGCTTCCATACGAAAAGCATTAGCTGATAATGATATATATAAAGAATCCTTTGAATGCTGCGGTACGGACTGGTAATTTTGTTAGTTGATCAAAAAATAAAAAAATACTTGAAAAGGAAAGAAGCTTAATGTCATGGCCAAGTCTTCTTTTCCATCTTCAATCCATATCTTGGTTGAGAACACTGTAGATTTGAAATGTTTAAATGAATTCCATTTTTACTTTATTTCATTGTGATTCTGGTGTTTTCTTTTGTTATATTGCTTTAAAAAAGGTTATTCGAATAGAGCAGAGATGAACTTTATTATACCATAAGATTGATTAAAAAAACTATGCCAATAATAGTTATAATGGTAAGTCAGATTTGAAAACAGGTATCAATATCAATAAATTATGAAAACCCATAGCTCTGTATTTATACCAAATTGGAGTTTATCCCTTATCAAATATCTTCATAATTGTTGTTGAGCTTCAAAAACCTCAAAGCTACAGCTTATCTAACCCCGTATATCATACATTTTCCATGCAAAATAAATACAGCTCGGGAATTTTTTTTTTTTGTTGAAATAGAAAAGGATAATATTCTGTGAAATTCTTTTACCAATATACAAAAAAAGTTTTGTAAGTAACCCTGAAATTTTGTTTAACCAATTACCACACAATCTTGCTTTTTACAGCCCCCAAGAAACTCTGCTTTGAAAACACATAGAAAAATCAAGAAATTGATAACTATGCAATAAGCAATTTCCTTTTTAGCTCAAGGTGGGCTTTTGTGATCACCCTGTGTCCGTTGCCTGCCGTCCATCGTCCTTCGGTAGTTGTCAACAATTCTTTAAAAATCTTCTCCGAGACTGTAATCATTTTGCAAATTTCAACCAAACGTGGCAGGATGTTTCTTGGGTGAACCTTTTAAAACTTGTTCGTGAAATTTTTATTTGCAAAAAGTAGGGTCATGGTAACCACGGGTTTATCAGACTATAGAGATGTATTTTTTTTTAAAGGGAGATATCGATGTTTCTGAAACTTAGATAAGAAAAAAATACCAAGTGCCGAAAAATACACTCAAATGAGCATTTAACATTTTATGTTGAGTCAGGTATTATCTTTGTGGTAATCTAATAGGCCTAAAGTGGCTTTTTGTGGTTATATCGGAAAGGTTCAGCGGAATTCCAGGTTACTTTTAGATATCACGGAATTCGACTGTCGACATCGAATGACCTCATTTGCATATGACCCAAAGTCAACAGAAGGTAACAAATTTACTAGCGAAACAGCCAACTTTCTAATTCATGCCATATGAAAGGGTTGGCGCAAAACTACGGTAAGTGTTTATATTCGTAATAACGCTTACGACAGTTTTGTACTGATCTTTACAGAATTAAACACCGGCTAGCGAACATTACTCCTGATGACGTAACGATGACGTTGATGTGATGTAATTTAAACTAAATTCAAGGTTACAACGGTTATTCGCACCACGTGAATGATCATATATTCTTCGTAACGGTCTCGGATTAATCTAAAAATAGATTAATAGCCTACGTTGGCTATTAAGGAAATACCTTGCTTTTTTCTGATAAGCGACCTCAAAATTTTGCAAAACTTCTTTTCGGCATATTGTATTCAAATAGTATACGATAGGAAATAGAAATAATTAAAATCTGTGACATGAAAAAAACATAGATACCTACCTTTAAATCTTCTCCTTCTAAACCACAAGGCCGATTTCAACCTAACTTTGCAGGAATGCTTCTTTCGGCATCCTTTTCAAAATCGGACCAGGCTTATCAGACTTAGAGAAATCATGAAATAATTCTTTAAAAATTTTCTTTTCCTAAAGCATTCGGCCATTTTGAACTTAACTTTGCAAGGATGTTCCTGAGGTGACCCTTTTCAAAACATGTTGATGAAATTTTGACCAATTGAACCAAACTTGGCAGATATTTTCCTTGGGTGGTACTTTAAAGACTTGACAAATTTAGGAAAGGATATGTGCAGATGCTGGAGATCAAACCCATGACATCCCATGATTTTCGACCCCTGGAGAAGAGACCTTTTTGTACGTAAGGGCAAATTTTCCTGTAACAAAGTACAACAATATTTAGTTATGCTACATACAAAATATGAATGTCCTTCACCTTATATTTCAGAAGGAGAAGACTTTTCCTCAATTTTGGCGTTTTACAAATTTTGGACCTCTGGGGAAGGGCCATGTAATATCCCAGGGCTATGATTTTAGCTAACATGGTAGAAAACCCCTATGGTTATATACCAAAATGAATGCCTTAGACTTTGTAGAAGACCGTTGAACATGGTCTAATTGAGCATTTTTACAAACTTTGAACACCAAGGAAAGGGGCGGGTTTTTTTTTTTTTTTTTTTTTTATCCTACGGGAATAATTTAATCAAAATTGATAGATAACAGTCAGGCTATGCTACATTTTAAATATAAATGCCCTTGGTCTTGAAATGAAGATTTTTTTATTTAAACTTAATCAAATTTTTGCGCTTTTTCCTATTTTAGTCACTTATTGTAGGACCGTTTTTGACCCTAGGAACACAATTTTAAGTGTGAAATATGAATGTTCTAGACGTAATAGTTTACGAGGAAACGTCTTTTAAACTTGCTTGATTAAGCATTTTTCCAAACTTCGAACCTCAGGGGCAGGGCCTTTTTGACCCCGGGATTAAATATTTTTAAACTTGGCAGAGAATCATGCGATTACGCTACATATGAAATATTGATGCCTTTGGCTTTGTAGTTTCTAAAAAAAAAATCCAAGGATTCACTTAAATTTTCCGTTTTCAAATGCCGCGGTAACCAAAGTTTTTGACGGAATGAAATTCTTTTATCGACTTCTGTAGAGCTTCACTCAAGGATCGTCCCTGCAAAGTTTCAGCTTGATTAACCTAATGGTTTTGGAGGAGAAGATTTTTAAATAATTTTTAGGCGGACGGACGGACGACGGATAATGACCAATCATAATAGCTCACCTCGCCCATTCCGTATTTTGTGCTCAGGTGAGCTAAAAATCTGCTTCTCAGAAACCAGTAGATGGATTTCAATCAAGTTTCACTGGAATAGTCGTTTGGTGACTCTTTTTCAAGTCCATCAGTTTTGATCGGTTTAAAACATCCATTCTATGGTCGTGGCCTATATCCATATATGGTATCTTTAAAACACCATTATTTTACTCAATCAGTACAATCAGGCCTGTGTAGCGATACAGGCACTGAAGTGCCTCTAGTTTCAAAGTGGCATAGAATGCTCTACGATCAAACTAGGGAAAAAAGAGAGGATAAGTGTGTTCTTTTCTAATAATCTTTATAGATAGCAAGTCTCAAAATACAACCACTGGCTTCCATTTATTGATGAAGACATAAGTCACAAGTGGTGTAAATCTTTTTTTGGATTTTTAAAAAAAAGTTTGCATTGGTATGAATTGTGTGAAATAATTCATCTCTTTTTAGAAAAATAATTTTTAGTTACATTATAATGTCTGTAAATAAATCACATGTTTTCTTACATAATACAGAAAATAATTTTCGAATAGCATAACCTTATGACGGATGGCGACTGTCAATCAAGAAATCGTGTTAATATAATGTTAAAATTAAATGTTAGGTGAAACTGAATTGTAATGGCAACTCCTGGAAAATATGGTTGATCTGGCCGATTACAAAAACTTCGTTCAACTGAATGAAAGAAAAAAAGTGTGAGAAAATTTTACAATAAACTTTTTTTCTGTAAATATATTCCCTAACGCCTCACAAAATGGACTTCAAACAAGAAGATATAAGTAAATGGAAAATATATCTTGCAGTCAATATCTCTCTATATATGTGGTGTATATTACTACTTTGAAAACATCGCAATAAAGGAGAAAGTTAAGTTGTATTTATCTCAAACATGTCTTTGTTTTTTTATTTGTCAATGAGCAATCTACATGTAAAACCTGTTTATTTGTCTAATCCACTACCATGCAACCTAATTTTAGACTAGTTCAAATTGAAGGAGGGTGCAGATGGCAAGTCAAAGTTTCTTGCTATTGAACATCGAGTGCCAAATAGGATAGAAAGAGTAGAATGATATGGTCTTCCCTTTTGTTTAACAATAAATGGGTTGCTTATTAAAAGAAAGAAACAGAGAGATGAGAATTTCAGTCTAGCAGGCTTATCAGTCAATCTTATAATAATAAAGAGGGACCCGGGTCAAACAGTCAGCATGGACAGACCCTTGTAATTAATAGCCTCTTAACAGATTGGAATGAAGATAACCTGTCATGGATCTGTATTTACCGCTGCCTCAATTTGAGGCCAAAATCTCGGGAAGCGTTACATAGTGAACAGTCTGTCCTCTCTCCTTCAATTTCATCTTTTCATTCCCGTCAGAATTACAGAATCAAAAATACACTTTCAGTAAAGTTTTGCTAGTTTTCTTTCGGCAGATTAAACGCGTAAAGACTGAAGTTCTATTTTTACCGGCTTCTAATTGGTTTGATTTGACTAACGCTAAAATCCTCGTTTCATTAATTCGATTGCAACAAACGATCTCTAATGCATGTGGAATACAGTTTGAACCTAACTGTAAACACATTTCTCCTTACGCCCTTCTTCCAATCAGGTAAATAGCATTATTGGATTTTCAATGTGGGAGAATCAGGACAAAACCCGATATATCACTGTTTATTTTTAATTTCGGTGTAAAATGACCCTTTAACCCATTCCAACACAAGAAAATTTTAGACTGGTCCAAATTGAAAGAAGCTGCAGAAGACAATTTCAAGTTGAAGGAATTTTTTTTTTCGTCTTTTGGGATAGAAAACATTGTGGATAATGAAGAAATTGCTTGTTATAAGCAATTTCTTCATTGTCCACAATGTTTTCCAAAGCTGTTTTCTTGTGGGGCGTAAAAAGAAGGGCTTGAGTTGGAATGGGTTGATCATTATAACAAGCAATTTCTTCATTGTCCACAATGTTTTCTGAAGCCTTTCTCTGGAAATACTTTAAAAAAGCGGAATTTAGTTGGAATGGGTTAAACTAGCATGCTTTTGAAAGAGTATCAAGTGGCAGTTTGCACTCGTTGAACTTTGAGACGACCTCAAAATTTTGTCTGTTAACTTAAGCTATCCAAGCTGACGCTTTGCTAGCTAAAAATGAAATTCATAACAGAATTTAGAGTTATTAAAAAAACAAGTGTAAATGTGTTTTCCGCCTTGAAAAAAAATCGCGGTTTTTTGCACTTAAAATTACAGCGCACATAGTGCATTTGTAGTTATATTATATAATTGCCGGAGGCTTATGGGTTCATAAGCATATAGGTGGTATATAACACCTGGCCATGTGACCAGACAGATAAAGTATTACAGAGGTCGTATGTAAAAATCTGATAGGTAGTCACAGAAATCGCTTTTATTCTCTTGATTGGTTGGATGAAAATAAATAGTACAGGAAAAACTCTGTCTTAGGGGAAGGGATATTCAGTCGATATCCCTTCACTTGTGAGAATGATGTTTCATATGGCGCTGTCAAACTTCGTCATCATGCTTTGTCATGTCTGTATTTTTCTAATAGGTTTCAGATCAAATTTATTCATTATATCATCGCTTTTTAATATCTCATTCAAACAGTTATGCCGGCTTTTGTTTGATTTTACTATTTTAAAGGCTACGCACATTGTCCACATGCTCGTTTTTCATACGAACTTTTATAACTGCAAAGTAGTAATTGACGGCTCGCGTTTGCCAATCAAAGAGTCTTTCGAGCTATTAAATCAGTCATTAAGACCAATAGTGAACCTAAATTCGCCGTCATTTATATGAAGAGTTTCTGTTGCTTTTCGACTTAGTAACTGCAGCATGTCAAGGTCGTCAATTAACCATTTTATCTTATATTACATGTTACTGGTTATTTCTAGCAAAATGCCACCGTTTAATTTTTTTGCTGGCGGCGGCCAATATTAGTCAGCATTTTCATGTATAAGAGTCGGTCCTTTATAATTTTGTCCAATTTACTTTGTCCTAACAGTACATTAACCAGCGAATCTATCTATCTATCTATTTATCTATCTATCTATCTATCTATCTATCTATCTATCTATCTATCTATCTATCTATCATTATTTATTTACTTTCCTGTTTATGATTTTTTTTATTATTCGTTTTCATTACCGTTTATTAAAATAGAGAATTAAAAAAGCAATACATATTTATCAACAAACCTTAAATCGCTTTGCTCTCCAAAAAAAAAAAAAAACTGCAATAAAGACTGAAATCGGTTTTTTGAAAAGGGGAAATCAATCGTGCTTTATAACTATAATCACCAAATCTCAACTATCATGCATACCTACTATTTTATCATGTAAGGAGCCTCAGTGAGCTTTGGCAACCTAATTTTTCGTGGAATGTTTGCATTTAGCGCCCACTTTCCGACCCCTAAAGAATATATTTTCACTAAATTGGGAGCCATGATATAGATTTCGCTTGAATTTTCAAAACTCTGAAATGGACTTTACATCAAATAGATATACGAAGATGTAAGATTTGTAAGATTCGCCCTAAATGCGTGCAGCAATCAAAAGTTTCTCAAAGGCCGACAATGCAGCTTTCAAGATGAATTTCTTGTAGAAGTTACGAATAGAACTGAATTAAATTTTGATAGGAGATAAATGAAAAGCCCGCCAGATTTGTATTAACACCGTGTTTCCTTACATGCACGATAATTGAGGCGAAGAGGATTTTTTATTCCAACACCTTTCAAAGAATTTGATAAACGGTTTATCATAAAACTATCATTTTCTAATTGATTATTTGAATACTGTTTGATTTCACTTAATCGATTAACTCTGTCTACAAATAAAACAAACGAAATATGTCCTTTATGGACCGGGCCTTGTTTGTCTGTTTTGATAGTGACAATAGTGAACCTTTTTGGATTGCACTTTTTTGGACCGGGAGTTTGTGACTCTGGGCCGTATTGACTCGATATCATCGGTTCAATTCAGGGTCCGTTTTGACTAGTATTTTTATTCCATTGTGTTTAAATTATCCATTTCGTACCAGAGAGTACTCTCGAGCTTATATGCTAAATAGTCACGTGATAAAAACAATTCCATCAGGAAGTGAATTTAGTGATGATTTATTTAAATGCTCCAAAGTGAATTAATGGAATAAACAATGACGGACAACATGTGGTGTCCGTCAAAGACGAAGTACGGAGTTGGTAAGTGTTGTGTATGATCTGCTTATGCTGTCATTGCTCAATGTTTCATTTGACATGTGTTTTCGAGGCCCGTGTGTGTAAGGTAGGGGGTGGGGCTTATTCTCTCGGGTGTCGGGTCAAAAAGGCCCAGTGTCTGAAAGGCCTGGTCCAAAAAGGCCCACTTTTAAAACTGGCCAAAAAGGCCCGGTCAAAAAAGGCCCAGGCCAGAAAGGCCCACTATTAAATTTGACCACAAAGGCTCACTAACCTATCTTAAACATTTGACATTATTTTGACTATGAGAATATGTATTTCTTTTGTTTAGATTTAAACTGACTTAAAATTGATCGGTGTAAAATAAAACACTTTCCAGTATGAATTAAAGAATGACACTCTTATGTTTATTACCTGTATTGTAAGGTGTTGTCATAAAGAACCAATTATAATAAGCAGGGTTTTCAATAAGTATTGGGACAACAGATATAATTTGGAAACAAACAGATTTGCCGGGGGGGGGTCAAGGGGGGGGGCGCCTTAGCCCCCCTTGTAGGTCCAGGGCAATGCCCTGGTAGGGGGCCCCCCGGCCGAAAAAGAATTAAGGTATTTCTCAATGAATTTGGAGAGCTCTCCTTTGTGTTTTACATTGCAGATTTTCTTATATATCATAATTCTTAGAGTATCTTTTAGTTTTGTACAAATGAGGCAGTGTAGCCTTACCATGTTTATCTTTATTTTTTTCAAAATACATTATTTTGTGTTTTTATTATTATTATATCGAATTATTACTTGAATATGTGCAATTTGAATGACTGTTAATTTCAATTTATTTTTAAATCTGCCGCTGATGCATACTTAAATTTCCTCACAAATGAATGATTTTGAATAATTTTGAATTTGTAATAATTATACTTAATAAATAATCATTGTTAAATTGATTTTACACGAAATAAAATTGGGGCCAAGATATATGTTGGGCCGACTTTCCATAGGGTCGAGTTGACCGGTCACCATCTATAAGATGCATTAATTGACCCAAATTACACTAAAACGCAAAACTATACGCTTAAAAGCTCATAAATTATTATATGTCAAATCATTCTTATCGAAATCATCGTCTTTTTTAATGCAAAGTCGAAGAAACCACGATTGTCTGCAGTAGAGACTTTAAACATCTTCTCCTCAGTAACCATTGGGCCAATTTCAACCAAACTTGGCATGAATGTTCCTTGGGTGACCCTTTTCAAAAGTTGTTCTAGAATTTTGATTGATGCCCAAATAAGGGCTTGGAAGGGTGGGGCAGTTTTTGACTTTGAAATCTTTAAACATCTTCTCCTCAGTAAAAATCTGATCAATTTCAACCAAACTTTGCATGAATGTTCCTTTGGTGACCCTTTTCAAAAGTTGTTCCTGGAATTTTGATTTATGCCCAAATATGGGCTTGGCAGGGTCGGGCACTTTTTTGACTTTGAAATCTTTAAACATCTTCTCCTCAGTAAGCATTGGGCCAATTTCAACCAAACTTGGCATGAATGTTCCTTGGGTGACCCTTTTCAAAAGTTGTTCGCAGAATTGGTTTCACACCCAAATATGGGCGTGGCAGTTTTTGACTTTGAAATCTTTAAACATCTTCTCCTCAGTAACTATTGGGCCAATTTCAACCAAATTTGGTATGAATGTTCCTTGAGTGACCCTTTTCAAAAGTTGTTCTAGAATTTTGATTGATGCCCAAATAAGGGCTTTGAAGGGTGGGGCAGTTTTTGACTTTGAAATCTTTAAACATCTTCTCCTCAGTAACCATTGGGCCAATTTCAACCAAACTTGGCATGAACGTTCCTTGGGTGACCCTTTTCAAATCGTGTATAGGAAATTTGATTGACGCCCAAACATGGGCATGGCCGTTTTTTATTTAGAAATCTTTAAATATCTTCTCCTAAGTAAGCATTGGACCAATTTCAACAAAACTTGGCATGAATGTTCCTTGGGTGAACCTTTTTCAAAAGTTGTTTGTGAAATTTGATTGATGTCCAAGTATGGGCGTGGCAGGTTGGGGCATTTTTTTATTTAGAAATCTTTAAATATCTTCTCCTCAGTAATCATTTTGGCCAATTTCAACCAAACTTGGCATGAATGTTCCTTTGGTGACCCTATTCAAAAGGTGTTTGCAGAATTTTGATTTACGCCCAAATATGGGCGTGGCAGGGCGAGGCAGTTTTTTTACTTTGAAATTTTTAAACATCTCCTCAGTAACCATTGGGCCAATTTCAACTAAACTTAAATGAATATTCCTTGGGTGACCCTTTTCAAAAGTGTTGGCAAAATTTTGAATCATCTTACATTAGTCAGGTGAGCGGTTTTAGGGCCATTCTGGCCCTCTTGTTTCTTTTTAGTTTGGCGTCCATGTTTACCAACATGTGAAATCAATTTCGTATCGTTGTATATGATTGGATGACTGGTTTAAAGTATCCAATGATAGGCCTCGTAACATGGATACGCAAATTAGACGGGTTTCGCGGTAAATAAACCGGTGGTGGGCCCAGGGATTTAGTTTCATCTTAAATTTTGGGGGTCCCTGGGACTCAACATGTTTGGTTTAGGGAGTCCCTGGTGAAGTTTTGAGGGTCCCTCATTGGTTTGGAAAAATAGATTAATAAGCATAACTAGAGTATCATCAATTAAACTACATGTACTGTTAGTGATGTTGATGGGCTCTGTTCAGGGTCTACAGGTTTTTTAAAAGCTTTATTGAAGAAGGACCGAAGGTCGCCTTGCTGCGACATTTTGTTATTTCCTGCTGCAGACGAAGAATTAAAATCACGTCATCATCGCAAATGTAGACTAAACGAGATTTTCTTTGCCTTGGGCAAAATAAACAAAAAAAGCAAATCTCTGGAGCAGTTACCCTATTACAGAAATATTTTTCTTAATCAATCAACTTCAAAATTTAAGATAGAGATTGTGCATTATTTTGTAAATGAAAGGCAGGGATATTCATCAAGATCATTGTATCCACTGTAAACAGTTTCCCGCAATTTGATTGGCTGTCAGAGAATGTAAAAAGTTGTTACCCTCCTGTTACTTTTAACTTACCAAAATATAAATAAAAAAACGAATTGGCAGCGCAAAAGATTGTTCTTTGAAGTTGCATTTGGATATCTGACTTGATAAATTATGACGAAATTATCTGTCATGAATTTAATAAAAGAAAACAATATAGTTAAGGGGTTCACTTTAATAAATAATCGCCGGTAAACGTCCCGGACTGGAGTTACTCCAACAGCTATTTGGCATACTTGGTGTTTTTCATTCTTCGCATTGTCCGATAAGTTGTGAAGAACGGCACGTTACGCAAGCCTGAATACTGTAGCGTATTTGACGTAGATTTAAGACATTTGTACCACCTGGTGTAAACATAGAAAATTGAAAATTTTCAGAAATCTGTTATCATTAATCCATATTTTGGTTTTGAAACTGCGTCCCCGGGGACGCATGTCTACCAATTTTGTGAGTCCTGCTATCATGATTCTGCGTACGAGACGCAGGTTTTCTGCGTCCGTTAAAACCCTGTGGGGTGAAATCTCACCGGTGTCGCGGTAAAACTTCTATGGCATGAAAGCTTTATTTTGTAAACAAAACGTGACTGACATTTCTAAATTCCGGCGAAAATAACCGATCAAAAGTTGATTTCAACCGATGTTTTAGATCGGCAATCGGTTATTAATGAAAACCCTGAATAAATATATCGATAGAGTATGGTTGCTTCTGAAATGCAGTTTCTCCTTTTTCCAAATGGTTTTCTGTCATCATAGCAATGTTTCTGGAAACCAAGGTGTTGTTAAAAATATGCTGTATAGTATATATCATTGTTGTCTAATGATGGATAATTTGAGAAAGTCCATAAAATATCATGCTCATGAGTGGTAGGATAAGATGATAAAATAAAAATACTGCTTAATATATATATTTCTTCTAACAAATGAGTTAAATACATGTATAATCAGACTGACTTGCTATTCTCTTACATGTATATGTGGGCCTTTTTGGACTGGGCCTTTTTGGACTGGGCCTTTCTGGCCAGTTTTGAAAGTGGGCCTTTTTGGACTGGGCCTTTTTGACACTGGGCCTTTTTGTACACTGGGCCTTTTTGTCACTGGGCCTTTTTGACCCTAATTCCTTTCTCGCAGGTAACTGCTATAATAAATCCCCCTCTCTCTGAAAGACATATAGATGTGATTATTGTAGCTACTGGAAAGTGTGCTGTTCAGCTATTCAGCATTTGATCATAGGCACTTGGATTCTGGAATTTATAACAACTTACAATAATATCTCACCTATATCCCCAAAACTCAACTGTCGTGCATACGTCCATTATTGTGCATGGCCCCTTAGGAGCCTCAGTGATCTTTGTTGACCACGTTTTTTCACAGGATGTTTAACTTTCAGTGCCCCCTCCGGTACTGAGCAAATCTCCCTATACCATATTGCACACTTAACTTAAAAGTTAAACCCATCTTGATGCAAAATTCCCCCCAAATAACATATTTCACAAATTGGTAGCCACAGGATAGATTAAGCTTAAGTTTAAAAAAACATAAATTTGTCTTTACATCAATGAATCTACAAGGTTAATTGTTTTAAGCCAAGACACTTTGCAAACATTGAAACGAGAATTTTGCTTCTTTTTTTTGTCATGAACACTCTTTTTCGTAAGATGCATGATAACTGCAGCAGCAATCCAAAATTTCTGCACAAGGCAACTTTCAGGACAAATGTCTTATAGAATATCAGGATAGAACTGGACAAAATTTTACTGAAAGATAAATTAAATGTGAGATATATAAAAACTATTTGATCAGATGAACAACAAATTTTGATTTGTACTGAAAATTGATTTCCTTACAACCATGATAATTGAGGATAATAAATATTAACGAAGTAGTGCAGCTGCATTTTTTTGAGGGAACGGATGTTTTACAAGCATCACTGGTCCCGTCATGGGAAATGTTGACTTGTAGGGAACAGGAACCATTTATGTTTGTCAAAACATCGGTTATATTAAAAAGTGGCAGTTGCACTACCTTGATAATATCATATCATAGTGAGATATTTTTGTAAATTATTATAAATTCCTGAATCCAAGTGCCTATGCATTTGATATTGTATTGTGACCACTCAGTTCATAGATTACTAATTTTACAGGTCACTAAGTGGGTATGACCCTATCACCAGTGGTCCTAATGTAAGTGATCCAGTCACTAGAAATGTTTGATATTTTCTGGGACAATTTAGAGTCATTAAAAAAGGTGATGATTTTAAAATCGCTTTACTGTCAAAATGGCCCCTCGTCAATCTGGCCCCTGGTCAAACAGGCCCCATTATTGATTTTCTGTCTGTCAAACAGGCCCCTAAATATCAGCAGATATTATTGGGTACATGACTTCCATCATGGTAAATGTTTTTCAATGTATCCTCAAAGAAATAACAAAGAAATACAAATAAATGAATATCCATATAAACTATATAAAAATGTAATTCAAAAATCTTAACAAAACAACAAACAAAATTTCATTTTAGTTCTATTATTTTCGTTACCATGTTATTTATGGTAAACTTTCTGATTTTTTTTAAACATTTTCATTCTGTTTGTGATTTCTTTTATTTTTCAAGATTTTATTTGAAAGATTTTCTTTGATCCTTGTGTAATGGTATCAATTTTCAGGCAAAGCAGGTTACGATAGACAATAACATATGTAACTCGTCACACATAAAGAATCATTTATACATACAGACTGTGAAAAAGTATGCATTTTCAAAATTATGCTTTTATAATGATGATTTTCTACCTTACTATACATTATGATGATTATATACTGTATTATACATTAATTTTGAAGTAACAACACTCTTTTACTGTTACGTTTTTTTTTTTTTTTTTTATTTAAGTTGTAGATTAATGAAACGAAAGTTTGTACTGACGGTACATCTTGAATCGGTTCCTCTTAAACTTAGAAAAAATCAAATCAATTTCATTGAATAATTTTGCAACAGAAAATATATAGATTTAAGTTTATATACAGACAAATAGACAGACGGGTCCGGTAAAAAAATACCAATATATATTAAATGTGCGCTATATATAAAGTGTATTTTCGTTTATTTATCGTCGCTAGCATTTTTGTAAAGCACTGTCCAAAGGGTCTTGGTTGACCATCATACCCAAAAGACAATTGGCTTGTTAGATTGGTCAGCCGAGGATAAACCCATGATCTTGAAGTTTTAAGTCAAGTGCTCTAAAAATGGCTAATCAACTGACAAACACTATTTTTGGGATTTATAAATCATCATTATAATTATAATGCTTTCAACTGAGTGATGTTTCCACAAGTTTGGAAGTTCAATAATTGTCGAAAATTTGATTAAAGGCCTTTTAAAGTAGTATACAGATTATTTAAAAGGCTCAGTCGGCACTTGCGTTGAGTTTTGTGATTGAAAAAATTTAATTAACAAACACCATTGACTTGTTAATAAGTTTCATCAAATACAGTGGAGGTAAAGTATTAGACAAGACAAACACATTTTATTTTTATATTTATATATTTGTCAATGAATAGCACTTCAAATATCTTTACAAAGTGAATAAACAGATTATTTTTTTGTCATACAAAGGTTTTAATTTCTACTACAACAAAATTTAATTACAAAATAAAATGTCTGAACTAAAGATTGGAAAATTGAATAGTAAACAGTTAGATACATTTATATTAAAAAAAGTTGGGGATGGTTTTACAATTCGAGGGCCGGTTTGACGATTTGGGGGCCAGTTAGACCGTTCTTGTGAATGAGGGGGCCTGTTTGACCTTTTTGGAGCTGGTTTGACCGTTTGGGGCCGGTTTGATCTGGGGCGGATTTTAACCTTTTACCACAAATCCACAAATAATTGAAGGGGCTTATAACGCAACTGTTAATAGTATTTCAGTTATATCGGGGCGGCTGGAGCTCCTAACCATGGATTCTTGGTAGTTCTCACACCAGTATTACCACTACATCCTTATCGAGCATCCAGCTGCTCATCCCACTTAGGTGTACCATTTATTTACTCATCTTGATGATACATGTTGGCATTATTGACGCGGTTACAGGGCTCTGCAGACTCTCAGAATTTGGGGAGAAGTGACTTCTCCCTAGTCTGAGAATTGGGAGAAGTTTTTCAAAATAGGGAGAAGTGGTGAGACTTTCAGGAGAAGTGGATCACATCAAAAAGTTTTTATTTGCCTGTATTCCTTATTTCTATAGGAAAATAAAAAAAAAGCTTTACAAGTAGCTGCATATTTTGTATTATATAGTATGCAGTTAAGACTAAAATATTTCTCATCCTTTCTTTCAGTCCTTATTACAGAGATCTTATTCCTGTGAACAAAACTTTTTGTCTTCTTTCTTCAGTTCGAGAATATAGGAATCTGGTTCTGAAATTATTTTCTTGAATATCTTATATATAGATGGTATTATAATCTCAGTTATCAAAAGTTATTTTATTCAATAATTTGAAAAGAAAGTATATGTGGTCTGAACTTACTAAAATGATCAGAGTTTAATTTGAGGCAGAAAATAAGAAAACATCACTATTTCATTTAACCCATTACTAGAAGACAAAATTTCCAAACTGGTCCAAATTGAAAAAAAGGTGCATACCACATTTCAAATCAGAATATGCTCAAAACAGAAAATAAGTACAAGGTAAGGTAAAAAATACTGTTGGAAAAGGAGAAATTTCTTGCTTCAAACACTTCCTCTTTTTACTCACAAGTTTTCCATTTAAATTCTTCAAAAATCAAAAAAGCGGGATTGTGTGGTAATGGGTTAAAGTCTGACAACTTCACCTGTATGTAACAAAAATGGATAAAAAGCTTTTAAATAATAGATTTAAAAAGAGTTCATTTTGACTGAGTTGCAGTTGTTGTAAGTAAAGGTTATTAAAGATAACAGCTGAGTAATTTTACAGGGATTTAGTTTCATCTTAAATTTTGGGGGTCCCTGGGACTCAACATGTTTGGTTTAGGGAGTCCCTGGTGAAGTTTTGAGGGTTCCTCATTGGTTTGGAAAAATAGATTAATAAGCATAACTAGAGTATCATCAATTAAACTACATGTACTGTTAGTGATGTTGATGGGCTCTGTTCAGGGTCTACAGGTTTCTTAAAAGCTTTATTGAAGAAGGACCGAAGGTCGCCTTGCTGCGACATTTTGTTATTTCCTGCTGCAGACGAAGAATTAAAATCACGTCATCATCGCAAATGTAGACTAAACGAGATTTTCTTTGCCTTGGGCAAAATAAACAAAAAAAGCAAATCTCTGGAGCAGTAACCCTATTACAGAAATATTTTTCTTAATCAATCAACTTCAAAATTTAAGATAGAGATTGTGCATTATTTTGTAAATGAAAGGCAGGGATATTCATCAAGATCATTGTATCCACTGTAAACAGTTTCCCGCAATTTGATTGGCTGTCAGAGAATGTAAAAAGTTGTTACCCTCCTATTACTTTTAACTTATCAAAATATAAATAAAAAAACGAATTGGCAGCGCAAAAGATTGTTCTTTGAAGTTGCATTTGGATATCTGACTTGATAAATTATGACGAAATTATCTGTCATGAATTTAATAAAAGAAAACAATATAGTTAAGGGGTTCACTTTAATAAATAATCGCCGGTAAACGTCCCGGACTGGAGTTACTCCAACAGCTATTTGGCAGACTTGGTGTTTTTCATTCTTCGCATTGTCCGATAAGTTGTGAAGAACGGCACGTTACGCAAGCCTGAATACTGTAGCGTATTTGACGTAGATTTAAGACATTTGTACCACCTGGTGTAAACATAGAAAATTGAAAATTTTCAGAAATCTGTTATCATTAATCCATATTTTGGTTTTGAAACTGCGTCCCCGGGGACGCATGTCTACCAATTTTGTGAGTCCTGCTATCATGATTCTGCGTACGAGACGCAGGTTTTCTGCGTCCGTTAAAACCCTGTGGGGTGAAATCTCACCGGTGTCGCGGTAAAACTTCTATGGCATGAAAGCTTTATTTTGTAAACAAAACGTGACTGACATTTCTAAATTCCGGCGAAAATAACCGATCAAAAGTTGATTTCAACCGATGTTTTAGATCGGCAATCGGTTATTAATGAAAACCCTGAATAAATATATCGATAGAGTATGGTTGCTTCTGAAATGCAGTTTCTCCTTTTTCCAAATGGTTTTCTGTCATCATAGCAATGTTTCTGGAAACCAAGGTGTTGTTAAAAATATGCTGTATAGTATATATCATTGTTGTCTAATGATGGATAATTTGAGAAAGTCCATAAAATATCATGCTCATGAGTGGTAGGATAAGATGATAAAATAAAAATACTGCTTAATATATATATTTCTTCTAACAAATGAGTTAAATACATGTATAATCAGACTGACTTGCTATTCTCTTACATGTATATGTGGGCCTTTTTGGACTGGGCCTTTTTGGACTGGGCCTTTCTGGCCAGTTTTGAAAGTGGGCCTTTTTGGACTGGGCCTTTTTGACACTGGGCCTTTTTGTACACTGGGCCTTTTTGTCACTGGGCCTTTTTGACCCTAATTCCTTTCTCGCAGGTAACTGCTATAATAAATCCCCCTCTCTCTGAAAGACATATAGATGTGATTATTGTAGCTACTGGAAAGTGTGCTGTTCAGCTATTCAGCATTTGATCATAGGCACTTGGATTCTGGAATTTATAACAACTTACAATAATATCTCACCTATATCCCCAAAACTCAACTGTCGTGCATACGTCCATTATTGTGCATGGCCCCTTAGGAGCCTCAGTGATCTTTGTTGACCACGTTTTTTCACAGGATGTTTAACTTTCAGTGCCCCCTCCGGTACTGAGCAAATCTCCCTATACCATATTGCACACTTAACTTAAAAGTTAAACCCATCTTGATGCAAAATTCCCCCCAAATAACATATTTCACAAATTGGTAGCCACAGGATAGATTAAGCTTAAGTTTAAAAAAACATAAATTTGTCTTTACATCAATGAATCTACAAGGTTAATTGTTTTAAGCCAAGACACTTTGCAAACATTGAAACGAGAATTTTGCTTCTTTTTTTTGTCATGAACACTCTTTTTCGTAAGATGCATGATAACTGCAGCAGCAATCCAAAATTTCTGCACAAGGCAACTTTCAGGACAAATGTCTTATAGAATATCAGGATAGAACTGGACAAAATTTTACTGAAAGATAAATTAAATGTGAGATATATAAAAACTATTTGATCAGATGAACAACAAATTTTGATTTGTACTGAAAATTGATTTCCTTACAACCATGATAATTGAGGATAATAAATATTAACGAAGTAGTGCAGCTGCATTTTTTTGAGGGAACGGATGTTTTACAAGCATCACTGGTCCCGTCATGGGAAATGTTGACTTGTAGGGAACAGGAACCATTTATGTTTGTCAAAACATCGGTTATATTAAAAAGTGGCAGTTGCACTACCTTGTTAATATCATATCATAGTGAGATATTTTTGTAAATTATTATAAATTCCTGAATCCAAGTGCCTATGCATTTGATATTGTATTGTGACCACTCAGTTCATAGATTACTAATTTTACAGGTCACTAAGTGGGTATGACCCTATCACCAGTGGTCCTAATGTAAGTGATCCAGTCACTAGAAATGTTTGATATTTTCTGGGACAATTTAGAGTCATTAAAAAAGGTGATGATTTTAAAATCGCTTTACTGTCAAAATGGCCCCTCGTCAATCTGGCCCCTGGTCAAACAGGCCCCATTATTGATTTTCTGTCTGTCAAACAGGCCCCTAAATATCAGCAGATATTATTGGGTACATGACTTCCATCATGGTAAATGTTTTTCAATGTATCCTCAAAGAAATAACAAAGAAATACAAATAAATGAATATCCATATAAACTATATAAAAATGTAATTCAAAAATCTTAACAAAACAACAAACAAAATTTCATTTTAGTTCTATTATTTTCGTTACCATGTTATTTATGGTAAACTTTCTGATTTTTTTTAAACATTTTCATTCTGTTTGTGATTTCTTTTATTTTTCAAGATTTTATTTGAAAGATTTTCTTTGATCCTTGTGTAATGGTATCAATTTTCAGGCAAAGCAGGTTACGATAGACAATAACATATGTAACTCGTCACACATAAAGAATCATTTATACATACAGACTGTGAAAAAGTATGCATTTTCAAAATTATGCTTTTATAATGATGATTTTCTACCTTACTATACATTATGATGATTATATACTGTATTATACATTAATTTTGAAGTAACAACACTCTTTTACTGTTACGTTTTTTTTTTTTTTTATTTAAGTTGTAGATTAATGAAACGAAAGTTTGTACTGACGGTACATCTTGAATCGGTTCCTCTTAAACTTAGAAAAAATCAAATCAATTTCATTGAATAATTTTGCAACAGAAAATATATAGATTTAAGTTTATATACAGACAAATAGACAGACGGGTCCGGTAAAAAAATACCAATATATATTAAATGTGCGCTATATATAAAGTGTATTTTCGTTTATTTATCGTCGCTAGCATTTTTGTAAAGCACTGTCCAAAGGGTCTTGGTTGACCATCATACCCAAAAGACAATTGGCTTGTTAGATTGGTCAGCCGAGGATAAACCCATGATCTTGAAGTTTTAAGTCAAGTGCTCTAAAAATGGCTAATCAACTGACAAACACTATTTTTGGGATTTATAAATCATCATTATAATTATAATGCTTTCAACTGAGTGATGTTTCCACAAGTTTGGAAGTTCAATAATTGTCGAAAATTTGATTAAAGGCCTTTTAAAGTAGTATACAGATTATTTAAAAGGCTCAGTCGGCACTTGCGTTGAGTTTTGTGATTGAAAAAATTTAATTAACAAACACCATTGACTTGTTAATAAGTTTCATCAAATACAGTGGAGGTAAAGTATTAGACAAGACAAACACATTTTATTTTTATATTTATATATTTGTCAATGAATAGCACTTCAAATATCTTTACAAAGTGAATAAACAGATTATTTTTTTGTCATACAAAGGTTTTAATTTCTACTACAACAAAATTTAATTACAAAATAAAATGTCTGAACTAAAGATTGGAAAATTGAATAGTAAAGAGTTAGATACATTTATATTAAAAAAAGTTGGGGATGGTTTTACAATTCGAGGGCCGGTTTGACGATTTGGGGGCCAGTTAGACCGTTCTTGTGAATGAGGGGGCCTGTTTGACCTTTTTGGAGCTGGTTTGACCGTTTGGGGCCGGTTTGATCTGGGGCGGATTTTAACCTTTTACCACAAATCCACAAATAATTGAAGGGGCTTATAACGCAACTGTTAATAGTATTTCAGTTATATCGGGGCGGCTGGAGCTCCTAACCATGGATTCTTGGTAGTTCTCACACCAGTATTACCACTACATCCTTATCGAGCATCCAGCTGCTCATCCCACTTAGGTGTACCATTTATTTACTCATCTTGATGATACATGTTGGCATTATTGACGCGGTTACAGGGCTCTGCAGACTCTCAGAATTTGGGGAGAAGTGACTTCTCCCTAGTCTGAGAATTGGGAGAAGTTTTTCAAAATAGGGAGAAGTGGTGAGACTTTCAGGAGAAGTGGATCACATCAAAAAGTTTTTATTTGCCTGTATTCCTTATTTCTATAGGAAAATAAAAAAAAAGCTTTACAAGTAGCTGCATATTTTGTATTATATAGTATGCAGTTAAGACTAAAATATTTCTCATCCTTTCTTTCAGTCCTTATTACAGAGATCTTATTCCTGTGAACAAAACTTTTTGTCTTCTTTCTTCAGTTCGAGAATATAGGAATCTGGTTCTGAAATTATTTTCTTGAATATCTTATATATAGATGGTATTATAATCTCAGTTATCAAAAGTTATTTTATTCAATAATTTGAAAAGAAAGTATATGTGGTCTGAACTTACTAAAATGATCAGAGTTTAATTTGAGGCAGAAAATAAGAAAACATCACTATTTCATTTAACCCATTACTAGAAGACAAAATTTCCAAACTGGTCCAAATTGAAAAAAAGGTGCATACCACATTTCAAATCAGAATATGCTCAAAACAGAAAATAAGTACAAGGTAAGGTAAAAAATACTGTTGGAAAAGGAGAAATTTCTTGCTTCAAACACTTCCTCTTTTTACTCACAAGTTTTCCATTTAAATTCTTCAAAAATCAAAAAAGCGGGATTGTGTGGTAATGGGTTAAAGTCTGACAACTTCACCTGTATGTAACAAAAATGGATAAAAAGCTTTTAAATAATAGATTTAAAAAGAGTTCATTTTGACTGAGTTGCAGTTGTTGTAAGTAAAGGTTATTAAAGATAACAGCTGAGTAATTTTACAGGGATTTAGTTTCATCTTAAATTTTGGGGGTCCCTGGGACTCAACATGTTTGGTTTAGGGAGTCCCTGGTGAAGTTTTGAGGGTCCCTCATTGGTTTGGAAAAATAGATTAATAAGCATAACTAGAGTATCATCAATTAAACTACATGTACTGTTAGTGATGTTGATGGGCTCTGTTCAGGGTCTACAGGTTTCTTAAAAGCTTTATTGAAGAAGGACCGAAGGTCGCCTTGCTGCGACATTTTGTTATTTCCTGCTGCAGACGAAGAATTAAAATCACGTCATCATCGCAAATGTAGACTAAACGAGATTTTCTTTGCCTTGGGCAAAATAAACAAAAAAAGCAAATCTCTGGAGCAGTAACCCTATTACAGAAATATTTTTCTTAATCAATCAACTTCAAAATTTAAGATAGAGATTGTGCATTATTTTGTAAATGAAAGGCAGGGATATTCATCAAGATCATTGTATCCACTGTAAACAGTTTCCCGCAATTTGATTGGCTGTCAGAGAATGTAAAAAGTTGTTACCCTCCTGTTACTTTTAACTTATCAAAATATAAATAAAAAAACGAATTGGCAGCGCAAAAGATTGTTCTTTGAAGTTGCATTTGGATATCTGACTTGATAAATTATGACGAAATTATCTGTCATGAATTTAATAAAAGAAAACAATATAGTTAAGGGGTTCACTTTAATAAATAATCGCCGGTAAACGTCCCGGACTGGAGTTACTCCAACAGCTATTTGGCATACTTGGTGTTTTTCATTCTTCGCATTGTCCGATAAGTTGTGAAGAACGGCACGTTACGCAAGCCTGAATACTGTAGCGTATTTGACGTAGATTTAAGACATTTGTACCACCTGGTGTAAACATAGAAAATTGAAAATTTTCAGAAATCTGTTATCATTAATCCATATTTTGGTTTTGAAACTGCGTCCCCGGGGACGCATGTCTACCAATTTTGTGAGTCCTGCTATCATGATTCTGCGTACGAGACGCAGGTTTTCTGCGTCCGTTAAAACCCTGTGGGGTGAAATCTCACCGGTGTCGCGGTAAAACTTCTATGGCATGAAAGCTTTATTTTGTAAACAAAACGTGACTGACATTTCTAAATTCCGGCGAAAATAACCGATCAAAAGTTGATTTCAACCGATGTTTTAGATCGGCAATCGGTTATTAATGAAAACCCTGAATAAATATATCGATAGAGTATGGTTGCTTCTGAAATGCAGTTTCTCCTTTTTCCAAATGGTTTTCTGTCATCATAGCAATGTTTCTGGAAACCAAGGTGTTGTTAAAAATATGCTGTATAGTATATATCATTGTTGTCTAATGATGGATAATTTGAGAAAGTCCATAAAATATCATGCTCATGAGTGGTAGGATAAGATGATAAAATAAAAATACTGCTTAATATATATATTTCTTCTAACAAATGAGTTAAATACATGTATAATCAGACTGACTTGCTATTCTCTTACATGTATATGTGGGCCTTTTTGGACTGGGCCTTTCTGGCCAGTTTTGAAAGTGGGCCTTTTTGGACTGGGCCTTTTTGACACTGGGCCTTTTTGTACACTGGGCCTTTTTGTCACTGGGCCTTTTTGACCCTAATTCCTTTCTCGCAGGTAACTGCTATAATAAATCCCCCTCTCTCTGAAAGACATATAGATGTGATTATTGTAGCTACTGGAAAGTGTGCTGTTCAGCTATTCAGCATTTGATCATAGGCACTTGGATTCTGGAATTTATAACAACTTACAATAATATCTCACCTATATCCCCAAAACTCAACTGTCGTGCATACGTCCATTATTGTGCATGGCCCCTTAGGAGCCTCAGTGATCTTTGTTGACCACGTTTTTTCACAGGATGTTTAACTTTCAGTGCCCCCTCCGGTACTGAGCAAATCTCCCTATACCATATTGCACACTTAACTTAAAAGTTAAACCCATCTTGATGCAAAATTCCCCCCAAATAACATATTTCACAAATTGGTAGCCACAGGATAGATTAAGCTTAAGTTTAAAAAAACATAAATTTGTCTTTACATCAATGAATCTACAAGGTTAATTGTTTTAAGCCAAGACACTTTGCAAACATTGAAACGAGAATTTTGCTTCTTTTTTTTGTCATGAACACTCTTTTTCGTAAGATGCATGATAACTGCAGCAGCAATCCAAACTTTCTGCACAAGGCAACTTTCAGGACAAATGTCTTATAGAATATCAGGATAGAACTGGACAAAATTATACTGAAAGATAAATTAAATGTGAGATATATAAAAACTATTTGATCAGATGAACAACAAATTTTGATTTGTACTGAAAATTGATTTCCTTACAACCATGATAATTGAGGATAATAAATATTAACGAAGTAGTGCAGCTGCATTTTTTTGAGGGAACGGATGTTTTACAAGCATCACTGGTCCCGTCATGGGAAATGTTGACTTGTAGGGAACAGGAACCATTTATGTTTGTCAAAACATCGGTTATATTAAAAAGTGGCAGTTGCACTACCTTGTTAATATCATATCATAGTGAGATATTTTTGTAAATTATTATAAATTCCTGAATCCAAGTGCCTATGCATTTGATATTGTATTGTGACCACTCAGTTCATAGATTACTAATTTTACAGGTCACTAAGTGGGTATGACCCTATCACCAGTGGTCCTAATGTAAGTGATCCAGTCACTAGAAATGTTTGATATTTTCTGGGACAATTTAGAGTCATTAAAAAAGGTGATGATTTTAAAATCGCTTTACTGTCAAAATGGCCCCTCGTCAATCTGGCCCCTGGTCAAACAGGCCCCATTATTGATTTTCTGTCTGTCAAACAGGCCCCTAAATATCAGCAGATATTATTGGGTACATGACTTCCATCATGGTAAATGTTTTTCAATGTATCCTCAAAGAAATAACAAAGAAATACAAATAAATGAATATCCATATAAACTATATAAAAATGTAATTCAAAAATCTTAACAAAACAACAAACAAAATTTCATTTTAGTTCTATTATTTTCGTTACCATGTTATTTATGGTAAACTTTCTGATTTTTTTTAAACATTTTCATTCTGTTTGTGATTTCTTTTATTTTTCAAGATTTTATTTGAAAGATTTTCTTTGATCCTTGTGTAATGGTATCAATTTTCAGGCAAAGCAGGTTACGATAGACAATAACATATGTAACTCGTCACACATAAAGAATCATTTATACATACAGACTGTGAAAAAGTATGCATTTTCAAAATTATGCTTTTATAATGATGATTTTCTACCTTACTATACATTATGATGATTATATACTGTATTATACATTAATTTTGAAGTAACAACACTCTTTTACTGTTACGTTTTTTTTTTTTTTTATTTAAGTTGTAGATTAATGAAACGAAAGTTTGTACTGACGGTACATCTTGAATCGGTTCCTCTTAAACTTAGAAAAAATCAAATCAATTTCATTGAATAATTTTGCAACAGAAAATATATAGATTTAAGTTTATATACAGACAAATAGACAGACGGGTCCGGTAAAAAAATACCAATATATATTAAATGTGCGCTATATATAAAGTGTATTTTCGTTTATTTATCGTCGCTAGCATTTTTGTAAAGCACTGTCCAAAGGGTCTTGGTTGACCATCATACCCAAAAGACAATTGGCTTGTTAGATTGGTCAGCCGAGGATAAACCCATGATCTTGAAGTTTTAAGTCAAGTGCTCTAAAAATGGCTAATCAACTGACAAACACTATTTTTGGGATTTATAAATCATCATTATAATTATAATGCTTTCAACTGAGTGATGTTTCCACAAGTTTGGAAGTTCAATAATTGTCGAAAATTTGATTAAAGGCCTTTTAAAGTAGTATACAGATTATTTAAAAGGCTCAGTCGGCACTTGCGTTGAGTTTTGTGATTGAAAAAATTTAATTAACAAACACCATTGACTTGTTAATAAGTTTCATCAAATACAGTGGAGGTAAAGTATTAGACAAGACAAACACATTTTATTTTTATATTTATATATTTGTTAATGAATAGCACTTCAAATATCTTTACAAAGTGAATAAACAGATTATTTTTTTGTCATACAAAGGTTTTAATTTCTACTACAACAAAATTTAATTACAAAATAAAATGTCTGAACTAAAGATTGGAAAATTGAATAGTAAACAGTTAGATACATTTATATTAAAAAAAGTTGGGGATGGTTTTACAATTCGAGGGCCGGTTTGACGATTTGGGGGCCAGTTAGACCGTTCTTGTGAATGAGGGGGCCTGTTTGACCTTTTTGGAGCTGGTTTGACCGTTTGGGGCCGGTTTGATCTGGGGCGGATTTTAACCTTTTACCACAAATCCACAAATAATTGAAGGGGCTTATAACGCAACTGTTAATAGTATTTCAGTTATATCGGGGCGGCTGGAGCTCCTAACCATGGATTCTTGGTAGTTCTCACACCAGTATTACCACTACATCCTTATCGAGCATCCAGCTGCTCATCCCACTTAGGTGTACCATTTATTTACTCATCTTGATGATACATGTTGGCATTATTGACGCGGTTACAGGGCTCTGCAGACTCTCAGAATTTGGGGAGAAGTGACTTCTCCCTAGTCTGAGAATTGGGAGAAGTTTTTCAAAATAGGGAGAAGTGGTGAGACTTTCAGGAGAAGTGGATCACATCAAAAAGTTTTTATTTGCCTGTATTCCTTATTTCTATAGGAAAATAAAAAAAAAGCTTTACAAGTAGCTGCATATTTTGTATTATATAGTATGCAGTTAAGACTAAAATATTTCTCATCCTTTCTTTCAGTCCTTATTACAGAGATCTTATTCCTGTGAACAAAACTTTTTGTCTTCTTTCTTCAGTTCGAGAATATAGGAATCTGGTTCTGAAATTATTTTCTTGAATATCTTATATATAGATGGTATTATAATCTCAGTTATCAAAAGTTATTTTATTCAATAATTTGAAAAGAAAGTATATGTGGTCTGAACTTACTAAAATGATCAGAGTTTAATTTGAGGCAGAAAATAAGAAAACATCACTATTTCATTTAACTCATTACTAGAAGACAAAATTTCCAAACTGGTCCAAATTGAAAAAAAGGTGCATACCACATTTCAAATCAGAATATGCTCAAAACAGAAAATAAGTACAAGGTAAGGTAAAAAATACTGTTGGAAAAGGAGAAATTTCTTGCTTCAAACACTTCCTCTTTTTACTCACAAGTTTTCCATTTAAATTCTTCAAAAATCAAAAAAGCGGGATTGTGTGGTAATGGGTTAAAGTCTGACAACTTCACCTGTATGTAACAAAAATGGATAAAAAGCTTTTAAATAATAGATTTAAAAAGAGTTCATTTTGACTGAGTTGCAGTTGTTGTAAGTAAAGGTTATTAAAGATAACAGCTGAGTAATTTTACAGGGATTTAGTTTCATCTTAAATTTTGGGGGTCCCTGGGACTCAACATGTTTGGTTTAGGGAGTCCCTGGTGAAGTTTTGAGGGTCCCTCATTGGTTTGGAAAAATAGATTAATAAGCATAACTAGAGTATCATCAATTAAACTACATGTACTGTTAGTGATGTTGATGGGCTCTGTTCAGGGTCTACAGGTTTTTTAAAAGCTTTATTGAAGAAGGACCGAAGGTCGCCTTGCTGCGACATTTTGTTATTTCCTGCTGCAGACGAAGAATTAAAATCACGTCATCATCGCAAATGTAGACTAAACGAGATTTTCTTTGCCTTGGGCAAAATAAACAAAAAAAGCAAATCTCTGGAGCAGTTACCCTATTACAGAAATATTTTTCTTAATCAATCAACTTCAAAATTTAAGATAGAGATTGTGCATTATTTTGTAAATGAAAGGCAGGGATATTCATCAAGATCATTGTATCCACTGTAAACAGTTTCCCGCAATTTGATTGGCTGTCAGAGAATGTAAAAAGTTGTTACCCTCCTGTTACTTTTAACTTATCAAAATATAAATAAAAAAACGAATTGGCAGCGCAAAAGATTGTTCTTTGAAGTTGCATTTGGATATCTGACTTGATAAATTATGACGAAATTATCTGTCATGAATTTAATAAAAGAAAACAATATAGTTAAGGGGTTCACTTTAATAAATAATCGCCGGTAAACGTCCCGGACTGGAGTTACTCCAACAGCTATTTGGCATACTTGGTGTTTTTCATTCTTCGCATTGTCCGATAAGGGTCAACTCCACTCCGGAATTACTTCCGGGTGGTTGTACCCTAAAGTAGTCCATTAAGAAAATTTGATCTCCTCCTTTTGTCATGCTGTTTTAACGTTTAATCAACAGCAAGTTGCTTGATGTTAGGTTCTGCAGAGTGAGAGATCACTGCTGCATGTCATGCATGTGATTCAAAGCTTTAATCAGGGAACTATTTCCTTGTAGAAACTGACATTTGAAGGTGGTATCCTACAAGACTTTCACTTCCGAGCCTAAACAATTTCATGGGTTGATGTGCAGAATGAAGATTTGCGAAAAACTTTATCCCTAATGATACCATTTTCCTGGCCTGTAATTCAAGATCAAAGACTGCTCTTTAAGACGAACTAAGATTTAAGGCCCAACGAAACTTTTGGGAGGAGCTACAGATTGTGAAAGTGGGCCCTTTTTGCTCTTTATGTAATGAGGCAAAAACGGACAGGAGTGTAACCTATATGAAGCAGGGGGGATTATACAAAAACGGTGATATTGGCCGTATTTTTGTGAATTTTCTTTTCAAATTTTGAACATTAATAGAATAGATAGTGTAGAATTGGATTTTAATAAAATTCTTTTATGGTAAGTGAAATTTTAATTTAAATTTTTGAAAAAACTTTTAAATTTCAGTTTTCACCCTATTTACAATACTCGGATCCCCCAGAATGCATCAATTTTGGCCAATGTTGTCATAAAAGCTCGTCTGCACCTCTTGTTACCCCTGGATAGTACTTCAAATGACAACAATTCACCACTAGATGGCCAGCCCTGGGCTAACATTGCGCTTCATCAGTATTTACTCTGTTTCAGCTAGCATCAAGCCTCATCAGTGGTGTTGCTTTCCACCAGACAGAAATTCCTGTCATCTCTCATCCCATCTTGTTTTCCGGTTTACTAAATCTCTATCTGTTGTCCTTTCGCCTCTAGTTCACAATCTGTGCATAACTATGTATGTCATCATTGCCCATATACCCTGTTTCATTTCTGTTTTTCCTAGCCTCATGGATTTGAAATTCCATGACAGCTCTTCTTCTAAGACGCTTCTTTCTGTACCAGTCAGTTTTTCTGTATTTCTTGGTCTTCATTTGGCATACTGAAATCTGTTTAAGATGCTTTTTACCCAAACTCCAAGCCCTGTTCCTGTTATTTTCCATATATTCTTTTTGACCGCTTTGTCGAAAGCGTCGTTTGAATGCAAATTTCGGGCCGAAAGCCTTCTTGTGAAGGTCCGGCTGAAGCTTACTCTTTTGCTTAGAGTAGCAGATGCTGCGCTGTTAAATGCTTCACACTTTTGTGTGGATGCCCTGGAACTCACACTGTAAATTGCACCTTCACTGAGTCTCATCTGCAAGATCACCTCTAACAATGCCTATATCATTCTCAGTCATTCAGAGATATGTTATGTTGGCAGGGCTGAGCAATTTTGAATAGGCATCCAAGCAGAAACTCCAATCACATAGAAGAGAATTAGTGGCACAGTTACTACAATTTACAGCGTAAGATTTGCAGTTTAGGCTCTTATTAAGCGCAAGTCCTTCAATGTTTTGGATATATCACCCTGCCCCTTCTTGCCATTTCTACAATGACAGTGTTACATTGCATTCTTATATCATATGACATCTTCCCATGTGCAGTCCGTCTAACGCTTTGTATTGAAGGGAAACATTCTTTCACTGAAGTGAACGTTACATACTTTTGGTTCTTGGCAAACGGATAAACGGTTTGGGTCGGCATGTCTTGTCGCGTTCCATTCTTTGAGAGGGAGTTGTAAAAGTCCCACATTCCAAGCTGCGACTTTGTGTCGCCATACGTGTGGTCATAGGTTATAGCTATTTTCTTTCGAAACATTGTGGTCTGCAGCAAAAATGATATTGGCCCTTTCATCCGTTTCTTATGAAAGTCCTGGGTGCTTCCTTCTTTTCAGTAGCTGAAATGTATTCCCTTTTTTGTAAAAGCAGTTTGCTGAAACTCTTCTTAGTCTTTCCGTTTAACCAGGGTGAATTCAATATTTTCTTGTAATGTGCAGATAATGAATGAGTAACTAATTTTGGTCAAGAGAGGCATTTTCATCCTCTTTTATACCTACCCTGCCAATGTCACCCTCTCAGTCACATGACCAGAAAGGCATTGATTGGATTGGCTGCCAGCCTATGACACTCTTGAAATTAAGTTGATAAGCTTCTAAACCCTAACCCTATTTGGATATACCCTGTAAAGAGCCCCTTTTCATTGTTTCATCATCAATGGTCCAGTGTTGGATTCAGCAACTTCTTAACTTAAATCATCAAAACAACAACAACAAGCAAAAGAGTGAACATTTCAGAAAATCTAATGTCTTTAACCCATTCCTGCACAATGACGCTTTCGGATGCCTCGAAGGGAAACAATTGTGAAAACATACATGTAGTTGAAAATGAAGAAATTGCTTGTAACAAGCAATTTCTTTATTTTCCACTATGTTTTCTTGACCTAGAAGGTTGAAAAAATATAATATTTCATGAGCTTTAGATTTATGAATTTAAAAACATTGTTGAAAATGAAGAAATTGCTTGTCACAAGCAATTTCTTCACTTTCCACAATGTTTTCTACCCAGAGACTTACTTTTTTTAAAAATTTCATACGCTTTAAATTGTCGTCTGTAAGTCCTTTCAATTTGGACCAGTTTAATATTTTGCCACCTGGTAATGGGTTAACAAAAATACACTGCAGCTATATTGATTTGAAGGTGCCAAGGCCATTTCTGATATTTTAGTGTATGGGGTACCCTTTTTGAACACTGTCCTGTTAAGCCTATTTACCTTTTTCTGTGTGTTTTTTTACTTAGAATTATTGTCAACATTCCAAATTTGTTACCAACACCAATTTATAAGGTTTTGTGTGTATTTTTGATAATTTTTTTAAAGATGATTTAACTTGGTTTGAAATTTAAATTGCATTTTTTTGGTCAATTTTGTGCATTTCAAAAGCAATTTTTGACAAAGTCATCTTGTAAAGGGTTAGATTTGAAGAGAGTGTCATTTTTCTAAAGGTCACTTTTTATTTCATGAAAATTCATCCATTATTACAAAAGTTATGACCATTTCTGTTGACCATAAGAAGAAGACCAAAACTGTCCCATTTTTGGGATAATTTAAGCAAAAGGGGCCTTGTACTAATTCTTCTGTCATTTCACTCCTAAGCCATATATTTGAAAAAAATAGAAATAGGGATTGTTGCAATTAGCATATGCAAAGACTAATTGCAGTTTTGTCAAAATCAAAAGAAAAAAATGTCTTATATAGGGTCAACTCCACTCCGGAATTACTTCCGGGTGGTTGTACCCTAAAGTAGTCCATTAAGAAAATTTGATCTCCTCCTTTTGTCATGCTGTTTTAACGTTTAATCAACAGCAAGTTGCTTGATGTTAGGTTCTGCAGAGTGAGAGATCACTGCTGCATGTCATGCATGTGATTCAAAGCTTTAATCAGGGAACTATTTCCTTGTAGAAACTGACATTTGAAGGTGGTATCCTACAAGACTTTCACTTCCGAGCCTAAACAATTTCATGGGTTGATGTGCAGAATGAAGATTTGCGAAAAACTTTATCCCTAATGATACCATTTTCCTGGCCTGTAATTCAAGATCAAAGACTGCTCTTTAAGACGAACTAAGATTTAAGGCCCAACGAAACTTTTGGGAGGAGCTACAGATTGTGAAAGTGGGCCCTTTTTGCTCTTTATTTAATGAGGCAAAAACGGACAGGAGTGTAACCTATATGAAGCAGGGGGGATTATACAAAAACGGTGATATTGGCCGTATTTTTGTGAATTTTCTTTTCAAATTTTGAACATTAATAGAATAGATAGTGTAGAATTGGATTTTAATAAAATTCTTTTATGGTAAGTGAAATTTTAATTTAAATTTTTGAAAAAACTTTTAAATTTCAGTTTTCACCCTATTTACAATACTCGGATCCCCCAGAATGCATCAATTTTGGCCAATGTTGTCATAAAAGCTCGTCTGCACCAAGCCTCATCAGTGGTGTTGCTTTCCACCAGACAGAAATTCCTGTCATCTCTCATCCCATCTTGTTTTCCGGTTTACTAAATCTCTATCTGTTGTCCTTTCGCCTCTAGTTCACAATCTGTGCATAACTATGTATGTCATCATTGCCCATATACCCTGTTTCATTTCTGTTTTTCCTAGCCTCATGGATTTGAAATTCCATGACAGCTCTTCTTCTAAGACGCTTCTTTCTGTACCAGTCAGTTTTTCTGTATTTCTTGGTCTTCATTTGGCATACTGAAATCTGTTTAAGATGCTTTTTACCCAAACTCCAAGCCCTGTTCCTGTTATTTTCCATATATTCTTTTTGACCGCTTTGTCGAAAGCGTCGTTTGAATGCAAATTTCGGGCCGAAAGCCTTCTTGTGAAGGTCCGGCTGAAGCTTACTCTTTTGCTTAGAGTAGCAGATGCTGCGCTGTTAAATGCTTCACACTTTTGTGTGGATGCCCTGGAACTCACACTGTAAATTGCACCTTCACTGAGTCTCATCTGCAAGATCACCTCTAACAATGCCTATATCATTCTCAGTCATTCAGAGATATGTTATGTTGGCAGGGCTGAGCAATTTTGAATAGGCATCCAAGCAGAAACTCCAATCACATAGAAGAGAATTAGTGGCACAGTTACTACAATTTACAGCGTAAGATTTGCAGTTTAGGCTCTTATTAAGCGCAAGTCCTTCAATGTTTTGGATATATCACCCTGCCCCTTCTTGCCATTTCTACAATGACAGTGTTACATTGCATTCTTATATCATATGACATCTTCCCATGTGCAGTCCGTCTAACGCTTTGTATTGAAGGGAAACATTCTTTCACTGAAGTGAACGTTACATACTTTTGGTTCTTGGCAAACGGATAAACGGTTTGGGTAGGCATGTCTTGTCGCGTTCCATTCTTTGAGAGGGAGTTGTAAAAGTCCCACATTCCAAGCTGCGACTTTGTGTCGCCATACGTGTGGTCATAGGTTATAGCTATTTTCTTTCGAAACATTGTGGTCTGCAGCAAAAATGATATTGGCCCTTTCATCCGTTTCTTATGAAAGTCCTGGGTGCTTCCTTCTTTTCAGTAGCTGAAATGTATTCCCTTTTTTGTAAAAGCAGTTTGCTGAAACTCTTCTAAGTCTTTCCGTTTAACCAGGGTGAATTCAATATTTTCTTGTAATGTGCAGATAATGAATGAGTAACTAATTTTGGTCAAGAGAGGCATTTTCATCCTCTTTTATACCTACCCTGCCAATGTCACCCTCTCAGTCACATGACCAGAAAGGCATTGATTGGATTGGCTGCCAGCCTATGACACTCTTGAAATTAAGTTGATAAGCTTCTAAACCCTAACCCTATTTGGATATACCCTGTAAAGAGCCCCTTTTCATTGTTTCATCATCAATGGTCCAGTGTTGGATTCAGCAACTTCTTAACTTAAATCATCAAAACAACAACAACAAGCAAAAGAGTGAACATTTCAGAAAATCTAATGTCTTTAACCCATTCCTGCACAATGACGCTTTCGGATGCCTCGAAGGGAAACAATTGTGAAAACATACATGTAGTTGAAAATGAAGAAATTGCTTGTAACAAGCAATTTCTTTATTTTCCACTATGTTTTCTTGACCTAGAAGGTTGAAAAAATATAATATTTCATGAGCTTTAGATTTATGAATTTAAAAACATTGTTGAAAATGAAGAAATTGCTTGTCACAAGCAATTTCTTCACTTTCCACAATGTTTTCTACCCAGAGACTTACTTTTTTTAAAAATTTCATACGCTTTAAATTGTCGTCTGTAAGTCCTTTCAATTTGGACCAGTTTAATATTTTGCCACCTGGTAATGGGTTAACAAAAATACACTGCAGCTATATTGATTTGAAGGTGCCAAGGCCATTTCTGATATTTTAGTGTATGGGGTACCCTTTTTGAACACTGTCCTGTTAAGCCTATTTACCTTTTTCTGTGTGTTTTTTTACTTAGAATTATTGTCAACATTCCAAATTTGTTACCAACACCAATTTATAAGGTTTTGTGTGTATTTTTGATAATTTTTTTAAAGATGATTTAACTTGGTTTGAAATTTAAATTGCATTTTTTTGGTCAATTTTGTGCATTTCAAAAGCAATTTTTGACAAAGTCATCTTGTAAAGGGTTAGATTTGAAGAGAGTGTCATTTTTCTAAAGGTCACTTTTTATTTCATGAAAATTCATCCATTATTACAAAAGTTATGACCATTTCTGTTGACCATAAGAAGAAGACCAAAACTGTCCCATTTTTGGGATAATTTAAGCAAAAGGGGCCTTGTACTAATTCTTCTGTCATTTCACTCCTAAGCCATATATTTGAAAAAAATAGAAATAGGGATTGTTGCAATTAGCATATGCAAAGACTAATTGCAGTTTTGTCAAAATCAAAAGAAAAAAATGTCTTATATAGGGTCAACTCCACTCCGGAATTACTTCCGGGTGGTTGTACCCTAAAGTAGTCCATTAAGAAAATTTGATCTCCTCCTTTTGTCATGCTGTTTTAACGTTTAATCAACAGCAAGTTGCTTGATGTTAGGTTCTGCAGAGTGAGAGATCACTGCTGCATGTCATGCATGTGATTCAAAGCTTTAATCAGGGAACTATTTCCTTGTAGAAACTGACATTTGAAGGTGGTATCCTACAAGACTTTCACTTCCGAGCCTAAACAATTTCATGGGTTGATGTGCAGAATGAAGATTTGCGAAAAACTTTATCCCTAATGATACCATTTTCCTGGCCTGTAATTCAAGATCAAAGACTGCTCTTTAAGACGAACTAAGATTTAAGGCCCAACGAAACTTTTGGGAGGAGCTACAGATTGTGAAAGTGGGCCCTTTTTGCTCTTTATTTAATGAGGCAAAAACGGACAGGAGTGTAACCATAAGTTGTGAAGATCGGCACGTTACGCAAGCCTGAATACTGTAGCGTATTTGACGTAGATTTAAGACATTTGTACCACCTGGTGTAAACATAGAAAATTGAAAATTTTCAGAAATCTGTTATCATTAATCCATATTTTGGTTTTGAAACTGCGTCCCCGGGGACGCATGTCTACCAATTTTGTGAGTCCTGCTATCATGATTCTGCGTACGAGACGCAGGTTTTCTGCGTCCGTTAAAACCCTGAATTTTACATAAATCACAGACTGTGAAGAGAAGGTTTAAATTTGAAACTATGTTAACACAGAACCATTTGTTCTAGTGTTTTGGATTTAAAGGTCATTGAATGGATTAATTACCAAAATAAGACAAGTGAAGTTTAATTTCTGGATAAATTCCTAACAATGTTACTTATGAAAAGATTGTAGAAGCCGTAGATTGTTTGTCTTAGTTTTTCTATATTTAGTAAATCAAAGTATATAATTAAAGTCGAAGGATTTCATTGAAAAATTATATTTTTATTTAGTTTTACGAACAAATCAGTTTTTATCACCAAGATTTTATTCCTTTTATCAATGAATTTTAAAATACGGCAAATGACATGACGCTCGTAATTAAATCCACCATTATTCTCGCTGCTGGAAAGTACGAAACAAATCTTGTATATTGGTGAATTAAACATAATGTGCCACTAAAGTAATTGAATTTTCAGAAGGGAAATGGTTTGATATCAAAAGGTTCCTAAATTCCGGTAGTTCATAGGGGCTTGCAACCATTGAATCAGCCGAGGTGCAAATAAAACGAGCATGTCGTCTATCGATACACGCTTGATTTACCATCAAAGGGCTTCCAATCAGCAGTTGTATAATTGATTTACTGTCCCCTGATTTAATAGCCTCTAGGCAAAATGTGATGATCGCCTTTCATAACGAGGCGACTTCCCGTATTTTCCAGGCGACTTCGACTTTGCTTTGATCAGCAACTTGGCGAAGTTTTATGAAACCAGGCGACTTCTTCGCCCTGAGTTACTGATAAGCCAGCAAAACCGCTCTCAGGACTTTCAGTCCTTTGATTTAAACCTATTTTCCTTGAGGGCGTATGTTGGTAATGGATTAAACTATAAACTTTAAAGCCATAAACATTCATTTTTATTGTACAGTATTACTGGATAGTTTTTTACCAAGCCCAAAATCTTATATTTGTTTTGTTTATTTGGCCCAAGCTGTTTTGTTTTTTTTTTACAAAAAAGTACTGTAATTTGCAGAGACCTAAGGTGAGCGATTTAGGACCATCATGGTCCTCTTGGATATTACTTATACATTAATATCTTATTCACATGAAATAGATAAAGATGACCCCTATGACCAGATCTGAATTTTGTTGGCACACTTGTAAGAATGACTAATAGATTTTTGTAATTGTATAAGGGCTCTTGCACACAGAAGCTTAAGTCATTTTCATGAACAGAGAGAATCCAATTATATTTCAAAGCAATATCTTAAACACATCACTCAAAACTTGCCTTTGAGCAGTATTTTTAGACTTGAATTTATCTCTACACCATATCGAAACTATAGCACATGCAGTGAGTTGACTAAAATTCTTACTCTTATCTAACCAGTCACAAATCTCAAAATAGGGCCCATGCTCGTCAGAATCTTGCCTGGGAGATTCATCTATTTAATCAAAATGTTAGTTTTTCATTGCAACTGAATTAATTTTGTCATCAGAATGTCACACCTGACTATGGTTACATGATCATAAAGGGTATGAGATTAGTTACAATCTTTTACTTTAACAATGAAACACTATGGGAAAGTTTATACAAAAGGACACAGTGAAGTGTGTGACAATCTTCTTAAAGTTATAAAAAAGTATACTTCATGAATGTCTAGTAATTCACAAGCATTTTTTGATATTTCAGAGTGCACCGATGATTGTTATTCACTCCTTAAAGTGTAACTGAGCATATATATATGCTGTGTAAGACAGAGCTAACAAGTACTGTAACATTGATTCTCAATGGAAAGAGTTGTGGAAAACCCTAACTACAAAATAAACATCTTTTATCCAAGTAGCACTTATAATCATTCTCCTACTGGCATGTGCCAAATAATTGACCATGTTTGTTTCCAAGAAAAATGTAACACCAAAAATGTTGATGTATTGAATATCAATCACTAAACTTAGAATTGGAATATGGATTTATTTAAACAGTCTGCTTTAAATTCAACAAGGGTAATGACCTGTGATGATTGCTGGGAATTGGGTAGAAAACAAATGCATATACATGCGTACAGTTTTGACAGAGCATATATAATTTATTTTTGAGTATAAAATGCTGTGTTCTGAAACATGCATTTAATTGAAAGGATAAATAATAAAAATGCTGCAAAAAACGAAACAGTTATAGTATCAGGGGGAGGGGGGTCGAGTCCGTTGTTTGCTTTAGATCTGGCCAAAAACTTAGATCCACTCAACCATATATCTACTGACTATTTAGGTTAATATACAAATATTACATCTATCTTTAGAATGTACAAATGTATTTCTCTGGGTATGAAGGAGATTATGGTACTCTTAAAAGTGTTTTTCCTGAAAAGCAGATTTATTTATTGATAATTTATTCATTGCATAAGAGTCAAGTGATGTCAACAATGTCAAGTGATACTTTTGAAAATTATATAAATTATTCTTAATTTTGTATCTTTATAAGAGATTTTCAGATCAGAATCAAAATAGAACTGTTGTTATGATTTTAAACTATTTCATTGCAGTTTCCCTCTATATTCACTTTTTGTAAATTTTCCAAATGCATGTGTATTATGTCAGTTTGCCCCCTTCTTCATACTATTCTCATCTACAGCTTGCGTCATTGCTGATTTTATGTTTAGTATTTAGCTATACTTTGGAGAATTTGTAGAAATACAACGGGATCCCCTTAAATGCACCCCTGATAATAGCAATTCATTGCTTAACCCTTTCCTGTTTTTCAAAAATTTAGACTTGTCCAAAATCAAAGAAAATGCAGATGAAAATGGAAAGTGGGTGCAATTTGAAAAGTAACCAACCTACTGGGTAGAAAATATTGTGGAAAAAGAAGAAATTGCTTTTTACAGACAATTTCTTCTTTTTCCACAATATTTTCTCAAGTATAAAAACTCAGGGACGAAAAATCCAGGGATTAACCAGGAAAGGGTTAATTGCAGTTTAACTGATGCATAAACATTAGATTTAGAGAACAAATAGCTCCTTTTAATAGCAACTCCTGGTTAATTGCAATCAAAGTGCTGACAGAGTGGTGTTGCCATTAACAGGATTCCACTGTATTATCACACAACAAAATTACAGACTCGGCTGTTGAAAATGAAAGTTGACAATCTAAACTTGATGAAATTTTGAAAATCTTTGTCTTTCTCCTTGTTATAAGTAACTTCTACATTTTCCACAATTATTCCCCTAGCCTTTTTCTTCGAGGAAGGAGTTAATTTTATGAATTCAGAGAGAGTAAAGCCTATCTTAACCCATTACCGAACAGCAAAAATTTAGACTGTCAAAATTAACAAAGCTTGTGCAAATGTGAAAGTGAATGCTAGATAGTGTAGAAAACATTGAGAGAAAAGAAGAAATTGCTTATTACAAGCAACTTTTCCTTTTCTCACAATGTTTTGAAGTGATAATTTCCTGTAATTTGTAAAAATGTGGGAATGAGTGGGAACAGGTTGAATTGTTATTTCTCAACAAAACCCTTTAATGTGAGTACTCATTCAGATGGTCTCAAAGTGACAATTTCAATGAGTCCCCACTGTAAAGGGTTTAGTGTCTTGTTTAACCCATTACCAGAAGACATCAATTAAGACAAGTCGAAATACAAAGATGTTGCAGACGACACAAAAAGCACCATTGTGTGGGAATGAATTAACTCATTGAATTTCCAAACAGTTCAATTCTTTCATGAAAAGTATTTGAGAAAACAATGTTGAAAAAAAAAGAAAACTTGTTACAAGCAAGTTCTTAACTTTTTGCATCTTTTTCTATACAGAAAGAGAACTATATTCAAAATTGTTTATAATTGTGCAAAAATATCTGTCTATTAGGGTTGAAGCACAAGCAATTCTCCTTTACTCTCAGTGTTTTCCAAAGCTTTAACTCTTTCCTGTTTTCAAAATTTTTGTCTAGTCAAAATTGAAAGAGGTTATAGAAGACAATGAAAACTGGATGCAATTAGAAATGAAACCATCTTATGTGCTAGAAAATATTGTGGAAAATGAGAAATTGCTTGTTACAAGCAAATGAACCAATTTCTTCTTTTTCCACAATGTTTTCTATAGTTCAAAATCACAGTGATGTAAAATCCCAGGTTTGTACAGGAAAGGGTTGATTCTTCAGGGCGTAAAAATACAGGATTAAGTGGTAATGAATTAAAATTCAAAATAAACACCTCTCTCTGTAGTTGGGATGGTCGTAAGTTTCCAGATAGAGTGAAAAAAATCAATTAGTCTGTGTAATTCTAAAACCTCATAACTACAGCTTTAATCAAGACGACAAGTTATTTTGCTATTTGTTTATTTCCAGCAATCTGCAACTATGTAGGAAAAGATGTAGGTACTCTGCCACTGAATGTTGGTGAAACAGTTCATATTCTAGAGGTGTATGGCTCTGGAAAGACAGGTAAATGTTACCCTACTTCTCCCTGAATCTTACAGATAACATCTTGCCGGGTAGGATAGGCAAAGATCAATCTGCTCATAATTATGTGCAGTCTGACCTTGGTCTATTGAGATTGTTTTTACACTCCCCAAATGGGACTCTGCTCTACAAAGCAATGACCTATAGCTGCAATCCTAAAGTCTTTCACCAAGCCAGTACTCAGAGGTGTGTATATTTCAGCTGCTTTGTGTATCAGATTAACTCCTTACCAGATAGCAAAATTCTAGACTGGTTCAAAATTGAAAGAAGTTGCAGACAACATTTGAAAGTGTGCTTTAATTGGAAAATAATTTCAATAATAATTAGGGTAGAAAACATTAAAAGTAAAAGGAAATAGCCTTCTTCAAGTAATTTTTTTGTCATATCTTTTTCGGCAACCATCAGTCATATCAACCCTTACAGTTTTTTTTTAAATTTCAGACTGGCCCAATTTGAACGAGGTTGTAGAGGACAATGAAAATTGAATGCAATTTGAAATGAAACCATCCTACGTGGTAGAATTATTGTGGGAAAAGGTGGAAAAGGATAAATTGATTATTTCAAGCAATTTCTTCAGTTATCCATAGTGTTTTCTACCCAAAATGACAAAGATTTTAAAATTTCAATAAGTAAAAATTTGTGCAACTTATTTGAATTTGGACCATTCGAATAATTGGTTGTCTAGTAATGGGTCAATTTGAAGCTGGTATGATACAACAGTATAGGGTCCCTGACATTGTTTATGGAATTAAGGTCTTCATGGTATTTACTTTCGTACATATTAGTGAAAAGAGACTTTTTTTTCAGCAACTAGTAATCGACTATGGGTCCTACATGTCACTTATTGAATTTAGATCTGTACAATATCTACTTCCTGCTTTACAATTTAAATGTAGTTTTTTCTTCACACATGAAAGGGATAAGTGCAAATTTTTAATGCAACTAAATTAAAAGTCTTTAAACTTGGTATGGTGACAATCGAGGGGTCCTACACTTCAATTATCGAATACTGATCAGCATGATATCTACTTCCTGTTTATTGCTTTAGTTTGATTATGTGTATTTTGATAAAAGCAATTTTTGTCTGCTCTGCAATTATGAATCATATAGATTGAAACTCTGTAAGATGCATCGGCTGTGGGTCCTTTATGTGACATATTGAATTAACCCTTGTCATGCTGTATAAATCACCTTATTGAATAGCTGTTAAATCAAAGGGCTGAAAGCACTGATAGAACTTGTTGTTCAAAATCAATTTTTGTTTTAGAAATCAATTTCATAAACAACTCTGACAGGAAAATTACAAGCAGGAGGTGTAGACCAAGATCAGACTGCACTTATGTTCAGGCTGATCTTGGTCTACTTCTCCTGCCAAAACCGGAATATTCCGGGTTCAGCATGACACGGGTTAAGATCTACACAATTTCAATTCCTTTTTTAGGTCACCTGACCGAATGGTCATGGTGACCTATTGCAATCATCGTTTGTCCGTCGTCGTGCGTCGTCCGTCGTCCGTCGTCCGTTAACTTTTATACATTTTCATCTTCTTCTCAAGAACTAGTGGGCGGATTTCAACCAAACTTGGTAGAAAGCATCATTGGGGGATACCAATTCAAGTTTGTGAAAATAGGGGTTCTGGGGGTCATAGGGGCCCAAATAGGGGCCAAAAAGGGGTAATTTTTGGTACTTCTTTAAAAATCTTCTTCTAATAAACCGTTAATGCCAGAGCTTAAATATTTTGTGTGCATGACAACTAAGACAGGTATATTATAAATTGTGAAATTCATGCCCCTGGGGTCATGTATGGGGCCACACCCAGAGGTCAAAGTTCATCATGTTAAAAAATTCACATTTTCATCTTCTTCTGATGAAGTACAAAGCCAATTTCAAACAAACTTGTTGAAAAGCATCATTTGGTAATGGTTATTTGGATTTGTGAAAATAAAAAGGCTGGGGGGTCAGGGGGCCCTAAAATGGGGACCAAAAGGGGGTAATTTTTGGTAACTTTTAAACATTTTCATCTTCTTCTCAAGAACTACTGGGCGGATTTCAACCAAACTTGCTAGAAAGCATTATTGGGGGATGCCAATTCAAGTTTGTGAAAATAGGGGTTCAGGGGGTCAAAGGGGCCAAAATAGGGGCCAAAAAGGGGTAATTTTTGGTACTTCTTTAAAAATCTTCATCTAATAAATCGTTAATGCCAGAGCTTAAATATTTTGTGTGCATGACAACTAGGACAGGTATATTATAAATTGTGAAATTCATGCCCCTGGGGTCATGTATGGGGCCACACCCAGAGGTCAAAGTTCATCATGTTAAAAAAATCACATTTTCATCTTCTTCTGATGAAGTACAAAGCCAATTTCAAACAAACTTGTTGAAAAGCATCATTTGGTAATGGTTATTCAGATTTGTGAAAATAAAGAGGCTAGGGGGTCAGGGGGCCCTAAAATGGGGACCAAAAGGGGGTAATTTTTGGTAACTTTTAAATATTTCATCTTCTTCTCAAGAACTATTGGGCGGATTTCAACCAAACTTGGTAGAAAGCATCATTGGGGGATGCCAATTCAAGTTTGTGAAAATAGGGGTTCAGGGGGTCAAAGGGGCCCAAATAAGGGCCAAAAAGGGGTAATTTTTGGTACTTCTTTAAAAATCTTCATCTAATAAACCGTTAATGCCAGAGCTTAAATATTTTGTGTGCATGACAACTAGGACAGGTATATTATAAATTGTGAAATTCATGCCCCTGGGGTCATGTATGGGGCCACACCCAGAGGTCAAAGTTCATCATGTTAAAAAATTCACATTTTCACCTTCTTCTGATGAAGTACTAAGCCAATTTCAAACTAACTTGGTGAAAAGCATCATTGGGTACCAGGGCTCCGGAAATCCGAAAAATTGCCGGTCTGGACCGAATTTTGAATTGCCAGACCGATTGGAATCCCAAAAATTACACTTAAATCGGTCCGAAATTTTCATCAAATTTAACGTTCAAATATTGATAAACTCGCCCACCATCTATCAAAATCCACTTGAAATCGAAATAATTCAAGGGTTTCACACGTTACCTGCAGATTAAGAGATAAACACAAGTGCCAAAAATCGATAATTAGTTTACCCGCCGGCCAGTCCAATGCCCATCCGCACGTGGACCTAATTTGCAGTTTCACGCTTGACCGAACTTCGGGTATCGAGTTTTGTAAACTATTTGCAATAGAGAATCGGTCCGACTTACACACGTTCGAAGAAATGGACATCTAATACTGCGTCGTTACTCGTGAGACTAATTTCTTTTACTATAACATGGGATGCATATATATAAATCGAGACATGAACAGGTTTCAGTTGCCGTGCGGACAAAGTCGGAATAGCTCAGCACACCGCTTCAATTATGATATTAATTTATCACAAGTAAGCACGTGAGACCGGGTTTGAAAATTATTTAAAAAAGTCACGTCGTTGATGTATATGTTTTATATTTTTTCATTCACTGTAAAAACATAACCGATAGAATTCAAACAATTATTGGAAATCCGCAGAATACAGATAATTTAAATATAACCGAAAACGACAGCTTAATAATATCTCAAGTTCCGTCAATGTAATTAAATCTTACTTCAGGGGTGGAAAACGTTGAAATCGAAAATCAACTACAATAAATAAATGACCGAGATTTGTGAACAAATTCAACTCTAGGAAAATAGTGCAACACGTGGGCGACCCACTCGAGTTTGTCTCGTCGGTCTTTTTGATGTACGTCACAACTCTGTGATCCCATGGGGTGGAATGGACTGACCCGAAATTTTTGTGACGTCAGCTGTGTTTTTCCATCAACAGACGCTCGTGTTGAGAGAAAATCGACATGACTGTGTTAAAATAACAGAACTTTGGATAACTAGCTTATGAAAAAGTATATCTTTACTATAATTAAATCGGCTGTACTCTGAAAAATCCGTAAATTTTTATAGTATAATTTATTTGTCTATCTAATTTTACAACATATTGGAATTTCGTGGACTGCCGTACATTGCCGGAATTGCAATTTATACTCAGCCGAATTTTCCAAAACAAAGTGAAAGTAGGATCTGTCAGTTGTTTTCATTAATCTTCCACTCGTTGAAGATTATAATCATCTTCGGAACATTTGAAAAAGAAGGCAACTACTGAATGAATGATGAACCCTTTTACGTACGGGAAAGGTGAAAAAGGCGGGGGTATTCGCTTTTTGTCGGCGAGAGGGGGGGGGGTTTAGGGGCAATGTCCCGGACCGATTTAGATTTCCAAATTTCCGGAGCCCTGTTGGGTACTGATTATACAGATTTGTGAAAATTAAAAGGCTGGAGGTCAGGGGTGCCTAAAATGGGGACCAAAAGGGGGTAATTTTTGGTAACTTTTAAACATTTTCATCTTCTTCTCAAGAACTACTGAGGGGATTTCAACCAAACCTTTTTCTAATTCTTTCAAACAAAATCACTTGTCTTGGTGCTCTTTTACTCAGGTGACCGTTAAGGCCCACTGGGCCTCTTGTTTCAACTCAATTTCATTATGTGCATATCTCATGTCAACATTTCTCTAAATTACATCTCCTCCTAAACCACTGGGCTTATTTCAACACAGTTGGCTGGAATATTCCCTAGGTAGCCCCCTTAAAGATTGATAAAAGGATTGAAATTATTTTAAAACTCTGATTGCCATTGCAACAAAGTGAAATTGTTAAAAATAAAAATCCTAAAAATGATTTCCTTCTGACCCAGAAGACATAGAGCCTGGATATTTTGCATGAAGCATCAGTAAATTGACTTTATTCAGAAATGCTAAAATCAGTTCCCTTGGATCCAGAGGAGCAGAGGGTAGTGGCCTATATAGTGATTAAGAAGGATTTCTAAAATAACAACTTCTCCCAACCTACAGGACCAATTTCAACTTAATAAAGCCTAAATATTCTTTAGGTGTCCTCCTTTATAAAATGAAAAGCCACCATCATAGCAAAGTCGGTAGCGCGTCAGACACCTAATCTTCAATCATAGCGTGTCATGGATTCAATCCCCAAATGTCGGCACATATTCTTTCTGACATTTGTTTCTCACCAATGGATGAATAATCTTGAACCTAAGTGGGACAGCAGCTGGAAGCTAGGAAAGGATGTAGTGGTAGTACTGGTGTGAGAAATACCAGGAATCCATTGTTAGGTACTCCAGCCATTATGATATGACTGAAATACTGCTAAAAGTGGTGTTAAACCCCATTCAATCAATTGAAAATTGAAATCTCATGAAAGTCTGATTGCCATGGCAACAAGCGAAAAAAAATCTTCTCCTCCTGACCAAGAAAGCCTACACTCTTTATATTCTTCCTGAAGCATCAGTACATTAAACTCTTTCAGAAATCATTATAGAAATAACAGAATTTTAGAATGACAACTCTTCTCAAACTGCTGGGCCAATTCCAACAAATGTTCCTTGAGCAACTGCTTTTGAAAATTTCCAAAGGAATTGAAATCTGTTGAAAACTCTATTTGCCTTGACAATAGAAATTTTAAAAAACAACCTAATCATTCTTCTTCTGACCTAGAGAGCCAAGAGCCTTGATATTTTGCATGGAGCAACAGTATCTTGACCTTTTTCAAAACTATTCAAATCACTACTCTTTGGTCCCCAGGAGCTAAACCCTTTGGAGGGGTTGGGGCCTTTGCAGAACAAAAGAACCAATCTCAACCAAATTTCATACTAAAGTAAGTTGTTTGGCATTCAATTGTTGATACATGTATTCCAGCTTTTACTACTTTTACCCATTTCCACACAATAACACTTTTTGATGCTCCTGGAGAAAAACAATTTGGAAAGCATTGTGTAAAAATGAGAAATTGCTTGCAAGAAGCAGTTTCTTCATTTCCAAAATGTTTTCTACCAAGAAAGCTAAAAAAGTTCATAAACTTTAAATTGTTGTCTGCAATCCCTATCGAATTGGACAAGTTTGAAACCTTTTTGGAAATGGGTTAATTAATCTTATATTTTGACGAAAATAGTTTGATAAAACTTGTTCACAAAACCGAAATTGCTTGTCACAAGCAACTCTTCCTTCCCTCAGAATTTGTGTCAATTTACATGTACTCTTTGACTATAGCTGAAAAATAATGTTGTTTTCTCTTGAAATTTTTCAGCATGGTATCGAGGAACGTCTTTCAAGAACAAAGAAAAGATGGTAAGCTATTTTCATTTACCAAATCAAGATCGAACTTCCTTTTATTATAATTGATTGAGTGATGAACAAAGGACGAGATAAATATTTGCTTGATTCAAAATGTCATAATATAAAAAAAAAAAGAGAAGAATGCTTACTCATGCCTTGTCAGTTTGTTATGTCCAGTCTCAAAGTTTTATTTAAACTCTTCAACCTGTATTCTGATAACCTGCCCCCCCCCACACACACACATCTGGAGTATACCATTTCTGTCTGTCTTATACAGTATCTATAAATCTTCTTTTCATTTCTATGCTCAAGAACCCTGAAACTTCATACAGTTGTTGCTAATGATCAACGAAAGTGCTCTGTTGTCTTTTGGGTCACATTGGTCAAGGTCAAATGTACAATTGAACTTTGATTTAACCCATTCCAACTCAATCCCTCCTTTTTACGCCCCTCAAGAAAAAAGCTTTGGAAAACATTGTTGAAAATGAAGAAATTGCTTGTATCAAGCAATTTCTTCATTATCTACAATGTTTTCTATCCAAAAAGACGAAAAAATTCAAAATTCCATCAACTTGAAATTGTCGTCTGCAGCTTCTTTCAATTTGGACCAGTCTAAAATTTTGCTGTGTTGGAATGGGTTAAAACAATTTTCCTGAAAACCATTTCCATGCTCTAGCTCATAAGCCATTTGACCTGGACTTTGAAACTTTGTACAAATCTTTGAAAATTTTGTTCTGATTCATTTCAACACAGTATCACAGTAATGTTCCTCTATCAGATTTCTTTAACCCATTTCGACACAATGATGCTTTTGGACGCCCCTGGAGAAAAACAATTGGGAAAACATCATGTAAAATGAAGAAACTGTATGTTGCAAGCAATGTCTCCATTTTATACAATCTTTTGCACCCAATTAGTTGAAAAAACTCAAATGTCATAAACTTTAAATGCCGTCTGCCATTCCTTTCAATTTGGACCAATCTAAATTTTGTTGTCTGGTAATTGAATAAGAAAACTTTGGTTAAATGAAATACATTGCTTTATTTCCATATATGACAATATAGTCAAAACTTTTTCTATGTAATCATCAAGGAGATTTCAACTAAATGTTTCTCAGAATGATCCTTTGGTGATCCTTTATCTGATTCTTTAACTGTTGAAAGACTTTTGAGGGCAGGGCTCTGGAAATTTGGAAATTAAAATCAGTCCGGGACAATGCCCCCCACACCCCCCGCAGGCAAAAACATATACCCCCCCCTCAAGCAAAAACGAATCCCCCCCGGTTGGCAAAAACGATTGTCCCCCCCCCCCCCCGGTTGGCAAAAACAAATACCCCGCCTTTTTTCACCTTTCCCGTATGTAAAAGGGTTCATCATTCATTCAGTAGTTGCATTCTTTTTCTAATTTTCCGAAGATGATTATAATCTTCAACGAGTGGAAGATAGATGAAAACAACTGACAGTTCCTACTTTCATTTTGTTTTTTGAAAATTCGGCTGTATTTAAATTGCAATTCCGGCAATGTACGGCAGTCCAGGAAATTCCAATATATTGTAAAATTAGATAGACAAATAAATTACATTATCAGAATTTATTTCCTTGACGTACGCATCCCCCCGAGTACCGAAAATTTAATTATAGTAATGATGTACCTTATGATGGAAAAACACAGCTGACGTCACATAAATGTCAGATTAGTCCATTCTACCCCATGGGATCGCAGAGTCTTGACGTACATCAAAAAGGCAGCCAAGACAAACTCGAGTGGGTCGCCCACATGTTGCACTATTTTATCAGAGTAGAATTTGTGCACAAATCTCGGTCATTTATTAATTGTAGTTAATTTTCAATTTATGATTCGGACGTTTTCCACCCCTGAAGTAAGATTCGTTGTTTCTTTAATTTTATTGATGGAACTAGCAATATTATTAAGGGACATTTTCGTTTATATTCAAATTATCGGCATTTGCGGGTACCACCCGTTGTTTGAATTCTAAAGGCTACGTTTCTTACTGTGAAAACAAATATTAACGACATGACTTTTTTATACAAACTTCAAACTCGGTTTCATGGGCTTACTTGTGATAAATTAATTTCACAAAAGCGTTGTGCTGAATATTTCCAAATTCATATGAACAGCAACTGAAGACTATCCATGTCTTGATTTATATAAGTCTCCCGTATTATAGTAAAAGAAATTTGTTTCATCAGTAACGGCAATTTAAATTGACGCAGTTTTAGATATCCATTTTGATTAGACCTCGAACGTGTGTAAGTCAAACCGATTTTCTATTGCAAATATTCGATACCCGAAGTTCGGTCAAGCACGAAACTGTCTACCTGCTAATTAGGTCCACGTGCGGATGGGCACTTGACTGGCTGGCGGGTAAACTAATTATCGATTTTTGGCACTTTTGTTATTCCCTTAATCTGCAGATAAGGTGTGAAACCCTTGAATTATTTCGGTTTTTAAGTTGATTGTGATAGATAATGAGCGAGTTTACCAATATTTCAATGAAAATTTTGGACTGATTTTGGTGTTATTTTTGGGAATTCCAATTGGTCTGGCAATTCAAAATTTGGTCCAGGCCGGCAATTTATCGGATTTCCCGAGCCCTGTTTGAGGGTAAATGGTAAATTTCCATATTCTTTGTTTCTGCCTGATTAGATATATCTGTCTGTTTTCAGTTTAACCCATTCCCACACAATCTTGTTTTTTTTACAACCCTGAGGATGTGTTTTTGGAAAAATAGAGATATGTCTTAATGACTGAATGGCTATTATATTCAGTGATGTTTTTATACCATTGTCCCCCAAAAGTCATAGCACCACTGTCCCCAAAAAATCATAGCAAAATCGTGCCCCAAAAGTCACAGCACCATTTCAGCCAAAAGCCATTGTACAATTGTGCCCCAAAAGTCACAGCACCATTTCCCCCAAAAGTCATATCACCATTTCCCCCCAAAAGTCATATCACCATTTCCCCAAAAACCATATCACTATTGTGCCCCAAAAGTCACAGCACCATTTCCCCCTATAGAGTAATAGCACCATTGTCCCTAAAAATCATAGAAACAATTCCCCAAAAAGTCATAGCCATATTTCCCCCGAAAGACATAGCTCCATTGTCCCAAAAAAATCATAGCACTATTATTCCAAAAAGTCATAGCGACATTTTCCCTAAATTTCTAGGTGTTATTGTCTAATAAAGTCTTGGCACTGTTGATCACAAAAGTCTTAGCACCATTGTCCCCAAAAAGTCTTAGCACCATTGTCCGCAAAAAGTCACAGCACCATTGTCATCTAAAAGTCACAGCACCATTGTCCCCTAAAGTCTTGGCACCTTTGTTCCCTAAAGTCTTGGCACTGTTGTCCACAAAAGTCATAGCACCTTTGTCCCCAAAAAGTCACAGCACCATTGTCCTTAAAGAGTGATAGCACCATTGTCAGCAAAAAGTCACAGTACCATTGTCCCCCAAAGTCATAGCACCATTGTCCCCAAAAATTCACAGCACCATTGTCCCCCAAAGTCATAGCACCTTTGTCCCCTAAAGTCTAGGCGCTTTTGTCCCCTTAAGTCTTGGCACTCTAGTCCACAAAAGTCATAGCACCATTGTCCACAAAAAGTCACATCATCATTGTCCCCAAAAGTCTTGGCACATTTGTCTGCAAAAAGTCACAGCACAATTGTCCCCCAAAAGTCATAGCACCATTGTCCCCGAAAGTCATAGCACCATTGTCCCCCAAAAAAACTAGCACCATTGTCCTCCAAAGTCATAGCACCATTGTCCCCTTAAGTCATAGCACCATTGTCCCCTTAAGTCATAGCACCATTGTCCCCCAAAGTCATAGCACCATTGTCCCCCAAAAGTCACAGCACCATTGTCCTCCAAAGTCATAGCACCATTGTCCCCTTAAGTCATAGCACCATTGTCCCCCAAAAGTCACAGCACCATTGTCTGCAAAAAGTCACAGCACCATTGTCAGCAAAAAGTCACAGCACCATTGTCCTACAAAGTCAAAGCACCATTGTCCCCTAAAGTTTTGGCACTTTTGTCCTAAAAAGTCACACCACCATTGTCCGCAAAAAGTCACTGCACCATTGTCCTCCAAAAGTCATTGCACTATTGTCCGCAAAAAGTCACAGCACCCTTGTCCCCATAAAGTCACAGCACCATTGTCCCCTTAAGTCTTGACACTTTTGTCCGAAAAAAGTCACAGCACCATTGTCCACAAAAAGTCACAGCACCATTGTCCCCTCAAGTCTTTGCACTTTTTACCCCTAATTCTTGGCACTGTTGTCCACAACAGTCATAGCACCATTGTCCCTAAAAAGAGCACCATTGTCTCCAAAAAGTCACAGCACCATTGTCCCCTAAAGTCTTGGCAGATTTGTCCCCTAAAGTCTTGGCACTTTTGTCCCCAAAAAGTCACAGCACCATTGTCCCCCTAAGTCATAGCACCATTGTCCCCCAAAAGTCATAGCACCATTGTCCCCCAAAAGTCATAGCACCATTGTCCCCCAAAAGTCATATCACCATTGTCCCCAAAAGTCAAAGCACCATTGTGTAAATATTTATTTCTGACCTTTGAAAAGTCAAGATAGTTTGACAAAGGTTTGAATCAGAAAGGAAAACAGATTGAGGGGGGATCGGTTGGGGGGGGATTGGGTTACTTGGATTTTAGTTTTAGGATCTTTAACCATGAATACCCAAAATATAGAATTACTTGTGGAAAAAACAAGTCCCTCTCAAAATCTCTGTGAAGACACATTGTAACAGATAAGTGCAGATAGGGTATTTAAAAGGACTTCATGCAGTGATAACAATGCTTCAAAGAGCATGTCCTCTAATAGATAAAGACATTATTTTGGGATTGAAAATGACCTGAATAATTATATATTTTTCCTGCTTCCTTGTACAAGAAAACACAATTTTAGACTCATCAAAATTCAAAAGGGTTGTATTTTTACAATAAAAAAGGGGGGGGGGGAAACTCATTAGGGTAAAAGGAGAATTAAAATTTCAGGCTGGTCCAAATTGAAAAGAATGTGCAGACGGTATTTCAAACTGCACTATACTTTGAAAGTAAGTGCCAAATACAACAGAAACATTGTGGGAAAAGGATTAATTAATTGTTACATGCAATTCCACCTCTTCCAACAAAGTTTTTCATAGCTATTTGTCTTCAGGATGTAAAAATGGGGATTTTATGGTAATGCTCTCATTCTGCCTAAGCCTGCAGAGTGCTGATTTACCTATTTTAAGAAAAGGTGATTTTATTTCGGTTTTATGTGATGAATTCTTAGTTGAAAAAGAACAACAATTTGTTTCAAAAAAACACATTACAATCAAAAGACTGAAAGAAGTCAAACGCCTGGTTGTTTATGAAAATCGATCATATAAACAACTCTTATTGGAAAGCAACAAGCAGGTGGTGTATAATAAGATCAGACTGCACATATGTTAAGGCTGATTTGAGTTTTAACCTCCTGCAAAAAACTGGCAAATTCTAGGTCCAGCCACTTTCCTTGTTGTATAGTTTTTCAAACACAGATTTCAATAGGGGATAGAACTAGTATTTAAAAACAGAGCTTTTGATGACAATTAAATCTGTTCTTTATCTTCAAATGTTGTGTGTACTCTTCAAAATCTTTGACAAGATTATTCCAGTTAGCACCCTAAATGAAGGATTTGTTGTCAAATTAAATCACAAAAATTATGCCCATGAACATTCGATATCAGAATTACCGCCTCTGTCTGGAGCCCTGAAGTGAAAGCTGAAACTTAAAGCTGACATTAGGATTACATTAGAAAATAAAGATAATGTCACACCTGCCATGTACAGTCACAGTTTATAGCTTTTACCACACCAGTTCAGTGGTTTTAGAATGAGAAAATGTTGTAAGAAAATTAGGGTGAAAAAAATTTTTTATTCATAAGCTCATTACCTGACAATTTTTCAGACTGATCTAAATTAGAAACAGTTGCAGGTGACATTTTCAAATCATGCTAAATTGGGATATTAATGTCAAAAAGAGTATAAAACATTGAGAGAAAAGGAGAAATTGTCACAAGCATAAGGATCATATTCTTTTAGGCCATCAAAAAGTGACATTGTGTAGTTATGATTAATTCAAATGCCATGGCTTTGAGTCAAAAGCTCTTTAAAAAAATCTTTAAAAAATATTCTTGAAATAATAAGGTGTAGGGCTTTGATATTTTGAACCTTGAGCCATCATACTCAGAGGAGCAATATAGGACCATCATGGTCCTCTTGTTAAAATATTAGCTGCCATAGCGCAGTCATTAGCACATTAGGCTCCAAATCTTCAATCATGGGATGTCATGGGTTCGATCCCCAGTGGCTGCTCATATCCTTTCAGACATTTGGACACCAAAGGGTGGATAATCGTAAGCCTAAGTGGGATAGCAGCTGGAGGCTAGGAAAGGATGTAGTGGTAGTACTGGAATACCAGGAATCCATTATTAGGTGCTCCAGCTGCCACGATATGACTGAAATACTGTTAAGAAGTGGCGTTAAACCCCATTCAATGAATTGACACTATTAAATTAATTTTAACTCAATTGGCTGAAAGCCAGGGAGCTCTTGTCATTGTGTGTACCTTAATTAGAATCCTTCAGAGAACTTAGATTTGTTTAACGGTTAAACCGTTTCCTGTTTTACAGAATTTTAGACCTGTCCAAATTCAAAGGTTTTGCAGACTAAAATTTAAAGTGGATTTTAGTTGAAAAATAATCATTCAGTAGGGTAGAAAATATTGTGGAAAAAGAAGAAATTGCTTTTTTTTCTACAATGCTTTTTCAATAAGATCACAGGGACATAAAAACCTGGGATTGAACAGGAAAAGGTTAAATGACTACTTTAGATACCCGGTATATAGTGAAAGCTTTGAAAGTCTTCTCAGAACACAGTAGATGGACTTCAATGAAATTTTTCTTAACTTAACTTTGGTGACTTTTTAGCTCACCTGAGCACAAAAGGCGAGGTGAGCTATTGTGATCCGTTGTTGTCTGTCGTCCGTCCGTCCATCTGTCCGTCTGTCCATCTGTCTGAGCATCCACAATTTCTTTAAAAATCTTCTCCTCCTAAACCAGTAGGCCAATCAAGCTGAAACTTTGCAGGGATGTTCCTTGGGTGAAGTTCTTCAAAAGTTGTTAAAAGAATTAAATTCCGTCTAAAACTCTGGTTGCCGCGGCATTTTAAAATGGGAATCTCTAGTAATTCTTTAAATACCTTTAAAAATCTTCTCCTCCTAAACCAGTAGGCCAATCAAGCTGAAACTTTGCAGGGATGTTCCTTGGGTGAAGCTCTTCAAAAGTTGTTAAAAGAATTTAATTCCGTCAAAAACTCTGGTTGCCGCGGCATTTGAAAATGGGAATGTTTAGTAATTCTTTAAATATCTTTAAAAATCTTCTCCTCCTAAACCAGTAAGCCAATCAAGCTGAAACTTTGCAGGGATGTTCATTGGGTGAGGCTCTTCAAACATTGTTAAAAGAATTTAATTCCATCAAAAACTCTTGTAACTGCGGCATATGAAAATTGGAAATTTTAGTAAATCTGTTGTTTTTTTCATAGACTAAAAGGCCAAAGGCCTTTATATTTTGTAAAGAGCTTAATCATATGGTTCTCTACCAAGTTTTAAAATATTTAACCTCTGGGTTCAAAAATGGCCCCGCCCCTGAGGTCTGAAGTTTGGAAAAATTCTTAATAAGAGCAATTTCAAAAGGCTTCTCCTCTTAAAATATAAGGTCTAAGATATTCATATTTGGTATGTAGCATAACTAGATGGTTTTATACTATATCACAAAAAGTTTTCATCCAAGGGTCAAAAACGGCCCTGACTTGGGGTCCAAAAATTTGGAAAAATGCAAAATTTGAGTATGTTGAAAAAAAAATTCTTCATTTTAAGGCAGAGGGCATTTACATTTTGAGTGTAGCATAGCCTGGCTGTTATCTATCAATTTTGATTAAATCATGCCTGTAGGTTAAAAAAAACCCTTCCCTGGGTGTCCAAAGTTCGTAAAAATGCTTAATTAGACCATGTTCAACAGTCTTCTCCTCCCAATCTACAAAGTCTAAGGCATTCATATTTGATTTATAGCATAACCAGATGGATCTCTACTATGTTAGCTAAAATCTTAGCCCTGGGATAAAACATGGCACTGCCCCAGAGGTTCAACCTCTGGGGCAGTGCCATGTTTTATCCCAGGGCTAGGAAAACACCCAATTAGAGCAAAAGTCTTCTCCTTCTGAAATATAAGATGAAGGGCATTCATATTTGGTATGTAGCATGACTATATAATTTTGTACTATGTTACAGGAAAATTTGCTCTTAGGATAAAAAATGTCTCTGCTCCTGGGATTGAAAATTGCATAAATTGCATTGAAAGGATTCTTCTTAAATAGAAATAGAGAAATTGCTTGCTTTACTTTTGCCCTGAGGGTGACAAATTCTGGGATAGTTTGGTAATCGATTAAACTATGAAGCCAAAGGCATTCATTTTCATTTTAAAGCATTACTGGATTGTTTTGTACAAAGCCCAAAATCTTATATTTGTTTTATTTATTTTGCTCAAGTTGTGTCTTTTTTATACAAAAAAGTACTGTAATTTGCAGATGCCTCAGGTGAGCGATTTAGGACCATCATGGTCCTCTTGTTATCATTTTCCTGTAAAAAGGATTGATCAGATTAAGTACATGGCATTTAAGGGTGGTACTGAATTCAAAATATAGTGTATAGTGACACCTTCAAAAATCTTAAAAATCAGCTGATCGATTTAAGCTAAATTTTATAGGAATGATCCTTTTCTGAACCTTTATTTGATTCCTTTAGAGACTTAGTATATTAAAATAACACTTCTTTAATGTTTGGGATTATTTTCCATAAAAGGGTATTAAAGAAAAATTTGAAAATCTTTTTCTCATAGGATGGATTTCAGCCGAATTTCAAAGAAATGATCTTTTGGTGACAATTCACAGGTTTCTTGAAAAAAAAGTTATCAGTTTAATAATATTACTTTGGAGTATTTGCCAAATTTCTGGTGGAGAGCACATTATGATGCAAGGGAAATAATTGCTCAATCAGAGAATATTTGTTGTATAAAAGAAAGTTGCCTCCCTTTAAGAAAATTAAATAACAGTAATTCTTTCTAATATGAGTATCATAATGAAATCAGACTGGTGGAGCAAATCAGGGGCTCAAGAAGGTTTTGCTTTTGGTACAGGTTTTGTGGTTGAATTCTGCATTATGCATTACCAGATGGCAACATTTTAGACTGATCCAAACTGAGAAGGGTTGCTGACGGATATATAAAGTTCATGAAGTTCTAAATTTTTCCAACTTCATGCATTGAAAACAGTGTGAAAAATGAAGAAATTGCTTGTTGCAAGCGATTTCTTTATTTCACACAATTTTTTCCCAATTGTTTTTCATGAGGGGCGTCAAAACACGTCATTGTGTGAGAATAGGTTAATGCCAAGGTTTTGGAATGCCTGTTGTTTTTTTTTGCAGGGTGTATTTCCAGCCTGTCTGATCCATATCAAGCCATGTGAGGTTAGCAATGAAGGGTAAGTAACAAGTTCAGAAAGATATTGGATATTAATCTACGTTTAAGGTATAATAAAATGAGGGAAAAGAAGAATTAGTTCTGCTTTGTGTTCAGTGAGGTAGAACAGGCAGCTTTGATTGTTGAAGCAGTATGTTGTAAGTGATCGACCATAACTGCGTAACTACAACTTGAATAAGCCTGATAGATATTTCAGTCATAAAGTGGAAGCTGGAGCACCTAACCACGTATTCCTGTTCTCACATTAGTAATACCACTACATCCTTTCTGGGCCTCCAGCTGCTTTTCGACTTAGGTTCATGATTATCCACCCATTTGGGGGAGACAAATATTGGAAAGGATATTTGCCATGACCTATATTTGTTATTTTGGTAATTGTATAGGTCTAAAAGGTGGATTTTATTTATCTTACAGAATACAAATTATTATTCCAGAGCTCAAAACTTGAATTTCTAAATAAAAATTTCCATTCATTTTGCAATTCAAAACTATTTTTGTATTCCTTGGACTTTTCTCAACAAGCAAATGCCTTATGGGTACGCCCAAAGTAGGCTTTATTAGAGAAATAACAGGTTTAAATTTCCATATTTCATGTATCTAGAACACTGACAGTCAGCTTTCTCAGCAATCATTCCACTACGCAAAATATTAACCCATTCGTAGACAATGACACTATTTAATGACCCTGAAGTAAAAAAGTTTGTGAAAACATCATGAAAAATGAAGAAATTGCTTGTAACAAGCAATTTCTTCATTGTCCACAATGTTTTCTACCCCAGGAGATAAAGAATTTTTAAATTCCATTAAATGAAAATTGTTGTCTGCAACTCTGTTCATTTTGACCAGTCTGAAATATTGTCATGTGGTATTGGGTTCAAAATGTCAAAATATAGTATATACAGGATACTCAGCATTAATAGAATGAAAATCACAAAGACTCTGTAGAACTTAAAAAATGCGTACAGAAAAAGATATAGAGTAAGATGATAAGAATTAACCCATTCCCACATAACAAAATTTTAGACTGGTCCAAATTGAAAGGAGTTGCAAATGAAAATGTAAAGTTTATGAAATTTTAAAAATCTTTATATTTTAGGGTAGAAAACATTGTGGATAATGAAGAAATTGCTTGTAACAAGCAATTTCTTCATTATCCACTATGTTTTCAATAGCTTTTTTACATAGGGGCGTTAAGTAATAAAAGCTGTATCTTGACACAAACCACTGGCATCAACAAACTGAAGGTATGTAGGAATTAACCCTTTCCTGGTTAATCCCTGGTTTTTACGTCCCTGTGATTTTATAATTGAAAAAAACATTGTGGGAAAAGAAGAAATTGCTTGTAACAAGCAATTTCTTCTTTTTCCACAATATTTTTTACCCTAGTAAATGGTTATTTTTCAAACAAAATCAACTTTAAATTTTCGTCTGCAGAACCTTTGAAATTGGACTGGTCTAAAATTTTGCAAAACAGGAAAGAGTTAACAGTCTACATACACATTACATCACCAACAGGTTAAACATTTAAACTGTTGAACTTCAAAATCTGACTCTATGAATCAATCAAGTAATGACCAGAGTTCACCAAATTCAAAACAACCGAAACAACCAAATTTTAGACTGGTCCAAATTGAAAGAAGTTGCAGACAACATTCCGTCGTTGATGAAACCTATTGTTGAAAACATAGTTGATAATAAAAATTGCTTGAAACAAGCAGTTTCTTCAGTACCAAAAAAGTTCTCCAAAGCTTTTTTTCATGAGAGCTTCAAAAAGTGTGGTAGTGAGAGAACAGGTTAATGAAGTTACATGTCAATATATTTTGCAATATAATTATGTAAAAACTTCAAATTAGTACTAATGCTAATGAGAATTTTCACTGACTCCTTTAACAATAGAAGACATTATGCTTTGAGATGCAAGTTAACTGATGTAAATAATTATTCATTCCCTCATAATTTTTCTCTGTATACAGGTTTTATGAGACAATTACACCTATAGAAGATATTATGGCTAAAGAAGTGATCTATGTGCTTAGAGAATGGGCATCCATTTGGAAAGATCTGTTTGTGGTAGGTTCGAACATACAGTCAAATCTGTCTATAGCAGCCATTATAGCAGGGACAATCCAAACATTGGGGCATACGAGAGTGGCTTGGTTAAATGAATATCTTAAACTATTGCCAGTCAATCATGCTTTTTTACATCAATCAAGAATAAAATGTATAAAAAATTATTGTGAGAAATGAAGAAATAGCTTGTAATATATAAATTTTTCAGTATCCAGGATGTTTTCTACAAAAAGAAAATAAAAAAACTAAGAATTTTTATATTTCACCATCTAAAAACTGCCATCTGCAACTTATTCTTCCAGGAATTGGTTAACCCATTACCAGACAGCAAAATTTTAGACTGGCCCAAATTGAAAGCAGTTGCGGACAACAATTCAAAGTTAATGAAATTTTGGATTTTTTCAACTTTCTGGTCAGAAAACATTGTGGAAAATGAAGAAATTGCTTGTAACAAGCAATCTCTTTATTTTACACATTGTTTTCCAAAGCTTTTCCTTTGGGTTGTCTAAAGGTGTCACTGAGTGGGAATGGGTTAAATCAGAAAAGGTTTGATAATGTAAAACTGTCCTCATTTGTGGTTTACATATTGCATAATGTTTAAACATCATTGTAAATCAACCATGTGTCATCATGGAAATTTATTTTAATTCCCTTCGAATCTAGGCATATTTGTGCAGGCCCACACTTCTGTTATTGTTTTCTGTCTGTCCGTCTGTCTGACTGTCAGTCTATCTGTCTTTCTGTAAACTTAACCAAAAAATTTGACATTTACAATTAATCCAATCCTATTCAAGATACCATGCTCTTATTTTGCTTGATCACAGGTCTGACTGATATGCATCTACAGATAGCAAGGTCAAAGTCATATGACAAGGTCAAGGTCACCTATCAAGGTCACATTTAAAAAAAAGGCTATTTCAGAGACATGGTGTTTCACAACACATCTTACTGGAAAGGATTCTGCTTTATCCTTAACCCTGTGTCCATTGTGTGTTGAATGCCTTCATCGATTCTTTAAAAATGTTCTCCTTTGTAACCATTTGGCCACTTCAAACTAAACTTGGCAGGAATGTTCCTTGGGTGACCCTTTTCAAATTGATCATGAAATTTTGATTCACCAAAACAAGTGGTGTGGAACGGCTTATCAAAGTTAGAGAAATCATGAATTAGTTCTTTAAAAATCGTCTCCTCCTTCTCCTGGGCTAGTTTGGACTAAATTCATCAAAAATTATCCTTGGCTGATCCTATTCAAAAATTGTTCATGAAATTGTGATTAGTGAAATAAAGGGAGCATGGCAGATAGGGCTTATCAGACTAAAGAGAAATAATGAAATAAATCTTTACAATCCTTTCCTTCTAATACAAAAGGCCAATTTCAACCAAACTTTGCAGAAATGTTCCTATGGAGGCCCTTTTCAAAACTTCTTCAGCAAAAAAAACAGGCTTGGCAAGACCAGGCCTTATTAGTCTTATAGAAATCATGAAATAATTCTTTAAAAGCCTCTAAACCTAAACCGTTGGGCCAATTTGGACTAATCTTGACAGGTATGTTCCTTGAGTTACCCTTTTCGAAACTTGTACATGGAATTTTGAATTGCAAAAAAATGTTGGCATGGCTGGGCATAACTTATCAGACTGATCAGACTGATGGAAATCATTAAACAGTTCTTTAAATATCTTCTCCTTCTAAACCCTTGGGCCAGTTTGGACTTAACTTAGCAGGAATGTTCCTTGGTTTCCCCTTTTCCAAACTTGTTCGTCATATTTTCATTTGCAATGAAATGTGGGCGTGACAGGGCCAGGCTTATCAGACTGAGGTAAATTATGGAATAATCTTTTCCGAAACCACTGGAACATTTTGGACTAAACTTGGCAAGAATGGGTTACCCTTTTCAAAACTTGTGTATAAAATTTTGATTTGAAAAAAAATTCGGGTATTGCAGGGCTGGCCATATCAGACTTGGAGAAGTCATTCTCAGCCGAGCGATTTTTGGCCATTTTGACCCTCTTGTTTGGGTGACCTGTAAATTTGAAAGTTATGGACTTAATGGCCTTATTGTTTGACTTATGAAAGGGAAGTCATAATTCTTATGGAATGGTTAACTATGTTGCGTATGAGTTCTTCCCTTGTAATGTTGTAGACTAAAGAACTTTTGCTTATGAGTTGCTTTTTATGTTTTTAGCCCATTCCCACACAATGATGCTTCTTGATGCCACCAAGAAAAAGGTGTGAAAAACAATGTGGAAAATGAAGAAATTACTTGTTACAAGCAATCTCTTTATTATCCAAAATATTTTCTATCCCAAAAGACAATAATTTCTGAAATTCCATCAGCTGAAAATTATTGTCTTCAACTTCTTCCAATTCCAAATAGTCTGAAATTTTGTTGTGGGGTAATTGGTTTAACCCTTTCCTGGTTTTTGAAATTTTAGACTGGTCCAAATTGAAAAGGAATGCAGACGACAATGAAAATTGGATGCAATACCAAATAAAACAATCCTAGGTGATAGAAAACACTGTGGGAAAAGGAGAAATTGCTTATTATAAGCAATTTCTCCTTTTTCCACAATGTTTTCTCAAGTATAAAATCACAGTGACGTAAAATCCCAGGTTTATCCAGGAAAGGGTTAAGAAAAACTTATTATTCCATACCTCTTACCAGACAAGGACGTTTGATTGGTTCACATTTACGGAAGTGGCATGGACAATTTTAAGTTGTGAAATGAACAAATTACTTTTTATGTATTTTTTCATAATGTTTTCCTAAGTTTTTCTATGGGATCAGGAAAAAGGGGATCATTTTGCACTTGGTTAATCAGTGTATTCAGGCCTCTTGTTACATTCAGTGTACATTAATTGAAAATAAAACATGAATTTAAATTTGAAAATTTAGTTAATTTAGAAAAAAAATGTTATCTATGGCCCTAATCAAGGGTTTTAACCCATTCCCACACAACAAAAATTTAGACTGGTGTAAATTCAAAGATGTTGCAGAAGAAAATTTCAAGTTGGTAAAATTTAAAAAGACAGTCTGCCATTTAGGGTAGAAAACATTGCTGAAATTGAAGAATTTGCTTGTCAAGGTTCAAACTTGTTACTCAATGAATAAAAGCGCATCATGTAACTGACAGTGAATAGAAACTGTACCAACAATGATAATGACTGATAGGAGTGTTATCCCATTACCAGGTAGCAAAATTTTAGACCAGTCAAAATTGAAAGGAGTTGCAGACACAATGTTTTCCCTATGGTTTTTCTTTGGGGGCATCAAAAAGCATCATTGTGTGGTAATGGGTTGAATAGAAACAAATTGAGTCAAACAGTTTATAGTGAGATGAAATGTTCAAGGGCATGTTATTAGCTTGCATACCATTATAATGACTTGTTAATTGTGTAATATGAATACTTTATCACTAATTAACCCATTCCCACTAAATCCTGTTTTTTCACATCCCTCAAGAAACCCCTTTGAAATACATTGCTCAAAATGAAGAAATTGCTTATAATAAGCAGTTTCCTCATTTCTCATCTAGTACAAGCACAAATGAAACGATTCAAATGAGTGCCTACAACATAGGTTTAATGGCAGTATTGGTGAAATGTTAACCCTTGTCATGCTGAATAAATTACCCTACTGAAATACTGAATATTCCTGTTTTGGCAGGAGGTGTAGACTTAGATCAGACTGCACTTATGTGCAGGATGATCTTAGTCTACACCTCCTGCTTGTACTTTTCCTGTCAGAGTTGTTTATGAAGTTGATTTCTAAAAGAAAATTGATTTTTGAATGACAAGTTCTATCAGTGCTTTCAGCCCTTTGATTTGACAGTATTTCAGAAATGTAATTTATTCAGCATGACAAGAGTTATAGATTGGTGAAAAACTCTGTTGCATGGCAACAAAAGTAACAATTTGAAGGAAAATCTTTTAAAATCTCCGTCTGACTAAGAAGGCTTAGAGCCATGATATTTTGCAGGTGAAGAAGCTTGATATTTTGCATGAAATATCAGTTTATTGGCCCTGTTAATAGTCTCTAAAATCACCACACAAGGTTCCCGGTGGTGGAGCCCTGGGGGAGAGGCCATACAGAAATAAAGAAGGATTTTTTAATGATATCTCCCAAGCTGCTAGGCCAATTTCAACCACATTTTTCAGAAATGTTCCCTAGATTTTTTTTCTTTTGGCAAATAAAGAATGAATTTTTAAAAGAAATATTGAATGAAGGTATCTGGTGCTTTCAGTACTTTTATTTTAATACAATTCTGACAAAAATCTTTATTCAGCATGACAAGGGATAACCCACACCAATGACAGCATTTGGGGCTGGTCCAAATTTGAAGTACATGTAATTTCAGTAAAACTTTCAATTGAAAGAATTCTGAGTATCTCTTTTGGGTAAAAAAAAAGGTTGAAAATGAAGAAATTAATTGTATTATAACTTGTAACAAGCAATATCTTCATTTGCAGCCTTGTTTTCCTCAAGTCTTTCTTGAGGAGATTAACCCATTTCCATGCATTAATGCTTTTGGACGCCCCTCAAAAAAATCAATTGGGAAAACATTGTTTAAAGCAATTTCTTCATTATCCAAAATCTTTTCTATCTCTAAAGATGAAAAAAAAGAAAAAATCCATCAACTTGAAATTGTTGTCTGATGCTTCTTTCAACTTGGACCAGTCTAATGGTGCTTTCCAATGCCCATCAAGAATAAAGCTTGGGAAAGCATTATATAAAATGAAGAAATCGCTTGAAATAAGCAATTTCTTCATTTTACACAAGTTTTTCTATCAAGAAAGTTGAAAATCTAAAATTTCATACACTTTATAATGTTGTGTGTAACTCCTTTCAATTCGGGCAAGTCTAAAATTTTGTTTTCTGGTAATGGGTTAAAAAGCTGGATTGCGTGGGAATGAGTTAAGTTATTAGCTATTTGCACAAAGTGAAGACTCTCATCAGACTGTGCAGTGGACAGACTGATCTTAGTCTTCACATGGTGGACCTGTGAAATTGGTGAAAATATCACAAACAAGCTCAAGTCTTTTAGTTTATAGTGTTTTACAGGAGTAAGGATAACTTCCCTATTCCTTTATGCTATATTGCTAATGTTTTTCTTCAAATGAAAATTTACTTCCTTGTTGAAATTCTTTCCTGTGGTCTTCCACCCCTTTCAACCTATTACCAGACAAGATTTTAAACTAGTCCAAATCAAAAGGAGTTGCGGGAGACAATTTAAAGTTAATAAAATTTCAGATTTTGTCAACTGTCTGTGTAGGAAACATCTTAGAAAATGAAGAAATTGCTTGTTGCAAGCAATTTCTTCATTTTACACAATCTTTCTCCAATTATTTTTCTTCAGTGTCATTGTTTGGTAATTGGTTAATACATTCACTCTTTACCAAACAAAAGCAATTTATCTTGAATACAGTTGAAAGAAATTTCATAACTTGAATAAAAGGAGATGTTTTTCCTGTTATCACTCTGCTGTCCCATATTCCAACACATCACTGAAATATGTTATCCCTTTCCCGTTTTGGGAATTGTCGACTTGTCCAAATTCAAAGAGGTTGAAGACAACAATGAAAATTGAATACAATTTTTTATCCACAATGTTTTCTCAAGTATAAAATCAAGCAACGTAAAATCACAGGTTTGACCAGGAAAGGGTTAAACAAGAAGATTCCTCTGATATGAGAATTGACAGGAAATCATGGTTAGGTGCACCAACTGCTCAAATATAAATTGAAAATGGCATTAAAGGAGAACATGGAAAGTAATTCTTTCCTAACAATATTTTTCTTTTTTATGTTGTCTGTATTTCGTTGCCTGGTAATGAGTTGAATTACAAGAACCCTAAGATACAGACTATAGAAAGAAATCTTGCATCTGTAGACTTTTTTCTGGTGGTTAACTAGTAAAAGAAATGATGCTACATTGACATAAATAATAGGAACCCATTCATATGAGTGACAGAACAATTTGTTTTTCATCTTGCTAATCTGTTTTTATCCCGAGCTAGGTTTTAGCGCTAAGAATGTCTTGTCAACATATAATCCTCTTTTTCAATACTTGCAGATAAAGAATATGTTCCCTGTTTAACCCATTCCTACACAGTGACGCTTTTTGACGCCCCTCAAGAATAACAATTGGGAAAACATTGTGTAAAATGAAGAAATTGCTTTAAATAAGCAAATTTTAGCTCTACTGGCCGAAGGCCACTAGAGCTATAGCGATGGCTTTTTCCCGTCCAGTGTTTGTGCGTCTGTGCATCCGTCCGTCTGTCATCCGTCTGTTAAACTTTTCCTTGTTTATGCGATAATGTCCACAGTTTTCATCGGATCCCCTTCAAACTTTCACAGAATGATTGTACCATCATGAGGATGGTTCCTTTCGAAATTGGGTCAGATCAGTCAAGAAACACGGGAAAAGGGGCCTAATTTAAACTTAATTAAAAAATCTTCGTTTACGCGATAAAGTCCACAGTTTTCATCGGATTCTCTTCAATCTTTCACAGAATGATTGTACCATCATAAGGATCGTTCCTTTCGAAAATGGGTATGATCCGTCAAGAAACACGGGAAAAGGGGCCTTAAGAAAATTTAATTAAAAATTCAATTAAAAAATCCTCGTTTACGCAATAGAGTCCACAGTTTTCATCTGATTCTCTTCAAACTTTCTCAGAATGATTGTACCATCATAAGGATCTTTCCTTTCGAAATGGGTATGATCCGTCAAGAAACACGGGAAAAGGGGCCTTATGAAAATTTAATTAAAAAATCCTCGTTTACGCGATAGAGTCCACAGTTCTCATCAGATTCTCTTCAAACTTTCACAGAACGATTGTACCAACATAAGGATCTTTCCTTTCGAAAATGGGTATGATCCGTCAAGAAACACGGGAAAAGGGGCCTTATGAAAATTCATTAAAAATTCAATTGAAAATCCTCGTTTACGCGATAAAGTCCATAGTTTTCATTGGATTCTCTTCAAACTTCTAAGGATCCTAAGGATCGTTCCTTTGGAAAATGGGTCTGATCTGTCTTGAAACAGGGGAAAAGGGGATTTATGAAAATTTAATTAAAAAATTCTTGTTAACACTCTAAGAGTCCACAGTTTTCATCAGATTGTATTTAAACTTTCACAGAATGATTGTACTATCATAAGAATGATTCTTTTTGAAATTTGGTATGATCCTTCAAGAAACACAGGAAAAAGGGGCCTTATGAAATGTTTAATAAAAAATTCTCATTAATAATCTAGAGCCAACAATTTACAACGGATTCTCTTCAAACTTTCACAGAATGATTGTACCATCATAAGGATTGTACCTTTTGGAATCGGATATGATTCCTCAAGAAACATAGGAAAAGGGGCCTTATTAAAATTTAATTCAAAGATCTTTGTTAACACTCTAGAGTCCACAGTTTTCATCTGATTGACTTCAAACTTTCACAGAATGATTGTACCATCATAAGAATTGTTCCTTTCAAAATTTGGTATGATCAGTCAAGGACCACGGGAAAAAGGGGCCCGATTAAAACTGGATTGAAAAAGTCCTCGTAAACACAATAGAGTCCATAGTTTTCAACAAATTCTCTTCAAACATTCCCAGAATGATTATTACATTAAATGGATTGTTCCTTTAGGAAGTAAGTTTGATCCATCAAGTTTCATGGGAAAAGGGGCCCTATGAAAATTTAATAAAAAAAATCTTAGTTAACACGTAATGGCCCTAGATTTCACCTGATTGACTTCAAACTTTCACATAATGATTGTACCATCATAAGGATTTTTCCTTTCAAATTGGGTCTGATCCATTGAGAAACATAGGAAAAGGGGCCTTAGGAAAATTCAATTAAAAAATTCTTAATTAATGCTTGTAAGTCCACAGATGAGATGGGGTTGTCTTTATACTCAAACAGAATAATTATACTTTTGTAAGAAGAGTTCCCTTTGGAATTGGTTCAGATCCATCAAGTAAGATGGGAAAAGGGGCTATATGAAAATTCAATTAATAAAACCCTGTTAACACAATAAAGCCCACAGCTTTGATCAGATTTTCACAGAATGATTGGAAGGTCATAACTATCATTCTTTTCATAACAGGGTTTGAACTGTCAAGAAGCACAGGAAAAGGTGCCTTATGAAAATTTCATTTATAAATCCTTGTTACTTAGTTCAGAGCTTTCATCAGATTTTCTTCAAACATTCACAGAATAATTGTACAATAATAATGATTGTTGATGTTTGCATTAGACCTGATCCGTCAAGTATCACAGGAAAAGGAGCATTATAAAATTTAATTTTAAAATCATTGTACCACAATAAAGTCAACAGTTTTCATCAGATTCTGTTAAAACTTTCACAGAATGATTATTTCATCATGAGGATTCTTTCTTTTCAAATTAGGCGTGATCTGTATAGTATCATGGGAAAAGGGGCCTTTAGAGAATTTTATTTATAATCCTTGTAACCAAGTCCAGAGCTTTCATTGGATTTTATTCAAACATTCACAGAATAATTGTACAATAATCACGATATTTGATGCTGACATGAGACCTGATCCTTCAAGTATCACAGGAAAAGGAGCCTTATGAAAATTTTATCTTAAAAATTTGACACCAAGATAAAGTCTGCAGTTTTCATCAGATTCTGTTCAAACTTTCACAGAATGTTTGTACCATCATAAGGATTGTTTCTTTCCAAATTGGGCCTGATCTGTCTAGTATCATAGGAAAAGGGGCTGTATGAAAAATTATTACCAAATCCTCATAAACACAACAATGCCCTCAGTCTTTATCAGAATCTCTTCAAACTTTAATAGAATGATTGTACCATCATTTGGATTGTTCCTTTGTAAATTAGGTCTGATTGGTTAAGTGACACAAGAAAAGGGACCTTATGAAAATTTTATTACAAAACATCATTATTACAATAAAGTCCTCAGTCTTTATCATTTTCTTCAAACTATCATTAGGATTGTTCCTTTGTACATTGGGTCTGATTTGTTAAGTTTCACGGAAAAAGGGGCCTTATGAAAATTTAGTTACAAAAATTCTTGACACAATTCAGTCCACTGTTTCCATTGATTCTCTTTAACTTTTAAAGAATGATTCTACCTTCATTAGAATTGTTCCTTTTGAAATTTGGTTTGTTCTGTAAAGTATCATGAGAAAAGGGGCCCTATGAATATTTCACTATAAACTCATTAACACAATAAATTCCACAGATTAAACAGATTGATTGTACCATCATTCCAATTGTTGATTTTGAAAGTGGATCTGACTATAGCAAAGGTCACATAAAAAGGGGCCTTATGAAAAACTCTCTTAAATATTCTGGTTAACACTATGATGTCCCTTGATTTCACAGGATTCACTTCAAAATTTCACAGAATGATTGTACAAATACTTAGATGGTTCTTTTCAGAACTGGGTACAATCTATCAAGTATCATGTAAAAAGGGGACATATGATTTTTTTTAAATATTCTAGTAAACATAATGAATTCCCAATATTTCATCGGATTCACTTATAACTTTCATAGAATGATAAAACCAACAGTAAAATATCACGGGAAAAGGGGCCTTATGAGAACTTGAATTTAATATCTTTGTTAACACAATAAAGTCAACAGTTTTATTGGATTCTCTTCAAAGATGCATTGAATAATTGTGGCATTCGAAACACAGGAAAAGGGGACTTACAGATTATCATTCAAAACATTCTTGTGTATGTGATGAAGATCACAATCATTATCAAGTTGTCTTTTAAATTTCACAGGACAATTGTCGGGTTGTAAGGAAATTTCCTTTTGGAATGAAATTGATCCATCAGAAAACACAGGAAAAGGGGCCTTATTGATTTTCATTCAAAACAATCCTGTTTATGTGATTAAGTCCACAATTATTGTCAGATTCTGATGAAATATTCACAGAATGATTGTAGGGTCATAAGGTAACTTTCTTTTGGAAATGGAGTGGATCCGTCATGAAACATGGGAAAAGGGGCCTTGAGGATTGTTGCTCAAAATGATAAAGGGGATAAAGCCCCTTTTTTTCTGTATGCATTCTTCTTTGAGCAATTAACTTCCATAAATATCAGATTTCTTTCACGGAAAACTTGATAACCAGTAGAGCGTCTCAGGCCCTCATGGGCCTCTTGTTTCATTTTTCAAAATGTTTTATACCTGGAAAGTTGAAAAAAAAAAAACACTAATAATTATGAACTGCAACTCATTCCAATTTGGACCAGTCTAAAATTTTGCAATCTGGTAATGGGTTAACTCATTGCCAATTACTCATTTTGACATGCTGACAAAAATTGTCTTTCTGAAAACATTGTGAGAAAAGAAAAAAATACTTTCTGACTACCATATTTGTCAATTATTAACCCATTCCCACACAATGATGCTTTTAAACACCACCAAATATGAATGCTTTGGAAAACATTGTTGAAACTCCAGATTGATTTTGATGAAATGTTCACCAATTTTTTTGTCTTCTAGCAAATGTTATCGGCATTTTATGATTCAATGCTCTCATTCTATTACCAGACAACAAAATTTTAGACCAGCACAAGTTAAATCATCTTGTAGACAACAATTTTAAATTGATTAAATTTCAAAAATCTGTATCTTCTGGGGCAGAAAACATTGTGGATATTGAAGAAATTGCTTATTACAAGCAATTTCTTCATTATCCACAATGTTTTCCAAAGCTTTCTTTCTTACGGGCCTCAAAAAGCATTATTGTGTAGGAGTGGGTCATGCAAAATGACTTATTGTCCTAAACTGCTCCTATAATTCTTGATGGATTTAGATGAAGACAGTGAAAACCTGGTTTTTATGACAATTTTGTCTCTTGGTTTTTAGCTTAAATGCATTTCGAATCTTCATGTGTAGATTTCGTGAATTAAGCTCGGTCTCAAATGTTCATGCATTCAGGTGGGTATTTAAAGTAGATGAAAGAATTGTCTTTTTTTTTTTATTTGCAATCAATATTCTTATCAAAATTTTCTCATTAATTATTAAGAAGAATTTACCTGTCACTCTTCCCTTACCATTAATGAATTTGTGATAATTTTTACTTGCTTTTCTTTCAACAAATATTAACCCATTTCCACATAAGACAGTCTTCTTTTCCTTTCAAAGAAATTAATTAAGGAAATCATAGTAAAATGGAGAATTAGCTTGAAACAAGCAGTTAACCACCCACCTTTCTGAATAACATCTCCACCCTCCACCAATAAGAAGCAGAAGAGGGAGGGGATATTGGTTTTACCATGTATATCTGTCTATCCATCCAACCATTTGTCCATCCATAGACTTTTTTGTTTCCATGCCCAAGATCCAATTGACCTACAACCATAAAGCTTCATACAAATGTTGCCAATGATCAAAGGAAGTGACCTATTGTTTTTTAGGTCACATAGGTTAAAGATAAAGGTCACAATTGATAAAACTCATTAAGTCATTTGAAGTAGGACCTTTGAAACTTTAAACAGATATTTATCCATGATCCAAGGAGATGCCCTTTTTAGCTCACCTGAGCACGTAGTGCTCAAGTGAGCTATTGTGATCCCCTTTTGTCCGGCATCCGTCAATAATTTCTTTAAACAACATCTCCTCCCAAACCACTAGCCCAATTTGAACCAAATTTGGCAGAAATGTTCCTTAGGTGGTCCCCTTCAAAAATAGCTAAAAGAATTGAAATCCATAAAAAACTCTGGTTGCCATGGCAACAAAAGTGAAATTTTAAAAAAATCTTTAAAAATCTTCTCCTCCTGACCCAGAAGGCGTAGAGCCTTGATATTTTGTATGAAGCATCAGTATATTGACCTCTTTCAAAATAGCTAAAATCATGATCCTCGGGTCCCCAGGGGGGGAGCCCCGGGGGGGGATATATAGAAATAAAGAACAATTTTTTAAATGACATCCCCTCCAAAACCACCAGGCCAATTTGAACAAAATTTTGCAGAAATGTTCCTGATGTGGTCCCCCTTAAAATTAGCTAAAAGAATTGAAATCCGTTAAAAACTCTGGTTGCCATGCCAACAAAAGTAAACTTTTAAAATAATCTTTAAAAATCTTCTCCTGACCCAGAAGGCGTAGAGCCTTGATATTTTGCATGAAGCATCCGTATATTGACCTCTTTCAAAATAGCTAAAATCATGATCCTCGGGTCCCCAGGGGCAAAGCCCCAGGGGGGTGGGGTTTATATAGAAATAAAGAACGATTTTTTAAATGACATCTTCTCCCAAACCACTTGGCCAATTTGAACAAAATTTGGCAGAAATGTTGCCTAGGTGGTCCCCTTTAAAATTAGCTAAAAGAATTGAAATCTGTTTAAAACTCAAAGTGAAATTTCAAAATAATCTTTAAGAATCTTCTCCTCCTGACCCAGAAGGCATAGAGCCTTGATATTTTGCATGAAGCATCAGTATATTGACCTCTTTCAAAATAGCTAAAATCATGATCCTCGGGTCTGCACGGGCGGACCCGGGGGGGGGGGGGGTATACGCATGAAGCATCAGTTCACAGACTTCTTTCTTATTTCTGAAATTATAACCCATGGAAAAAGTTTTTCCTTCTTTCAAATCAGCACTAAAGCCTTGGAATTTGTAATTTAGACTTTTGGATACCCAGGTTCATAGTCATTATATGTAATTGTGGCCCACTTGTTTCATAATCCTAACCTTAACATGAAATTAGACTGTTGAAAGAAAAAGAGCCTTTATCTCAGGTGAGCGCCCCAGGGCCAACAGCCCTCTTGTTTTTGAGGGGGGGGGGTAAAGTAAGAGAAATATCTACTGTTTACTTGAATGACAAAAATTTTGTGGGGTTTTAAGTTGACTTTGCAACAATTCTAGTTTAGACAAAAATGGAAAACTGCACATGATAATATACTGATTTGCTTATACTCATAAAGAAATCGCCCTATTCAAATAAGGTTTTGTTTCAAATTATATCTAATTTTGATTGTTGTCTGCAACCTCTTTCAATCTGGACCAGTATAAAATTAATTGAAAAAAAATTGAAAAGGCTTAAAGTAATACTTCCCTCATTGAAAATGTTTTCCATAGTATTATCTCTGAAGGCAGTAATAATTTTTGAATATATAGTATAGTGTAGCATTATCCTCCAATTAGGGTTTACTTTATTCTGTTGTATTTCTCTAATTGCAGATGCGCAACAAGAGGAGTATGTTTGACAGTATTACACAAAGTATGATTGAATTGACGACATTACGAGGGTTACTTATTGACAAAAAACTCTCCCAAGAAGAGGCTGGTGACGTCAAAAGAGACATTGTGTCCGTGATAGACTGGGGCAATGGGTAATCAATCATTCATCCTCTTTTTTTTCCATTTGGCTGATTAGATATATTTATCTAGGAACCAGTCCACCTTCGGTAACATTTATCATTCTTAGCCTAATGTCCAGTTCTTCCTACCAGCTTTTATACTAAGTTCAGTTTGGAAACTTTTGGACAGAGGTTTTCACCTGTTGCCAGGTGACAACATTTTAGGCTGGTCCAATGCAAAGACAGATTATGATTTTTAATTAATTTAATTTTTATAATTCTTCATTGTTAGGGGTAAAAAACACTGTAGATAATATAAAATTGCTTGTAACGAGCAAGTGCTTCATTTTCCAAAATGTTTTATTATTGAGGGGTGTTAAAAAGTAGGATTATGTAGGAATTGGTTAAGATGCTTTTGTTAAAACTAATTTAATTGTCAAATCCTATTCACTATTATCACTGAGCTGTTTGTATAATTTAACACAAGTTTTAATGTCTCAAGAGCAGTTCCCAACAATTTCAGTTACAAAGTGCAAGAAAAAAGTAAAAACTTGCTTGTTTTTGAAATAAATTTCACAAAATTTGTCACAGTTTAAAACTTAACATCATAGTTGTCTGATGGATAGTTACTATTGAATATTGAGACTTCGTTAAAACCACAGGGAGATGAGTCATGTAGAAGTCTTGGCTAACCGTTCCTTTTTTTTTGAAACTTTAGAAAATATTGGGGGAAAAGAAGAAATTGCTTTCTTCTACAATGTTTTCTCAAGTATGAAATCACAGGGCCATAAAACCAGGGTTGAATAGGAAAAAATTTAATGTTTTCCCTGGCATTTTTCTTGAGGGGCTTCAAAAAGCTGTGTGGAATGGGTTATTTTGCTGGATATTTCTAAGGAATGTATTATGGCCATGTGAATTCTGATGATAAAATTTTCAGACAACATACATAAAGTAAAAGGTTCATCATTGCCAAAAAAACATCTAGACCCTCTATTGTCCCCTTGCTTTAATCTTAACCCTCTTTTTTTTTGTTTGCTGTAATTTCATTCTATTTGACTAGTCCTAAATTCCATACCTGGTGTTTTGTATTACAGACAGTTGGGTATGGACCTGGTACCACGTATTGACGGAGAACAAGTTGACGCAGATTTGTGTAGTATAACACAGTTACATCGTGTACATGAAGACAGTGCCCATACAGCTGGAGAGGGGAAGGTATACTTCAACTTGAAACATCTGTTTTTTGTTTGATATTAACCTATTACCACATAAGAAATTTTAGAGTGGTCGAAATTGAAAGAAGTTGCATATGGCTATTTCAAGTTGATTAAATTTTTAAAAATCTTTGTGTTTTGTAGCAGAAAATATTGTGGATGTTGAAGAAATTGCTTGTCACAGGAGTGTCTAAAAGTAGGATTTTGTTAGCATTGGTTAAGAAAATAACACCCTGAGTATTAAGAAGTAATAGGGCCATCATATGTCACTTTTCTATTCCTCTTCTGGTAAAAAGTTCTAGGTTACTTTGTTGGGTCAAGATCACTTTTAACTTTAGGGTTTTGCTTCTATTTTCATTTCACTGGCCAAACAGATCATCTGCTGAGGTCAAGGTCACTTGACTTGGTCAAGCTGATGAAAAAACAAAACAAAAAAAAAAAAGAAACCCAACCACACCATAAAACCATAAGCCATAACTTGAATGTCAAGTGATAGGACATTCATATTTTAGATTGTGGCAAGACCTCTCTATTAGTAAATTTTAATGTCATCATTTAAGGTGTTTTCAAGGTCACATTTAAAAGTGAATATGCAAACCTATCTTGACATTAGCCATATTTTTAACGCCAAATGCTAGGTACTGCACACTTCATTTGTATTTCTAGTTGGTTTCTTCAGTTTTAATGTCAAGGTCAGTTTATTAAAATTTGCAGTTGCTTGGGCATTAGTGTTTAGCAAAAATGTCCTGTTTGTTGTTTACCAAACCCGTTCCTGTTTCTCAAAATATTAGACTAATATAATTTGAAAGAAGATACAAACAACAATTAGAGATGAGTGAAATTTGATAAGTAACCTATTTACAGGGTAGAAAATATTGTAGGAAATTGCTTGTTCCTCTTTTCCTGCAATGTTTTCTAAAGTAGGAAAATGCTTGGACTCAAAAACCAGGGATTGTACAAGGGTTAGAGCTATGATTTATGACTCTATTTATTGGTTATTACTAAATGATATTCTGTTATTATTATAGGGTCTTTTGCTGGTTATCTGAGACCCTTAGAATTGATTATGTAAGACCAAAGAAGCAATCTTTGTCATGATGTGAAAGAATAATTACTTAAACACAAGTTCATATATAAATATTCTTTGCCAAGTCCTGTTACCTCAGTCAGTTACAGGCTGTGCTCTCAATTCTAGGGTTGTGAGTATGAACAACAGCTTGGCCAACATTCTCTCTAACAATTGAGAAAATTCTTTAACCCTTTCCTGTACAAACACTGGAATTTACGTTGCTGGGATTTTACACTTGAGAAAACATTGTGGAAAAAGAAGAAATTGCTTGTAACAAGCAATTTCTCCTTTTTCCACAATATTTTCTTCCACATAGGATGATTTCATTTTAAATTACATCCAATTTTTATTGTCGTCTGCAACTTCTTTGAATTTGGACCAGTCTAAAGTTTCTAGAAACAGGAAAGGCTTAACTTACTTTGTTAGCCTATCATCAATTGAGAAATGATTTATGCAGTGCACCTAAGTGGGGTGAGCAGCTATTGGTTTGGGATTGAATGTTGTGGCTATACTGGTGAGAGAAATGACAGGAAGTAATGGCTATATGTATCATCTGCATCTGCATACAACTGAAATACCGTTGAAAGTGGCAATAAAACCAATACAATCAATCTGTCTAATAATCCTTATATTTTATAATTTTCTTATAGGAAAAGGAGAAATATCTTGCCATACTGTTTTCTTTCCCCAAAAAATTTTTGTTTTATGTTTGAAATGTTGTCCACAATGTTTCTTGTAAAGCCATATTAACCCATTACCAGTCGACAAAATTTTAGTGTGGTCCAAATTTAAATGAATTGCTGATAAAAATGTAAGGTTTATGAAATTTAAGATTTTTAGCTCGGCTATTTTCGGAGAAAACCCAAGGTATTGCTATAGCCTTGGTGTTGTTGTAGTGCGAAAACTTTGACATTTTTAGCTCACCTGAGCACGTAGTGCTCAAGTGAGCTATTGTGATCGTCTTTTGTCCGGCGTCCGTCCGTCGTCCGTCGTGCGTCGTGCGTCGTGCGTCGTGCGTCGTCCGTCAACAATTTCTTTAAACGACATCTCCTCCCAAACCACTGGGCCAATTTGAACCAAATTTGGCAGAAATGTTCCTTAGGTGGTCCCCTTCAAAAATAGCTAAAAGAATTGAAATCTGTTAAAAACTCTGGTTGCCATGGCAACAAAAGTGAAATTTTAAAAAAATCTTTAAAAATCTTCTCCTCCTGACCCAGAAGGCGTAGAGCCTTGATATTTTGCATGAAGCATCAGTATATTGACCTCTTTCAAAATAGCTAAAATCATGATCCTCGGGTCCCCAGGGGCGGAGCCCCGGGGGGGGGGGGGTTATATAGAAATAAAGAACGATTTTTTAAATGACTTCTCCTCTCAAACCACACGGCCGATTTGAACCAAATTTGGCAGAAATGTTCCTTGGGTGGTCCCCTTCAAAAATAGCTAAAAGAATTGAAATCTGTTAAAAACTCTGGTTGCTATGGCAACAAAAGTGAAATTTTAAAAAAATCTTTAAAAATCTTCTCCTCCTGACCCAGAAGGCATAGAGCCTTGATATTTTGCATGAAGCATCAGTATATTGACCTCTTTCAAAATAGCTAAAATCATAATCCTCGGATCCCCAGGGGCGGAGCCACGGGGGGGGGGTTATATAGAAATAAAGAATGATTTTTTAAATGACTTCTCCTCTCAAACCACAAGGCCGATTTGAACCAAATTTGGCAGAAATGTTCCTTGGGTGGTCCCCTTCAAAAATAGCTTAAAGAATTGAAATCCGTTAAAAACTTTGGTTGCCATGGCAACAAAAGTGAAATTTCAAAATAATCTTTAAAAATCTTCTCCTCCTGACCCAGAAGGTGTAGAGCCTTGATATTTTGCATGAAGCATCAGTATATTGATCTTTTACAAAATAGCTAAAATCATGATCCTCGGGTCTCCAGGGGCGGAGCCCCGGGGGGGGGGGGTTTATATAGAAATAAAGAACGATTTTTTAAATGACTTCTCCTTCCAATTCACAGGGCCAATTTGAACCAAATTTTGCAGAAATGTTCCTTAGGTGGTCCCCCTTAAAATTAGCTAAAAGAATTGAAATCCGTTAAAAACTCTGATTGCCATGGCAACAAAAGTGAAATTTCAAATAATCTTTAAAAATCTTCTCCTCCTGACCCAGAAGGTGTAGAGCCTTGATATTTTGCATGAAGCATTAGTATATTGATCTTTTACAAAATAGCTAAAATCATGATCCTAGGGTTTCCAGGGGCAGACCCAGGGGGGGGGGTGTATAGGCAGGAAGCATCAGTTCATAGACTTCTTTCTTATTTCTGAAATTATAACCCATGGAAAAAGTTTTTTCCTTCTTTCAAATCAGCACTAAAGCCTTGGAATTTGTAATTTAGACTTTTGGATCCCCAGGTTCATAGTCTTTATATGTAATTGTGGCCCACTTGTTTCATAATCCTAACCTTAACATGAAATTAGACTGTTGAAAGAAAAAGAGCCTTTATCTCAGGTGAGCGCCCCAGGGCCAACGGCCCTCTTGTTGGATATATCTGGTTCTACTAAAGGCATTCACTTGAAACTTGGCACACTTGTTCACTATCAAAAGAGCAACCTATACAATCAAGGGGGATAACTCTAGATGCATTTTGTGCTTTTATCCACTATCCAGCACCAAAGGACTGAGCGTAGGCACCGGTAGGCGGTGCTCTTGTTTCAACTTTTTGGTTGGAAATATTGTGGATAATAAGAAATTGCTTGTTGCAAGTAATTCCTTCATTTTACACAATATGTTCCTTATTTTTTTCTTAGGGGGTCAAAAAGCATCATTGTAAAAATGGGTTAAAAGTTTATGGACTGGTAAAAGTGTAACAACCTATTGCAGTTTTATGAATGTATTTGCAAACTTTTCATTCATCACAGCCTCAAAGAAGACGTAAGACAACAAAGGTCAGTAAAGCAGATCTTGCAGCAGAGACGGGTATCAACACCCACCATATCCTAGCAAGCTTTAAAAACTTTGGTTGTAATGTGGGAGACATGTCCGAGACATTACTCTCCTTATATCACTACAAAGACAACAAATGCATCTGTATAACGTAAGTATTCTATCACATATCTTATCAGACTTTAAAATACTTGACATACAATGATGCTTTTAAATGCCTCTCAATATGAAAGCTTTGGAAAACATTGTGGAAAATGAAGAATTACCTTATTACAAGCAATTTCTTCATTTTCCACAATGTTTTCTGCCCAAAATAACAAAGATTTCAAAGATTTCATCAACTCAAAATTTTCATATGCAACTTCTTTCAATTTAAATCAGTCTAAAATGTTTTCGTCTGGTAATGGGTTAGGACACTTGATGTAATGTTAGAGACATATCTCAGATATTACTCTCCATATATCACTACAAAGACAACAAATGCATTTGTATTACGTAAGTATTCTATCACATATCTAAACAAGCTTTAACCCATTCCTGGGTCAATAATCGTAGACCAATGTGGGATAGCAGCTGGAGGCTAGGAAGGGATGTGATGGCCGTACTGGTGAGAAATACCAGGAATCCATTGTTAGGTGCTTCAGCCTCCGTGATATAACTGAGAGATTGTTGAAAGGGGCGTAAAACTCCATTCAAACAAACAAAATTTAACCCATTCCCACAAAATGACGCTTTTGGATGCCCCCAAGAAAAACAATTTGGAAAACATTGTGTAAAATGAAGAAATTGCTTGTAACAAGCAATTTCTTCGTTTTTGACGGGACGTATTATGGGATCACCCATGGTGTCCGGGCGTCTGGGCGTCCGGGCGTCTGGCAGTGTCCACTTCTTTGTCCGGAGCATAACTCTGTCACCGTAAGTCCGATTGACTTTAAACTTGGCAGTTATATTCTTCTCATCAATACGGAGTGCAGTGCTCAATAAACATAACTCTACCTGGCCTATTTTTTGAGTTATTGCCCTTTGTTGTTTTTCATACTTGAATCTTGTCCGGAGTATATCTCTAAAAGTATAATAGCTAGAATCATGAAATTTCATGGATGGAGCTCACTAAGTAGGAGTGCATGTACAAGAACCATAACTCTACCTAGCCTATTTTCAAGTTATTGCCCTTTGTTGTTTTTCATACTTGAATCTTGTCCGGAGTATATCTCTAAAAGTATTATAGCTAGAATCATGAAACTTCATGGGTTTTTAGATCTCACCAAGTGGGAGTGCAGTGCACAAGAACCATAACTCTACCTGGCTTATTTTCTGAGTTATTGTCCTTTGTTGTTTTTCATACTTGAATCTTGTCCGGAGTTTATCTCTAAAATTATAATAGCTAGAATCATGAAATTTCATGGATGGATAGAGCTCACCAAGTGGGAGTGCAGTGCACAAGAACCATAACTTTACCTGGCCTATTTTTGAGTTATTGCCCTTTGTTGTTTTTCATACTTGAATCTTGTCCGGAGTATATCTCTAAAAGTATAATAGCTAGAATCATGAAACTTCAGTGATGGATAGAGCTCACCAAGTAGGAGTGCAGTGTACAAGAACCAAAACTCTACCTAGCGTATATTTTGAGTTATTTTCCTTTGTTGTTTTTCATTCTTTGTTTGACAAAAAATATTCATTCAAAATAACCTCAGTTCTATTCAAACCCCCAGTTAATATTAAGCAGTGTGACGGGCGTATCTTGTGACAATTTGGCACCTTGTTCACAATGTTTTCTACCCAGAAAGTTGAAAAATCCAAAATCTTATAAAGTTTAAATTGTTGTCTGCAATTCCTTTCAATTTGGACAAGTCTAAAATTTTGCTGACTAGGAATGGGGTTAAAAACTGGATATAATTTAAGAGACATAATTGAGGCATTACTCTTCATTTTAAAATTGGTTGTTGCGGAATATTCTAATATCTCAATTAGGAATTGCTTTGCAAGTATTACTATGGATCTTGTATCCTATTCTCACACAATCATGCTTTTTTATGCCCATTAAAAAAGAGTCGTTACAAGCAATTCTTCATTGCTAGCTCCATTGTCATGGCTAGGTGTCAGTCTGCGTGCATGTGTCTGTCCATCTGCCCGTCTGTAAACTTTTACATTAAAAATCCCCTCCCCAGAAAGACCAACTTCAAAGAAATGATCAAAGAATTTTGATCAAATGAAAATCATGGCTTTAATGGGCAGGCTTAATTTCCATGTATTATGAAAGCTTAGAAAATCTTCTTAGAAACCAGTGGCAATATCAACCAAATTTCACTAAAATAATCCTTGGTCGACCCTTTTATCAGATTCCTTCAAAGAATTTTGATCGGATAAAAAACATGGCTTTATTGGGCTGGGCTAATTTCCATGTATGGTGAAAGCTTTGAAAATTTTCTTTGCAGATACCAGAGGATGGATTTCAACCAAATTTCACAAAAATGATCCTTTGGTGACCCTTTATCAGATCATCAAAATGAATTTTGATTGGATAAAAAATATGACTTTTATGGGCAGAAGCTAGTTGATGGATTTCAACCAAATTTCACAGGAATGATCTGCAGATGACTGTTTGTCAGATTCCTTTATATAATTTGATTGGCTACTTGAAATTGTTGTCTGCAATTTGGACCAGTCTAAAATTTTGTTGTTTGGTAATAGCTTATTGTATCAAAAGACATTGAAAGATCGGGGCATGATGTTTTACCTATGTCTGTCTGTCTTTCTGCAAAGTTCCTTGTATTGATAGGCATCGGTAGGCAGTAAAGTTTAGGTCATCCATCAAGGTCAAGGTCCCCTATCAAGGTCACATTTCCGAACTAAGGCTGCTGCAGGGCATGGTGTTTCAGAGACACATCTTGTTTCAGAGAGAAATTTGTGGTCAAGCATAATAAAATGTCGATGCCAGAAGATTTGGATAGGCTGAACAATTACTATGGACTGTTTACAGTAAGATATCTATGTATACTCATTTGTTTAACCCATTCCTATTCAATCCCTTGTTTTTACAACCATGTGTTTTCCTACTCGAGTAAACATTGTGGAAAAGAAGAAATGGCTTGTAACAAGCAGTTTCTCTTTTTTCAACAATATTTTCTATCCTGCTGAATGATTTATTTCAAATCAAATTGACTTTGAATTGTAGTTTGTTAGACGTTTGAATTTTGACAGGTCTGAAACTTTCATACAGTAAAGGGTTAACCAATTCCCACACAATGATACTTTCTGACGCCCGCAAAGAATATAGCTTTGGAAAATATGGTGTACAATGAAGAAATTGCTTGTTACAAGCAATTTCTTTAATGTCCACAATTTTTTCTGTACAAATTTAAATTATCGTCTGCATCTTAATTCATTTTGTGTCAGTCTAAAATTTAACTGTGTGGTAATGGTTTAAAACAATTGTTCCTGAGTACATCTCCCATGTTTTATATGGCATACATCCATCACTTATGTCCTTGTCCCAGACATTTGTAGAATCAGTCAATGACTTGTCAGACAGACGGAGTGCAAACATAGGTCCACTCTGGCTTTGGCGGTAGCAGACTAAAACCTGTATGTCGAGTCAACCCTTTCCCTGGTTTTTAAGTCTCCATGTTTTTACACATGAAAAAACATTTTGGAAAAAGAAGAAATTGCTTGTTTAAAGCAATTTCTTCTTTTTCTACAATGTTTGCTTCCCTACTGAATGATCTTTTTTTAAAAAAAAAGACTTTAGATTGTTGTCTGCAAAATCTTTGAATTTGGATGGGTCTAAAATCTTGCGATGTAGTAAATGGTTAAGAGATTTGAGAAGCCTTGCTTTTGAAACTTCTGGTTCACTATGTCAATGTCTTTTAAGTGCACAATATTGAAATATTTCTTCAGTCTTTTGATTCCAAAAAAGGGCTCATGAGATTCCTTTGAATAATCATGATAGATCCTATATTTCAGCAATATACATGAAATGAAAGAAGACGAGAAAAGGAAAAAAAAGTTAATTAAGTTTTCTCTGCAGAAACAGCAACAGATGGTGAAGGTGCACTAGTATTTCAGTCCGTCCAAATTTGTTCTGGCCATAACACCCATATTTATGCTTGGATTTCAAAATAACATGGCACAATTTTTCATCATCATGTCTTGATGTGCCTTTTGAAACAAATTCTCAGATTGCTCCTAGGTCAGGATCACAGCTTTAGGTAAAATGTTCATCAGGCTTGACATGTTGTTTCTGGACAACATTCTAATGTACAGAAGTGTTCAAGCTAAGAAACAAAGAAAAGAATTGAAACAACTAAATAGCACACAACTATTTTACAGGATTTGACAAGTGAAGATTTAGAAAAGGACCTTTATCTAGTGGCACATATCTTTAGAGTTGGTGAGAAGCATATTTTGTTATTCAGCAGATTTTTTAATCAAGCAGTAATGAGAGCCATAGTGATTGTACAGGGTTAAAAAAAATTGCTTTAACTTTGTTTTATACATGTATATAAAAAAAAACACTATATAGTTGAAGAAGTGATTTATCTACCATATTAACTTTAAATTTAATGAGGATTCAACCAATTTTCTCTGAGTTTGCTATGAGTAAATGTTTTTCTACTATTTGGTTCAAAGAAAAAATACATTTAACCCTTTCCAATGCAATCTCACTTTTTTTGCCTTTCATTTATAAAGCTTTGGAAGTTATTATCAAAAACAAACAAATTGCTTATATTAAGGAATCTTTTTAATTTTCCATAACGTTTTCTGCCATTATATTCAAAAGTTTCAAAAATTGTTGTCTGCCACATCTTTCAATTTGAACCAGCTTAATCTATTCCCACACAATCCCTCCTTTTTAAGCCTCTCAAAAAAAAAGCTTTGGAAAATATTGTGGAAAATGAAGAAAGTGCTTGATACAAGCAATTTCTTCATAATCCACAATGTTTTCTATTCAAAAATACTCAAAAATTTAAAATTCCATAAACTTGAAAGTGTTGTCTGCAGAATCATTCAATTTGGATCAATCTAAAATTTTGTTGTGTGGAAATGGGTTAAAATGAATTATCTGGTTTATTGTAAAAGGTAAAAAAATAAGTATTCTTCAAATTATAATTATTAACTATTCCAAATTCGTAAGTAAGGTAAATAAAGAAATAGGCAAAATTGATTTTTCTGGATCATAATTCATTAAATTAATTTCTTCACATGAATGATGAAATACTCTTTCTTTCAAGCCATTTATTTTGTTTCGCAAGGTCGAATGATTCCAGACAATTCTAAGAAACCTCCATCAGTTGTGTTCAAAAGGCCCTGGGGAGTAGGAGGTGAGATATTTATTTAGAAAATATGTAAGGCATCATTAGTATCTAGAGTACTCATGTAGTTAATGTTGTATTCAGGCACCATAATTGATTCAACTTGAATTGATGCTAATACAAATTAGTTACACACTGATATCTATATCTGACCCTCCTTGAGAAAAGGGACCATTAGGGAGTGCAAAAATTACTGAACCTGCAGGCTGATCAGGTTATAAACTTGTCCATTATTGGCAGATTTATTTCGCTTTTTGAAAACTCCATCAAAATCGATGGAAAAACATTGTATAGAAATGAAGAAATTATTTGCAACAAGCCATTTCTTCATTTTCTAAAATATTTCTATCCAGAAATTTGAAAATTCTAAAATTTTATAAACTTTAAATTGCCATCTGCAACTCATGTCAGCTTAGACTAATCTAAACTCTTGCTATCTGGTAATTGGTTAAAGGATGTTGATCCTTCTGTAAGATTCATGTATACATATTATCAATAATGGTTTGTGTTGATTGGGACTTCTGTTTGGATTGCAAATTGTAGTGTGAGTGGGGAAAGTGGGGGGACCAAACCAAACAACTAAAATGTGAACAGAAATACAATTTATATGCTTACCCCCATCCCCAATTCATTGACCCTGCAACTCCCTTCAGAAAGGAAGAGTGAAGACAAGCACATAGTTTGCCCCTTGTGACTCCTGCCACACAACATTAAAATTCTGATCGAAGTTAGATCTTAACTCATTATCAGACGTAAAATTTTTCGACTGGTCCTAATTCAAAAGAGTTACAGACAACAATTTAAAGTTTATCAAATTTTAGATTTTTTCAACTTTATTGAAAGAAATTGTTACAAGCAATTTCTTCATTTTATACAATGTTTTTCCAAACCTTTTTCTTGAAGGGTGTCCAAAAGCGTCACTATGTGGGAATTGGTTAACCCTTTCACAGGATTTTATGTTCATGCGATTTTATTCTTGAGAAAACATTGTGGAAACAGAAGAAATTGCTTGTAACAAGCAATTCCTCCTTTTTCCACAATATTTTCTACCACATAGGATGGTATCATTTCAAATGGCATCAACTTCTCATAGTCGTCTGCAACCTCTTTCAATTTGGACTAGTTTAAATTTCCAAAAACTGGAATTGGTTAATGTGGACTTATTCAGGGGTATTTGTGTTACACTATCACTTCTTCTTACCAATTACCAAACAATGATTCTTTCTGGCACCCTGTAGAATTAATATCTTGAAAATCTTTGTGGGAAAAGGACAAATTCCTTGTTACAAGCAATTTCTCCAATACTCTCAAGGATTTCCACCTTATTTGTCACTCACTTTCCAATTAAAGTGCAATTTGAAATGTGATTTGAAAGTTCTTTCAGTTTGGAACAGTCTTAAGTTTTGTAGTCTGGTAATGGGTTAACTAGACTGTATTGTCTCAAGGGAAATATTCTTTATTGTAATGAATAGAAGTTACCTTTAGTTATCAAATGATTATGTTGAATTTTCACCTTTGGTTATCAAATGATTGTGTTGTATTTTCACAGTAGAAAAAATGTTGAGATCAGAATGTATGTATGAATAGTAAATGAGCTTTTACTCATCAATAAATGCATGTAGAATTGAATATGATAATGAATAATTTATATCTTAACATGCTCAGGTGTTGATGTGCTGTAAAAAAAATTCATTTATATCTTAACCTTTTCCCACAAAATGACGCCTTTTGACGTCCTGAAAGAAAAACAAATTGGAAAACATTGTGTAAAATTGCTCAAGCAATTTCTTCATTTTACATATTTTTTTATGTGGCATACGTGGTCGAGAGGTAGAGAGTCGGCTTCCCGATCAAGAGGTCCTGAGTTCGATTCCCGGGAGCGGCTATCGATCTTGGTTCTGTCATTGGCCCACACTTTCGGCACGAGTACTGGTGCATTTTCCAGGAAGCAGAATCGAGAGGGATTTATCTAAGTTGGAAGAACTTGTTTCCCAATCGATGTAAAATAAGTAGGTTTAAACCTAAACCTAAACATATTTTTTTTCAATTTAGAGGTCAAAAAATAGTGTAAAATTTCACTAACTTTAAATTGGCGTCTGCAGCTCCTCTTGATTTTGACAGGTGTGAAATTTTCTTATCTTGGAATGGGTTAAGTAGAATTTGTAGCAAACTTGCAATGGCCTGATGCATATGTTCATCTCTTTAAACTTTACTGGATTGAGTTTCTATCAAATAGTGGAGTTTTTATGTCTGTCAGTGTATTAAAGTTTTTTTCTGATTTGTATTTTCATCCATCTGTTGTTAAAATTTTTAAGCATTTAAAAATCTTCTTTTCAAAAACTACTACAGTATAACCCCTCTAATACGACCACTTGTCGTACTATCTGGTCGTAATAGCAGAATGGTCGTAATACTGAGGTTTGGCCGTTTGTTGTCCAGTAATTCATGTTTATTTCATCTCTGTTGTTTGAATATATTTTTACTATACATACAAAAAATCCATCTATAAAACATGTATTACAGCGGAATCTAATGTCATTTCAAATTTACAATCTTTGATACGTTCTACTTTCTCTCTTCTCCATTTTGATCTGATTCAGAAATCTGACCCCAGATTATTTGTATGTAAGTACAGGTTCAAAATGTCAAACTGTTGACATCATATCTTCTATAATGCAAATACCAATTATCAATTAAGTTGAAATCAAATTTTAATAGCTAATCAACTGTTCAGAACACTGTAAACAAACCATTCCTATCTTCTCGGATACTTTTTCACTTTCTATTTTATTACTCGAGTCAAAACCAGTTACATATTCAAATAACAATTTAAAATAATACAAGCTTTAATTTGTAAAAGTGATTGGCTACTTTAATCTATTTGATAGAAATAATGCCTATCATAATAAGCGTTTGATGTCACATAATCAAAAATCCGATATTGTATTGACAAGGCATTGTGACAAATTAGTGTCACTCTTTTCAAGTGTCAAATACCGGTGGTTGGTCTCAAGGTGTGAAGATACTGGTCGTTTTAGTGGGGTTCAAATAGCGTATCAGCTTTGTTTGGTACTGAATTTAGGGGTCGTAATTCAGAATAGCAGGGTGCCCGTTATAGAGGGGGTTTGCAAGCATTGAAATAAAGAGCAATAAATCCGTTCTGTAAAAATTCGGTCTTAAAAGAAGAATGCCCATATTTCCTGGGTGGTCGTAAAGAGGGGTTCTACTGTTGTTGGATTTTGTCCTAATTTTCTAGAAATTGTTAAGAGTCATTTTTAAAAGATGTTTAGAGAGAGACTTTTTGCTATTGTATATCTAACAAACAAATGAGTAATTTGCTTAAAGGAAATAGTAAGCTTGGGCCTCCAAATGAATATTGTAGTTGTAATTTTATCTCCACTGGATAAATGCCAGTGAGCTATTGTCATGGCATTCTGTCCGTCATGTAATTGTCCGTCTGCAAGACCGTAAAATTTTACAAACTATCTCTTCATTTTCCACATTCTTTTCCACAGCTTTTGTATTGATGAGTTTTTATTGTGGGAATGGGTTAATCAGTACAATCAGGCCTGTGGAGAGATACAGGTGCTCAATTGCCTCTAAGTAGCGGTCAAATTTAGAAGAGCTACAGCAATGCTATGTTTCCTGTCCACGCATCTGTCCAGTAGGCCGTATGTTAACTTTTCCTTATTAACACTAGAGTCCACAGTTTTCATCGGATTCTCTTATAACTTTCACAGACTGATTGTACCATCATAAAGATCGTTCCTTTCGAATTTGGTCAGATCCTTCAAGAAACACAAGAAAAGGGGCCTTATGCAAATGAATTAAGAAAAACCTCGTTTGCTTTCTAGATTCCACAGTTTTCATCAGATTTTCTGCAAACTTTCAGACTTATTGTACTATCATTAGAATTGTTCCTTATGAAATTGGTTCAGAACCTTCACCGGAAAAGGGGCCGTATCAAAATTAGTTAGAAAATCCTTGTTTACTCACTAAAGTCCACAGTTTTCACTGAAATCTCTTCAGACTTGCACAAAATGATTGTACCATCATAAGGATCATTCCCTTTGAAATTGAGTTTGATCTGTTCAGTTTCACTGGAGAAGGGGCATTATGAAAATTAATTGTACTGTCGTAGAGTTTATTTTCATCAGATTCTCTTCAAACTTTTATAGAATGATTATACCATCATCACGATTATTCCTTTAGAAATTAAGTTTGATTTGTCAAGAAACACGGGAAAAGTGGCCCTATGAAAATGTCTTCTAAAAATCCATGTTAACACAATGATATTCTCTCAAAACTTACACAGGATGATTGTACCATCATAAGGATTATTCATTTGTTAATTGGGTCTGATCTGTTCAGTTTCACCAGAAAAGGGGTCTTATGAAATTTTTATTCCAAAAAATTCTTTAATCTTCTTGGAACTTTTACAGTTTTTGCAGAGTCATAAGGATGGTTCTTTCTGAAAACAGAGTGGATCTGTCAGAAAACACAGGAAAAGATGCTTTAAGGATTGTTGCTCAAAATAATAAAGGGAATAAAGTCTAATTTGTTATTTTCATTTTTTGCATTCTTCTTTAAGCAATTAACTTCCTTAAATGTTAAATTACTTTGCGGGAAAACTTGTTAGCCAGTAGAGCGTCTCAGGCTTTAATGGACCTCCTGTTTTAATAAAGCTCAGGAGGCCATACTATTGGGTTACACCATTTAGAGGAATATAGGTAGAAGAAAGTTAAAAGTAGTATTCAATACTGTTTCATTAACTCTTGTCATGCTGTATAAATTACCTTACTGAATTGCTGTAAAATCAAAGGGCTGGAAGCACTGATAGTACTTGTTCAAAAATCAATATTTCTTTAAGAAATCAATTTCCTAAACAACTCTGACAAGAAAAGTACAAGCAGGAGGTGTAGAACAAGATCAGACTGCACTTATGTGCAGGCTGTTCTTGGTCTACACCTCCTGCCAAAACCGGAATAATCCTGGTTCAGTATGACAAGGGTTAATATGTATACAAATGAAAGAACACCACTGCAACTTGAAGTTTAAAATGACTGCACTATTTGATGAGATATCAGCTCAGTTACCTGTAAATGTTTACACTATTCTTCTTTGAGACTGCATGCATTTTGTAATATAGGGATGTGTGTACAAATCCTTTAATATCATATAACTTCTTTTTCCCAAATAAAGAATACAAAACGTTAAAAAGCAGATGATTTTTAGCTCACTTGAGCACAAAGTGCTCATGGTTAGCTTTTGTGATCGTTGAATGTCTGTCGTCCGTCATGCGGCGTCAATAATTGAAGTGTTTACACTCAAGAGGCCACATGAAACTTCATGAAACTTGGTCAGAATAATTGTTAGGTCATGAGGATGACCCCTTTTGATTATGGGAGAGTTCTATTCGAAAACACAGGAAAAGGGGCCTTAATGACAATTTCTTTGTTTACACTCTAGAGGCCACAATTTTGGCTTAATCTTCATGAAACTTGTTCTGAATAATTATAAGGTCATAGAGGTGAACCCTATTGGAAGGTTCTTTTGGAAAACACAGGAAAAGGGGCCTTAATGACAATTTCTTTGTTCAGTTTCTAAAGGCCACAATTTTGGCTCAATTTTCACGAAAATTGCCCAGAATAATTGTTTAGTCACAAGGATGAACCCTATTGATTATAGGAACGTACTTTTTGAAAAAACAGGAAAAGGGGCCTTAATGACAATTTCTTTGTTAATGCTCTAGAGGTCATCAGTTTGGCTCAATTGTCATGTAACTTGATCGGGATACTTGTCAGGTCAATACAGAAGTCATAGTTTTGCCTCAATCTTCATTAAACTGATTATAGTTATAGTTAGCTGCATTTTCTTTAACAGCAGACAGTTCAGGTGAGCAATTTAGGACCATCATGGTCCTCTTGTTTATGAATGTGAATATAGAATCAAACCTCGTCACTCATCAGAGACTAAGAATTAAAGCAGTTATTCCTGTTAAAAGAATATTTAACTTTTCTTGGGAAAGAGATGGCACTTTGTTCCTCAATGCTCTGTTTTTTTGTATGTTTTGTTTCTATAAAGAAGAACTATTCATAAGGGATGCCACTCTGAAACTTTCCTTTTGCAGCAATTTTAATGTTTGTTCTCTTCTACCATTTTGTTGGATCTAGCATTAAAATATGGTTTATCATATAACAACAGACTGGGTTTATAAACTGCCCCTTTTTGCTCTACTGGCTTCTGGCCAGTGAGCTGTTGTCACAGCTTTTTGTGCATTGTGTGTCTATCTGTAAACTTTCTTTGAAAATCTTCTTCTAAAAAACTACTTGCTGCATATCAGTTTAATTTTGTCGTAATTAACCTGTGGTGATCCTTTATCAAATTCAAGAAATTTCAGGTAATAAATGTATCATATACATGTCTGTTCATTATAATAATGTATGCCACCAAAATCATATTAGTCTTCTTAACCCTTTACTGTTTTTCAAAATTTTGGAATTGTCGCAACTCAAAGAGGTAGCAGATGACATTATAAAGTAATACAACTCAAGAAGTAACCACTCTATATGATGGAAAACATTGTGGAAAAAGAAGAAATTGCTTGTGACAAGCAATTTCTTCTTTTTCCAAAATGTTTTCTCAAATATGATATCACAAGGATGTTGAAAATCAGGGATTTTACAGGAAAAGGTTAAATTGTCTGTCCATCAGTATGCCTGCCCTACCAACTGTACTAAAAACGGTTCACATAAATGTCAGCCAGTGTCGGAGTTCAAAATTAATTCCTGGTCAGAATGAATTATTTTATTGTTTAATTGATTCTTTGATAGACGGCCACAGTTGGTCAATTACAGGCTTATATTTGTAACTATTGTGACCATTGAATTTTAGTACATTGTTTTTGCAAGGGTTAATCAAATTAAAGAAAACATTCTATCACAATACATGTGAATCCAAATCTATGTTTTTTAATATATTCTATTATAAGGTCTTATTTTAGTGGTGAACTGTTACCAAGTTCTCATCCATCTCAACAGTTGTAAATTTCAAATTTACCAAAATATTTCATCACATTTTTTTCTTTCAGTGGTAAATCTAAATCTTAGCAGACTGCCATCTAATTTTAGAGAGTGGGAATTCCAAATGAAAGTGACTATGTAAGTATAACAATGTAAAGGAGTAACAAAAACACCCAATCTCCTTCAAGTGATAAGAAAATAACTGTAATAATGTGTAATGTGTAATAGAATTGTTAAAGTAATTTGATTTATGTCTTTGTCCATTGTTTGCTAACAAGTTTGATTATCTACTTTGAAAGCTTTCTTCCTGTTTCATAAAAGACATATTAAAATGAAAAGAGGGAAAGAGTTTCAGGGTAGATTTTTAGCTCACCTAAGCACAACATGATCAAGGTGAGCTTTTGTGATCATGCTGTGTCTGACATTTGTTGTGTCATGGTTTGTATCCGTCAACATCTTTTGTGCACTCTAGTGAGCATATTTGGCTCCATGAAACCTCAGAAAAGTTTAATGTTTTGTCACATGGAGTCAAAAACTAGGTCAGATCTTAGAAAACCTTATGTGCACTTTAGAAGTTGAATGTTTTGCTCAAATGTCTTGAAACTTGGTAAGAATATTTGTCTCTGTAATATCTCAGTCAACTTTGATATTTGATCAATTGGGTTAAAAACTAGGTTACTAGGTAAAACCTTGTGGGCACATTTTGTCTCAAATATCTTATTATTTGGTCAGAATGTTTTTTCATAATATCTCCATGAAGTTTGATAATTGGTCATGATTTTGGGGTCTTCGATATTTGGTAATGTGGGGTCAAAAAGTATGTCACAATGTCAAATTTTATAAAAAAAAACTTTTGTGCATTGTAGATGACAGATCCAATCTCAGAATATTTAGTATACTCTCTAGAAGCTAAATATTAGGCTCAATCCCCTTGACATTTGGTCAAAATGTTTGTCTCTTTGATATGTAGGACAAGTTCAATTGATGGTCATTTTTGTTATAAAAGTAGGTTACTAGTTCAAACCTAACAACTTTATGTACAGCCTTTTGACTCAAATATCTTAACTCTTGTCATGCTAAATTATAAAATCCACCAGAGAATTGCATTGTAATCAAAGGGCTTAAAGCACTGGAAGCACCAAATTATTGGTCAATATTTATATTGAAAATTTATCTTATAATCAATTCTGGCTTAAGATGACATGCAGGTGGTAGAGACTAAGATCAGAATACACATATGTGCAGTCTGATCTTTCTCTATACCTTCTGCCAAAGCAGGAATATTCTGAGTTAAGCATAACAAGGGTTAAAACTTGGCTTAAATACTACATGTATTTCTCTATAACAAAGACTCAATTTTATTAGGTCACCTGACCGAATGGTCATGGTGACCTATTGCGATCATCGTTTGTCCGTCGACGTGCGTCGTCCGTCGTCCGTTAACTTTTAAACATTTTCATCTTCTTCTCAAGAACTACTGGGCGGATTTCAACCAAACTTGGTAGAAAGCATCATTGGGGGATGCCAATTCAAGTTTGTGAAAATAGGGGTTCTGGGGGTCATAGGGGCCCAAATAGGGGCCAAAAAGGGGTAATTTTTGGTACTTCTTTAAAAATCTTCTTCTAATAAACAGTTAATGCCAGAGCTTAAATATTTTGTGTGCATGACAACTAGGACAGGTATATTATAAATTGTGAAATTCATGCTCCTGGGGTCATGTATGGGGCCACACCCAGAGGTCAAAGTTCATCATGTTAAAAAATTCACATTTTCATCTTCTTCTCATGAAGTATAAAGCCAATTTCAAACAAACTTGGTGAAAAGCATCATTTGGTAATGGTTATTTGGATTTGTGAAAATAAAAGGGCTGTGGGGTCAGGGGGCCCTAAAATGGGGACCAAAAGGGGGTAATTTTTGGTAACTTTTAAATATTTCATCTTCTTCTCAAGAACTACTGGGGGGATTTCAACCAAACTTGGTAGAAAGCATCATTGGGGGATGCCAATTCAAGTTTGTGAAAATAGGGGTTCTGGGGGTCAAAGGGGCCCAAATCGGGGGCAAAAAGGGGTAATTTTTGGTACTCCTTTAAAAATCTTCTTCTAATAAACTGTTAATGCCAGAGCTTAAATATTTTGTGTGCATGACAACTAGGACAGGTATATTATAAATTGTGAAATTCATGCCCCTGGGGTCATGTATGGGGCCACACCCATAGGTCAAAGTTCATCATGTTAAAAAAATCACATTTTCATCTTCTTCTGATGAAGTACTAAGCCAATTTCAAACTAACTTGGTGAAAAGCATCATTGGGTACTGATTATACAGATTTGTGAAAATAAAAGGGCTGTGGGGTCAGGGGGCCCTAAAATGGGGACCAAAAGGGGGTAATTTTTGGTAACTTTTAAATATTTCATCTTCTTCTCAAGAACTACTGGGCAGATTTCAACCAAACTTGGTAGAAAGCATCATTGGGGGATGCCAATTCAAGTTTGTGAAAATAGGGGTTCTGGGGGTCAAAGGGGCCCAAATCGGGGGCAAAACGGGGTAATTTTTGGTACTTCTTAAAAAATCTTCTTCTAATAAACCGTTAATGCCAGAGCTTAAATATTCTGTGTGCATGACAAGTAGGACAGTTATATTATAAATTGTGAAATTCATGTCCCTGGGGTCATGTATGGGGCCACACCCAGAGGTCAAAGTTCATCATGTTAAAAAATTCACATTTTCATCTTCTTCTGATGAAGTACTAAGCCAATTTCAAACTAACTTGGTGAAAAGCATCATTGGGTACTGATTATACAGATTTGTGAAAATTAAAAGGCTGGAGGTCAGGGGTGCCTAAAATGGGGACCAAAAGGGGGTAATTTTTGGTAACTTTTAAACATTTTCATCTTCTTCTCAAGAACTACTGAGGGGATTTCAACCAAACCTTTTTCTAATTCTTTCAAACAAAATCACTTGTCTTGGTGCTCTTTTACTCAGGTGACCGTTAAGGCCCACTGGGCCTCTTGTTGAAGTCTTAACTTGGTTTGAAAGATTAGGTAACTTGTGCTTTTTTTGACCATTTGTTGCCACTGACTCAGTTGAGTGCTTTAAGGCAAATGACCCTCTTGTTTGAAAATTCAGTTAGATAATTTTAGTTAAGTCTTTATGTTAGGATATAGATTGAAAAAAGTACATTAATTTCAGAGCAGAGACCGAGAATGAGTTTCCATTACTACATGAAAAAGTTATCCGCAGGATAACGTCAGGTGCTGGTAATACTCCAGGAAGCCATGCTACAAAACTGGGCCTTAGTAAGATACACCCTTCTTGTTTCTTCTCTTGTGTTCTTGGCTGTCTTGGCTGATGAAAATTACTTACTGTTTCATACACAAATTTGTTCTATCTTTACATTGCCTAAAGATCATAATAGAAACCAATTCTGAGAGTTTAGAATGGGAATTTAAACTTGTTAGTGCAAATTATTGTGGGTTTTGCTGCTGAGTACACTGTTATTAAGTTTTTAGTTTCATACCTTCTCTTGAAGATTTAAGTCACTAAAATTCTTGTTTTGATTTCCTTACAGCTTTATCTATATCTGTACAAGTTCTACATGGTGACCTAGCAACTATAAAGAAGGAAGACCCAATGTTGTTCAGTAAAGGGGTGGCACTGGTACAAAAATTGGGCTTCTCAGAGGTCATCACTCCAGGTAGGTACTAACTGTTTGTTAAGTTAGCATTGATAAAGTATTTGAAATAAATTGAGACTCATTACCACACCTTGAGCTATATGATCATAGAAAACATTTCAAGAAAAGGGGAAATTGCTTGTAACAATTTTAACAATGTTTTCTACCCTATTTTGCACTTTTTTTCCCAATTTTAGTGCACTATGAAATGCTGTCTTTAACTTCTTTCAATTGGGACCAGTCTTAAGTTTTGTCATGTGACTATGGGTTGACCCTTGTTATACTGAACCTGGGATATTTCTGCTCTGGTAGGAGATAGGGACTTCATGTCAACCTCTTAGTCTACACCAGCTTTATGAAATTTAACCCATTCCCACATAACATGATTTAAGACTGGTCCAAAATGAAAGAAGTTACAATATTACAGTATTTAAAAAAAATCCATTCTTCACTATGTTTTCAAAAGCTTTTTTCATTGCAGGCGTAAAAAAGAGGGATCGTTTGGGAATGAGTTAAATTGTTTTCCTAACCTTTTTTCTGACACAATGACACTTTTTGATGCCCCAAGTAGAGAATCTTTGAAAAACATTTTGGAAAATGAAGAAATTACTTGATACAAGCAATTTCTTCATTATCTACATTTTTTTCTACACCAAAAGTAAGAAAAAAACACACACATAAAAAATCATCAACTAAAATATGTTGTCTGCAACATCTATTGGACAAGTATAAAATTTTGTTGTCTTGGAATGGGTTAAACCTATAAAACTGATTTCATTTCATAAGGCAATATACCTCAATAGCTTTATACATTATCTGTAGTAACAAGATATGTAACCAGGTTAATGATTCAGTCAAATATCTAATATCAAGAGAATGTAGATTTTCCTAATTTAAAATGTTCTTGCTATTTCTGAAGTCTCTTAAATTTATATTTGACTGCTTACCTACCAGTTATTTTGGAGGCATGTTTGTTTGGTGAGTATAAAAGTTTGGTAAACCCTTTTCTACACAGTTCTGTATTAAAAAAGAATGGCAGTGGAAAACATCATGAGAAAAAAAGAAATTGCTTATATAAAGGAATACTTTCTTTCTTATAGTGTTTTTACCCGAGAACACCATTTTTTCCTATTCAAATGCAAACCCTTACAACTTTGACCAGTCTAGAATTTGGTTGTCTAGAAATGAGTTAACCCAATACCAGATGACGAAAATTTAGACAGGTCTAAATTGAAAAGAGGTGGCAGATTACTGTTTGAGAATACTTGTTTTGAGAATTCTTGAATTTGGAAGTAAGTGTCCCATGGGGTAGAAAATATTGAGAGAAAAGGAAAAATTTGCTTGAAACAAGCAATTTCTACTTTTCTCTAGATATTTTCCCCAAGTATTTCTGTGTATAGAAAAAGCCCTTAGTTACAAATGACATAGAGAAATTCATGAAAATAAATAAGAAAAATCATGAACAGAAATGGATAAGTATATTGTATGAGATAAAATTCTATTTTGTCCTCACTTATTGAATTAGATACAATGTTTTCATATTCGCTGAAAGTTAACAATCTAATGGTGATTCAGTATATAAAACATTACCAGAAGATAATAATTTAGACAACTAAATTCAAAGAATTTGCAGACAACATTTTTAGTTTAGGATGTTTAGGGTAGAAAAAAATGCGTAAAATGAAGAAATTGCTTATTACAAGCTGTTAACTTGTGGATTGTAAAAAAGCAGGATTTTGTGGTAAATGATTAATGTATGAATTCGTATTTTTTCTGATAAACATTTAAGAGATGAAGAGAATACTTTTTATTTTCATGGAAGTATAAACCGAAAAAACTAATCAAACTGTATGAATACGCAAAGCGGATTCATACATAAGTGTGATTAGTTTTTTCGGTTCATACCTCCATGAAAACAAAAATTATTCTCTTCATTTCTTATAATTTGATAGCATCGAGTGAAAAATGCAACAACTTTACAAATTTTGATACCTTTTGGTATGGAACTATATTTTTGCGGAAGCAAACAACATGGCTCCGTGCTCAAAATTTTGTTCATGGAGGTATGAATTAAATTTTCGACCAATCAGATAGCTCGTTTTTGATAGACGAAACTAACAATTACATTTTATAAAATGTCGAAGGTAATCATGAGGTGCAGTTGATTAAAAATAAATAAATGAATTTTCTCAAATAAAGTTTACCACTCAGTTCCTCATTGAACAATAGGGCAATACAAGCAATTCCCTCATTTTACACAATGTTTTCTACCTAGAAATTTGATAAAATCTTAGTTTTGAATTTTTGTTTGCAACTCCTTTCAATTAGACCAGTCTAAAATTTTGTTGTGTTTGGGTTAATGATTTAAGAGGTGTGAAAGGTCTTTGGTTGGAAACCTGTGTACTTCTTTCTGCGAGATAATCAGACCCCATATCTTCTACTAGTAATACCAAGGAAGCTCATGAATAAGTGAAATTTTCAGATATATAACTGAAAGATTTTTTGAATTTGCATTGAACACCATTTAAACAAGCCAACAAACAAAATGTTAATCATCAATCATTGTTTACTATTCCTTTTTAGGTGAAGTCAGAAATGACCTTTATGTGACTTTGAGATCTGCGGAATTCGATCGAGGGAACAAAAAGGCTCAGAAGAATGTGGAGGTCAGAGTGACTGTCTATGATGCAAATTTAAATCAATTAAAGGTGATTTGGAATATGTTAGTGTGACTTATCCCATTCCCACACAATAAAATTTTACACCAGTCCATATTCGAAGACGTTGCAGACAAAAGTTTAAAGTTGATGAAACCTTTATAATGTTTGTCTCTAGGCATATAAAACATTGTGGATACTGAAGAAATTGCTTGTAAAAGCAATTTCTTCATTATCCACAATGTTTTTCAAAGCTTTCATATTGAGGATTGTTTAAAAGCATCATTGTGTGGGAATGGGTTTATAAGGAATTAGGAATAAATTTAGGACTATGAATGAGTCCTTGTGTATTTCTTCTTTTTTTTTTATTGCCTTAGCATTGTTCTTGTTATCATCTGCATGTAGAAAATTTTATATTTTGTGATATTTCTGTTATTGATCTGTAACATAGAACAGGGTTTTCATTAAGTTTTGGGACAACAGATATAATTTGGAAACCAACAAATTGGCCGGGGGTCAAGGGGGCCGCCATAGGCAACACCCTGGTAGGGGGCCCAGGGGGGCGAAGCCCCCCCGGCCGAAAAAGAATTAAGGTATTTCTCAATCCATTTAGAGAGCTCTCCTTAGTGTTTTACATTGCAGATTTTCTTATATATCATAATTCTTAGAGTATGTTTTAGTTTTGTACAAATGAGGCAGTATAACCTTACCATGTTTATCTTTATTTTTTCAAAATACATTATTTTGTGTTTTTATTATTATTATATCGAATTATTGCTTGAATATGTGCAATTTGAATGACTGTTAAATTTAAATTTAGTTTTAAATCTGCCGCTGATGCATACTTAGATTTCCTCACAAATGAATAATTTTGTATTTGTAATAATTATACTTAATAAATAATAAATATTAAATTGATTTTACACGAAATAAAATTGGGGCCGAGATAAATGTTGGGCCGACTTTCCGATGGGTTGACCGGTCACCGTCTTTAAGATGCATTGACCCCAAAAAATATTAAAACGCAAAACTATACGCTTAAAAGCTCATAAATTATTATATGTCAAATTATTCTTATCGGAAGCATCGTCTTTTTTAATGCAAACTTGAAGAAACCAGGATTGTCTTCAGTAGAGACTTTTTTCTTTTTAGTTTGGCGTCCATGTTAACCAACATGTGAAATCAATTTCGTATCGTTGTATATGATTGGCTGACTGGTTTAAAGTATCCAATGATAGGCCTCATAACATGGATACGCAAATTAGACGGGTTAAACTGGTGGTGGGGTAAAATCTCACCGGTGTCGCCGGGAAACTTCTTTGGCATTAAAGCTTTATTTTGTAAACAAAACGTGACTGACATTTCTAAATTCAGGCGAAAACAACCGATCAAAAGTTGATTTCAACCAATGTTTTAGATCGGCAATCGGTTATTAATGAAAACCCTGATAGAATACATTTTTACTATTAACTCATTGAAACTTTAAACTGTTCCAAATTCAAAGAAACTGACGACAATGTATTGTTTATGGAAATTTTGAGACTCTTAGTCTTTTGGGATAGAAGCATTGTAGATAATGCAGATTGTCTCAAGCAATTTCTTCATTATCCGCAATGTTTTCCAAAGCTTTATTCAAGAGGGTTGTCAAAAATTGTGATTGTGTGGATAATGGTCAAAAGAACAATTTATATCATAAAGGGATAACTCTCAATTTATTCTTGTATGAATTAAGCCACATTTAACCCATTAATAATAATAATAATAATATTAAAGTCTTTATTTATAGAGGCTGCACATTTGGTTACCCAATCTTCCATGTGGGCCTCTCTTTCAACAGTTACAATTTCAAGTATAATACAATGATATACATTATAAACAATGTGAAACAAATCAAGTTAGCTTTACATAATTTGCTGTACATATAGAGAAACATTATATTCCTGTATTCATTCAATCAAGATGCGAGATTGTCTTACAAGAAAGCTCAATGATGATTTTGGATGCCCCAAGAAAAAGAAAGGTTTGGTAAATTTGTGGAAAAGGAGAAATTGATTGTTACAAGTAATTTCTTCATTTTCCTCAATGTTTTCTACCCCAAAAGTAAAGAAATCCAATTTGAACGAGTCTAAAATTTTGCCCTCTGGTAATGGGTTAAGGCCCCCCCCCCCAATTGAGTGATATTGTTTTACTGATGTATGTCCATCTGTCTGTCACTCCATCTTATCTGTCTGCTGAAATCTGAACCTGCGAACTTAATCCTTGTCCTGCTGAATAAAATCCTTCTACAGAATCAAAGGGCTGACAGCACTAGATGCAGTAATTGTGACTTAACCCATTCCCACACAGCAAAATTTTAGACTAGTCCAAATTGAAAGAAACTGCAGACAACAATTTCAAGTAGATGAAATTTATTTTTTTTTCATCTTTTTGGATAGAAAAAATTGTGGATAATGAAGAAATTGCTTGATACAAGCAATTTCTTCATTATCCACAATGTTTTCCAAAGCTTTTTTCTTGAGGGGCATAAAAAGGAGGGACTGAGTGGGAATGGGTTAATATCTGTTTTGAAAATTCATTCTATGACCAACTCTGGTTTAAAAGAGACAAGCAGGAGGTGTAGACTAAGATCAGACTGCACATATGTGCAGGCTGATCTTTGTCTATACCTCCTGCCAAAACAGGAATATTCTGGGTTCAGCATGACAAGGGTTAACATTTTTCTACTATTTAAGTAAAGTAGATTTTGATTATACAACTAGACAACTAGACAGGGTCAAATCATCAAGCAAAGGTGAATTTTCCTACCTTTATCCTTGAAACTTTACTCAAAGATTTATTCTGTGAACTTAAGATATTACTATAACTTGCATACTTTTCAAGTAACAATTCTGATATTTGACGTATAACTCTCATAAATTTGTATATATACTGATGCAAAAATCAAGGTTATCTAGCAAGGTCAAGGGTCATTTAAAGATTTACTATTCCAAGAGCATTAGTGTTTCAAAAACTAATTTTGTTGACTTTGATTTTTTGTTTACTATCCAGCCCTCAAAAGCTGAGCAATGAGAATGTGCCTGCAATAATCTTGTTTAACTTTTTAGTGAAAATAATATGACAGCAATTTAGTAAAAATGCATCTCATTGCTAGTGATTTGATTTGATCTGATATACTGGACTCGGCTACATGATACAAATTAATGCTTACATTGGTAGCAGAGTCTTGGACCAATTTTCACATGAGAAAATTTTAGACTAGCAGGGGTTGAAATTAACGTTTTTTTGCTACTTGCAAAAAATGCAAGTGTCTAGATTTCCAACTTGCTAAATGCAAGTTGCTTCTAGCAAAATAAAATGGTGCACTTTTCTTTATAATTTCATACAAAGAAAATGTTAATCTTTATTTAGCTAGATTGAATTAATATGTCAATATGATGTATGAGTTCAATGTTGAAGTCTTTCTCCCACTTTCTGACTGTTTTGACAGACACTGTTTTTCCTTTGCTAGAGGACAGGCATTCAGCAGATTTTGTTGACGAATTACTGGCCTCCAGATTGGTAGGGCAGGATTTTTTTGAATCCGATGACTGGTTAGGTAATTCCGCTGTCTGTTTAGATGCCGATTTTAGCTCTCCTGAGCACAACGTGCTCAAGGTGAGCTATTGTGATCTGTTATTGTCCGTCTGTCCGCTTGTCCGTCAGTCCGTCTGTCCATCTGTCCGTCTGTCTGTCCGAAAACAATTATTAAAAAATCTTCTCCTCCTAAACCATAAGGCCAAGAGCTTTGATATTTGGTACATATCATCACCTATTGACCCTCTACCAAAATGCTTCAAAGAATTACTGCATTCTGAAAATAAGCCCTTTTCTGTGCAGTCTCTGATTTTACAAAGGAATAAAGAAGGAAATCTTTGAAAATCATCTTCTCCCAAACCATAAGGCCTAGAGCTTTGATATTTGGTACATATCTTTATCTATTGACCCTTTTCAAAAATACTTCAAAGAATTACTGTATTCTAAAAATAAGCCCTTTTCTGTGCAATCCCTGATTTTAAAAAGGAATAAAGTAGGAAATCTTTTAAAATCTTCTTCTCCCAAATGATTAGGCCTAGAGCCTTGATATATGGTACATATCATCAACTATTGACCCTTTACCAAATTTCTTCAAAGAATTACTGTATTCTGAAAATTAGCCCTTTTCCCTCATTTCAGTTAGGAATGATGATATCTTTGAAAACCCTGACTAGTCCAAATTGATGGAAATTGCAGATGTAGATGTTGATGAAATTTTAAAAACCTTTAAACCTTTGTCTTTGGAAGCAGAAGATGTTGTGTATAATGAAGAAATTGCTTGTTCCAAGTCTTTCCAAAGCCTTTTTCTTGAGGGGCACCCAAAAGCCGGATTGTGTGGGAATTGGTTAACAGCTGTGTATTATTAAAGAAAAGCTTTATTGGACAAAATAATTTGTGTTTTGTGTATTTCAGAATTGTATAACGTATGGTTGTGGTGATACACCAGCATCAGAGTATTTGACAGCTGTGTATTACCATAATAACAAACCAGAGTGGGATGAAACTATTCGGGTAAGTGTCTCCAATCCTTGTCCTTGGATAAAATGATATTTCATAAGCTTCAAAGATATTTCTGAAAGCATAATTTATCCTGGATGAAATAGTGATTCAGAATAGTATGATATATTTGAATATAATTACATTTGTTGTTATTTGTGCTATCAGGAGCTTTGGTAAAGATGCAACAAAATCTAAATGTGTTAATTCTTCTTTGATTCAAGAGAAGAAAACAAATATCATAATAATATCCCCCTCAACTTTGTAAGGGGGTTATATAGGAGTCAGGTTGTCGGTCGGTCCGTCCGTCTGTCTGTCTGTAGCTTTTGCTTCGTGTCTGCTCAATATCTCAGCAACATTGGACAGATTTGATTCAAACTTCACTGATATAATCAGTATCAAGCAGAAATGTGCATATTTTATTTGGGTTACGGTCCATTGATTTTTGATGGAGTTATGGCCTTTTAGTGAAAAATCATGTCCACTCAATTTCTCAGCAACCATTGGACAGATTTTATTCAAATTTTACAGAAACACTCGGTATATGTCAGACATGTGCAGGGCTCTGCAGAGTGGGTGACTCAGGCGAAAAAGTCGCCTGGTTTCATAAAACTTCGCCTGATTTGCTGATCAAAGCGAAGTCGAAGTCGCCTGGAATTTTCAGGAAGTCGCCTGGATACGATAGGTGATGCACTAATATGGCCCAGTGGCTATTAAAGTAGGTGACAGTGTGCAATTATACAACTGTTGATCGGAAGCCCTTTGATCGTAATTCAAGCGTGTATCAATAGTCGCGAGGCCAGCAGATTATCAGAAAGAGGGGTACGTTCCGGCAGCTAATAGTCAACATGCTTGCTTTATTCACACCTACGCTGATTGGTTTTGGCAATGCTTTGTATACTATCGGCACCAGAAATCTTTATTTAAAACCCTTTCCCTTCTTAAATTTTAATTATTTCTGTAAATTAGGTTATCATCAGTCTACGAGATTTGTTGCTTACTTTCACATAATGAGAATAATGGCCGACATTTACGGACGCCGTGTCATTTACCAGAAGTCAAAATTTTGTTAAAAATTTGAAATCTTGATGAAAAATAATTCTGCCGCAAAATCTACGTAGAGTGAAATCATTTTTCATAAGAATCCTTCAATTTGAGTTATCTGCTTTAATTGTAACAAGTGAAGAAAATTATGGCAAACAATTTAAAGGCTGCTACGATCTTTTCCTGAGATTCTTGTTATGATACATTCTATCCAAAAACTAAATTTCACTTACTTGTGTTGGTAATAATTCCTTCAAATAACATGTAATCCTATAAAATGGAGCAAATTATCCTGTGTTAACTTTAAACCTCTGCATGTACAGAGTCTGGTTTTGTGTACTCAGCAGTAACCCTTACCCTTTACACACTATAACTGACTTAATCACAGAGGACCATTTTTGACCCAATAATGACAACTTTTATCCATTTATATGTTATCAGGTAAAGTGGACAGACTTTAACTCATTACCACACAATCCCCCATTTTGACATCTTGAAATAGTTTTATGGGAAACTGTGGAAAAAGGAGGAAATGATTGCAGCAAGCAATTTATCCTTTGCACACATGTTTCTACCCTCTTTGGCACCTTCTTTCTTATTTAAGCTCACTATGAAATGTTTTATTTAGCTTTTTTCAATTTGTACCAGTATAATTTTTTTCTTCTGGTAATGGTTTGATTAAATACATGTTGTTACAATAAAATCTTTTCTCATTTTCTGCTTCAAATAGGAAAACTACTCATTTCATTCAGTCCGCCTATACACTATTTGCATTTTTTTATTAGTTGACTTTTTGAATCTATTATGATGCAGGGTTTTCCCTGACCCTCTCCTTCTTTGAATTTGGACCCCCATTTTTCAGAAATGACCCCCAAAATAGCTAGACAGCCTTCTTTATCTTATTTGATAGGGGTTATAATGTGGCAAAATGACCCCCTGTTTTGAAAGTCAAGGGAAAACCCTGATGAAGTATTAAAAAATAAATAAATTCAGAATCAAACTCTTGAATTCTCAAACCTAAAAAAAAGAAAAATACAAAGGTATTTGTTCACAGGAATAAGATCTTTTTTGAGGACTGAAAGGATAAGCAGTATTTTCTATGTTTATTGCATAATACATAATATAAAATGCAACTACTTGGTTGTAAAGCTATTTCATTTTTTGATAGAAATGAGGAATATGCGCAAAAACTTAATTTTTAACGTGTTCCACTTCTCCTGAAAGTCTCACCACTTCTCCCCATTTTGAAAAACTTCTCCCAATTCTCAGACAGGTGAGAAGTGACTTCTCCCCAAATTCTGTGAAGTCTGCAGAGCCCTGATGTGCATATCCTATTTTGGTTATGGTTCATTGGTTTTTGACAGATTTATGGCCCTTTAATTAAAAAAGACCATTTTTTGTTATGGCCCTTTTGCAGATAGCACTTGTATATGGACAAGTGCTGTTGGGGGGTATTAGCCTGTTTTGCGACAATGTCTAATTAATATGTATGTTAAAAATGCTCCCTATCAGAAATTATAATTTTAACCCTTTACTGTTCAGTCCCTGGATTTTATGTCCTTATGGTTTTATAATTGAGAAAACTGTATAAAAAGAAGAAATTGCTTGTAACAAGCAATTTCTTCCTTTTCTACAATATTTTCTACCCTACTTCATGGTTATTTCAAATTAAATCTATTTTAAATTTATTTCTGGGAAAAGTAGGAACTTGGACAGGTATGAAATTTTGAAATACAGGAAAGGGTTAAATGTTGATATTTATATATTCCAGATTTCTGTGCCAATTGATACATTTCCAGGCTCACATATATGCTTCCAGTTGTACCATTGCTCAGGTAAATTATACAGTAGAGTCTCTTGCACCTTTGAGCTCCATAATTGACAAAACGCTGGCCCCGCCCATTTACTCTGTTAGCCCACCAACTGACTTGGTAGGAAGTTCTACTCCCATATTAAACAGTGTTATTCTGAAACATTCATTGCCAGTGTCATGTAACAATAAAGTAAGATTACTGTATAGTATTTTTGAATACAGCCGTAGTTATAATGTTTCAGTCACCAAACTAATATAAATGCTTCACATAAATGTCAGTCGATGTTGACGTTCAAAGTTTACATCCAGTCTAAATGAATTATTTGATTGTTTTATTGACAGCAAGACAGGGCTCAATTTTGTATACTATTGGGCAAAGGAATTTGAATTTGTACCATCCAGGTTTTACCTGTTGATATACTGCTTTCAGCGAGCTTTTGTCATGGCCTTGTGTCTATCATGTATGTGTCCGTCCGTCCGTCCATAAACTTTTACTTTAAAAATCTTCTCCTCAGAAAGTAATGAACAGAATTCAACCAAATTTCACAGAAATCATCCTCGGGTGACCCTTTATAAGATTCCTTCAAAGAATTTTGATCAGCTGAAAAATATGGCTTTTACGGGCAGGGCTATTTCCATATATGGTGAAACCTTTAAAAGTCTTCTTCTCATGAACCAGTGGATTTCAACCAAATTTTACATATTTAGTAAATGGTATCCATTGATTTTTCTTAAAAAAAATGTGAATACCTATTTCATCTGACTTGGTAAATAAATTGACTTTTGTAAACCAATGAAAAGATTAACAAGATTTATTTGCCACACATGGTGAATATGATTCCTGAAAACACTATTTGCTTATTCAGATTAATCAGACCTGTGGGTAATACAGGTGCTCAAGGACCTCAAGTTTATTGCATATTGTCTACATGGTTGAGTTTAGTATAAATGTACCCATTTCCACACAATTCCACCTCTCAGAAATTAGTTCAGGAAAACAATGTGGAAAATGGTAGTGCATCAGACTCTCATTCATGAGGTCCAGAGTTTTATCCCCAGTGGCAGCAATTATTCTTTTACACAATTATCTCCCACTAATTGGTAGATAATTGTTAATCTGTGTGAGATGAACCACTGAAGTCTTGGATGTAGTGGTGATAATGGTGTGAGAAATACCAGAAATCCGTGGGTAGGTGCTCTAGCCGCTGTGATATGACTAATATACTGTTAAAAGTGGTGTTAAACCCCATTCAATCAGTCAATCTCCTGACCAACAATAGGGCATTGAGGTTGATATTTTGCATATAGCTTCAGCTAATGGCCCCCTACAAAAGTTGTTAATGGAAAAGGAGCATAATGGATATGTTGTGACTTAGGGCCCACTTTTATGGGGGTATCATTTCTACTAATTTGCTTATTCTACTGCAACTGATTAAGGTGTTCAATCTATCTTGTTGTTGATTTATTTTTTGCATCACAATATTCTTTTCAGTTAAAAAGAAGGAGGTAAAGAAACAGTATGGATTTGCCTTTATACGATTAACCAACGCAAGCCAGATAGTTATTAAGGATGCAGATCATGAACTCATTGTTTATCATGTAAGTAAATAAGGTATGAAATCAATGACTGAATCTTTCTGGTGATAACAATATGTGTTTGGGAAACACCTGTGCCCCCCTTTAAGTATTATGATACAATCAAAACATGGTCATATCTGAGTGAGGCTAATGTCCATGAACTGTAAAAGGTCGAATTATCAAGAAGATTTTTTAACAAATTAATAGGAATTATTTTTCGGTGACCCTTTTCTCTATTTCTTAATTAGGTGAATAACATGGGAATGCATATGGTTTATAAGTGAACATTTTTATAAGTTTCTTTTCTGAAGTTACCAAAAGAATTTTAGTTGCTAGTGCTCTATGGCTGAAGACCCCTCAATTAAAAATCTTTGAAAAACATAGATATTGCTTTTATTAGCTCAACTGGCCGAAAGCCACTAGAGCGATAGCGATGGCTTTGTCCCGTCTGGCATCCGTGTGTCCGTCCGTCCGTTAAACTTTTCCTTGTTTACGCGATAGAGTCCACAGCTTTCATTGGATTCCCTTCAAACTTTCACAGGATGATTGTACCATCATAAGGATTGTTCCTGTGGGAATTTGGTCAGATCCGTCAAGAAACACAGGAAAAGGGGCCTAATGAAAAACTTAATTAAAAAATCCTTGTTTACGCGATAGAGTCCACAGTTTTCATTGAATTCTCTTCAAACTTTCACAGAATGATTGTACCACAATAAGGATCGTTCCTTTCGAAAATGGGTATGATCTGTCAAGAAACATGGGAAAAGGGCTTTATGAAATGTAACTAAAAATTCCATTAAAAATCCTCCTTTACGCGATAGATTCCACAGTTTTCTTTTGATTCTCTTCAAACTTTCTCAGAATGATTGTACCATCATAAGGATTGTTCCTTTCGAAAATGGGTATGATCTGTCAAGAAACATGGGAAAAGGGGCCTTATGAAAATTTAATTAAAAATTCCATTAAAAGTCCTCGTTTACGCGATAGATTCCACAGTTTTCATGGATTCTCTTCAAACTTTCTCAGAATGATTGTACCATCATAAAGATTGTTCCTTTGGGAAAATGGGTATGATCTGTCAAGAAACACAGGAAGAGGGGCCTTTTAAAAAATTTAATTTAAAGATCCTTGTTAACACTCAAGAGTCCACAGTTTTCATAGGATTCCCTTCAAACTTTCACAGAATGATTGTACCATCATAAGGATCTTTCCTTTCGAAAATGGGTATGATCTGTCAAGAAACATGGGAAAAGGGGCCTTTTAAAAAATTTAATTAAAAAATCCTTGTTAACACTCTAGAGTCCACAGTTTTCATCAGATTGTATTTAAACTTTCACAGAGTGATTGTAGCATCATAAGGATCGTTCCTTCCGAAAATGGGTATGATCTGTCAAGAAACATGGGAAAAGGGGCCTTATGAAAATTTAATTAAAAATTCATTAATAATCCTTGTTTACGTGATAGAGTCCACAGTTTTCATCGGATTCTCTTCAAACTTTCTCAGAATGATTGTACCATCATAAGGATTGTTCCTTTCGAAAATGGGTATGATCTGTCAAGAAACATGGGAAAAGGGGCCTTTTAAAAAATTTATTTAAAAAATCCTCGTTAACACTCTAGAGTCCACAGTTTTCATCACATTGTAATTAAACTTTCACAGGGAATTTGGTCAGATCCATCAGGAAACACGGGAAAAGAGGCCTTTTGAAAATTTAATCAAAAAATCTTTTAAGAAATCCTCTATAACACCCTGGAGTCAACAGTTTTCATCGGCTTCCCTTCAAACTTTCACAGAATGATCGACTATCATAAGGATTGTTCCTTTCAAAATTTGGTATGATCGGTCAAGAAACACAGGAAAAAGGGGCCTTATTAAAATTTTAATAAAAAATTCTCATTAATAATCTAGAGCCAACAATTTTCAACGGATTTTCTTCAAACTTTCACAGAATGATTGTACCATCATAAGGATTGTTCCTTTAGAATCGGATATGAGTCCTCAAGAAACATCGGAAAAGGGGCCATATTAAAATTTAATTCAAAGATCTTTGTTAACACTCTAGAGTCCACAGTTTTCATCTGATTGACTTCAAACTTTCACAGAAGGATTGTACCATCATAAGAATTGTTCCTTTCAAAATTTGGTATGATCAGTCAAGGACCACGGGAAAAAGGGGCCAGATAAAAACTGGATTGAAAAAGTCCTCGTAAACAGAATAGAGTCCATAGTATTCAACAAATTCTCTTCAAACATTCCAAGAATGATTATTACATTAAATGGATTGTTCCTTTCGGAAGTAGGTTTGATCCATCAAGTTTCATTGGAAAAGGGGGCCTATGAAAATTTAATAAAAAAATCTTAGTTAACACATCATGGCCCTAGGTTTCACCTGATTGACTTCAAACTTTCACATAATGATTGCACCATCATAAGGATTTTTATTCCTTTCAAATTGGGTCTGATCCATTGAGAAACATAGGAAAAGGGGCCTTAGGAAAATTCAATTAAAAAAATCTTAATTAATGCTTGTAAGTCCACAGATGAGATGGGGTTGTCTTTATACTCAAACAGAATAATTATACTTTTGTAACAAGAGTTCCCTTTGGAATTGGTACTGATCCATCAAGTAACATGGGAAAAGGGGCTAAATGAAAATTCAATTAATAAAACCCTTTTAACACAATGAAGCCCACAGCTTTGATCAGATTTTGTTGAAACTTTCACGGATTGATTGGAAGGTCATAACTATCATTCTTTTCATAACAGGGTTCAGACTGTCAAGAAACACAGGAAAGGGGCCTTATGAAAATTTCATTTATAAATCCTTGTTACCAAGTCCAGAGCTTTCATCAGATTTTCTTCAAACATTCACAGAATAATTGTACAATAATAATGATTGTTGATGTTTGCATTAGATCTGATCCGACAAGTATCACAGGAAAAGGAGCATTATGAAATTTAATTTTAAAATCATTGTACCACAATAAAGTCAACAGTTTTCATCAGATTCTGTTAAAACTTTCACGGAATGATTATTCCGTCATGAGGATTCTTTCTTTTCAAATTAGGCGTGATCTGTCTAGTATCATGGAAAAAGGGGCCTTTTGAGAATCTTATCTATAATCCTTGAAACCAAGTCCAGAACTTTCATTGGATTTCATTCAAACCTTCACAGAATCATTGTACAATAATCACGATTGTTGATGCTGACATGAGACCTGATCCTTCAAGTATCACAGGAAAAGGAGCCTTATGAAAATTTTATTTCAAAAATTTTACTCCAAGATAAAGTCTGCAGTTTTCATCAGATTCTGTTCAAACTTTCACAGAATGTTTGTACCATCATTAGGATTGTCTCTTTCCAAATTGGGCCTGATCTGTCTAGTATCATAGGAAAAGGGGCTGTATGAAAAATTATTTCCAAATCCTCATAAACACATCAATGTCCTCAGTCTTTATCAGAATCTCTTCAAACTTTGATAAAATGATTGTACCATCATTTGGATTGTTCTTTTGTAAATTAGGCCTGATTGGTTAAGTGACACAAGAAAAGGGACCTTATAAAACTTTTATTACAAAACATCATTGTTACAATAAAGTCCTCAGTCTTTACTATTTTCTTCAAACTATCACTAGGATTGTTCCTTTGTACATTGGGTCTGATTTGTTAAGTTTCTCGGAAAAAGGGGCCTTATGAAAATTTTGTTACAAAAATTCTTGACTCAATTCAGTCCACTGTTTTCATTGATTCTCTTTAACTTTTAAAGAATGATTGTACCTTCATTAGAATTGTTCCTTTTGAAATTTGGTTTGTTCTGTAAAGTATCATGAGAAAAGGGGCCCTTTGAAGATTTCACTATAAACTCATTACAGAGGACAAACACAGCTAATTCACTTTCAATATGTAATGAATAATTTTCACAAAGTAATTCCAATTTCAATTTATTAGAAGTTGGCGAAATCTGGCCGCAGTCCCTCACACAATTATTGATCAAACAAATGAGCCCTGGTGACAGAGACCCAAAGCCCGGTTCATAAACTTCACCAAAAACTTCAAAAATATCCGGAGTCAAACCAAAAACTGATACTGGTGAAGGTACATCCCGCCATAAACTACAATATTGGTCGAGGGTGCTGCGACTTGAGAGGCCTCTAAATCTTTAAAGGACGGACAATCTGAAAAGAGACTAACTAAAGCAAGATACACCTGTTATATAGAAATCATGATGTTTTTTATAAACTAGATCAATACTCTTTAAATCTGTCATACAAAAAAAAAAAAAAAAAAAAATTGGACAATCCCTTCATATATTTAACTCCTATAACCCATAAACGACCAAATGAACGTATGAAGTTTGAGAAACGAAAGTAAATTACAAAAACCTGTCAAGGACTACTGTTAAGAAATTCAAAGTTCGAGAAAGGGGTGGACGCGGGAGGGTTGTTTTTTTAAATGTCGGATGCCTAATTTATCACCTGGATATAATTTTAGCGACTTCCTGCTGTCAAATAAAACATGAAAAGGAAGTAGAAAGAATGACCCAAAAGGATTTAATTTACACAAACAGACTATGTGCTGTCCCTGTAAAAGGTTTTAAGCCTGATTGCTTAAAACTTGTTACAGAGGACAAACACAGCTAATTCACTTTCAATATGTAATGAATAATTTTCACAAAGTAATTCCAATTTCAATTTATTAGAAGTTGGCGAAATCTGGCCGCAGTCCCTCACACAATTATTGATCAAACAAATGAGCCCTGGTGACAGAGACCCAAAGCACAGTTCATAAACTTCACCAAAAACTTCAAAAATATCCGGAGTCAAACCAAAAACTGATACTGGTGAAGGTACATCCCGCCTCATGGCAAAGCCATATCGCCACCAGTAGCAATCAAATTACTTACACTGAACGCGGCCAGATTCCCCGTGGTCAGGGTAGACGTTTGTGCTAGAGTTAAGGAACTGACATAAGCCATTCTTAATTGTTTCCAAAAATATCTCCGTTCCTTCATCAGACAAGTGCACCCCATCAGAGAACATTTCTGTTGACAAATTTGTTATTCCTGGGTAATGCAAATACCTCCCACCTTTCTTCAAGACATAAGAAGCTATACTGTTGTTAACCCTTTTCCTGATCTTTTCAACAGCATCGTGATCCACTTCATATCTCCAATGCAAACGCGGGAGTATTTGCGACCAGACAATTGTAGTTCCTGTGAACATTTTCTCTATTTTGTCCAAATCATTTTTTATTGACTGAATTAAGGACGCACCTTTACGCTGCCCAATATCATTGCCTGCACAGTGTAAAACAAGAAAAGTAGGTTTGTCATTAATTGTTTTTAAATGCCGTAGCAAAGGGAAAATCTTGGCCCAGGTGAGACCACTCCTACCTTGCCAAAAAAGCTCGGTGTTATCTGGAAATCCAAGTTGAGAGCCATTCTTTCCGCAGGTCCTAGCGTAACAAAAAGCACGCTTTATGATAGACCAGCCAACAATCCAAATGAAGACACGTTCATCTGCAATGGACTTCGAAGTATTGTGAGTATATGATAAGAAAAGAAATTTTTATTTCCCATAAGAAAATAAAGAAATCCAGTCATGACATGGAGACTGGGGCACCTGGTATATCTCCATCCAGTACTAGCCCAACAAACTTTCCAAGCCTCCAGTTAGTCATTCTATTGCTGAGATGATCTACTCATTCCAGCTCAACTTCATGAATAAAAGTAGATTAACGGAGAATCAGAGTACTTGTTGGGATCCTAATGTAAGATTTATAAGCATCAGATCGCCAACGGCCTACCAATTTCGTGGTTTCATCAGATAAACCATTCTGCGAAGCACATGTTGCTGCCCCAATGCGGAAAGAATGACTTTTGTACTGCTTGCAATTTAAACCCAAAGCACTGAGGGTTTTATTTAAAACAGACGTCACTTGGTATCTTGTGACTGGGCGACTGTTGGCATGACAAAATAATACATTGCAATCACAGTTCTTCCTTAATTTAAGGTATTTAGATACGTTGTGTACTGGGCAATATTCTAGTTCGGTTCCTGTACTTGGAACATGGAGAACTACACCTTTCCCATGCTGATCTGTTTTAGAGGACCTTAACAAAATTCTTAATAAGGTATGGTTGACGACATTTACGTCCTTGATTGAAAGAGCATGTCCTCCGACATTAAAAGTCGATACTACAAGTTCGCCTATTCAAAAGAAACCAAAATATGCCAAAGAAAAAATTGCTTTGAACAAATGAGCCTCAAAGGCAGTGTAGCAAATTGATGGTAGAGCCCCAATTAAGGACTTAAGGATCTTGTAAGTGATTGGAAGCCTGGTATCTACTCTTCTGCGTTTCCTGTAGAATCCAGTTAACAATTTTGAAATGATAAAATTATCGGTAGGATCAGCTAGATTTCTAATTTTGCAAGAGAAGGATATTCCCGATATGTAAGATCGAGCAGTGCTTGGAGAAAAACCATTTAATGACAAGTAAGCTATGAATTCAGTAAGACTGTCAAGCGCAGGAGGCCAAATCTCTGGATGTCTATTTTCTTGCCTAAAGTTATTGAACTGACAAATTGCTGACTCATATACTGCTCGAGTGTTTGGTGAAATGCTGTTGTTTAAAAGCATGCAGACTTCAGATTGGAGATTAGTTGTAGGAATGTGGATGGTACTTCTTGTCCTACTGTGTTTGCGTTCGGTGATACCGCCCTGAACCGCTCCCACTGACAACGAGATAAAGAATCTGCCATTTTGTTAGACGAGCCTTGTATATGCACTGCTTGGAATTGAATTGAATTTTGCATACACAATAGAATAAGAGGTCTTAAAAGATACATCACTGGTTTTGAACGCTACGACTTCCTATTCAGGATGTTTACTAAAGACTGGTTATCAATGTGAAGTCTTATTTTCTTGGACCTGAGTGCGTCAATCCATACAAAAAATGCCAACAGAATGGGGACCAACTCCAAGACCGTAATGTCATCAAAAAATGCTGTTCCTATCAAATTCTTTGGCCACGAAAAGAATACCCAACTCACACCAAAAACAGCCGCACAGCCCAAGTCTGGCGAGCCTGCGCTATCTGTGTAAAGATTTAACGTTTCATTGTTATTCCAATCCAATTCAGGAAAGCTACAGAATCCATTAAAGTCTTGTATAAAAGAAAGCCATAAAAGCAAATCGGCTTTCATTTGAGCTGTCAATCTAACATGATGAAAACGCTTGGTCAAACCTGTCATTGCGTCATAAAAACGTCTATTAAAAGCCCTAGCAACTGGAATAGCTCTGGTACAAAAATTCAGCAGACCCGTTAGTGATTGTAATTCTTCCAAGACCAATGGGTGATATAGTCAAGTTGTTGATTGGACATGTCTTAAAAGGGCCTGCAATTCTACCTAACGCTACTTCTTTCATAATCTTATTCAAAGCAACATTTTGATTATTCTTAACAGAAACAAGATTTTCACATTTTTTGAATTCCCTAGGACCATAATAGTTCAACCTAAATCCATTTTGGAAACCTTCGGACAAAATTTTAGCATCTTCCCTATTTGGGTAAAATGACAGAAATTTGTTTAATTCATCATGATTAATTGGCGATGGAGCTTTCGATGACAAATCATGATTACTGCGACAAAGACCTTGACGTTCCAGGCTTGGATAATTGGAATCCATCCCTGCTATCACTGGACCTAAAAGAAGCATTTCTAGGATTAATAAAACATTTCTTAAACGCATGCTCACCGTTACATTTTGTACATTTGTGGGAATATTGGCATATTAATCTGCGACATTCGCCCTTATAATTAAAATCAAAGCATTTTAATGTTTTTACAGGCACATTGCCTATCCGGGGTTTAGGTTTAGTGAAGGATTGGTCGGGGTTGTCCTCAGGCTTTAATAAAATAGAAATATTAATATACTCCCCATTCCAAATCTTTTGCTTCACATTATGGGGAATCTGGTCAGAGATTGACTTATAGGAAGTTTGTGACGGCTCACCTGAAACCTCAGTAGACGAGGGACCAAGAAAAGGTCCAACTGGATCAGATAATGTCTGCTGGCCCTGTAAACCAAACAATGGCATAAGTTTATCAGCAACTTTGGAAGCTACTTCCTCAAGCTGACCAGGGGACAGTTACACAGGTTCCACATTCTTTTGTAAGAGAGGCTGACTAACAGGTTCGTCAGGAACCACATGGTCTACTTTGGAGGAAGCCACTGCCGGCTCGTGACGTCTGTTTGTCTTTCTCCTGGCTTTAGGCATGGTTATAACTAAATTTTAATGATATCTGGAAAAAAAAAATCTCAAACAAATTATATTCAGCAACCTCCAACGGAAAACCATTGACGGTTGACCCTTTTTAACTACGCAGAAATACAGTTAGCTTAATACCAAAACATGGATCTGCCAACATAGCGTAAAGACTGAAATAAATATATATGTGTGTATATTCTTAGATATGAGCCACAACCAAAAAATATTGACCGTTGATGGCATTTAACTGTAGCATTTATGAGATGTCCTCCTGTATGCTATAATACACTATCTATTCCTGAATAATATTCAAACACTACGTTATTTCAGTAAATTTAGACCCAAATTAACACAACAGTGAATAAATCAACTGCACCGATAATTACCACGTTATCATAATCGCGGAACAGGCACATTTGGCGGTGTCAGTCAAACATTCATGCATAAAAACAAATATCCATCCTACAACCAAGTTTTGAGGACTCGACAGAGCACAGCTGTAAACAACTTGAATATACACAAGCACATTATGTCATACTACGAAAACTGTCAACAACAATAGCGTATAACTGGCTCGCACATGCCAGTACAACAAACTAAAACACAAACCAAATCACATGTACACGGCGTAATATCCAAACCATGTGTGTACAAACATATATCCAACAACACAATGAGACTACTAAAGCATTCAAGCATAGTCTGATTTGTATACACCAAAAAACACATATATGCGCCAACAACATCATCAATTTATTAAATAGATATCCAATAATTTCAAAATAACTCCTGCAGGTGCATAGTGACTGAGAAAACACTAATCGAAATTCGACAATTGAATCATGTAACAAATGAACGAGAACAAAATCAGACGTAATACACCGTTGACAACTTGATTATTATAATTTGAGGACGTCATATACAAACAAATTCAAGATCATAACAATCGTACACAAAATTGCACTTTTTTGCTTTATAATATATACAGCCGCGCCAATCTTCAACAACATTTTCATCGAGATGCAATCAATTTCTCAACGACGAGTAGCATCAATCAAATTTCATATTACAAATTCATATGAAATACATGTAACAAATAACTGGCACCGAGATTTCATTCAAACTCTCATGGGCGCACAGTGACAAAAACAAAGCACAATCACAAATACCGACAATACAATTACTTTCACATTTCTAAGCAACAACAACATCAAGTACAGCGCGACATTATCACAGCTGCTAGAGCAATATCTGGACATGACATGGTAGATTTATAAAAGTTAGCTTGTACCGAAATTTCGGACGAACTTACGTTTGACAAACAGTGAAAAATACAAGAATTGAACACTAAACAAAAGTTGACAATTGAATCATGGAACAATTGGACTATGAAAACAAGAACAGACGTTATTCACCGTTGACAACTTGATTATTATAATTTGAGGACGTCACATACAAAACAAATTCAAGAACATAACAATCATACACCAAATTAACATATGCTCTTTTTTGCTGCATAATATATACAGCCACACCAATCTTCAACAACATTGCCATCGAGATGAAATCAATTTCTCAACGACGAGTAGCATCAATCAAATTTCATAGTACAAATTCATGTGAAATACATGTAACAAATAACTGGCACAGAGATTTCATTCAAACTCTCGTGGGCGCACAGTGACAAAAACAAAGCACAAACAAAATTACATTCACATTTGAATACAGCAACAAAATCAGGTACACCAGTATATTAGCACTGTCGCTTGGACATGGCATGATAAATTCATAAAGATAAACACATAAGAAATAGGCTAGTAAAGCTTGAACCGAAATTTCGAAAAACGTTCTTTTGGCAAACAGTGAAAAATACACAAATTGCATTGTCATTTCTAGCCCTGGTCAATGAGATTCAAACAACTTCTGATAGATACGCAACAGCCAGCAAATTCAATCCTATCAAACACCTTTAAAATACAATCAATCACCAAATAACTAGCATAAAATTTTTTAAGCAAACTGTGGGTTGCCTCCTGTTTACGACGAAGATATCAACACTTAAACAATAACATAATGCTACATAATACCAACACCACCAACCATATAAACACCGGGATTGAATTGACCTTCAAAAGCTCTCATGACGTCCATAATAAAACAAAAACCATTGTGAAAAATGCAATTTTACATCAAATAATTCACCTTTAGAATTTATTTTGTATCAATGCACTACATCAAAAAATGCAATACTTCATATTATGCCAAATTAAGAAAATAACAACTGCAGAGCACTTCTGAAGTTCTATTTTTAAATCTAAATTACAATAGTGTACATGAACCCACAGATGTAAACAGTCAGGCGCCTTCAACGTGTTGCAACTATATTTCTATTACATTTTTTTAAAGTAGAATGCCTAATTTTGAAATTGTACACTATACATTTATTATTTTGTAATTTGCAAATATTTTGGGTTTATGTCAAATTAAGAGTATGGTACATGAATGTCAAATAATGACACAAGATCTGAAATAAGGAAGCAGACACCATTATTACTCTCAATTTTGCACCTGTTTTGCTTTTAGGCCCAATTTCCAAATGTGTACATGACAATGTCACGTGATTTAAAAAACATCGCTGATCTAGTTAAATAACCACTACATTTCTTGGTAAACCACTACATTTCATAGTAACAATGAGATTGGAGATTTAAAAGGATTATACATGGTAGGAATCTAGAATGAATGTCACATACTTAAACAAGAACCTATTTGAGGGCAACCGTCGGCTCATCGCCCTTGGTTGAAAGAGAAGTTAAACGTTAAACAAATACAACCTCGTCAATACAATCATTAGATGTTTTTGTTTTGTTTTTTTTAAAACGGGATACTTTAACCGGAGATTACCTGCAACGTATTCAAGCGTGTTCAATGTCCAATAAAACTACACGGTAACATACACATGCACGAAAATTGAGGTTTGAATTAAGCTGAACTTATAGAGTACAAAGTGAGCGACCTAGTTTCGTTTGAACATCGATCTTGTCAGTTACTATGATTCACCTGCATCAAATGGTTACATGAAATTCAATTTAGTTTAAATGTAATGGAATGAAAAGTCATTATTCGGGTACGAGAGCTACAAATAGCAGTCAACAAATCAGACAATATTATCAACAAACGCACAAATACGGGGGAAAATCGACCGATGGGCAAAAGAAACAAATATTCAGTAACAAATACAAAGCCATAGTTGTATTTTTAAATGTCGGATGCCTAATTTATCACCTGGATATAATTTTAGCGACTTGCTGCTGTCAAATACAACATGAAAAGGAAGTAGAAAGAATGACCCAAAAGGATTTAATTTACACAAACGGACCATGTGCTGTCCCTGTAAAAGGTTTTAAGCCTGATTGCTTAAAACTTGTTAACACAATAAATTCCACATATTACACAGATTGATTGTACCATCAATCCAATTGTTGATTTTGACAGTGGATCTGATTATGGCAAGTGTTACATAAAAAGGGGCCTTATGAAAATCTTTTTTAAATATTCTGGTTAACACAATGGTGTCCCTTGATTTCACTGGATTCACTTCAAAATTTCACAGAATGATTGTACAATCACTTAAATGGTTCTTTTCAGTACTGGGTACAATCCATCAAGTATCATGTAAAAAGGGGCCATATGATTTTTTTTAAAAAATATTCTAGTAAACATAGTGAATTCCCAATATTTCATCGGATTCACTTTTAACTTTCACAGAATGAAAAAACAGTAAAATATCACGGGAAAAGGGGCCTTATAAGAACTTGAATTTAATATCTTGTTAACACAATAAAGTCAACAGTTTTATTGGATTCTCTTCAAAGATGCATGGAATAATTGTGGCAGCCGAAACACATGAAAAGGGGCCTTACAGATTATCATTCAAAACATTCTTGTGTATGTGATGAAGATCACAATCATTATCAAACTGTCTATTAAATTTCACAGGACAATTGTAGGTTTGTAAGGAAAGTTCCTTTTGGAATGAAATTTTTGGAAATGGAGTGGATCTGTCATGAACATGGGAAAAGGGGCCATGAGGATTGATGCTTAAAATGATAAAGGGGATAAAGCCCTTTTTTTTTCTTTATGCATTCTTCTTTGAGCAATTAACTTCCTTAAATATTAGATTTCTTTAACGTAAAACTTGATAACCAGTAGAGCGTCTCAGGCCCTCATGGGCCTCTTGTTTTTTCTTTTGTTTTAACAGCTGGATGAAAAGCACAAGCTAGACATAAAAAAGTACATTGAATTGCCTTTCCTGAGTGATGATTTAAATGACCCGCAGATGATCAGCAAAATACCAAATAACCTCATGTTCCGATCCAATGAAAGAGAATCTCTTATTGTCAAGACTCTATTGTGTTCTGGCAAATTGACATCAAACAGTATGTATATCTGATTTATTTAGGTTTAGAAAACAAGGTCATTTACTTTTAGAATGGTTTGGTTGCATTTTAACCCATTACCAAACAGTTACTTTTTTGGACGTCCTCTAAGAAAATGGTTTAGAAAACATTGTGAAAAATGAAGAAATTGCTTGTTATATGCAATTTCTTTTCTTGTCTACGATGTTTTCCAACCAAAAAACAAAATATCTAAAATTTCATCATTTAAAATTGTTGCTTGCAACTTCTTTGAATATGGACCAGTCTAAAATTTTGTTGTCTGGTACTGGGTAAAGTCACAGCAGTAAAACAAAATAATTTGTTAAATCTTCTAGTCATATCGGTCAAAATGAAAAGATTTTACTTTGACTCTCAATTTTCATAAGTCTAAAGGGTGAACAGATGATGTAATACACGACACAGTCATTGTTTATACTGTAGACACATAGATACAACTTCAGCACGATATTGAAAAGTTTATTGGCCTTAGTTGCATGATATGTCCATTTCACACATCAGATAAATTCCTAAGCCTTGCCAATAAACTTTTTCTGTATTGACCCTTTCCCGCACAACAATACTTTTGGCTGCCTCTCAAGAAAAACTATTTGGGAAACATTATGTAAAATGAAGAAATTGCTTGTGACAAGCAATTTCTTCATTTTACACAATGTTTTCTACCCCGAAAGTTGAAAAAATGAAAATTTGATAAACCTTTAATTATCGTCTGCAACTCCTTGCAATTTGGACTGGTCTACAGTTTTACCTTCTGGTAATGGGTTAAGACACAAACAGTCTTAATCCATTCCCACACTATCCCTCACTTTTACGCATCAAAGAATTATATCTATTGAAAAGGTTGTGAGAAAAGAAGAAATAGCTTGTAGCAAGCAATTTCTTCTTTTCACACGATGCTTTCCTCCTCATTTGGCCTTTATTTCTCAATTTAAATCAACTTTGTTTTGTCTACAACTGCTTTGAATTTAGACGTGTCTAAAATTTCATTGTGTGGTAATGGGTTAAATCTTATATATAGTTGCATAAATAATATTTGTTTTGCTAAATTACATGCAAGAATACATCTACTGACTAAGTCTTCAATTCCCTTCAAAGAATATACCCAATAGTGCATGACTGTTTAATATGGTATGTTGTGTTTCATTCCAGGTGATTTACTAGGAATTCTCAACTGGAGGGGGCCACAATTCAAAGATAAACTGTCTGAAAACTTGGACAAGCTATCCAAAATGCAAGGAGATGAACTTGTAAAGGTACATCAACACATTTTGACTTGAACCTGTTACCTTGTTTTCTTTAATTTAAAGACTGCCTCAATTTCAAACCCCAAGTTAATTTCAAATGTAATGGATGACTAATCAAAGACTTTGACTTTTCTCACTTACCCTAATGGAAATACTTCATTGTTTAACCCATTACCAGACAGCTATATTTTAGACTGGTCCAAATTGAAAGGAGTTGCAGACGACAATTTAATGTTGATAAAATATTGGATTTTATTCAACTTTGTGGATGGAAAACATTGTGTAAAATGAAGATATTACTTGTTAAAAGCAATTCTTCATTTTATTATGTTTTCCCAATAGTTTTCTTGAGGGGTGTAAAAAGGCGACACTGTGTGGGAATGGATTAATCTTTGTTTTATCTAATTTTATTTCAGTTTCTTCATGATATTTTGGATGGCTTATTCGACATGTTAAGTGATGAAACAGAGACCCACAAACTCTCAACTAAAATATTTAAGTCTTTAGTAAGTATCCATCAGTGTTCTTTCTATAGAAAATTTTGAAAATACATTTCAAGTACAAAGTCAATCTGAATATACTACAGTAAAACCCCTCCTTACGACCACCCCGGAAATACGGGCACCCCTCTATTACGACCGAATTTTTACAGAACGGAATTTTTTGTTCTTTATTTCAATGGTCGCGAACCCCTCTAAAACGGGCACCCCGCTATTCCGAATTACGACCACTAAATTCAGTACCAACCATAGCTGATACACTATTTTGAACCCCACTAAAACGACCAGTTTTCACACATTGAGACCGATCGCCCGAATTTCACACTTGATAAGAGCGACACTAATTGGGTACGAATACATTGTAAATACATTATCGGATTTTTGATTATGTGATATCGAACCCTTATTATAATATGAGCGCGTGCGTGACATTTCCAACCATTACACATGTGCGCCAAGTAAAGATCCAGATCAGCCTGTGCATCTGCACAGTCTGATCAGAGTCTTCACTCTGTGCTCTGTAGATAGAGACTGTCCCAAAGCTTCTTTAAACAATCAGCGAATATTTCTAATTGCCCCGAATGGCTGTCCAGGGTGCTCAACGCACATGCGAAATTGTTGGAAATGTCACGCACAGGCTCATATGTGTTATGATTAAAGTGGCCGATCACTTTTAGAAATTATAGTTTGTATTATTTTTAATCGTTATTTGAATGTTACACAGGTTTTGACCCGAGTAATAAATTCGAAAGTGTAAACGTATCCGAGAAGTTACGATCAGTTTGTTTACGGCGTTCCAAACAGTTAATTAGCAATTAAATTTTTGATTCAACGTAATTGATGCTTGGTATTCGCATTATAAAAGATATGATATCGACAGTTTGACACTTTGAACCTGTACTAACGAATAAATAATCTGAGGTCGGAGTACCAAATGGAGAATAGAGAAAGTAGAACTTATCGAAGACAGTAAATTTGAAAATGACATAAGATTCCGCTGTAATACATGTTCTTATAGTTTCATTTTTGTATGTAAAGTATTAATATATTCAAAGAACAAAAATAAAATAAACATGCATTACTTGACAACAAACGACCAAACCTCGGTAATACGATCACCCCGCTATTACAACCACTTTCTGAAAGTACCGCAAGTGGTCGTATTAGAGGGGTTTTACTGTATTAACCCATTACCACATGGTAAAATTTTAGACCAGTCCAAATTCAAAGAAGTTGCAGACAACAATTTTAAGTTAATGAAATCTTTAAATTTGTATGTCTTTTATGAAAAAAAACAACATTGTTGATAATAAAGAAATTGCTTGTAACAAGTTATTTCTTGATGTTCCACAATGTTTGCCAAATCTTTTTCTTCGAGGAGTATTTAAAAGTGTATATGTGTTGGGAACTGATCACAAGCATCAAGAGTTTATCCAGTAGTGCGGTTTAAGTCTGTTAATCTGTATTCAGTTTGTTTCTTCAGACATTTACAGAATGATTGTATCAACCTTATTATACCCCACCTACAAAGTAGAGGGAGATATATTGGTTTCACCATGTCTGTCTGTCTTTTTTGTTTCTGTGCTCTAACTCAAGAACCAATTGACCTATAACCTTGAAACTTTGCACAATTGTTGACAAAAAACCTATTTTTTTGGGGGGGGGATCCTGTAGGGTCACAATTAAACTTTGGTTGAAAACCATTTTGTTGATCTAGCACAAGGACCAATTGACCTACAACCTTGAAACTTAAAAACAATTATTACCATTGAACCAAGGAAGTGCCCTATTGTTTTGGGGTCATGTAGGTCGAAGGTCATGGTCAAAATTGAATTGTTGTTAAAAACTTTACATGCTCTTACTCATAAGCCATTTGACCTTTGAAACTTTTGACAAATGTTGTCCTTGACCCAAGAAGGTGCCCTATTGATTTTGGTCATGAAGGTCAAAGATCAAGGTCTAATTTGAACTTTTTTGCTAATGTAGGGCAAAGCTCAACTGTGCTACTTCAGTGACAAAGCGCTGGTGGGGTGTGTGAAAGTTTTGAAATTATGTTGATTCGTAAAAAAAAGAACCTAATTGAAATATAATGAAAATATAGACAATAGTGTCACAAGGTAAAAAAAACAACAACTTATTTTCCATTTTACAATTGCCATCAAATACCATCATATTTATGATTTGTTTTTTTCCCATCAGGTTAAAAGGGGTTTATGACTATTTGAAGCTAGGAGTGTATCATAAGACCTTGTGTAGCTATTGTATGATAAAATCTTAAGTTATCTGATTGGATTGAGTGGAATTAAGTGAATGTTTTATTCTGTCATGTAGAATTAGAGTTGTTTTGATCTGTTCCCAGATAGTTTTAAAGCTTCTCATACAGTTATGCTTTTTGGATGCTCAGGTACTGTCAACAGACTTTGAAATGATTTTAAATACTATTTCAGGTGTACATTTTTACTGTGATTCACCATGCCAGATTTGAAACCTTCAAACCTGTTTTAGAAGCCTATATATCAGAAACTTTCTCAGCACCACTTGTTCACAAGTAAGTACATTCTTTCTTGCTAAATTTTCTACATGGATAAGTATCCATTTGTAATATGAAAATGACCCAGACTAAATATCTTTCCTCTTAGGCAAGAAGCATAAATCCCTGTCTTATCAATGTGGGATGATTTTTGTTTTGTTTCTGGGGAAAACAAGAAAAAGAAAAAAAACTGTCGGGAATAAACAGATTAATTTTAATACCCACAGAGTTTTGACTGGCATTTCTTTTTATGCATTAATTGGTGTCTTTTGTAAGATTTATGGCAAGAATTTGTGACAAAAATAAAATAATTGGTAGACTACCTTAATGATGTATCAATAGCTTGTATAAGCTGTAGTTACAATGTTTAAGTTGCCGAATCAACAAACTCACATGGCATATATATTGGCCAGTATCTGAGTTTAGTTCACATTCAGTCTAAATGATTGATTTGTTAGGCCAATCTGTTCTTTGATTGACAGTAGCAATCTGTCATTAGTGAAAAGTTTTGGGCCTAGTTAGACTGTTCAAATGCACTTTGTATCCAGAACAGACATTTCAAAGTTTTCTCAACCTATTCCCACAAAATGACACTCTTTGACCCCTCATGAAAAGCAATTGGGAAAACATTGCGTAAACTGTTAATAATAAGAAATTGCTTGTGACAAGCCATCTGGTAATGGGTTGATGGTCCTGTTTCGAGAGATAAGCTTCAAATGATCCATTCTTAGAACAACTAGCTGGAGTTTTTGTATGCATTTTATGGAAAAAATCAGTTTTTCATCTGAAAACAGCCTGTGTCATTAATCCTTTCCTGTTCAATCCCTGGTTTTTAGCTCGACTGTTTTCCGAGAAAACCTGAGGTATTGCTATAGCCTTGGCATTGTTGTCGTCATGGTGCAAACTTTGACATTTTGTGATATCTCTGGTTCTACTTAAGGCATTCACTTGAAACTTGGCACACTATTGAAAGAGCAACCTATACTATCAAGAGGGATAACTCTAGATGCATTTTATCCACTATCTATTACCCAATAGCCGAGCGTAGGCACCCACAGGCGGTGCTCTTGTTATGTCTTTGTGATGTTATAATTGAGTAAACATTGTAGAAAAAGACGAAATTGTGACAACCAATTTATTCTTTTTCCCACAATATTTTCTACCCTACTGAATGTTTACTTTTCAAATCAGGCCCACTCTAAAATTTTGTCTGCAAAACCTTTGAATTTTACAGGTCTGAAATTTTACTAAACTGGAAAGGGTTAATCCTTTAATGACAAATAATGGATCACCAGCATCACAACAGATTATTTGACAAATAAGTTTTTGTTTTCAGATTATTGTGCCGATGTTTCTCAGATATGATCTCATCAGCTTGCAGGTCAAGCGATAAAACCAATATGCAACTCATACAAGTCTTCCAGGTAAGTCCCAAAATATTCCTGTTTTTCATGGAGGCATACAAAAAAGTAAGCTGGCACATATGTGCATTCTTATCCATGTCAATGCCGCCTTTGTGTACCTTCTGAGCCAGAGTTTGTCATAAAATTGACTTTAAAAAGATATTGACCCACGACTTAACTTTTAGTAACTTCAGGCCTTTAATTTTCATGCAATTTTGAAAAAAAAGAATCTTTTAATGCAACAAGATTTTTCCGTTCTTGATCCTACATCAATAGTTTCTTACCAGTTAACTTAAGATCATGTGTAAGTGCCATATTATAACTTAGATATTTTTTTATCTTGGAGAAGTTCAACAAATCCATTAAGCAATAAACTGTTAGTAATAAGTAAGAAAACACTTTTTCTCCCTTGCAAGTTTGATATAATTTTGAACAAGTCCTTTAGAGCAATTTTTTAATCACAGTAAAAGTTAGATATAAACTAAACTCACAACTATTCAAATGAATTTAAAAAAACAGGGGAATGAAAAAAAGAAATGCATTAGTGACATTATATGCTAGAGTGTGGGAAAAAGCTACAAGCTTAATATAGCTTAACCCATTCCCACACAGTTCTTCCTTTTTATGCCCCTATGCAGCTTCAGAAAACATTGTGGATAATGAAGAAATTGCTTGTAACAAGCACTTCTTCATTACCCACAATGTTTTTTATCCAAAAGAGGAAAAAGTTAAAATTCCATCAACTTTGAATTAGCGTCAGCAGCTTCTTTCAATTTGGACTTGTCTAAAACTATATTGTATGGAAATGGGTTAACCCTTTCTCGTTTTTGGACATTTTAGACTAGTCCAAATTGAAAGAGGTTGCAGACAACATTGAAAACTGAAATGAAACCTTCCTATGTGGTAGAAAATATTGTGGAAAAAGTAGAAATTGCTTGTTACAAGCAATTTCTCCTTTTTCCAAAATGTTTTCATGAGTATAAGATCATAGAAACGTAAAATCCCGTATTTGAACGGGAAAGGGTAAAGGGCTTGTAGTAAGTTATACTCATGATACTGTAACTCAAAAATTACTGAAAATTTTTTTAAAGTTGTATGAAACGAATCTTAAATGAGAAGACCAGAAACTATCATCATCAGATGTGCTTTTGTGGCTAGTCCTAACAATATGTTCAATATTTTTCTATTTCAGTCATTAGATTATATATTCAGGTTTATTGTGCAATCAAGGCAGCTACAGATGAAGAAGTGAGTGAAATTATTTTCATAACTAATGCAAAAATTCACTTATTACCAGATACCAAGAATTTTTGAATAGCATAAGAAAGGGGTTTATGTGGTTTATTAACCCATTCCAACACAATCCAAGACAAAAAAATAGGAAAAGATTGTGGAAAATAAGAGAAATTGCTTGTAACAAGTAATTTCTTCATTATCCACAATGTTTTCTACCCCAAAATACTAAGATTTTAAAAATCCATTCACTATAGAAATGTTGTCATGAACCTCTTTGCATTTGGACTAGTCTAAAATTTCTGCAATGCATTAAAACATAGCTTTTTACCAAGTAAAACACTATTTTTTCTCAAAAAATGTACATCACGTAAGGTAGAAAGACTTAGAAAATAAGAAATTTTATTATACACGCCATCCTCTTTTTATCTATGGTCTAGTTTTGTATCATTTATTGTATGTTTTAATTAACAAATTACTAGTATACTGATCTCTGACAGGAAGATCCACTTCAATATCATGAAATATAGATATTATTTGAAAAAAATTATAGCCAGTAACATGTAACAAAAGAGTAAAATGGCTACAATATTTAACCCATTACCAGACCGACAAATTTTAGACTGGTCTGAATTGAAAGGAGTTGAAGACGGCAATTTAAAGTTTATGACATATGATATTATCAACTTTCTGGATAGACAATATTGTGTAAACTGAAGAATTTGCTTGTTACAAGCAATGTCTTCATTTTACACAATGTTTTCCCAATCGCTTTTCTTGAGGGGCGTCAAAAAGCGTCATTATGTGGGAATGGGTTAAAAAAAATTCTTCACATACATGTCTGCAATTGTCACAGTTCAAAGTTCTCTTCTGGTCTGAATTAGTGATTTGATTGGTGGATAGATACTTTTATTGACAGCCGCTTTACGTCAATATTGAATGAAAGGATCAAACATCTGAAGTTAGAGTGATAGTTACTTTGATCTCATTTATTAGTTGCTGTCCTTCTTTGTAGTTCTTCAGGTTATAGCCCATATTGTCGGCCATCTGATGGTCTTTAATTCTGACCATTCACAATTTATTGTATGCACTACTACTCCTACAGTTTGAATGTAAAGAAGATTGCTAGAATGAATCTCCATGGTGTCTTATTGTACATAACTGAACTTCTTTATTTAGAATTACCTGCCCTGAACTTAGAAATCAAACCAATTTCATTGCCAAGCCCTTTTAGATATGTATTACACAGTGAAGCTCTTGTGAATATATTTACGCCCTGCCATGTAATGGCAATTGGCGTATAGAGTAACCTCTGTCTGTGTGTTTGTGTGTGTGTGTGTGTGAGGGGGGTCTAATTCTTGTCTTTAGCATATCTTCTACATCTTATGATGGATTTCAGAACAACTTGACACAGTTATTCCCCTAAGAGTGCTAGTGTCAATGGTAAAGTTGTACAAGGTCACAACTGAAGGTCATGTGATAAGCACTTAAGCTGGGGCATTGTTGTCTGTGACATATTTCTAGTCATTTCTATTAACTATCATACTGAATTTTCTTCCATAACCTGTTTTAGCTTAAAAGTTATTCTACAAGAAATGGATAGAACAGAAGTTTACATATGTGTTGTTATTATTTCAATAGTGTGTACAGTCGTTCCTCTGGTGATGCACGAGAGTTTCAGGAAAACATTCGATGTTTGTTTGAGAGTATGGGAGTACTTCTGTCCTCAACCTCTGGGAAACTTCAGTCATTCCAGGTAATTCCCTTAGGGTCTTGGTGTAGAATAAAACATTTTGTTACATTTTTAGCTCACCTGAATACGAAGGAAGTTTTGATAAAGATCATTCTGCATGCATGTTTAGTCTGATATTTGTTTACTCCACCTGTTAGTCATTAATTTTTAAAAGAACAATTTACCCTTATTCTGTTCACACAGTGCTTTCCACCCTTTGATTTTGAACATGTCCGATAAAAGTAATGTATTCAGCATGACAAGGGTTGAAGCCTGGGATGTTTTTTAATTTAATCGCTGTATGAGTATTTCTATCTTGTGAGACCAAACTTGGTAGGAAGCATCCCCTTGAAAGGCTGATTCAGATTTGTACATGTCATGGAGTTATCTACCCTGGGGGCCCCATAAAGGGCTAAAAAGGGGCATAAAAGGGTACATCTTTAAAAACCTTCTTGTCATGAATTGGCTGTTAGACTCGCATTTGGTTTTTAGAGTCTTTAAGCCAAGGACTACAAAGTTTACACAAGAAAAAAAAATCTATCAAGAAATGGCTGGCTTGAGGGGGCAAAGATGGGGAAGCACAAACTTACAAATCAAAATACCTACAGCTCTGATATTTGGTATGTGGCAGCATTTGGTGGACCTCTATCAAGGTTGTATAAATTATGGCCCCAGGGTCTGAATTATTCTGATCCCTGACATCACAAGTTTAACATAGGCTTATATAGTGAAAACTTCTCTGAAACAGAAAGGCCTAGGGCTTTGATATTTTGTTTGTAACATCATTTGTGGACCTCTATCAAGATTGTACAAATTGTGGCCCAAGGGTCAGAATTACCCCATGGCCGGAATTTACCAGATTTGCATAGGGCTTATGTAGTGAAAACTTTACAAATCTTCTCTTCCTGAAGAGGGGGGGCCTAGAAAATTGATATTTGGTATAAACATCAAATGATGGACTTCTATGAAGATTGTATAAATCATGGCCCTGGGATCAAAATAAGCCCATTCCTGGATATCACATATTTAACATAGGCTTGTATTGTGAAAACTTAAAAGAAATTTCTACTCCAAAGTGGAAAGGCCTAGAGCTTTGATATTTGAAATCTGGCATCAATTGGTGTTTTATCTATTTTTGTGCTTGTTGGACTTAGGTGACCAATAAAGCCTTATGGGCCTCTTGTTTATTCTTGGTGGCGTCAAAAAAATCATGGTTTGAGAATGGGTTAATTAGATACCACAAAAAATGGTAACTTCTATTATCTTATCTCAGGTTGCCTTGTTAAACTCACTACATATGTCCTATCCTCCACTGCTGAAGTTATTACCAGAAAAAGAAATCACAGAACTACTAGATATCTGTATTAATAACATGCCACCTGTGAAAGAATTACCAGAGGATGTCACAAGAGTCAAACTTGAACTGCTGAGAAAAACTGTCAATACTTCACTCTTCACTAATGATTGTAAGTTGCCTTTTTGTATTTCTATTGAGTTTAATATGTTTGCATCATATTTTGAACATGTTGTTAAAAAAGACTTCAATGAGAGAAGACTTTTAATGATACTACAAAGATAAGATCTAGGGCATACCGTTTTTACCTATACCTTTCTGTCTGTTTGTCTGCAAGCTTTAAACTTAGCACAAAAACTTAGCATTTTTGCTATTATTTAAACACCATTCAAGAAACATGGCTTATATTTTCAACATGTGTTAATAGAATTGATAGACATGAGTTGATTGTAAGAATAGGTCATAAATAAAGGTCAAGGTCAGTTATCAAAATCACATTTCTGAAAAAAGTCTTGGGGTATGGTATTCCTCAAACTCATCTTGTGTCCCATATACAGTCAAACCTGTCTTAAGCTTTCAGAGAACAGTAATTTTGATCGTCATACTCGATTAAATTTTATTGATAAAGTTTGAATATCATATTCATAAAATTCAATCACTGAATAAGAGTAATATAACAAAACTAGGAATTTTGGTCACTTCGAAGTTATCAACAAAACACCTGCCGATTGGCGACGCATGTGAATGTTTATCTGATTTTGACACTTGAATAGATAATCCGAAAACAATTATGCGCAGTGATAATTACTTATCCGTGAAAATTGAATTGCCATGGGCCCTGAAAATTGGCTGTAAACTCAGGTTATTTCAAAGAATGGGACAAGATTTTGGCGGCCATTAACCATGTTTGAGAGGTGCTTGTTGGATACATGTAAAATTTACTGTAAAAAAGATCGGGGGGACATTGAACTGGCTATTTAAGACAGGTGCACGCTGAATGGAGGTGACTGGATGACCAGGTTTGACTGTAGTTTATTAGCTTGCCCAGGACAAATTTCTTGAAAAAGATATTGTCTTACACTGGGTAATGAGACAATTCTAATTAGTCCCAACAACATGGTATTAAGTCAGAATCTGAAACAATTTATGTGTGCAATTGAATCAATCATTTATATCTTTTGCAAAAAAGTGTATTAAGCCATTTATTGACAGAAAAATTTTAGACTGGCCCAAATTCAAAAAAGTTGTTGATGACAATTTTCAAGTGGAATTTAAGAAAATTTGTATTTTTGTTAGAAAACACTGTAGATAATGAAGAAATTGCTTGTATCAAGCAATTTCTCCATTTTCATAATATTTTCCAAAGCATTTTTCTCAAAGGGTGTCCAAAAGTGTCACTGTGTAGGAATTGGTTTAGCAAACATTCTTTTGACCAAGCATTTTTCTGTCATCCATTGAGTGGTCACTTAACCCTTTCCTGGTTTTTGAAATTTTAGACTGGTCCAAATTGAAAGAGGATGCAGATGACAATGAAAATTGGATGCAATTCCAAATAAAACCATCCTATGTGGTAGAAAACACTGTGGGAAAAGGAGAAATTGCTTATCATAAGCAATTTCTCCTTTTCCACAATGTTTTCTCAAGTATAAAATCACAGTGATGTAAAATCCCGGGTTCATCCAGGAAAGGGTTGATACAAGATTTATTGTACAGCACCTTTAACACCATGTTTACAGTATGTCCACATGAAGCCAAGACAAGTATTGAAGAAAATTTTATTTATCACAAAACTGACTTAAGTTCAATCTTTTCCGTTTACACCAAGTACCTATAAATTGCAGCATCAAGATCTGTGTTGTTGCCTATATGTCTACATGAAGTGAAGATCGGCCTTGAAGGAAAGGTTTTAATGAAACTGAATGTAGATTTACTTGGTGATATGTTGGACAACATTTTTAAATTGAAACAGGTGAGATATTTCCCTAGCTTTACTTTGCTTATAAAAATAGTAGAAAAAACATCTTGCTATCCTTTTCTGTACAAAACTGAGATGACTGAAAGTTCCATCTTGTAACATAAATATATTCAGAGGAAATAAACTACTTTGCTGTACAACCTATACAGCCTAGTAAGGATAAGGTCGAATATCTATTTTCAATATTTCAGTCCTTACTGGTTTCAAAGTTTTAGACTTGTCAGATTTAGAACAGTCTGTTACAATCCTATATGATAGCAAATATTTTTACAAGCAATTTCTTCTTTTCCCACAATTATGGTCTCCTGTATATCACATGAAGGTTAACAGGGATTTACAGAAAGGGTTTGATGAAAAAATCTTCTCACTTGAAAATGCTGACCATTGTCAGTTAAGGATATTGCAACCCCACTAGTACTAATTTAATTTGCACTTAATCCATTCCAACACAGTGGAATTTTAGACCTGTCCAAATTGAAAGGAGCTGCAGACGACAATTTCAAGTTGATGGAATTTTTAATTTTTTCATCTTTGTGGATAGAAAACATTGTGGATAATGAAGAAATTGCTTGATCAAAGCTTTTTCTTATTGGACATCAAAAAGTGTCATTGTGTTAACATACATTTTATTCTTGCTTTATAGGTCATGTATTAAAAGACTAATTCAAGTGATAGGCTATGTGCGAAAATTTACTTCATTCTATTTGAATTTTTGAATTCTTTTTAAACTATGTAGGAATTTAACCTATTTAACTGATTACTGGATAAGAAAAATATAGACTGTTCCAAATTGAAAGAGGATGCAGACGATAAGTCACAGTGTAATGTGCCTTGTAATTTAAAAAACATTGTGAGAAGACAAGAAAATGATTATTACAAGAAATTTCTCAGTGTCTCACAAACTTTTTACGCAAATTTCCTAAGCATGACAAAATGCCATATTTCAATATGATGAGTTAAACAATGAGTGAATGATTCTGGATACACTTATACTTAAATGGTAGAGTATTTAAGGACATTTTTAGTTTCTGACTCTTTAAGCCTTTGCAATATAAGTGGGAATTCATGGGTATGGGTTAAATAGATTCGGAAGAATGAATAGTTCTAAATATTCATAATGTATATTGTATTCATTGTTAGCTAACATTTAATGGAAAGAAGTATCAGGTAGATATAGTTGTTATATGGCATGTTGAATAATGGTGCTCAGTACTTATTCAGAGGGTATAAGGGTTTCTCTAATGCTTTTGGATAGATTTGATGGATCGAATTTTTTATGCCCCCGCATCAATAGATTGGGGCATATCGTTTTGCCCGTGTCCATCTGTCTGTCTGACTGTCCGTTGGTCTGTCTGTCTGCAAAACTTAACCTGCCAACTAAACATTTTCCTATAACTTCATTCCTGATTAAGTTACAATGCTAATATTTGATATGTAGATAGGTCTCAACAAGGCGCAACTGGGAAAGGTCATTTCATCAAGGTCAAGGTCAAAATTTTAACCCTTTTCCCTAAAATGTTACTCAAAAACTTAACCTGCCAACTAAACATTTTCCTATAACTTCAACCCCAATTAAGTCACAATGCTAATATTTGGTATGTAGGTAGGTCTCAACAAGGCGCAACTGGGGAAGGTCATTTCATCAAGGTCAAGGTCAAAATTGCAACCCTTTTCCCTAAAACAAAGGAAAAAAAACAATAAAAATCACTATTTTCTAAAGAATTCCTGTTTGGGAGCATAGTGTTTCACAAACACATCTTGTTCAGTTGATTATTTCACGGATAATTCAATGATATCACAAAATTGATAAGCTCATTGTTTTTATGGATTTAGCCCTGTTTACGTTCATTCGGCACTACTGAACAACATGTCACTGGTACCGAAGGTACTGATGACCTCATCAAGTTGTCTTGTAATTTATTTGCTTAACAATAGTTTTAAGAAAATTGTCCAAATACTTCTCTTTTTTTTGCACTAACTCTTTACCAAATAAAATTTTAGACTAGTCCAAACTGAAAGAGGTAAAGCCGACATTTCAATGTGCTCTAAAATTGGAAAATAAGTTCCAAATAATGTTGAAAACTTAATGAGATAAGGAGAAATTGCACGTTACAAGCAATTCCTCCTTTTCTCACAAAGTTTCTGATACCTATGTCAAAATTGGGATTGTGTGGTAATGGGTTATAGAATTTTTGTTTTCTTTCCCTTTTGGTTACACCTTTCATGGGAATAACCTTTTGTTTTTCACTCAATGGAAGATAAATAGATCTGTTCTTAATGCCATGAGCTTTTTTTTATTATATGAAATATCACTGTATTTTGTAGATAGATTTTTATGTTCAGTAGATATTTATGTTCAGTAGATGCTTAAAATAACTTATTAAATGTATTAATATTGTTACTCTTTGTTTCTTAAACATGTTTTGTTTATATGCGTCCTTAAGCATGTAAGTAAATATCTGGTGTTGACCCTTTGTTGAAAAAAAATGTTCAATCTTGAGTGGGAATTAGGAAAAAGCTAGTTATGCCCCTTCGATGTAATGGTGACGGGTTGGTATATAGATTTACCTCTGTCTGTATGTAAGTGTGTGTGGGGGGGTGGTTGGGTTAGTATGTGTGGGGGTGGTTGGGTTAGTGTGTGTGTGGGTGGTTGGGTTAGTATTTGTGTCCATTTCTTGTCTGGAGCATATCTTCTACATTAATTGGTGGATTTCCAATCATCAGGTCCAGGGCTTTAACCCTGTTCCTAGCAGATATCCTATCCAACAATTGTCTCCCACCAATGGGGGATAATTGTAAATTGAGGTTCAGCTGGAGGCTCGGAAAGGATGTGGTAGTTCTGGTGTGAGAAATACCAGGAATCCAAGGTTGGGAGCTCAGGCTATAGTGATATTTCTGAAATATTGTTAACAAACAAATGCATGGATTTCAAAATAACTTGGCATAATTGTTCCCCTTCATGAGTTCTAGTGCCATATGTTAAGTTCTATTGGAAACTTCCAAGTTCAAGGTCACTACTGAATGTCATGTGACAAGCACTTAAGTGGGGAAATCCATGTATGTATCAAATATCCAGATACCGAAAAAACTTTCCTTTCTGTGTTTACACGGAAATTCATGACAATTTGTAAAAGATACAAAGGAACAGGAATTGGTTAACCTATTCCCACACAACAGAATTTTAGACTGGTCAAAATTAAAAGAAGCTGCAGACAACAATGGATTTTTCATTTTTTCGTTATTTTTTTGATAGAAAACATAGTGTATAATGAAGATACAAGCAATTACTTCATTTTGAAAAAGTGGGATTGTGTGGGAATGGGTTAAGAGATTGGATGACATTTGATTTTGTTTACATGCTTACTGTTTGCCATTATTTTGTGTATTTATTGCTTTTTGTTGTTTAGAATTTCAGTGAAAACTGCCTTGTGAATATTGGGGTAAATTTTTCTGTTCTACTCTATTTATTATATCATTGACTTCATAATGCATTTTAATCTTATCAGTTCTTATAATCTCCTCTTATCATATAAAACTACCATGTATAATAATCATGTTAAAACTGTTTTGGAAACAAATTTCTATCACTCGAAACAATCTGGTATCACTGACACAAGATGAAATTTGCTTAACTTTTTAAGAGATTATTCACAAATTATACCAAGATTTAACCCATTTCCTCACAATCCCTCCTTTTTACAACCCACAAGAAAAAAAAAAGCTTTGGCAAACAATGTGGAAAATGAAGAAATTGCTTGTTAGAAGCAATTTCATCATTATCCACAATGTTTGCTACCCTAGAGGTAAAAAAATCCAAAATTTCATAAGCTCTTGATCATTGTTTGCAGTTTCTTTCAATTAGGACCAGTCTAAGATATTGTCATTTGGAAATGGGCTAAAACATAAACAGTATGTTTATGGAAATATTTTGAATGCTTATTATAATTATAACAGAGTTTCAAAGGTCAAATTGCTTTTTGAAATTTCTAGTGTGATGGCAACAATGGAAACCATCTATCTGTACAGGAAAATCTGAGAATACCCCATAGCCACATTTTTCTGTTCTTAAGAATGAAAATGTCAAACATTTCGAGGAAAAGAGATATTGCTTGTAACAAACTATTTATCCCTTACTTATCATGTTTTTTATCCTAAATACATCTTATTTGTCGCTTTACAAACATTTTTAAATTCCATTGCAACTTCTTTTTATTTTGATCCAGTCTAAAATATGTTTGTCTAGAATAGGTAACACTATATATTGTGAAGAAATTATTTGCAAAATTTATAATGACCAATAATTATGCTCCCGGAAAATTTTCGGGGGGAGCATATAGTCGCTGACCTGTGCGTCCGTCTGTCCTTCCATTCGGCCGTCTTTCTGTCCTTCCGAAGTCATATCTCAGCAACCCCTGGGCCTAATTGGACGAAACTTCATATATAATCTTTCTAGGAAATTTCCAAGACAAATTTTTTAATTTTTCCTATTTCAAGGCTTCATCATGGAAAAAGGGGCCTTAATGTAAAAACTAGTTTTTTGCCCATTTCTCCAAGACTAATTGTTAGAATTTCATGAAATTTCATATTTGAGTAGCAAATCAGATCCCCTTGACTTTAAACTAACAGGAATTTTTGTTTAAAAAGTGTCATGGGAAAAGGAGCCTTAATGTTATTACCTTTACGTTAACTGTCTTTTTTCCCCACAAAAACTAAAATTGGCATTAACTTTTGATGGGTTACAGATGAAGTCTTCATATTACACATGTGCATTGCTTGTGACAAACCCTTTCTGTTGGTACAGAGTTCAAGGTCATCATTCAAGGTCAAGGTCATTTCTCAAGGTCAAAATTTGGGAAATAAAAACTTTAAAATTGGCCATAATTTTGCAATGGTAAGTGATATAGCCTTCACATTTCACATGTGCATTGCTTATGACATGACCTTTCTGTTGGAATTGAGTTCAAGGTTATCTGTCAAGATTAAGGTCATTTCTCAAGGTCAAGTTTCGAAAATCTCAACTTTTACATTGTCTATAATTATACAATGGTAAGTGACATAGCCTTCATATTTCACATGTGCATTGCTTATGACATGGACTTTCTGTTGGTACTAAATTCAAGGTCATCTGTCAAGGTCAAGGTCACTTTTCAAAGTCAAAATTTTGAAAATTTTAACTTTAACATCTCCCATAAGTATACAATGATAAGTGATATGGCCTTCATTTTTTACATGTGTATTGCTTTTTTACATAGGTTTTCTGTTGGTACTAAGTTCATAGTCATTGGTCAAGGTCAAGGTCAAATTGTGAAGGTCATTTATTTTCAATTACCTCACCTCCTTTACAAATTGCCAAAATTTCTTGTTAATTTACATCAATGTCGTTTATTAAATGCCCTAGGTAATGTTTATTTCAATTTTTGACCAAATGAGCCTGACCATGCTAAAAGGGGGCTTAATGTCATGTAGCTTTACATTTTGTATATATCCTACTCTAAAAAAATCATTCTATTGTTTCTGCAAGACTACTCAAGTAAGAGTCTTCATTTTTTGTATGGAGACATTTTTCATTGATAACTTTGATAGTCAAGGTAAAATATTTAACCCTTTACCATATAATGATATTGAATTTTACTAGAATCAGGCCTGTGAAGCCAAACAGATTCCTTGAATGTTTGTCAAAATTCCAAATTTCTTATGAACTGAACTCTCAAACTATAGTTGCATTCAATAAAAAGTTTTTTGTCCAATAAAGGCATACAGTTTTGTGACAAAAGCCTTATTTCGTGGAGCATAATCCGTCTATGACGGCCCTTGTTTAATAGAGATTTAGGGATATCATTGAAGAGTTTTTCATCTGGGATTTTTTTGCTCAAACTTAGCCAAGGTCTAGTTTTCATAACAATTCATACATCATACAGGCTTTAAAGACTGTTCATTATATAGATATAGAATATTTAAAAAAGTTTAAAAATTTATATAGAATTAAACTAAGAATTTTCAAAAATGAGGGGTTTAGTGAAAATTAAATAAGGAAAACTTTTTCAAGTATGAGTTGTTTTTTATGTAAAGAATCTTGCTAGAAGTAAAATCTACTGTGATGATGATATTTTTTCAACAAAAAACTGATGATATATGGTTATCGGAAGAGCACAAGAATTACTCCTTTGTTTATTCACAGGACATTGTGAGGGGTCATAATTTTTTGCTGAGTGTACTGTTCTTTTCTTTGTTTTTCCTTTGGTCAAATTCAATAAGATCTTAATTGATGAAAAAAAATATATACATCTACCAAGCATAGTTAAGTTGGTATAAATTACTTTACCCTTTACTAGATAGCAAAATTTTAGACCAGTCCAAGTTGACGAAACTTTATATTTTGTCAGCTTTCTGGATAGAAAACATTTTGCAAAATGAAGAAGATGTTTGTTGCAAGCATTTTTTTCTCTATTTTACACAATGTTTTTCCAGTTATTTTCTTGAGGTGTGTCAAAAAGTGTCATCCTGTTGGAATGATTTGAAGGCAAGGCAGTCTTTTTATTTGTTTGAATGGACACCACTTTCAACCCATTTCCAGATATATGCCTTATTCGATTTCCACATAATCCCACTTTTTCACACAGAAGAAGAAAATAGGTTTAAAAAACATTTTGGACAATGAAGAAATGTCGAAAGGAAGATATTGCTTTTAATAAGCATTCTCTTCTATGTCAGCAATGTTTCCTACCTTAATCCATTCCCACACAGAGACACTATTTGAGGCCTCTCCAAGATAAATGGGAAATATTGTGTATAATGAAGAAATTGCTTGCAACAAGCAATTTATTCATTTCCACAATTTTTTCTACCAAGAAAGATGAAAAATATCTAAGAATTCTTCAGTTTTAAAATGATGTCTGCACTCTTTTCAATTTGGACAAGTCTAAGATTCTGTCATTTGGTAATTGGCTAAAGGCCAAAGAGTTTTTAAATTTCACTATCTTATTGTCTGCAACATCTTTCTATTTGGACTAGTGTAAAATTTTGCTTTGTTGTAATTTTTACTGTTATATTTCAATTGGATATTTGGTATTTTGAGGGATTTGGACCAATGATTGGAAGGCTCAGGTAGTAGTGCTGGAAGGCCATCAGACTCCTCATCATGGGTTCATAGGTTCGATCCCCGGTCACTGCAAATATCCTTTCCGACGTTTGTCTCCTACCAATTGGTGGATAATCATAAACCTGAATCAGATGAGCAGCTGAAGGCTGGAAAGGATGTAGTTGTAGTACTGGTGTGAGAAATACCAGGAATCAATGGTTAGGTGCTCAAGCGACTACAATATGACTGAAATACTGTAAAAAGTGGTGTTAAACCCTATTCAAACAAACAATCAATGCAAGATTAAGGCATATTTTGTGACCAACTAAACTATTTGGTATGAAAATGAAACTGCATATTTAGCAATTAGAAATATTGTATATGATAAATGGAATACATTGAATTAACCATAAAATGTTGTTGTTAGTGCCATTAAATGCAATTGAAACATCATGTTATGACAAGATTTCTTTTAACACATTCCCAAATGGCAAAATTTTAGACTTGTCTAAATTAAAAAGCTAAAGGTGAGAATTTTTAGTCTTTAAAACCTTATTATTATTTGTTTTTAGCTCACCTGACCACAAAGTGGTCATGGTGAGCTATAGTGATCTGGCTGTGTCTGGCATCCATCATCTGTCGTATGTCAACGTCTTGTGTGCACTCTAGAGGCCACAGGTTTTACTCAAATGTCTTGAAACTTGGTCAGAATATTTCTCTCCATGAAACCTCCGTCAAGTTCAATATACAGTTATATGGGGTCAAAATAGGTCACTAGGTCCAATATTAGAAATACCTTGTGTGCACTCTAGAGGTCACATTTTTGCCTAAAATGTCTTGATATTTGGTCAGAATGTTTGTCTGCAAAATATCTCAGTCAAATTAGGTATTGGGTTATGTGGAGTCAAAAACTAGGTCACTAGGTCAAGTCCTTGAAATAATCTTGTGTGCACTCTAGAGGCCACATTTTAGGCTTAAATCAAATGATAATGGGTTAGAATGTTTGTATCTATGTTATCTATGCCAAGTCCAAATTTGGGGCACATGAGGACAAAAACTAGGTCACTAGGTCAAATCTTACAAGTACCTTGTGTGCACTCCAGAGGCCATATTTTTGCCTCAATTGAACTGATATTTGGTCTGCATAAAATCTAGGCCAAGTTTGATATTGGGTTATGTGGGGTCAAAAACAAGGTCACTAGGTTAAATTCTAAAAATTCCTTATGTGGACTCTAGAGGTAATATTTTAGCCTCAAATTAACTGATATTTAATTAGAAGCCAAGTTCAAATTTTGGGTCAGTTGAGTTTAAAAACTAGGTCACTAGGTCAAATCGTGCAAATACCTTGTGTGCACTCCAGGACCATATATCTCCATAAAATCTATTGATATTTAGTCAGAAAGTGTGTCTGAATAAAATTTTGTAGAAGTTCTATATTTTGTTATGTTGGGTCAAAAACTAGGTCACTAGGTTTAGTGCCAGAAATGCCTTATGTGCACTCTAGAGGTCATATTTTTGCCTCAAATCAAATGATATCTGGTTAGAATGTTTTGATGTTATCTCAGCCAAGTTCAAATTTGGGCGACACAGGGTTAAAAACTAGGTCACTAGGTCAAATGTTACAATTATCTTTTGTACACTCAAGAGGCCATATTTTTGGCTCAAATGTCTTGATATTTGGTCAGAATGTTTGTCTGCGTAATATCTCGGACAAGTTCCATATGTGGGGTCAAAAACTAGGTCACTAGGTCAATTCCTAGAAATTATTTTTTACTCTCTAGAGGCCACATTTTAGACTCAAATGAAATGTTTGTTCTAAAGGTATTAGTCCATGATATCTCAGCCATGTTCAAATTTTGGTCTCATTGATTAAAAAACTAGGTCACTAGGTCAAATCCTAAAAATACTTTCGTGCCTTCCAGAGGTCCCAATTTTGGCTCAATTGAATTGATATTTGAACAAACTGTTAGTCAAGTTCAGATTCGGGTCACATGTGGTAAAAAACTAGGTCACTAGGCCATATCTTAGAAATATCTTGTTTTAACTCTGGAGACGCTATTTTTGGCTCAGTTGAATTGATATTTGGCAAGAATGTTTGAATCCATGATATCTTGCCCAAGTTAGACTTTGGTTGACATAGGATCAAAACTAGGTCACAAGGCCAAATTTTGGGAATACTTTTACACCCCAGGTGCCACATATTTGGCCCAATTGATTTGAAATTTGGTCAGAATATCTGTTTTCAAAATATCTCAACCATGTTCAAATTTGGGTCATTTGGGAAAAAACTAGGTAAAATCTGAGAAAAACTGTTTTTTACTCAAAGACCATACTTTTGACTCTATTGACTGGATAATAGTAAAAATCTTTGTCATGTTTGATATTAGGTCACATGGGGTCAAATACTAGGTCACAAGGTCTAATATAAAGAAATCTTCTTTCCAATTAACTTTCTACTTTTCTTGCCCAAATACCTTGAAACTTGGTAAGTATGTTTGTTCTTGATTTCTTGGACGTTATTTGATAATGGGTCACTTTTGGCTAAAACAAGGTCACTTGTACTATTTTACGTCTATAGTCATCGACTCAGATGAGCGTTTTACGGCCAATGGCCCTCTTGCTACTTTTAGTTTGAAAATATTGTAAATTATGAAGATATTGCTTGTAACAAGCAATTTCTTCATTATCCTCAATGTTTTCCAAGCTTTTTAGCTCACCTGCGCACAATGTGCTGAAGGTGAGCTATTGTGATCAGTAAATATTGGGCGTCCATCTGTCCGTCCATAAACAATTATTAAAAACCTTCTCCTCTTAAACCATAAGGACTAGAGCTTTGATGTTTGGTACATATTATCACCTTTTGATCCTCTAACAAAATATAATTACTGTACTCTGAAAATTAGATCTTTTTTGTGCAATCCCTGATTTTACAAAGGAAATCTATGACAATCTTCTCCCATACCATTAGGCCTAGACCTTTGATATTTGTTATACATCATCACCTTATGACCCCCTACCAAAATATGTCAAAGAATTACCATGTCCTGAGAATGAGCCCTTTTCTGTGCAATCCCTGATTTAACAAAAGAATGAAGAAGGAAATCTTCTAGAGTTTTGATATTTGGTATCTGTGCGATTCCTGATTTTACCAATGAATAAAGATGCCTTTCAAAAAGGCTTTAAAAAAAACCCAACTTGTCAGGCATTGCATAATGCTCTGCTTAAAATTGTTTGCTCGTTGCATGATTTTTGCATGTGCAATCCCTGATTTTACAAAGGAATAAAGAAGAAATCTTCTAGAGTTTTGATATTTGGTATCTGTGTGATTTCTGATTTTACCAAGGAATAAAGATGCCTTTCAAAAAGGCTTTGAAAAAACCAACTTGTCAGGTATAGCATAATGCTCTGCTTAAAATTGTTTGCTTGTTGCATGATTTTTGCATGTGCAATCCCTGATTTTACAAAGGAATAAAGAAGGAAATCTTCTAGAGTTTTGATATTTGGTATCTATGCAATTCCTAAGGTTACATAGGAATAAAGATGCATTTCAAAAAGGCTTTAAAAAACCCAACTTGTCAGGCATTACATAGTGCTCTGCTTAAAATTGTTTGCTTGTTGCATGATTTTAGCATGTTTTATGAAATTCTACCATGAATGTAGATGGATTGTTGGCAATGCCCACTTACTACTGAGAAGGCAGTTTGATTGAGAAATCAAATGCTGTTGGTTTTTCAAAATACCCGATTACCAAACAACAAAATTTTAGACTGGTTCAAATTAAAAGAAGTTGCAGAAGATGATATTTAGTTGACGAAATTTTTATATTCTTCATCTTTTGGGGTGGAAAACATTGTGGATAATGAAGAAATTTCTTATGAGAAGCAATTGCTTTGTTTTCCACAAAGCTTATTTCTTTGGGGGCGTCAAAAAGAGGAAAAGTGTGGGAATGGAATATATGGTCAGGTACCTCTTCATAACATGCATGTCAGATTCATATGTTCAAAGTCAAGATAACCCTATAGGCTCTACTCGTAAAACTCCTTTCAAAACTTGAACAAAAATCTTTAACACTTTCACTTTCTTCTACTCTATTAAATGTACAAGGTCTCCCATAGGTATGTAGAAACCTGCTAGTGATGGCCATCAATTGAGGGTCATATGTCAAGATGTACTGGTAATTAAAAAGGTGAACACTTTAGTTTTCTCCTATGCTATTTAGGATATAAGTTTGTTTTTGATTATGGTAATTCAGGTAGCTGTAGATAATGTGCATCCAGTAAGGGTCATATTTTTAAGGTGAAGGTCAAATTTTTAAGTCTTTTACTCGTTACTAGACGGCAAAATTTTAGACTGGTCCTAATTGGAAGGAGTTCCAGAGGAAAGTTAATGAAATTTTAGTTAATAAACTTTCTAGGTAAAAAACATAGTAGAAGATGAAATATTGCTTGCCTCAAGCAATTTCTTTATTTTACACAATGTTTTCCCAATTGTTTGTCTTCAGGGGCGGCAATAGCATCATTGTGTGGGAATGGGTTAGCCCTAAAATTCTAATCAAATACTTAAACTTATACACTGATACAGTGCTAATATTTTGAGTGTTGATAGCTTTCAATCACATTAATACCAATGTCAAGGCCATCTAACAATATAAAAATTACATCATGTTCTTCATAAAAAAACAAAACATAAGATTGCTTTGATATCCTACTTTTTCCATTTATTTACAAGGCTATTTAAATTATCCCCTGTATGTTTGTATATTCAATCAGTTTGTGTATTACTTCATTTTACCGTTTTTCTGCACCAACCTTTAACCCATGTCCACACAATAAAATTTAAGACCAGTCTAAATTCAAAGAAGTTGCAGAAGTCAAATTTACATTGATGAACTCTTTAAAATCTTTGCCTTTAGGGGGAGAAAACATTTTGGATAATGAAGAAATTTCTTGTAATTAAAACATGTTGGATAATGAAGACATTGCTTGTAATTAAAACATTTTGGATAATGAAGAAATTGCTTGTAACAAGAAATTTCTTCATTTTCCTGTATTTTTTCCAAAGCTTTCATAATGAGGGGCATCTAAAAGTGTCATTGTGTGGGAAGGGGTTGATCTTTTCCATAATCATACCCCTACTATAGAAGTATAGGAGGGGTATATTGGCTTTACCTACTGTCTGTAGACTTGTAGTTTCCATGCTCTAACTTTACAACTAATTGACCTGCATCCATGAAGTGTCATACAATTTCTGCCATTGATCCAAGAAATGGCCCAATTATTTATGGCTCCCATAGCACTAAATTGGAGGTCACAGTAAAAATTTCATTGAAAATGTTTTCCATGTTTTACTTCAGTAGTCATTTGACCTACAACCTTGAAACTTTATTTAAATGTTATCCATGACCAAAGGAGATGTTTTTTTTAGCTCGGCTGTTTTCGGAGAGAAAACCCGAGGTATTGTGACTACCTTGGCAATGTTTGCGTTGGCTTGACAAACTTTAACCTTGGTCATATCTGTGTTGTTATTGAAGATATCCTCATGAAACTTGGCATGTGTATTGACATCATAAGAGCTATCTAGACTTTCAAGGGGGATAACTATCAAAGTGTTTTTGTAAGAGGAAAAGCCCTTTTTTCGACTTAGAATTTTTGCATTATCCAGCACCTGCAGTCGAGCATTGGCACCGTGGGTCAATTTTAGTTTTGAGTGGTGCATGGTAAGGCTTTCATTACACATGTCCATTGCTTGTGGTACACTTTCTGATTTTACAAAGGTCAGGGTCAGCCGCCGTCAAAGCGCAGTTGGTAGTGCATCGGACTATCATTCTAGAGGTCCCGGGTTCGATTCCCGACGGCGGCACTCATCCTTTCCGACTATTTGTCTCTCACCAATGGGTTGATAATGGTAGACCTATGTGAGATAGCAGCTGGAGGCTAGGAAGGGATGTAATGGTAGTACTGGTGTGAGAAATACCAGGATTCCATTGTTAGGTGCTCCAGCCACCGCGATATAACTGAAAGATTGTTGAAAGCGGCGTAAAAAAACCCATTCAAACAAACAAAGGTCAGGGTCATTTATTGTGGTCACTGTCAAATATAAGAGTTGCATTTAATGGCTTTTAATGAAGGCATTCATTTTTAACCCATTACCAGACTGCACAATTTTGGACTGATTCAAATTCAAAGGAGTTGCAGAAGACAATAATTTATTTAGAGTTTGTTAAATTTTATGTTTTCAGGGTAGAAAATATTGTGGAACATGAAGAAATTACTTTTTGCAAGAAATTTCTTTATTTTTCATAATGTTTTCCTAATGTTTTTTCTTGAGGAGAAATAAAAAGGGTCATTGCAAGGGAATTGGTAAACAAACCCATCTTTTTTCTGGTATGATTGAAAAACAGCATAAAATCTGATGCATACAAAGAATCTACATGTACTTTGAATATACCATAGTGAAGGTTATGAGATTCAATAAGGAAAATGAACTGCATTGCAATTACAAGCAATTTCTCTTTTTCCAACACTGTTTTCTTTGATATGTCAACATACAGACAGGGTGGTAATGGATTAATCTAGTTGCAGACAATAAATTTTAGACTGATCCAAGGTCAAAGAAGTTGCACACGACAAATTCAATTTGATGAAATATTAAAATTGTTTGTCATTCTAGGAACAAAACAATGTGAGAAATGAAGAAATTGCTTGTCACAAGCAATTTCTTCATTTTCCACAATGTTTTTCCAAGTTTTTTGTCTTGAGATGTGGGATTGTGTGGGAATGGGTTAAAAAGTTAGTCAAAGGAAAGCTTACTGTAATTGTTAGTACTATTCAGCCTTTATTGAAAAATTTAAGCTTTTTGTAACTCAATCAGGATAGATTACATGATAGTGAAAGACAACAGAGTTTCCCACTTATCAAAATAGAAAGAAGTTGCAGATGGCAATTAAAAGGCTACAATTACTGGTTTTTATTCCATAATCATTCTTTTATTTAAACAAGAGGCCCTTTAGTGCCTCCACCAACATGATTTTTTTTTATTTTAAATTGGTCGTAGGGATTTAGGCTAGCTTTTAACCTCAATACAAGGAAGGCAACTCCTGCAACAAGCTTAGTTACTCGACAGCATCATCTCCCTTCCAACATTTGTATCCCATGAAGTCAAGCTTTTCATCCGATCAGAATTTCTTGCAGGAATAGGATATAGGCTCATCAAGTTATATACAATGTACCTAACACTGTTGCAGTACAATCCTAGTGGCTTTAGGGCAGTTGAATCTGTCATACTATAAAGTTGGTCACATTTAGACAAAAGTTCTTTAACACTTGTCATGCTGTATAAAATACCTTACTGAATTGCCATAAAATTAAAGGGCCAAAAGCACTGATAGAACTTGTTCAAAAATCAATATTTCTTTTAGAAATCATTTTCAAAAACAACTCTGGCAAGAAAAGTACAAGCAGGAGGTGTAGACCAAGCGCAGACTGCACTTATGTGTAGGCTGATCTTGGTCTACACCTCCTGCCAAAACCAGAATATTCTGGGTTCAGTATGACAAGGGTTAATATTGGACTATAAACTAGTACTCTGCCTAGGATGAGAATGAGTGTTTGTTTCTTATTTTCCAGAGAAGTGCTGTCAGTGAAGACATACAAAAGTTAGTATCCAGTCTGTTTGACCCGATTATTGATGCCATTTTGGACTTCCGACCAAGCAAACCTATGTCTTCAACACAGGTATTCACAATCAATATTTTTACGTGTATTTCTTCTTAACCCTTGTCATGCTGAACCTGGAATATTCCTGTTTTTGCAGGAGGTTTAGACAATGATCAGACTGCACATACTTGCAGTCTGATCTTGATCTACACAGGGTTTTCCCTCGACTTTCAAAACAGGGGGTCATTTTGCAACATTATGACCCCTATCAAATAAGATAAAGAAGGATGTCTAGCTATTTTGGGGGTCATTTCTGAAAAATGGGGGTCCAAATTCAAAGAAGGAGGGGGTCAGGGAAAACCCTGTCTACACCTCCTGTTTGTCCCATTTATGCAAGAGTTGTTTAAACAATCAATTTTCAAAAGAAATATTGACCCTCATTAAGACCTTCCAGTGCTGTCAGTCCTTTGATTGTAAAGCAATTCTGTATAGGGCTTTATTTAGCATGGTAAGGGGTAAATTTACATATAATTTATGCTAATGTAACTCAACTTGCTTTAAAGAAGTTGCAGATTTAGAGTTCATGAAATTTAAACAAATTGTTTTTAGGGAGAAAATAATATGGATAATGATGAAATTGCAATTTCTTCATTTTCAGCAATATTTTTCAAGTTTAAAATTTGTGTCATCTGGTAATGGGCTAAGAAACCTTTGATTTATTAGAAATGAATCTGGGAGTTTTGAATTAAAGATTGATCTCACAGTGTTTTTACATCCCTTTCCATCAATGTTGGGGTATCACAAGTATTATTTTAACTTATACCTTCCAACCCAAGACGTAGAGGGGAGTATATTGGTTTCACCATGTCTATCAGTCTGTCTATAGACGTCCTTGTTTACATGCTCTCACTCAAGAACCAACTGACCTACAACCTTGAAACTTCATACAATTGTTGCCAATGACCCAAGGAAGTGCCCTATTTTTTGCTCACATAGGTCAAAGGTCAAGGTCACAAATGAACTTTGGTTGAAAACTATTTCTATGCTCAAGAACTACTTCACCTACAACCTTGACACTTTATAGACATGTTGTCAATGACCCAAGGAGATGTCCAATCGTTTTGGGGAAATGAAGATGAAAGGTTAAGGTTACATTTGAACTTTTAACTCCATTCTATTACAGGCCTACTGGTTTGTCAGAGGCTTAGACTAGAACCATGCTGTGTTCAATTATCATGCCTTTGTTTACAGTTTCCCTGCACTATACAGCCTCCTATAAATGCCCTATTGATAGCTTTCCAGCACTATATAGCCTCAAATTAACTTCTGTCGACAGATTCCCTACACTATTAACCCATTCCAACACAGCAAAATTTTAGACTGGTCCAAATTGAAAGAAGCTGCAGATGACAATGTCAAGTTGATGGAATTTTGAATTTTTTCGTCTTTTTGGATAGAAAACATTGTGGATAATGAAGAAATTGCTTGAAACAAGCAATTTCTTCATTTTCCTCTATGTTTTCCAAAGTTTTTCTCTTGAGGGGCGTAAAAAGGAGGGATTGAGTTGGAATGGGTTAAGCCTCAAATTAACTTCCCAATGATAGATTCCCTGCACTATATAGCCGCCATATGAATCCCTGCTGATAGTTCCCCAGCATTTTGTAGCCTCCAATGAATGCCCACCCTCTTCTCTTCAATTCATTAACAAGTATTTTGTATGGTGTATATGCAATAGAGTATTCAGAGATGCTTAGTTTAGTTCTGGTAGAAGTTATTATTCTTGTGCCTTTTAACCCATTCCCACACAATAAATTTTTAGTCTGGTCCAAATTGAAGGAAGTTGCAGATGATGAATTTTAGTTCATGAGATTTTGATGTTTTGTTTTTTTTTACTTTTGGATAGAAAACATAGTGGATAATAAGTAAATTACTTGCAAAAAGTAATTTCTTCAGTTTCCACGTCTAAAAGCCTCATTTTGCGGGAATGGGCTGATGATCTATACAGTTTGTTCAGTTCGCAAAGAACTTCAAATCAAGAGGGATTCATGATCATATTATATGTGGAAATTGACAAATTTCTACTGAATTTAATGTATAGGAGTAAATATAGTGTTTCTACGTGCTTACTGGTAAATCAATGTAAACTGAAGAGAAATCAAAGTACTGAAAGTTCTGTAAGTTAGCAAAGCATGGTTTTGTCAAGTATTCTTCATTGTCAAGGGTCATAATGATAAATAAATCAAGTTAAGGTAATCAAGGAGTTAGCCAATTACTTTGCCCCTTGAGAGAATATTTCTTGAAAACAATGTGCAAGCAATTTCTTCATTTTCCACATTGTGTTTTACCCAGAGAGATAGGTATTTTAGATTTTTCAAAATTTTCAAATTGTCGTCTGCAACTTCTTTGAAGACCCTAATCAGAGTTGTTTTGAACATGACAGGCTTAAGTGAACTAAAAATACCTAGGTGATGAACTTGAAGGCAGAGTTTGCAATATTCCTGAAATACATAAGAACTACTTTTTCTTGTGTATGCATTCAATGGATTTAGTGGTAAAGCCTCCAGTGGCAGTTTGCAATCTATGAACCTCAAAATGTTGTCTGTTAACTCAAGCTATCAAAGCTGACGCTTTGGAGCTCCTGGGATGTGGATGAAGTTCAAGGTGGAAACTGTTTGCTCTATACCCAATTTCCACTCAATGACACTTTTAGACGCCCTCATTAAACAAAGCTTTGGAAAATATTGTGGAAAATGAACCAGTGAGCCAATCAAGCTGAAACTTTGCAGGGATGTTCCTTGAGTGTAGTTCAACAAAAGTTGTTAAAAGAATTTAATTCCGTCAAAAACTCTGGTTGCTGCGGCATTTGAAAATGGGAATCTTTAGTGAATTTTTAAAAATCTTTATAAAATCTCCTCCTTAACCCATTCCAACTCAATCCCTCCTTTTTACGCCCCTCAAGAAAAAAGCTTTGGAAAACATTGTGGAAAATGAAGAAATTGCTTGTATAAAGCAATTTCTTCATTATCCACAATGTTTTCTATCCAAAAAGAGGAAAAAAATTAAAATTCCATCAGCTTGAAATTGTCATCTGTAGCTTCTATCAATTTGGACCAGTCTAAAATTTTGCTGTGTTGGAATGGGTTAACCAGTTGGCCAATCAAGCTGAAACTTTGCAGGGATGTTTCTTGGGTGAAGCTCTTCAAAAGTTGTTAAAAGAATTTCATCCCATTAAAAACTCTAGTAACCGTAGCATATGAAAATGGGAAATTTTAGAAAATCTTTGTTGTCTTTTTTTTCACAGACTACAAGGCCAAAGGCATTTATATTTTATATAGAGCTTAATCATATGGTTCTCTACCAAGTTTTTAAATATTTAATCTCTGGGGTCAAAAATGGCCCTGCCCCTGAGGTCCGAAGTTTGGAAAAATGCTTAATTAGAGTAATTTCAAAAGGCTATTCCTCTTAAACTATAAGGTCTAAGATATTCATATTTGGTATGTAGCATAACTAGATGGTTTTGTACTATATCACTAAAAGTTGTCTTCCTAGGGTCCAAAACTGTCCTGCACTAGGGGTCCAAAATTGGGAAAAATGCAAAATTTGAGTATGCTAAAAAAAAAATTCTTCATTTTAAGGAGGAGGGCATTTATATTTTGAGTGTAGCATAGCCTGGCTGTTATCTATCAGTTTTGATTAAATTATGCCTGTAGGTTAATATACACCCCTTCCCTGGGTGCCCAAAGTTTGTAAAAATGCTCAATTAGACCATGTTCAATAAATAGTCTTTTCCTCCAAATCTACAAAGTCTAAGGCATTCATATTTTGTATATAGCATATTCAGATGGTTCTCTACCATGTTAACTAAAATCTTAGCCCTGGGATAAAAAATGGCACTGCCCCAGAGGTCAAAAATTTTGGAAAACAGCTATTTAGAGCAACATCAAAAATTTTCTCCTTCTGAAATATAAGGTGATGGGCATACATATTTGGCATGTAGCATGACTAAATAATTTTGTACTATGTAACAGGAAAATATGTTCTTAGGATAAAAAATGTCTCTGCTCCTGGGGTTGAAAATTGCATAAATCACATTGAAAGAATTCTTCTTAAAAACAGGTTCTAGAGCATTTACATTAAAAACAAAGGATAACATTATTGTTATCTACCATGTTTATATCCTTTGGATAAACATGGCCCTTCCCAAGGCATCCAAAGATATGAAAAACGCTCAATAAGAGCATGTTCAAATATCTTCCACTCCTCATGTATAAGTTGTAATGCATTCATATTTTGATTTATAGTACATCCAGATTGATCTCTACCAAGGTTGCTAAAATTATACCCATTGAAGTTGCAGACAGTAATTAGAGTTTGATTGAAATCTAAACACAAAGACGGCGGCACTCATCCTTTCCAACTATTTGTCTCTCACAAATGGGTCAATAATCATAGACCTATGTGGGATAGCAGCTGGAGGCTAGGAAAGGATGTAATGGTAGTACTGGTGTAAGAAATACAAGGATTCCATTGTTAGGAGCTCCAGCCGCCGCGTTATAACTGTAAGATTGTTGAAAGTGGCGTAAAACCCCATTCAAAACTAAATAAAAAGAATTTCAGGTAGAAAACACTGTGAGAAATGGATAAATTGCTTGTCACTCCCTTTCTCACAATGTTTCTTTCAAACCTGAGGGTGACAAATTCTTGGATGGTTTGGTAATGGATTAAACTATAAATCAAAAGGAATTCATTCTTATTGTAAAACATTACTGGATTGTTTTGTACAAAGCCCTAAATCTTATATTTGTTTATTTATTTTGCTCAAGTTGTGTCTTTTATACTAAAAAGTACTACAATTTTCAGATGCCTCAGGTGAGCGATTTAGGACCATCATGGTCCTCTTATTTAAACCTATTTTCCCTGAGGGTGACAAATTCTGGGATAATTTGGTAATGGATTAAACTATAAAGCCAAAGGCATTCATTTTTAATGTAAAGCATTACTGGATTGTTTTGTACAAAGCCCAAAATCTTATATTTGTTTTATTCCTTTTGCTCAAGTTGTCTTTTTTATTTAAAAAAGTGCTATAATTTGCAGATGCCTCAGGTGAGCAATTTAGGACCATCATAGTCCTCTTGTTTCAAAATTTTGGACTTGTCCAAAGGGGTAGCAGAGGACTTTATAAACTAAGTATAATTGCAAAAGAAACCATCCTATTTGCAAGAATGTGTTTTGGAAAAAGAAGAAATTGCTTGTTACAAGCAATCTCTTCTTTTTCCAAACTGTTTTCTCAAGTATATTAACACAGGGATGAAAAAATAGGGGACCCAGAGGAAAAGGGTTAATACATGTTTTTGACTATATGCAAATGTTTTCGTAAACACAGACTTTGTAGTCAATGATTTCACAGGTTAAACATAGACATGACAAGACCAAAACTAGAAAACCACCAACACGCACACAATCTCAAATTCCTTCTACATTGAGATATGAGGCAAAGAACACTCGGAAAACTTCGGTTTTTTATCTTCAAAGTGTTGGGCCATCAAAGTCTGAACGTGTCCCTTCAATAGAAATCACAAAGGAGACATTTCCAGTTGAAAAGGTTTATGTCTGGAATGTGAATGTACACTTATTTTTTGCCCCCGCCATGTGATGGCGACGGGCATGTAGAGCTACCTATGTCCGTGTGTGTGCTTGTGTGTGTGTGCTTGTGTGTGTGTGCTTTGTTTTTACACGTTTGTACTTGGGTGTGTGCATATGTGTGTCCAATTCTTGTCTGGAGTATATCTTCTACATTAGTTAACCAATTCACACTCAGTGACGCCTTTAGACGCCCCTAAGGAAAAAATATTTTGAAAACAATGTGGAAAATGAAGAAATTGCTTGTTACAAGCAATTTCTTCATTGTCCACATTGTTTTCTACCAAGAATGTTGAAAAAATTGAAAAAATCTTTAACTTTAAATTGTCGTCTGCAACTTCTTTCAATTTGGACCAGTCTAAAATTTTGCTTTGTGGTAATGGGTTATTTGGATGTCAAAATAACTGGGCACAGTTGATGAGTACTAGTGTCATGTGTAAAGTTCTGTTGGATACCAAGCTCAAGATCACACCTAAAGGTCATGTGACAAGCACTTAAACAGAGGCATCCATGTCTGTGACAAATTTCTTGTTAGTCAATTACTCAAATATATATTTTGTACCTTCATCATGTCTATCCTTAACTTTTCTTCTTGTCCAGACCATAGCTCCTGCAATCATGGATAGTTTTCAACATAACTTGAACCCAGAATATTTCTGTTATGGCAGGAGGTATAGACAAAATTAGCCTGAACATAAAGGCAGTCTGATCTTAGTCAACATCACTTGACGTCTTTTTCAAGACAGTCTTGTTTATGAAATTTATTTTCAACAAAAATATCTACCTTAACCAGTGCTTCCATAACTTTAAGCTCTTTTATTTTAATGCAATTCTGTAGCATGGTGTTAATTCTTTAGCATGACTAGGTTTTGTAGAAAAGTGAACTTTAGTTTATGAATCAATGCTCATGCTTTATCCATTTCTCCTCACAAAGCCTCCTTCCCTAAAGATAGCTCTCTCTTCAAATCTATTGCCATGCAATCAAGCATATTGATCAACTGAAAAAAGTAAAACATTGTGAGAAAAGGATATGTATGTTTTTCATTTGACAAACATTTTGAACTTTTGTCTGCAATCTTTGAATTTTGAACAGTCTAATTTTGTGGGTATGTAAATGGATTACAGGAAAACACATGCTTTTGGTAGCCTACTATTCATCATTTGACTTCATCCATACCAGACGGCACAATTTGAGACTGGTCTAAATTGTCAGAAGTTGCAGATGACATGTCAAATTGCTCTAAAATTAGAAAATAAGTGCAAAAACAAGAAAGTCCCTGAGGTCCTGTTTCAGCTTCACTATGACACACAGTATATAAGATGAAAACAAAGACTGAAATCTATTAGAATCTTTTCTTGACAATTGTCAAGTCAAAGAGGTTTGAGATTCTGCATGTTGCATTATCTTGTGGTCATCTGCAAAAGCTGTTGAAAGAACGCCCTTCAGTTACTATTTGGGCACTATCAGGATGCAGCCTATCTTACATTGAAACAAAGAAGTATATAAAAGATTTGTCTTTGCAAATGCTAAGGCATAGAGGCTTGAAATTTTTATTGTGGCATCACCAGGTTGCCTTCTACAATTCCTTTTTAGCTCACCTGTGCTCAAGGTGATCTATTTTATTAATGCTGTGTCTGTTGTGCGTCATGTGTCAACATCTTGTTTGCAATCTAAAGGTCACATTTTTGCTCAAATATTTTCAAACTTTTTCAGATTGATTGTCTCCATGGTTTCTCTGCAAAGTTTGAATTTGGGTCACATGTAGTCAAAAACAAGGTCACAAGGTCAGATCTTAGAAAATCCTTGTTCGCTCTTTAAAGGCCATATTTTTCATTCAAATGTCTTCAAACTTGGTCAGAATGATAATCTCCATGGTCTCTCAGCAAAGTTTGAATTTGGGTCACGTTTGGTAAATGATTAGTTCACTAGGTCTAAGAAATACCTTGTTTGCCAAAAGGGGCTACATTTTTAGCTCAATGGACTTGATATATGTATTAAGTCAGAATATTGGGGTCCTTGGTTTCTTTGAAAAGGTTGAAATTGGGTCTATAGTCAAAATTTTCTGCTTGAATGTCTTCAAAATTCATCAGAGTGATTGTCTCAATGGTCTCTTGACAAAGTTAAGATTTGGGTCAAGTGGGGTTAAAAACTAGGTCATTAGGTCAAATCTAAGAAATACCTTGTTTGAACTCTACAGACCCCATTTTGGGCTCCAATGACTTGATATATGAGCAGAATGTTTGTTACCATGGTTTCTCTGTAAAGTTCAAATTCAGGTCACATGAGGTCAAAAACTAGGTCACAAGGTCAATTTTTGAAATACCTGCACTCTAGAGGCCATATTTTTTGCTCAAGTAACATGGTATTTGGTCAAAACGATTGTCTCCATGGTCTCTTTGTAGAGTTGAAAATTGGGTCACATGGGGTCTTAAGCTAGGTTACTAGGTTAAGTCTAAGAAATACCTTGATTGTACTGTGGAGGCCTACTTTTTCATATAAAATGACTTGATGTGTAGTCAGAACGTTTGTCTCCATGGTTTTTTGGCAAAGTTCTAATAAGGATCACATAGGTCATTAGGTTAAGTCTAACAAATACCTTGATTGCACTGTGGAGGCCTACTTTTTTATATAAAATGACTTGATATGAAGTCAGAACTTTTGTCTCCATCGTTTCTGGGCAAAATTCTAATTAGAAATGCTGTTGAAAGTGGCATTACAATCTAATCAATCAATCAATCAATTATCAGATTGATTTATCTGTAATATCTCTTTGCCTATTCAACAAAGGGTAAAAAACTAGGTCATATGTTATAAAAACATTTTGCACTCTGGAATCCTCATATTGGGCTCAAATGACATAATAGTTGGTCAGAATGTTTGTTTAATTTAAACTCAGTCAAATTCAATATTTGGTCAAGAACTAGGTCACTAGATCTAATCTTATGAAATCTACTTTGCAATGTACATGTTACTTTTTCTGCATAAATACAATGAAACTCATCCTATTTTTATGCCCCCACATTGATAAGATCGGGGGCATATTGTTTTACCGTGTCCGTCTGTCCGTCTGTCTGCAAAACTTAACCTGCGAACTAAACATTTTCCTATAGCTTCAACCCTGATTAAGTTACAATGCTAACATTTGGTATGTAGATACATCTCAACAAGGTGCAACTGGGGAAGGTCATTTCATCAAGATCAAGGTCAAAATTTTAACCCTTTTCCTGTTTCTTAAGAATTCCTGTTTCTGGGCATAGTGTTTCACAAACACATCTTGTTCATTTGGCTCACTATGTCTCTTTTTGTAATTGTTATTCAGATGAGTGATTCAGGACCAACATGGTCCTCTCATTTAACCCTTTCCCTTTTTTCTTTAAATTTCAGACTGGTCCTAAGTGAAAGAGTTTGCAGATGACAATGAAAATTGGATGCAATTTGAAACCACCCAATGTGGTAAAAAATATTGTGGAAAAAGAAGAAATTGCTTGTTACAAGCAATTTCTTCTTTTTCCACAATGTATTTCTCAAAAAACATGAAATCACAGCTATGTTTGTACAGCAAAGGGTTAAAGAATGTCCCTGGTGTCCCACTGGGCTCTGGAAGAGTACACCTATCTTACCATTAAGCTTAAGGTTTTGTATTATCCATGAGGCATTGACATAAACACAAAATTTGTAAACAATGTTTCTGGGTTTTAGTTGGGTCTTTAGCCAGGAGCAACTATAATTTTTCAGGTCAATTTGTCAATTTTGAGATAATTTCACCCATTCCCCTACAATGACTCTTTTATACGCCCCCATGAAAAAAGCTTTTGAAAAGATGATTGACAATAGAGAAAATGCTTGTTGCAAGTAATTTCTTCATTATCCACAATGTTTTCTACCCAAAATGTAAAAAATATCGAAATTTCATCAAGTAAAATTTGTTGTCTGCAACATCTTTGAATTTGGACTAGTCTAGAATTTTGTTGTCTGGTAATTGGCTAAGGCTACTTATTTGAAAACTTGAGTGGGTTTTTTTTGTTAGATTTCGAATGCCTAATGAGGGGAATTTTATCAAGAAATCACTACAGTATCTTTAGATTGAGTCTATCTATTGTTTCCTCTGTTTATCTTTATTTCTCAGATTTTCAGAAGAAGAAAATTCAACTCTATGGAATTAAGTATTAAAGTTTGATATACCCCTAGTAACAAACAGTTGATCTTTCAACTTTCATGGGCAAATTCTTAATATTTCATACAAAATGTGGTGCTGATCAACCCAACTTTTGAGCAAATCCCGCACAGTCTCGTTTTGACACCCTCAAAGAAAATTGGACTTTTAGAATATTGTTGAAAATGAAGGTATTGCTTGAAACATGCAATTTCTTCATTTCCTACAATGTCTTTTTTTTTCCATGAAAGGCTTAAGATTTTGAAAATTCCTTCAACTTGAAATTGAAGTCTTCATTTTCTTTTAATTTTGACTTGTCCAAAATTTGGTTTAAAATCACAAAAACAATGTGGGGAATGGAAAAGTTTGAAATTTGGTCACTTGGGGTCAAACCTAAGTCACTTTGTCAAATTGAAGAAAAAACCTGCCAACACTCTAGAAGCTATAATTTTGCTGAGTTCTCTTTAACATTGATCAGAATATTTGTTTTGATAAAATCCAGGATAAGTTCAAAATATGGTCACTTAGAGTCAAAATCTACGTCAAATCATAGGAAAAACTTGTTTACGCTCCAGTGTCTACAATTTTTGCGGAAGCATCCTGAAAATGGGTCAGAATGTTTGTCTTGATTAAATTTCAGATATGTTTGAAATTGGGTAACTTGGGATCAAAAACAAGGTCACAAGGTAAAATCTAAGAAAAACATTGTTAACACTCTGAAGACTACAATTTCTACTCAATCTGTCTTAAACTTGGTCAGAATGTTTGTCTTGGTAAAATTTTAGACAAGTTCGAAAATGGGCCACTTTGAGTCAAATACTAGGTCGTTTGGTTAGATCATAGAAAATCCTTGTAAACATTCTTAAGTCTTCAATATCCTGAAATTGGGTCAGAATGTTTGTCTTGTTAAAACCCTGGAATAGTTTGAAATTGTGTCAAGAACTAGGGCACTAGGTCTTTGTAAAATTTCGGGGAAGTTTGAAATTCGGTCTCTTGGGTCAAAAACCAGGTCACTAGGTCTTTTCGAAAACTCGAGCAAGTTTTGAAATTGAGTTACTTGTCAAAATCCAGCTCACTAGGTCTTATTAAGATCTTGGGCAAGTTTGAAATCCGGACATTTAGGGTAAAATAACCAGGTCACTAGGCCAAATACTAGGGAAAACTTATGAGCAATCAAGAGGTTTGTATCTATGACTTTTTTTTCTGACAAATCGAAATTGTGTCAAGTTTATTAAAAATTATGGTCACCAAATAAATTTGTAGAAAAGCCTTGCAGGCTCTCTAAGACATTTTTTTCCAAATTTCTGAAAAATAAGTAAGAAAATTTATTTGGTAAAATTGGTATTGAAGTAAAAGACTGTAATACTGTTTTAGAGTTAAAACTAGGTCAGTAAGTCAAATGTATGACATTTTACTCTGCAATCAAATTCCGTCACAAGGTGAAATAATGGAAAAACTTTATAGAAACTGAAGCAGCCCTTTTTTCACTCAATTGATCTACAAATTGGTCAGACTGAATATCAACATAGTTAATTCAGTTGAGCGATTTAGGGCCATGGTGGCCCTCTTCTTTTCTGCTGCAGGAATAAAAGTAAAATCATTGAAATATTTGCCCATGTCAGTTTGGCTACTTTTACCATTTCTAAGTTTGAATGAATGGAATGCGTTATTCTCTTTTCTATCTAGTTCTGAAATGTTACAGTAGCTTTTTATACGCCCGTCGAAGACGGGACGTATTATGGGATCACCCGTGGTGTCCGGGCGTCCGGTCGTCCGGGCGTCCGGTTGTCCGGGCGGTGTCCACTTCTTTGTCCGGAGCATAACTCTGTCACCGTAAGTCCGATTGACTTTAAACTTGGCATTTATATTCTTCTCATCAATACGGAGTGCAGTGCACAAGAACCATAACTCTACCTGGCCTATTTTTTTAGTAATTGCCCTTTGTTGTTTTTCATACTTGAATCTTGTCCGAAGTATATCTCTAAAAATATTATAGCTAGGATCATGATACTTCATGGGTGTATAGATCTCACCAAGGGGGAGTGCAGTGCACAAGAACCATAACTCTACCTGGCCTATTTTTTTAGTTATTACCCTTTGTTGTTTTCATACTTGAATCTTGTCCAAAGTATAACTCTAAAAGTATAAGAGCTAGAATCATGAAATTTCATGGATGGATAGAGCTCACCAAATGGGAGTGCAGTGTACAAGAACCATAACTCTACCTAGCAAATTTTTTTGAGTTATTGCCCTTTGTTGTTTTTTATACTTGAATCTTGTCCGGAGTTATCTCTAAAAGTATAATAGCTAGAATCATGAAATTACATGGATGGATAGAGCTCACCAAGTGGGGGTGCAATGTACAAGAACCATAACTCTACCTAGCCAAGTTTTTGACTTATTGCCCTTTGTTGTTTTTCATACTTGAATCTTGTCCGGAGTATATCTCTAAAAGTATTATAGCTAGGATCATGAAACTTCATGGGTGTATAGATCTCACCTAGGGGGAGTGCGGTGCACAAGAACCATAACTCTACCTAGCCTATTTATTGAGTAATTGCCCTTTGTTGTTTTTCATACTTGAATCTTGTCGGGTGTATATTTCTAAAAGTATTATAGCTAGAATCATGAAATTTCATGGATGGATTGAGCTCACCAAATGGGAGTGCAGTGTACAAGAACCATAATTCTACCTAGCCTATTTTTTGAGTTATTTCCCTTTGTTGTTTTTTTCATACTTGAATCTTGTCCGGAGTTATCTCTAAAAGTATAATAGCTAGAATCATGGAATTTCATGGATGGATAAAGCTCACCAAGTGGGAGTGCAGTGTACAAGAACCATAACTCTACCTGGCCTATTTTTTGAGTTATTGCCCTTTGTTGTATTTCAAAACTTGAATCTTGTCCGGAGTATATCTCTAAAAGTATTATAGCTAGGAGCATGAAACTTTATGGCTGTATAGATCTCACCAAGGGGGAGTGCAGTGTACAAGAACCATAACTCTACCTGGCCTATTTTTTTTAGTTATTGCCCTTTGTTGTTTTTCATACTTGAATCTTGTCGGAAATATATCTCTAAAAGTATAAAGTAATTTCATGGATGGATAGAGCTCACCAAGTGGGAGTGCAGTGTACAAGAACCATAACTCTACCTAGCCTATTTTTTGAGTTATTGCCCTTTGTTGTTTTTTCATACTTGAATCTTGTCAGGAGTATATCTCTAAAAGTAAAATAGCTAGAAACATGAAACTTCATGGATGGATAGATCTCACCAAGGGGGAGTGCAGTGTACAAGAACCATAACTCTACCTAGCGTATAATTTGAGTTATTGTCCTTTGTTGTTTTCCATACTTTGTTTGAGAAAAAATATGCATTCAAAATAACCTCAGTTCTATTCAAACCTCCAGTTAATATTAAGCAGTGTGACGGGCGTATCTTGTGACAATTTGGCACCTTGTTTTAATTGTTTTGTTGATTTTAATTGTATGATTAATCAAGAATATCAAAAACTTGGTTTTACAGTAACAATCGCTTATGTATTTGTTTTCAAAATGTTCAAACATTATTCGTCATAAAAAAAATGGATTTGTAACTACAAGTTCAAATTCATATTAACCCATTCCAACACACTGACGCTTTTTGACACTACAGATAAAAAAATTAAAAAATTTGGAAAACATTGTGTAAAATGAAGTAATTGCTTGTAACAAGAATTTTTTCATTTTCCACAATGCTTTCTATACAGGAAGTTGAAAAAATCTAAAATTTCGTAAACTTTAAACCATCGTCTACAAATTCTTTTTCAGTTTGGACCCATTTAAATTTTTGCCTCCTGGTTATAGGTGTTGTCTAAATTGACAGATTATTACTGTCTATCAAAATGTCAGTAAATAAATTACATGTATATGAATCATTCATTGATATATTTGAAATGAGCTTTAAACTCCCAATGCAGCCGTCATAGCGCAGTTGGTAGCGTATAAGACTCCCAATCTACAATCATGGGATGTCATGGGTTTGATCCCTGCGGCAGCACATATCCTTTTTGACATTTGTCTCTCACCAATGGCTGGATAATTGTAAACCTAAGTGGGATAGCAGCTGAAGGCTAGGAAAGGATATAGTAGTAGTACTGCTTTGAAAAATACCAGGAATCCATTGTTAGGTGCTCCAGCCCCCATGAGTTGAAATACTGTTAAAAGTGGCGTAAAGCCCCATTCAACCAATCAATTATTTTTGGTGTGTCAACTAAAACATTGTAACTGCAACTTATTCAAGCTGTAGTTACAATGTTTAGATTGACAACTTACCATTTTACCTTTTTATCCCTCACCGTTTCGGCAAAGGGGATATAGTAATGGTCTCCGTCCTTCCGTCCTTCCGTCACTAAACTTGTCCGGAGTAAATCTCTGAAAGTATAATTGCTATCAACTTGAAACTTCATAGGTGGATAGATGTCATTGAGGAGAAGTGCAGTGCACAAGAAACACAACTCTTGCTTGCATAATTTTGCAGTAATTGCCCATTGTTGTTTTAATGACTAAGATTTTGTCCGGAGCATATCTCCGAAAGTTTAAAAGCTATTGACTTGAAACTTCATAGGTGGATAGATATTATTGAGGAGAAGTGCAGTGCAGAAGAACCACAACTCATGCTTGCATAATTTTAGAGTTATTTCCCTTTGTTGTTTTAAAGACTAAGATTTTGTCCGGAGCATATCTCTGAAAGTATAAAAGCTATTGACTTGAAACTTCATAGGTGAATAGATTTCATTGAGGAGAAGTGCAGTGCACAAGAACCACAACTCTTGCTTGCATAATTTTTGCAGTTATTGCCCTTTGTTGTTTTAAAGACTTAGATTTTGTCCGGGGCATATCTCTAAAGTATACTAGCTATTAACTTGAAACTTCATAGGTGGATAGATGTCATTGAGGAGAAGTGCAGTGCACAAGAACCACAACTCTTGCTTGCATTATTTTGGAGTTATTGCCCTTTGTTGTTTTAAAGACTTGGATTTTGTCCGGGGCATATCTCTGAAAGTATAATTGCTATCAACTTGAAACTTCATAGGTGGATAGAACTCTTTGTGGAGAAGTGCAGTGCACAAGAACCACAACTCTTGCTTGCATAATTTTAGAGTTATAGCCCTTTGTTGTTTTGAGGACTTAGATTCCTCCTGAGCATATCTCTGAAAGTATAATACACGCCCGGTAATCTCGGGCTCCATCTCTTTTTGGAGAACAGTGCGAAATGGAGACAATGATACTTCCGATATGGAGCCAAGGACCGGAACTGAACAGAAAAGGTAAATAAAACAGTGCACCTCGCGTACAATTTGATCTCCTATTAACCTATTATACATTTTCCCAAAACGTCCAGAGTTTCATACCACATAGAAATGATTATATTATCCGTTGGCGGTGATAGATTTCAAAATTAATTCCGTTTGTGAATATAAACTTGAATCAAAGTTTGGACATCGGACCCGATCAAACACGAAAATGCGTGTTGAAATCGTTCAAATCCATGTAATCAACAGTTCTGAAAGATTTAAGCGGCAATATCTGTGAAATGAATGATAACGTGTTGATAAAAATAATGTTACCACAAAGAACTGCGTTTTTCCTACCCCTTTTGCGGATTTTCTTAGATGAGAAGGAGACCAGGATGCGGTGCGGGAGACAAGATTCAGAGGGAGAGGCGATGCATATAAAAGAATACAGTGAATGATTTTCTAGGATTGTAACTTTATGCATATTACAGGGCACCTTTTCTTTCTCTTTTACACAGTAAATGTGTCTCTCAGACTCTCTAGAACAGCCATATTTATATCAGGTCTATATTTGTTTTCCTTTCTCCAAACTGACTTACCAGGCCACAATGGTGAATATAAAGTGAGCGCGTAATAATTTTTGTAAATCTATTCCAACGAAACATTATCAAAGAAAAACAAATAGCTAATTTGAGAATTCAGGTCATCACAAAATTTGAAAAATACGCTAGGTTCTTAGAAATATGTATAGCGGAAGGAGTTCAGATCTGCAATAAACGGACGTTCTGTGCCTTATACGTTGTAAAAGCTCTATAACAACACCAGTGGTTTATTAGAATTTTCACACTTCTTTAAAAAGGGGTGGGTGTTAATTACAGGCTACAGATGTTAAGACGGAAAAAGGGGGGGGCGAAGATTTACTTCGACTGCAAAGAGCAGGTGGTTCATGTACATGCAGTATACATAGTTTACAGTTAGTAACATCGTGAAATTGACAATTACATCGATCAAAACAATTCAAAATCACTCACACAGCACTCCAATCATTCATTCCAAACACTCACTCAAACCATTAAAAACGCTCAAAGTTGTTCAAAAAAATTTAACAACTGTCCAAAATGCGCAGCATTTCATTCAAATCGATAACAATTTTCCACAAGTTTTACTGGCAGCTGTGGGTTTTAAAGCGTCTGAGGTAAAAATATCGCAAATTGGACGAAATTAGCGATCTTGGATTACATACTTTAAATTTCATTAAAAACTCGCTCCTCCCACTCATTCAATTTCATTCCGAAATCATTCCCAAATCATCCAAAAATTGTCAATTTCACGGTGTTTTAACTTAAGTAGTGAAGTTTTTTATCTTTTGACATAATCTAGGATACAGCGCCTTCTAAATATAAAGAGAAAAAAAACTTTAAGCAAATCAATTATCTAAGCAATGAACCATAACAAAAGCGGAGCATTTGGTTTAGAACAGTTATATTCGCCCTCTATTGAATTCATTGTGGCATTGATTTGTTTGGGATTGGGGTTTATTACAGGTTATAAGTTTTCCGAAAATCATACAAAAAGGGTCGGCTTTGACGTCCGAAGAGAGGCTTGGGTTACATAAGAGTATGGGGTTCTATTTGAAGTTTTACAGTACATTTATATATGCATCGCCTCTCCCTCTGAATCTTGTCTCCCGCACCGCATTCTGGTCTCCTTCTCATCTGAGAAAATCCGCAAAAGGAGTAGGAAAAACGCAGTTCTATGTGGTAACATTATTTTTATCAACACGTTATCATTCATTTCACAGTCATTGCCACTTAAATCTTTCAGAACTGTTGATTACATGGATTTGAACGATTTCAACACGCATTTTCGTGTTTGATCGGGTCCGATGTCAAAACTTTGATTCAAGTTTCTATTCACAAACGGAATTATTTTTGAAATCTATCACCGCCAACGGATAATATAATCATTTCTATGTGGTATGAAACTCTGGACGTTTTGGGAAAATGTATAACAGGTTACTAGGAGATCAAATTGTACGCGAGGTGCACTGTTTTATTTACCTTTTCTGTTCAGTTCCGGTCCTTGGCTCCATATCGGAAGTATCATTGTCTCCATTTCGCACTGTTCTCCATAAAGAGATGGAGCCCGAGATTACCGGGCGTGTAATAGCTATAATTGAACTCATTGACAAGAAATGCAGTGCCTAAATTTAACTGGCTTCAGTTTACTATCAAGCTTTTTAGGTGGGGGATGGCCATGTCCAACATGGCTCTTGTTGAAACTGGCTGTAAATTTTGTATAATAAAATTTTGTTATTCAACATTAGATGCAGAATCTTAAATTATAGAGAAAGTCTTCATCATTCAAAAGTACATGATAGGACTGTCAATATAGTTTGCTGAGCAATGAACCTACCCATCCTGCTTTTTATGCCCCTCAAGAAAAGAATTTTGGAAAATATCATGGAAAATGAAGAAATTGCTTATTGCAAGCAATTTCTTTATTTTCCACATTTTTTTAACCAAAATGAAGAAAATTTAATTTATCAAAACATTGTCCTCTGTAACTTCTTGGAATATGGACCAGTCTAAATTGTGTTGTTGACCCATTCCCACTCAGTGTTGCTGTTGGACATCCCTAAAAAAAACAATTGGGAAAACATTGTGTAAATTGAAGAAATTGCTTGTAACAAGCAATTTCTTCATTTTGCAATTTTTTCATTTCGCACAATGTTTTCTACCCGGAAAGTTGAAAAAATCTAGAATTTCCTCATCTTGAAATTGTCGTCTGCAACTCCTTTCAAATTGGACCAGTCTAAAATTTTGTTGTCTGGTAATGGGTTAACGGTTAATCAAACTGCTTTTATGAGTTATTTGGTTACTACTTTTGTATCTTTATATATTTTGAAATGAAGTTTTGATTAAAAATGACTTAAATAATAATGTTCCAAAAAAGAACATTTTAAACCATTCCCAGACAATAAATTCTAGGAAATGCCTAAATTCAAAGAAGTAGCAGATGACAATTCAAAATGAATCTAGATTTAGAGTAAACATTTTGAGAAAATGTGAAATTGCTTGCTATAAGCAGTTTCTTTTTTTCTCACAATGTTTGCCATAGCGTTACTTAACCCATTTACAACATGACAAAATCTTTGACTGGTCCAATTTTAAAGAAGTTGCAGACGACAATTTCAAGTTTGTATAAGCTAGAAAATCTTTGCCTATTAGGCTAGAAAACATTGTGGACATTGAAGAAATTTCTTGATTGTCCACAATGTTTTCCAAAGCTTTTTTTCTTGAGATGTGTAAAAAAAAGTAGGATTGAGTAGGAATGGGTTAAGGTCATCAAAATGGGGGATTATGTCGGAACATTCAATTTTCTTCCAAACTTTGCATTTTTATTTTTTTGTTGCATTGAGGGTTCTTCATGCTTTTTACAGCAACGTATTTCCCAAATATTTTTACATTGTTTATTTGGTTTTCTTGCAAAAGTTGTTACTGGTTACTCTAGTGCAAAAGCATTAAAAAATTAAGGATCTAACCCAGAAACTGTTTTGGAGTGCCACCTTAGGAATGTAGAGGGTATTTGAAAATCAGTACAAACTTTTCTGTGTTGATTTTCAATCTTTTCAAAATCATTGGAGGGGGGGGGGGGGCTTATTCTCACTTTAAAGCAGTAGAGACTGCTAAGTTTGTTCTTCTTATAAAAAATAAAACTGGGTCCTTCATGATAATCGTTAAGAATTGCAAGTATTAATTTGAAAGTAATTTTCATAATAGCTTAACCCTTGTCATGCTGAATATGTTCAGAATTGCACTATAATCAAAGGGTTATAAGCACTGGAGACTTGAATGGGACAAATAGGTGTTGTATTCAAGATAAGCTTGTACATATGTGAAGTCTGGTCTTTTTCTACACCTCCTGCAAAACACAAATAGTTTTGGCTCAGCATGACAAGGTTTGACTCTTTAGTAGAAAATGGAACTAGTTCAATGATATACTTATAATAACTGGTCAAAATATAACTGAATTTATAACTAGGAAGACCTAGATAATGTGTTTGAAGAAGAAATGGTTGGGTCAGAAACAGGAGTTTCAGGGATGTTCAGCCCATCAAGTCTGCTCCAAAAATTCACACGGTGGAATCAGAAGGATCAACTGCAGGTTGACATTGGGAGAAGAAGGTCATTATCCCCAGTACTTAGGTCAAGGTCACCATCACCAAGACGACCGATGAAGTGTAAAGATGAGCTAGAGGTCACAAGTTCTCTCAGTGATGAAGTTAGAGTACGAGATTTGGAAAATATTGAGGATTTAGTGCAAGATGATTCAATCTATTCCCTCACAAACTCGCTTTTTGATAACCAAAACAAAAAATGTTTTGGTGAACAGTATGGAAAATAATTAAACTGCTTGTTACAAGCAATATGTCCATTGTCCACAATGAAGAGGATTTCATCAACTCTGAACTTTCTTGAAGTTCGACCTGTCTTAAATTTTGTTGTAACCCATTACCAGTTGTCAAATTAATAAAATGGTCCAAACTGAAAGAAGTTGCAGACAACAATTCAAAATGCTTTAAATTGACTAGTAAGTTATTCATAGGATAAGAATCATATTAAGAAAAGGAGGAATTGTTTCTGACAAGCAATTCCTTCAATTTCCTCAATGCTTTCCTTAAATATAATGCTATGAGAGGGTAGTAATAATGTGTGGAAATGGGTTAAATTACTGTCATTCCTGAACTTTTTACAGGATTTTTGCAATAAATCCCCAATATTTGCATGTGCTTGGACCAAGTGTATTCAGACTAATGTAACCATCTCTCTGATATGATTCATCTGTCAGCATGAGATTCGGGACTTGGAACCAAATTAACATCACCTTTATGCATGGTAGTGATTGACTTATAATCTTTAGTATCTGCTCCCAGTTATATCAATGGTTGAAAAAGTTTAGTGTCAGTTGTTGCTGCAGTTGTAAGTTTGGACTTTTGCTTGCCAACATTCTTTTCTACATAAATTTTGACAATTGTCATTATGACTTGGATCACTTGTCCTTCAACAATGGGCAAATGGATGGTAGTTAGAAGTGTGCTCCAATTGGATGAGCTGCTGGTGTCTTGGTGAGGTGCACCACGGTACAAATGAAGTAGGGTTGAATCCTTTACAATCTACAAACCCATGACAAGACATTGAAATTGTAGTCTGGTCCAAATTCAAAACAGTTGCAGGTATAAATACACAGTTGGTCAGAATTTGAAAATGAAAATTACATAGGGTAGAAAATATAGTTAGAAAAGGGAAGCTGCTTGTCACAAGCAATTTACCAATTTCCTATAATTTTTTCCAGTTATTATTGATAAGTGTATCAAAGTGTGGGATTGTATGGCAATCTCTAATTTCTAAGCAGGTTTTGGATTCCTTCATTATCACCCAAAAGATAGCATTTTATTTATAAACAAATGATGTTATTATAAAAGTAATTGTCACATTAATTTTCTATTTCTTCAATGTTTTCAACTAGTTCTACAAAACACTCATAATTAGGTCCATTAGTATTCTCTTTGATGCCTACCTTTGCATTAAGTTTGAACCTGATTCAAAAATATTGTTGATGGTTATGACTTAACCTATTCCAACTCAATCCCTCCTTTTTACGCCTCTCAAGAAAAGAGCTTTGGAAAACATTGTGGAAAATGAAGAAATTGCTTGTATCAAGCAATTTCTTCATTATCCACAATGTTTTCCATCGAAAAAGATGAAAAAAATTATAATTCCATCATCTTGAAATTGACGTCTGCATCTTCTTTCAATTTGGACCAGTCTAAAATTTTGTCAAGTGGGAATGGGTTAAACCAAGTTATTATAGTTGAAAGAATTAAACAGCATGGGGACATATATCTTGTTCTAACCCTTCCCCTCCCCTTGTCTCACAGATCAAATATTAAAAATTTCAGTACCACTTACCCAATAACCAGATGACAAAAATTTAGACAGGTAACAAGCAATTTCTATATTTTCTGAATAGATTTCATGAATTTTTAGATTGATGGGCTACATAAAACAGGATCAAGTGGTAATTGGTTAAGCAGACAGATTTTTTTATCTTAGTATTAAAGAAATAAGTAGGTTATTGTGCTTTATATTCATATATTCTACCAAGAAATTTGAGGTTTACTGCATGGCTACTAACTTATGAAGACTACTTAGATAGTTATTATGCTCCCTGAAGGGCAAGCATATAGCCGCTTCATCTGTCTGCTGATCCTTTGTCTGTCCATCCACCCCAATATCTTTACTACCCTTGGGCCAAATTAAATGAAACTTCACATGAGAATTCCTGATGATATTTAACCGACACAGATATATCTTTTTAAAAAAAATTATCAGATAGCTCCAAGGTCAGGGTCACAGCTCAAGGTCAAACACTGAAATTAAGCATTTCCAGAGTATAGCTCCTTCAATTATGAATGGATTTCAACATAACTTTACATAATTGTTCTCTATCATGAGTAAATGTGCAATTTGAAACAAATCTCCAGATAGCTCCAAGGTCACAGTGCAAGGTCAAACATTGAAATTTAGCCTGTCTGTAATTTTGCTGCTTTTATTATCGACAGACTTCATAATAACTTTACACAATTATTCTTTACCATGATTAAATGTGCAATTTGAAACTCTTCAAGGTAAAAGTCACAGCTCAAGGTCAAACATGAGTGTTTAGTATTTCCAGATCATAGCCCTTCAATTATAGATTTATTTTGAAATAACTGCGCAATTTTTCTCTATCATGAGTAGATATGCCATTTGATTTTTTTTCTTCAGATAACTCCTAGGTAAAGGTCATATCCCAAGGTTGAAATTAAACATTGAGCATGCCCAGAGCATAGCTTCTTCAATTATAGGTGGATTTCCATTTAACTTGGCACATTTGTTCTCAGTCATTAGTAGATGTGCTTTTTTAAAAAAAAATCAGAGCACAGCTCCTAAAATTATGGTTTGATTGCCAAATAACTTTGCACCATTATTTAATTGTGCCATTTGAAACAAATTTTCTGATAGCTTCAAGGTCAAGGTCAATGCTCAAGGATGTACCTTAAAATTTAGCATGTCCGTAATATGGTAAGGACATACCCGCATCTGCATCTGTCAGCCTGTCCCAATCCTTTTCCCTGTTCATTTTATACTTCTTGTCCCCCAATCAAATCAGGACCAAGTGTTTAGTGCTGATTATGATCTTCAATAAGCCCATTATAAGTTTGTTTGTTTGAATGGGGTTTTACGCCCCTTTCAACAATCTTTGAGTTATATCGCGGCGGCTGGAGCACCTAACAATGGAATCCTGGTATTTCTCACACCAGTACTACCATTACATCCTTTCCTAGCCTCTAGCTGCTATCCCACATAGGTCTACCCATTGGTGAGAGACATATAGTCGGAAAGGATGAGTGCCGCCGTCGGGAATCGAACCCGGGACCTCTAGATTGAAAGTCCGACGCGCTACCAACTGCGCTATGACGGCGGCGCCCATTACAAGACTGCAAAATTTTAGACTTATCCAAATTGAAAGAAGTTGCAGAAGATAATTTAAAAATTATGAAATTTTAGACTTTTTCAACTTTCTGGGTAGAAAACATTGTTTAAATGAAGAAATTGTTTGTTACAAGCAATTTTTCATTTTACACAATGTTTTCTCAATTGTTTTCTTAAGGGGTGTCAAAAAGTGTCCATTGTGTGGGAATGGGTCCAGAAGAGGCAATATGAATTTTGAGAATTTGATTCTTACTGGAAGATTTTAAAGTTATCTCAAATGTCAAAATGATTCATCCTGGTCAGAGCCAAAACATGTGTTCAATGTCTGAGACCTTGCTTCTTGTATTATGTTCAAGGTCAAGGTCATTTTTGTCAAATATGTAGGTAGAGAATTTCCGTATATAACAAATCTGTCTTTCTCATCTCATTCAACTTGATTTTTAATCGCGACCTCTTGGGAGCGATTTATGACGGCATTTTCGAAATTCAGTCGGTGACCCTATTTCCCGAATGTTCCTTTAACTCAACTGGACGCATACAATACAGAACATTCCGAGTATTTAACAGTTAGAATAGCTGTCAGTAAAGGGTCACCTGTACTTCTTTGAATGTTGAGTCTGGAATATCTTTCCAGAGAATGCCATAATGCTTTAAACACTATATTCCTTTAAAGTTACGTTGAATAGTTGGAATTATAAGTTAAGAAATTTCCAACGTAGAGTAAAGGGAAAATGGAGGTCCCCTGTTGTAAACTAAATATAAAGACGCTTTTATTGGATTGTCTAGTTTACGCGCGTAACGATTGTACTCGTTTGACAGTAATTGGTCGTGAAGGACTGAGAATTATGTAACATGCTAAAGGTAAATTAGAACGAGGGGCTCCACTTCTGGTAAGAAACAGAATTTGACAACTTCTTTAAATGCGACTTAAATTATATTCTCTATCTCTCTCTCTCTCTCTCTCTGCGCTCTGTCTCCTTTTCTCGCTACCCCTTTCTCTCTTTTCCTCTTTTTCTCTCTCTCTCTCTCTCTATTTAATTTTTCTCTCACGAATATGTACAATAAAATCAGTAAACTATTAGCTACTTGGAAAAGGTTAAATCCAAATTTCCTTCTAGAGCTACTAATAATCTCGTAACTACGTTTTTTAAAGCTACGATTTTAGTACAATAGATATGTTATAGTTTATATAACGAGGAAGAATCGATAACTTTCGTATTTATCAATCAACAATTTTAGCTGTGGGTATTTCTGATTGAAGAAGGCCCTCCTAATGTCTGAATTTACAGAAGAGAAAGCATAGAGTATTGATAGTTCCTTCTTTCCATATACCCTCTTAAAGGATCGGGACTTATTGTTCAACAGTTGTCTGTCTATTAAAAACTGAACTCATAGTCACATTCAATATTGCTCAACGATACTTTGATCATATCTAGTATGTAAGTAACTTAGATACACGTGCACCTGCTGATGACAAGTAAAACCCATTCCCACTCAAAAGGTAGGTTTTTAGACCAGTTCGAGATGAAAGGTGTTGCAGAAAACAATTTCAAGTTGATGGAATACATTTGTGTTTTGGATGTAGAGCATTATGGATAATGAAGAATTTGCTTGAAACAAGCAAATTCTTCATTTTCCACAATATTTTCCACAATTGTTTTCGAGAGTTACGTAAAAAAGCGGGATTGTGTGAGCATAGATTAAGGTACATTACTATGGGCATCGTACCTTATATTGACTCTTCTGAGGCCACGGCGTCTAAATAACATCTTTGTTCAACAATATGGTCTTCAAAAATTATACTTTTTAGGGGCTGAAAACAACGGATTGTCTATTGTATGGTAAAATATTGATTTGACAAATTCTGATAAAAGCAATCTTATCCAATCAAATACATATTGCTTTAAGAAATTGTTTCTAGGACTGACTCGCATTATGCTTGCCTAAATCAAATGTACATTTTATTTTTTCAAAGAAATATACAACTACAAAAGTCACGACAACAACAACATTTCTCATTTAATCAATGGCGAGCGATTGCAGTGCTGACAGCACTTTGATTTTTTCAGCCAACCTGTACATCTTTAATACCTCAGGACAAAATCACATCTAAAACACATAATCCTCCCATAATACAGATACACTCTCTCTCAAATTTTTCACCATTGCACAATTATATCATGAAAACAAGCAAATTTCTTTTTTACCCGTTTATGGCTGAATTGAATGATGAAGAACTTCTTAGGCCTGTTTGTGAAAAGGTAAACTTTTGTAGCTAGCAAATATTGTTGAAAGCTTTGCCTTGTGAGCAGCTGACATCTTTGGTGACCCCCAGCAAACAACATTAACTTGATGGTGCTCAGCTAACCTGTCTTTTGGGTGAAGCACTGGTTATTTAGGGCTCAATGTAATTTGTTTTGGGATAACAATTCTATTCAAAGAAGATATTTTTATCCATTAGAAGATGTAATGAAGTGACAATTTTTAGCTTGGCTGTAAGGCGTAGTAATCAGTCTGTTAATCAGACTTAAACCTGGCCTATATCTCCTGAGCCATTGGCTAGATTCTCAAAATATTAAATATCACATATCCAGGATAAATAGATCTTAATTTCTTAAAAAATCTTATTGGATCTTTGTTTCAAAATTCATTGATGATAAAATTCTTTCAGTTCTGCTTTTTTGTCTCTAAGGTCTTGAAACTTGGTCAGAACGTTTGTCTCTATGAAATCTTGGTCAGTTCAAAATTGGATCACTTCGGGTCAAAAACTTATTCAAAATGTCAAATTGTAGAAAACCTTGTATGCATTCTAAAAGCCTATTTTCCCAAATTACTTGATATTTGGTCAGAATGATTATCTCCATGAAATTGCAATCTCCATGAAATTGCGGTCAAGACTGATATTGGGTCACATGCGGCAAAAATATGTCACTAGATCAAATCAAAGAAAAATCTAGTGTATGCCGAAAAAAAATTTCACGAAAATTTCCTCAGAAATCAGTACAGCAGATTGATTTCAACCAAATTTCACAGGAATCATCCTTTAGAGACCCTTTTTCATATTTCTTTAATGATGAAAAACATGGCTTTTTTTTGAGAGGGCTAATTACCATGTATGGTATGTACTGAAAACTTTAAGAATTTTCTCAGCAACCAAATTTCTAAGGGAATGATCCTCAGATGATTCTTTTTCAGATTTCATTATTTAATTTTGATCGGTTGAAAAACATAGCCCTTATGGTCATAGCTTATGTCAATTTATAGTATACAGTGAAAATTTTAAACCTGTTCATCTGACTCAGTAAAGTTTTTCAAAATGAAACAATCTCACTTGAATAGATGACTGTCTACATGCATTTTGTGTCACTTTTTGACTAAGTACTGTTAACTAACCATCAAGGCTTGATTCCGATATGACTTTTCAGCTCACTCAAGCACAACATGCTCAAGGTGAGCTGTTGTGATCAGTAAATGTCCGGCATTCATCTGTTGTTATTATAATTATGAAATCTTTTCCTCCTTAACTAACCATCAGATTGCAATCAAACACCACAGGTGATGGTCTTTCAGTATATGTCATAGAACTGGAATCATTGGAGAACTGATTCCTCCTTAACCCGTTCACACACAGTGACGCTTTTTGACGCCCCTCAAGAAAAACAATTGGGAAAACATTGTGTAAAATGAAGAAATTGCTTGTAACAAGCAATTTCTTCATTTTACAACAATGTTTTCTATTGAGAAAGATGAAAAATCTTAAATTTCATAATCTTTGAATTATCGTCTGCAACTCCTTTCAATTTGGACCAGTCTGAATTTTTGTTGTGTGGGAATGGGTTAAATAAAAGGTCTAAAGCTTTCAAATTTTGCATGTTTCATCACCTTATGATATCAAAATGCCTCAAATAATTACTCTAAGATCAATGTAAGCCTATGTAGAGGGTTCACAGATTTTAGATAGAGATAAAGAAGAAAAAAATCCTTAAAAATCTTCTTCTCCCAAATTTAACCCTTTACCAAACGGCAAAATTTTATACTGGTCCTAATTGAAATTAGTTGCAGACGACAATTCAAATTTGTGAAATTATAGTTTTTTTCTTTTTAGACAATGTTTTTCCCATGGTTTTTAGCTCCACTGGCTTTAAGGCAGAGAGCTATTGTCACGGTGTGGTGTCTGTCATACATGCCTCTGTCCGTCAGGTCGTCTGTCCGTCCGTCCATAAACTTTTCGTTTGAAAATCTTCTCCTCAGAAAATACTGATCTTTGGGTGACCCTCTATCAGATTCCCCCAAAGAATTTTGATCGGAAGAAAAACTTGGCTTTAATGGGGGAACTAATTTCCATATATGGTAAAAGCTTTGAAAATCTTCTTCTCATAAACAAGTTGATGGATTTCAACCAAATTACACAGGAATGATCTTTGGGTTACCCTCTATCAGATTCCTTCAAAGCATTTTGATCTGATGAAAATCATGGCTTTAATGGGAGGAGCTATTTACCATATATGGTTAAACCTTTAAGAATCTCCTTCTCAGAAACCATGTAATTGATTTCAACCAAATTTTACAGAAATGATTCTTGGGTCAACATTTATTGGGTTCCTTCAAAGAATTTTGATCAGATGAAAAACATGGCTTTAATTGGCAACAATAATTTCCATATATGGTAAAACCTTTAAAAATCTTCTTCTCAGAAACCATTTAATGAATTTCAACCAAATTTTGCAGAAATGATCCTTCAGAGAGTTTTGATCAAATGAAAAATATGGCTTTGATGGGTAGGGCTAGTTTCCATATTTGGTAAAAGCTTTAAAATTCTTTGTCTCAGAAACCAGTTGGATGGATTTTAACTAAATTTTACCAAATTTATCTTTTAGTGACTCTTTAACAGATTTTCAAAAAGAATTTTGATCGTAAGAAATGGGTGGGGCTTATTCCATATATGGTATATACCTAAAATGGGCTGTTGATGGACTATTGATGGATTTCAACTAAATTTCACAGGAACGATTGTCAGATGACTGTTTGTCGGATTCCTTCTTATGATTTTGTTTGGTTGAAAAGCTTGGCTATTAAGGTTGTGGCTTTTGTCCATATGTGGTATACAGTGAAAAAGTTTAAAATTTGTTAATACCTTTTCATCTTCCCCAGTGAATGAATTATACATAACTTAAGATGACTTTTGTAAAAAAAATGAAAAAGTTGAAATGTTTCTCTAGAACTACTTCAAAGATTTCAATGACTTAGATTTATGTCAGTTTATATTGAATTCATGAAAAATTTGCTTAATCAGTACATTTATGCCTGTGGAGCAATACAGGCGCTCAAGCACCTCTTGTTCTTGAGGGGCATCAAAAAGCATCATTGTGTGGGAATGGGTAAAAGGCCTAGAGCTGTCGAACTTTGCATGTTTCATTGAGTTAAGATACTCTACTTGCTGTTGGATCTTCCATAAAACATATATTCATAGAAGGAAATCTGTAAAAACCATGATCTGCGCCCAAATATGAATCAGCCTATAGCTTTCAAATTTGTATAAGGCATCGTCATATGTAATTTCACAAAAAATATTGCAAACGTTCACAGTAAAATCTATAGCTATCACAATCAGGCAAGTGATACAAGACCATCATGGTCCTCTTGGGTTTTTGTGTACTTTTTTCCTAACTAAACGAAATTTTAGTTGAATGATGGAACAGGGTTTAACACCACAGTATTTCAGACGTATCATGGTGGCTGGAGCACCGAACAATGGATTCTTGGAATTTCTCACACCAGTACTACCACAACATCCTTTCCGAGCCTCCAGCACCTCATCCCACATAGGTTTATGATTATCCTTCCATTGGTGGGAGACAATGTCATAAAAGATATTCACTGCGGCAAGGGATTGAGCGCAAGATGCGCTATGGCATTAAAATAGTTACAGATGACAATCAAAGCATGTTTATATTGAAAACAAGTCATATATTATATAAACACTGTCAGAAAGAGGTTTTTTCTTCTTTTCTGACAATATTTTCTTCCTATCACACTCCAATGTCACTTTGAATGCTTTTTTGCTCATGGTGAGGTATTTTGATCCTCCTCTGTCCTGCGTGCGTCATGCGGTTTGCGTCGTCCATCGTGTGTCAACAATTTTAAAACGACATCTCCTCCAAAATCGCTGGGCGGATTTCAACCAAATTAGGCAGAAATGTTCCTTGGGTGGTGCCCTTTAAAAATTGCTTAAAGAATTGAAATCTGTCAAACAACACTGGTTGCCATGGTTACAAAAGTGAAATTTCAATAAAATCTTAAAAAAGCTATCTCCTCCTGGCCCAGAATGGCTAGAGTTTTGATATTTGGTGTATAATGAGCTCTTACTAAAATCATCACCCTCGTTTCTCCAGGGGCGGAGCCCTGGGTGGGGGGGGGGCTTATATGGAAATAAAGAAGGATTTTTAAAATGACATCTTCTTCCAAACCACTTAGCGGATTTCACCCAAATTTGACAGAAATGTTCCTTTGGTGGTGCCTTTTAAAAATTGCTTAAAAAAATTAAATCTATTAAAAAGTCTGATTGCCATTGTTACAAAGCAGAAATTTTAAAATAACCTTTAAGAAATATCTCCTCCTGACACAGAAGGCAAAGAGCCTTGATATTTTGCATGAAGCAGCAGTACATTTACCTCTTTGGAAATACTAAAATCATCACCCTCGGGTCTGGAGGGGCAAAGCCCCAGGGGGGGCTTATACAGGATTAAAGAAAACAACATCTTCTCCCAAACCACTGGGACGATTTCAACAAAAGAATTTAAATCAGTTGAAAACTCTGGTTGCTATGACAACAGAAATAAAATTGAAAAAAAAAATGAAATAAAAATACTTCTCCTCCTGACCCAGAAGTCGAAGAATCTTGAATTTTGCATGAAGCATCAGTACATCGAGTTTTTTCATAATTTATGAAATTTCAGAGCCACAGGGTGATTGGGCTTAAAAAGAAACAAAGAAAGCAACCCTTTCAAAACTATAAGGCCAATTTAAACCAAATTTGGTACAAATTTGCGTTTGTTTGCCCCCTATTAATAATAACTAAAAGATTTGAAATTTGTTGAAAGCGTTGGTTGGTATAGCAACATAAGTTGAATTTAGTTAAATTTTAAAGTAGGTCTTCTCCTGTCCCAGTTAGTATAAGGCCTTCAAGACAAAAAAGAGCCTTATCTCCGGTGAGCGACAGGGCCACTGGCCCTCTTGTTTATTTATATTATAAAACGTATACTAATTGATCTTTAACTCTTTAACACTGGGTATATAGACCTACCTCTGTCAGTGTGTATGTGTCTAATTCTTGTCCATAGCATACCTTCTACATCAACTCATTACCACACAGCAAAATATAAGACTAGTCCAAATTCAAAGGAGTTGCAGATGAAAATCTAAAACTTTAGATTCTATCAACTTTTGGTGAAGGAAATTTTTTTGGAAAATGAAGAAATTGCTTGTTGCAAGCAATTTCTTCATTTTCCACAATGTTTTTCGTTAGGGGCGTCACTGTGTGGGAATGGGTTAACAAATGGACTTCAAAATAGCTTGGCACAGTTGTTCCCCTTGATAAAGATTAGTGTCATGCATTAAGTTCATTTGGATACTCCCAAGATCAAGGTCATAAATGAAGGTCATGTGACAGCACTTAGGCCTAGGCATCAATGTCTGTGACACATTTCAAGTCTTTATTTCTTTCATTGCCCCTAACATTTAATGGTTTGTATTTTTTTCCAAAAAAGAGAAGAAACAACAAATCAAACATTTTCTATAATGTCTTAAAGGTAAGTATAAATATATCAAGTTTATCATAGTGAGGCAAAACAATTGCTTTGAACCTCTATTATTTTTGGTTCAACATCTCTTTTTAGGTCAAAGGTAAAAAATAAGGCCATGGTGTCAGCTCATTAGCTCTTACAACTGTTGATGAAACTTTGAATAACTTGGTACTTATTGAATTGATTCAAAAATTGATTGACCAGTCAAATTATTTATTTAGACCAGAAGTGAACTTGGAACTCCGACATTGGCTTGAATTTATGTGAAAGATTTTTGTTGATTGTTTGTTGACTTAAGTAAGCTGTAGTTATTATGTTTAGGTCACCATCCAACTACTTCAAGTTTTTGCTCCTCTGGTTGAAAGCCTATGGGCTATTTTCATGGTGTTGTGTCCATTGTATGTTTCTCCATCTGTAACTTTTTTTTTTAAAAACTTATCCTCAGAAACCACTTGCTAGAATTTAACCAGATTTCATGAGATTGGGTTACCCTTTATCAGATCCCTTCAAAGAATTTTGAAAATCATAGCTTTTCTTGCCATGGCAATTTTCAATAAATGGTGTATAGTGATACATGTACTTATGTAAGGGCAGTAATAAATTAAGCTATTTCTTACTTAACCCATTCCAGCTCAGTGACGCTTTTAAACGCCCACCAAGGAAAAAAACTTTGGAAAACATTGTGAATAATGAAGAAATTGCTTGATACAAGCAATTTCTTCAGTATCCACAATGTTTTCTATCCAAAATGATGAAAACATCTAAGATTCCATCCACTTCAAATTGACGTCTGCAGCTTCTTTCAATTTGGACTACCGGTAGTCTAAAATTTCATCGTGTGGGAATAGGTTAAGTTGCTTCCCTTGTACCTTTTCTGGACTGAAGAATTCTGGAAGAATCCGTCTGAAAAAGTCAGAGATACTCAAAACTATTGAAACCTGAAATTTTCGTCTGCATCTTCTTTAAATTTTGACAAGTCCAAAATTATGTCATTTGGGGATGGGTTAATTCCTTTCCTAAAATGATTTTACCCAACATGACAAGGGTTAAGTATAACTCTATATAATTGACCATTGCAGGGTGTGCTGATAGCCTGCCTTACAGAGATTTTACGTCTGATGGAAGAGGAACATTACACAGCTCTACTTCACGTATATCATCGTGGTCCGCCATTGAGAGACTTTCTGAACAACATATTACGGGTGTTTTATATGCTTGTCCAACCTAAAGTGTTCCCAAAAGATTGGACAGTCATGAGAATGGTCACTAACAAGTAGGTATTACAAATACTCCATACCAGACGACAGGTCCAGATTGAAAGAAGTTGTAGATGACTATCAGAAATTTCAAAATTGTAGTCAATGTAGACAATGAAGAGTTTGCTTCTTACAAGCAATTTTTCATTTTCCACAATGTTTTTTTAGGTCTACTGGCAAAAGGCCAGCTAGCTATTTCATGGTGTAGTGTCTGTCATGCGTGTGTCCATCTGTTAGTTTGTAGACTTTTTAATGTAAACTCTTCACTGCTCGTAAGAACTCAACCTAACTTCACGGGATTGTTCCCTAGAATATTCCCATTTAGATTTCTTCAAAAAATAAAATTCACTGAAGAGCTTTGTGGGGTAAGCTCAGGCTTGAAAAAAATTGTCGCGATCACTTTTGCCAAATTAAAAAAAGTTGGGGCCAAATGGAGGAGGAGTTGGTGCCAAAGTTGAACATTTCTTAACCCATTCCCACATAAAGACGTTTTTTGATGTCTGTCTTGAAAAATTATTTGGAAAACATTGTGTAAATTGAAAAAATTTGCTTGGCACAAACAATTTTTTCATTTTATACAATGCTTTCTGCCAAGAAAGTTATACAACTATTGAAATTCATAAACTTGAATTCTTGTCTGCAACTTGTTTCAATTTGGAGTAGTCTGGAATTCTGTTGTATTGGAATGGGTTAACTGCACTTTTTTTTTCTTAACTGATCTGTTGTAAAACTAAACAATATGCACATTAAACAGGGTGTAAACATGGTCATTTATTTGTTCTTTTGTCTTGAATAAATTTAGCAAAGTCATACACCAAACATGATTTAAGTCTTCTACAATCAGTGCTTTTAGTACCTTAATTAGAAAATTGTTGATGAGAAGAATAGAGAGAAAGAAATGATAATAAGCCATATCAAAATAAACTTGATATGATAACAATATAACTTGGACATCTGTAATTTTAAAAAAATCTGTTTAGGTTGAACATTCTTCGGTATGAATGAACAAAAAAGAAATGAATTGTCTGCTTTTAGGACAGTGAACTCTTGAAATTTCTTTCAAATTTTAACAAACTACCACTGTTTCTATCAACAGTTAATAGGAATATCCTTCTTAGTACCCATGTATGCAGAGTCAGTGTTTTAGCAAGGAATCACGGTAGCGGTGGAGACACTATCCTTAAAGGGTGCTAATTTTTTGGGGATAATTGGGGTCTTCTGATTTAAGAACCTGCAACCAGTCATCCGTAATACTAAGTCCTGCCTACAGCACAAATCATTACGACCAGACAACCAATGAGTGCATTTCATTCATCTGATTTGCTGTCAACCAGAACTGTTTTTGTGTTGGTCTTGTGTCAGACTTGATGTCATAATTGACTCGATATATAAGCCTTTGAGCAATTATACACACTTGGTCCTCGGATTTGATTTTCAGAGATGGGTTAAAGTAAATGTATGTATTAAAAAAACTCTTCAATTTTTTGTGCCACCAACTTTTGCCAAATTCAAAAAACTTGTGCCAGAATTTTGTTTCTGTAGCATTTGGCAACAATGGCGACTGACAGTGCGAAGCCTGCTTTGGTTGCTATGGAAGACAAAGTAGAAATCTTTTAAAAATTATTATTTCTCAAACTGTTCTTTGATTTCATTGTTGTTTTTTTGCAGAAATGTTCCTTGCCTCATGGTGTAACATATTCCATAAAATGATTTAGATTTGTCAAAAAACACGGCTTTTCCTGTGTTAATACTAAAGGTAGATTTTGTAATAATTGAATTAGTAAATTATATTCCTTGTATCTTACATCTTTGTAGGCAAAAATACTGGGTGTTAATAGTGACTTTCACAGCTGGTTGATGATAAGAAAAAAAAGTAGTTAACCCATTTTGAGACAACAAAATTTTGGACTGGTCATTTTCAAATCTTTTGGGGGGTTTTTAAAAGGTGTTCCCCAATTGCCAGACAACAAATCTTAGAGCGGTCCTTATGGAAAAATTTGCCGAAAATGATTAAAGTTGATGAAACTTTATAAACTTGATAGAAAAAAAATATGGAAAATGAAATAAAGGAAGCAAGGGCAGTTATGGGCCGGGCTTAATTCCTATGTATGGCAAATACATGTAGCGGTAGTTGTTGGATTATGTTTGATTCATTGTGGAAGAGGGACAAATAAATTTTTAGCTTACTTGCTAAAAGCCAGCAAGCTTTTGTGGTGTCCATTGTGTGTGCGTGCATCAGCCCATCTGTTAACTTTTACTTTAAAAATCTTCTCCTCCTCGTCCATCCTTCATGCATTATCTGCTTTTTTAAGCAACATTTTCTCCCAAACCACTCGGCCAGTTTGAACCAAATTTGGCAGAAATGTTCCTTAGGTGGCCCTGTATATAAAAAGCACTCTGTTTGCCATGGGAACAAAAGTGAAATTTAAAAATAATCTTTAAAAATCTTTTGCTTCTGACCTAGAAGGCGTAAGGCCTTGACATTTTGCATGAAACATTGACCCATTTCAAAATTGCTAAAATCTTTACCCTAGGGTCCCCAGGGGCAGAGCCGTTTGCATCAAAATGCAAAGATTTTATAGATGGTGCTTATTTCCATATATTGTACATAGTGAAAAGTTTCAAAATCTTTTTCCTGGAAAACCAGTTGATGGATTTTAACTGAATTTCATCAGAATGATCCTTTGGTGACCCTTTATCAGATTTCTACAAGGAATTTCAATTGAATGGAAAAAAAAATAGATATTAAGGGGGAGCTACTTTCATTGTATTGTAAACACTGAAAACTTTGAAAATCTTCTCAAAAACCAGTTGATAAGTTTTAACAAAATTTATCAAAAATAATCCATTTAGTACTCTTTGTCAGATTCCTGCAGAGAATACGGCTTGGTTACAAAAATATGGCTTTTGGCGGGGTTGCTTATGTCCATATATGGTATATAGAGAAAATTTTGAAAATCTTGTTCTCAGAAACTCGAGGATGGTTTTCAACTAAACTTCCCAGGAATTATCTTTTTATGTTCCTTTTACAGATTTTTTAAAAGAAGATTTTATAGGTTTGAGAATGAAGCTTAGGAGGATTGGCCAAATTTCAGGTTAAGATCACAGAATGATTTGAGGGAAATAAATGATAAAGTGAAAATAAAGTGGCCTCCCATAATCAAGTGGCCTTCCATAACATCAATTGCAAAAAATTTCTTTTTAGCTCACCTGAATACAACAAAATTATGTCTGTTGTCTGTCATCCGTCATGCATTGTGTGTCAACATCTTGTTTATAGTCTAGAGGCAACAGTTTTTGCTCAAATGTCATCGAAATTTGTCAGAATATTTATCTCCATTGACTCTACTCTTTGGGAAGTTAATCTTTGAGTAACATGGGGTCAAAACAAGGTACATGTAATTATGTCAAATATTAGAAATTCATTATTGGCATTCAAGAGCCAAAACTTTGTCAGAACTATTGTCTTCACATGGTCTCTCGGCAAAGTTTGAGTTTGGGCCACATGGGATCAAAAACTAGGAATCAAAATCTAGATCTATCCTTTTTTGTGCCGTACTGGACACATTTTTGGCTCTAATGACTTGATATCTTGTCAGAATGTTTGTCTCCATGGTTTCTAGGCTAAGTTCAATTTTTGGTCACATGTGTTAAAAAACTAGGTCCCTGGATCAAATCTAAGAAAAACCTCGGTGTAGAGGCCAAATTATTGGCTCAAATGACTACATATTTGGTCAAAATGATTTTCTCTACTATATCTTGGGCAAGTTTAACATTGGGTCACATGGGTTGAAATCTAGGTCACTTGTTCAAGTCTTATAAATACCATATTTGCACTCTGGGGGGTTGCATTTTAAGCTCAATTTATTTGGTATTTGGTCAAAATGGTCGTCTCCATAATATCTCAGCCAAGTTCGAATATTGCTCATTTCAGGTAAAAAACTAGGTCATATATTGTTAGGGGACTACCATTTTAGGGTGTGTTAAAGAAAAAAAGAACTTTATACAAAATTTCATGGTAACACAACTCCTACATTTACAGGTAAATTTTAATGAAATTTTCACACACTACTTTCGCACAACCTTTTGAGTTTTGTCAAGGTTTTGCCACTCTAGGCTGAAAACGAAAAAGGGATCCTAATTCAAAAGGCTTCATATATTTTGACTAGCACTCTAATGTATGTGAAAAGCTGTCCTTTAAGGGTTCATTATGCACTTTAGTTTAGAATCCTGCAACATTCCAATTTTTAGCTCCAATGGACGAAAGCCAGCGAGCTATTGTCAGGGCATTGTGTCTGTCCTGCGTCCATCTGTCTGTAAACTTTTACTTTATAAATCTTCTCCTCAGTGAGTACTGAACAGAATTCAACCAAATTCCACAGAAATGATCCATCAGTGACCCTTATCAGATTTCTTCAAAGAATTTTGATTGGATGAAAAACATGACTTAAATTAGAGAGGCTAATTTCGATATGTAGTGAAACCTTTACATATCTTCTTCATAGAAAGTACAGAACAGAATTAAATCAAATTTCCCAGAAATGATCCTTGGGTGACTCTTTATTAGAATCCTTCAAACAATTTTGATTGGATGAAAAACATTGCTTTAATGGTCTGGCCAATTTCCGTATATGGTGAAGCCTTTAAAACTCTTCTTCTCAGAAACCATTAGATGGATTTCAACCAAATTTTACAGGAATGACTATTGGGTGACTCTTTTTCAGATTCCCCGAAAGAATTTTGATCAGATGATAAACATGGCTTTAATGGGTGGGGCTAATTTCCATATATGTTGAATTTTTGAAAATCTTTTTCTTAGAGACCATTGGATGGATTTCAACCAAATTTCATTGGAATGATCCTCTGGTGACTTGTTTTCAGATTCCATCAATAAATTTTGATTAATTGTGAATATGGCTTTTATGGTTGTGGCTTTTGTCCATATATGGTATGTAGTGATTTTTTTTTTATAAAATTTGTGAATACCTTTTTCATCTGACTTGGTGAATGATTTGACTTTTGTAAAACCATGAAAAGGTTGAAATATTAAAAGATGCCACACACTGTCAATATGATTCCTGAATACACAATTTGCTTTATCAGTACAATCAGGCCTGTGGAGCGATACAGGCGCTCAAGCCCCTTTGGTTTATTTTGATTTGCTTGAAGTAAATTGTTATATCAGCCTTTTTCTGACTGTTTTTATTCTCCTTGTAAATTTGTATTTTAGTTCAACCATTTTTCCTTCCCATTTAAATGACTTGTTTATGTAATTCTTAGAAAGTTTCTAGGAAGATAAGAAATTGGGTGTTAGAAGTCATATCCTCTTTTACAACAATGATATCTATGTTATGAGGTAGTTGTTTGTTTTACCTGATCTCAAAATTAACCCATTCCCAAATGATAAAATTTTAGACCAGTCCAAAATTCAAAGAAGTTGCAGACAACAATTTTAAGTTCATGAAATTTCAAAAATCTTTGTACTTTTGGCTAGAAAACATTGTTGATAATGAAGAAATTGCTTGTAATAAACAATTTCTTCTTTTGCCACAATATTTTCCAAAGCATTTAGTGGTGTCAAAAGGTGTCATTGTTTGGGAATGGATGAAATGTCATCTACTACTTTTTTCAAATTGACTAACTTAAAACTTTGATGGCTTTGGACTTTATGTAGTCATATTTGATTTATTGATTGCTTGACTTTAGATTAAGATTTCAAAGATCCCTTTCTGTTTAACCACTGTTCCCTTCTCTCTATCCATTTTAGTGTTGTGTTTACTGCTGTTGAGTATTTTTCCCAAGCTCTCAAAGATAATTATATAGCTGGAGAAAAGTTTGACGAAGAGGTGAGTTATCTACCTTTATATATTGTACTCTGTGGCCCTTGTAAGTTTTCTCCATGTGACTAGTACTTTATAAATTAAGGACAACAGTTTTCGAACAGACTATCACTCATTAACCCTTTGGTCTCATCCAATAAAAAATACCTACACACAATTCTTGTACACTATAACAACAAATAGAAAAGCACACTGTTGTAATATTCCTTTTATTATGTACCTTTATGACATGACATTAAGAAAATTCTCTTAATGATTTAGAAATAACCAACTTTCTGAAAAACCTGATAATTAATACACAAAAAAATAGTCTGTGTTTAACTGACGAATACAGTTTTTCGGTACACGCAAAATACATATGTTTTTTTCTAGCCAGATTTAAATTCATATCTTTTAACCCATTCCCACACAGTGACGCTTCTAAACACCCCTCAATACAAGAGCTTTGGAAAACATTGTGGATAATGAAGAAATTGCTTGTAACAATTTTTAAGATTTCATCAACCTAAAATTATTGTCTGCAACTTCTTTCAATTTGGACCAGTCTAAAATGTTGTTGTGTGGGAATGTGTTAAAGGTATATGATAAAATAAAATTACAGAAATTGTGTTACCACCATACAATATAAATACGGATATTGTGTTTCCGAGACTTGTTTAAATAAGTCATCATCTTTTGTAGTTGTGGAGAAGATATTTCAACCTAGCAGTGGCTTTCATTGTACAGCCTAGCCTCCAGCTGGACCAATATTCAGAAGCAAAAGCTCAAAAATTGAAGGAAAGGTAAAAAATGATACAGCCATACATGTTCATCTAAGTCAGATTATTAAGCCATTCCCACTCAATGACACTTTTTAGATACCCCTCAGGAAAAATGCTTTGGAAAACTTTGTGGAAAATGAAGAAATAGCTTGTTACAAGCAATTTCTTCATTATTCACAATTTTTTTTAACCTAAAACACTGAGATTTTTAAAATTCTCACAATTAAATATTTATTGTCTGCAATTTCTTTCAAATTCGACCTGTCTAAAATGTTGTCGTCCGGGAATGGGTTAAAAGCAGCATTAGACCCCATTCAAACAAATGAACAAATCTTCTTAGTCAAAGCAACATGAAAATACTGGGAAATTATTGCCTCAAAATTGGTTGCAAGTTGATATGTTATTTGATCATTAATTATGCATTTTTCTTTGGGAGCATGTTTGTGTGCCCCATTTGTGTCTGGAGGGTTTACAACCGGGATAGATTTCAAAATAACTTGACACAGTTGTTCCCCTTGACAAGTACTAGTGTCATGCAAAATATTATTTTGTATGTGCTCAGGTCAAGTTGACAACTGAAGGTAACCTGAAAAATTGACCTTGTGAAGAGGATATCTTCTACATTTATAGATGATTTGTTTGTTTGAATGGGTTTTAACACCACTTTTCACAGTAAAATTTATTTCAGTCATACCACGACAGCTGGAGCACCATTTCTGGTAGTTCTCACACCAGTATTAGCACTACACCCGTACCAAGCCTCCAGCTGCTCATCCCACTTTTGCTTATGATTATCTACCCATCAGTGGGAGACAAATGACGGACCAATGGATGAGTTTCAAAATAACTTTGCACATTTGTTCCATTTGAAGTGCACAAGTCCCTTGGGAAAAGTTTATTTTGAAACATCTAAGGTCAAGGTCATATCTTAAGTCTAGTGATAAAAGTTATCTTCTACTTTTATGAATGGATTTCAAAATCAACTCGGCATGGTTGCTCATGGTGACCAGTACTATTGTTACCAATTTTGTTCGAATACATCCAAGGTCAAGGTCATGGCTGGAAGTCAAGGATAAAAACTGACCTTGACCTTATCACATCTTTTACATTTAAGAATGAATTTTTAAATGATTTGGCTGTTATTTCCATTGTTATAAACTAGTATCATTAGAATCTTTGTTTGGAAACACCCACAGTCAAGATTACAGCTGAAGGTCAAAAGTGAAAATTGACCTTGTCTTAGCATATCTTCTACATTTACTAATAGATATCAAAATAATGGGGAAGAGTTGTTTCCCTTGATAAGTACAGGTGTTTTAGGAAAGTTTTGATACACCAAGGAACAAGGTCACAGCTGAAAGTCATGTGACAAATACGTCCTTGTTCTTTTACAAAGCTGAGTTCAAGTTTTAAGATGTTTGTTCTGATACTCTCAATGTGAAAGACAAAATTGAAATTCATATCATAATTCTTACTTTGTTCAGATATCTCAGATGAGTTGTGTTTCAAAACTAACCCAGTATGTAATTTTTATGTTTTCCACTCTTTTAGTCACATGCGATAGACCAAAGGAGCTATTTAGGAATGCATCACATTCCAATCTTCGTGTAAATTCCTTACTCATAAATTGACAAGATACCAATGTGGCAAATTTGAAAAATACTTTTTACAAGCAGATTTCTGAATTATCCATACTGTCTGGGTCCCGGAATGATAGAGATATTGAAATTCCATCAACGTGAAATTTTTGTTTGCAGCTTCTTTGAATTTGGACTAGTCAAAAACTATTGTCTGCAAATGGATAATCAGGTTATTTTGGACTTAACTTCATAATGATTTCCAAAGTTTTCACAGAGAGGTAGTGAGCTATATGGCATGACAGACTAGAGTCTTTACAGTACTAAAAGTATCCATACATTGTTAAATGATTACCACATAATGATAATTTCTGATGCCTTGTGGAAATACCCTCTTAGAAAAAATTGTGAGAAGATGAGAAATTGTTTGTTACAAACAAATTTTCCTATTTGCTCAATGTTTTCTACCTTATTTGGCACTTTTTCTTCAATTTCAGTGCAATTCGAAATGTAATCTGCACTTTCTTTCGATTTAAACAAGTCTTGCTGTTTTATCTGGTAATGGGTAAATGATCGATCTTATTGTGTTTAAATGCTGTAGGTATCAAGACATGCGAGTGTTGATGGGTGTTCAGGTGGAGACATTATGGCAGTCACTGGGCCGTCATAAAGAGGTGTTTATACCCAGTATGATTGGACCATTCTTAGAGCTGACACTAGTACCAGAAAGGGAGGTCAGAAAAGCCACACTTCCCATCATATTTGATATGATGGAATCTGAACAGAGAAGAACTGGCAGTTTTAAAACAGTAGGTCTCACATTTTGTTACATAATAGAAGCCTTATTCTGGACACCCAAACTAACCCTTATCATGCTGAACCTGGAATATTCTGGCAGGGTGTAGAAATGTACGTGAATCACGTAAGATGAACAAAAATCATGTACTATTTTTTCTCCCAAAACGTCCAAGAAGGTACGCAAAATGAACCCGTATCATGCCTGAAAATCTCCTGATGACGATCCTCGTCGTTTACGAAAGGAAAAACAATTCCGGTAGCAGAGTAATCGAAATTGCCAAATTCGGTGATTCGGATCCCTCTATTTTTTCCAAAGATATTGTAATTGACCAAAATCCTGCATTTTTACGATTTATGCAACCAAAACGCTACGTCATCGCAATCGACTGCTTGTCATAATGGCATCCAAACAACAAACATTGGACTTCTTTAAAGGGCTTTACCAATATTTACTCTCTTCTTACATTTTTAGCTCACCTGAGCACATAGTGCTCAAGTGAGCTATTGTGATCCCCTTTTGTCCGGCGTCCGTCTGTCGTCTGTCGTGCGTCGTCCGTCAACAATTTCTTTAAACAACATCTCCTCCCAAACCACTGTACCAATTTGAACCAAATTTGGCAGAAATGTTCCTTAGGTGGTCCCCTTCAAAAATAGCTAAAAGAATTGAAATCCGTTAAAAACTCTGGTTGCCATGGCAACAAAAGTGAAATTTTTTAAACATCTTTTCCTCCTGACCCAGAAGGCGTAGAGACTTGATATTTTGCATGAAGCATCAGTATATTGACCTCTTTCAAAATAGATAAAATCATGATCCTCAGGTCTCCAGGGGGGGAGCCCCAGGGGGGTGGGGTTTATAGAGAAATAAAGAACGATTTTTTAAATGACATCTCCTCCTAAACCACTGGGCCAATTTGAACCAAATTTTGCAGAAATGTTGCTTAGGTGGTCCCCTTTAAAAATAGTTAAAAGAATTGAAATCCGTTAAAAACTCTGGTTGACCGTGCGACAAAAGTAAAATTTTAAAATAATCTTTAAAAATCTTCTCCTCCTGACCCAGAAGGCATAGAGCCTTGATATTTTGCATGAAGCATCAGTATATTGACCTCTTTTAAAAAAACTAAAATCATGATCCTTGGGTCCCCAGGGGCCGAGCCCAAGGGGAATGGGGTTTATATAGAAATAAAGAATGATTTTTTAAATTACATCTCCTCCCAAACCACTAGGCCGATTTGAACCAAATTTGGCAGAAATGTTGCTTAGGTGGTCCCCTTTAAAAATAGCTAAAAATTGAAATCCGTTAAAAACTCTGGTTGCCATGGCAACAAAAGTAAAAATTTTAAAATAATCTTTAAAAATCTTCTCCTCCTGACCCAGAAGGTGTAGAGCCTTGATATTTTGCATGAAGCATCAGTTTATTGACCTCTTTTAAAAAAAGCTAAAATCATGATCCTCGGGTCCCAAGGGGCGGAGCCCCAGGGGGGGGGGGGCTATATAGAATTAAGAACGATTTTTTAAATTACATCTATTCCCAAACCACTGGGCCAATTTGAACCAAATTTGGCAGAAAAGTTGCTTAGGTGGTCCCCCTTAAAATAAGCTAAAAGAATTGAAATCTGTTAAAAACTCTGGTTGCCATGGCAACAAAAGTGAAATTTCAAAATAATTTTTAAAATCCTTCTCCTCCTGACCCAGAAGGCGTAGAGCCTTGATATTTTGCATGAAGCATCAGTATATTGATCTCTTACAAAATAGCTAAAATCATGATCCTGGGGTCTCCAGGGGCAGACCCAGGGGGAGGGGGGGTTTATAGGCAATAAGCATCAGTTCACAGACTTCTTTCTTATTTCTGCAATTATAACCCATGGAAAAAGTTTTTTCCTTCTTTCAAATCAGCACTAATACCTTGGAATTTGTAATTTAGATTTTTGGATCCACAGGTTAATAGTCTTTATATGTAATTGTGGCCCATTTGTTTCATAATCCTAACCTTAACATACAATAAGACTGTTGAAAGTAAAAGAGTCTTTATCTCAGGTGAGTGCCCCAGGGCCAACGGCCCTCTTGTTTTGTTATTTTCTCCATCTAAGGTCATAAATAGGCATATTATGTCCTGCTAGCCCCCTGTGGTTTTTGATACGTTTAATACTTCTCCATCACAGAGTCAATGAATGGAAGAACTGTTTATATTTGGTGTTATTTTTCGTACCCCCAATTTTTTTCTGTACCCCCAACTTTAACCACCAAGAGGTACAAAAAAACCCTGTCAAAATTTTCAGTGGACACACTGTTCAGGTTTTGGCAGAAGGTGTAGACAAGATCAGCCTGCACATAAGTGCAGTCTGAACTTAGTCTTCACCTCCTGCGTTTCCTTTGCAAACCAGAGTTGTTACACATAAGTGCAGTCTGATCTTAGTCTTCACCTCCTGCTTTTCCTTTGCAAACTGGAGTTGTTCATGAAATTAATTGATGTACTGACAAATGATTTCAGCCCTCTGATTTTAATGAAATTCTGAAAAGATTTTATTCAGCATGACAAGGGTAAAGATACAATTAGGAGAGCAAAAGAGATACTGTCATAGAGTGACCAAAGTATTATAAATTTGAATTTTTGTAACATGCAAAGAATATATTCGGTAAATTGGGTTTAATGCCACTGTTAAAAGTAATCCAGTCATATCACAGTGCTGAAGTATCTAACCATGGTTTCTGGTATTTCTCGCACCAATGCTACCACCACAACTTTTCCAAGTCTCCAGCTGCTCCACCAACTTAGTTTATGATTGTCCTTCCATCAGTGAGAGACAAATATTGGAGAGGATATTCAACCAGGATCGAACTGTGAACCACATGATTGAGAGTCTGACTCTTACCAACTGGCCTATGACCATGGCAATTGACTAATTGCGGCTGTCAGTCAAGGAATAAACCGACAAATCAAATAGTTCCTCAGCCTGGACCTGACCTTTTCAACTCCAACATTGGCCACCATTTTTGTTACCCTTTGTTTTTAGCTCACCTGAGCACAACGTGCTTGAGGTGAGCTATTGTGATCGGTAATTTTCATGTGTCCGTCTGTCCTTCAGTAAACAATTATTTAAAAATCTTATCCTCCTAAACCATAAGGCCTAGAGCTTTGATATATGGTACATAACATCACCTATTGACCCTCTACCAAAATATTTCAAAGAATTATCATACTCTCAAAATTAACCTTTCTGAGCGATTCCTGATTTTACAAAAGAAATCTTTAAAAATCTTCTCCTCCTAAACCATAAGGCCAAGAGCTTTGATATTTGGTACATATCATCACCTATTGACCCTCTACCAAAATATTTCGAAGAATTATCGTACTCTGAAGATTAGCCCTCTTTTGTGCGATCCCTGATTTTACAAAGAAATAAAGAAGGAAACCTTTAAAAATCTTCTTCTCCAAAACCATAAGGCCTAGAGCTTTAAATTTGTTAAACATCATCATTTTTGACCCACTACCAAAATACTTCAAAGAATTACTTTATTCTGAAAATTAGCCCTTTTCTGTGTGATCACTGATTTGACATAGATTTGAAGAAGGAAATCTTTAAATATCTTCTTCTCCCAAACCATAAGGCCTAGAGCTTTGAATTTATGTATAAATCATCATCTATTGACTCTCTACCAAAAAACTTCAAAGATTTATCATATTATGATAATTAGCCCTTTTATGTACGATCCTTTATTTTACATATAAATAAAGAACGAAAACTCTAAAAATCTTCTCCCAAACCATAAGGCCGAGAGCTTTGAAATTTGGTTTAAATCATCATCTATTGACCCTCTACCAAAATATTTCAAAGAATTACTGTATTCTGATAATTAGCCTTTTCCTAGTGATCCCTTATTTTACATAGAAATAAAGAAGGAAAACTTCAAAAATCTCTAAATATCTTCTTCTCCAAAGCCATAAGGCAGAGAGCTTTGAAATTTGGTACAAATCATCATCTATTGACCCTCTACCAAAATATTTCAAAGAATTACTGTATTCTGATAATTAGCCCTTTTCTTAGCGATCCCTGATTTTGCATAGAAATAAAGAAGGAAAACTTCAAAAATCTTCTTCTCCCAGAGCCTAGAGCTTTGATATTTTGTATAAATCATCATCTATTGACTCTCTACCAAAATACTTCAAAGAATTACTGTATTCAGAAATTAGCCCTTTTCTGTGCAATTCCTGATTTTACTTAGATTTAAAGAAGGAAATCTTTAAAAATCTTCTTCTCCCAAACCATAAATCTGAGGGCTTTGATATTTGGTATGTAACAATACCTATTGACCCTGTACTAAAATACTTCATAGAATTACTGTATTCTGGAAATAAGACCTTTTCTGTGCAATCTGAGAAAGGAAATGTTCTAGTTCTTAACCATTAGGCCTAGAGCTTTGATATTTGGTATGTATTAATGCCTATTGACCCTCTACTTTATTACTTCAAAGAATTACAGTACTCTTGAAATTAGCTCAACATGGTTGAGTTTTCACTATACCTAGGATTAAAGGAGAAAATATTTAAAAATCTTCTTCTCCAAAATGATTAGGTGTAGGGCTTTGATATTTTGAATATTACATCATAAAACCTTGAGCAATAATACTCAGGGGAGAGATATAGGACCATCATGGTCCTCTTGTTTGAATTTTTTCAACTTTCTGAGTAAAAAACATTGTGGAAAATGAAGAAATTGCTTGTAACAATCAATTTCTTCATTTTCCACAATGTTTCCAAAGCTTTTTTCCTTGGGGGCGTCTAAAAGTGTCACTGAGTGGAAATGGGTTAATGGCAGGTCATTTTTTGTGATTTCTATATTTTTCCAGGTTGAGGCTACCCTTATAGAGAGACTCGACTATTTCCTAACTCAACAGTGTGTGGGAGACACAGACTATAAGGAGCTGTTTCAGAAAATGTGAGTTACCATACAACATGATGTTTTCATTTAATGAATAAATACTTAAAAAAACATTCTGGCAAAATGAGAGAATGCTTGTTACAAATAATATCTCATTTTGCCACAATGTTTTCTACACTGTATGACACTTGATTTTCAACTATTGTACAATTTACATTATATTTGGACCAGTCTGAATTTTTTTTCTGATAACGGTTACAGTCTAGTCAGCTCATTTAAGCATGTCCAATCTGAATGGTATTGAAGATGATAGATATGAATATTTGATATACCTAATGATAAGAAATTTGAATTAACCTATCCCCTCATAATTTTTTTTTAGACTGGTCCAAATTGAAAGAAGCTGCAGACGAGAATTTCAAGCTGATGGAATTTTAAATTATTTTGTCTTTTTGGATAGAAAACATTGTGGAAAATGCAGAAATTGCTTGTAACAAGCAATTTCTTCATTTTCCACAGTGTTTTCCAGAACTATTTTCTTGAGGGGCGTAAGGGAGGGGGATTGTAAACAAGATTTTAGACAAAGATTTTTAGAATTTAACAATTTGAAATTGTTGTCTGTAACTTCCACTGTGTGGGAATGGGTTAAGAGGGCAGGGGGTGTCACAGAAGAGTAGTCTATCCTAACTGCATAGCTGTAATCCATTCCCAGACAATGACACTTTTTGAACACCCCATAGAAAAAAAGCTTTAAAAATCATTGAGGACAAGGATGAAGCAATTTCTTCATTGTCCAAAATGCTTTCTACCTCAAATATGAAAATCAATAAAATTTCATCAACTTAAACTTCTCGTCTGTAACTTCTTTGAATTAGGACCAGAATAAAAATATGTGGTCTCAGAATGGGTTAAAGATTCAATACAATGCAATCCGGTTCATATACAGGTGTATGTTTTCTTATAAGATAATAGATAGCATAAATAGAACTTTATCAATGTAAGTTCTAAATCATAAATTTTACTTGACAAATTACTGTATAAGTAATATCTTTTAATGATTTAGTTCCCAGGTAACAATGTTATTCAAACTGATACCCAGGTACTTGAGTACTCATCCAAGCTCTAGTGCTAACCACAAGAGAATTTGCCCTTACGCAGTTGTTGGTCTTTAAAGCTTTGCAGTAAGGGTAGAGTAATCTCATGTAATGGTTGGCCTTGTTGTTTGTGTTAGTAGCATTTGAGTGCCTAATCAATTCCCACACAATGACGCTTCTGGACACTCCTCAAGAAAAACAATTGGAAAAATATTGAGAAAAATGAAGAATTTGCTTGCAAAAGTAATTCTTCATTTTCCACAATGTTTTCTATCCAGACAGCTGAAAAAATGTAGTATTTCATAAACTTGAAATTGTCTTCAGCAACTTTCACTTTGTACCAGTCTAAAACTAACTTGTGTGGTAATGAGTTAAACTCTGAAATTTTGTTATATCTAGGTTTTTACCTCAAACTAACTATCAAAAGGGCATTCTATACTATTTACCTATGACACAATATACCAGCCAACCAAAATTTATTTTGGCCTGAATTGAGAGAGGTTGAGTCGTATTTAACAATATTGGCTGCAAAAATAATCATCAATAGGGTAGAAAGCGTTGTTAGAAAAACAGAATTGCTTATGACAAGCATTTTTGTGGAGCCCGCTTGCGGTGAGCGAGACATAGTTGTTATTATGAAAACTCGGTCTATGTGCGTAAGAGCGTTAGTGAGTAAGTCTGTTAGTCCAGTAGTCCGTCCGTCTGAATTTGTCCGGACAATTACTCCTACATTTATGGATGGATTTCGAAATAACTTGGCACAATTATTCTCCATCACGAGTAAATATGCAATTTGAAAGAATTTTTGGGATAGTTCTAATGTCAAGGTCATAGCTCAAGGTGAAACACTAAAATTGTGATTGTCAAGAGCATTTCTCCTACAATTATGGATGGATTTCAACATAAATTGGCGCAATTCTTCTCCATCATGAGTAGATGTGCCATTTGAAAGAATTTTTAGGATATCTTCTAGTTCAAGGTCAAAGCTCAAGGACAAACACTGAAATTGATGGTCAAGATCAAGTTGATGGTCAATACTTTGCGGGCTTGACAGCAGTTGTCCTGGGACAACCATCTAGTCTTCTTATCCAATAACAATTTTTTGAATATGATATCTGAAAGTCATTAAAAAGCAGGATTGTGTAGGAATGGCATAAAGAGGGATGAATGTATTTTTGTTTGAGTCATACCCCTTATCTTTACATTTTTGTTGACTATCCAGCATGCCACATTGTTTTCAGGAATTTTTTGTCCAAAACTTTTAACCCGTTCCCTTCCCTTTTTTATGACCCTCAAGAAAACAGCTTTGGAGCAATTTCTACATCATCCACAATATTTTTTATACAAAAAGACAAAGATTTTTTAAAATTTCATCAACTATAAGTTGTTGTCTGCAACTTCTTTCGATTTGGACCAGTCTCAAATTTCGTTGTGTTGGAATGGGTTACATTTTTACCAGGATCTAGAATTGTAAATGAGAGTACCATAGAAAACTCATGTTTCAAGTATAATGATTTGTTAATTATTAATTGACAGTTTTATAGCCTTTTTGATTATACTCAGGTGTAAACTCTGGAATTTTATTATTCTAAAAGAACACCCAATAGATTTTTCATGAAAATTCTTGAAAAGGTTAGTGAAGCTTTAGAAATTATATTCCATAAATTGTATCTAATTGACAGACATTACAGCGTTCCAGTTGCCTACTCCAGCCCAGGTGTAAATGCTAATGTACAGGGAAAAAAAAAATAGGAATAATTTACTTCCATACCTTTCAAGATTTTTCCGACAAAATGATGCTTTTTGACGCCCCTCAAGAAAAACAATTGGGAAAACATTGCCTAAAATGAAGAAATTGCTTGAACCAAATAAATTCTTCATTTTCACAATGTTTTCAACACAGAAAGTGAAAAAAATCAAATACCTGTAACTTCCATCCAATTTGGACCAGTCTAAAACTTTGCAGTCTGGTAATAGCTTACGCTCTGCTTTTTTCAGAGAAAATTTGATGTATTGCCATAACCTTTATTGATGTTATCTTAGTTGTTGTCATGCAAAAACTTTGACATGTTGTAATGTATCTGTTCATTTGAAACTTTAAATATGTTCAAAAGAGAAACATATACTATCGAGAGAGGTAACTCTAAATGCAATTTTGTAAGAACTTTGCCCCCTTTTTTTACTTAGATTTTTTATCCACTATCAAGCACAAAGCAGCAAAGCTCTGGGTTCCTGCAGGGATTGTCTCTCTCTGTTGTTTCCAAGAAAAACCTGCAGCCTTGTCCATCAAATGTTTGGTTATCAATTTAGGAAGCGGCAGTCATAGCGCAGTTGGTAGCGCTTCGGACTGTTAGGTACTCCAGCAGCCTCAATTTAACTGAAAGATTGTTGAAAGTGGTGTAAAACCCCATTCAAACAAACATCAATTTAGGGGTTACAAATTCAGATTGCCATCTTGGGAAATATTCTTTCTGACATTGGATAAAACAACTTCTGACATTGGATAAATGTCAATCCAAAATATATTTAGTGTACTAGGAAATCCTAGTATCCACAGCTTGATTCTGGCTTTATTAACCCATTCCCACACAGAAAAATTTAAGACTGATCCAAATTGAAAGAAGTTGCAAAGTTTATGAAATTTTAGATTTTTTCAACTTTCTGGATAGAAAACAATGTGTAAAATGAAGAAATTGCTTGTAACAAGCAAATTCTTCATTTTACACAATGTTTTTTTTCCTGGGGGCGTTCAAAAGCGTCACTGTGTAGGAATGGGTTAACAAGGTTTTAGAATTAACCAAATGGTATCTCGTTTATCTCCAAGTATCTGATGGCTTGCACTGTGAGTTCTAGTTGTACTGATCTGATATGTAAAATGACTGGGAAGTAGTAGTGCAATAGATGTCATGATAGGATTGACATAAAATCTTTGTAATAGTGCTTAAACCCTTTTCATCAACCAAGCCCTGTTTGAAATGAAAGATTTTGTAAAGAGTGCAATGTAATGATACTATCTAAAATCTGTAAAGGGCTATAATTTTGATGATCTGATAACAATCAGCAGCAGTTATTGAACTTGAATACAAAAATCTTCAGTTCTTATACTGTGTATTGCTATGTGTCACTTCACAAGAAAAGGGACCATCTCAGATGAATGAAACTTAAGATTGCACTCTGATCCATAAAAGAACTTTCTTGCTTTTTGGTAGATTTTCTGAATGTAGAAAAGTTATTTTAAACACACACATACACCTTGAAGAAGAGGGGGTATATTGGTTTCACTATGTCTGTCTTTCTGGCCATCCATCTGTTTGTCTGTCTGTAGACTTTTTCGTTTCTTTGCTCTAACTCTAGGACTAAATATTCTACAATCATGAAACTTCATCATGTTGTTGCCAGTGATCCAAGGAAGTGTCCTGTTGTTTTTTTGGCCACAAGGTAAAAGGTCATGGCCACAATTGAATTTTGATTGAAAACCATTTGACCTAGGACCTTGATGTTTTATACAAATGTTATCCTTGACCCAAGTAGGTGCTCTTTTGGTTTTGGGTAACATAGATCAAAGGTCAACTAAGCTACTTGATTGACAAAATACTTTAGGTGGAATAAGTCTGCTACTAACCCTTCTTATGCTGCACCTGAAATATTTCTGTTTTGCAGGAGGCAGGAGGCATTGACAAATATTAGCCTGCACATACATGCAGTCTGATCTTAGTCTACACCACCTAGTTGTCCCTGTTGAGCAGGAGTTGTTCATAAAATTGTCTAGAAATATTAGTTTTCTGTAAGAACTTCCAGTGTTTATGGTCCTTTTGTTTAACCCATTCCCACTCAGTGACGCCTTTAGACGCCCCAAAGGAAAAAAGCTTTGGAAAACATTGTGGGAAATGAAGGAATTGCTTGTTACAAGCAATTTCTTCATTTTCCACAATGTTTTCTACCCAGAAATGTGAAAAAATTAAAAGTTTCATTCACTTAAAATTATCATCTGCAACTCCTCTGAATTTGGATCAGTCTAAAATTTTATCGTCTGGTAATGGGTTAAATGTATCTTTTTGAAACAGATTTTATTCAGCATGCCAAGAGTTAAATAATTCTAGTTTTACATTACTACATACATGTATTCACTTGTGTGTTTCCAAACTTTGATTGCCTCCATGGCCGAGTGGTATAGGTGCTTGACTTGTGAACTGTAGGTCCGGCTTCGAGCTCCAGGGGTGTGGTCATGAGCAAGACACTTGACAGCTAGCCCCAGTCTACCCAGCTGTAAAAGTGGGTAGCAATGACATTCAGTCACTGCCTCCCTTTATGGAGTTGAAAACATCTGGATTTTGAGTGTTCGAGAGCTACTCTATAAGCTTAAAGCTTTTGTCACAATCAACTAAAATAAATTAGTGTAAACTCACCTGGATTGCCTTGTGCTTCATCCATCTTGTCATATATGTAGATTATTTGTTTGTCCCTTGCTCCATGACACATCTTTGATTTTGTGACAGATTAAGATCACTGAAGGGTGAAATCAACACAATGTGATTATAGACTGTGGCAATATTGATATGAAATCATCTTTTGACCAATTACCAAAGACAAAATTTTAGACTAGTCCGAATTGGAAAAAGTGCATTTTAAGCTGATGAACATTTAAAAATCTTTGTCTTTTTAGGATATAAAATATTACTTTAAAATGTTGTGGATAATGAAGATATTGCTTGTTGAAAGCAATTTCTTTATTTTTCACATTTTTTATGCCCCCGCATCGATAGATTGGGGGCATATTGTTTTACCAGTGTCCGTCTGTCCGTCTGTCTGTCTGCAAAACTTAACCTGCCAACTAAACATTTTCCTATAACTTGAACCCTGATTAAGTTACAATGCTAATATTTGGTACGTAGACAGGTCTCAACAAGGCGCAACTGGGGAAGGTCATTTCATCAAGGTCAAGGTCAAAATTTTAACCCTTTTCCCTAAAACGTTACTCAAAAACTTAACCTGCCAACTAAACATTTTCCTATAACTTCATCCCTAATTAAGTTACAATGCTAATATTTGGTATGTAGATAGTTCTCAACAGGGCGCAACTGGGGAAGGTCATTTCATCAAGGTCAAGGGCAAAATTTTAACCCTTTTCCCTAAAACTTTACTCAAAAACTTAACCTGCCAGGTAAACATTTTCCTATAACTTCATCCCTAATTAAGTTACAATGCTAAGATAGGTCTCGACAAGGCTCAACTGGGAAAGGTCATTTCATCAAAGTCAAGGTCAAAATTTTAACCATTTTCCCTAAAACAAAGAAAAAAAACCAATAAAAATCATCTGTTTCTAAAGAATTCCTGTTTCGGGGGGCATGGTGTTTCACAAACACATCTTGTTGGAAACCTTCATTCTTGAGGGGCTTTAAATTGTGGAATTATATGGGAAAGGGATAATTTATCTTTGTAATCTATTGCTATGAAACAAAGTGTAACATTTGTCCAAAATGTAACAAATTTCATCACAAGATTGAAGTGACAGAATCATACAGTGTTAGGAACGTTTTTGGAAAAGTAGAAAATGTTTTTAACAAACAATTGCTCCTAACTGGACAAAGTTTTACCTTCCATTGTATTTTGTTTCATGAAATAAGTGACTGTATAAAAAATGTTTTCTTGGAATTGAAAAATTAATATAAAAAGGAATACTTTAGCCTTTACTCACTTGTAGAGATTGGTGAACTTTCAAAGGCACTTAACCCATTCCCATACAATCCCTCCTTTTTATGCCCCTCAAGAATCAAGCAATTTCTTCATTATCCCCTATGTTTTCTTTCCAAAAAGATGAAATTTGCTATTTGTTAACCTTTCCCACACAATGGCGCTTTTTGACGCCCCTCAAGAAAAACTGAGCTCCAACAAGAAGGTCCTCCAAGGATGTCTGAGTACAAAGTTCACTTCTGGTCTTAATGTATGTTTCGATTTGTTTTATTGACACCTGTGATCTGTCAGTTAATTTCCTAAAATATTTTTGACCTCACTGCATGTTACATTCATTTTTGATTTTCACACATTGACGCCTTTTGACACCCTACAAGAAAGTAATTCGGAAAACATTTAGAATTATGCTTTTTGACACCCTTCAAGAAAACATTTGGGAAAACAATGTTTAAAATGATGCTTTTTGACGCCCTTCAAGAAAAACAATTTTTAAAACATTTAAAATGATGCTTTTTGACGCCATTCAAGAAAAACAATTTGAAAAACATTGTTTAAATGAAGAAATTGCTTGCAACAAGCTGATGATAGTGGTAATGGGTTAAGTTGTACAGTCTAAAATTTTGTCTTTTAATTTCACTATGAGAGGTGTTTCTGATTGGTTTAGATGTATGTCTTGTCCAATCAAAGCTTTTGTTATGACATTTTTAATTGGTCTTTGAATTAGACTGGTTTGTGAATTAAAAAGACATGGGTAAAAGATTAGGAGAAAGAGGATCCAAAGATATATTTTGTTAAGGGATAATACTATGAGTGCAAATTTGAAAATCTGATTACCGTGACAACATATTTAAGTCAATGTAAGAATAAACACTTGGTCGATAAATTTTCAATAGAAGGCCTTTTGAAATTTTTATTAAGCTGGTTTGTTATGTATGGTTAGAGGACAAACAAATTAGAGAGAAAAGTAGCGTCACTTTAAAGATTGACATATTGCTTGGCTACCTTTCTTGTACTTCAAATTAGGTTGAGAAATATTTTTAAATTTTAAATCATTTCTCTAAATCTGTGTTTCAAAGGAAAGATATACATGGATTTAGAAAAAAAAAAGAAGTGGTTATATAATATCCTAAATGCCATATTCATTTTGGTCAACTGGAGTTTTTAAATTGTGATGTATCAAACTGAAGAATTACAGACTAAAAAATATAATGGTTTTGTCTTAAAACTATTTCTTATAGTAACTGGATTTAAACATTTGATAACAATTTAACAATGTTTTATTTTAGCAACTGACTATGATGAAAGAGGTTGCAGGGAACAATTGTGTTTAGCTTGAAAAATGAGAGAAGGCAAATTTTCATATTTAACCCATTCCCACACAATAAAATTTTAGACCAGTCAAAATTCAGAGAAGTTGCAGGCCACAATTTTAAGCAGACGAAGATCTTTGACTTTGGGGGTAGAAAACATTGTTTTCAAAAGCTTTGACACCCCTCAAGAAAAATTGAGAGGGGTTTAAAAGCTTCATTGTGTGGGAATGGGTTAAAGACAAATTGAATTTGGAATATATATTCTGATACATTGCAGGAAAAGCAGAAGAACATTCTTAGAGAGGTCATAATTTAACTCATTTCAAAATGGCAAAATTTTAGACTTGTCCAAATTGAAAGGAGTTGCAGACATCAATCTAAAATTTATGAAATTTTAGATTTTTTCAGCTTTTTTGGTAGACAACATTGTGTAATAGAAGAAATTGCTTGACACAAGCAATTTCTTCATTTTACACAATTTTTCCCTATTGTTTTTCTTGGGGGCGTCCAATAGCGCCACTATGTGGGAATGGGTTAATCCAGTGCCACAAGGTGACACTTTTTGATGCTTCAAGAACTTTGGAAAACATTGTGGAAAATGAAATAATTGCTTGTAACTTCTTTGGATTTGGCCTGTCTAAAATTTTCATCTGATAATGGGTTAAAGGCAAATGAAATTTGGCGTATGCATTATGCAACTTTATACAAAATGCAGAGGAATATTCTTTTCTAGAGTCTTTATTTTATAATAAACCATCAATCTAAATTCAGGGGTTCAGGAAATTGTAAAGCAAGATGATTTTGATCAATCAACACAACAACTGTAATTCTTATTGTTATGGATAAGATTATATGATATGAAATATTGAGGTGATTGGACAATGGCATTATCTAACCACTTAAATTGACAAGTTAGGCACTTTGATGACAATGGGGTTTGGAGGGGTCAGTTTTATTGTCAAATCTGTCACAGTTACCTCAACCATGTCCTGGTTACAGCTGGGGTGCAGTCTTCTAGGAAATAGGTCTGAAACCTTGGGAGGTGTTTCTTAGTTGGATTTAATTGGTTTTAGGATATTTTTAAAAAATTTTGTCCAAATTTGAAGGGGTAGCAGTCAACATTATATAGTGAGTACCATTTAAAAAGTAACCAATGTGATATGATATATGATAGCAAAGGTTGTGGGAAAAGAAGAAATGGCTTGTTACAAGCAATTTCTACTTTTTCTTCAATGTTTTCTTGAGTGAATGATCACAGGGACATCAAAATCAGGGATTGTACAGGAAATGGTTAAATTCACTGTTTGTGTAGAAAACTGTCTGAATTAATCTCAGCACAGTTGCGCAACTTTTTTTTCAATCCTCAAGAGAAAAAACATGGGGTAAAATTGTGGGCAAAGAATAAAATGACAATGAAGAATGCATGTTACAAGCAATGTTTTCTTTACCTACTGTGTTTTCTTTCCTAGATGATACTAATTTATAAATACATGATAACTTTGTTATCTCAAAGTCTGTTTAATTGAGATTTTTGATTCGTAGTGGAAAATGGCCACATGATTTTGTGTTACTGACCAAAGACAGGAATTTCTTTGATTATTTTATTCAAGTTTTTAGTTAAACAAATGGTGAAAGTGGTGGATGAAACAAATAAAAGCCAGTTAGAATAAGTACAACTTTTTTGAAGCAAGAAATGTTAAAGGATAAAAATGTTGTTAGAAAAGATCTGTTAGTGCAATGAAGTGACGATGGTAAAAATAAAAAGTTTACAGTATAGACGATCACTAAGCCTAACATGTGAGCCAAAATCACCATGTGAAAAATGTTCAAAATGTAAATCTGCTGTGAAGAAAGGAAGAAGTAAATCAGAAACTAGGTAAGGTACTAGATATTTCTTGAACTCTTGATTGTTTGTGATTCTATTTAACCATTTACTCCTTTTCAAAATTATAGACTTGTCCAAATTAGATGGTCTAGCAGACAACATGGAAAAGTAAGAACAATCTAAAAGTAACCACCCTATATGATAGAAAATATTGTGGAAAAATTGAAGAAATTGCTTGTTACAAGCAATTTCTTCTTTTTCCACAATGTTTTCTCAAGTATAATGTCACAAGGAGGTGTAAATCAGGTATTGTACAGGAAATGGTTAATATTATAGTCTGTGAAGTCTGATATCATGCTTCCCAGAAGGTCTCTATATTCTTGACAGATCACAAATATAAATTGAAGATTAGTATCCAAACCTTATCAGCTTATAAGCAAAAATCCATTTTGTTAAGTGAGAAAAAGAGAAACTGATTTAACCAGTAGCCTCTCCTTTTCCCACTTTGTTTATACCCTAAAACTATGGTGCTTAGTTTTCAATTCATTTGTAGTTTGAAATGTTGTCTACAATTTACTGCTATTTCAATTGATACCATTCTAAATTGATTTCCTGAATTTTCTGTTTTTAAGACCAGCCAAGTGCTTAATGATATCAGGTTTAAAAAGAATTGCTCAACATTGCTTGTGAAAAAAAAACAAAAAAACCCAGATTTAACTCATTACCACACAATGACACTTTCTGATACCCTGAAGAAATATATTTATCGAAAGCTTTGATGTAAAAAGAGAAATTGCCTGTGAGAAGCAATTTCTCCTTTTCCCACAATGTTTTCAACCCTATTTGGTATCTATTTTCCACTTTAAGCACAATTCGAAATCTTGTCGTCTGCAGCTTCCTTCAATTTGGACCAGTATAAATGCTGTTGTGTTGTAACTGGTTGAAGAGGGAAACAAATCAATGTACTTTGGAATTTTAGTTAGCTCCACTGGCTTGCTTACTATTTTCATGGAAATATTACCAAGATTTTTAACAATTCCATCTTTCAATTTTGACCAGTCTATAATTTTTTGTCTAGTAAATGGTTAATAGAATTGGGATTCCAAAAAGTTTTTGTGAGAGTCCAGTCTGATGTGTTAGTTTCAGAGGAATTTTTTCTCTATCATGTTTCTTCAATGTTTGTCTTATGATCACATTACAATTAACAAGAGAGGAGAATTATCTCAGGAATTTATCCTCCTGGCTAGATACTTTGTTTATTAAGAAATTTGTATCTTTATTAACTTCAACCTTTTCCTTTTTTGCAAAATTTTAGACCTGTCCAAATTCAAAGGTTTTGCAGAAACAATTAAAAGTGGACTTAATTTGAAAAATAGCCATTCAGTGGGGAAGAAAATATTGTGGAAAAAGAAGTTACAAGCAATTTCTTCTTTTTCCACAATGTTTTCCAAAGGGATGTAAAAACAAGGGATTGTACAGAAAATGGGTTTATAGAAACAGGAGTTACCTTGAGCTTGTCTAGCACTAGAACAGCCTGAAATTATTAATTCAACCCATTACCAGTTAACAAAATTTTAAACTGGTCCAAATTGGTGAAGTTGTAGAAGATATTTTAATTTGTTCTAAAATGGGAAAATGAGTGCCATATGAGGTAGAAAACATTGATGATATTTCAAATTCTACTAAAATAAGTGCCACATGAGGTAGAAAACTTTGTGAGAAAAGAAGAAATTGCTTGTTACAAGTAATTTATCCCTTTTCTTACAAAGTTTTCCATTATCATATTTCTTCAAGGTGTCAAAAAATGTCATTTTGTGGTAATCCGTTTAACCACTTATCACACAATCTCACATTTCTACCTTACTTAACCCTTTCCTGGTTTTTGAAATTTTAGACTGGTCCAAATTGAAAGAGGATGCACTTAGCTGACAACAAATAAAATTGGATGCAATTCAAAATAAAACCATCCTATGTGGTAGAAAACATTGTGGGAAAAGGAGAAATTGCTTATAATAAGCAATTTCTCCTTTTTCCTCAATGTTTTCTCAAGTATGAAATCACAGTGACGTAAAATCCCGGATTTATCCAGGAAAGGATTAAGAATTGTGTAATTTGACCTTTTTTTGAAAACGATAAATTGCTTGTCATAAGAAAAATGCTAATAACATGTGAATTTTCCTTTTCTCAAAATTTTTTCTAACCTATTGAGTACAATAACAAGGAAGTACATCTAAAAGGGTATCAAAAAAGAGAAGCAACTGAAAGAAAAAATTACTCGAATTACTTCCCTGTACGCTAACAAGGTGCATAACAAATTAACTCAGTTATGCAGCATTACTTAAACATTCCTTTAATGTCAAGAATAAATCTTACAAAATGTAGGGAACATTTTTTTTCAAATGATAAACGTTTATTCAAGAAATCTCATAAAAGGTATTCCAAAGAACATTTATGTAAAATTTCCTTGAATTTGATATCTTTTTAGGAGAAAATTCTCCAAGTTTTCCAATATAGCATTTATAGAAATCAAAGTCCTCTGGCTAAATCTGGCTTAAAAGGACAAGCAGGTGGTATGTACTAAGATCAGACTGCATATATGTCTATATCTCCTGCCAAAACAGGAATATTCCAAGTTTAACATGACAAGAGTTAACTTACAGAACTGTCATGTCTAAACAGTAAAGGAAAGTCAAAGTGTTGTTTTTCAAATCCTGTGATACAAGTAATTACAGGGAATGTCAATTTACTTAGAAGATAGATTCCTGGGGCCTTATATAATGAAGACAGACAGCTTGTCTGTTACAGAGATGAAAATAAAATATTCATATAACAAAATATTATCCAACATGAATGCCCCCACCCAATCCACATATTAAGCCTTTCCTCTATTAAACCCAGGATTTTACATCACTATGGTTTAATACTTAGGAAAACATTGTGGATAAAGAAGAAAATGCTTGTAACAAGCAATTTCTTGTTTTTCCAAAATATTTTCAACCACATGGGATGGTTTCACTTCAAATTGCAATCAAATCTCATTGTTGTCTGCAACCTCTTTCAATTTGGATATGTCTTAAATTTAAAAATAAACTGGAAAGGCTTATGAATAGTTATATTTTGATACCTCCAAAAATATTCAGGGGTAGACAGAAACCATCCTGTTTGTCCAACTGTCTGTCTATCTAGTGTCGATGTGTATGAAATACAATCAATTTTGCATTGCAAACTCCTCCCTCAGTTTTTCTTCAATTGTATTGAAACTATATTATTACACTGACCATATATTGAAGTTTAGCAAGAAGCCATTTTGAAGTACCAACTTACCCTTGTTAAAGAATTATTTTTCCTTGGAACTAAGACATTGTTTCCCTTTGTTGCACATTTACTAGTAATTTTTTGTTGTAAACTCCTTCAGTTTTTTTGAATTGTACCGAAACATTTTTAATGCATAAAAATGATTACATGTTGAAATTTTGCAAGGCAAAGGCTAGAAGAATTATCTCCCCTTGAATTTAGAAGTTGTTTGTCTCTACTGGCCTAAGGCTGATAGCGAAGGCCTGTTTTCCATCCAGCCGGCTGTCTGTCCAACCGTCAGTTTGTCTGTTAACTGTCCCTTGTTAACTAATTTCACACTGTTTTCGTTTGACTCGCCTGTAGAGCAACTCAGGCCCTCAAGGGCTTCTTGTTCCTGTCTGAATTCACAATCATCCCCTTTATTGAAACTATGTTAAGTATCAATAGTTAAGGTTCATGTAATTAGGGCAAAGGACTTTATCACTCCTTTGCTATCAAATATCCTAAATGATCATTGGAGACACTCCGTGGCATCTAAGTCTTGTGTTATCAACTCATTACCAGATTACTCTGTATTAAGAAATTGCTTATGACAAGCTTTTGCATCATTTCTACACTGTTTTTCTATACCAGTATCTTTAATGTCATAAAAAGCTGGAAAGGGTTAAAAAGGGCAATCAGAGATGTACATGTGTCCATCCAATTTCATAGATATTGACATGTTGACATGTTGAATATGGCTATCCAGCTTTTTTCAAAGACTAGTCTAAATTCAAAGTTGTCACAGACAACAATTTCAATGTTAATGGGTTAAATGTCCTTCTCAACTATAATGTTGACCTTGATAGACAATGTTGACCTTACCAAAACATAAAGCTGCATGTATGGAAGGCTAAGCGAAAGACAGTATTAACCCCCATCATGGTGATCCTTGAATATTTCTGTTTTGGCTCATATGTCCATGTGGATCTTAGTCTACACCACATGCTTCCTTCAATTAGTGCTTTCCAGTGCTTTCAGGCCTGTCATTTTAATGCAAATTTGATTAAGGATGTTATTTAGCATGAGAAGGGTTAACCCATTACCAAACAGCAAAATTTTAGAATGGTCCAAATTAAAGGAGTTGCAGACAACAATTTGCCATTTTGCAGCGAAATTCACATCACAGATTGTAACCTGTCCTGCTACAAGATAAACACTGGGAACTGTCATTGAAGGATTTTTAGTTTTAACCAATCTAAATGTTATCTGACATTTTGACACACAGAAGAATAAAATGTGGGAAAGGGAGACATTACTTATTACCAGCACTTTTTTTTTCTTATTTCTTCTTATATAATATTTACAGTTTATATTCAATATCCATGCAATTTCAAGTTTGACTTTATCTTTCAATTTGGTCCACACTTAAAGTTTCATTATCTGGTAATGGGCTTGATAATGGAACAATGAACTAGAAACAATCAAATAATTGGTAATTAGAGAGTACTGATTGGTAGTTGTATCTCTTGGAGTTGAAGTTTAGATTAGGTTATTTAAGGCAGAACTGTCTCTCTAATGAAAACTTCATTTATTATTAAAATTTAATAGGGCTGCTGGTAGCTTAAATAATCCTACATCAGTTTACTAATGCACATTCCATGTAGTTCTCAAGGTCTGACGATGGAATTACTCCTGTCTTATAATCATTAACTTATTACCAGACATCACTATTTTAACTGGTCCAAATTCAATGGAGTTGAAGATGACAATTTCAAGTTGGTAGAACTATGTACTGTAAATCTTGTATAAATCTGTGTCATGCTGAACCCAGAGTGTTTCTGTTTTGGCAGGAGGTATAGAAAAAGATCAGCCTGCACATGACTGCAGTCTGATCTTAGTCTACACCGCCTGCTTGTCCCTTTATAGCAAGAGTTGATTTTAAGATCAATTTTCAAAATAAATATTGACCAGTAATTTGTTCTTCCAGTGGTTTCAGCCCTTTGATTTTAGTGTAATTCTTTTGGGGATTTTTAATTCAGCATGACAAGGGTAAAGCAACTTCTCATGGGACGACCAAAAAGTGATTGCTTTAGAAAATAGTAGCTTGAAGAGCATTTCTGTGCAATATATGATAGATTGATTAGATTGCATACACAAATTGTTACAGAATAATTCTTGCTAAACCCTTTGTTTCTTGGACTCATTAAAATGATTATATCATCATAAGAATTGTTTTTTCCGAAATTAAGTTTGTTCCCTTTGGTATCACAGGACAAGGGAACATACACAAATTTGATAAAGAAATACTTTTTATAAGCCCGTCGAAGATGGGACGTATTATGGGATCAGCCTTAGCGTCCGGCGGGCGGGCGGCCTGCAATGGATCTTGTCCGGAGTATATCTCTAAAAGTAAAAAGGCTATGATCATGAAACTACATGGGTAGATAGATCTCATCAAAGGGGAAGTGCAGGGCACAAGAAACTTTTAGTGTGGACCTGGCTTATTTTTTTAGTTATTGCCCTTTCTTTTTTTTTCATACTTGGATCTTGTCCAGAGCATATGTCTAAAAGTATTCAATCTATGATCATGCAACTTCATGGGTAGATGGATCTCATCAAGGGGAAGTGCAGTGCACAAGAACCATAACTCTACCTGGCTTATTTTTTCAGTTATTGCCCTTTGATGTTTTTCATACTTGGATCTTCCCCAGAGCATATCTCTGAAAGTATAATAGCTATGATCATAAAACTTCATTGGTAGATAGACCTCACAAAGGAGAAGTGCAGTGTACAAGAACTATAACTCTTCCTAGCATATTTTGAGAGTTATTGCCCTTTGTTGTTTTTCAGACTTTGTTCATACTTGGATTTTGTTTGGATTATATCTCTGAAAGTGTCATAGCTATGATATGAAACTTCATGAGTGGGTAGATATGACCAAGGGGAGGTGCATGTCACAAGAACCATAACTCTACCTGGCTTATTTTTTGAGTTATTCCCCTTTGTTGTTTTCGCACTTTGATTTTGTTTCAAATCTCTTATAGTGTAACAGCCTATGCTTTTCAAAACCCTAAATAACAAGAAAAACACCAGAACCATAAGTTATCACTGTGAATTGTTACTCTTTCTTGAAATTAGACTTGAATTTTAATCCCCTTCCCCATTCAACAACCAGTAGTGTTACGGGTGTATTTTGTGACAATTTGCCACCTTGTTAACATAATAAAGTTCACAGATTTCATTGGGTTCTCTTCAAACTTTCACAGAAAGGAAATTATACCATCATTACAATCATTGATTTTGATAATGGATTTGGAAAGTCAAGTATCACTTGAAAAGGGGCCTCATACACATTTAATTTAACTCATTCCCACACAACAAAGTTTTAGACAGGTCCAAATTGAAAGAAGCTGCAGACAACGTTCTAAGTTGTTGAAATTTTAGAAATCTTCGTCTTTTGGGGTAGAAAACATTGTGGATAATGAAGAAATAGCTTGTAAAAAGCAATTTCTTCTTTTTCCATGATGTTTTCTAACACCATTTTCTTAAGCGGCATAAAAATGAGGGATTGAGTGGGAATGGGTTGATTGTCCTCAGATTTCATTGGATTCACCTCAAACTTTTATAGAATGATAGTATTATCATCATAAGGATGGTTCTTTTAAAATTGGGTATGATCAGTCAAGTATCACATGAAAAGGGGCCATGGGAAAATTCTATTTGAAGCCAAGGAAGAAAAAAAACTTTAACCCATTCCCACACAGTGACGCTTTTGGATGCCCCTAAAGAAAAATGCTTTAGAAAACATTGTGGAAAATGAAGAAATTGCTTGTAAGATTTTATTGAATTCTCTTGAAAATTTCACAGGGTGATTGAAGGGTCATTTCAGGAGGAATCCATCGGAAAATACGGTAAAAAGGACCATTTTCTCTCAAATTGTTCTTGTTTGAGCAAAAAAGTCCATAATTATCATATACTCTTGAAACTTTCACAAGATGATTGTAGGGTGATAAGGAAGGTTCCTTTTGGAAATGGTGTGGATCCGTTGTAAAACATGGGAAACTGGGCCTCTTGGATTTTCACTCAAAATATTCTTTTTTATGTGATTGAGTCCACAACTATATTGGTGATGAAGTCCAATTTATTTTCATTTTATGCATTCTTCTTTGACCATTTAAATTCCTCAAATATAAGATTAAACTAAGGGAAAAGTTTATAACCAGTAGAATGCCCAGGCCTTCATGGGCCACTTGTTTTCTGAAGGTACATAAAACTTGTGACTGGTGAGTGAGTTGTTAATAATTGCAATATTTACAGTAAAAATTTCCAAACAAGATTTATGATGATAAGTACTGGACAGGAAGTTTATTTTTCCACATGAACGAGAGTAGTTTATGAGACTTTTCACAGTTCATCAACTTATTTATATCAAAGTCAGTAAACACAAGGAACGTTGACTCCAAACACAGTACTTACAGCCACTTGAACATCTTGAGAACCTTTACTCTCTTTAACCCATTACCAGCAGGCTAAATTTGAGACTGGCCCAAATTGAAAGAAGTTGCAGCTGACAATTTAAAGTTTATGAAATTTCGGATTTTTTTCAACTTTCTGGGTTGAAAACATTGTGGAAAATGAAGAAATTGCTTGTCACAAGCAATTTCTTCCTTTTCCACAATGTTTTCCAAAGCATTTTTACATTGGGGCGTCTAAAAGTGTCACTGAGATGCTCAAAGTTAAAAGAAGTTGCAGACAACAATTTCAAGAGTGTTGACAGAAAATATTGTGCATAAAGAAGAAATTGCTTGTCGTCCCACAATTCCTCTTTTTTACACTCCTTTACAAAAAAGGTTTGGAAAACATTGTGGACAATGAAGAAATTGCCTGTTACATGCCATTTCTTCAATATAAACAATGTTTTCTGTCCTAAGAGGCTAAGATTTTCTAAATTCCATCCATAATTGTTGTCTGCAACTTCTTGCAAAGTCTAAAATTTTGTCATGATGTAATGGGTTAAACTGCTATAAGTGCCTATAATTTATAGGAACTGCAATGGTTTTTGTTGACCCCCACTAAATCTGCTGTATAAATACAGAAATTAACCAAATCCCACACAATGACGCTTTTTGACGCCCCTAAAGAAAAATAATTTGGAAAACATTGTGTAGAATGGCGGAATTGCTTGAACCAAGCGATTTCTTCATTTTTGACAATGTTTACTACCCCCGCCCTGCTCAATTCTATGTTTTTTTCCACTATGTTTTCTAACCAAAAACTTGAAAAAATCTAAAATTCCATAATCTTTAAGTTGTCGTCTACAACTCCTTTCAATTTGTACCAGTCTATAGCTTTATAGTGCGGGAATTGGTTAAACATTTCTTGTACACTTGCGCCAGTGGTAGGGTCAAATCAAGTCTTACTGAGGTCAAATTGTAAAGTTAAATGATCCAGAAAGCAGTTGCAGTATCATTTATGGGTGAAAGCCAAGTGGAATGGGAAATGTTCAAACAGTTTTGATATGTTTCTGACATGGGAATGAAGTCCAAACCCATTAAAATGGAAACCTGAGACAAACTCAATACAGACCTGCCTGACGCCTCATTATGCTTTAGAGAAAAAGTTCGGTCTGGAAACATCTTTGATTTTTAGCTCACCTGAGCACAAAGTGACCCTCTACTTAAATTTTTCAAGAAATTTAGTTTAACCCCCAAATAAGGGCATGGCAGGGTGGGGCTTATTTTCACTTTAAAATCTTTAAAAACCTTCACCTCCAATCTGACCAATCTCAACAATACTTGGCATGAATGTTCCTTTGGTGACCCTTTACTTAAATTGTTCATGGAATTTTGATTGCACCCTCAATTTGGCATGGCAGGGTGGGGCTTTTTTTTTACTCTAAAATCTAAAAAATTCTACTTCCAACTCATTTTACCAAATTTCAATAAAACTCAGTATCTATATTCCTTAGGTGATTCTTTACTCAAATTGTTCATGGAATTTTGATGGGCCCATAAATATGGGCGTGGCAAGGCGTAGCCAATTTTCACTTTAATATCTTCTCCTCCCTATTGATTGGACTAATTTCAATGAATCTTAGTATGTATGTTCCATGGATGTCCCTTTACTTAAATTGTTCCTGAAAATGTGTTTAGAATAGTTTATTTTTTATAATCACCTAAATGTTGGTATTGTTGGTAAAGGGTATGCGGGTTAGGGGTAATTAGATATTTTTGTAGAATTCGGGTCAGACCCAGTAAATCATCACAAAACAGTTGTAAAGAGACCTCAAAATGCTGTTTTCAGTCAGAGTGAGCTTTATTTAGTAGAAATATTAGTTTATCACTTTTAAACATGTGAATGCAAAGAGATATAAATATTGTGTAAGTTTATGTGTGTAGGAATATCTGAATAGGTACATTTTCTAGAACATTGATCAAAGGGAGATAAATGCATCTTATGAAGCTATAGAATTATTTCTTATTACTTCCCTTACAGATTCGTATATTCAAAATAACTAACAAAATTATTTTGATGTACTGACAATAAGTTATGAAAAACATTGTAGCTAAAATTAGTCTGCTATACATGTAATTTGTTGGAATTCGGATTAAACAAAACCAAAATTTTCAGGTTAATGGAGAAATATAGTTATTTAACAATTTTAAGTCAAAAAAATGCGAGAGTGCTATTGTCATGGCGTTGTCTGTCGCACATGTTTCGTCAGTGCGTGTGTCTGTCCGTCCGTGCGTAAACTTTTTCTTTAAATATCTTCTGCCAAACCAATGTACCAATTTCAATTGTTCTTCTTGCATTGTAAAAGAAATTGAATTCAGACAAAAGAATACATTTGTACTACAAGACCAAGTTTTTTATGGGTTTTCAGTAATGAAAATGAAATTGGAACATCATGGCGTTCAAAGTACAGACATTTGTATCATAATGCTATTGATATATCATGGACACCCATCTTTGATTGCGAAAGAAATTTTGTATATTTGAGAAAAACTTTTGTTAAAATACAAATCCCTCTGAGCTTATATTTGGCATGATCTCGTGTTTAAGCATTCGCAAATATCAAAGTAATGTGACATGATCAAAATCATCTGTCAAGGTCAAAACTTGGCATTTGTGATTTAAAAACACATCTTGTTTTATGATATACACCCTTTCTTAGCTCACCTGAACACTTCATCATATGATCTATTGTGATTAGCCTGTGTCCATGCAGCATCTACAAGCATTGTTCTGAAATTACAGACTTCAAATCTGGAGATGTTAAAGCCAGTGGAGCCATACCGGCCCTCTTGGGCCTCTTGTTAGCTTTGTCTTTCTAAAACAGGCGTTTTGATTGGCCTTCCAAAAAATATTCATACCTCCATGAACAAAATAGTGAGCACAAAGCCAATTTGTATGCTTCCACACAAAATAGTTCCATGCAAAAAGTATCAAAATTTGTAAAGATTTTGGTTTTTTTCGCTTGATGCTATTAAATCATAAGAAATGAAGAGAATATATTTTCTTTTCATGGAGTTATGAATGGAAAAACCTCATCACACTTATATATGAATATGCTTCGTGTATTCATACAGTGTGATTAGTTTTTTCGGTTCATACTTCCATGAAAAGAAAAAATATTCTCTCCTTGTGATGTTTTGAAATGAAAAGATCAACAAGAACTTTGAATTGATTTCTAGAAAGATGTTAGAAAGCACCTAAATTACACTATCAATAACGAATGTGGCAGGCAGCGAGACAAATGCATTGTTTCTCTTGATGGGATTCAGAGTCTATCAGATTTATTCCATCAGGAATATGTAAAACATGGTGCTTTTGGATTGGGATATTGTTCATTAATTGTTTGAGAGGATATACATAAAGTTCCCTTTTAAACCCATTTTCAGATGATAAAATTCAAGAACTTTGTAGACAACAATTTGAAATTGATCAAATTTTATAAATCTTTGTCTTTTTGGGTGGAAAACTTTGTGTATAATGAAGAAATTGCTTTTTACAAGCAATTTCTTCATTTTCCACAATGTTTTCCAAAACCTTTTGCCTGAGGGGCATAAAAGAGCGTGATTGTATGAGATTGATAGCGTTTTTCCACACAACCCAGAAAAACCTTCTGGAAAAGAATAGAAATGAATTTATTATTGTTATTCTCTACTAAAAATATCAACTTATTGATGTGATTGTTGATAGATTTGAAAAAGTCTTATCATTTTCAGTTTGCTTTTTTGGAACAAAAAGTCAAGATTGTTATCACTTTAGCATTGTTATAGTTGGTGTGAAAAACTGAAACCTGCGTCGTTAATGAAGACATTTACTTGAAACTTAGATTGCAAGTTTACTCTTACAGGGGGTATCAATCATACTATCAAGAGTATAAGTAAAGAAGAATTGTTCCTGGTTTTAGCTCATGTGGGCATAACAAGTTCTAAGTTTTGTGGTCATATTGTGTTTGGCATCTGGTGTGCCACATCCGGCACCAGTCAACATCTTTCATGCACTCTAGAGGGCACATTTTTCACTCAAATAACTTGAAACTTGATCAGAATGTTTGTCTTGGACAAATTCAACATTTGATTTTTGACATTTGGTCAGAATATTTGCTTCATAATATCTCAGTTCAATACTGGATCAATTTCGGGTAAAAACTAGGTCACTAGGTCAAATCATTGAGAAAAAAAACTTGTTTGCACTCTTTGCGTCACATTTTTGCCTCATATGTCTTGATATTTGGTCAGAATGTTTGTCTACGTAATATCTCGGATTACCGGTGGTTTCAATTGGGTCATGTTTGGTCAAAATCTAGTTCACCAGGTCAAGATTTTGGCCTAAATTTTGTCTGCATGATATTTCGGTCAAGTTAGAAATTAGGTCACATGGGGCCAAAAACATTTGGCTTCATAATATCTCGGTCAAATTCAATATTAGGTAACATGGGGTCAAAGGGTAGGTCTTTCCTAGAAAAACCTTGTGTGCACTCTAGAGGCCACATTTTCGGCCCAATTGTCTTGATTTTTGGTCAAAATGTCTGTCTCCTTGATTTCTTGGTCAAGTTCAATAATTGGTCATATTGGGTTTAATATTGGGTAACATGGGATGACAAACTAGGTCAAATCTTAGAAAAGATTGTGCTCTCTAGTGGCTGCAAATTTGGCTCAAATGTCTTCAAAATTGATCAGAATGTCTGTCTCCATGATTTCTGTGTGTAGTTCAATATTTTGTCACATTATGTCAAATCTTAGAAAATCTGAATGTGTGCAAAGGTCTTGACAGTTGGTCAGAATGTTTAATTGTCTCAATGATATATCTCTGTCAAGTTTGTTATCATGAAACATGATAAGTTATGTCTTTCCAGTTTTAATTTCTGAGAAAAGACTTTGGTTAGAGGTCTGGTTTGAGCAAGACAAGGTCATTTGTGCTATTTTCCTTCTATGGTCAACAACTAAGGGCTAATGGCCTCCTTGTTTGAACTCTCAAAAAGTCAATTGGGAAAACATTGCATAAAATGAAGAATTTGCTTCAAACAAGCATTTTTAAGTCACCTGAGCATGAAGTGCTCAAGTGAGCTATTGTGATCACCTTCCGTTCGGCGTCCGTTCGTCGTCCATCGTGAGTTGTCCGTCAACATTTTCTTTAAACGACATCTCCTCCCAAACTACTGGGCCAATTTGAACCAAATTTGGCAGAAATGTTCCTTAGGTGGTCCCCTTTAAAAAAATTCAAAAAATTGAAATCCATTAAAAACTGGTTGCCATGGCAATAAAAGTGAAATTTTAAAATATTCTTTAAAAATCTTCTCCTCCTGACACAGAAGGTGTAGAGCCTTGATATTTTGCATGAAGCATCAGTATATTGACCTATTTCAAAATAGCTAAAATCATGGTCCTTGGATCCCGATGGTTTGAGCCCCAGGGGTAGGGGTTTATATAGAAATAAAGAAAGATTTTTAAATGACATCTCCACCTTAACTACTGGACCAGTTTGAACCAAATTTGGCAGAAATATTCCCTAGGTGATCCCCTTAAAAAATAGCTAAAATCTTGAAATCTGTTGAAAACTCTGGTTTCCATTGCAACAAAAGTGAAATTTTAAAATAATCTTTAAAAATCTTCTCCTCCTGACCCAGAAGGTGTAGAGCCTTGATATTTTACATGAAGCATCAGTATATTGACCTCTTTCAACATAGCTAAAATCATGATCCTTGGATCCCCAAGGGCAGTGCCCCAGGGGTAGGGGTTTATATAGAAATAAAGGACGATTTTTAAATGACATCTCCTCCTTAACTACTGGGCCAGTTTGAACCAAATTTGGCAGAAATATTCCCTAGGTGATCCCCTTAAAAAATAGCTAAAATCTTGAAATCTGTTGAAAACTCTGGTTTCCATTGCAACAAAAGTGAAATTTTAAAATAATCTTTAAAAATCTTCTCCTCCTGACCCAGAAGGTGTAGAGCCTTGATATTTTACATGAAGCATCAGTATATTGACCTCTTTCAAAATAGCTAAAATCATGATCCTTGGATCCCCAAGGGCAGTGCCCTAGGGGGATGGGGTTTATATAGAAATAAAGGACGATTTTTAAATGACATCTCCTCCTTAACTACTGGGCCAATTTGAACCAAATTTGGCAGAAATGATCCTTAGTTGGTCCCCTTTAAAATTTGCTAAAAGAATTGAAATCCGTTATAAAACTCTTGTTGCTATGGCAACAAAAGTGATATTTTAAAGTAATCTCAAAAAATCTTCTCCTCCTGACCCAGAAGGCGTAGAGCCTTGATATTTTGCATGAAGCATCAGTAAATCGACCTCTTTCAAAATAGCTAAAATCATGATCCTCAGGTCGCAGGGGGAGAGCCCGGGGGGGGGGGGGGAGATAGGCATTTAGAGTCAGTTCAAAGACTTCTAATTTATTTCTGAAATTATATCCCATGGATCCAGAGGGAGAAATAGTTAATTCCTTCTTTCAAATTTGCCCCAAAGCCTTGGAATTTGTAATTTAGACTTTTTGATCCCCAGGGACATAGTCCATATATGTAAGTATGGCCCACTTGTATCATAATCCTAACCTTAACATGAAATTAGACTGTTGAAAGAAAAAGTGCCTTTATCTCAGGTGAGCGCCCCAGGGCCAACGGCCCTCTTGTTTTCATTTTCCACAATGTTTTTCACCCTTAAAGTTGAAAAAAATTAAAACTTTAGAAACTTTAATTTGTCATTTTCAACTCCTTTCAATTTTGACCAGCCTGAAATTTTGCCATCTGGTAATGGGTGAAGGTTTTTATATGAAGTATTAAGATGTCTGTGTGGATTATTAGTTCTAGATAGACCAGTGAATTTATGAAAATACTAAACTGTTTTTCTTTATCTGAGCCGCTGTCTTAGTGGAGTTGGTAGCGTGTCAGACTCCTAATCTTCAATCATGGGATGTCATGGGTTCGATCCCCCAGTGGCGGCACATATCCTTTCCCTCGTTTGTCTCTCACCAATGGGTGGATAATTGTAAACCTAAGTGGGATAGTAGCTGGAGGCTAGGAAAGGATGTAGTGGTAGCACTGGCATGAGAAATACCAGGAATCCATTGTCAGGTCTCCAGCCGCCGTGATATGACTGAAATACTAATGAAAATGATGTTAAACCCCATTCAATCAATTTTCTCCATCTAATGTTTTCTTATCTCTACTTCATATTTATTATGTAGTGCAAAGGAGTTGGATGTCATTAAGAATTTAACCCATTACGACAGCAAAATTTTAGACTGGCCCAAATTGAAAGACGACAATTGAAAGTTTATGAAATTTTGGATATTTTCAACTTTCTGTGTAGAAACCATTGTGGAAAATAAGGAAAATTGCTTGTAACAAGCAATTTCTTCATCTTCCACAATGTTTTCCAAAGCTTTTTTTTATTTTGGGCGTCTAAAAGCGTCAATATGAGTGGGAATGGGTTAACCATTTCCTATTTTGCAAAATTTTAAACCTTTCACGTTTTGCAAAATTTTAGACCTGCCCAAATTCAAAGGGTTTTGCAGATGAAAATTTAAAGTGGATTTAATTTGAAAATTAGCCATTTGGTAGGGTAGAAAATATTGAGAAAAAGAAGAAATTGCTTGTTACAAGCAATTTCTTCTTCTTCTACAATGTTTTTTCAAGTATAGAATAACTGCGACATAAAATCTGGGTTTGTACAGGAAAGAGTGAAACCTTTCCAAATTCAAAGTTTTTGAAGCATTTGAATTAGAACAATTCTTGGCACAACAGGAAAGGGTTAAAATTGCTAGGTCTTATTCAGCTGTCCAATGCTTGTCATGTTACTAAATTTTGATATTTAATGTGATTTGATTTTTAACATCTGGTGGAGAGCAAAGTTCATGCTCTTTCAATGTATTCCCATCTGTTGACTTGTCATGGACAACAATTTGACAGGTTTTCCCCAGATTTCTCCATTTGTCTGTGTAACTAAAAATTGGAGTATAAGTCTTGTTTCTGTCAAGTTTTAAAACTTGAATTTCGACTTTGATAGTGTGCTATTTGGATTAATGTTTGTGATGATTTTGCATGAATTATCTTCCTTGTCACCTACAGATTTACAGATGTAAAATTATTGAATTTGAAACTGAAACAAATCTCATTGTGTTCAAATGAACTTTGATTTTGTTTTTCACATGAACTTGGAACTATCTCATAAATTAACCCATTCCAACACAATATCCCTTTCTGACACCTTAACAAAAAACAAATGGGAAAATTTTAAGTTAAATGAAGAAATAGCTTACAAGAAGCATTTTCTACATTTTTGACAATTTTAACTACCCCGCCCTGCTCAATCAAATGGTTTCTACTTCCTTGTGAGTTCATAAATGAGAAAACATTGAAGCAAAAGAAGAAATTGCTTGTAACAAGTAATTCTTCTTTTTCCATAATATTTTCTATCCTAATGAATGGTTATTTTTTAAATTCAATCCACTTTAAATTTTCATCTGCAAAACCTTTGCATATGGTCAGGTCTAAAATTTTGAGAAACAGGAAAGTGCTACCCAGAAAGTTGAAAAAAGCTAAAACCTCACAAACCCTAAATTTTTGTCTGCAACTCTTTGGACTTGGACCAGTCTATTTTTTTTTAATCTGGTAATGGGTTAAATAATTAGAAATACAGTTCTAGATGATAATGTTTTCTTGGTTCTTGTTTGTGATAACAGATTATCAAAGTGTTTAAATGATTTACAGCCAATTAACATTGGAGGACGGACGTTTTGGCCACGGACGTTTTGGCCAGGACGTTTTGGCCAGGACGATTTGGCCACGGACGTTTTGGCCACCACTATTGGAAAAACGGACGTTTTGGCCAAATTCATTTTAAATGTACTTTTTATAGATTTTGAACTAAATTATTAGTATTTCTTACTAAATTCTTGTAGTATTATGTAATGATTATTGGAAAATTGTGATTTTGATTTTTTTATGTATAATTTGTGTGTTTTTGTAGTCTTTAATAAGTGTATATGATAATGAGTTATATATTCAATGAGCAATTTATAACCAGTATTTTCTTTTTTTCCAAAAATGTTTTCTCATGTCCGTATATTCCTAATTACTTGTTTATGATGTAAATATGGTTTTGACAATTATAGTATAAGAACATTTGGAATACATCTAGGAAAAAGAAGAAAATGCTATAAATGAGCATTTTTTTCATCTTTCATAAATGTTTTCTCCTCTCCTATGGATCATAATGGTTGTTTTATTTCTTAGTAAATATATAGATAACCAGCATTTTTCCATTAATCATTCCAATTGAATAACAGTTTCATGATAATTTATCCTGACAACCCTAGTACTGGAAACTTTGGAAAACATCAAAGAAAAAGAAGGAAAAGAACATTTTTCCACCAATTTCTCATCAATTTTTGCAGTTTTTGCTAACAATAAATTCATCATCTCAAACGCTTTCTCAATTTGACCAGCCCAAGATTTGTTATTTGGAAATGGTCAATTAATAAAAAGAAACAAAAAGAATATATAAATGAAACTTTAATTTTCTTAGTCAGATATGAAGATGCAAAGCTATGTTAATAACATTTAAACCTGTACTCAAAATAGCTATCATTAGACAATCCAAGCCTTGACCATGATGAAGTGAAACGACATATAAACTCTTCTTTATTGAAAGCTTCTGCTGTGGACATTTCAAAGATTTATTACTTGATAGTTAGAAAGAAACAAAACAAATTGTTATAAGGGCTTATTAACCCTTTCTCAAACAGGACCTTGTTTTGATGTCCATGGTACTTAAGAAAAACATTGAGTCAAATAAAATCAAAATCACAATTTTCCAATAATCATTACATAATACTACAAGAATTTAGTAAGAAATACTAATAATTTAGTTCAAAATCTATAAAAAGTACATATAAAATGAATTTGGCCAAAACGTCCGTTTTTCCAATAGTGGTGGCCAAAACGTCCGTGGCCAAAACATCCTGGCCAAAACGTCCTGGCCAAAACGTCCGTGGCCAAAACGTCCTACATTCACGAACATCATGGGGTGTTAGTGATCTTTATAACTGACACAAGCTGAGAAAGTTGTCTGCTCAACTTTTAATGGATTAACAGATTCTTGGATATTTTAACCTTGGTTAAGTGCTTGCAGATGGAGAATTTTAAAACCATTTCCTCTCAATGACTCTTTTGATTCCCCTCAAGAAAAATAATTGGGAAAACATTGTGTTAAATGAAGAAATTGTTTGCATCAAATAATTTCTTCATTTTACACAAAATTTTCTATCCATGCAGAAAATTGAAAATCTTAAGTTCAACACTTCAACTGTAATCTGCAACTTCTTTGAATTTTGACCAATCTGAAAGTCTAGTAACGGGTTAAGTAGGCAGGGGAAACTTTACTTTTTAGTCACTATATTGAACAGATTGTACATTTTTGTTTCAAATAAATTTGATAGAACAATCAACCATAATCACCCATTACTACACAATCTAGCAATTTGATGTACTGAGAAAATAACGTGGAAAAAAATTACAGAAAATTCCTGTAGGGCGTCCATCCAGCTGTCAAGTCTTTCATTTATCTATTAATGTTTCCTTGTTAACACTCTTTAGAGTCCACAGTTTTTGTTGGATTCTTTTCTAACTTTCACAGAATGACATTACCATCATAAAGATTGATCCTTTGTATATTGGATCTTATTTGTTAAGTTTGACGGAAAAAGGGGCCCTAATAAGATTTTATTACAAAAAATTCTTGACACAATGGGCCCCTACCGATATACGGAGTTGTCCTGAAAATTGCACTTTAATTAACTCCCTTGACTTGACTGGGTAGTTCCGGTTTAAATTTGCTATATAGAGAATATAAGGGCTGAGTCTAAATGCTCCTATTTTGCGTAGAATCAGATATTTTTTCAGCATTTGATACTGAGGAATGTTAAGTACTCTTAAAATACTCTTAGAATATGAAATTGTTGTGGTAGTTTATATTAACGTTGACACGTTTTAATCGTTTTTCTCTCCCGACCTAGGAACCAATTTCATTCTCGTTCAGTTTTCATATTTCAGTTCTCATTTTCGAAACAAAATTAGCAAAGGCGTCCTTTGTAGGAAATCATTGCGTTTACTTCTTTAACATGAAAAGACTTATTATAACAAGGAAACCACACAACAACAACCAAGAATAATAATATTGCGATAAAGAGTACTTTTTACGCCGATTTTCTCCACATTTGAAAGATCCATTATTTTCGGTACACATGGCTATAAAAATTTCGTTCGTATCCTCTTTCGTTCTGAGATTTTTTTTCTGTAAAGGGGTAAACAGTAAATCAAATTTAAAAGTTAATGATGTCCTCTCATAAACTGCTGTTTTAATCCAAGTAACTTACACGCTTCTGATCGGTATCTCTGATAGCATAATAGACCACGGGTGGTATTTTGGATATACACTGGATATATCTCATAATGATCGGCTATTTGCTTTGATTTTCATCCGATATCCCCTTATTACAAGTAACAAAGGAAGTTGTTTACTATTCCCTCTAATTCTAAGGAAATTACGAGTTTGTACATTTTAAATAGGATTATAAATGCAAGAGGTAAAGGAAATCTATTTTAAAACATTTCTCATTTAGAAAAAATTGGAAAACTGTTTAAGTAAGAAAAATCTGAAAAAAAAATGTTTAAGATCACTTTTTTACAACAAAAAGATTTGAATTTTTAGTATATATACATTGTACCATGTATGTCTGATATATCTCAATATACTAATAAGAATTTGGTAAATGGATTAACACATTCAAAAAGATTGTCTTAGTTTGATCTTTGTAACACTTCTTACGATCATCTCTTTTATATTCCACTTTTTTTATTTCTCAATTTTTCTCAAATACTTGAATACATGAAATGATATATCAAACAATAAATTTAAAAAAAAACATTCAGGAGGGTAGAAATACTGTGGAAAAGGAAAAAATTGTTTGCAACAAGCATATTCTTTTTCTACAATGCACTCTCAATTTGCATATTCTTTTTCTATAATGCATTCTCAATTTGAAAGACACAGGGACGTATAAACCAGGGTGAACCAGAATAAATTTTATATAAAAAATATAAATTTGTGCACACATCTAATATCAGATGCTAAAGCTTGTGCAGGTTGATTGATTTAAAGTGGTTTACCCATTCCCACACAATGACGCTTTTAATAATCTGAAAACATTGTGTAAAATGACAAAATTGCTTGTAACAAGCAATTTCTCCATTTTGCCGAATGTTTTCTGCCCAGAAAGATGAAAATATCTACAAATTCAGAAACTTAAATTTGTCATGTGCAACTCCTTTAAATTTGGCACAGTCTAATATTTTGCCCTCCGGTTGTCGGTTAAACACCACTTTCAGCATTAAATCAGTTACTAAGCATAACTGACATTCATCTGAGCAACCAGCTGCTCACCCTACTTAGACCTTATCATTTGCCGATTGGTAAGAAATTAATGATATATCTTACTTGCCATTGGTAAGAAACTAATGATATATCTTGGGAGGACCTACAGTGGCAACAATCATTTCCACAAGCCCTCAGACACTTTACAAAGCTTGTTGAGGACCATGCAGTGATTTTCTGGTTAAATTTATTCCATATTCATCAATGAAAAGGGTATTTGGTAAATTCACATGGTCATGAAATGAAGACGTATGGAGAGCTTCTTTGTAAAAGTTCCCGTTTGTAAAATGACAGATATTTTATAAATTCAAAGCCCCAATTGACATGTGAAACCATTTTTTAAAAAAGGAAATAACGGAATGTATTTATCATTGTATTTATTTCGACCAAAAAAGCTCTTTTTATGGTAATTTATACGTATATCCGGAATTAGGGTATATCCGAAAAATACACTTTCATATCGGTTCATTTATGATTGTAAGCACGTAAAACGTCACTTAGCTTAAAAAATTAAGATCAGCTGTTAAAATAAAGTAGTCTCTAGATCATCTAGGGTTTCAACATTGATGACACATAGTAAGAGCTGGCAACAACCTGTTAATGTTTTCGATACCGATATCATCAATTTTTTCACCGGAACTACCCAAAGATTTAAGGGAGGTCACTCTAATACTAAAACTAAGCGGAGTAACTCTGGATATCGGTAGGGGCCCATTCAGTCCAATTTTTAATTGATTCCCTCTGAACTTTCATAGAATGATTGTACAACCTTTTGGATGTTTCTTTTTGAAATTGGGTCTGATAAGTCTAGAATCACTGAAAAAAGAACCTTATGGAAATTTTATTACAAAATCTTTGATAAGAATATAAAGTCCACTGTTTTCATCAAATTCTCTTTAATCTTTCACAGAATGATTTTTAGCTCGGCTTTTCGGAGAAAACCTGAGGTATTGCTATAGCCTTGGTGTTGTCGCCGTTGTTGTTGTCATCATCATTGTGCGAAAACTTTGACGGTTTGTGATGTCTCTGGTTCTACTAAAGGCATTCACTTGAAACTTGGCACACTTGTTCACTATCAAAAGAGCAACCTATACTATCAAGGTGGATAACTAGATGCATTTTATCCACTATCAAGTACCCAATAGTCGAGGGTAGGCACCCGTAGGTGGTCTTAAATACCAAGGATTGATTCTTTTTAAAATGGGTAAGGTCAATATAGTATCACAGGAAAAGGGGCCTTATGATAACTTGATGGAAATATCCTTGTTAACCCAATAAAGTCCACAGTTTTTTATCGGATTCTCTTCAAAGATGCATGGAAAAATTATAGAATTTTGAAACACAGGAAAAGGGGCATTACAGATTACCATACAAAACATTCTTGTTTATGCGATGAAGTCCACAATTATTATCAGATTGTCTTTAGAATTTACAGGATTATTCTAGGGATATAAGGAAAAATCCTTTTTGAAATGAAGTGGATCCATCAGAAAACACAGGAAAGGGCAGAACTTATGGATTTTTACTCGAAACGTTCTCGTTTACGTGATATTTAAGTCAACAATTACTATCGGAATATGTTGAAAATTTCTCAGGATGATTGTAGTCATAAGGAAACTACCTTTTAGAAAAGTAGAGGATCTGTCATGAAACATGTGAAAAGGAGCATTAAGGATTGTTGCTCACAATAATTAAGGGGATAAAGTCTCATTTGTTAGTTTCATTTCATGCATTCTTCTGTAAGCAATAAACTTCTTTAAATATTAGATTACTTTAAGAGAAAACTTGATAGCCAGTAGAGTGTCTCAGGCCCTCTTAGGCCTCTTGTTTTTATTATGTGCAACTAATTTTGATTAATGGACCTGTTTTAGATTTTGTTGTCAGATAATGGCTTCACAAATCTTAAGCTTGTACAAATTCAAAGAAGCTACAGAATACTTTGATATGTGACAAAATCTGTAAAATTTGACAGAAATAGTAGACAACCCAAAGCATAGTTGAAAAAAGAATGATAACTTTAATGCCAAATTTCTTAACATTTAGAAAGATATTAATGGAAAAATTTTGTTTGAGCCATTAATGATTTAGCCTGAGGACATGGCTGCCATTTAGGATTCCTGGACAAAGAATTCCTTTCCTGTTCATTTCCTGTTCAATTCCTACATTAGGTTTAACCCATTCACACATAATCCCACTCTTTTATGCCCCTAAAGAAAAAAAAAAAACTTTGAAAAACATTGTCGCTAATGAAAAAATGAAAAAAATTGCTTGTGACAAGCAAATTCTTCATTTCCCACTAGGTTTTCTTCTCAGAATGAAAAAAAAAATTAAACTTCATTAACTTGAAATTGTTGTCTGCGACTTCTTTTAAATTGGACCAGTCTAGATAAAAGTTTGTTTGGTAATTGGTTTCATATAAGGAATATTTTAAGTCTTGGTAACAACTGAACTGAAATGTTCATGACTTTTCCCTTTAAAATATCTAAAGTCTCAAATTTTATTGTTTGGTAACAGGTTAACCCTCTATTTGTTTCTGATTATTGCTATGTTTGAAGGCAGCATAGACAAATAACTTTATTTAATCCATTACCTGACAACAAAATTTTAGACTGGTCCAAATTGAAAGAAGTTGCAGTCAACAATTTTAGTTGATGAAATTTTGAATTTCTTTTTACTTTTTGGATAGAAAACATTGAGAATAATGAAGAAATTGCTTGCAACAAGCAATTAACAAGCAATTTCTTCATTTTCCACAATGTTTTCCAAAGCTTTATTTCTGGTATCAGCAGGATGAGTATTATTAATCTCATCAACTTTATCTATCTATCTATCTATATTGGCGGTAGGAATTCTGGATAAAAGATATTGAAAATATATTTTTAAAAAAGAGAGAGAAAAAAAATAACAGCATGTTTCCCCAATAATTATCCCCAAATTCTAAGTATGGTGTGTGATATATGGAAACTGAATCTGGTATTTCAGGGGGATACCTGTAGGGAGATGGTTCACAGAAATAATGAGCAATTAACAGACTGAAACTTTTTGTGGAATCTCAGATGAAATGAAACCTGTGTCTGGGATGGAAGTCATTAATTATTGGAAGATAAATCGCTGTAAAAAGTTGGAATATTGGGAGATTTTTCTGGCTATCTAGTGAGAGTCTGATTTCTATGTCTATGACAAGCCATGATTCAATGCAGGATTGTGGAAAACTATGTGATCAATTGTTGATTAGTTTATCATAAGCTAAATGGTGGTTAATAAGTAAAATGATTATAGATAATAGTTGTTAATACATAGAGAATTTCTGGAATTCCCAAATTGCCGTTGATTCCAGTGTTACAGCATTGTAGCGATAGGACCTTTTTCTACATTTCAAACACCAACTTTGAAAAGTTTTTTTTTTTCAAATTAATATTACTCTAAATGTATATACATGTATATATATACATATATTATTTCTTTTACCCATTACTGGGCGACAAATTTTACACTAGTCCAAATTGTAAGAAGTTGCAGACAACAATATCTGGTTGATGGAATTTTGAAAATCTTTGTCTTTGGAGTAAAAAACATTGTGGATAATGATGAAATTGCTTATCAAGTCTTTTTCTTGAAGGGCATCAAAAAGATTGTGGTAATGGGTTAAATCAGAAAACCTAGTCAGAAAAAATTGATTGCAGTCAGCTTGCACTTACCCCACCACATTTATGTAATGATGGCCCCACCTGTTGACATTGCTGGCTCTGTCTGACAGAAAGTTCCTGTTTGATATTAATCCATTCCCACACGACAAAATTTAATACAGATCCAATTTGAGAGAGGTTGCAGACAACAATTCAAAATTTGTGAAATTTTAAATATTTTCATCTTTCTTAATAGAAAACATTATGTAAACTGAACTAATTCCTTGTTAGAAGCAATTTCTTCATTTTACACAATGTTTTCCCAATTGTCTGTCTTAATGGGCTTCAAAAAGTGTCACTGTGTGGGAATGGGTAAAAGGGAGTTGAAGCCATTAGCATGTAACCAAAAAGTAAAATTGTTGTTTGGCAATTTAAACACAGTAATACTGCTTGAATAAGCTGTAGTTATGATATTTAAATCTTAAAACTAACAAAAATGCTTCACATAAATGTCTGCAAATGATTGAGTTTAGAGTTCACTTTGGACAAAATGAATTAGTTGGTTGAACAATTTTGGATGGACAGACATGATCTGTCAATTGTCACTAAAAGTGTTGAAAAATTGTTGTTTGATTAACTGTCAGATTTAACCCATTGCCACAAATGACGCTTTGGATGCCCCTCAAGAAAAGCAACTTGGAAAACATCGGGTAAAATGTAGAAATTGCTTGTTTTCTACCCAAAAAGTGGAGAAAATATGAAAATCTGTAAACTTTAAGATGTCGTCTGCAATTCCTTTCACTTTGGACCAGTCTAAAATATTGCCATCTGGTAATGGGTTAATGGTGCTATCTCGAAAGGTTTAAGACCATGTTGTGATGACACATAAGATAAAGAGGACCTTGATCTCATGAGAAGAGCTTCCATGTATCTCTTTGTCACTTATAGAAAAAGATTTGGTGTTAACTTGTCTGTACAGGATTTATAGTCAATTTATCTTTAACCCATCATCATGGGACAAGAAATTTTGACTGAAAAAGGTTCATAGATCAATGTATAAATTGATATACATGTAGTTTTAAAATGTGTTCATTTAAGAGTTGAAAACGTTGTAGGGAATGAAAAAAATGCCTCTTTCCAGCAATTTCATTAATTTTACAATAGTTTCCAAAGCTTCTTTTCATGATTATCATTCAAATAGGGTTACATGGGAATAGGTAAACCCATTCCCACACAATAATACTTTTTGACACCCCTAAGACAGAAAACGGAAAACATTGTAGACAATGAAGAAATTATTTGTTATATAAGCAGTTTTGTCATTATCCATTATGTTTTCAACATCAAAAGACAAAACCATACTAAGATCTCATCAACTGAAAATTGAAGGCTGCATCATATTTGAATTTGGACCAATTTAAAATGTTGTCATTTGGTAATGGGTTAAGCAGTCATACATATGTTTAATAACATCCTCAAGATGTTAGAATTGGAGAGTTTTTATCCAGGAAGGACCATTGACCTAAGGCAATACTTTGTTTGGGGGCAATCAGAGACCCTCGCGTCTGAGGTGATAAAACAAACAGTATTACATGGAGATTTGATATTAATGCCTTTTACAGTGAATGTTCAGTTTTGTCTGTGGAACCATTATGTTGATATATACTTTCTGTGAATGGTTTTGTTTGTGACTAAAAGAATCTTTTTCTGAGAAAGGATATTACGATATTGTTTTATGCCAATGGATTTTCAGTTTTTGTATGTGAATCCAGTCCTATTGTAACTTCAATGAACAGACTCTGTATATGAGTGTGGAACCATACCCAGAATGTTAATTGTAACAGAGGATATCAATTGTTTGAAAATGAAATTCTTCTAATGGATGTGAACATTCATGTGCCTCAAAGTCTTAATCAAATGCAGTGACCAGACCCTATATGAATGTGACACCATGCGCAAAATGTAAACTGTATGAGTGTGCATCAGTAATCACCTGACAATGAAAAAAAGTGTGACGCGCTGCATACAAATTAGAGTATATATTGTGTGTATGTCAATAATTCTTTAACGATGAAATTCTTCTCCAGATTGTTGGATCGTGTTCAATCGGAGCCAAACCTCAGTGAGAATGGTCCGCAGTTCATCATATCAGTTACCCATCTTCTGGAACGACTTCTTGATTATAGGTATGTATTTGTTATGATTACTGCTTTCCTTGTTATGCCAAAAGTTAATTTGTACCATTGTTGGGTGACCAAAACCAATTACTAAAAGCTTAACCAATTCCCACACAATGCTATACTTTGATGACCCCAAGGAAAAAAAGGCTTTTGAAAAAAATTGTGGATAATGAAGAAATTATTTGTTACAAGTAATTTCTTAATTATCAATAATATTTTTTGTCTTTTCTGCCTCAAAAGACAAAAAAGATAATAAAGTTCATCATTTAAAAATTATTGTCTGCAACATCTTTGAATTTGAACCAATCTAAAATTTTATCATCTGGTAATAACCTTTTCCCAGTTAAAGATACTTCAGACTTGTCCATATTGAAATGTATTCATTCATCATTTAACAAAATCTAGTCTTTTTTGCTCACCTGAGCACAACGTGCTCAAGGTGAGCTATTGTGATTGGTAATTGTCCGGCGTCGGTCTGTCCGTCCGTAAACAATTATTAAAAAATCTTCTCCTCCCAAACCATAAGGCCTAGAGCTTTGATATTTGGTACATATAATCAGCTATTGACCCTCTACCAAAATACTTCAAAGAATTACTGTTATCTTAAAATTAACCCTTTTCTGTGCGATCCCAGATTTTCAAAGGAAATCTTAAAAAATCTTCTCCTCCTAAACCATATGTCTAGAGCTTTGATATTTAGTATGTATCATCACCTATTGACCCTCTACTAAAAAACCTCAAAGAATTACCGAATTCTGAAAATTAGCCCTTTTCTGTGCGATTCCTGATTTTACAAAGGAATGAAGAAGGAATCTTTGAAAAACTTCTCCTCCCAAACCATAAGGCCTAGAGCTTTGATATTTGGTACATATCATCACCTATTGACCCTCTACCAAAATACTTCAAAGAATTACTGTTATCTTTAAGTTAGCCCTTTTCTGTGCGATCCCAGATTTTCAAAGGAAATCTTAAAAAATCTTCTCCTCCTAAACCATAAGGCCAAGAGCTTTGATATTTGGTACATATAATTGCCTATTGACCCTGTACCAAAATACTTCAAAGAATAATCGTACTCTGAAAATTAGCCCTTTTCTGTGCGATCCCTAATTTTAGTTAGAAATGAATAATGATATCTTTGAAAGCCTTCTTCTCCTAAACCATTAGGCCTAGAGCTTTAATACTTGGTATGTATTGATGTCTATACTTCAAAGCATTACCATATTCAGGAAATTAGTGCTATAGGGTGGGATCATCAATATACCTAGGATTAAAAGAGAAACCCTTAATCATCTTCTCCAAAATTATTAAGACAGAGGGCTTTGCTATTTTGTTTATATCAAAAAGCCATGAACCATCATACTCAGGGGAGCAATTTAAGACCATCATGGTCCTCTTGTTTTATACCCCTTAACCCTTTTCTGTTCAGTCCCTGGTTTTTACGTCCTTGTGATTTCATAGTTGAGAAAATATTGTGGAAAAAAAAGAAATTGCTTGTAACAAGCAACTTCTTTTTCCACAATATTTTCTACTCTACTGAATATTTATTTTTCATATAAAATAAACTTTAAGTTTTTGTCTACAAAACCTTTGAATTTGGACAGGTCTAAAACTTTGTAAAACAGGAAAGGGTTAAAGATAAAAGCTTTGAAAGACCGTATAGAAAATGAAGAAGTTGTATACTTCAAGTAATTTCATCATTTTCCCCACTCTTTTCTTCCCTAAAAGACAACAATTTTTTGAAATTTCAATAACTCTTAAGTTGTTGTCTGTAGCGTCTCTGAATTTTGATGAGTCTGAAATCCTGTAGTCTGGTAATAAGCGAAGTACCGTAATTTGTCCATATATTCGGACACAATTAAATAATTATTTTTTTTCATGTCCGAATACATAGATAATTACTCAAGCCAGTGTCCGAATTTATAGATAAATCGTCGTGCGGCCGGGAACAACCATTGCCGATTTTCATGAGTCACTAACTGTTTTGCTCAGACACTGAATTCATTTCAACAGTAAATAAGCTTTAACACTTTCCTGTTTGGCAAAATTTTGGACCTCTCCAAATTCAAAGTTTTGCAGACGAAAATTCAAATGGGATTTAGTTTGGAAAATAACCATTTGGTAGGGTAGAAAATATTGTAGAAAAAAGAAGAAATTGCTTGTGACAAGCAATTTCATCTATTTCTACAATTTTTTCTCAACTATAATATCCAAAGAACGTAAAAACCAGGGATTGAATAGAAAAGGGTTAAATTTGGAGAAAGTTTTATAGGAAATACAATTGTTAATGTTACCCACATTACTTTTCTTTAGTTTGTTTTATATCCAAGTAAACGCTTTTTGAGCATCTTTGGTAACTACAATGTTTTTAGCTCACCTGAGCGTGATATGTAAGGGGAGCTTTTAAGATCACTCAATTTCTGTTGTTCTACATGCTTCATCCATTGATGTCAACATTTTCTTTAAACATCATCTCCCCCTAAACCATGTGGCTAATTTGGACCAAATTTTGAAAGTATGTTCTATAGGTTACCATTTTCAAAACTTGTTTGAGAAATTTTTATTTGCAAAACAATGTGGGCATGGCAGTGCTGGGCTTATCAGACTTTGGGTGTTTGTCAGACTAAAGAGAAAACTTGAAATCGATTCCTCCAAGATCACTGGTCCAATTTTGACTTTACTTGGCAGGAATTATCTTTGGATGACCCTTTCAAAAATTGTTTGTGAAATCTTAATTTGTATGAAAATGTGGATGTGGCAGGGCAGGGCTTATCAGGTCGAATCATTCTCAGGTGAGAGATTTAGTACCATTTTTTCCCTCTTGTTTAAAAGCATTCTTTGCGCCATAATTTAATAAACTTTTTGCATAGCTAAGCCTGTTTCTGAAAATGTACTTAGAGTTAAGAAGAACCTGTTTCCATGGTTACTTGTGTTTTCTTTGATTCATTATCATTAGGTTTAATTACTTCCTGTTATTTCTAAGACAAACTGGTTGAAATGTAAAACCTGTACTATGTAAACAACTGATTTAAAAAGAAAACCTCTTCTTTATTGTAAACATTGTAAACAACTCCAAACTTTTCCCACATAATTCAGAATTTTTATGCTGCCCTCAGGAAAAAGGCTTTGGAAAATATAGTTGAAAATTTCTTCTTTTCCCACCGTGTTTTTCAATATGAAAGAGAAACTTTCATCAGCTAAAAATTACTGTCTGCAATTTCTTTTCATTTGGACCAGTCTAAAATTTTGTTGGCTGGTAATGGGTAAAGCTCTGAAAAAAGAGAAGGTTTCAAAAGCCATTTTTGTCCTAATGACTAACCTAGATAAATGATTTAACCCATTACCAGATGACAAAATTTTAGACTGGTCAAAATTGAGCTATTATCTTTGGGCTGGGTTGGTGTAGTAGTCAAAAAATGTCATTGTGTGGGTTAAATAAGAATTAGAAGTATATTGCACAATTTTAGGAATGCAAATTGGTCCAAGATGTTTTTGCAACTATGTTCTTACTGAGGACTGAGCATAATTATAATTGCCACTGATATTTTTGACCTGAGCTGGAAGTACATAATTCATGATCTTTTGGCCACATATCTTAATTCAGTGGCTGAATCTTTGTTCAGATCAAATTTCTGAAAAGAACAAATTTCTTTCTATTAATTATACAATAACATGTTATTTTAAAGACCAAACATAATTAATATTTAGCTCAGCACAACATGCTCATTGTAAGCTTTTGTGATCATTAAATGTCTGAAATATTGTGTGATGTCAGCAGTGTTTACACTCTAGAGGCCGCAATTTTGGCTCAATCTTCATGAAACTTAGCCAGAATAGTTGTTAGGTCAACAGGATGAACACTAACTATTATGGGAAGTTCTTTTAGAAGACACAGGAAAAAGGACCTTAATGACAATTTCTTTATTTACGCTCTAGAAACCACAATTTTGGCTAATTCCTCATGAAACTAGGCCAAAATAATTGTTAGGTCATTAGGATGACATGTGATAATAGGTTAATTCAGACCATATATGGTCATTGATTTCTGGCCATACCTACTGATGTCAACCTGACAAGGCAGTTTGACTGAGATAAAAAATGTTGTTACTCTGCTAATTGTATGATCTGTAATATGAAAGAAAAAGTAAATTATTAATGGGTAACTTAAATGTTGTACTTACAGCTTGAATATGCTATAGACTAGCTGTTCAAGTCGTCCATGAACATATTAAATGTAGGAGGTCAATATTTTACTAGTCAGTGGCCATAGTGCACAGACTCTCAATCATGAGGTCCCGGGTTTGATTCCAAATCACAGCAAATATCTTTTTTGACATTTGTCTCCCACAAATTGGTAAATAATCGTAAACCTAAGTTGATGGAGCAGCTGGAGGATCGGAAAGGATAAAGTGGTAGTACTGGAAGGAGAAATACCAGGAATCAATGGCAAAGTGCTCCAGCCACCACAATATGACTGAAATACTATTAAAGGTAGCGTTAAAGTCCATTTAAACAAATATTTTACTTCAGGGCCATGTTAACAATTTGATTTGTCCTTTAATTTTTGTATTGACAAGGACAATTTATCAAAGGAATCCATACATTAGCAGATAATTATCTTGCAAAATTTGACAAAGTAGCATGCTTAAAAAGGCCTTGAATATATCGAAAAACTCTACAGAATGCAAATCTTTGATACTATAGTATGACCTCATAGCGGAAGTCATACAGCAAATTGTATTAGTAATTTCCCAAACCACTTCACAAAAAAGGCTTTTAGTTCTGATATTAATCTTGACCTCTCCTACTAATGAGCCTGAAAAGGTGGGGCGATGGCGATACTTGATAAGTTATGGGAGTTAGCAAGACTTGTTTGGGAGTCTATAAATAATTACCAAAACTCAAGAACAAAGTTTAAGGGCATTCACTTATTATAAAGGCTTTTAACCATTGACAGGTTGACTTCTGGACAATTATAAAAACTTGTCTTGTTTTTATTTTATGGAGGTTACATTCAGTTTTATTTTGTTTTTGAAAAGTGGAATTTAATATAAAAGATATTGAATGTATGGTCAAGAAATACCATATTTATTAAACAAGTCATCTATAAAGTGAAGAAAACAGGACTGTGCCGAGTTTTAATCCATTCCCACCCAGCAAAATTTTAGACCAGTCAAAATTGAAAGGAGTTTCAGACGTCAATATGAAGTTTATGAAATTTTAGATTGTTCAACTTTCTGGGTAGAAACATTGTGCAAAATGAAGAAATTGCTTGTTACAAGCAATTTCTTCATTTGACATAATGTTTTCCCTGTTGTTTTTCTTGAGGGGTCGCCAAAAGCGTCACTGTGTGGGAATGGGTTAATCTGTTTTCAAAGTGTAACGAATTTGGAAATTAATTAACACAAATTCGGTTTCCTAGTTATAGTATGACATAAACATAAATATGCAATGAAATCCAGAACTTTATCGCTTTAAAATACCCATAAAATTTCATTGTAACTAAAAGGCGTTGTTATATCAATGGATCAGCGTGAAACAGTTGTAACTGCCCATATGTTTGTACGCAGTTACAACTGATTCACGTTGACCCATCATTATGCTTTAGCTTATTTATAAAGTAATTTCACTAGTGTAATATCACCCAGCTGATATAAAAAATATTCAATGTGGTTTATTTCACTGCCAAGTAGTAAAAGAATATATTGGTACTGTGAACATTCTCATTCTAACTGGTGTGAATAGATCGTTTGAAAGTTACTAAGTTCAGAGGATAAGAAAGTTTGGAAAATTACCACTCAGTATAATGGTTTTGATAAGACCATTTTGTCGCAGTATGGTAACACAGAAGGCATACAGAGCTTTACTGAGGTAATTTTCTAACTGTTAAGTTGTATCTATTTACCCTTGTCATGCTGAGCCCAGAATATTTCCAATGTGGCAGGAGGTATAAACAAGGATCAGACTGCACTTATGTGCAATTTCTCCTTTTCCCTAATTATATTTTATACCACATTGGATGGTTTTATTTCAAATTTAATCCCATCTTCATCGTTGTCTGCAACCTCTTTGAATTTGGACCAGTCTAAAATTTCAAAAAACAGGAAAGGGTTAAATTTTGTTGAATGGCATTTGATTAACCTAGTATTACCAGTGTTACTTCCATTGTTTGTTTGAAGAACAGTGTTTCATTACAAGCTATCTTTTTTTTTTTTCCAGACAGGTGATCGAGGGAGATGAAAACAGAGACAAACGGATGCACTGTACTTTCAACATCCTGGTATGTATTGGATTAACCTGTTCCCACACAATCCAACTTTTGGACGCCCTCATAGTAAAAGCATTGGAAAATATTGTGGAAAATGAAGAAATTGCTTGTTAAAAGCATTTATTGCTCACCTTAGCACAAAGTGCTATTTGTGAGCTATTGTGATTGGTCATTGTCTGGTGTCCTGCTATCTCTCCGTCCATCCGATCATAATTTACAAAAATATCTTCTCCCCCTAAACTAACCATTGAATTTTAATAAAACTTAACAGAAAAGATACTTCAAAATACTTCAAAGAATTGAAATACTTGAAGAACGCTTGTTGCCAGGGCAACCAAGTGAAATAACTTAAAAAAAAAACTTCTCCGATGAAACTATTAAGCCTAGAGCTCTGATATTTGTTATAAATCATCATCTATTCCGTATCTATAAATGTCTATTGACCCTGTACCAAAATACTTCAAAGAATTACATAACTCTGATAATTAGCCCTTTTCTGTGCCATCCCTGATTTTGCATAGGAATAAAGGATTAAATCTTTCAAAATCTTCTTCCAAAGCATAAGGCCTATTTGGAATCTACTGACTCTTGCATAACAGTATATTAATGTAACTAACAAAGCAGCTGAGATTCAAACCCTTAACCTGCAGCACTTCTCAAGTCGCACATCTGCTATCCTAAGCATTGTATGTAAAAACCTACAGAATTTATCCATTAACCCTTTTAACCAACAGCAAAATTTCAGATTTGTTAAAATTCTAGGAATTTGCAGAGGACAATTTTAAGTTATAGAATTTGTATTTTTTTCTTATTTGGGTTTAAAACATTGAGTCCCTGCATAGATATATTGTATACATATTGATTTACGTATGTTCGTCTGTAATTCCATCTATCTGCTGAAAATTTAAACCTGTGAATTTACCATTCTCCTAAAACTTCATTACTATTCAACCCACTCCCACACAAGAAAACTTTAGACTTGTCCAAATTGAAAGGAGTTACAGACGACAATTCAAAGTTTATGAAATGCTAAATTTTTTCAACTTTCTGGGTAGAAAACATTGTGTAAAATGAAGAAATTGCTTGTCACAAGCAATTCCTTCATTTTACACAATTTTTTTCCAGAGCATTGTTTCATGAGGGGCGTCTAAAAGTGTCACTGAGTGGGAATGGGTTAAAGTACAATGTTCATATTCTACATAATGATAACTCTCTTTTATATGCATCTGCTGCTGCCAAGGTCAATGTCATCTGTCAAGGTTGATCTTCTGATAAAAAATGCTGTTTCCTGGGGATTTAGATAAGTGTTACACAAACACATTACAAATAATTATATGCTTGTCTTTGTCTTAGAATTTCTACAAAGATGAGATCAACAGAGAGGAGATGTACATTCGTTATGTCAACAAACTACATGAGCTCCATCTGGTGGCGGGTAACCATACAGAGGCGGGGAAAACCCTAGAGTTGTACGCTAAAGTTCTGAACTGGTCAGACAATTTACTGCCAAAGGAGATGCGATACAAAGAGGAAAGAGAATGTGACAGGAAGGAGATGTTGTATACAGAAATAATCAACTGTTTTGACAAAGGAAAGGTAGGGCAAACCAGAGGACAATGTTTCAGACTGGTTAAGATTAAACCTATTTATTTAATCTCGATTTGGAAACAAGTGCTTCCATCTTAGATTAATCCCTCTCGATTCTGCTTCCTGGAAAATTCACCAGTACTCACCCCAAAGTGTGGGCAAATGAAAGATCCAAGATTGATAGCCAACCCCTGGAATCAAAGGTTGGACCTCTTGGGCAGGAAGCCGACGCTCTACCTGTAGACCATAGACTCCACAGACCGGTCTAAATTAAAAGGAATTGCAGATAACAATTTAAAGTTTATGTAATTTTAGATTTTGCAACCTCCTTGGTAGAAAACATTGTGTCAACTTAATTTTACATAATGTTTTGACAATTAATTTTCTTTCAGGGGCAAAAGAAACCCTAATTGGGTGGGAATGGGTTAAAGTGGGGGGGCACTAGACTTAAATAATTCTTACTATTGTCATATGAGGTAAACCACTGTCATGGCGCAGTCCGTAGCACATCAGACTCCTAATCTTCAATAATGGGATGGCATGGGTTCAATCCCTGGCGGTGGCACATATCCTTTCTGACATTTGTCTCTCACCAATGGTTGGATAATCGTAAACCTAAGTGGGATAGCAGCTGGAGGCTAGGAAAGGATGTAGTGGTAGTACTGGTGCGAGAAATATCAGGAATCAATTGTTGGGTGCTCCAGCTGCCACAGTATGACTGAAATACTGTTAAAAGTGGCATTAAACCCCATTCAATCAAACAAATCATATGAGGTCAATAAAGGTCTTTGTGAAAGATAAGATGAGAAACATTATTGGAAAAGGAGATAGTCTTTGATAGTCAAGATTTACTTTAATTTTAATTACAGGCTTAGGCTGATGAAAATGTGAAAATCATCATATTTAGGGATAATAAAACATTGTGAATAAGGAAGAATTGATTGTAACAACCAATTCCTTCATTCTTGACAATTTTTTTATTATTATTTTTTTAGCTCACCTGAGCACAATGTGCTCATGGCTCAGCTTTTGCTATCCATGAATGTCTATCGTGCATCATGTGGCACCAACAGATGAATTGTTTATGCTCTAGAGGCCACAGTTTTGGCTCAATCTTTGATTCTTCGGCTCTAGTTGCATTTTTTAACAACAGATGATTCAGGTTAGCCAATTCGGACAATCATGGTCCTCTTATTCTTTTGGGGGTTGGGGTGGGGTTAAAAAGTGGAATTGTGTGGGAATGGTAAAGAAAAACTGTTTCATAATGTGATTCTACTTTGACAATTTGAGGTGACTACACTTTAACCCATTCCAACAATGCAATTTTTGATGCCACTCAAGAAAATCAATTGGGAAAACATTGTGTAAAATTAAGAAATTGCACCTAGAAAGTTGAAAAATTCTAAAATTTCATAAACTTTTGATTGATGTCTGAAATTCATTTCAATTTGGACTAGTCTAAAATTTTACTGTCTGGTAATGGGTTAAAGTATACCAGAATTCTCGCTGAAAGTATTCAAGAGGCTGAGCAGCTGTTCTGGTGATTACCCAAACACTTTTAATTCATGAATGAATTTAATCAGATGGAAATGTAATTGGCAGGACTTCAAGAAATGGTGTGAAAATGCCAAAATTTGTTTATCATTTTTTGTCTGTATCATAACAAAGTAAAACAAGTAGGTCCAGCTGTGTGCAAGGGTACAGGCTTTCTAACCTATGTTAACAGTTGAATAAACCCATTACCTGGTGAGATTGCATAATTTATACTTCTCCAAATTCAAAGTGTTTGCAGACAGCCATGTTTAGTTTATCAAATTCCATTCCTATTGTCTTAAGAAATTGCTTGTAACAAGCAACTTCTCCTTTTTTACGGTTATCTTTTTATTTTATTTTACTCTGATATTTTGTCTTTTACTTTTTTCAATTTGGACCAGTCTAGAATTTTTTCATTTGGTAATGGTTGTATACCCCCTTATCATCGAACTATAGGAAGGTAAATTGGTTTCAATATGTCTGTCCATTCTTCTGTCTGTGGACTTTTTGTATAGGTGCTCTTACTGTAGATTCAAATGACCTACATCTATGAAACTTCATACAATTGTTGTCAATGGTCCAAGGAAGTGCCCTGTCATTTTGGGGTTTATGTAGGTCAAAGATGCCACTTGAGTGATAAAATGCCTCGACAATTTGAGTAATTACTAAACATTTAGGAAATGGATTAAAGTGTTGTAAGAATTATATATAAGAGACTCGATAACAACTGGTTTTAACCTAACAATTCAAAATGATTAACAGCTTTTGAGTAGATTAAATTAGCTTAACTGTTTTCTTAGACAACAGAAGGTCTAAATTGCTACGGTCACAGCGATGTTGGCATTATATCGTAGTAGTGGTGATGTTAAAGTAGATATATCATAAAATATCCCTGATTATAGAAGATGTTTTTCTGAAACTCAGAATCAATAGTGCCATCTTACTACCAAGGGAAGTAAATCTCAATTGATTTTCAAATTGATTTTGGTATGAGTTATGTCTCTTTTTTTAATTAAAGATGCAAATAACTACAATGTACATGTATCTTGTATTTCACAAACTCATCTGAATAGATTGCATATTTTCCTTGCAAATATACTTATTCTCCATCACATGAAAAGGGACAATCCAGTGTTGTTGGATAGGGAAATCTATCAGCAGACATAAATAAAGATGGAATTGAGTATAGGTCAATCATTATTTGTATTTGACAAATAAAGATATAGAAAGAAAGAATGCATTTTTGCTTTCAGAAAATCTGCATGAAGAGAATGATTCACTTATTATGACACTGGGCGGTACTTTTCTTACTTAATTAAGCTGTAGTTACAAGGTCTTGGTGGCTCATTGATTATATTTTTGAACATTTGTAATATTTCTCTGTTTCTTTTTCCTAGGTTTGGGAGTATGCCATACCATTATGTAAAGATCTGGCCAAGTATTATGAGGGAAAGTTGGACTACAAAAAATTGGGTGATATTTTGGTGAGTTGCCATATTCATACTGTCTTGTTGATAAATTGTTAGAAAGAAATGACAGCTGTAACTTTATGTTTTTTAGCTACACTGATTGATGAGCTTTTTGGTAAGTTCATTTGATGATGTTAGTTTGCAATGATTGCTTAGTAGAATGAAAATTGAAAAATCGTAGACAATGCTGACTCAGACTCTTAACCCATTCCCAAACAACAAAATTTTAGGCTGGTCCAAATTGAAAGAAGTTGCAGACGACAATTTTAAGTTGATGAAATCTTTAAAATCTTAGTCTTTTTGGGAAGAAAACATTGTGGAAAATGAAGAAATTGCTTGTAACAAGCAATTTCTTCATTTTCCACAATATTTTCCAAAGCTTTCATCTTGAGTGGCGATTAAAAGTGCCACTGACTGGGAATTGGTTAACTCATTCCCTCTTGATCCTTTTTGAATCTCTTATGAAAAAAGGTTTGAAAAACATTGTGATCAATTAAGAAGTTTCTTGTAACAAACAATTTCTTTTATGTTCACATTTTTTTGTACATATTAGGCAGAGATTTTCCTGAAATCAATCAAATTGAAATTGTTATCTGCAACTTCTTTCAATTTTGACCAGTCCAAAATTTTGTTGTCTTGTAATTGGTTAAACAGGGAATTATAAGAAACAAAAATGAATCTTGTGCAGATAAGAATTCCACATCAGCTATCTTTGTAATCATTTGATTTGAGAAAGCTTACATAATCAAACCAGCTAATCCTTGAACTATTCTATTTTGAGAATGGTTTGGCACATGTGCAATCTGGCCCAAGATTATAAATCTTTTTTCGTACTCAATCTAGAATTTACTCAAAATTCAATTTGAAATTATAGATGGACATTAGGTTAAATTCTACAGTAATTGCATTGCAATGAAACATTGTATTGGTAAATTATAATTTATTACACAAAATCTACAGTTAACAAAGAAACACAACAATTATTTAAACTTGAAGTTTGAGTAAATTCTCAATTGAGTATGAAAAAAGTTTTGTAATCTCAGGTCTTGATCTTACATACACTACATTCTTTTCATTTCACTTTTCTAAAAACTTTTTCATAATAAGTAATGTCACAAGGAATTTTTTTTAGCTCACCTGAGCACGAAGAGCTCAAGGTGAGCTTTTGTGGTTGGTTGCTGTCCATTGTCAGTCATGCATCGTCCGTCATCAACATTTACCTTGTATGCACTCTAGAGGCTACATTTTTAGCCCAATCAACCTGAAAATTGGTCAAAATTATTGTCTTGATAAAATCTCGGAAAAGATTGAAAATGGGTCAACTGGGGTCAAAAACAAGGTCACAGGGTCAAATCTTAGAAAAACCTTGTATGCACTCTAGAGGCCACATTCAGAGCCTAATCAACCTGAAAATTGGTCAGAATGATTGTCTTGATGAAATTTTGGACAAGTTCCAAATTGGGTCAACTAGGGTCTAAAACAAAGTCAATGGGTCAAATCTTAGAAAAACCTTGTATGCACTCTAGAGGCTACATTTTTTTGCCTAATTGACCTGAAATTTGGTCAGAATGATTGTCTTGATGAAATCTAGTGTGAGTTCGAAAACTTGGTCAACTTGGGTCAAAAACTAGGTCACTTGGTAAAATATTAGAAAAACCTTGTATGCACTCTAGAGGCAACATTTTTTGCCCAATCAATTGTCATTAATGAAATTAAATAAAAAAATTCGAAACATTCAACTCAGGTGAGCAATTTATGGCCAATTTGGCCCTCTTGTTTTACAATATAGAACAGCCTGAATTATTTGGAAAAAATAGGAGTAACATTTCCCTATTTTTCTCTTTTTCATTTCAGGCTTCATCTATAAACACAATAGTTCATCATTGTTCAGGCTTGCCTTGAAAACCCTTGAATTTTTATCCTTACTTTTTTTAAATCTATTGAAAATGAGGTAGAAAATAAGAGAAAAAAAACTTTTAAAAAATCTTTGTCAACTTCAAAGATATAATACCGTATTCTATGGGTATAAAACAACAGTTAGCTTGTCACAAAACAACTGTTGTTTTACTGCTGATATATTTCTTATTTTCTCCTCTTTATATTCTAATCTGACAATATATAAGTGTTTGGTAAAGGTCACAGACTAGAAATGCAAAACATTTGTCAAGAGTCCTATGGAAGAAGATGACAGATGAGAATAGGAGAATTATGCCTTTCTGAATACATTTATAGCACTGTTGGTCTTTAACCCTTTCCTGTATAATCACTGGTTTTTACGTCCATGCAATTTTATACTTAAGAAAATATTGTGATAAAAGAAGAAATTGCTTGATACAAGCAATTTCTTCTTATATCACACTATTTTCTATCACATAGAATGGTTTTGTTTCAAATTGCACTCACTTTTCATTGTCGTCTGCAACATGTTTCAAATTGGGCCAGTCTAAAATTTTGAGAAACAGGAAAGGGTTAAATTGAAGTTTCAGTCCTTAAACCAATCCTACACAACAAAATTTTAGACAGGTCCAAATTGAAAGGAGTTACAGACATCAATTTCAAGTTGATGAAATTTTAGATTTTTCAACTTTCTGGTTAGAAAACATGGTGGAAAATGAATTGCTTTTTGCAAGCCATTTCTTCATTTCCCACAATGTTTTCTATATAGCTTTCCTTGAGGGGCATCAAAAAGTCATTTTATGGGAATGGGTTAAAATGTTTCTGAAAAAACAATTCTTTAAGTCACTTATATTTATGTTCTTTCATTATTGGATAGAAACAACAAGCGTCCTTCTACCAGAAGATCTTGGAAGGGGTACCAGGTGAAGATCCATCACAACCGGATGCCTTCTTTCCTCGACAAGATCCCTCATACTATAGAGTATCTTACTATGGACAGAGCTTTCCGTCTTTTGTCAGAGTAAGTGATTTACAGTGGAAAATAATAAATAAATGATTAGAGAAACTCTAAACACAATAGGATTGTTAAACAGAGAGAATGTCAACTTCAAATGCTCTATTGATTAGACTTTAATAACTTTAACCTTAACCAATTCCTAAATGATACAATTTTCGACTGGTCCAAATGGAAGGGAGTTGCAGACAACAATTCAAACTTTATAAAATTTTGGATTTTTCAATGTTCTAGGAAGAAAACATTGTGGAAAATGAAGAAATAGCTTGTTGCAAAGTTGTAGATGACAGTTTAAGGTTGATGGAATTTTAAGTATCTTTCTCTTTTGGGGTAGAGAACAATGTAAAAATGAATTTGGGCAGGTCTAAAATTTTGCAAAACAGGAAAGTGTTAAATAAAAATGAAAAATTGTAATTTGACTCTCAGACTATATCCAATATTTGATTGGTATAATCAAACTAGTATATTCAGAATGTTTTTTTAGATAAAGCTGTTAATTAATTTTGATGACAATTTTTTTAAAGTTAGCTACCATTGTAAACCACATTATGAAGGTGATTTCTATGGCACGAATCATTCCTGAACCCATTCCTACTCTTTAGCACCTCTCGAAGAAAACATCACTGTAAAACAACGTGGTTGTTACAAGCAAATTCTTCTTTATCCGAAATGTTTTTCCCCTAAGGACAAAGATTTTTTAAATTTCATCTACTAGAAATTGTCATCTGCAACTTCTTTTAATTTGGACCAATCCAAATTTTGTCGTCTACTAATGGTTTACTGTACCTTATTTACAATTTTTCAGAATAAGCAGTTTATCTATCGTGGTGACGAATGTTTGAAGTTGGCAACCATTATAAACCACTTAACAGCAGAGTTTCCTGCAGCACAAATCATTCCAAACAACCATCCACAAAATGAGAACATTAAAGATGGGGATCAACAATGTATCTTTAGTTCTGTGTGCCAGAGGTTATTATATGAATTAAAAATGAATTATAAGACAGCAAAATTTTATACTGAGCCAAATAGAAAGAGATTGAACAACAATGTTTACCAAAGTTAGAATTTATTAGTGTGTCAAAATACAGGATTGTGTGACTATGGGTTTGTTCAAGTTTAATTCAACTTTGCCAATGTTGCGTATCTTAAGAACCATGTCGATAATTTATTTGCAATTTGTTTATGCTTCTTGAAATTGTATATTTTCTTAACTCATTGTCAGATGACAAAATTTTAGAATAGTCCAAAAAGAATTTGCAGACAAAATTTTTTTGTTAATCAAATTTTTAAAGTCTTTGTCTTAAAGGGTAAAAAATGTTGTTAATAATGAAGAATTTGCTTGTAACAAGCATGTTAAACAATGATTTTTGTATAAACAAAAAAATAAAAAATAATAGAAATAATTAAGACAGAATTGAAAAAAAAGTGGAAGACAAATGTCAGGCAAATATGTCTGTTAGTGTGTCCATGAGGTCCTTGTGGCTTTTATCTGGCATCATTTAGTACTGCAAAATGAACAAAAGGAGGCTATAAAACAAATGAGAAATTGTTTTTCACAAAATAAGGAAATGATTGTTCAAGCAAATTATTGAAATCAGTATATTTAGATCCATAAATGAATCTCCATAATTCACTGCACAAGCATTGAAGAAGTTTTTGTATCCTTGACCTTGTACCAGTTATCCAGATCTGCAGTATCAAGCCAATACCCAATGATAGGTCAGAGTTCAGGGGTCAAGATGTACCCACAGAAATCAGGAACTTTTATAACGTCAATGAAGTTGATACATTCCAATTTGATAGACCTTACCATCGAGGGGAAAAGGACCCTGATAATGAGAGCAAGGTAACTAGTTTGAAATTATTTCTTTTAACCCATTCCCACACAATGACGCTTTTAAACGCCCCTCAATATGATAGCTTTAGAAAACATTGTGAAGAATGAAGAAATTGCTTGTTACAAGCAATTTCTTCATTGTCCACAATGTTTTCTACCTTCAAAGACAAAGATTTTGAAGATTTTATCAACTTCAAATTCTTGTCTGCAACTTCTTTGAATTTGGACTGGTCTATTTTGTGACGCATGAATTGTAAATTTCTTCTGTCCACCTATCTTAACCCTTTCCAAAACAACAAAATTTTAAACCATCCAAATTGATAAAAGTTACAGATGAGAATTTAAAGTTGATGAAATTTAAGTTTTTATCGGCAGACTTATCAGAGGTTCATTATAATGGTGGTACTAGATTGATCACTTATTACTGGTTTTCTTAACTAATAACAAAGTTTTGGTCTTCAAAATTGAAAAACGTTTAGAAATTTTCTAACGTTCATTCCTAGAATCTAATGTAAAAGCCTGTTTTAAGTTAAATACTTAAAGATCAGATTGTTTTGGTATATTAACACATTACCAGAAGACAATATTCTAGGTTGCAGGCTTATTTTCCTGAATTCATGAAAAATCAAAACCAAGCACTTACTAGGTTGGAAATCTCTTTCGGAAGAGGAGAAATTGCTTGTAATAAACATTTTCTTATTCTACAATATTTACTTTGATAAAATTTTTACAGGGTTAAAAAGCAGGGGAGTCAGAGTAATTGGAGTAATACGGATAAACAGGACAATGATTACTGACTATCTTATTATTCTACTTACAGAGTCTGTGTATAGAGCGAACCAAAATGAGAACAGTTTATAAGTTCCCAGGAATACTGCGTTGGTACGAAGTTGTAGCCTGGGAAGTGGAAAAGCTGTGCCCAATTCAAGTTGCCATAGAAACATTAAAACAATATAACAGTGAATTTCATATTTTATCATCACGGTGTCAGTTGAATTCAAAACTTTACTTTAAACAGTTAACAATGAGGTTACAGGGGATAATTAGTGCTGCAGTTCAGGGCGGAATAACAAAATATCATGAGGTAAAAACAGTTTTATATGGCATATTGCATTATCTATACAGCAAAACCTGTATTCAGCAATCATTCAAGTGACACAATAATGGCCCCTGAGTAATGTGCTGGTAGTCACCAGAAAGAATAAAAAGTTAACCTAATCCAACATAATGAAGTTTTTGACGCCGATGAAAAAAAAATAGGGAAAACATTGTATAGAATGAAGAAACCGCAAGCAATTCCTTCATTTTCCACAATGCTTTATATCCAGAAAGTTTATCAACTAACAAACAAATTGTCTCTCGTTAAATCGAGGCCCCGTGTGACAGTGCTATCCACCGAGCATGTAAAAGAACCAGGCTGAACTCTCAGCAGTTTCGTCATGTATCCTTGCACTATCCCCCGTAACAACTAACCGTCTTCTGGGGGCATCACTCATATGGGTATGTGCTACGGTAGCGATGATAAATAAACAGAAATACACACATCCAGAAAGTTGAACAAATTCTAAAATTTCATAAACTTCAAATTGTTGTCTGAATCTCCTTCCTATTTGGACCAGTCTAAATTTTTTCTGTCTTGGAATAGGTTGAAACTCGGGATGTTTGTGCCAGAAGCTGGCAACACAATATCAAATTATTGATAATACTGTTGAGAAAATATTATTGACCAGGTCAATCTTCAGTATCATTCTAAAACTGTTAACCCTTTCCTGTTCAATCCCTGGTTTTTACGTCCCTGTGTTTTCATACTTAAGAAAACATTGTGGAAAAAAAAGAAATTGCTTGAAACAAGCAATTTCTTCTTTTTCCACACTATTTTCTTCCCTACAGAATGGTTATTTTCAAATAAAATCGACTTTGAATTTTCGTCTGCAAAACCTTTGAATTTGGACAGGTCTAAATTTTGAAAAACAGGAAAGGGTTAATAGAAATGATTACAAGTTCAGTGATATTGAAGATCATTATACTGACTGCATATTAATATTGTATTGGCCCTTAGGTAACATAAAATATTTAGATTCGGATAAAATGCTACACTTTTGTCTTGACCAATTCCTTAACCAATTCCCAAACAATGACACTTTTGGAGGCCTCTAAAGAAAAAATCTTAACCCATTCCAACACAAGAAAATTTTAGACTGGTCCAAATTGAAAGAAGCTGCAGACGACAATTTAAATTTGATGGAATTTTAAATTTGCCAGTATTTTGGGGTAAAAAACATTGTGGAAAATGAAAAATTGCTTGATACAAGCAATTTCTTCATTTTCCACAATGTTTTCCAAAGCTTTTTCCTCGAGGGGCGTAAAAAGGAGGGCTTGAGTTGGAATGGGTTAAGGAAACATTGTGGGTAATGAAGAAATTGCTTGTTATGAGCAATTTCTTTGTTATCTACAATGTTTTCTACCCAAAAAGATAAAGCATTTCTAAATTCCACCAACAAAATTTGTTGTTTGCAACTTCTTTAAATTTCAATCAATCTAAACTTTTGTCACCTGTTAATGGGTTAAGCTTTAAAAAAAAGAGCTCAAAGGAGCTATTGTAATTACCCTATGTCTAGTGTTGTTGTGATGGCCATTATCTTCCGTCCATCAGTAGTTTAAACATTAACTCTTCTAAAAATACCAGGGCCAACATGACCAAATTTGTCAGGAATGTGACTAAGGTGGTCATCTTTCAAAGTAGTTTGACCCATTACAACATGACAAAATTTAGACTGGTCATGATTCAAAAAGGCTGTAGACGACAACTTTTAGATGATCAAATCTTAAAAATCTTTGTCTGTTGGGGAAGAAAACATTTCTGGATAATGAAGAAATTGCTTGTAACAAGCAATTTCTTCATTATCCACAATATTTTCCAAATCTTTTTTTCTTGGGTGTGTCAAAAAGCATTATTATGTGGGAATGGGTTAAAGAGTTCATTGAAAAACTCTTGTTGCCTAAGATGAGCCTACAAGGGCGAGTGGCCCTTTGTCATTTTGTTCCTTCTGTGGTTTCAAAATACTTTTTCATAGATAGTAAAGTACTGGTAATATTGTGGCAAACACATGATAAGCATTCATTTTTATACGCCCGTCGAAGACAGGACGTATTATGGGATCACCCATGGTGTCCGGGCTTCCGGGTGTCCCGTCGTCCGGTCGTCCGATTGTCCGGGCGGTGTCCACTTCTTTGTCCGGAGCATAACTCTGTCACCGTAAGTCCGATTGACTTTGGCAGTTATATTCTTCTCATCAATACAGAGTGGAGTGCTCAATAACCATAACCATAACCATAACTCTACCTGGCCTATTTTTTGAGTTATTGCCCTTTGTTGTTTTTCATACTTGAATCTTGTCCTGAGTATATCTCTAAAAGTATTAAAGCTAGGATCATGAAACTTCATGGGTGTATAGATCTCATCAAGGGGGAGTGCAGTGCACAAGAGCCATAACTCTACCTGGCCTTTTTTTTGAGTTATTGCCCTTTGTTGTTTTTCATACTTGAATCTTGTCCGGAGTATATCTCTAAAAGTATTATAGCTAGGATCATGAAACTTCATGGGTGTATAGATCTCACCAAGGGGGAGTGCAGTGCACAAGAGCCATAACTCTACCTGGCCTATTTTTTGAGTTATTGCCCTTTGTTGTTTTTTTATCCTTGAATCTTGTCCGGAGTATATCTCTAAAAGTATAATAGCTAGAATCATGAAATTTCATGGGTGTATAGATCTCACCAAGGGGGAGTGCGTGCACAATAACCATAACTCTACCTGGCCTTTTTTTGAGTTATTGCCCTTTGTTGTTTTTCATACTTGAATCATGTCCGGAATATATTTCTAGAAGTATAATAGCTAGAATCATGAAATTTCATGGGTGTAAAGATCTCATCAAGGGGGAGTGCAGGGTACAAGAACCATAACTCTACCTAGCCTATTATTTGAGTTACTGCCCTTTGTTGTTTTTTTATCCTTGAATCTTGTCCGGAGTATTTCTCCAAAAGTATTTTAGCTAGGATCATGAAACTTCATGGGTGTATAGATCGTGCCAAAGGGGAGTGCAGTGCACAAGAACTATAACTCTACCTGTCCTATCTTTTGAGTTATTGCCCTTTGTTGTTTTTCATACTTGAATCTTGTCCGGAGTATATCTCTAAAAGTATAATAGCTAGAATCATGAAATTTCAAGGATGGATAGAGCTCACCAAGTGGGAGTGCAGTGAACAAGAACCATAACTCTACCTAGCCTATTTTTTTAGTTTTTGCCCTTTGTTGTTTTACATTCTTGAATCATGTCCGGAGTATATCTCTAAAAGAATAATAGCTAGAATCATGAAATTTCATGAATGGATAGAGCTCACCAAGTGGGATTGCAGTGTACAAGAACCATAACTTTACCTGGCCTCTTTTTTAAGTTATTGCCCTTTGTTGTTTTTCATACTTGAATTTTGTCCGGAGTATATCTCTAAAAGTATATAGCTAGAATCATGAAATTTCATGGATGTATAGATCTCACCAAGTGGGAGTGTAGTGTACAAGAACCATAATTCTACCTAGCCTATTTTTTGAGTTATTGCCCTTTGTTGTTTTTCATACTTGAATCTTGTCCGGAGTATATCTCTAAAAGTATAATAGCTAGAATCATGAAATTTCAAGGATGGATAGAGCTCACCAAGTGGGAATGCAGTGTACAAGAACCATAACTCTACCTGGCCTATTTTTTGAGTTAATGCCCTTTGTTGTTTTTCATACTTTGTTTGACAAAAAATATTAATTTAAAATAACCTCAGTTCTATTCAAACTCCCAGTTAATATGAAGCAGTGTGACGGGCGTATCTTGTGACAATTTGGCACCTTGTTAGAATTATCTTTTTTGAGTGATCTTTTAGAATGAATGGTAATCTTTTGATGAACTTAAAATTTTATACAGCTTTTGTATCTAATTCACAACTTTTTCAGGCCTTTTTCACTCGAGATTTTGAAGTGAAATTTCCCCATGAAACAGTTTATCTTCCTGAACTGAGGGCTTTACTAAATGAACAGGTAATATTTACATGTTTCTCCTCATCATTTTACACATTCCCACATAGCAATATTATTGAATGGTCCAAATTGAAAGAAGCTGCAGGATACAATTTAAAGTTGATGGAATTTAATATTTTTTGTCATCTTTGATAGAAAACATTGTGGATAATGAAGAAATTGCTAGATACAAGCAATTTCTTCATTTTCCACAATGTTTTCAAAAGCTTTTTCTTGAGGGGCATAAAAAGGAGGGCTTGTGTGGGAATGGGTTAATCTCTAATTCTTCGAAATTCTTAATTACACCCTTGAAGAATTAAATTAACCCTTTGCAGTTTTGCCAAATTTTAGACATGTCCAAATTCAAAAGGTTTGGCAGATGACAACCTACTTTGAAATTAATTTGAAAAATAATTCTTTAGTAGGATAGATAATATTGTGCCAAAAGAAGAAAGTGCTTCTATTTCTAAAATATTTTTGCCGCCGTCATAGCGCAGTTGGTAGCGCATCGGACTGTCAATCTAGAGGTCCCTGGTTCGATCCCCGACGGCGGCACTCATCCTTTCCGACTATTTGTCTCTCACCAATGGGTCGATAGTCGTAGACTTCTGTGGGATAGCAGCTGGAGGCTAGGAAAGGATGTAATGGTAGTACTGGTGTGAGAAATACCAGGATTCCATTGGTAGGTGCTCCAGCCGCCGCGATATAACTGAAAGATTGTTGAAAGCGGCGTAAAACCCTTTTCAAACAAACAATCTACAATATTTTCTAAGATATAGATTCACAGGGACGTAAAATCCAGGGATTGTACAGGAAAAGGTTCGGAAAAAGGTAAGAAAAGGACAAACATTTTTCTCTTAATGTTTTGTATCCTATATGATATTTTTTCTAGCCCGTTATCAGTGGAACAATTTATGGACTAATAGTTGCTGGAAATATTTATACCCCCCAAAATATATTTAGGGGGTATATAGGAGTCAGCTTGTAGGTCTGTTGTCCGTCCATCCGACTGTCTGTAGCTTTTTTGTGTCAGCTCAATTTCTCAGTAGCCATTGGACGGGTTTGATTCAAAGTTCACTGATATAATCAGTATCAAGCAGAGATGTGCATATTCCATTTCGGTTACGGTCCATTGATTTTTACCGGAGTTATTGCCCTTTTGTGAAAAATCATGTCCGCTCATTTTCTCAGCAACCTTTGGACGATTTGATTCAAATTTCACAGAAAGACTCGGTATAAGTCAGACATGTGCATATCTTATTTTGGTTATGGTCAATTGATTTTTGACTGAGTTATGGCCCTTTAATTAAAAAGTCCGTTTTTTCTTATGGCCCCTTTGGGAGATAGCACTTGTACATGGACAAGCACTGTTGGGGGGTATTAGTCCACTTCGTGACAATGTCTAGTTTTAAGTGGTCTGAAATTGAAAAAGAAATGTGTCTTATTAGGTAAAAAATGATTGTGAAAAAGGAGAAATGGCTTGTTACAAGCATTGTCTCCTTTCCTTACAATGGTTTCCTTTAACGATCAAATCACTTCAACGTGTCACTGTGTGAGATTGGGTTAAGAGGCAGTTAGAATTTTTGGAATAAAACATTGTTATCTACTTTAACAAATGTCTACTTCTCATTTCAGGTGCAAATTTTATCTCGGGGTATGAAACTTCATGGCAGTCTTGTGACAGATGACATCAAACCCCTTCATAACAGCCTGGAAGGAGAATTTAAAAAGATGAGAAAAACTGTACAAGATCTGGTAAGTAATAATTGGCTAACAGACAAGTGAAACAGGAAAAAAGGGAGAATTAAAACTATTACGAGACAACAAAATTTTTGACTGGTCCAATTTCAAAGAAGTTGCAGACAACAATTTCAATTCAATATATTTCAAATATTTGTTCAAACTTAACAATATCCAAGAAACATTTGTGTATCCCTCTCAAACAGAGCCGCCGTCATAGCGCAGTGATCCCCAACGGCAGCACTCATTCTTTCTGACTATTTGTCTCTCACAAATCGGTCGATAATCGTAGACCTATGTGGGATAGCAACTGGAGGCTAGGAAAGGATGTAATGGTAGTACTGGTGTGAGAAATATCAAGGAATCCATTGTTAGGTGCTCCAGCCGCCACGATATTACTGAAAGATTGTTGAAAACTGCGTAAAACCCCAATCAAACAAACAAACCTCTCAAACAGTGCAGAAAGCTTGAGCTCTAATATTTCAGTTGTCTATTTTGGGAAACTTGAAGGTCTTGGGTGTCGTCTCACATCAAATTTTTATGTTTTCAGGTGGCAAATATGACTTTAACCATTGAAAAGTGACAAGATCTGGGAATGCTTCAAAGATATATTAATTTAGTTTAAGTTATAAAATAGTAGTGTTTTTATTATAAGGCTTGAAATACATTCAGGCAAAAACCAGATATCAGCATCTCTATTCTAAGTTCTTAGAACCTGAAAGAGTCTCTAGATCCTCAGATTGTTTAACCCATTCCAAGACCATAAAATTGTAGAGGTAACTCTTAATGCATTGTTGTAAGAATTATGCCACTTTTTTTATGACAACTTGTGTCCACTATCCAGCATCCAACAGCTTAACGTCAGATACCTATTGGGGTCAGTCTTGTTCCTGCATTCCTTTGAAACTACTAGTACCCTTAGTGTAACTGCTAGTACCTTTTTAGCTCAACTGAGCACAACATGCTCAAGGTGAGCTATTGTGATCGGTAATTGTCCGGCGTCCATCTGTCTGTCTGTCCGTCCATAAACAATTATTAAAAAATCTTCTCCTCCTAAACCATAAGGCCTAGAGCTTAGATATTTGGTACATGTCATCACCTATTGACCCTCTACCAAATTACTTCAAAGAAATACTGTACTCTTTCAATTAACCCTTTTCTGTGCGATTCCTGATTTTATAAGGGAAATCTATAAAAATCTTCTCCTAAACCTTAAGGCCAAGAGCTTAGATATTTGGTACATATCATCACCTATTGACCCTTTACCAAAATACTTCAAAGAATTATCATACTCTGAAATTTAGCCATTTTCTGTGTGATCCCTGATTTCAAAAAGGAATAAAGAAGGAAATCTTTTAAAGTCTTCTTCTACCAAATGATTAGGCCTAGAGCTTTGATATTTGGTACATATCATCAACAACTGACCCTCTACCAAAATACTTCAAAGAATTAAGATATTCTGAAAATTAACCCTTTTCTGTGTGTTCCCTAATTCTAGTTAGAAATAAATAATGATATCTTTGAAAACTTTCTTCTCCTAAAGCATTAGGCCTAGAGCTTTTATACTTGGTATGCATTGATGTCTATACTTCAAAGAATTACGATATTCTGAAAATTAGCCCTTTTCTGTGCCATCCCTAATTCTAGTTAGAAATAAATAATGATATCTTTGAAAACCTTCTTCTCCTAAACCATTAGGCCTAGAGCTTTTATACTTGGTATGTATTGATGTCTATACTTCATTACCATATTCAGGAAATTTGTGCTATATGGTGGGATCATCAATATACCTAGGATTAAAAGAGGTAAAATTATTAGACAGAGGGCTTTGCTATTTTGTTTATATCATGAAGCCATGAAGCATCATACTCAGGGGAGCGATTTAGGACCATCATGGTCCTCTGGTTCTACTGAACTGTTTATATTGTAGGGTGGTGCTGGGCCAAGTGTGAAGAGTCTAGGATCAACTATGGATATAGCAAGATCAGACACACCTAGTACTTCAAGTCTGACCTCTGGAAGGTAAATATCCAGATTGTGAGTTAAAAGGAAGCAGTTTTCAAGCAGGTCTCTGCTGGCTATCAACTCTTGTCATGCTGAATAAGATTCTCTGTAGAATTGCGTTAAAATCAAAGGACCAAAAGTGCTGTGGAAACTGATTGTGGGTTATAATTTCATTTCAAACATTGTCTTATATAAACAACTCTGGCTAGAAAAGGGACAAGCAGGTGGTAAAGACTAAGATCAGACTGCACATATGTGCAGGCTGATCTTTGTCTATACCACCTACTAATATATTCCAGGTTAAGCATCACAAAGATTAAACTATTATAGAAACCTTAAATAATGTTCAATGATGATGAACATATTCCCATACAATCCCACTTTTGGATACCCCCTAATTAAGAAGCTTTGGAAAACTTTGCGGATGATGAAGAATTGCTTGTTAGAATTTTTTTTTTCTTGATCCACAATGTTTTCTACTCAAAAAGACATACCAAAAAGACAAAGATTTTCAACCTATAAAGACAAAGATTTTTAAAACTTCATCCACTAAATATTGTCATCTGCAGTATCTTTGGATTTGGACCAATCTAAAATTTTGTGATCTGGTAATGTGTAAAACCCAAGTATGTTTTACAGGATTTTTAACCCTTTCCCATTTTTTTTTCTTTATATGAGGCCTGTCCAAAATCAAAGGTTTTATAATAAGACAACAATTTATCGGCAATCTCATTTCAAAAATTATCATTCGGTAGGGTAGAAAATATTGTTGAAAAAGAGGAAATTTCTTCTTTTTCCACAATGTTTTCTCAAGTATATAAACACAGGGACGTAAAAACCAGGAATTAAACAGGAAAGGGTTAATGTTAGATAATTAATATTTCTCCAAAGCAAAACTCATAATCATTTATTCTTTGAAGCACAAATATCTACATATCTTCTAGTATATCTTGTATGATTTTCAAGTTTTCATGGCAAGGCATATACCTGATAGCTGAAACTTAGGTATATAAATAATTTTTTGGCAGGGTTATGTTGAACCATTTACCAAAATTTAGACCAGCTCCAAATTCAAAGAAATTGCAGACAACAATTTTAAGTTGAAATTGGATTTTACAAGTAGTTTCTTCATTTTCAACAATGATTTCCAAAGCTCTTGAGGGGCATATAAAGTAGAATTATGTGCAAATGGACTAAACCATTCCCGCAAAGTTGCACTTTTTGACGCCACTAAAGGAAAGTGCTTAGGTAAACATAGTAGATGATGTATAAATCTCTTCTACCCTTAACCCATTCCAACCCAGTGGAATTTTAGACCAGTCCAAATTGAATGAAGCTGCAGACGATAATTTCAAGTTGAGGGAATTTTGAATTTTTTTGTCCTTTGGGATGGAAAACATGGTGAAAAATTTTCCACCATGCTTTCCAAAACCTTTTTCTTCAGGGGCGTAAAAAAGGAGGGATTGTGTTGGAATGGGTTAAAGGCAAACATTTTTTTAAATTTTATCAACTTGAAATTGTTGTCTGCACCATCTTTCAATTCTGACTAGTCTAAAATTTTGTTGTGCAGCAATGGATTAAGACAACTTTACAGTAATTTTATGTCATTTACAGTGGACGATCGTCCCTGATCTCTCAAGATGAAGACATGCTTGTCCCCCCTGAGGTAAGGTGTTTATGCAATGACATAGTGACTTTATATTTTATAATGATAATATAACACCGATTCTATAACTTCTGTCCTGCAATCAGTCTACTGTCAAAGCCAATGAGAGCTGTTTGTCCATCTGTCTGGCTACCTGTCCAAGCAATCAGTTTTTGAGACTTTTTTCTCAATACTTGTACATGTTGGTTTTATTTTCATGCCTTACAAAAATATGGACTTAGTACTTTGACATATTCGCCAAAAAAATAAAAGATTTAGTAGTCAGTAGGGGAATTGTTGTTCCCTGAAATACTTCCTTCATCTGTAATCAGAAGCTTTATTTTAACTGATTACCATAAAACAGAATTTTAGACTACTGGTAGTCTGAATTGAAAGATTTTGAAGACGACAATTTCAAATGTGTGGAATTTGAAAAAAATATTTGTTTTTTAGTGAAGAAAAGATTTGGACATTGAAGAAATTGCTTGTTACAAGCAATTTCTTCATTGTCCAGAATGTTTTCTTAACCTGAATCCTTTGGGGTGTGAAAAAGCGGTTAGGTGTTGGAATGGGTTAACCAATACATTGATTCAAAGACTCATAACAAAGCTTTCCTATATATTAACCCATTACACAACACTATTTTAGACTGGTCAAAATTCAAGAGCTGGCACATTGTTACAAGCAATTTCTTCTTTTCTCACTATGTTCTTCAAAGCAAAGCATGTTTCATGGTTATGGTATAATCAATGATGTATGTAAAAAGTCCATTGGCCTATACACATATACAAGTGCTTGTGTATGTAATCAAAAGTGGAAATCATTTAATTCATTCTAAAACAACAAAATTAAAGACTGATCCAAATTGAAAGAATTTGCAGATGAAAATTCAAAGTGAGTTGAACATGATGAATACAAAATAACCATTGAAAACATTGTGAAAAAAGGAGAAATTGCTTGTAACAAGCAATTTCTCCTTTTCTCACAATGTTTAAAACAGTCATTTTTCTTGAGCACATAAATATGGAGGATTGAGTTAGAACGGGTTAAAAGAAAAAGCCTTGTCTTTCAGTGTAACATAAGTGATTTAATTGAAACAAAATTGTTTCTGTGCTTGTTTTGTCCTAAACCTTTAATACATGAACAAAATTTTAGCACTAAAATGATGTAATGAAAGGCTTATACATATGTAGAAAGATCATATAGAATTGTAGTTTATTCTGAGTACTTTCAATTATAACGATGTATTGATATTAAGTATTATAACTTTGAAAATCTAACTTGTTCCAATCTCCTTAATGTTTCGATTTCTGTGCCAAGTTTTGAGTATATCCTTATACAGCTGCTGAAAAAGTGACAAAGCTTGGTCAGTTATCACTGTCCTGTATATATCAAGGATGTTATGTGATTTTATTTGTGATTTTATACTTGAGAAAACATTGTGGAAAAAGAAGAAACTGTGTGTAACAAGCAATTTCTCTCTTTTCCCACAATATTTTCTACCACATAGGATGGATTTCATATCAAATTGCATCCAATTTTCATTCTTGTTTATAACCTCTTTCTATTCAGACCAGTCTAAAATTTCTAAAAAAGGGAAAGGGTTATAGTCTAAACTGGTAAACAAACATGAACAGCGTGTCTACCTGACTTTCTTTGAGCATAAGAGAAGAGCTACCAATGCAAGATGAATCTTTATTTTGCCATATAGGATTGATTTAACCATTACAGTTAACAACAAGATTTGAAGAAGTTGCATTGCAGACAACTATTTTCAATTGATGAAACTTTGAAAATCTTTGCCTTTTTGGGAATGAAATATTGAGGATAATGCAGAAATTGCCTGTAACAGACAATTTCCTCATTTTCCATAATGTTTTCCAAAGCTCTTATTTTCAAAGGCTATGAAAGGGGGATTGTGTGGTAATGTTAATATAAGGTCAATCTTCTACAGCTTTGGGTATTTGGTATTTTTACTTATACATTAACCCAATTAAGGCACAAGTATACATACATGGAATAGAGCTTTTAATTTATGCCTCACATCTATAGCTAACCTTTCCTGTGCAAATAAGGATTTCCACACCACGAGGAAAGGGAAACATAATGATAAAAGAAGAAATTACTTTAAAGAAACAATTCTGTTACAACAGGTTAAGGCTGATGCATTTGTATTTTCATACTTTACTCTATGACCGGAGAACAAAATTTAGAAGATATTGCAGATGGCTTTTTGAAGCTAGTTTAAATTGGAAAAAGAGCTATATAGAGTAGAAGATATGAGAAAGGGGGAAATTGTTTTCTACAAGAAATTTTTTCTTTCCCCACAATATTTTCCATTGTAAATTTTTCTCAGTTACAAGTAATTTCTTCATTATCCACAATGACTTCTACCCCAGAATACAAAGAATTTTAGAATTCTAACAACTTAAAATTGCCATCTACAAAATCTCTCAATTTTCACTTGTCTGATTTTTGTGTGTGTTCGGTAATGCTTTTAGACGCTCCTCAAGAAAAATCCTTGGGAAAATAATATGTGAAATGAAGAAATTGTTTATCAAACAATTTCTGAATTTAACACAAAGTTTTTTACCAAGAAAATTGAAAAAACCTAAACTTTTATCAACTTTAAATTGTCGTTTGCAACTCCTTTCAATTTTGACCAGTCTAAAATTTTGTCATCTGGTAATAGGTTAACTGAAGTGCATGCTTCAGGCAATACTAAAAAAATATTAGCTCATGTCAAGTATGATTTTGACCAGTCAGTATACTGTATAACTTGTCTGACTTTTCCTTTTATGTCCGTTTGCTTGCCTGGTGAATTGATACTAGAATTTATCATTTGATTTAAGATATTTGCAAAAGTTAAAAGTGTTTTTAAGAAAAATGGAAAATTTTAGAATATCTAAAATTTTATAAGATGATGAACATTTTTTTATGTGTATGTGTGCGTGTTTTCTTCAAGTGTAATTATGTCCCTTATTAACAAACCCATTCCCACAAAGTGACGCTTTCTGATCCCCCTCAAGAAAAATAACTGGGTAAACTTTGTGTAAAATAAAGAAATTGCTTGTTACAAGCAATTTCTTTATTTTACGCAATGTTTTCTACCCAGATAATTGAAAAATCTAAAGTTTCATATACTTTAAATTGACACCTGCAACTCCTTTCAATTTGAACCAGTCTAAAATGTTGTCTTCTGGTAACGGGTTAAGTGTAAAATTATTAGGATGCCTTAAGATCTGATGACAGGAGGTTCTCTAGCTCACGATATAGTCTGCTTTAAGCCACTCTATAATCTACTGCATGCTACCTATATATAGGACCTTCCACCCTATGGAGAGAAGTCCAGACGGAGTTATGTCCCCTCTCTTGATGACATGGTCCCCCCTCCCGTACCTTGTCGACCCCAGTCTATGTTGCTGTCGGGGCATGTCCCCATGCAGGTTGGTGGCTGGTGTTGAGTGTTGTTTTTATGCTTGCTTTAAATTAACAACCAGTTGGGAGAAATTATTTATTGCTTTTATTATTGCTTTTTGCCTATAGTTCATTAGTAATAGTGACCTACCTTTCAGAAGGATATTCATCTAACTTGTTGAACCCAGCTTCACTTTTGACCTGACATTAACTTTTTACCACCCAATAATGCCTTTTGATTCCCTTTTAAATGATACTAAGGGAAATCACATTGAAATTGCCATTTCTCACTTTCTCACAATGTTTTCTAATATAGTCAGTCTTTATTTTTGTAAGCTGCCAAAAGTCACTATATTGGGAATACCTCTTCTGTCTGTATGTCATGATGTCCATTTGGTGGTCTGTAAATCAGTCCACATCCTGTTAACACATCTCCTAGATATATTGATGAATTTGATTCACATTTTCACAGAATGTTCCTAGTCCCCTGACCTTTGGCATATTGTCAAGGTTTTGCCATTTAGGCTGCATCACAGAAAAGGGGACTAAATGCAAAATACATGCAAAATTTCTTTTATGGCACATCTCATACATTTATGGACAAATTTTTATGAAATTCTGATAAAAAGTTTCTAGTCACCTGACCTTGTGCATGTTGTCAGCATTTTGCTGTTTTAAGCTGCATCACAGAAAAATGGGGACTAATGCAAAATTTTGTGTCTAGGCTTGTTGGTGGCTTATATTATGACTATGGCACCCTTGTTCAATTTATACACACTTTGAAATGCCATCTGCAGCTTCTTTCAACTGACCCAAATTGAAAGAAGTTGCAGACAATGATTTGAAGTTTATCAAATTTTTATTTTTTTCAACTTTCTGGGAAGAAAACATTGTGGTAAATGAAGAAATTGCTTCTGACAAGCAATTTCTTCATTTTCCAAAATGTTTTCTAAAGTTCTTTTTCTTGGGGGCATCTAAAAGCGTCACTCAGTTGGAAGGGGTTAAAGTAATAGTCTCATTCACTCCAGCTATCCTTCTGTCCTTACATCTGATGTTTTTTTGTCAAGAGCATAATTCATAACCCATCACCACATAACCCTTGTCTTTGTTAGGAATTGCAATTGTGTAAAATACTTATGAAAAGCTGAAATTGCTTGAAATTTTATTTTTGCACTTGTTTTTCAGTCAAATGCAACTTGTATTTTACTGCACAATTACTATGAAATTTTAAAGAGTCGAAAATGTTTTGTCTAGAGGTGTGCTAAAGTATGATAGCTATCCAAATGAAGCAAAACAGTTTGATGGATCTGAGGAGAAATGCAGTGCACAAGTACCATGGTTAAATTCTAATTTACTCAGGGGCAATCTTCAAAGAAAAGTAGCTATCAATATGAATCTTTTTTGGTGGATATATGTCACAAATAATTACAATTCGTCCAGTTATGTTGAAACTTGCTCACAAAGTAGGTTAACAGATCAAATTGCAGAAAAACATTGTTTTACACATCACAGTTTTTAGCCAAGTCAATATGAAACTTGCTCATAATGCTTATTTTGATAACATCTTTTTTTGGGTCAATCATTATGAAACTTGCTAAGGATAAACATCTAAATAATTTTCAGGTCAAGGTCTCTAATCTCAGTTTGGTTGAAACTCGGACAAATCATGATAAAAGTCACATTCATTTTTTTGAGGCCACTTGGTTTGACATACAGTGAAACTTGCTAAGAAAATTTGAATATTGGTTTTGTTGCTTGAAAAAAAGGTCAAATCTAGCAAAATTTAGATTTTACTCTAATTGACACATTTGGCCCAAAAACTGTGAAATTTGTGTGTATGGAACTATTTGAGTACAAAGTATAACCTGTTAATCTTAAAAACATTGAAGTCATCTTTCCTGTGCTTTAAGCTAGTTTAAAAAAGTTGATAATTAAGTCAAATTTTAGATAAACCTTGTAGTCCAATTCTTAAACCATTTTTTCTCCAATTCTGAAATAATTCTTGTATACTGCCTATAACTTCAAAAATGTTGACCCATTTTGAATTGTAGACTTAAATTTCTTTGTTCAATGTAAAATTCTGGTGAATGATTTTAGGCCATCTTGACCCTCATGTTAACCAATTCCCACACAATGACTCTTTTTAACGCCCCTCAATAAAAAAAACATTGAAAAACATTGTGGACAATGAAGAGATCATTGCTTGTTACAAGCAATTTCTTCATTATCCACAATGTTTTCTACCCCTTCTTTGAATTTGGACTGGTCTAAAATTTTGCCATTTGGTAATGGGTTAATGTTTGATTTTACTGGTGCAATTACCATGGTTTTTACTGCTCTCTGTTATTTCTTGTTGTGGCTTAGCCAGGTTAGCTAAGTTTGTTATATGCTAGCATGCAAGCAATTCTTAACCCTTTCCCAAACAATGTCACTTTATGACGCCCCTCAAGAAAAGGTAGGTAGGAAAACATTGTGGTAAATGAAGAAATTGCTTGTAACAAGCAATTTCTTCTTTTCCCAAATTTTTTTTCTACCCAGAAAGACGAAAATGGTAAAATTTCATCAACTTTAAGTTGTCCTCTGTACCTTCTTTTAATTGGGTACAGTCTAAAACTTTGTATTATGGGAAAGGGTTAAGGCTTGACTCAATCATTAGCTTCTTTGTAACAGAATATTGTAAACAATTTTGACCATAAAATATTTTTGATAAGTTTTGCATGCACTGTTTAGAGTTTTGTATTCATAATCAGTAAAACTTTTTTGTGAAGAAAAATATTTTTTTAATTTCTGCATTCATTGATACCTTATCAGAAAGACTATAACCTAACAAATTCCTGCACAATCCCTTGTCTTTACTTCCCTGTGATTTCATACCTGAGAAAACATTGTGGGAAAAGAAGAAATAGCTTGTATCAAGCAATTTCTTCTTTTTCCCCTATTTTGGTTTCTTTTCAAATTGCACCCACTTTTGATTTTTTCGTCTGCAACTTCTTTCAAATTGGACCAGTCTATTATTTTGAAAAACAGGAAAGGGTTAAAGTTGTCTTCTGCCTGGCCCCACCCTTTACCTCAAACAGAAAGATCAACTTAAATAACCTTGTCATTTGCAAAATTTATGATCATTAACATATAATAAAATTAAATTGTTTGTTTCCAATCTATGCTTATTCAAGCTGTAGTTTTCACATTTAACCCATTCCCACACAGTTTTGACGCCCCTAAAGAAAAGCAGCATTGGAAAACATTGTGAAAAATGAAGAAATTGCTTGCAACAAGCAATTTCTTCATTTTCCACAATGTTTTCTACCAAGAAAGTGGAAGAAATTCAGAACTTCATAAGCTTTAAATTGTCTACCGCAACTACTTTGAATTTGGACCAGTCTAAAATTTTTCTGTGTGGGAATGGGTTAAGCCTTGTCATGCTGAATAAAATCAAAGCAAAGGCTTAAAGCACTGGGAGCACTAGTAAAGAGTCAAAAATTATTTTAAAAATATTTTTATAAACAACTCTTAGTTTAAGGAGTCAAACAGGAGGTGTAGACTAAGATCAGACTGCACTTATGCGCAGGCTGATCTTTACCTACACCTTCTACTAAAACAGGAATATTTCATGTTCAGCATGATTTGTAAGAAATTATTTTGATAACAGGAGTTAACCTACTTGTAACAAGCAATGATCTCTATCCTGCTATTTTTTGTTATTCCACAATGATTTATTTTTCATTTATACTCACAATGAACTGTTTGAAAAGGTATAGTTATGAGGTCATTAAAATGGGGGCTTGGTGTAACTTACCTTTCAATTCAATAAATCTAGATTTATTCGACTTAATGATCCTTCATATTTTCATAATTTGGACCAGTGTGAAATTCTGTTGTCTGTCATCATTGAATTAAATAATAAATATCCTCTTGAGGAATAACTGGCCTTGTCAAAGTGAACTCTTTTTAATCAGGATAAATGATTAAATTAAATTCAAAGACTTATGGCTGCCAATTAAAGGAAGTGATCAAATCATTCAGCCAACAGATGCAAGGCCATATCTGACAATCATGTGAAACATTTATGTCAGTTGGCAACAAAATTGTTGTAAGTGCCGCTTATCCAAGCTGTAGTTACGACCTTAATCTTGCCCACAAATAATTCTTACCTCTGTTAACCTATTACTAGATGACAATATCCAGAGAAGTTGGCAGACAACAAATTCAAGTTGATGAAATTTTAAAAAGTCTTTATCTTTCTGGGTTGAAAACATGTGGAAAATGAAGAAATTGCTTGTCACAAACAACTTTTTTATTTCCCACAATCTTTTCCTAAGCTGTTGAAGGGCAATTCCTGTCTTTTGTGCTTACAGGTGACCAACCAGCTGTATAATGGACAAGCAAGGACTGGAAGTGACCCTTCATTACATGGTGCTAGAAGTCCAGGTACTCAATACAGAATATTTGTTTTAACATTTTACTAAACAACAAAATTTAAATTGGTCCAAATTGAAAGAAATTACAGAAAAAATTCAATTGTATAGAATTTCCTAATTTTTTGTCTTTTTGTATAGAAAGCAGTGTGTAAGTGAATAAATTGCTTGTGACAAGCAGTTTCTTCATTTTCCACCATGTTTCCCAAAGTTTTTATTCTTAAGGGGAGTAAAAAAGCAGGATTGTATGAACTGGTTTAAGTTCAATGTTATCTTATATAAGGTAGATTAATCCTCCAAGTATGTTAAACAAAACTCCGCTATCAAAACCTCCAAGTATTCATAACAGAACTCAGCTATCCAAAAGCTCAAAGTATTCATAACAGAACTCAGCTATCCAAAACCTCCAAGTATTCATAACAGAACTCAGCTATCCAAAACCTCCAAGTATTCATAACAGAACTCAGCTATCCAAAAGCTCAAAGTATTAATAACATAACTCAGCTATCCAAAACCTCCAAGTATTCATAACAGAATTTGGCTATCATAACCTCCAAGTATTCATAACATAACTTAGCTATCCAAAACCTCCAAGTATTAATAACATAACTCAGCTATCCAAAACCTCCAAGTGTTCATAACAGAACGCAGAATGAAATCCATTTCAGAAGTTCATTAAAATCAAAGGATTGAAAGCACTGGAAGCATTTGTTGATGGTGAACGGTTCTTCTGAAAAATAATTTCATAAACATCTCTGATTTGAAAGTGAAAAACAGGTTGGCTAGACTAAGATCAGCTGAACATATATGTAACTGATCTTTGTGTATATACTTGAGTTTCCTGTATTCGAGCAGTCTCCCATATTTGATCCTTTTCATTTCTGCACACTTGCAGTTAACCTTTGTATTACAAACAATGTGCAAACTGTAAGAAATCAATATTTGCATAGTAGTCCTTTGGTAGATTTTATTTAGGTTCAAGTTAGAATGCCTCTATGACAATGTAAGAAATTTATCAGAGAAATGCAAATTATTCCTTATAACTTTTGCATAACCCGGTTTATACTATTTTTTGTCATTCTTTACAAATATTTTGGGGGTCATGCTTTTTTCTTCTTGCAAATGCTGTTTTTCATGTAGATGCTTTTTGAAGTTTGGGTAGATAAATGGCAAATAACTCAAAATACATTTTCAAGTCCGTTTCACCAATGCTGTAAGTGTGACATTGATCCTTGGATGTATATTGCTAAGGTGCTCGATTATGGAAGACTGAATTTGGATCTCGATGATCAGTGTATGGCTACAAAAAGAGAGTATTGTTTGTTACAATTTTTTTTTACAAATCTGTTTTTCATTCGTACGGCAATATTCAAATTGAATTTATGTTACTTTCAGTTTAGTTCATGAAGTCTAATTATCATTTTGTAAGTGCGCATGGGCAAATTTATAGCTTAAGGTGATCGAATATGGGAGACTACAGGCTACCTCCTGCCAAAACAGGAATATTCTAAGTCCAGCATGACAAGGGTTAAACAACAGGATACCATACTGCCCCTTCATTGAAAATGAAATGCTGTTGACATTGGTATTAAACCTTATTGAAGTAATTTTATTAGTTATGTTTTTATCAGTTATTTCTGCTGTAGTTGCTTAACCCATTCTCACACAACTAAATTTTAGACTGGTCCAAATTGTAAGGAGTTGCAGACGACAATTTCAAGTTTATGAAATTTTAAATTTGTCTAATTTTATGGGTAGAAAACATTGTGGAAAAATGAAGAAATTGCTTGTGGAAATTGCTTACCACAAGCAATTTCTTCATTTTCCACAATGTTTTCTCAATTGCTTTTCTTGAGGAGCGTCAAAAAGAGTCATTATGTGGGAATGGGTAAAATAGGTATTGAAAAGAATTGATGGATCCTGGTTGTCAAGAAACCATGGAACAAACAAATCATTCAGACCTAGAGTTAACTTTAAACTCAAACTTATTCAACGTTGCAGTTCAGTAGATTATGGCCAGAGATTTGTCAATTATTCAGGTCATCACCAATTTATCGTTCCTCCATAAATATATTCCAGTCACACCTGTTATAAATGCCAACTCTACAAGTAATCTTGCCCCACGATCTAAACCTGTTGAGAGAAACAGTACCTTCACAGCAGCCAAGAAACCTCCAATTGAAATACCAAGAAGACCATCAGGTGTGTGTTTTTAATTTTTGATTCGAAATTATTTCAATTATATTTATTCTCTAGTAGTTTACAATATTCATGACAAATCATTTAAATCAGAATATAATTCATTGCCACCGTGTACGGTACTTCATTTGAAGATTAACCCTTTTTTGCTAAATCAAATCCTCTTTAGAAATTGAATTAAATCAAATGGCTGAATGAGTGCCCATGCAGAACCTTTTACACCCATCATCACATATGCCGGCTCCTTTAGTCACTGAAAAATATGGCTACTGAAAACACTGTGAGAAAAGGAGAAATCTTTTTCCTTTTCATGCAGTGTAGTCTACCCATTTTGGAATTTATTTTTCAATTATAGCATCTTTCAAAATGTTGTTTGCAACTTCATTTTATTCGGAACAGTCTGAAATTTTGTTGTCTGGTAATAGGTTATATAACAAGTACATAAGCTGTGGCAAATAGCTAGGCAGGACCTGTAATTGACCAATCATGGCTGTCAATCAAATAATCTGTCAACCAATGAAATCATTCATTCAGACCAGAAGTGATTCTTGATCTCTGTCATTGGACGCTCGTTTGTTATGCTTTCCTGTTGGTTTGGCGACTTAAACATAGATACAGCTTCTTAAAGGTTACCAAGCAACCATTCTAATTTTTGTTACAATGCTAATGGCCATAAATTTTGGAAAATAATACTGTTAAATATTGAAGCAGAAATTCCTGTCAGAGTCAATGGGTGGGGTCAATGGAGTAAGTGGGCAGTGCCAACAATTGGTCAATCTTAAGGTATTCGGGTTGTACCATTTACTGTTATAATTTGCTACAAAGTCGGATTATCCAAGAATGATAAATCTGTTTTTAATATAGTCCAAACTGCGTGAATTTAAAAAAGTTAGTCTTTGTATGTTAGTCTTTGTATTTGATTATTGCCACTTACAGGGTGAATTTAAAAAAGTTAGTCATGCAGTCACATTTGTGAGATCTTTGTATTTAACTATTGCCACTTTCTTCGTTACAATTAAGTATTTCAATTTAGTATTTTGTGTTCCTACAGAACATAAACCAGGTAGGGTAAGACTATTGTGTGTGCATGGTTAAGGTGCACATTTTATTCTTTGTACCAAAACTTTTGTGTGTACATGGTTATAATGCACATTCTTTTGATAGTCAAATGTTCTACATTGTAATGAAGTAAGGTCTGGTTTAATCTTGAAAGCCAAATCCATATTTTGTTTGGTTTAGTCAGTATTATAATGGTTTGTCAAGACAGAATTTTAGTCTACCATACTTACTGACCTGAAATTTTAGCATACTCAATATTTGTCTTGTTCAGAAGTTGCATAGTAGTTCTTTGGTAGATTTTATTTAGGTTCAAGTTAGAATGCTTTTATTTGCCATGAAAGTTCTTATACCCATAAGGAACTACTTTATTATGTTGGGGGTCATGCTAATCTTTCAAGGTCAATATACTTCAATTAAGGCAATGACTTTAATGGGAGCATTGATATTCCACAATAGTATCTGTTGTTGTTTATTTGCTAACCTGAGCATAATTTTCTCAAGGTGAGCAGTTTTAATCATCATGTATCCAAAAAACATGTCAGTCAAGTGTATGTCACCATTTTTAGTTACCTAAGCACTACCTGCTCAAGGTAAGCATTTCTGATCACTCACTATCATGTGTCTGCCTGTCGTCAGTTGCCTATCCACAATTTCTAAAAAAAATTGTTTCTCCTAAACCTAAATTATATCAGGCTGAAACTTGGCAGGCATGTTCCTTGGGTGAAGCTTTTCTACAGTTGTAAAAATAATTAACTCCCTGTCGTCGAATTGGGGTCACACTCAAAGTATAGAGATTAAAGTATAGAGATTTGATATTTTGCCTGCAACATCAGTTGCAGGGCTCAGGCTGGCGATCGCCATTTTCGCCAATGGCTAAAATTTTGTGAAAATGGCTAAAAAAATTATGAATTGGCAAAAATGCTGGCTAAAGGGAGGGAAAGCGTTATCACATCATAAAACCGTAAACAACTAAGTATAAGATAAGGGACTGATGGGTAAAGTAATTATCGGATTTGCATCATAAAATCCCTTTCAAGCATCAACACCTTTGTTTATTACCTTGATTCACAGGTAAAAGATCGTGGCCCAATGCATGTCTGCGTTGCTGATATTGTGTCGTGCATCCCATAATCAGGCCACTAGTGTTGAATATGAACCTCAAAATATGATTTCCCCATTTAATTCTTTTATTCAACCTACTGACGAGTAAGAAAATGGAAAGGGAAATCTAGTTTATTTGTTACTAAAAATAGATTTGGGATCGTGAGAATGACTTACTGTAAAACATACCAAATGCAAGATAAAAGTGGTGCCTTAATTGGACTATTTCAAAATCAATTTTTATTTTTTCCAACATACTTAAGAAATTATAATAAACCCATTACCTGACAAAATTCAAGACTGGTCCAAATCAATAGAATTTGCATACAACAATTTAAGTTGGTTGAATTTTAGCAATTTCTTCATTGTCCACAATGTTTTCTACTTTTTTTTTTCTAAGAGGAGCTCAAAATCAGGATTGTGTGGGAATGGGTTGAATTAATTTACATGTAATAAAAAAAAGTAAAAAAAAATAAAAGAAATTATAAACTTAAGAAAATATTTTCATAGAAATTTGAAAAATCTTTCTTAAAAATCTTTATAAATTCTAAAAAGTTCCACAACGGCTGAGAAGTTGGCTACAGTTTATCCAAATTGGCTAAAGAATTTTCAGATTGGCTAAAAAGTTGGCTAAAAGAAATTTCAGTCCAGAGCAGGGCTCCGGAAAACCGATAAATTGCCGGTCCGGACCGAATTTTGAATTGTCAGACCGATTGGAATCCCAAAAATTAACACCAAAATAGGTCCGAAATTTTCATTGAGATATTGGTAAACTCGCTCATTATCTATCAAAATCAACTTTAAAACCGAAATAATTTAAGGGTTTCACACCTTATCTGCAGATTAAGGGATTAACAAAAGTGCCAAAAATCGATAATTAGTTTACCCGCCGGCCAGTCAAGTGCCCATCTGCACGTGGACCTAATTAGAAGTTAGCCAGTTTCGCGCTTGACCGAACTTCGGGTATCGAGTATTTGCAATATAAAATTGGTTTGAAATTTCACAAGTTCGTGGTCTTATCAAAATGCTCATCTAAAACTGCGTCAATTGAAATTGCCATTACTGATGAAACAAATTTCTTTTAACACAATACGGGAGGCTTATATAAATGGAGACATGAATAGGCTTCCGTTGCTGTTCGTATGAATTTGGAAAAGTTCAGCACAACGCTTTTTTGAATTTAATTCATCACAAGTAAGCTCGTGAGGCCGGGTTTGAAGTTTGTATAAAAAAAGTCATGTCGTTAATATTTGTTTTATTAATTTTCATTCACGGTAAGAAACGTAGCCTTTAGAATTCAAACAATAGGTGATACCCGCTAAATGCCGATAATTTGAATATAAACGAAAACGTCGCTTAATAATATCGCTAGTTCCCTCAATAAAATTAAAGAAACAACGAATCATGAAATCTTACTTCAGGGGTGGAAAACATCCGAATTATAAATCGCAAATTAACTACAATTAATAAATGACCGAGATTTGTGCACAAATTCTACTCTGAGAAAATAGTGCAACACGTGGGCGACCCACTCGAGTTTGTCTCGTCGGTCTTTTTGATGTACGTCACGACTCTGCGATACCATGGGGTAGAATGGACTGACCCGCCATTTTTGTGACGTCAGCTGTGTTTTTTCCATCATCAGAGGCTCGTGTTGAGAGAAAATCGCTATGACTGTGTTAAATTTACAGAACTTTGGATAACTAGCTTATGAAAAAGTACATCATTACTATAATTAAATCGGAGGAACTCGGATTGGGGGGGGGGGGGTTGCGTACGTCACGGAAATAAATTTTGATAATGTAATTTATTTGTCTATCTAATTTTACAATTTATTGGAATTTCGTGGACTGTCGTACATTTGCATTTATATACAGCCGAATTTTCAAAAACAAAATGAAAGTAGGATCTGTCAGTTGTCTTCATCTATCTTCCACTGGTTGAAGATTATAATCATCTTCGGAAAATTTGAAAAAGAATGCAACTACCGTATGAATGATGAACCCTTTTACATACGGCAAAGGTGAAAAAAGGCGGGGTATTCGTTTTTGCCGGGGGGGGGGGGGGGCATTCGTTTTTGACAGCGGGAGGGGGGGGTATTCGTTTTTGACGGGGGATCATTGTCCCGGACCGATTTTAATTTCCAAATTTCCGGAGCCCTGGTCCAGAGTATGCCCTGAGTTGGTAACCTTCTTAAAGATTTTTTAAAAGAATACCCCTAGAGTTCTATGGGTTTTACATGGGCACACACTATTTTACATTAAAAATCTTTAAAAATCTTTACTACACAAACCATTAAGCTGAACCCTTGTCATGCTAATCCCCGAATATTCCTGCTTTGACAATGGCTTTGGAAGGTGTATAGACTAAGATCAGACTGCACAGACGTGCAGTATGATCTTAACCCTAACTACCTGTTTATTGTTGTTGTTGTGAGAAAAATCTTTGAACACAAGAAATTATGTCAAAGTTTTCAAATCTAGTGAAAAGAGGAAAATATTCAGCAGGACAGGGGTTAAGGTTTGCTATTATTCATATTGCATTACAATTTAGAAAAGTTGTTCAGATAATAACTGAGGTTCCGTTTGGCTCCACCCAGGCACAACTGTTGTTGTACAAGCCAATAGATCAACTTTTTGAAATTATTACTCAGGTGAGGGATGTAGGACCATCATGGTACTCTCGTTTTTTTAACCCATTCCACACAATGATGCTTTTTGATGCCCCACAAAAAAACTCAATTGAGAAAATTTAGTAGAAAATGAAGAAATTGCTTCAACCAATCAATTTCTTTATTTCAACAATTTTTTCTACCCAGAAAATTGAAAATTTTAAACTTTCATAAACTTTAAAATGTAGTCTGCAACTCCTTTCAATTTGAACTGGTCTAAAGTTTTGTTGTGTTGTTTTGTTTTGAATGTATCCTCCTGAAGTAGGTAGCAAACTTAGACCAAACTTGGTTGGAATGTTCTTTGTTTGTCCTTTCTTTAATGACAGGACATGTTGCTTTATCTCAGGCAAGCACCAAAGGGATAATGGCCCTCTTTTTAACTTGCTTTTTGGTTCTTTCCAGGGAATTTGTTTTTTTATGTTGGATTTTTAGAACAGAGTTATTAGATTAATTGTAGGATAAATAATGAACAAATTCAGATAAATAAAATGAGAAGGATATGAGACATACGCATGTTGTATAGATGACTGTTTCAACACGCTTCTAGCGTTATGATTGTTATTTTATACAGCAGCATGACTGTGTTTTTTTTATATCAATATAATATGTAGAAAAATTCCAAAATTTAAATGTTTGTTAGAAAGCTTTTAAAGATACAGCATGTATTAAGTTATTTTTATTAAGAGAGCACTTCAATTTACCAGAGCATAACATGAAAGGAGAGCTCAGCAATACATAAAAACTTTTTGGATTGGCTGCATTTTAAGAAATTATTTTTGTTCCATGTTTTAACATAATCCTGACTATTGATTTATTCGTATTTTGTAAACAGAATTATAGAAGCAGAAATCAAAAAAAGGGAAATAGGTATCAAACTTTCTGGGTTAAACTTTTTAATCCATCTCTAGGAGGTCTTTACACTCGAATCATCTGGACTTTGACTTGTGTTTGCATGGGTTATTATGAATGACTCCTTGATAGACACTTAGAGAGCTATAGATTGGAAAGTAAAACTGTTAAACCAATTACCACTGTATCCTGCACTTTGTCATACTGAATAATTATAACTGCAAAAAAATTGTTACAGAAGGAGAAATTTCTTGTAGCAAGCAATTCCTCCTTTTCTTGCAATATTTTCTTCCCTCAGTAATAACATGATTATTTTACCATGTAAACAAACTTTGAATTGTCTTCTTCAGCATGTTTTAACACTTTCTCGTTCAAATACGGGATTTTACGTTCCTGTGATTTTATACTCAAGAAAACATTGTAGAAAAAGAAGAAATTGCTTGTAACAAGCAATTTCTTCTTTTCCAACAATGGTTTCTACCACATAGGATGGTTTCATATCAATTGGCATCCAGTTTTCATTGTTGTCTGCAACCTCTTTCAATTTAGACTAGTCTAAAATTTCCAAAAAAAGGAAAGGGTTAATTTAGACCAATCTAAAATGGTGATGTCTAGAAATTGGTTAAACACAATATATTTCACATCAAATCCTATTTTGTACACACATCGAAATTGGTTTTTATCAGTGTTTGCTAACTAGTACCAAAATTACAGGGCTTTGGGGAGAAAAAGATGTAAATTTTGGGTCTTGAAAACAATAGATATTTCCTCTCTATAGATCACTTTAGCTCTATTTTGGTCATTTTGTGTATTTCTTCTTTTGATAGGTAGTACCAGTTTTTAAATTTGAAATCATTTGAGACTATTAAGCTATTTTGTTGTACAGTCTTAATATAGTCTCTTGATTTTAAATTTGTTAATAAGTGACTGCACAAAAAGAATCATTAACCCTTTCCTGTTCAATCTCTGGTTTTTATGTTCCAGTGATTTTTGTAATTGAGAAAATATTGTAAAAAAAGAAGAAATTGCTTGTAACAAGCAATTTCTTCTTTTTCCACAATATTTTCTACCCTACTGAATCATTATTTTTCAAATAAGATCTTATTTAATTATATATCTGCAAAACTTTTGAATTTGGACAGTTCAAAATTTTGCAAAACAGGAAAGGGTTGATTAAGCGATAGAATTATCGCTGTAATTATTTCTAGCTAAGCACTTCATACTGTACTTCATGAAAAAATTGTGTTTCCGTGAGTACAAATTCGTTATTTAGGGAGTCCTTTTACAGATTATCAAAGAAGAAGGTCTTCAAATCGTAAGAAATCAAATTGCTTTGTGGATTTGATTTTCCTTATTGTGGTTCTTTAGGGTTCTTTTTATCTAATCTTTGCTCTTACCGGATAAAGGTGTAAATACATTCTTTAATCTTCTTTATCAGGTGTTTCAATGCTACTAGTTATGAATAAAATATAAAATGAAATTTTTAATGATGCATTCCTACACAGTCCCGCTTTTTATAAATCTTAACCCTTGTCATGCTGAACCTGGAATATTCTGGTTTAGGCAGGAGATGTAGACCAAGATATTAGCCTGCACATAAGTACAGTCTGATCTTGTTCTACACCTCCTGCTTGTAATTTTCCTGTCAAAATCGTTAATGAAATTGATTTCTAAAAGAAATATTAATTTTTGAACAACAAGTTCTATAAGTGCTTTCAGATCTTTGATTTTACGGCAATTTAGGGAGGTAATTATACAGCAAGGGTTAAGAAAAGAGTTCAGGAAACTATGTAGAAAATGAAGAAATTGCTTTTTTACAAGAAATTTCTAGACATTGTCAACAATTTTTTAACCAAAGAGACTAAACATCTTGAAAATTCAGAGCTATAAATTGTTCTCTGCATTTTTAGCTCACCTGAGCAGGAAGTGCTCTGGGTGAGCTATTGTGATCGGTCATCATCAGATGGCTGCCCATCCATCTGTCCATCTGTTTGTCCACAATTACATTAAATTCTTCTCCTCCTTAACTAACTTTGGAATTTCAACCAATCTTCACAGAAATGATCCTTAGGTCATGCTTGTTAATAATACTTAAAAGAATTGAAATCTATTGAAACTTTGGTTGCAATGGCAACAAAGTGAAAAAATTTAAAAAATCTTCTCCTCAAAACTGTAATGCCCAGAGCTTTTATGTTTGGTATAGATCATCATCTATTGACCCTCTACAAAAAAAAATTCAAAGAATTACTGTATCTTGAAACAAGCCCTTTTCTGTGCAATCCCTGATTTTACATAGAAATAAAGAAGTATATATTTGAAAATCTTCTTCTCCCAAACCATAAGGCCTAGAGTTTTAGAATTTGGCTTAAACCATCATCTATTGACCCTCTACCAAAATGCTTCAAAGAATTACTGTAACTTGTAAATAAGCCCTTTTCTCTGCCATCCCTGATTTTACATAGAAACTTTGAAAATCTTCTCCTCCCAAACCATAAGTTTTAGCTTTGATATTTAGTATATATCATCATCTATTGACCCTCTACTAAAATATTTTAAAGAATTACTGTAACTTGTAAATTGGCCCTTTCTCTGCCATCTCTGATTTTACATAGACAAAAAGAAGTAAGTCTTATAACCCTTGTTATGCTGAAATTAAACCCTTGTCAGGATTTGAATTCAAATAAGAAGGCTGAAAGCATTAGAAGCACAAAGTGTTGGTCAGTATTTCTATTTCAAATTTATTTGGTTTACAATTCTGGCTTGAATTGGACAAACAGAAGGTGTAGACCAAGATCAGACTGCACATATGTGCAGGCTTATCTTTGTCCATACCTCCTGCCTAAAACAGGAATATTCCAGGTTCAGCATGACAAGGGTTTAAATCTTCTTTTCCAAAACTATAAGGCCTAGAGCTTTTGAATTTGGTATGACCATCATCTATTGACCCTTTACTAAAATACTTCAAATAATTACCATATCTTGAAAATTAAACCTTTTCTGTACCACCCCTTATTTTACATAGAAATAAAGAAGGAAATCTTTTAAAAACTTCTCCTCCCACACTTTAAGGCCTAGAGCCTTGATACTGGGTATAAATCATCATCTATTGATCTTCTACCAAAATACTTCAAAGAATTACTGTACTCTGAAAATAAGCTATACTCTGAAAATAAGCCCTTTTCTGTAGGATCCCTGATTTTACAAATGAATAAAGAAGGAAATCTTTGAAGATCTTCTTCTCCCAAACAATAAGGTTTAGAGCTCTGATATTTGGCATAAATCATCCTCTATTGACCTTTACCAAAATACTCCATAGACTTACTGTATTCTGAATATGAGCCATTTTAGAAATGAATGAAGAAGGATATCTTTGAAAATTTCCTTCTCCTAAACCATTATGCCTAGAGCTTTGATTTTTTGGTATGTATCAATGCTTATTGACCCTCCACAAAAATACTTGAAAAAATTACTCTGAAAATTAGTGCTATATGGTCGATCTTCAATATACCTAGGATTAAAGGAGAAAATCTTCTCAAAAATGAATTGGCATGGGGCTTAAAAATTTTGTATATAACATAAAGCCTTGGATCATCATACTCTTGGGGCGATATAGGACCATCATGGTCCTTTTGCCTTTCAATTTGGACATGTCTAAAATAAGTATAAGTTTTAAATTTGACAACAATTGAAACACATGCGTAATGAAAACTGAATATTGCAAAGAGAAGTTGATGGATGATAGGCTATTCTTTTTCTTGTTCCCTTACTTATCTTTTTTTTTTTTACACTATTTGAATAAAACAGATTTCTTTTAACCCTTGTCATGCTGAACCCTGAATATTTCTTCTTTGGCAGAATTAAAGAGAAAGATCAGCCTGGGCACTTGTGCAGTCTGATCTTACTCTATACTACATGTTTCATGTTCAAAGAAAAAGGTGCAGATAAGAATATTAAGTTGATGAAAATTTAAAAATCTGTCTCCTTAGCTCAATTTTTTTTAAACCCGAGGTATGCTATGTCAAGGCCATTATCTGCATCCTCATTGTCCTAAAACTCTGGTATTACTGATAATATCAACTTGAATTTGGAAAAGATGCTCACTAGCAAAAGAGCAATTTATATCATCAAGGGGGATTACTTTAAATGCAAGTCTAAACAAATTTTGCCGCTATTTGGATTTCAAAATTTTATCCACTATCAATCAATTGAAGAGTTGAGCGTTGGCACCCACACCCGTTGCTCTTGTTGTGTAGAAAACATTGTACATAACAAAGAAATTGCTTGTAACAAGCAATGTCTTTATTTTCCAAACTTTTCAATAACTCTTTTCCTGAGGAGTGTCAGAAAGCAGGATTGTGTGGGAATAGGTTAACATAAGAAAGAATTGACCCACAGCTAGGGCCTTTCAGTGTAATCAGCACTTTGATTTAAATAAAACTTTAAACAAACATTTTAGTCAGCATGACAAGGTTTAACACTACTTAACTGACTATTCTTTTCATCTCTTGAATCTCTTATGCAAGAAAAAACATTTTGCCTCTTGGCTTTTTCAAAGAATAAAGGGGCTATTCAAGTTAACCAGGCATCTGTGATGGCATATTTCTTTCCTTTCATGTGCCAGTGTCATGTCTCTGTTCTTACTTATATATGTACTATTGCTAGGAAACTTTGCAAATACTTTTTGGACTATAATAATTCCCCCAAGCATCAGCACTCAGATATTCATTTTAGTGAAGTTTTGACACTTTTTGACTTAGAGATTTGGTAAAGTTTTGCGTGCAATTTTTCCTTATATCCACTTCAAATTTCTGTTTCTATCCACCTCTTATAATACTCCACTGACAGTTCCTGTTATCTCTTTACAGTTGGTCGAATATTCTATAGCTATGTTATGGTGGGGAGTAAGTTTCTTAACCTGTTCCCACACAGTCCCACTTTTTAATGAATCTCAAGAGTGATTTGGAAGAACATTTGATTTCCAAAAAGACCTCTACCCCAAAAGACGAAAGATTTTAAAGTTTCATCATCTAAAAATTGTTGTCTGCTACATCTTTGAATTTAGACCTGTCCAATTTTTATTTTTTTTACTGATAATGGATTAAAGTTCTGAATTTAATACATGTCAATTCTCTCTATATAAGACAGATAGTGTTGGGCAAAACTGCTGAAAGCTTTTTCCAGTAGTAAAGAATATATCACTGGAGACCTTTCCATGAATTTTTGGACAATATCAATTTTAAGTCCTTGCTACATTTATCTGTTAATTTTCTTTTTAATGCTCCCAAAAGGGCGAGTATAACATGTAGCTGTCCCTTCATCCTTCTCTCTGTCCGTCTGTGGCAATTTTTCCAAAACCCTTGAAGCAAATTGGGTGAAACTTCACATGTGAATTATGATATTGCCCAGATGAGGTTTATCTCAGTTTTTGGATAGCTCCAAGATGAATGTCAAACATTAAAATTGAGCTTGTCCTGAGCATAACGCCTATTATGGATGCATTAAAATATAACTTGGAACAATTATTGCCTATAACGAGTAGATGCGCAATTCGAAAGAGCTGAAGGTCAAATTCACCGCTCAATGTCAAACATTAAGAATAAGCATGTCCGTAGAATAGCTGCCAACACTATGGATTTATTTAGAAATAACTTTGCACAATTGTTCTCTATTATGAGTAGATGTGCCAGTTGAAACAAATTTTCAGATAGCTACAAAGTCAAAGTCACAGCTCAGCTTAATTTTGAAATTAAGCATGTCTAGAGAAGGGCACACATGTAGCCCCCCGCTCTGTCTGTCTGGCTGTTTAAACCATTTACCCAGTGTATTCCATACTTTTTGTGACAGGGCTATATTAAGGGAGCATAATCAACCTCTGACCGCTCTTGTTTTAGTTTTGTTAACTAGAATGATGTAAGTGTGATCCATTATTCTAATAGAAACAATTATATCAAGGATGTGGAATTCCATTACAACTTGTACAACATGGGCTTTCCTCCTTGCAGACATTCATCTGCTAGGCCATTTGTAAGGTGACATTTGTAAATCTTAGAATTTACTTAACAGATCTTGAAAAAAACTCATTATATATTGGAAAATTATCATAATATTCGTATTGAAGGTTAGAAAATATAGTGGATAATCTAATTCTTTACAAGTTATTTTAAATTCTGAACGTTTTGAAAATCATATCTTTCTTGTCTGAGGACAATTGGGGAAATCTGTATTTCCACACCACTGAAAATGTTATACTCTCAAATTGACTTTTTCTAGCATGTGTAAAGAAGGATTGATTAACCCTTGTCATGCTGATCCGGGAATATTCCTGTTTTGGCAGGAGGTATAGACATAGATCAGCCTGCATATATGTGCAGTCTGATCTTAGTCTTCACCACCTGTTTATCTGTTTATACCTTTTAAGCAGCATTTGTTTGTATAATTGATGTAAAAAAAAAACCCAAAAAACATTAGCCATCTGTAAGGGCTTCCAGTGCTTTCAGTGCTTTGATTTAAAAACATTCCTGGATACAGTTTTTATTCAGCATGACAAAGGGTTATTATTGAAACTATAGTAGAACAGCCATTTTAGGTCAAGAAAATCTTGAAAAACAATAGTGACCAGCCCTGTCAGCCATTTTAGATCAAGAAAATCTTGAAAAACAATAGTGACCAGCACTGTAGCAGTCTGAATGTAACCAATTATTATTATTGTCGGTTGGTCAGCAAAATGTCATAAAAACAGCTTTTTTAACCCATTCCCACTTGACAAAATTTTAGACTGGTCGAAATTCAAAGAAGATGCAGAAGACAATTTCAAGTTGATGGAATTTTAATTTTTTTCACCTTTTTGGATAGAAAACATTTTGGATAATGAAGAAATTGCTTGATTCAAGCAATTTCTTCATTATCCCCAATGTTTCCAAAGTTTTTTTCCTGAGGGGCGTAAAAAGGAGGGATTGAGTCTGAATGGGTTAAAGCTGTAGTTAGGACTTTATCGCCTACCAACTTTATGTTGTTTCATATACAGCCTTTTTTGTGAGATGGATCACATATTCAATCTTGTCCTTTCTTCTGTTTTATCAATACATATTTTATTTTTTATTACAGCACCAGCCATTCCAAGTTTTATAGGTATGTCCTTAACATTATTTTCATTGTTTCGCTAGTCCATTACAACACCACAAAATGTTGGCTCATTGAAAGAAGTTGCAGACGACATTTCAAATGTTATTGAAAATGAAAATTAAAGGCTTTAACCCTTTCCTGTTCAATCACTGGTTTTTACGTCCCTGACATTTTATTATTGAGAACACATTGTGGAAAAAGAAGAAATTGCTTGTAACAAGCGATTTCTTCCTTTTCCACAATATTTTCAACCTTACTGAATGTTTGTTTTTCAAATTAAATCCACTTTTAATTATCGCCTGCAAAACCTTTGAATTTGGACAGGCCTACTCTTTGCAAAACAGGAAAGGGTTAAAGGGTGGATACACCATAAAAAGGGAGGAATGTGTTAACACAATGTTTTCTACTGCTATTTTTCTGCAGCATATCAAATTCAGGAATATGTGTTAATTGGTTATTTGCGTAAAAATAACTTTATTCCTTTTCTTGTGACAAAGTAAATTTAGGTATAAATAATCACAAGCATTCAGCAGCACAGCCACCTTCCTCAGGTGAAATCCTATGATCCATATTTTGTTTTGTGTTAAGATGTAAAAATTTTCTTTTCATGAGAAATAAAGTTCTCTAAAACAATGCTATACAGGTAAACAGCAATATTCTTCTATTTGAAGATAGGATGAAGGTTTTAAGGTTAAGGCATAATTTTACTGTGGTCCATCTATCTGCTGAGCCTAGTTAGCTCAGTTGTTAGCCCTCTGTACTGTTAATCCTAATGTTGTGAGTTGAAACCCCTGCTTGCCGAATAATGTTTCCAACAATTGATAAGAGTCATTGCAGCATGCATCATATGTCTATTACTAACAAGGAAAATTTATGATAAGTAGTAAACCCAAGTGGGATGAAAGTCTGTGTTTGGATTGAATGGTGTACTGGCATGAGAAATGACAGGAAGCCATGGTTAGGTGCACTGGCTGTCGTGGAATAACTGAAACGCAGTTGCAAGAGGTTTTAAACCTCATCAATTAACCAGAAAAAACGACATATGAACCTAACATTTTCTTGTTATACTATTCAAGTAATAATAAAAAAATTCCTTTTCACTAAATTTGATGATTTGTAGCTGCATAGGCTGAAAGCCAGAAGGTTATTGTCATGACATTGTGACTGTCATGAGTCTCTGTGTGTTTGTCCATAAACTTTTACTTTGAAAATCTCCCTAGAAAGCACAGATTTCAATCAATTTTCACAGGAATTATCCTTGTCCAACATTGAGGATAATTAAGAAATTATTTGTTACAAGTAATTTCTTTATTGTCCACAACATTTTTCAAAGTTTGTTTCTTGAGGATGATAAAAAAGTGAGATTGAGTGGAGATGAGTTAACATATTTTTCTGTACTTACAGGAGATTTTGAACAGCCTCCGAAAATTCCTGAGAAGAAAAGGGTAAGTGTATCTTTATATTTAGATTCTAGATATAACAAGCCCAAACTTTTTAGGTAATAATGTCCTTTAACCCCTTCCCAGACAACAAAATGCTTGACTAGTAATAATTGAAAGAAGTTGCAAACAATAATTCAATTTGTTTAAATTAAAGAAATTGTTGTCCTTAAGGGTTTTAAAAATTGTACACAATGATAACATTTCTTGTTAAAAGCAATTTCTTAATTCTCAATAATATTTATCATTTGGGGTTATAAATAAGCTTGATTGAGTGGACATGATTAATACATTCCTACACAATCCCGCCTTTTTACGCCTCTCAAAAATCAGCTTTGGAAAATACATGTATTGTGGAAAATGAGGAAATTGCTTTTATCATGCAATTTCTTCCTTCCCACACTGTTTTCTACCCCAGAAGACAAAAGCTTTTAAGAAAGAATCATTAATTGTTGTCTGCAACTTATTTAGTTTTTGGCCTGTCTGTAATTTTTTCATGTTTTAATTGGTTAACCCATTCCCACATTACAAAATCTTAGACTGGTCCAAATTGAAAGAAAAGGTAGACAACACCTTTTTCTTAGGTACTTAAAAAGACAGTTTTGTGTGGGAATGGATTAACCAATCCCCACACAATGACGCTTTTAAACGCCCCTCAATATAAAAGCTTTGAAAACATTGTAGATAATGAAGAAATTGCTTGTAACAAGCAATTTCTTTATTATCAACAATCTTTTCTACCCCAAAAGACGAAGATTTATACATCAAATTGAAATTGTCATCTGCAGCTTCTTTCATTTGGGACCAGTCTAATTTTTTGTAGTTTGGGAATGGGTTAATCAGTAAATTCAGGCTGCCTGAGTTTTATAGGTTTTCAGGAATCTCTATTTTTCTATACAAATGACGAAAAAAATAAATGCAAGTCAGTTATCCTATCTATTTTGCTAATTTAATCCTTTCCTGTTTAGCAAAATTTAAGACCTGTCCAAATTCAAATGTTTTGCAGACAAAATTTAAAAGTGGATTTAGTTTGAAAATTAAACATTTAGTAGGCTAGAAAATATTGAGAAAAAGAAGAAATTGCTTGTTACAAGCAATTTCTTCTTTTTCTACAATGCTTTTTAAATTATAAAATAAGAGTGATGTAAACACCAGGAATAGAACAGGAAAGGGTTAAAAATACAAAAACAAACCTTTAGCACAAGGCATACATATTTAAAATGACAGGCATTGTTTCATTTCAAAGACCAAGGTCTTTGTCAAGTAGGTCTATTCCTGAATATTGACAGGCAAAATGGTGTTTAACACACATAAATGTAGAGGATATAGATATGTCTTTGGTAAGCCTTTTGTGTGTTTCGAAATTTTAGGTTTGATCCCGGCGGCACATATCCTTTGCGACATTTGTCTCTCACCAATGGGTGGATAATCATAAACCTAAAGAGGTACCAGCTCGAGGCTAGGAAAGGATCTAGTGGTAGTACTGGTTAGAGAAATACCAGGAAACCATTGTTAGGTGCTCCAGCCCCTGCAATATTTCTGAAATACTGCTAAAAGTGGCGTTAAACCCCATTCAAGCAATCAATCAAAATTTTAAGCTAATCCTAAATAAATGATTGGCAGACAACATTATAAAGTAGGTGCAATTCAAAGAAAACATCCTATATTATGAAAAAATATTTTGGGAAAAGAAGAAAATGCTTGTTACTAGCAACTTCTTTTTTTTCCATGTTTTCCATGTTTCTCAAGTATAATATAACTGGAACGTAAAATCTGGGATTTTATTGGAGAGGGGTAAATTTCATTGAATGACCACAATATCAGAGATACCCAATGAAAAAAAAACATGTTTATAAAAAATTATATGAAATAAAATTCTTCAGAAAACTTGGAAATACTGCAATGTAAAGTATCTGACTTATATGAATATTCTGGCTAGCATAATGATTCACATATGTTTATAAATAGTTTCTTTACTTTCAGTCTGCTTTGAATGGGTCCAATGAACCTATCCCAGAGTTAAACAGTCACCATTTTATGGGACTGAAGTCTCCAGGACCAACCCCGATGCCTAGAGCGAGCCCAGGAACCACACCAACAAATGATCATGTGCCTCCACTTCCCCCTAGAAAACAGTCTACATCCTCTCCACACCAAGGGCGGGTGTTTGGACAAACATATAACCCATCTTCTCCTAGCCCTATTAACAACCAAAGATATGGTAGTAGTGTCCGAGGACAGACAAGTTACACGCGGGATAGTGTGACATCACATTCCACTGATACACCACCTCCGATACCAAGACGGAGTGACACACAAAGGGGAGCCGAACGAAGAAACACAAATGACCATTCAACTAATCTGTGATGTCATGTGCTCTTGTGCATACAAGTCGTTTTTTCATCTTTTGTTTTAACTATTATTTATGAGATTTCTACTAGGCAATCTCTTAACCCATTATCAGAATCAAATTTCAGACTTTCAAAATTAATGAAGTTTTATATCACATATGAACTAGGAAATGCGTGTCAAATCTGGAAGAAAACATGAATGAAGGAGAAATTGCTTGTAACAAGCAATTTTTCCTGTCCTCTTTATGTTTTCCCGAACTATTTTTCTTGATGCATGAATTGCAGGATTGTGCTTTTGAGTTGTATTAAATAATGTTTTCTACAAAGTTTACCAGACCTTCTGAGTTCTACAACTAATTTAAACTGTTGTCTTTTACCAAAAAGAATCAAACCGTTTTAAAAAAAAATGCTGAAATAGGTGAAAGTTGTGATGACCATGATTTAATTTGGAGCATATCCTTCGGACTAGAAATGATTTTAACCCTTGCCATGCCAAATCCAGAATATACCTGTTCTTGCAAAAGGTATCGAAAAAGATCAGCCTGCACATAAGTACAGTCTGATCTTATTCGACACCACCTGTTTGTCCTTTTCAAGCCAAGGTTGTTTATGAATTTCCAAGGTTGTTTATGAATTTAATTCTCAAAAGAAATATTGACCCTCAGCTAGTTCTTGCAGTGCTTTTAGCTTGTGATCTTGATGCAATCCCAATGAAAATTCTATTCATCATGACAAGCAATTTCTCCATTTTCCACTTTTTCCAGGGGCATTAACCCTTGTCATGCTATATAAATTACCTTACTGAATTGCTGTCAAATCAAAGGGCTGAAAGCACTGATAGAATTTGTTGTTTAAAAATCAATATTTTTGTTAGAAAACAACTTCATAAGCAACTCTGATAGGAAAAGTACTAGCAGGAGGTGTAGACTAATATCAGCCTGCACATAAGTGCAGTCTGATCTTAGTCTACACCTCCTGCCAAAACAGGAATATTCCGGGTTCAGCATGACAAGGGTTAAAAAGCAAGATTGTTTGGGAATGGGTTAAACCGTGTCTACTGTTCTAGATTTCATTTTAACCCATTCCAACTCAATCCCTCCTTTTTACGCCCTTCAAGTAAAAAGCTTAGGAAAACATTGTGGAAAATAAAGAAATTGCTTGTATCAAGCAATTTCTTCATTATCCACAATGTTTTCTATCCAAAAAGGTGAAAAAATTTAAAATTCCATCAACATGAAATTGTTGTCTGCATCTTCTTTGAATTTGGACCAGTCTAAAATTTTGTCAAGTGGGAATGGGTTAAGCCTGATTAAGAAAAACTGGTATTTCCTTATTGACTCACCAATCTTCAGGCTGGTCATTATTCTGTTTATCCCTTAACCCATTCCCACACAACAAAATTTTAGATTTGCCCAAATTGAAGGAACCTGCAGACGACAATTTCAAGTTGATGGAATTTTGAAATTCTTCACATTTTTGGATAGAAAACATTGTGGATAATGAATCAAGCTATTTCTTCATTTTCCACAATGTTTTCCAAAGCTTTTTTCTTGAGGGGCGTAAAAAAGGAGGGAATGAGTGGGAATGGGCTAAATATTTTCTGTATACTTTGAACATATGTTTACCATTTAGCAAAAGAATAACCAATTTTATAGTGGCGTAACTATTTATCTTTATGCTCCTGCCATGTAATGGCTGCGAGGCATATAGAGTTCCATAATTTGTGTCTGGAGCATATGTTCTATACATGTACTTCTGAATGAATTTCAAAATAACTTGGCTCAGTTGTTCTCATCTTAGAGTACTGGTGTGTCCAAGGTCACAACTGAAGGTCTAATGACAAATAGGACTTTGTCAGGAGTACATATTTATACTCCCACATACCCTGGCAAACAAAGTTGGTGCCTATCATTTGTATCTGGAGCATATGTTCTATACTTCTGAATGGATTTCAGTCTGATTTCCTTCATACTTGGTAGAAGTATTCATTAGGATCTGTAGATGTACAAGATATATCTTTAGTGAAAATTCCATAAAAAATTGTTGAAATATTGCCCCTAATTATCCCCTGCCGTTTCGGCGATGGGGATATAGGAATGGTCTCCGTCCGTCATTCGGTCACTAAGCTTATCCAGAGCATATCTCCTAAAGTGTAAATGCTATCAACTTGATAGGTGGATAGATCTCATTGAGGAGAAGTGCAGTGCACCAGAACCACAACTCTTGCTTGCATCATTTGGAGTTATTGCCCTTTGTTTTTTTTTTAAAGACTAAGATTTTGCCTGGAGCATATCTCTGAAAGTATAATAGCTATTAACTTGAAACTTCATAGGTGGATAGACCTTGTTGAGGAGAAGAAAAGTGCACAAGCCAAACAACTATTGCATGCATAATTTTGAGTTATTGCCCTTTGTTGTTTTGAAGACTAAGATTTTGTCCGGAGCATATCTCTGAAAGTATAATAGCTATTACCGAGCTCATTGAGAAGAAATGCAGTGCACAAGAAGCCTAAATCTAACTGGCTTAAGTTTACTATCAAGCTTTTTTGGGATGGCCATGTGTGACATGGCTCTTGTTTTAATTAAAAATGCTTGTCCAGACAACTCCTCTAATAGTTTCTTTTGCTTTAACTTGGCAGAGATGTTTATTATGAATTGTAGATATGCAAGATGCAAGTTTTGCGAGATTCCATCTAGAACAATTGAGTTATTACACCTGATTTGATTTAACCCTTTCCTGGTTTTTGAAATTTTAGACTGGTCCAAATTCAAACATTTTGCAGACGACAATTTAAAGTCCAATTTTTTTGAAAAATGATCATTCAGTAGGGTAGAAAATATTGTGGTAAAAGAAGAAATTGCTTGTTACAAGCAATTTCTTCTTTTTCCACAATGTTTTATCTAGTATAAAAAGAAAGAGACGTAAAATCCAGGGATTAACCAGGAAAGGGTTAAAGATGCTTGCCAGCACAATTCCTCCGACATTTTCTGTTTGATACACTTCAAACTTAATAAATTGTTCATTAGGAGGTGTAAATGTGCATGACAAACTTTTTTCCAAATTCTATGAAGGATAAATGAGTCATTGCTCCTGATTTAATTTAAAAATCAGTAAAATGTTTGTCACATTATTTTTGAGTTCCTGCATCATCATATTACTTGTACTTATATCCCTGTAACAAAGCGCATGTGGGGGTATTTTGCCATGACAAAAGTTAGCCAAGTCTAGTTAAATTGTCTCATACTATATGAATTCTAATGTCAACGCAATACCAAACAACAATATTTTAGACTGGTTCAAATTCAAAGAAGTTGCAGACAACAGTTTCTTTTAAAGGAAATTTTAAAACTCTTTGTCTTTTCAGGGTAGAAAACATTATTGATGATGAACAAAAAATAACTTGATTTTTGAAATGTTTTCAATAACATCTTTCTAGAGAGGCTTTAGAAGTGGGACTGAATTGGTATTTGGATAGATAATTACTTTCAATTATCCTCATACAACTGCAAGACTTTTTTCTATAACATCAAACGGAAGGGACATGTTATACTGATTTAACCTATTTCCACACAATATTGCTTTTTGATGTTCCTTAAAAAAAAGCTTAGATATACATTGAGGACAATGAAAAAACTTCTTACAACAAGTAGTTTCTTCATCAACGTCCACAATGATTTCAACCCTAGAATGCAAAGACTTTCAAATTCAACCTATTTGAAATTGTCATCTGCAACTTCCTTCAATTCAGACCAATCTAAAAATTTTCTATGTAGTAATGTGTTAACCCTTATCATGTTGATCCTGGAATATTCCTGTTTGAGCAGGAGGTATAGACAAAGATCAGCCTGCACATATGTGATGTCTAATCTTAGTCTACATCATTGTTTGTCCAATCATGCAAGAATTGTTCATAGAATCAGTTTTCAAATGAAATATTGACCTACAACTAGTGCTTCCAGTGATTTCAGTCCTTTGTTTTTGGTGGAATTCTAAACAGGATTTTGATTCAGCATTACAAGGGTTAAGTTCCTCATATTGACTTATGTCCCTAGCCAAGGCATCTTTTGAATGCTTTATTTTGTACAAAGAGATGATATTTATATTATGAATTGTGAATGTTCTTGTATTATGAATTGTGAATGTTCTTGTATAAGTTAATGTTGTGTATATTAATGTTTGTTAATTATTCTGTTAGAGACCAAACTACAAACCTTTTATACAGACTTTTAGAATTATTGTGATGCAATAAATGTTACAGAGACAACCAGATTTTCTTTTGTTATTGTCTTCCAGGTTATCAGTCGGTCCTAGCACTTTTCCCTATTTATTTTATATTTTTTGTGACAGGGCTGAATTTGGAGAGCATAATCCGTCACAGTTGTAAGTAAATTCAGGCCAGCTTAGGGAATCATAATCAGGCACCTCTAGTTTTTGAGGGATGTAAAAAAAACGACCTGAATGTGATACTTTGAGTGGAATCAAAGGCATGCTGGCCACACAGCTGGTCTTTTGAGTATTTACCTGCTGAGCAAAACATACAGTGAGAAGACGACAATTCAAAGTCAATGAAATTTTATATTTTTCAGCTTTCTGCATAGAAATCATTGTGTTAAATGTAGAAATTGCTTTTTTCAAACAATTTCTTCATTTACACATTGTTTTCCTTTTTTAGCTCACCTGAGCACGAATTGCTCAAGTGAGCTATTGTGATCACCTTTCGTCCGTCCGTCTTGAGTAGTCTGTCAACAATTTTTTTAAACGACATCTCCTCCAAAACCACTTGGCCAATTTAAACCCAATTTGGCAGAAATATTCCTTAGGTGATCCCCTTTTAAAATAGCTAAAGGAATTGAAATCTGTTAAAATCTCTGGTTGCCATGGCAACAAAAGACAAATTTTAAAGTAATCTTTAAAAATCTCCTCCTGACCAAGAAGGCATAGAGCCTTGATATTTTGCATGAAGCATCAGTATATTGACCTCTTTCAAAATAGCTAAAATCATGATCCTCGGGTGCTCAGGGGTGGAGCCCCAGGGGGTAGGAGTTTATGTAGAAATAAAGAGCGATTTGTAAATGACATCTCCTCCAAAACCACTGGGCCAATTTGAACCAAATTTGGCAGAATACCTTAGGTTGTCCCCTTTAAAGATAGCTAAAAGAATTGAAATCTATTAAAAACTCTGGTTGCCATGGCAACAAAAGTGAAATTTTAAAAAAAATCTTAAAAATCTTATCCTCCTGACCAAGATGGTGTAGAGCCTTGATATTTTGCATGAAGCATCAGTATATTGACCTCTTTCAAAATAGCTAAAATCATGATCCTCAGGTCCCAAGGGTGGAGCCCCAGGGGGTGGGGTTTATATAGAAATAAAGAATGATTTTTAAATGACATCTCCTCCCAAACCACTGGGCAAATTTGAACCAAATTTGGCAGAAATGTTCCTTAGGTGGTCCCCTTTAAAAAATTTCTAAAAGAATTGAAATCCATAAAAAACTCTTGTTGCCATGCCAACTAATGTGAGATTTTAAAAACATCTTAATGAATTTCCTCCTGACCCAGAAGGCGTAGAGCCTTGATATTTTGCATGAAGCATCAGTATATTGACCTCTTTCAAAATAGCTAAAATCATATTTTTGGGTCCCCATGGGAGGTGGGGCTATAGGCATGAAGCGTCGGTCTACAGACTTCTTTCTTATTTCTGAAATTATAACCCATGAACCCAGTTAATCCCTTCTTTCAAATTTGCCCTAAAGCCTTGACATTTGTAATTTAGACTTTTTGATACCCGGGTACATAGTCTATATATGTTAGTATGGTCCACTTGTATCATAATCCTAACCTTAACATGAAATTAGACTGTTGAAAGAAAAAGTGCCTATATCTCAGGTGAGCACCCCACCAGGGGCATCTAAAAGTGTCATTGTTTGGGAATGGGTTAACCTAGTGTTAAAGTGACGTTTTTGGAAGCCCCTAAAGAAAACATGCAATTTGTAATAAGCAATTTCTTCATTTTTTTAAAACCATCTCTCATTGGAATCGATAAACAAAGTCAAATTCTGTCATAAAAATCTGTTTTATTTATATAGATACAAATATTACATGTATTTCATACAAGATCTAAAACAATGTTTACATGATCCCAGATCCAGGTTATAACATATGGACAAAATTTGAACATTTTGAACACAAATTTGAAATTTTACCTTACAAAATCGAGGCTTGTATTGAATAATCACTCCTAACCATTTTCTTGGTGAAGAATTCAATGACAGCATATTATTTGCTTAAATCACTGTCAGAAAACAGAACTTTCGACTGGTCTAAATTCAATGAGATTGCAGATGACATTTAAAATAAGTAGAAAACAATGTGAGGATAGGAGAAATTGCTGAAATAATTTCTCCTTTTCTCAGTGTTATAATGAGGGGATGTGTGATAAAAAATTTAACGTGGCCCAATATCAAAGAGTGAGATGACAACATTTCAAAGTGCACTGAAATTAGAAAGTCAGTGCAAAATATGGTAGAAAACAGTGTGAAAAAAGGAGAAATTGCTTGTTACAAGTAATTTCTCCTTTTCCCAATATAGTTTTCCATGATTGTATTTCTTCAGGGCATCAAAAAACGTGTGGGAAAGGGTTAAATTGCTACAATAATTTCTAAATATGTAAGATGACAACATTGTAAAATAGTTCAAGACTATTGTAAGTCCATAAAAGATATATGAATCTACAATGATTTTGAACCAACACATCTACAAGAAAATGACCAAAATTAATATGGTGGCTTTCTTAGACTGGGCCTAAATTGATACACAGCATCAAATTCACAAGATTTACTCTCTCCATAAGTCTGAGGGCAACTTCACAGGGGTCGACGCTAACAGTGTCCCGGGATCCCTAGGATCCCTGAAAATTGAAAGGGACCCCAGCAATCTCGGGCTAGGGATTCCGTCAGGATCCTCAAATATTTCTCCAGTACAATAGACCTTAATGTATCAACTAATGATCCTGATTTTTTTTGTTCACCTGTTTTTGTAGAAAACATTGTGAATAAAGCAATTTCTTCATTTTCCACAATGTTTTCCAAAGCTTTTTTATATTCAAGTTGGGCTGAGAAGGACAGGATTGTGTGGGAAAGAGTTAATGTATATTGAGGAGGAATCCCTGATTATCTGAAGGAAATCCTGAAGTTATAGGAATGGATTCCTGTAGGATCCCATTGAAGCAAGGTTAGTGTTGACCCCTGCTTCAATATTGCATATTGCATGAGCCCATACATACCAGTAAATAAGAATAAAACTAGAAAATAAATTTTAGACTTGTCCAAAATGAATGTAGCTGAACACATTCCCACACAGCAAAATTTTAAACTGGTCCAAATTGAAAAGGGTCGCAAAGGACAATTGAAAAGTTTTTGAAATTCTATAATTTTCAACTGTCTGTGTAGAAAACATTTTGGAAAGTGAAGAAACTGCTGGATTAAGCAAGTTCTTGATTTTCTACAATGTTTTCTCAATTGTTTTTCTTGAGGTGCATCAAAAAGTGTCCTTGTGTGGGAATGGTCAAAACAATGTTTTTAGATTTTGCTAAAATTGGAAATAAGTTCAAAATAGAACAGAAAAGATTATGAGAAATGGAGAAATTGCTGGTAATTTCCCCATAATGTTTTCCACATAAGCTTTTTTCTGGTAATTGGCTAATAGAAAACTTACATTAATGCTAATGATTTCGCACAAAATATTAAAACTAGAAAGACAACAGATATTGCACTAGAATCCTTAGCCATAGCTATGAACATTGCTGAATAGAAAACTCCTAATTTGTGACCTGTCAAGGAACAAGAGGTCATAATGTAAAGCACATTTGTAGAGGGAAAAGGTCAATCAAGTTTACCCTTCCTATATGAAAATACAATTGACCAATTGAAACTATTTATCAAAAAATGGATTAATCAATTAAATCATTCATTTAGAGAAGAAATGAAGTTTGAACTCTCACATTACAGTTAAGCATCTTTGTTGGTGTGGCAACATATACAGTAACTGCAGCTTATACAGGTTGTAGACACAACGTTAAGGCATCCCACCAAGGATTGCCTTCTTTTTCAGGTCCTTGCTCATTTTAACCCTTTCCCGTTTTTGGAAATTTTAGACTAGTCCAAATTGAGAGAGGTTGCAGAAGACAATGAAAACTGGATGCAATTTGAAATGAAACCAACCTATGTGGTAGAAAATATTTTGGAGACAGGAGAAATTGCTTGTTACAAGCAATTTCTTCTTTTTCAACAATGTTTTCTTGAGTATGAAATCACAGGAACTTAAAACCCCGTATTTGGACGGCAAAGGGTTAACAAAATAATACCGTTTATTACCACTGTCAAACTGCTAAGTTGGAGGTCAATTGGTGTTGCCATCAATTAGGAAGAATGACCATTCAAAATTCAGAAAATCTGCATTTGAACCCATTTCAGCCTGCATATTGCATGCTATCTGAGCTGGGAAAACTCTTTTCACATTACCTGTGTGGTCCCTGTCTGGACAGGTTACAATAAAAACAAAAATGGATGCTTTTCATAACTTGGCATACTTTTGATCAGATTAAATAATTTATCTCTAAAAAGGCGTTTAACCCATTACCACATAATCACACTTTTTTGCATCCCTCAAGAAAAGAGTTTCGAAAAAATATGTTTATAATGAAGGAATTATTTTGACAAGTAATTCCTGTATTTTCAACATTGTTTTCTACTCACAAATACAGTGATATTCAAAATTCTACCAACTTGAAATTGTCATCTGCAACTTATTTAAATTTGGACCAGTCTAGAATTTTGTTGTCTAGGGATGGGCTATAGTACCAGTAACTTCTTATGAGTCGTATAAGCCATGATTTGAGAATGGATGCTCCAAGAAAACATTTTAAGATAACATTGTAGAAAATGAAGAAAATGCATGTTACAAGCAATTTCTTTGTTATCCACAATATTTTCTACTGAGAAATTAAAAATCCAAAATTTCATCAACTAAAATATGTAGTCTACAACATCCTTCAAGTTGGACCAGTCTAAAACTTTGTCATCTGGTAATGTGTTTAAACAAATTATTCCCTGTCTGAATCCAAACCATACAAGCATGTATTTGCAAATACTTTGTTTTAGGCCCATCTTAAAATCTTTATTGTTGATGGTTAATAGTTAAACACATAAAATATAACAAAATATCACAGGCTTACAAAGAGTAGATAAAAGCACATACATGAACAAGAAAAAGACATCAACAAAAAAAGACACGAAGCAGGCATGAATACCTAGTGTACCTAGTGTACATGGCCAGTTAAAGATCTAGAGGTATGTTCACTAATACTGTATGAAATGAAGCATTTTAATTGGACAATTAATTGACAATTTACTACTGTCAAACAAAAAATCAACCAATCAAATCAGCTTCTATCAAGACTTGGAAGTGTTTAACACTTATGTAAAATGATTTCATCAGTGTGAAACCAAAACCTAAATTCTAAGGCTTATTCAAGAAGTGATGATGTTTTAGGATTACCACATATATCTGACTTTTTGTCTAGACCTCGTCTAGAACTGTTAGCTAATTACTTGTGCAAAAACTGGATACCTTGGTGACAATGGATATGATATTGATAAGTCAGAAAGTAGGTCTCAATTCAAAAAATCTTATTTGAGAGATTTGATAGGGTATACTGCACTCTGGGTTAGAAGAAAAAAAAAATACAAAAAACACTAGAAATGTGTCATCACAGATGCCCCTTGCATAACTGCTTGTCACATGACTGTAACCCTTTCCTGTTTTTCAAAATTTAGACTTGTCCAATTCGAAAGAAGTTGCAGATGGCAACTGAAAGTGGGTGCAACATGAAAAGTAACCAACAAACAGGGTAGAAAATATTGTGGGAAAAGAAGAAATTGCTTGTTACAAGCAATTTCTTCTTTTCCCACAATATTTTCTCAGGAACAAAATCACAGGGACTTAAAAACCTGTGATTGTACAGGGAAGTGTTAAGTTGTGCATTTGAACTTGATAGTATCCAACAGATCTTTGTGCATGACACATGCACTCTCAGGGGAAAAACTGTGCCAAATATATTGATATCCATCAATTCATGTAGAAGATATGTCCGGGCAAGAATTGGACACACACTAACACCTGATACACAGGAACAGAGGTAACTCTATGTCCACCACCATTTCTTAGCAGGGCATAAAAAACAAAATATATGGCAGTAGGATGAGCATTCTATATCCACAGATTACCCTAGCAGACAGGTTTCTTACATGTGTTTTGACTCTTGTTTGGTCAGTGACAACAATTTCCTAACACTAGGATTGGGCAGTGATGCTGGACTTGTTGCAGATGTTTAGCCCTGGTTCAGTCACATAACTATGTTTGGATAACAGGATTGGCTAGATCGACCAGAATGGTTACACATAATCAGCCTTGATTGATCACACGACTGTGCCAAAATGTAGAATTTGTCGGAACTACCAGACTGGTTACTCATATATGACCCTGGTTTTGATCACATGACTGTCTTAATGCTAAAATTGGTCAGAACTATCACACTGGTTACACAAGTATGGCCCTGATTTTGATCACATGACTCTGTCTAAATGCTAGGATTGGCCAGAAATACCAGACTGGTTACATATCTATGGTTCTGGTTTTGATCACATGACTCTGTCTAAAAGCTAGGATTGGCCAGAACTACCAAACTGGTTACATATGTATGGTCCTGGTTTTGATCACATGACTCTGTCTAAATGCTAAGATTGGTCATAATTACCAGACTGGTTACACAAGATTGGCCCTTTTATGTTCTGCTTAAAGGCTTAGACTGGTACCACTGTCGACTTTAGGTTAATAAAGCCGACAGGTACACACCGATTTTCGGTACATGCACGGAAAGCCTGGCCCCTTAGGTTTTTCACCTTACTAAAATCGAAAACAAGTCCTACGCATGCGCAGCAAATTTTGTTGAAAAATTTGGACATGCCGCGGGATCTCCATCTAACACGATAAGAATCTTACTTTTGCAGTTTTAAAGGGGTCAGTTTTTATGTTAAAACATTTCTCACATGAACAATCGAAATTGTGTGTGAGAAAAACCTTGGAATGCCAACAATTTCATGTAAAATATTTGAGGAACACCGCGTTCCTCTTCTGCCATATTGTTTACAAACAATCCATCACCCAATCAGATTCGATGTTTGGGTATACGTCATTAAATGCCCATCAGCCAATCTCTTGGTGCAGTCATTTGGGATCTACCTGTCGGCTTTATTAAAGTCGACGGCGGTACCGGTCTACTTAAAGGCTATAATTGGCAAGAACTAACAGACTGGTTACACAAGTAAGGCCCTGGTTTAATCTGTCCGAATGCTAGGATTGGCCAGAACTAACAGACTGGTTACACATGTATGGCCCTGGTCTGATCACATGACTTTGTCTGAATGCTAGGATTGGCCAAGTTTCCAGACTGGTTACATATGTATGGCCCTGGTTTGATCACATGACTCTGGATGCTAGGATTGGCCAGAGCTACCAGACTGGTTACTTTCTGATGAGTGGGTGGAGAGTCTTTTATCTTGTTCACTAGGTAACTCAAGTAATACCATCTTCTGCAGAATACTGACCCATCTGGAAGGTAAAAACACAGATTTCATCAATATGCAATAGCCCTTCTTCAGTACGTCAAAGTACATAATTCGAGGGTTTAGAGCAAAAACATAGTATGGCTCTATAAATTATATAGAGCCATACTATGTTTTTGCTCTAAGCCATCGATATATGCTATAACATTGTCAAATCTTATTTGGACACTTACTTCAACCTAGGAGAACATTTATAGATTAAACAATTTCAACACAATCCCCGAATTGGTGTGCTGAAGAAAACATCTAAGGAAAACACAGTACCAAAATGAAAAATAACTTGTAACAAGAAATTTCTCACTTTCTTACAATGTTTCCTACCATATTATCACACCTTATTCATAGCGCCATTTTCATTGATATAAATACATTCAAAGGCGCTTACCATATTTGGCCCTTACCCTTCAATTTCAATACAATTTTCATTGTCGTCTTCAACTTCTTTGAATTTGGACTAGTGTTAAAGTTTGTTGTCTGGTAATGGGTTAAGAGTAAAGCAACTTCTTTTCCCGATCTACAAGTTGCATCACTGGGGCCTAAGTGTTGAACAATAATATACAAGCCTGTGCTTAACTTTTTTTACAATTTCATGTGCGTGTATAATAAACATTAACGCTTTCTTGTACAAACACCAGATTTTACGTTGCTGTGATTTAATACTTTAGAAAACATTGTGGAAAAAGAAGAAATTGCTTGTAACAAGCAATTTCTTCTTTTCCAAAAATATTTTCTACACCAAAGGATGGTTTCATTTCAACTTGCAACCAATTTTCATTGTTATCTGCAACCTATTTAAATTTGGACCAGTCTAAATTTTATAAAAAAAGGGAAAGGGTTAAGTAGTCTTCTCAACCACTAGTACATTTATGTTCCCCGGTTGTCTAAACAACCTGAACATGAATGCATTATGAAAAGACAAAAATACAGCTTGAAACAAGCATTTTTTTCATTTACCACTATATTTTCTCAAGCTTTTTCTTGAGGTGCGTAAAAAGGCTGTATTGTCTGGTAATCAATTAAAATAAACAAGAGGACCTTGGCGGTCCTATATTGCTCACCTGAATATGTAAGTGATAAGTTTAAGACTTTCCTCAATTCTTCTATGACATAATTATATGGGATCCAACATTTAAAGAAGATTGGGCAAATATTGTTGACACTATGTGCTAACAAAATTTTTTTCCTTAAGGTATCTTTTCCCGTGTTTCAAAAGGGAATACTGCCATTTTTGATAGAATTCATCCTTGTGACCTATCAATCATTCTGACCATGTTCAATGAAGATTAAATTGTGGCCGCTAGAGTGCTTAAAAGGAAATTGTCATTAAGGCCCTTTTCCCATTCTTTCCATCGGAATGTTCCCATTTTCATTAGGGTTCATCCTTGTGCTCAGAATAACATCAGACCAAGATTCATGAAGATTTTGCTGTAATTGTGGGCTAAGGAGTGCTTACAAGGAAATTGTCATTAAGATCCTATTTCAAATGTTTTCCAGTGGAACATTCCTATTTCCAATAGGATTCATTGTTTTGACCTGCATTCTGACTACTAAAGTGCTAACAAGGCAATTGTAATTTAGGCCTCTTTTCCTGTGTTTTCCAAAAGAACCTTCCCTTTTTTCTATAGGGTTCGTTCTTGTGACCAAACAAACAATCTGACCAGGTTTCATGAAGATTTGACCATAATTGTGGCCTCTATAGTGCTAACAAGGAAATTATTGACAACACACGACGGATGACCAACATTCAATAATCACAAAAGCTCACCTTGAGCATGATGTATTCAGGTGAGCTAAAAACTATTGTTAGAGGTTATACTTACTGACTAAATTGTTCATCTGTTTCTGCCTGGAATGAGCAGACTATTATATTTTTATGCATTAATGAGAAAACATTTGGTTTGTCTATAGAGTCACCATGTTCCTTCACTGTATGACCAGGTAATGGCATTGTCTGGAGGGCTTTGGGATCCTGGAAAACACCAAAATAGCATTATTTTTCACACATTATGAGAAGTTGTATTTCAAAATATACAAATGAGAGTAAATTGCAGTTGTAATTTCAAATATTTTGAAAAACAGTAATATTGTAATTCTCCTCATAAAAAATTGAGAATATTATGGTCACTTGCTCCCAAAACCAATAAGCTATCTTTTTAGTTGAAATCGATTGATTGTAAGGGGTTTGATAACCTAGTACATGAGATAATATCGAGCCAGAGCCTCTGTTTAACCCATTACTAGACAGCAAAATTTTAGACTTGTCCACATTGAAAGGAGTTACAGTTGACAAACTAAAATTTATGAAATTTTACATTTTTCAACTTTCTGGGTTGAATATATTGTATAAATGAAGAAATTGCTTCATTCATTTTCCATAATGTTTCTCCAATTGTTTTATTTGAGGGGCATCAAAAAGCTACATTGTGTAGAAACGGGTTAAAGACTCATCTGAAAGACTGGAGACACAGAGGATCAAACCAGGGATCCCTGACACTAGACTACACCAAATAAGCTCCCTCAATAGTTGTTGATGAGGCAAAAAACAATCACAAAAAATACATATAGCTCAATAATCTAATTGTTATTTTCGTCTATCAAAAACAGGCGTTCTGTTTGGTCAAAAAAAAATTCATACCTCCATGAACAAAATTTTGAGCATGCAGCCATTTTGTATGCTTCTGCACATAATAGTTCCATCATTTAAGCATAATTTTAAGCTAAGATCATCTGTCAATGATAATTTACAAGTACCCAAACCTAACCTTGAAATGTTCAGAAAATCATTCAATTATTCAGGCCCTAAAATTTGGAATGAAATTCCAGTTTCACTGAGGAATTTAGACAGTGTAAAGTGTTTTAAGTCAGGTTATTCACAGTGGAAATTTCCAGATGGTCAAATCTAGAATTAGTCTCAGGGGAAAAGAGGAATTTATTACTTCTCTGATAAATGATTTCATTTTACAATTTTGTACTGTTTAAATTTCATAATCACTTAATGCTATTACTAGATATTCACAGCCTGTATCCCTTGATATTTATAACAAGCTTATATTGTGATCATAGAGTCTTAAATTTTGTTTCATCAAGGGAAACATAATAGCTGAAAGAGAAAAGTTAACTTATAAGACTGAAACATTGTTGGAAAAAATCAATATTCTAAGCAGCTGAACCAAATTAGCTGACATGTATTGCAGTCAGTGTGGATCAGACAAAAATCTTGCCATCTTTTCAAGAGTTGAACTCTGAATGATTTTGTTTTGACTAAATTATGTGCATTGTTGCTGTGTGATGTTTCTTGTATGTGTTAATATTGTAGATTGTATACTGATATGTAAGAGGCCCACATGGAAGATTGGGCAACCAAATGTGTAGCCTCTGTAAATAAAGACGTTATTATTATTATTATCATACCAAAAAGTGTCTAAGTTTGTAAAGTTTTTGCTTTTTTTGCTCAATTTTCAATTTTCGCTTGAATTTTAAGAAATGAAGAGAATATTTCTTGTTTTCATGGAGAAATGAACTGAAAAACCTAATCATACTTATGTATTAATCTGCTTTGCAATGGTTTGAGAGGTTTGTTACTAATATTAGAAACAAACTTTAAAAAAAGTCAAAAATATATCTGAAAAAGAATCATATCTAATATATTGAAAAGAGATTAAATTTGCTTCTTTTAATTGTGTTCAAGCAGAAGTTATTTCCAAGTCAAGATATGTTGAATTGTTTGTCCTTCCTTTTGAGATTTGTGTACTATGTTATAAGCAAGGCATCTACTACCTACATCATAGACATTCACTGCTATAGGACATTGTTATATTCTATCAATGAGTGCCTACCTTATTTTTCTTGTAGAAATAAAGGACAAAGTCTGTATGTACTGTAATCCATCGTTTTGTCCAAGTTTTACCTTTATCCATCACATTTAGATAACCTGATAGGACAGAAGCTTTATCAGCCTCAACCTGAAACAACCAATCACATTACAGTTTTTCTTTGAGCATCCAACTATAATTCATTTTCAATATTAATAATTTCCACATAGTTGGCCCCTTTACACTTCGGAAAACATTGTGGAAAATAAAGAAATGGCTTGAATCTGTTTTCTACCCAAAAGATAAAGATTTAAAGATTTCATCAACTAAAATTTGTTGTATGCAACTTCTCTGAATTAAGACTGGTCTAAAATTCATCATGTGGTAATAAGTTAAAGAAATCATGCTTGATCACTCTTATCTACTGGTAAATGTCGTCTGCAACTTCTTTTTGTGCAGGAATGGGTTAAAGATATCATACTTGATCAGCCTTACCTGCAGCATCCAATTAACTGATTTTTGTAGAAAATCAAATGTTTGAATGATCAATCATTTTTACCCATTCCCATACTACAATATTTTAGACCAGTCGAAGTTCAAAGAATTTGCAGACAACAATTTTAATGTGATGAAGTTTTAAAATCTTTGTCTTTTTTGGTAGAAAACATTGTGGATAATGATAAAAATTGCTTGTGTCTAGCATATTTGTCATTTTCCACAATGTTTTCCAAAGCTTTCATAATGAGGGGCATTTAAAAGTGTCATTGTGTGGGAATAGATTAAATAGTAGTGTATGGTGACCAGCAACATTTTGTTGTTTAATTGGCAAGCAAAATGTCTTAAATACAGTTTAAATAAAGCTGTATGTACAACATTTTACCTGCCCAATGCCTATTCATGTCCACATCTTTGTTGGTTTTGTAACTAACAAGCCTGATCTACAGCTTACTCAAGCTGCAGTCAAAACATTCAGGTCTCCAGCCAGCAGTTTGCCTTTTGATTTATGTTCCTAACCAAATCATTCATTCAAAATTTAATTGTTTCATATCTGAGTAAAACTGCAATGTGTATAGCCAGTGAGCCAGGGTTCTATCATTTTCATACCATCCTTTAACCCACTACCAAACAGCAAAATTTTAGACGGGTCAAAATTTGAAAATTGCAGACAACAATTTATAGTTGATGAAATTTTAGATTTTTTCATCTTTCTATGAAGAAAAAATTGTGTAAAATGAAGGAACAGCTTGTTGCAAGCCATTTCTTCATTTTCTATTATGTTTCCCCATTTTTTCTCTTGAGGGGAGTCAGAAAATGCCATTGTGTGGAAATAGGTTAAGGCAGGATTCAAAACTTATAAAGAAAATTGGAAAAATAAAATAATCAGCCTTCACTGTGCTAGCTAAAATGTGCTCTAATAACTAAGGATGCCCCTCTCAATAAATGTTCAATGTGGCATGCTGGTTTAATGCTGCCATTGAATTTTCTTACATGAGTTTTATTAATTAAAGCATTGTTAAATTTTCTTTTTTTATTCACTACAAAATTTATACACTATTAATATAAAGTACCTGTTTAACATCGTTGCCTGGTTTAGGTGAACATGGAGATGATGGGACATCGTCTGTGTCACTTTTTGTGGGTTGTAATATATCGTAACATTTTTGACACACACGACTTAACTGCATAGGATCATAATCTAACTTTAACTTCTTTGAAGAACATCTATGGCAAAATATCTGAAGAAGAAGGATCATACATTTTCATTTAGGAAGCTTTACTAATACAATGTTGTAAGTTAACCCTTTCCTGTTCAATCAGATGTTAATCAAGTATAAAATCACGAGGACACAAAAATTAAGGATCATCTGGAAAAGGGTTAATTCGATAATAGATTATTTATACATGGAAATGTTTCAGACAAGAATGCCATCACAAAAAGTTTGAGACTGGTCATAATCGGAAGAACTTGCAGACATGATTATAGATGATGGAATAACAAAAGTACACTGCAGCTCCACTATAACGCTGTTGGTGGGGTCCAAGAAATGAAACAGCGGAAGAAGTGGAGTTATTATGCCATAACGCTGTTTCCCCCCCCCCCCCGCTGTAACTGAAATTTTCAACCGTCGGAAACGGAACTCAACACCCGATAATTCGTGATAAAATTCCTGTAACAAGTTTAATTCTATACAAGTTACAAGTCCGGAAATGAAAAACAACAACTGTAGTTACGAGATTTTAGCAGAAACCGACGGAATTCAGCGTGCGGAGAATTAATTTCTAACCTTACCTTATTGGTCTATCGGAATGTATAATCCGTAAATTTCTACAGGTCTATAAATTGTGGTTCTCTTTCTTCCAATATTAAACTTTGTAGCGGCTAACTTTTAATCGTAAAATTGAAGGTCATAATAATCGAAAAATATCCGAGACGGCGGAATGCAACAAGAGTGAAAAAAATGGGTCAGCAAGAATTCTCACAGGGTACGCGTCTGACATGTGTCAACTCCGGAAACTCTCCCACAAATAGCTGAACTTCTGGCGGCGGCACCTTTGATCACCTTTCCTCCCTAAGAATAAAATAAACTGTACCCGAAAAACCTTGACATCAAATTTGTCGACGAGCTTTGTGCCGTGTGTTTGATCATACAGAATGGCATTAAATTTTCAGATTATTGAAAGAAATGCGGAAAAATAACGGTATTTTATTTTAACCTACTTTTATCATCCATCCCGTTTCGGATGAGAATCTTCCGATATTGTGACATTTACAAGTCAAATTCACGTATTTTCTGTATTTAGCGAAACGTTGCAACTACGACAAGTTGTTTTCAAAGCACATTGTTGCGTTTTTATCTTGAAACCACTACCCTCTACGAGCTCCGGATACCAGCAAACTATGAAGTGAAATAAATAGTGGGCTCAAGTCAATTTGTCTTAATCCACGCTCGAGCATTACTTTATGAACACGTCCTACCGGGGACTGAAGAAAATTAAGAACGTGAAAGTGAAACAGTCTGATATTTTGATCGCACCACCTTCAAGGTTTGTAACTGAAGGATACCGAGGTGCGTGCCTATTCTCTATTGATTTAAAAAATATAAAAGACCTAAGGCATTGATCATCTCAATATCAAACAGTAAGACCAAACAATCAAACTGATTTTGTAAATTGAAACACTACGCATGTCATCAATCAAACAAAGCAATTACCTCTGAAGTAATGCATTAATGACCAGGACCGTCCACCTAAGGTGTTAAAAACTTACCTGGCTTCGGGTAATTATCGATTTTTATGTGCAACCCTTTTTCTTCGAGCGGGCCGAAGACGGGATGAAAAAATCGCGGCATATTCAGCATTAACATAGTATCTCAGCATCTGCAACCCGAAATGGCCCCCCCCTCCAAAATTTTGGAGTCAGCGCTGTGCCCAGTAGCATTATAGAGGAGTTCCAGTGTATTTGTCTTTTGGGATGGAAAGTATCAAACAGTTTCTTCATTTTCCTTTTTGTATAAAAGGCAGGATTGTGTGGGAATGGGTTTACCAGTACCAACACTGGCCAAAAATAACTTTTTGTTTTTCAGAGAAATCCCCATTTTCTTCATTCAAACTTTACAAGACTTCAAACTATCCCCAAATTCTTCATTCAAACTTTACAAGACTTCAAACTATCCCCAAATTCTTAATTCATACTTTACAAGACTTCAAACTATCCCCAAATTCTTCATTCATACTTAACAAAACTTCAAACTATCAAAGCACCTCTACATCAACCCATTACAAGACCACAAAACTTCAGACAGGTCTAAAAACTTTAAACTGGTCAAAATTCAATGAGGTTGACAATCTCTACATTTTAGGGTAATTAAAACATTGTGTAGAATGGAGGAATTGCACAGCAATTTTGTCAATTTCTGCAAAGCCTTGTCTCGTGGGGGAGGTGGAAGAGTTTTGTGAAGGAATGGGCTAACCTACCTTTCCACAAGCCCTGCAATGATGGCGACGTTTCATGGTCGTAAATTTTTCCTGACATGCGTTACACATAGTCACTTCCTCATCTTTGTCCCATTTGGGTGCCTTCTTACCAAGTGTGATCTGAAAAAGTCCATTTATTAAATGTTTAAGTTTTTAAATAATGGAAATTACTTCTTACAACTATAATTCCATGTAGCAGTTTAAACAAACATGTAGCCTTGAAAATAATGAGAGGTTCATTTTATAGAGAAACAATAAATAGCTCTTTATAGCAACAAAAATAAAGTCTACAATGCATTTTCATTATTCATTAATATCATTTATTACTTTAAACCAAAACAATTGCTAGTTCCAATGACCATGTGATCAAGAAACAAGAAAAAGGAAATCACTGATCTCAACGAATGCCTTTATTTACCAATATAAATTCTAAGAAATAAGTTAAATTGTTGAATGTCCTTTGCCACTCCCACACAATGAGCCTTTATGATGCCCCGAAGAAAAAAGCTTTAGAAAATACTGTGGAAAATGAAGTTATTGCCTGTTGAAGTAATTTCTCCATTTTCCACAATTTCTTTTGGGAGTGAGATCGGGAGGAGTGTAAAAACCAGAATTTTGTTGAAATAGGTTAAAGGAAGGAGATTTCAAAGCTTTTCAGCAGGTCCCTGATTTTGACCTCATACATGCTAGCTCAATTCCATTAAGGACTGACTTTTTAAAACTCCATAAAGATTAAATTCCATTAAAACATTTTGAAAAAAAAAGAGTATAAAACTGCTTATATCTTTTGGCCTTTCAATTTTTTCATCCCTATAATGATCATTATTTATTAAATTAAAATCACATTTGAATTTTGGCTGCCAACCCTTTCAATTGTGGACCAATGATAAATTTTGCCGTCTGGAACTCCTTGCAAAAACTGAATGTCAAAAAATTTTTAGTCATAAACCTATTCTCACACAATTCTACTTTTTTTACACTCCCAAAACATCATTATTGTAGAAAATTAAGAAACTGCTTTTAACAGGCAATTTCTCTTCAGTCTACATTTTAATTTCTAAATTTTTTAGACTGGTCCAAATTCAGAGAAGTTTCAGACGACAATTTTTAGTTTATTTAATTCTAAAAAGCAATGTTCTACAGGGTAGTAAGAATTGTAGATGATGACAACTGTGTAACAAGAAATTTTTTCCGTATTCACATGGCTTTCAAAAGTTTTTTCTTAATATGCATGAAAAAGGGTGATTAGTTTGGAAAATGGTTTAAATGTTGTCTGCAACTTCTTTCAATTTGGGCCAGTCGAAAATTTTGTTGACTGAAAATGGGTTAAATACAGTGCATGTACCTCATTAGAAAGTTCTAAATCTTTATTTTCTCCTGGATCTGATTTCACTCGATTCAGTCGGACTTTTTGTTGATAATCTGTGATCACTTGTTCAAAAGTCTGAAACAAAAGTCAATCATAATTGCTTTCTTTTTAATGTAAATGGGATTCATTAAGTTAAAGAGTTAAAATCATGTTAGAGGGAAACACTTAACAATTGTATCTTCTATTTTGGCAAAAAATGCATTTTAAATAATCAAACAGCTCGATCAAGATTATTCTGAACAAATACCCCAAAATATGGCTGCTAGAGTGCACATAAGGGTTTTCTAAGATTTGACCTCGTGACTTTTTCATTGACCCCATGTGACCCAATATTGAACTTAGAAGAGATTTAATGGAGACAAACATTCTGACCAAGGTTCAAGACTTTCTAGCCAAAAAATGCCTCTATGGTGTAAACAAGGTTTTATAAGACTTGACCTTGTGACATAGTTTCTGAACCCCAAAGCCTATAGAGTCCATACGTGTTTTTTCTAAGATTTGTCCCAGTGACTCAATATCAACTTTGACCAAGATTTCATGGACACAAACATTCTGAACAAATATCACATTTGAGGCAAAGATATGGCCTATAAAGATCACATGAGGTTTTTCTAAGATTTGACCTTTTGACTAAGTTTGACCACATGTGACCCAATATCAAACTTGATTTTATGTAGAGAAATACCCTGACTAAATATCAAGACATTTGAACTAAAAATTTGGCCTCTAGAGTGCAAACTAGGTTTTTAAATGAATTGACTTGGTGAGCTATTAATCTTGACTGGGATTTCATGAAAACAAAGGCATATCAAGACATTTGAACCAAAAATGTGGCCTCTAGGGTACACAAAAAGGTTCTCTGAAATTTGCCCCTGTGGCCTAGTTTTTGACAATATGTTTCCTTTTAGACCAGAGACATCGCTCTAATCAAGACATTAGGGTCAACAAGAGCACTGTCAATGGGTGCCTACGCTTGGCTGTTGGGTGTGAAAAATGGACAAAATGCATCTAGAGTTATCCCCCTTGATAGTGTGGGTTGCTCTTTTGATAGTGAACAAGTGTGCCAAGTTTCAAGTGAATGCCTCTAGTAGAACCAGAGATATCACAAAATGTTAAAGTTTTTGCGCAACTACGATGACGATAACAACAACAACGATGATGACACCAAGGCTGTTGCAATACCTCGAGTTTTCTCTGAAAACAGCCGAGCTAAAAATCTGGCCTCTGGAGTACACACAAGGTTTTTTCTAAAGTTTGACCTAGTTAACTATTTTTGACCACCATTATGGCCAACATCAAATTTGACACAGATTTAATCGCAAACATACTGACCAAGTATCAAGACATTTGAGTCAAAATGTAGCATATAAAGTGCATGCTAAACAAGATTTTTTTTTAAGATTTTACTTGTTTTTGATCACATGTGACCCAATATAGAACTTGATAGGGACTGTATGGAGAAAACATTCTGACCAAATATCAAGACATTCTAGCCAAGAATTGGGCCTCTAGATGTACCCAGACGTCACATGCTAGACATAGCTGGATTACAAAAGCTCACCTTGAACATCTTGTGCATAGGTGAGCTAAAAAGGACAAGAAAACTCCAAAACATTGTCATGTACTTACAGCTAGCCAATCAAGCCCTTCTCCATTGTTGGCCCTATAATAGAAAAAATTAACTGACTGTAAATCTGTATTGAAACAAAAGTAGCTCAAACATCTAAAACTGAGAAATTGGCATCAGCCTGCTGACATAATCTCATCGCTGAAAATAATATTCATTTCTTTGTTCCTTCTGTCAATGATAAATCTTAGGTACGAAATATTTTTCAGGGACAATAACTGCAGTCTTAGAGATAGCCTATCATGGGTTTATTATGATATCAATGAATTTGTGTCACAGTTACTCAAAATTAGGGATCCTTGCTGAAGTCACTGATTTAAACTTTGACTGTTTTTTAACCCTATTATCAGACAGCAAAATTTAAGACTGGTCCAAATTCAAAGGTGTTGCAGACAACAATTTTGAAGTTCATGAACTTTTAGATTTTTTCAGCTTTCTGGGTAGAAAACCTTGTGGAAAATGTAGAAATTGCTTGTTGCAAGCAATTTCTTCATTTTACACAATGTTTTCTCAACTGTTTTCCTTGACAGGTGTCAAGAAGTATGAGAATGGGTTAACTACCATCTCATTTTTATATATAATTTACTTTATAGCATGAACTTTCAAACCATTTCAGATTCAAAGTTCTTGGGATAAAGGTAAGCGAAGGAAAGATATGAAACAGCTATGGCTTTCTGGTACTCAACCTTAGGAGGAAAAGTGCTGACTATTTAACCCATTCCAACACAGTGACGCTTTTAAAAGCCTCTCAGGAAAAACAATTGGGAAAACATTGTGGATAATGAAGAAAGTGCTTGTTAATGGCAATTTCCTCATTTTCCACAATGTTTCCTACCCAGAAAGTTGAAAAATTCTAAAATTTCATGAACTTGAAATTGTCGTCTGCAACTTCTTTCAATTTGCACCAGTCTAAAGTTTTGCCATCTTGGAATGGGTTAAAACAGTATTAAATTCTTTCTGAACCTGAACCAATCGAGATTCCATGGGACTCAGATAAAATATATTCATGTGTGTCCTGCTTACTTTTTTTCCATGTTGCAGACTTCCGAAAACTATGTTAATCAAACTCCTAGAGTACATGGAATGAGTTACAAGTGAAATGATTCTCAGGTTTGTTTACATAATCATATTTTTTTATTCTAACCATTTTGATCTTTAGCAACCCTTTGGTCACTGTACAGAATAAGCCAATAAAAAATGTCATCACTAAAGCACAGTGTCTCTGTTTATGAATAATCGGTATGATCTTACAGACAGTTTGGTCCAGTTTTAAATCCTTGTCATGCTGAATTTGAAACGTTTTCAGAAATGCATTAACATCAAAGAGCTGAATGCACCATAAGTATTAGTTGTCATTCAACAATCAGTTGTCATGTCAATTGGAAAATTATGAAAAAATAACAAATAAGCTTACTCATCTAGAAACTCTACACTTTTGGCAGTACTGTTCACACAGAATGTGTTTGGTATTTGCTGATTTTCACCGGGTAAAATTTCCATCCCATCAACAGTCAATCTGGCTCGGACTTTATAAGACCCCATTATCTTGTCTGAACACACCAACAGTAAATCATTAAACTGAAACATAAAACAATTACAATCATGGAAACTTTTATCACAACAAAGAAATAGATATAGTAATTCTTTGATTTGAATATTTCAATCATTTATGGAAACTCAATATGTATTTTTTGAACATGCAGGCCAATACAGATTAATTCATTACTGATAATTCAGATTTATCAATTAGAATTAATCTATTCCAACACAAATGTATTTAGCAATACTTCACAAAATGCAGTTGCTTATTTTTTAGACAAATCTAAATGATCATTCATTTAATCTGATGGATGTATTTTATAAATAATTAAAACTAGATTTAATACCTTTGTTAATAAAAGAGTGTTTTTGTCAGCTTATGCACAAATTGTCATACAACCAATGCTGTCATGAGCCCTTGTTGAGCATCAAATGTAAGACAGAGAGATAAACATGTAGCAAGTCCAGGGCTTAAACCTGTGACATCTGGCTTTTCAGGCTAGCTGCTTACATGCATATCAGGGAGTTCAACCCCAACACCTTTCTGAAGTTAACCCTTGTCATGCTGAACCCAGAATATTCCGGTTATGGCAGGAGGTGTAGACCAAGATCAGCCTGCACATATGTGCAGTCTGATCTTAGTCTACACCACCTGCTTGTCCTCTTAAAGTCAGAATTATCCATAAGATCAATTTCCAACTCAATATTAACCCCGACAACCAGACATATGGTGCTATCAGCCCTTTGATTTTAATACATTTTTGTACAAGGATTTTATTCAGCATGACAAGGATTAATTTATCAAATTCCAAAACTTACCAAAAATAAATATCTAGCTTGTCTTTCTCCACTTCTAGCCGATATTTTTGTGATATAACCCTCCTTCATGAGTTCTCGCGTGGGACAGACTAAATTTTCTTTATCGTCCTCATTTAGACGTTGTATAATACTTAATAATTTGTTGAACTTTTCCTGAAAAAAAAATATAGATTGATTGACTGAATAGGGTTTTACGCCACTTTTAACAGTAATTCAGTCATATCGCGGTGGCTGGAGCACCTTATAATGGATACCTGGTATTTCTCACACAAGTACTACCACCATGTCCTTTTCTAGCCCCCAACTGCTATCCCACTTAGGTAAAAAAGAAATAGATAAGATATAAAGGAATAATTTTAATGTTTTACCTGAACTCAAAAAAAACATCATTTGACATAAACTAGAATTGTTGTTAAGCTTGCAAAAATGTGACCTTCAGAAGTGACATTGACCCTATCCAAACTAATGTTTCAAAACAAGGATTTACTCATTATTTTCACACAAGCCTCAACATTTATAACTCATTACTAATATTGATCCCTTTTATTAAAAATTTTAGACTTGTCCAACTTCAAAAGGCTAGCAGACAACATTATAAGATAAGAAAAATTAAAAAAGTAGCCATCCTAAGTGAAAGAAAATATTGTGGGAAAAGAAGAAATTGCTTGTTTCAAGCAATTTCTTTTTTTTTTTTCCACAATGTTTTCTCAAGTGTAATGTCATAGAAATGTAAAAATCAGGGATTGCATGGGAAAGGGTTATTGCTTGTCTTTAAACCGTTGTAGAATTATACTTACTATTTTTTTCATTGCTGTATTTGAATGACTAGCTGCCGTTATCACAAGGTCCAAGGCCTCTGTAATGGATGATGTTTATCATTGGTTGGTGACCAAATCTTTGTAACTACAGCTTGAATTAGCTGTAGTTACCAGTTTTAGACGACCACTAATATGTGACAAATCAGTTTTTAACCCTTACTACACAACAAAATTGTGGGCTATTCTAATCTATATACATATCGTCATTGGGTGTGCAAAATGTCGTAACTACAGCTTGAATAAAGCTGTAGTTACTACATTTCAAATGCCCATCAAATCATATATTGATAACAAATGCAAGAGATTGTAATTAGATATTGTAAAGGGATGGAAATAGATTTTGGGAAAGAAAAATTGCTTTTCAAGTGAATTCCTTCTTACTACATAATATTTTTTGAAACTATATCTTTTGGTTATCAAAACCAGTTGCTGTACTGAAAAGAGTGAAAGTATGGATAGACACTGAGAATACCCCAGATCTATTTGAATCTTGCATTACCAGTACATTACCAGTACATTGTTCAAGTACATAACCAGAACTAGACAGAAGCAGAATTCAGGATTACAGCTTGCAACAACTTACAAGTCTCATGTTGTTTTAATCCTTTCCTGTACAGTCCCTGCTTTTTGCATCCTTATGATTTTATACTTAAATAAATAATGTGAGAAAAGATTATTTTCTACCATAAAGGATGGTTTCTTGTCAAATTGCACCCACTTTAACCCTTTCCCGTACAATCACTTGTTTTCACGACCCATAGGTTTTGTATTGGGGAAAACATTGCAGGGAAAGAAGAAATTGCTTGTTACAAGAAATTTCTTCTTTCTCTACAATGTTTTCTACCCTTTACAGTGGTTATTTTTTCAACTTAAATGCACTTTGATTTGTCGTCTGTAGCCTCTTTCAAATTGGAGCAGTCTAAAATTGTTAGAAACAGGAAAGGGTTGAATAAAGTCTGCAAAGTCTTTTGAATCTAACCAGCCTAAAATATTGAAAGATATGAAAGGGTTAAATTGAATTCTCTTGGAATTAAATGATCTTAACCCATTCCAAAATAATCCCCAATTTTTACACCCCTCAAGAAAAAGGCTTGAGAAAGCATTGTGGACAATGAAGAAATTGTTTGTTACAAGCATTATCCTTATTTCCCACATTGTTTTCTAACCTAAAACTAGAAAAATATAGAATTTCAACAAGTTGAAATTGTTTTCCGCAGCTTCTTTCAAAATACAGACTTGTAAGGTAATGGGTTAAGATAATCATAATCAAACAAGGTGAAAGAAAGTATTTTTCACTTACTTTGTGCATCTTCCCTATCTAAAGCATCTTGGTCTAAATGTTTTAAATAATCTGAAATGAAATTAGGTAGATATTAGTAAGATATGATAGTTGAGTCACTGAGATAAGAGGAGGCTTGTTGCATTTTGACATGTAAAAAACAACGGACCTTGTAGGCAACTAGAGTGGTAAAAAACTAAAGGCATTTAACCCATTCCCACACAGTGACACTTTTAAATGCCTCTTAGAATGAAATGTTTGAAAAACATTGTGGAAAATGTAGAAATTGCTTGTTAAAAGCGATTTCTTAATTATCCACAATATTTTCAGCCCCAAACAACAAAGATTTTAAAGATTTCACCAACTTAAAATTGTTGTCAGCAACTTATTTGAATTTGGACCAGTCTAAAATTTTGTTGTCTGGTAATGAGTTAATGTACCCAATATCAAATTTCAAAACTAAAGAACTTTAAGATTAAAAATTAAATTTTGAGTATGCTTAGCTTTGAAAATTTTAAAATCTATCACAATTGATGGATCATTGTGTCAATCAAAAAATCCATACATCAATCAAATCATACATTAACCCATTCCCACACAGTGAGGCTTTTGGATGCCCTTCAAGAAAAACAATTGTAAACATTGTGTAAAATGAAGAAATTGCTTGTTAAAAGCAATATCTTCAGTTTACACAATGTTTTCTACCTAGAAAGTTGGAAAAATCTAAAATTTCATAAACTTTATACTGCTGTCTGCAACTTCTTTGAATTAGGACCAGTCTAAAATTTTGGCATTTGGGAATGGGTTAAGACCAATAAAAATGCATAACATAAAATTAATGTCAACTAATGTTTTAGTTCACCTGCTAAGTTCACCTGCTAAAAGTAATGGTATCTGGAACCTACCTTTCAACAAGAGCTCATATCTAGGTACCCGTTGTATTGGTTCTAACATATGGTGTTGTAATGTAAGTTGGCCACATTCAGGGGATTTCTGAAATGATGTTGTATAAAGTATGGGTAACTATTTGAACACAAGCAATAATGAAACACTTACAGTCAACACTTTTTAATTTTTATGGGCCTCCGTGGCAAAATAACCCAAATAACCAAAGTTTGAGGTAAAAATCAGCTATTGAAAACTGAATAAATTACTGGAAATTGGGTTCACTTCAATATCTGGGTGTGCCGATAGATAGACAGTGACATACTGTTATCTCAGGTTTTTCACACCTTGGACAATTATCGACATTTATTTTAACCCATTACCAGACTACAAAATTACAGAGTGGCAAAAATTCAAAGAAGTTGCAGACAGCAGTTTTGGTCGATGATATTTTCAAAAAGCATTGCCTTTGGGGTAGAAGACACTGACAATAATAAAGAAATCGGTTGTATCAAGCAATTTCTTCAATATCAACAATGTTTTCCAAAGTTGATTTTGCTTGAGGGTGTCAAAAGGTGTCATTGTGTTGGAATTGGTTAAAAAGAAAAGTTTGTTGAATCTTTCAGTTATATCGCGGCGGAGTTAAAAAGAAAAGTGTCAAAAGTTTGTGAATCAGGATAATAAATACCTTGTTCAACAGTATATGTTAGTCATATTGTCTGTCTAACAGGTAAATTTCAATGTGAAAATAGCAATTAAGCTTGAAAAACAACTCAATGTAACAAAAATTGCAGTTTTACTGGTTTGAGATAAGCATTCAGTTTTATATGTAATAAAGAATGGATAAAGCTGCAAGTAGAATATGACCTCTACCTATCGAGAAATTCAGTTTTGCAGTTTTGAGGTATTGGCAGCAAACGAAAACAAACAAACAAAAAAGATGCGTTTGTGACACACCAAGCCTCAATAGTTAATGTTACCAAGTGACCTTAGCCTTGATGTATGACTATAAATGCAAGGAACCTATCTTCTAAATATGAGTCATCTATCTTCAAGAGTATTTGAATAATAGCAAATAGCTAAAAATTGTTAAGTTGACCTTGACAAGTACCTTGACCTCAATGGTTTACCTTGACATTATACCCAACTAATGTCTATTAATGCAAAGAGCTTAATATGTCAATTATATGAACCATATATCTTAAACACTGTTTCAATAATAGCAAAACTTTAAGTTTTTCTGTTCACAGATAGATGGATAGACAGACATTAATAAAATAATCATATTGATGCAGAGATATAAAAATCCATCTGACATAATAACATACCTGTATTTCTTGTAATAATGCTGCAAATTTTGGACACTGTGAAGTCCATTTATCTAGGAGAGCCATGGCATTGTCAAAGTTCTTTACATATTCTGTGTAGATTTTCAAAAATGGCGCCAACTTTGCCATAACATCCCCAATCTTCTGTTCCTGAGACCTGAAGCACAATTAATATCTCATCTAATATAACTCAAGAAGGTATTATTTTATTGACTACTTTCTTTAACCACCACCCCAAAATCCCACTATTATAGGACTCTGAAGAAAATGTTTAAGGGAAAAATGTGGAAAATGAAGACATTGCTTGTTGCAAGAAATTTTTTCATTATCAACAGTATTTTATTAGACCAAATATTTTAGAACTAAAGTTGTTAAATGCAACTTCTTTGAATTTGGATCAACAGAAAATTTGTCATTTGGTAAAAGGGTTAAACTAGAATTGCCCAATTTGATCATACAGACAACAAGAGCACTGCGAGCAGATACCAACCAAAGACCAATGCCAGGGGAAAAATACCACAATAGCCCCCTGCCAGAACTAAAATATTGAATATATATATTAATGGATCTTCTATTGACTAATTTTAATGAATAACTTGTGGACCGACTCATTTAAATAAAGTCCTTGGCTTTAAAAGATACAGCTGTAAAAAGCCCAACAGACATAGTTATTCTGTTACAGTAGCATGCCTATAGATTTGCTCTAAAAATTTCAAATTAATTTGTTAAATAAAACTAGCATTGTTTAATCTTTGTTTTATATGGCAAATAGACTCAGTCATGTCTCAAGAGTTTTTTAGCCTGGCCTCCCCAACTATATTTCTGGCCATTTATTTTTAGTTTAACATCACAAATAGACACATGTCTCACCAGATTTTCATCTTGGCCTCCCCAATTTTTTGGCATTTGTTTTTAGTTTTACAAGACAAATAGACAAATGTCTCACCAGTTTTTCTTACTAACCTCTCAAATTTTGTTTATGGGTATTCAATTTTAGTTTTACATGACAATTAGACACATTTCTCACCAGTTTTTCATTCTGGCCTCCAGTTGAGGTAATAGAAAGTCTTTATGGAAGGTGTAAATGGGTTTGATATTTGAGAACATCTGAGTGACAACTTCTGTCGGGAGAATGTTTCTGTCTTTGTTCTCCATAACTACCCGAAAGTGAAATACCTGAAATATATAGATTTTAATGGGATTATACCCCTGAAATATACAGTTAGAAACGGTATTATACATATTCTCTTTTTTAATATCCATGAGTTAGGTCATTTACCTATTACCACACAATATCTCATTTTCACTTCATGTATTACCAACTTAAGTGGAGGCTGGACATATTATATATCTTATATTCACATCTATATATTTATATATTTACCATTACATTACAATATACATATTACATCTTACATTTCAGGACATTTGTAAAATCTTATTTTGCCAACTTTTTCAACGCAATGAAAAGACTAATGCATCTCAGTTTGGTGTAATTTGCTTGTAAACAAGAGGGCTGTTGGCCCTGGGACCTGAGGATCATGATGTTAGCTATTTTGAAAGAGATCAATACTCTGATGCCTCATGCAAAGTATCAAGGCTCAAAGCCCTTTGGGTTAGAAGGAGAAGATTTTTAAAGATTATTTTAAATTTTTAATTTTGTTGCCATGGCAACCAGAGTTTTTAACAGATTTCAATTCTTTTAGCTATTTCTAAAGAGGACCACCTAAGGAACATTTATGCCAAATTTTGGTTCAAATTGGCCCAGTGGTTAAGGAGGAGATGTTGTTTTAAAATTATTCTTTATTTCTATATAAACCCCACCACCCAAGGATCATGATTTTACCTATTCTGAAAGAGGTTAATATACTGATGCTTAATGCAAAATATCAAAGCTCTAAGCCCTCTGGGTCTGGAGAAGAAGATTTTTAAAGATTATTTCAAAATTTCACTTCTGTTGCCATGGCAACCAGAGTTTTTAACAGATTTCAATTCTTTTAGCAATTAAACTTAAAAACTTTGTGCCCAGGTGAACTAATAAATGTAGTTTAGAGATGTAGGCCCTTTCTGTTTTAAGAGGCTCATAATCAACCATACTCTACCCATCTTATAAAAGAAGCCTAGAGTCGTAGGCCCTTTCTGTTTTGAGATGTTCATAAGCAGTCATACCTGACCTAATAAATGTAGTTAAGAGATGTAGGCCCTTTCCGTTTCTAGAAATTAATACGCAGTCATGGCTGACCTATTAAATTTAGTCTTAGAAATGTAGGCCCTTTCTGTTTTAAGAGGTTCATTAGCAGTCATACCTGATCTAATAAATGTTGTCTAGAGTCGTAGGCCCTTTCTGTTTTGAGATGTTCATAAGCAGTCATACCTGACCTAATAAATGTAGTTAAGAGATGTAGGCCCTTTCCGTTTCTAGAAATTAATACGCAGTCATAGCTGACCTATTGAATTTTGTCTTAGAAATGTAGGCCCTTTCTGTTTTAAGAGGTTCATTGGCAGTCATACCTGACCTAAAAATGTAGTCTAGAGATGTAGGCCCTTTCTGTATTAAGAGGTTCATTAGAGGTCATACCTGACCTAATAAATGTAGTTAAGAGATGTAGGCCCTTTCCGTTACTAGAAATTAATACGCAGTCATAGCTGACCTATTGAATTTTGTCTTAGAAATGTAGGCCCTTTCTGTTTTAAGAGGTTCATTGGCAGTCATACCTGACCTAAAAATGTAGTCTAGAGATGTAGGCCCTTTCTGTATTAAGAGGTTCATTAGAGGTCATACCTGACCTAATAAATGTAGTTAAGAGATGTAGGCCCTTTCCGTTACTAGAAATTAATACGCAGTCATAGCTGACCTATTGAATTTTGTCTTAGAAATGTAGGCCCTTTCTGTTTTAAGAGGTTCATTAGCAGTCATACCTGACCTAAAAATGTAGTCTGGAGATGTAGGCCCTTTCTGTATTAAGAGGTTCATTAGAGGTCATACCTGATCTAATAAATGTAGTCTAGAGACGTAGGCCCTTTCCGTTTTAAGAAGTTCATAAGCAATCTGGTGCAACTTGTCTTTAGGCAGTTCATCTTCTTCTTCCTGTAAGAGGGGAAAATAAAAAAACATTAAAAACGAACTCAACATATTAGAAACAGAACAATTGATCATCCAAACATAAAATATGATGTCATTTAGATATACAAATTAAGACCAACCCATTCAATTCCTATGAAACAATACATGACACATTCATAAATGATCCTGCTTTTGATGCTCTAAAAGAAAAAAATATTTAGATAACCTTTTGAGAAAAGGTGAAATTGCTTGTAAAAAGCAAATTCTCTTTTTCAAACAATGTTTTCTTCAATATCTGTCACATATTTTCTAATTTGCACAGACTTTGAATTGTTGTCTGGAACTTCTTTTAAGATGGACTAGTCTAAAATCTTGTCATCTAGTAATGGGATAATCTTGATTCCCTGTTTTGTTCTTTCCTACACAGAGAAACCATTCAACTGATGAAGCTCATGTCATTCATGCTGGATTGAAATAAGAGGACCTTTGGCCCTGGGGGCCTCACCTGAGATAAAGGCTCTTTTTCTTTCAGTCTAATTTTATGCTAAGGTTAGGATTATGATACAAGTGGGCCTGACCATAATTTATACATATGTAGGCTCTGTACCTAGGGATCCCAAATTGCAAGGCTTTAGGACTAATTTGAAAGGAGAAAAACACTTTTTCCTACCTCCTGATCCACTGGTTATAATTTCAGAAATATAAAAGAGGTCATTATACTGATTCTCAGGAGGAGAAGATTTTTGAAAATTATTTTGAAATTTCAGTTTTGTTGCTACGTCAACAAGAATTTACAACAGATTTCGATTCTTTTGCCTATTACTTAAGGGGACCACCTCAGGAATATTTCTGCCAAATTTGGTTCAATTGGCCCAATGGTTTGGGAGGACATGATGTTTAAAAACTGTTCTTTATTTCTATATAAAACCCATCCCCCTGGGGCTCGACCCCTGGGAATCCCAGGGTCAAGATTTAAGCTACTTTGAAAGAGGTCAATATACTGATGATCTATGCAAAATGTCAAGGCATTATGCCTTCAGGGTAAGGAGGAGAAGATTCTTAAAGACTATTTTAATATTTCACTTGTTTTGCCATGGAAACAGGAGTTTTTAAAAGATTTCAACTCTTTTAGCCATTTTTAAAGGGGAACACCAGAGGAACATTTCTGCCAAATTTGGTTCAAATTGGAGCTGTGGTTTTGGAGGACATGTAGTTTAATAATTGTTTGACATTTCTAAATAAACCCCTTAATAAACCCCAACCCCTTGGGCTCCGCCCCTGGGGATAAGAGGGTTATGACTTTAGCTATTTTGAAAGAGGTCAATATACTGATGTTCTGTAGATAATGAAGCAACTCATACAACTATATTACTAAGCAAAGTAGTAGGCTACCTTGCAATAGTATATCTTTCACAGAAAATTAAAGTCTACATCCAAAAACCTACTTGTCAAATCATTATAGTGTTTTCAAATAGACAAAATGAATGTCACCTAAGAATTTTTCACGTGAAACTTGGTTGAAATCCACTTGTTAGATTTTGCAGAGAATTTTTCAATATCTTCACAATATACCATACATGGTATAGCCCAATTTATAAAACATTTTAATCTGTTTAAATTTTTTTGAGGAATCTGAACCACTTTCTAGTGAAATTAGGATGAAATCCATTCAAATATTTCTGAGAAGATATTTACAGAAAAACTTAATGTATGCATAGAGGACTGACGCAACACTGTGACATCGTAGCCCCGCTGGCTCTTGGCAAGTGCAAGTTTTATTATAATTTGAATTGGTGTTTTTTAACCCATTGACATTCCAAGACACCAAAATATTAGACTGGTCCAAAATCAAAGAAGCTGCAAAGGACAGTTTAAAGTTGATTGAATTTTGAGAATCTTGTCTTTGGGGGTAGCTAGAAATATTGTGGATAATGAAGAATTTACCATAATGTTTTCTAATGCTTTTTCTTGAGAGGGCATCAAAAAGCGGGATTACGTGAGAATGTGTTATAAAAAGCACAGTATTGATTGTTGGGAAAATGCACACAATTTTGGTTTTGCAGCATGTGTAACTAAACTCTAAACCTTGACCCAATATGCAACAAATCCCCTTTTCAAATCATTATTTTATAATTACCAGCGTGTCATGCAAATTTATTCAACCATCAGTAGGCATTTCTGTCAAAAAGTATTGAAAAGGATATATGATGAAATGTATAATTTATTTTTGAAATATACATATTGTATCAAAAATCACCTTAGTTTGGGTCTCAGTATTTATTAACAAGGTACATTTTCTTATCAATTGATTGATTGATTCAATGGGGTTTAACACCACTTTAATGGTATTTCAGTTATATGAGGGCAGCTGGAGCATCTAACAATTGATTCCTGGTATTTCTCACACCAGTACTACCACATCCTTTCCTAGCCTCCAGCTGCTTTTTCTTACCAAAATAGGGAGAGAAATGTAATGTGCTATATACTTGAAGTGAACTTTCAAGAAAATCAAATAGAGATCATCAAGTTAAGCTAAGCTTAGAACATGCAGAGGAAGCTATAAAGCAACAATCAATTGTGTAACTTCAATGTGTTACTCTCAGTCAGGGCTATATTTTAGTCTCTGCAGATGAATAAACACATTGTTAGTTCTTTTGATTTCAAAGTTTTAACCAATTACCAGACAACTAAATTTTAGACTTGTCAAAATTCAAACAAGATGCAGACAATAATTTTTTGTTGATGAAATTTCAAATAACCTTTGTCTTTAGAGGTTGAAAACATTGTGGATAATGAAGAAGTTGCTCGTAACAAGCAATTTCTTCATTATCCACAATATTCTCTGTTTTAATTCTTGGGGATGTCAAAAAGCATCATTTCCGGGAATGGGTTAAGAACATGCAATCAAGCTATATTATAAAGTAATACCAGTAACACAAACAGGTTCATTATTGGGAGTGCAAAAAGTTCTTTTAACCTCACTTTTGAGCTTAAATCTTGTCATGCTGAACCTAGAATATTTCTGTCTGTGCTAGAGGTAAAGACTAAGATCAGACTGCACATAAAAAAATGTAAAGTTTGTTCTTAGTCTACACCATCTGTTTGTTCCTAGAAGGCCAGAGTTATTCTATGAATTGATTTTCAAAAGAAATAATCACCCTCAATTATTGCTTCCATTGCTTTCAGCTCTTTGATTCTTATGCAATTCTAAAATGGAGTTTTTTTCAGCATGTCAAGGATTAAATTTCAATAGCTTATCTCATAACAAGATGACAAAAATTTAGACTGGTCCAAATTAAAAGAAGTTGCAGATAAATATTTTTAGTAGATAATATTACCAAAAGATTTTTGTGAGAGGCATAAAAAAGCATGATTTTATGGAAATTGGTTAATCACCCCTACAGCCTCAAAGCATAATAGTTTATCTACATTCAAAAATCTTACTTTTTTGAAATCTATCTTGAATTAACCCATTCCCACACAGTGACGCTTTCTGATGCACATCAAGTAAAAATATTTGGGAAAACATTGTGCAAAATGAAGAAATTGCTTGTAACAAGCAACTTCTACATTTTTTGTTTTCTACCAAGAAAGTTGAAAAAATCTAAAACTTCACACACTTAAATTGTTGTCTGCTACTCCTTTCAATTTGGACTGGTCTAAAATTTTACTCTGTGGTAATGGGTTAAGTGGACAAACCAGACGATAGAACTTAAGTCTTGTAACATAAAGTGACGTTGACCTGTTAAGGGAATTGACCTATCAATGGCCTCCCCATTGACTCGGACATGAAGTTCCACTTAAATATTTAACAGTTTTATTTTTCAAAATTTATTGCCAGTAAAAATGTAACTGAAATGAAAAATGGTAGTGGTTTGCGACCTAAACATTGTAATTACAGTCTAAATAAACTGTAGTTACGATGTTTAAGTTGCCAAATCAACATAAATGTTTCACATAAATGTCGGCCAATGTCAGATTCACTTCTGGTTCAACGAATAATTTGATTGGTCCATTGTTTCTTTGATTGACAGCCACAATTGATCAATTCTATTGTAAATTGTTTTTGTTTTCTTTGCAAACTGAAATTCATGAGAAGTGGTGCTTAGGAGCGTCAATGGTTTTTTTTTGTTTTTTTTTTTCAAACAAACCTATTGACCTCAGCAGATGGACATCAGACATATTTACTGCTGAGGTGTTGGATATTATAAATTATCCCATTATTGCTCAGTCCTACATTTTGATGGTTATGGAAAAAAATACTAAGAAAATAATTGTGGACAAAAGGAGAAATTACTTGTGATAAACAATTCCTTCTTTTCTGCGATGTTTTTCATCATATACATCACACATTAATCCTTGTCATGCTGAACCCGGAATATTCCGGTTTTGGCAGGAGGTGTAGACTAAGATCAGACTGCACTAATGTGCAGGCTGATCTTAGTCTATACCCCCTGCTTGTGCTTTTCTTGCCAGAGTTGCTTATGAAGTTGATTTCTAAAAAAGATAATGATTTTTGAACAGCAAGTTCTATCAGTGCTTTCAGCCCTTTGATTGACTGCAATTCAGTAAGGTAATTATACAGCATGACAAGGGTTAATTACCATCTGCAACTTCCTTCACAATTTGGACCAGTCTAAACTTTTCTTGTCAAGCAATACGGGTTAACCCCTTGTCGTGCTGAACCCAGAACATTTCTGTTTTGGCAGGAGATGTAGACAAAGATCAGACTGCACATGAGTGCAGTCTGATCTTAGTCTACATCTCCTTTTTGAAATTTTCCTGCCAGAATTGTCTATGAAATTAATTTTTAAAAGAAATTTGATTTTTAAACAACAAGTACTACAAGTGCTTTCAGCCCTTTGATTTTAATACAATTCCTATATGGATTTTATACAGCATGAAAAGGGTTCATATGATTAATTCTACCTATGGTTTTAATATTTTTTTCCTAACCTAGACTACAAATGTTATTTAACCCTTTACTGTTTTTCAAAATTTTAGACTTATCCAAATTCAAAGAGGTATACCAGCTAATTTTATAAAGAAGGTACAGTTCATAAAGTAGCAATTCTTCATAATAGATAATATTGATAAAAAAGGAAAAATTGCTGAAAATAAGCACCTTCATCATTCCTCACAATGTTTTCTACCAAAACGGACAAAGATTTTTTTATCATTCATTTTAAATTGTCATCTGCAATTTCTTTAAATTTTGACCAGTGTAAAGTGTTATAGTTTAAGAATTGATTAACTTCAAGCTGATCTCACAAAATTTGACTGGTCTAAATTGAAAGACAATGTAGATGACAATTTAAAGTTGGAAGAATTTAAGATATGTTTGCCTTTGAGGGTATAAAACTTTGTGGACATTGAAGAAATTGCTTGTAATAAGCAATTTCTTCAATGTCCATAATGTTTTCCGATGCTTTTTTCTGGGTGTGTTTGTGTGTCATAAACAGGCTAGTAACAGACAATTTCTTTGATGTCAACAATGTTTTCCAATTTTTTTTCTTGGGTTGGTGGGGGCATAAAAATGAGGGATAGTGAGGAAAGGGTTAAACACATCTACAAGTTCTATCCAACAAGGGTTTACAACTTCAACCACCTGGCATCTTATAGCATCCCATCTCAACTCAGTGCATGCTCAATCAATCATCTTCACACAAAAACTACCTACCCATTACAAGATATTCACAGTGAGCATAAAAATCAGTGTTGGAGCACACTTAAAGTACAGTAATAGTGGCATGTTACCTTCAAACTTCTACAACCCTTAACCCATTCCCACAAAATTTAAACTGGCTCAAACCTGAAGATGCTACAGGCGAAAATTTCAAGTTGATGAAATTTTAAATCTTTTTGTGTTTTTAGATAGAAAACACTGTGGTAAATGAAGAAATTTCTTGTAACAAGCAATTTCTTCATTTTCCACAATTTTTTCCAATTTTTTATAGTAGGGAAAAAAAAAGGCAAATGTGTTAACCCATTTCCATACAGCAAAATTTTAAACTGGCCAAATTTAACCCTTTCCTGTTTTGCAAAATTTTAGACCTGTCCTAATTCAAAGGATTTGCAGACAACGATTTAAAAAGGATTTAATTCGAAAAATAACATTTCAATATGGTATAAAATATTGTGGAAAAAGAAAAAAAATTCCTTTTTTTTCCAATGATGTTTGATCAAGTATAAAATCACAAAGATGTAAAAAGCAGTTGATTGTACAGGAAAGGGTTTTAAATGAAGTTGGAGATGACAATTTAAAGTTATGAAATTTAAGATTTTTTCAACTTTCTGGGTAGAAAACATTGTGAAAATGAAGAAATTGCTTGAAAGAATGTTTTCATTTTTTCCCCTCTTGTGGAACATTAAAAGGCGGGACTGTGTGAGAATGAGTTAAGCCCTAACCAATAGATATGTGTTCTATTTCCTATTACAACTAGTAAGCCAATTTTCAGGAACCTCAGCTGGATGAAGTCAATATTAAAATTCCAATCACCTGGTGTAGGTTAACACCTCTAACCTCTATAGCTTCATCAATCAACACAAGATAGTTCAGTTCATATGAACAGAAACAGCATCAGACAGAACCTGCATTTGTTAACCCATTACCAAATGGAAAAAACTCCAAATTGAGAGAGGTTGCAGACAAGAAAACAAAATTGTATCAAATTGAAAAACTAGGGGTATGTGAGGTAAAAACATTGTAAAAAAGGAGAAAATGCCTTTTACAAACCATTTCTCCTGTTCTCAAATTTTCAAAAAGTGCGTTTCTTCAGCATGTAAAATAATGGGATTGCGTGGGAATGGATTAATTGTCTATCGTTTAATTCTAGGACAATTGAGAAGTTCTTAGCTCTTAGATTAATCCCTTTAATTCTGCTTCCAGCAAAGTACACCAGTACTAACACTGAATTGATTGAATAGGGTTTAATGCCACTTTTAACAGTATTTCATTCATATTGCGGCGGCTGGAGCACTTAACAATGGATTCCTGGTATTTCTCACACCAGTACTACCACTACATCCTTCACTAGCCTCCAGCTGCTATCCCACTTAGGATAACGATTATCCACCCAATGATGAGAGACAAATGTCGGAAAGGATATGTGACGCCTCCGGGGATCAAACCCATGACATACCATGATTGAAGATTAGGAGTCTGAAGCCCAAATGACTGTGCTATGACGGGGGCACTCTAACAATGAATGGGCAAATTAAAGATCCAAAATTGATAGCTGCTCCCAGGAATGGGACACCGGACCCCTTTATCACCAAGCCAATATATCCCAATCAAGACATCACACAAATATACTTAATAATTATGATCCTTAACCCTTTCACCTTTTTTTAAATTCTAGACTGGTCTAAATTGAAAGAGGTTGCAGACGACAAAAAATATTGGAAGAAATTTGAAGTGAAACCATCCTATACAGTAAAAAAAAATGTGGGAAAAGGACAAATTACTTGTTTTTAACAAAGGTTTCTCAAGTATAAAATAAAAGTGACAGAAAATCCTGGATTTATACAGGAACGGGTGGGTTATCAAGCCATTTCTTTATTTTCTACAATGTTTTCCAAAGCTTATTTCTTAAAGGGCATAAAAATGATCATACAATTGTGTTGTCTTCTAAATAATGGAAGCCGCCGTCATAGCGCAGTTGGTAGTGCGTCGGGCTGTCAATCTAAAGGTCCCGGGTTCGATCCCCGACGGCGGCACTCATCCTTTCCGACTATTTGTCTCTCACCAATGGGTCGATAATCGTAGACCTATGTGGGATAGCAGCTGGAGGCTAGGAAAGGATGTAATGGTAGTACTGGTGTGAGAAAAACCAGGAATCCATTGTTAGGTGCTCCAGCCGCCGCGATATGACTGAAAGATTGTTAAAAGCGGCGTAAAACTCCATTCAAACATCAAACATCTAAATAATGGAATTTTCCAACGTCATAAAGTAATGTAATTTAGGCAGGTCTCCTGGATAATTTATTTCGTTCAAATAGCAAAGGCATTCTTTAGCTGAAGGTAATTAATTGGAACCCAAAGTATTGCTATTTGACCAATCCCTGGCCCCTCCCACTTACTATGTTGGACCATTGACACTGCAAGTTCTAATTCGATTTTAACCCATTCCCACATGAGAAAATTTTAGACTGGTCCAAATTGACAGGAGTTGCAGATGACAATTTAAAGTTTATGAAATTCTAAATTTGTTCAACTTTCTGTGTAAAAAACATAGTGTAAAATGAAGAAATTGCTTGTTACAAGCAAGTTCTTCATTTAACAATGTTTTCCAAAGCTTTTTTTTCTTGGGGGCAGTCCAAAAGCGTCACTGTGTGGAATTGGGTTACATGTGGTTCTTTTGCGAAATTCATAGCCATTAGCATGTAATAAAGAAGTAGAACGGTTGGGGACCTTAACGTCACTACAGCTTGAATAAGCTGTAGTTATGACTTTTAAGCCACCAAACCCACAAAACAGCTAAACAAAAATGGCAGCCAATGTTGGAATTCAAAACTCACTTCTGATCTAATTGAATGATTTCATTGGTCAGCTGATTAGTTGATTGACAGCTGTGATTGGTCAATTGTAATCTTGATTGCTAGTAGATCTCCTTCATATTTTGAGTGACAAACCATAAATTTTGCCAAGGCTTAATTCATTTAAGAAACAGATAGATTAGTGAAACGCTTAAAAATACTCTTGAAGCAACTTTTTTTCAGAACCTTGACAGATGACATTGACCTTGTCAATCTAGTTGGACATTGAAGGTTTCAGTTCTTTTTCTTGTTCATTCTTCTATCAAAGTGTACAACTGCTTGAGCAAGATACAATTTATTTTAGAAAATAATCTGCTGACAGCTAGCACTTTTACATGAAAGGCACAAACACCACAATTAATTGTGCAAAACCATGTAATTAAACAGTTTTCAGACAATTTTCCATCCAGAATCGATATAAAGCTTTCTCAAGTGCTACAATAATTTGTTTGTACATGAATGTAACTTGCAAGTTCTAGTTTTATGTAGAGTGAATGGGCTGGGTGTTTCTGAGCCTTTTTTTCAGATGGGTTACTCTATTTCTCTGCAAACAGTTACTTAAATTCATTAACCTTTTTCCAGTTCATACCCAGGATTTTACATTGCTGTGCTTTTATACTTGAGAAAAGAAGCAATTTCTCCTTTCCCAAAATATTTCTACCACATAGGATGGTTTCATTTCAAATTGCATCCAGTTTTCATTGTCTTCTTCAACCACTTTCAATTTGGACCAGTCTGAAAATTAAACAAGAGGACCATGATGGTCCTTCATCACTCACCTGAATTGGCTGCTGTTAAAAGAATGCAGCTAGAGAAAAATAACTAGCAAGTTTCATGAAGATTGAGCGAAAACTGTGGCTTCAATATTGTTAACATTAAGGCCCCTTTTCCTGTGTTTTCTAAAAGAACCCTCCAATAATCAATAGGGTTCATCCTCATGACCTGACAATTATTATGACCAAATTTAATGAAGATTGGGTCAAAGAGTGTAAACACTTCAATTGTTGATGCCATACAATGGACTACAGATATCCAATGTAAACAAAGAAATTGTCATTAAGGCCCCTTTTCCTGTGTTTTCCGATAGAACCTTCCCACAATTAATATGGTAATCCTTATGACCAAATAATTATTCTGGCCAAATTTCATGAAGATTGAGCCAAAATTGTGGACTCTAGAGTGTAAACAAAGAAATTGTCATTAAGTCTCTTTTTCCTGTGTTTTTCAATGGAACCCTCCATTAATCAAAAGGGTTCATCATCATGAGCAAACAATAATTCTGGCCAAGTTGCATGAAGATTGAGCCAAAATTGTGGCCTCTAGAGTGTAAACAAAGCACATGTCATTAATTCCCTGTTTCCTGTGCTTTCTGATAAAACCTTCCCATAATCAATAGGGTTCATCCTTATGACCTAATTATTATTCTGGCCAAATTTCATGAAGATTGAGCCAAAATTGTGGCCTCTTGAGTGTAAACAAAGAACTTGTCATTAAGGGCCCTTTTCCTGTGTTTTCTAATAGAACCCTCCCATAATCAATGGGGTTCATCCTCATGACCTGACAATTATTCTGACTAAGTTTCATGAAGATTGGGTCAAAGAGTGTAAACACTTCAATTGTTGACGCAGTACAATGGACTACAGACATTCAACAATCACAAAAGCACACCATGATCACTTTGTGTTTAGGTGAGCTAAAAAATGGGAAAGGGTTCTTAATTTCTTGTCAGAAAACAATATGTATAACAGAGAAATTGCTTATAAAAAGTAATGCCTTCATTTCGCAAATTGTGTCCTAGAGTTACTTTATTGAGGGGTCTTTAACCTATTACCAGACAAAAATGTTTAGACCAGTCCAAATTAAAAGATATTGCAGAAGACAATATAATATAGTTTATGGAATTTTAACTAGAGGCACTTGAGCGCCTGTTTTTGTCTACCAGCCAGAATTTACTCATCGAAATTGGTTTTACAGCTTGCAAGAATAAGATTTTCAAAATTTCACTATATATTGTGAAACTTTGTTGAAAACTTATAATGGTAATCTGAGAAGATTGTAGGTTTTCACTGTTTACCATACAAATTAACCCAATCCATAAAAGCAATCTTTACAGCCAATCAATTCTTTTTCTCTTTTTTTTTTTAGCAATCTAATAAAGGGTCACCAAAGGAATGCTCTACTGAAAATTGGTTGAAATTCACCCAATGGTTTCTGAGAAGAAGACTTTTACCATATATGGAAATTAGCCCCGCCCATTAAAGCCATGTTTTCTGTTCCATTTTAACTCTTTGAAGGAATCTGATAGATAGTCACCCAAGGATCAATCAAGTGAAATTTGGTTGAAATCAATCCATTGGTTTCTGAGTAGAAGACTTTTCAAAGTTTTCACCATATAAGAAAATCAGACACACACCCCCCATTCTTTGAAGGAATCTGATAAAGGGTCACCCAATGAGCATTCCTGTAAAATTAGGTTGAAATCCATCTATTAGTTTCTTAGAACAAGATTTTAAAGGTTTCACCATATATGGAAGAGCAGATATTTGAACATGCTCTAATTTTCTAGCTATGAATCCCTGGGGCAGGGCTGTTTATGAAGCCAAGGGCATAATTATGCTCCCCAAAGGATGAGAATATAGATGCCGCTTTGTCTGCCCTTCCTTCCGTCTATCAGTCCATCTGTCCACCTCAATTTCTCCACAACCCTTTGACCAAATTGGATGGAAATTCACATGTAAATTCCTTATGATATAGCGACAACACTTTTTCCGATTTTTTGGATAGATCCCAGGTCAAGGTCACAGTTAAAGGTCAAACATTTAAATTGACCATGTCAAGAGCAAAGCTGTCTATAATTATGAATGGATTTCAATATAACTTGGTTCTATGGAATTTTGTTTACTATCATGAGTAGATGTACCATTACAAAAAAATATTTAGATAGCTCAAAAGTCAAGGACACAGCTCAAGTTAAATGTTAAATTAAGCATGTGTGGAGATAGGCGAGCATATAGCCGCTGCTTTGTCAGTCTGTCCTTCCATCCAAACCCTTTTTCCCTGTTTATTTTATACTTTATGTGACAGGGATATATTTGGGGAGCATAATCCATCTCTGATGACTCTTGTTTCAACAAACATGGTAGCTATTGCTACTATTGTGTATGCTACATTTCAAATATGAATGCTCCAGGCCTTATTGTTTAATGAAGAATTTTTTCTGACTTGCTCTTTTTGAATGAAATTCCCAACTTTGGACCATGGTTTCTTCCCCCAGGAGCACAATTTGTAATAACATAGTACATTGTACTACAAAACCATCTTACATACCAAATATGAATGTCGTAGACCATACAGTCGAGGAGGAGCAGGGTTTTGAACTTGCTCTAATTTTGAGTTTTTCCAACTTTGGACCTAAGGGGCAAGTCCATTTTTGACCTAAAGTGTATAATTTTAAAGAACTTGTGAGATAACCATGTGAATATGCTATATATGAAATTTAAATGCCCTTGGCCTTGTAGTTTCTGAAAAAGGTTTTCTAAAGATTTTCTTAATTTCCGATTATCAAATGCTACAGCAATCAGAGTTTTTCATGGAATAAAATTATTTTCACAACTAAGAAAAGCCCCTGAAAAGTTTCAGCTTTATTGGTGCAGAGAAGGTTCTGAAAGGTTTTATTAATAGCTGACGAAGGCTGTTCATCAATCTTTAGATTTCACTCGTTCTCTTACAATTAATTTTCAGTCTTGAAGTGTATTTAACCATTCAAATCATGCTATTATTTTGAATTTGCTCAAACCAGCGTCACCATGGTGTCACCAAGACTACCATGAAGATGATATCTGGCACATATATGTATGTATTCAATGCTGATTCGAGTGTAGTTTTGGGACATTTTTTCTTATCTAAGATTTAGAAACATTTTTGGGGGACAATTTTTTTCTTATCTAAGATTTAGAAACATTGATACCTCCCTTTAAGTCCATCCATTAATGTGAAAGTTATGCTTAAGACAAGTTCAGTTTTGATATTGGTTATTGACCTGTGCCCTTGAAGCTATCCTAAAATTTGGCTCAAACGGTCATCTTCTAATGTTTCCAAAGTATTTTTAAATCTATCCATAATGTAAGAGTACCATTATGGATTAAAGGATGGATTGACTAACAAATGGAAATACTATGCCAAAACAGTATCTGCTTGCCTATTGCAAATAATTCATCCGTATGCCACAATGTTTTCTCACTTTTTCTTCTTCAGGGTATCAAGGAGTAGACTAAGAAAATTTACTACTTTTTCCTGAAAAAGTAGTAAAGGTATTTGGAAACAAGCAGTTGGACAGAATAGATCATTAATGTTAACCCATTCCCCAACAAAACTTTAGACTGACCCAAATTCAACAAATTTGCAGACACCAATTTTAAGTTGGTGAAATTTTAAAGATCTTTGACTGTTAGGGTATAAACATTAAGAATAATGAAGAAATTGCAATTTCCTCATTTTGAACAATGCTTCCACCCCTTTTTTCCCCTATGGCATAAATATGTAAGATTGTGTTGGAATGGATTAAACACATTATAGGATGTATCATTGAGACAGTTTCCTACATTACACATAGTTAAGGGTTATTGAAAAAAAAATCTCAAACTATATCAAAGTAATCTTTTATGACATCCCTCCTCATCATAAAGTAATATAAAACGTATTGAAGTTTGACTCACCATGAATTTTATGTACCATCTATATCAGTCTACTCAAGAACAATCCTTGTTTAAAACATATTTATGTATCGAAACTATGTCATACTGAGATAATTGTATTTGTTATAGTGTTTATTTCCTGCTCATCCATACATACAAACATAGAGAGATTGGGAGATCATGTCTACAGGGAGCTCATTATCGATACACCTCTTTACAATTTGATATTCTATACTCAAGTGAAAAAGAAATTCATCCATACAGACAAATATAGAGAGATTGGGAGATCATGTCTACAGGGAGCTCATTATTGATATACCTCTTTACAATTTGATATTCTATACTCAAGTGAAAAAGAAATTCATCCATACAGACAAATATAGAGAGATTGGGAGATCATGTCTACAGGGAGCTCATTATCGATACACCTCTTTACAATTTGATATTCTATACTCAAGTGAAAAAGAAATTCATCCATACAGACAAATATAGAGAGATTGGGAGATCATGTCTACAGGGAGCTCATTATTGATACACCTCTTTACAATTTGATATTCTATACTCAAGTGAAAAAGAAATTCATCCATACAGACAAATATAGAGAGATTGGGAGATTATGTCTACAGGGAGCTCATTATTGAAACACCCCTTTACAATTTGATATTCTATACTCAAGAGAAAAAGAAATTCATCCATATAGACAAATATAGAGGGATTTGGAGGTCATGTCTACAGGGAGCTCATTATTGATACATCTCTTTACAATTTGATATTCTATACTGAAATGAAAAAGAAACTCAAATGTCTAATCCTAATAGATTAATTGTCTACAGGGGCTATTATACATACACTTTTTTACAATTTGATATTCTTTACCAAAGTGAATAAGATGTGTTTGTGAAACATGATGCCCCAGCTGTACATGAGTGTTTTTTTTGCGTTTGACCTTTGTATGTGACCATGTCCTTATCACATGACCTTGATCTCTACATGAGAAGATACATATTATGGAGATATATCATCATGCCAAATATGAGCATTGTATCTTGAATAGGCTGGTAGTAAATGGCAATGTTAAGTTTTTTGGTTAAGTTTTGCAGACAGACAGATAGACAGACCCACAGAGTCAATGACGGACAGACAGACAACAGTAAAACAATATGCCCCTGATCTTTGGATGCTGGTGCATAAAAAGAAACTCATATGTCTTATCCTCATATAGAGATTGGGATGTACACCTCTTTACAGTTTGATATTCTACATATTAATGAAAAAGAAACTTGTAATGTCTTATCTTCACAGAGAGATTGGGATGTACACCTCTTTACAGTTTGATATTCTACATATTAATGAAAAAGAAACTTGTTGTGTCTTCTCTTCACAGAGAGATTGGGATGTACACCTCTTTACAGTTTGATATTCTACATATTAATGAAAAAGAAACTCGTAATGTCTTATCCTCATAGAGAGATTGGGATGTACACCTCTTTACAGTTTGATATTCTACATATTAATGAAAAAGAAACTTGTGATGTCTTATCATCACACAGAGATTGGGATGTACACCTCTTTACAGTTTGATATTCTACATATTAATGTTAAAGAAACTTGTAATGTCTTATCATCACAGAGAGATTGGGATATACACCTCTTTACAGTTTGATATTCTACATATTTATGAAAAAGAAACTCATATGTCATCCTCATAGAGAGATTGGGATGTACACCTCTTTACAGTTTGATATTCTACATACTTATGAAAAAGAAACTTGTAATGTCTTATCTTCACAGAGAGATTGGGATGTACACCTCTTTACAGTTTGATATTCTACATATTAATGAAAATGAAACTTGTAATGTCTTATCCTCACAGAGAGATTGGGATGTACACCTCTTTACAGTTTGATATTCTACATATTAATGAAAAAGAAACTCATATGTCATCCTCATATAGAGATTGGGATGTACACCTCTTTACAGCTTCTTATTCTACATATTAATGAAAAAGAAACTCATATGTCATCCTCATATAGAGATTGGGATGTACACCTCTTTACAGCTTCTTATTCTACATATTAATGAAAAAGAAACTTGTAATGTCTTATCCTCACAGAGAGATTGGGATGTACACCTCTTTACAGTTTGATATTCTACATATTTTAGAAAAATAAACTCATATGTCTTATCCTCATAGAGAGATTGGGATGGATTTGATATTCTAGTCTTAAATGAAAAAGAAACTCAGCCATCTTAAACTCATCCATGCTATCAAAAAAAATAGCTGTAGAAGCTTCATAGTATATGCAATATCCTAAGAGTAAGCCTAGTGCATTTTTTAATATACATTGTATTTTATTATATCAAGGAAAATATTGTTGGAAAGGAAGAAATTGCTTTAACCCATCACAATGCATTTTCCTGCTTTTGACAGGCTAAAAAATATAATTAATATAAACTTTATGGGTTAAGGAGAAATTGTTTGTAATTCGACTATCTTATTTTCTAATAATGTTTTCTACCTTCTTAAGCACTTGTTTTCCAATTTTAACACACTTTGAAAAATTGTCTGCAAAGTCTTTCAATTTGGACTAGTCTGAAATTCCAAAATTATCTTGAAATGGGCACACTCTCTGATTTTTCTTTCTTTTAATGTTTTCAAAATACAATGTAAATGTTGCTTTCTTTAAAGATGACCCTGATCAACTGCTGTTATCTGGTACTTTTTTGTTACAAATAGTCTAAATTTTGTCCTCTGCTAATTTTAACTAAATAAGTAGATCTCAACACTTCATTTTTCAGTGAGTATAGATCTCTAGTTTCACCAGCAGCAACTTTATTTAATTAATTTTCCACATGTTCAGTCTCATGTTTATGCTGTTAATTGAATTACTATCAGAGCACCTATAGACCTTAACTGTCTGATAATGTCTATGAAAATCAATAACAGCCTGCCTTGCAATGTAGTCTACCCTACATTTTTATATCAATCTTTACTAGACAACAAAATTTAAGACAGATTCAGTTTCAAAGCTTTTGCTGAATTTAATTGTTTTAATGGGTTTTAATACTACCTTTGACAGTATTTCAGTCATATCACGGCTACTGGAGCACCTAGGAATTGATACAAGGTATTTTTGACACCAGTACTACTCAACATTCTTTCTGAGCCTCCAGCTGCTCATCCAAAATAAGGTTTATGATTATCTACCCATTGGTGGGAGACATTATTATGTTGAAAAGGCTAATTGCATGACTGGGGATAAAACCCTTGACCCCATGATTGAGAGTCTGTTGCACAAGCAACTGCCCTATGGCTGCAGTCAAAAGATGTTGCAGACGACAAATTTAGTTGATGAAATTTTTAAATGCTTTTGGCTTCTGAGGTAGAAAACATTGTGGATAATGAAGAAATTGCTTGCAGCAAGCAATTTCATCATTTTCAACAATATTTTCAAAAGCTAAATTTCAAGGGGTATAGGAAAGCTTCATTGTGTGAGAATGATTTAATAAGAGAACCCATATATCATAGCCCATTTTCACATCTGTAGACTGCATTTCAACAACAGGTGATTGTGAGTGATACACATTTCTTAACCCTTTCCCACACAATTATGCTTTTAAACTCCCTGATGAAAACACCTTCGGAAAACATTGTTGAAAATGAAGATATTGCTTGTTACAAGCAATTTCTTCATTATCAACAATGTTTTCTACCCCAAAGGACAAAGGCTTTTAAAATTCCATCAATGAAAGATTATTGCCTGCAACTTCTTTGGATTTGGACCAGTCTAAAATTCTGTTGTCAGTGGTAAAATGGGTTAGTACAGATTTTAGAAGCTATAACTGATTACCCTCTGGCAGGAACAATATATTGCTGTAATATAGCATAATATAATGCAGTTTTATTCTATTGCTGTAACATAACATAGAATCATGCAGTTTCGTTCTATTGCTGTAACATAACATAGAATCATGCTGTTTCATTCTATTGCTGTAACATAACATAGAATCATGCAGTTTCTCTTCATTGCTGTAACATGGCATAGCATCATACAGTTTCACTTTATTGCTGTAACATAACATAGTATCATGCAGTTTCACTTTATTGCTGTAACATAACATAGTAACATGCAGTTTTGCATTGCTGTTATATGACAGATGCCACGACATAGTTCTTAGAAAGTGTAACCAATGTATCATTACTCTTTGCAATCAAAGATGCTAACTTAAGATAACCAGAGTGCTTTAAAAAAACCTCATCACATTTTAAGACAATTACCATGCATTAATATTACAATTGACATTGCATCGAGCAATTTCTTTATATTCCAAAAATTATAGAAAGCTTTTTTCTTCGGGTAAAAAAGCAGCTTTGTGTGGCAGAATGGGTTAACCCTTTCCCACACAGTGACTCCTTTAGACGACCCAAGGAAAACAGCTTTAGGAAACATTGTGTAAATGAAGAAATTGCTTGTTACAAGCAATTTCTTCATTATCCACAGTGTTTTCTACCAAGAAACTTGAAAAAATCCATAATTTCATTAACTTCAAATTGTCATCTGCAAGGTCTTTCAATTTGGGCCAGTCTAAAATTTGCCGTCTGGTAATGGGTTAAACTACTTTAAACTGAAGGAAAAAACCCAAATTTTATCATACTGCAGTTTCAGGGGAGGTAATTTGTAGTGAAATATGTAAATGAGGAAACCTCAACAGAGGTATATGGCCAACAGTAACGAACATAGACAGAGTTGACCCACTAGCAATTTCTTCATTTTCCACAATGGCTTCTTCCCAGAAGGTTGAAAAAATCTAAAATTTCATCTACTTGGAAATTGTGGTCTGCAACTTTGTTCAGTTTGGACTTGTCTAAAATTTTCTTGTCTGTGGGAATGGGTAAAGCAAACACTTACATAGTATGACAGTAAACAGACTGAGATTTCACACAGTCCTGAATCAGCAACTTTGATTAGTTACTTGATAACATCTTTAAAGAAAAAGTGAAAGGGCACAGGGCATACATAAATGTGCACACATTCATGATTATGGAAAGCTAGCTACAACAGCGTATTATTTAAGAGATGAAGAGAATATTTTTTGTTTTCATGGAGGTATGAACCGAAAAACCTAATCACACTGTATGAATACGCGAAGCGGATTCATACATTGTGTGATTAGGTTTTTCGGTTCATACCTCCATGAAAACAAAAAATATTTTCTTCATTTCTTATAATTTAATAGTATCGAGAGAAAAAAAGCAAAAACTTTACACTTTTGATATCTCTTTCTATGGGACTATTTTGTGCGAAAGCTTACAAAATTGCTGCGTGCACAAAATTTTGTTCATGGAGTTATGAATAATATTTTTCGACCAATCAGAACGCCGGATTTTGATAGACGAAACTAAAGATTAAATTATTGATGGATATACATGTATATGTTATATAATTTACATTGGTTTGGAAAAACAGATCTTCTCCGCTTATCCCAAGACAAGCATGAATGGTTTTCTACTTATCCAGAATTAAAATGAACTACGGCAGTTCACAAAAAAGTGGAGAGAAAAATTTTGAGAACACATCGTTGTTAATGAAAACAAGAGGACCATGATGGTCGTATATCGCTCCCCTGAGTATGATGGCTCAAGGTGTAATGATATAATATACAAAATAGCAAAGCCCTACACCTAATCATTTGGAGAAGAAGATTTTTAAAGATTTTCTCCTTTAATCCTAGGTAAAGTGAAGATCCAACCACATTGAGCCAATTTCAAGAGTGCGGTAATTCTTTGAAGTACTTAAGTAGTGGGTCAATAGGCATTAATACATATCAAATATCAAAGCTCTAGGCCTAACGGTTTAGAATGAGAACATTTTCGATGATATCCTTCATAACTCCTTTCTGGGATTGCACAGAAAAGGGCTTATTTTCAGGATACAGTAATTCTATGAAGTATTTCGGTAGAGGGTCAATAGGTATTATTTTACACTAACTATTAAAGCCCTATTAAGCTTGACCTAATGGTTTGGGAGAAGAAGCTTTTTAAAGATTTCATTATTTATTTCTATGTAAAATCAGGGATCACAAAGAAGAGCGATAATTTTCAGAGTACGGTAATTCTATGAAGTATTTTTGAAGAGGGTCAATAGATGATGATTTATACATAATATCAAAGCTCTAGGCCTTATGATTTGGAAGAAGATTTTTAAAGATTTCCTTCTTTTATTCTATGTAAAATCAGGGATCACCCAGAAAAGGGCTAATTTTCAGAATACAGTAATTTTTTGAAGTATTTTGGTAGAGGGTCAATAGATGATGATGATGCCATGGCAACCAGAGTTCTTCATGGATTTCTTTGAAGTATTTTGAAAGAGCATGACCTAAGGATCAATTATGTCAAGTTTTATTAAAATTCCATGGTTAGTTTAGGAGGAGAAGATTTTTTTGTAATTGTGAACGGGCGGACAGACGACGTACGATGACCGATCACAATAGCTCACCCAGAGCACTTCGTGCTCAGGTGAGCTAAAAATGCCGGTATTTTCTTCTTTAAGCATAATATTTTCTTCCCTTCATTACAAACATTATGATAAATTTACTATATATAATGAGCTATTTTGTACCATGCCAAAATTTGCCTCTGTATTTACTTGTCCCTGGACAAGTGGTATTTAACCCATTCCCAAACAAAATTTTTTTTAGACCGAATTGAAAGATGTACGTTGCAGACGACAATTTAAAGGTTATGAAATTTTAGATTTATCATCTTTCTGGTTAGAAAAACATTGTGGATGATGAAGAAATTGCTTTTGACAAGCAATTTCTTCATTCTCCACAATGTTTTCTAAAGCTTTTTTCTTGGGGGAGTTTAAAAGCATCGTTGTGTGGGAATGGGTTGAAAAAGTACTTGTCACATACACACAAGGAATAGACAGAACAATGACCATAATAGAATACACCTCACACAATACATGTATCTATGCTTTCCAAGATGACAATCTGTCAAGGAGCAATAAATAAATACACTATAGAGAAAGCATTCAAACATGCAGATATTGTATTTCTGAATATTTCAATCTCTGAATATTTCAATCAATTTATTTTTTGAAAAATCACTTAAACTGACTTTTTCACATTCTTATTTTACATAATGGACTGATTTGGATCTAAATACAAAGTGTAAATGGAATTGTAGTGCTATTCTGTATAATTGTCATATAAAAAGAGAAAGCTCAGCTTATATCAAAAACAATTTTGTATTGTTGCTTGTAATAAAGTTATAAATTCTACAGAAATGAATAATTTTGCATGCTTTTAACTAAAACAAAAAGTCACAAAACATTTAAAAGGAATCAGAAAAAGTATTAAGAATAACAGAATTGGAGAAGGATACAGTATTTAGAAAATAATTCTAGGTTTGAAAACCAAAATTATTAGGTGTGCTACAAGGTGAAATCACACAATGATGACTATAAACTTAATTCTTAAATTGAAAAATAGAAATCATGAGGTGTGGTAAAGGTGAAATTATTAACCCATTCCCACTTAATGACGCTTTTAGAAACCTCCAAGAAACAATACCTTTGGAAAACATTGTGGAAAATGAATAAATTGCTTGTTACAAGCAATTTCTTCATTATCCACAATGTTTTCTAACCAAAAAGTAAAAGAAATCCAAAATTTCATTACTTTCAAACTGTTGTCTGCAACTCTTTTCAATTTCGACTGGTCTAAATTTTGCCGTCTGGTAATGGGTTAAAGGCCAACTATAAACCAACTAAAGCCCTGATTAGACTAGACACAGTGAGGAGGTTACTATGTGTGATTACGAGGAGTGTGACAACCACCACTAGTTTACAATAACCAGGTACACCAAGTTACCTTTGCATTACTGGACATATCAAGGTCATCATCACTGAAGTCATCGAACTGAAGCTCCACCTTAGACCAGTTCTGGTCAAATAGCTCTTCAGGATTGAGAGGAGAAAATCCAAAATCAAAACTCTGAGACACACAACCCCTTTTATCACAGTCAGGAAAATCTGATTGGTTCATTGTACTTTCAACATCACATGACATGCAATTTCTATTTTTAGCACTAGAAGCATGATTAGCAGCACCAGGAGTATGATTGTTAGGAACTTTAGTGTCACCTAGTTTAGGGTGACGTAAAGATGGAGGAGATTTGAAACATGAGTTATGATTAAGGTAAGTAGAAGTAAGACGAGAGGCATTTGGAATGACTTTGTTACGTTCTTGATTAAATCGCTTTAGAGCTCTACTTACATGGCCTTCCCCCTCGGACACTGAATTATCATGTGAAGAGTTTAATGAATTAGTGCGAGATGTTTTTCCTGATGATGCTGATGAAAGTCTTGGATTAGGAGACTGTCCTGATTCCTGAATATCTCCATTTATGTTTTGATTGACTGTTTCCCCTACATTGTCTTTGTTTGCATCACCTCGATGTACAACATCCTCCTCTTCATTGGACAGATCTCCATTTTCTTTTGACCACTCATCCCACCCAGAATCATCATCTTTAGATACAGATTTTAGACTTGCACCAGTGAAAGGAAAGTTGGTATCTAACGTTTCTTCTGATTCTCCCTTGGTTTCCTTTTCAAGATCCACCCCTTTATGTGTGTTGATTCTTTGCACTAAAGTTTTGACATATCCGGTCTCCATAACAGAAGTATTAAAACTTTCGTCCTGGGAGAGCGCACAATAGAACTTCTTCACACTTGCGATCTCCGACTCATAATCCTCTTGCGGGAATGCTTTCTGTACTGGTGACAATCTATCCTCTGATGCAGAGTGTGTTGATTCTGTATCACTAGTTTCCTGTAAAGTTTGAAACCTTCGTAATCTCTGTTTAACTATCCCATGAAATGTGGGTGATGTGGGTGTAGACCAGGATGTTCGTTTTGGAGTCGGTGAAAAATCACTCGTAGATTCAAGAAGAGAACCTTTACCAGAGTCTGTAGACTCGCCACTTGCTGGTCTTTTGGTGCTCAGTAAGATTTCCTCTACAAGCGTTTCAGCTGCTTCAAGACATTTCTCTGTATCAGGTGATAGAGGTTCAGTAACCTCTGCAAGGTCATGGGAATCGGACAAACTCTGTGTTAAACCATTGTCAACTCTCTTGCCAGCTTTTCTTGATACCACTCTGTTAATGAGATGCTCCAAAAACTTTGGCTTTCCTGGGGCTGAAAAGATTAAAAGAACTTATTTACTACATACAAGTCAATTACTAAAATTCTTTGTACTTAACAAGTTATCAGACAACAAAATTGTAGACTGGTCCAAATTGAAAGGAGTTGCAGACAACATATTAAAGTTTATCATTTGTTATATTTATTCACCTTTCTAGGTTGAAAGCATTGCGTAAATTGCAGAAATTGCTACACTGCATAAATTGAAGAAATTGCTTGTCACAAGTAATTTCTTCATTTTACACAATGTTTTCTCAATTGTTTTCTAGAGCTGGGTCAAAAAGCGATACTGTGTGGGAATGGGTTAACCTTGGGGACAAAGTTCTAGATTGATGCGTATCAAATGCAGATGTCTAAAACTGTTCATTGAAAGAGAAATATCGGTCCACAAAATACTTTTTCCAAAGGTGTCTGAAATATTTTGTATGGTCTCAATTAAATAAAAGTTACACCGGTGGCGGTCATCTCATTCCCAACAAGAAGATAATTTATCATTGATGAAATTTAGAAAATTGTTGTCTTTTGGGGAAAAAACATTGTTTTCCACAGATTTTATTCTTGGAGGCGTCAAAAAGGGTCACTGTTTTGGAATGGGTTAAATCACTTATTATTCCTTGATTGGCAAAACAGGGAGATAACAGTAAGTGAATATAAGCTATTCAAATAAAATTGTACATGTATAAAAAAAGTATATCACTAGAACTTGGAGTTAGTCTAAAAGAACTCTAATACCCATCCAAAGATTACATTTAAAGGCCTGTTTACACATTCAAGATTTTTGGCTGCAGTGCCGCTATGATTCGCCACAATTTGTAAAATCATTGTGTACCGTGGTGATTTAAAGAACCGTGGTGAATCATGATGAAAGATGATGAATCAGCAAACTGTACGGTAGCTTAGCGGAAGTTTTAAACTGTTTAAAACATTCGTAGTGAATTATGGTGGTTACTGGGCATGGCCTTATTCGTGGAGACCCGTAGCGGAATCATGCTTATTTGTACTGACATTCACAGCTATTCGTAAGAGATGGTAGCCAATTGTGGAATCTGTGACACCACAAATTCTCATGATTCACAATGAATTGTGCACTTTTGTTCTACGAATCATCCATGGTTTCACTAGGGATCTCCACGATTGGTTCATGTTGCTGCCACCTTGAATCATACTAGTACTGTTTCGAACCGTACAAGCACTTTGAGCATTCATTGTGCCACCGTGGTCAATCCTCATTGACCATAGCGCTGCCGCCATGAATTGTCATAGTGATACCTAACTTACACTTTACTAATAACATGGAAATTCTTACTGGAATCATAGTGATACTGAGTATTTCTACTTTTTGCCATTATTCATCCCTATCCATCCCGATTTTCTGACCATGAGAAATCTGGGTGAAGCGTGGTGAATTGTAGAGAAAATCATGAATATGTAAATCGGTCTTAAACTACAAACCTGACAATTGATTCCAAGAATTGATCAAAGTACTAATAGGCACGGATGGATTATAAATCGGAAAAAATCCCACGCTTGTCAACAAATAGTTCTCCATTTTACATCCTTAATGAAACTAAGCAAACTCAGTTTTGTTCCTTTTCAAAAAGAGAACAATTTATCAGACAAAATGATTTTTAAAAATATTTATAAAAGAGAGTAGGATTGGAAGTGCATATAATCCTGGGTATTTTTTTTTTTCAAACAATGTTTATCAATCCATTAATAAATTGACACAAGTTGTTGTTGAAACACTGTTGTCAGCAATCCATTCAATTGTTTTATACAAGTCATTTAGATCATCTCATATAATAATAATTTCACATTAGTTTCAAAATTAAAAAATATTTTTTGAAAACATTAATAATCGTATCATCCCTCTGAACGAAACACAAAGCACAAACACTTTGTTAACAACAAAGAGTTTCGAAACCAAACCAATTCCATTGTTTTCACATTATTTAAATTCCTTGTAGTGAATAATTTTCTTCCATGTGAATTCTTAACCCATTCCCACACAATTCTGCTTTTTTATGCCCCTCACAAAAATGACTGGAAAAAATTGTGGACAATGAAGAAATTACTGGTAAAAAGCAATTTTTTCAATGTCCACATTGTTTTCAACCCAAAGGGCACAGATTTTCTAAATTCCATCAGCTTGAAATTTTCATCTGCAACTTCTTTTCATTTAGATAAGTTTAAAATTTTGTCATGTGGTAATGGGTGTAAACTGTAAGCGTGATTTCACACTTTGTGATTCAGACTGAGAGGAAATGGTTTCTTTCATACTTTGTTCATCAACCTTAGAATACAGCAGTTTAAGCCATTCCCAAAATTTGACGCTTTTAAACGCCTCTCAATATGAAAGCTTTTGAAAACATTGTGGAAAAAGAAGAAATTGCGTGTAACAAGCCATTTCTTCATTTTCCACAAGGTTTTTCATTCAAAAAGATGAAATTCTTTAAAATTTCATCAGCTTGAAATTGTTATCTGCAGCTTCTTTAGATTTGGACCAGTCTAAAGTTTTGTTGAGTGGGAAAGGGTTAAATAAAAGTCTCTTCAACCCATCCCCACACAATCCCGCCTTTTGAAGCCCCTCAAGAATAGAGCTTTAGAAAACATTGTTGGAAATAATGAAATTGCTTGATAAAGGCAATTTCTTTTTTATCCAATTTGGTTTCTACCCAAATGATCAATCAATGAAAAATTGTCATTCACAACTTCATTGATTTGGACCATTCTAAAATAAATTTTTGTCTGGTATTGGATTAACTTCATATCAAAAAACCTACAGAAACATATCATGGAAAATATTGTGAGCAAAGAAAAAATTGCTTGCAACAAGTATACTTCTTTATTCGACACCGTTTTTCTTTAAACCATTACCAGAGGACACATTTTTAGACTGGTCCAAATTCAAAAAAGCTACAGACAGGTATATCAAGTGAATGAATTTTGTGTGTGGGTTGGTTTTTTTACATTTTCTGGGTAAAATCATTGTAGGAACAAGCAATTTCTTCATCTTCCTCAATGTTTTTCCAAGCCTTTTCAGCTGGGATTCAAAAAGTGGCAGTATGTGACAATAGGTTAAATGATAAGATATTTCCTATAACATATTTCTTTTGATCAGGATAAGCCTCCAAGTAATAAAATAAGTCTTCTTTTTTTCCATTCTTTCTTTTTTTAAGTATATTGCACTCTTATGAAGAATATTAATGACCTTTTCTGATGGGGGCATAATGACTCTTTTGTTTAGCTTTAACCCATTCCAACACAGCAAAATTTTAGACTGGTCCAAATTGAGAGAAGCTGCAGACGACAATTTCAAATTGAAGGAATTTTGAATTTTTTCGTCTTTTATGATAGAAAACATTGTGGATAATGAAGAAATTGCTTGATACAAGCAATTTCTTCATTTTCCACAATGTTTTCCAAAGGTTTTTTTCTTGAGGGGCGTAAAAAGGAGGGATTGAGTTGGAATGGGTTAATGGGTAACCTATATAACGGTATACAAGGGCAATCTCATGATTAAAACTCATGAATAATCATTAGAGGAGCAATGAAATATTAATCATAGATTTTATCCATTCTCTAATGTACCATTATGGTCTATAGCATTATCTGATCTTTGTTTTCATCATAAAAAAAAATCAACCCATTACCAGACAACAAAATTTTAGACTACTCCAAATTGAAAGGAGTTGCAGAAAACAATTTATTGTTTATCATTTTCTAGATTTTTTCAAATTTCTCAGTTCATTGCTTCGTGCAATTTCTTTATTTTCCATAATGTTTTTCAATGCATTTTTCTTTAGGGTCAATACCACAGAGTGCCGCTTTTTTATCCCCTTTAGAAATATTATCAAGTAAAATATTGTGAGAAAGGGAGAAATTGCATCTAACAAGCAATTTATCCTTTTCTAACTTAGTTTTCGTCTTTATTTAGCTCTTATTTTCCACTTCAAGGCGATTTGAAATGTTTTCTGCAACTTCCTCCAATTTGGACCAGCCTCACAATGTTTTCTATCTTATTTGGCACTTATTTTCAAATTAAGTTAACTTGAAATGTACTCCAAACTTCTCTCAATTTGTACTAGTTTAGCGATAATTTTTTCTTTGCTATCAGGCACACAGGTATTTAGGCTGTAATTGAGCATGCAGAGGAATCTATCGTTTTATATACCATTTCTAGGGCTGAGTACAACAATGTTATAAGTGCTTATATTCATATACGCATTTACTGCAGTGTTACACTTGAGCTCTTGAATGTTATGACAAAGTAACTTATAAATAAAAAAAAATATATATATTAACCCTTGTCATGCTGAACCCGGAATATTCCAGTTTTGGCAGGAGGTGTAGACTAAGATCAGACTGCATGTATGTGCAGGCTGATCTTTGTCTACATCTCCTGCTTGTACTTTTCCTGCCTGAGTTATTTATAATGTTGATTTCTAAAAGAAAAAATTATTTTTTAACAACAAGTTCTATCAGTGCTTTTAGCTGTTTGATTTGACAGCAATTCAGTAAGGTAATTTATACAGCATGGCCTGGGTTAAGATCTGCTAAAAAAGTAAAAGTACAGCAAAAACTGCAGTGATTATAAGTGGGGAAAATGATAGAGTTTTAACCCATTACCAGATGGCAAAATTTTACACTAGACCAAAATGGAAGGAGTTGCAGATGACAATTTAAAGTTTATGGTACTTTAGATTTTTTCAACTTTCTGGATAAAAAACATTGTGTAAAATGAAGAAATTACATGTTACATGCAATTTATTCATTTTAGACAATGTATTCAAAATTACTTTTCTTGAGGGACATCAAAAGGCATCACTGTTTTGGAATGGTAGTTTGATTCAATAGAAAACTAAGGTAAAAAATGGATGAATAGGTTAACTAAGGTCATTTGACCATTAACTAATCAATAACTAGGCTGACTGAGGTTCAGTCAATTTTTTTATCCCCTTATTCATTTGTGACTGGTAACAGAATATGACTGTATTGCCTTTATTTAATATCAATGAATTACCAAAGAAATTACCACCTAAAGTGACTAGTGTATGCTTCACCATTAACCATTCCCACAAAACAGAATTTTTAAAGTTGCAGACTACATTGTAAAAATTAAGAAAGTTTAGATTTTTTCAACTTTCGGTTAGAAAACATTGCAATTTTTTTTTAAAAAGAATACTTGTAACAAACATTTTTTTCATTTTCCACAATGTTTTCAAAAGCCCTATTCTTAAGGGGCATCTAATAGCATCATTGTGTTGGAATGGGTTAACAAACAACAAAATTTGTGACTAGTCGAAATTCAAGGAGTTTGAAGACAAGAATTCAAAAAGTATCTAAATTGATTTTAGGTAGAAAAATTGTGAGAAAAGACGAAATTGCTTAAATTAAGCAGGAGTTTTCTCTAGCTATGATTCTTCAGAATGAAAATGCAGGATTTGTGGTAATGGGTTTAACTTCTGTACCAAACTATAGTAGGCAAATGCAGAAATATCAGACAGACAGATGAACTGACAGACAAACCATTATACCCCCTCTTCTTCATAGGGCGGGGTTATAATTATAATCACAAATTTACTTAGAGTGGGTACTTGTTGCTTAGGTATTGAGCAAGAAGTATCTGCAATCTGCTGTATGACCAATGGTCTAGCTATAGGGTCTTAACCTGTGTCATACAAAAAGTTACACTGATGAAAGTTCTGCCTCTTAGCATGATCACACATTAACCAGACAGCAAAATCTTAGACTGGTCCAAATTGAAAGGAGATGCAGATGACAATTTAGAGTTAATGAAATCTTGCAATTTCTTCATTTTTACACAATGTTTTCCCAATTGCTTTTCTTGAGAAGCATCAAAAAGCATCATTGTTTGTAAATAGGTTAACATGACAATGCCCCCTTGAAAAAAAGTGGCAAAATTAGAGAGTTTGAACCCAAAACTGTTGTCTAATTATTTCAATTTTATGGAGAAATGCTATAAAAATCAATAGTTACAGGAAAACAATCGGCAATAGTAAGTCTGTAGACCTTTAACAGAAATCATAATGAACCGATGACGTCAAAATAGTTAAACACAATTTCTGCATTTCTACCCAGAAAGACAGATATTTTATATTCTATCAATTTGAAACTTTTTTGATTTTAAACCAGTCTAAATTAACATTGTCTGGTAATGGGTTAAGGGCAGATTTTTGTTGATGTGAAGTTCCATCACATGGTTTTTTTTGTGTGTGTTTTTTTTTCAGACAGAGATGGAAGAAGAAGTAGACAAGAAATGATAACACAATATGCCCCTGATCTGACCAGTTCTGCAGCATAAAAGGTAGTATAAGCTGTTACTTTTACTATTGTTTCTTCATAGTTTTCCATAACATATCATTGCAAAATAGAAAATGAAATCTTTAATACCTACCCCACATGCACATGATTAAAGCAAAAAATATAACAACCATTCCACAGTGTATCTGTCACAGAATGGTGTCTATCTTTAGATCTTCCTTATTTACATAAAATTATGCAATTGCATAGAAATGCTCTTCTTTTGGGAAAATATAAAAACATGTCTCATATCTAGGCTGTTGTAGTACTCAAGTTCAAAGTTAGTTTTTGTGCACTAATTTGATTATAACATATTGAACTAAATTGCAAGTCTTTAAAGCCTGTTACCATACTCAATAAATCGCTAAAAGAGATAATTTTAAATCCTGAAGTGGTATCAATAAATTCCAAAATAAGGTGTTTCAACACAGAGATAATTGTTTACAATTCCAAACAAGTACGCCTAAGAACCATTCCCCTGGATTAGGGAGGATAAATTGAACCGTATACCACCACATACGGGAAGATGAATCAGTTCCAATATCATACGGATGGGGTAATCAGCGGGGACTCTACCAGTTCTATCACAAATCAATATTTCTTCCTTATATAGCCAAACACAGATCTAGAGCATTGTGCCATTATAGGCTGGGTCTGTGCCAATATTTGTTTTGTCAAAAATGAATGACGCAGATTTGAAGACAGGCTTTTCTCCTGATTGTTATGCAAAACATGCCAATTAACTCCAAGGAATATCAAGACAGGCTTTACTTTAAAGGATACCAGTCAAAATTATCAAAATATTTCATTGTTTAGGGCAACAGACTCTTGTCTGGAGAGCAATCAAAGGCCACGAGTTAGAGTCCTGGCTACCCAGGTGATGGTATTGGTCGTCACGTCCCTGAATAAAACTTTTCAGGGCTCTTAACCCTTCCTGATTTTTTAATTTTAGACTGGACCAAATAGATAGAGGTTGCAGATGACAATGAAAACAGGATGCGATTTGAAATGAAACCAGCCTATGTGGTAGAAGATGTTGAGGGAAAAGGACAAATTGCTAGGTCTGTAGATATTCTAAATAGATGAGAATCTTTATCTCCAAGGATAGAAAACAAAGTAAAAGTTAAGTATTTGTTAGTCTTAAGCAATTTCTTCATTTACCACAATGTTCACCAATTTCTTCTTCTTGAGGGAGGTAAAAAAGCATGATTGTGAGGAATTGAGTTAACCCTTTACTGTATTTGAAAATTTTAGACCTGTCCAAATCAAAGCTTTTGCAGACAACAATTCAAAGTGGATTTCATCTCATAAATACTCATTCAGTAGGATAGAAAATATTATAGAAGAGGAAATTTCTTCTTTTTCCACAAAGTTTTTCTCAAGAACAAAAACACAAGAGATTGAACAGAAAAGAATAAAGGGACAAAGCGTTTATCTATTCTGAGAAAAATCGTAGACATAAGTATACCCCTGATGGTTCTTAAATATTGGAACAATAAATAGCTTTATTCAGATTCCCTGTTTTTTGTATACAAAAGGTCAACAGTCTGATTAATTGGACTATAGCAGACAGTTAATCAATGAAGCATACAGAAAAACTATTACAGGGAATAAATTTCTGGAGACAAAAGTGCCATTGTACTTCTTAAAACAAAAAATTGAAGCATTTCATGTTGAAGCCAAATATAGCTTTCAGGAATTCAACTAGAAAGTCAGCCAGAGACAACAAGTCGAACCCACAAAATACTTGTCCTTGAGCTGTGACCTCGACCTTGAGCTGTGACCTTGACCTTGGACCTCTCTGTAATTTGTTTCAAATAATAAATCTACTCATGTTAGACAACAATTGTGCCATGTTATTTTGAAATCCATCCAAAAGTGTAGTGACATATGTTTTGGTCACTGCAAGCGGGCTTGACAATAAAAAAAAAAAGAAGGATATTTCCACATAATTATCTCAGTATAATAGATATCACTCCCTCATAAAACATTGTCCTTGAGTTCGTTTCACAGTAAAACCTGTGGGAGTCCCCCTACATGTTGACCCTGGAACTCAGAGCTATTAAAATCAATATTTGACTCACTTCATTTGCATATTAAACCCATTCCAGGAGATATGCTGAGACAGGAGTTACATTCCATTTATGTGGGTGGGTGGGGCCAGGGTTTTCTAATACTGGTATGGAAGCCTAATACTAAATAAGATGAGTGGAGTTCAGTGTTCTTTATGCTCTTTATCAATGAAAGCTTTAACCCATTACAAGACCTTAATATCTAAACCCATTCCTGTTCAATCCCTGCTTTTTAAGTCCCTGCGATTTTATAATTTGGAAATCATTGTAGAAAAAGAAGAAATTGCTTGTGACAAGTAATTTCTTCTTTTTCTACAATATTTTCTATCCTACAAAATGGTTATATTTGAAATTAAATCCACTTTGAATTTTCGTCTGCAAAACCTTTGAATTTGGACAGGTCTAAAATTTTGCAAAACATGAAAGGGTTAAACAGGTCTAGATTAAAAGGAATTGCAGATGACAATTTCAGCTTAACCCATTCCCACACAATGACGCTTTTTGACACCCCTACAGGTAAACAATTGAGAAACATTGTGTAAAATGAAGAAATTTCTTGCAAGTAATTTGTTCATTTTCCACAATTTTTTCTACTCAAGAAGTTAAAAAAAAATTAAAATTTCAGTTTATATTGTCATCAGCAACACCTTTGAATTTGGACCAGTCTAAAATTTTGCCATCTGGTAATGTGTTATATGTGCACTTCTAAAACTTTTCATTTTCTGACTAGAAGAAATTATGGAAAAGGAGTTTATTGCTTGATATAAGAAATTTCTTCTTTTTCTATAATTTTTTCGGAAGCTTTTTTCTTAAGGTGTGGAAATACGTGAACTCTTGGATTGTTGAATGAATCTTCAAAAAATTGCATAAAAATCAAAGAGCTGATAGCACTGTAAGGCTGATCATCAGAGTCAATATTTCTTTGAGAATTATGTGTGCAGTCTGATTTTCGTCTATGCATCCTGCCAAAAAATGAAGTATTTTTCTAGAGTTCAGCATAATTTTTTAAGATTAATTAAGAAAATGGAATAGCTGCTGAATTTTTTGTCAAATAGTGTATTTCTCTGTATATCACTGATCCATAACTATCTCATGGATAAAATAATGTTGAGAACTAATTAAAATATACATTTCAATAAATGCCTTTTAATCTGACCTCTGAAGCATGCAATCTTGAAAGCCTTTTACTTTGTATGGACCAGGAAAAGTCCAAAATATTCACATATTATTGGAGGGATATGAAACATGCTTTCCTATTCACCTTAGTAACTATGAAAAACAAAATTAACGAATTGTCACTGTCCATCAACAAGAGGGCCATTGGCCCTGGGGCGCTCCCCTGAGATAAATGGATTTTTTCTTCAAAAGGCTAATTTCATGTTAAGGTTAGGATAATGATACAAGTGGGCCATACTTACAGATATAGACTATGTACCTGGGTATCCAAAAGTCTAAATTACAAATTCCAAGGCTTTCAGATTTCAAAGAAGGAATTAACTTTTTTCTCCCTCTGGATCCATGGGTTATAATTTCAGAAATAAGAAAGAATTCTGTGAACTGACACTTCATGCCTATAACCCCCCTCCAAGGATTCAAGGCTCTATGCCTTCTGGGTCAGGAGGAGAAAGTTTTAAAGATCATTTTAGAATTTCGCTTTTGTTGCCATGGCAACCAGAGATTTTAACAGATTACATTTTTTTAGCAATATTTAAAGGGGACCACCTAAGGAACATTTCTGCCAAATTTGGTTCAAATTGGCCCAAATTCCGCCTTCTGGGTTGGGAGGAGAAAAATTTTGAAGATTATTTTTAAATTCCGCCTTGTTTGCCATGGCAACCAGAGTTTTTTAAGGGATTTCAATTTTCTAAGCAAATTGAAAGGGGACCATCTAAGGAACATGTCTGCCAAATTTGGTTCAAATTGGCCAAGTGGTTTTGGAGGAGATGTCATTTAAAAATCGTTCCTTTTCTCTATACCCCATCCCCCTGGGACTCTGCCCCTGGGTACCTGAGGATCATGATCTTAGCTATCTTAAAAGAGGTCAATATACTGATGCCTCATGCAAAATATCAAGGCTCTATGCCGTCTGGGTCAGGAGGAGAAAGTTTTAAAGATTATTTTAAAATTTCACTTTTTTTGCCATGGCAACAAGAGATTTTAACGGATTACATTTTTTTAGCAATATTTAAAGGGGACCACCTAAGGAACATTTCTGCCAAATTTGGTTCAAATTGGCCCAGTGGTTTGGGAGGAGATGTCATTTAAAATTGTTCTTCGTTTCTTAATCAACTCCAGCCCCAGGGGCTCCACCCCTGGCAACCAGAGCATCATTATCTTAGCTTTTTTGAAATAGGTCAACTTACTGAAGATTCATGCAATATATCAAGGCTCTATGCCTTCTGGGTCAGGAGGAAAGCTATTAAAGACTATTCTAAAATTTCATTTTTGTTGCCATGGCAACCAGAGATTTTAACAGATTTTAATTCTTTTAGCAATTTATAAAGAGGACCACCTAAGGATCATTTCTGCCAAATTTTGTTCAAATTGGCCCAATGGTTTGGGAGGAGATGTCATTTAAAAAACATTCTTTATTTCTATATAAACCCCACCCCCTGGGGCTTGCCCCTGGAGACCCAAGGATCATGATTTTAGCTATTTTGAAAGAGTTCAATATACTGATGCTTCATGCAAAATATCAAGGCTCTATGCCTTCTGGGTCAGGAGAAGAAAGTTTTAAGATTATTTTAAAATTTCACTTTTGTTGCCATGGCAACCAGAGATTTATGGATTTCAATTCTTTTAGCAACTTTTAAAGGGGACAACCTAAGGAACATTTCTGCCAAATTTGGTTCAAATTGGCCCAGTGGTTTGGGAGGAGATGTCATTAAAAGAAACTGTTGACGGACGACGCACGACGGATGACGCACTACGAACAGAGGCCGGACAAAAGGTGATCACAATAACTCACATGAGCACTTCGTGCTCAGGCAAGCTAAAAATTCAATTGACTAATCAAATCATTGATTTAATCTGGAAGTGAATGGTGACTTCAACATTGAAGACAAGCATTTTTGATGGTTTGGCAATATAAATGTCATAACTACAGCTTATTCAAGCTTTAGTTATTACATTTAAATCCGTTACCAATAATCTGCATTTTGCTACAATATATTTCTAACAGTTGTCTTTCTTTTTCTATTGATATCTACTAGCAGTGACAACTAGAATTGTTACAAAGAGTAGATTTGTACACCTATGACCTATAGCAAATGGTACCCAGAGATATTAGGGCACCTCCTTGGGTCATGGATACCATTGTATAAAGTTTCAAAACCATAGGTGAAATGGTTTATTAGCTTGAACAAGGAAACGGTTTTCAATCAAATGCTAAATTTCAATCTTGTCCTTTGTGACCCCAAAATAATTTGTTTGAAACAAAGTGCACTTTCTTTACAGTGACTTCATGAAGTTTCATGGTTGTAGGTCAGTTGGTTTTAGAATTAGAGCACGGAACTGAAGAAGTCTTTGGATAGATGGACAAATGACCACGAAGACAGACAGACAAATGAACAGACAGAAAGACATGGTGAGACCAATATATACCCCCCCAGACTTTCAAGATTCTAGAGGAAAACACCATAATATTATGTATTTTAAAAATACTCATTGCAGAAATCTGTCTGATGTTATTTAAGTCATTGAAAGTGCAAATCTCGTAATCAGCAATAAAGTATGTTTGTCCTTAATTTCCTATTACCTAAAGAATTAATTACTGTATGCTTTATATAAATATCTGTGTTAAATAATTGGTTACATCATTCATTGACAATGTCTTGCTTGAAATACCAAATGTACCACTACACTTTATAATTAACTGGCTGCATTTTTGTTGCAAAACAAGAACACGTGTGACCCTATTATAGCAAATTTATCAGAAGTATGACCTTGATACACTGACCTTGACCTTATCTAATGATCTTGACAATAGGAATAGCAGATTAACTGGTGAATGCTATACTGTTCTAACTATTTATACATTCTATATGCACTTAGAACAGTGTTGCATTCATAATATAAATTTCATGTCAAGAAATTAGTTTCTTCTGATTCTTCTCCAGAATTGGAGTTGCAGAACACTGATGAGTTTGAAGCAGACAAAAATACAGACAATGGTCAAAAACTGTAATAAGACAGATTATATAGTGGATAGAATAGACTGAATTATAACAAGAGCAATTCAATGGCTCAGCACAAAACAGTTGTTACTGCCTATATGCAATTATGGCTGTTTTGCTCTGACCCATCAAATTATACTGTGCAAAAGGCAAAAGCTTCATACTATCCCCCTTCCAGAATATAATGTTTGGACCAACATACAACATCTTTGCAGTCCTACAAATCCTTGTATGTCGATAAAAGCATCAAGTCGGGCACAGCAATATTCATTTTTTCTGCTCTGGAAACAGAACAAGTTTCTATAATTAGGTTTCCAAGGTTTTCAGGGTTAATCATGATTATATTGACATTCCAGCAGATCAATATTCATACCATGACACTGTGTCCCTTGTTACCTTATTGGAGACTGGGAAGGATCAATATTATAGCGGAAACTCAACCCTTCTATAGAACAAATGATAAAACAATGGCAAACAGATCATATCAAAGGTTAATTGCAAGACTGCTCTAAGTATCTATATAATGTATGGAAATTTAGAACAGTTTGCAATTAACCCATTCTCAGATGGCAAAATTTTAGAGTGGTTCAAACTGAAAGACATTTAAGACAATAATTCCAGGTTTATAATTTTTCAGATTTTTTCAACTTTCTGAGTCAAAAAAGTTGTCGTCTGCAACTCCTTTCAATATCGACTAGTCTAAAATTTTGTTGTCCGGTAATGGGTTAAACGATCTCAATATTTCAGTTCTGTGAGCAAGAAAGCCATTCAGTCTTTATCAGGTGACACATTATTGTCCTTTGATCATATCAATTTCTAGTAATGTAAAAGTCTTATCTGAAATCAATGCAGAATGTACTAGTTATCAATATATAGGTTTGGATATGGAGTGGTGCAGCTGTTTTTAACCAGTTACCGGACAGCAAAATTTTAGACTAATCTAAATTGAAAGCAGTTGCAGACGACAACTGAAAGTTTATGAAATTTTAAAAATCTTCGTATCTCTGGTTAGAAAACATTGTTGAAATTGAAGAAATTGCTTGTAAGAAGCAATTTCTTCATTTTCCACAATGTTTTCCTAAGCATTTTTATTGAGGGGCATCAAAAAGTGTCACTGTGTGGGAATGGGTTAATCTTCTTCAATCCCTATTTTCAAAAAATAGAGAAAGGAATATTTGATATGTGGACAAAAATGAAAAGGGTTCTATCCATGTCCCCATATGAACTCCAGCATTGTGAATGATGAACTGTCTCTAACCTAATTAGGCTGCCATTCCCAGACTTTAACAATTCTGTGTACTCTCAACTAGAGAGGGCTTTGCAAAATCATACTTGAGTTCTTTTCAAGAAAAACTGTGGCCCCTTTGTTTGGTTACTTCAACAACCTATTACATAAACATGCTACATGTATTGTATCTTAATAAAAGAAGCATTAAACAATTTCATTGAGCTTGAAGAGATTTACAATTCTAGCTAGGATGCCCAAAAATTTATCCATGACAACTTGTTAGCAATCTTTTTTATTTGTTCCAAAGACCAATTAGTGTAACTAGATTCTGGAGATTTACTTCGTCCCAATTTCCCAAAACTGCAATTAGCCCAACTGGACTCCTATAATAAAGATGAATTTGTAAACATACTGTTTCAATTATTTTTACTATCTGAATTTCTTTGAAGATTTAGTGAAAGTTTCATCTTCACTGTGTTCTATATAAGGTTTAACGGTCGTTGCTGAAGGGTAAATAGGAAAAAAAAAATCATTGCATTTTACAAGTTAAGAAATATCAAAAGGGTCTGTCCAGTAAAGAAAACAGGACGGTCACTGTATGATGATGATTTAAACAGGCTTAAAGGAATCAGACTTTTCCACTCATGTAGTGTCGACAAGAAAGAATCAGGTGGTGTAAAGAAACAAGTAGTGATACTGCCACATAATTATTTTCCAGTTAAAAGTTGAAAATAGAATTGTTTGATAAAAAATTATTGAGAAATATGCCAGCCTGTCCTAACCTATTGATATATCAAGGGGTAGCTTAGTTGGGGTAGGCTAGCAAGTCTAGAGTAATGTAAACAAACATGTTATATGACCATAGATTTCTCTCAATGTATTATAAATTATCATTATCCCCTATATAATATTCCCTCTTGGCACAGTGGCAAGAGCGCTCGCTAACCATGCGAGAGGACCTGGTTCAAATTGTCTGCCATTCTTTATATTTCTTTTTTTTTTACCTTACAATTTATAATGTTTCCGGGCTACTATTAAAATCCACTGTACTTTTATACCACATAGTTTGTTTTTTATACTTTATAATCTTTTGTTTTTTACCCTAATTTTAAGGTTGAAATACAACTGTCTGTCCAATTTTTCAGTGACGACCAATTACAGTGCTTACAAGTGCTTACAGCACCTTGATTAACATATTGTATTAATATAGCACATACTTTACTACTAATTTAGTCACATATCACAATCAGATGTCCTGGTTCTTCAAAGGCACTGTTAGATTCTTAACAGTGCAATATGAGGCACATTTTTGTATCCTTTAACTGATTGCCACACAATGATGCTTTTGGACGCCCCTCAATTTAAGCAATTTGGGAAATGTTGTGTAAAATGAAGAAATTGCTTGTAAGAAGCAATTTTTTCATTTTCCACAATGTTTTCTACTCAGAGAGTTGAACAAGAGGACCATGATGGTCCTAAATCGCTCACCTGAGGCATCTCCAAATTACAGTACTTTTTAGTATAAAAAAGACACAACTTGAGCAAAATAAATAAAAGATATTCAAGATTTATGGCTTTGTAAAACACAATCCAGTAATGTTTTACAATAATAATGAATGCCTTTGGCTTTATAGTTTAATCCATTACCAAACTATCCCAGAATTTGTCACCCTCAGGGAAAACAGGTTTGAAAAATACATAGTGAGAAAGGGAGTGACAAGCAATTTATCCATTTCTCACAGTGTTTTCTACCTGAAATTCTTTGTATTTAGATTTCAATCAAACTCTAATTACTGTCTGCAACTTCAATGGGTGTAATTTTAGCAACCTTGGTAGAGAACAATCTGGATGTACTATAAATCAAAATATGAATGCATTACAACTTATACATGAGGAGTGGAAAATATTTGAACATGCTCTTATTGAGCGTTTTTCATATCCTTGGATGCCTTGGGAAGGGCCATGTTTGTCAAAAGGATATTAACATGGTAGATAACAATAATGTTATCCTTTGTTTTTAATGTAAATGCTCTGGAACCTATTTTTAAGAAGAAGAATTCTTTCAATGCAATTTACGCAATTTTCAACCCCAGGAACAGAGACATTTTTTATCCTAAGAGCATATTTTCCTGTTACGTAGTACAAAATTATTTAGTCATGCTACATACCAAATATGTATGCCCTTCACCTTATTTTTTAGAAGGAGAAGACTTTTGATGTTGCTCTAATTGGGCGTTTTCAAAAATTTTTGACCTCTGGGGCAGTGCCATGTTTTATCCCAGTGCTAAAATTTTAGCTAACATGGTAGGGAACCATCTGGATATGCTATATACAAAATATAAATGCCTTAGACTTTTTGGATTGGGAGGAAAAGACTATTGAACATGGTCTAATTGAGCATTTTTATTAACTTTGGACACCCAGATATACAGATTTACTTAAGATTCCCATTTTCACATGCCGCTGCAACAAGAGTTTTTGACGGAATTAAATTCTTTTAACAACTTTTGTAGAACTTCACCCAAGGAACATCTCTGCAAAGTTTCAACTAGATTGGCCTACTGGTTTAGGAGGAGAAGATTTTTAAAGATTTTTTTAGATTTACTAAAGATTCACATTTTCACATGCCGCGGCAACCAGAGTTTTTGACGGAATTAAATTCTTTTAACAACTTTTGTAGAACTTCACCCAAGGAACATCCCTGCTAAGTTTCAGCTTGATTGGCCTACTGGTTTAGGAGGAGAACATTTTTAAAGATTTTTACAGATTTATTTAAGATTCCCATTTTCACATGCCGCGGCAACCAAAGTTTTTGACGGAATTTAATTCTTTTAACAGCTTTTGTAGAACTTCACCCAAAGAACATCTCTGCAAAGTTTCAGCTTGATTGGCCTACTGGTTTAGGAGGAGAAGATTTTTAAAGATTTTTACAGATTTACTTAAGATTCACATTTTCACATGCCGCGGCAACCAGAGTTTTTGACGGAATTGAATTCTTTTAACAACTTTTGTAGAACTTCACCCAAGGAACATCCCTGCAAAGTTTCAGCTTGATTGGCCTGCTAGTTTAGGAGGAGAAGATTTTTAAAGAAATTGTGGACGGACGGACAGACGGACAGACGGACGAAGGACAACGACCGATCACAATAGCTCACCTCGCACTTTGTGCTCAGGTGAGCTAAAAAATCTAAAATTTCATAATCTTTATATGGTCTTCAGCAACTCCTTTCAATTTGGACCAGTCTAAAATTTTGCTATCTGGTAATGGGTTAAACACTAGAAAATATTTATGAAAACTTGATATGTTGCCAATGATAAAAGAAATCAACTGACGAAATTGTAGAGTATGTTCTTTCCCATTACAAAGCAAAATTTCAGAATGATCCAAATTAAAAGGGAATTGCAGACTTCAATTTAAACTTTATGAGGTTTAAAGATTTTTTCAATTGGGTTGAAAACATTGTGTAAAATGAAGAAATTGCTTGTTTTTCTTGAGAGGCATCAAAAGTCGTCATTGTGTAAGAATGGTTTAATGTTAATGTAAAAAGTATCTAATTCAGCATGACATGTGTTAAATATGTTTACCTATACTTTCAGCAACAAACATGATGGATTTCACTTCATATCTTGATAGTTCCATTCCGTGATTGTCTGAATATCTACTGACATATCCATGCTGTTATCTCTTCCAAATAAACTTGTGGTCCAAATAGTAACAAATGTTCCTCAAGGAAATTTAATACTTTAACACATCAACTAAATTGTGTCAGCCTATTTAAGTATTTAACCCAATTTGACAAAATTAAGACAATATATGACTAGTCCAAATTTTAGAAATGTTATGGACAACGATTCGAATTTTCAAAATCTTTTTTTTTGTTTTTGTCTTTTGAGGTAGACATCATTGTTTTTGTGGTAAATGATAAACTTGTTTGATGCAAGTAATTTCTTTATTTTCTAACAATGTTTTCCATTTAAAGCTCTATTCTTGAGAAGTGTAAAAAAAGCAGAATTGGATTAGAAATGCCAAGAGGCCTTTTTACCACCCTCAAGAAAAACATTTGGAAAAATAGTATGAAAAATGAAGGTTGTTCATTTCTTACGTTTTAAAATTCTTATCTGCAACTTCTGCAACTTGAATTTGGATCAGTTAGAATTTTGTCATGTGGTAATCACAGGGTAATATCACATTTATTTTTAATCTTAGTATTTTTAAATCACAATTTTTACATCCCCTATCTACTGATAATAATTATTTATTTTTCTATGTCACCCTGCAATTAAGATCTAAGCGTTTAAAGCCATAGAAACTTCAACTTATATTTATATGTCAATGTATGTTTACATAATACTAATTATCATTTAGAACTAATGGCACACGCATGAATCATTGAGACCACAATTCATTGTTAATGATGTCATTTCTTGTACGATATTTACATCCTTATATATGATATATCTTGTAAACACTCTTTGACTACTGTAGTACTTATCATATCAAAGTCCTTCTTATCTTACATATATTACATAGACTTGACCCATTTCCACACAATCCTACATTGTTGAAGAAAAATAGGAAGTGGCAAACATTGTCAAAAGGAAAATAAGAGGGCCATTGGCCCTAAAGCACTGACCTGAGTCGATAACTGCAGAAGTAAAAAATCCCATGAGGCTGATTTTGCCAAAAAAGTGATATGTTATCAAATCTTGTCTACGAAATCAGAACAAACATTCTTACAGAGTTTCAAGGTATTAGTGCAGGAAAAGTAGCATAACATTGGAAAGCAGATTTCTTAAGTTTAGACCTTAGTGAGCTAGTTTTTGACCCTCTGTCATCCAATATCAAACTCGTCTGAGTTTTAATTGAAACATTATTCTGACCAAATATAAAGTCATTTTATCCCAAAATTTGGCCTCAAGAGTGCAAAACAAGATGTTTTTAACCCTTGTTATGCTGAACCCGGATTATTCCGGTTTTGGCAGGAGGTGTAGACTAAGATCAGACTGCACTTATGTGCAGGCTGATCTTAGTCTGTACCCCCTGCTTGTACTTTTCTTGCAAGAGTTGTTAAGTTGATTTCTTAACGAAATATTGATTTTTGAACAAATTCTATCAGCCCTTTGATTTGACAGCATTTCAGAAAGGTAATTTATTCAGAATGACAAGGGTTAACATTCGACTTTGTGACCAATGTAATCCAAATTCAAAATGGGTAAGAGATACTAAGGAGACAAGCATTCTAACATGATATCAAGTCATTTGAGCCTAAAATGAGGCCTTTAGAGGGCAAAGATGGCATTTCTAGGACTGGCTGAAATATAATGGAGAAAGTGATTTTGACCAAATATCAAGTCATTTGAGCAAAAAATAGGCCTCTGGAGTGCAAACTGTATGAATTTCTTAGATCTGACCAAGTGCCCTAGTTTTTTGTCCCCATGTGACCCAAAGCCAGACTTTGCTGAGAAACCACTGAAACAATCATTCCGGCCACAAAGCGTCTTTTTAGCCAAAAATATTGCCTCTAGAGAGCAACCAAGGTATTTCTTAAACTTGATCTAGTTTTTTTAGTTTTTGTAAAAGAGATTGCACCCAGGTGGAGACCAAGCGAGACTATCCTTAGTTTAGAAGAGAGTCACGAGGCAATGCCACATTCAAAATTTGGAACAATTCTACTTACAAGAAGATTTTTAACGACTTCCTTCTTTGTTTCAATGTAAAATACAGTGTGCCTGGGGGAAGCCCAAGTGGAACTCCCTGGGGTATTACTTTAACAACTTTAGTAGAGCTTCACACAAGGAACATTCCTGCCAATCTTCAGCATGATCCAGGGCCAGTGAGTTAGGAGAAGTGTTTTAAAGAAATTGTTAACAGATGGAGAAAAGACGGACTGATGGATGGACACCTGGCAGACAATGATTGATCGCTATACCCAAACTCAAGTATTTTGTGCTAAGGTGTGCTTTAAATCCTTCAGTCTTGAAAAGTAACTGAAATGGAACATTGTTAACTAGTCAAACAGCATTAACCCATTCCCACACAGTCACGCCTTTTGACGCCCTTCAAGAAAAGCAATTGGGAAAACATTGTGTTAAATGATGAAATTGCTTGTGACATGCAATTTCTTCATTTTACACAATGTTTTCTGCCTAGAAAGTTGAATAAGTCTAACATTTTATAAACTTTAATTTGTCATCTGCAACTCCTTTCAATTTGGACCAGTCTAAAATTTTGTTGTGTGGGAACGGGTTAATTATTTCCCTTTAATTAAATTTACAAAGTTGGACCAAGGAAGTGTTTATCTTTTTTTTTGAGGGAGTCATGGTCATTTTGCATGTTGCTTTCCAAAAACATTTTCTTGCTGGATTTAGAAAGACAGGATTGTAAGGAAATGGGTTAAGAACATAAAATCACTTGTTTGTTTGTTTGAATTGAATTTAACACCACATTTAACAGTACATGTACTTTGGTCATATCGCAATAGCTGAATCACCTAACCATGGGTTCCTGGTATTTCTCACACCATCTGCAGTAGTACCATTACATCCTTCCCGAGGCTCGAGCTGCCTATCCCATTTAGGTTTATGATTATCCACCCATTGGTGGGAGACAAATGTTAGAATGAATAATTGCAGTGACTGGGGATCGAACCCCGGACCCCATGTGTAGGAGCCTGACAAGCTACCAACTGCGCTATGGCTAGGGCCACCTATCACTGTATTGATGCCCTAATTAGAAAGAGTATAGGAAAAGATAACTTGCTTTTAAATACTCTACTCATAATGTTTTCTATTCTGATCAGCCAGATTATCTCAGTTGGAAGAGCACTTGACTTCAAACCTTAACCCTTATCATGCTGTTTAAATTACCTTACTGAATTGCTGTCAAATCAAAGGACTGAAAGCAATGATAGAACTTGTTGTTCAAAAATTAATATTTTTTTAAGAAATCTACTTCATAAACAACTCTGACAGGAAAAGTAAAAACATGAGTTGAAGACTAAGATCAGCTTGCACATAAGTGCAGTCTGATCTTAGTCTACACCTCCTGCAAAAACCGGAATATTCCGGGTTCAGCATGACAAGGGTTAAGAACATGGTTTCTTGCCCTGGGTTTACCATATAAACTAACAAGCTAATTCTCTTGCGGACAAGACATTAAACCGAGGCCCCATGGACGGTGCTACCCATCGAACATGTTAAAGAACCAGGAGGAGCTCTAAGTACCAGTAGTTTTGTCCTGTATCCTTGCAATATCCTCCATAACAACTACCTGTCTTCTGCAGGCATTGCTCATATGGGCATGTGCTACAGTAGTGACAAGAAATAAACTGAAATACACATACAACAACCCCATTTATGATTCATTTTACTTTAACTTCATTTTTCAAATACCTTGAAATGTTGTCTGCTACTTATTTGAACTGGGCTTGTCTGAAAATGTGTTGTCTAGTAAAAGCTTAACAATCTTGCTTTTTAATGTCCCTGAGAAAAACAGCCTTGGAAAACATTGTGATGAATGAAGAAATTGCTTGATATAAGTTATTTCTTCATCATCCACTATGTTTTCTACCCCAAAAGACAAAGATTTTAACATTTCATAGATAAATTTTTTTTTCTATATCTCCTTTCAATTTGGACCATTCTTAAATCTCATTGTCTGGAAATGGATATAACTAAGATGAATATCAATAGAAATATTTGGCTTTGGTCTACATTGCGAAGGAACCTTTAATCAATTCCCACTCAACAAAATTTTAGACTGATCCACATTGAAAGAAGCTGCAGACGACAATTGCAAGTTGGTGGAATTTTCGTCTTTAGGGATAGAAAACATTGTGAATAATGAAGAAATTGCTTGATACAAGCAATTTCTTCATTTTCCACAATGTTTTCCAAAGTTTTTTGGGGGGGAGTGGGTGGGGGTAGGGAGTACTGTTTGGGAATGGGTTCAGCTTATAGAGTCGCTCTGAAACACTCACAAATTAGATATTATCAAATTTATGAAACAAGAGGACCATGATGGTCCGAAATCGCTTCCCTGAGTATGATGGTTCATGGCTTTATGATATAAACAAAATAGCAAAGCCCTTTGTCTAATTATTTTGGAGAAGATGTATAGGATTTCTCTTTTAATCCTAGGTATATTGATGATCCCACCATATAACACTAACTTCCTGAATATGGTAATGCTTTGAAGTACAGACATCAATACATACCAAGTAAAAAGCTCTAGGCCTAATGGTTTAAGAGATGGGGTTTTCAAAGATATATATCATGAGTTATTCCTAACTAAAATAAGGGATTACACAGAAAAGGGCTAATTTTTTAAAGTAATTTGGTAGAGGGTCAATGGCTCATGATATGTACCAAATATCAAAGCTCTAAGCTTTATGGTTTCGGAGAAGGTTTTCAAAGATTTCCTTCTTTATTCCTTTGTAAAACCAGGGATCACACAGAAAAGGGCTAATTTTTAGAGTATGATAATTCTTTGAAGGATTTTGGTAGAGGGTCAATATATGATGATATGTACTAAATTTCAAAGCTCCTAAGGCCTTATTGTTTGGAGAAGAAGATTTTAAAAGTTTTCCTTCTTTTATTCTATGTAAAATCAGGGATTGCCCAGAACGGGGCTTATTGTCAGAATACGGTAATTCTTTGAAGGATTTTGTTAGAGGGTCAAAAGATGATGATATGTATCAAATATCAAAGCTCTAGGCCTTATGGTTTGGGAGAAGAAGATTTTAAAAGATTTCCTTCTTTATTTCTATGTAATATCAGGGATCACAAAGAAAAGGGCTAATTTTCAGAATATGGTAATTCTTTGAAGTATTTTGGTAGAGGGTCAATAAATGATGATGTATACCAAATAACAAAGCTGTAGGCCTCATTGTTTGGGAGAAGAAGATTTTAAAGATTTCCTTCTTTATTTCTATGTAAAATCAGGGATCACAAAGAAAAGGGTTAATTTTCAGAATATGGTAATTCTCTGAGTATTTCGGTAGAGGGTCAATAGATGATGATTCGTACCAAATATTAAAGCTCTAGGCCTCATGTTTGGGAGGAGAAGATTTTTAAAGATTTCCTTCTTTATTTCTATGTAAAATCAGGGATCACAAAGAAAAGGGCTAAGTTTCAGAATACGGTAATTCTTTGAAGAATTTTGGTAGAGGGTCAATAGATGATGATTTGTACCAATTATCAAAGCTCTAGGCCTTATGGTTTGGGAGAAGAAGATTTTAAAAGATTTCCTTCTTTATTTCTATGTAAAATCAGGGATCACAAAGAAAAGGGCTAATTTTCAGAATACAGTAATTCTTTGAAGTATTTTGGTAGAGGGTCAATAGATAATGATTTGTACCAAATATCTAAGCTCTAGGCCTTACCGCTTTGGAGTAGAAGATTTTTTAATTTTTTTCACTCTGTTGCCATTGCAACAAGAGTTCTTCATGGATTTTAATTTTTTGAAGTATTTTGAAAGAGCAATTGACCTAAGGATCAGTTCTGTGAAGTTTTGTTGAAATTCCATGGTTAGTTTAGGAGGAGGAGATTTTTTTGTAATTGTGAACGGATGGACGGACGGACGACGGACGATGACCGATCACAATTGCTCCCCCAGAGCTCTTCATGCTCGAGTGAGTTAAAAAAGGCACTGGCTTTAACCCGCTGCTACTCAATTTTACACCTGTGCAAACTAAGGCTGGCTATTAACCCATTCCCACACAAGAAAATTCAAGACTGGTCCATATTGAAAGGAATTGCAGATGACAATTTGAAGTTTATGAAATTCTAAGTTGTAAGCTTGTCATAAGCAATTTCTTCATTTTCTACAATGTTTTCCAAAGCATTTTTTTTGAGGGGCGTCTAAAAGCGCCATTGAGTGGGAATGAGTTAAGAGTTTTGCCCATGAACACACCACGGTGACAGAAGGGCCCAAATCTGTGACCTTCAGATCACAAGTCAAGCAACTATGCCACATGGCAGTTCATTCTATATGAACTGCATAATGAACTTCCTTGATTTTGCTTCTTAACAATCATAAGACAGCAAACAGTTTTTAAAACAGGATGTTATTTGTGTATGAGTTTATGAATATACATATTGACGATTGATAGTCACATGATTACTAAGTCTTTGCGTCAAGTCCTTCTTCCTCTACAAAATTGCTCCATTAAATTTAACCAATAACCAGGCAACAAAATTTGGACTGGTCCAAATTGAAAGAAGTTGCAGACAACATTTTTAAGTTGATGGAATTTAAAAATTATTCTCATGGGTTAGAAAACAAGGTGGAAAATGAAAAAAATGCTTGTAACAAGCAATTACTTCATTTTCCACAATATTTCTGAAAGCCTTTTTACTTAAGGGGTGTCCAAAAGTGTAATTGTGAGGGAATTGTTTAAAATCATTTCCTTATAATTTTGCTTGTTTATGTACCCCTCTAAGCTCTTTGTGTATATGGTATGGACCATGAGAAAGCAAGCAGCAGATATTAAAAGATGTAGATTCATTATCCCCTAGCTCAACCCTAAAAGACACTTAAAAAATATTGTAGAAATGGACACATTGCTCATTACAAGCAGTTTCTTCATTATCCAAAATGTTTTCTACCCAAAAAGAAAAATACATGTACTTGTTTAAACTTGATTGAAACTGGTCGCCTGCAACTTCTTTCAAATTGAACGAGTCTAAAATGTTGTCATTTGGTAATGCTATATTAATAAATAATGCAACATAATTTAATGTTATACCTCACAACCCAATCTTATGCCATTTTCTACCTTAAACCTTTCCTGTACAATCCCTCTTTTTTGTGTCCCTGTGATTGTATGCTTGAGAAAACATTGTGAAAAAAGAAGAAATTGTTTTTTCCCCACAATTCTTTTTACCATATATGATGGTTTTCAGTTCAAATTGAATCCAATTTTAATTGTTGTCTGCAATCTCTTTCAAAGTGGACCTGCCTAAATTTTCATTCAAAGAATAGGGGAGAGTTACATGGCACCTATTCTTTAATCATTCAATCTACTCATGACCCCATAACAATTTAAAGGCCTCTCAATATATTAGTTTTGGAAAACATTGTGGAAAATGAAGAAATTGCTTGTCACAAGCAATTTCTTCATTATCCACAGTGTTTTCTACCACAATGGACAAAGATTTTAAAGATTTCATTAACTTTAAATTGTTGTCTGCAACTTCTTTGAATTTGGACTGGTCTAAAATTTTATTGCGTGGGAATGGGATAAACCACTTGGGTCATAGGCAATACTTGTGCACAGAGAGTTCAAGGTCCTTTGTCAAATAGCCATTAGCAACAAAAAAGATCATTTGAATAATAGTTTTTGAAGAATTCAAAAAGGAATCCATTTATTACACCAAGAGTTAAATGGAGAAGCATAAAAAAAACATCTTGTCAATAGGCTTAGAACTTAGAATTTGAATCTGCAATTTAGCTTGATCATGCTGAGTATACATCCTTCTAAAGATTGATTTAAAATCAAAGGACTAAAAGCACAAAATGCCTTCATTGTAGGTTAATATTTCTTTTTTAACCTTTGTCATGTTGAACTCAGAATATTCCTGTTTTGACAGAAGGTATAGACAAAGATCATCCTGCACATAAGTGCAGTCTGATCTTGGTCTATACCTCCTGCTTGTCCCCTTTAAACTAAAATTGTTTATATAACCAATTTCCAAAAGACACATTGACCCTCACTAAGGCCTTCCAGTGCTGTCAGTCCTTTGATTTTGAAGCAATTCTCTATAGGAGTTTAATTCACCATGACATGGGTTAAAATGCAGGTGACAAACAGGTGGTGTATACTATGATCAAACAGCAACTATGTGCAGGCTAATCCTTGTCTATACCTCCTGTTAAAACAGCATCATTTTAGGTTCCACATCACAAGGGTTAAAATGGTTCTATAAAGAAACTATTTTCATTTTCTTCCACCATTAAAGTGCAATCAAACTGAATCCTCTTTGGCTTTGGAGAAGGGTAGTTAGACAAGAAGTATACAGCTATTTGAGGAAAGAATTATCTCCCTTTGATTATGATTTAAATATAAATCATGAAGATTTTTTCTTGAGCACCTGAGAAGTGAACTTAATTTTGTTATTTCTTCTTTCACAGACCAAATTGTTGTTGTATTTTAGTTCAAATCAACCTTCAATTTTGTAATTGACCTATTCCTTAACAACAAAACTTTCGACTGGTCCAAATTCAAAGAAGTTGCAGACTACATTTTCAAGTTGATGAAATTTTAAAATTCTAATATTTTGTGGAAAATGGAGAACTGGTTACCACAATGTTTCCTTAGTCTTCTCTCTTGAGGGGCTTAAAAGGGGCAGTTTTTTTTAGGTATAGGTTAATAATGCGCATATGTTTGATGGTAATTCCTCCTTTTCTGACAATATTTTTTATCCTGTGATTTCTATCACCATGTGTGACAGGTGAGCTAATTTGAGCAATACATCATTGATGGTCAGTTACTGCTTCTTCTTTGCTGAACCAATATAGGATGATAATAGGGAAAATCATGTTACAGTAGTGATACAACATCTTGTATTTGCTTTGAGCTGCAGAGGAAAATTTTGATATTTTCTTGAAACCCAAGGTCGAGTGGATATCAAATTTTCCTCCACAGCCAGAAGCAAATACAAGATATTGTGATGCTATCTTAACATAATATTCTATTTTATTACATACCTACAATTTTAATAGGTAAATTAAACGAAATATTAGAAAAATATAAGTATTTCTTCAAGTATTTCCCTTCTCCATCGTCATTCTAATTATGTTTATTCACATTATGATGTCATCTGCATAATGAAAATGAGGTCATCTAAGACTACCTTATATGGAACAGTATTTAACCCTTTCCTATACAATCACTGGTTATTACGTCCCTGTGAGTCTATATTTGGGAAAATATTGTGGAAAAAGAAGAAATTGCTTGTAACAAGCAATTTCTACTTTTCCCACAATATTTTCTACCCTACTGAATTATTATTTTTTTCAAATGAAATCAACTTTAAAGTATTGTCTGCAAAGCCTTTGGATTTGGACAAGTCTAAAATTTTGTAAAACAGGAAAGGGTTAACACTATATGATACAGATTCTTTTACTGACATGTCTGGTTGTGTCCATGTGTAATGTATAATTTATATGTATATGATATGATTATTTTCTCTGTCTGGTAGTTAGTTGTCACTCTTGAGTTGTAACACATTAAATATTGTCCTTTGACCTAAGCTACCCAAAAAAAAGAAACTATGTACAATGTACCTCCATGGGTCATCAATAATATTTGTATGAAGTTTCAAGGTCCTAGGTCAAATGGCTTATTACTCAATGCATGAAAACAGTTTTCAATCAAAGTTCAATTGTGACCTTGACCTTTGACCTACATGAACTCAAAACATTGGAGCACCTCCTTGGGTCATGGTCAATAGGTTCTAAATATAGAGTATGGAAACAAAGAAGTCTACAGACAGTAGGACAGACAGATAGACATGTATGGTGAAACCAAAATAGCCTCCTCTACTTTGTAGGAGGTGGGTACAATGACTCTAAATTTGCTTCAAATACATGACATGCTATGAAATAAAAGAAAGGGAAAATATGTGTATATTTCATTGGTATATTTAACCTTTTCCAACACTATACAGATTTTTTATGTTTTTCAAAAAAAGGCATGGAAATAATAGTGGAAAATGAGGAAGTTGCTTCTCCAAGCATTATCTTTGAATTTAGACCAATCTTAAGAATTTTGTTGTGTGGTAATGGGCCAAGGCTTTATAATTTCTAAGAAAGTAAGTAAATATTTTCCAAGAAATTACAAGCAGGATTATTCCATAAAGAGTTAATTATATTTACTTACATTGTAATTTCTGTAATTTTAGTCTAATCACAGCCAGATCAGGTACACTTGTTGCTGATTTGGACCTGTTTCTGTCGTGTTTTCTGCGTGTTTTTTTACTTCCTGTGGTACCCTGCGTGCTTGCTTTATTCTGGAATACTTCCCTGTCAAATTCTTTCAACTCACTGTCTGTGCATGGTAAAGGGAAACCATCATTTTCACCTGAAAGTATGACAAAAATTTCCCTATTATAAAATTAATTCCAAAGATGACAAAATTACTTCCTTGTATAAACAGATTTAATTCCATACCTGATGATTGAAGTTAAAATTCAGTCCTGATCAGTCTACATAATATGAAATAACCTTTAACCCATTCCCACACGAGAAAATTTTAGACTGGGCCAAATTGAAAGGAGTTGCAGACAATAATTTAAAGTTTCTGAAATTCAAGCAACTTTTCATTATCCATAATTTTTACAATCCCAAAAGGCAAAGAAATTAAAAATTTCATCAAATGAAATTTGTGGTCTGCAACATTGTTCAATTTGGACCAGTCTAAAATTTTGTTTTTTGTTAAGAGACATAATTTATCATGAAAAATACAACAAGAGGGCCAGAGATAAGGCTCTTTTTTTCTTCAAGGCCTAATACAAACTGGGTCGGGAGAAGACCTCCTTAACATTAAACTAAAATCAACAAGCCAAATTTGGTTTAAATAAATAAAAAGTTTTGAAAGGGTTGCCTTCTTTATTACTATTTAAGCCTAATCACCCTGTGGTCAATGTACTGATGCTTCATGCAAAATTCAAGATTCTTCAACTTCTGGGTCAGAAGGAGATTTTTTTTTCATTTTTTTTATAAATTTTACTTTTGTTGTCATGGCAACCAGAGTTTTCAACTGATTAAATTCTTTGTTTGAAATCAGCCCAGTGGTTTGGGAGGAGACGTCGTTTAAAAAATCCTTCATTATTTCTTTATAAGCCCCACCCCCTGGGGGCCAAAGGTTTGTGATTTGAGCAATTCTGAAATAGGTCAATGTACTGATGCTTCAAGCCAAATATCAAGACTCTATGCCCTCTGGGTTACGAGGGAATACTTTTAAAAGGTTTTATTAAAATTCCCGTTTTGTTGCCATGGCAACCAGAGTTTTTAACGGATTTCAATTCTTTTACAAGCAATTTCTTCTTTTTCCACAATCTTCTCTGTTATAAAATCACAGGGACGTAAAAAACCAGGGATTGAACAGGAAAGGGTTATTTTATCTACAAACAAACACACAGATTAAAGAAGGAAAGTGACTTAAATTAACCCTTTCCTGTTAAATCACTGTTTTCTTCACTTGAAAAACATTGTGGAAAAAGAAGAAAAATGCACAATGTTTTCTACCTAAAAAGTTTAAAAAAATTAAAAATCCATCAGCCAAAATGCGTCGTCTGCAACATCTTTGAATTTGGACCATGTCTGGGCTAAAAGCTGTTGCAGTCAGCAAATCAAGTAATATAATGATAAGGATAGAAGCAGAGTCCTTTATAATCCCTGGTATTTGCATCCCAGTGTTTTTATACTTGAGAAAACATTTTGGAAAAGAATAAATTGCTTGTAACAAGCAATTTCTTCTTTTTCCACAATAATTTCAACCCTCCTAACTGATCAGTTTTCAAATGAAATTGACTTTAAAACTTTCATCTGCAAAACCTCTGGATTTTGACAGGTCTAAAATTTCACAATTCAGTAAAGGGTTTAGGATGTATTTCAAGGTCATGGTCATTATCAGGAAGTTGTCACCTATCATCAATCAAGATATTTTAAATGGGCAATGTAATATCGATCCTATCTTTCGACCTCTTTCTATTACAGGATTTTTCTAAGACAGTTCTATCAAAGACTATTCTTTATATGTCGCTTGTAAATTCATATGTTGTCATGATTGATTGAATAGGGTTTAATGCCACTTTTAACAGTATTAAAGTCATATCACAGCAGCTAGAGGTTCTAACCATGGATTCCTGGTATTTCTCACACCAGTTCTACCACTACTTCCTTTCAGAGCCTCCAGCTTCTTATCTCACTTAGGTTTAGGATTATCCATCTTTTCATGGGAGACTAATGTCAACCCTCAAAGGGTATTCGCTGCGACTGGGGATCGAACCAGGAAACCCTTGACTAGGAGTTCTTTGCACTACCATTCTGGCCATACTATGTTGTGATGAAGAAATAGAATTCTAATGATTGATATATTTTTCCCTGTTCTAAAAATTTCTCCTTACATTTTAACCCTTGTCATGCTAAGTCTTGAACAATCCTGTGCATTTTAGAAATATTCCTATTTTAGAGGAGTGTAAACAATGATCAGGCTGCCCATATGTGAAGTCTGACCCTAGCCTACATCACCTGTTTATCCCATTAAGCCAGAATAATTGTTAACTGAAAGAATATTCAAATGCAGTATTAACCTTTTCCTGTCTAACTCTTTTATTTTCACGTTCCTGTGATTTTATAATTGAGAATACATTGTAGCAAAAGAAGAAATTGCTTGTAACAAGCAATTTCTTCTTTTTCTACAATATTTTCTACCCATACGAAAGGCTTTTTTCAAATTAAATCCTCTTTATATTTTCATCTGCAAAACCTTTGAATTTGGTTGGACATGTCTAAAATTTGCAAAACAGGAAAGGGTTAATATACAACCAGAGCTTCCATATTTTTGAAATTTCTTTGAATTCACTTTAATCCTGAAAAGTATTTTATTCCACATAACCAGGCGGTTTAGGGACAAGGTGTAACCTTTCATTTAGATAATATAATTAACCCATTACCAGACAGCAAAATTTTAGACTGGTCCAAATTGAAAGGTGTTGCAGACAACAGTTCAAAGCTTATGAAAGCTTATGAAAGTTTCAAAGCTTATGAAAGTTTCAACTTTTTTACTTGTTGGGTGGAAAAAATTGTTGATAATGAAGATATTGCTTGTAACAAGCAATTTCTTCATTTTCCACAATTTTTTTCAAAAACTTGGGGGGTGGGGGGTGGGGGTGTCTTAATGCGTCATTGAGTGGGAATGGGTAAATTGTAGAGGGGCTGTGAAACAGGAATTTTAGTTAGTCCCTAAACTGCCTGGTTTAGATAATATAGAAAAGATTTACAATGACTGAATGAAGTGTTGATTGTTTGTCGACCCTGATATGATATCAAAAACATTCTTAAGTAGGTCAAATCTACAATAATGAAACATACTTCACATTTCTGAGTAAAGTTGAACTATTTATTACTGTGTATTTTCAAATTTGGCTCAAGGCTAATTACAATATTCTACAATCAAAATTTATTACTTGTCTATACAGTCCGCTCCATTAGCTGCAATATCGTAGCGAGGGACGTCGCCTAAATATTATCAGAAAGAGGGCTATGATATCGCAGCTTTCCACCAAATATACTGTTTAGAACAAGAAACCAAGCTCATTGCACAGTCCCTGCCTATTCCCTTCTACTTTTGATTTTTATCGGATACAGCGAGGTTGGTTTTAACCCTTGTCATGCTGAATAAGAACCTTATCTGAATTTGCAATAAAATCAAAGTCCTGAAAGCAATGGAAGCACTAGTTAATGGTCAAGAATTATTTAAAAAAATAATTCTATAACAACTTTGGGTTGAAGGGGACAAACAGGAAGTGTAGAATAAGATAAGACTGCACTTATATGTAGGCTGATCTTTATCTATAGAGCATTATACACCTCCTGCAAATACAGCAATAATCCGTGTTCAGCATGACAAGGGTTAACAGGATATGGGCTAAAACATACAAATATTGATGACCCAGATGTATTTTTCAGGCCTTGAAAATAGGTCATAGGTCATTAGCTGCAATAACTTATGTCAACTTAACAAATTACCAAACGTCAAACTTTAGACTGGTCCAAATTCAATAGAGTAAAAATGCAGACTACAATTTTAATTTTTTCAACTTTCTGGACAGAAAACATTGTTACAGGCAATTTCTAAATTTTGCACAATGTTTTCCTTTGTTTATTGTTAGGGGGGGGGGGGCGTCCTAAAGCGTTATTTTTTGGGAATAGGTTAAACATTATTACATCTAAATGAATAGTCAGACCAAGAAATGGAAGAAATATTATTTTTCTGTAGCTTCACCAGAAATGAAAATGAAACATTTAGGATGTAATAAATATGATTCAAGATCATTAAAATTTTACCTTTAACCCTTTACCATTACCATTAGACAAGGACACTTTTGAAGGTTTTTATTTCCTTTTTGTTGCTGTTTTACAAAGCTAAAATAATTCAGCCATTTTGAAAGAGGACCCCCATATAGAAACATTTCTTTAAAATTGACCAAAATACTTTGTATAAAGAAATCCCACTTTATTTCAAAACAAGCTCAGCCTCGATGGGACTTTCCCCTGGGGGCCAATGGTTAAAGATCTTAGCAATTGAATAAGAAGTCACTGCATTGACGACTCATGCAAAATAGCAAGACTATAATGCCTACTGGTCATTATTGTAAATTTCACTATTGTTGCCTTTACAACAAGAGTTTTGAAAAAAAAAAATTCTTTGCTATGTTTGCCTACAGAACATTTCTGCCAAAGGGAATAAATTGGCTCACTAGTTTTGGAAGAGATGTGGGTTAACCCTTTCCTGTTTAGAAAAAAATTAGACCTGCCGAAATCCAGAGGTTTTGTAGACAAAAATTTAATTTGAAAAATAAGCATTCAGTTAACCCTTTCCTGTACAATCCCTGGAATTTACGTTTCTGTCATCTTATACTTGAGAAAACATTGTGGGAAAAGAAGAAATTGCTTGTAACAAGCAATTTCTTCTTTTTCCACATTATTTTCTACCCTACTAAATGGTTATTTGACAAATTAAATCCACTTTAATTGTATGCAAAACCTTTGAATTTGGACTGGTCTAAAATTGTGTAAAACAGGAAAGGGTTAAGCAGAAAATATTGTGGAAAAAGAATAAATTGTATATTACAAGCAATTTCTTCTTTTTCTACAATGTTTTCTCAATAATAAAATAACAGAGACGTAAAAACCAGGGATTGAACAGGAAAGGGTTAAAAAAGGATTTCTTTATCCCAATACCACACAAACATTTTTAGACTAGTCCAATTTGAAAGAAGTTGTAGTCACCAATTTCAAGATGATTAAATTTCAAAAATCTTTATCTGTCAGGGCAGAAAATATTTTGGATAATGAAGAAATAGCCTCTGACAAGCAACTTGTTAATTTTCTAAAACGTTTTCCAAAGACTTTTTCTTGAGAGGTGTCAAAAAGCGCCATTGTGTGGCAATTGGTTTATTGGAAGTAGGCCCCATCTTGGTCTTTATTCTTTGGATTCTGACTTTAGTGATATCGAAAGGGCCAATGCACTGATGTTTCATGCAAAATATCAAGACTTTATGGATCTGCAGGAGTAGATTTTTTTCATTTCACTTCTGTTGCTATGGCAACCAGAGCTTTAAGGATTTCAATTTTCCAGCTATTTTGTAAGAGATCTACAGAACATTTCTGCTTGATTAAGCATGATGTTAAAATGTCCAATTAATGTCCAAAATGTTGTGACAACATTGGAGTTTCATTAACAAGAAATTCTACTTTTCTTTAATATAGGTGAAAATAGCAAAACCCCAATAGTATGCAGAAAGTGAAAAGACAAATTTTCACTGAAAATTTCTTCTTAACCCATTACCAGATGGCTATGTTTTAGATTGGTCCAAATTTAAAGGAAGTGCAGACGACAATTCAAAATTTATGACATCTTAGATTTTTACTGTTTTCTGGATAGAAAGCATTGTGGAAAATGAAGAAATTGCTTGTTGCAAGCACTTTCTTCTCTTCAAAACACAAAATGCTTCTCCAATTGTCATTCAGGAGGGGTATCAAAAAGCCTCATTGTGTATGAAATGGCTAACCCAACTTTCTATTAACCCGTTCTCATACAATGACGCCCCTCAAGAATCAGGCTTTGGAAAGCAGAACAAAGCAATTTCTTCATTATCCACAATGTTTTCTTTCAAAAAAGACAAAGACTTTCAAAAATTTCATCAAATTGAAAATGTTGTCAGCAACTTCTTTGAATTTGGACCTGTCTTAAATTTTGCCGTCTGGTAATGGGTTAAGTTACTTTACTTCAATATGTCAAAATGAGTGATTGTATTGTAACCAGTTTAACCCATTCCAACTCAATCCCTACTTTTTATGCCCTTCAAGAAAAAAGCTTTGGAAAACATTGTGGAAAATGAAGAAATTGCTTGTATCAAGCAATTTCTTCATTATCCACAATGTTTTCTATCCAAAAAGGTGATAGAATTTAAAATTCCATCAACTTGAAATTGTCGTCTGCATCTTCTTTCAATTTGGACCAGTATAAAATTCCACTGTGTTGGAATGGGTTAATAGCAATTAGCCAGGCCCTGCTAGGCCATTTCTAACATACAACAAACAAATCATAAAATATCAATAAAAAAAACAGATCTATCCACAAACAAACACTTCAGGTATCTGAAAAAGCCAACAAAATGGGACCATCTTGGAAAGAGGAAAGGGTATGATTATAAGGAACAGTGAATTAAAAAGATTGGGATGGTGATTTTATTTTTCTGTATATCAAAGTCTAACCTATGTCATGCTGAATAAATTCCGCTGCAGAACTGCATTGGAATCAAAGGACTAATATTACTTGAAGGCCTTATTGAGGGTCAATATTTCTTTAGAAATTAATTTATCAAATAACTCTGGCTTAACCCATTCCCACACAGTGACGCTTTTAGACCCCCCAAGAAAAAAGCTTTGGAAAACATTGTGGAAAATGAAGAAATTGCTTGTTACAAGCAATTTCTTCATTGTCTACAATGTATTCTACACAGAAAGTTGAAAAAATTCAAAATTTCATAATCTTTAAATTGTCGTCTGCAACTTCTTTCAATTTGGGCCAGTCTAAAATTTTGCCATCTGGTAATGGGTTAACCAATTCTCACACAATGACACTTTTTGAAACAGCTAAAGAATAGCAATTGGGAAAACATTGTGTAAAACATTGCAACAAGCATTCTTTTTATTTTCCGTGATGTCCGTGAAAGTTGAAAATCTACATTTCATAAACTTTAAAATGTTGCCTGCAATTCCTTTCAATTTGGACTACCGGTAGTCTAAACTTTTGCCGTCTGGAAATGAATTAAAAGGGACAACCAGGAGATGTAGACCAGGATCAGACTGCACTTATGTGCAGGCTGATCTTGGTCTATACCTCCTGCCAAACAGGAATATTTCTAGGTTCGGCATGACAAGGGTTAAAACATATCCTCCATTAATCTATATCATCAATTGGTCTTATCTCTTTTGAGACTTTAGATATCTAAGCCATAAGTCAATAACAAGACAACCGAAAGTAAGTGATATTGATTCATTGCAACTAGGCCTAGCTTGAGCATTTTATAAGATTACTAACACTAGGTTATGTATTGATTCATTGCAAACCAGTCATAAAATTAATTACTGGTAATTTCAAAAAGGCCTAGGTTGTGTACATCACAAAATAACTTATGGGAAATTCATTGTTTTTTGGGGATTTTTTGCAACCAGTCCTTGCCTGTGGATTTTAAGGACAACTGAAGGAATTTCAACAATTAATTGATTCATTGTAACCAGTCCTAGGTTGTCCATATTTCAAGATAGCAAAAGAAAAATTTATCAAAAAGTTGCATTGTGTGGGAATTGGTAAAAAGAGCCATGTCGGACATGGCCAACCTCCGCAGTAAAAGCTTGATAGTAAACTGAAGCCAGTTAGATTTAAACTTCTTGTATACTGTATTTCTTGTCAATGAGTTTGATAATAGCTAATAATATACTCTGGACAAAATCTAAGTCTTAAAAGCAACAAAGGGCAAAAACTCCAAAAAATATGCAAGCATAAGTTGTGGGTTTTGTGCACTGCACTTCTCCCAAACGAGATCTATCCACCCATGAAGTTTCAATTTGATAGCATTTATACTTTAGGAGATATGCCTCGGACAAAATCTTAGTCTTTAAAACAACAAAGGGAAATTACTCCAAACTTACACAAGCAAGAGTTGTGGGTCTTGAGCACTACACTTCTCCTCAACGAGATCTATCTACCTATGAAGTTTCAAGTTGATAGCATAAATTTTATACTTTAGGAGATATGCCCCAGACAAAATTCAAGTCTTTAAAAAAACAAAGGACAATAACTCCAAAATTGTGAAAGCAAGAGTTGTGGGTCTTGTGCACTGCACTTCTCCTAAGTAAGTTCTATCCACCTATGAAGTTTCAGGTTCATAGCTATTATGATTTCAGAGATAAGCTCTGGACAAAATCTCTGTCCTTAAAACAACAAAGGGCAATAATTAAAAAATAATGCATGCAAGAGTTGTGGTTCTTGTGCACTGCACTTCTCCCTAATGAGATCTATCCACCTGTGAAGTTTCAAGTTGATAGCATTTATACTTAAGAAGTTATGCCTCAGACTAAATCTAAGTCTTTAAAATAACAAAGGTAAATAACTCAAAAATTATGCAAGCAAGATTTGTGATTCTTGTACACTGTATTTCTCCTCGACAAGATCTATCCACCTATGAAGTTTAAAGTTGATAGTATTTATACTTTCAGAGATATGCCCAGGACAAATCTAAGTCTTTAAAATAACAAAGGGCAATAAGATATGCAGGCACAAGTTGTGGTTCTTGTGCACTGCACTTCTCCTCAATGAGATCTATCAACCAATGAAGTTTCAAGTTGACAGCATTTATACTTTAGGAGATATGCTCCAGACAAGCTTTGTGACGGATTTGTTTGCTTTGTTTGAATGGAGTTTTATGCCACTTTCAACAATCTTTCAGTTATATCGCGATGGCTGGAGCACCTTACAATGGATTCCTGGTATTTCTCACACTGGTACCGCCATCAAATCCTTACCTAGCCTCCAGTTGCTATCCCACATAGGTCTACTATTATCGACCTATTGGTGGGAGACAAATAGTTGGAAAGGATGAGTGCCGCCGTCAGGATCATACCAGGGCCCCTTAGATTGACAGTCCGACGTGCTACTAACTGTGCTTTGACGGCAGCTGCTTAGTGACGGAATGATGGTAGGACCAAATGATGGAATGACTGACAGAGACCATTACTATATCCCCTTCGCCGAAACAGGGGGGGTATAAAAAAGGAAACTTTATAATGTATCAATACATTGCAACCCAGCCCTAGGTTGTGCATATTGATTCATTGCACTAGGTCTTGTAGACTGATATCTGAAGGAAAAATGCATTGATTCGTTGTATCATTTGTTCAACAGACTGAGCATTGGTAATATGTATTGACTGTTTGCAACAGTTCTAGAGTCTGAGAATATCATATTTTAATAGAATGGTTGTGTATGGATTTGTTGATTAAGTCCTCAAAGCCAAGCACGATAATGGTATGAAGTGAAGAGTGTGGATTTGTTGCATTAAGTCCTAAAATCCAAGCATGATAATGATATGAAGGGTTGAGAAAGAGTTTGTTGCATTAAATCCAAAAGGCTAAGCATGATATTGATATGATGGGTAGTTATGGATTTTATGCTTAAGTCCTAAAGGTTGAGCATGATAATGATATGAAGGTAGTGTATGGATTTGTTGCATCAAGTCCTAAAGGCAGCTGCAAGCATAATAATGATATGAAGGGTATAGTGTATGAAATTGTTGCATTAAGTCCAAAGGCTGAGCATGAAAATGATATGAAGGGTGGTGTACAGATTTGTTGCATCAAGTCCTATAGGCTGAGCATATGAATGATAATAATATGAGAGGAAGAGTATTTGATCTGTTGCAATGAGTCCCCTTGGCTGAGCAAGCATATACATGTATTTTAATGTTATGAGAAGTGAAATAAGGTAAGTGTAGGTTTGTTGCATCAAGTCCCATAGGCTGAGCATATGACATGATAATTGAAGGGAACTGTATTATTTTCTTGCATCAAGTTCTATTGGTAGTCTCAATTTTTGATGTTACATATTTCATTGACCAGTCTAAACTTCAGATTGCATGCCAATGACAGAAATCTGTACTAATCCTACAGGTATTAACCCATTCCCACACAATGACACTTTTAGACGCCCCTAAGAAAAAAATAGCTTTGAAAAGCTACAAGCAATTTCTTTATTATCTACAATGTTTTCTACAGAGAAAGTTGAAAAAATCCAATATTTCATCAACTAAAATTTGTCGTCTGCAACATCTTTCAATATGGACCAGACTAAAATTTTGTCACCAGGGAATGGGTTAATTAGTTGCATCAAGTTCTATAGGTTGAACATATTTCATGACACAATTTGGGAATACCATAAAACTTATTTTCCTGCATTTCCTGACAGCTTACACTATAAAATGTCAACATTAACCTAATTTCCACAATATTAGGTTTTTTCTCTCTGTAAACTTAGTAGATGAAGGTGATGTAACATGTTTTTACAGTAAAAAATTTTCATTGCAAGGAATTTTCCTCTCAACCTTTACCCTTGTCATGCTGAACCCAGAATATTCCATTTTGGGCAGGAGGTATAGACCAAGATCAGCCTGCACATAAGTGCAGTCTGATTTTGGTCTACACCTTCTGCTTGTACTTTTCCTGCCAGAGTTGTTTGTGAAACTGATTTCTTAAAGATATATTGATTTTTCAACAAGTTCTACCAGTGCTTTTAGCCCTTTGATTTTGCAGCAATTCAGTAAAGTAATTTATACAGCATGACAAGGATTAACCCATTCTCACACAATCCTGCCTTTTTATGCATCTAAAGAAAATGGTTCAGGTAAACAATGCATTTTCTGCATTTTCAACGTTGTTTTCCATCAAGAATAACTGAGAGTTTTTAAAATCTATTGACTTGAACTAGTTGTCTACAACTTCTTTGAATTTCGACTTTAGTCTAAAATTTGGTTGTGTGGTAATGGATTAAATTTGAGCTTAAGATTTTAATTCTATAAACCTAAGTGAAAATAATTATAGCAGAAAAGAATGCATGCAACAAAGTCTTCTATTTATCATGTTTTAGAAGCCACCATCATAGCAAGTTTGTAGCAAATCAGACGCCCAATCTTCAATCATGTTGTGTCATTGGTTTCAATCCCCGGAGACAGCACATATCCATTTGGACATTTGTATCTCACCAATGGATGGATATCCGTAAACCTAAGTGGGACAGCAGCTGTGGGCTACGAAAGGATGTAATGGTGGTACTGGTGCAAGATATTTTGATGATTTTTTTTTTAAACCATTGTCTTTCTTGGTTGAAAACAGAATGGAAACTGAAGAAATCGCTTGTTACACAAGCAATTTCTTCATTTTCACAATGTTTATCTAAGTTCGTTCAGAGGCATTTGACTTTTAGCCTTTCATATACATGACTTTTAACCTCAGAACAGATAGGGCATTTGCTCAAATTTTTTCTAATGACATAGTTACAATAAATCCAAACCAATAATCCAAAGGTCACTATTTGTCACCTGACACAGACCAGCTTGCATAGACGCCAACATTATACAGGTGAAAAGTTAGAGTTCAAAAGCTTATAAGCCGAGAACATAATAAGTATGTTACCAATAGACACTGACTGGTTATTTTAAGTGTTTTGTTTCACCCATTACCAGACAACAAAATTTAGACTGGTCCATATTCAAAGATGTGGCAGACGAGAAATTTTAGTTCAAGAAATTTTGGATCTTGACAGATTGACCTTAACCCATTCCTAAAAAAACAAAATTTTGGACAGGTCCAAATTGAAAGAAGTTGCATACAACATTTCAAAGTGTGTGTTATTGGAAAAATAATGATTGAATATGGTAGAAAACATTGTGGTAAAAGGAGGAATGGCTTGTCAAAAGCCATTTCTCCTTTTACCACAGTGGTTTCCTAATCATTTTTTTCAGAGGTGTCAAAAGGCATTTACTAAGTGGATTTGGGTTAAAATTTGTACCATAAATATCAATCAGTATAATATAACAAGAGTATGGAGTTCCTTTGACTTACCACTACAAATTGAGCCAAGCTCTATCCTAAATCAATCAGAATGAATCACATGAGAAAGATTGAGAGCTCTTATTACTATAAATTTTTGTGCGGAAGGATATTATTTGACTCACAGATAGTCAACTTGTAACTCTGTTTTGCACATTTGATTACAATTCCTTTAATATGTAATTCTTATTCACATACCAATAATTCTCATATAATATGAAAGATTCAGTATCACATCTAAAATAATTCTAATATATATATGAAAAGTTTCAGTATCACATCTAAAATTTGTCTCCTATAATTGAATCATCACAATCCATGTATTTACACATCCAGTATGACAAGTTGACCATAAAAAGACCAAACCACAGGAGGATACAATCTATATCACAAATTATGAAACCTGAACAACTTAGATCAACTGACAATCGGCAAGATATACACATTATCAACCTGACAAGGCTCTAAAAAACTTCCTGTATTATTTATTGTTCAAATATCACTAATCCTTTACTGAAAACAAAATTTGATGGGTCAGTGGAAAACAGTTGTAACTGCATATATGTTTATAGGCAGTTACAACTGTTTCGCACTGACCCTTAGAAATGTCCAAATGTGAGTGGTAAAGGCACTTGATGAGGCAATCTAGGGGTCACTGGTTCAAAACTAACCTTCACTAGGTTGTGTATATATGGGTAAGACACTTAACCCATTCCCACACAATGACGCTTTTGGAAAACAAGGAAAACAATGGGAAAAACATTGGGGAAAAACAGTGGCTAAAATGAAGAAATTACTTGTGACAATTTCTCCATTTACACAATGTTTTCAACCCTTAAACTTTAAATTGTTGTCTGCAACTTCTTTGAATTTGGACCCGTCTAAAATTTACTCATGAGGAAATGTGTTAATAGTCAGCCTCAATCTACTCAGCTGTAAAATGGAAGCAGTGAGTTTAACCCATTCCCAAATGATAAAATGTTGGACTGGTCCAAATTGAAAGAGGCTGCTGAATTTTACAAAACAATGTTTGTTTAATAAGAATTAAGGGCCATACAAGGAAGAATACATTGTGAGAAAAGAAGAAATTGGTTACAACAAGCAAAATCTTCTGTTTGCACAATGTTTTACAAATCTACATTTCCTCAATGCATAAAAATGCTGAATTGTGTGGAAATGGGTTGAGCAAGTTGCCTCTCTCTTTGGGACATTTCCATTGAGTGTTTGTGAATTTAGTTTTCTGAGAGCAATCAAACTGATATAAAATGAAATCAACAAAATTGAAATTGACTAGAGTTGGGATTACAGGAGATTAAGTTAGACTGGCAGCTGCACCTTTAATATAAAACATTTTTCCTTGTTCTTGTCTCTCTAATCCAAGTTTATGTCTGTGGCTAGTGCTGAACTTCTTTTTGGAGTCAGGGGTCTTAATTGACATCCTTGTCCAACCATGGAAAGATTAAAATCAACTCAAGAAGAGTCTCGTAGCCAGACTAAAGTTTAACCCACTCTTATAAGACAAAATTTTAGACTGGTCAAAAATTGAATGAAGTTGCAAATTCTTTGGATTACTACTTTTTGGGTAGAAAATGTTTTTAATGAAGATACTGCTTGTATCAAGCAATTTGTTCATTTTCGACAATGATTTACTAAGTTTTTTTTTCCCTCGGGTGCCAAAAAGCGTCATTGTGTGGGAATGGGTTAAGTATAATGTACCGACAAAGTAAGGCATCATCTGTCAGGTAGTATGTAACTTCTGTTTTCCTGTTTCTACAGTATTTTATCTGCCTTCAATAATTTCAGAGGTACATGATAGCTTCTTGTAAATATAAGATATATATAGTATTTCTGCCAATAAAAAAATAACTAGCCAATAGATGAGCCTTTCACCCATTTCCACAGAACCCTCTGTTTCACACACTCAAGGAATATAGTTATCAGAAAAAAAGTTGTTTTACTTTTCTCACAATGTTTCCAGTATTTTTTTTTGCAATTGTTTTTCAAATGAATGCAATCTCAGATGTTGTTTGCAACTTCCTTGAGTTATGACCCGTCTAAAATTGCTGTCTCAAGTAATGGATTTATCTGGGCACACCAATGAGAATTAACCCTTGTCATGCTGAACAAAATTGCATGAAAATTCGAAGGGCTGAAAGGACGGGGAGTACTGGTTGTTGATCAATATTTTTAAATTCAAATTTTATAAACAACTTCTACTTAAAAGCCACAAACATGTGGTGTAGACAAGATCAGACTGCACGTATGTGCAGGCTGATCTTAGTCTATACCTCATGCCAAAACAGGAATATTCTGGTCTCAGCACGACAAAGGTTAAGATAAGCCTTTTTCATTTATTTTGCAAAATGTGGCAAAAAATGTGACTTTTTAGCTGGCAAAGTGTAAGCTTTGATAGCTTAAGTTAACAGACAAAATTCTGATGTCTTCTCAAAGTTCAACGAGTGCAAACTGCACAGGAGGCTTAACCACTAAATCCATTGAAGTCCTATGCCATAAAAAGTATATAGTTCTTATGTATTTATGGAATACTGAAAACTCTATTCAAATTGTAGAGAACTCTTTCAAAAGAATGATGTTTTACCCATTCCAACTCAATTCCCCTTTTTAAGCATCTCAAGAAATGAGCTTTAGAAAACATTGTGTACAATGAAGAAATTGCTTGTTATAATGTTGTCCACAATGTTTTCTACCAAACAAGGGAAATACTTTCTATCAAGATAACCTTTAGCACAGAAGATAACTTAACCCATTCCAACTCAATCCCTCCTTTTTACGCCCCTCGAGAAAAAAGCTTTGGAAAACATTGTGGAAAATGAAGAAATCGCTTGTATCAAGCAATTTCTTCATTATCCACAATGTTTTCTATCCGAAAATACAAAAAAAATTAAAATTCCATCAACTTGAAATTGTTGTCTGCAGCTCCTTTCAATTTGGACCGGTCTAAAATTCCACTGTGTTGGAATGGGTTAATAAAACTATGCTTTGCTAGCTTACAGTACTGTCAGTACTTTGATTCTTATTGCAAACAAGTCAGACAACATATGCCATCTGCAGAGGGTGAATACTTGTAACCTATTCCTATTCAATACCCCCTTTTCTCAAACTTCAAGATAAAAAAACTTGGAAAAACATTGTGGATAATAAAGAAAGTGCTTAGAAGTAGCCTTTGCACAATATTTACTAGCCAAAATGACAAAGAATCTTTATATTTCTGCAAACTGCAATTCTTTTGAGTTTGGACCAGTCTATAATTCTGTTATCTGGTATTGAGTCAATAAGAAGACACTTTTGAAAGAATTGGTACTCAGTGTTGTATAAATTGCTATGATGATTAATGTAGGTTATATTTGTGGTAAAAGTAAATTAAGCTATAATACTGAAGTTGACAGCTTGTGACATAATATCCATCATGAAAAAGATGAATGGAGAAAAATATGTGTATTACAAATAGTAACTTTGGTGATATTACTAAATGGTTTTACCCTGTCCAATATATTAAACTTGACATTTTACCAAGCAGGGGTCTAATCTAATGTCAAACTGTTCTTCTTTGGTCTGACTCTTCCCAGTTTTTAACCCATTCCCACACGGCAAATTTTAGACATCAACATAGAAATTCTTACACTACAAGTAGTTTTAATTACACAAATATGTTAACATATAACATATAGCCATGCAAGGTCAAAAAATAAAAGCACATACAAACAAATAACATTCATACAATTAAACATACAATACAAGACCATTAGACTAGACCAAATCAAAAGAGGTTGCAGACGACAATTTCAATTCAAGAGAATTTTGAGTATCTTGGTCTGCTTGAGTAGAAAACTAGGTTTGAATTCAAGAAATTGCTTGTAACAAGCAATTTCTACATTTTCTACTTTGTTTTCCTCAAGTCTATTTCTTGAGGGGCGTAAAAAAAGGGGATTGTGTGAATGGATTAAATAATCCACGAGACCCAGTTTCTTGTGTCTTACATATGCTGAAGTCTGTGAAACTGAACTCAGGGAAAGTACTTAAATTGTTTCATTGTCTCAGAGAAGGTATTGTGAACATAATCCAATGAAATACCTTTTTCCATATCAAACCTTTAAATTTGTCCTTTACTGATGACCTTGATAACAAAAGAATCGACTTCCAACAAGGAAAGTGTCAGCTCAGAAATATGAAAGGACAACAATTTATAAAACCTGATAGAGGTCCATCAAGCTCTCGGCCCTTCGTTTGGAACAAGAAGATTCATAAAATATTCAATACATAAGCCAATTTTAAACTTGTGACGTTTGGAAACGGGCTAATTATGATCCTGGGACCATGATATATACAACCTTGATGCAGGTCTACCAGATGATGCCAAATACCAAATATCAGAGCTCTAGTTCTTTCAGTTTGGTAGAAAAAGATTTTCAAAGTTGTCAATATGTAAGATTATGCCCACAACCCACCCCCAGCATGGACATTTCTTCACAATTTTTTTTTCGTGTGCAAACTTTATAGTCCTTCCCCTAAAGACTCTAAATATCAAATTTGAATCCAATCAAACAGCTGATTCATGACAAGAAGATTTTTAAAGATGTACCCTTTTCCCCTTTTTGGCCCCTTAAGGACCCTATATGACATGTACAAATCCGGAGCGCCTTCCATGGGGATGCTGCCTTCCAAGTTTGGTTGAAATCTGTCAAAGAGGTCTTAAGAAGAAGTCAAAAATGACAAAATAACTAAAGAATTTCCAAAGCAGTCAGCTGATATTTTGATGTGACAATTCATTAACTGATATCAATAAATCATATCCTGTCTTCAAGCACTCATACAACTAAAATTGATTATTAAGATAGGAGTTATTTTCTTCCTGTCAACATTCTTAATTCTACAATTCTAAATATTGTTGATTAATTTTAGAAAAAAATATAAGCATGTTCTTGCCATTTCAAACAATTGCACATGTGTGCCAAGTAAAGACTCAGATCAGCCTGCTCAAACCCACCGTGAATTTAAAGTATTAAATATCAGTTTTGTAACAACACTTATTTAACCCTTCCCATACAATCCCTCATTTTTATTGTCCTGTGATAGTACACTTGAACAAACATTGTGGAAAAAGAAGAAATTACTTGTTACAAGCAATTTCTCCTTTTCTCACAAGTTTTTAAAATCTTAAATAGCATTTACTTTCCAAATTTAATGCACTTTGAAATGTTGTCTGCACATTCACTTAGTTTGGTCTTTCACCCAGACTGAAAAAAATTGTCTGGTAGGGAGTTAAAAGAGATGAAAAACATCTAATTCTCCCTGCAAGTGTAACTGGAACAGTACAGTGATAATTAAACGTGAGATCAATAAGCACAACAATAGATCATTAAACAATCAATAAAATACCTGCAACAAGAGGGCCGTTGGCCCTGGGGCGCTCACCTGAGATAAAGACTCTTTTTCTTTCAACAGTCTAATTTCATGTTAAGGTGAGGATTATGAAACAAGTGGGCCACAATTACATATAAAGACTATGAACCTGGGAATCCAAAAGTCCAAATTACAAATTCCAAGGCTTTAGTGCTGATTTGAAAGAAGGAAAAAAACTTTTTCCATGGGTTATAATTTCAGAAATAAGAAAGAAGTCTGTGAACTTATGCTTCATGCCTATACCCCCCCCCCCCTGGGTCTGCCCCTGGAGACCCGAGGATCATGATTTTAGCTATTTTGTAAGAGGTCAATATACTGATGCTTCATGCAAAATATCAAGGCTGTACGCCTTCTGGGTCAGGAGGAGAAGATTCTTAAAGATTATTTCGAAATTTCACTTTAGTTGCCATGGCAACCAGAGTTTTTAACGGATTTCAATTCTTTTAGTTATTTTTGAAGGGGACCACCTAAGCAACATTTCTGCCAAATTTGGTTCAAATTGGCCCTGTGAATTGGGAGGAGATGTCATTTAAAAAATTGTTCTTTATTTCTATGTAAACCCCACCCCCCTGGGGCTCCGCCCCTGGGGACCCGAGGATCATGATTTTAGCTATTTTGAAAGAGGTCAATATACTGATGCTTCATGCAAAATATCAAGGCTCTACCCCTTCTGGGTCAGAAGGAGAAGATTTTTAAAGATTATTTTAAAATTTCACTTTTGTTGCCATGGCAACCAGAGTTTTTAACTGATTTCAATTCTTTTAGCTTTTTTTGAAGGGGACCACCTAAGCAACATTTCTGCCAAATTTGGTTCAAATCGGCCCAGTGGTTTGAGAGAAGATGTCATTTAAAAAATCGTTCTTTATTTCTATATAAACCCCACCCCCCTGGGGCTCCGCCCCTGGGGACCCGAGGATCATGATTTTAGCTATATTGAAAGAGGTCAATATACTGATGCTTCATGCAAAATATCAAGGCTCTATGCCTTCTGGGTCAGAAGGAGAAGATTTTTAAAGATTTTTTTAAAATTTCACTTTTGTTGCCATGGCAACCAGAGTTTTTAACTGATTTCAATTCTTTTAGCTATTTTTGAAGGGGACCACCTAAGCAACATTTCTGCCAAATTTGGTTCAAATCAGCCCAGTGGTTTGAGAGGAGATGTCATTTAAAAAATCGTTCTTTATTTCTTTATAAACCCCACCCCCTGGGGCTCCGCCCCTGGGGACCCGAGGATCATGATTTTTGCTATTTTGAAAGAGGTCAATATACTGATGCTTCATGCAAAATATCAAGGCTCTATGCCTTCTGGGTCAGGAGGAGAAGATTTTTAAAGATTATTCTAAAAATTCACTTTTGTTGCCATGGCAACCAGAGTTTTTAACGGATTTCAATTCTTTTAGTTATTTTTGAAGGGGACCACCTAAGCAACATTTCTGCCAAATTTGGTTCAAATCGGCCCAGTGGTTTGAGAGGAGATGTCATTTAAAAAATCGTTCTTTATTTCTATATAAACCCCACCCCCCTGGGGCTCTGCCCCTGGGGACCCGAGGATCATGATTTTAGCTATTTTGAAAGAGGTCAATATACTGATGCTTCATGCAAAATATCAAGGCTCTACGCCTTCTGGGTCAGAAGGAGAAGATTTTTAAAGATTATTTTAAAATTTCACTTTTGTTGCCATGGCGACCAGAGTTTTTAACGGATTTCAATTCTTTTAGCTATTTTTGAAGGGGACCACCTAAGGAACATTTCTGCCAAATTTGGTTCAAATTGGCCCAGTGGTTTAGGAGGAGATGTCGTTTAAAGAAATTGTTGACGGACGACGCACGACGGACGACGGACAGACGCCGGACAAGAGACGATCACAATAGCTCACTTGAGCACTACGTGCTCAGGTGAGCTAAAAATAAACCTTATCATGCAATATCTAACATCAATTTTCAATTGAGTTTATCATTTAAAGCTGTTTAATTATTAGAAGGGGGGTTTACCAGTCTATTGCTTTTTAAAAGGAGGTATCGATGTTTTTTTTAATGTCACAGATTTTTATTTTTTTTTCCTCTCATATATTATTTGAATACAATATTCTGAAAGGAAGTTTTGCGAAAATCAGAGATTGTTTATACAAATAAACCCGGGTATTTACCTATTAGCCTACTGAGGCTTTAATTTATTTTTAGATTATGCTGAGACACTTGCAAGTGTAACAATTGGAGTTATGTAATCAGTTTGAATTCCCCTAACCCATTCCCACACAGTGACGCTTTTGGAAGCCCCTCAAGAAAAACAATTGGGAAAACATTGTATAAAATGGAGAAATTTGCTTGTTACAAGCAAATTTCTTCATTTTACACAATGTTTTCTACCCAGAAAGTTGAAAAAAAATAAAAAATTTGATAAACTTTAAATTATCGTCTGCAACTCCTTTGAATTTGGACCAATCTAAAAGTTGCCATCTGGTAATGGGTTAAAACAACTTCATCGTGACATTATCAGGAGTTATGTTAGCTAGCCAGTTCTCGGTTCAGTACAGATCATTCAAACACTGTTGTAAGAGTTAATATAAATATCTACACTTAATGTAGTTTTGCGTGACATAATTCAGGTATTGGTTGTTTCCCTTGTCACTTCTGTTGAACTTGGGTCATATACTTGCCTTGATTTCTAAAATAACATGGATTTCCACTGAATCTTTCCTAGATGACCACAAAAAGCCACTTTTAGCCTATCAGATTACCGAAAGACAATATCTGAATGTTAGTTTATTTAGCATTATGATTTTTGGTCAATAAGGAAAATATTTCTTATCTAGGATTCAGAAACATTGATACATATGTACCTGCCTTTATCTAGGGCAAACTTCAAATATTTATTTGCTTCCTGGTTATTATCAGTCCAGAGCTTTACAGGTCATTACAGATTGGTATAAAATTCCATAAATTGTTACTGTGACTTCACAGGCTGACCATATCAACTAACAAACTAATCGTCTTTCGGATGAGACATTAAACTAAGCCCCATTTGACGGTGCTACCCATTGAGCTCGTTAAAGAACTAGGTTGAGCTCTCAGCAGTTTCGTCTTGTATCCTTGCAGTATCCCCTGTAACAACTAAACACCCTTTGAGGGAGCCACTCATATGGGTATGTGCTATGGTGGTGATGATAAACAAACAGAAATATAAACAAATTGTGACTTCTCATGAGCTCAAACAACTATCGACCCATTCCCACAATGTGAAGCTTTTTTTGCAAGAAAAGCAACTGGAAAAAAATTGTGTAAAATGAAGAAATTGCTTATAACGCGTAATTTCTTCATTTTACACTTTTTTTTCCTAGTTGCTTTTCTATCCAGAAACTTGAAAAAGTCTAAAATTTAATAAACTTTGAAATTACTGTTTGCATCTCCTTTGAATTTGGAACAGTCTATAAGATATTGTGGCCTGTTAATGGGTTAAATCATGTGAAATCTCCCATGTGCCACTACTAAAAAATGTGTGTGATTTTCATTAAACATGAGACACTAAATCAAATATGGGTTAACCCATTACAAGACAGCAACATTTTAGACTGGTCCAAATTGAAGGGAGTTGCAGATGACAATTTTAAGCTCAAGAAACCTTTGCCTTTCGGAGTAGAAAACAATGTGGATAATGAAGAAATTGCTTGTAACAAGCAATTTCTTCATTTGCCACAATGTTTTCCAAAGTTTTATATTGAGAGGCGTTTAAAAGTGAGCCTGGCATGTTACGCTGGTTGACTTAACTCTTTCTTGTTCATTCCCTAGTTTTTATATCCCTGTGAATTCATAATTGAGAAAATATTGTAGAAAAAGAAGAAATTGATTGTAAGAAGCAATATCTTTTATTTTCAACATTTTCTACCCTAATGAATGTTTATCTTTCAAATTATATCCAAATTTAAAAAAAAAACTTTGAATTTGGATCAATTTATAATTTTCTCATGTGGTAGTGGGTTAACTGAGCTCCTCTGCACTGCTAACTGAGAGATATCGGAACTATGTTGGATGCTAAGTTACAATTGGATGAAGGTAGAGTGGGTCAAAGCACTAGGACCTCATATTGAATCATGGAGTGGGTATCATTACAACTTATTTGCCTTAATTCCCTGACAGAGCAAACATTGGTCATATCAATTTGGACCGGTTTAAAATTTTCTCGTGTGGGAATGGGTTAAATACTACGCAAGTCCCTGAAAGCAGCCAAGATCAAACCAATAGGTGGGAACTCCAATGAGGGGAATCACATGACCGACATTAATGTTGATCATGAAAAAATGGCCTCAGTTTGATTGCTTCATCTGCAAATTTCAAACTCCAACTAGCTATGTATTCAAGCTGCGTAGTTTTCAGCCCAGCCTCCTATCCTGTCATGTGAGCTTCTGTTTAAAGTTTCCATTGATACCCAACTTTTCGCTTTCTGTGTATAGAGAGAAAACTTTGTGAATATTTGCAAAATGACGAATAATTTAGTTCGGTGTTAAGCACTCTGCATCATATTTACAGCTATATTTCCTAGCCAAAGAACTCTCTGTTTAAAGGGGCTCATATGAAAAAATATCAATAAAAAGGAGTCCAGAAATATACTGTATTAAGAAAGAGTTCTTTGGCTAAGAAATAAGAAACGTGTTGGTCACATGATTCCCCGCATTGAACTCAAGAGTAGAAGGAGATGTAATGGGGAAATTAGATCTAGACTAGATAATTAGAGAGAAACTTCAAAACTGGTCCTGCATGTAATGAAGTCAGATCCTCAAAGGATTCAAAAGATTGGAAGAGAGACAGAGAGTGATGTCAATGAAAGATTTTTGTAGGTTTTCCTGGTTGCAATGATATTAAACAAGAGGACAATGATGGTCCTATATCACTCACCTGAACATGAGTTCAAAGTTTTTAAGGCTTTCTTCAATTTCTCAATGACATATTCGAAGTCCAACATATAAAGAAAATTGGGCAAAAATTGTGCCCGCTAGAGTGATAACAAAGAATTGTCTTTAAGGCACCTTTTTCTGTCTTCTCCAACAGAACATTCTAATTTTTAGAAGGATTCATCCTTGTGACCTACCAAACATTCTGACCAAATTTCATGACGATTACTCCAAAATTGCGGCCCATGGTGCGCTTACAAGGAAATTGTCATTAAGGCCCTTTTCCGTGTTTTCCTACAGAACATTCCCATTTTCATTAGGGTTCATCCTTATGCTCAGACAAACACCAATAGAAGGTTTCCATTTCAGATAGAATTCATCCTTCTGACCTGCCAAGCACTCTGACCAAGAAAAAAAAATTGGGTCGAATTGTATCTCCTACAGTGCTAACAAGAGAATTATCATTAAGGCCCCTATTCCTGGGTTTTGCAAAAGAACCTTCCTGTTTTCAACAGGGTCCATCCTTGTGACCGACAAACAATCTGACCATGTTTCATGAAGATTGGACCATAATTGTGGCCCCCGGAGTGCTGACATGGAAATTGTCATTAAGGCCCTTTTCCAGTGTTTTCCAGCAGAACCTTCCCATTGTTGATAGGGTTCAGCCTTGTGGTCAGACAAACATTCTGACCAAGTTTCATGAAGATTGGGCCAAAATTGTGGCCCCAGGAGTGCTAACATGGATTTAGTTGTCATTATGGCCCATTTTCCCCCTTTGTGCACAGGTGAGCCAAAAAGTGGGCCATTGACCCTAAAGTGCTCACTTGAGTTGATAATTGACCCTATGAGACCCTATATTGACTTGGCCAAGATTTTATAACATTTTTTTTTTAACATAACATATAGTTTATTCATCTGACTTGAACGTGCTCGTTCATCGTCAAAACATGTGAATTTACATACAAAACATATAAAACTACAAACATGTGGCAATGACGGAAATGCAATACAAGACTAGATCGAAAATATGGCATAGATAAAAAGAAAAAAAAGTCGGGAAGTGAAAAGGGTTGGTGAAAACAGTTTATAGCAACACCAAATATTAAGTTTGTTTGTTGTTTGAATGGGGTTTTACGCCGCTTTCAACAATCTCTCAGTTATATCGCGGCAGCAGCAGCACCTAACAATGGATTCCTGGTATTTCTCACACCAGTACTACCATTACATCCCTTCCTAGCCTCCAGCTGCTATCTCACATAGGTCTACGATTATTGACCCATTGGTTAGAGACAAATAGTCGGAAAGGATGAGTGCTGTCGTCGGGGATCGAACCGGGATCTCTAGATTGACAGTCCAACGCGCTACCAACTGCGCTATGACGGCGGCCCCAAATATTAAGACATTGTGATCTAGTTTTTCACCAAGTGTGACCCATTATATAACTCAGCTGAAATTCCATGGAGACAAACATTCTGACCAAATATAAAGATATTTAAGTCGAAATTTATCTTCTAGATTGCACACAAGGCTTTTCTAAGAGTTGACCTAGGGACCTAGTTTTTTCACCCAATGTAAACCAATATCAATCAAAACCTAAATTTTGTGTAGACAAACAATCAGACCAAATTTCAAGACATTTGAGCCAAAAATGTGCCCTCTAGAGTGCACACAAGATGTTGATAGATGTTGATAGATGACGGACAATGCACGCTGGATGCTGGACACAGTTTGATCACCAAAGCTGACCTTGAGCAAGTTGTGCTCAGGTGAACTAAAAACAAGATGTGTTTGTAAAACACTTAATGCCCCTGAGACAGCAACTTTTTTTTCATACAGAAGTTGTTAGATGACCTTGACCTTTGTATCAGCAGATATAAATCTATTGGAGCTATCTTCATGCCAGACATTAGCAAAGTATCTTAACCTTTTCCCACACAACCCTTCTTTTCAACATCTCCAAATAATGCTTTGGAAAATATTGTGGAAAATGAAGAAACAGTTTCTTCATTTTTCATAATGCTTTCTTAAGATTTTTAATATTTCATTATCTAAAAATTGTCGTCTTTATCTTCTTTTAAATCGGACTAGAGTAAGTTGTTGTCCAAAAATGGGTTAAATCGTTTAATTCACATTCTTCATTTTACACAATGTTTTCTATCTGGAAAGTTGAAAAAAACCATTATTTCATAGCCTTTTAACACTTTCCCATTTTTGAAAATTTTAGACTAGTCCAAACTGAAAGAGGTTGCAGACGATAATGAAAACTGGATGCTATTTGAAATGAAACTATCCTATGTGGTAGAAAATATTGTGGAAAAAGGAAAAATTGCTTGTTACAAGCAATTTCTTCTTTTTCCACAATGTTTTCTCGAGTATAAAATCACAGGAACGTAAAATCCCGTATTTGAACAGGAAAGGGTTTATTGTCTTCTGCAACTCCTTTCAATTTGATCCAGTGCAAAATTTTGTCTTGTGGGAATAGGTAAAGAAGTAAAATTAAATGTTAAGCTCACATATTAAGTTTGAGTTAAGTTTTGAGGATAAAGGTTACAAAATTGACCTTGACCTTGATACATGTACCGTAATATGATCTTTACTATTTGGTTATTATTGAAAGCTACCCAATTATCAAATATGAGCATTTTAACTTGAATACTATGGAAGTTATTAGCAAAAATTAAGTTCATAGGTAAAGTTTTTAGCTGAAAGAAAGACAGAAACTGGCAAAACGAAATCTTTTGATGCAGGGGCATGAAAAATAGGTAATGCAATAAGTAAATTGTGACATTTCTAAGCTTGGAAAAGTGATATAAAAAAACAATCTCACACTTCTGGCTACTAGATCAATGTCTTGACACATACAAAGTCATATTTGTCTCAGTACAAGACTTTTGTGTCTATAAGTTGACAAGACAAAAATAAGGTTTTAAGAAAATAAGAAAAACAAAAACGGATCAGACTAGTATTATTCTTTTGTCTAAGCCTATCTCAGTTGCATTTGATGGTTCATGGCTCTCAATTAAAGAATTATTCTTTTGTCTAAGCCTATCTCTACTAAATCTCAGTTGCTTTTGATGGTTCATTGCTCTCAATTAAAGAATCAATCAACTGATCAAATCATTCAAACAAACTGGAAATGAACTTTGAACAACATTTTTGTGAAGCATTTTTGTTGCTTTGGGGACTTAAACCTCGTAGCTATAGCTTACTTAAGCTGTTATTACCAGGCTTAGGTCGCAAACCAATGTTTTCATTTTTAGCTAGCAAAGCGTCAGCTTTGATAGCTTAAGTTAACAGACAAAATTTTTAGGTCATCTCAAAGTTCAACGAGTGCAAACTGCCACTGGAGGCTTAACCACCAAATCCACGGAATGCCTACGCCATAAAAATAGTTCTTACTTATTTCAGGAATGTTGCAAACTCTATTCAAATTGTAGAGAACTCTGTCAAAAAGCATGCTATTTTACCCATTCCCAACCGATTCCGCTTTTTAAGCATCTAGAGAAAAGGCTTTGGAAAACATTGTGGACAATGAAGAAATTGCTCGTAACAAGCAATTTCTTCAATGTCCACAATGTTTTCTCCCCAACAATGGCAAGATTTTCTAAATTCAACCATGCTTTGCTAGCTTATAGTACTTTCAGTACTTTGATTTGTTACATATTACTGACCATAAAATTTGCAAAATTTCATAGTTCAATAACAAAGTGGAACATCACATTGTAGTTGTGATATTGTAGCCCTCTTTGTGATAGTCTGCTGGCTTGCCAGCAGACTATCAGAAAGAGAGCTACAATATCACAGCTAATCAAATTAGAGCTGAGTGGGCCAGCGAACCATCCACTGTACTTCAATAACTATGCAATATTTTGTTTGTCTGCATGTACTGATACTTTGGTTAACAAGAAATGTACAGGTTTAGCCAGAAGTGCCATTATATTACTAGACTTTGATCATTTTAACTCTTTACCAAACCACACAATTTTAAAATGGTGAAAAATAACAGAACTTGCAGACTACAATTCCAAGTTAACTGATATAATCTTTAATTTCTCTGTCTCTGCTATGGGTAGAAAGTGAAGAAATTGCAATTTTCTTGAGGGTTTTGAAGGGTAAATTTTGTGTAAATGCTTGCATGGATCCAGGTTGGGGGACAACGGGTCCAGATGCCCCCGGGATATTGGCAAAAATATGGTTTAAATTCAAAAAGTATCATATTGTATTATTAAGATTCTTATGTAGATTTTTAAGATAAAGCATTCTTTAGATTAAGATTTTTAGGTACCTAAATAAGAAACTTAAGAATTTTCATTGAAGAAGATTTCATTCAAAATTACACTTCTTTAGGGCATCTCAAAAATCTTATTTACGCTGAATTCTCAATTTTGACCAAAAGAACCCACCTCTTTTCAATGAATTTCACATGGGGAATAAAACTTGTTGATCTAGCTTCAAAAGAAATATTAGTCAATAAATTAGTCTATTAAAAGACTTTGAACTTTTGTACCTTGGAGACATTACTAAAATAAAGAATTCAAAGTAAAGAAATTTGACTTCAATAGATTAAAATCTCAGACCAACAGGGAAGTAACCGTATGTCACATGAAAATTTGACTCAAGATACAAATTATTAACCAAGGATCTTGTGATTTGCTCTTCAAGTTATGATGCTACAAGCAATTTTTTCATTGTCCACAATGTTCTCTATCCCGAAGGACAGAGATTTAAAAAATTTCATCAACTTCAAATTGAAGTCTGCAACTTCTTTGAATTTGGACCAGTCCAAAATTTTATCATGTTGTAATGGGTTAGCAACACTTTTAACAGTATTTCATTCATATCACAGAAGACCTGTCAAATGCAGACAAAGAAATCATCTGTCATAATGAGATTTAGCTTAATCAGGGACTGAACTTAGTAAGACAATACATACAGTAACATTATTCCCAATATTCTCTACCAAAAGAGGCATATTTTTTAATTCATGACCTAAAAGTTGTAGTCTGCAACTTCTTTAAATTTGGATGAGCTATAATTGATTGATTTTTGCTGCGAACAGGGAACTTCATGATTGAGATTCCAACACACTACCAACTACACCAGTGAAGTAGCCGGACCAGTCATAAGATTTAGTCATCTGGTAATGGATTTAAACTTTGACTACTCTTGTTCAAAGGCCTGAACGGCCTCAAATGCAGTCAGGACTGTATATTAACAATTTGTATGATAGTTGAAGTCATTCTCTGATTTGTCTGTTAAGTTTTCCTTATCATGAAATCACATTTGAAGACTTCTATCTCCCCCCCTATCTCCCCCCTCCCCCTGACAGAATCTTAACCATGTATTCTCATCCATAACTGACTTGATCGACAGCGTAATTGTTGAATTCGGACAAAATGTACGAAGAATAGTTTAAGGAGCATCACCCTCTGATATTTCAAAAACTAACAACTGTAGATACAAGATTTTAGCAGAAACAGACTAAATTCAGCGTGCGGAGAAATCTTAAGTTCAATCCTTACCTTCCTGGTCTATTGGAATTGAATAATCCATAAATTTCTACGGCTCTACAAATTGTGGTTCTCTTTTGGTCCGCGCTAATTTTCACCTGAGACATGTTTTTATTATTAATGATAGTTGTCAGAATTAATCTAATTGAATTTAGCTTTGCACTGACGTAAATATTTCCATCCTTAGACAAAAGGGAAAATTTTAAGTATCCTGCATAGCGACGTATCCTGGAGACCGACGAGTTGTTGCACACCTGGGAAAACTGACGCGTTGAGATAAAGTCACATGGATCAACCTTCGAACCTCTTTCGCGGTAATGGACTTGGTCTAATTTCTTAACCATTGTTAAAAATACGGTAACAATAAATCAACAAAGAACTCTATCTTACAGAAATTTACACCGAACAGATGCAGGTGTACAAAACTGGATTAAACTTTGTAGCTGGTAACTTTTAAAATCGCAAGAATGAAGGTTATAATAATCAAAAAATCTGAGACGCCGGAATGTCTAGTTTCACTTTCGACTATGTCTAAGATTGACGAATCGTTACACACCGAGGCCTACCATACCCATTTTTTGTTAAATGAAATCGGTAATGATGGTGAGTTCAGGCAGTCAATTAAATGATGTGAGAGACATAAATATACATTATTCTATGTCTTTGATGATGTTAACTTTTGACATAATTACAAACCCGGAGGATTCCCTCTATCGAGTGGCCTGGATGCAACACTGTTTAATATGGTGTACCGTTTGGGTCAAAAGTCCCCTTTAAGTCGTCTAGCACAAAGTATGCGTGCACGCATAAATAAAACAGGAAAACCTATTTAATTTAAGCGTGCACGCTTATATGATGAAAGTGCACGCGTTAAATAATGCGTGCACTTTCAAAATATGAGCGTGCACGCGTAGAAAGTAAACTACTTCACACGGTGCGAGCACTTGTAATTCAGGCGTACCGCACATTTTATACCCTTGAACACTCAGTAATAATGCGCGCATGCCTTAATTTTGTGAGTGTACCTGTATTATTTACACGTGCACGCGCTAATGTTAGCATGTACTACATAAATGGACTTTTGACCCATTTAGTGCGCCATAGTTTAAGATGGTATAAATAAAAGTACCTGTAGAGGTCGTGACCTTAATCACTGCGCACATTCAGTGATTCGGCTTTTCGCGGTCATTCTTTATGAATGGGCTTACATTTTCAGAAAGTATACTACAAGAAATTATGAATCAATTTACAAGCAAGGAAAAAAATTTCAGGTCGTTGTCCGGTTCCTAGAAGCAAAAGGCGAATTCGGGCCATTCCTAGATTACAGTCAGTATCCTGAATGCAATAATAAGGCCCAATAAAATCATCAATGAAAATTTACAAGAAAATGATGACTTACCTTGATCAGATTCTTTAGACGATTTTCGAATCCTTTCTTTCAATTTCTTATACATTTTGAGAGCTTTTGAATCCTTTCTTTAATTCCTTGTACATTTTCATGAATTCCAAATTCCCTCTTATGATGCCATTATAGACTTAAGATATCATACCACATTTTAACACATGTAATAGTCTGCTTATTCCATATCATAATTAACTATTTCATCTTTCAGGAGCTTTCCAAATATTTCCAATATACCTAAGTCCTAAATTCTTGGTTCTATCCAGAAAGTGTACAGTTCAATAATTATCTATCTTGTCCTGTTTTAATATTTTTTATAATTATGAGCTTTCACACAATAGAATTAAGTTTACTTCATAACTTATAGCAATAATCACAAAAGAAACTTTTTTGAAAAATCTAATGACAGTTTTTCTATGGACTCAATCACAGGAGTTGGGTGAAAAAAATGGGTACTGCAGACAGAAGGTCAAAAGAGTGAAAAGTTCCTCAGAAGGCTTTAAAATACCTTACAAAGCTAAATTTCAGGGTAAAACAACATTACTAACAATAGTTTCAAAATAACCCCCCACAATGGTAATTGATATGCCTTCTTTTATTTTGATATGCGGGTATCGTTTATTATAAATTTCCCTTGCATATGATAATATTGTATCATGTAATTATCAAAGTAACTTGAAGCAAAATTTCAGAAAATGTTTTAGATTCCAGCTAATTTGTGGGTCCTATTGATAGCAATAGCAGTAACTCACTCATGCTGTATTATAAAAAGCCTGTATTTCAAAATTATTTCATGTGAGGAACTTTAACCCATTACCTGCATTTGACCCTGAAGAAAAGTAGCTGTGAAAAACATTATGCAAAAAGGAGAAACTGCTTGTTGCAAGCTATTTCTCCTTTTCTCACAATATTTTCCATAAGCTATAAGATTGCAAAAAAAATGACAAAGGGGAAGAAAATATTGTGAAAATTGGAGAAATTGTTTCTTGCAAGCACTTCTCATTTTTTCACAATATTTTCTTCCCTATGCTTTGCAGCTCATTTTGAATTGCTGTCTGTAACTTCAGTCAATGTAAACTTGAGTTCCAAAACTTATTGTCTAGTAATGGGTTAAAAGCATGCCAAACTTTGTAGAGGTCCCAGCAAAGATGATTTTTGTAAAATGTACCAATATCACTTTTAAATAGTCCTTATTTACCCCAAAAAACTAAGAGTAAATCCATGAATGCACAAAAAAGTTTTCACCTAAAACTACTCAAAAGTCAGTGTAACTTACTAGAAGAGCTATATATGACATGTGATGTTTTAGAGGACTTGTTAAAATGTATATACAATGATTCATTAATTTAATTAATCATTTACAATTCTAACCTTGACAGCTTTCACGTGAGATTAAAAGGCATGTTTCACCTAGTGAGATATAATGCTAGTTCTTGCATAGATAAAAAAACGTCTGGGACTACTTGCAAGGTCAATTTAAAATAACCCATTACCACACAATCCCGCATTTTTACGCATCATGCTTGTCATAAGTAATTTCCTCAAAGTCCACAATATTTTTTATCATAAAAGGCAAATATTGTCTTAATTCCACAAACTTGAAATTTCTGTCTTCAACATCTTTCAGTATGGACCAGTCTAATATTTTCTCAAGTAGTAATTGGTTTAAAATTTATAGTTTAAGTCACTGTTGGTGCTGATCATATGATTTTTATATATTTTTTCACCATTTATGAAAATTTCATCATCTATAAATTGTTGTTTGCAACTCCTTTCAATTTGGACCAGACTAAAATTTTGCCTTTTAGTAAGGGGTTAAAAGACAAAGACTTTAAAATTCCACCAACATGAAATTGTCTTCTGCAACTTGTTTGAATTTCGACCAGTCTAAAATTTTGTTGTGTGGTAATGGGTAAAGTAGTCTATACCTTTAGGCAACATTTCACCTTCTTTCTAGCAATTAATATCAATAACCATCAATATGAAAAATAAATAATTTCAAACTGAATGTCATGATGTGACAGCTGTGTATTACCTGACAAATTTAGTCAATTGTTAAGCAAGTTAATTTACTTTCTTATTAGCTTTTTTTAAACCTATTCCCACACAATGACACTTTTTGATGCCCCATAAGAAAAACATTTGGGAAAACATTGTGAAAAAATGAAGAAATTGCTTATTAGAATTTCTTTTGATTGGCAGTCATGAACCTTTTATTAATTATTCTGTCTTTAATATGGGCAGGGATTGAATCTGGGACCCAAAGACAAGGAGTCATAGCTACGCCCTACCACCACTCTGTGGCCGCGGCTTGATTTTATGAAAAGGGAGTCCTGACAACATACTTGCAATGAATATTTTGGTGACATGTATAAGACTCATATCTGAAGCACCATTATAAGTCCTTTGATTAACCCTTTACTGCTTATTTTTTTTTTTTCAAAATTTTACCCTCCTCCAAATTCAAAGGAGTAGCAGACAACATAATAAAGTAAGTATAATTCAAAAGTAACCATCCTATATGGTAGAAAATATTGTAGGAAACGAAGAAAAGGCTTATTACATGCAATGTTTTCTCAAGTGTTTATCATAGGGATGTAAAAATCAGGGATTGAGCCAAAAAGGGTTAAACACAACTAGAAAAATTTCTTTAACCAATTCCAACTAAATAAAATGTTTGACCAATCCAAATTCAAAGAAGTCGCAGACAATACTTCTAAGTTGATGAAATCTGTCAATTTTTTGTCTTTTGTGGTAGAAAGCATTGTGAATAATGAAAAAATTGCTTGTAACAAGCAATTTCTTCATTCTCCACAAGGTTTTCCAAGGCTTTCTAATTGAGGGGTGTTTAAAAGCATCATTGTTTTGGAACAAGTTAAATATATTGCTGGAATAAGATTAGGAATGAGCTTTTTCTCCTCATTTCAGTGTTTCACTAACTCTGATTAGAAAAGCAACATCACCAACATATTTCATTATATTCATTTTTTTCCATTTAAGATTTCTTTGCATGAAAGCACATTAAAACAAAATGACATCACAAATTAATCCATTACCACACAAGAAAAATTAAGTCTGGTCTGAATTGAAAGCAACTGCAGAAGACAATTTCTAGTTGATGAAATCTTTATTTTTCTTTTTTTATTGAAAACATTGTGTACAATAAAGAAATTGATTGAAACAAGTATTTTCTTCATTTTCACAAAGGCTTGTAAAAAGGAATGAAAAAGCTTTGGAAAATATTGTGGACCATGAAGAAATTGCTTGTATCAAGCAATTTCTTCTATGTCCATAATTTTTTAATGTCCTTAAAAAGGCAAAGATTTTTTTTAATTTTCACTAAATTGAAATTGTTGTCTGCATTTTCTCTAAATTTGAATTAGTCTAAAATTTTGTTGTCTGATAATGTTTGTTTTAGTGTTTTTTATTTTATTTCAATTGAACATTTCTTGATAGAAAAGAAATACATCATAAATGGGTAGCATTATTATTTCATCACATCAATAGCATTACAATATGTTAACCCATTACTAGATGCTAAAATTCTAACTTAGTCCAAATTAAAGAAATGCAGATGAAGATTTTACGTACATGAAGTTTCAGAAATCTTTGTCTAATAATAGGGATAGAAAAAATTGTGGATAATGAAGAAATTGCTTATTACAAGAATTTTCTTCATTTCCACAAAGTTTTCCAAAGCCTTTTCTTTAGGAGTGTAAAAAGCAGGATTATGTTGAAATAGGTTCACACATAACGAAAATTCATCTGCACAAAATCAACAACATCCAATGGTATAATCTATCCACCACACAGTTAACCCCATGATTGATAGGCTTGCACGTCACATTAAAACATATTCTATTCCATTGAAATTCCAACTCTCTCCATTAAATATTCATGCAATTATGCCCAATTGTTAAAATATGAGATAAAAAGACAGTCTGCCTGTTTCTACTGTCAGAATAGCTAGGGAATCCGCAATGGGAATTTAAATAACCCTTAACTACACATATTGCAAGTTTTGTGGAATTTCTCAAAAAGCATAGAAAAGCAAGGCTTTAATCAGACTCAAGTTAATTGGAGAAAATTATCAAATTCATACTAATGAAATAATTAAGATTGAGAGAATAAATATTCTTAATTCTTCAAGGTATAAAGTTTAGACTATGATATAATAAGTTTGATAATTCAAAGAGAGAAAGTGTCCAATAGCCACACATATTATTGAAAAGAAGTCAGCATTGATCAGAAAATGGTGTCCAATATTTCCTCAGTATTTTCCTCCCCCTATACAACACCACAACACACAGACATCCGAGTCTAGCTTCCCTCACACATTGAATACAGTTATTGGGGTTTCATTGACATATATGGGGATTATGAACAACAAATATCTTTCTAGAGGACCTGAATCACTAGCTTTTCGATCAAACCATAACATTAGATGCACAGAAATCCTTTCTCACCCATTCAAACACGATAAAATTTAAGACCAGTCCAAATTCAAAGAAGTTGCAGACTACAATTTTCAGTTGATGAAATCTTTAAAGTCTTTGTCTTTTTGGGTAGAAAACAATGTGGATAATGAAAGAATTGCTTGTAACAAGCAATTCTTTCATTTTCCACAATGTTTTTGCAAGCTTTCATATTGAGGGGGGTTTAAAAGCGTCATTGTGTGGAAATGGGTTAACCGATTCCTACATAAAATTTTTGACTGGTCCAAATTGAAAGATGTTGCCGACAATGAAACAAAGTTGGCTTACAGTGAAAAAAAAATGCAATACAACTTTGAAAACTAGAGGCGCTTGAGTGCCTGTTTCGCTCCACCGGCCTGAATTTATTTATTATTCCTAAGAAGTTTTCACCATATATCGAAATTTGCCCCGCTCATCAGAGCCATTTTTTCATCCGTTCTTCTTTGAAGGAATCTGATAAAGATTTGCTCAAAGAGCATTCCTGTAAAATTTGGTAGAAATCCATATACATGTATTGGGTTCCGAGAAGAAGATTCTAAAATATTTCACCATATATGGAAATTAACCCCACCCAATAAAGTCATGTTTTCCGTCCATCAAAATTCTTTGAAGGAATCTGATAAAGATTTACATAATGAACATTCCTGTAAAATTTTTGTATAAATCCATCAATGGTTTCAGAGAAGAAGATTTTTAAAAGGTTTTACCTTACATGGAAATTAGCCCCACCCAATTAATCCATGTGTTTCATCAAATCAAAATTCTTTGAAGGAATCTGATAAAGGGTCACCCAATAAGCATTCTTGTAAAATTTGGTTGAAATCCATCTATTGGTTTCAGAGAAGAAGATTTTTAAAAGGTTTTACCTTATATGGAAATTTACCATTAAAGCCATGTTTTTCGTCAAATCAAAATTCTTTGAAGGAATCTTATAAAGGGTCACCGAATAATCATTCCTGTAAAGTTTGTTTGAAATCCATCAATTGGTTTCAGAGAAGATTTTTAAATGTTTCACCATATATGGAAATAAGCCCTGCCCATTAATGGGCAGAGCTAATTTCCATATAAGGTGAAACATTTAAAAATCTTCTTCTCTGAAACCAACTGATTGATTTCAACCAAATTTTACAAGAATGATCATTGTGTGACCCTTTATCAGATTCCTCTTAACCCATTACCACATGGTAAAATTTAAGACCAGTCCAAAATGAAAGGAGTCACAGACAACAATTTTAAGTTTATGAAAGTTTGGATTAGTTCAACTTTCTTGGTAGAAAATATTGTGCAAAATGAGGAAATTGCTTGTTACAAGCAATTTCTTCATCTTACACAATTTTCTCAATAGTTTTTATTGAGGGGTGTCCTAAAGCGTCACTGTGTGGGAATGGGTTAAAGCTATGTTTTTCATCTGATCAAAATTCTTTGAAGGAATTTGATAAAGGGTCACCCAAGGATCATTTCTGTGAAATTTGGTTGAATTCTGTTCAGTACTTTCTGAGGAGAAGATTTTTACGGTCTGACGTGTCGACACGCATGGACGTACGACTGACACAACGCCATGACAATAGCTCGCTGGCTTTCAGCCAGTGGAGCTAAAAATTGTGAGAAAAGAAAAAATTGATTGTATCAAGAAATTACTTCTTTTCTCATATATTGTTTTTTTCAAAGTTATATTGCATTTATGCATTAAAAAGGTGGGATTGTGTTGAAATGAGTTAACCCATTCCATACAATGACGCTTTTTGAAGCCCTAAGAAAAAGATTGTTTGGAAAAGATTGTAGAAAATGAAGAAATTGCTTGTTACCAGCAATTTGTTTTATTATCCACTATGTAGTCTAAAAAATGGAAAAAAAAATCATCAACTGAAATTAGCCGTCTGCAACATCTTTGGATTTGGACCAGTCTATAATATTGTCATCTGGTTATGGGTTAAACCATCAGCAGTGTAAGAGCCATTAAGAAATGAATATTTAGTGGAAAGCAGTTTAAAAAGAATAACTTACATTTAAATCTTTGAATCTGTTCCTCTGTAAATGATCTTCGTGTAACAGATGGAGAGCCCAGTTCTGTTCTGTAATGTACATATGGTCCAACACGATCTGACAGGGACGGACAGTCAGTACAGATATCATCCTCCGACCAGTTGTCTAGTTCTGCTGCTAGATCAAAGTTCTCTGTCTCTGAATGATAATAACATTTAAAAATCATTTTCCATATTTTTTCAACTTTGACCCTTTCCTGTTCAATCCTCAGGTTTTAACGTCCCTATGATTTTATAGTTGAGAAAACATTGTAAAAAAAAGAAAAAAATTCTTGTAACAAGCAATTCCTTCTTTTTCTGCAATATGTTCTACTCTTTTAAATGGATATTTTTCATATTATTTCCACTTTAAAATTTTGTCTGCAGAACATTTGAATTTGGACAGGTCTAAAATTTTGAAAACCAGGAAAGGGTAAAGGAAAAATTTTGAATTCAAACCATGACAAAATTTCAGACTAGTTCAAATTGAAAGAAGCTGCAGACAACAATTTCGAGGTGATGGAATTTTAAATGTTTTTATCTTTTTGGATTGAAAACATTGTTGATAATTAAGAAATTGCTGGATACAAGCAATTTCTTCATTTACCACAATACTTTCCAAAGCTTTTCTTCTTGCGGGGCGTAAAAGGAGGGATTTTATGCGAATGGTATAAACAAAAATATCGACAGATATATGATATATAGTTTCACACAAGATCTAACCAAATTGTTAAGAACCAAATATTGGTTAAACAAATCTAATGACAATAGATTCAGGTAAAACTTAAGTGCAATTCCTTAAGATTACGCTAGTATGCATTAGCAAAAATTCTCAGATCCAAGTAAACTTTAAACCTATTACAACATGAAAAAGTTTCAGAATGGTCAAAACTGAAAGAAGTTACAGACGACATTTTCAAGTTAATGAAATCTTAAAAATCTTTGTCTTTTGGGGCAGAAAACATTATGGATAATGAAAAAATTGCTTGTTACACCCAATTTCTTAATTTCAACATTGTTTTTCAAAGCCTTTTTCTTGAGGGGCATCAAATAGGGGGATTGTGTGGAAATTCATTGAGCAGCAATCAAACAAATTAAAGAGGACAGAACAATGAAAAGAGAACTTGAATGTTGCAACTACCTCTGCTGGTTTTACTGTCGCATTGGTTTCATGAAAATGTCAAAGATTCAAATACTGGTGCCTAATTATGGACGTTTATTTGATCCTTCATTGGAGGTTTGATTACAGTTTTTGAAATTTTTATTAAATTATCCCTTTGCTGTATTGCAAAATTTTAGACCTGTCCAAATTCAAAGGTTCTGTAGACAAGTTTATGGATGACTTTATTTGAAAAATAATAATAGAGTAGGGTAGAAAACACATGTATTGTGGAAAAAGAAAATACTTGTTACAAGCAATTTCTTCTTTTCCAAAATTTTCTAAAGTATTACAACACAGGGTCGTAAAAAATCATGAATTCTATTGGAAAGGGTTAAACTATCGCTATTACAAAATAAAGACTAAAAGTATCGTTTCAACAATTCCCACTTAATGAAGCTTTTTTACGACCCTTAAGAACAAAAAAGTTTTAGAAATCAATGTGGAATATGAATTAATTGGATTCCCTACAATGTTTTCCTCCCTGAAATACAAAAGAAATTTACATTTCATGAAAATCAAAATTGTTCTCAACTTCATTCAATTTTGACAAGTCAAAAATTTTGCCATCTAGTAACGGATTACACGAGGAATTGTGGATGAATATTGAATTGTGACTAATGGAAGGCAAAGTATTTTTAATGTTTGGGTGTTTGGTTCCCCCTTTTTTTTTATCAATTTTCTTCTTCTGGACACCATAAAATAGTAAGGTAATGAGTTATGGTTCAGGACTTCCTGAAAACTGCTCTTGGATATCAAACATTATATATTATTATGCACATCATGTTTCATGAATTATTTTTGAAGGGTGGATTTGAGTATTAAAGCATCCCATCCCATGCCTCTCCCCACTAGAAAAAAAGCTTTAGAAAATATTGAGGAAGATGAAGAAATTGATTGTTACAAGCAATTACTTCATTATCCCAAATGTTTTCAACCCTAAAAGACAAAGATTTCAAAAATTTTGAAGGGTGGATTTGAGTATTAAAGCATCCCATCCCATGCCTCTCCCCACTAGAAAAAAGCTTTAGAAAATATTGAGGAAGATGAAGAAATTGATTGTTACAAGCAATTACTTCATTATCCCAATGTTTTCAACCCTAAAAGACAAAGATTTCAAAAATTCAATTAACTATACATTGTTATCTGCAGTTTCTTTCATTTGAAACTAGTCTAAGATTTTGAAATGGGTTAAACAGTTTTGGGCTAAATCTGAGTTTGTTAACAAGAATCTCAGAAATATTCCAGATAGAACCACATAGCTAGGTTTACAGGGAACAATGACTGTTATGTAATTTATATGTGTCAAAACCCTTTATTTTTACCATCTCAGAAAAAAAAGGAACAATTTTATCTCACAAGGTAAGTTTGAATTGACAGACTGTTATACCACAGACAGACAGATATTTAGCACCAATCCTTTCATTTAACCAATTCCAAAACAATCATTAAAGATATAACTTTGGAAATCATTGTGGAAAATTAATTGTATGAAGTAATTTCCTCATTATCCACAATGTTTTCTATCTAAAAAGACGAGAAAAAAAAACATACACAAAAAACCACCTAGGTTCTAAAAGTCTATGCAGTAAAGATTCAGTCACAACTTTTTAGCTCTTTGTTGTCTAATTGTTTTTGCCTAAAATTTTATCACCTTGTCTATTTTACATTGTTATGTCTGCTGTTTTTAATACACTAAGTGGACTAATTTGGCAGGTTATGAATTTTTTTGTTTGCTAAAGATTTGTCCTATTCTCAAAACTGATTTATTTTTTTTTTGTCTTTGATGCCAAGAGGATGATAATTCCCATTTGAATGAAATTAACCCATTCCAACTCAATCCCTCCTTTTTATGCCCCTCAAGAAAAAAGCTTTGGAAAACATTGTGGAAAATGAAGAAATTGCTTGTATCAAGCAATTTCTTCATTATCCACAATGTTTTCTATCCAAAAAGACGAAAAGATTCAAAATTCCATCAACATGAAATTGTCGTCTGCAGCTTCTTTCAAATTGGACCAGTCTAAAATTTTGCTGTGTGGGAATGGGTTAAGTGAATGCCGTAGACTTGGTAGATTGGGAGGAGAAGACTGTTGAACATGGTCTAATTGAGTATTTTTACAAACTTTGGACACCCAGGGAAGGGGTGTTTTTAACATGCAGGCATAATTTTTTCAAAATTGATAGATAACAGTCAGGCTATGCTACATTCCAAATATAAATGCCCTTGGCCTTAAAGTGAAGATTTTTTTTTTTAACATACCGGTACTCAAATTTTGCATTTTCCCCTTTTATGGACCCCTAGTGCAGGGCTGTTTTTGACCCTAGGAGAACTATTTTAGGAGATATACTACAAAACTATCTAGTAATACTACATACAAAATATGAATATCCTAGACCTTATAGTCAACAAGGAGATGTCTTTTGAACTTGCTATAATTAAGCATTTTTAAAAACTTTGGACCTCAGGGACGGGGTCATTTTTTACCCCAGAGATTAAACTTTTAGAAAATTGGTAGAGAACCATGTGATTTAGCTACATATGAAATATAAATATCTTTGGCCTTGTAATTTCAGAGAAAAACAAGAGGGCTGTTGGTCCTGAGGCGCTCACCTAAAATAAAGGCTCTTTTTCTTTCAACAGTCTAATTTCATGTCAAGGTTAGGATTTAGACCGCCGTCGACTTTAACAAAGCTGACCCCAAACGACTGCATATAGAGATTGGCTGATGGGCATTTAATGATGTATACCAAAACATTGAATCTGATTGGCTGATCAATTGTTTGTAAACAATTTGGCTGAAGCGGGACGCGGTGTTCTTCATATATTTTACATGAAAAGGATAACATTCCAAGGTTTTTCTCGCACACAATATGGATTGTTCATGTGAGAAATGTTTTAACATTATAACTGAATGTACTTTAAAACTACAAAAGTAGGATTTTTATCGTACTGGATGGAAATCCCCTGGCGTGTCCAAGTTTTTCAACAAAATTAGCTGCGTATGCGTAAGTCTCGTTTTCGAATTTAGTAAGGAAAAAATCCTAACGGACAAGGCTTTCCGTGTATGTACTGAAAATCGGTGTATACCTGTCGGCTTTATTAAAGTAGACAGTGGTACCAGTCTAGGTTAGGATTATGATACAAGTGGGTCACAGACTATGAACCTTGGGATCCAAAAGTCTAAATTACAAATTCTAAGGCTTTAGGGAAAATTTGAAAGAAGGAAAATTTTTTTCCTCCCTTTGGATCCATGGGTTATAATTTTAGAAATAAGAAAGAAGTCTGTGAACTGATGCTTCATGCCTATAACACTAGCCCCCCGGGCTCTGCCAGAGTTTTTAATGGATTTCAATTCTTTTAGCTATTTTTATGGGGGACCACCTAAGGAACATTTCTGGCAAATTTGTTTCAAATTGGCCCAGTGGTTTGGGAGGAGATGTCATTTAAAAAGAATTCTTTAACTCTATATAAAACCCACCCCCCTGGGGCTCTGCCCCTGGGAACCGAGGATCATGATTTTAGCTATTTTGAAAGAGGTCAATATACTGATGCTTCATGCAAAATAGCAAGGCTCTATGCCTTTTAGGTCAGGAGGAGAAGATTTTTAAAGATTATTTAATTTTTCACTTTTGCTGCCATGGCAACCATAGTTTTTATTGGATTTCAATGTTTTTAACTATTTTCAAAGGGGTTTACCTAAGGAACATTTCTGCCAAATGTGGTTCAAATTGGCCTTGTGGTTTGGGAGGAGATGTCATTTAAAAAAAATCGTTCTTTAACTCTTTATAAAACCCAACCCCCTGGGGCTCCGCCCCTTTGGGACTCATGGATAATGATTTTAGCTATTTTGACAGAGGTCAATATACTGATGCTTCATGCAAAATATCATAGCTTAATGCCTTCTGAGTCAGGAGGAGAAAGTTTTTAAAGATTATTTTAAAATTTCACTTTCATTGCCATGGCAACCAGAGTTTTTAACGGATTTCAATTCTTTTAGCTATTTTCAAATTTTTCTGCCAAATTTGGTTCAAATTGGCCCTTTGGTTTGGGAGGAGATTTTGTTCAAAGAGATTGTTTAGGGATGACACAAGGGATGCCAGCCTAATGCTGGACGAAAGGTTAACAATATAGCTCACTGGAGCACTTCGTGCTCAGGGGACCTAAAATTTCAAAGATTTACTAAAATTATCTATTTTCAAAGCAGTAACCAGAGTTTTTCACTGAAGGAAATTCTTTTAACAATTTTTGTAGAACTTTACCAAAAGAACATCCCTGCAAAGTTTCAGCTTCATTGGAAGAGAAGATTTTAAAGAAATTGTGGACAGATGGACAGACAGGCAGACAGACAGACGACGGACAACGACTGATCACAACAGCTCACCTCGCACTTTGTGCTCAGGTGAGCTAAAAATCCATCAACTTAAAATTGTAATTTGCAGCTTCTTTCAGTTTAGATGAGTCTAAACTTTTGTTCTTTTGGGCTAGGTTAAGTATAAATACAAAATGTGAAGACATGGACCTAAATATACAAATTTAAAAGAATATTTTTTTTTCTTCAATAAATCAGAAGGAATCAATAGAACTTTTTGTTAGAAAGGTTTCCTTTAACCCATTCTCACTCAATCACGCTTTTTTATGCCCTTCAAGAAAAAAGGGTGGGAATACATTGTGGAAAATGAAGAAATTGTTTGTAACAAGCAATTCCTTCATTATTCACGATGTTTTTTCCACCAAGAGAGAAAAAGGATTTTAGATTTTTATTATCTTGAAATCAATGTCAGTATCTTCTTTCAATTTGGAGAAGTCTACAACTGTCGTGTCATAATGGGTTAAACAAACAAGAAAATCATAGATAATAAATAAAAGATTAAATTTTTCCTCTGTAGAAAATATTTATGATATGTGGACAACATTGGACAACTTTGATAGCTCATTCTAAAAAAAAATCTTTGGAAAATTTGTGCTTTCAGTCTTTTTTTATTATAACCAAGAAAAGAATTAGAACTATACAGAAAACTTCTGATAGAGCATTCCCAAGTTTGGTACAGCATTTCCAAAACTTCTGTTACCAAATGTAACAGTTCTGTTAACCCATTCCAACACATGAAAATTTTAGACTAGTCCAAATTGAAAGAAGCTGCAGACGATAATTTCAAGTTGATGGAATTTTAATTTTTTTCGTCTTTTGGGTTAGAAAACAATGTGGATAATGAAGAAATTGCTTGATACAAGCAATTTCTTCATTTTCCACAATGTTTTACAAAGCCATTTTCTTGAGGGGCGTAAAAAGGAGGGCTTGTGTGGGAATGGGTTAATTGGTACAACAAGTGATAGTTCATCAATAGAGCAAAGAACAATGGGAGAGCCTGTACACTTGGAGTAAATCTTTTAAATACTGAGCGCCCATATTGTGCAAGCCCTTGTAATTATACAGTAGGTTTTCAATACGCTTACAAACTTGAAGCCAATGAAGCTCCTTGATGACCTCATGACAAGCAGTTCTTGAAATGATTATTACTGCTGTATTTTGAACATGTTAAATCTTAGCAGATTTTATTTTAACCCTTGTCATGCTGAACCCGGAATATTCCGGTTTTGGCAGGAGGTGTAAACTAAGATCAGCCTGCACATAAGTGCAGTCTGATCTTGGTCTACACCTCCTGCTTGTACTTTTCCCGCCAGATTTGTTTATGAAAGTGATTTATTGAAGAAATATTGATTTTTGAACAACAAGTTCTATCAGTGCTTCCAGTGCTTTAATTTTAGGGCAATTCAGTAAGATAATTAACACAGCATGACAAGGGTTAAGATTCTTACAAGTAAAGAGTTAAGATAGTCTACTCTCGATGTTACTAATAAATTAATTAACCCATTCCCACACAAGAAAATTTTAGACTGGTCCAAATTTGCTTAGTTTTGCGACGACTTGTAAAACTTGTTAATTGGCAATACCATAACAAGAATGTGATTGGTCAGAAATTTAGTTGGGTTATTAGATGTGGATTTTCGCGGTCAAAGTCACAGTTTTTGATCACTCAGTCACAAGATAGTTAAATTTAAATTTTTGCCCACCCTCCAAACCCTGTCTTTTTATTTCATATCTTGTACTTCATAATCACCCCAATTGGACAAATAAAGGAACAATTTAGATGGCAAATTGCCTTTAGGCCAAATTGTGCCTATATTTTTCTAGTTATTTAGTTGGGCTATTCATATAGGCAGTTTTTACAGGTAGCTAGCAGTATCTTGCTTCATTTGTTTAGTTTAGCATACCATCTTTTTCTATCATTTGACATGCTGCTGCTGGCTCATTGTATTATACTGATCCTGTTGCTGTTTTCTGATACTTGATGGAGAATTTGTTGTAATACATTCATTTTTGTTTTCTTTTGATAATTTATTTAATGACTTAACAGACTGAGTTATACCAATAATAAAATCTTCCTTAAAGTTATTTACTCTTGTTGTTAAGTTGCCAATTGAAAGGAGTTGCAGACAACAATTTAAAGTTTATGAAATTCTAAATTTTTTCTGGGTAGAAAACATTGTGTAAAATGAAGAAATTGCTTGTCACAAGCAATTTCTTCATTTTACACAATGTTTTCCAAAGCATTTTTCATGAGGGGGGTCTAAAAGCGTCATGGAGTGGGAATGGGTTAATGCAAAGCATATTTGTCTTGCCAGGGTTTAATTCAGCTTGCTGCTATTCATCCATGTAATAATTTCAAAAAGATAGCATTTAATGCTGTCTAGTGCCTCAGACTTGGATATATTGCTCGTGAATCATCAGCATGGATACATGTAGATTACATATATAGCACCTACTGGCTTGGTGTACATAGTAAAGTATTTGGGACCTAAAACAGGTCCCTGTCTGACACTGTATTTCAATAGAAAGAGTTCTGTCAGTTCTCCTTCAGAACAGACAGTAATGTGATACCTAGGTTACTACTATTCCAGTCAAGAGCTCAATGTCAGACACATTATGATTATTTTCTTGGTGATTTAGTAATGTACTATGACCAATGATGTCAAATCAAGTAAGACTGGAATAGTTAAACAGTCATCAACCAATGCCCTAAGTATGTCATTTTGATCTTTTAAAAAAGCTGTCTCACTTGAGTGATAATTTTGATCAGCACTATGCAGACTGGTTAGGTTCATGTGAATAATTTTCTATGAGATGCTTTTAGATACAAGCATCAACAACCAGAGAAATTCACTGTTTAGATTCTTTGAAGTATTTTGCAAGACCAGTGCCAAAAGATCATTTCTGTAAAGTTTTGTTATAGGAGGAGATGATTTATTCTTAATGTTATTTGAATTTCCAAGCACCCATTACATAGTGCTAATGAAAAACATATTATCATAACATGAAGTATTTTGGTAGAGGACTACAAGGTGATACTTCAAGCAAAATTTGAAGGCTCTGAGGTATTATGGTTAGAGAGGAGATTATTTTTTAAGAATTCATAAGAAATTTCCTTTAGTTGCCTGTTAACCAATTACAATTCCTTGAAGCATTTTAGAAAGCCATTTCCCAAGGATCATTTCTTGAAATCAAATGAGGAGTTTAGGGAAAAAAATGAAGATTTTTTCAAAGAGGAATGGACGGCTGACTGCAAACAGGGGAACACAATAGCTCCCAAGAGCAATTTGTGCAGAGTTGAGTATAAAAGAATTGTGAAGTAATGGGTTTCCTTCCTTTTATATAAATTCATTTCATCATAGTTACATGTTTCAAAATTAAGTTCTGTTTTTTCTTCCCTAAGAATACAAAGGATTGGAAACAATAGCACAACAATGGATATCCTTAACTTCCTTAAACTAATACCAGAGGTAGTGATGGCCTATATAGATGTACAAGTTATAGTGAGAGATCAAAGGTCAAATTTGTCAATACCTATATATACAAATTGACCTTTGATCACATACTATACTTTGTATATCTATACTCACTTGTTCCTTGTTACAAGCAATTTCTTCTTTTTCTACAATGTTTTTTGAAGTATTAAACGGAAGCAATGTAAAATCCTGGGTTTGTACGGGAAAGGGTTAATAATTTTTCACAATACAAGAGACAACTCATTTTAGAAATTAAAAGTTACTTCATTAAACTGAGATAACCCACTGAAATTGGCACTGTCCATAAAGTGTGCCATTTGAAATTTGACCTTGACTAGTGACCTTGAAATTATCCTTCAATTCGTTTCAAATTGCATATCATCTTCTCTTGATGAAGAGCAACTGTACCCAATTATTTTGAAACAAATCCATAAATGTAGGAGTTATGCTCTATACAAGCTCAATTTCAACATTTTACCCTGATCTGTGACCCTGATACCACCTCAATTGCACGAAGAACAACTGTGCTAAAATATTTTGAATCCATTCTTAAATTAAGGAGCTATGCTCTTGATTTGCTCATTTTTAACATTTGACCTTGATTTGAGACCTTGAAGCTTCCCAATTGTAGAAATCCATCTTTAGATGTGAAGTTATGCTAATATAATAACATAACTTCTTTTGCAATATACTTAAAGGGAGACGACTTTCTTTTATGCAACACGCATACTCAGTCCAGCGGTTTCAATTACCTCCCTTGCATTTTTACAAAATAAAGCTTATTCCCAAAAGAAATATTTCAAACAACCTACCAAGTATTAGAATTTCCTAAAAAACATCAGAAAGAGTCTTTGAACATATTTGGTATACTGAGAAAGATCAAGTAAGACTTGTGACCTGTAGAATGATAACAAAGTAATTATTAATAAGGTCCCTTTATGTTTGATATAGGACAGAATGTCACTCTACCTTTCTCAAGACTACAGAATCTTTCAGCAAGTTTGAGAAAGATTGAGCTACAATTAGAGAATGTCTATGTTTTCAAAAAATGTGTTCCTCATTTCTAACAGATTTGAGAAAAAGTCAGCAACAAGTGTGAGCTTAGCCCAGAAAAAGGTTAGGAAAACACTTCGGAAAAATGAAGAAGCAATTTCTTCATTATCCAAATTGTTTTCTACCCCATAAGGTAAAGACTTAAACAAATTATCAACTAAAAACTCTCATCTGCAACATCTTTGAATTTGGACAAGTCTACAATTTTGTTGTTGGGTAATGGGTTAAGAGTGGTATACACTGAATTATATGTTAACTAGAGGCTCTTGAGTGTTTGTACTGTACTGGTTAACCCATTCCCACTCAAACTCCCTTTTTCTTTATCTTGAGTGCAAAATCAATGTTTACCGTCTATTATGTTTTCTTGCAAAAGGACAAATATTTTAAAATTCACCAACTTGAAATTGCCACATACAACTTATTCAATCTGGACAAATCTCAAGTTTCATTGTCTGGTAATGTCTGATTGCTATCAGTAGTTGCTGAGAAAAATGCATCTAAACCAGTAAATGTCCAAAAAAATTAAGTCTTAAACCGGAGGTGGATAACTTTCAGACCTAAATTCAGTGAGGACCATGAAGGACCCCTAGCTGAACCTCCACATCTAGTTAAACCATTCCTACACGATAAAATTTTAGACCAGTCCAAATTCAAAGAAGCTGCAGTCGACAATTTTAAGTTCATGAAATCTTTAAAATCTTTGTCTTTTGGGGTAGAAAACTTTGTTGATAATGAAGAAATTGCTTGTAACAAGCAATTTCTTCATTTTCCACAATGTTTTTGCAAGCTTTCATACTGAGGGGCGTTTAAAAGCGTCACTGTGTGGGAATGGGTTAAAGTCAATGCTACCAATAGTTGCTGAGAAAAATGTGACGAAAAAATTGGTTACAGGTTGACGGAAGGAAAGACAGAGGTAAACTAGTATAGCCCCATCTTCTTTAAAGCGGGGATATATTTAACTCATTACCAGACTGCAAAATTTTAGACTGGTCCAAATTCATAGAAGTTACAGAAGACAATTTCAAGTTGAAATATTAGATTTTTTCCACTTTCTTTGTAGAAAACAATGTGGAAAATAAAGAAATTCCTTGTTACATGCAATTTCTTCATTTTCAACAATGTTTCCTCAAATGTTTTTCTTGAGAGGCGTTTAAAAGCGACACTGTGTGGGAATGGGTTAACTCAGATTTCATTGTTGGAAAAGAACAAACCGCTTGTTGAAAGAATATTTTCTTTAACCTTTTACTAGCGACAAAATTGTAGACTTCACTAAGTAAACAATAATTTGTACCAGACTATCTTAAGGTTAACAAAAGCTAACCATGGGCATAATTTGATCTCATTGAGCTAAACCAAAAAATACTAACATTAAGCCAGGTAGATGACAATGTTCAATATTCCTAGCTGATAATTCAGATTGATCAAAATAATCAAATCTTAACTGACATCAAAAACATGCAACTTAAGCCTGCATCCAAACCATTTCCAGCACTCTGAAATTACTTTATTATAAAATGTAGATTAGGGAAAGAAACATTTACCCCAAAAGTTTTTATCCAAAACCGATATAATTTCGTCCCAATATCCTTCCTCCATAGTTATCCCTAATTCTGTAGTTTTTATTTTCACATGATATTGAAATTAATGAAGGTAAATACATTTACTTTATAGTATGTATCACTTTGTAAACATAAGTCAAGTACTTAAACGTGATATCATTATACATGTGAATTGAAAAGGAAGTTTTTTGATGACATGATTAATACCACTTAATTGTATTAGAAATCATTCAATCATTAACCCAATACTAGACAACATTATTTTAGAATGATCCAAATTAACCCTTTCCCGTTTTTCAAAATTTTAGACCTGTCCAAATTAAAAGGATTTGCTGACGACAATATCAATTCAATTCTATTTAAAAAATAATCATTCAATAGAGTAGAAAACATTGTGGAAAATGAAGAAATTGCTTGTTACAAGCAATTTCTTCTTTTTCCACAATATTTTCCTAAGTATAAAAACACAGGGACGTAAAATCCAGGGATTAAACGGGAAAGGGTTAAATGGAGATGCAGACAATAATTTAAAGTTTACAAAATCTTAGATTTTTCGACTTTCTGGGTAGAAAATATTGTGTGAATTGAAGAATTGCTTGTTGCAAGCAATTTCTTCATTTTCCACAATGTTTTTCCAATTGGTTTTCTTGAGGGGAGAAGATTACAGACAACAATTTTAAGTTGATGAAATTTAAGAAATAATTGTCTTCCTTGGTAGAAAAACTTTTGAAAAAACAAAAAATGAAGAAATTGCTTGTTACAATTTCTTCATTTTCCACGGTTTTGCAGAACTATTTAGCAGGGCCTAAAAAGTGGGATTGTGCTGGAATGGAATTCAAGCATGTTATTAAATTTGAAAACCTGGCATTCCATTACCTTCAGTACTTTGATTTGATGCTAGAGAGAAGAGTAAGCTTCACACCTTTACCAGGTAAAGTGTTTTGAAGTGAGCCAGGTAATTACCTGAGTTATGATTGCCAACAATTACTTTTCCATAAAGATTCTAGCTCATGGCATGTGTTCTGCCATTGACTCATGTTGATCCTACTCACAGAATATACTCCGGAAGACAAGATTGGAAAAGGGCACATATTCACCAGCTAGTCTAAGCCTTTACCCATTACCACACAGTGGTGCTTTCTGGAGCCCGAAGAAATACTATCATGGAAAATTTGTGAAAAAAGAAAAAATGCTTTAACAAGCATTTTATAGACTTTTCTGACAATATTCCCCACCCAACTTAGAACTTATTTTCTAGTTTTTAGCCCTATTGAAAAGAAATTTTCAGGAAAACAATGTGGAAAATAAAACTAAAGGCGCTTGAGCGCCTGTATCACTCATGAATGTACTGATTAAGCAATTTTTTTCATTAATTTAAGATAAACTGGATATAATGAAAATAGATATAAATCATTATAATCTTTGAAATAGCTCTAGAGAACTATTTCAAACTTTTCATTGTTTTTACAAAAGTCAAGTCAAGTTGTTTAAAATTCATTGCGTAAATTTTCCCTGTATACCATATGTAGACATAACCCACCACCATAATAGTCATGTTTATCAACCAATCAAAATTATATGAAAGAATCTGACAAACAGTCATCTGATTATCATTCCCATGAAATTTGGTTGAAATCTATCGACAGGTTTCTGAGAAATTGACATAGTTTTCAGTATATACCATATAGGTAAATAAGCCCTGCCCATAAAAGCTAGTTTATCATCCCATCAAAATTATTTTTCAAAATCTGATAATAGATCACCAAGGATCGATCTTTTTCAAATTTGGTTGAAATCCATCCACTGGTTTCTGAGAAGAATTTCAAAGATTTTACCATATATGGAAATCAGCCCTGCCCATTTAACCCTTTCCTGTTTTATGAAATTTTAGACCGGCCAATTTCATAGAGGTTGCAGACAACAATGAAAAATGCATGCAATTTGAAATCTGACCATCCTATGTGTTAGAAAATATTATGGGAAAAGGAGAAATTGCTTGTTACAAGCACTTTCTCCCTTTTCCACAATGTTTTCTCAAGTATAAAAATACAGTGACGTAAAATCCAGGGTTTGTCCAGGAAAGAGTTAAGCCATCTTTTACATACGATCAAAATTCTTTGAAGGAATCTGATAAAGGTTCACCCAAGGATCATTTCTGTGAAATTTGGTTGAAATCCATCCACCAATTTCTGGGAAGAAGATTTTCAAAGTTTTTACCATGTATGGAAATTAGTCCCATCCATTAAAAGCCATGTTTTCCATCCAATCAAAATTCTTTGAAGGAATCTGATAAAGGTTCACCCAAGAATCATTTCTGTAAAATAGTTGAAATCCATCCACTAGTCTCTGAGAAGAAGATTCTCAAAGCTTTCACCATATATGGATATTAGCCCCACCCATTTAAGCCATGTTTTTCATCTGATCAAAATTCTTTGAAGGAATCTGTTACCCACGGATCATTTCTGTGAAATTGGGTTGAAATCTGTTTAGTACTTTCTGAGGAGAAGTTTTTCAAAGTACATATAAAAGTTTACCTACGGACAACTGGACGGACGGATGCACACACGACGGACACAAGGCCATGACAATAGCTCTCTGGCTTTTAGCCAGTGAAACTAAAACCCCTAGTTGTAAGCAATTACTTAATTTTTCACTTTGTTTTCTGCCAAAAAAGACAGCAAAGATAATTGAATTGTTATCAACTTGAATTTGTCTGCAACTTCTTTAAATTTGGACCAGTCTAAAATTTTGCCATCTAGTCATTTGGAAACACATTCCCATACAATGACACTTTTTGACACCCATCAAACAAGAAATCTGTGAGTCACACCTCACTGAGTATACCCCACTGAGTAAACTACATTGAAGATGAAATCCTCCCTCAATGGAACCCTTCAGTAAGCACCATTAAGGACACCTAGCTGATCAACAACATCAAGTTTCAAGTTGATCAATTATTTCTGAGAAAATTTCAATGAAATCTACTTCTATTACAGACAATATCCGAAAATAAACTAAATCTTGAAACAGGAAGTAGTTTACTTGTGGAACCAAATTTGAGTGCTATGATGGACTTAAGATGAACTTCCACATCAAGTTTTAATCCTATGATATCAATAGTTGCTGCCCAGGAAAACGCAATGAAAATATGCCACTATGCCAGTCAGAAAATCGGAAAATAAGCTAAGTCACAAAACAGGAGGTAGTTAACTTGTGGACCTGAATTCAGTGAGCACCATGTCGGACCACATCAAGCTTTAAGCCCAGTCACTCTGTGGCTCTGAAATTTCAGCAACTTTGAAAGAGGTCGATGTACTGATGCTTCATGCAAAGTTCAAGATTCTTCTGGGTCAGTAAAAAATGATTTTTTAAACATTTTTTTTTTCCAAATATTTTTTTGAAATTTTACTCTTGTTGTCATAGCAACCAGAGTTTTCAACTGATTTAAATGCATTCTTTGGTTGAAATTAGCCCAGTGGTTTTGAAGGAGATGTCATCATAAAGATCCTTCTTTATTTCTATATAACCCACTCCGGGGAATCTGAGTGATGATTTTTGCAATTCTGAAAGGGGTCAATGTACTGTTGTTTAATGCAAAATATCAAGACTACGCCATCCGGGTCAGGAGGAGATAATTTTTAAAGATTTATTAAAATTTCATTTTTGTTACCATGGCAACCAGAGTTTTCAATAGATTTAAATTCTTTTAGCAATTTTTAAAAGGCATCAATAGAGGAGCATTTCTGCAGAATTTGGTTGAAATCAGCGGTGATGGGAGGTGATGTCATTTTGAAAATCCTGTATTTCTATACAACCCCACGCCCCCTTGGGATCAGTCCCTGGGGACCCAATGGTGATTATTTTAGCAATACTGAAAGAGGTCCATGTACTGATGCTTCATGCAAAATATCAAGACTCTACACCTTATGGGTCAGGAGAAGTCAACTTTTAAAGATTTTATTAAAATTTCTGTTTTGTTATCATGGTAACCAGAGTTTTCAACTGATTCAATTCTCTTAGCTACTTTTAAAAGGCACCACCTAAGGAATACTTCTGCCAAATTTGATTGAAATCAGCCCAGTGGTTCGGGAGATGTAGTTTTAAAAAATCTTCTTTATTTCTTTATAAGCCCAACCCCCACCCCCATGGGGCTCTGCCCCTGGGGACCCAAGGGTGATGATTTTAGCCATTCTGAAAGAGGTCAGTGTACTGATGCTTTGTGCAAAATGTCAAGGCTCTACGCCTTCTGGATCAGGAGAAGATAATTTTCAAAGATTTTATCAAACTTTCAGTTTTGTTGCCATGGCAACCAGAGTTTTCATAGGTTTTAATTTTTTTAGCAACTTTTTTTAGGGCACCACCTTAGGAACAAAGGAAAAGGAGACAAAGGTTTTTAAAATATTATCAACTATAAATTGTTGTCTGCAACTTCTTTCATTTTGACCAGTTAAACTTTTGGTGTTTAGTAATAGGTTTATATATTTGATTAATTGATAAACAATAACAGAAAAAGGGTGAGCAAAAACCTGTTTAGTATGGAGTTAATTAAGCATATTGGCCCTGTTTTTGCATCCTCCTGCAAGTGTGGTAAAGATGTGAGCCAACAACTGCAGGGCTGCCAAAATCAATTAGAGAGCTTGTTACAATGTTGACAGGCCAAGTAAGGTGGCTGCTCCTTTTATTAGAGATAATATTATACTGGCAATGTACAAAACAGGAAAACAGACTTTTTTAACCCATTCCCAAATGACAGAAGATGTTGCAGACGGCAATTTAAAGTTGATGGAATTTTAAATTTTATTGTCCATTTGGATAGAAAACATTGTGGATAATTAAGAAATTGCTTGATACAAGAAATTTCCTCAATTTCTTCAACTTCCACAATGTTTTCCAAATATTTTTTCTTGAGGGATGTAATAGGGAGGATTGTGTGGGAATGGGTTTAATAAGAAACTACCTCCATCAACCCATTACCAGACGACACAATTTAAGACTGGCCGAAAATTCAAATAGTTTAAGGTTAGAAAATTTAAATTATTTAAGTCTTCAAGTTCTGGTTATTAAAAAATGCGGAAAATAAAGAAATAAATTACAAAAAGCAATTTCTTCATTTCAAAATTGTTTTCTCAATTTCTATTCTTGAGGGTCCTAAAATAGCAGGTGAACCCATTACTACACAACACAATTTCAGACTGTGGAAAGAAGCTACAGAGGACAATTTAAAGCTGGAGAAATTTTAAAAAATCTTCGTGATTTATGATAGGAAACTTTGTTGAAAATGAAGAAATTGCTTGTGACAACTTTGTTTCTATAGATTTTTTTATTGAGGGATGTCAGAAAGTATTATTGTGTGGAAATGGGTTAAGCAACTCTGAAAGCAGTGATAGTTATTTCATATTAACTGCACTGATATCATTTCTAACCTGTTAACACACAATCCATCCTTTTACAACTCTGAAGTGTTAATATGTAGGAAAACATCTCATGAAAAGGAGTTTTTTTTTCTTGCAACAAGCAAATTTCTCCCTTTTACACAATATTCCTTACACCCTATTTAACCCTTTCCTATTCAATAGCTGGTTTTTACGTCCCTGTGGTTCTATTGAGAAACATTTGAGAGAAAGAAGAAATTGCTTGTAACAAGCAATTCCTTCTTTTTCTAAACTATTTTCTACCCTACCAAATGGGTTTTTTTTTCAAACCAAATCCTCTTTAAATTTTTGCCTGCAAGACCCCCCAAGAAAAACAAGCAATTTCTTCATTTTCAAAAATGTTTTCTACCTAGAAAGTTGAAGAAATCTACAATTTCATCAACTTGAAATTGTAGTCTGCAACTCCTTTCAATTTGGACTAGTCTAAATTTTGCCGTCTAGTTATTGAATAAAACAATCCCACAACAATACTATATTTCAGAAAATCTGTATTTGATTTTTGAGTACTTCAAAATCTATTACATAAAACCAGGTATATCAGACCCAGGCCTGACACTTCAAACCAGATGCTGAAATAATTAACAACTCATGTCTTAAATACTCAAAATCCTTTTTTTTCATGATTTTCAATACCTCTATAACAAATAAACCCATTGCAGATGCTATACTCAGTTCTCTGCCCTTAACACATTCCATCATAAGTCCGGCATTTCTAAGCATTTTAAAAATCAAAGTACTGAAAGTACTGTAAGATAGCAAAGCATTATTTTGTTAACTTAATCTTCTTTGTCAAAGGTCATCATGATAAATAAACGAGGTTTATGTAACCCAGGAGTTAACCCATTAAAGTTGCAGAGGAGAGTTTTAAGATGGTGGAATTTAGAAAATCTTTTCCTTATAGGTTAGAAAATACTGTGGACAATGAAGAAATTGCTTGTTTCAAGCAATTTCTTCATTGTCCACAATGTTTTCCAAAACTTTTTTCTTGGATTGCTTGAAAAACAGGATTGATTGGTAATTGGTTAAAAAGAATGCTTTTGAAAGAGTTCTCTACATTTTGAATAGAGTTTGCAAAATGCCTTAAATACATAAGAGGCATATGCATTCAATGGATCTAGTGGTTAAGCCTCCAGTGGCAGTTTGCACTCGTTAAACTTTGAGAAGACCTCAAAATTTTATCTGTTAACTTAAGCTATCAAAGCTGATGCTTTGCTAGCTAATCAATAGCCTACGGATGATTTCTGTGAATTATTGTTGTAATCCGAACTTAAGTTTGAGAGGGAAAGTTTTTGATAGAAATTATTGAGGGATGGATGGACATATAGGCAGAAACACACCGGACATTGATCAAGTACTCCATAGCACTTTGTGCCTAGATAATCAAATTGAAAAGAACCTCATCCATTTACAGAAAATCTTATTCTTTAGACCATACCCAGACAGTGACACTTTTAAAGGCCTCCTCAATATAAAGCTTTGGAAAACATTGTGGAAAATAAAGAAATTGTTTGTTACAAGCAATTTCTTCATTATCCACAATGTTTTCCATCCCAAAAGACAAAGATTTTAAAGGCTTCATCAACTTAAAGCTGTTGTCTCCAAGTTCTTTGAATTTGGACTGGTCTAAAATTTCATTGTGTGGTAATAGGTTGAAAACCCTTGAAAAAACTTTATGGAAAATAAAGAAATTGTAATAAGCAATTTCATATTTTTCAACAATGTTCTCTTCCCTGGAAGACATTTTTCTTATGCTAATCTGCTATGCTAATTCTGATGATAATAATAACCTTTACAATGCACCAGAATAATATTGAAATTGTTAACCCATTCCCACACATTAAGATGATGGATCTGTCCAAATTCAAAACATAGCAGACTTCAATTTTTAGTTTATGAAATTCTTTGTTTTGTGGGGTAGAAAAACATTGTGGATAATGAAGAAATTGTAACAAGTAATTTTTTTCATTTTCCACAATGTTTTCTAAAACTTTTTCTAGAAGGGCATAGACAAGTGGGAATGGATTAAATGGAGATAGATGTTACTACTATGATTTACTCACTTATTTTGGATGGTTTGATCCTCTGTAGATAAAGTAGTAACAGGTCTACATGTGGGGACAGATTGACATTAGGGATGTGGTCCCTGATTGCTGATATATCCTGACCCATCCTTTAACATGGGCTAATAACACTGTCATCACAATTGTCACTAAAATAGCACAACTTTCAGCTCCAGTCCAAAATGATTCTGACCCATCCTATAACATGGGTTCATCACACTGTCATCACAATTGTCATCAAAATAACACAACTTTCAGCTCAAGTCCAAAATGATCCTGACCCATCCTTTAACATGGGTTCATCACACTGTCATCACAATTGTCATCAAAGTAAAACAACTTTCAGCTCAAGTCCAAAATAATCCTGACCCATCCTCTAACATTGGTTTATCACACTGTCATCACAGTTGTAACCAAAATAAAACAACTTTCAGCCCCAGTCCAAAATAAACCTGACCCATCCTTTAACATGGGCTCATCACACTGTCATCATAATTGTCACCAATAAAACACAACACCCCTATCCCGTACAAAATAATCCTGGCCCATCCTTTAACATGGGTTCATCACACTGTCACCAATAAAACACAACATCCATATCCCATACAACATAATCCTGACCCATCCTTTAACATGGGCTCATTACACTGTCATCATAATTGTCACCAAAATAATACAGCCTCCAGATTCAGTACAAGATAATGACGAACTATTCTTCTTGTTTACCCATCAGTTTTCTGCATCTTTCCTTTTAATTCAAAGACTGCTTGCCTCAAATAATGCTGTTTGACTAAGATGTTAAACTGCATTAATTTGAAAAATGCATGGTGAGGGGCATACAACAAGGGGGACAAAATGGCCCTAAATCACTCAACTGAGAATTGTAATATGATTTCTCTAAGTCTGATAAGCTCTGCCCTGCTACGCCCCCATTTTTTCACAAATCAAAATTTCATGAACAAGTTCTTAAAAGGATCACCAAAGGAAGATTCCTGTTATGTTTGTTCCAAATCTACCTAGTTGTTTAGGAGAAGATTTTTACAGAATTACTTCATTCTGATAAGCCAACCCTGCTCTATCCAAATTTTTCGTGAATCAAAATTTCAGTTTTTGAAAAGGGTAACTTAAGGATCATTCCTGTTAAGTTATTTTGAAATCATTCTATAAACACTTGTCATGCGGAATGAAATATTCTACTGAACTGCATCAAAGTTAAAGGGCTGAAAACTCACTGAAAGCATCAACCCTGGGTTAATAATACATGTAATTATTTTGAAAAAAATATTTAATAAATATCTCGGGCTTCTATGGGACATGCAGGTGGTGTAGACTAAGATCAGACTGCACATATGTGCAGACTGATATTTGATTATACCTCCTGCCAAAGCAGGAATATTCCAGGTTCAGCATGACAAGAGAATATGTAGAAGATATGCTCTGAATAAGAAATGGAGACACACACACACACACACAGAGTCATTCATACACAGATGTAACCCCAAATGTCCATTGCCATTTCATGACAGGGCATAAAAAGCATATTGTCTGCTGGCAATCTAGAAGTTATAACTACAGCTGCACCAAACCAACAAAAATGTTCTATAAAATTTTGGTAGTTCACCTTCCAATTGTGGCCTAAATGAATGATTTAACTAGTCATTTGACCTTGATTGACAAAGAGGATCTTTGAATTCCTTCAAGCACCTTGTCACAGAAAGGACAACAACAGGGCACCTCCATCCATAATATTTGATAGTCATACAATGATACATCAGATGACTGTTAAATTTTAGCGTAGCAGCGACTGGAGCACCTAACAATGGATTCTTGTTATTTCTCACACCAGTACTACCACTACATCCTTTCCTAGCCTCCAGCTGCTATCCCACTTAGGTTTATGATTATCCACCCATTGGTGAGAGACAAATGTCGGAAAGGAAATTGTGCTGCCACTAGGAATCAAAACCCATGACTCTTTTAGTGGTTAAGTCCACAGCAAAATTTTGAGATAATTCACCCATAACTAGAAAACAAAATGTCAAATAGGTCACAATTCAAAGAAGATGCAGACCACATTGTATTTGCATTAATAACAAATGAACAATAGCCTCTTTTTTTTTGGACATGTGACCCTGATAAGCAACCTTTATTGATGACCTTGACCTTATAAACAACTAATACCTATCAATGCACAAAACATGTTTAAATATGTATCTTGAATGGTGTTTGAATAAATATTTGAAGAACAGCAAAATGTTAATTTTATGTATTAACCCTTGTCATGCTGTATAAATTACCTCACTGAACTGCTTTAAAATCAAAGGGCTGAAAACACTGATAGAACTTATTGTTCAAAAATCAATATTTCTTTTAGAAATCGATTTCATAAACAACTCTTGCGGGAAAAGTACAAGCAGGAGATGTAGACCAAGATCAGACTGCACTTATGTGCATCTTAGTCTAAACCTCCTGCAAATCCGGAATATTTCGGGTTCAGCATGTCAAGGGTTAAATTAACCTTGATAAGTGACCTTGATCTTGATGGATGACCTTGACCTTACAACCAACTGCCTATATATTCAACCTATATTCCCAATATGAGTCAAGTATCTTGAATGTTTTTTTAAGAGCAAAATTTTAAGTTTTTTACTAAAGTTTACAAAATTTGTCGCCTTGATAAGTGACCTTGATGGATGACCCTGATCTTCCATCTAACCCATGCTGATCAATGCAAAGAACCTTTATCCCAAAGTATGATTTATGTATCTTGAGCAGTGTTTGAATAAAAGCAAAATGTTGAGATTTTAGTCAAGTTGACTGCTCACAGACAGACAGAGAGGAAGACAATATTCCCCTAGTCTTATGTTGTGCATGAAAAAAGTGCAACCTAGAGTACAAAACATTGTGACAAGAATTTTTATCTCTTTACTATGATTTCCTTTACACAATTCCCCAGGGATATAAAAGTGAAGGATTGAGTAGTAATGGGTTGAATGATCCTAAAGAAATCCCAAAATATAATACCTTCATCAATAAAAACTTTTTTTTATTTTCTCCAAACACTGCTTTCCCTATATCATTCATCGAAAACTATTATTTACACTATAATTATTATATGTAGTTTAAAAAAGTTTTCAACTCTTGTGCGAATAAAATGTCTGATAATGGGTAAACCCATTAAACCCATTAAATTTTACAAAATTTTAGACTTCTCCAAATTGAAAGAAGCTGCAGACAATAATTTTGTGCAAAATACAGATAGGTGCAATATAGGGTAGAAAACATTGTAAGAAAAGAAATATTTGCTTGGAATAAACAAATTCTTCTTTTCTAACAGTGTTTTCTACACCTTTACTTTTTCTAGCGTAAAAATGCTTGATTTGTTAGGATTGGATAAAATTAGTGTATATTTTTTCCTCATCATTTTACATCAACAAGTTATTTAAGTCTATATTCCATTTCACTTATTATCCAATACATTCCACTCAGCAGGTTTACCTATTGTAGTGCTCAGTTTATGAATGAGCACAGCACAGCTCTGTACCAGTGAAATCTGTTTCACTAATAAAATCAAAACCACTTCCATTCTTCCCCATGATTTGTGGTATTTTCCTTGAATCTTTTTTGCTATAGACAGTTTAGTTAATCTTTTCTGATGACCAATGCCACACAATCTCTAACTTTTACGCCCCTCAAGAAAATAGTTCTGGAAAACATTGTGGAAAAGGAAGAAATTGGTTGTATCAAGCAATTTCTTCATTTACCACAAGGCGTTCTATTCAAAAAGATTAAAGAAATGTATTATTGACTCGAAATTGTCGTCTGCAGCTTCTTTTAATTCAAACCATAAACCTACACAATAAAAATCTAGACTGGTCCAAATTCAAAAAAGTTGCTAATAACAATTCTTTAGTTATAAAATTTTAAAAATCTTTGTATTCTAAGTAAGAAAATATTGTGGGTAATGAAGAAATTGCTAAGAGCAAGCAATTTATTCATTTTCAACAATGTTTTACAGAACCCTTATTTGAGGGGCGTAAAAAAGGGGCATTGTGTGGGAACAGGTTAACCTGCACACTACTTGCCTGTAAAACTCAGGTAGTACCTGAATTTTTTTCAAAATATTTTTATTGTTCATGTATCTAAATGCTTCTAAAAATTCATATATCAACCGATTCTCAAATGACAGTATTTTAGAGGGGTCCAAATTGAAAGAAGTTGCAGATGACAATTTATAATCTGCAAAATTCAACTTTCTTTTGCTTTTTAGGATAGAAATCATTCCTGGCATTGAAGAAATTGCTTGTTGCAAGCAATTTCTTCACTGTCTGAAATGTTTTCTAAAGCTGTTTTCTTAAGGGATATTAAATGCGGGATTGTGTAGAAGTAGGTTAACAGATTACTAGTTAGCAAAATTAAGACTTATCCCAATTCAAAGAATCTGCAAATAACTCAAAGTTGATGAAAGGTTTAAAATCTTTATCTCTAGGGTAGAAAACACTGTGGGAAGTGATGAAATTACTTACCACAAGCAATATCTTCATTTTCCTCAATTTTTCAAAAACAACATGGTTGAAGGGTATAGAAACTTGGGGTAGATAGGGCATGGGTTAAACTCATGCCAATGATTGAACATTTTTCAAAAATTCATAGTAATTAATGTTCCTGTTTGAATTCAAATTAACCAATAACCCTCTCCTAAATAACAAAATTCTAGACTGGTTCAAATCTGAAGAAGCTGCAGACAACAATTTCAAGCTAATGGAATCTTAAATTCTTTCGTCTTTTAGGATAGAAAACATCTTTTAGGATAGAAAAAATTGTGGATAATCAAGAAATTGCTTGTTTGCCTAAACTTTTGTCTTGAGGGGCGTAAAAAGAAGGGATTGTGTGGGAATGGGAACAGAAAAATTGTCAAAGGCTAACTGGTGTTGAGCCCGCAGAAAAATGAAGGAGCTATCGTCCTGACTAAACTTTTACCATGCACTCTGAACTTGATCTGAAGTAGACTTGCCTGACTTCTCACTTTTTTTCCCCACGGTTCATATAACCATGATGGAAGACAATCCTGCCAAATTAAATCAAAATCTATCAATAACGGTAGAATGTTTAGTCAACTGAAAATGAACTTGAAATTCGACCTTGACCTTTATTTAAAATATCACATATTATCTCACATGTCAACATTTAAAGCTTGTTTTGCTACGTACATTCAAAGACTGATAGAATACACTTGCTGTCATTTGAGTCAATGACCTGTGTTCTCCGGATCGGGTTGAAGGGTGTGAATTATGAAAATGTATTTAAAAGTGATAATCCAGCAAATTTAGTAATTGACCTTGAGGTAAGATCTTGACCCAACCCATTCCCACACAGTGAAGCTTTTGAACGCCCCTGAGGAAAAACCATTGGGAAAACATTGTATAAAATGAAGAAATTGCTTGTGACAAGCAATTTCTTCATTTTACTCAATTTTTTTTATCTAGAAAGTTGAAAAAATCTAAAATCTCATCAACTTTAAAATTCGCAACTCCTTTCAATTTGGACCAGTCTAAATTTTTGTCGATTGGGAATGGCTTAAAGTAACCAAAATGATGTTGTCATCTAATACCAAATTATGTCATAGGTCACTTAAACTTCCAAGAAAGGCATTTCCTCTTTTTATGTATAATTTAGGAGTAAATACATGGTAATTTTTAGTACCTTTGACAGGATCATTTTGAACAAATTTGTATGAAATTTTAAAATCATTTTATGTTGGCCACATGTTGTGACCTATTCTGAAATTATTCATAGTGGGATCTGTAAACAATTTCATTAAAGATTTCAGGGTTCATTTTAGTGAGACATATTGTTCCTTTGAGAGCCTTAGGGATTAAGGATTAAGTAATTAATTAAGGAGTATACTGTAAAGAGTCAAGTCTTCATGCCGACAGAAACAGCAGGCACACATTCATACTAAATTTTTACAGCCAATCAATTATTACTATAGGATGGGCTCATCAGCAAAAAACTTGTGAAATGATCCATATTACCTGTGGATGATTTAGCTCCTGTAGCCTGGAGCGTCTACCACAGCTGTTAAACCATTACCTACTGGCAATATTTTTTCTGGCCCAACAATATTTTTAGTGCTCTAAATTGAAATTAGTTACAGACTGAGTTCATTCAATGACAACTGAGAAAAAACAAGCTTTTAGTTCTTTTTAACCCATTACCAACAATCCCACATTTTTAATAATTAAAGAAATATAGCTTTGGAAAACGTTTTGAGAAAAGAAGAAATTATTTGTGACAAGCAATTCCTTCTTTTCTCAAAATATTTCTACCTCATATGACCCTTATTTATTTCAATTCAGATCAATTTCCTTTAATCATCTGCAACCTAATTCAATTATGGATCAGTCTAAAATGTGATGGTTTGGAATGGGTTTAAGTTTTCATGCAGAAGCAGTGACAAGATTATCCTCTTAACACTTTCCTGTTTTTCAAAATTTTAGACTTGTCCAATTTGAAAGAATTTACAAACGACAACTAAAAGTGAGTGCAATTTAAAAAGAAATCAACTTATAGGGTAGAAAATATTGAGAGAAAAGAAGAAATAGCTTTTTAAAAGCAATTTCTTCTTTTTCCACAATACTTTCTCATGTATAAAATTGAGAATGAAGTTGGCCTAGCCATTCTGTATTCATTTATCCAATTCCAACACAATTGCACTTTTTTCACTCTTAAGAAAAATACTTAGGCAAAACAAGGTTGAAATGGAGAAATTGCTTGTTACAAACAATTTCTTCATTTTCAACCTTGATTTTACCAAAAACCGCCAAAGATTTTCAAAATTTTCTCAATTTGAAATTGCTGTCAGCAACTTCTTTGAATTTTGACCAGTCTAAAATTTGGCTGTGTGGTAGTGGGTTAAACTAAACCAAAATAAGGCCCTGGCTTTGGGAATCCAAGGAGATGTTTTCCAGATTTTATTTTGATGCCAAGTTTTCGAACCAATTTCATACCCTTTATGTATTTTTGATAAATAGGACCTCCTACACAACTTTTTTGCCAAATTTGGTTCATATTGGTCCAGTTGTTTGAGAGATATTAAGAATTCTTCTTTATTGCTTTATAGGCCTGAAAGGTAATGGTTTTAGCAATTTTGAAATATATCAATGATCTGATGCTTCAAGCAAATACCTGCATGGTCATGAGGACATTTGCGTGGATTTTCTTTTAAAATTTCCATTTTTGTTGCCATGGCAACCAGAGCTTTTATTAATGGAATTTATTTCTTTCAGAAAGAGAATCTCTTAAGTAGCATTTACCATTTATACCAGAAAAGGTGGTTCAAATTGGCCCAGTGGTTTTACCGTTATGGAGGAGATATAGTCTTAGCCTATTCCCACAAAATGATGCTTTTTGACACCCTTCGGTAAAAACAATTAAGAAAACATTATATAAAATGAAGAAATTGCTTGGAATAAGCAAATTCTGAATTTTACCTAATATTTTCTATCCCAAAAGTTGAAAAAAATCTAAAATTCCATCAACTGAAAATTGTCTTCTGTAGTTTCTATCAATTTGGACCAGTCTAAAATTTTGTTGTGTGGGAATGGGATAAATGATTATTGATAGACAACAGACACAGGATGCCAGATTCACTTTGTACATTCATGGCATATTCAATCATCTTCACAATTAAAACGAAAATCATTGAATTGCAAGACAGTAATGGAATTTCATACTATGAGGCCCAATAGGGTAACATTTTGAAGAATGGATAAAAACTTGTTGATAGCTAATTCTGCTTTTTTCAGAAACATTTGTTAACATTTTTTCTCCAAGGTCTTCAAAAATATGAGATTCTGCTAATAATATTTATACTGGTATAAACAGAAACAATTCTGTACTGAAATTCTACAACTGTTGGATTGCACCTATCAATAGAAGAATCGATTGAACAAACAAATAATTCATTTAGACTAGAAGTAAACATTGAACTTCGACATTGGCCACCATTCATGTGAAGTATTTTGATGGTTTGGCAACTTAAACATTGTAAATGCAGTTTATTCAAGCTGTAGTTAAGACATTCAAGTCCCCAAACAAACACTCTCTTTTGGTTTCTTGTTACTGACCATAAATTTTGCATAATAATGCCATTTGATATCGATTTGGAACTCGCTATCGGAGCTCAGTGGGTGTTGGGAGTGGTGTCACTGGTCGGGGCAAGCAGAGTCAGTGGGCAGGACCTGTCATCTGTAAATTATCAATATTTATACATCATTTTTTTGGTATTGGTACTATTCCACTTATAAAAACAAGTGATCCATGAAGGCCTGATATGCTCTACTAGCTAGAAAGTTCCAAACATTTATCAAGGCCCCTGTGTATTTTCAAAATAAATACTTAAACACTATTAAAACTGTTAACCATTCCCACATAATCCATCCTTTTAACACCCCTGAATAAAAAAAGCATTGGAAAACATTGTGGACAATGAAGAAATTGCTTGTTACAAGCAATTTCTTCATTATTCAGAATGTTTTTATCTTAAAAGTCAACAATTTCTCAAAATTCACAAACTAGAAACTGTCGTTTGAATCATTATTCAATTTGGACCAGTCTAAAATTTTGATGTACAGGAATGGGTTAAAGAAGTCATCAACAGCTTCATCAAAATCCAAGGACAAAGGTTTTGTTTGAAAATTTGAAAATACAAATGTAAGTAAAAAAGCTCTGTTTTTCATGTCTCTTCGATTTCATCATGAACTGCAGTCAATCTTTCTTGAGGGATCACTTCTATTAAGTGACCATGTCTATTAAGCAACCATTATTTAAATCCCTTTTTAAAAGCAAAAGCTCTTAATAAGTGAAGAATTTTCTAAAAAGTAAAATTACAACTACATCCTATGTTGGAACTTATTAGAATCGCATGAATGAGACAATTCAAATGAGTCCCAACATAATAGGATTAAGCTAGAATTCTGAAATAGTTTATGTTAGCAATCAAATCATTTCAAATGAACCAAGCGACTCTTCTTTTAAGCAACCACTTCTTGGACATCCCTGGAGTTGTCGCTTAAAACAAGATTTACTGTATTATCGCAAATTATCAAATATTTTTCTTAAACCTTGTCATGCTGTATAAATTACCTCACTGAATTGCCGTAGAATCTAATGGCTTAAAGCATTGATAGAACTTGTTTTCAAAAATCAATATTTGTTCTAGAAATCAATTTCATAAACGATTCTGGCATGAAAATTACAAGCAGGAGGTGTAGACCAAGATCAGACTGCACTTATGTGCAGGCTTATCTTTGTCTACAACTCCTGCCAAAACCGGAAAATACAGGGTTCAGCATGAAGAGGGTTAAGTTAACTTAGAATCTAATAATATTTTACGGATTTCATTGCTGAAACAAGAATGTACATGAATATAGTAAAATGGACACTTTTTCTGTGGTTCCAACAAAATCCTCTTATTCAAAGAAATAAATTCAAATGACCTCTCGTGTAAGTTTTAAGAGGATCTAATAATATTTTTGCATTTAATCATGTTAAACATGAAAGAATAAACTGAATTTAATTAAGGTTCCCTTTCTTGTGTTACTGAACCCTTGTTACAAAAGGAAGGCTTCATAATAACCCTTCAAGCATCTTGTGATAATTTCAAGAAATTGTGTTTATATTTGATGATAAAATTGCGTAAACAAAAAATAATTATTTGAAATTCCATAAGCCCCTTTTCCAAAGTTTTCTAAATTATATATTCTGACTATCAGATGAACTGTCCATAGTTAAAGATCAGTAGGGGTGGCAAGAATTTGTCAATTTTTACAGACATGAACTTGCAAATTACAACTGCATGCTATAAACAGGGGTATGACCACAGTATGTCATGCCAATACCAATCCAGACACCTCTGGTAGCATTAGCACCAAGCTGATGAAATAGCCTGTAAAAAATGAAGATAACCCATTCCTGCACATGACTCTTTTTGAAAAATAACAAGGGAAACATTGTGTAAAATGAAGAAATTGCTCATCACAGTATTTTCAATGAAGTAAGTTGCAAAATTATATATCATTTACTTAGAATTTTTGTCTGCAGCTCCTTTCAATATGCACCAGTTTTGTTATCAAGTAATGGGTTAAACCACTCCTGTATTTTGAAATTTTTGACTTGTCAATATTGAAAGAGGTTGCAGTCAACATTGAAAATTGGATGCAATTTGAAATGAAACCATCCTATGTGTTAGAAAATATAGTGGGAAAAGGAGAAATTGATTGTCAAAAGTAATTTCTTCTTTTTTTCCACATTTTTTTCTCAAGTATAAAATCACAGCAACATAAAATCCTGGGTTTGAACAGGAAAGGGTTAAGAGAAAGATTAAAATTAAACAAGAGCACCGCCTACCAACTTGCTGTTGGATGCTGGATAGTGGACAAAATGCATCTAGAGTTATTCCCCTTGATAGTATAGGTTGCTCTTTTGATAGTGTGCAAAGTTTCAAGCGAATGCCTTTGGTAGAACCAGAGATATCACAAAATGTCAAAGTTTTGGCATGACGACGACGGCAACAACTGCAATGACAATGACACTGAGGCTATCCCAATACCTTGGGTTTTCTCCAAAAGCAGCCAAGCTGAAAAATGTTACTCCTCATAACATTGTTCTGGTTTATCTCATTCCTAATGGCTAATTTATTTTTCTACACAATTTTTAAACAATTTTATGCATCATTCCAGGTGAAAATACTCCCTTAGAATTAAGAATAATAAACAAAAGTAGAAAAAATATAGAAATAGCTTTTGTATGTTTACTAAATAGAGACTCTTGAGGCCCTGATTTGCTCCACCAACCTGAATTTACTACTCTAAAAGGTAATTCAGTTTTTTCAAACACAAAAGGCAACACATTTATGAAAGAATTACTTTACTTTAACACATTCCTCACAGCGAAATTTTAGACTGGCCCAAATTGAAAGAAGTTGCAGACGACAATTAAATGTTAATGAAATTTTGGATTTTTTCAACTTTCTGAGTAGAAAACATTGTGAAAAATGAAGAAATTGCTTGTAACAAGCAATTTCTTCATTTTCAACATTGTTTTCCAAAGCTTTTTTCCTTGGGGGCGCTTATAGTTGTCACCGAGTGGGAATGGGTTAAAGAAGGTAGTTTTCTTTTATTCAACAAATATTATAAGTCATTCAGTAACCATTATTTCCGTTGTATCACCATGTGATCTCTACCTGAAATCGTGCCAATTCTCAAATCAATATCAAAACTAGCCAAATTTCTTAAAGAAATCTGATATAGAATCACTAAAAGACAATCCAGAGAAATTCATTTGAAATACACAGTCTGATAAGATTTCCTTTCTTTTCAATGTATACTTTATACATAAATTTGCCCCTCCCATTAGCCATGTTTTCTTAACCAAGCAAATTTTTTAGAAGGAATCCCATAAAGGGTCACCAAAGGATAATTCCTGTGATATTTGATTGAAATCCATAGACCAGTTTCTGACAAGAATATTTTCACTATGCAATTCTATTGGGAATTTGACCTTCAAAAGCTAGTTTTTTAATCCAATCAAAATTGTTTGAAGGAAAAATAGCTGTCACCCACAGAACATTGCATTGAAATTTAGTTTGACGGATTGACACTCCTCCATGACAATAGTTTGCTGGCTTTCAGCCAGTGGAGCTAAAAGGCCTTACTATAAGGTTGATTGAACATCAGGTGAGAAAAGGAGCATAAGTTTTAAAATTAGAGGAACATGAAACCCAGAATAGCTCCATGGTTCTGGTAGGCTTATCATAAAAGTATTTCAGTTTTCTTGGGCCCAACTTCCTTTTATACAACAAATATTCTTTTTTGAAGTTTTCACTATACAAAGATTCTTTCAAGGAATATGATAAAGAGTCATCCAAGGATAACTCTGTAAAATTTCATTGAAATCCATCATCTGGTTTATGAGAAGAGGATTTTCAGCTTTTACTATTCATCATATATAACAAGAGGGCCATTGGCCCTACAGCACTCACCTGAGTCGATGACTATAGAAGTACAAGAGGGCCGTTGGCCCTGGGGCGCTCACCTGAGATAATGGCTCTTTTTCTTTCAACAGTCTAATTTCATGTTAAGTTTAGGATTATGAAACAAGTGGGCCACAATAACATATAAAGACTATGAACCTGGGGATCCAAAAGTCTAAATTACAAATTCCAAGGCTTTAGTGCTGATTTGAAAGAAGGAAAAAACTTTTTCCATGGGTTATAATGTCAGAAATAAGAAAGAAGTCTGTGAACTGATGCTTCATGCCTATACCCCCCCCCCCCTTATGGGTCCGCCCCTGGAGACCCGAGGATCATGATTTTAGCTATTTTTAAAGAGATCAATATATTGATGCTTCATGCAAAATATCAAGGCTCTATGCCTTCTCGGTCAGGAGGAGAAGATTCTTAAAGATTATTTTGAAATTTCACTTTTGTTGCCATGGCAACCAGAGTTTTTTTTATGGATTTCAATTCTTTTAGCTATTTTTGAAGGGGACCACTTGAGAAACATTTCTGCAAAATTTGGTTCAAATTGGCCCTGTGAATTGGGTAGAGATGTCATTTAAAAAATCGTTCTTTATTTCTATATAAACAACCACCCCCCAGGGGGCTCCGCCCCTGGGGACCCGAGGATCATGATTTTAGCTTTTTTGAAAGAGGTCAATATACTGGTGCTTAATGCAAAATATCAAGGCTCTACGCCTTCTGGATTTTTAAAGATCATTTTAAAAATTTACTTTTGTTGCCATGGCAACCAAAGTTTTTTACGGATTTCAATTCTTTTAGCTATTAATGAAGGGGACCACCTAATGAACATTTCTGCCAAATTTTGTTCAAATTGGCCCAGTGGTTTGGGAGGAGATGTCGTTTAAAGAAATTGTTGACGGACAACGCACGATTCGGAACAAACATTCGGAACCAATATAAAGACCTTTGACAGAAAAATAAGGGGCTCTACAGTGAAAACAAGGTTTTACTAAGATTTGACCTGATGACCTAGTGTTCGACCTTGCACGACCCATTTTAGAACTCAACAATGATATGATAGACAAACATTCTGACATAAATTTAGCTCTACGCCTTCTGGGTCAGGAGGAGAAGATTTTTAAAGATTATTTTAAAAATTTACTTTTGTTGCCATGGCAACCAGAGTTTTTAAAGGATTTCAATTCTTTTAGCTATTAATGAAGGGGACCACCTAAGCAACATTTATGCAAAAATTGGTTAAAAATCGGCCCAGTGGTTTGAGAGATGTCATTTAAAAAATTGTTCTTTATTTCTATATAAACTCCACCCCCCTGGGGCTCCGCCCCTGGGGACCCGAGGATCATGATTTTAGCTATTTTTAAAGAGGTCAATATACTGATGCTTAATGCAAAATATCAAGGCTCTACACTTTCTGGGTCAGGAGGAGAAGAATTTTAAAGATTATTTTAAAATTTCACTTTTGTTGCCATGGCAACCAGAGTTTTTAACGGATTTCAATTCTTTTAGCTATTTTTGAAGGGGACCACCTAATGAACATTTCTGCCAAATTTTGTTCAAATTGGCCCAGTGGTTGGGAGGAGATGTCGTTTAAAGAAATTGTTGACGGACAACGCACGATTCGGAACAAACATTCGGAACCAATATAAAGACCTTTGACAGAAAAATAAGGGGCTCTACAGTGAAAACAAGGGTTTACTAAGATTTGACCTGGTGACCTAGTGTTCGACCTTGCACGACCCATTTTAGAACTCAACAATGATATGATAGACAAACATTCTGACATAAATTTAGGCATTTTAGCCAAAAATGTGAACTCTAGAATGCTCACAAGGTTTTTCTAAGATTTGACCTGGTGACCTAGTTTTTGACCCTACATGACCAATTTTCAAACTTGTTCGAGGTTTCATTTAGACAAACATTCTGACATAAATTCAAGATATTTGAGGCAAAAATTTGACCTCTAGAATGCTCACAAGGTCTTTCTAAGATTTGACCTGGTGACCAAGTTTTTGACCCCACATGACCCATTTTCAATCTTGTTCAAGATATCATGTAGACAAACATTCTGACCAAAATTCAAGGCATTTGAGCCAAAAATGTGACCCCTAGAGTGCACACAAGGTATTTCTAAGATTTAACCTGGTGACCTAGTGGTTGACCCCACATGACCCATTGTCAAGTTCGTCCTAGCTGTCATGTAGACAAACATTCAGACCAAAATTTATAACATTTGAGCTAAAAATGTGACCTCTAGAGTGCACACAAGGTTTTTCTAAGATTTGACCTGATATCCTAGTTTTTTACCCTATATGACCCATTTATGAACTAGTTTGAGGTATCATATAGACAAACATTCAGACATAAATTTAAGGTATCTGAGCCAAAAATGTGACCTCTAGAATGCACATCAGGTTTTTCTAAGATTTGACCTGGTAACCTAGTTTTTGACCCCACATGACCTATTTTCCAACTCGTTCAAGCTATCATGTAGACAAACATTCTGATCAAGTTTCAAGACATTTGAGCCAAAAAAGTGACCTCTAGAGTGTATACAAGGTAAATGTTGACGAACAGCCCCATCACAATAGCTCACCATTACCACTACATGGTCAGGTGAACTAAGAATTAATCCATAGGAGCCATGTTTTTTAACAGATCAAATGTTTTTGAAGGCATCTGATAAAGGGTCACAAAAGTATCAGTCCTGTGATATATCTTCGACTCGGTTCTGAGAAGATTTTAAAAGTTTCAAAGTTTAACCATATTAAGAAATACGATCCAACCATAAAAAAATGTGTTTCTTATGAGATCAATTTTTAAAGGAATCTCATAAAACTCATGCAAGGATCGTTTCTTATTACGAAATACTATTTCCATTTATGAAATACTTTGAAGATTATTACAGAATAATCTTTAATATTGAAATTTGCCTTACAGCTTCAGTCATTAGTAGATAACCCAAACAACAAATGCTAGTCTCTATTTCATTTAAGAGATGAGGAGAATATTTTTGGTTTTTATGGAGGTATGAACAGAAAAACCTAATCACACTGAATGATTATGCGAACCTAATGCGAACCACACAATGTATGAATACGTGAACTATTTTTTTTATCTTGTACAAACTTGATAGTCCTTGCCCTAAAGACTCTACATACCGAATGTGAATCTAATCTGACAGTGGGTTCATGACAAGATTTTTAAAGATGTACCCTTTTTGGCCCCTTATGGAGCCCCTAGGGGAGATAACTCCATGACGTGTACAAATCTGAAGCCCCTTTCCATAAGGATGCTTCCTGCCAAGTTTGGTTGAAATCCATCCAATGGTTCTTAAGAAGAAGTCGAAAATGTAAAAAGTTAACTCACGACGCACACACAACGCACAACGACAGACAAAACACGCTTGCAATAGGTCACCATGACCTTTGGTCAGGTGACCTAAAAAGTCTTTTGATGGACAGATGAACAGACATACATCATGAAACCATTACACACCCCTCTGTATCGTTCTGCAGGCATGAATGTACTGATTAAGCAAATTTTTTCATAAATTCTGAAATAAACTAAATATAATGAAAATAAATCTAAATCATTATAATCTTTAAGATAGTTCTAGAGAACTATTTCAAACTTTTCATTGTTTTCACAAAAGTCAAGTTATGTAAAATTCCTTGTGTAAATTTTCAATGCAAGGACAAACAGTCATCTGGTTATCATTCCCATGGAATTTGGTTGAAATCAATCAACAGGTTGCTGAGAAATTAACAAAGATTTCAGTATATACTATAAAGGGAAATTAGCCCTGCCCATTAAAGCCATATTTTTCATCCAATCAAAATTCTTATTTATAATCTGATAAAAGGGCACCCAAGGATCATTCCAGTCAAATTTGGTTGAAATCCATCCACTGGTTTCTCAGACGAAGCATTTCAAAGCTTTTACGATATATGGAAATTAGCCCCGCCCTTTAAAGCCATGTTTTTCATCTGATCAAAATTCTTTGAAAGAATCTGATAGAAGTTCACCATAGGATCATCTCTGTGAAATTTGGTTGGAATCCATCCATCCATTTTTGAGAAGAAGAATTTCAAAGCTTTTACCATATATGGAAATTAGCCCCGCCCATTAAAGCCATATTTTTCATCTGATCAAATCTATTCGAAGGAATCTGATTAAGGTTCACCCAAGGATCATCTCTGTGAAATTTGGTTGAAATCCATCCATTAGTTTCTGAGAGGAAGATTTTTAAAGCTTTCACCATATATGAAAATTAGCCCCGCCCATTAAAGCCATGTTTTACATCCGATCGAAATTGTTTCAAGGAATCAGATAAAGGTTCACCCAAGAATCATTTCTGTGAAATGTGGTTGAAATCTGCTCAGTACTTTCTGAGGAGAAGATTTTCTAATTAAAAGTTTACAGATGGACAGACGACCGGATGCATGGATGTTTGACGGACACAATGCCATGACAATAGCCCTCTGGCTTTCAGCCAGTGGAGCTAAAAATTAAGAAATTGTAAAGACAAAGACATACAAAATTCTATCGATTTCCAATAGTTTTCTACCACTTCTTGAATTTGGACCAGACTAGAATATCATCAACTCAAAAGGGGTAAACCGTTCCCATACAATTCCACTTTTTTACGCCCCTCAAGAAAAAAGGCTTTCTCAAGCATTTTGGAAAAGGAAGAAATTGCTTGTCACAGGCAATTTTTTTCATTATCCACAATGTTTTTCAGTTAACAGCTCAAACATTTTTAGAATTTCATCAACTAGAAATATGGTCTGCAGCATCTTTTAATTAGGACCAGTCTGAAACTTTGTTGTCTGGTAAATGGTTATGCTTTCTTAGAGAGTAACCATTCAGGACATGATCTGTTTTATCAGTAAATGAATTAGATTTAATCATGCCACAAGGAAATTTTAAGTGCAGTAGAAAGTTGAAAGGCACTAACTTAATCAATTTGTTTATAAATAGCCAAATAATTCAATCAAGAGTGCATGTCAGTTTTACAAAGGATTAATGTCTTTCTTTATCCAAGTACCAGCTTTCTCCATTACTATATACCACAATTGTAGACTGGAAAAAAATTGAAAGCCAGAAAATGAAGAGGGCCATTGGACCTAAAAAGCTAACCTGAGTTTATGACTTAATAAGCAAAAGTGACCTAATTTTTCCTAATATTTATCTAGTCTGAAATATGGAAAACATTCTTATTGACTTAACCCATTGAAACATAATCCCACTTTTTAACACTCTTCAAGAATTTTATTATATACCTATAAAAGATATGGAGTAAAACCTGGCTGTCAAATACAACTCGACAGAAAAAAAAATCAATATTCGGCGTGTAGCAAAAAACCGTATTCGTCGAGTACCTTTAAACACTGACTTCTTTTTTGTGTATTGACGTTCCGGGTTTTTTGGAAAGTTGGTTATTTCTTAGCCATTTAAGAGAATTTTCTTAATGTCATTTCCTAAAAGGTATATAATAAAAGGAATATTACAACAGTGTGTTTTTCTATTTGTTGTTATCGTGTTCTCGAATCGTGTGTAGGTATTTTTATTGGATTCAACCTTCGGTCTCATCCAATAAAAAATACCTACACACGATTCTCAAACACGATAACAACGCATAGAAAAAGACACTGTGGTAATATTCCCTATATATTGAGAAAAATTGTCAGTAAAAGTATTTTATCCTTTACTCATGGTGTTTTCTACCCTAAATGGCATGCATTTCTGTACTTCATTTCAGTTTGAAATGTTGTCTACAACTACTTTCAATTTGAACCTTCATTGAAAAAAGAACCGTTGGAGACGGATTATGCTCCCCGAATAAGACTTTATCACAAAACTGTATGCCATTATAGGACAAAAATGTTCTTACTGAATGCAACTTTAGTTTGAGAGTTCAGTTCACAAGAAATTTGGAATTTGAAAAACATTGAAGGAATCTGTTTGGCTTCACAGGCCTGGTTCTAGTAAAGTTCAATATTATTATATGGTAAAGGCTTAAATATTTTACCTTGACCATCAAAGTTATCAAGCAAAAATGTCTAAATACAAAAAAAATGAAGACTCTAACTTGAGTAGTCTTACAGAAACAATAGACTGATTTGTTTTAAAGTAGGAAATATACAACATGTAAAGTTAAGTGGCATTTAGGTTACAGGGAACTAATACAGTTTCCCCGCCATCTGTCACATTTTGTATAGGGAAAGTCCGGGCATGTAAACAAAGATCAAGGTGACCTCTGATTGGTCCATAAAATATCAAGACGAAATCTAACGATTTGATCCGATCAATTGATAATCTTTAAATAACTTGGGAGCAAAAAAGATAATATTTTAATGCATTTCGGCCCTTGAGGGGCGGTTTCTATACCCTAGGGTAGTTTTTGAAAAATGAAGTAAAACTAGCTGCGCGAAGAGGGTTATCTTAAAAATGACATCATAACTCATTGATAAAAGGGATCATGCCATATCACAATTCAGTTATTTTGACGGATGAATGATTGTTCTTGAATATGATATATGGTTGACTCCCTTGCAATTTTTGGGGATGAGCTATTTGCTATTTTTTTATAATGGTTGCCTATGGAAAACGGAATAGTTCTCTGTAACCTAAAACACCCTTTTAGCGTGGTATGGTTGAGTCAAAAATTGAAATAGACATTACCTAGGGCACTTAATAAACAACAGGCCGCCGTCATAGCGCAGTTGGTAGCGCGTCGGACTGTCAATCTAGAAGTCCCGGGTTCGATCCCCGATGGCGCCACTCTTCCTTTCCGACTATTTGTCTCTCACCAATGGGTCGGTAATCGTAGACCTATGTGGGATAGCAGTTGGAGGCTAGGAAAGGATGTAATGGTAGTACTGGTGTGAGAAATACCAGGATTCCATTGTTAGGTGCTCCAGCTGCCGGGATATGACTGAAAGATTGTTAAAAGCGGCGTAAAACCCCATTCAAACAAACAAAACAAATAATAAACAACATTTATGTAAAGTTACAAGAAATTCTGGCAATTTGTCAAGGAGTTATATGTGAAAATTAATGACCTGGACAATAAGACCTTGACATTGACCAATGATCTTGATTTGGTATCTGCTGAAAAGTCTTGTCACAAGTAATAAACATTTGAAATATGAAAGCCGTATCACTTACCATTTTAAACTTATGGACAATGTTACAGTTAAGATTTTGAAATTTTGACCTTGAGAAATGACCTTGACAGATGACCTTGAACTTAGTACCAACAGAAAGGTCATGTCATAAGCAATGTACATGTGAAATATGAAGGCTATATCACTTACCATTGTAAACTAAAGGACAATTTTTGAAAATATGAATTTCTAGAGAGCAAATTAATACTCAGTGTTTTTTTGTTTTTTTTTTAATTTGACAAAGAAACCAAGTAATTTACCAAATATCACTCATTACTGAGACTTTTACGTAAAAATGGTGCCAGTGTAGGGTATGTAATGGTATTTCTAAAATTTAACCTAGTAACCTAATTTTTGTCCCAATTTTCATGATCCGAATTGAAAATTGTCCAACATACTTTGGAGAAAAACATTCTGCCAAAATAATAAGACATTTTAGCCAGAAATATAGCATCTAGAATGCAAACAACCTTAACTGAAACAATATCAAAGTTGACCAAGGTTTCATAGAGTCAAACATATTTACATAAATATCAAGATAGTTAAGCTGAAAATGCCCTCTATAGTGCAAAGGTCATTCAAAAATATGACCATGTCACCTAATTTTTAAATGAATTTAACTAAATATCAAACTTATTCTAGACTGCCTCGAGACAAAAATTCTGGCCAAATAACAAGACATTTGAGCGACAAGAGGGCCATGATGGCCCTGGATCACTCATCTGAGATATTGCATATTAATTTGTTTTTCATGTGTTCTTTTTATTCAAATCAACTTTCTTCTGAAACCATTGATCTCTCTGAATATCAACTGAAATCAGACAAAGTGGATAACAACCTCTCTTATAGAACTAGTATCAGCATCTCTTCATCATGATTTGCTTAACCCATTCCAACTCAAGCCCTCCTTTTTACGCCCCACAAGAAAAAAGCTTTGGAAAACATTGTGGACAATGAAGAAATTGCTTGTAACAAGCAATTTCTTCATTATCCACAATGTTTTCTATCCCAAAAGACGAAAAGAATTAAAATTCCATCAACTTGAAATTGTCGTCTGCAGCTTCTTTCAATTTGGACCAGTCTAAAATTTTCTTGTGTTGGAATGGGTTAAAATCACAAAGCTGCTCACAACATAGGGCTATATAGATCCCCATAAACTGAAGTAATTTGTGAAAGGACCATGATGCTTTGCTACATGCCAATATGAAAGCTCAAGGCCTTATAGTTAAAGAGCAGAAGACTTTTTTAAGAATCCCAAAATCCCTTTGGAGGCATAGCAACCAGAGTTTTTAATGGATTCTTGTTCTCTGAAGCTTTTTTTGAAGACCATCACCCAAGGATCATTCCTCTAAAGTTGCATTGAAATTTGATAGTCAGTTTAGCTGAAGAATTTGTTTTTCATTTTCTGATAAACCTTAAGTACTGTGGTAGAGGACAATGAGGCAATGCTTAGTTCCTTACATTTTAGGGGGAAAAGATTTTAAAGAATTCACAAGAAAAATCCTTAAGTTGCCATAGTAACCAGTTATCATTGGATTACCAGTCCTCTGAATAATTTTGGAAGGCCATCACACAAGAATAATTTCTATTAAATCCTTTGAAATCTGATGGTTAGTTTAGGAGGCGGTGACTTTTAAAGAAATTGTTTATTTATTTCTATTAAAATTCCAAGTATGCACAAAAAGGGGCTAATATAAATTACATCATCATAACCGAAAGTATTTTGGTAGAGGACCATGAGTGAAGCAAAAATTTGAAAAATCTAGGACTTACGCTTTAGGAGAAAATCTTGTATGAATTCATAAGAAATTCCTTTTGGCTGCCTCACCAACCAGTTATTAGCTGATCAAAATGTAAATTTTTATTGAAATCTAATAGGTAGTTTGGGATAAGATTTTCAAAGATTTGTTCATAGATGGAAAGACAGACTGATGGCAGGTGATCACAATAGCTCCCCACAGCACTTCGTGCGCAGGCGAGCTAAAATTGATGACTGTTGCAGGCATCATTTAAGGTATTTCAAAGATTTGAAATATATACCTAGTTTTTTACCTTTCTATAGTTTCATAAACTATAATTTCAAGGGCTTAGAGCAAAAACATAGTATGGGTCTATACAATGTATAGACCCATACTATATTTTTGCTCTAAGCCCTCGAAATTTTGTTGCCTGCAACTTCTTTCAATTCGGAACGGTCTAAAATTTTGCCGTCTGGTAATAGGTTAAATGATGCCTGCAAAAGAGAAGGTACTGATACAATGGGTTGCAGGAAAGGTTAATAAGTATGGGTGACCTTTTCAAGAATTTGTGAGAGAAATTTGCTATAGCGCCAAAATTTCAATGATCAAAGATTCCTTTGTTTTGAAACCCTGCAACATACTTGAAATTCACAATATGATGTAATTACCAGATTGTTTTCTTGAATGAGTGTTTAAAAGCGTCAATGTGTGGAATTGGGTTAAAAACTGATTTCATAAACTGTTCAGGCTTGAAAAAGGACAGGCAGGTGGGGTAGACTAAGATTAGGCTGACCATATAAGTAGGCTGATCTTTGTCTATACAACCTAGACATACTTGAAATTCACAATATGATGTAATTACCAGATTGTTTTCTTCTCAAAACAGTTATTAGATCATATACAGTCACTGCTTCTTTCACACATTCCCTCTCAGTGACGCTTTCAGACACCCCTGAGGAAAACAGCTTAGGAAAACACTGTGGAAAATGAAGAAATTGCTTGTAACAAGCAATTTCTTCATTTTCCGCAATGTTTTCTACCCAGAAGGTTGAAAAAATCCAAAATTTCATCAACTTTAAATTGTTGTCTGCAACTTCTTTCAATTTGGGCCAGTCTAAAATTCAGCCGTCTAGTAATGGGTTAAATACCTGACGTTTAATAAAGAATCAAACATTTGTTTTCTACCCTATAAGGTGCCCATGTCTACTATTGTTGCTTCACTAAATCTACAATCTACATTTGGGGTTGCTCTACAAATTTTTATTGCGAACAGGGTAAAGAGAGGAGAAAGCCCTTGCATGTAATGGAACTTTGATTTGTCCTTGAATCAGATGTTTGTGAAGACTCAGTGCCTATAAGAGAACAAGATGGTTAAAAAGTCCTTCAACAAAGACATTTCAATTTTGAACTCAATATTTCACCCTTGTCATCCTGAAGTATCAGGGGTTTTTTTAACTGCATTAACCCTTTCCTGTTTTGCAAAATTTTAGACCTGCCAAAATTCAAAGGATTTGCAGACGACAATATGAAATTGATTTTATTAGAAAAGTAATCATTCTATAGGGTAGAAAATATTGTGGAGAGTGAAGAAATTGCTTGTTTCAAGTATTTCTTCTTTTTCCACAATGTTTTCTAAAGTATAAAAACATAGTGCCGTAAAAACCAGGGATTGAAGGAGAAAGGGTTAAAATCGAAGGACAGAAAGCACTGGAATGCATAATTTTCTTTGAATATTATTTCTATTCTCAACCGACAAACAGTGAAAACTAATAACTGACTGCACATATGTGCATGCAGATCTTTGCCAGGTCATAGAAACAGCAAACCATATCCTTATTAACCCATGTCATGCTAAGTAAAGTTCTGTTTAGAATTGCACTAAAATCAGAGGACTGAAATCTATGGAAGCAATAGTTACGGGTCAATATTTCATTTCACCTATTACCAAATGGCATTATTTCAGACAAGTCTATATTAAAAGAAGTTGAAGACAATTTTAAGTTGACGAAATCTTAAAAATAATTGTCCTTTAGGATAGAAAACATTGTGGATAATGAAGAAATTGCTTCTTACAAGTTTACAGGTGTTTGAAAGTGTCATTTTGTGAATTTGGATTAAAAACTGATTTCATAAACTATTCAGGCTTGAAAAGGACAGGCATGTGGGGTAGACTAAGATCAGGTGCGCATATGAGCAGGCTGATCTTTATCTATACCTCCTACTCAGACTGGAATATTCTAGCAAAAGCATGACAAGGGTTAATGCACATTCACTTATTTCCACACTTTTGCCCTATTTGACAAGCTGAATTTAATGTCATTTATTGAAGATGATGCCTTTAGCCATTTTTCTAAATGCACAAGAGCTTTTCACATTAGATGATTTGGCGTCATATAATATGTAGTTGACAACTTGAAAAAGTCATGTAATTCTGTCCTCTGGTAATGGATTAAATCTGACAAGTTTATTAAGGAAAATCTTATTGAAATATACTGTTTTCAATTAAGAACAGACTTTTTTCTAGGTTCATAATTTTAGAAAAACTAATGATTCCCATACATGCACATGTTGACCTATCTACCTGACTAAAATAAGTTGCTTTCTTTGGTGGTAAACCGTTTTTTCCAGGTTCATGTAATCATCTTTGTTATGCATACAGATAATTACCCAATCGCTGGCCCCACCCACTGACTCCCTAGGCACGGCCCATTTACTCAAACAGGAAGTTCAATGGCGTTACTTTTCAAGAATTATTGGCAGTAGCATATGAAAAAAAAAGTAAGATAGTTGGTTGGTGACCTAAATGTTGTAACTACAGCTTGAATAAGCTGTCGTTACGACGTTTATGTTGCCAAACCAACAAAAAAGGTTAACGAAATGGTGGCCAATGTCAGAGGTGAGAGCTCAGGTCCAGGCTGAATAAGTGATTTGATAAGTCATATGATTCCTTGATTGACAGATGCCATTGGTCATTTGAGGGCCTGAGAAGCTCATCTGGCTATACGATTTCCGAAATTTCCCAATCTTTTTTTGTGTATTTGAAAAATAAATAAATAATTAAATTGCTGTCAGCACTGTAATTGCTCACCACTGAACAATTGAGAAATGTTGTTATTGCTGTGAGTGCTGAATTTTTACGTTGTATATTGCTTTTTGAAAAACAAAATATCAGAACATTTTTTGCCGTGGGTCAATATAAGGTATAAAGCCAAATAATGGCATCAGTCGGTAATACCTACATACCAAAAAACATGTACGATCATTTTATCTTTGGAGTAATAGTAAATGTATCTACGAGTTAAGTTTCAATAGATGGACAACTGAGGGAGAGAGAGAAGATGTTATGAACAGAATAATTTAATTCCCTGTTTTCCACTATGTAATAATAGTTTTAAGCATAAGAGACTTAATTCTGCCAGTCAGACCACTACTGGAGGTCCTCGTTCTAACTTACGACTAACATGATGCACTGGTTTGTTACATGATTCTCTGCCTGCTAAACATCCCCGTATACAAACAGTCAGACCAGTTCCATGGTTACGGGCACTAGGTAATCAAATCAAATTGCTCTTCATAGTTAGCTTATTCCGGTTTTCCGGAACTCAAGTCCTCCAATTTTCCTTTTACTTAATGTTGGGAAATTCTTAACTTACTGAACTCAAGATTCAACATAACCATAAAGGAATTCATTGTTTTAAAGCATTATGACAAAGCTCTGAAAAAGATACTCCAGACTCAACATCAAATGAAATCCAGATGCTCTTTTAACAGCGGCCATCCAAACTGCTTATCACCCAGAATGTTCGGTATAGTACGAGTCCAGTTGAGTTAAAGGAAGCATTGGTAAATAAGATCACAGGCGATTTTAACGAATACCACCATTAATCGCTCCAGGGAGCGATAAAGAACAATTAAAATTTCTCCATTTGCCATTCTATTTCTGCGTTATATGACATTTTTTTCAAAGAATTGTCTTCCATATTCTTTAGATTTGAAGCATTTTTAACTTTTAGCATCTAAAATCAGATACATTTATGCATTACCACACAAACTACACTTTCTGATGGCCTGAAGAAACACAATCATGGAAAACTTTATTGGAAAAAGGGAAATTGCTTGTAACAAGCAATTTCTCCTTTTCTCCCAATTTTTTCTACGCTATTTGTCACTTATTTTCCAATTTTTGGTAAATATGAAATGTTGCTTGCACCTTCTTTCGATTTTGACCAGCCTAAAATTTTGATGTAATGGGCTACGAGCCAAGACTCAAGTGATAATCACTTTTTTTTTTATAAAATTTAACCCATTCCCACACAATCCCCCATTTCTTTTGCCCCTCAAGAATTGATATTGAGAAAACATTGTGGATAATGAAGAAATTGAATGTGACAAGCAATTTTCACATTATCAACAATGTTTTCTACCTCAGAAGACAAAGAATTTTTAAATTTGATCCTATATAATCGTTGCCTACAATTTTTTGAACTTTTGCCGTTAGGCTTATGGTTTGTCACAAAAATATTTCAACTTATTCCAACTTAGAACACTTTTAGACACCCCCAAGTGAAAAAGCTTTAGAAAACATTTTGGAAAATGAAGGAATTGCTTGTTACAACAATATCTTCAATATCCACATTGTCTTCTAACCAAAATTACAAAAATCCAAAATTTCATAAGTTTTAAATTGTTGTCTACAACTCCTTTCTATTTCACCCAATCTAAAATTTTGCCAACTGATAATGGGTAAAAAGATTTCCTTCATTGTTGCTACAAACAAGGTGAAGTCATAATGAGAGCCAATGATATGCTCTGGGCAGGTATTGGAAATACACTAACACACCTACAAGCCCATGTCTGAAATTAAAGTTAGTCAATAAACAAGAAGTAGTTACTTTACAGACCAATGTAGGAACCCTTGCTGAACATATTAAGTTTCAAGTCAATGCTATTAAGATATGATATATTAATAAAACAAGAGGCCCATGAGGGTCTGAGATGCTCTACTGGTTATCAAGTTTTTCGTTAAAGAAATCTAATATTTAAGAAAGTTAATTACTCAAAGAAGAATGCAAAAAGGAAAAAAAAATGGACTTTGTCCCCTTCATAATTTTGAGCAACAATCCTCAAGGCCCCTTTTCCCGTGTTTCATGATTGATCCACTCCATTTCCAAAAGGAAGTTACCTTATGACCCTATAATCATCCTGTGAAATTTTCATCAGAATCTGACAATGATTGTGGACTTTATCACATAAACAGGATTGTTTTGAATGAAAATCCATAAGGCCCCTTTTCCTGTGTTTTCTGATGGATCAATTTCATTCCAAAAGGAACTTTCCTTACAAGCCCACATTTGTCCTGTGAAATTTAAAAGACAATTTGATCAGATTGTGTTCACATAAACAAGAATGTTTTGAATGATAATATGTAAGGCCCCTTTTCGTGTGTTTCGAATGCCACAATTATACCATGCATCTTTGAAGAGAATCCGATAAAACTGTTGACTTTATTGTGTTAACAAAGATATTAAAATCAAGTTCTCATAAGGCCCCTTTTGCCGTGATATTTTACCCTTGGTTCTATCATTCTGTGAAAGAAAAAAGTGATTCCGATGAAATATGGGAACTTCATTATGTTTACTAGAATATTTAAAAAAAAAATTCATATGGCCCCTTTTTACGTGATACTTTATGGATTTTACCCAGTTCTGAAAAGAACTATTTAAGTGATTGTACAATCATTCTGTGAAATTTTGAAGTAAATCCAATGAAATCAAGGGACATCATTGTGTAAACTAGAATATTTAAGAAAGTTTTTCATAAGGCACCTTTTTATGTGACACTTGCCATAATCAAATCCACTGTCAAAATCAACAACTGTAATGATGGTACAATCAATCTGTGTAATCTGTGAAATTTATTGTGTTAATGAGTTTATAGTGAAATCTTCATAGGGCCCCTTTTCCCATCATACTTTACAGAACAAACCAAATTTCAAAAGGAACGATTCTAATGAAGGTACAATCATTCTTTTAAAGTTAAAGAGAATCAATGAAAACAGTGGACTGAATTGTGTCAAGAATTTTTTGTAATAAAATTTTCATAATGCCCCTTTTCTCGTGAAACTTATCAAATCAGACCAAATGTACAAAGAAACAATGCTAATGATAGATATTTTGAAGAAAATGATAAAGACTGAGGACCTAATTGTAATAATGTTTTGTAATAAAATTTTTATAAGGTCCCTTTTCTTGTGTCACTTAACAAATCAGACCCAATTTACAAAGAAACAATCCAAATGATGGTACAAACATTCTATTAAAGTTTGAAGAGATTCTGATAAAGACTGAGGACATTGTTGTGTTTATGAGGATTTGGTAATAATTTTTTATACAGCCCCTTTTCCTATGATACTAGACAGATCAGGCCCAATTTGGAAAGAAACAATCCTTATGATGGTACAAACATTCTGTGAAAGTTTGAACAGAATCTGATGAAAACTGCAGACTTTATCTTGGTGTAAAATTTTTAAAATAAAATTTTCATAAGGCTCCTTTTCCTGTGATACTTGAAGGATCAGATCTCATGTCAGCATCAACAATCGTAATTATTGTACAATGATTCTGTGAAGGTTTGAAGACAACCAAATGAAAGCTCTGGACTTGGTTACAAGGATTATAGATAAAATTCTCAAAAGGCCCCTCTTCCCATGATACTAGAAAGATCAGGCCTAATTTGAAAAGAAAGAATCCTCATGATGGAGCAATCATTCTGTGAAAGTTTAAACAGAATCTGATGAAAGCTGTTGATTTTATTGTGGTCATAATGCTCCTTTTTCTGTGATACTTGATGGACCAGGTGTAATGTCCGCATCAACAATCATTATAATTGTACAATTATTCTGTGAAAATTTGATGAAAATCTGATGAAAGCTCTGGATTGGGTAACAAGGACTTTGGAATGAAATTTTCATAAGGTCCCTTTCCCTGTGTTTCTTGACAGTTCAAACCCTGTTATGAAAAGAATGATCCTTATGACCTTACAATCATTCTGTGAAAGTTTCAACAAAATCTGATCTAAGCTGTGGGTTTCATTGTGTTAACAGGGATTTTTCAATTGAATTTTCATATAGCCCCTTGAGTATAAAAGACAACCCCATGAAATCTGTGGACTTTAAAGCATTAATTAAGATTTTTCATTGAATTTTCCTAGGCCCCTTTTCCCATGTTTCTTGATGGATCAGACCCAATTTGAAAGGAACAATCCTTATGATGGTACAATCATCTTGTGAAAGTTTGAAGTCTGAGGTGAAATCTAGGGCCATGATGTTAACTAAGATTTTTTTATCAAATTTTCATAGGGCCCCTTTTCCCATGAAACTTGATGGATCAAACCCACTTCCAAAAGGAACAATCCATTTAACATAATAATCATTCTATGAATGTTTGAAGAGAATTTGTTGAAAACAGGGTACTCTATTGTGTTTACAAGTTATTTTTTATCACATTTTCATAAGGCCCCTTTTTCCCATGGTCCTTGACCGATCATACCCAAATGTTGAAAGGAACAATCCTTATGATGGTACAATCATTCTGTGAAAGTTTGAAGAGAATCCGATGAAAACTGTAGACTCTAAAGTATTAAAGAAGATCTTTAAATTAAATTCAAATTAGGCCCCTTTTCCCATGTTTCTAATGAAAAATTTTGACTCGAGATTATTAATTTTCAAAAGGCCCCTTTTCCTGTGTTTCTTGACGGATCGTACCCAATTTCAAAAGGAACGATCCTTATAATAGTACAATCATTTGGTGAAAGTTTGAAGAGAATCTGATGAAAACTGTGGAATCAAGAGTGTAAACGAGGATTACTTAATAGATTTTTCCATTAAATTTTTAAAAGGCCCCTTTTCCACGTTTCCTGACAGATCATACCCCATTCCAAAAGGAACAATCCTTATGATAGTACAATTATTCTGTGAAAGTTTGAAGAGAATCTGATGAAAACTGTGGAATCCAGAGTGTTAACGAGGATTACTTAATAGATTTTTCCATTAAATTTTTAAAAGGCCCCTTTTCCAGAGCTTAAAAAACCTGAAAGGAGCCATATAAATACTAGAAAAAGTCGCAAAGCAGACTAATACCCCCTAACAGCGATTGTCCATATACAAGTGCTATCCACCAAAGGGCCGTAACAAAATTCTTTTAATAAAAGGGCCATAAATCAGTAAAAATTAATGGACCATAACCAAAAACAGATATGCACATGTCTGACTTATAGCGAGTTTTTCTGTGAAATTTGAATCAAATGTGTCTGATGGTTGCTGCGAAATTGAGCGGACAAGATTTTCACCAAAGGTCCATAACTCCACCAAAAATCAATGGACAGTAACCAAAATTAAATATGCACATCTCTGCTTGATACTGATTATATCAGTGAAGTTTGAATAAAATCCATCCAATAGTTGCTGAGAAATTGAGTGGACACGAAAAAGCTACAGAAATGGAACAAAAAATGGACTTTTTAATAAAAGGGCCATGAATAGTTAAAAACAAGAGGGCCAGAATGGCCCTAAAATCGCTCACCTGACTAATGTAAGATGATTCAAAATTGAAATTGGCCCAATGGTTACTGAGGAGAAGATGTTTAAAGATTTCAAAGTAAAAACTGCCCTACCCTTCCAAGCCCTTATTTGGTCATCAATCAAAATTCTAGAACAACTTTTGAAAAGGGTCATTCAAGGAACATTCATACCAAATTTGGTTGAAATTGGCCCAATAGTTACTGAGGAGAAGATGTTTAAAGATTTCAAAGTCAAAAAAGTGCCTGACCCTGCCACGCCCATATTTGGGCATAAATCAAAATTCCAGGAACAACTTTTGAAAAGGGTCACCAAAGGAACATTCATGCAAAGTTTGGTTGAAATTGACCCAATGGTTACTGAGGATAAGATGTTTAAAGATTTCAAAGTTAAAAAAACTGCCACGCCCATATTTGGGCATAAATCAAAATTCTGCGAACAACTTTTGAAAAGGGTCACTCAAGGAACATTCATACCAAATTTGGTTGTAATTGGCCCAATAGTTACTGAGGAGAAGATGTTTAAAGATTTCAAAGTCAAAAACTGCCACGCCCATATTTGGGCGTGAAACGAAATTCTGCCAAACAACTTTTGAAAAGGGTCACCCAAGGAACATTCATACCAAGTTTGGTTGAAATTGGCCCAATGGTTCCTGAGGTGTAGATGTTTAAAGATTTCGAAGTCAAAAACTGCCACGCCCGGCCACGCCCATATTTGGGCATAAATAAAAATTCTGCGAACAACTTTTAAAAAGGGTCATCCAAGGAACATTCATGCAAAGTTTGGATGAAATTGGCCCAATGGTTACTGAGGAGAAGATGTTTAAAGATTTCTAAGTCAAAAACTGCCACGCCCATATTTGGGCATAAATCAAAATTCTGCGAACAACTTTTAAAAAGGGTCATCCAAGGAACATTCATGCCAAGTTTGGATGAAATTGGCCCAATGGTTACTGAGGAGAAGATGTTTAAAGATTTCTAAGTCAAAAACTGCCACGCCCTGCCACGCCCATATTTGGGCATAAATCAAAATTCTGCGAACAACTTTTAAAAAGGGTCATCCAAGGAACATTCATGCCAAGTTTGGATGAAATTGGCCCAATGGTTACTGAGGAGAAGATGTTTAAAGGTTTCTAAGTCAAAAACTGCCACGCCCTGCCACGCCCATATTTGGGCGTAAATCAAAATTCCACGAACAACTTTTGAAAAGGGTCACCAAAGGAACATTCATGCCAAATTTGGTTGAAATTGGCCCAATGGTTACTGAGGAGAAGATGTTTAAAGATTCCTAAGTCAAAAACTGCCACGCCCTGCCACGCCCATATTTGGGCATAAATCAAAAATCCGCGAACAACTTTTGAAAAGGGTGACCCAAGGATCATTCATACCAAATTTGGTTGAAATTGGCCCAATGGTTACTGAGGAGAAGATGTTTAAAGATTTCTAAGTTAAAAACTGCCACGCCCTGCCACGCCCATATTTGGGGGTCAATCAAAAATCCGCGAACAACTTTTGAGAAGGGTCACCCAAGGAACATTCCTACCAAGTTTGGTTGAATTCCGCCCAGTGGTTACTGAGGAGAAGATGGTTAAAGAATTGTTGATGACTTCCGACGCACGACGGACAAAAGGTGATACCAAAAGCTCACCTTGAGCACGTTGTGCTCAGGTGAGCTTAAAAAATGGACCATAACAAAAATAGGATATGCACATGTCTGACTTATACTGGATCTTTCAGTGAAATTTGAATCAAATCCGTCCAATGGTTGCTGAGAAATTGAGCGGACACGAAAAAGCTACAGACAGACAGATGGATATACCGACAAGTTTGTTGTTTTTTTTTTTGGGGGGGGGTGTATAATAACAAGTACAGTGGTCTCATGCTCACTCTAGCTGGTGGCTCAAGTTCACCTCTAGGTCCCAGTTCGTCTTCTTTTTTCTTATAAATGGTTATTGCTGTGCTTACTCAAGCTCATGATTGCTCAAGTAGTAATCTCAGTTCCTCAGTCAAGTTCTTCACTCACTCGAACCAAGGAGTTCCCATCTTTCTGTCATCTATTGCTTTTTAAAGATATTAACTTACAGTGCAAGTTTGGTATTTTCTCACAGAATAGCTTTTAGGCCTTGTTAACAGGTTTTTAACAGGTTATCTTGAAATGAAGAAATTTCTTGAAACAGCAACTCTCTTGTAATTCGTCAAGTCCATACTTGTTGTTTATGAATGACATTCATGGAAAACATTGTAAGAAAGGAAGAAATTGTCTGTAACAGTATCTTTTAAATATGGTATGTCTCAACTTATTAACCCAATCCCACTCAGTGACTCCTTTAGACGCCCCAATGAAAAAAAGATTTGGGAAAACATTGTGGAAAATGAAGAAATTGCTTGTGACAAGCAATTTCTTCATTTTCCACAAGGTTTTCTACCCAAAATGTTGAAAAAATCCAAAATTTCATACACTTTTAATTGTTGTCTGCAACTTTGTTCAATTTGGACCAGTCTAAAATTCAGCCATCTGGTAATGGGTTAAGTAATGGACACACAGTCTATAGAAAGCAGTGGCAACTTCATGCTGTTTTTATTCAGTTTATCCTGAAAAGTATTTCTTATGAAGTTATTTACATAATCATTGCATATTATGAAGGAAAAAGATATGAAAGTATGCATAAAATGCATATACATATGTCTTTGTGAGAGCCAATTTTGCTTAATTGCCTTAACCCATTCCCACACAAGGATGTTTTTAGACACCCCTCAATATGAAAGCTTTAGAAAAGATTGAGGAAAATGAAGAAATTTCTTGTAACAATGACAATGATTTTAAAGATTTCATCAACTTAAATTTGTAGTCTGCAACTTCTTTGAAATAGTCTAAAATTTTGCTGTCTGGTAATGGGTTAACTTGTGATGACTCAAGTGATTCGGACGGTCCCTTGCATGCTCTAGTCATGGCAAAACCACTGTATAAGATCTTGGGCAAAGAGAAAAAACCACTGAGTGATTCTATATACCAAGTCTGATCGCCTCCGGCTTAATAATTAAATCCATTACACAGCAATCCCGCATTTTTACTCCGTCAAGGAAAATAGTTTTGGAATGTGTGAGGGAAAAAAGAACTCACTTGTTACAAGAAATTTATCCATTTCCAACAATGTTATCTACCCTAAAGCAATTTTTTTTTAAAAAATCTAAATCTAATTTGAATTGCCTTCTGAAACTTTTTTTCAATTTGGTCTGTCCAACCTGACTTAATTTTAGCATCTGGTCATGGTTTAGAGGAGGAGACTTTGAAATTGCACTAACTGAGCATTCTGCCAAACTTTGGATCTCTTTTGCAGAGCCATTTTTTACCCATAGGATACAAATTTAACAACCTTGATAGAAGACCATTTGGGACATACTGTATACCAACTTGAGTGTGTTAAACCTTATACCTGGGCCAGGGACATTATTTACCCAAAGTGGACAATGTCTCAAATATAGTACAAAATAATCTTGTAATGCTACAAAGCAAATTTGAATGTCTTAAGCCTAATATTTTAGGAAGGGAATACTTTTGAACTTGCTCAAGTTGAGAGTTTTTTAAAGAATTTGACCTCTAGGGTAGACCATTTTTGACCTCAGCAGTGTAATTTTTGATAACTTGGTAGAGAACCATGTGGTTAAGCGATATATAGAATATGAATGCATCACACTTTATACATGTTGAGAAGCAGATATTTGAACATGCTTTAATTTAGTCTTTTCCAAACTTTGGATCCCTGAGGAAGAGCTGTTTTAGACCCCATAATTTCAGCAAACATGGTATATAACTATTAGGTTATGGTAGACAACCTACGTCACATGGACAAACAACACATCCTGGAGATCCTTGAGGCTCCCATGTAGCATGTTGTGCTCAAGTGAGCTAAAAATATCAAGGCCTCTTGGTTTTGGCGAAAAAGATTTCTACTGATTTCCTTCTTTGTGTCTATGTAGAAATGGGGCTAGCTTCAGCAGAGTCCAAAAATGACACAAAAGTCATCATTTGAACACACATAGAAGGGGTCAACTAGGAGAGGCTAACCAAATATCAAAGCTCTAGGCTTTTGGTTTTAGTGAAGATTTTTAAAAAATTTGTTACTTTTTTCCATTTTGTTGTCATGAAAACCAGAGTTATCGCAGAAATTCAATTATTTGAACAACTTTGACACTGATTCAACCAAGGAACATCCCTGTCTAGTTTCATCAAGATTAGTTGTCTGTTTTAGGAAAGGAAAATATAAACAAACTGTGGATGAGAAAACAGACATTAGTACATCACATTAGCACCTTGAGCACCTCTTGCTAAAGTTAGCTAAAGAATTAGGCAGGCTAGGTGTATGGTTCTCGTTTTCTGAAACTCTCCTGATTGATATCTATCTACTCATTAACCCATTCCCACACAATCCCTCCTTTATACGCCCCTCAGGAAAATAGTTCTTGAAAACAATGAAATGAAGCAATTTCTGCATTTTCCACATTGTTTTCTACCCAAAGAGACAGAGATTTTAAAAATTTCAACAATTTGAAATTGTTGTCTACAACTTCTTTCAGTTTGGAGCAGTCTAAAATTTCACAGTGTGGGAATGGGTTAAGTGTCAAATTTATAGCTAAAATACCTTAATCTATTACCAGATGGCAAAGTTTTGGACTGGTCCAAATTGAAAGACTACAATTTTAAGTTAATGAATTTTAGATGTGTTTTTTTTTTCTTTTCGGATAGAAAATATTGTATGAAATGAAGAAATTGCTTGTTACATTTTTTTTTAAGGGTGTCACTGTGTGGGAAGGGTTTAAGGTATTATCCTTGTGAAATTTGGGACAGAAGAATGGATGGACATTAGGATAGACAGTCATGGAATACTTCTCATTTGGGATAATAATCTAAAAATTCTAGTGTATAAAAACATCCACAATCTTTTTGTGTTTGTATTTATTCATCAAATCACAATTTTTCAATCATGTAACAAAATATCATTTCAAATGATTTATCTTTTTTTATTATTTAAACATGTGTAAAATTCATAATCAACAATGTCTGTTCAGAATGGATTAGAAAAAAACAACAACTTTCACTTTAACCATTCATCATGAAAAGGATGTCAAATATAAAATTATGTAACTAAATCAATACAATTATGACAGATTAATACAATTTTTATGACAGAGCAAAACAAACAGGTAATTTCTAATTAACAAGAATCATCTTTCATTTTCAAACCCATTACCACATAATTCCATATCTTTACATGCAAAAGAAATATAGCCAAAGAAAACTGTTAGGAAAGAACCAATTGTAACAAGCAATTTCTTCTTTACTCACTATGTCTTCTTCCTTACATGGCCCTTACTTTTCAATGAAAAACCAAAATGGTTTTGTTGTCTGCAGCCTCTTTCAATTAGGACCAGCTTATTTTTTTTCTTTCGGGAATGGGTTAATGATTCTATGAATATGTTATTGTATTGAACATAAAAGATCTTTATACTGGGCAGTTTTTGCAATACAGATTGACTGGGTTAGAAACTTTTACACTTTCCATGTGGTATCTTTTCAATCAACAAGTTAAAAATAACTGTGACTATTCAATTATCCCACATCCAAACGAATCATGGACAGACTGTTACAGATATCTCTGTTGTTGACAATAAAACCTGGTTTATCATTGATACATATCTGTTTGTAGTTCTGTATCTTAACAGCAAGTTCCTTCTCACTGACTGGATACGCCACAGTTATAAAGGCCAGGAATTGTCTATTGTTCTCAAGACAGCATTCTGTTTGTCACACATTTCTCGTCTGCAATAAATTCAAGATAAGAGTACAAGAAAGCAAATAGGTAGGAAGTGAGTATTTCTGTTATTTCACACAGAAATCTGACAGAAACATTGATTTTCATTGATTTTCCATATGCATTAACTCTTTTCATGCTGGACTCAGATTACTCCTATTTTGGCAGGAGATATAGAGCAAGATCAGCCTGCTCATATGTGCAGTCTGATTTTAGTCTACACCACTTGCTTGTCCCTTTTAAGCCAGAGTTATTTAAAAGATAATTTTTCTAAATGAATATTAACTTCTAGTGTTTACAGCCCTTTGATCTTTAAATGTAATTCTGTAGAGGATTTAATCAGCATGTCAAGGGTTAAAATCTTGTGCGTGAGGAAACTGCATGCTTAATTTTCTTACGAAATTCTATCCTATTTTCCACAAATCTTCTTCTATCCAAAATGTTTTCTTACAAAGAGTTGACATGCTATACAAAAGGTACTATTTAGAATATTAAGCAAGCCATCTAATTTCGGCTAAAATTCACCCGTTATCAAAATCTTGTATAGGAATTAGGAGACAAAAAGACATTCTGACAAAATTTCACTTTTGGTGTGCCAGAAAGTAGCATGTATATGGCAAGGAAGGCTTTTATAAGATTTGGGTTAATGAAATAGATATTGAATTAAAACCTATCAAACCCTGGTTCAGATATAGAGAAAAATATATTGACCTAATATGATGACATTCACACCAAATATGTGGCCTCTAGAAAGCACATAATGATTTTACTCTTTCATCTGGTGACCTACTTTTCTAACCCATGTGATCAAATATTGATTTAGACCAAGGTTTAATAGAGTAAAATATTCTTAAAAAGTGTCAGATCTTATAAGCAACATCAAATGATATATGGCCTCTAGAATGCTTGAAGGGTATTCTAAGATTAGACAGAGTAACCTTGATTTTGACTCTTTGTGTTCAAGTATCAAACTTGATCTATATTTCATGGACACAGATACTCTGACATAATATCAAGACATTCAAGCATGTGGGCACTAGAGTACATGCAAGATTGTTTTTCTTTTTATAAAATAAGAATTGAACCAGATACCTAATTTTACTCCTTTAACCCTTTCCTGTGCAATCCATGGGTTTAATGTCCCTGTGACTTTACACTTGAGAAAACATTGTGGGAAAAGAAGAAACTGCTTGTAACAAACAATTTCTTCTTTTTCCACAAAGTTTTTTACCCTATTGAATGGTTATTTTTCAAATTAAAGCCACTTTAAATTTTCGTCTGCAAAACCTTTGAATTTGGACAGGTCTAAAATTTTGGAAAACAGGAAAGGATTAAACTAATATTGAATTTAAGGAAAGATTTCATGGAGAAAAACATTCTGACCAAATATGAAGACATTTGAGCTAAAAAAAAAAATAATTTACAATTTACCATTTCAAGGCTACAGCAATACCTCAAAAATGTCAGAGCCAAAAATTTGCTACAAGTAAAAAGTTTCTACCCTTGTCAGCTTACATTTGGTCAGACACTGGTAAGGTTTAACAGTGAAGAAATGCTTGTCAATTACACAAATGATATCAGAAGTTTTATCTCATTAAAGTTGAAAATCTATAGATATTTTCTTTGAAAGAAACAAAATTTATACTACCAAGTGTATCATAGATTCACTTAGACCCAAATATTTCATCTACATCAGGGGCACCTTTTGGATGATTGTAGCGTACTCGTCTCTCACGGTTGTTATTTACCATAGCAGGTCTGTTGAGGGATGCCAGCATTTCTTAAAGAAAATTAAAAACATAATAGGAGAAGAGAAATAGGTAATAACCTAGGAATTATTTTTCCACAAAGATATTTATCTCATCTATTTGGCAGTCACAGGAAGTAAGAAATCATAGAAATGAATAACTTCATATCCCTAACCATTACCAGATGGCAAAATTTTAGACTGGTCTGAATTGAAAGGAGTTACAGAAGGCAATATAAAGTTTATGAATCTTTAGGTTTTCTAACTTACTAACTTACTGGGTAGAAAACATTGTTTAAATGAAGAAAATGTTTTTCTTGAGGGGCATCAAAAAGCATCACTGTATGGAAATGGGTTAAAGCTGTATATTCCAATTCTAAGCAAATTTGGATGTTGTTCAATAGTATGGGGTTTAATGCAACTTCCAACAGTATTCCAGTTATTTTGTACAACACAGGAGAACAACCACAATAATCTTTCTGAGCCACTAACCACTATTCCTACTTAGGCACCCTACTTATCATTTGCCATTTGGTGAGCGAGAAACTATGTCACAATGACTATTGTCAAAAAGAATACTGAATGGACCAGTGTTCAAAAAGGATTCAGAGCACAGCCTGTTACCCACTGAGCTGATTGGGCTTGGCCCTCAAAGCCTTAATAAAGTAATTAAATACAGCAGGAAAAGACATTTAATACAGCATGCGCCAACCAAGTTTGTATTTCAAATATGGATATTTTGCAGAGTAGAATAACAGAATGATAAATTCAGATAATCAGGAAAATGGGAAAAGTATAGACAGGTAGAAACTCTCTTCACTTCCAAGCTGGTCATTCTGTGCATTAAAAGACACACATTTGATAGATTGCTATGGTCATTCAAAGAATCAGTCGACCAATAAAATCATTATTTTAGACTGACAGTGAACTTTTGAACTCCAACATTGACTGACATTCAAATGAAGCATTTTTTTTATTTGGTTACTTAACCGATTTCAACACAATGATGCTTTTTCAGGCTTCTTAAGAAAAATTGTAAAAACATTGTGAACAAGATGTGTTTGTGAAACACTATGCCCCCGAAACGGGAATTCTTTAGAAACGGGTAAAGGGTTAAAATTTTGACCTTGACCTTGATGAAATGACCTTCCTCAGTTGCACCTTGTTGAGACCTATCTACATACCAAATATTTGCATTGTAACTTAATCAGGGTTGAAGTTATAGGAAAATGTTTAGTTGGCAGGTTAAGTTTTGCAGACAGACAGACAGATGGACAGACAGACAAACAGACAGACAGACACCGGTTAAACAATATGACCCCGATCTTATCGATGCGGGGGCATAAAAATGAAGAAATTGCTTGAACCAAACAATTTCTTCATTTTTCACAATATTTTGTACCTGGAAAATTGAAAAAATCTATAATTCAATCAGTTTTAAATTGTCATCTGCTACTCTTCTGAATTTGGACCAGTTTAAAGTTTAATTGTGTGGGAATGGGTTAAGTGTCGATATTACACCTTATTCAAACTGTAGATATAATATTTAGGTCATCGTTCAACCATTTACTTTTTTGTTACATGCCGCTGGCCATATATTTTGAAAAATAATGCCATTTAATATCTAAGTTGAACTTCATGTCTGAGCACAGGGGTGTGTGTGTGTGTGTGTGTGTGATGTTTTACTTTACTACATGATGTTTAACCTTGATAATCCTCTTCCTCCTGTCTCTCATGTATACCCAGTACAACCTGCTTCATCTTCTCTTTCTCTGCTCTCTCTTGCTGCATAAAATAGAGGGAAAATAGGTTAGAAATAATTTGATATGGGTAGTCGCTTCTCAAGAGCACCTCACTTTGGATTCCTGGTATTTCTAATGCTAGTACTACCACTACATCCTTTGTATCCCTATAAAACTTATAGTTCCTTCTGTAGAAGAACATCCCAAGTTTGATGTCAATTTACAACCAACAGAATATCTTTAGTTTTGATATGAATGTTGTGAAATTTTATCAGTAGGTATCTAAACAGGCATGTGAGGAGAAAATAACCTGTTTCTTGGTAATGGGACATAGTTCAATATGATGATATATTGAAATATATTCCCTATTTCGTCAAATAAGGTATGTTCTCTTTGAGATCTAATCTTTAGCCCATTCCAACACAATACTGCAGTTCCCCCCCCCCCCCCCCCCTCAAGAAAACACTTTGGAAATAAATGCATATTTAGAAGTTGCTCTTTACCTGCAATTTCTTCATTTCCAAATTGTTTTCTGCCAAAACAGGCAGAGACATTTAAGATTCCATCAACCTGAAACTGTCATAAGCAAATTATTTGACCAGTCCAACAATTTGTTGTGTGGGAATGGATTAAAGGCAAGCATATTTCTAAAGATCAAAATGGGAAACAAATATTTACCTCCTCTCTCTTTTTATATCTAGTTGCAAACTCAGCAGACACTGGGACCTGTAGATCTGCAAACTGAAAAGGTATATGATAGTATGTAAAACTGATGGTAATTCAAAGCATTAACCCATTTCCAGACGGCAACATTTTAGACCGGTCCAAATTGACAATTATTTCATTTTAAACTATGTTTTCGTAATTGTTTTTCTTGGGGTCATCAAAAAGCATCACTATGTGGGAATGGGTTAAGAACTAACGTTTAACTTTCATTGAAAAGTTTCAAAAGAAAATTATATTAAAATCAAAATTATATTAAAAGGAAAAATCACTTTATTTAGACTTTTTTTTTTTTAGATGTGACCTTTCTCATGAGAAGTGGTCATTTGTAAATTGTGAAATATTAATTCTAGTCAAACTGAGACAGATTTCCTGACAGAAGAATAGTCATTCTACCTTACAATATATTCATATATGATTTTTTTTTTTCTTTTTTGGTAGAAAATATTGTGGATAATGAAGAAATTACTTGATACAAGCAATTATTTCATTTGCAATTCAGCTTTCTCTGAGAAGTTTAAAAAGTGTCATTGTGTGGGAGAGAGTAAAATAATTGTATCAGGTCATAATGAACCTATAAGATAGATACAAAATTATTAACCCGGTCAGGTTAAGGGAATTACAAGCCTTGACCAGGATCAAAACTTTTGATCTTGAAGGATTTTCTAAATCTAAAGGCCACTACCTGATTATAGGTTTATTTTCTTAAAAAATAATTCTAAGGAATCAAGTTTCCTTTGCAAATATTTATTTCATTAAGTTCCTGTGTGATTGTTTTTTGCCTGCTGCAAATGTTTTATAGAATTCACTGAGGGTTCCGTTTTATATGAAAGGTCACAAAGGTGTATGAATCACTAACCTGCTGCCTGTTGCCTTTCTTTGTTATGAGAGTAAACTTAATTGTATTGTCCTCTATAGGTTCAGGGTTCAGTTCTACAACAAAAACATATACTCTGGATTCCTAATAATCATATACCTACAATTTCTCATTGTAACACTTTTTCTTTTGCACATGGTCAAATTAACCCTTTCCCACCAAGTGACGCTTTTAGACGCCCCTGGGAAAAAGCTTTAAAAAACATGAATGAAAATGAAGAAATTGCTAGTTACAAGCGATTTCTTCCATATCCTCAATGTTTTCTACCCACAAAGTGGAAAAAATCTAAATTTTCATAAGTTTTGAATTGTCATCTGCAACACCTTTCAATTTGGACCGGTCTAAAATTTTGCCATCTGGTAATTGGTTCACCAATATGGAAAACATCCCATACCAGTGTGTCACATACAGTTTTATATGTGTAAGAAATATGGTAATATTAGATGACATATTTCCTTCTAAAATAAGGTTATATTGAGAATAACGTAATTTAGAAACGACATAACATATATAAAATATTTGCTTTCAGGCAATATCCAAATTCTCCACTACAGCTCACATCAAATAAAAGGGGTCAGTAAGTCTATACAAGATAAAATTCTGTATATACCTATTATAGTCTGTACAAATAACACAATTGGGGATGATAAGGAATGATCTGTTCTATAGATGCATCATTGACCAAATGCAGCTGTCAATCAAAGAACAAATAGACCAATCAAATAATCGATTTAACAGGAAGAGAGCTTTCAACTCTGTCATTGGCAAACATTTATGTTATGCATTTTTTTGTTTTTGTGACTTAAATATTGTAACTACAGCTTATTCAAACTATAACAACATTTAGGTCCCAAACAATAATTTTGCTTTCTTGTTACATGTTACTGGCTATAAATTTTACAAAAAAGTGCCATTTAATATCAAATTGGAACTTCCTGTCGAAGTCAGGGGCAGTAATCAGTCAATTTGAAATGAAATCGCAATGATCAGGATTGCAATAAACTCATGCCCAGACAAATAAGAATTGGACTGGTCTAAACTTAACCCATTTCTACACAACAAAATTTTAGACCGGTCCAAATTGACAGAAACTGAAGACAACAATTTCAAGTTAATGGAATTTTAATTCTTTTCATCTTTTTGAATAGAAAACATTGTTGATAATGAAGAAATTGCTTGATAAAAGCAATTTTTTCATTATCGACAATGTTTTCATAGCTTTTTTCTTGAGGGGCGTAAAAATGAGGGATTGTGTGGGAATGTTTTAAAGGAGATGTAGATGGCAATTCAAAGTCAATACAATTTCAAAATTCTTTTTTGTTCTGCTTATTACAACCATTTTATTCATTTTCCACAATGTTTTCCAAGAGCTTTTTACATGACAATCATGAAAAAGCAAGATTGTTTTGGAATTGATTAAGAAAAATCTACTGAAATACCTTATAACATGCCATTTAACCTTTAATTGCTATTGCATGTGTTTTAGCTTGGTATTTCAATCTTAAAACAATAGTTATCATGAAAAACATGTTAAGAACATAACAACATAAAACTATTGTAAAAGGTTTCAACAAAACTTATTCAATATTTCTTTTCTGACATTAAACATAACAGATATACCAAGGCATCCGGATTTGACTGAAATTTGATGAAAGATTACATTGACAAATGGTAAACAAAGAAATATTCCAGAGACAACATATAAATCTCTTATCATATTTAGGGATAAAGACTACCAATTTTTTACAATCAGGCCTAGATTGCCCAAATTCAACATTTAAAATTTGGGGTATGGGCATTTCCTCTAAGAAATTTAGGAGCCAAGGCAAAACTTAGGGGCTGTGGGGGTCTGGATCTCTGTTAGTCTTGTTCCCTGCATTTTGCCAATACATTTTCCAAGTCTGCATCCTTTAATCCATTTCCACACATCCCATTTTTAAGAAACATTTATAAAAATTGCCCTTTTTACAAGCAATTTCTTTTATCTCACAATGTTCTGCAAGATTCTTTTATTCAAATTAACTTTGAAATGTCTTAAATTTTTCATCTTGAAAAGAGAAAATTATGTCTTATTTCTCATTTTTCAACATTTCTAAAGACTCTAGTGGTTAACTAAACAATTCTTCTACAATTAAATACGTTCACTGCGTCTGACTGCCATGGTGGTCAAGTGATGGAGTGCTAGAGGCCATATGTTGGAACCCCACCATCATTTGAGGGTGTACATAGGCAAGACACTTAAAAACCAGCCACAGTCTGTAAAATTGGTTAGCAGTAGGTTTAAGCCACTGCCTTTCTCTCAGGGATGTGAAAACATCTGGACTGAGTATTCGAGATCAACTCTATAAGCTAAAAGCTTTTGTTACAATTGAAGAAAAATAAATTTCATAAAAAGACATTTAAAGAAACTAGACATTGTCGAAAAGCCGACTAACACCCCCCAACAGCACTTGTCCATATACAAGTGCAAAAGGGCCATAACAAAAACAGACTTTTTTAATTAAAGGGCCATAAATCCATCAAAAATCAATGTACCATAACCAAAATCGGATATGCACATGTCTGACTTATACCGAGTGTTTCTGTAAAATTTGAATCAAATCCGTCCAATGGTTGCTGAGAAATTGAGCGGACACGTTTTTTCACCAAAGGGCCATAACTCCGTCAAAAATCAATGGACCATAACCAAAATAAAATATGCACATCTCTGCTTGATACTGATTACATCAGTGAAGTTTGAATCAAATCCCTCCAATGGTTGCCCAGAAATTGAGCAGACACGAAAAAGCTACAGACAGACGGACGAACCGATTGACGGACCGACCGACAACCTGACTCCTATATATCCCCCTAACAAAGTTAAGGGGGGTATAATTATTAATTCTTCTTAGATTAAATTTAAACTAGAGCTGTCACTGAACATGATGAATACCCCCTAACAGCTCCTTGTCAATGAAATGACAGTTTTCCTGGAAATTTCGCTTTTCCAAATAAACAAGCTTAGCCACACATAAAATTAAAAGTAGATTGATAAACAGAGTAGACAAGGAAACTTTATCAAAAAGCCATAAATTTTTTTAATCAAATCTTACCCGTTAAATAATGAAAAACTGAGTAGAAAAGAAATTTCATCTAGGTTGCATAACAAATTGTGGTACTTTCAGAGATTAGTTATTTCTAGTCTTGAATGTGACTTCCATCATTTTGTCAAATGCAGACATAAAATATGTATCTTATTTCACTTTTGTTTCCATGACAACCAGAGTTTTCAACAGATTCCAATCCTTTAAGGTATATTTAAAGGGGGCCTCCTTAGGAACATTTCTGCCCAATTTGGTTAAAATTTGCCCAAAGGTTTGGGAGGAGATGTCCTTTCAAATCCTTCTTCATTTCTATATAGAACACCCCCCCCCTGGCTCTGCCCCTAGTGACCTGATGGTAATGATTTTAGCTTTTTAGAAAGAAGTCAATATACTGATGTTTCTTGCAAATTATCAAGGCTCTAGGCCAACTGTTTCAGGAGGAGAAGACACTTAAACTGACTCCTATGTTGACATTCCAAGGATATGAAAATACCTCTTCGAAGACTATTATCATAGGCGATCTAAAATAAAGCAAAAAAAATCCTCTTTTGGCTTAAGTGTTAAAATATATTAACTCATTATTTATACTTCCAGTGCTTTCAGTCTTCAATCTTAATGCAAGTCAGTGGAGGATTTAAATTTAGTAAGACAAGAGCCAACATGGTGTATATCCAGAATTTTTTCAATCCGCCTATATATACAATATAGTTGATATTCATTTTTAAGCACACTCACCAAACTTTTTCTTTTTCAGGTTGATAGGCACTGCCACTTCAAATTGTGGTACTTTCAGAGATTCATTATTTCTAGCCTTAAATGTGTCCTCCATCATTTTGTCAAATGCAGACATAAAATCTGTATCTTCTTGACATTCAATGTGCTTCAAGCCATTCTTCATTACAACTACCTGGTAACACAAACACATATGTCATATCATTCCCATTCTATGATGATGTCTACAACAACAACAAAATATCAATAAACATTTTCAGTCAGTCTGGAAGAATGGTCACAACTATTTGACAATATTGATATTCTGTCTTAATCAAGGCTTTATTACAAAACACATCCAGCTTGATTGATTGATTAAATGGGGTTTAACACCACTTCAACAGTATCTCAGTCATATCGCAGTGCTTGGAGCACCTAACAATGGATTCCTGATTATTTCTCACGCCAGAACTACCACTACATCCTTTCCTAGCCTCCAGCTGCTATCTCACTTACGTTTACGATTATCCACCTATTAGTGAGAGACAAATGTTGGAAAGAATACATGTGGTGCCTCAGGGGATTTAACCCATGATATCCCATGATTGAAAATTGGGAGTCTGATGTGCTACCGACTGGCCTATGACGGCGGCATATCCAGCTTGAGAAAACAGTTTATGTTTAAACATTCTAGTCTTTTTTAGTGGTTCTGTGCTTTTTTAGATATCATTTGGTGACTAAATACATAACCTACCTAAATAACAAAAAAAGCAAGAGCTGTGAGTGGACACCAATGATTGACTATTCTGAATGCTGGATAGCAATTCAATATAGACATAAGGCATAATTCCACAATATAAATGTCAGAATAATGTGTTATCTTTAAATTCTGACTCTGAACTCATGTCAAAAAATTTAAAACCTAGTTATGAAGATAATAAATTTTGCACTTAAAATTCTAAGTCGAAAAAGGTTAAACCTTTTCTAAAAAGAAATATCAGAGTAATGAGTATTTGCTAAAGAGTTGATATAATGATCACAGAGGCAAGTTCATTGTTACATAGCAATGGCAATAGAAGGAATAGAAATTAAGACAGTTGCATGTAAAACTTAAACCAAATGTATAAGTCAAACAAGGTGGAAAATTGTCACAAAATATGCCAGTAACACTACTGGTTGTTGACTGGGGAAGGGGGTTAAAATTTAAGTCTAATTTCAAGAAAGAGTAACAATTCATAATTATAACTTATGGTTCTGGTGTTTTTCTTGTTATCATGAGGTTTTGAAAACCATAGGCTGTTACACTATAAGAGATTTGAAACAAATCAAAGTGTGAAAAACAACAAAGGGGAATAACTAAGAAAATAAGCCAGGTAGAGTTATGGTTCTTGTGAGCTGCACTTCCCCTGGTGATATCTACCCACTCATGAAGTTTCATGATCATAGCTATTACACTTTCAGAGATATAATCCAGACAAAATCCAAGTATGAACAAAGTCTGAAAAACAACAAAGGGCAATAACTCTCAAATTATGGTAGGAAGAGTTATAGTTTTTGTACTCTACACTTCTCCTTTGTGAGATTTATCTACCTATTATGTTTCAAGATCATAGCTATTATACTTTCAGAGATATGTTCTGGACAAGATCAAAGTATGAAAAACAAAGGGAAATAACTAAAAATATAAGCCAGGTAGAGTTATAGTTTTAATGTAGTGCACTTCCTCTTGATGATATCTATCTACCAATGAAGTTTCATGACCATAGCTTGAATACTTTTAGAGATCTGCTCCTGTCAAGATCCAAGTATGAAACAAGAGGCCCATGAGGGCCTGAGAGGCTCTACTGGTTATCAAGTTTTCCGTTAAAGAAATCTGATATTTAAGGAAGTTAATTACTCAAAGAAGAATGCATAAAGAAAAAAAAAGGGCTTTATCCCCTTTATCATTTTAAGCAACAATCCTCAAGGCCCCTTTTCCCATGTTTCATGACGGATCCACTCCATTTCCAAAAGAAAGTTACCTTATGACCCGACAATCATTCTGTGAATATTTCATCAGAATCTGACAATAATTGTGGACTTTATCACATAAACAGCTTTGTTTTGAATGAAAATCAATTAGGCCTCTTTTCCTGTGTTTTCTGATGGATCAATTTCAATCCAAAAGGAACTTTCCTTACAACCTGACAATTGTCCTGTGAAATTTAAAAGACAATTTGATAATGATTGTGATCTTCATCACATACACAAGAATGTTTTGAATGATAATCTGTAAGGCCCCTTTTCCTGTGTTTCGAATGCCACAATTATTCCATGCATCTTTGAAAGGAATCCAATAAAACTGTTGACTTTATTGTGTTAACAAAGATATTAAATTCAAGTTCTCATAAGGCCCCTTTTCCCTTGATATCTTACTGTTGGTTTTATCATTCTGTGAAAGTTAAAATTGAATCCGATGAAATATTGGAAATTCATTATGTTTACTAGAATATTTAAAAAAAAAATCATATGGCCCCTTTTCACATGATACTTGATGGATTGTACCCAGTTCTGAAAAGAACCATTTAAGTATTTGTACAATCATTCTGTGAAATTTTGAAGTGAATCCGATGAAATCAAGGGACATCATTGTGTTAACCAGAATATTCAAGAGAGTTTGTCATGAAGCCCCTTTTTATGTGACACTTGCCATAATCAGATCCCCTGTCAAAATCAACAATTGGAATGATGGTACAATCAATCTGTTTAATCTGTGGAATTTATTGTGTTAATGAGTTTATAGTGAAATCTTCATAGGGCCCCTTTTTTCATGATACTTTACAGAACAAACCAAATTTCAAAAGGAACAATTATAATGAAGGTACAATCATTCTTTAAAAGTTAAAGAGAATCAATGATAACAGTGGACTGAATTGTGTCAAGAATTTTCGTAACAAAAATTTTCATAAGGCCCCTTTTTCCGTGAAACTTAACAAATCAGACCCAATGTACAAAGGAACAATCCTAATGATAGTTTGAAGAAAATGATAGAGACTGAGGACTTTATTGTAATAATGATGTTTTGTAATAAAATTTTTATAAGGTCCCTTTTCTTGTGTCACTTAACCAATCAGACCTAATTTACAAAGGAACAATCCAAATGATGGTACAATCAATCTATTCAACTTTGAAGAGATTCTGATAAAGACTGAGGGCATTGTTGTGTTTATGAGGATTTGGTAATAATTTTTCATACAGCCCCTTTTCCTATGATACTAGACAGATCAGGCCCAATTTGGAAAGAAACAATCCTTATGATGGTACAAACATTCTGTGAAAGTTTGAACAGAATCTGATGAAAACTGCAGACTTTATCTTGGTGTAAAATTTTTAAAATAAAATTTTCATAAGGCTCCTTTTCCTGTGATACTTGAAGGATCAGGTCTCATGTCAGCATCAACAATCGTTATTATTGTACAATGATAACTTTGAAGGTTTGAATTAAATCCAATGAAAGCTCTGGACTTGGTTACAAGGATTATAGATAAAATTCTCAAAAGGCCCCTTTTCCCATGATACTAGACAGGTCACGCCTAATTTGAAAAGAAAGAATCCTCATGATGGAATAATCATTCTGTGAAAGTTTTAACAGAATCTGATGAAAACTGTTGACTTTATTGTGGTACAATGATTTTAAAATTAAATTTCATAATGCTCCTTTTCCTGTGATACTTGACGGATCAGGTCTAATGCAAACATCGACAATCATTATTATTGTACAATTATTCTGTGAATGCCTGAAGAAAATCCGATGAAAGCTCTGGACTTGGTAACAAGGATTTATAAATGAAATTTTCATAAGTCCCCTTTCTTCTGTGTTTCTTGACAGTTCAAACCCTGTTATGAAAAGAATGATAGTTATGACCTTCCAATCATTCTGTGAAAGTTTCAACAAAATCTGATCAAAGCTGTGGGCTTCATTGTGTTAACAGGGTTTTAATTAATTGAATTTTCATATAGCCCCTTTTCCCATGTTACTTGATGGATCTTAACCAATTCCAAAGGGAACTCTTCTGACAAAATTATAATTATTCTGTTTGAGTATAAAGACAACCCCATCTCATCTGTGGACTTACAAGCATTAATTAAGATTTTTTTAATTGAATTTTCCTAAGGGCCCTTTTCCTATGTTTCTCAATGGATCAGACCCAATTTGAAAGGAACAATCCTTATGATGGTACAATCATTAAGTGAAAGTTTGAAGTCAATCAGGTGAAATCTAGGGCCATTATTTGTTAACTAAGATTTTTTTATTAAATTTTCATAGGGCCCCTTTTCCCATGAAACTTGATGGATCAAACTTTCTTCTGAAAGGAACAACCCATTTAATGTAATAATCATTCTGGGAATATTTGAAGAGAATTTGTTGAAAACTATGGACTCTATTGTGTTTACGAGGACTTTTTCAAACCAGTTTTTATCGGACCCCTTTTTCCCGTGGTCCTTGACTGATCATACCAAATTTTGAAAGGAACAATTCTTATGATGGTACAATCATTTTGTGAAAGTTTGAAGTCAATCAGATGAAAACTGTGGACTCTAGAGTGTTAACAAAGATCTTTGAATTAAATTTTAATAAGGCCCCTTTTCCTATGTTTCTGGAGGAATCATATCCGATTCTGAAAGGAACAATCCTTATGATGGTACAATCATTCTGTGAAAGTTTGAAGAGAATCCGTTGAAAATTGTTGGCTCTAGATAATTATTGAGAATTTTTGATTAAAATTTTCATAAGGCCCCTTTTTCCTATGTTTCTTGACGGATCATACCAAATTTCGCAAGGAACAATCCTTACGATAGTACAATCATTCTGTGAAAGTTTGAAGGGAATCCGATGAAAACTGTTGACTCCAGAGTATTAAAGAGGATTTCTTAAAAGATTTTTCGATTTAATTTTCATAAGGCCCCTTTCCCCGTGTTTCCTGAAGGATCTGACCAACCTCCCAAAGGAACAATCCTTATGATGGTACAATCATTCTGTGAAAGTTTAAATACAATCTGATGAAAACTGTGGACTCTAGAGTGTTGACGAGGAGTTATTAATTAAATTTTCATAAGGCCCCTTTTCCCGTGTTTCTTAGCAGATCAGACCCATTTTTGAAAGGAACTATCCTTATGATGGTACAATCATTCTGAGAAAGTTTGAAGAGAATCAGATGAAAACTGTGGTTTCTATCTCGTAAACAAGGATTTTTAATGGAATTTTTTATTGAATTTTCATAAGGCCCCTTTTCCCATGTTTCTTAACGGATCATACCCAATTTCGAAAGGAACAATCCTTATGATGGTAAAATCATTCTGTGAGAGTTTGAAGATAATCTGATGATGACTATGGACTGTATCGCGTAAACGAGGAATTCCTAATTAAGTTTTAAAAGGCCCCTTTTCCCATGATTCTTGACGGATCTGACCAAATTTTGAAAGGAACGATCCTTATGTTGATACAATCATTCTGTGAAAGTTTGAATTGAATCTGATGAAAACTCTGGACTCAAGAGTGTTAACGAGGATTTTTTAATTAAATTTTCATAAGGCCCCTTTTCCCATGTTTCTAGACAGATCGTACCCATTTTTGAAAGGAACAATCCTTATGATGGTACAATCATTCTGAGAAAGTTTGAAGAGAATCCGATGAAAACTGTGGTTTCTATCGCATAAACGAGGATTTTTAATGGAATTTTCAATTAAATTTTCATAAGGCCCCTTTTCCCATGTATCTTGACGGATCACACCAAATTTCAAAAGGAACGATCCTTATGTTGGTACAATCATTCTGTGAAAGTTTAATAAAATCTGATGAAAACTGTGGACTCTAGAGTGTTAACGAGGATTTTTTAATTAAATTTTCATAAGGACCATTTTCCCGTGTTTCTTGACGGATCATACCCATTTTCGAAAGGAACAATCCTTATGATGGTACAATCATTCTGAGAAAGTTTGAAGAGAATCCGATGAAAACTGTGGACTCTATCACATAAACAAGGATTTTTAATGGAATTTTTAATTAAATTTTCATAAGGCCCCATTTCCCGCGTTTCTTGACGGATAATACCCATTTTCAAAAGGAACGATCCTTATGTTGGTACAATCATTTTGTATATCTTTGAAGAGAATCTAATGAAAACTGTGGACATTATCGTGTAAACGATGATTTTTTAATTAAGTTTTAATTAGGCCCCTTTTCCTTTGTTTCTTGACGGATAATACCCATTTTCAAAAGGAACGATCCTTATGATGGTACAATCATTTTGTATATATTTGAAGAAAATCTGATGAAAACTGTGGACTTTATCATGTAAACGAGGATTTTTTAATTAAGTTTTAATTAGGCCCCTTTTCCTATGTTTCTTGGCGGATCTGACCCAATTTCGAAAGGAACGATCCTTATGATGGTACAATCATTCTGTGAAAGTTTGATGGGAATCTGATGAAAACTGTGGACTCTATTGCATAAACAAGGAAAAGTTTAACAGACGGGCGACGGACGCACGGACGGACGCCCGACGGGAAAAAGCCATCGCTATAGCTCTAGTGGCCTTCAGCCAGTAGAGCTAAAAATAACAAAGGGCAATATTTAAAAAAATAAGCCAGATAGAGTTATGGTTCTTGTGCACTTCCCCTTGATGAGATCTATCTACCCATGAAGTTTCATGATAATAGCCTTTTTACTTTTAGAGATATGCTCTGGACAAGATCCAAGTATGAAAACAACAAAGGGCAATAACTCTCAAAACATAAGCCAGGAAGAGTAATGGTTCTTGTGCACTGCACTTCCCCTTGATGAAATCTATCTACCCATTAAATCTCATGATCATAGCCTTTTTACTTTTAGAGATATACTCCCGACAAGATCGTGTGCACGCCACACGCCTGCTGCATGCAACAGGTGATCCCATAATACGTCCCATCTTGGATGGGCATATAAAAAGGGATCATAATTCCATTAAAATGAATGTCAGAGTAATGAATCTTTGCCTAGAGGATAATGTGATGGTCTAAATGGTATTTGCAAAGTTTCAGAGCAATAGCATTTGTAGACAGACAGACAGACGGACAGACAGACGGACGGACGGACAGACGGACACCGGTAAAACAATATGCCCCTGATCTTATAAATGCTTGGGCATAAAAAATAAGGTAATATTACAACTGCTTTTGTACATTTACCCTTTAGTAGACAAAACCTTTTTAGACTGGTCCTAATATAAAGTAGTTACAAAAAACAATTGTTGTTTAAAATTTTGAAATCTGTATTTCTGTGTCGAAAACATTGAGGGGGTAGCAATAATCTTAAAATTGAGACATCATCAAATCATTCGAATTTACAAGTGTCTTACAGTAACATCATTTAGACAGTTTTTTTCAGGAAAACGATTCATTCCCTACCTCTTCCTGAGCATCTCCGTCATTGTCTGTGTCAGTATAATCCATGTCATCATCATCACCATCATAATCTTCACCTACAACCTGAATGACAAGACACATTAGTGAAACAACAATGAAACTATAATGGTCAATATGTTGAAAACAATACTAGACCATTTAACAAAAGAGGCAACCTTAATTCAAGTAAGACAAAGATGAAAAAAAAAAAATTAGAATGTTGGTTCAATAAATACATGAAAATTACCAGACAACAAAAAGTTTTCAGTCTGGTCCAAATCAAAAGTTACAAACAATACTATCTATTTTCTTTTGGATAGAAAACAACCTGGGAAATGAAATTTACAAGCAAGTTCTTTACCTTCCACAGCATTTTGTTGTTTATTTTTCTTGAAGGTTCTAAAAAAGCAGGATTTTGTTAACTAATAATGCTAAGATTGTAAAAGTTAAGATCTTTTTTTTAAGATCCATACTGTAAGCCTGTCCTTTCAGTCTTACTATCATTCTTCTTTTATACATAGTGGTACATAATGGTAGGATTATCTCTTGTTTTCATGATCCATGTTATCTTTTTCATGTTCTTTTTGTCCTTCTTGAACTTCCTTTCCGACTATCACACAATGAACAATGTAAGGTTTACTTAAATCTCTGTTGAGAGTCTGTACTCTCTGTCTGAAAGGCATTTTTGCTATCTTACTGACCTTTATACCTAATTAGAGATTTACCTCTTGGTTTTGAGATCCTTGTTGTGAGCCTGTCCTTTCTGTCTGACTGGCACTTAACCTATCTTCCTGGCTGTCTGATCCTGCCATCTCCTCATCATTTCTTGACTGTGATAGACTTGTATCACCTACATTTTACATTGAATACATAGCAATCATTCTCCAAATTCAAAACATATTCAAGGTAATTGACAGTATATTGACATAAAAATATTCTTTAAAACTTATAGTCGTCTTTTAAATATGAACCCCTTTAATAAAGAGCAGTAAACAAAATTTCTGTGGTTTAATAAATATTGTGAATTATCAATTTGTAAAGCTGTGTGCATGAGCAGAGGAGCAAATAGAGAGACAAATGGATGGCTAATCAAATGACAGATTGCAGCTGTCAATTATTTTACTTTATTGTTACATATTACAAGCCATAAATCTTGCCTTTTAACTCATTACCAGTCGGAAAAATTTTAGACTAGTCAAAATCAAAAGAATTGGCAGACTACAATTTAAAGTTTATGAAATTATCTTTTTTTTCAACTCTGTGGGTAGATAACATTGTGTAAAATTAAGAAATTGCGTCTTATAAGCAATTTCAAGATTTTATGCAATGTTTTCCAAAAATTGTTTTCTTGAGGGGAATCAAAAAGGGTCACTGTATGGGAATGCATTAATATGGAACCTGCTATTTGAGCTCAGTGAGCAGGGCCAGCAATCTTTAAATTATATCTCTTATCTAATACCACTTTCTACAGTTTCCAATGTTAGTTATGCTGCGGTGGCTGGTACATTAAGCATGACTTCCTGTCATTTCCTATACCAGTACAGCCACAAAACTCAATCCATTCAAGCCAATAGTAGTTTTATTTCAATTTCCAGATTTTCTTTAGATGCTCAAAGAAAAAGGGCTTCATTTTATGAAACATGCCTGACCATTTAACTTGAATAATTTGAAATTCAATACATCCACTTGTGTATGGTGATTAATTCAGAAAACTGTGTCAATGATATGGATGTACTTGCAAATATCTTCTTCTATCCAAAGTAATTGATGTTACATGACATAGATTACTGAATAGTTTACAAGGTTAGTTTTGAAATTTGACCTTTATGACCACTGGACAAGGTCAGTTTTATCACTTGACTTTCAACCCTGCCTTTGACCTTGACTATAAATTAACAGACATTTTGCATGACTAGTACTTAACTTCAAAAAATCAAAGTAAAGTTTGTCAAACATGACCATGGATGTTTCAAAACAATTTTTCACACTAGTAATTGTGAAGGGGAAAACATGGCAGAATTAGTTTCATATCAATTTAAAAATTTAGAAGATATTTTCCAGGTAAGGTCAAATTATCACTTAAAACTCTGATGTGACCTTGACCTAGATGGAATCTGCTCAAACTTATGTATGACACTCATAATTCTAAACAGTGAACAACTCTCTTACAACAAAGAACACATCTTTTCATCAGTAATTGTTACCAGTAAGTTTTCAGTCATATAGACTGTTCACTTACCTGGTTCATCTCCCTCTTCCTGTATGGCTGGTAGATTATCATCTGTATCAGTGTCACCTGACTCCGTCCTCTCTGTTGGTAATAATGCAGCTAGATTTGAATAAGAAAATTCAGATCTTTGAAAAGTATTCAGTTACGTTTGAGATAAAGAATGGACATCTCTCTTGTAGACAAATTATTGAACAAAATTGAATAATTGACATGTACATTATAGGCATGATGTGCATTAGAAAGGTGGATTAAAATACAAGAGGCCCAGTGGGCCTTAACGGTCACCTGAGTAAAAGAGCACCAAGACAAATGATTTTGTTTGAAAGAATTAGAAAAAGGTTTGGTTGAAATCCCCTCAGTAGTTCTTGAGAAGAAGATGAAAATGTTTAAAAGTTACCAAAAAATACCCCCTTTTGGTCCCCATTTTAGGCACCCTTGACCTCCAGCCTTTTAATTTTCACAAATCTGTATAATCAGTACCCAATAATGCTTTTCACCAAGTTAGTTTGAAATTGGCTTAGTACTTCATCAGAAGAAGATGAAAATGTGAATTTTTTTAACATGATGAACTTTGACCTCTGGGTGTGGCCCCATACATGACCCCAGGGGCATGAATTTCACAATTTATAATATACCTGTCCTAGTTGTCATGCACACAAAATATTTAAGCTCTGGCATTAACGGTTTATTAGAAGAAGATTTTTAAAGAAGTACCAAAAATTACCCCTTTTTGGCCCCTATTTGGGCCCCTATGACCCCCAGAACCCCTATTTGCACAAACTTGAATTGGCATCCCCCAATGAAGCTTTCTACCAAGTTTGGTTGAAATCCCCCCAGTAGTTCTTGAGAAGAAGATGAAATATTTAAAAGTTACCAAAAATTACCCCCTTTTGGTCCCCATTTTAGGGCCCCCTGACCCCACAGCCCTTTTATTTTCACAAATCCGAATAACCATTACCAAATGATGCTTTTCACCAAGTTTGTTTGAAATTGGCTTTATACTTCATCAGAAGAAGATGAAAATGTGAATTTTTTTAACATGATGAACTTTGACCTCTGGGTGTGGCCCCATACATGACCCCAGGAGCATGAATTTCACAATTTATAATATACCTGTCCTAGTTGTCATGCACACAAAATATTTAAGCTCTGACATTAACGGTTTATTAGAAGAAGATTTTTAAAGAAGTACCAAAAATTACCCCTTTTTGGCCCCTATTTGGGCCCCTATGACCCCCAGAACCCCTATTTTCACAAACTTGAATTTGCATCCCCCAATGATGCTTTCTACCAAGTTTGGTTGAAATCCCCCCAGTAGTTCTTGAGAAGAAGATGAAAATGTTTAAAAGTTACCAAAAATTACCCCCTTTCGGTCCCCATTTTAGGGCCCCCTGACCCCAAAGCCCTTTTATTTTCACAAATCCGAATAACCATTACCAAATGATGCTTTTCACCAAGTTTGTTTGAAATTGGCTTTATACTTCATCAGAAGAAGATGAAAATGTGAATTTTTTTAACATGATGAACTTTGACCTCTGGGTGTGGCCCCATACATGACCCCAGGGGCATGAATTTCACAATTTATAATATACCTGTCCTAGTTGTTATGCACACAAAATATTTAAGCTCTGGCATTAACGGTTTATTAGAAGAAGATTTTTAAAGAAGTACCAAAAATTACCCCTTTTTGGCCCCTATTTGGGCCCCTATGACCCCCAGAACCCCTATTTTCACAAACTTGAATTGGCATCCCCCAATGATGCTTTCTACCAAGTTTGGTTGAAATCCGCCCAGTAGTTCTTGAGAAGAAGATGAAAATGTTTAAAAGTTAACGGACGACGGACGACGCACGACGACGGACAAACGATGATTGCAATAGGTCACCATGACCATTCGGTCAGGTGACCTAAAAAGTCAATAACTTGTAGAAATGTGTAAAATGCCTGTATAGGATAGTACAAATGTCTCATCTTACATCTATTTCTTTTATGTTTTCTAGCTTGTTATAAATGATGTTTGAAGCAACATTTCAGTATTTCTTTGATTTATTTACATTGAGCCTTGTTTTTTCCAATTTTTTACCCCTCAAATGAAAATAATGCTCTGTTTTCATGGCATCTATCTTTCTCAAGACATATGATTTATCATACTTCAATTCCAAGATACACTCTGATTATCCAAGAAAAAATTACAGAACTATTGACTCACCAATCTTTGGTTTGTACTCATTTTCCAGTTCTTCACAAGCTTTGCAAGATTCTTCAAAATCTTTATAAGGAACTAACTTTGGTCTTACAGCCTCTAGAGTGTCCTGAACTAGATTGTTTATATCTATAGGAAATGGGCGATCTTCGCTCCACACAGATAATGTCTTCTTAAACCAGAAATAACGCTGGAAAGAAGGTTACAAACAAATGGAAATTGTTATTTCAGACAACAAAATTTATAGCCATAAACATTCTTGGAACACACAACTTATCATATTGTTATTTCTTGAAAATCATTCTGTTAATTTGCAACAATTTCAATTTTTTCTAAAATCAATCTGGACAGTGTTCAACAAAATTAATAGCTATGAACATTTTTGGTACACACAACTTATCATATTGTCATTTCTTAAACAAGGTACCAAATTGTCACAAGATACGCCCATCACACTGCTTAATATTAACTGGGGGTTTGAATAGAACTGAGATTATTTTGAATGAATATTTTTTGTCAAACAAAGTATGAAAAACAACAAAGGACAATAACTCAAAATATACGCTAGGTATAGTAATGGTTCTTGTACACTGCACTCCCAATTGGTGAGCTCTATCCATCCATGAAATTACATGATTCTAGCTATTATACTTTTAGAGATATACTCTGGACAAGATTCAAGTATGAAAAACAACAAAGGGCAATAACTCAAAAAATAGGCCAGGTAAAGTTATGGTTCTTGTGCACTGCACTCCCCCTTGGTGAGATCTATACACCCATGAAAATTCATGATTCTAGCTATTATACTTTTAGAGATATACTCCGGACAAGATTCAAGTATAAAAACAACAAAGGGCAATAACTCAAAAAATAGGCCAGGTAGAGTTATGGTTCTGGTGCACTGCACTCCCCCTTGGTGAGATCTATACACCCATGAAGTTTCATGATCCTAGTTATAATACTTTTACAGATATACTCCGGACAAGATTCAAGTACGAAAAACAACAAAGGGCAATAACTAAAACAAGATGTTTTTGTGAAACACTATGCCCCCGAAACAGGAATTTTTTAGAAACGGGTGATTTTTATTTTGCTTTGTTTTCGGGAAAAGGGTTAAGATTTTGACCTTGACCTTGATGAAATGACCTTCCCCAGTTGCGCTTTATTGAGACCTATCCACATACCAAATAAAAGCATTGTAACTTAATTGGGGTTGAAGTTATAGGAAAAAGTTAAGTTGGCAAGTTAAGTTTTTGAGCAACGTTTTAGAGAAAAGGGTTAAAATTTTGACCTTGACCTTGATGAAATGACGTTCCCCAGTTGCGCCTTGTTGAGACCTATCTACATACCAAATATCAGTATTGTAACTTAATAAGGGCTGAAGTTAAAGGAAAATGTTAAGTTGGCAGGTTAAGTTTTGCAGACAGACAGACAGACAGATGGACAGACAGACTGACAGACGGACACCTGTAAAACAATATGGCCCCGATCTATCGATGTGCGGGCATAGAAATAGGCTAGGTAGAGTTATGGTTCTTGTACACTGCACTCCCACTTGGTGAGCTCTACCCATCCATGAAATTTCATGATTCTATTATAATTTTAGAGATATACTCCGGACAAGATTCAAGTATGAATAACAACAAAGGGCAATACCTAAAAAAAAAGGCTAGGTAGAGTTATGGTTCTTGTACACTGCACTCCCCCTTGGTGAGATCTATACACCCATGAAAATTCATGATTCTAGCTATTATACTTTTAGAGATATACTCCGGACAAGATTCAAGTATAAAAACAACAAAGGGCAATAACTCAAAAAATAGGCCAGGTAGAGTTATGGTTCTGGTGCACTGCACTCCCCCTTGGTGAGATCTATACACCCATGAAGTTTCATGATCCTAGTTATAATACTTTTACAGATATACTCCGGACAAGATTCAAGTACGAAAAACAACAAAGGGCAATAACTAAAACAAGATGTTTTTGTGAAACACTATGCCCCCGAAACAGGAATTTTTTAGAAACGGGTGATTTTTATTTTGCTTTGTTTTCGGGAAAAGGGTTAAGATTTTGACCTTGACCTTGATGAAATGACCTTCCCCAGTTGCGCTTTATTGAGACCTATCCACATACCAAATAAAAGCATTGTAACTTAATTGGGGTTGAAGTTATAGGAAAAAGTTAAGTTGGCAAGTTAAGTTTTTGAGCAACGTTTTAGAGAAAAGGGTTAAAATTTTGACCTTGACCTTGATGAAATGACGTTCCCCAGTTGCGCCTTGTTGAGACCTATCTACATACCAAATATCAGTATTGTAACTTAATAAGGGCTGAAGTTAAAGGAAAATGTTAAGTTGGCAGGTTAAGTTTTGCAGACAGACAGACAGACAGATGGACAGACAGACTGACAGACGGACACCTGTAAAACAATATGGCCCCGATCTATCGATGTGCGGGCATAGAAATAGGCTAGGTAGAGTTATGGTTCTTGTACACTGCACTCCCACTTGGTGAGCTCTACCCATCCATGAAATTTCATGATTCTATTATAATTTTAGAGATATACTCCGGACAAGATTCAAGTATGAATAACAACAAAGGGCAATACCTAAAAAAAAAGGCTAGGTAGAGTTATGGTTCTTGTACACTGCACTCCCAATTGGTGAGCTCTATCCATCCATGAAATTTCATGATTCTAGCTATTATACTTTTAGAGATATACTCCGGACAAGATTCAAGTATGAAACACAACAAAGGGCAATAACTCAAAATATACGCTAGGTAGAGTTATGGTTCTTGTACACTGCACTCCCACTTTGGGAGCTCTATAACTTAAACAATAGGCTAGGTAGAGTTATGGTTCTTGTACACTGCACCCCCACTTGGTGAGCTCTATCCATCCATGAAATTTCATGATTCTAGATATTATACTTTAAGAGATATACTCTGGACAAGATTCAAGTATGAAAAACAACAAAGGGCAATAACTCAAAAAATAGGCTAGGTAGAGTTATGGTTCTTTTGCACTGCATTCCCCCTTGGTGAGATCTATACACCCATGAAGTTTCATGATCCTAGCTATAATACTTTTAGAGATATACTCTGGACAAGATTCACGTATGAAAAACAACAAAGGGCAATAACTAAAAAAATAGGCTAGGTAGAGTTATAGTTCTTGTACACTGCACCCCCACTTGGTGAGTTCTATCCATCAATGAAATTTCATGATTCTAGCTATTATACTTTAAGAGATATACTCCAGACAAGATTCAAGTATGAAAAACAACAAAGGGCAATAACTCAAAAAAAGGCCAGGTAGAGTTATGGTTATTGTGCACTGCATTCCCCCTTGGTGAGATCTATACACCCATGACGTTTCATGATCTTAGCTATAATACTTTTAGAGATATACTCCCAACAAGATTCAAGTATGAAAAACAACAAAGGGCAAAAACTAAAACAATAGGCCAGGTAGAGTTATGGTTCTTGAACACTGCACTCCCACTTGGTGAGCTCTACCCATCAGTGAAATTCATGATTCTAGCTATTATAATTTTAGAGATATACTCCAGACAAGATTCAAGTATGAAAAACAACAAAGGGCAATAACTAAAAAAATAGGCTAGGTAGAGTTATGGTTCTTGTACACTGCACTCCCACTTTGGGAGCTCTATCCATCCGTGAAATTTCATAATTCTAGCTATTATACTTTTAGAGATATACTCTGGACAAGATTCAAGTATGAAAAACAACAAAGGGCAATAACTCAAAAAATAGGCCAGGTAGAGTCGTGGTTCTTGTGCACTGCACTCCCCCTTGGTGAGATCTATACACCCATGAAGTTTCATGATCCTAGCTATTATACTTTTCGAGATACACTCTGGACAAGATTCAAGTATGAAAAACAACAAAGGTCAATAACTCAAAAAATAGGCTAGGTAGAGTTATAGTTCTTGTACACTGCACTCCCACTTGGTGAGCTCTATCCATCCATGAAATTTAATGATTCTGGCTTTTATACTTTAAGAGATATACTCTGGACAAGATACAAGTATGAAAAACAACAAAGGGCAATAACTCAAAAAATAGGCCAGGTAGAGTTATGGTTCTTGTACACTGCACCCCCACTTGGTGAGCTCTATCCATCCATGAAATTTTATGATTCTAGCTATTAAACTTTTAGAGATATACTCTGGACAAGATTCAAGTATGAAAAACAACAAAGGGCAATAACTCAAAAAATAGGCCAGGTAGAGTAATGGTTCTTGTGCAATGCATTCCCCCTTGGTGAGATCTATACACCCATGAAGTTTCATGATCCTAGCTATAATACTTTTAGAGATATACTCCGGACAAGATTCAAGAATGAAAAACAACAAAGGGCAATAACTAAAACAATAGGCTAGGTAGAGTTATGGTTCTTGTACACTGCACTCCCACTTGGTGAGCTCTATCCATCCATGAAATTTCATGATTCTAGATATTATACTTTAAGAGATATACTTCAGACAAGATTCAAGTATGAAAAACAACAAAGGGCAATAACTCAAAAAATAGGCCAGGTAGAGTTATGGTTCTTTTGCACTGCACTTCCCCTTGGTGAGATCTATACACGCATGAAGTTTCATGATTCTAGCTATTATACCCTTAGAGATATACTCCGGACAAGTTTCAAGTATGAAAAAACAACAAAGGGCAATAACTCAAAAAATAGGCTAGGTAGAGTTATGGTTCTTGTACACTGCACCCCCACTTGATGAGCTCTATCCATCCATGAAATTTCATGATTCTAGCTATTATACTTTTAGAGATATACTCCGGACAAGATTCAAGTATGAAAAACAACAAAGGGCAATAACTAAAAAAATAGGCTAGGTAGAGTTATGGTTATTGAGCACTGCACTCCGTATTGATGAGAAGAATATAACTGCCAAGTTTAAAGTCAATCGGACTTACAGTGACAGAGTTATGCTCCGGACAAAGAAATGGACACTGGCTGGACAACCGGACGCCATGGGTGATCCCATTATATGTCCCGTCTTCGACGGGCATATAAAAACTGTTCTGTTATATTGCAGCAATTTCTATTTTTTCTAAAATCAATTCTGGACAATGATCCATTATGTTTAATCATTTAAGTTTTTCTATTAAATGCCTATTAAATCATATGCAGAATTGAAATTAGAAGGAATACATTTTACATGCAGCATTCAAACTTTTTTGGACCAGTTCAATCATAAGCTATTAAAGCACCAATAGTTGATTGATTGTATGGAGTTTAATGCCACTTTCAATAGTTTACAGTTCTATCCCAGAGGCTTGTGCAAATAACCTGACTTCTTGTCATTTCCTATATCAGTAAATCACGATAATCAATGTGAAAAACAAGCTACTTGCCCTGCACAGGTACATTACTTATCTTTGCTCTTTGGTGAGGGAAGTGACCAATGTTGCCAGTAGTTATGTCAAATGACAAAAAAAGTTGGCCGAGCCTGGATTCAAACTCAAACCCAAGCGTCAGAGCGGAGCTTGCTACTGAATCAAACAGTTTCAATAATTCACAATTATTAAGATGAAACAGGAAATGTGCAGTAGCTATGGAGAAAAATATGGCAATATGAAACAAGAGGGCAATTTGCCCTGGTGCATTGAGATAAAGGCTCTTTTCTTTCAATAGTCAAATTTAATGTTAGGACTATGATAATGATACTGGAATTTTGAAGGGGGCCACCTAAGGAACATTTCTGCCAAATCAGGTTGAAATTGTCCCAGTAGTTTGAGAGGAGATATCTTAACTAGAGGCGCTTGAGCACCTGATTTGCACCACCAGCCTGAATTTACTTATCATTCCTGAGAAGTTTGGTTATAAACCATCCTGCAGACTGCAAGAGATTTTCAAATTTTAACTATATACCATATACGGAGACAAGGATCATTCTAGTGAAATTAGGTTGAAATTCATCTAATGTTTTGTGAGAAGAAGATTTTTAAAGCTTTCACTATATATGGAAATTAGCCCCGCCCACTTAAGGCACGTTTTCTGTCCTATCAAAATTCATTGAACAAATCTGATAAAGAGTCACCCAAGGATCAAATTCAGTGAAATTTGGTTGAAATTCATCCATTGGTTTCTTAGAAGATTTCACCTTATATGGAAATAAGCCCCGCCCATTAAAGCCATGTTTTTCTTCCGATCAAAATTTTTTAAGGAATCTGATAAAGAGTCAACCAATGAACATTCCTGTAAAATTTGGTTGAAATTCATCCTTTGGTTTCTTATAAGAAGCTTTTTAAAGATTTCACCATATATGGAAATAAGTCCCACCCATTAAAGCAATGTTTTTCTTCCGATCAAAATTCTTTGAAGGAATCTGATAAAAGGTCACCCAAAGATCATTCCTGAAAAATTTGATTGAAATTCATCCATTGGTTTCTGAAAAGATTTTTGAAGGTTTCGCCATACATGGAAATTGGTCCTGCCCATTAAAGCCATGTTTTTCATCCTATCAAAATTCTTTGAAAGAATCTGATAAAGGGTCACCAAAGGATCATTTCTGTAAAATTTGGTTGAAATCTGTTCAGTACTTTCTAAGGAGAAGATTATTAAAGTAAAAGTTTACGGACAGATGGACGCACGCAAACACAGACGTACGACGTACGACAGACACAACACCATGACAATAGACCCCACCCAGGGCTACACTCCTAGGGACTAGAGGGTAATGATTTAACTATTTTGAAAGAGGTCAATGTACTGATATTTCATGCAAAATATCAAAGCTCTAGACCTTTTGAGTCAGGAGAAGAAATTTTTTAACGATTTTTTTGCTGCCATGGTTAACAGATTTCAATTCTTTTAACACTTTTAAAAGGGAACCACCTTAGGATCATTTCTGCAAAATTTGGTTGAAATTGGCACAGTGGTTTGTGAGGAGATGTTGTTTGACCAAATACCAGACGTCAAAATTTTGACCTGGACTTTATTAAAAGGAGTTACAGACGACAATTTAAAGTTTATTAAATTTAAGATTTATCAACTTTATGAAACACAGTATAAATTGAAGAAATTGCATATTACAAGCAATTTGTTCATTTTATACAATGTTTACCCACATTGTTTCCTTGAAGGGCATCCAAAAGCATCACTGCGTGGGAATGGTTAAAGACATTGTTGACTGACAGACAAAGGGTGATCACAATAGCTCACATGAGCACTTTGTGCTCAGGTGTGCTAAAACTAAAGTTCCCCCCCCCCCCTCTCTCCACCCCCCACCCCTCCCAAAAAACAATAACAAACCTGTTTTCCTTTTGTAACACATTCTTTGATCATTAATTGAAAAAAATTGTTAAATTTCATTTTAAGATTGATTCATAGTAAGGAGTGAACAACAAAATCTTAATCTCAGTGGCAGAATCTAGACGATTGTCGTATTAAGTGTACAGAGAAACATGATTAAGTCTATCTTGAGTCTCTTTTAGAGGAATTTCATTAATTTGTAATTAACAAAAGCAGGAATAAACCTATCAAAACTGTAAGCTTAGCTTTGATTTTTTTAAGTGAAATTATGAAGTGATAGTAAAGATTGGTCATTAAATATTCAAAGTTTTCAGTGAATATCTTGCTAACTAGTAGGGATGTCACAAAATGTTTTTGTACAACAGCAATCATAATGCCAAGGATGATGCCAAGGCTATAGAAGTAAACTTGTATTAAGTGACCACTGAAGGAATGATCATAGAATGGTTGCTGAAGAGGATGGTTGTTTAATACATTTTGCAACATGATTGCTTGCATATATAAATAATTGCAGAATTCTCACTCAATCCTATATTGTTGGACCCATTAAAACCATCTGAGTGAGAGAATTCTATCGAGTTCATCTAACATAAGATTTACTTTAGGTATTCTTTTAGCTAATTTGTCAACTTCTCAAAGCTTAAGCTTTTTGGAAAGGGAATTCTGATTATGGTCGATTAATAAAATGGTCACTTAATAGAGGGTGGTTGTTCAAACAAGATTGACTGTACCTCAGGGTTTCTCTGAATAAAGCCAAGTTAAAAATTGAAATACCTGGAAGTAGACAAGAAAACAGTCTAACTTTTTCTTGCTTGAGCCTTTGTCAAAATACTGTCCACAAGTTTCTAACACTATACACACAAGGCGAATCCTGAATAAATGTTCTGGTGGATCTAGTACTGACGGCACACCTTCTGTAAAACAATACAATAACTTTATTAGCATGGTGATTTGTTAAAAAATCAAGATTCCATATTAAAATAAGGATGTTCTTTTGAAAAGTAGTATTAACTTGTTCAAATATTGACTCCCAACTTCTTCCTTATAGTCTAGGTTCCTAGAACAGAATACCCTTACGCCTGAGCATGAGATTTTCAACAATTTTACATTATGCATAAAGGAAAAACACAGCTCAGTCTGCACAACTCTGTATATAGCTACTGACTCAAAGTATCTTTAGTCAGTCATCAAATATTCTATACAAACTGTGTTACTGTCAACTATGCAAGTCAACCTCAAGCACACATGAAATAGTTTGAAATGTCACACAGACTCATTTAGAAATGTCAGTGTACGTCATTCATTTCACACTTGCTTTTTTATAGTGTGTAAAAGTTGAAGGCTTTCACCCATTCCCACACAACAAAATTTTAGACTGGTCCAAATTGAAAGGAGTTGCTGACAACAGTTTAAGAGTAACAAAATTTTCAACTTTCCGGTTAGAAAACATGGTGGAATGAAGAAATTGCTTTTTTATAGTGTGTAAAAGTTGAAGGCTTTCACCCATTCCCACACAACAAAATTTTAGACTGGTCCAAATTGAAAGGAGTTGCTGACAACAGTTTAAGAGTAACAAAATTTTCAACTTTCCGGTTAGAAAACATGGTGGAATGAAGAAATTGCTTGGTTCAAACAATTTCATCATTTTTCACAATGTTTTCCATTTTTTTTTCTCTTGATGGGGCTTACAAAGGCATCATTGTGTGGGAATGAGTTAAGAAAACAAGAGCACCATATGCGGATACCAATGGTCAGCTGTTCAAGTGCTTGATAGTTGGGAAGTGATAGTCGAAAAAGGGCATAATTCTTTCAAAAATACATTTAGACGTATCCCCTTTGTTGAAATAGAATGCTCTTTTGATAGTTACATTTATTCCGAGTTTCAGGTGAATGTTTTAAACACTACCAGATATTACAAAATGAATTTTTGGGACTATGACCACGCAGACATGGAAGCTTTGGCAATACCTCAGATTTCTCCAAAAACAGCCAAGCTAACAAAAAAATTTAAATCAAAGACCTAAACGGCCTCAAATGCAGTCAGGATTGTTTATTAACAATTAGTATGATAATTAAAGCTATTTTCTGATTTGTTTGTTGTGTTCCTTATTATGAAATCACATCTGAAGACTTCTATCTTTTCCTCCAAATGTTTTAAATGCCACTGGATATTTTGACAAGGGAGCTGGTTTCTGACAAAGAACTTCCTTGAATCTAGCATTACAGACTAAAAATAAATTTGCTTAAAACATTACTGCTTTGAAATCTTTACATGCGTTTAAATGTAGAAATAGAATTCCTGTTGTTAAGTTCTGGAAACCAAGAGCCTGTTAGTCAGCATGAGGATCAAATTTACAACCTCAAAGGTAAAAGTCGATTGCTCTAACCATTTGAGCTAAAAGGTATAAACACTCCTTACTTTCTTCTGTCCACAAATGCAATATTTCAATAACTTCTAGTTTCTTTTGCTGACGACATGAAGCCATGGCTATCACATTTTCCATCTGCCAACCGTCTTTACAAAAATACCAAGACAGAATCCTCACCACATTTCCTTTCCCTTAACTAGCTAGATCAACGGCATAATTGTTAATTTCAGACAAAATACATGAAGGGTAGTTTTTGGAGCATCACCCTTCCATCTTTAAGATGATTTCAAATAAATAGAGGTTTCTGAGTAGAGTTTTTGCAAGGAATACGAGCAACTTTAGAAGCCATTACTTTCTCAATATTTTGTTCGGGAATCTTTCGGACTGCTACATACATAAATTAATTGTTGCAATCTGCATGTGTTAGGTTCTCGACTTTTTTAAAATGGGAATAATAGCAGACCTTTGAAAAGGGAATAATAGCAGACCTTGAAAAATATACATTGAAAATATTTGAAAAGTTGATTGGTGATTTTAAGTGTGTTTTTAACCCAATGATCATTTTCAAACTGTGTTTTACATTTTTTACACAAAACGCATCTTATCTGTAGCTCTGTGTCACCTGTGACCATTGACCACAATCGCAGCTCATTGTTCAATTCTACAAATCATCTGTTCTAAAAGTTTACGGCAACGGCTGAGTATGTTCTGATTGCTTCGACTAGTCAGAATCGAGTAGGCATAGCAATACCAGTCTAGGATATTAGAATGGTAAAAATAACAGTACCAGACGAGGTTGTGACCATAATCACTTCATAAATCAGTGATTTGGCTTTTCAAGGTCTTTTTATCATGAATGGGCTTACATTTTCAAAAAGTACAAGAAATTATGAACCAATTCACAGGCAAGGATAAATTTTTCACTTTTTTTTTTAAAGTTTCCTGACTGCAAATGTAGAAATTTTAAGTCATGATCACATACCCTGGGTTGAGACTCCAAAAGTTATAAATGAATACAAAGTTTTAAAGACAACGGCAGACTCTACCATCCTGTAGTTGTATAATTCTCCTAAATATTTGGCACAGCTAACTCGTCTTTGGTTATATTTGGGATGATTTATCTGCAAGTATTATAAACATATCAGAACTTTTTTATTAGAACTTATCAAAACTTATAACTTATGGTCAAGCAAAGGGCTACAGAAAATTATCTGATGTTCAATAACAAATCTCTTATACCAGAGACAATTGACAGCTCATGGCTGTCAATCAAAGAATTGACCAATCAAATAATTCACTTAGACTGGAAGTCAACTTCCAACTCCAACATTTATGTCAAGCATTTTAGTTGGTTTGGCCACTTAACCCATTCCCACTAAATCCCTCCTTTTTACGCCCTTCAAGAAAAAAGCTTTGGAAAACATTGTGGAAAATGAAGAAATTGCTTGTATCAAGCAATTTCTTCATTATCCATGATGTTTTCTATAAAAAATGACCAAAAGATTTAAAATTCCCTCAACTTGAAATTGTCGTCTGCAGCTTCTTTCAATTTGGACCAGTCTAAAATTTTGTTGTGTGGGAATGGCTAAGCACTCTAACTATAACATATTCAAATTGTAGTGAAATGTTTAGGTTGGCAACCATTTTACTTTTTTGCTCCATGCTACAGAGTATAGATTTTGCCAAATAACACTATTTAATATCAAAGTGGAACTTCCCGTTGGAGTCTGTAGGCTTGGCCAGCAGAGTCAGTTGGCAGGACTAGCAATCTATCAATTCAAGAGAAAAGTAATAACATTTTGAATTTGTATTCTAAAGCAGTTTCTGCAAGTTTTGAATGCTATATTTGTTTGCATAGAATTTAAATTGGTTTGTGCTCTTCAATCAAGTTCTTTTAGAACAAAGGCTTCAAACAACCTAAATCAGATTAGAACAATTATAGAGACCTGACAATCAATAGTCCAATGTTACTACCATCTCTTTACTTGATCAAGTTGATCTTGAGTGTATTAATAGTTAAACACATTACATTTCTTTGAATCTGTTTCAAAACAAAAAGATCTGACTAAACTGTTATAACTTAAAAAATCTTGGTATGTTGTCCGTAAACAACTTGTACGAAACTCTACACCAATGAAAATTGCTGTTAAGAGTGATAGTAACCATTCTGAACAGCCACATGAAAACCTAGATGTAAATACGCCCCAAGAATTCTTTAAACCTATGGTGCAGGGTTTGTATTTTCAACACATCAGTCAACCACTCAGACAGGGGTCCTGTCTGTACTTTTTTGCACTGATCCCCCAGTAGCATGCCTTCAGCAAAACTCTACAAATGTCATTACTATATTTTGAGTAAGCTATAGTTACATCATTAAAGCTGCCAAACAAATAAAATAAATGAAATGAAGTTTGAGGTCATTATTCACCTCAGGTTTCATTAGTCTATCACATCTTTTTATTCGCTTGAGAGCAGCAATCTGTCAATTGACCAATCGCTGTCAATCAAATAACCGGTAGACCAATGAAATCGTTCTTCTAGACCATATATGAGCTTTGAACTTCGACATTGGCCGCCATTTTTATTGTTGGTTTAGTGACTTAAACGTCATAACTACAGCTTATTCAAGCTGTAGTTACGATGATTAAGTCACCAACCATTTTACTTTTATGTTGCATGTTCCTAACCATAAAGTTTGCAAAATAACACTGTAGCTGGACTTCCCATCGGAGTCAATGGGTGGGGCCAGCGATTGGTCAATGGCTGTCTCACACAGAGCTACAAGTAGGTATATACTGTTACTTAACTAACCTCCATGCCTAGTCTGATATCCTCTAATACACCATCTACAACCTGTATAGCTACTGTCTCCTGAAAATATACGCAATGTGTGATGCCCTCTGGTATGTTTTTTTGGACATTCAAACTTTTGTATTATCACTAGACAATGATTTCTTGATTAATAAATAGTAATATACAAAAGTGAAAATCCTTCTTGTAATTTGATGAAGAAGGCAATTCTTTGTAAATCATGCAAGTTTTGTAAACCAAAGGAAGATTGGAATACACTCTATTTTTACTAATATGGTTGTCCATGGGCAACTTTTTGTTAACATCTTTCTTTCAGCTGTGACATTGAATATTCCTAGGACATCAATCCATGATGGCAAACAATTTTACAAATTAATATTGAAATCTACCCTTAACTAATGCCCACTCAGTGCTGCTTATGGACGCCCCTCACAAAAATCAAATTGGAAAACATTGTGTAAAATGAAGAAATTGCTTGTAACAAGCAATTTCTCCATTTTATACAATGTTTTCTATCTAAAAGAATTGAAAAAATCTTAAAATTCATAAACTTTAAAGTGTCATTATAATATAAAAAACTTTGCCCTTCAGCTTTGACCTCGACCCTCCCTTACCAAATATTTCAAATGGTACATACACCAATCTGTCATAGCAAAAACTATATCTCACTAACACAACATTTAACCCTTTCCTGTTCAATCCCTGTTTTTTTATGTATCTTTGATTTTAAAGGTGAGAAAACATTGTGGAAAAAGAAGAAATTGATTGTAACAAGCAATTCCTTCCTTTTCCATAATATTTTCTATCCTACTGATCAGGTATTTTTCTAATTAAATCTACTTAAAATTTTTGTCATAAATATGCTTTGAATTTGGACAGTTCTAACATTGTTGTTAAACAGGAAAGGGTTAACAAATATTTCATCAATAAATAAGCACAAGTTCATCTTTTCACATAGCCACACTTACTTTCTATAGGATTAATCTATCACAAAGAAATGCTTTTTTGCATGATGTACTTTGACTACATAATCTTGTGGTATTTCAAGATTGATTTTAATCCATAACCACTCAATCTTGCTTTTAGGAAGCCCCTAAAAATTAGCTTTGAAAATTTGTTGGAAAAGGCAAAAATATTTTCCATCTTATTTCGCACTTAATTTCCAATTATAGCACACTTTGGAATGGTATCATTCAATTTGAAACAGTCTAAAATTGTGTTGTCTGGTCATGGGTTAAAGGTACAAAACTTTGTGTAGTGAGAAAAATCTTGATTTTCACTAAGTTGGTAGCAATGCAATTTAATCTATTACCACATGACAAAGCTTTTGAATAATTCAAAGAAGTTGAAGACAACAATTTTCAAATGATAAAATATTAAAAAACTTTGTCTTTTAGGGAGAAAACATTGTGGAAATAGGAAGAAATTGATTGTTAAGAAATTTCTGAATTTTCAACAATGTTTTTAAGAGTTGTTTTCCTTAAGAGCAATATAAGGTGTGATTGTGTGGGCATGGATTAAACTAGACATTGTCGCAAAATGGACTAATACCCCCAACAGGGCTTGTCAGGTGCTATCAAAGGGCCGTAACCAAAAATGGACTTTTTAATTAAAGGGCCATAAATCAGTCAAAAATCAATGGACCATAACCAAAATAGGATATGCACATGTCTGACTTGTACCGAGTCATACTGTGAAATTTGAATCAAATCTGTTCAATGGTTGCTGAGAAGTTGAGAGGAAAGGATTTTTCAACAAAGGGCCATAACTCCGTCAAAAATCAATGGACTGTAACTAAAATGGAATATGCACGTCTCTGCTTGATAATGATTATATCTGTAAAGTTTATTATATCTGTAAAATCTGTCTAATGGTTGCCGAGAAATTGAGCGGACACAAAAAAGCTACAGACGGACCGACCAACAAGCTGACTCCTATATACCCTCCAAATATAATTTTAGGGGGTACAATTACCGGACAAGACAGTAAATCTTACATGATATGGTGCTATCCCAGCCAATAGGTTAGCGGAACAATGAATGGAGTTATAACGGATATTCCATACAGCTATCATACACTTGGTTGTATAAAAGGCAATCTGAAAAAAAAACATATAATTTTTCACTGGGAATTATATTCAAACAGAAAAGATTTTGGTATAGATTGCTCTTTTGATAGTGAATATATATTCTGAGTTACAAGTGAATGTGTTGCGTAATATGAAAAAATATTACAAAACGTCAAAGTTTTTAGACAGCACAGACGCAGACAATGACCTTGTGATAGCAATACCTTGGGTTTTCTCAGGAAACAACCAAGCTAAAAATGTTATTGATTTACTGCATTTGTTCTGTAAAAGCCAAGTCTCAAAAGATATGGTGGAAAGCAAATGTACCTTATAGTTTTGATTGCAAAATACTTCACTGATTCATGTGCCTTATATACCTGACCAGTATTGACTCAGTCACAAGTCTACCTCCCCTATCACTGTGCTATATGACCTCTACTAGGCTAAAGATAGCACACTTGTTATATTTTCCCAAGTCCTACAAAGTAATCTGTGTATTCAAATATGAGAAGCCTAATCTAGTATGAATAATTCACCCAAGCAGCCAACAGACCAATGCATTAACAAGAAATCTGCCAGCCAAAACTCAATAACTATATCCCCGCTTGCATGTTTACTGTAGTGGAAATAAAGATTCTCCCTCACTGGAACATATTCTGTAAGTAACTTATATAATCTTGCCAACCTAATTTCACCAAGAGCAATGTAGGCCCCTAGTTGATCTCCATATCAATTTTAAAGTTGATGCTATTAATAGTTGCTGAGAAATTTTCTACAAAAATATACCATATTACCAGGCAATATTTAAAATTTAAAAGTTCTGTGGGACCCAAAGCTGAACCTCCCCATCCAATTTTAAAAGGATGCTAGTAATATTTGCTGGAGAAAAGGTAATGAAAACATATTACTATACCAGGCAATCTCCCAAAACAAAAACATGAAGTAGATAATTTTTTGACTAAAATTTTATTACCACTATGAAGGACTTCTAGCTGATTCTCCACATCAAATTTAATGTAAAGCTATTAATAGTTGATGAAAAAATACATCCCAAAATATTGATAACAGACAGCGGATGTACGGACTTTGGAACAGTAAATCAGTTGACAGATTGCTATCTGACCTCTGACAAGATAGTTTGACTAAAAATACATTAAATGATGAATAAGCTGTAGATAGGTATATAGCTGTAGATAGGTATATACATTGCCTAACCAACAAAAAGCTTGACATAAATGTTGGAGGCCAACACACTTCCTGTCTCAATAAATGACTTGATTGGTCAATTCACTATTGATTGACAGCTATAATCCTCCAATTGTTGTCAGAAATAAGGCAAAATTACCCTTAATGTGGAAATCTTTCACACAATTAATCGATTCCCAATCATTGATGCTTTTAGACACCCCTCCTCCCCCCAAGAAAAAAGCTTTTGAAAACATGGTGTAAAATGAAGAAACTGCTTGTTTCATGCAATTTCTTCATTATCCACAATGGTTTTTTTACCCTAAAAGACAAATAATTACAAAACCCATCAACTTTAAACTGTTCTGCAAAATCTTTCAATTTGGACCAGTCTAAAATGTTTGCCATCTAGTAATGCGTTTAGTCTTTGAAAGGTTGAATAGGTAAATGCGTGTCTTAATGGTACATATGCCACTATCTACAATCTATCTTACCTCCTCATCATCCCAGTTTAGCTTCCTTATTTGGCGTAACACCTATAAAATAAAACAAACAACTGAAGAATGTATGCCTCACAGCTGCCAAACATCTCATTGATCAATCAAATCATTCATTCAGACCAAAAGTGAATCCATATATTTTAAGCATTTTTCATTGGTTTGGCAACTCAACAATTATAACTACATCTTATTCAAGCTCCTGTTACCATGTTTAGGTTGCCAATGAACAATTTGCATTTTATCTGATGTCCCTTGCAATTTATTTTGAAAATTAAAGTTGTTTTATAACCAGATTAAACTACAATGTCAAGGTCAGTGGGTCTAACCAGCAATCTGTCAATTAACCCATTCTCCTAAAGGCCTACTTTTTCACACAACATAAAAAAATGCCTATGGATATGAAGAAATAGCTTTTTACAAGCAATTTGTAATTGTCCAAAATGTTTTCTATCCCAAAAGATGAAGAATTTTAGAATTTAATTGGCTAAAAATTGTTGTCTGCAACTTCTTTGAATTTGGACCAGTCTAAAATTTTGTCATAAGGTACCGTATTTTCCCTTAATGTCCGGACAGGAAAAAATAATTAATATTTTTTGTGTCCGAAAATTAAGGAAATTATTTTCCTTAGTGTCCGAACTTTTAGGGTTACAACTGTACTGTGGCGAAAGCCCGTCACATATATGGGTTAATGCTCACGGCGGGAGATATACGGATGAGTCGAAGGATTTTTAAAATGCCAACAAATGCGTGATTAATCCAAAAAAACTGTCTCATTTAAAGTTTCCAGTAATAGAATCCTCATAAATATCCGCGGCTAAACACTACAATAATATGAAACAGCTTTACACAGATTCACAAAAATAACATTACAGTTAAAAAACAAATAGGGCCGGGTACGCATTTGAGATGATGCAATAATTGACCTTTATCCCTATTTCTATTAAATATTTGATCGAATTTGTTTGTACGTAATCTGATTGAATAATGTATTTGTTCATTTATTTTCAGGTGACTGTGTACTTTTCGAGAAGTAATCTAATGGGAGGTGAAGATTCGAAAATATTTCATTAAAATAAAATTCAGAACAAATTGCATATGAGTTTATTTGTTTCGTATGGAGATCAATCCTACGTTATGTTGTTCAACCTTTACATGGTTCCAGGTCGTTATAAAATCATTATCCCCGTAGGTTGACAGAAAATACTCTCACTACTGCTATATCTAGCTGTAGTCACAACATTTTTGTCGCCCATCAACTAAACAGATGAGTCTGCAGCATCCAAACAAAGCATTGTATTTATACAATTCTCTGTAATGACGACGTTTTGGCAGACGACGGACGACGTCTCAAATGCGTGATTTCGTTTGGGATGTTTTTTCTGAAGTTTTATGTCATGTCCCTAAATAAATAACAAGAACTAGCTTCACTTTCAAATATTTTATTCGATAAATACAACAAATAGACAATAGATCGGCCGATACATTTCTGTGATTTTCGGCCATCACTTCTGTCTGAAAAGGAAAAAAATAACAATGAAAAGAAAGGCAACAGGATACAGAATCAGAAAGCGTTCAATTCAAACACAAATAGTCGGTGGGCGATTAAATGCCGTAACTTCTCCAGGAATAAGCTGTAGTTACGACATTTTTGGTTGCCTTTCGACGGCAAAGGAAAGACAGCCATCTATACGACCGTTTTTCATTTGCGATTTTTTTTTTCATCATCTTAAACATCAGATTTATGCAAAATCAATTTATGTTAAGATGGTAAAAAATCTTTCTCTGTGTTCGGATTAGAATAAGGTAAGGGTAAATCTTGGCTATCGTCAAACTTTCAGCGACGCTCGATCGGGACGTCTCCATGGTGACGTGTCGAATTACTAACACTGTCCAGTTATGTAAAGCATATACACGCATCTTTTACGTGTATCGATAGACATACGGCGCTATTGCTTTTCTTGTTATAAGTCTAGACATATCATGGCATGTTGACACCGAGGTCTGCTTAACCGTCTTTTACTAAATGAATCGGTCCAATTTGTAAACCATCGCCAATTGTGCACTAGTCTAGGAAGCATGATTAAACCTCGCAATATCCGATCGTCGTCTACTTACCTGATCGCCGAAAAATATTTTGTCTGTCAATGGGGTATATTAATCTTAGGATATCACTCTATATGAATATAGCTTCACCAATCAGGGGCAGTAACTCTGAATTAAATAGTCGAAATGGATTACCCGAGGATATGCGCATCTCCTTTTTGTAGTGAAGCTTTCAACAAAGTTTCATTGAAATCCAGTCGACAGTTTCCAAGAAAAAGCTCAGAAGCAAATATTACTCTGTATGTATATGGCTTCACCAATCAGGGGCACTCTAAATTTAATAGTTGAACCGAGTAATCCTGATGATATGCGCATCTCCTCTCTATAGCGAAGCTTTCCACAAAGTTTCATTGAAATCCAGTCAATGGTTTCCAAGAATAAGTGTTGAAACAAATATTACTGTATTACTCTGTATGTATATGGCTTCTCAAATCAGGGGCAGTAACTCTGAATTTAATAGTCAAACCGGATAACCCCAGATAACATTTGGGAAAACATAGTGTAAAATGAAGAAAATGCTTGCAACTAGCAATTTCTTCATTTTACACAATGTTTTCTACCCTGAACTGTGAAAAAATCTAAAAATTGATAAACTCTATAATGTTGTCTGCATCTCCTTTGAACTTGGACAAGCCTAAAATTTTTTAAAGTGTGGGAATAGGTTAAATTGTGAACTTCACTTTGGACCTATCTGAACAAATGGTATATACAGCCCTTTTATCTTAGACAAAAAACAAAGTGCATAATGAAATAAAAATTCATTTGGAAAGTTTGGATATACATGGACATGAAACTACCAATACACAGTCTTTACATTGTGATGTGACAAATAAAAAGACTTTACTGAGGGTTTGACTCATTCTCAAAACATTAGATTATTGGTTAATGAAACTATAGTCAATGTTGTTTCTACTCTCTCTATGTGGATTAATTATAAATAAAATTCAATTAATGTCATTCAATGTTCAAACTTACCTTTTCTGTTGTTACTTTGGAGAGATCTTTGTAGAGCAGTTTGCGGATATATTCATGCATGGGAGGTCGCACTTTTCTAGTGACCTGAGGCGTATCAGGTGGGTTACTGTAGAAAAATGCATTCTCAATCATTGCTGAATATCGACTGTCCATCATTAAAGCTGACTTCTTACGCATCATTACATCCTGCAATAGTACAATGACAAAACATGAATTCTACCTAAATTTATCATCAAATAAAACTTCAACCCATTCCAAAACAACTTACTTTTAGACTGGTCCAAATTGAAAAGCTGCAGATGACAAGTTGTTGGATTTTTTTTTTTTTTTTTTTGCCCTTTTGGATAGAAAACATTGATACAAGCAATTTCTTCACTTTCCACATTGTTTTCCAAAGCTTTTTCCTTGAAGGGCATAAAAAGAAGGGTTTGTGTGGAAATGGGTTAATAACAATTCAACAATTCAAATGATGTGAATAGGCTTTCATTTCCCAGCTCATTGATAATAAAAATGTTAAATTTTGACATCATGATGATGCCATGTGCAGTCATAACGGGGTTATTACATTAATTTATTTAATTTCAGTCTAAAAAGCACACACCATAACGGTGTTGTGATGACTGCGAACTTAAAGCCATATCTTCCCTCTAAAGGAGGAAAAATTCTTTAAACAACCCATTGTTTATTTGGTTACTAAATCAAACCAGAGCCTTCTTAATGTAAATATGCAAAATGAGGGTATGGTTGCAGTTTTCTGGAACAATTATTTTGAGATTTTCTTATCAATTTCAACTTGTGTCTGTTTACATTTTGAGATCAAGACTACTGCACCAGATTATTCACCAAAAATGTTATCAAATCTTCTGCATTGGCTGTTATATACACAGATACTGATGACTAAACTTTACAGACAATTTCGCTAATCTCCCTAACCTAGATATTTTTTTGAACGACTAGTGAAAGTAAAAACATCAACACTGACGTCATAGTTTTATGTAAACAAACCTTCAATTGTGGTGGGTCACATTTTAAAATATCGCAACTTCTTTCATGAAATGCAGGCTTATCGAGCAGAATTCATTTGATCTAACAATTTCAATCGTTATTGATGCTTTTGACCCTGGATAATGTTTTTTCTTATTAATTTTGTCGAATGTTTTGGGAGATATGGCTTTAAGTGACACTCAATCATCCCCAGCTTTGCAATCTGATTCAGGGGTAGTGTATGAATATCTACCATATAAGTACGGATTATCTGAGAGTTATGAAACAAAGTGACACTTACCAAATATACCCTGGTTCTGTGATGTGATTCAGGGGTCCTGTATAAATATCTTCCACATGACTCTAACAAAGCACAGGCCATTTCTATGTTGTGATGACTAAAGTCAAATAGTAACATCTGAAATTATGCCATTATACTTTATCTATGGTAACTAAAAAAGGACATTCAAGTAAGAAACTTTGTTTGTATTGTGTTTAATGCCACATTGAACAATCTTTCAGTTACACTACTATAAAGTTCACTTATTCATGTATTTCCTAGGTGGTAGGCAAGGGCTTCATTGTGAAGAAGCTTGATCACCTAACCCATATCCACAGAACCCGAACTTTTTATCCCAAGATTTTTCCCTTTTCTCACTATGTTTCCTACCCTATATGACACTTATTTTCAGTTAAATGCACTTATATCCTCTGAAACTTCTTTAAAATTTTGACCAGTCCAAAATTGTATTTTCTAGTGATGGATTAAAATGTATTATTCTATCTTGAACAATAATGTGGTTACAAGTTTTTTTTTCATCAAATAATATAACCTGCAGCAGACCTTGTTTTATTCATGACCAAATAAATGACAGAATGCTGGTAGCTCAAATTTGTTCATATAAGTGACCAATCATACAAAACGAGGACATATTTGAAGTTTAAAGAGTATTGACCTTAGTCAGAAAGCTTGGATTTTTCTACACATAGTAGGTTTTAAGAATCTTGATTTGTCATTAACCCTTGTCATGCTGAACCCGGAATGTTCCGGTTTTGGCAGGAGGTGTAGACTAAGATCAGACTGCACTTATGTGCAGGCTGATCTTAGTCTATACCTCCTGCTTGTATTTTTCCTGCCAGAGTTGTTTATGAAGTTGATTTCTAAAAAAATATTTAATGTTGAACAACAAATTCTATCAGTGCTTTCAGCCCTTTGATTTGACAGCAATCCAGTGAGGTAATTTATACAGCATGACAAGGGTTAAATGTTACTCTACATTCATTTTCCAGGTACTTTGATCTCTTTTTGAAATACAAAATCTCTTTTGAAGGATTCAACAATTTTCCTTTTCAATTAACAATTTACATATTTAGAATCAATGTCAAGAATATACCTTATAGCACTTCCTAAAAAGGACTTACCTTTAAACAATGTAGACCTTCAACCTTTGGAAACATTTTATATTTCACTAATTCTCCTGCAAAAAGTTAAGATAAAGAATGCAATATTCTTAAAAGTTACCTTGCATAAACTTGAATATTGGACTGAGAAGCTAACATCATGTTTTCACAACAGTGCTACCTTTAAAAGAATAACTTAAATCTATCATTGACTTTAAATATATTATTTTTGCTAATGAAGGGTACAACCCACAAAATACAAGCAATTGTAGTTTGATTTCGAATAGAAAGTCATATGGTACATTCTTAATGTTTTCTGGAAGACGATAGAGTAAACACAAATTAAATCATATCAATTCAAATTATTTCAATACATATGATAGTGCACCTACTGAAAAATATCATAAAACAAAAAAGTTGTTCTTCTTGTTAGAATTGTTTGGTTATTGGTAAAGTATTGACCTACCTATAAATCTGACTGTTTTTAGTTTTGATTCAATATTTATTTGGTCTTTCTTCCGAACCTAAAATATATGCAAAGATTAGAATTCATTTGAATCTTGTAAAATTCCTATTGATATCAATTCAAAGACTGGATAAATATGCTTTAAAACACAAAGCAACTAAATAAACAAAGTAGCAAATCTCATTTTTTCAATTTCCTAGTAAGAATCTAATATAGCCATCAATGTATACTGGATAAAGCAAATGTGACAGAGTCCAAGTTTCAAAATATCTTATCTTGAGATTGTTGTTGAGAATCCCAACAAATGGCGCTAAATCAAAAATCCTATTTAATGATGTAAAGCATCTTGCTTAAACCATACCCACACAATCCCACTCTTTTATACCCATGAAGAAAAAAATTCAGAAATCAATGCTGAAAATTAATTGCTTTTTAAAGAAAATCCAAATTTCATCCACTGTTGCCTACAACAATTTTGGATTCTGATCAGGCTAAAATTTGTTAAGGCCACACTTCTCAGTTTTTAAAGTTAATTAAAATTCCCTAAGCATTCAAAAGTGAAGGCTATAAGAGAAAAAATCCTTGTTTTACAGACAGACAATATACAGTGAGCAAAATCACATTATCTCAAACTGAGCACTTAGTGCCATGTTACTAGTTAACTGATTACACTTGCGGGTACTGAGATCATGACATTTCAACAAGATATAATCTCCATTAAAGCACCATATGAACTTACATGCCATCTAAAGTCCCCTTTGAGTAATTGCACTAAATCATTGCTGACATCTGGCATGACAGGATATAATGTAGCTACCAAGCGAGAATAAAATGGTAATAGATCATATCTGAAAACAAATACATAAAGTTCTTTATATAAACATGTGTAATAGCAATAGTTGTAATTGGGATTCAACTTGATATTAAAATGTTTAAACAACAATTGTAAGATCATTAAACAAGAAATTTCTGCAGTCGAAATAGCTTGCCAAAACAGTTATACTTGATCCTGACTGCTGACATCTAAATAAATCAAAATCATTTTACCTTGACATAGAATGTGTTGGCATCAGAATCATTTTGATAAATATGGTTGTGCTTTTTTTTCTATTTCAGAAAATGTCAAGTTCTTTATCAGTGCAATGCATTCAAAACTGCAGCTTTAGTGGAACTGACTAGTAGGCTATCACTTAATGTTGTTGTTGAATGGATTAGTGTAATTTGGAGACCTACAGTGCATATTGTATCACAATCCCAGATACAAAGGCTTGGCAAATATAAGTTTTGTAGTTTTCATCAAAGTTGTAACCTTGGTCAAAGGTCAAGGTCATAGTGTCAAGGTACTTGGTGCCAGATTAAGGCAATCACTGATAGAAGTATACAAGAAGTATACAGTGATCAGTCAAGGCTGCATTTTTGAACCATTGTCCCCCAAATATCATCAATGTCCCAAGTTTTTAAGACAATGTCCCTGGGTTACAACGCCCTAGCTAGATCGTTAGTGTGATCCATCAATGTTGTAAAATGTCCCCACTTTTTTAGGTCATGGGGATATAGCCCCTTGCTTCCAAAACCTTGGCAGATGAGTAAGTGTATTGGTCAGAGGTATAAGCATTTAAATCATGATCAAAGTAAAGTTTTGGGACAAAAGATTTTAAATGGGTCTTTGTAAAGATCAAAAGGTTTCAAGGTTACAGGTGCAGAACCATCCCATGCTAAATGTATATTTTAGCCATGTGTGACAACACTGACACCAGAGTATGACAATAGCTCATCTAAGACATTTGTCCATTATCTTATAACCAGGGACAACACTTTGAGCCCACTGCAAGAATCAACATTTCTTTTCATAACTTTTTAGAGGTCTCAATTGTCCGAAAATAGTATATTATCTTAATTTATGCTGATTACTTACCCTACATTTTTTTTAATGCATTACAAGACAAAATTTAATTAACAGATCAAATATGCAATATAAAACTATTTTTACCTCATGATATTTTGTTATTCCATCCTGAACTGGAATCATAAGTTGCAGATGCAATTTCAATGAGCAGATATTTTGAACAAGAGCACCACCTACGGGTGCCTACGCATGGCTATTGGGTACTGGATAGTGGACAAAATACTGCATGTAGAGTTATCCCCCTTGATAGTACAGGTTGCTCTTTTGATAGTGAACAAGTGTGCCAAGTTTAAAGTGAATGCCTTTTGTAGAACCAGAGATATCAAAAAATGTCAAAGTTTTGCACGACGACAACGCCATCAACGCTGACGACACCAAGGCTATAGCAATACCTTGGGTTTTCTCCGAAAACAGCCAAGCTAAAAGTAAGTATCTAACAGGATTTAAAATAGTGTGATAAAGGACGAAATATCTTGAATATCCAAATTGTCTCATTTTCAAAACTAGGCCATTAACCACATTATGGCCTCTTTAATGTCTGTTATGTCTACTCACCTGGTTCTATGGACGGTAAATAATGCTCTGACTAGTTTCTTCCTATTGACTTTGGTATTGAAATTCATACAAAACTCTATAGCTGCCTGAAATATAACACATACATGCTGATGTTTAGGTTTAAATGTTATGGATGTAATCAGCAAGAACAGTGTTGGTTTAACAGTCACAATATTTGGATTGGGAGGTTTGAATTCTTTTTTTTCTCTCTCATTCAGCTCAATTTATAATGAAGCATAGAGACATAATGCTTAACCTTCCAGCCTTGGCTATTAAACCCATACTAAAAGGTGTCTAGAATATGATACACAAGAATATGATAATTTCAAATTAACAAAATTACAACGATCACATTCTTTTGATAAAATGAACACATAGAACTACTGAATTGAAGAAATTGCTGTTTTTAAGATAATCTTATTTCTGAATTCTTTGCAAACACAGGATTGTACTAATTTTCCATAAAGATAGAGCTTATCTATTTGACCATGAGGTCTTTGATTACACAGGATAGTAATGATTGTCAGCAAGCATTAAACTGACCTTCCTGTTGACAAGGTCTCTGTTCACATAAGATAGTAACGATTGTACATAAGCATAAGACTTGACCTAATGAAGTCTATGTTTACACGAAATGTTAGTGATTGAGCATTAGACTTGACCTACAATTTCTCTGAGGTCTCTGTTTACACACAATGTTTATGATCGATAAGAATCATAAGAATTGACCAATCTTATCTATGAAGTCTTTATTTACACATGTTAGTATTGGGTGCATTCAGGGTTCTACCATCAGTACCTATTGGTACCCATTGATATCGTTGGTAGTCATCGGTAACCGTAAGTAGCCAATTCTCCCGCCAGCAGGCCTCCTAGCAGGCCAAAACAAAAAAAGGGTTTTTATAAAGGCTCTAATGTATGAAAATAAAGGCCTTTTAGTGTAAAATATGAAAAAATAAAGAGTGAATAAAGGCTATTTTCGTCGAAGTTCTCATTTCTTTATTAAACCAAAGTCATTTTTTGATGTTATATTCTGTTTGAATTATGCAATATAATACATACCTTGTTTAATGTGTATACCTATTTTCTCTGCATATTTATATCATACATAGCTCCTGTTTTACAGTGTAGGAAAATGCAGAACAAAATCCATTACTTGCTTTAAGCTAGCAAGGCAACCAGTCAGAGCAAATATAAAGGTTTTGAGTGAGAATTACAGGCTATTTTGGCGTTTTAAAGGTTTTCTGGGGAAATGTAAAGGTTTTAAAGGTTTGCTCTGAAATTAAAGGTTTTAAAAGGTTTTAAAGGTTTCACTAGGAGGCCTGCGCCAGTAGAAAAGCCGGGTAGCTTCAGTAGCCTCGTTTTGAGTAAATAAAAGATGGCTGAAAACAATCAAACTACAGTGACTCTTATTCCCTAAGGCTACCAGTAAGCAAAGACAGAACTTACAAAGTTTTGTGAAACAAGAGGAGATTCCCTATATTGCGTCTAGTAAGTAGAGCAATGTTTTTAAAACAAGAGGCCCATGAGGGCCTGAGACGCTCTACTGGTTATCAAGTTTTCCGTTAAAGAAATCTGATATTTAAGGAAGTTAATTGCTCAAAGAAGAATGCATACAGAAACAAAGGGGCTTTATCCCCTTTATCATTTTAAGCAACAATTCTCAAGGCCCCTTTTCCCATGTTTCATGACGGATCCACTCCATTTACAAAAGAAAGTTACCTTATGACCCTACAATCATTCTGTGAATATTTCATCAGAATCTGACAATAATTGTGGACTTAATCACATAAACAGGATTGTTTTGAATGAAAATCAATAAGGCCCCTTTTCCTGTGCTTTCTGATGGATCAATTTCATTCCAAAAGGAACTTTCCTTACAACCCGACAATTGTCCTGTGGAATTTAAAAGACAACTTGATAATGATTGTGATCTTCATCACATACACAAGAATGTTTTAAATGATAATCTGTAAGGCCCCTTTTCCTGTGTTTCGAATGCCACAATTATTCCATGCATCTTTGAAGAGAATCCAATAAAACTGTTGACTTTATTGTGTTAACAAAGATATTAAATTCAAGTTCTCATAAGGCCCCTTTTCCCGTGATATCTTACTGTTGGTTTTATCATTCTATGAAAGTTAAAAGTGAATCCGATGAAATATTGGGAATTCATTATGTTTACTAGAATATTTAAAAAAAAATCATATGTCCCCTTTTTACATGATACTTGATGGATTGTACCCAGTTCTGAAAAGAACCATCTAAGTATTTGTACAATCATTCTGTGAAATTTTGAAGTGAATCTGGTGAAATCAAGGGACATCATTGTGTTAACCAGAATATTTAAGAGAGTTTTTCATAAGGCCCCTTTTTATGTGACCCTTGCTATAGTCAGATCCACAAAATCAACAATTGGAATGATGGTACAATCAATCTGTTTAATCTTTGGAATTTATTGTGTTAATGAGTTTATAGTGAAATATTCATAGGGCCCCTTTTCTCATGAACTTTACAGAACAAACCAAATTTCAAAAGGAACAATTCTAATGAAGGTAGAATCATTCTTTAAAAGTAAAAGAGAATCAATGAAAACAGTGGACTGAATTGTGTCAAGAATTTTTGTAACTAAATTTTCATAAGGCCCCTTTTTCCGTGAAACTTAACAAATCAGACCCAATGTACAAAGGAACAATCCTAATGATAGTTTGAAGAAAATGATGAAGACTGAGGACTTTATTGTAATAATGATGTTTTGTAATAAAAATTTTATAAGGTCCCTTTTCTTGTGTCACTTAACCAATCAGACCTAATTTACAAAGGAACAATCCAAATGATGGTACAATCATTCTATTAAAGTTTGAAGAGATTCTGATAAAGACTGAGGGCATTGTTGTGTTTATGAGGATTTGGTAATAATTTTTCATACAGCCCCTTTTCCTATGATACTAGACAGATCAGGCCCAATTTGGAAAGAAACAATCCTAATGATGGTACAAACATTCTGTGAAAGTTTGAACAGAATCTGATGAAAACTGCAGACTTTATCTTGGTGTCAAATCTTTAAAATAAAATTTTCATAAGGCTCCTTTTCCTGTGATACTTGAAGGATCAGGTCTCATGTCAGCATCAACAATCGTGATTATTGTACAATGACTCTGTGAAGGTTTAAATAAAATCCAATGAAAGCTCTGGACTTGGTTACAAGGATTATAGATAAAATTCTCTAAAGGCCCCTTTTCCCATGATACTAGACAGATCACGCCTAATTTGAAAAGAAAGAATCCTCATGATGGAATAATCATTCTGTGAAAGTTTTAACAGAATCTGATGAAAACTGTTGACTTTATTGTGGTACAATGATTTTAAAATTAAATTTCATAATGCTCCTTTTCCTGTGATACTTGACGGATCAGGTCTAATGCAAACATCAACAATCATTATTATTGTACAATTATTCTGTGAATGTTTGAAGAAAATCCGATGAAAGCTCTGGACTTGGTAACAAGGATTTATAAATGAAATTTTCATAAGGCCCCTTTTCCTGTGCTTCTTGACAGTTCAAACCCTGTTATGAAAAGAAAGATAGTTATGACCTTCCAATCATTCTGTGAAAGTTTCAACGAAATCTGATCAAAGCTGTGGGCTTTATTGTGTTAACAGGGTTTTATTAATTGATTTTTCATATAGCCCCTTTTCCCATGTTACTTGATGGATCTGAACCAATTCCAAAGGGAACTCTTCTTACAAAAGTATAATTATTCTGTTTGAGTATAAAGACAACCCCATCTCATCTGTGGACTTACAAGCATTAATTAAGATTTTTTAAATTGAATTTTCTCAATGGATCAGACCCAATTTGAAAGGAACAAGCCTTATGATGGTACAATCATTATGTTAAAGTTTGAAGTCAATCAGGTGAAATCTAGGGCCATTACGTGTTAACTAAGATTTTTTTATTAAATTTTCATAGGGCCCCTTTTCCCATGAAACTTGATGGATCAAACCTACTTACGAAAGGAACAATCCATATAATGTAATAATCATTCTGGGAATGTTTGAAGAGAATTTGTTGAAAACTATGGACTCTATTGTGTTTACGAGGACTTTTTCAATCCAGTTTTAATCAGGCCCCTTTTTCCCGTGGTCCTTGACTGATCATACCAAATTTTGAAAGGAACAATTCTTATGATGGTACAATCATTCTGTGAAAGTTTGAAGTCAATCAGATGAAAACTGTGGACTCTAGAGTGTTAACAAAGATCTTTGAATTAAAATTTAATAAGGCCTCTTTTCCTATGTTTCTTGAGGAAACATATCTGATTCCAAAAGGTACAAACCTTATGATGGTTCAATCATTCTGTGAAAGTTTGAAGAGAATCTGTTGTAAATTGTTGGCTCTAGATTATTAATGAGAATTTTTTATTAAACATTTCATAAGGCCCCTTTTTCCTGTGTTTCTTGAAGGATCATACCAAATTTTCTAAAGGAATAATCCTTATGATAGTACAATCATTCTGTGAATGTTTGAAGGGAATCCGATGAAAACTATTGACTCCAGAGTGTTAAAGAGTATTTCTTAAAAGATTTTTCGATTAAATTTTCATCAGGCCCCTATTCCCGTGTTTCCTGATGGATCTGACCAAATTCCCAAAGGAACAATCCTTATGATGGTACAATCATTCTGTGAAAATTTAAATACAATCTAATGAAAACTGTGGACTCTAGAGTGTTAAAAAGAATTTTTTAATTAAATTTTCATAAGGCCCCTTTTCCCCTGTTTCATGACAGATCAGACCCATTTTTCGAAAGGAACGATCCTTATGATTGTACAATCATTCTGAGAAAGTTTGAAGAGAATCCAATGAAAACTGTGGACTCTATCGCGTAAACAAGGATTTTTAATGGAATTTTAATGGAATTTTCATAAGGCCCCTTTTCCCATGTTTCTTGACGGATCATACCCAATTTCGAAAGGAACGATCCTTATGTTGGTACAATCATTCTGAGAAAGTTTGAAGAGAATCCAATGAAAACTGGGGACTCTATCACGTAAACGAGGATTTTTAATTGAACTTTTAATGAATTTTCATAAGGCCCCTTTTCCTGTGTTTCTTGACGGATCATACCCATTTTCGAAAGGAACCATCCTTATGATGGTACAATCAATCTGTGAAAGTTTGAAGAGAATCTGATGAGAAATGTAGACTCTATCGCTTAAAGAGGATTTTTTAATTAAGTTTTAATAAGGCCCCTTTTCCCGTGTTTCTTGACGGATCATACCCATTTTCGAAAGGAACGATCCTTATGATGGTACAATCATTCTGAGAAAATTTGAAGAGAATCAGATGAAAACTGTGGACTCTATCGCGTAAACGAGGATTTTTAATTGAATTTTTAATTAAATTTTCATAAGGCCCCTTTTCCAGTGTTTCTTGACAGATCATACCCATTTTCGAAAGGAACAATCCTTATGATGGTACAATCATTCTGTGAAAGTTTGAAGAGAATCCGATGAAAACTGTGGACTTTATTGCGTAAACGAAGATTTTTTAATTAAGTTTTAATTAGGCCCCTTTTCCTGTGTTTCTTGACGGATCAGACCCAATTTCAAAAGGAACGATCCTTATGATGGTACAATCATTCTGTGAAAGTTTGAAGAGAATCTGATGAAAACTGTTGACTTTATCGCGTAAACAAGGAAAAGTTTAACAGACGGACAACGGACAGACGCACGGACGCCAGACGGGAAAAAGCCATCGCTATAGCTCTATTGGCCTTCGGCCAGTAGAGCTAAAAATATACACTACAGAACGTTGTGAGACCAGACTGGGTAACTGGATTTGCAGTGCCCAGGGAAGTATACAAGTGGTATCTTACACTTCCCTGCAGTGCAAGCTCATAACTATGCTTTTGTAGCCTAATCATAGCAGGAATCACCTGCCTCACTCTTTGTGGTTGGTTATCCACCATGTTTGTTTACCGATTGACCAAAAATGGTTGGTTACCGATGGTAGCATAGGCAACCGCTGGTGCCATCGGTAGCTGTGGAAAGTACACTCGGTTAACGATGGTACCTGAACGCAATCATTGATTGAGCATAAGCAGAAGACCTGACCTACCATGTCTTTGGGGTCTCTATTAACACACTTGAATTATTTTATCAGTGAAGTGTTTGTTTACACATGTTAGTATTGACTGAACATAAGCACAAGACCTGACCTACCTTGTCTATGAGGTCTCTGTTTACACATGATGGTAATGATTGAGCATAAGCATCAAACTGAAGCTTCATTAACTGTCCAGTATCATCTTCCTCTACAAACAAAGATTTAAAAAATGATTGGCATTATTGGTACAGAGGTTCTGGTTCAACATCTGACCATAAATAATGTCAATCTTTATACCATTGCAACACAACAAAGTTATAGACAAGTTCAAATTGAAAGAAGTTGCAGACGGCAAAGTTTTAGTTGATGAAATTTTAGAATTCTTTGACTTTTTGGGTAGAAAACATTGTGAGTAATGAAGAAATTGCTTGATACAAGCAATTTCTTCATTGTCCACAATGTTTTCCAAAGCTTTTTTCTTGAGGAGCTTAAAAAGGAGGGATTGAGTGGGAATGGCTTAATTGTTGGATGACCATTCCATATAAAAAAATTCTTTCAGTATTTTTTCTGAATTTCCTTGTGTCATGCCCTTATCATGACCAGGCAAAGAAATATGTTAAACTAAAGGCTTCCTTTGCTCTACTTATATTATTTTTCCATCGTAGTAAAGGCAATATCTGCAACACCATAGAAAAGAACTCAATGAAATATCTTTTTCATGTTCAACAAGTCAAAATGTAACTTGGATTAATGAACAAGAAACATGAACTAAAACAATCAAAGGTATAAAGTTTAATATCAACTGGAACACAACATTTTTCCTTACTTTTTTTCTTTTGCTCTGGTATTTTTATATCAAATAAGTTTCCTAAAAATGATATCATATGAAGCTATGGATGCTTTTAAAAAACTAATTTTACAATATTTCAAACAATAGTTGTAAAACTAGTGACAATCAAGTATTAACCCATTCCTACGCAAAATGCTTTATTAGTTCCACCCCCCTACCCCCACCCACCCCGAAAAAAAATTTGGAAAACACTTTGGAAACACTTTTTGATGCCCCTCCCCTGATAAAAAGCTTTGAAGCAGTGTTGAAAATGAAGAAACTGCTTGTAATAAGCAAATTTCTAAACTATTCTCAAAGTTTTCTACCTCAAAAGATGAAACAATTTAAACATCAACTAACAAGAGCTGTCTGTGACAGGTTATACTCCCCGAATAAGTGCTTGATCATTAAGTATGCTTTAAATCAATAGTCAAAATTTACTTAAAACAGTTTACCATGACATCTTTTGTATGTAGGTTATAATAGCATATGCTGAAGGGTTCCCAGGGTTGTGGAGAAAAAGTTTAGGACACTTACAATCCACAAGGAACTAGTACTGTCGCAGTAGGAAATGGAACAGCATGTCATAATATGACAGTAGACATCTTTCATGACACACAAAGTTTGTGTCCCTAAAAAAATCAGGGACCTTGGACGAGTGTGCCTTTTGGCCAACACAACCTTCTTCAGTTCCATCAAGATCTTCGCCAAATGTCCCTTTCATTTTAGCGACCAACTTTTTCAAAGACAGAAATTGAAATCACTTGTCAGTTGGAATTTGACGCTTACCTTGACCAAGAGCCTTGTCTTACTTATCTACTGAAAGGTCTTGTCACTAGTAATAAACATATGAAATATGAAGGTTATATCACTTACCATTGCAATATTATGGCAAATTGTAAAGTTTTAATTTTCCAACTTTGACATTGAGAAAATATCTTGACCTTGACTGATGACCTTGAACTTGGTACCATCAAAAAGGTCTTATCACAAGCAATGCAAGTGTGAAATGTGAAGATTAAGTCTCAATCCAATTAAAAGTTATGGCAAATTTAGAGTTTTTATGATGGAAACTATTGACCTTGACAATTTAACCTTGTATTTGACCGAGAGCCTTGTCTTAATTATCTACTGAAAGGTCTTGTCAAAAGAAATAAACATATGAAATATGAAGGTTATATTACTTACCATTGCAAAATTATGGCCAACTTTAAAGTTTTAACTTTCCATTTATTTACCTTGAGAAATTACCTTGACTTTGACAGATGACCTTGAACTTTATAGCAACACAAAGATCTTTTCACAAACAATTAACATGTGAAATATGAAGATTAAATCTCATTCCAGTTAAAAGTTATGGCCAATTTAGAGTTCTTATGATGGAAATTATTGACCTTGACAATTTGACATTGGCCTTGACCAAAAACCTTGTCTTCGATATCTACTGAAAGATCTTGTCAAAAGTGATGAACATTTGATATATGACGGCTATATAACTTACCGTTGCAAAATTATGGCCATTTTTTTTCAAATTTTTGACCTTGAGATATGACCTTGACCTTGACTGATGACCTTGAACTTGATACCAACAGAAAGGTCTTATCACAAGCAAAGCACATGTGAAATATGAAGACCCTATCTCATTCAAATTAAAAGTTATGGCCGACTTTGAGTTTTTATGATGGAAATTATTGACCTTGACAATTTGACCTTGATGTTGGGCAAGATCATTGCCTCAGTTTTCTGATAAAAGATCTTGTCACAAGTAATAAACATTTGAAATATGATAATTACCCAAAACATGTATAAAATTAAACTTGTTACAAATTATCGGGTGTTTGGTTCTGATTCCAAGGGTTGAAATTTTCAGTAATGGGTGGAGTTGGAGAGTCAGTTGACAGCGTTATAGCATAATAACTCCACTTCTTTTGCTGTTACATTTCTTGGACCCCACCAAGAGCTTTATGGTGGAGTTGCAGTGCATTATCTGTACTTTCAACCTAATTTTGTAGGGGATTTAATTCAACATGACAAGGGTTAAAACACTTCAAATCAAAGCTGTATTTTTGCACCATTATCCCTAAACAAGAGGACTGTGATGGTCCTTTATTGCTCCCCTGAGTATGAGGGCTCAAGGCTTTATGCTATAAACAAAATATCAAAACCCTAAACCAGGGTGAAACAATACAGTAACAAGAGGACCATCATGGTCCTAAATCGCTCCCCTGAGTATGATGGGTCATGGCTTTATGATATAAACAAATAGCAAAGCTCTCTGTCTAATTATTTTGGAGAAGATGTTTAAGGATTTCTCTTTCAATCCTAGGTTTATTGATGATCCCACCATATAGCACTAATTTTTCAAAGGTTTCCAAAGATATCATTATTTATTCCTAACTAAAATGAGGAATGCACAGAAAAGGGCTAATTTTTTTTAGGTTATTTGGTAGAGGGTCAATGACTAATGATATGTACCAAATATCAAAGCTCCAGGCTTTATGGTTTGGGAGAATAAGATTTTCAAAAAAAGTAATACTTTCCCCTTTTCCCTATTTTTTTTTAAATTCAAACAAAGTAGGATTAAGTGAGGAAAAATAAATATTAATCTAATTTTGTTCATATGATTGTAGTTAGGCAGTAAGCAATTATTTAGTGCATTCACTGCAAATATGAATTGATCCAAATTTGACATGGTTATTATTTTACCTCGACACTGGTATCACTGTCAAGGAAACAAGTTCAACTTTTACTTTCGAAATCTTTTGTAAGTTTTAAAAATGATCAATTTCAGAATGGATTCTTGGGGAAATAGTACTTATTTATCTTATTTAAATGAGAAGAAAACATATTGCCAAAAAACAGGTACAGAAAAATTCGAATCGGTTTCGTTTTTTCTCTGTTGACAGACCGCAGTTTACGGGTATATCGGTAAACCATATTATTTTGAAGAAGATTTTTTTAAAGATTTTATCCTTTAATCCTAGGTATGTTAAAGATACTACCATTTAGAGCTAATTTCAAGAGTATGGTATTCTTTGAAGTATTTTGGTAGATTGTCAATAAGCCAAATATCAAATATCAAAGCTCCAGGCATAATGGTTTAAAAGGGGGGTGTCAAAGATACCTTTCTTTTTTACTTTCTAAAATCTTGGATTGACTAGAAAATGGCTTATTTTCAGAATATGGTAAGTCTATGAAGTATTTTGATAAAGGGTCTATAGGTATAGGTAACAAATCAAATATCAAAACTCTAGGTCTTATGGTTTGGGAGAAGATTTTCAAAGATATCCTTCTTATATTCTGTGTAAAATCAGGGACCACACAGAAAAGGGCTGATTTTCATAGTATAGTAATTCTTTGAAGTATTTTGGTAGCGGGTCAATAGACATTGATACATACAAAATATCAAAACTCTAGGCCAAACGGTTTGGGAGAAGAAGATTTTCAAAAGATTTCCTTCTTTATTTCTAAATAAAATCAGGGATCACACAGAAAAGGGCTAATTTTCAGAGTATTGTTATTCTTTGAAGTATTTTGGTAGAGGGTCAATAGACATTGAAACATACAAAATTTTATAACTCTAGGCCTAATGGTTTGGGAGAAGAAGATTTTCAAAGATTTCCTTTTTACTTCTATTTAAAATCAGGGATCACACAGAAAATGGTTAATTTTCAGAGTTTTGTAATCCTTTGAAGTAATTTGTAGAGGGTCAATAGATGATGATTTATACCAAGTATGCAGGCTCTATGCCTTATAGTTTGGGAGAAGAAGATTTTCAAAGATTTCCTTCTTAATTTCTTTGCAAAAATAGGGATTGCACAGGAAAGGGCTTATTTTCAAGATACGATAATTCTTTGAAGTATTTTTGTAGGGTCAATTAATCATGATTTATACCAAATATCAAAAGCTATGGGCATAATTGTTTGGTAGGAGAAGATTTTTTTAGTTTTTTTCACTTATATGTGTCCAAAGTTTTTCTAGGAAATGGAGACCCTTTGGCAGATCACTGTCAGTGTGGACCAATCAACTTTTAGAAATGTCCCCACTGATCCTAGAATATTCGTATGTTGGCAGGTAGGAAGGCCTAAATCAGTCTGAACAAATTTTTACCAAGACTACTTGTATGTCATTCTGTTAAGCTAAACATTAATTATTTATAATTACATCTCTATGTCATATTTTTATGGATTGTATGAGAAGAGTTTATAAGTCAAGAAGATCTGCACTCACCATCAGCACTAGGAAGAAGTCCCATTTCCTCCATGGCTTTATTTTCATCTGTCTCTGTCTCTTCTACCTTCTGACTATCCTCTACTCCCTCTGTCTTACCCTCCTGCTCAGCTAATTGCTGCTCCGTCTCCATCTCTCTCTCTAAATCTTCAACATTTAGGTTTTCCATATCTGAAGGTAATACTTATTGGACTTAGCCATTAGATACACATGGTTCATTTCAACATACAAATACATGGTACTGTAAGCATAGCAAGGCACTTAATTTAAACTTTGTCAGATCATCTTATCCCATCCTCACAATCCCACTTTCTTAACCTCCTCAAGAAAAAAGCTTAGGCAAACATCATGGAGAATGAAGCTTGATACAAGCAATTCCTTTATCATCCAAAACATTTTCTGCCATAGAAGACCAAGAATTTTAAAATTCCACTCAACTTTTAATTGTCTTCTGTAACTTCTTTAATGTTGGACCAGTCTATCATTTTGTCGTCTGGTGATGGGTAAAATCATATTTCAGGCAGTGAAGACACAGTCTTGACAACTACTCAGTACATTTAGAATATTTACCAATCCTCTTACCAACTGTGAGTCATTACCTATCTACAACTGAAGTCTTTGAGAAAGAACAGGCTCCTCTCAAGCTTTAACCCATTACCAGACAACAAAACTTTAGACTGGTCCATTTCAAAGATATTGCAGAAGACAATTTTAAGTTGATAAAATTTTAAAAATCTTTGTCTTTATGTATCCAGGCTCATTTGGAATTACATCAAATGCATCATTTTATACATCAAATACACTATATTTAACATTAAATACATTGTATTAAACATCAAATACACTCTATTAACCCTTTAAAAATTTTAGACGGGTCCAAATTGAAAGAGGTTGCAGACATCAATGAAAATTGAAGGCAATTTTAAATGAAACCATCCTATGGGGTAGAAAACATTGTGGGAAAAGAAGCTATATCATTATACAATCATTTTCTCCTCTTTCCAACTAAAATCCTGGGTTTGTACAGGGAATACATTGTATCAAATACACTGTATTAAACACTGTATTAAACATCAAATACACTGTATTAAACATCAAATACACTGTATCAAACATCAAATACAATGTATCTTACGTCAAATACATCATATATTTGTTATAAGCAATTTCTTCATTATCCTACATGATTTCTATCCAAATAAACAAAAAAAATCATTAAACTTCAAAGTGTCGTCTGCAGCTTCTATCAATTTAGACTATTCTGAAATTTTGCCGTTTTGTAATGGGTTAAACACACCATCTTATACATCAAATGCACTGTATCATTCATCAAATACAAGGTACTACTTCAAATATGGTGCATACATAATATGACAGAGATATAAATATTCTATGAAAACTAACATACCTTCTTCCAGCCCTGTATTGCAATCCTCCGATTTTTTGTCCTCTTTAGAACCACCCTCACTATCTTTGTACAGAATCTGAAACATACCAGAAATCAAAATCAAAGTACTGGAAGTACTGTAAGCTAGCAAAGCATGGTTGAATTTAGGGAATCTTTCCCTTGTTGGGTAGAAAACATTGCGGACATTGAAGAAATTGCTTTTTATAAGCAATTTTCTTCATCGTCCACAGCGTTTTCCAAAGATGCTTAAAAGTTGGGATTAAGTGGTAATGGGTTAAATAGTATGCTGTTGAAAGAGTTCTCTAAAATTTGAAGAGAGTTTGCAATATTCCTGAAATACACAAGAACTGCTTCTTATGGCTTAGGCATTTAACGGATTTAGTGGGTAAGCCTCTTGTTGAACTTTGAGACAACCTCAAAATTGTGTCTGTTGACCCTTTCCTGGACAAACACGGGATTTTACGTCACTGTGATTTTATACTGGGGAAAACATTGTGGAAAAAGGAGAAATTGCTTGTAACAAGCAATTTCTCCTTTTCCCACAATATTTTCTACCACATAGGATGGTCAGTTTTCAAATTGCATGCATTTTTCATTGTCGTCTGCAACCTCTTTCAAATTGGACCAGTCTAAAATTTCATAAAACAGGAAAGGGTTAACTAAGCTATCAAAGCTGATGCTTTGCTAGCTAAAAAGTGATCATGAAATACCTTATTCAGTATATAAGTCATCTATAAACACTTAAGGGCTGCAAGCTCAGGGGTGCTCACCTGAGGTAAGGCTCTTTTTTCTTTAAATAGTCTAATTTCATGTTAAGGTTAGGATTATGATACAAGTGGGCCATACTTTATACTTATATAGGCTCTGTACCTGGGGATCCCAAAAGTTTAATGAGAAATTCCAAGGCTTTAGGGATAATTTGGAAGGAAACATTTTTCCTCCCTTTGGATCCATGGGTTATAATTTCAGAAATAAGAAAGACGTCAATGAACTGCTTCATGCAAAATATCCCCGCTATACACCTTGTGGGTCACTTGTCAGTCAGGAAAAGATTTTAAAGATTATTTTAAAATTTCACATTTGTTGCAATAGCAACCAGAATTTTCAACGTATTCAAATTTCTTTTAGCTACTTTTAGAGGTGACCACCTAAGGAACATTTTTACCAATTTTGGTTCAAATTTGCCCAATGGCCAGGGAGATGTTGATAAAAAATTGTTCTTCATTATATATATACTCCCTCTGCCCCTGGAAAGGCGAGGCTCATCATTTTAGCTATTTTAAAAGAGGTTAATATACAGATGTTTCATGCAAAGTATCAATGCTCTATGCCTTATGAGTCAGAAGGCAAAGAATTTCAAGATTATTTTAGAATTTCACTTTTGTTGCCATGGCAATCAGAGTTTTCAACGGATTCAAATTCTTTTAGCTATATTCAGAAGGCACCACCTAGAAACATTTCTGTCAAATTTTGTTCAAATTGGCCCAGGGGTTTGGAATGAGATTTCTTTTAAAGAAATTGTTGATGCACGACACATGCCTGACGGACACCAGACAAAAGGTGATTACAATAGCTCACTTGAGCACTTCATGCTCAGGTGAGCTTAAAAGTGGAACAAACTTGTTCGTTTCCAATAACTCAACTGTTAACTACAGGGAACATTTGTTTTTCTCCTTGAAATAGTTTCAAATCTTGACTTATCTTACCCATTCCCTTACAACTCCTTTTTTATACCCCTCAAGAAAAAGCTTTGAAATATTTTGTGGAAAATAAAGATACTGCTGGTAAAAAGCACTTTCTTCATTTCACATGTTTTCTACAAAATGTTTTAAATTTTATTCACTGAAAATATTCTGCAGCACATTCTTTTAATTTTGACAGTCAAAACTTTTATCCATCTTTTGAGCTTCTATCTCTAATAATCAAACCTGAAACATAAATTATAGCACTGTTTACAATAGTGTTAGCCCTTTCCCGCAAAATCCCTAAATTTTATGTCTTCATAATTTTATACTTAAGAAAACATTTTGGAAAAGAAGAAATTGCTTGTAACAAGCGATTTCTTCTTTTCCCAAAATATTTTCTACCCTTTAGCATAGTAATATTTAGAATAAAGCCCAATTAAAATTGTCCTCTGTAACTTCTTTCAAATTTGACAAGTCTTTAGATTTTCTAACACAGGAAAGAATTAAATTACTCACACCAGGAATAGAAGCTCTGAGATCTGGCAGACATTCATACAGAGTCCGTGTTTCTTCATCTTCCCATAATGTACTGTCACCATCATACTGAAATACCATGATTCCTTTTATAATTTTCATCATCACAATTTAACACTCCTCAAGAAAAAAGCTTTGGAAAACATTGTGAATAACAAGGAGATTGCCTGAAACAAAGTTTTCTTTTCCAGAAGACAAAAAATGATAAATAAATGCCATCCACTGTAAATTGTCATCTGCAACTTCTTTGAATTTAGACCAGTCTAAAATTTTATCATTTGGTATGGGTTATTTTACTGATTAACCAGTGCAACAATCAAAATGACATCTCATGAACATATTTTATTTATTGATTGATTGTTTAAATGGGGTTTAAAACCACTTTTAACAGTATTTCAGTCATATTGTGGCTGCTGGGGTCCTAACAGTGGATTCCTGGTATTTCTCACACCAGTACCACCACTACATCCTTTCCCAGCCTCAAGATGCTATCCCACTTAGGTTTAGGATTATCCACCCATTGGTGAGACAAATGTCGGAAAGGGCATGTGCCACTGCTGGAGATCAAACCCATGACATCCCATTGTTGACGATTAGGAATCTGAAGTACTACCAACTATGACAGCGTTGAACATATTTTTTAAAGGTCCACTAGGAAATGAGAAATATAGTGACTTTTTGAGTTCTGCTTGGTAAGACAGCTTGGTTCACTTTTCCCTCCTTTTTTTTCAAATGGTGGTAACATCACTTTTAACAGTATTTCAGTCATATTGCTGCAGCTGAAGCACTAACCATGGATTCCTGGTATTTATCATACTAGAACTACCACAACACATTTTCTGAGCTTCCAGTTGCTCATCCCTCTTTACGATTATCCACCCATTAGTTGGAGACAAATAATGGAAGGGATATTTGCCACACCAGGGGATCAAACCTGGGACCCCATGACTAGGAGTCATACACACCACCACTGCGCTCTTGCCACAGCCTTCCCCTCAGAATGGTCATGTGATTTTTTGAAATCTTCATTGGTAAGAAGCATTTGTATAGGCAACTTCTGCATTGAAATCTTTTATTTTGGAAAGGCAGGAAAAGGAACATTTCATTGTTAAAAATATTGGACTTCATTTTTTTCCCTTTCTCATTCTATGTTCTTAATTTGGAAGTGCATGAAGATAATATTCTGTTGCTTCGCTTGACTTGATTGCTGTTTGGTTCTTGAAATTATTCAAAATCTGATTTCCTTCCATTATGTCCTTTACTGTGCCCAAAAAACCTTTAATAAACAATTCTTACCTTTACCCTGGTTTGAATTATTACTATCAATATTTCAGGACAGACAGTCATGGGTTGTAAGCAAAAGCAATGATAGATGTTTTGAAATGTGGTTCACTTAATTCCCTGAATTGGTAGGTTGTTGCATAATATAGTTGTCATGTTTTTATTTTCTTGAAAAATATTTACGTATTGGAGAAAAGAGAAATGCCTCTTTGTAAAATTTGTTGGAAGTAAAATCCTGTATTTGCCTTAGAACATTACAGGAATCGTAGTATCATGTCAGAAAATGATATGACAATCCTTTTCCACAATGTTTACACTCAAAGTTGGAGCAGCAGCAACTGGATCTAAAATCTATTATAATCATCCTTGAATTGTAGTACAAATTGATTAATGTTTTATATTTCAGAGTGTCATTTCTAAATGCTGTTCCTGTCTGAAGATTAAAGATTTCAAAACAAGAATACTATTCTGCTTAACTCCAGACCTTCTATTTGAAATCCACTTTAAACTAGAACTTTTAACAGTATGTGACTAAATACCCCCACAAGTGCTTTCAGTGTAATTAGAGCTTTAACAATACAAGGACATAGCTATCAACTTTGTAGAGATAATTCTTAAACCGGGGGAATTAAGAATTCAAAATTGTGTCTTGCAAAACTTCAACATGTAGTTAATCTTTATACAAAGTTTCAATGGTAGTAAAACTGAAGGAGGAGTTCACGACACAAAATTGGTATATTAGCTGTATATGTCTACAAAGCATAATAAATGTCTAAGTTCAAGGGTAGATAATTCTTGAACCAGGGCGAATTAAGACTTTAAAATTGTATAGCAAAATTTCAACATGTGGTTAATGTTTTTATAAAGTTTCAACTAAAGTAGGAGTTTGTGACACAAAATTGGTAGTATTTTGTACACAGACAGACAGACACGGACAGATTGACAGACAAGCTGATTCCAGTATACCCCTGAAAACATTCATTTGGGGGGTATAAAAAATCAGATAGAAACTGTTGAAGGAGTTGTCAAGACAAGTATTTTCAAGTAAAATCAGAACTCAATAATTCTTGATGGAATTTGCAAGAAAATTGCATCCTTATGAACACTTCTGCCAAGTATGAAGTAAATCAAATGCAACTGCAGGAATTGTCTGGATAAGATTATGGGGACAGATTGACTGACAGGCTGATTCCAGTATACCCATCTAAACTTTGTTTGCAGGGGTATAATTAGAAGTACTTCTAATTATATTGGTGAAAAAACTGTTATAATTGCATCATACTAGATATCAATGCAGTAGGCCTTCTAACTTCACAGAAGATTTTGGCAGATTAGATTCTTTTCGTAATATAGGGTTTTACCATGTAGAGTCAAAATATGAATACACATGGCAGGGTTAACTTGATGATGTTGCATACTCTGAGTTTTAAAATTTTCTTAGTTTCAACATCTTTTGTTCCCAAAACAATCAGAGCTAGGGGTGAAAGTTTACCAATTCAAAAAAATTTGGTACAGCTTTGTCAAAGAAATACCCCTGACAAGTTGCATTAAGATTGGCTGATTAGTTAAGGTGGCAAGCTGACTTGTTTATGTGGAGAAAAAGTTCAGAAAAATGTGAATATCACACAAACAAGTGACAGACATTAGATCACAACAGGTAACCTAAAGCACTTCATGCTCTAGTGAGCTGAAACAGATTTCCTTAATTTAAATTAAAATGAAACAGAAATTTTTGTGAAATGTGATAACTACTGTATTGTTTAAGCCAAAACTTCAATGAGGAATACATGTCTTTTATTTCTAAAAAAATCTTTAACCTATTTCCACACAATGACGCTTTTAGAAGCCCCTCAAGAAAAACAAATGTGCAAAACATTGTGTAAAATGAAGAAATTGCTTGTCACAAGCAATTTCTTCATTTAACACAATGTTGTTTTTTTTTCCAAAAAGTTAAAAAAACTAAAATTTAATAAACTTAACTTGTTGTCTGCAACACCTTTCAATTTGGACCAGTCTAAATTTTTGCTATCTGGTAATGGGTTAAATCATTCAATACTATAAAATCCCAAATATGTGGGGAAAGTTAATTATATCAAAATCACTCTCATGTTTATGTTCATCGTCTAGAAATTCAAGACTCTCTAATAAATTCCATTGGCAAGAACACATTACCTCCATATTTTTGAGAGGATTGAAGATATCAAAACCACCATCATCATCTTTAAACTCATCTTCAGGGAGTTCAGGCATGTCTTCATCCAATAAATCCTAGAATAAGTAGAGTAGAGAATGAAATTGTACCATTTGATTCCCCTAAGATTAGTCGTCTTTTTAACCCTTTCCCGTTTTTGGAAATTTTAGACCAGTCCAAATTGAAAGAGGTTGCAGACGACAATGAAAACTGGATGCCATTTGAAATGAAACCATCCTATGTGGTAGAAAATATTGTGGAAAAAGGAGAAATTGCTTGTTACAAGCAATTTCTTCTTTTTCCACAATGTTTTCTTGAGTAAAAAATCACAGGAACGTAAAATCCCGTATTTGAACGGGAAAGGGTTAACTTAAGCCACTACAGCTTTTATATACAGTCATGACATCCTAATTTAGGCACCATGATTCTCTAGGAAAGCAGCCATTTTTAAAGATTAACCAGTACCACAAAATCTGGCAATTCTATGTGCCAAAGATATAAAACTTTAGAAAACATTGTGAGAAAAGAAGAAATTAATTGTAACAAGCAATTTATTATTTTTATGTCCTCTGCACCCTGTCTAAAATTTTGTCATCTAGTAAAGTTAAAATCATCAGATATTTTCCAACTAAAAATTTGAAATGAAACCCTATTTTTTGATAATCCTAGCCAGTTTCTCTTCTGTAAAATTCAACCCTTAAATAAGAGGGCCAAATAGCCTGCGATTCAAAAGATTTTTACAAGATTTATTTCATGATTTCATTCAGTCTGGCTATCTGCTACCCAACCCCCATCTGTTTTTGAAAATATAAATTTTACAGACAAAATTTCAAAAGGCTCATTTTAAGTACATTCTTGCTAACTTTGGTCCAAATTTTTCCTGTGCTTTTTTAAGAAGATTTTTAAAGAATTATTTCATGATTTCTCTATAAGCACTGCCCTGTCCACCCTCTATTTTTCTTGAATCAAAATTTCATTAAGTAAGAACAAGTTTAATTAGAGCTGTCACTGGATAGTAACACTAAACTTTTCTGAGGGCTGGATAGTAACAGATATTCAATGTCAACAATGGGCATAATTCACTAAACGAATGCTAGAATAATGAGTATTTGTTAAATCACAACTCTGAACACAGGCCTAAATAAGGTCTAAATAACAAAGAATTTCTAAGTTGAACAAGGGTCGGCATTCTACTAGGAAAATTGTCATAGTAACAGGTTTTGCCTATGGGATAATATGATGGTCACAAAGGTATGTGCAGAGTTTCAGAGCAACAGCATATGTAGGAACAGAGATAACACAGAGATACAGCAGATGCGAGTAAAATTCTAACCAATTTAATTTTTTGTTGACTTTTAGGGAAAGAAAACATTGTGGATAATGAAAAAAATGCTTGTTACATACAATTCTTTCATTTTCCATAATGGTTTCTAATGCTTTGAATGTGAATGAGTGAATGGGTCAGAAACAACAAAACACTTATTTTCTAACGCATTCTTTACGGTTTCTGAGAAGGATCCAACTTACAGCAAATACTGTTGTATTACTCAGTAATTTCTGATAATTGTTGTAAAACTCTTCATATTTCTCCTTCCTATCAGTACTTAGTTCACCTTTTGTCTGAAGAAAGAAAAAGGAAATAACATACTACTAATTAAATTAATGAAATTAGATAATTGTATAGTTTGAACTCAAATCCATCAATCTAAATTTATAATGTACCCTATAAAATAAATACGACCAGTCATTCAAAAAGGAACCTCACACTTCAAGCAAAACAAAAATTTGGAAAAAAAGACAGGATCAAACAGAGATCAATTAGAGATAGAATTCTGACAATAAACATTCTAATAATGTAGGAAGAACATTTCAGATTCAGAGAATTTTTAAAGTGCAAAAAGTTTTGTCTTTTGTTAGCCCGAGCAGATCACGCAATCTGAGTCAATAGTCCCTTGATGCCATGATATATCAAATATTGGGTACTTTATTCCTGGTGTTGGAGTACATACAAATTCATTGCTCTTCAATTCTAAAATTGAAGGTACTGAGAGATAAAACAATAGCATGAGTTTGAAATGAAGAAAACATTTTGCATGAAATATTTGCTATAGAAGGACTGAAAATAAGGAGTTTAGTAATCTGTTTTTCTTGGCTGATATAAAGTAGTAAATTTCTTGGTTGTAAGTAAGACACAATTTATACACAAAGGAAAATAAGTAACATCAAGTAGTTGAAATGCTTTCCTTTTTCTAGAATAGAAATAGCTGTAGAATCATCATACAAATAAAGTCTTTCTGTTTTGTTTTTCCATATTTCTAAGGTTTTTGTGGTCAGCTACTAAATGCTTGCACAATGATGTGTAGTATTCCCCCAGCAAATTCTTACACCCTTTCTGTCTCTCTCTGGGTAAGACCTGTAATCAACAAAAATAAGTCCTTCCAAACAAATAGGGACCATAAGGGTATAACATTAACCAATTGCCACACAATGACACTTACTGACACCCTAAAATAAAATAATAGAAAACTTTGTGTGTAAAAGAGAAAATGTTTGTAACAAGCCATTTCTCCCTATCTCACAATGTTTCCTACCCTATTTGGCACTTATTTTCCAATTTCAGAATAATTTAAACTGTTGTCAGCAACTTCTTTCAATTTGGATCAGTCTAAAATTTTGTCGTTTGGAAATGGGTTGAACAAGTACATGTATTTGAAAAGATAATACCTGCAGCACAGGTGTTACAAAGAAGAATATGTTGCAGATAACTTGCAAAAACCACAAAATTTTAACATTGTCTATTCTGTCCAGGCAGAGTAACAAGGTTTGATACCTTTGACACTACTCAGAAAACCACATTTTTCACAAGGTATTAACCAGTTACCAGACAACAATTTCTCTACTGCTACAAATTGAAATAAGTTGTAAACAATGATTTTGATTGAATTTCAAAAATCATTGTCATAGAAAACTATTGTCACAAATGAAAATAGCTTGTTACAAGCAACTTCTTCATTTTCCACAATGTTTTTCAAAGCTCATCTGATGATCCCATTTTTGCGTACAATTTTTTTAAATAGAAAAATTTTGGTGTGTAAACAGTGAATTGCAGATAGAATTTAACTCTTTTAATACCACTGCTTATGTAGATGGCATATAAGCTATGAAAAAGCATTGAAAACAGTGTTTATGAGATAATTCCCTTACAATGTCTAATTAATCTTATGATAAAGCAAAATATATCATGGTCAAAATTGATTTGAATTTTATCTTTATCCATTGTTTTTTTTGTAGAATTATCAAAAAGGAAAAAATTACAAGTATGCTTACCTTTGTAATAGGGACTTCCTTTTCATATTTTTCTGCCAAGATTCTGAAAATGAATGCTTTATTAACCCTTTACTGTTTGTTTGTTGTTTGGGTTTTTTTTTCCAAAATTTTAGACTTGTCAAAATTCATAGGGATAGCAGACCACATTACAAAGTAAGCACAATTCAAAAAGTAGCCATCCTTTATGATAGAAAATATTGTGGAAATAGAAGGAATTTAATATGGAATACTTCTTCTGTATGGAAAATTTTGTGTTAATATAAGGGTCCTACATTAAGAGCAAACTAATCAACTCAAATTTGATAACAATGCAGATATTTTCACAGATATTTTCACAAAGTTATATGAATATAATTTAAAGGGTTTTAATTGGATGATCAGTTACCGATACAGCAACTAAAGCCCTTCTGTCATGACAATACCAACATTTAAAGAAAGTTTTAGAAAAATTGAGCCAAAATTGAGACTTCTAGAGTGGTAACAAGAAAACTGTCAATAAGGCCCCTTTCCCCTTGACATTGGTCATAATATTACCATATTCAACAAGGATCTTCTTTTTTGAGTATACTAACAATTTTATCAAGTTTAAGAAAGATTGAGCTCTAGACTGGTAACAAGGACATAAGAACAAGGCCCTTTTCCCATGATATAATTCAGAATGTTAACATATTAAACAAGAGCCATGTTGGACATGGCAATCCCCAGCTGTAAAAGTTTGATAGTAAATTGAAGCCAGTTAGATTTAGGCTTCTTGTGCACTGCATTTCTTCTCAATGAGTTTGATAATAGCTATTATACTTTCAGAGATATGCTCTGGACAAAATCTAAGTTTAAAAAACAACAAAGGGCAATAACTCCAAAATTATGCAAGCAGGAGTTGTGATTCTTGTACACTGTACTTCTCCTCAGTAAGATCTATCCACCTATGACATTTCAAGTTAATGGCTAGTATACTTTCAGAGATATGCGCTGGACAAAATCTCAGTCTTTAAAACAACAAAGGGCAATAACTCCCAAATTATGCAAGCAAGAGTTTTTGTTCTTGTGCACTGCACTTCTCCTCAATAAGATTTATTCACCTATGAAATTTCAAGCTGATAGCATTTATAATTTAGGAGATATGCTCCAGACAAGCTTAGTGAGAGAATGACAGAAGGATGGAATGATGGACAGAGACCATTACTATATCCCCTTTGCCCAAATGGCGGGGATAAAAGGATCTTCAAGTATGAGAAAGATTTACCAAAAATTGTGACGTTTAAGGCAGTTAAAAGGGAATTTTCAACAAGACCCCTTTTACTCTGACATTGTTCACAATGTCACCATATTCATTAGGGATCCCCTTTGCCAATTTAAACATTTTCAGTAGATTTAAGATAGATTGAGCCTACCAAGTTCAAGGGGAGGTAATTCTCAAACCAGTTGAAGTAGAGTCATGAATATTGAACATATACTACTTCACATTTAACATAACATGAGAGTTCTGAGTAATGTAGAGTTCAGAACATGCAATGGTGCTCTAAACAATTATAATTCAGTACACATAACAAGTCCAAGCTGAGATAATTTGGCAACCAATGATAGTATCATCTTGAGAATTGAAGAGGCACTCTTTCTTACAAACATTAACATTGTTTTTAAATTTTAAAGTACTACCTGCAAAAGAGTACGAGAAAAACTTCTGGATAAAATTATGTTTTTGAAGGACAGACAGCCATAGTGATTCCTAGCCTTAGTTAAAAAGAAATGTATCACATATACTGATACCCCTACATAACTGCTTGTCACAAGACCTTCAGTTGTGACCTTGAACTTGGGAATATCTAACAGAACTTTACACATGACACTAGTACTCTTTAAGGGAACAATTTATTATTTAATCAATCAATGTAGGAGATATGCCCGGAGAAGAATTGGACAGACACCAACACACACTAATCCACCTACCCACGCACCACTCACACAAGGAACAAGGTAACACTTTATGCCCATTGCCATTACATGGGTGGGCATAAAAACAGTGTTGCATTGAATGTTTGAATGCCTTAATCAGAAAACAGCTCCACTGGTTCATCTAGGTAACCTTTACCTGTATTTGCGTGGTAAAAGGCCAGCATAATCATCTCCACAATGTTTACAGAAACTTGTCAGTATTGACAGATTGTTGTGTTCTTCTTTGTCACTGTTTATAAGTAATGCTAGTTGATTGGCTAAAATATGTAGTCCCTCCTTCTGTTTGAACACACCAACAGATAACAACTCAGCAAAGAATCGTAGATCTACGCGGTACTTGCTTGGGTTGTTTATCTAAAATATAAATCATATTGATGATTTCAAAGAATCTTATTTAAAGCTTTCTATATTTAGCAAGTTAAATAAAGAATAGTGAAAAGTATAAGAAGGGCTTTCTATTTACTATGTACTGACCAAATAGTAAATGTAAATGACACTTGTATGTAAGGCATATCTTGCTAAACTCATACAACATTTGTTCATAAGTATCAAAAAAATGTTTTTTAACACCATTCCATGAGGTCTATTGAATTCTTTAAAACTGCTGGTGTCAATGGTTGTCAGCTTAAACCTTGACTTGAACCCATTACCAAATAACAAAAATTTAGACTGGTCTAAATTGAAAGAACTTACAATAATTTAAGGCTTGTACAAATTTAAAAATAAGTGCCAGATGGTGCAGACAATATTGTCTGAAAAGGAGAAAATTCTTATTACAAGCAATTTATCCTTTTCTCACAATGTTTTAAGATGTTGATTTCCTGTAATGCCTATGCATGGGGTTGTGTAGGAATAGGTTAGGTTAAAGTAGTTCCAATGTCCAACAACTTTTATATTAGATTGCTTGTTCCAGACAGATTAGCAAAAGAACATTAGTGTAAGATAAGAACTTTTTGGGGTTAGATGTCAAGTTGAGATATGCAAGCTGTCAGATTAAAAGGCCTTAGGTTCAAATCAAAACGGGACCACAAGAATTTCACCTGAGCAAATAACCATAATGTTGCTCTTCTCCACCCTTGTGTCAGGTTGGAAGTAAAAATCCTAGGGCTAACTATTATGCTGTTTGATATCAACCAATTTTAGCTTATCTTTATTGGTTGAACCATTCCCACACAATGACACTTTTAGACGCCCCTCAAGAAAACAATTGGGAAAACTTTGTGTAGAATGAAGAAATTGCTTGCAACAAGCAATTTCTTCATTTTACACTATCTTTTCTACCCAGAAAGTTGAAAATATCCAAAATTTCATAAATGTTAAATCGTCGTCTGCAAATCCTTTCAATATGGACCAGTCTAAAATTTTGTTTTTCTGGTAATGGATTAAATGTTTAGGCACAACAGTTCATTGATGTAAACACCTACCTTCTCATCTTTCTTGGTAGGGAAATATTTTTGTATATTTTCTAACAACATATGAGAAAAGTCCCCATATCTCTGATGCATCATACAACAAATATGTACAGCACATCCAATATCCGACATTTTTAACTTGGCCTCTGTTACAGACGATGCCTGAAAGTAAAGTATTAGTAAGATTCAGATTTTAGGCAAATTACTCCAGCTGTAGTTACACTGATTAGGTCACAAAACAATGATTTGCTCCAGTTTATGTTACAGACTGTATAATAAACAATAATATGACAAACTGCCTTGTAGAGGTAGTCAGGTATGGACAATGATCCATCAATAATTAAGATGCTACAAATTTCATGCATTTCAGGTACTGTTGACCTTGCTCAAATGACCACCTCTTTTAGCCCTTTCCTGCTCAATCCCTGATTTTTATGTCACTGTGATTTCAGAATTGAGAAAACATTGTACAAGCAATTTCTTCTTTTTCCACAACATTTTCTTCCCTTTGGAATGGTTAATTTTCATATCAAATCCACTTTTAATTTTCGTCTGTGAAACCTTTGAATTTGGACAGATCCAAAATTTTCCAAAACAGGAAAGAGTTAAGCAACCACAAACAGAATTCCCTTTTCAAAATCAAAAACCCCCATAAAGAAATGGTCATATTTGCAAAACTATGGTACTTAAAACAAATGTTGTTGGAACTCATTAGAATCATCTCAGCGAACAATTCTAATAATTCCAAACAACATAGGATTTAGATAGTATTCTTCAATAATTTAAGTAAGCAATCAAATACTTCATATATTTCACAAAAATGTGTTATGAGTGACATTTTTCTAAAGTGACCACTTTTTTGTTTGTCCAATGAAAGGTTGCTTTATACAAGATTTACTGTATGGTGAAAAATTCATTACTAATATGGCTACCAACAATTTCAGACATGCATAAACAATTAGTGCCACAAAAACAAAACACTTACCACTTCACCAACGTACTTGGTTAGGTTCAAACCATTAAAGTCTTTTGTTAAACTGTCCTTCTGGGACTCACTCAGTAATTTCTGGAAAAAAAAAACAGCCAAAAAACGGATAGATGTATTGTAAAACAGATGAAACATTTATCAAAAAACATCAAGATATCCTTTAAAACAAATTTATCAAGACAAAACATCTTATATAACTTATTTGTGTCCCTTTCTAGTTGTTTCGAAAAACAAATACTTAAGGGAGAGACCAGGTATATTAGAGGTAAAATAGACAAATGAATCTATATTGAGTTAAAATGACCTTGATTCAGAAAATCTCTTGAAAGGAAGTCAATACTTTCTGAATTTCCAGAATGTCCCTATTTGCCTGATGGGTCAACATTTCAATTAAATGATCACCCCTGTTAATAAAAAAATAGAATATTTTTTGGGTTTGGTAACTTAAGCATCATAACTACAGCTCATTCAAGCTGTAGTTACAAAGTTTATGTCGCCATCAAACATTTGATGTTCATTTCATGTTCCTGGCCACACAATTTATTAAATATTATTGTTTATCTAACAGTCAAACTGCCATATCAGAGGTTGTTGGAAGGGCAAGCTATCCCTCATTTGACCACAGAAATACAAATTTTTATTAGCCTACTTCCCTACAATAACAGCTTGTAACAAACACATCATGACAAGTTTGAATTTAAACAAAGCAATTCCCCTACTTTATGATTAGCAAGATTTATCCAAGTAAAAAATATTTTGTTACCAGTTTCTTCACAAAAGCTGTATTCTTCTTTAAACTGGAGTCAAGTCTGCTGAAAAAACTTTCTTCTGGTCTATGTTCTGCAATACAAGAGGGCCGTTGGCCCTGGGGCGCTCACCTGAGATAAAGGCTCTTTTTCTTTCAACAGTCTAATTTCATGTTAAGGTTAGGATTATGAAACAAGTGGGCCACAATTACATATAAAGACTATGAACCTGGGGATCCAAAAGTCTAAATTACAAATTCCAAGGCTTTAGTGCTGATTTGAAAGAAGGAAAAAACTTTTTCCATGGGTTATAATTTCAGAAATAAGAAAGAAGTCATTGAACTGATGCTTCATGCCTATACCCCCTCCCCTTCCTGGGTCCGCCCCTGGAGACCCTTGGATCATGATTTTAGCTATTTTGTAAGAGATCAATATACTGATGCTTAATTCAAAATATCAAGGCTCTACACCTTCTGGGTCAGGAGGAAAAGATTTTTAAAGATTATTTTAAAATTTCACTTTTGTTGCCATGGCAACCAGAGTTTATAACAGATTTCAATATTTTTAGCTATTTTTGAAGGGGACCACCTAAGCAACATTTCTGCCAAATTTGGTTCAAATAGGCCCAGTGGTTTGAGAGGAGATGTCATTTATAAATCGTTCTTTATTTCTATATAACCCTACCCCCCTGGAGATCCGCCCCTGGGGATTTTAGCTACTTTGAAAGAGGTCAATATACTGATGCTTCATTCAAAATATCAAGGCTCTATGCCTTCTGGGTCAGGAGAAGAATTTTAAAAGATTATTTTAAAATTTCACTTTTGTTGCCATGGCAACCAGAGTTTCTAACAGATTTCAATTCTTTTAGCTTTTTTTGAATAGGAACAACAAAGGAACATTTCTGCCAAATTTGGTTCAAATTGGCCCAGTGGTTTGAGAGGAGATGTCATTTAAAAGATTGTTCTTTATTTCTATATAAACCCCACCCCCCTGGAGCTCCGCCCCTGGGGACCCGAGGATCATGATTTTAGCTATTTTGAAAGAGGTCAATATACTGATGCTTCATGCAAAATATCAAGGCTCTATGCCTTCTGGGTCAGGAGGAGAAGATTTTTAAAGATTATTTTAAAATTTCACTTTTGTTGCCATGGCAACCAGAGTTTCTAACAGATTTCAATTCTTTTTGCTTTTTTGAATGGGAACAACAAAGGAACATTTCTGCCAAATTTGGTTCAAATTGGCCCAGTGGTTTGAGAGGAGATGTCATTTAAAAGATTGTTCTTTATTTCTATATAAACCCCCCCCCTGGAGACCCGAGGATCATGATTTTAGCTATTTTGAAAGAGGTCAATATACTGATGCTTCATGCAAAATATCAAGGCTCTATGCCTTCTGGGTCAGGAGGAGAAGATTTTTAAAGGTTATTTTAAAATTTCACTTTTGTTGCCATGGCAACCAGAGTTTTTAACAGATTTCAACTCTTTTAGCTATTTTTGAAGGGGACCACCTAAGGAACATTTCTGCCAAATTTGGTTCAAATTGGCCCTGTGGTTTAGGAGGAGATGTCGTTTAAAGAAATTGTTGACGGACGATGCACGACGCACGACGGACAACAGACAAAAGGGGATCACAAAAGCTCACTTGAGCACTACGTGCTCAGGTGAGCTAAAAAGTGTCAAATTCTAAAGAGTACTTAGTGGATACTTAGTGAGCCGTTCAACAGACACTTTGTTATCAGCAGAATAATTAAACATGGGAGGAAAGAGCATGAAAAACAAATTTCTTCATGTTATTTTTCAATTGATACATCACTATTGTTTTTATTCATGATTTTTTTTTCTTCACAGGAAGGTATGTAGACATAATTATCATAAAATTGGCACAAATCTATACAAATCTGTCAGGCTCAATGCAATTGATGCAAAAGGACAAGTTTTGCTTTTATACCCATTGACAGCACTTTTTTTTATGTTTTACCTTGATCTAAAAAGATAAAATTAACATTGATAGATGACTATCAATAAGAGGTACCATGATGCCAAATATTTTGAAATTTATCCATAAATGCGAAAGACATGCTCTGAACATGAATGACCGAGCACAAAAATCCCCCCCCACATATGACAAATGTACCAGTAACTCTATTTACGCTATTTCATGGAGAGTGCATAAAGAAGATAACCTATATCCTAATCTTTAATAAGTAATAACAAACCATCAGCATTCATATTCCTGTCTCGTAATCTGGATTTCTCCTCTATTTTTATTGTTACTTCTTTGATAAAATCTTCTATACATTTCTGCAGAGAGAAGAGCAAATTGGACTTTTGTTTGTACATCTTACCTTTTGATTTACATAGATCTCTAAGTAAAACAGCAATCTAAATCTCAAAACTGACTGATCACTTAGAAGATATTGACAGATCAAGGCTGTCAATCAAAGAATTGATTGACTAATCAAATTATTCAATTCAACAGAAAAGAACTTTGAACTCAAACACTGTCTGATATTCAAGTGAAGTATCATTATTGGTTTGATGACCAAAATATTGTACCTTCCCCTTATTCAAGCTGTAGTTATGACATTTAGGTCACCAACCAACCACTTTTCTTTTTTGTACATGAAACTCGTCATGAATTTTTCCAAATAATGCTTTTTAATATCTAAGAGGAACTTTCTACCAGAGCTCATGGTATGGCCAACAATCCGTCAATTTGACTGAGATAGCAAACAACTTTTGTAAAATATTGGGTCAAAGACGTTAAACCATTACCAGACAGTGTCATTTTAGACTGGTCCAAATTGATAGAAATGCAGATGACATTTTTTAGTTGATGAAATTTTGAACATTTAGAAATTTTGGGGTAGAAAACATTGAGGATAATGAAAAAACTGCTTGTGATAAGCAATTTCTTCAATTTCCACAATGTTTTCCAAAGATTTTAAGAGAGGCTTTTGAAAGCCCCATTGTGTGGGAATGGGTTAAACAAAAGGTGATTGTTAATTGCAACCTGAATGTTTTAAGTATAGCTTGAACAAGCTGTACTTAGGATGTTTGAATTGCCCACCAACATTTTTTTTTTAAATTCAAATGTACAGCAATTCTTTTTAAGAGTGGCCTTGATATTTGACCTTCACATTGTCAGATGATATTGACATTGTCAACAACAGATGCAAATCCAAATTACAAGTAACTTTATATCAAATATGGACATTGTAACTTGAGTGCTTCTTAACCCATTCCCAGACAACAAAATTTTAGACACATCCAAATTGAAAGGAGCTGCAGACAACATTTTAAAGTTTATGAATTATTAGGTTTTTCAAACTTTCTGGGTAGAAATCATTGTGTAAAATGAAGAAATTGCTTCTAACAAGCAATTTCTTCATTTTACACAATGTTTTTCCAATTAATTTTCCTCAGGAGTGTCCCAAAGCATCACTGTGTGGGAATGGTTTTAGTTACAGGCAAAAGTTAGGTTTTAAGTTAAGCTAAAATGTCCCAATAAGGTAAATTCAATACAATCACCTCAGGCATGTACCTTCAAACAAAATACTGAGTATTGTCATTTGCATGGTTAGGAGAAACAATAAAAGTTAAATTTAGAGGTTAAGTTTTGAGAATAAGGACTAAGGACAAGGGTAAAATTTTGACATCTGACATATGACCCTGAATAAAATGAGCATTGTTAATAGGTTCCTACAAACTAAATATGATCATTGTCATCAAATAGTTTTGAAGTAGTAAGAAAATGTTATATTTCTATATTAAGTTCTGATAAGGGTAGGATAAGGGTTTCAACTGTTACCTTTGCCTTGGATTTGCTTCATTATATGGGCATTGTAGATAAGTACTTACATACCAAATATGAACATTGTCACTAAAATAGTAAAAAAATAGTAAAGAATTAGCAGGGAAATGTCAAGATTTGCGGTTAAAGTTTGAAAAAAGGAATGATGATAAGGATCTAAATATGACCTTGACCTTAGACATATGATCCTAACTAGATGTTGATTGTTGATAAGGACCTTCAAACCAAATATGAAAATTGTCACTCAAAAACTATCGAAACAAATACGAAAACAGACAGATAGATAACTAAACTTTGATCAGGGGCTTACAAATATGTGTATATCAAAGTTTATAAATAGAAAACTGCGTGTCTAAAAGGGAGATAAAAAGGCTTCATAACTTTAAACAGTTATGATTCATTACAAGTCCACCATGTCCTTTGTTATCTGTACTTGTGGGAATCTTTTCAAAAATATTATTCTAATCTGTACCAACAACATAGGATTTTGAAGAAAAACAAAAGATTTAGAGTTCCTTTAGATAATCTGGAGCCTGGTTTACAACTTGGTTCAATAAGTGGTTTTCTACATAATCAAATAGTATATGCTCTATAGAGTTGACTCTCACCTTTTCCTCTTCTTCTTTTCTCTTCCTTTCTTCTTCTTCTTGTCGCTTAGCTTCTTCTTCCCTTTGCTACAATAAAAGTAAATTATATTTTCATTCATGATTTTGAATATTCAATATTAACCCTTTACATCACTGTGATTTTATACTTGAGATAATATTGTGAAAAAATGAGAAATCGCTTGTAACAAGCAATTTCTTCTTTTTCACAATATTTCCTACCCTACTGAATGGTTATTTTTCAAATTTAATCCACACTTAATTTTTGTCTGCAAAACCTTTGAATTTAGACAGCTCTAAAATTTTGCAAAACAAGAAAGGGTTAAAGGGCTGGAATAAACATGATGTAATGTTGCACCTTTTAGAACATCTAAAATGACCAAAAAGTCGAAACATGCTGGAAAGAGTACAATACATAAGAATAATGCTCAGTTTAACCCTGTCTGGAAATTTGAGCTTAGATGCAATCATTGATTGTTTTTCTTCCTTCTAATGGTAATGCGACAAGCTTATACAGATGACAAAGATCAAGATCAGGCTAAACAAAACATGTATTCAAATCAAATTCGATCCAGGTTGTTCATCAAGTATTTAAAATAAATGCAACTTGCAGACTTGTTATCAATCAGCAAGAATATCTTTTTCTAATGCATACTGTTGACAATGTTACACTGTCACATCAAATTTGAAAGGAACTAAAATTTCTTCTATGTTTTTCAATTAATCAAGTCTTTCTCAGAAACATGAAAGTCATCCAGGGAAAACATGCCAAGCCTTCCAAATATTTAACCTTGAGCTGTGACCTTGACCTTGGATTGCATTAAAAAGAAAATAGGTTTCAAATGGCACATCTAGTCATGATGGGTAACATTTTTGACAAATTATTTGAAATCCATCCATAAATACGAGTAGAAGTCAAATCAATTTCAGACAGACTGACACATTTGTTCAATAACTTGTCATTGTGATGAATGTCTTGCTCACCACAAGTAGGCTGGACAAAAAATGACTATTGTCTTTCACTTCAGAATACAAGATGCTTAATCCTTTTCTGTTTTGCAAAATTTTAGACCTGTCCAAATTCAAAGGGCTTGCAGACTAAAATTCAATATGGATATAATTTGAAAAATAACCACTCAGTAGGTAAGAAAATATTTTAGAAAAAGAAGGAATTGTTTCTTTTTTTCTACAATATTTTTCTCAATAATTCATGGTGACGTAAAATACAAGAATTGAACAGGAAAGGGTTAATTTCCTTTTATTTTAATCAACCAAACCTTCTAGAGGCTAAGAGTTAGTGATGTTTTGCACATTTGATTTCCTCTTTGAATTGAAATCAAAATGAAATTATATTTGGTACAAAAATTATTGTTTCAAAGCTGGCTCCAGATTTGTGGCAATTATTCATCTGAATACCTATAGTCAATATGTCCTACCTTATGTTTGATGACAACATAAATTTCTAAGGTCAAGAAAATATGGAGATAAATATCAAACAGACTTGCATTATGAATTCCGTTATTGATGCTTATACTTGGGTAAAATCTTTATTACTCCTGCACTACAAGATGTTTTATCAGAGAGAAAATATTATATAAGCCATTATAAAATCATATTTAAAAAAATGCTGAGGTGCCAAAGGGCTCACTCAGAAAGTAAAAAGACACTATTCATAACTGTTTCTGGCAACCTAAAATTTGTGAGTTGGACATTTAGATATTTGTATTTTTTGCCAGTGGTCAAAAATGTTATTCCATGCCCTGGTTACTGGTAAATCATGTAATCACCAGTTTTTCCTCTTCTTCTCTCTTCTGTTTCTCTTCTTCTTCCACTTTCTTTCTCTCTATCACTTGCTTTTCTTCTTCTTCCTTCTGCCACTGAGCTTCTAAATCAGCTGCTGACATCATCTTGGTGGGGTTGTCAGATTTAGAGGGTACATCACTGAAAACCGATTGGATCCATGACTAACAGGCTATTTTTAAGGGTTGGTTCAATTCTAGTGTAAATAGACTTTTGGACACTAATATATTGTTTCTTAGTTCTACATTGTGTTTTTTGTGTGTTTCAAATATTTTGTGAAAAATTACAAACACAAGCTCCAATCTTTATCATTTCCAATTTTATTACGTTTAACCCATTCCCACACAACAAAATTTTAGAATGGTCAAAATTGAAAGAAGCTGCAGACAATAGTTTCAAGTTAATGGAGTTTTGAATTTTTTTTACTTTTTGGATAGAAAACATTGTGGAAAATGAAGTAATTTCTTGTGACAAGTTTTTTCTTGAGGGGCATGAAGGTGGGATTGTGTGGGAATGGGATAAACTTCAAGACTATTTTTTCTTGAACTATCACAAACTCTTTTGGCACATAAAGAGCAATACAGAATACAATCTTACTTAATACAAATATGTTTTTGATAACGTCTTACCTCTTTCTCGGTGTAGTTTTACTTTTGTCTCCATCCCCCTTGGATCCAGGTTGAGTTGATTCTGAGGTCTTGCCCTTGCCCCGATCTGTTTCACGATTTCGAGGTCCTCTGCCATCTCCTCTGCCAGCCTGGTAACGTAACTCACTAACAAAATATAAATGACAATCCTAATAATTGTCAAGATTATTTACTGAACTAGTTGAACTGGTTTGACACACACAGGATCAGGAAGACTGCATTCTGGCAATTATTTTACATAAATAGCAAAAGATAACTAAAGGACCATAATGGTCTTATATTGCTAGCCTGATTAAAATAACTCAAGGCTGTACAGGGTTTGAAAAGCTTATTTTTAAGATTTTTTAAGGATTTTATCCTTTGTTCCTATTTCAAATCCAGTATCAAACAACATAGGGCTAATTTTCAGCATAGATTAGTTTCATAAAGTTTTTCACTTGGTTGCTAGAGTTTTTTTCATAGATCTTAATTCTTTGATGAATTCTAAAAGACCTACAGATCATTTATATGCAGTTTGTTTGAAATTTTTGGGTTAAATTTGTGAGGAGAAGATTTTTTTGTAATTGTTAATGGATAATTGGATGCCAGACAATGACTGATCCCAATAGCTGACAACAAGCACTTTGATCAAAGATCAAAGAGATCAATCATGGTCTTTAATGATTTACACGAATAACAGTCACATATAGCAACATGTTGAGCCAAATGCAAAAAGAGTGTGACTGTGAAGAGCCTTAATAGAACCTAACAAACATTATTCAAACAACATTTATCCCATTCCCACACAATGACGCCTTTAGACACCCCTCTAGAAAAAAACTTTGGAAAACATTTTGGAAAATGAAGAAATTGCTTGTTACAAGCAATTTCTTCATTTTCCAAAATGTTTTCTACCCCAAAAGATAAAGATTTTTAAAATTTCATGAGCTTTCAATTGTCATCTGCAACTCCTTTCAATTTTTGACCAGCTTTAAATTTTGCCGTCTGATAATGGGTTAAGAAAGGCTTGCCTCAGGCATAATATGACCTTTAAGCTTTATATTGTTTCAGCAGAATATCAAATATATCCTTCCTGGTTCAATGTTAAATAGGGTAGCACCCAAAGAAGTCAGAATAGGACAGTGGAGCATTATAGCAACTTTAGATGATAGCATACTCATAAAGTGAATGGCTGGAAAACCTTATCGTGGTAAGCGCCTTTTAGGACACCTGGCTGAAGCTTCATACCTAGTTTGTAGTTGATGAAATAGTTGGAGAAAAAAATTGTGACGAAAATACACCACCATACCAGGTCATGTCCGGAAAATAAACAAAGACATAAAGCAGGAAGTAGTTAACTTAAAAAGCTACCAAGTTTAGAGACAAAGTCATTAATAGTTGCTGAGAAAAATGTGACGTAAGTATTCATTAGAGATAGTCGGTTAGAAGGGTGACCAGAGGTAAACCAGCATACACCCCCTTCTTTGAACCGGGATAAAAATATTGTATGTCCGTGCAGAGCCAAAATAATACCCTGAATGGGGGCATTATCTTTCAACTTTTGTAGGCCACTAGGTGATTCATAATTCAAAATGTTTAAACTCTATGCCTTATTGTTTGTCAGAAGACTTAAAAGACTTTCTTCTTTATTTCATAGATAAAATAGGTTACGCCTAGGCAGACTCCAATGACAACTTATAGGCATTATTTTAAGTAATTTAGAAGAGTGCCAAAGTGTTATGCCCGAAGCAAAATATCTAATCTCTTGGCATAGCAATTGTCAAGAGATTATTTTCTCCTTCGTTTCTATGAAAAAACAGTAACTATCTTTGTTGCCATGGCAACCAGAAACTATTTGTAATTGAACACATTTAACCAGTTACAAGACAATCCAGTGGTTGCTTTTTAATATCCTGTAGAAATACAGTTATTGAAAACTTTGTGGGAAAGGATAAGGATCAATCCTATGAAATTTGGTTGAAATGATCAACTGGTCTCTTAACCCTTGTGATGCTGTATAAATTACTCTACTGAATTGTTGTAAAATCAAAGGGTTGAAAGCACTGTCAGAAGTCGATGTTCAAAAATCAATATTTCTTTTAGAAATCAATTTCATAAACAACTCTGGCAGGAAAAGTACAAGCAGGAGGTGTAGACTAAGATCAGACTGCACTTATGTGCAGGCTGATCTTGGTCTACACCTCCTGTCAAACCCTGAATATTCCGGGTTCAGCATGAAAAGGGTTAAAAAAGATTTTCAAAGTTTTCACAACATACTATACATCAAACTTAGCTTCACTCATAAAAGCTATGTTTTTTATCAAATCATATCATTTTAAAGAAATCACTTTCAAGGAACACAGTCACCTAAGGATCATATCTGTGAAATTTGTTTGAAATCAATCAACTGGTTCTGAGAAGAAGATTTTCAAAGTTTTCACTATATATATGAAAATTATCCCCAACATGTTTTTATTCTATCAAAATCCTTTGAAGGTATATAGAGTGTCACCAAGGGATTATTCCTTTGATAATCAGTTGAAATCTGTGTAGCACAGTTTACGGGAAGATGCACGGTGTACACAACACTATAATGATAGCACGATGGCTTTCATCCAGAATAGCTAAAATGCCATAAAATGATAACAAGAGCACTGCATGGGGATGCAAAGGCTGAGCTGTTCAAATACTTGATATCAGATAAAACTTCCAAGTTAAAAAAGGGGTGTAATTCTTTTCAAAAATGTATTTAGATCCATCCTTCTGTTGAAAAAGGGAACTATTTGTTCAAAAATGCATTAGGAATTATCACGTTTGTCACAAAATGGCAAAGTTTTTCGGAGAATGACAATGCTGATGTTTTTGATTATTTTCTTTTCGGGGGTTGGGGGTGGGGGGGGGAGGAAAGAGAAAACAATGCATTTTTTCAAATTACTTTTTAAGATGTTTCATCTATCTGGATATATCTAAAGATATTGTGAAAGACCAGAATAATTTATACTTTTAGAGTATGTCTACTTATCTAACAAATTTCAAATTTGAAAGGTCTATTTTATTGATTCTTTTTCTCTTTTCAATCATTTCATAAAGAATACCAATTAGGCAATTTTCCTAATCAAAATAAACCAATTAAGTTTTGTGACACTGTTTTCTGTACAAAAATATCATGCAATATATTTCAGAGTTTCAGAATTGACACATAGATTATCAAGGGATAGTGTCTTAATATCTCTAAACCCTTTACTGTTATCCAAAACTTTCACCTGTCCTGATTCAAAGAGTTTGCAGATGAAAATTTAGAGTGCATTTTATTTGAAAAACAAGGTGCCAAACTGTCACAAGATACGCCCGTCAAACTGCTTAATATTAACTGGGGGTTTGAATAGAACTGAGGTTATTTTGAATGAATTTTTTTGTCAAACAAAGTATGAAAATCAACAAAGGGCAATAACTCAAAATATACGCTAGGTAGAGTTATGGTTCTTGTACACTGCACTCCCTCTTGGTGAGCTCTATCCATCCATGAAGTTTCATGATTCTAGCTATTATACTTTTAGAGATATACTCCGGACAAGATTCAAGTATGAAAAACAACAAAGGGCAATAACTCAAAAAATAGGATAGGTAGAGTTATGGTTCTTGTGCACTGCACTCCCACTTGGTGAGCTCTATCCATCCATGAAATTTCATGATTCTAGCTATTATACTTTTAGAGATATACTCCGGACAAGATTCAAGTATGAAAAACAACAAAGGGCAATAACTCAAAAAATAGGATAGGTAGAGTTATGGTTCTTGTGCACTGCACTCCCACCTGGTGAGATCTATACACCCATGAAGTTTCATGATCCTAGCTATAATACTTTTAGAGATATACTCCGGAAAAGATTCAAGTATGAAAAACAACAAAGGGCAATAACTCAAAAAATAGGCTAGGTAGAGTTATGGTTATTGTACACTGCACTCCCACTTGGTGAGCTCAATCCATCTATGAAGTTTCTTCATGATTCTAGCTATAATACTTTTAGAGATATACTCCGGACAAGATTCAAGTATGGAAAACAACAAAGGGCAATAACTCAAAAAATACGCTAGGTAGAGTTATGGTTCTTGTGCACTGCACCCCCCCTTGGTTAGATCTATACACCCATGAAGTTTCATGATCCTAGCTATAATACTTTTAGGGATATACTCCGGACAAGATTCAGTATGAAAAACAACAAAGGGCAATAACTCAAAAAATAGGCTAGGTAGAGTTATGGTTATTGTGCACTGCACTCCCCCTTGGTGAGATCTATACACCCATGAAGTTTCATGATCCTAGCTATAATACTTTTAGAGATATACTCCGGACATGATTCAAGTATGAAAAACAACAAAGGGCAATAACTCAAAAAATAGGCTAGGTAGAGTTATGGTTCTTGTGCACTGCACTCCCCCTTGGTGAGATCTATACACCCATGAAGTTTCATGATCCTAGCTATTATACTTTTAGAGATATACTCCGGACGAGATTCAAGTATGAAAAACAACAAAGGGCAATAACTCAAAAAACAGGCTAGGTAGAGTTATGGTTCTTGTACACTGCACTCCCACTTGGTGAGCTCTATCCATCCATGAAGTTTCATGATTCTAGCTTTTATACTTTTAGAGATATACTCCGGACAAGATTCAAGTATGAAAAACAACAAAGGGCAATAACTCAAAAAATAGGCCAGGTAGAGTTATGGTTCCTGTGCAATGCACTCCCCCTTGGTGAGATCTATACACCCATGAAGTTTCATGATCCTAGCTATAATACTTTTAGAGATATACTCCGGACAAGATTCAAGTATGAAAAACAACAAAGGGCAATAACTAAAAAAATAGGCTAGGTAGAGTTATGGTTCTTGTGCACTGCACTCCCCCTTGGTGAGATCTATACACCCATGAAGTTTCATGATCCTAGCTATAATACTTTTAGAGATATACTCCGGACAAGATTCAAGTATGAAAAACAACAAAGGGCAATAACTCAAAAAATAGGCTAGGTAGAGTTATGGTTATTGTGCACTGCACTCCGTATTGATGAGAAGAATATAACTGCCAAGTTTAAAGTCAATCGGACTTATGGTGACAGAGTTATGCTCCGGACAAAGAACCGGACGCCGCCGGACGCCCGGACGCCCGGACACCACGGGTGATCCCATAATACGTCCCGTCTTCGACGGGCGTATAAAAATCAGTAGGGTAGAAAATATTGTGGAAAAAGAAGAAACTACTTGTTGCAACTATAATATTTTCTCAATTATAAAATACAAGGATGTACAAACCAGGGATTGAACAGACAATTTGTTAAATTTGCCTTTACTAATCGAAAAAAACTGCGTTACATAAAGCTTAAGAAATAATTGTTGTCTGAAATTGAGCTGAAAGATAAAAATTTGAGGTCAAGTTTAAGTTGCATTGCCAGTGATTGTATTCTATCTTTATTTTTTATCGGTTCACTTTGCTTATCTTTTCATAAGTTATGTCCTTATCAATTGATTTTCTACAATTTAGAATATAGACAAAAGGAAAAGATATTCAAAATGTACAGTTTTTAGATATTGAATGCCAAGATCTTACAATAGACCAGGATTTTGGCTTTAATTTCTCTCTGTTTTTTATAATAAATATCCAACATCTTTCCCCTAACACTTTTATAGCTCACCAATTTCTATACATTTATCCTACAAATTCAATAAGAGAAGAAAGATTCTGGTTAGGACTTTCAAATTCTACTTAGTAAACCTATTACAAAATGACAAAATTTTTGAGTGGTCGAAATTCAAAGGTTGCAGATGCCAACTCAAAGCGTGCATAATGGAAAATAAATGCTAGATAGGGTTGAAAATATTGTTACAAACAAATTCTCTGTTTCTTACAATATTTTCCTCAATATCATTATTAATCCTTTCCCATTTTCCAAAATTTTAGACCAATCCAATTTGAAAGAAGTTGCAGACAGCAATCAAAAGTGGGTGCAATTTGAAAAGTAACAAACTTAGAGGTTAGAAAATATTGTGGGAAAAGAAGAAATTGCTTGTGACAAGCAATTTCTTCTTTTCCCACAATGTTTTCTCAAGAATGAATTCACAGGGACGTGAAAACAAGGGATTGTACAGGCAAGGGTAAAGAGGCTTAAAAAAAGAGGGATAGTGGGTTAATGGATTCAAATTCTAATCATATAAACTGTTTGACAGTGGCTACTGAAGGCCCAGACCCTTCACTAAATGTTTTAGGATGTGCATTTTACTAACTTTACTTCATGACAATCATTGATTATAATTTCAAATGACCACATACCACATTATCCCATGTTTGAAACCCAATGAAAAATAAATATTAAATATGAAGGAAAAGTGAAGTGACAATGAGAAAATTCTTGTAATAAGCAACATCGCTCGCTATCATTAAACTTTCTAACCCCCACAGACAAGATTTATTTTTCAATAAACAAAATCTTTGAATTGTTTTCTGAATGCACTTCCATTATGAATATGTGATGTGTGACAATGCTAATGCATAAGATGACCTAATGCTCACCTATAGCTTTTCCCAGCCCCCCTTGCTCCTCGTCTACTTGGCTGATCTCTTCCTGATCTCTGACCATCAGACATGGTGGTAATATGCCTCTGAAATAGCATTGATTATCAACATCTTGATTCTTTCCCAGTGAAAAGACAGATAGACGAAACAAAACAAATAATGAAACAATAGTCTACTATATTGTCACATACCTAGTTTTACTCATTTCTATTTTCACTTTTTTTATATGATCTTTGTGCTCATATAAATTACTATTTCAAAAAACTTAATTTGTGTGCCTAGAAAATATATTCGTTTTGTTTAAAACATTCATGGATTTGTGTGATATAATTTCAATTTTTGTATTTTTTTAATGTTTCACTGATCCCCCAAAATAAGGATTCTATTAACTCCAAAATATTAGTTTACATGTAACACATTTTTCAAATCAAATAGGAAATAGGTTTAGATAACTAAGATTAATTCCTCTTGGGTGGGTTCAACATTAAGGCATGCCTAAATGACATTGTCTTGTAAACTGTCCGTTAGGGCTGGTAAAACCAAGTCTACCTTGCCTAACTGATCTTGTGAAAAATTCTTGAAAATGAAAATACAGTCAAACCTGGTCATGCGGTCACCTCCATTCAGCATGCACCTTTCTTAACCCTTTCCTGGTTTTTGGAATTTTAGACTTTTCCAAATGGAAAGAGGATGCAGACGACAACGAAAATTGGATGCAATTCCAAATAAAACCATCCTATGTGGTAGAAAACATTGTGGGAAAAGGAGATATTGCTTACTATAAGCAATTTCTCCTTTTCCCACAATGTTTTCTCAAGTATAAAATCACAGTGACGTAAAATCCCGGGTTTATCCAGGAAAGGGTTAAACGACAGCTAATTAACAGGCATTTTGTGGATAACTACATTTTCATCAAAGTGCTCGTTTTGTTACAAATACTGCTTTGACTTAGTAATTTAACTTTATACATTTGAGATTCAAAGTTTAACAATAAAGATTAATGGATATGGCAATCGAAATTGCTTTTATCGGAAAGTAATCCAGGTTTGTTTTCCTGCAGACTTTGTTTGAAGTTTTAGAGGTGAGAAATTAGTAAACAAACTCGCTGAAGGACTACATGTAATTCTGATTAAATTTTAATTGGGATTCGACTGAAATAAAGTATTATGAGCAATAATCAAAATTAAAAGCAGACTGATCCTTAATTGGCAAATGTCGAATGTTCAATCTTTGCAAAAAATAATTACGACCATTTGATTTTTTCAAATTTGAACTTTTTGAACTTTATAGATAATTTCATTGACTTCATGAACCGTGAGCATATAGGCCTACCAGTATTCAAACCAAAACTTCAAAAAATGTTTGAATGAGCGGTTTCTTGTCCATTATTTACTGTTAATACGAATACTTTCTAGCAACCCTTTTTTATACAAAAATCTGGCCATCCCCTTGACAGGCCGACCTGTATCAAGCAAGCACCTGGCTTAAGCAAGCGATTTTGGTAAATCCTTTGACTGTACATTTCAACTGAATTTCTAATTAATGACTTACCTGATACCAAATGTCTATCTAAAAAGTATCCATTAACTGTTAAAATGACAAGAGACCCTTTTGAAGATTAGAAGAAATCAGCAAGAACATAGTGAAAGTAGAATTTTCATAAATCTATTTGACAGATATAGGCAGTCACAAGAGGAACTGAAACTAGACTAGAAGAGTTGGTATTTAAATTTTGCCTTTCTAACTCTGGCCTGGATTATGACCTGGGAATAATCCATTGTGCTGGGTATTAGAAACGGTCACCAAGATCGTCAATTTTAAGCTTCCAGGTTCACAGACAGGTACAATCAAAACACTCGGCCATTTCCTAAAACAAGATCGTAAATTGCCCGAGAATTGTTCCAAATTAAATCAAGTGTGCCCGGGCAATTGAAACAGGGCCACATGGTCTGATTAAAATTGGTTGTCCTTAATAATTTAGTGATTTACATTGAAATATTTTTCATTATATGATAAGATATGTCTTTCATTTCTTCAATATGATCTACTTACATTTCGTAAATTGTGTTTCTTAATACAAACCTTACTAAATTTGAGTAAACAAACAAGAGAACCATGATAGTCCTAAATCGCTCACCTGACTCATCTGCAAATTACAGTACTTTTTTGTATAAAAAAGACACAACTTGAGCAAAATAAATAAAACAAATATAAGATTTTGGGCTTTGTACAAAACAATCCAGTAATGCTTTACAATTAAATGAAAGCCTTTGGCTTTAAGTTTAATCGATTACCAAACTATCCCAGAATTTGTCACCCCCAGGGAAAAAGGTTTAAAAAAGCATTGTGAGAAAGGGAGTGACAAGCAATTTCTCCATTTCTATTTAAGAAGAATTCTTTCAATGCGATTTACGCAATTTTCAATCCCAGGAGCAGAGACATTTCAATCCTAAGAGCATATTTTCCTGTAACATACAGGGCTCTGCAGACTCCCAGAATTTGGGGAGAAGTCACTTCTGACTAGTCTGAGAATTGGGAGAAGTTTTTCAAAATGGGGAGAAGTGGTGAGAGATTCAGGAGAAGTGGATCGCATTAAAAATTAAGTTTTTGCGCGTATTCCTCATTTCTATCAGAAAATAAAATAGCTTTACAAACAAGTAGTTGCATTTTATGTTATGTATCATGCAATAAACATTAAAAATACTGCTTATCCTTTCAGTCCTCCATAAAGATCTTATTCCTGTGAACAAATACTTTTGTATTTTTCTTTTTTTAGGTTTGAGAATTCAAGAGTTTGATTCTAATTCTGATTTTTTTTTTTTTTTTTTTTTTTTAATATTTCATAATAGGTTCATATATGATAAAAAAGTCAACTAATAAAAAAAATGCAAATAGTGGATAGGCGGTCTGAATGAAATGAGTAGTGTTCCTATTTGAAGCAGAAAATGAGAAAAGATTGTATTGTAACAACATGTATTTAATCAAACCATTACCAGAAGAAAAAAATCAGACTGATTCAAATTGAAAGAAGCTAAATGAGACATTTCAAAGTGAGCTTAAATAAAACAGAAGGTGCCAAAGAGGGTAGAAACATGTGGGGTAAGGATAAATTGCTTGCTGCAATCATTTCTTCCTTTTTCCACAGTTTCCCATAAAAACATTTCAAGATGTCAAAATGGGGGATTGTGTGGTAATGACTTAAAGTCTGCCCCCTTTACATGTTAACATATAAATGGATAAAAATTGTCCTTAATGGGTCAAAAAAAGGTCCTCTGTGATTAAGTCAGTGATAGTGTGTAAAGGATAAGGGTTGCTGCTGAGTACACAAAACCAGACTCTGTACATGCAGAGGTTTAAAGTTAACACAGGATAATTTGCTCCATTTTATAGGATTACATGTTATTTAAAGAAATTATTACCAACACAAGTAAGTGAAATTTAGTTTTTGGATAGAATATATCATAACAAGAATCTCAGGAAAAGATCGTAGCAGCCTTTAAATTGTTTGCCATAATTTTCTTCACTTGTTACAATTAAAGCAGATAACTCAAATTGAATGATTCTAATGAAAAATAAATCTAATCTACGTAGATTTTTCGGCAGAATGATTTTTAATCAAGATTTCAAATTTCTAACAAAATTTTGACTTCTGGTAAATGACACGGCGTCCGTAAATGTCGGCCATTATTCTCATTATGTAAAAGAAAGCAACAAATCTCGTAGACTGATGATAACTTAATTTACAGAAATAATTAAAATTTAAGAAGGGAAAGGATTTTAAATAAAGATTTCTGGTGCCGATAGTATACAAAGCATTGCCGAAACTAATCAGCGTAGGTGTGAATGAAGCAAGCATGTTGACTATTAGCTGCCAGAACATATCCCTCTTTCTGATGATCTGCTGGCCTCGCGTCTATCGATACACGCTTGAATTACGATCAAAGGGCTTCCGATCAACAGTTGTATAATTGCACACTGTCTCCTACTTTTATGGCCACTGGGCCAGATTAGGTTATCACCTATCGTATCCAGGCGACTTACTGAAAATTCCAGGCGACTTCGACTTCGCTTTGATCAGCAAATCAGGCGAAGTTTTATGAAACCAGGCAACTTTTTCGCCTGAGTCGCCCACTCTGCAGAGCCCTGTGGAGCGTCTGTTAATGAAAAACACAGCTGATGTCACAAAAATTTTGAGCCTGTCCATTCTACTCTGTCTCATTGGTCTCTTTGACGTACATCAAGAGACTGATGAGACAGACTCGAGAGGGCTGCCCACGTGTTGCAATATTTTCCCAGAGAAGAATTTGTGTACAAAACTTGGTCAATTGTAGACTATTTGCGATTTATTGTTCGGAACTCTAAGCTGGATTCATTTTCCATCCCTGAAGTAAGATTTTCCGTTTCGTTGTTTCTTTGTTCAATCTAATTAATAGAACTAACATTGAATTTAAAGCAGTCTTTTTCATATATTTGCTATTTTAGATCAAATCATCTGCGTTCTAATGATTTCCACTGATTGTTTGAATTCTATTAGTTTCGTAACTTAGTGTGAATGAAAAACTATAAGAAAATGACAAACAAGTATTAACACGCTTGAGATATACTTATTTTAAAAATTATCCGAAAATAGAAGTACATGAGGAATAAAGTGCATCCAACAGACATGAGCATCGATCCCCGGGAATCTGCCATGTTCAAAGAAAAAATAATACATCACTGCTGCACCTAAAAATTACCATAACTACAACTGAACTGAGCTAAAATTACAGTATTTTGGTAACCAAACAACCATGTATGAGCGGAACAAATGATTGACAAACAAAAGGAGAATAACTTAAATTTGCCGATGTAAGTTAATCTGGTGAGTGTAAAAATGGCCGGTAAATAATCGCCGCATCTTTTAGTAGAAGAGAAAGTGGTATCGCATTTTGATAAATGCAGACAACATTAACAATATGAGTCAGTAATAAGTCTGATAAGGACCCTGTGTGGGTCACCTTTGATTGTCGTATATCAGTAAAGGTGTGAAAGTCTTCGTCAAACTGGTGATTAGTGTTTGTTGGATGCAACCAAAAATCAATAATTACGTTGTTTATGGCACTTAAACCGAAACTAAACCCTTTACGGGAATTTTACCGCCGAAAAATTATGGATTTCTTTTCTCAAATTCCCAGGACATTTTTAAAAAACACAGGATGCCGGGACAGACTTAGAAAATCCGGTACTGTCACGCATAATCCGGGACGAATGGCATGTCTGGTTGAACCTTGGATTTATGCCATGATGTCATATGTCCTGTGATTGGCTGCTACATTAAATCTCCTAAATTTTCAGTGAATAAGATTTGCTGTAGAATCATTTTCCTCAGAAGGGCTGTTTATCAGTTGCCCATATGTTTACACAATAATGTCGCCTAGGAAAGGATTGCCAATGTCATTTTCAAAACACAAATGATTCCGAACGGGAAACAATACTGCTGTTATAATAGGTCACGAGGGAAGCACATTTCTAGAATCATTGCGTCCTATCAAAAAACATTGAGTCTAGGGCGTGGGACACACAGCTAGATTAATCTGTGATTGTTTACACTTCATCATCCTATTTCAAATCAATTGTGGATAAAAAAGAAGTTTACGTTGTGGTAAATAGAAATTAAGATTATTATTTCCGGCTTAATCAAGTAGACCTGGGATGAAAACTAGGCCAAAATCAGACAAGCATAATTTATATGCCAACTCTTTTAGTCTAGCTTCAGTTTCTCCCTCGATTGCACATGCCTGTCAACTAAATTCCTTGTCTATAAATTTACACTTTCACTCTGTTCTCACTGGTTTCTTAAAATTTAAAGGGGTCTCTTGCAACTTTTGACAGTTCAAAGATGCTTTTGCAATAGCCATTTGTCATCAGTACATTAGACAAGCCATAAATTAAAAATTCAACTGAATTGTATTTTCAAGATTTTTCTCATTAGACATGTTTGTCTTTATTTACTAGCCCGAAATTACTAATTACTAGACAATGTTGTTCAAATGTGCTTTATCCTATTACCAGATGGCAAAATTTTAGACTGGTTCAAATTGAAAGGAGTTGCAGACAACAATTTTAAGTTTATGAAATTCTATTTTTTTTCTTCTAATTCTTGGTAGTAAACATTGTTGAAAATGAAGCAATTGCTTTTAACAGGCAATTGTTTGATTTAACACAATGATTTCCTAGTAGCTTCTTTTGAAAAACATCAAAAAGTGTCATTGTGATAGAATGGGATAATGTCGAATCCTGCCAGGCCAAGTAATGCAGCAGAAAGCAAACCTTCTGGGATTTGAAAATTAACTTTGCAGAAATCTCTGGTAAAATAAACTTAAAATGAGTAATTAAAAGGAAATTTTCAAAACTTCAATACAACAAAACATGACAAATTTTGAGTGTCAAAGGGCTTGTCTCAGAATCTGAATCATGATTCTAAATTCTCAAGGCTACGAAAACCAATGACTTTCCGAATAAGTTTCATTTCTATGTTGAATGGCGAGTGATTTTGTATGGTTTTTCTTTGCAATAAAAGAAAGGGATATTAACATTTCCAATGTAATCAGCTCTCCATAATTATGTTCACTGCTACTACGCTTTTGTTTGATCTTTCCCTTTTTTCTTGTTTACTAAAAAATAGAATATGGCGTCTGCATACGGTGCGTGTTACTAACCTAGGCGTTAAAAATAATTTTCGATTACTTTTACCCATTGCCACACAATAGCTACTTTTTACGCCCTCGTTGTATTATTTTCAGGAAGATATTTTAGGGAAAAGGAAGAAACTCCCCTTTTCAAGTCTAGTAAATAAAAACGACCATTCTAGTCCTTCAACTATTCAAAAACGGGCCTTGAGCATCTAAAGCATCCAATCTATACATTTTACCGAAAATGTAATATCTTCTATTATATTCATATTCATTATATTAGCCAATCAAAAGTTCCTCAGCACAATTATTGTTGAACACTACCCTTTAAAAACAAGAAGTGCTGAAAAGCATAAATTTATAGCCTATAGCCTACAAGTTGAATGATGTAGCCACGGCTTTCGAGTGACCTCATCAAGTTCCAAATCCTTAACGCCATCGCACACAATGAAGCCTTTTGGTTCCCCGAGAGAAAGACAATTGGGAAAACATTATGCAAATAAAGAAATTACTTGCAACATGCAATTTCTTCATTTTCCACGATGTTCTCTACCCGAGGAACTTGCCGAATGAAAAAATCTAAGATTTCATAAACTATGCATTGTCGCCTGCAACTTTTTTCAATTTGGACCAGCATAGAATTTTGTCGTGTGGGAATGGACTAAATGTTTCTAAAATGAATAAATAAATGTTTGAAATAGAACATAATAAATAACTGTTGGAATTGACCTTTTTATGTTGGTTTTTGCTAGTTGCTTCCTGCTGTTCTCGATAACACGAATTTAATGGATACTTAGAAACTATGAATTAGTAGCTTAACCCTTTCCTGTTTTCCAAAATTTTAGACCTATCCAATTTCAAAGGTTTTGCAGACGAAAACTTAAAGTGCCTTTAACTTGAAAAATAACCATTCAATAGGGTAGAAAATGTTGTGGAAAAAGAAGAAATTGCTTGTTACAAGCAATTTCTTCTTTTCCCACAATGTTTTCTCACGTATTATATCACAGGAACGTAAAAACCAGTGATTGTACAGGAAAGGGTTAAAAGTAGGATTTCTTTCAAAGAGGCTATGGCACCACAGAAAATATTTGAAGTCACACGTGCTTGATAGATCTCTTCTTATATTCAGTGGGAGGCTTGCTTTCGACTCAGTAAATTGGGCTTGTAGAAGAAACTTCTCAGTAACAATATCGACATTGAATGTTCATAACTGGTTAGGGGCCTAATTAATGATTATGCCAATGCTAAATGAAATTCGAAGTCTGTAGGTCTATTTTTTTCTGGGAATATATGAGTTAGAGTCATATAAACCCTTTACTGAACGTTGTTTCTTAAAATTTTAGATTTATCCAACTGAATTCAAAGGGTAGCAGATAACCAATGATTGTAAAGTAAGTACAATTTAAAAAGAGCCATTCTGTATGATAGAAAATATTGTGGACAAAAGAGAAATTGTTTATTACACACGGTTTCTTCTTTTTCTGCAATGTTTCCTTAATTATGATATCACGTCATGAAAATTAGAATTTGTACGGAAAAGGGTTAAAGTCTTCCTGATGATGACGATATTAAAAATTTAATTCAAATCCACACATTCTGCTTTATGTTGATGGACTCCGACTGAATCGTGGCAAGCACAGTTATTTCCAATAATGCAATATTCTTGTATTGCAAATCTTGTGAATTAGCGAGCACCGTTTAGCAGTTGTGCACCCATACATGGTCCATCACGGAAAAAGAAGCTTTCTGAGAACTACATACGGTTTGAACCTATTTCCCGGACAACTCCTCTTTTCGATCCAAGGAAAGGCGTTTGAAAACATTCAGGAAAAAATGAAGAAATTGCTTGTTACAAGTAATCACCACATTTCCTTCAATGTTTCTATCTATTAAGACTATTGAAAATCAAAAATGAGGAATTGTCTTCTGCAGTTTCTATGGATTCGGACAAGTCTAAATTTTGGACGTCTGGTAATCAGTTAATAAAGTTTCGAAAAAAGAGATCGGATTTAAATCAGTTCAATTAATGACGATCCTTCGAAGAAGGGTGCAAAGTAAACCTAGAATGACAATACTATAATACCACAGAATCTCCGTATTTGAATTAATGACAGAAAATTAGATAGAGAAAATAGATTTAGTCCGATTTGCAAAATTCAAAATATTCACGAAATTAAGGACGACTTCCATCTTTTTTTTTTAAATGTTATGCTTATGAATTGATTGATAAAAAAGGTTTAATGTCACTTTTAACAGTATTTCAGTCATATCGCGGTGGCTTGAGCACCTAACAATGGAGCAACAGAACAGAACAGAACAGGACATTTATTCAAGACGTGCACAAAGTACATTGTCAATACAAAACATATTTACAAACATATTAAACATACATCACGTGGTATGGTTTTTGGTAGAGGACGAGCTATTTTCTATTGTTGGAAAAAAAAAATAAATTGTCAATACAAAACATATTTACAAACATATTAAACATACATCACGTGGTATGGTTTTTGGTAGAGGACGAGCTATTTTCTATTGTTGGAAAAAAAATAAACAAAACGTAGATTTGTATACATAGAATATTCTGGGCCAGCAAAGATCTGGGTCCGACGGCAAGTGTGTTAAACATAAACCGTTGGATCCCTGCCATAGCTGGGGATTAAATATTTTTGATAACATCTTCGATAATATAATATTAATTAGTAAGAACTCAACAGTTTCTTTCTTTCATTAAATGTTTCTTTAAGGAATAGTGAAAGTCTATGAAGGGTTTTCTTGTCTGATTCGCGCAATAAATTTATGAATTTAAACATACTTGGGCTTTTGATATAAAAATTAGGAATGAATTTCTTTCTAAGATCATTAAATTTTGGACACTTGATAGCAAGGTGGTATTCATCTTCAATATCATGCGTGTTACACAGTAAACAATATCTTTCTTTTTTCGGAATTCTATTTCTAGTATAACGGCCTGTCTGTATTCTTAAATCGTGTGCAGAAATTCTTAGTCTTGTTATTTAATATCTTAATGATTACGGAACAGAGCTCAAATAACCTTCAATATGAAATACATCTTTTATCTGGGTATAAAGTTTTAATGATTCAGATGAATCAATACTACTATACCATGATTGGATAAAATTGTCTTTGACTCTTTGTGTAAATTGAGTCATAAATGAATGGACGTTAACAGTGTACGGGTTATTCCATACATCATTAAATCCATGTTCTAACAATAAGGTTTTGATTTTTGAAACCCAGTTCAAAGAACCGTCAATTGAATCATGATAAGCACTGCGATAAACCTGTTGCACTATAATATTACTTGAATTAATTACTTTAAACCAATATTTATTCATATCAGTGTACCTAGAGACATATAAGGAGTACCTTCCTAGCTCACCATATACAGCACTCGAACTAGATGAATTACGTACATTTAAAAGTTTCTTACAAAATTTTAAATGAATTCTTTCTAGTTCCTTGTTTTTGGTAAATCCCCAGATCGGGCTTGCGTAAGAAAGAACTGAACCAACAAAGGCATCAAAGAGTTGAAGCAAACAACTAGGGGTAAAGTCATATTTTCAACATTTATACAGTAGAAAATTTAGGGCTTTTGTTGCCTTGCCACCAACGTACTTAAAATGCATAGAAAAACTTCCGGTATAATTTAAAACGACACCTAAATAATTAAAATCATTTACAACTTCTATGTGCTGGCCGTTGTACGACCAGGTTTCATTTTGATTTAATCTGCCGCGTTTCCTGAATACAACTATCTTTGTTTTATCTGTGTTTACATGTAGACCCCAATGAGAGCAGTAGTCATACAAAGAATTTAAATTATTTTGTTACTCTTCCGGTGATTTGCCGAATATGACCATATCATCGGCAAACAGTAAAAGAATAAGACAAAGATCTTCAATCAATATTCCACTGTCAATATTTGATGATAACGACATCTCTATATCTTCCAAAAATAAGGATACTACGACAGGAGAAGTGATTTCCCCCTGGCGGAGTCCAACAGCGTACTCGACAAAGTCAGAGTACTTATCCCCGCTTCGCACGCAGGATTTTACTTTATCGTACATATTTCTAAATATTTGTAATATTTTACCCCGTATACCTTTACTGTACATTTTAAACCATAAACCATTTCGATAGATCGTATCAAAACATTTTTTTAGATCGATGAATGCGCAATATAATTTTTCATTTTTGTTAACAAATTTTTGAACTATACTAGTTAAAATAAAAAGTGCATCAATTGTAGAACTTCCCTTTTTGAAACCGAATTGAGCATCCGAGATAATATTATATTCGTTACAAAACAGTACAATGCGTTTGTTTAAAATAGTAGTAAACAGTTTCGATAAACAACTCAGAAGCGTTATGCCTCAATAATTATTTACGTCGTCCACATTGCCCTTTTTGTGTAGAGGTACTATGATTCCCTCTGTCCACCTATCAGGAAAAATACCTGAATTCAAAATTGTATTAAACATGTCGCATAAATGACTTGCGAGTATATCACAACTTTCGATAAGATATTCATTAAGTATGGAATCATTGCCGCATGATTTGCCGCGTTTTAATGATTTGCACGCATTTGTAATTTCCTGTACGGTAATAGGCTGATTTAAAACATCATCAGCATCCAAGGAATCAAAAATAAGATTACTTGAGCAAAACGATTCGGACTCTTCATTTTGAAATACAAAAGACTCATTACTTATATATGAAAAAAAAAATCGCAAATTCACTTAACTCAATATTATTGGGCTTATTTTTACTTTGCTTAAAGTATTTCCAGAAATCCTTTGGTTTTGAAAATTTCAAATTTTCTATTTCAGCCATTTTCTTTTAACGAAATTGATTGCGTTTCGACTTACATAACTTTTTATAATTTGCTTTATATTCATAGAACTTTTCCCTGTTAAAGTGTGACATATTACCTTGATATTTTTTTCTAGCCGACATAAACTTTTTTCTGGTTTCCCTGCATTCTCGGTCAAACCAATCTGCGTCCTTGCATATACTATCTTCTGTAAAGTATGTACCTTTTTTATTTGTACATCTCTTAAAAGAGGGGAGGCAACCCCTACTAAAGTGTCAGAAAAATTACTGACCATGTCATTTATTGACTTTTTACTAGACTTATCGATATCACTTAAAATCGAATTAAACCTAGGAAGTTGTGCAATAAGTCTATTTCTGGATATTCCACGATAATCTGGGTTCCATTTGTATTTAGCATTCATTTCATTGTTACTTTCATAATCTTTCAAATTATGATACTGAATTGAAAAGGAAATCGATGCATGATCACTAAACTCTGTAAACGGGTTAATCTGAAATATGCTAATATTTTGAAAATTGTTCTCACATGTTAACAACATATCAATAAGTGAAGCGCCCTGAGAACTCGTGTATGTAAATGCACCGTTATTTGCATCGGAATGTAAGCGACCGTTAACAATGCGCAAATTTGAACTCTTACAAAATTCCAATAAGGCGTGGCCGAAGTTATTACAAACATTATCCAATGGGGCCCTGCTAGAGGATTTATCGGGGTACAATCATCATCGTCTAGATTGCAATTTTTTACATCAAAATCAATGTAATCATTTTGTGTTCCTACTCTACTATTCCAATCACCAATCAAATATAAACAACCTTTACTTTCAAAATCATAAAAATCATGAAGTAAAATTTCAATTAAATCAATATTATTAACTTTATAGGCTGGCGAAACCTCGCACCAAATGTAAACACCACATAGATAAACATCGTTTTCAAAGGAGAAAAAAGATTTTTCAATTTTTATCCATACTATAGCGTCATAATGAGATCGAACTATTTTTATACCTTTGCTTAAATAGTCTTTGTAATAGAGAAGAATGCCTCCACTGTGTCTCTTGGCATTTTTATGCTGAAACTTTCGATAAAAATTGTGACAAGTATAACCATTTAAATCAACATCACTAAATTCAGAAGTCCAAAACTCAGAAGTCCAATGGACTCCTGGTATTTATCACACCAGTACTACCACTACATCCTTTCCTAGCCTCCATCTGCTATCCTACTTAGGTTTACGATTATCCATCCATTGGTGAGAGACAAATGTCGGAAAGGATATGTGCCACCGCCCGGGATCGAACCCGTGGTATCCCATGATTGAAGATTGGGACTGTGATGCGCTACCGACTTCACTTTGACGGCGGCGTTATGTTTATGAAAACTTCAGATCAAAATATTTGTATACTTATTGGTTAAGGAACAGGACCATTTACGAATTCTATGCAATTTTAAAGCAAAATGATAGTGACATTATTTATGCAGTCTCCAGACATCTTGCGGAAGCATTTGCTCTCATGAAATAAATTCTGCAAGAGATAGAGTAATTCAACTGTTTCTTTACAATAAACCAGTGTATTTCGTGTGTTCGATGTATACTATATATAAAGGTTCTTGTCATATTGCTAAGTATGTTATCAGTCTGCATTTTATAAAGAATGACAAAGGGTGACCTTATATATTCTGCCTCTATCGTTTCGATTCTTCAAAAGAGGCAATTTTGTTGAAATATTGCTAAAATAGTTAAAAAAAAAAAAAAAAAAAAAATGTGTATACAGTTAACTATATATCCAGAAATTCCGAAACGCTTCGATTTTCGTTTCGTCGAAGCGACAGCGATTTCTGGTACATTTTATTTTATACATCGTGAATCGATAATTTTAATATACATTGTATAATACATAGTTTCATAGTAGTTGAATTAGAGCAATAGTTTGAAAGAGTGAACAGAACACCGTACACACGGTTTAACAAAACCGTGTGTACGATGCTTTGTTCAAATTTTCGTTATAAAACAAAAATTCAATTTCTCTTTTCGAATCGTCAGTTGCGTTCGAGGAGGCCGTAACTATGGCTGGTTTCAAAAGTAGTTGCAGCTTTTCCGAGCAAAGCGAGCGATATTGCGCATGGAACAAATAAACGATAACAAAGCAAAATAACAAGGTAAATATAAAAGAAGGGAAAAGAAAACACTCGTTCATAATTGATATATTCCCGCTTTTCTCCAAACTTTTGTATCACAGGTATTTAATATACCTACTAATTACATTATTTATTGTCGTTTTTCAGCAAAAGCCTCGTAACTGCAGCTCAATACAGACTGCAGTTACGAGGTTTTCATTGAAAAGCATCGTTGTATAATATTTTGCTGGTTGTCTGAATAACTCAGACGTATTCTTCAGACAACCAGCAAACGTTCTACCTGAACCTTGTGGCTGCATGTGCATGCTCCTCGACATGTGCCGTTCGATCACATACGAACGTTTGCACTCGTTTCTTCTTCCAAAATCTGCGATAAGATAAAGGTTTCGATTCCGACCAGCTTCCACAAATTAGCAGGATCTTTGGCTTTTGGTTCCTTTTTAAGTGACTTGATCGTGTGCATTTTATAAATCGTTTAGTGTTAGGAATAGTACCCTTTCGAAATTAGAAGTCAGACGGGGTTCGTTGGTAGACCTCCGACATGCATTCAGGTTAAACTGTAATGCTTTTTCTTTTGGGAGAGACTGGAATGTCATAACTGCAACTTCGAGTCGTATAAATCCACAAGCACGTCTTAGTCTCGAGAAACCGCCATTCTCAATGTAAAATTGGTCCTTGGTCGCTTACTCAAACATATTTATTTATAGTTATGAAGTTGGAGTCGCATACCAGTGAATGTGTGTGTGTATTATGCTCAGGGCTAGCGTTTATTATCTCTGACAAACAACTTTGTCGGAGTGAGGTAGGCATGGCAATGAAATATACTATCAGGGACCGCCTTTAACACCAAATAACACAACCTCAAAAGAAAGAGTATAAAACCATTTCTCCCTTTTTTACGATATTTTCAATCACGTAATGATATCTATCATTATCACAGTTATTATCAGTTCAACACTGTATATATTTTGATATATTTGCTTGTTTTTATATATTCATTCACCTACGCATTTATCTATTTAGTTTCACACTCATGGAGAAAGTTTATCCGAATCTTATAAAGTTATTATCGTCTGGTGATTGGTTAAAGCACCTTTTGGTCGAGGGTGTCGGAAGTTATTTCTCAAACAATTACTCTGGTCTTAAAGCAGCCAAAAGTCATCAGCCAATTATTATAAAATATCTAAATAGATATATAATAGCGTTAACCCATTCCCACACAATGACGCTTTTTGACGCCCTCAAGAAAAAACAATTGAGAAAACATTGTAGAAAATGAATTGCTTTAACAAAGTAATTTCGTCATTTTCCACAATGTTTTCTACCCAGAAAGTTGAAAAATTCTAAAATTTCGTAAACATTGTCGTCTGCAACTCCTTTCAATTTGGACTAGACTATAATTTTGTCGTGCGGTAATGGGTTAATCAGTATATCGATCGCTGTTTGCGGATCCATGGTGCTAATTTGTTTCCATGTTAACGTATGTTAACGTATTTCTAAGACTTTCCTCTGAGAAAAACTTAACCCGACCTTATTGAAAATGAATCGACCATGAACTCGAATGCACTGCAAATGCACTACGAATACCACAATTCCTTCCCAATTCAAGTTATCGCGCAATCTTTTATTATAACTATTATTTTACGACATCTATGAATCCCCCCTACAAGATCTGGTAGCATCCCGTGTAGAATAATTAGTAGAATCCATTCGTATCGACAACCACTCCTTTAATTTTCACGTATCTAAGGCGTACCGATATATTCCCCCCACAATCTGTGTAAGCAAGAAAGGGAAAAGGATTCTAAACTCTGGAATAGAGGTAAATATCTTTTATATATAGATATATATATAATGACAACATTGATTTATATTTTGAAACATTGACTAATATATGAATTATTTTGATTATAATTCAATATTCAGTTTCGTATATCAAAAAGCGGGCGTTCTGATTGGTCGAAAAAAAAAAAAAATCATTACTCAATGAACAAAAGTTTGAGCACGCAGCAATTTTGTATAATTCCGCACAAAATAGTCCCATACAAAAATGCATCAAAATTTGTAAAACCTTTTTTCCGCTCGATGCTATTAAATTATAAGAAATGAAGAGAATATTTTAGTTTACATGGAGGTATGAACCGAAAAACCTAATCACACAATCTATGAATCCATACAGTGTGTTTAGGTTTTTCGGTTCATACCTACTTGAAAACAAAATACATTCTCTTCATCTCTTGAATAATAATATTTGTGAATTTTTACCGAGCATTTATATTAAGTTGTTTCCAAAAAATGAAACATTTTTCTCTTTCTGAAATCGTTGAGTCGAAAGCACTATTTGCTATTGCGAGAGATAAATGTATCTTTTTTATATTTAAATGACAATTTGCGAAACTTCGCAGCACTCCTCCTGCAAACATTTTTAGCAATTTTTTCTTTCCAGATATGGATACATCATTGCTGAAAACACAATCCCGCTTGTAAGATATAATAGATATAATATATATATAATAGATATATACTCCTGTAAAATTAAAAAGTACACATATAAAACCACAAGTGTAAAAGATAAACAAGTAAAATTACGCCCCTATGATTAACCAACTCAATCCCTCCTTTTTATGCCCCTCTAGAAAAAAAGCATTGGAAAACATTGTGGAAAATTAAGAAAATGCTTGTATCAAGCAATTTCTTCATTATCCACAATGTTTTCTTTCTAGAAAGATGAAAAAAATCAAAATTCCATCAACATGAAATTGTCGTCTGCAGCTTCTTTCAATTTGGACCAGTCTAAAATTTTGCTGTGTTTGAATGGATTAAACGAATAAAAACACATGTGAACTAGTATATTTTGAAGATGTTTTCTTAAATAATCATCAGCTTTTATAAGAAAAAAAATACGTGTTTGTAAGTGTAGTTGCGAAATTTTGGTAGCCCGAAAACCATGGGGAAATGACAAGTAACCCTAACGAAACTCCAAAAGCTTATTCCGTTTGGAAAGTAACAAGGATTGAGTTTAGCCTTTGGTTGTATCGGCGTTTATCACAGCCTCACAAGCGATATCGTATGGAATGTTACTGGTCCTCGGACTAAAGTCTTATCCAAAAGACCGGATTATCCTATATTGTAGTTATCACTGTCAATCAAATAATCAGTCGACCAACGAAGCTGTAGTTACGACGATTAGGTCGACAACCAACCATTCTACTTTTTCGTTACATTATACTTGCCATAATAGTTTGGAAAATGACGCCGTTAACATCGAAGCGGAACTTCCTGTCCGAGTAAATGGGCGGGACCAACGGTGTAAGTAGGTGGGGCCAGCGATTGGTCAACTGGTATAACGATCTAGAACAGACCACATGGAATATTTCCATTATATCCGAATTTGAGAAGATTTGTGTTTATGAATTAAAAAACACAATAACAACAACAACAAACCCCCACTAAAATCAAGAAACATAACGTCCCTTCTACAACCCAGAAAAGAGGTTTAAGCTCAAACGACACCGAAGAAACCATCTATGGACTCGATGCTCTTTCCCTTGTCAAGTTTGAATGTTTATACCATGTTAGTGTCAACGTTACTATTTTATCGTAGTTAAGAGCGGAGGTGGCATTTTGTGACAGATTTGTTCCTTGAAAGAGGTTGGGCAATTGGATACATTGTGTTGTAGCCTCGTAAGTACTAATGACGTCATGGATTTGCCAAACTTTGTTTTTGTTTGTCCATTTTGGACTCATGTGCTGTTAGCCACAAAAAATTCCAGCCTGAACGACTTTACCCGTTTTTAACACAATGAGGATTTTTGGGCGCACCCGAGAGAAACAATAGAGCAAACACTGTGGAAAATGCAGAAATTGCTTGTAACAAGCAATTTCTCCATTTTCCACAATGTTTTCTATCCAGAACCTTGAAATAAACTAAAATTTCATAAACTTTAAACTGTCGTCTTCAACTCCATTCAATTCAGACCAGTCTAAAATTGTGCCGTCTGTTGATGAGTTAAACATCAACAATTGACGAATCGCTACTGTCAATCAAAAGAGCATTGTTTCCCTGGCTGGTACCTTAACCAATGTGGCATAGGAAACCACGTCTTCAGTTCACTAGCATTACGAGAGCAGTCACTGCGTTATGTAAGCACAACAAGTACCCACACTAGTTAAACCTCAAATTGTGCAGTCTGAACAGAGTCGAAACTTTTGACTTTTTGCAGAAACTTACATATATCAGGGTCATTATAAATTACTGTATATTTTATGCATATCCGAATGACCTGCGCTAGGTCCGATCTCTTTTTAGAACTATTAGTTTTACGGAATGTCGGATGGCCAATTTTCGAATGATAGATCACCCTTAACCTAGTATTCTTATTTCAGAAAATGGTGCGTTTTTGGAAAACAAAACGTCAAATATCCCCCGAGGAGCGGCCAACAATTTCGGCTCGAACCCCTTCCCTCATGTCTCCATCACAGCTTAACGCGGCCATCATGGATATGTTACAGGTCAACAATACAGGCAACTTCTGTATCAATGCTTGCAGAGGTTTGTGAATTTAACCATTTAGTGGAAGACCTTTAAAATTGGGCAGGTCTAAATTGAAAAACAAACAAACTGCGGACGACAAGCAATTTCTCCTGTTCTCACATTTATATATCCTTTTAACCAATTCCAACACAGTCCCCCATTTTTTACGCACCACTAGAAAAACGATGTCGAAAACATTATTGAAAATGAAGAAATTACTTGTATCAAGCAATTTCTTCATTATTCACAATGTTTTCTATCCAAAAAGACGAAAAAATAAATAAAAATTCATCAACTTCAAATTGTCGTCTGCAGCTTCTTTCAGTCTGAACCAGTCTAAAATTTTGATGTGTGGGATTGATTTAACAGAAGTAAATGAAAATACATGTAGTTGTTTGCTGTTAAGTATAGTCACTCGCGAATTTTGCATTTAACAATTGTTCGGGCTTCGTACAAAGCGTCGGATGAAAACTTGCGTCATAACGTTAGCTGCGCTTACATTTTTTCAATATTGTCACACTGGTAAAACGTCATTGATAAAGGAAATAGTACCGCCCTGTCAGTAAACTTTTAGGGAATTTTAGGGAAACCCTTCGCGACTGAATTCGCCAAATGACCGTAATGCATGCAATTTCTGTATTTTTTCCGATCGTTTTCTTTCCCAAAAGACAAAGATTTTTTTTAAATTTCACAAATTAAGAATTATTGTCTGCGATTTCTTTGAATTTGGACCAATCTGAATATTTTTCATGTGACAATGGGTTAAATTTTTTTTTTAATATCTTCTTTATATCATGTCCCTTTGTTTAGGAGACCCGATAACTACAACTGGTCAAAGGAATCAGATGATCAAGATGTTGGCTATAATACTAATCCCAGTCTCCATATTGGTGGGCCTCACTGGAAATTCGTTTGGTACAACACTCAACAATTACCTGTACTCCACGTCAATACGATCCACACTTCTATTTAGGTACGTTGATCTTTTAAACCGACCCAAATCTTCATATTAGATTAGTCTCGTTTGAAATTCATTCGGAACACCACTCAACGACTTTCTTTACTTCCCTTCAATATGGTCAGAACCCCTATTTAGGATATTTTGACCCATTACATTGATCCCAGTATCTTTCCTGGTAGGAACCACTAATCTTGGACAACTCTAAACAAAACGCTTTTGGGTATGTTGAACATTTTTTTCCACACTTTTAACAGTATTTCAGTCATATCGATGCGGCTGGAGCTTCTAACAATGGATTCCTGGTATTTCTCACACCAGTACTACCACTACATCCTATCCTAGCCTGCAGCTGCTACCACACTTAGGTTTACGATTATCCACTCATTGGTGAGAGACAAGTGTCGGAAAGGATATGTGCCGCCGCCAGGGATCGAGCCCATGACATCCAATTGACCCAACTAGAATCCTCTACACGGTTGTCTTAACGTCAATACAGCTAGTTATTTTGTTTGGGCCCATTCTAATCCATTACAGAAAAACGTCTGGCCAAGACTTTTACAAGACGAGACTTTCCAGAAAATTTGAGCTTCCCGATCGCGAACACAATTAGGCTAGTTATTGGAGCATAGCATTACGTTGTTATATATTTACCAACTTTGAGTAAGAAATTTACCTCGAAAATAATGTCGAGACTGCAGCGAATTCACTGTTTCATCTTTTAAAAGTCGCTATTTGTCTGTTTGATAATTGTCCTTGTTTTAGTTTGGACATGGCGTATATGATACGTTCCCTCCAGAGAGAGCGAGACGGTAGCGCCCTCTACCTCAGTTCTATCCGCCCAGAGACTAAAGGATTCCTTCTACAGCGGTATGTCGATACAGATGAAGCCATCCAGAACCTGCCAGAGTGGCCGACATCCCTCAGTAAAACAAGACACGAGTTCGAGTCCAGCGAAAGCTTCCTTAAAGCCCTTAATCGACATAGGTAAGAAGCAGGATTCATTAGCGCACAACAATGACTGCAGATCAGGAAAAAACCCAACTGTATGCAAATATTAAATCATGAGCGAACATTTGCATGATCATGAGTATTAAGACATCACTTAATAGTAATAAACGCCGAATCTTATTTAATTCAAGGGGTTCGTTTGATAAAAATGTTCGAGTTCAGACTTTTTAAACGAGAAAATAGTTTCTATTCTAAATATTTTTTTCTGATTAAGGTAAGGACTAATACAGTTATATTCTATAGGGAACTCAAAGCGTTTTTAGATTGAAGTATTTTGTTTGCTCGTAAAAACCCACAGAGTTTATTTTTATTGCTTGAATTAGGTATGAACTGGATACTTTAAAAGTAACATTCCACGAAGAACTGATCACCTACTCAGACTGGATCGAAGTGTTTATTGTCTGGTTTTATAAATCCATTACAGAAGCAAGGGCAGAGAAGGTAAGTAAATCTCAGAAGAAAAAAAAGCTAGATATTGATACATGTGTTTGATCAAACACATATCACCAAGTAAGAATTTGTGTAACGAGAATGTCAGAAACAATAACTTTGCATCTGCCAGTTCCTTTTGTTCGTTTGTTTTATTTTCTGCAATAGTAGCTTCTTTAAGTATACGAATTTAAGTTATTCAAGTGCAGTTTACTCTACGTTACTTCTAAGTTGAATCTTCTACCGAATGCAAATGAAAAAAATGCGCAATTCACCAAAGTACATGATCTTTTTTTCGGCAAATCTAGTTGATACTTAGACTCTTGCGTCAGTATCAGTGCAGTGTCATTTACCATAACCATACATTGCTGCAATGTTCCCTCCAGGGTGCGTATCATCGATTGTATTCACAACTAAATCGAGTATTTCTTGCTCGTTTTTTTAGGTTTGGAAAGCGTTTGTGGCCTACCAAGAACTTCTCATAGCGTCCGAATATTTAGGCCGTGAAAGAGCAATGGGCGTTATTTTCTACACTCTTGGGGAGTTTCCAACACGGGAGGAATATCTTTACTTTGTGGAGAGCCAGGATACCTCAAACTCGTCATTTGCCGCTGCAAGACAGTACTCTACCATAGCCAAGGAGATATACGATGCAAAGATTAAGGGGAATCCAGAGATAATGAAGACGATCAAGGCAAAGCGGGCCGAAATTCGATCGAGAAACTCGGGAGCTGTTATAAACACGAAAGGGTCCTTGCAAGAAGCAAAGTTTTGGTTCGAAAATATGACATACTTTCAGGTTTGGCTTTGAAATTAATATCTCAAATCCTCCAACCTAACAAAAATTAAAAAAAAAGTTCAATTGTACGTTATCATTTTGTTGCAACCATGAAAGAATTTAAAAAAGGAGATGTTATGAAATACAATAATTTGGAAACCAACAAGTTAAAACGGGCATTTGACGGGTTTCTGGCTACTTAGATATTAAACGGTGTAGGACTTGTTGTTTTGTTTTTCAAAGTTTATGGTCAGTAATATGTAGCAAAAAGTAAAATGGTTGGTTTGCGACCTCAACGTCTTAAGTACAGCTTCAATAAGTTGTACTTACTATGTTTGGTCGCCGAACAAACAAAAGTGCGTCAAATAAATGTTCGCCAATGAGGGGTTCAAAGTTCAATTCCGGTCCAAATGAATGATTTGATTGGTCGACCCATTCATTGATCGGCAAGCGCGATTCGTCATTTCCTTGAGAGATGTCACCAATGACGCTTTTTGGCACCAAAAATATGAAAAAAACTTGTTCAAGGCAATTGCTCCATTATCCACAATGTTTTGTACCGCAAAAGACAGAGATCTTCGAAATTTCAGCAACATAAGATTTTCGTCAGCAACTTCATTAAGTTTGAACCAGTCTAAAATTTTGTAGGCTGTTACGCGTGGTAACAAGATAAAGGAAACAAAATGATCCAATTCAGTCCTGGTAGATGTTAACATCAAGACGCGTTTATCTTCACAGATTACACTTTTTTTCTAGTTAGGTCACACTAAGCGGTTGTTTGCTAATACGCAGGTGCACACCTCCCATCCATGATATTGCGATTAAAGTGTGTCGATCGGTTTCCCATAATTAATCCTGGGTTCTATTCTGCCCATTTTACCCATTTATAAGGGGGGGGGGGCGAGTGTAATGAAGGGACTTTGCTTTAAAGAACACTGCTTGACATTTTCGCTTTTTTTGCAATCGCGTTTTTAATTTTCATTTTTTGTCGAAATTCATTTGACGGTCAAACAGTGAATTGAAGAATCAATTTATTTATTTAGACAGAAAGCACACTTTGATCCTCTACATTGGTAGACATTTAAGTGAAGGGTTTTTGTTGGGTTGGCGACTTAAACGTCGTAACTACAACTTATTGATGCGTTAGGTACGACGTTTAGGTCGCCAACCCACCATATTATCTTTGTTTCAAGTCCTGATCATAGATTTTCATAATAAGGCCGTTCAATATTTAAGTCGAAGTTCCTGTTGCGGTCATTTGACGTGGCCAGCGATTCGCCGATTCTCTAGAAGCTCCTTACCTTGCTAAAGGAGTTAGCGTATGCCAAATTTCCGAGTAACAAGTTACATCTTTTATCTATTTCAGGACATTATACGCGAGGCCCAGGTGTCGTTAGCCATGACTATTGACGGACTATTGGAAGCCAGACAGCAGATCGATCTGACCAACATCATTATCATCTGTATCATCTTCAGCGCCGTCTTGATCCTCTGTCCCGTCATCATTTACGCTGTCTACAATCTTACTGTCGAGATCCAGAGATGTTCTCTACATATTGCCGACAGGTGAACCTCTTTATATGAGCCTACGCGTGACATTTCTAACAATTTCGCAGGTGCGTGACTCGCACACAATGAGCTCCCTGGACAGCCATTCGGGGCAATTAGAATATTCGCTGATTGTTTAAAGAAGCTTTGGGACAGTATCTATCTACAGAGTGCAGAGTGAAGACTCTGATCAGACTGTGCGGATGCACAGGCTGATCTGAGTCTTTACTTGGCGCACATGTGTAATGGTTGGAAATGTTACGCACGCGCTCATATGTTTTCAGTGTAAATGCTGCGTCAAGCGAAAAGAGACATTTTGTGATGTGCGAAAATTGTTGATCCTGGTCAGCATCCGTAGTCAGCGCAGATTGACAAAGTGGTAAACTTTTCACTTTTTGCAGATTTTCTTATTCTTAAATGATCATTTTACCCGAATTCACATTTCCTTTTTTTCCCCAAGTGAGATTAATCTCTCTGTATTTCAAATATTGTTCGTAGGGTTTATTTGTGGATCCGTATCGTACACCGGCTAACAATAATGAGGTATTTTATTTCTTTTTCTTTATCTTCTTTCTTAAAACTTTGTTTCAAAAGAAATATGGATGAAATTTGAGGCTTTAAGTCAGAATTAACTGAACGAAAAGGGCTCACCAAAACCTCACGATGAGCATGAAGGAGATTAACCCATAACCACACAATCCCGCTTATCTACGCCCCTCAAATACATATCATTTGAAATCATTGTAGAAAATGAAGATATTGCTAATAACAAGCAATTTCATCATTATCCACAATGTTCTCTATCCAAAAGACAATAGTTTTTAGAATTCTAACAACTGAAAATCGTCGTCTGCAACTTCTTTGAAATCAAACAAGTCTAAAGTCTTGATGTTTGTAATATGTTAAACAGTCACCCATAGAAATTATTATGCTTTAAAATTCTGGTTACTGTGAGGTTTGAATGAACTAATATCTGTTTTTTAAACAGAAATAAGGCCCTTAGTAAAGAAAAGAAGCGGACTGACACCCTGTTATACCAGATGTTGCCCAAACAAGTGGCAGAACAATTAAAACAGAACCAAGAAGTGGCGACGGAAGAGTTCATGCAAGCTACGATAATGTTTAGCGATATTGTTGGGTTCACTCAGATCTGTTCGTGTAGTTCACCCATACAGGTAAGATATTGATAAATGAAGAGAATGTTTAGCTAGCAAAACGTCAGCTTTGATAGCTTAACCCATTACCAGTTTGCAAAATTTTAGACTGTTCCAAATTAAATGGATTTGCAGACAATAATTAAAAATTCCTGAAATTTTAGATTTCATTAACCTTCTGGATAGAAAACATCTTACAAGCAATTTTCTTCATTTTGCACAATGTTTTCCCAATCGCTTTTCTTCATGGCGACCAAAGGCGTCACTGTATGGGAATAGGTTAAGTTAACAGACAAAAATTTGAGGTCGTCTCAAAGTTCAACAAGTGCAAACTGCGACTGGAGGTTTTGCAACTAAATCCACAGAATGCCTACGCAATAAAAAGTAGTTCTTATGTATTTCAGAAATATTACAAACGCTGCCTGCATTTTTTTCTCCTATGTATCTTTAGCTCATTTGGGCACATGGACCGTGTTCAAATTACCCTGATCAGAGTCTTCAAAGAAGTTGCAGACGACAAATTCAAATTGTTGAAAATTCTAAATTATTTATCTCTCTAGGTAGAAAATAATATGGAAAATGAGGAAATTGCTTGTAACAAGCAATTTCTTTATTTTCCACATTGTTTTCCAGAACTATTCCCTGAAGTGGCATAAAAAGGATGGGTTGTGTGGGAATACGTTAACTTCTTGGTTACTTTAACCTTCTTTATTTATCATGATAACCTTTGACAAAGAAGATTACTTAACAAAACCACGCTTTGCTAGCTTAAAGTACTCCCAGTGCCTTGATTTTTTTGTTTTCATTGAGGCATAAACCTAAAAACTTAAAATAGTTGCATGCTCTAAATTTTGCCATTGAAGAATAAAAAAGGCCAATCAAAATGCTTGAGTCATGATAGACGGGAATGAAAACAGATATTCTTGCCTTATCCGATATCATTTTTTCACGTATGTTCATTCAAGCCATATTCACGAACATTCGTTGATTTCTTCCAGATTCGATCTTGAAATCTACCATGATGGCACTTTATTTAATATTCCTGTGTAATTCTCTATAATGCATACAAACTTGTAATACCAACATCATTTTACCTATATATTACTCCATAATGTATATAATACCAGCATCATTTTACTTAGGTATTACTGTGAAATGTATGTAACACCAACATCATTTTACCTGTGTATTTCTCTATAATGCATATACAATTGTAATACCAACATAATTTCACCTATATATTACTCTGTAATGTATATAATATCCGCATCATTTTACTTAGGTATTACTCTGGAAAGTATGTAACAACAACTTAATTTTGCCTGTGTATTTCTCTATAATGCATATTCACTTGTAATATCAACATGATTTCACATGTATATTACTCTATAATGTATATAATACCAGCATCATTTTACTTAGGTATTGCTCTGGAATGTATGTAACACCAACATCATTTTACCTGTGCATTTCTCTATAATGCAAAAGCATTTGTACATTTGTAATACCAACATGATTTCACATATATATTACTCTATAATGTATATAATACCAGCATCATTTTACTTAGGTATTTCTCTGGAATGTGTGTAACACCAACTTAATTTTACCTGTGTATTTCTCTATAATGCATAGCTGTACATTTGTAATACCACTATGATGTCACATATATATTACTCTATAATGTATATAATAACAGCATCATTTTACTTAGGTATTTCTCTGGAATGTGTGTAACACCAACTTTATTTTACCTGTGTATTTCTCTATGATGTTCATATATGTCAATAAATTTTTGGTCTTTGACTTTTTCAGATCGTTGAGATGTTAAACACTATCTACTCGTGCTTGGATCGCAGTATTGATGACTACGATGTATACAAAGTGGAGACTATTGGGGACGCCTATCTTGTAGTATCAGGTTTGAGAAATTGTTTTGATGTGTTAAATATATGAAAAGTATCTGGACCAGAAAGCCCATTTCCACGCTATCCCGCTTTTTAGAGCCTGATTTAAAAAAAAAAAAAAAAAAAAAAAACTTGCAAAAACAGTGTTGAAAGTGAAGAAATGTCTTCATTATCCACAATATAATTTTACCCTAACGACAATGGATTTCTAAATTGAACTAACTTAAAATCGTCGTTTACAACTGCTTTGAATTTGGATCAGTCTTAATTTTTTATTTTAGGTAATGGGTTAATGGAATACATCTTCCCATGTACAGACTTAGTTCTAGTCTAAGCACCAAAGACGTTACATCTTTTAACCCATCCCAACACAGTAAAATTTTAGACTAGTCCGAATTAAAAGAAACTGCAGATGTCAATTTCAAGTGGGTGGAATTTTAGATTTTTTCGTCATTTTGGACAGAAAACAGTGTGGATAATGTAGAAATTGCTTGTTATAAGCAATTTCTTCATTTTTCACAATGTTTTCCAAAGCTATTTCTCAAGAGCCGTAGAAAGGATGGCTTGTGCGGGAATGCTTTAAGTAAATACACCGAATTGCATTTTCTGAACCCCAAACAACTATCCGACTCAACCTTTTGAGAACATATTCATGATTAATTCTATGACAATAGAGATTATCTCCATAAATCTTTTTCTTCTATGTAGGTCTACCCAATCCTAACGGGAAGAACCACGCGTGGGAGATAGCCTCACTCGCACTTGATATGCAAGATCACGTTAGCAGGATGGAAATCTCGCACATTCCCGGAACAAACGTGAGACTGCGTATTGGATGCCACAGCGGTTAGTATAACTTGGCATTTCTAACAAAAGTCAGCCCGATTAGCGCAGTTTGTAGAGTATCCGACTTCAAACCTTGAGATCACAGGTTCGATCCCCGGGCTGACAAAACTAATAAACTAATTGTCTTTCGCGTGAGACATTAAACCGAGACGGTGTCATCGAGCACGTAAAAGCTGGTTCTCAGTGGTTCTAACAATTATATATATGCACCAAGTTTAGGCCGAGATCAACCCGTGTCAGCTTTCGTGCAGTCTATTTAGAGTCACAAAGTATGCTCTGTTTAACCGATTCTTTAGATTGATTATATACTAAGGGAAAAAAGTTTAGCATTTTTTTCGACCTACATTATTTTTCAACGTAAATGTATAAACCTTATAAAATCAGTCTCGTTTGCAATTTTTAAAAGCTAACTAACTAATTATGCATTAAGAGAACATTTTCCTCACTTCTAAAGGCTGTCTGACGCAATTTTGCTGAAACACGTTCTGCAGGTGCTTCCACATGTACGTGAAGTCTATATCCACAATATCTATCCCAGTTTATTGGTTAGCATCAATAACAAGATAACTCATTAAAACATTAAAAAAAAAAATCAAATGGGACGTCGTCCAGGGCTTAACGTAGACCAACGGAACGTTGCCATCGGTATGCTGGCTGGTGGTATGATGGTAAAAGAGGTGGCTCAACATTTTGGCGAGAGCCAAAGTTCCATTTCAAGACTTAGAACAAAGTATCGTCAATTAGGCACCGTCAACGACAGGCCACGTTCAGGCAGGCCACGTAAGACTACCCAACGCGAGGACAATTACATCGTGACATGTTCACGGCGTAATCGCTTCCTTAATAGCACTCGTATAGCCGGTTTGGTCCGAAATGCAACGGGAACAGGGGTCTGTGCTCGTACTGTAAGAAACAGACTTCGTTCGGCACGTTTACGCGCACGTCGACCTTACGTTGGCATTCCTTTGACACGTGCACACAGACATGCAAGATTGAATTGGACAAGGGTACACCGTCGATGGCCAAGACGAATGTGGAATCAGGTCCTATTCACAGACGAATCCCGTTTTAATTTGATGTTTGCGGATTGCAGGGTACGTGTTTGGAGGCGTGATGGCGAAAGGATGGATCGTCATTCAACATGACCGTGTTGGAGGCGGCAGCGTCATGGTCTGGGATGGTATATCATTCCGTGGCAAGACTGACTTATAAACTTAAATACCGTCGATACTGCACCGAAATTGTCCAGCCAGTGGTATTGCCGTTCTTGCGTCAAGGGCTTGCTACCATTTTTCAGCAAGATAACGCCCGCCCACATGTCGCTCGGCACAAGTTGGACCTTTTATAGACTAATAATGTTGATGTGTTGGATTTGCCAGCCAAATCATCGGAACTGGCTCCGATCGAACACCTTTGGGACCATCTGGGTAGGAGAGTATGAGACAGGAATGACGTTAATAACGTTAGAGACCTGGAACGTATTCAGCGTCAGGAATGGGGTCGTATCCCTATGGCCATTAATCGTAGGCTCATTTCCAGCATGAGTAGACGCTGTAATGCCGTTATTGGCGAAAACGGTGGACACACAAGATTTTAAATCTTTGTGTTACTTTTACTTCCCTACCCCTACCATGTTTGACGCTGTACAACAAACACGTATGTCCTTGAAATCATCTGTTTTTTTTTAAATACTATGGCTAACACATGAAATATCGATGTGTGAAAATATGGTTTGAATCGAAATCTAGACACCGGAGAAATTGGCTGTAACGTACGAAATCGCTAAACTTTTTTCCCTCAATATATTTAATTGGCGTTTAGAAAATCATTCAGATATATCACGGTGAACTGTAGTTTACGTACTCCCTAGGTGTCACAAGCACTAAACTTGGACTCCTGGTACCAGGTGGCGCGGCCATGATTCGCCGAATCACCGACGTCCGGCACCTCTCTCAAAATGAGTCCGCCGCCCCCACTTCTAAGCTTGACGAGATCCCATGTTTCTCTAGAAGATCAGCATTTTTCGAATTACCCGGTGCTTATGTTCAGGCTATTAATTAATAAGTTAATTTTACAAAGGTCCAAATTCAAAGAAGTTGCAGGGACAATTTAAGTACACGACATTTATTCATTTATCATTTATTTATATATTTTTTCCTGGTAGGAAATATTTAAGGACAGGAAAAAGTTGATTATTACAAGCAGTTTCTTCATTTGCCAAATTGTTTCCAAACCCATTGCTTATGGGTCATAAATACAGGATTGTCTGGGAAAGGAGTAAGTGTATCTGCAGTCATCGGGCTACCCTATGCTCGGTGTTGATTGTCCACTGACTATATGTGATTGTTTTAGAAATGTCACTCTCACGCTCAATTGAGTTTTGTTCAATTTCAGGTCCGGTGGTTGCAGGCGTAGTGGGAACAAAGATGCCTCATTACTGTGTGTTCGGGGAATCAGTGAATGTTGCTAACAAAATGGAGGCACTTGGAAAACGTGGGTTGATATTAAATTTGAATTAAAACATTTGGTAAAGGTCGACGATTTTTAGATAGAAAAATCTACATCTAATTGTTTTAACGAATAATAAAGTCAAAACTCATATAGAGCCATTTTGTTTCGAGGGATTCATAATACTGTCGTCTTACAAAAGTTCAAGTATGAACGGTTTTGCGTCGGACATTTGTCATCCACTCTTTACTTTCTTACACACTCGCACTGAACAATAAACCGAAATTTGATAAAAATGCTTCCTTGTTTGACAGTCCAGAGAGTTACCAAATATATGTACTATAGTGAACATGTTTCGGGGAATTAATATCTAATGTGCGTAATACTTATTCGGGCCAAGCGTCAAGACATTCAAGTATACAGAATATATCCGTCTATGGTATTTTAGAGACTAATATTCCATGCAGTTTTAACCAAAAATAAGGGCTTTAGCGTATACGAGTTTTGTCCTTAGATATGGTACGGTTGCATAGGTTTTCGCCCAAGTTGACCCAACATCTTGCTTTTCTAAGTTTTTACCGACATAAACATTCTGACAAAGTTTCAAGACCATAAAGAACACAATGTAGCCTCAAAAATGCACACAATATGATACACAACAGTCATCATTCGCTGCTGGATCGTAACGGCTGACAATGATCCCGTTTAACTCTGGTTATAATCTAATATACTGATAACGAAAATCGGCTCTTAACCCAATAACACACAATCCCGCATTTTACGCGCTGGACAATTATGGCTTTGAAAACATTGTGAGAAAAGAAGAAATTGCTTGTTCAAGAGTGATTGGAAATGTTATAAATGAATTGCCGGTGATGAAGCTATTGATTTCCTAGACGTAAGGATTTGAATCCGGCTAGAAGACCCCCCCCCCTCCAAATATCGCAAACTATAAGGTCTGTGTGTATTTCGACAGATAAGTGAGTTCAACAAATCTTTTGTTCGAAAAGACCATGTAAATTGAAGACATACTTAACATATTTAGGCGTTCCCTTAATATTTGGCGAATTGTTTCTGAAATTCCGATTTGAGGTTAATTTTAAACTGACAGAAAATGCAAGTTTCAAGCCTGTTTCAATAATGTATAATTCTCTTGTGTACAACAAAAGTGTTTTTTTTTTCTTTCGTTCATTATTTTGAATGAAAACCGTTAACCATTTCCTGTTCAAATACGGAATTTTACGTTCCTGTGATTTTATACTCGAGAAAACATTGTGGAAACAGAAGAAATTGCTTGTAACAAGCAATTTCTTCTTTTTTCACAATATTTTCTACCACATAGGATGGTTTCATTTCAAATAGCATCCAGTTTTCATTGTAGTCTGCAACCTGTTTCAATTTGGACTAGTCTAAAATTTCCAAAAACAGGAAAGGGTTAATAATACATTAAACAACCCCGATGAATGGTAACTCGTACCGACGATGATAGAATAATGCAGCATGCGTGAAGCCAGCCTCAATTTTGAACGTAGCGTATTATATCATTACGGACGCCGCGACTGGTCCATTCCTAGAACAGAAATCTATACTTGCATGTAGCAGAATAAAAGGAAAGACCGGTGCTAATTGACCAATCGAGGCTGTCAATCAAATAATCTGTCGACCAATGAAATCATTCATTAAGAACGAAAGTGAGTTTTGAACTCCGATCTTTGGCAGCTATGTTTGTTCAGCATTTTTGTTTGTTTGGCGACTTAAAAGACTCAACTACAGCTAATTCAAGTTTTGTTACACGTTATTTGTCACAAATTATGTTTTTCAAAATCGATGTTGATCTTTATGTCGGGGTCAATAGGTGAAGCCAACGGAGTCTGAACTGGGCGGGGCCAGCGATCGTTCATTTGTCCCCTTCAGATATGGAATGTAGACATTGCATTAATTTTTCACCTGTTTTCCCCTTGCAGCCAGTAGAATTCATGTCAGCAAGGCCACTGCTGATATTTTATTTGAGCTGGGAGGATTTGTTTTGAAGGAGCGAAGAAAATTCTTAGATAAGGTTGGTATATAATTATATAAACACAGTAAGTTGATGAAATGAAATATATCAAAACAAGTTAGCCCAAGCTGACCCGCTCCATAATGGCACTGTGAATCTCCAGATTTCAACAATTGATTCAATCAATTAACAAAAGTTCCTATATCCAATAATTACACGAGTGATTTCAAATATGTCTGCTTACTTAAAAAAGGGATTGATTCAGTTGATCAAATCCTAAGGTCCACTGTGTTTACATCTTTTATATCTAAAATTCTATTACTAATGAATTCAGATCCGACAAACTATATGCATGATGACTTAAAAAAAACCCAGAAGACTCAGGAAAAAATGATTCAAAGTTTTACTGTATGTTCAACTTTTATATCGAAGTTCTATTTTAGCTCTCCTTGTCACTCAGTGCTTGAAGTGATGTATTGTGATCGGTCAATATATGTCGTCTGCCTGCCCGTCCGTTCGTTCAGAATTACAAAAAAAATCTACTAAGCAAGACAGTGGATTTCAACAAGTCTTCTAAAAAATGATCCTTAGGTAATACTTTTTCAAATTCTTCAAGGAATTGAAATCCATCAAGAACTCTGGTCGCCATGGCAACTGAAAGAAAAAACTTTGAAGATCTTTTCCATAGGATCATAAGGCCTAGAATTTTCAAATTTTGAATGCAAAATTGCTTTATAATACCCTACCCAAATTCTTCGAAATTATATATTGTAGGCCAACATCAGCTCTATAATTTGGGTTTCTGAATTTCACATAGAGACAAAGAGTTAAATCTTGAAAAAAATGTTCACAAACCTTGAGGCCTAGAGCTTTTAAATTTTGCATGTAGCATTGTCATATTGTATGCTAATAAAATACTGAGTCAAATGCTTATTCTTGGATCAACATAAGCCCCGTGTTGTCGATTCTGAGACTTGTCAAAAAGATGACTTCAAAACATTGAGGAAAATTGGCGCTTTGGTATGATTTCCTGCATTAAGCATCTAGTCATGGGAAATCATTAGAAATATTAACCCCTCAGACAATACGAATTAGAGCTTTCAGATTCGGCATGTAGCAATATTGTATGGTCTTCTGCCAAATAACTTCAAATCATTATTCTTAATATGAAAGTAGTCCTATGTTTTAGGATTCAGTACCTGATTTAATCCACTCCCACATAACAAAAATTTAGTCCGGTCAAAATTGATTGAAGCTATACACAATCATTTCCAGTTGATGGATTTTATTTTTAATTTTTTGTTTTTTTCGGATAGAAAACATTGTGGTTAATGAAGCAATTGCTTGTAACAAGCATTCTCTTCATTCTATACAATAGTTTCCAAAGTTTTTTTTTCTTCTCAAGTTGAGGGGCATGAAAAGGAAGGTTTGTGTGGGAATGTGTTGAAATCATAGAACGAAGTATTAAAGTCTTCTCTTCTCTAACAGTTAGGCGTAGAGCTTTTTACATGAAATATTGCCTTTCCGTCCACTGCCGACCTACTTTGAATTATCACTCATTAAAGAAAATTACCCGTATTGATGGATTTTGAATTTTATTTAGAGAAAAACAAAGCAAAATTTGTATAGTTCCTACATACTGCCAGGTTCTTTAAACAAGTAACCCTCTTTGAAATTGGACGCTCATTTTCCATTGTTCAATAAAGAACTCAGGTTAGCGAAAAGGACAATCTTGGCCCCGTGTTAAACAAGCGAACTATTGAATTCCAATCAGATAGCCTATTTGTGATGCCTGTAAAATGGAAACAAGAGTAATTTTACCTGAAAGGTGTTGTAGTGCAATAAAGTTTGGGTTTAGGCAAATGTCGATTCTTTACAGGGTCCAAGTTTTATATTCATCTAAAAGTCGCGATTTCTAACTTAAGTTAGAGATCTTTTTCTTTTGACAAGGCCGCGGTCACAGCGCAGTGGTAGCACGTTGGACTCTCAATCATGAGGTCCAGGGTTCGATACCCAGCCGCGGCAAATATCCTTTCCGTAATTTGTCTGTCACAAACGGGTTAATAATCGTAAACCTAAATGGGTTGAGCAACAAGAGGCTCGGAAAGGATGTTTTGGTAGTACTGTTGTGATGAATACCAGTAATCCCTGGTTGGGTGCTGTGGCCGCCGCAATATAACTGAAATATTTTTGATAGTGGCATCAAACCCTCTTCAATCAACCAATGTATCTATTCATGACCAAAATCGTTTAAGCATTGACCACTCTATGGTATTAACAATATTCATCAACTAGTCTTGCATGAGCATTTGCATGATGTTTTCAACAATGTCGAAAGTCCGCAAGGACTCAGCTAAGCATGTTTATCCGCACAGCCCGACCTAAGTCTTTACTATGTGGAAGCTCATGTAAACTTGTCAGGCATGTCACGAATTAACCAATCGCTGGCCACACCCACTGACTCGGTTAGTCACGCCCACTGACTCTAACAGTTCCACTTCGATTTTAAATGGCGTTATTTTGCGAAATTTATGGCATGTTGCATGTAATGAATAGTAAAATGGTTGGTTATCGACCTAAACGGCGTAACTACAGCATGAATAAAACGTAGTTAAGACGTTTAAGTGACCATATTAACAAAATCGTCTCACGAAATTAGCGGCCATTGTCGGAGTTCAAACATCATTTCATAAATGAATGAATGAATGATTTGACTGGTCGATCGTTTCTTCGATTGGTCGAATCTGACAGAGACATTGGTAAATTGAAAAGAATGCGTATCATTTTTATTTACAGAGGGATAACGATCTCATAGCGGCCTTAAAGGGAGCGATGCAGACCTACTGGTTGGTCGGGAAGGAGGGGTTTGACTGCCTTCATCTGACCGCGTCTAGACCATCTGTAAATGACAAAGTTCCGACGTCACTTGCCCCCGCTGACCATCTTAACGTGGGGATGCCAGGACCGTCAGGAGATGAGATCGAGTCACAGCACAGTTTTGAACATTGAATCGTAGAATTTGTAAGATGTTTAGATTAAACATTGCCTTCTATCTTTAAATGATATTACACTCTATGAGTGGGAAAGTTAATGTTTCGTTTTATCTTGTGTGTTAATTGAAACAAAGATCAATGAAATACATACATGTGTAAGTACTGTAGAAAGCCTGTCACTTTTATTGAAGTCTGTGTTTGTTGGTTTGAAAGTTACTAAGGTACATCATTCATGCAAATACATTTCTTTCATTGATCCCCGGCTGCGGCACATATCCTTTCCAACATTTGTCTCTCACCAATGGGTGGATAATCGTAAACATAAGTGGAATAGCAGCTGGAGGCTAGGAAAAGATGTAGTGGTAGAACTGGTGTGAGAAATACTAGGAATCCATTGTTATGTGCTCCAGCCGCCGCGGCATGACTGAAATACCGTTAAAAGCGGCGTTAAACGTCATTCAATCAATCAATCAATTGAAACAACATCCCTTACGCCCCACAAACAGACAATTATTCATGCTGTAGTTACGACGTTAAGATCGCAAACCATACATCTAACTACTTTGTTACATGTTTCTTGGCATAAATTTTTCAAAATAACACTGTTTAATATCTAAGTGAGACTTCCTGTCGGAGCTCAGTGGGCGTGGCCAGCGATCCGTCAATTGACTAGGATACAAGTCAGCTCTTCTGCATGCAAGATAAAACAAGATCTCATTTAGACGTTTTAGGCCTAATACACGTCTGACATGGAACAAAACGATATCTTGTGCTGCAGTCATTTAACAGATGACCTAATCGATGGTTCAGCGCAAAACTGTTGTAGCTACCTATATGTTTATATGCAGTTACAACTGTTTCGCGCTGAACTATCGTAATGAAGGCAGGTCTTACTGACCTGTCGATATGAAGCATAGTCGTTAAGTAGACCCTATAAATCTATATTCTCTAATTGAAGTGTGACATTTCGACTTTTGGTGTATTTTCAAGTTTTTCGATGTTAATATGCAAGATATCACTGGATACACATATAAACATTGAGTGAGCCTTTGTTGTGCCTGGAATCAATCGGCAATTCGTCCATTTCCTATTCTTGCTATTCTTTCACATGTTCGAATCTCGTGTAGAGCGCTTTTCATATTGCACTAAAAGCCGTTGTCGCAGTCGTTATCGATTGGACCATTAATGTATAACAATTTTACCTCATGTATGTCAACCAGTGCTAATTTAGAGACAAAGTACATAATTGATATCCTTGTCTAGCCTCGGGACACCTGGATTGCCTTCAAAGACGGGTCTGGCAGCCAGACTAGTAAGCTCGGTAGATTCACAAAATGATAGAGTGGCAATTTTTCCATTATCATGTTTTACGAAATATTTATGCCATTTTTTCAAAACAGTTCAGTATATGTTGTATAGTATATTTATAAGGCAGTGGTAAAAACTTCAAAACATTCAGTATTTAATATGTAAGATGAAAAGATCATGGAAATATATGTGGTTTTGTTTAAAAAGCGTTTTGAGAATAAGTTAATTAAAATGGAAATTTAATGTGCAGGTACATAAGAATAAAAGTGTGTTAGTTGTATAAATTTGTTACATGTATTTTGTAAAGCTAATCATTACTTGTCAATATATTCGATAGATACATGTAGAGTAAATCTAATCGAAACGAGGTGGAGACTAGAAGAATCAACCAATATTTCTTGTTGCAAACAACTGACCGATCGCGGCTGTAAATCAAATAACCAATCGGCCAACCACTGAAACTATTCTTTTAGACCGGAAGAGAACTCCGATATTTGCCGACATTTATGTGAAGTATTTTCTTTTTTTTTTTAGTTTTGCCGGACTCAAACGTCGTAACTACAACTTATTCAAGTTACGTTTAGGTCGCCAACCAACAATTTTTTACACATGTTACTGGCCATAAATTGTTCAATTTAACGCCGTTTAATATCGAAGTGAAACTTCATTTCGTAACTCAGTGGGCCTGATCAGCGATCCGTCAATTAACCAATTAAGAGAATATTTTTTGTTTTCATGGAGGTATGAACCGAAAAACCTAATCAAACTGTATGAATACGCTAAGCGGATTCATACATTGTGTGATTAGGTTTTTCGGTTCGTACCTCCATGAAAACAAAAAATATTCTCTTCATTTCTTATAATTTAATAGTATCGAGCGACAAAAGCAAAAACCCTACATCTTTAGATACCTTTTTATATGGGACTATTTTATTCGGAAGCATACAAAATCACTGCGTGCTCAAAATTTTGTTCATGTAGGTATGAATTAAATTTTTCGACCAATCAGAACGCTCGTTTTTGATAGACGAAACTAACAATTAAATTATTGTTATTTGTTAGAAACAATTTCCATTATCAAAGAATTGTTGAATATGTGACCGTGCAATAGAAAAGAGTCGATAATGATTAAACTGCACAGACTGACAAGGATCGAAACTTTTCGCTATTTGTTGATTTTTTTCACTTAGTTTGGTCATTCTACAATACTATATATTATTTATCGAAAACCAATATCTAACTGACCTGTGCTATATTCGCTCTCATCTTCCCATTTGAGAATACGGAATACACAAGATGTCCCTTTTCGACGGGTCAAACATAAAATGTGCTTGTAAGTTCCATTTCCAACATGTTTTGCTATATGCGTGAATCGCCTCTGGACATTGGACAACCTTGACAACAACACAGAGCATTTAAAATATTAGGTGGTGGTCTGAGGAAACGTTGAGAAAGAGGCTGCCTAAAGAGCGCTTAGTGAAGACAGTCTGATCAGATTGCGGATGCAGAGGCTAATCTACGTCTACTTGGTATACATAACTGTGACTTGAAATTGCTAGAAATGTCACCAACAGGCTCTTTATTCGGAATTTTGCCGAGAAAGAGTTTACCTTTTATCAAATAGGGTACGTTGTCATAAAGATTATCACGCCAAGGTTCGCTTTCTCTAAACCAAATAAAAAAAACTAGAGGCGCTTGAGCTCCTGTATCGCTTCACTGGCCTGAATGTACTGATTAAGCAAATTATTATTAGGGAAGTCAATATTAATTGAATCATCTTTGCCATACCCGGTAAATAGTTCCAGAGAAGAATTGTAAACTTTAAATTGTTTTACAAAATCAAGTTATTTTATGTTAACATTTTTTACAAAGTCAGATGACAAGGTATTAAGTCCCTTTATTTTTCACTTTATACAATTTACAAACATGAGCCATGCTCATAAAGACATGTTTTTAAGCGATCAAAATTCTATGAAGGATATGACAAAGAGTCGCCCAAAGATCATAATGGAAGCCAGCCCCGTCATAAAAGCCATGTTTTTAACCCAATCATAGTTCTTTGGATAAATCTGATAGAGGATCTCTAAAGGTCCGGATCATTCCTGTGAAATTCGTTTAAATCAGTCTACTGGTTTCTGAGACAATAAAAAGATTTTAAAGTTTTCACCCTATACATACAATTTATAGAAATTTGACCCGTCAATAAAAGCTATGATTTTCATCTGATCGAAATTTGTTTAAGGAATCTGATAAAGAGTCACCCAAAGATCGTTCCTGTGATATTTAGTTGATATCCATCAACTGGTTTCTGAAAAAAAGAGTTTTAAAGTTTTCCCTATATATGGAAATAAGCCATCTTTTAATCAGATCAACATTCTTTCATGGGATGTGATAAGAAATCATCCAAGAGTTATTCCTTTGAAATATGGTTGAATTCTATTCAGTACTTTCTGAGGAGAAGATTTTAACGTAAAAGTTTACGGACGCGCGCGAGGAACGACACGCTATGACAATAGCCCTGCTGGCTTTCACATCTGGATCAGAGTGGAGATAGATTGCCGTGTTCTATCTGTGAATAAAAATACATGTAATGATAATAATAAAATGAAATAATAGGAACCTGCTATTGTCGATCAAATTTTCAATTGGAATTCAAAACGATAGTGATCAGTCAGTGTTTACAATTAAAGTCTTGGCAGTTTAAACATTTACCAATCGGGATGTTTTCGACTCTTTCATAACAAAGAACATTTCAGACAACATTTCAAATTCGTTAAATTTAAATGAAAACTATCACGAAAGCAGGAAAAATATAAGTTTGCGCTTTACGAGCAATTTCTTATTTTTCAAAATTATCTTATTTTAATGCCGCGAGAAATGGTGGTAAACTGGACAACCACAACTCAAATAGTACTCGTATGTTAAGACTAAATACGGTTTTTATTCCATTCACAGCTTCACTTCGGATAGGACAAAGCTTGTTTGATTATTTTAAGCGTTCAAATTTAGAATATTTCTTCACACGAATATTCGATTATTTTTAACCCTTTCTCTCACTGTCCCGCTTTTTGACGCCACCCAAGAAAAGAAGGTCATGTAAACATTGCGGAAAACGAAGAAAAATTCTAGACGACAATTTTTAGTTAATGAAATTAAAAAATATCTTTTTGGGTAGAAAACATTTTTGATAATGAAGAAATTGCTTGTAACAAGCATTTTTTCATTTTCATTATGTTTTCTAAAGCTTTTTTTTTCTTAGGGCGATAAAAGCGTCATAATGTGGGAATGGATTAAAGGCAAATCATTAGTTTGCGACCTAAACGTTCTAACTACACTTTGAAGAAGATACAGTTACGATGTTTAAGTCGCCAAACCAATGAAACTGCTTAACATATACTAATGTCGAGGTTCAAAGTTCGCTTCTCCGAGGCCTCTAAATAAACGATTTGATTGGTCAAGCGATTTTTCTGATCGAAAGACGAGATCTGTCAATTGTCATCAATGTTTACATTGACGAGTTAAAAAGAGTTGATATCGATCCGATAGTCAGCCCGATTAGCTCAGTTGGTAGAGCGCTTGACTTCAAACCTCAAGATCACGGGTTCGTGCCCTTGGCTGACCATATCAACTAACAAACTAATTGTCTTTCGGATGAGACGCTAAACCGAGGCCCCGTCTGACGGTACTATCTACCGAGCACGTTAAAGCACCAAGCGGAGCTCTCAGCAGTTTCGTCCTGTATCTTTGCACTATCTCCCGTAACAAGTAACCGTCTCATGGGGGCGTCGCTCATATGGGTATGTGCTACGGTAGCGACGATAAATAAACGGAAATACACACAGACACACAGACACAAAGTGTTAAATCCATTCTCGAACTACAAAACTTTAGACCTGTAAAAATTGAGAGAGGTTGCAGATGACAAAACAAAGTTGTTTTAAATTGAAAAATAAGGGTCATGTGAGTTAGGAAACATTGTGGGCAAAGAAGAAATTGCTTGTTACAAGCAATTTCTCCTTTACTCATAATGTTTTGCAGGAGTTCTTTTCTTCGGCGAGTAAAAGGCGGGGTTGTGTTCGAAGGTTGCCGTACGATATGGATACCTTGAGAACATCATAGGAATAAATCGCTTTGTACATGTAATTAAATTGTACTATTCCCGAGCCTAACTGGCTCTCTGTACACAGTAGACAGGATTAACACACGAACCTACGAACATTATGGTCGCGAGTTAGATTCAAAACCCGGACATATTTCCGACATTATGACAAAACAAGAACCATTCATCTCACAACAATACGTAAACCCTTTCATGTACACTCTCTGATTTTACGCACCTGAGATATTATACTTAAGAAAACATTGATGAAAAAGAAGAAATTGCTTGTCACAAGCAATTTCTTCTATATCCTCAATATTTTCTATCATATAGAATGGCTATTTTTTTTTTAATGGACTTACTTTATACTGTAGTCTGCTACATCTTTGAACTTGGACAAGTCTAAACTTTGAGAGAAAAAAACAGTAAGGGTTAGTTGTGCGAGCTGGTTGCACATTTTGAATGATAAACGCGCAACATCCAATCAATCTGTTCTGCAAATATTTCATTTGTACGATACCAAGGAATTCACGACCTGTGACAATACATTTTATAGAGGACCAACATACTTATAAATGAGATAGGACCAATCACATGTCTGTTATTAGTAAACATGCGAAGACAGAAATTCCTCTCTACAATTAGAAATATGTAACACCCATCGACTCTGGTCAGCCAACGCAATCTGAACCAGTTCAACAATCGTAGTCGCCATTGACCGTCACCCATGTCTCGCCTGAAGAAAGCTCTTGTTTGGGTTAATATTCCATTACCAGACGACAGAGTAGTTGACTCGTCTTGCATGCACTGAATTTCAAAGAGACAATTTTTATTGCATATTCTCCTTTTCTTGCAATTTTGGATATACGACAAGGAAAGGGTAACTCTGTGTAGAAGATTTTTGAATGGAGGGAAAATAGTTGTAGCCCTTGGTAGTCAGCTTTTATGATGTTCTGGGCACGCATGTCGAGATTCAAGCAAATAACGTCTAGGCCTTCAGTAAGGGTTATGAGCAAGGACTAAGTTCGGCGTGTTCTTAAAAAACAGGACAGAATTAACGGAAGTTTTGATTCTAGCAAAGCTTGTAACAAGCAAGCTTTCCTTTTCTCTAATTGAGCAACAGATTGTGTGGTTATCGGTTAGTCATCGAGATCTATTTATAGAAATGAGAGAAAATTTATCTATAGGACTGCCTCATTTCCGAAGTCTATCGATCTTGGATTACGCATCATTCCGTCCTTATTTTGATAAATTTCATAATACGAAGACTTAAATGGGTGCTACTTTTGTACCCGTCATACTAATGAAGTCCTTCCGAGAAAAACACTAGGTGTAAATGGACCATTTTTTGCGCAGAAAATGCCGACCGAGTCAGACTGCACTACCTCCCATGCCAAGAAAAGTAAGTACCAAAAGTCCACTTTAAGAAACTGCAGCCAAAAGATCCTATCTAGCTATTTGTCCGTTAACACCTCATTAAAACTCGGCAGCAAATAGCTAGATGCCTTCTCGAAATAATTGATTCAATTTTAATTACCTGCAAGGTCGTAAAAGGGCCGTTAACCGAAGTCTGGTTCTAAGTCAGGTGTGTAGCACTTTCGACTAAGATAATTTCTCTACCGTAACCCACCTCAATCCAGGTCTAGCGCGATAAACATTATTATAATGATTGTTACAATATTTGCCTTATTATTACTATTATTATTAGTTTATTTTGATTATCGATGTGGTCTGTAACTAAGCTCAAACAAAAAATATGATAGAGACAGACAGACAGAGATTAGAACTGAGACGAGTTTATCATCAGGCTGCACTAATTACGAACCTAATTGACCTCTGCTGAAAATGGCATATCTTAAATATTTGTCTCATAGGGCTTTCGGGTGGTCTACAGGACTGTCACAAGAAGTTTTAAATCTGGCCACCTTGCACATTCTGTGTCAATCGTAAGATTTCTTGTGAAATCTTCAAACCAAGGTTGGTTGACGATTTTCACCAAAATACTCATTTGAAAGCTATTGAAATGGTCTACTATACTTCTATTAAAAAGTTCAGAGTTTCGTAACATTTTGTCGAATTAAATCAGGGAGACATAAAATTAATAGGACAAAAATGATCAAAGAACTTTTGATACGCAATACACACGCAATCAAAGATGAATTTCATAATCTATCTATTTATGATACATATTTAAATATCCGGAAAAAAACCGACCCCCCAAAAGAAATACAAAATGTATTTCATTAGAACTAGTTCAATGAATGCATTAACTTGTTCTTATGCTTAGAATTGATTGAAAGATCAATTTAGTGAAGAATACATAAAAGAAGTTTTCATACTGAGGACAAATATAGTACAAGATGGATATTTTTATAGGTTAAGGTGAAATGTGAGTTGCTCAAGTTGATAGTTAATGATGAAAAGCTTCATTTGTTATAAATAATAACGACAGTCCTTCTGTTTCGTCGTTTGGCAACCAAAACCTCGTATCAACAGCTTGATCATTGATTGTCCAACGACGATATATGAAAGTGTTGAAAGCAAAGAAATCACGATTGGACCCGTGTATACAATGGACGAGCTATATCTTATATTATAATATCTATCTTAACCATCATATACCAAAGAATTTTTTTCCATTCAAATGTAGTTCTGTAGGAATACACAGGGTTAAGATAAAAGTCTAGGGCCATTAGGTTTTGCAAACAATACTCTTGAGATTCTTCATCCCTCGGGCTAAAAACAAGTAAGTGTCGTAAGTCTGGTACCTGTTTATATAACCCACAATCTTGTCGTATAAAGGACAGCGAACCTTCTACTCATCTTATATTAGAGAAAAAGATGATCTCGATATCCCTTCACTCGTAAAGATGATAATCCACCGACAATAGTTTTATTGACCGTTCAGTGGGGCATCGAATATCAGCTCTAATTTCCTAAATCAATTCGTATATAATTTATGTGAGTCTGTGCGTTGCCTTTCCACCCATTTCACATGAACGCCAAATAAAGGCTCAGATATCCATGTGCATCCACACCGTCATCCTTATTAGTGAAGGGATGTCGAGATAATCTTTTCCTCTAATACTTTTGATAACTTTTAGAAAAAGTAGAACCTTCGACGCTATTGGTACGATAAGATGCCGCACCGTCTGACCAGAGCCCTCACTATTCGCTTTGTAGATAGCTAATGATTTAAGTTCCTTTAGAAAACCAGCAGTTTTAATCAAGTTACTCAACATTACATCATGGACCACGAAGAACTATCTTGTACCATGGGGTGAAATGAGGGCCAGTTTGTATAAATGAACATAGAAAATTCATTTACAGCTACTTTCTTCGGGAAATTTCTGGTTGGAAGTGACTGATATGAAAATAGCCGAACTATTTTAAAAGAAAAACATTTCCCGCTTTTTTAATACGATTCAATATACAAGGGTAGTTTAATGAGAAATAGCCAGAAAACAGGGATTCGTCATAGATGAACAAAGAAATTTCATTTACAATTACTATCTTCGGGAAATTTCTGGTTGGAAGTGACTGGTATGAAAATAGCTGAAATATTTTCTTTGAACGAGTACACTTTAAACATTTCTGATTTTTTCTTTCTTTTTTTCTCTATTTTTAATAGGATTCAATAAACAAAGGTAAATTAATGAGAAATTGCCAGAAAACATAGATTGGTCTATCGCATAAATCAGTTTTTAGCTCTACTGGCCGAAGGCCACTAGAACTATAGCGATGGCTTTTCCCGTCCGGCGTCCGTGCGTCCGTGCGTCCGTCGTCCGTCCGTTCAACTTTTCCTTGTTTACGCGATAAAGTCCACGGTTTTCATCGGATTCCCTTCAAACTTTCACAGAATGATTGTACCATCATTAGGATCGTTCCTTTTGAAAATGGGTATGATCCATCAAGAAACACAGGAAAACGGGACTTATGAAAATTTAATTAAAATTTCAATTAAAAATCCTTGTTTACGCGATAGAGTCCACAGTTTTCAGCGGATTCTCTTCAAGCTTTCTCAGAATGATTGTACCATCATAAGGATACTTCCTTTCGAAAATTGGTATGATCCGCCAAGAAACACGGGAAAAGGGGCCTTTTGAAAATCTAATTAAAAAATCCTCGTTAACACTCTAGAGTCCACCGTTTTCATCAGATTGTATTTAAACTTTCACAGAATGATTGTACCAACATAAGGATCGTTCTTTTTGAAATTTGGTATGATCCGTCAAGAAACATGGGAAAAGGGGCCTTATGAAAATTCCATTAAGAATCCTCGTTTACACTCTTACATCAGATTCAATTAAAACTTTCACAGAATGATTGTACTAACATAAGGATCGTTCCTTTCGAAATTTGGTATGATCGGTCAAGAAACACAGGAAAAGGGGGCCTTATGAAATTTTTAATAAAAAAAAAATTGGTTTGTCCTTTCGAAAATGGGTATGATCCGTCAAAAGACATGGGAAAAAGGGGCCTTATTAAAACTTAATTAAAAATTCCTCGTATACGCGATAGAGTCCACAGGTTTCATCGGATTCTCTTCAAACTTTCACAGAATGATTGTACCAACATAAGGATCTTTCCCATCGAAAATGGGTATGATCCGTCAAGAAACACGGGAAAACGGGCCTTATGAAAATTTAATTAAAAACTCCATTAAAAATCCTCTTTTACGCGATAAAGTCCACAGTTTTCAGCGGATTCTCTTCAAGCTTTCTCAGAATGATTGTACCATCATAAGGAACGTTCCTTTCGAAAATAGGTATGATCTGTCAAGCAACACGGGAAAAGGGGCCTTTTAAAAAAATTAATTAAAAAATCCTCGTTAAGACTCTAGAGTCCACAGTTTTCATCTGATTGTATTTAAACTTTCACAGAATGATTGTACCATCATAAGGATTGTTCCTTTGGGAATTAGGTCAGATCCATCAGGAAACACGGGAAAAGGGGCCTTTTGAAAATTTAATCGAAAAATCTTTTAAGAAATCCTCTTTAACACCCTGGGGTCAACAGTTTTCATCGGATTCCTTTAAAACTTTCACAGAATGATTGTACTAACATAAGGATTGTTCCTTTCGAAATTTGGTATGATCGGTCAAGAAACACAGGAAAAGGGGGCCTTATGAAATTTTTAATAAAAAAAAAATTGGTTTGTTCTGTAAAGTATCATGAGAAAAGGGGCCCTATGAAGATTTCACTATAAACTCATTAACACAATAAATCCCACAGAATACACAGATTGATTGTACCATCATTCCAATTGTTGAAATTGTCAGTGGATCTGATTATGGCAAGTGTCACATAAAAAGGGGCCTTATGAAAAACTTTTTTTAATATTCTGGTTAACACAATGATGTCCCTTGATTTCACCGGATTCACTTCAAAATTTCACAGAATGATTGTACAATACTCAGATGGTTCTTTTCAAAACTGGGTACAATCCATCAAGTATCATGTAAAAAGGGGACATATGATTTTTTTTAAAAATATTCTTGTAAACATAATGAATTTCCAATATTTCATCGGATTCACTTTTAACTTTCATAGAATGATAAAACCAACAGTAAAATATCACGGGAAAAGGGGCCTTATGAGAACTTGAATTTAATATCTTTGTTAACACAATAAAGTCAACAGTTTTATTGGATTCTCTTCAAAGATGCATGGAATAATTGTGGCATTCGAAACACAGGAAAAGGGGCCTTACAGATTATCATTCAAAACATTCTTGTGTATGTGATGAAGATCACAATTATCATCAAATTGTCTTTTAAATTTCACAGGACAATTGTAGGGTTGTAAGGAAAGTTCCTTTTGGAATGAAATTGATCCATCAGAAAACACAGGAAAAGGGGCCTTATTGATTTTCATTCAAAACAATCCTGTTTATGTGATAAAATCCACAATTATTGTCAGATTCTGATGAAATATTCACAGAATGATTGCAGGGTCATAAGGTAACTTTCTTTTGGAAATTGAGTGGATCCGTCATGAAACATGGGAAAAGGGACCTTGAGGATTGATGCTTAAAATGATAAAGGGGATAAAGCCCTTTTTTTTTCTTTATGCATTCTTCTTTGAGTAATTAACTTCCTTTAATATCATATTTCTTTAACGGAAAACTTGATAACCAGTAGAGCGTCTCAGGCCCTCATGGGCCTCTTGTTGAGAAAATGCATTTAGTTTCGTCATGTTGGTCAAAGAGGATATGTGCTAGCTACAAACTAGCCTGTCTTCCAGGCTGTCAGTAATTGCTTAGGTTTGAAAGTAACTAAGATACATCAATCATGCAAATACATTTCATTCCTTGAAATTACCTCCCTTACGTCTCACAAACTGATCAGCAAAACAGAAAAAGATAACAGCTAGAGAAAAGAAACTTTTCAACTAAAATATAAGTATCAGTGAGACGGGGAGCGGGTCTAGCTACAATCCTTCATCGTCATTTCTATATATTGACTTTTCCCAAAATAAATGCTAACACTTTCTTATAAATCCTTTGTTGTCACTTCCATTTGATAAATCACTTAAGATGGTGAGACAAAGTGTTGTAATTGTCATTTTATTCTAATTCATTACGCTTTGTTATGTATTACATATTATTGAACTACTTTGTACAGTTGTTTGTCTGCAGATCAATTCTAAAATGTTAAGAACGCAATAAAGCAAATGTGGAACACTTAAATCCGATTTGCCATGAAAACCCAATGCACCATCTGTGACGGAACGGCTAAAAAGATTGCTATTTTCTGAATTATGTACATCTATTACATGTACAAACAGAGATACTTTTGTAGAACTTATGGAAAGAAAACAACAAAAGAAACGTCTTCACTATCCAAGTTATTCGTTCCCACGAGAGAGAGAGAGAGAGAGAGAGAGAGAGAGAGAGAGAGAGAGAGAGAGAGAGAGAGAGAAGAGAGAGAGAGAGAGAGAGTATTTTGTGACATTCATTTAAGTGGTATGTTGTATTTCTATAAAGAATATATAATTCAATGGCAAGTATCTTGATTTTTCTGTTAAGACAGATAAACATACAGATAGACGGACTGAAAAGGTTAATATGTTAGAGAAAACGAGAATGTTTAGTTTTGCGATCAAGGAATGTTACCATAGAAACTCATCTTGGACTGGCACTTTACTCTGATATACACAAAAATAATGACCATTAATTACCAATTTTCCAGGCAGCTGGAAGTTGGAGCATTCACAAAGAATGACTGGGGTTTGGGGATATAGTGGAACCTAGAGAAAATGTGTTTGGGTTTCAAGCTCTTATTTCAGTCATGAACAAGTAAGACACATATTGTAAATTTTGCGATATTGCGAATGTATCATTCATAAATATAGTACTTCAAACCATAACCATCCGGGGTGCCGTTCTTTTACTAAATAGTTTTCATCCTACCTTTGAAAGATGAGGGGACATATAATAAATCACGGTTAAAGAAGACAACCATCAGCCGTCATAGTTCGCTCAGTCTGATCAGATCGTAAACTTTCGCAACTACTTTTTTCCCGTGACGATTCAGACATCTCTATATTTTCTAATAATGAAGTCCAAATGTAAAATGAGTTCGTGAGGTTTAACAACAACAACAGCAATTAAAGAAAACACGGCGAAAGTTAAAAGTTTTCATCTCCGGTCAGTCTGCGCGGGGAGACCATACATGTAACTTCAAATTCGCCGCGAGTCCTGAGATCTGCCGCCGGCAAATTTATGCTGGTTTGATGAATTTTGAAGACAAAAATGGATAATCTCGCAAACAGTTTCCATCGCATTAAGAGGTACTGTGGGGAGTGAGCAGGCTTACCATGATCGAGACTTCTCCCTATCGCCTAATTACAATTGTAGATTGGTTATTCTACCTTGATATACACTCAATTTTGAAATACCACCTATGTGGATGGTTTGTGCTGGTTCCGATCTATTTTTCTAACCGTATGTCTGTCTCTCTCACTGTGTCTCAGAGCAGCTGTAGTTACATTGTTAAGTTGGCTGAAGAGGATATATGCTAGTTACGATTTTAACTTGGTCAAAGAGGATACATGCTAGTTAAAATGCAGATCAAACAGATTCAAGGACATGCATGCGGAAAAAGTTTTTACATGGTTAGGAAAAAAATGTGTAAATATCTCCACTAGCTTGGTAATCAAAGAATGCTACCATAGAGCCCCGTTACCATGGAAACACCTCTAAGACTGTCCCATTGCACTGGCATACGCTAAACTAATGAGTGTCTGACAATTAAATACCCATTTTCTAGGCACCTGGAAGTTAGGACAATGAACATTGATAATCAAACTGAGTAAAATTTGAAAAAATGTGTTTCGTTTTCTCGCTCTTATGTATACGAGTATAAAATAAATTACTTCCAATCATAACAACCCGGTTAGTATAAAGTCCAAGTTACTTTTACTTTGGCCCGAATATTTAATGCCTATTTGCCGTTCAGCATATTTCAAAGTTTTTGAATTCAAAATTAAACTTGTAGATACTTTTATATCTAATGCTGGGATAAGACATAAAAGTATGAAGCATTTTTCTAATTATTCTGTTCGAGCAAAAATGTCACCGGGGCTTGAAAAGATTGGGGGACGAAAAAAATCATGGATAAAAAGACAATTATTTTTCTTAGATAAATCTTACACTGCTTCCAAAATTTCCCGCTGCATCTAGGATCGAACCAGAACAAAGTTTTGGTCGTCCTCCAACGATTAATATTATAAGTTTATTTCTTTGCTTTTCTCTATGTCTGCCTCTTTATCTCTCTCTCTCTCTCTCTCTCTCTCTCTCTCTCTCTCTCTCTCTCTCTCTCTCTCTCTCTCTCTCTCTCTCTCTCTCTCTCTCTCTATCTCTATCTCTATCTCTGATATGGAAGTGAGTTTCCCTACGATAGTTCAAAGCTATATTAAGCCCCGTCACAAACACATACTCTCAGCCTGCTCTCTCTTACACCATATCCACTTCTTCTTTTTTGACCACGTCCATAGGGCAGTGTTAGCGCGTATGACTCCGTGTTCGATCCCTGGTCGCGGCGAATATCCTTTCCGACATTAGTCTCCCACCAATGGTTGATTGTTCGTAAACCTATATGGGATGATCAGCTGGAGGCTCAGAAAGGATTTAGTATTAGTACTGGTGTGAGAAATATCAGGAATCTATGGTTAGGTGCTTCAGCTGTCTCGACATGACTGAAATACTATCAAAATTGGCGTTAACCCCCCCCCCCTCCCCCAACAACAATAATAATAAATTTCTCTGAGGCATTTCATCTCTCATGGCTGATATTCATCATTAAATGATTGGACGATTACACCAAAGAACTACAGCCGGAAATTATTGGAAATAGTTTTTTATTTCAAAGGATTTCAGTTTGAGATTAAAATAAGAACGCGAAATGAACGACTTTCGCTAAGTAAAATGCATTAGAACTATCTCTGCACTCTGTGCATACAAAACCAGATGCTTTAGACATCAGAATTTAATGATCATACAAACATACATCACTATCAAAATGACAGTCGTATTTGAGTTACCATGGGAACCAACTTTGCTGTCCGAAATGACTAGGTCCCTTCTCGATTCTTTCTCAATGTTTAACATCTTCAAGTGTTCGCCTTTCTTAGTCGACATATCGAAATGGTTATTCTTACATGATATATTCATGTACTGCCTACAACTTCTTTCAATGACATCTGGTAAAGGGTTTAAAGAGGCATGGAAAACCAATACAGTACAAGGAGGGTTGTAAAGTGACGGACCGCGTCTATCAATTAAATATGGATTACCGATAAAATCGTCCATTTATGACGGGAGTGATCTTTGCTTTTTTGTTGGTTTGACGACCTAAACGTTTTAACTACAGTACATTCAACCCGCAGATACGACATTAAGATCTTCATCCAAAATGTTGCCTGTTCATAATTCATGTCCAAGACAACATATCTTACAAAGTAACGCACTTAAAATAACCTTCTTTCTATTATGACTACGATTTAAATTACATGTAGGCCCTACATGTTCACAAATTATTATTCTTTGGCTTTTATCTCTCTGTTTTGTCTGATTTTGTCAATTCGCTCATCTACCTAACTGCGAAGATAATCAAACAATATTGATTTCAGTTAAAAGTAAGGTGATTTTGAATCACAATTAGGAAGTAGATATACATATATAGCTTGCCCGTGAACTATAACTAGGCCTCGAAACCTTCCACAAGCCAATCATAATTGTTTCCTTTTCAAAATTGAATGTATATCAAGGTAGAATGCCCTTTCTATGACTGAAATATTGAAAAGAGAAAAGTCTGCACTATGGTCAGCCTGCGTACCCAGAATAGTAGGTCAGAAAACGTTCGAAACTTTTTGCTCTTCCGAAATGATCCGTTTTTGTGATCCGCCAAACTGACATATCGGGACTTCGCCCTTTAAACGTCGTCCATGGTCACACTGCGCGGGCTTTCCGGCATCAAAAAATTATATTTTTTACCAAGTTTTTCCACCTACCTGACTATGCAAACTATGCTTTCAGTTTGGATTGCATTTCCTCTTTCACGTGCGCAAGACCAAACTTTTTTCTTCGTATTATTATTATCTTTATTTTCAAAATAGAATAATAAAGTGCAAAGTGTTCAGTTGTCCCGTAATTTCAGATACTATGGAGAAATGTGAATCGTTCCGGAAAAAAAAAGATACAAGAAATGAGTTGCTAAATGTTCCGATCTGATCAGACTGTGCCAACTATAAAGGTTGACCGTGGTCGAATCTTTGTTCTTTTTTCAGATTCTATGTTGATCGCTAATCCTACCTCTATTCAAGATCTGGATCTCAGAGCTTATGCAGCCCATTTCACCTCCAATGAGTTCTTTTCTTTATGCACAAGTATACAGTTACTTTTTTGTCAAGGAGGATATGGTATTGTCAGAATGCGACCAAAATATAGTAAACACAGGTTGAATAAAAGCTGTATTTGCGACATTTTGGTTGCACAACTGCGATATTTGATACACTTTTTAATAGATTCAATCAGAATTAATAAGATCCATCCTTGCTATAAATAAACCAAGACCAAACAGTATGACTATTTGAGTGTTAATGGGAATCAATAGTTAGCAACTCACACTTCTCCATCTCCTTTGGGACTCATTTTAAACATCCTATTAAGTAAAGCCACTATTTACACAGAACTTTCAAATTGTCAAAGAGCCCGCCATGTACAATTACAAACAATAATAATTTACCATTGAGTATAAATAAATATTTTACATTCTTATTTATTCATTTTCCTCATGAATTTCAGACGATATGTTTTACTTTTATTATCATTTTTATTTTACATTGGCTCAACATCGGTGATTAAACCATTGGCATTTTTTTTAAATAGAATAAAACTCGTTTTTATTTAACATTCACTCCATATCCATTTGGTGGGCTAATGAAACCACGTAACTACAGCTGAGCAGAAATTGGATAAGAATTTAACCTATTTTTTACATCGAGTGGGAAACAAGCTTTTCAAGCCTCGATTCTGCTTCCTGGAGAAACAGCAGTACCCGCACCATTTATGTGGGCAAATAACAGACTTAATGTCGACAGATGCTCAAAAGAATCGAACTCTGAACCTTTTGATCGTGAAGTCAATACTTTACCTCTTAACCACGCGTTAAAATTCCCCTTCGTTAAAACGTTTCGGAGGCTCGTTGACCGTTGGTTTACTTAATAATTCCCTTTTTTCTGATCATGTTTATGTTTTATCATTAGTCCGATTTTGAAAAAAAGTATGTTAAGTAGTGTCGGCATACATATCCCAATCATTAGCTAGAAAATAATTCTGATAAAAAAAGAGAAAAAAAGTGATTTATGATGTCGTAAATTATTTTGTTAAACAGTCAACGTTCTGCGAGGCTTAATTCACTCCCACACAATCCCGCCTTTTTACATTCGTGAAAAATTAAATTTAGGAAAAATGTGAAAAGGGAGAAATTGCTGTAATCAGGCGATTTCTCCTTCTTTCACAATGTTTGTGTGGTGTTTATCCTCTTCTTTGCAGCTCCAAAACATTTGAATTTATATGTTGCTTCTTTCAATTTATATATATCAGTCCAAACTTTTGTCGTCTGGTAATTGGTTAATCCGGGTCATAATTGTTTGAGAATAACAGATGAAAACGGAATCATCCATCGATTAAAACTACAGACGGCATATTTCTATCCCTTCATTGAGGTGGTCGTCTACTGACCGTTAATTAAAAATTAATGTGTGTCTGGTTTATTTCACATTGACTGGCCGCTGCAAGAAAGGTGTATCGATAACGCTAAGACCGTTAGCCAATGCAAACTTAAAGTGGAGGAGATTTCTTCGCATGGTTTAAACGGAGCCGCCTTGTCATCGCTCTTAACCCATTACCAGACCACAAAATCTTGTCTGGTCCAAATTGAAATAAGTTGCAGACAACTTCAAGTTGGCGAAATTCAAATTGTTTATCTTTCAGGGATGAAACTATTGTCGGAGTTGAAGAAATTGACTGATTATAATTCACTTTCCACAAAGTTTTCAGATAATTTTCTCGAGAGACGGAAAAGCGGGATTTCTTGGAGAGAGTTTAATCTTTATTGGCGGAGAGTTCATACAAATTAAACTTACAAAAAAATCATTATAAATGCGCATCACATTCATTATGCTCTTACAATAGTTGGCCAATGGGGAATAATCAGTCGACCAAATTATTCATTTAGACAGGAAGTTCAGTTTGAACTCCGACATTGGTCGCAATCTTGGTGAATTCTTTTTGTTGGTTTCGCAACTTAAGCAGTAGTTACGACGTTTAGGTCGCAAACAATCATTCTACTTATTTGTAACATGCACTGGCCATAAATTTCGCAAAATAGTTTGATATCGAAGCGGAACTCCCTGTCTGAGTCAAAGGAGTCAGTGGGCGGGGCCTGCGGTTGGTCAGTTTTGCTCAATGTCTCGGATATATTCCAGTTCTTGTTCGCAAGCTCCGAATTTATACCTTCCATTTCACAAATTAACCCTTTCCTATTCAATTACTGGTTTTTACGCCCTATTTTCATAGTTGAGAAAATATTGTAGAAAAAGAAGAAATTGATTGAAACAAGCAATTTCTTTTTTATAATATTTTCTATCCTTCTTACGGTTATTTTTCAAATGTATCCACTTAAAATTTCACGTCTGCAAAACCTTTGAATTTGAACAGGTCAAAAATTCTGCAAAACAGGAAAGGGTTAACCAGACGATAACATTATGGAACGGTCCAAATTTCAAAACTGAACAAGACAAATTACGAGGCAGAAACAATAAAATGGGAAACTGGAGAAAAGAGCTAATTCCCAGTGTACAGTGACTCTTCATATTGCTTCGGGCGTCAAAATACGGAATTGTGTGGTAATGGACACCTTTACGTCCTGTATGTACCGGATATAGGTTACAGTAGACGTCTATTTGAGTGAAGGTAGCTGAATCTTCCAAAGTGAAACGAGAAATTGCTTATAATCAGTTTTGCACAAAAATACTGAAAGAGGTTGCAGACATTTCAAATAATTTTGAAAAATAGTCTTATAGAAAAGAAAACATTGCGAGAAAGAGGAAATTCCTTGTAAGCAAATCCTCCTTTTCTGACAATTTTTTCCTCATTTAATTTTTTTCAGTGCGTATAAAGGTTGGGGGTGGTGGTTATGACATAAAGCCATAATTGAATCAACATATGAGCAAGGATAAACTCATTTGGAGTAGATAAAACACTGTTGGATTTCTTGACGCCCATATTGAGAAAAATCGAAGACAAAGGAGTAGTTTATTTTCATTTATTTTTATTCTTTCGTTCTCTGATAAAGAAAATCTTCAGAAACAAATTAATACAATAAAATCACTTAATACTGTATTTGGAATGCTGTAGTCTAAAAACATTTCTAAATCAAAGTTCATTGACAAGATCTTAAATGTCATTGGATTTCGCGTGGGCGTGGTTTGTGGGTAGAGTTTAATATTCCTCACCCTCCTCTTCACCTTCACCCTCGACGGAGTCGACACCGACCTCTTCGTAATCCTTCTCAAGGGCAGCCAAATCTTCACGGGCTTCGGAGAATTCTCCCTCTTCCATACCCTCTCCTACGTACCAGTGGACGAAGGCTCTCTTGGCGTACATAAGATCGAATTTATGATCAAGACGAGCCCAGGCTTCAGCGATGGCGGTGGTGTTGGACAACATGCACACGGCTCTCTGGACCTTGGCGAGATCACCACCTGGTACGACAGTTGGTGGCTGGTAGTTGATACCGACCTTGAAACCAGTGGGACACCAGTCGACGAACTGGATGGTTCTCTTGGTCTTGATGGTAGCAATGGCGGCGTTGACATCCTTGGGGACAACATCACCTCTGTACAACATACAACAGGCCATGTATTTACCGTGACGTGGGTCACATTTTACCATCTGGTTGGCTGGCTCGAAGCAGGCGTTGGTGATTTCAGCAACAGAGAGTTGTTCATGGTAAGCCTTCTCGGCAGAGATGACTGGGGCGTAGGTGGCGAGAGGGAAGTGGATACGTGGGTAGGGTACCAAGTTGGTCTGGAACTCAGTCAAGTCGACGTTGAGGGCACCATCGAATCGGAGAGAGGCAGTGATGGAGGAGACGATCTGACCGATCAATCTGTTCAAGTTGGTGTAGGTTGGTCTCTCGATGTCCAAGTTACGTCTGCAGATATCGTAGATAGCCTCGTTGTCGACCATGAACGCACAGTCAGAGTGCTCCAGGGTGGTATGGGTGGTCAAGATTGAGTTGTAGGGCTCAACAACGGCAGTGGCGACCTGGGGAGCTGGGTAGATGGCGAACTCAAGCTTGGATTTCTTTCCATAGTCTACGCTGAGACGTTCCATAAGGAGGGAGGTGAATCCAGATCCGGTACCACCACCGAAGGAGTGGAAGATCAAGAAACCTTGGAGACCGGTACACTGGTCAGCCAACTTCCTGATTCTGTCGAGGACAAGGTCGACGATTTCCTTACCAATGGTGTAGTGACCACGGGCATAGTTGTTGGCGGCGTCTTCCTTGCCGGTGATCAGCTGTTCTGGGTGGAACAACTGTCTGTAGGTACCAGTTCGGACCTCATCTGGAATGATAAAGGGGCACAATTCATGAGTACATGACCAATAATCTCCGCTTGCGAATGTAGACGACAATCAAAATATTTCAAGATTGGTTTTGATGCACTACTTTAAAAATCTTTAAAAGGACATTCATATGGTGTATGGTATTGGAGTAATTTTTCAAGATATAAAGTACAGATAAAAATTCTGAACTGACCCTTCATGAACATTTTACCTAAACCATGAGAAGACCAGATTTTAGATTGCTACGATTGGAAAGAAGTTTCAGACATTTTACATTGTGCTTAATTTCGGAAAATGTGCCAAATAAGTTAGAAAACATTACGAGAAAAGGCTCGTTACAATTTCTTTTATTCCAATGGATTTTTCCATGATAGAGTTTCTAACGAGCGACATAAATAGTCATTGTGTGGTAATGGGTTAAACTGCGACAAAAATGATTGAAATGCAAAATACCAAGGACAGGGCTCTCGGTAACGACAGTACTGTCGTCTGAGACGACAACTTTCCACAAGGGACGACAAAAAATCCCATCAAAGGATTCCGACGGACGACAATTTTTTCAATGACATGCGTCCGACGTTAGCAGTCTTTATGTCAAAGTGACTATGTAAAATCATCTGTTATGGTTCAAGGGTCATCAAAATAGTAGGTAGATTATTGGAAAATGTTAATTGATTATCCAAACATACACCACAATCATTGATAACACCCAGCTTGATTAACAATTACCAATTCGCGGTGACTGGTCATGCATCGACGATCGTAAGTAACAGGTGTTAGGAACCTGTGAAACTTGGGTAAAATCATTTTACTAGCACATTTATCTCACTGAAATCAAATCATCTTTTATCAGTTTAGTGAAAAAGTAACCAAAACATAATAAAGAAGTCAACTTACATTGCAAAATTAAATTGTCATGGGTTTTCGTGGGTACAATTCAATTAAAAATGAAATTTTTTAGATAAACTTTTTGGACTCTTAGACTTCTAAAGCTGGGCATGAATCATAAATTAACTGTCATTTTTTTGGTTTAAAAAATTGTCAATTTGACTGACAACATATGCCATTATTTTGTCCAAATTTCAACAACAACAAAAAATGTTGAAAAAATCCAAATGTCAAACTTAACACTGTCATCTGCAACTCCTTTCAATTTGGACCAGTCTAAGATCTATAATGAGTGAAGAGAATTTGCTGAAGATCAAATGAACATGATCAGACATGTAAACAACATAATATGGGCTAGAAAATATAATAATTCTTAAAACCAAAATAAATCTCCCTTTTCCACACTATTTCCAACAAAGAAAGTGCTGTAAAAAAAAGGATTTTGTGGAAATCGCATTTAGTATGAAAATCCCGCCCAATCAGGCTTGAATCCAACTTTTTCCTAAATTGGATTCCTGGAATCCTACTTTCAAAATCCTAGTGAGAGCCCTGCAAGGACTAGCCTTTTCTTTTCTTAACCCTTTCCCGTTTTTGGAAATTATAGACTAGTCCAAATTGTAAGAGTTTGCAGACGACAATGAAAACTGGATGCCATTTGAAATGAAACCATACTATGTGGTAAAAAATATTGTGGAAAAAGGAGAAATCGCTTGTTACAAGCAATTTCTTCTTTTTCCACAATGTTTTCTCCAGTATAAAATCACAGGAACGTAAAATCCCGTATTTGAACGCAAAAGGATTAAGGAATCTTGTTGTGGGTATTAATTGGGATAGCCTCTTAAAGAAGATACTAGTATGTATCTACAACATAGGGCTTTGAGGAAAAATAACAGTAACCAATATAGATTATCTTGTCGTTTGGGCGAGCAAAATGTTACTGTAGCTTGATAAAAGCAGTAGTTACGACATTTTGCACTCCCAATGGCGATCTGTTCCTCTCATCTGAAGCTCCGATTTGACCCAATAACCCATTACCAGACGAGAAGATTGTTCACTTGTCCGAATCGAAAGACGTTTCAAAAGTCAATTTCGGGAAAATGAAATACATAAACGACTAATATCACATAGATAAAAACATTGAAAGAAACGAAGACATTGCTTGTTACGAGAAATTTCTGCATCTTCCACAATGGTTTCTTATTAACAAGGTTGAATAGTGAGATTGGGTTTAACAAAGTGGTAAAATTAGAAAACATGCATAAAAGGTACTATACATACCGACTACGGTTGGTTCCAAGTCGACGAAGACGGCACGTGGCACGTGCTTTCCGGCCCCAGTCTCACTGAAGAAGGTGTTGAAAGAGTCGTCACCCCCTCCGATGGTCTTGTCACTGGGCATCTGGCCATCAGGCTGGATTCCGTGTTCGAGACAGTACAATTCCCAACAGGCGTTACCGATCTGAACACCGGCCTGTCCGACGTGGATGGAGATACACTCACGCTGAAAGAGAGAACATAGCAAAATATAAGGAATTGGTCTACAATTTGATAAAGGTCATCAATAAACGTTTTGACGTCCTGAAATAATCTTCACACTAAAAGAAAATGCCTTTTATCTGTCCTGTTTTTTTTAAAGTTTAGACCTATCCAAATTCAAAGGTTTTGCATTAACCCATTACCAATCAGCAAAATTATAGAGCGGTTTAAATAGAAAGGATTTGCAGAGGACAAAAGCTTATGAATTTTTTAGATTTCTACAACTTTCTGGATAGATAATAGTGTAAATGATGAAATTGCTCGACAAATGTTTTTCTTGGGGCGTCAGAAAGCGTCATAATTTGGGAATGGGTTAAAGTGGATTTAATTTGAAAATAGATATCCTTTCAGTAAGATAAAAAAATATTTGGGAAAAAGAAGAAATTGCTTGTTACAAGCAATTTCTTCTTTTTCTACAATGTTTTCTCAATTATAAATCACAGGGACGTAAAAACGAAGGACTGAACAGGAAAGAGTTAAAAAGGCAAATTCTCCTTTGACGATGTTGTTTTCAGGTGTAGTCTGGCATGGCGATGTGATGCTTTGAATTGGGGACAAAAAAAATCAAGTATTACCGTGACCTGTTATGGTAGAAGGTAGCTGCGATATCGTAGCCCTCTTTCTGATAATCTGCTCGCCAGCAGATTATCAGAAAGAGGGCTACGATATCGCAGCTAGGTAGAAGGCAGATAGAATTTTGAAATATCAAGCTAAGTAATGTATTTGATTACAACCACTAGTTAATTGATTCAAGGGCGAGTCCTAGATAAACGCATGGTGGTTTGTGACCAGTTTAAACCAGTATTTTATCGATTTTTTACAATTCGAAATGGCGTAAAAGGGTCAATGTTAGTCATCGTGTTAATTTACATTCAAATAGACGAAAATGGAAATTTCAGCTCAGAAAAACATTCTATTAACACGGTTTCAGCTTTATAGATATGCTTAAAATAATGCATGTACACAAAAGGTACGAAGATATGACGCATTTGTCAACCTCGTGGCAATAAAGAAATTAACATAATAAATCTTGAACAAAAGAAAGACATGGAACACACAAGAAATTAAAATGTATTAGAAAGGAAGTGAAAAGAAAACGATTACTTACCATGTTTGTTGTTAAGTTGTGTTGTTTTGGTTAAACCAAGAAAAAACTGTAACCTCACGATTGACGTAAAGTGTCGGCTGTGAGAATACTGAGAGTAATGAAACCCGCCCGTTGCACCGTTTTTATACTGTCGTCTGCGACCGTTGCATAGCAAATTGAAAATTCAAGCCGTCCATTGGCTAGATCTTATCACATGACGGCAACCGGCTTGTTTGATTCGAAAATATTTGAATTAGTCCGATTACGCCCTGGAGATATCTGGCTCCCAACTCTAATCTGATTAGTGAACAATGGACCGGGAACCACTCTGTTGTTTGGAGACGATACTTGTCCAGACGAATTTTATCGATGAGTCAAATGGTTGATTGATTTGTAAAATGTGGTAACAATAGCTTGAATCAAACTGTAGTTACAGGGGTTTTAAACTAAAAAGCCCCTCAAAACAATACAATAGGTTTAATCTAGAAGTTATTTTTCACACTCAAAATGGCAGTCTATGTATGTACTCGTAAACTTTTTTTTATACGTGTAACAATTTCCCCCTTATTTCTAACACACTAAATAATAACCACAACATTTTTTGGTTTTGGCGGAAGAAATGTACTTCAGGGAAACATTGCAGAACAAGAGACAAATGCTGATAACAAGCAATTTCTCCCTTTTCGACTATGCCTCGAACAGAAATCAACTCTACCTAATTATATCCATTGGTTTGTCGTCACACGATCACGATTAAACCATTTACCATACGACAAAATTCTGGACTGGTCCAGATTGAAAAAAGTTGCGATTCTTCGTTGATGGAATTTGAAAAAAATTGTCTTTTTGAGTAAAACATTAATGATAATGAAAGCATTGCTTGTAACAATCTATATCTTATTAACAGGTTTCCGCAATGTTTTCCAAATCTTTTTTCCGGAGGGTCGTTAAAAAAGCGGGATTGCGTTGGAATTGGTTAAATGTGACCTGCAGCCCTATGGCTATTTTTTTTTCAATTGAATGATAAAGAGATTAAATGTAGAGTCACTTACAAACCAATTCTCACACAATCCCACTTTTTTCAACACCCAAGAAAATAAATCGGAAAATCGTCAGCGGGCCTATGGTTAGAAAATGCCTTTTGCTGTGTCTCCCAAAAAGGCTTCTTATGGAACAAACCCGTATGTCATTGATACCGAAATATCGTGACGCAAGCACGTCACTTGAAAATGCGAAAAAGGACTACTATCGACCCTGCCGCTGAAATATCGCATAATATACCAGCCTATAGTTTGGAGATACTCATTGAATATTTTCTTAAACTAATATGGTCTTGATTCTACTCCCAGTATTATTAATTTACTTTTGGAAATCTATGTCTGATTGACCTCCACTGGATCCGACAAAAATTCTTTTAACTCGTGTCGTTTTCCGAATGGCCCCCTTTCGTGTGACGGTTCTCGTTCATGTGGATGATGGTCTCGAAAACAAGAAATTGTCTTTACAGTTAAAAAAAAATCTCAATTCTAAATTTTCGCTCTGAAAAGTGTCCTCGGCTCAGCCTGAATTGTTCAAAGACACAGGAATGGCAATTGGCCATTGAGTGGGAAACTGTTCGGGCAACAATACCCAAATCGCCCCGAATGTATCAATCTATTTCATGTATAGTATTCACATCTTAAGATAATTTCAGTATTCAGGTAAAGCCTTTTTTATATACATTTCCATTGTTAAAAATATTCATCAAAGTGTTTTTCATAACAGACGCACGACATTTAAATTTGTTCCGTTATCTAGGAAATCCTGCCTAAACGACCCTTGGAAAATTCCCGAAATGTTTTGAGGATTTCACCATTGACCAATCGCTGTTCCCGCCCACTGGCTCCTTTTGCCCCACCCATCGACTCCGAAAGGAAGTTCCGCTTTGATTTTTTACGGTGTTATTTTGTAAATGGCCAGTAGAATGTTACAAATGAGTAGAATGTTTGGTTGGCGACCTAAATGTCACAACTACAGCTTGAACAAGGCGTAGTTACGTCGTTTAAGTCGCCAATTCAACAAAATGATTCACCAAATAGCAGCCAATGTCGGAGTTCAAACTGAACTTCCATTCTAAATGAATGATTTCTTTGATCGACTGACTGATTTGATTGACAGCCGCGATTGGTCCGAATTGTCTGATTATTGTTACGCTACCAAAGAAAATGCTTTAGAGAATGTTTTTTTTTAAATATGAAGAAATTGCACGTCATTTGCAGTTCTTTATTATCGAAACCAATTTAAATTATTTTGAAAATTTCTCTAGCCTGAATTGTCGTCAGCAACTCTTTTAAAGTTGGACCAGTCTAAAAAATTGTCGTTAGTGGTATTGGATTAACTAATATACAAAAAAGTAGCAACTTTGTCAGTTTTTAACAAATACGATTTTTTTGGGAATTTTTATGAATCAGTAATATAGCTTATTATAAGACTTGAAAAACGAAAATCAAATCTTTTGTCATTTAGACAGATTATTTCTGGATGATAACGTATCATTGATAAGATTACGATAAAAACTAGGCGAATGTCAATTGTATATCTTATTAATTACATAAAAATAATTTAGTCCTGAGCATCTGATTAGGATCTCACCATGGTCTCCAGCTAGCCAGGTCTGAAGCCCCTGGGGTACCCCCAAAGAAATTTTTCAATCAGTGGATACCATACGTCACATTTATGACACAATGGAATCCCCCGCAATGTCTGAAAGCTATAGATTAGAAATCCACAAGAACGTGTGAATCTCGAGAAACCGCTATCTCCTATGATTGTAAGTTTGACCAATCATTCGAAATTGTACATTTATACCTTTAAACCTTTCCCGTACAACCCCTTGTTTTTTTTAATTCGAACAATTGTAACAAGCAATTTCTTCTTTCCCCATAATGTTTTCTACTCTATCGGTTTGTTACTTTTCAGATTCGGCACTAATTAGCTAGCAAAGCGTCAGCTTTGATAGCTTAAGTTAACAGACAAAATTTGAGGTCGTCTCAAAGTTCAACGAGTGCAAACCGCCAATGGAGGCTTAACTACTTAAGTCGTTATATGCCTACGCAATAAAAAGTAGTTCTTATGTAATTAAGGAATATTGTAAACTCTGCTTGCAAGTTCATCTCCTAGGAATTCTTCGCTCACTTGAGCACATCGTGTTTACAATGGCTCTGATCAGAGTACATCAAGAAGTTGCAGACGACAATTTCAAATTGTTGAAAATTCTAAGATATTTATCTCTCTATGTAGAAAACAATGTGGAAAATGAAGAAATTGCTTGTAATAAGCAATTTCTTCATTTTCCACATTGTTTTCCACAACTCCTTGGTTACTTTAACCTCGTTTCTTCATCATGCTAACGTTTGAAAAAGAAGATTACAAAACAATGCTTCGCTAACTTACAGTACTTTCAGTACTTTGATTTTTAAATGTCGTCTGCAACTTCTTTCCGATTGGGCCAATTTAAAATTTGTAAAAAAAAACGGGTAAGGGTTAATAATAAAATCAGCAGTATAATATATGGAAATATATCGACTATTTAACTTGCTATTCAATTATTTCGGAAATACCAAGATAAGGGGAGTAACCTATGTTGATTAATTCAAAACAAACAAATGCCTGAAAGTGAATACTGCAGTATTTCAAATTATTTTGTTTGTTATGTATATGTAAATGTATTATGGGCCGGAGACCTGATATATTTAAATTGAATAAAAAGTTCAAATTTTCTTCCTGTCTCTATCTCCTCCTTTCCCCCTTTCTCTCTTTATCTTTTCGTTCTCTTTCTTTCGTTCGTTCGTCACATCGTTGCTTTTTTCTTTCTTTCACTGAGTCGTACAAATCTGTTTACAAACATCCACCTATCCACCACCTGACCTATCATCCCATATTTTCCTCGTTTAACCCTTTCCTGTTTTTCAAAATTTTAGACTTATCCAATTTCAAAGAAGATGCAGAAAACAATTAAAAGTGAGTGCAATTTGAATAGTAACCAACCTATAGGGTAAAACATATTGTGTGATAAGAAGAGATTGCTTAATACAAGCAATTTCTTCTTATCCCACAATATTTTCTCAAGTATAAAAACTCAGGGACGTAAAATCCAGGGATTAACCAGGAAAGGGTTAAGCGTTATATATCGATAATATGAAAACTATAGTTATCAACATATCGTTAATTATAGCGATCTAAACATTGCAACTAGAGATTGAATAAGCAATACGAAGCTCTGGTCGCCCAGTTACGATTTACTGCTTTCCCGCAGAATCGTTGAGTTTTGTCCAGTCTTAACTTTTGGTGTCAGGGATGGGTTTATCCCCAGATGGTGACAGATACCTGCAATTGTCATCGTGAGTACTACCCATGACTATGGTGTACTGCTTGTGTTTAAAGTCCACTTTAAGTCCCCTGAACATAAAGAACACGTGCACTCGTAAATAATACAGGGTAACCCGTTAAATTCAAGCGTGCTCAACTGTGCAAGCGTTATTTAACGCGTGTACTTTCAAAACATTAGCGTGCACGCTTAAAATGAAAATACCTTCATATTGTGCGTGTACTTGTTATTTTATGCGTAAACGCACATTTTATACTCTTGAACGCTCATCAGTTCAGCACGCACACCTGAATTTTGTGAGTGTACTTGTATTACTCGTGCACGCGGTTATTTAAGCGTGTACTTCATAACTTGGACTTTTGGCCCATTTAATATGCCAAACAACACCATTGACTAAATGATTGGTTTGATTTCTAACGAACATTTTGTTCATCGCACATAGTTCAAGGCAAACTTCTTATTAGTCCGAAATGTTTAAAAGACCGGATTTCCTGGTATTTCTTCTGTATGAAATATTTTCGCTGTTCTGTACATAAATTTAAATATGTTTACATGCTTTTATTTAGTTGTGGTCGTATTTTTTATGATATTTGGCAGCAGACAAAAATGCATTTTCAAAAATTGGAGATTTTCTTCAAAAATCACATGGAAACCATAACATTATTTCTTTAAGTATAATATAGGATTGATATACATGTACTTTACAAATTGTAATTATTTCACAGGATTAGAACAAGAGCTCAGTTGTCTACCTAATAATCCTCCTCAGAGATTTAATAGGCTTACATTTAAGCAGTCTTTTTTGAATAGTACTTTAATCCTGACGGTCACAGGGAATTAAAACTTCAGATTTAGGCGAGGTTTATTCTACATAAAACCTAATTTCCGATTTCGGTATGACCAAGAATTAAACTCTGTACCAAAAAGAGGAAACACTCCGAAAAGCGCAAAAGGTATCAACCTAGTGAGATTGTTGAGACTGTCTTTGGTTCAAACTTTCCCCTCTCTATGGATGTTCTTTAGAGATGAAGAGAATATTTTTTGTTTTCATGGAGGTATGAACCGAAAAAACTAATCACACTGTATGAATACGTGAAGCGGATTCATACATTGTGTGATCAGGTTTTTCGGTTCATACCTCCATGAAAACAAAAATATTCTCTTCATTTCTTATAATTTAAAAGCATCTAGCGAAAAAAACAAAAGCTTTACAAATTTTGATACCTTTTTGTATGGGACTATTTTGTGCGGAAGCATGTAAAATCGCTGCGTGCTCAAAATTTTGTTCATGGAGTTATGAATAAATTTTTTCGACCAATAAGAACGCTCGTTTTTGATAGACGAAATTATATTAACATAGGAGTAGGCATTCTATATGGCGTTAGACACCAACCCTTAAATTCCTGTTTCGATGGATTCAATCCTTGTTTATCCCATTCCCAGAAGACAAAATTTCAGACTGGTCCAGATTCAAAGAACTCGCAGGCGAAAGGTTTTTAGCTTAAGAAACCGTATTTTGTCTTTTAAAATGGAAGTCATTGTAACAAGCAATTTCTTCATTGTCCACAATGTTTTCCAAACCCTTTTGCACCGGCGGCCAAAAAGAGGGACTGTGTGGGAATGGGTTAAATTTAATCGTCACGTGAAGAGTCCTCCCCAGAATCGAATAAAAATATTTGAGCCTATGCGTGACATTTCCAACCATTTCGCTTGTGCCTGAATCGCACATATTTAGCACCCTTGACAGCCATTCGGGGCAATTAGAATTTATAACTGATTGTATAAAGAAATTTTGGGTCAATATCTATCTACAGAGGGTAGAGTAAAGACTCTGATCAGACTGTGCGGATGCACAGGCTGATCTGGGTCTTTGCTTGGCGCACATGTGTAATGGTTGGAAATGTCACGCATGAGCTCATTTGAAAAGAGAAATGATCAAGCAGAGGCCAATCAGAAACCATATTATGAAAATAGATTCATGTATATAAAAAGGTGGATTATCATTCTAGATTCGAAAAATCCACAAAGAAAGATTCAGTTGCAATCCTTGGTCAGTCTGCGCAGTCTGATCAGAGTCGATAATTTCTGCACTTCCCAGGTGTCCTCTTTTCGCTTTACGGATAAAATATATTGATTGGTTGGAATACCTGGATGGTCGATTTAGCTTAACACATTCTCACACAATCCCTCCTCTTTACGACTCTCATGAAAAAAAATCTTTTGAAAACATTGTGGAAAATGAAGAAATTGTTTGTATCAAGCAATTTCTTCATTACCCACAAGGTTTCATATCCAAAAAGAGGGGAATCAACTTGAAATTGTCGTCTACAACTCATTTCAATATGAATTAGTCTAAAATTTTGTTAAGTGGGAATGGGTTAACGAGTCCGGCAGCTGAGCTAAATAAGACTATACAACGTGAAACTTATCATGTTACTTAACATGTTAATAGTGGTCTTGTTGTTTCAAAAAAGGAAACGATCTTGATGGGTTAATCCATTTCAAATCAAACCCAATCTGTACTTACTCTAAGTAAATAGCTTGTTGCAAACTTTGTTGAAAATGATAAAATTGCTTTAAACAATTTCTTCATTTTGCCCTTTAAAGGAAAATACTTTCTTAAATTTTGCCAACTTATAATAATAATAATAGTCGTCTGCATATTTTGTGTCATAGGTTAATTCCGATATAAGAGCCTTGAACGCAGAAGTAAAGGGTTAACATGGTATGTATTATAACCAAATAAAGGCAAAGCAAACATTGGGATCAATACACAATTTGGAGGTCTTGTTTCCAATACACAAAACAGATACACAAAGCCCTATTCACCAATCCTTCGTGATTATCAAGATTAACTTTATTTCCAGTTTCGAGTGTGGGCATGACTAGGTTGATATTGTAAACGTTTTGTCGGTTGAAATGATCATGGTCCTTCGTCGATAAATACACACCCTGCCCCAACAATCGCCCGAAGCATTTCAAGATTTAGTATGTATGTCTGTGTGTGTGTAGTGGGGGAGGGGCTTACCTTGGGACTCAGAAACTCTTTTGGAAGATGATTAGTAGAACCCAGCCCCCTGTTCATACGGACCAGGAAACTGACAGGTTGAAAGAGAAAACTTAAGCCACAGCCCTCATGTTTACACACTCAAAAGCATATTTAGAATTCAGTTTAAGAAAACACAATGAAAAATGAAGAAATTGCCTGTTTCAAGTAATTCCTTCATTTTCCACAATGATTCAATCAACTTTAGATTGTTGTCTTCAACTTCTTTGAATTTGGGTCTAAAACTTTGTTGTGTGGGAATGGGTTAATGGCATCAATTGAATAATTCTATTGTATAACACACTACGAAACCCAACATTCTTCCGAGCTGAAGATAAACAAAACGATGATGAAAGGAGAAATTCCCTGTAAAAAGAATTTCTCCTTTTCACAAAATGTATCCTTCCATGCTAAACACATTTTCCCCAATTTATACACATCGAATTACAGTTTGCAACCCCTTAAATCTTAGTTCAGTCTCGGCGCAATTGACCAATCTCGTATAATCAAATAATCAGTCGACCAATGAAATCATTCATTTAGAATAGGTGTTCAGTTTGAACTTAGACATAGGCCGCCATTTCAGTGAATCATTTTTGTTGGTTTGACGACTTAAACTTATTTAAGCTGTAGTTACGACGTTTAGGTCACAAACCAACCTTTCTACTTATTTGTAACATGCTACTGGCGATAATTTTTGCAAAATAACGCCGTTGAAAATCGAAGCGGAACTTCCTGCTAGAGTCAATGAGCGATCCAAAGGAGTCAGTTTGGCGGGGCCAGCGACTGGTCAATTTTGTAGTCAGATGGAGATTTTTAAAATTCTGTGCAAAGTCCCATGACTCGGTTTGTATCGTAGTGGACTATTGGTGACTGACTGAATGAGTCTCGTCAGTGAAATCGAAGTAGGGAAGTGATACGTTCAAGAAGGTCTCTCAGATTTGCCGCAGAAAATTCAACAGAACTCGGTTCTATTAAGGTACATTATCAAGACACAAAATATCGATTTCCGTTATCGATCTACTTAATTTGAAAATCCTTTATATAATTCTTATAGACTTAGTTCTTTAACACTTATTTCTAGACCATTTACTTACTACATGTATTATCAAATCAACCAAAGAAGATCACCATGGTGGTCCTAGATCGCTCCCCTGAGTATGATGGTTCATGGCTTTGTGATATATACAAAATATCAAAGCCCTCTGACTAATTATTATTGAAGATGTTTCAGGATTTTCTCTTTTAATCCTAGGTATATTGATGATCCCATCACATAGCGCTAATTTCCTGAAGACGATGGTCCTTGAAGTATTTTGTTAGGGGGTCAATAGACATCAATGCATACCAAATATCAAAGCTCTAGGCCTAATGGTTTAGGAGAAGAAGATTTTCAGACATCCTTCTTCAGTATTCCTATCTAAAATTAGGGATCGCAGAGAGAAGAGCTAATTTTCATAATACGGTAATTCTTTAAAGTATTTTGTCAGAGGAATCAAAGCTGATGATATATACAAAATATCAAAGCTCTAGGCTTTGTCATTTGGGAGAAGAAGATTTTCAAAGATTGCTTTCTTTGTTCCTTTGTAAAATCAGGGATCGTAGAGAAAAGAGCTAATCTTCATAATACGGTAATTCTTTGAAGTATTTTGGTAGAGGATTCATAGCTGATGATATATACCAAATATCAAAGCTCTATGCTTTGTCATTTGGGAGAAGAAGATTTTCTAAAATTTCCTTTATTCCTTTGAACAATCAGAGATCGCAGAGAAAAGGACTGATTTTCAGAATTCGGTAATTCTTTGAATTATTTAGGTATTAGGTCAATAGGTGATGATACATACCAAATATCAAAGCTCTTGGCCTTATCGTTTGGGAGAAAAAGATTTTCAAAGATAGCATTCTTTATTCCTTTGTAAAATCAGGAATCGTAGAAAAAAGGGTTAATTTTCAGAGTACAATTCTTTGAAGCATTTTGATAGAGGGTCAATAGGTGATGATACATACCAAATAAAAAAAACTCTAGACCTTATTGTTTTGAATAGAAGATTTTCAAAGGTTGTCCTCTTTATTCCTTTGTAAAATCAGGGATCGCAGAGAAAAGGCTAATTTTCATAGTACGCCAATTCTTTGAAGTATTTTGGTATACGAGGGTCAATTGGTGATGATATGTAACAAATATCAAAGCTCTATAGGCCTTATGTTTTAGGAGGAGAAGATTCTTGAATAATAGTTTTCAAACGGACAGACGGACGCCGGACAATTACAGATCACAATAGCACACATTCAGCATGTTGTGCTCAGGTGAGCTAAAAAGAAAATATTTCGGAAAAAAAACTTATTATGATCATTTTAAGACTGGTCCAAATTGAAAGCAGTTGCAGTTTAATGTTGGTATTTTCTTTTCTAAATTTTTCAATTCAAACCTTACTTGTAACAAATACTTGAAAAAGAGATGAGGTCCAGCAGAAGTCAATTAGAGACACTATTTTTAATGTAAGTGTATGATTGGATACCCGTACAATGGCAATTCTATATTCAGAAAATCTGTCCGAAGAGAAAAGTTCCACGCTGCCTGTCGATCTACGCGTTTTGCATCTGACAAGATGTCCCTTTTCCCTCAACAGGTCACATATCCTCGGTATTCTACAAAAACCCTCGTAACTACAGCTTATTCTAAGCGGTAGTTACGAGGTTTGGGTAGAACACCGTCGATATGTAGTTAAATTCCAAACAAGCTGACAAAGAGTATGCTAAAAAGTCAGCAGTGTCTTTTTTGACGTCCGGGGATTCTAGGAGACAATTATACTCTGTAGCCAGACCGTTTGTAGACATTATTATTGATTTCTGGGTATTTTGAATGCAATACGGAGTCCCATTTCCTTATTGTCTCAACAGAATACGATTCTGCAATTACAAGCACTTTTTGACCAAAACAGCAACAACAACAAACGCACCAAGTATTGTAACCACAGAATGAAGCTAGCTCTAATTGACTGATCGCGAGCCACTTCCAGTGAGCTCCGAAAGGAAGTTCAAATTCGATATCAAACAGTATCATTCAGCAAAATTCATGGTCTGTAACATGTCAAAAAGTAAAAGGTTGGTAGGCGACCTAAACGTCGAAACTTCAGCTTGGAGCTCAAAGTTAACTTCCGGTTTAAATGAATAATTTAAATAGTCGATAGATTCTTTTATTGACAACCGCGATCCATCAATTTTCTAATTGATCCGTCAATTTCTTGATTGATCCGTCAATTACGAGGACCCGAAGGAAACATCTGATCAAGGAAACCGTCTTCTAATCGATTGTCAACGACCATCCAATCGGGTATACCATAAGAGAAAGACAAATAAGGAAACATAAGAATTTCGTCTTTAGAAGGAACTGACGGATCTCGAGTTACAGAGCGGAAAATGATTGAAGGGTTGAGAGTATCTCATAAGAATTAAATCTAGTGATTGATTGAATTGGTGTTTAACGCAACTTTTAAGAGTATTTCAGTCATATCGCGGCGGCTGTAGCACCTAACAATGGATTCCTGGTATTTCTCACACCGGTACTGCCACTACAACCTTTCCTGTCCGCCAGCTGCTATCCCACTAAGATTTACGATTATCCACCCATTGGTGAGAAACAAATGTCGGAAAGGATTTTTCCCGCTGCCGGAGTAAGTATAAAGAAAATGTTTCACTTCAGACTATACGATGCTACGAGTCGCGTTGGTCGATCGAAGAATTTATTGACCAATAAAATCGTGCATTTAGAACGGAAGAGAGTATTGAAATTCAACATTGGTCGACCATTAAGTGAAGTATTTTGTTAAATTGGCAACTTAAACGTCGTAGCTAAAGCTTAGTCAAATTGTAGTTACGACTTTTAGGTCATCATTCGACTATTTTTGTTTCATGTTACTTGCCATAAATTCTGCAAAGAAACCACGCCATTTTCGGTATTCTATATTATCCTTTTGGAGAGAAATGGGCATAACTAGTGATGTGACGCACTTCCGGAATAATAAAGTCTGCCGCAAGTTCGACATCTATCACCATATCCCATTGCTAGACGACACTGATATTTTAGACAAGTCCAGATTAAGTTAAGTTGTAGATTACAATTCAAAAGACGATAAAATTGAGAAGTAATTCCAAATAGGGTAGAAAATATTGAAAGGGAGGAATTATTTACTTCAAGTGATTTCCCATTCTTACACTTTTTTCCGATGGTGTTATACTTCATCGCGTAAAACGTGGAATTGTGTAGTACCGGGATAAACACACACCAGACGACTACAAAGTCTACAACCATTAGCCCACGGGAGAACATCATCAAGGAAAACGTTTGTACACAAATATGGGACAATATGACCACAGATAGCTCACTGGACAAAGAAACATGAAACTTCAAAGCACGTAACTTTTTTAAGAAAAAGCCAGTTATCTGTTTATGTTGGTCTACTGATCATTAAGACCTCTTTTCCAAGTAATACTCAATGCAATCGTCCAGTTTTCAATAGAATCGACAAACAAGATTTGTTTCACCAAGATTGCGCCAAAAATGTGATCCCTAAAGTGTTAGTAAGGAACCATTTCACATGTTTTCCCATTTTCAATTGGGTTCATCCTTTTGACCTTATATCATTCTCACCAAGTTTCACCAAGATTCGGTCAGAATTGTGGCCATTATAATGAAAACTAAAATATAGCCATTAAGGTCTCTTTTCATTTGAAATGGGCTTCATCCTAATGAAATGATAGCCATTCTGACCAAGTTCAATCAAAATTCAGCCAAAATTGAGGTCAATAGACTGTGAATAAAGAAATTGTCACTAAAGCCCATTTTCTCGTGTTTTCCAATAGATCATTCCCAATTTCAATGCGGTACTTTGTAAATCGTTGTCTTAAAAATAATTTTGACCAAGTTTTATCATGATTGACAAAAACCTTGTGGCCGTTAGAGTGTAAACACTTTAACCCATTCCAACTCAATCCCTCCTTTTTACGCCCCTCAAGAAAAAAACTTTGGAAAACATTGAGGATAATGAAGAAATTGCTTGTATAAAGCAATTTCTTCATTATCTACAATGTTTTCTATCCAAAAAGACGAAAAAGTTCAAAATTCTATCAACTTGAAATTGTCGTCTGCAGCTTCTTTCAATTTGGACCAGTCTAAAATTTTGCTGTGTTGGAATGGGTTAATTGTTGACGCATGTTGTACTCAGATAAGCTGTAAAAGAATGCTTAAAAATACTTGCGATTTTCTCTTTACCCATTCCCACATGATCCCTCCTTTTTACGCTCCCAAGAAAAAAGCCCTTGAAAACAATGTTTTCTAACCAAAAGACGAAAACAATTCAAATTCCATCAACCTGAAATTGTCGCCTGCAACTTCTTCCAATTTGGACCAGTATAGAATTTTGTCATGGAGCTTATTTTGGTGTCCTCACCGGGAACATATTATTAACCAGGTATCTGTCTGTCTATCCGTACATCTCTTTGCCAATAACTTTACCTGTGAACTAATCATTTTCCTGCAATTTAAGAACTCGGTATGAAAGTACTTCTGGTTGATATTTTCTTTTTAATGTCAATACCATTTCACATGATTCACTTATCAAGGTCAAACTTGTAAAAACAGACACGAAGCTTCATGAACAACCCGTAGAATTGATAGACCGTAGCTGTCAATCAAACATTCTATTGACCAATCGAATTTTCATTTAGAATGTAAGAGAACTATGAACTCGCTTATTCAAGCTGTAGTTAAGTTTAGGTCGCCATTCAACTTCTTTACTTTTTGTCACATCTTACTTGCCATAAATTTTGCAAAATAGCGCCGTTTATTATCAAACTGGGACTTCCTGTTGGAGTCAGTGGACATCGCCAGTGGGCGTAGCCAGCCATCCATTGATTGGAAACTTTCAATGAAGAGTTCGAAATTGGATAAATCAAAACAATGTCATGAATTTAAGTTTTACTGGTCATTAAGTTTTATTTACATATAATACATATATCTAACACATGTAACGTTGACTTTTATTTCACCACAACACGCAACATTCATTGGTATTCACAATGACCAAACACAGATATCTAAGGCTGTCCCCCTTGTAAACTGTTCAATTTGTTGATTGTTAATTGGGGTTTAATGCCACTTTTAACAGTGTTTCAGTCATATCGCGGCCGCTGGAGCACCTAACAATTGTTCCTGGTATTTCTCTTACCAGTACAACCACTAAATCCTTTCCTAGCCTCCAGTTGCTGTCCCACTTATGTTTATGATTATCCACCAACTAGTGAGAGACAAATGACGGAAAGGATATGACGGGGATCGAACAGCAAAAAGTTCAAACTTTTCTATCTAGAACCAAATTGATAATATCCAAATGCCTTACTGTAGAAGAGCAACTAACAAAACAAAGAAACCTGTGACTTTAAACAAACTTTCGTTTTAATAGTTGTTAAACTATATACTTCAAACAAGGATAATTTATGCTGCGGTTTTGACCTTTACGTCATCAACTCACTATTTACTTATGATTTGGCAAAAATGGTGGATGTCTGGTCACTCACTGACCTTCAACAAGGCAGTTCGATTGAGATATCATGCAAAATTAGTCTGCCAAATATTAAATGTATATCGAGGAATATAAAACAAGCAATTGTTGGACAGCGTCCTTATCGTCGTAACTACAGCTTGAATAAATTGCAGTTACTGCGTTTAAGTTGCAAAACTAACAAAAGTGCTTGCTTCAAATGTCGGAGTTCATGATTCACTTTCAGACTACTGAAAGGTTTGATTCGTCAACCATTTTTTATGAAGAGGGGAAATCCGTCAATTCCTCAAAACCTTTACTTCTCTAGAATACAAAGGGAAATAATATTTTCTGAAAAAATATTTAGACCATTCAGAGTTACCCTTCTTTCTATATGATTCTTGGTATGTCATCAAAGTAATGAAGACGTACATTTCAAAAACAATTTCTAACCCACTCCTTACATGTACAAAAATTGAAAAGCTGAAACAAAAGATTTAACCAATTACCACTCAGTAACACATTTTGATAACCCTGTAAAATAATACTAAGGAAAACCTTGTGGAAAAGGAGAAATGGCTTGTAACCAGCTATTTCTCTTTTTCCCACAAGGTTTTCTAACATACTCATTCATTATTTTTCAGATAACATACACCTTAACACAAATCTGCAACTTATTTCAATTTTGACCAGTCCAAAATTTTGTCGTTTGGGAATGGGTTAAGTGGGTTGAAAGTGGAGGTTCTAATTCTAGGTAGTAATGTGCCTGGTAGTGATACAATAAAAGTCCAATTTCAAAGAATGCAAAATTCTAACAAATAATAACTTAGAGCTAATTTCTTCATAGTATTTATAAATCGTTATTTCGATAGTAAACTGGAAATTAGTGAGTTGATACTCACACTGAGTATACCCTGGCTTTTCAAAACTGATAACTCAACTCATTTTTTAAAATTTTGTTTTCACCCAATCCCATGCAGTCCAGTCTTTTGGTGCCCCTCCAGAATAAAGCTTGGGAAAACACTGTGCAAAATAGAGAAAATTGTTTGTAACAAGGAATTTCTTCATTTTCACCTTTTCTATCCTGAAAGCTGTATATTTTTTTAAATTCCACCAACTTGAATACGTCACCTGTAACTTCTTTCAATTTGGACCATTCTATAATTTTCTTGTCTGGTAATGGGTTAGAATTCACAGGCAGGAAGTAGAAATGTATGGATGACCTGAATATGGTAAGCAAAATGAAGGACATATTGGCCACTGACCTTTAGACCAGATGGTTGTAAAAAGTAGGACATTTTGGCCAAATCTTATCCAACATTACCAAATTATTGTTTAACCCATTGTTTAACCCTGAAGAATAAAATTTTAGACTAGTCAAAATGGAGAGATATTGCAAGCAACAATTTCAGTTTGGTGAAATTAAAAAAAAAATTGTCTTTTAGAGTAGAAAACATGGTGGACTTTGAAGAAATTACTTGTTACTAGCAATTTCTTCATTGTCCAAATTTTTCTTAAACCTTTTTTTTCCTTTGGTGTGTAAAGAGAAGGGACTGTGTTGGAAAGGGTAAAATGAAATTTTGCAAGCAATAATATAAGATATATGAAAACAATAATAATAACAAAATTTAAGAGGAAAATAACACAGAAAAAAATAACATAGAATTTGTTGTTAAAATTTCATCTGACTTGTATGAGGTTTAATGAAGATATTTCTTACAAATGCCAGTAGTTATTCATTTGTCAACAACACTCAATCATAATAGAATATGTTAAGTTTTTCATAAGACAATACATTTTAAATCAAAGCAACAATTTCAAGTGAATTAGGTAAAATAGTGTACCTGACATATTTAGAACAAAGTCATTAAAATTCTTGTACTGTTTTATATCTAGTTTCAACATAGTCATTTGACACATAAACAGACAATTCTATCTTTCCACGATATTTCTATAATTTAAAAGAATTTTGAAAGTATTCCTTGTATTTCCTGTATTTATATACTATTCAGCCAATTTTTCTCGGGGGATCATGTTGACCCCCTTGAGAGAAATATCTTGGGGTCAAAACAGGTAGTTCTCACAATTTGGAGGGGTCAAAACATCAGCTCCAAAATAGAGTTTCAAAGTGAGAGGTAGATTAATTGTGTACCTGAACTTGGTAAGCCTGATTTAGGACCTTTTCATGGAGTTCAACAAAAAAAAACAACACTATAACACATTACACAGGGGTGTGGAAAGACAGATTTTCTGCTCTTATCCACAGATAAGTCAACTAATTCTTGTACTTATCCAGAATTATATCCAACTTGTCTGCAAAAATCGACGAGATGAATTTTGAGAAACCAATGTTGTTAATGAAGACAAGAGCACCTCCTACGGGTGCCTACACACGGCTGTTGGGTGCTGGATAGTGGACAAAATGCATCTAGAGTTATCCCCCTTGATAGTATGGGTTTGCTCTTTTGATAGTAAACAAGTGTGCCAGATTTTAAGTGAATGCCTTTAGTAGAAACAGAGATATCACAAAATGTCAAAGTTTTTGCATGCCGACTAAGACAACAAAAAACACCATGGCTATATCAATACCTCAGGTTTTCTCCGAAAACAGCCTAGCTAAAAATGATGGACAGCATTTTCTTAATTAACAAGAATATTTTCTACCCACTGTCCTTTCAATATTAAGTTGATAATTTTCCAATATATGATGAGTTATCTTTGAGATCTATATTGTACCATTCCAAGATTTGCCCTTTTATTTATTTGTACCTGTACAAATGACCTTGTAAAATGTACTTGTCCATTAGTAGAAAAGCCCATGTTGGACAAGTCAGGCATTGGAATTCTACACTCCTACTTGACTACTCCTACTTGACTGTGAGTCATGGTCTCCGAGAAATTTGAGACAAAATGTTTTAGTTGGTAATGGACAGAAGAATGGGCAGAGGCAAAACTTTATACCCCTGCTTCTTTGAAGCTCACATATATATATATATACACGCAGATAGTGTATAAACCCTTTCCTATTTAATCACTGGTTTTCAAGTCCCTGTGATTTTATAATTGAGAAAACATTGTAGAAAAAGAAGAAATTGCTTGTAGCAAGTAATTTCTTCTTTGTCCACAATATTTCTACCCTACTAAATGGTTATTTTTCAAATAAAATCACTTAACATTTTCTTCTGCAAAACATGAAAGGGTTAATAATTCTATGTAATATCACCAATAACAGAGGCATGACATAGGAGAACATTTTCCATGCCAAAATGCGGACAATAGATTGATGATGATATCAACTGTTCCTTTATTATTTGCTTTTAGCATCTCAATGGACAGAGTACATTACTGGCAAGTGAAAAAAAATTACTTGATAACAAGCAGTATTTTCAAACTTATTTTGTTTTCCATAAAAAAAAATATCTAAGATCAGCACAGACTTTTTTTTGAAAAGTGTTTCTGAAAAATTGTAAAATAAATGGTTATCTAATACTTTCTCCACACATGATGTACACAAAAATCAAAGGATTAGTTTTCTCCAAACTATCTGGAATTTACAGAACTGTTGTCATTGTTCTTTGAGTTTATCAGTCTAACGTCTGGCCCTTTGTTATCTAAAATAAAAGAAGAATTAATCAGAAAATTGGCAGTTATGCTTGACTCAGGAAAAAGGCAATCCAAAAAATTTTGATAATAAAATGAACTTAACCCATTTTCACACAATGACCCTTTATGTCAAACACCAAGAAAGGCAATTGGGAAAACATTGTGTAAAATGAAGAAATTGCATGAACCAAGCAATTTCTTCATTTTCCTCAATGTTTTCAAACCAGAAAGCTGGATAAATCTAAAATTCCATAAACTTAAATTTGTTGTCTGCAACTCCTTGTTGCCGTCTGGTAATAGGTTAAGACCACCATAAGAGAAAGATGTATTCTAACATTATCATTTCATCTACATCATCTGTATAACAGACATGATTTTTATGATTGTCCCATGGAAACAATTCTAAAGTAACCACAGAATGTGTTTTTAAAAAACAAACACCCTCCTGAAACATCAAATGTTAAGAAGCTTGACCTTGATAGAAAATCTAGACCTAATCTGACAACCTTGACTTTGTCCAGTAATCGCAACCTAACCCATTCCCACACAAAATTATAGACTGTTCGAATTTGAAAGAAAGTGCAGATGAAGATTCCAAGTTGAAAGAATATATAATATTCCTTTCTCTTTTGAAACAACAACAACAACAACAACAACAACAACAAGAAGAAGAGGACAATAAATAAATTGCTTATTACAAGCAATTTCTTTATTTTTAACAATGTTTTCTAAAGCCTTTTTCTAGAGGGTCATAAAAAAGAGGGATTGTGTGGGAATAGGTTTAGCCGAATTAGAGGACTGAGCATTGTTTTTGATGAAGCAGGAAAATGATAATCTTTGTCACACTGTACCTGGAATATTCCTCTTTTGGCTGGACTTATAGACATGATCAGCCCACACAAGTGTGCAGCCTGATCCTTACTACACCACCTATGTTTCAGTTAAACCATTCCGACACAATCATGCTTTTTGCTACGCCTCAAGAAAACAGCTTTGGAAAACAGTGCAGGAAATGTATTTCATTTTGCTAAATACAAGTGAATTCTTCATTTCCCACATTTTTTACCCGAAAAAGATAAAGATTTTAAAATTTCATCATTTTGAAACTGTTGTCTGCATCAACTTTCACTTTGGACCATTCTAAAATATTGTTCTTAAATACAAATTTTCATTAGGTTTAAATGCAAAAGTTCAATTATACAGGAAGATGCTTCAACAAAATGATACCTTAGTTCTTGGTCATATTTGTGGTTATGATTTTTATTTTTCAAACTTCCAACTCTTTCAGCTGTATAGATAATTTGTCATTAATCTGACTAAGAACATGACTGAGCCTTAGACATCTCCAACTTAGCAGCTAGGCTTAATTTCTAATTTTTCTACTGGGAATGTATTTCTACTCTATCTGCCGTCATTGACGGCACAGAAGAATCAAAATCCTCAATCAATTAACCCTAAATGTAGAGGTTGTGTTTTTTACTGTTTAATAATGGGTCCTGTATAAAGACGCCTCATGTAAATAAACAAGTGAATGACCGTGTAAAATGTTAATCAGAATTAAAAAACACCTGTTTTTGAAAAAACAAACAAAAAAACACAGAACTTGGACCCTTCAGATATAAATGCTATAAGGTTTCAATATTTTAGTTACATTACATTTTACAACATTTATTCTACTTTACTTGTAAGAAGACTTACCCTTGCTTCTATATATTCAACTCTTCGTTCAAGTTGTGTCAGTTTTTCATTTAAAGTTGCTAAACGAGATCTACAGGAAGTATCTGTAAAGAGAATAAAAAAACAATCTGATAAGTGCTTTTCCAGAGACGGCCCCTAAATCCGCCTGTCACCAAGGCTTGTGTTAGTCCTTGAATTTGACTCCTAGACCATGAAATTCTAGGGGTCATAACTAATTTGAAGGGGTCAAAACATCAGAAGAGCTAAGTTATGAATTCGAAGTTTTAGTACCAACAGGCCTTCTCTTGATTATGATAATTCCCTTGTTAAAAATCATTTTATGTTAACCCTTATTATGCTGAACCTGGAATAATACGGTTTTGGCAGGAGGTATAGACAAAGATCAGCCTGCATATAAGTACAGTCTGATTTTGGTCTACACCTCCTGCTTGTCCCCTTTAAGCAAGAGTTGTTAAAATAATCAATTTACAACAGAACTATTCACCCACTTTAAGACCTTACAGTACTGTCAGTACTTTGATTTTACTTCAATTCTATATAGGATTTTAATTCAGCATGACAGGGGTTAAGTTATCAATAGATCTATATAATTTTCAATAAAACATTAGATGCATCACTGAAAATTTGAGGGATCAATATAACAATTTTGACCCTTAGACATTTCTCAAAAGGGGGTAAAAGCTAGAGGTAAACAACTTGTCTGGAATATTTTGCCACATATTCCTAAGAGTTATAGTCAGCAGATCTATTTTCCAGGATGATCTACCCGAGTTTTAAGCATAAGGACTGAGAAACTAACTAAAATATTGCGTTGAATGAAAACAGATACAAATGTGTTTTATAATCCAGTGGAAATCCAGATTTTGTACACATGCCCTCAGACAAAAAAGACAAAAACTGTCTACTTGTTGGTCCAGAATCAAAATAAATGTGTCCGCAAAATAAGTACAGAGATAAATGTTGAGATTACATTGTGGTTATTGAAGAAAATGATGGAGCCCAGCATTGTTCCAGCATTTTCTTCATTAATATCCTTCAATATAAATATTATTCCCAATATGTAATGAGTTATCTTTTAGATCTATTTTGTACCATTTCAAGATTTGTCTGGTATTTACTTGTCCCCAGACAAGTGACTTTGAAAAATGGACTTGTCTGCAAGCAGAAAAGCCTATGTTGGACAAGTCATCCATGGAAGTTCCACACAGCTGCAATTAAATCAAACTCACTTCATTATTGACCTACTTCCACACCTAGCTTCATTAAGCTTATCTAAATATTTAACCTATATGTTTCATATATAGGCTGAACTGAAGGTAGTCCAAATATTTAGAAAATTGATACATGCATTATTTATTTAATTATTTTGCTTTTTACAATGTGACTTTCTTATTTCATTTTTGGTATGCATGTATGTCTAAAAGCTATTTTCTCAGTTCAGCTTCTCTATTGTAGTTGTTAACATTGATAGTGGTTTGATTTTTGCTTAACCCTTTACTGTTTTTCAAAATTTTGGACTTGTCCAAATTCAAAGGGGTAGTAAACGATTTTATAAAGTAAGAGCAATTCAGATAGTAACCGTCCTATATGATAGAAAATATTGTGGGAAAAGAGGAAATTGCTTGTTGCAAAATGTTTATAAGTATAAAAATCAGGGATTGTACAGTGCTGTCATTGAGTCATTTAGTAACAATTTCAGGAACTTTTAAAGTTAGGTGTTTCAATTTTAACCCTTTCCAGCTTAATCCCTGGTTTTTACGACCCTGTGTTCTTACACTTGACAAAACATTGTGGAAAAAGAAGAAATTGCTTGTAACAAGCAATTTCTTCATTTTCCACAATGTTTTCTATCATATTGAATGATTATTTTTCAAATAAAATTGATTTGATATTGTTGTCTGCAAATCCTTTGAATTTGGACAGGTCTGAAATTTTGCGAAACGGGAATGGGTTAAACCAGTTTCACAAAATTAAGGAATTTTTGCTTATCCTCCTCCCCCCACCAGGGAAATAGGTTAAATAAAAATAGATTATGATAGATGAAGCATGCAGTACATTCTTTCTTCTCTTTACTTATAGCCATTGTGGTCCCTAAATTTCATGTCCCTTTGAATGGAACTAGAGAAAACATTAGTAAAAGAAGATATTATTTCTTGTCTTAATTTCTCCTTCATCCTAATTGTTCCTCTCTATGTGCATTTATTTTCCTTTTCCATGCAAAAAGTGGGAAATGATTTATTTCAACTGACTTTGGTTGAAAAGTTGGGGTACTGGATTATTTTCCTTTTTTCAATATGCACGATGTCCTTCAAAAGAGGAAGAACTCTTTTGGAACTAGTGAGATCAATCTTCAATGTTTCTACAACGGACATCATTTTAATTGATGAAATTGAATTCTGTGAGTCATAAACAAAATCAGATGTGCATTTTGACACGGCATTTTGTACCTGCTGTGAAGACAGGGCTTCACATTTTGGGTGAATGAATACCAGCCCAAATGGTACTTTACAAAAACGACATGATGGCAAAAGTCTAGTCCAATGTCTACGGACCTCCTTGATATTGGCCCATAATGCTTTTAATCAAAAGACTGTTAAAGAAATCCTGTCATATCTAGCAATGGCTTTGTTATCAAAAGGCTACAATGGAGTATGCCCTATGTTCTTGTCCATCAACCGCCATGGAGATATTTTGGTAATCTGTTTGGGGATTCAATTTTACTCAAGGATATTTTATCGAGTTTACATTCTTTTGATTATCAAACCCTTTATTTTGTGACTAGAAAACATCTAAGTGATAATTACAGGACTTTTTTCTCTGACCTCGGATGTCAATTTATGTCCTGGTCTGATTTTCTTGACGCTTTTTCTGATTTTCTTGGCATTATATGTGTCGACTTATTGAGAGCACTGATTATACAGGAAAGGTATGAAGTTAAGCCTGGTGTTTTACACAAATTAGTCATTAAATACATCATTTTGATGTATGAACAAAGACAAAAGTAAATGAATTGCTTTGCCAAAAGAATCTATGCAGGATCGTATAACACCGACTTACACAATGAAAGGAAAAAATTGTAATATAAAGTAAGTCAGGGCTGATCTGGTTAGGGAAAGGCCAGAATCAAGGTATGTAACTTGTCCTATATGTGGTACCTAGATGGAGGTCTGTCAACATGAAATTCTAAAATACCATAAGAATTTACTGAAAACGAAACCAAATTTTGCAGTAAATGTTTTAGTGGATTTTACAGTAAATAGCACAAGTTACAGCAGTTAAATGTAGACAACAAGTATACCTAGAATATGTTTTGCAATAATGGCCAAGCTTATGTCACTAGTTTCAAAAATGTGCATATTTGTCATACCTCTATCTAGGTATTGTACCTAGAAGAAGGTACATTCCTCGATTCTGATTGATTGATTAGGGTTTAACACCACTTAGAACAGTACTTCAGTCATATTGCAGCGGCTGGAGCACCTAACAATAGATTCCTGGTATTTCTCACACGAGTACTACACTACATCCTTCCCTAGCCTCCAGCTGCTATCCCACTTAGGTTTACGATTATCCACCCATTGATGAGACAAATGTCAAAAAGAATATGTGCCGCCACTAGGATCAAACCCATGACATCCTTTCCTGAATGAATATGTGTTTCTAATGAAAAGACTGTAGAAATCACGCATTATGTATTACCAAATGAATTAAGGAAGTCTGAAATTTTTTTAATGCTGCATGTTATCACTTCAATATATTCTCTGTTCGCCCAATCTTGCTGAATAGGACGCTGGGCAGCGTTTGGCTGCGAAGCGGAAGACATCTTGGATATTTTATTTCCGGGTAGGCTTTCTAAAGAAAATGCCTTGTGATTGGATATTTGGGAATAATTCTCACCTATCAAGTTATACCTTACTGATTTGGTGTTGATAGTAAACAACAGTTTTCACACTATTACTCTAAATACTATATTCATAGACTTTTGTTATTCGAAGCGATCATAAAAAAACATTAATCTTAATTCAAAATAAAATGTTTGTAAACTTTGAATTTTTATAGTTCAACTACACAAGTATTTCAGCATTTGTTATTTCTCATTATGATAAATGAAACTGTCGTTGAAGATATATAAGCGAGATTGCTTTAACTTCATCAGTGCACTTTTCCTTTTACTTCGCTTATTTGTCTACATATAGTTAAGTGAAAGTACTTGGTAAGAGAAATGAAAACGATAATATCGATATACTTATTTCATTTTAAGTGTGTACTTTTTTTCAGTTTCAAAATGAAGAATCTGTCATGTGTTTTCGTGTAGATACATTTTCTTTTCTTCACCCTGTGCTGATCTGTATGGCCCTCACTACGGGTCTAACTACTAAAAAATTTCTAGAAAATTCAAATGCATCATCATTTATGTACCTTCAAGCTGCATCAACACTAACCTGCCAGTAATACCCAAAAGGGGAGTTGGGCAGTATATATAGATAGATAACCAACAGGAAGCCAAAAGGAAAAATGTAATATTCTTAAAGACTGCGATCATCCTTCTATTGTCATAGTTAATGGCAGACCATTTTAATATATTACCAGATTTATATCATATGATTTGCCAAGTAAAGCTAGATGTTATCCGTCTCACAGAGACATGGCTAAAACCAGGCATCAGAGATATTCTTTGACCTGCACAAATACATAGAGATATTCTTTGACCTGCACAAATACATGGATGATAGATGTAATGGCCAGGGAGGGGATGTAATTTTGGCTGTAAGCAAATTTGTTTTCACTCAAGACCAAGCCGAGTCAAAGACAATTTGTATTCCCGCCTGGGCTAAGTTAGATTTATCAGGAATACATAACATCTATGTGGGGTCATATTAAAAACTCAAATGACTAAGATTCTTTAAAAGAGAAGTGGATTTTCCTCAGCAAAATATCAAGACAGTATATTTTGATCTCCCAGATATGAACTGAGAGTTATAGAAACAATTAAAGTAACCTGTAAAAATAAAATCTTCCATCTAGATTTTTTAGAAGTAATATCAATCTACAATTTTTAACAACATTATCTTCCATGAAGTTCAGCTAAATAGAGGATGTCTGCTACAACCAATGGGCCTCACTTGGAACTTGAAAAAAACAAAACAAAAAAAAAAAAAACCTTTGAGGGACTAAAACTGGACAAGACTGATTCCTCTAAAAAATTAAAAAAACCCCTTAAAATTCCATTCCAAATAGAGCCTAGATTTCATTGAAAGATAGTCTTAATAGTTCCTGTGAAAATCATATACCTAAATCATTGTGAAAACCCCACTGGGACTTAAATTGGGTCTCTTGTGAAATAATAAGACTTATCCATAAACATGGTAAGTTTTATCACAAACTCAAGAAATAATCTGACCTCAGGAAATGCAAAAATTTAAAAACTTAAAATCACTTGTTCAAAAAGAAGTAAGAACTTCATATACTGGTGTAACGTTCCGAGCTTGTGGACAAAGCAAATCCATTCAGAGAAAAGGATCCTCAACCCTAAATGGGTCGACCTTGTCTACATATAACTCCAAATAGTCCCTTGACTTACTGAAGGTTCCCAAATTTGCATATTAAGGCAAATTACCTCCCCTGGAACCGTTAAATTACTCTCCCCTCCGAGAAGACTCGCCCCGAGTCTTGGCCTGGGAGATCCGTGGGTAAGGCAACTCCGGCCTGGCAATTGTCATAATCCCACCGCTGCCTCCAATGTAACATTCTGAGCTTGTAGACAAAGCAAATCCATTCAGAGAAGAGGATCCTCAACCCTAAATGGGTCGACCTTGTCTATATATAACTCCAAATAGTCCCTTTACTTAATGAAGGTTCTGGTCATATATGGAAGATATGATAATAACCCATTACAAGACAACATTTTAGATTTGTCAAAATTGAAAGAAGTTTCAGACAATTTGATAAATTTTTAACCCATTCCCACTCAACAAAATTTCAGACTATTCCAAATTCAAAGGAGTTGCAGACAACATTTTAAAGTTTATGAAATTTAAGATTTTTTCAAGTTTCTTGGTAGAAAACATAGTGAAAAATGAAGAAATTGCTTGGTTCAAGCAATTTCTTCATTTTACACAATGTTTTCTCAATTATTTTACTAGAGGGGCGTCAAAAAGCCTCACTGTGTGGGAATGGGTTAACACACAATCCCTCTTTTACGCACCTACAGAAAAGACTTGAGGAAAACAAGGTAAAAATGAGGAAATTGCTTGTCACAAGCAATTTCTTCATTTTCAAACTTTTTGTTATCCAAATAGACTGAGATACATGTACTCAATATTCTCTCAACTTGAAATTGTAATCTGCAACTTCTTTAAATTTGGATCATTGTAAAATTTTGCCTTGTGGTAATGGGTTAAATGGGGTAGTGGGAACGGGTTAATATTTCCTATTGAATTTATGGATCTTCAGTGTATCAGAGAGCTTGGCGAGAATGGGACTGGCAGCTTCAAGACAAGAAGCGTTCTGGGAAGCTTGTGGCTTTGGGCATATTGGGCGAGCAAAAACTTTCTTGAAAGAAGGAGAAATAGATGTGAACTGGGTGTCCTATGTGGTATGTCTTGCTTTAACCCATTCCCACTCAGTGACGCTTTTAGACGCCCCCAAGAAAAAGAGCTTTGGAAAACATTGTGGAAAATGATAAAATTGCTTGTCACAAGCAATTTCTTTATTTTCCACAATGTTTTCAACCCAGAAAGTTGAAAAAATCTAAAATTTCATTAACTTTAAATTGTCATCTGCAACTCCTTTGAATTTGGACCTGTCTAAAATTTTGTCATGTGGGAATGGGTTAAACCATGAATATTTTGCTTTATTGATTAATTGTATCACAATTTTCATTGGTAGCTACCATCGTAGGGATCATTCCTTTCTATTACAACAGAAAAGGGGCCTTTTCAAAATTTGATGAAAATAGCCTTGTTACTTATAGTCGATAATTGTCATTAGATTCTCTTCAAACTTGCTCAGAATGATAATATTATCTTAAAGATTGCTCTTGAAATTGGGTCAATGTTTTCAACTAATATCGAAAAAAAGGGCCCTTTTATAATATGAATAAAATATAGTTATTGTTGTATAAAATATTTATTGTGATAAGCCTACATTTTATTTTTGAATTGTTAACAAATTCAATCCACAGTTTTGTCAGAATCTTTTCAAATTTGTACAACATGATTGTACAATTATCAGGATTGTTTCATTCAAAATAGGGTCATTCTATTAATTAACCTATTCCCACACAATGACGCCTTCAGACGCCTCTCAAGAAAAAGAATTAGGAAAAAATTGTGAAAAATGAAGAAATTGCTTGAACCATGCAATTTCTTCATTTTCCACAATGTTTTCAATCTAGAAAGTTGAAAAAATAGAAAAAATCCATTAACTTTTAATTGTTGTCTGCAACTCCTTTCAATTTAGACCAGTCTAAAATTTGGCCGTCTGGAAAATGTAATAATGGAAAATTGGCTTTATGATGATTCAATAGAAATATCTTCGTTAATCCTTTCGTGTACAAACCCCGGATTTTACGTCACTGTGATTTTATACTTGAGAAAGCATTGTGTAAAAAAAACAGAAATTGCTTGTGACAATCAATTCCTTCTGTTCCCCCATATTTTCTACTCTGTAGGTTGGTTACATTTCAAATTGCACTCACTTTTCATCATTGTCTGCAACTTCTTTGAATTTGGGCCAGTCTAAAATCTTAAAAAACAGGAAAGGGTTAACAAGATTCCACACCTAGGACAAATCAAATTTGAAACATGTTCTCATCAGGTGATTTACTTTGCATTGATAGGCATCAGTTGTTGTAATATCAGGGATATCCATCAAGGTCACTTCTTCCACCTTAAATAATGTGCAACTTCTTCAATTTGGTCCAGTTTAAATGACTGCTTTACCCATTACCAGACATCAAAATATTTAGACCGGTCCAAAATCAAAGGAGTTGCAGACTAGAATTTTTAGTTGTTGAAATTTCAGAAATCTTAGTCTTTTGGGATAAAAACATCATGGACAATAAAGAAATTGTTTGTAACGAGCAATTTCTTCATTTTCTACAATGTTTTAAATTTTTTCTTGATGGGTGTCAAAAAGCTTCATTGTGTGGGAATGGGTCAGCACACAAAGATTTCTTCTTATTTCAAGAGAGCAAATTTTTGAAAACCATTATCAGTATACAGTCATTGCAATTTGAAATGTATGTTACCATAGATTGTAAAATAATTACTATGTGCTAAAAATCAACTTGCTATATATTTTAGAATGATAGCTGTCCAATCCATGTTGCTTCCCAAGGAAAATCTGAAATTGTTGATCTTCTCATAGCTAACAACTGTGATGTGAATGTGAAAGATGGGGTATTAATTTTTCATTTGCTACCATATATTTGCAAGCCAATTTAAAGTCGATTCATGCTGTACACAACCTAAGGATAGCTTATGTATATATATTTTTTATTTTAAGATAAAACAAGTTACTTTGTTGAACTGAGATCGCCCTTTCAAACAGGGCATTGTTCATGAATTGTGCCCTTTAGTTCACCTATGTCCTTAAAAATTCTTTTAACACATTCCCAAACAAAAAAATTTTAGATTGGTCCAAATTTAAAGCAGTTGCAGTCAACAATCTTTAGTTGATTAAATCTTAAGTTTGATTGTCTTTTGAGGTGAAAAACATTAGGGATAATGAAAAAATTGCTTGTAGCAAGCAATTTCTACATTTTCCACAATGGTTTATAATTCTGTTTTTCTTGGGTGCGTCAAAAAGCATTATTGTGTTGGAATGGGTTGACAGTATTTCAGTAATATTGGGGCCGCTGGAGCATCTAACAATACCATATGGCAAATCTAGTTTTAATGGGAAACAACTGTCCACTTTTATTCGAAATTCATCCCTGATTGAAGGAGATGTACTAGCATCAAATTCTTTATGTCGATTTAAACATTTGACTTTGACATGCAACATTGAATTTGAACCTATCAGATTTGTTTTTATACATCCATAAATGTAGGATTATGTTCTGGACAAGCTACATGTAAACAATTAAGCCTGTGATCTAGATCTTGAATCTATCCGAAAATTTCCTTATGAAGGCCCATCTATTTAACCCATTCCAACTCAATCCCTCCTTTTTACGCCCCTCAAGAAAAAAACTTTGGAAAATATTGTGAAAAATGAAGAAATTGCTTGATACAAGCAATTTCTTCATTATCCACAATGTTTTCTATCCAAAATGACGAAAAAAATAAAAATTCCATCAACTTGAAATTGTCGTCTGCAGATTTTTTCAATTTGGACCAGTCTAAAATTTTGCTGGGTTAAAAATGAGAACAATTATATGCTTATCAGGTTAACACATCACCAGATTAAACATTTTTTAGTCTACTCCAAATTCATAGAAGAAGCAGACATCATTTTTAGTTAACCCATTCCAACACAGCAAAATTTTAGACTGGTCCAAATTGAGAGAAGCTGCAGACGACAATTTCAAGTTGATGGAATTTTTAATATTTTCGTCTTTTTGGATAGAAAACATTGTGGATAATGAAGAAATTGCTTGATACAATTTCTTCATTTTCCACAATGTTTTCCGAAGCTTTTTTCTCGAGGGGCGTAAAAAGGAGGGATTGAGTTGTAATGGGTTAATAAATGTAGGAGTTTTAATTAGACCTGTCTAAAATTTTGTTGTCTGGTAATCGGAAACTCTACCTAACTTCCTATCAATTCATGTGTAATCCCAGTGGGCATCATTTATCTACCTTTTGAACAACATTTTCTAGACTGAAATGTCAACTCTTCTTGATGAGCATGAGTTTAAATTGCTCTTTCATAAAATTTTTCAGCTTGTAATGGACAAAGGGCCCTGAAATTTTATACTTGGACAAAAGCATTGTTGGAACAAAATAAACTCATTAATTAAACAAAATAAACTTATTACATGTATATAAAACGGAATAAGTAGGTGTAAATGGCAGAGGAAAAAAATTCTATTTTACTTTCAGCGAGGCAATTTGGCTATTCACCATGCAGCAATGAAAGGTCATGCTGACATTGTGCAGAAATTGATTGATGCAGGATCAGAAATAGATACTCAAGAAAAGGTAACTCTTGAACTTACGGATTCTTCTGTTTTCCATCGTTTTCCAATTACACATGTACATGTACTTTGAAACTGTACTGATACTGTGCTCGCATTTTGTTGATACCTACAGCTTATAGCATGGTAATGGTGATCTTACAATGTCAATTATTAAAAAAAAAAACAACAACAAATAAACAAACACCGACACTACCTCGACAACAGCTAAAACAACAACAGCAAGTGGCTTTTGCAGAGGGATGATATTGAGAGATGTTTTGTTTAACCCATTCCCACACAATCCTATTTTATCTAAAACTCTTTAATAAAGAGGTTGGAAAGCTTTGGGGAAAATGAAGAAATTGCTTGTTACAAGCAATTTCTTCATAAAACATTATCCACAAATTCCTGTCCCTAGAAAAGACAGAAATAACCAATATTCTACCAACTGAAAGTTGTCATTTACAACTTCTTTGAATTTGGACCAGTATAAATTAAGTTTGTTTGCTAAAGGGTTAATCATCTTAATTGTGAAAATATATTTTTATAAAAGTTCCAAATTGAAATTCTGATAAAAAGAAAAAAAACATGTTTTAACTTTATCCTGTTTAGAATGGATGGACAGCCCTCCATAATGCAGCCTACTGGTGTCATCCTGATGCTGTTAATGTACTTTTGAAAAACAAATGTGATGTGGGGCTTTTGAATAAGGTAGGTGGATTATTTATGTACAGTAAAACATCTACAGTAAAACCCCTCCTTACAACCACCACGGAAATACGGGCACCCCGCTATTACGACCGAATTTTGACAGAACGGAATTTTTTGTTCTTTATTTCAATGGTTGCAAATCCCTCTAAAACGGGCACCCCACTATTCCGAATTACGATCACTAAATTCAGTACCAACTATAGCTGATACACTATTTTTAACCCCACTAAAATGACCAGTCATTTCACACCTTGAGACCGACCACTCGAATTTCACACTTGAAAAGAGCTACTAACCCTGGTTTTTACGTCCCTGTGATTTTATACTTGATAAACCAGAGGTTTGCTTGCATACATAATGTCTTTTGGAAGTGAATTTCTAGCATGGTCACTTAATTAAAGTGGTTGTTTAATAGAGGCGATTGCTTAAGCTGGATTGACTGCAGGGCTCCGGAAATCCGATAAATTGCTGGTCTGGACCGAATTTTGAATGGCCAGACCGATTGGAATCCCAAAAAATAACATCAAAATCGGTCCGAAATTTTCATTGAAATATTGGTAAACTCGCTCATTATCTATCAAAATCAACTTTAAAACCGAAATAATTCAAGGGTTTCACACCTTATCTGCAGATTAAGGGATTAACAAAAGTGCCAAAAATCGATAATTAGTTTACCCGCCGGCCAGCCAAGTGCCCATCCGCACGTGGACCTTATTAGCAGTTAGCCAGTTTCACGCTTGACCGAACATCGGGTATCGACTATTTGCATTAGAAAATCGGTCTGACTTACACGCGTTCGAGGTCTTATCAAAATGGATATCTAAAACTGCGTCAATTTAAATTGCCGTTACTGATGAAGTAAATTTCTTTTACCATAATACGGGATGTTTATATAAATTAGGACATGGATAGGCTTCAGTTGCTGTTCGAATGAATTGGAAAAAGTTCAGCACAACGTTTTTATAAAATAAATTTATCACAAGTAAACACGTGAGACCGGATTTGAAGTTTGTATAAGAAAGTCACGTCATTAATATTTGTTTCATTAATTTTCATTCACGGTCAGAAATGTAGCCTTTAGAATTCAAACAATAGGTGGTACCCGCAAAATGCCGATAATTTGAATATAAACGAAAACGTCGCTTAATGATATCGCTAGTTCCGTCAATAAAATGAAAGAAACAGCGAATCATGAAATCTTACTAAAGGGGTGGAAAACGTCCGAATTATTAATCGCAAATTAACTATAATTAATAAATGACCGAGATTTGTGCACAAATTCTACTCTGAGAAAATATTGCAACACGTGGGCGACCCACTCGAGTTTGTATCGTCGGTCTTTTTGATGTACGTCACGACTCTGCGATCCCATTGTGTAGAATGGACTGACACGACCTTTTTGTGACGTCAGCTGTGTTTTTCCATCATCAGAGGCTCGTGTTGAGAGAAAATCGCTATGGCTGTGTTAAATTTACAGAACCTTATGAAAAAGTTAATCATTACTATAATTAAATCGTCGGTACTCGGGGGGGGGGGGGTGCATACGTCACGGAAATAAATTTTGATAATGTAATTTATTTGTCTATCTAATTTTACAATATATTGGAATTTCGTGGACTGCCGTACATTGCCGAAATTGCAATTTATATACAGCCGAATTTTCTAAAACAAAATGAAAGTAGGATCTGTCAGTTGTTTTTAGCTCACCTGAGCACAAAGTGCGAGGTGAGCTATTGTGATCGGTTGTTGTCCGTCGTCCGTCCATCCGTCTGTCCGTCCGTCCACAATTTCTTTAAAAATCTTCTCTTCCTAAACCAGTAGGCCAATCAAGCTGAAACTTTGCAGGGACGTTCCTTGGGTGAAGTTCTTTGAAAGTTGTTAAAAGATTTTAATTCCGTCAAAAACTCTGGTTGCCGCGGCATATGAAAATGGGAATCTTTAGTTATTCTTTAAATATCTTTAAAAATCTTCTCCTCCTAAACCAGTTGGCCAATCAAGCTGAAACTTTGCCGGGATGTTCCTTGGGTGAAGTTCTTTGAAAGTTGTTAAAAGAATTTAATTCCGTCAATAACTCTGGTTGCCGCGGCATTTGAAAATGGGAATCTTTAGTAATTCTTTAAATATCTTTTAAAATCTTCTCCTCCTGAACCAGTTGGCCAATCAAGCTGAAACTTTGCAGGGATGTTCCTTGGATGAAGCTCTTCAAAAGTTGTTAAAAGAATTTCATTCCGTCAAAAACTCTGGATGCCGTGGCATTTAAAAATGGGAATCTTTAGTAAATCTTTAAATATCTTTAAAAATCTTCTCCTCCTTAACCAGTAGGCCAATCAAGCTGAAACTTTGCTGGGATGTTCCTTGGGTGAAACTCTTCAAAAGTTGTTAAAAGAATTTCATTCCGTGAAAAACTCTTTTAAAAGCGGCATATGAAAATGGGAAATTTTACAAAATCTATTTTGTCTTTTTTTTCACAGACTACGAGGCCAAAGGCGTTTATATTTTACATAGAACTTAATCATATGGTTCTCTACCTAGTTTTTAAATATTTAATCTCTGGGGTCAAAAATGGCCCCGCCCCTGAGGTCCGAAGTTTGGAAAAATGCTTAATTTGAGCAATTTCAAAAGACTTCACCTCTTAAACTATAAGGTCTAGGATATTCATATTTGGTATGTAGCATAACTAGATGGTTTTGTACTATATCACCAAAAGTTGTCTTCCTCGGGTCAAAAATGGCCCTGTACTAGGGGTCCAAAATTGGGAAAAACACAAAATTTGAGTATGCTAAAAAAAAAAGTAATCTTCATTTTAAGGAGGAGGGCATTTATATTTTGGGTGAAGCATAGCCTGGCTGTTATCTAGCAGTTTTGATTAAATTATGCCTGTAGGTCAATAAACACCCCTTCCCTGGGTGTCCAAAGTTTGTAAAAATGCTCAATTATACCATGTTCAATAGTCTTTTCCTCCCAATGTACAAAGTCTAAGGCATTCATATTTGGTATATAGCATATCCAGATGGTTCTCTACCATGTTGGCTAAAATCTTAGCCCTGGGATAAAACATGGCACTGCCCCAGAGGTCAAAAATTTTGGAAAATACTCAATTAGAGCAACATCAAAAGTCTTCTCCTTCTGAAATATAAGGTGATGGGCATACATATTTGGCATATAGTATGACTAAATAATTTTGTTCCATGTAACAGGAAAACATGCTCTTAGGATAAAAAATGTCTCTGCTCCTTGGGTCGAAAATTGTGTAAATCGCATTGAAAGAATTCTTGTTCTTAAATATAGGTTCCAGAGCATTTACATTAAAAACATAGGATAACATTATTGTTATCTACCATGTTTACATCCTTTGGACAAACATGGTCCTTCCCAAGGCATCCAAAGATATGAAAAACGCTCAATAAGAGCATGTTCAAATATCTTCCACTCCTCATGTATAAGTTGTAATGCATTCATATTTTGATTTATAGTACATCCAGATTGTTCTCTACCAAGGTTGCTAAAATTACACCCATTGAAGTATCAGACAGTAATAAGAGTTTGATTGAAATCTAAATACAAAGAATTTCAGGTAGAAAACACTGTGAGAAATGGATAAATTGCTTGTCACTCCCTTTCTCACTATGTTTTTTTTTCAAACCTGAGGGGGACAAATTCTTGATAGTTTGGTAATGGATTAAACTATAAAGCCAAAGGAATTCAATCTTATTGTAAAGCATTACTGGATTGTTTTGTACAAAGCCCAAAATCTTATATTTGTTTTATTTATTTTGCTCAAGTTGTGTCTTTTTTATACTAAAAAGTACTGTAATTTGCAGATGCCTCAGGTGAGCGATTTAGGACCATCATGGTCCTCTTGTTATCTATCTTCCACTCGATTATAATCATCTTCGGAAAATTTGAAAAAGAATGCAACTACCGAATAAATGATGAACCCTTCAGGGCTCTGCAGACTCCCAGAATTTGGGGAGAAGTCACTTCTCACTAGTCTGAGAATTGGGAGAAGTTTTTCAAAATGGAGAGAAGTGGTGAGACTTTCAGGAGAAGTTGATCGTGTTAAAAATTAAGTTTTTGCGCGTATTCCTCAATTCGATCAGAAAATGAAATAGCTTTACAACCAAGTAGTTGCATTTTATATTATGTATCATGCAATAAACATAGAAAATACTGCTTATCCTTCCAGTCCTCAATAAAGATCTTATTCCTGTGAACAAAAACTTTTGTATTTTTATTTTTTTTTTGTTTAGAATTCAAGAGTTTGATTCTGAATTTATTTTTTTTTAATATTTCATAATAGATTCATATATGATAAAAAAGTCAACTAATAAAAAAAATGCAAATAGTGTATAGGCAGTCTAAATGAAATGAGTAGTATTTCTATTTGAAGCAGAAAATGAGAAAAGATTTTATTGTAACAGCATGTATTTAATCAAACTATTACCAGAAGAAAAAACTCAGACTGGTACAAATTGAAAGAATCTAAATATAAAATAAGACATTTCACAGTGAGCTTAAATAAGGAAGAAGGTGCCAAAGAGGGTAAAAACATGTGGGGAAAGGATAAATTGCTTGCTGCAAAGATTTTCTCCTTTTTCCACAGTTTTCCATAAAAACTTTTCAAGATGTCAAAATGGGGGATTGTGTGGTAATGAGTTAAAGTCTGTGCACTTTACCTGATAACATATAATTGGATAAAAATTGTCATTAATTGGTCAAAAAAGGTCCTCTGTGATTAAGTCAGTTATAGTGTGTAAAGGGTAAGGGTTACTGCTCAGTACACAAAACCAGACTCTGTACATGCAGAGGTTTAAAGTTAACACAGGATAATTTGCTCCATTTTATAGGATTACATGTTATTTAAAGGAATTATTACCAACACAAGTAAGTGAAATTTAGTTTTTGGATAGAATGTATCATAACAAAAATCTCAGGAAAAGACCGTAGAGGCCTTTAAATTGTTTGACATAATTTTCTTCACTTGTTACAATTAAAGCAGGTAACTCAAATCGAAGGATTCTAATGAAAAATGAATTTACTCTACGTAGATTTTCCTCAGAATTATTTTTCATCAAGATTTCAAATTTTTAAAAATATTTTGACTTCTGGTAAATGACACGGCGTCCGTAAATGTCGGCCATTATTCTCATTATGTGAAAGTAAGCAACAAATCTCGTAGACTGATGATAACTTAATTTACAGAATTAATTAAAACTTAAGAAGGGAAAGGATTTTAAATAAAGATGTCTAGGTTCGAGAGTATGCACAGCATTGCCGAAATCAGTCAGCGTAGGTGAGAATGAAGCATGTTGACTATTAGCTGCAAGAACATACCCCTCTTTCTGATAATCTGCTGGCCTCGCGACTACAGTATCGATACACGCTTGATTTACGATCAAAGGGCTTCCGACGGACAGTTGTATAATTGCATACTGTCCCCTACTTTTATAGCCACTGGGCCAAAAATTCCGGCGACTTTGACTTCGCTTTGATCAGCAAATCAGGCGAAGTTTTATGAAACCAGGCGACTTTTTCGCCTGAGTCGCCCACTCTGCAGAGCCCTACCCTTTTACATACAGGAAAGGTGAAAAAGGCAGGGTATTCGATTTTGCCGGGGAGGCATTCGTTTTTGCCGGCGGGGGGCATTGTCCCGGACCGATTTTAATTTCCAAATTTCCAGAGCCCTGATTGACTGTATCTTGTTAATAGAAAGAGTCTTGAATCCAGGGAAAGAATCCTAATCTTGCTCAAGCAAACACCAGTATTTAGCTACCACTTGCATTAAGCGACCATGGTTAAACAGCCTTTTCCAGAAACTCAAGCAGAACCAAGTAAGCCTGTTCTGTAACACACTTTGCTCCAAATCTTGGATTTATGAGTTTGACCTACATTCTTTCGTTTATTTGATATAGGTCATTGTGACCAGCATACTATGTCTCTCACCAGTGCACCAGTTTGACTCATAAACCAGGGTTTTGACCCCCAAAAATCTGAAAATATCCATTTTGACCCTTAAAATTTCTACCAAAGAGGTCATTTTGATCTCCTTGAGAGGAATTGCTCTGGGGGAGCTATAGTGATCGGTCATTGTCCGTCGTCTGTCCGTCCGTCCGTCCGTCTGTCCGTCCGTCCACAATTACAAAAAAATCATCTCCTCCTAAACTAACCATGGAATTTCAACAAAACTTCACAGAAATGATCCTTAGGTCATGCTCTTTCAAAATACTTCAAAGAATTGAAATCCATGAAGAACTCTGGTTGCCATGGCAACGGAGTGAAAAGACTTAAAAAATCTTCTCCTCCCAAACGGTAAGGCCTAGAGCTTAGATATTTGGTATATATCATCATCTATTGACCCTCTACCAAATTACTTCAAAGAATTACCGTATTCTGAAAATTAGCCCTTTTCTTAATGATCCCTGATTTTACATAGAAATAAAGAAGGAAATCTTGAAAAATCTTCTTCTCCCAAACCATAAGGCCTAGAGCTTTGATATTTGGTATACATTATCATCTATTGACCCTCTACCAAAATACTTCAAAGAATTACAAAATTAGCCCTTTTCTTTGTGATCCCTGATTTTACATAAAAATAAAGAAGGGAATCTTTAAAAATCTTCTTGTCCCAAACCATAAGGCCTAGAGCTTTGATATTTGGTACAAATCATCATCTATTGACCCTCTACCAAAATACTTCAAAGAATTACCGTATTCTGAAAATTAGCCATCTTCTGGGCAATCCCTGATTTAACATAGAAATAAAGAAGGTAATCTTTAAAAATCTTCTTCTCCCAAACCATAAAGCCTAGAGCTTTGTTATTTGGTATACATCATCATCTATTGACCCTCTACCAAAATACTTCAAAGAATTACTGTATTCTGAAAATTAGCCCTTTTCTTTGTGATCCCTGATTTTACAAAGAAATAAAGAAGGAAATCTTTTAAAATCTTCTTGTCCCAAACCATATGGCCTAGAGCTTTGATATTTAGTACAAATCATCATCTATTGACCCTCTACCAAAATACTTCAAAGAATTACCGTATTCTGAAAATTACCCCCTTTTTACATAGAAATAAAGAAGGAAAACTTTAAAAATCTTCTTCTCCCAAACCATAAGGCCTAGAGTTTTGATATTTTGCAAATATCATAATATATTGACCGTCTAACAAAATACTTCAAAGCAATATCATACTCTGAAAATTAGCCCTTTTCTGGGTGTTTCCTGATTTTACAAAGGAATAAAGAAGGAAATCTTTGAAAATCTTCTTCTCCCAAACCGTAAGGCCTAGAGCTTTGATATTTGGTACATATCATCAGCCATTGACCCTCTACCAAATTACTTAAAAAATTAGCCCTTTTCTGTGCAATCCCTAATTTTAGTTAGGAATAATTATGATATCTTTGAAAACCTTCTTCTCCTAAACCATTAGGCTTACAGCTTTTATACTTGGTATGTATTGATGTCTATACTTCAAAGCATTACCATATTCAGGAAATTAGTGCTATATGGTGGGATCATCAATATACCTTGGATTAAAAGAGAAATCTGTAAACATCTTCTCCAAAATAATTAGACAGAGGGCTTTGCCATTTTGTTTATATCATAAAGCCATGAACCATCATACTCAGGGGAGCGATTTAGGACCATCATGGTCCTCTTGTTACATTTAGGACCTGTTCAGAATTTTGTTGTCTGGTAATAGATTTACATGGTAGTGCCATTATATCTTGGGCTTGGAAGATCTTGAGAACTTCAGGAACTATTTGTAGAATAATATTAATTTGTAAAAATGCCTTCGATCTTCCTTCATGTTTCAGGATGGGAGGACAGCCCTACACGAATGTGCTAGATCACAAGACACAGATGATTGTAAACTCGGCAAAGTGGCCAAACTTCTGATAGATGCTGGCAGTGATGTCAATGCTAAAAGTAGTGACTGGGGAGAGGTAAGTCTAGAATCTAATTAAACTTCATTACCAACTAATAAACAATAGGTCTGTCATACTTGTATTTATTGTTAAGGTTGCTTGACAATTTGATGTATGTGTGTTAGTGTGTGCTTCTGTCTGTCCAAATTTGTCATAATTTGCCATAACTCCTATTTCTATGAGTAGATTTTAAAAAAAACTGCTCCAATTTTCTCCATCATGAGCATTTGCAATAATTTCAGATATCTTTTATGAAGCAATTTCTTTATTTTAGACAATCATTTCTAAATTGTTTTACAAAGTGTCATTTTGTGGAAATGAGTAAAACAAAATTGCCAACATGTTACCAGACCTATACTATGCTAATTTCGATATCTTTGAATATGCTTACAAAAAAAGGAAAAAAATCAAAATAATTCTCGACAAACACTTTGTTCACATTTGGACATATATACATTCTCTCTCTTTTTTAGCTCACCCGACCACATAGTGGTCATGTTGCGACATAGTGATAGGGCTGTGTCCGTTGTTTGTCGTCAACTTTTACCTTGTTTGCACTCCAGATGTCTACATGATTTCTCGGATTGGAGTTGAAAAATGGGTCACAATTAGGTTACCAGGTCAAACCTTAGAAAAATTTTGCGTGCACTCTAGAGATCATATTTCTGTCTCAAATGTCTTGAAACGTGGTCAGAACATTTGTGTACTTAAACTCTTGGAGGAGTTCCAAAATGGCTCACAGGGGGGGGGGGGGGGTGTCAAAACTAGATCACTAGGTCAAATTGTAGAAAGGTCATGTGTGCACTCTAGAGGTCACATTTTTGGCTCATATGTCTTGAAATGTTTGTCTACATGATACTTGACTAGTTCAAAAATAGGTTATATGGGGTCCAAAAATTAGTCACCAAGACATATCTCAGAAAAACCTTGTGTGTGCTCTAGAGGTCACATTCACATTCAAATACCTTGATACACTGCAACTCCTCTATCGCTGCCCGGCACAGCACTTTTTAACACCTGAGAGTGGACGGTCATGGCGATTAATGCATTAGATCAGAGATAATTGCTTTGTTTGTTTTTTGGGTACAGCTTAATTTTTCTTATGATGGAGGGAGGTAATCAAAGGTGCCGCTGCCAGATGTTCAGTTAATTATGGGAGAGTGTCCAGAGTTGGCACATTCCAGACGCGTACCCCATGAGAATCCTAGATGTCCAAAATTTTACTCCTGTCGTTATGCCAAAGGTTAACATCATTTGATCGAATGCCTGAACTTACCATCATTACGGATTTCATTTGACAAAAAATGTGAAGGTAGATCTAGGCCCTGTTGTTCACTGATTCGTCGGTCTTAGATATTGTCAAAAGTGAAACTAGACGTTCTGCCGTCTCCGTTTCTTTGATTATCATGACCTTTGTTGTTACAATGAAAATTACCCCTACAAAGTTTAATCCAATTGTGTACACAAGCAGCTGGTTGGTGTAAATTCCCGATTCATAAATGACTAGGTTCAGATACAGTTTTTTGGGTGAAAATTCTAGCTTTTTATATTTGGGGACTGAAAGATACCTCAATTGGTAGACCTGTAGAATTTTTTTCGGATTTTTCAATTCAGCTAGACAGGGAAGGTAAGGGTAGAATTTAATTATTCTCTGCACACTGAATTTTGTCGGTTTCTGCTAAAATCCTGTAAATGCAGTTGTTATTTTTCATTTCCCCCAGGTAAAATGTATAAAATTATACTTGTTACAGGAGTGTTATCAAGAATTAACGGGTGTTTGGTTCCGATTCCGACGGTTGAAATGTTCAGTTACAGGGGTGGGGGTGGGGACAGTGTTATAGCATAATAACTCCATAATAACTCCACTTCTTCTGCTATTTCATTTCTTGGAACCCACCAACAGGGTTATACCAGAATAACAGTGTATTTGTTCAGAATGTTTTTCTAAATAAAATCTTGAATGAGTTCGAAAATAGGTCACTTGGGGGGGGGAACTAGGTCACCAGGTCAAAACCTAGAAAACCTTGTGTGCATTCTAGAAGTAACATTTTTCGCTCAAATACCCTGTTATTTGGCCAAAACGTTTGTCTGAATAAGATCTTGGATGAGTTCGAAAATGGGTTATGTTGAGCGAAAATCGAGGTCATTTGGTCAAATTTATGAAAAACTTTATGAGCACTCTAGAGGTCATATTTTTGGTTCAAATGATTTTATATTTGTTGCGAATGTTTGTCTAAACGATATTTTGAATGATTTGATGTTTGATGAGAATGTTTGTCTAAATGGTATTTCGTACAAGATCCAAAAATAGGTCTTGTTTGGTAAAAACTAGGTCACTAGATCAAATCTATGAAAGCTTTGTGTGCACTCCAGAGGTCACATTTTAAGCTCAAATGTCTTGAAACTCTCAGAATGTTTTTCTTCATGATATCTCAAACTAGAAAAAAATGGGTTATGTGGGGTCAAAAACTAGGTCACCAAGTCAAATTTTAGTAAAACCTTGTGTGCACTCTAGAGTTCATATTTCTACCTCAAATGTCTTGAAAAGTTGTCAAATATTTGTCTTCATAAGATCTTGGACAAGTTGGAAAATGCATAATGTGGTGTCAAAACCTAGGTCACTGGGTCAAACCTGAGAAAAACTCTGTGTGCTTTCTAGAGATAATATTTTTGGTTCAAATGACCTGATATTTGGTCAGAATGTTTATCTACATGTTATTTCAGAAAATGGATCAGAAAATGGATCATGTGGGACCAACAACTAGGTCACTAGGTTAAACTTGAAAAAACCTTCTGTGCATTCTAGAGGTCACATTTTTGGCTCATATGTCTTGATATGTGGTCAAAATGTTTGTCTACATGAGATCTCAGATGAAGATGGGTCACCTGGGGTCAAAAACTAGTTCACTGAGTGAAATCTTAGAAAAACCTTGTGTGCACTGTAGAGGCCCTTATATTTGTATCGAAGTTCTTTATATTTGTTCAGAATGTTTGCTTCCATGATCTTTTTTCATATTCAATATCAAGTCACATGGTTAATAAAGTAGCTCACTGGATCAGGTCTTATGATAACCTTCCTTTTTATGAAGTCACTATACTTCTAGCATAGATATCTTGAAACATGATAAGGATGTCTTTCTAGTTTACTTTCTGAGACAAGACTATGGTAACAAGTTTTGTTAGGACAAGATAAGGGCATTTGTTCCATTTTATTTCTATAGTTATCAAGTCAGGTGAGCGCTGTGGGGCCAATGGCCTTCATGTTTTTACCTCAACCCTTTGTTGATTTTCTAACTGGTTATTCACTGTTTTGGTCAGTCAATGCTTACTGCCCCTAATCTATATGAAAGGTGTGTAGGTATTTTTAATTGGATGAGTCCTTCGGTCTCGTCCAATAAAAAATACATACACATGATTCTCAATTCATGATTCTCGAACACGATAACAACAAATAGAAAAAGACACTGTTGTAATATTACCTGTGTATTTACACACCAAAAATGAGAGAGAAAGAAAAGAAAATGCCATTTATAGTGGTGTTTTTGTCACTTTCATTTTAGACTTGTCATAAGATTTTCCTGATGACAATTTGTTGTATATTTTATTTAAAAAAGCATCCTTTTAAGTTAGAAAATATTGAAGAAGAGTCGATGAAATGTTTAAAGCTGCCTCTATGAATGAGTGCTTAAGTATTTATATTTTCAAGGCTGATCTAACTGCCCTGATGTGTGCAGCCTTTCACAATCACCCTGAAGTAGCTACAGCACTTATTGATGGTAAATGTGATATAGATGCAATTGGAACTGTAAGTAGTTTAGGGTTTATATTTAATAGATGTTTAGCCCCAACCACTGAACCCAGACATAGCAGTTTTAGACTATAAGGAAAATTAGATTGGAATACTGTTAGTGGCAACTCTAATTTGTCAACATTTTATGTCCTGTTTTTATGTCCTGTTCTCCAAAAACTTTGAGATTTTGTAATATCTCTTGTTTTATTGAATGCATTTACTTGGAACTGGGAATGTATGTTTACTATCAAAAGCAATTTATACCAACAAGGGGGATAACTTCTTGTGAATGAATTATGCCATTTCATAGAAGACAGTATGGATTTTTTAAACCAAGGTATTTCCCAATTTCTTTTAAAAGTTAACCTGGCTTGCAGTAAACCAATGTTAACTTTGCAAAAAATTGTCTTGTTTGCTATTTTAGACATATTGGACAGCGTTACACTGGGCAGCAGACAGGGGCAATGAAGAATTGGTGTATATTTTAGTTGAAGCTGGAGCTGACCCTACCAAGAGAGATTTGGTAATAACTAAATCTTGATTATCCTCTAATGATTAACCAGGGATGTGGAAATACGGATTTTCTCTACTTGTCCATGGACAAGTAAAATGTGATTTTCTACTTGTCCAGGATAAAAATGGACTTGCCCATGAAAAGATGAAGAACAGATAAATTTTGAGAAAACATTATTTTTAAAGAAGAAAATGCTGGAACTCAGCATTTTCTTCATTAAGAATAATATTTTCTAGCCTTGGATACAAACATTATGCTCATAAATCTCTTCTATTTAGTACCATTCCAAGATTTTCCCTGATATTTATTTACTTGTCCATGGACAAGTAGCCTCAAAAAATGTACTTGCCCACAGGTAGAAAAGCCCTTGTCGGACAAGTCGGGCATGGGAACTCCACACCCCTGGATTAACCCTGTTAACCCATTACCAGATGACAAAAATTTAGACTGGTCATAATAGAAAGAAATTGCAGACCACATTCCAAGTACGCTAAGATTAGAAAATAAATTGCTAAGTATTTTGAGAAAAGGAGAAATGGCTTGTTATGATCATTCTTTTTTTCCCCATATTTCCATATTTCTTCATGGTGTCAAAGGATGGAATTGTGTGGCATGGGGTTAAACCTAAAACCTTAAATTCCATACTTGATTTTAGCCATGCTATTTTATAGGACAATACAGGTTTTTGAAAATTCTTTGATGTTCTGTGTCATTTTCATTAAGCTCAATTTCCATAATAAGTATTCTTTATCTTTTATTACTTTTCAATGACTTAACCCTTTCCTGTACAGTCCTTTGTTTTTACGTCTTTGTGATCTTATGCTTCAGAAAATATTGTGAAAAAAGAAGAAATTGCATGTAACATGCAATTTTTTCTTTTCTCACACTATTTTCTACTAGATAGGATGGTTTCAATTCAATTTGCACTCAATTTTCATTGTCATCTATGTCTTTCAAACTGAGCTAGTCTAAAATTTTGACAAACAGGAAAGGGTTAAACAATGCCTATGATTAATGTATAGTCACTGTAGTCCAATTGGTATTGTTAGAGGAGTCTATAGCTTCTGACTGACTGCCAGTCTTTAACCCATTCCCATGCAATCCTGTTGTTTTACAGCTCTCAAACTTTTGGGAAAAAAAATAGAAACGAAGAAATTGCTTTGCTACACCAAAAGACACATTTTGAACATTCTCCAACTAGATCTTATTGTCTGCAACTTTTTGGAATTCAAACCTAACCCTAACCCTGACCAGCCAAAAATAAGGGTTAGAATATGCTCAGAAACATTTTCCAAGATGGTTTTCAAGCCTTGCAGATCACTGATAAAAGAGGCCATTATGACAACTTCCTTGTTACTTATTTTACATTTCTCAATTTTGGTTCAGTCTTTCTCAAAATGCTGAAAATGCTTGAACAGAAGTCCCTTATTGAATAAAGGAATATTATATCCTATTTCACTGGAAGAGGGACCTTAATGTCACTTATTACCACTGAACAGGTGATGATTTTGACTTAATCATTCTCATACTTATTCGAATTCTTTGTATAACATGAAAGAGGGATCATGAAATTCCATTTAATATCAAGGGAAAGAGGGCTTTAGTGACAAGTTCTCATTATTACTTCATAGTTCATAATTTAGGCTCAAATGTTCTCAAACCTGCTGAAAATATTTGTATTGTGATGAGAAAGATCTCTAATGCTTTTGCATACGGTGACATTCCATCAAATATCAAGTAAAAAAGGGAAAAGGTCTTGTAATGATATCGTTATTACAGTTCATCTGACTCAGTTTTAGCTTGGCAGTTTTTGGAAATCCCAAGGTACTGCCATTGCCCATTGGTGAAAAACAGTTTTTTCACACTCTCTTATTAAATTCTTAGTATATGTGTATCAAATTTAAGTTTTGTTTCATTTCAGTTATTCTTTTTCATATAGTGTACCTTTAGTTTAAGGAATCCTTTAAATAAATAATTCAGGACTTTTATTTCAACCAAATTTGGCAGGAATGTTCCTTGGGCGGTGCCCTTCAAAAATTTGCTAAAAGAATTGAAATCCGTTTTAAACTCTGGTTGCCATGGCATAAAAACTGAAATTTTGATAAAAACTTTAAAAATTATCTCCTCCTAACCCAGAGGGCCTAGAGTCTTGATATTTTGCATGAAGCATCAGTACATTGATCTCTTTCAGAATTGCTCAAATCACCAACCTCGGGCCCACAGGGGCAGAGCCCCAGGGGGGGGGGGGGGCTTATATAGAAATAAAGAAGGATTTTTAAAATGACATCTCCTCCCAAACCACAGGGCTGATTTCAACCAAAGAATTTAATCAGTTGAAACTCCTGGTTGCTATGACAACAAGAGTAAAATTGAAAAAAAAAAGAAATTGACCCCCCCCCTCCCCAAAAAAACCCCATCTCCTCCTGACCCAGAAATTGAAGAACCTTGAATTTTGCATGAAGCATCAGTACATTTACCTCTTTCAAAATTGATAAAATTTAGAGCCACAGGGTGATTAGGCTTAAATAGAAATAAAGAAGGCAACCCTTTCAAAACTATTTGGCCATTTTAAACCAAATTGGGCAGAAATACGTTAGTTTGCCCCCTTTTAAAGATTACTGAAATATTTGAAATCTGTTGAAAGTATTGGATGGTATTGTAACATAAGTTGATTTTAGTTTAATGTTAAAGGAGGTCTTCTTCCGACCCAGTTTATATTAGGCCTTGGAAAAAAAAAGAGCCTCATCTCAGGTCAGCGCCAGGGCCACTGGCCCTCTTGTTTTAGCTAACCAGAGAATAACTTGCTCATGTGAGCTTTCATGATCCTTGAATGTTCTTCGTGTTGTGTGCGTCAACAATTGAAGTGTTTACACTCTAGAGGCTACAGTTTTGACTTGATCTTCATGAAACTTGGTTATAATAATTTTTAGGTCATAGGGATGGATGTTATTGATTATGGGAAGGTTCTATTGGAAAACACAGGAAAAGGGGCATTAATGACAATGTCTTTGTTTACACTCTAGAGACCACAATTTAGGCTCAATCTTCATAAAACTTGGCTAGAATAAATGTTAGATCATAAGGTTGAACCATATGTATTATGGGAAGGTTCTATTGAAAAACAAAAGAAAAGGGACCTTCATGACAATTTCTTTGTTTACACTCTAGAGGCCACATTTCAATTTTGGCTAAAATCTTCATGAAACTGGGGCAGAATAATTGTTGGGTCATAAGGATGAACCCTATTAATTGTGGGAAGGTTCTGTCGAAAAGCACAGGAAAAGGGGCCATAATGAAGATTTCTTTGTTTACACTCTAGAGACCACAATTCTGGCTCAATCTTCATGAAACTTGGCTAGAATGATTATTAGATCTTATTGATTATGGGAAGGTTCTATTGATAAACATGAGAAAAGGGGCCTTAATGACAATATCTGTGTTTACACTCTAGAGGCCACAGTTTTGGCTGAATCTTCATGAAACTTGGCCAGAATCTTTGTTAGATCATAAGAATGAACCTTATTGATTAAGGGAAGGTTCTATTGGAAAACTCATGAAAATGGGCCTTAATGACTATTTCTTTTTTAACTCTCTACAATTATTTTGGCTCAGTTTTTATGAAACTTGGCCAGAATAAATGTTAGGTCATAAGGATGTAATTGTACGCTATTGATATTGTGAAGATTCTATTGGAAAATGCTAGTTGCATTATTTAAAAGCATTTGTTTCAGTTGAATGATTTAGAACCATCATGGTTCTCTTGTTTTTTAAATGGTAAAAGATACTTATTGAAGTGAAAATTGGTATTATTTCTTGCCCTGGTTTTAAAGCATTTATTTTGACATTTTCACCCATCTGTGCTGTAAAAATGTAGTCGTATATTTCAATAGAATTTTGACATAATTTTAAGTTTTGAATTTTCCTTTAAGAAAGGAGAGACAGCCTTAGACAGAGCTAGTACAGACAACATTCGAGAAGTTCTGACTACAGTCTCTCGTCTACATAAAGAACTTCGGATGGTAAACACTCCAGTTATACAACCTGTTACATGTCTGAGGAAACCTGTCGCTCCTTACGTACCAAAATGTGATCCCAAATTCAAAGTATGTTGATCCTTATACACCTGTTAAGTTTACATGCGAGCCTAAATTTGATATATATGTCTTGTAACATTAACCAATTCCATCCCAATGATGCTTTGTAATGCAACCCAAGAAAAAAAATTAGGACAACATTCTGTAAAATAAAGAATTGCTTGTAACAAGCAATTTCTTCATTTTCCACAATGTTTTTTATTGCGAAAGTTGAAGAAGTGTAATTTTTCACCAACTTTAAATTGTTGCCTACAACTCCTTTCAATTTGGACCAGTCTGAAATTTTGCTGTCTGGTAGTGAGTTGAAAAATTAACACGAGAGTAAATGCTTATTGAATTTTTTTCCTCAATGATAGTATCATCAAATTGAACAATAACTCTTTCCCACACAAACCTGCTTCTTTATGCCCTTCATAAACAAAACTGCTTTGTAAAACAGTGTGGAAAATGGAGAAATTGCTTATTATAAGCAATTTCTTCATTTTACACAATGTTTTCTACCCCAAAATATAAGTATTTTTTACAATTTCATAAAAAAAAATCAAATAGATAGATCTTTGCAACTTCTTTTTATTTGGACCAGTCTTTAATGCTGTTGTCATGTAATGGGTTGAATATTCATGCATATGAACTCTTAAAATGGCTTCACTTTTGTACTTACTGCAAAAATATTAATGGCATATTTGCTGTCTATCCTGCCAAAAACATAAACTTTGACGGTAACATTTTCTTATAATTTCCACAATATTCATATTACAATATTAGGTATAATGATAGTTTCAACAATACACAGCTTGTCATAGTCATATCATCAAGTTCAAGGTAATATTTGTATCCTCAATACTTAACTCAGAAACTCAACATTTTCCAATAACTTTCATACTATTTAAGTTGTTATGTAATAGCTCTCATTGATATTCATCTGTCTACACAAAGGTCATCTTACAAGATCAAGCTCATCTTTTAAGGTTAAAGTTTTGAAAAAAAAAATGCTGCTGTTGGGCATTAGAGTACCACAAATATGTCTTGTTTGACTTGCAATTTTTAATAACATTCTATCACCCAGTTTGTCTGTCTGTCAAAAATGAAAGAGTTCATATTTTCTGTATTTTCTTTAAAAACTTTAAAGCTAATTTTTTTTGCTTACCTGAGCAGTAAGTACTCTAGGAAGCTTTTGTGAACACTCATTGTTTGGTGTCCGTAAGTCTGTATAAATGTCTGTGAACAAATCTTTTTGCAGCTACTCATAAGATTTCAATGAAACTTAACGCAAATGATTCTTGCTTTATGTCCTTCCAAAATACTTCAAGCAATTATAATTCATAAATAACTCTGGTTGCCATGGCTGTCAAAAGGATATCTTTAAAAATCTTTTCCTAAACCTCAAGGCCTAAAGCTTTCAAATTTGGCATATAGCATTGCCTCATAGTCTTCTACCAAAATACTTGAACCCAAATTATGTATGTAGCATTATTTCATGGTCCTTTACCAAAAGGCTTCAGGTTATGATAGGCTTTTATAGCCCTAAATACTTTTAATTTACATAGGAACAAATTTTGAAAGGGTTAACCTCAGAAATTAACCATCAGATTCTTATGAAACTTTGCAGAAATGAACTAGATGATAGTTTTCTAAAATCTTTAGAGCATAGGAGATCATGAATGACAATCTAAGACAATCAAAGGGAACTTCTTGTGAATTCTTAATAAAGTCTTCTCCTATACTGTCAGGCCTAGAGCTTTCTAATGTTGCTTGTAGTATTGCCTCAGGGTCCTGTACCAAAATATTTGAGGTATTGATGATGTGAGTTATATTAGCCCCATGTTGTGAGCAGCTTTGTAGTGTTTAGGGAAAACTTTCTGAAGAGATACTGACATTATAAAAAAATATGGGAAAAAATGAAAAAGATAAAAGAAAAAGAAATGCCAATAACCTGGGTACATGAGCTTTTTTAGTATCTCAGGTGAGCATTCAAGGGCCATCATGGCTCTATTTGTTTCAGTAATTTCTCATTGACAGGTATCAAGGTCATCTGAAAGGGTTTAAGTCAAATATCCATGTATTTCCCTTTTCAGTCTCAATCATTGTTACCAGCTACATGGACTTCTTCATCTAGTGGTAATGTGAAAAATCTGATTAATGAGAAAAAATCTAGACTAGCAGCCCAAACATCACAAACATATCGACAGGAATTAGCTAGAAGGACAGGTACCAATACTATAACTGATGAAGAATCTAAAAAGGAATTGTCTGATAGAGAGAAGGCAGACAGAACAGCTGATAGAAATAACAGCCACATTTGTGATGATAAAGATTCAGAGGAAATTCATACTGAAAAAAGTGATAACAATTCAGGGAAAACTAATGAAATAAATCAAGTTGAAAGTGAAACTCGTGCAAATTCTGAGGCATTGAATGATATTGAAGAAAGAAAAAAAGACACAAACATTAGTCATGTAGCAAAAATAGATGATGTAGTGAAAAATGAAGAGAATGCAATACTTACTAATGATTTAACAGCAGACTATAGTGCTGAAGAAGAACAGTGCAATAATCATGGTGATAATGTTCCTAAAGATGAATTAGATGTTGAATATATAAAAGATGACAGAGACGATTCAGAATTGGACAAATACAAAGAGAACTTTGAAGCCATTGATAAGAGAGAATGATGAGTTTTTTTCCATATATTTTCAAACCCCCTGTTATGGAGCCCTATCATAAATATCTTCAGATTTTTTTATGGATTCAACAACAGCCTGAATTGAAGAATAACTTTTTGGTTGAAAACATTGTGGCAAAAGGAAAAATTAGCTTGTCACAAGTATTATTTTCTGTCAAAGATTTTCTTACATAATTTTTCCTCAGTGCTTCAAAATATTTGACTGAGTGGAAATGGGATAAGTATCCTAAATAGCAATAGGTCTTGCATTTCAATATTTAAGAAAAGATACATGAATGATGGATGTAGTTGTAGAAGGTATTGAACATAACAGTGGTGACAAGAGTTTCAAAATGTCCATTGAATGAGGCATGAAACAGAAGTCTATAACCAATTGTAAATCTGCAGAAATGCTTAGAAATATCTGCTTTAACCCATTTCTAAATGACAAAATTTAAGACTGGTCCAAATTGAAAGTGGTTGAATAGTGGTCGAGACAGATAACTCATAATACACCATATAAGCTTCAATAATTATCCCTAACAGCTCCATGTCTTTGTAACATAATCAATAGTTATTGCAAAATAGTTATATATAAACATAGAAAAATTCATAGCAAGTCAAATGAGAGGTAGTGAATGAATTGGCTGAACAAGCATGAATTTATTTTGACGTACAGAACCTCATGTATCAGACATCATTTTTTGAACAACAGCTAAACAACAAAAATACTTGGTGAATTACTTTCTATTACAAGTAAATTTCCTACTTTGAGATTTCTTTTAATTTTTTTCTGCTCTTCTGTTGAATTTGCAAAAGTAGTATAGATATAAACTATAATTCCCAACCTTCAAGAAAGGATGCATCATCCTGATCAATGGGATCAGAGGGTAAGTGTTACATTTTTCATATGCATGCCATGGAGTGATGGCCCAATAAAAGAAATCAATGAACCTATCATGAATTGCACTTCTTTAACCCATTCCAACACAGCAAAATTTTAGACTAGTCCAAATTGAAAGAAACCGCAGACGACAATTTCAAGTTGATGGAATTTTGAATTTTTTCGTCTTTTTGGATAGAAAACATTGTGGATAATGAAGCAATTTCTTCATTTTCCACAATGTTTTCCCAAGCTTTTTTCTCGAGGGGCGTATAAAGGAGGGATTGAGTTGGAATGGGTTAAGAGTAACAGATCTTTTATGGGCAAGTATTCCTTTGATTAATGAGATCAATTCTTAAATTTTCTGTAGAGAAATGGTTTCTATTACCAGCACCACGAAAAAATTATAACTATGCATGGCATAACAGTTTTTTCTTCATTCTTCAGCCAAATAACTCCAAGCAAGACTTCATTCTTTTTTGAGAATTTTGACTTTGAGCTTTACCACCAAATAAAAATCAGTGATCTATAGAACTATTTTGGGAGCTATTTAAACTAAAATGGCAACAAAAGTTCATGGAATATAAATCTATCATACTCAAACCTAACTAATGGAAAATCCTCTGGCGACAAAGGGATCAAATGAAATGCTGACCTGATGTCTGTCTTGCCTAAGAGAGTACCCTTCCTGAGCTTTTGGACCACTGAATTTGACCATTTGTAGATTGTACTGAGCACAAATTTGGGTCAATAAAGTCATTAACTGATTCTCCCTTGGGATAAGACAGGTGATGAATTAAAAGGTATTCTCCCCTGGCTCTTTTTTGAGGACAAGACCATTTGGTGATGTCCTAAATTTCTGCAAAAGGTGGTTTTAAATAAGGTCCTGCCAATCTTTCAGCTGTTGATTTCTTTACTAATTTTCTGACACATTATCTGGATTTTACTTTAGGAAGATTGACTGTACTATCAGATGTGGGAGACCAGTAGATACTTAGTCCTTTCATTATTTAACCCTTTCCTGTACAACCTTGGATTTTACATCACTTTGATTTTATACTAGAGAAAACATTGTGGAAAAAGAAGAAATTGCTTGGTACAAGCAATTTCTCCTTTTCCTACAATATTTTCTACCACATAGGATGTTATAAAATGAATAACACATTTGGGTTCAGCACATTTTATGTAGAATCAAAGACAACAGGTAACCAAATCATTTTAGATTCAGATTTTGTCTAAATTAGACATCATCATCTCACTATACGATATATTCTTTAATGTGCTCGATGGATAGTACCGTCACATGGGACCTAGGTTGAAAGTCTCATCGAAAGACAATTAGTTTGTAAGTTGATATGCCCAGCCCAATGCTCAAACCCATGATCTTGAGATTTGAAGTCAAGTGCTCTACCAACTGAGCTAATCAGAATGACCTGTATGGTATCAGTGTTATTGATAGTTATATTGATAGTCAGTAATACCGGTACTAACTGACATTATTGATATGAAAGCAATATTGTTGACATAGTTACAAAATTTAATCTGCCTTTATAGATGTTGGAATATTCAAATTGTAGCTGTGCTTCTCTTTTTCAAAAGTTTATGCTTATAAGCTTGTCTAAAACACTATAAAAAAAACTAAAATTTAAACACCATCAAGTGCGTGCTTTGGATTATTGTGCCCAATTGACACTGCATAACACTTTACATACTAATAACAAATTCTTGGAATTTTGATAATATCTTGACTTAGTTTACTGAACTTGTACTTGTGATTGTTGGTTTATTTGGCGGCTCTGAGTTCAAGTATTGTTCAGTAATTGATTTCTGGTGTTTGATTGAAGTTGGCTTTTGATTGTACTAGATATTTTCTGTTGGGACGCTGTAGCTCCTGTTTGTTTTTTTGGACTATGTAAAGTTGTTCTTAGCCTTCCACCTAGAAAGAGTTGTGCTGCTGATATTCTAAGTCCATCAATGATAGAATCTCTGTAGCTCATAATAGCTTAGTACAGTGTATTGATCTTTTGATTTTTAATAGGTTTTTGTTGTCTGTACATTCCTTTCCGCATGGTCTTTTGACTGTGGATATATCAGGGAACTTGTATATGTGTAAAAAAGTTGCTCTGTGCAAAATTAGTAAAAGATGAGCTGGCAAATTGTGGTCAGTTATCTAAGTACAGTTCCTCTGGGATTCCATATTGTGAAAATTAAATCCTCAAGTACATGATTGTGTATTCACTGGATAGACCATCGAGTTTAAAAATTTCTGGCCATGAACTAAATTTGTCACATGACATAAGATGTTTTTTTTCCTTTGAAGTGAAGTAAGTCCACACTAAACTTTGACCAAGATCTGTCTGCTATTTCAGTTTTGATCAACGGTTCTTTTGGATTTCTTTTGTACTATATTTTTGTTTTCAGTTTCACATGGCCCTCAGACTTATCATAGTGAAATTTCAATTGCTTTTTCTGTTCTTCAGTCAGATTCCAGTTTTTATATATGGTCCTATCCTTTTCTCTGACCCAATTCATCAAAATTGTGCATTTTCCAGCTTCTTCTTTCTCCTTAACTCTTTCCCGTTTTTGAAAATTTTAGACTAGTCCAAATTGAAAGAGGTTGCAGACGACAATGAAAACTGGATGCTATTTGAATTGAAACCATCCTATGTGGTAGAAAATATTGTGGAAAAAGGAGAAATTGCTTGTTACAAGCACAGGGTTCTCCCCAGGCCTTTATGGCATATCGGCCCCGATACGCCTTCATAAATTAAGAGAGTTTGCCGATACGCCTTCAGATCGCCGATACGCTTAAATTTGGTCACCAATACAGCTTAATTTCTAGCTGAAGAAAGGGTCAAGCAAGCCACTAAAATTGGTTGCAGAAGCGTGGACACGACAGGCTCTTTATCTATAATGTTGTTTACCGTATATTACGTAACACCTTTATTGATAAGACCCTTACACTCTTACTAATTGGTGATTATTGATTTTTTTCTCGCGTTTACCACTGGTACCGCGCTATCAGTCACCAAGGATGATGGGTACCAATATGTAAACAATGAATTCAAAATGGCGACCCACTTTCGGAAAATTGTCACGTCGGCTGAGATTTGCCGAGGTAAAATATGTTGTTATTTGATGTGACAACTATCAAACTAAAGCCACAGTGGTTTGAAATATAATTTTTGGAAGGAAAGATTAATTTGGTCAGTTTATTTTATACACTGATCGCTGAAACATGCCATTTTCGCGATCTTTTTCTTTACGAGAATTTGCTGAAATAATAAAGACAGATTGGTATATAAACCACCCTAGTTATACTTAGCGCTTGTTTTCAACCCACTTTAATAATTACATACATGTATCTTTCTGATTAAGTCCGTTTATTTTTTATCCAACATGGAGGGTATTATCTCACACATTCGTACCCTGGTTTGTTCAACTCCTTTGTTAAAAAAAAATGTTTTTAAATTTTGATTAAAAGTATTATTATAATTTTAATAATCATGTAATGATATCTGGCCCTCTCATGATTTTTGCTTCAAAAGAAAAAATACCCCATAAAAAATCAAAGTGCTGAAATCACTTCAAGAAAAGAATGCCTTAGACCAAATAGGTTTTCATTATAACAAAAGCAATGGTTTAATTATTATTTAGAATCAGGAAAAGATAATTCACTCTATAAGATTCTGAAAACAAAAAACTTTGAAAATCAAAGTGCTGAAATCACTTGAAGAAGAGAAGAGTAAGGACACTTGGTTTATGAATTTGATCAAGTTTCATTTTATAATTTGAGAATTAAGCTAAGATTGGACACTGCTGATATATACTACATTTTTAATTAACTTATTGAAATCAAAAAGCTGAAAGTACTGTTAGAAGAATAGTTATAGTGTCAGACAGTCAAAGGATTCTGAATGGGCAAATAATGAACCTTTCAAATTTGGCACAGAGAATCTGATTGAGCTCTTTAAGATGCAAAATTTGAAGATGAAACCAGATATTTCACACAGGAATCTTACATTTTTGAAAATACTGAAAATAATATCTATATTTTTCTGAAGAAGGGCATTTTTTCAATCCAACACTCCATGCTTTTTTTAAAGAGTCCTCAAGGATAGGATTTTTGGACAGACTTGTTAAAATGGCCAAGCATGAAAAGATATTCCTATCTAACAGACAAGCAGCTGACACCTTTTTTTACTCATTCCTTTGAGACTGTGTGATTTATTCTTTCATTTGAACAATTGATACCTTGATTTTATTCGACTCGCTGTATTTTTATGGCTTTTGGATATATTCTTTCATTTTCTTTCCTTTTCACATCCCTTTTTAATGGGACAATTTAGTGCCCTTTCTAACAAATAGGATAGAGAGGCAAAATAAGCTGAGTTAAGTCACAATTGATTGGTATCAAAATCAGCCTCAGAGTAGAGAAATAAAGCTATAATAATTAAAAGGTTGAAGCATATTATTCAAGAATAAAACTCAATTAAAATCAAGATATTAATAAACAAGCTAAAAAGCACTTTTCATGACCTTTATCATGTATAGTCATACCATATGATAACTGACAACATGCAGCGCATAATGCCACTACGCCTTCAAAAAATTCTGGGGAGAACCCTGAAGCAATTTCTTCTTATTCCACAATGTTTTCTCGAGTATAAAATCACAGGAATGTAAAATCCCGTATTTGAACGGGAAAGGGTTAAGGGAACCACCAAAGACGAAATTGGCATGGGTTACAAACCTTTTCCAGGCTATTTCAAGGTCTGCAGCCTCCCAATTCATACTTGGGGCTGAGGAGCTTAGCCCCTCCACATCTATTGTTTAGGTTCGGCAACTTCTGACACCATGTAGCATGTTTTGAAACTAATAAAACAAAATTTTTAGGTTCAGCACGTTTTATTTAGGCTCAAGGACAACTGGAAACTGAAAACAGAATCATTTTAGATACGGATATTGTCTGAATTATACTGAAAGTCATCATCCTATATGTATCTCATTTTATGCTTGGCTGTTTTCGGAGATAACCCAAGGTATTGCAATAGCCTTCTTGTCGTCGTTGTTGTTGTCGTTGTCCTTGTGCGAAAACTTTGACATTTTGTGATATCTCTGGTTCTACTAAAGGCATTCACTTGAAACTTGGCACACTTGTTCACTATCAAAAGAGCAACCTATACTATCAAGAGGGATAACTTTAGATGCATTTTATCCACTATCCAGCACCCAACAGCCAAGCGTAGGCGATGCTCTTGTTATCAATTTTGATTAGTTAGCTTAAAGAAGTAAATTCAGGTAATCCAAAAAGGGAAGTTACTCCACTAAAAACAAATGAAAACTATTACCCCTAAAAACTAAGACTAAAACTAGATTAGAAACTTGTCCCAAAATATACAGAAAGAGTTGATATATCCAATTCAGTACTGGTCCATGTAACGTGCTGTTTAGTAAAAACAACATCAAAAACAACAACTCCACACACACTAAAAAAAAAAAAAACACAACCAAAATAGAACACAGCATTAATTGGTAGCAAATAACATTTTTTTTTTAATAATCATTACGGCTGAAATCATTTGTTCGATTTGTATGGTTTTCTGCACTTCACCTTAAACGTGTTGCTCATTAGAACATTGTAATATTGGAAAAAAATTTGTAGAAACGTCTGGCTAATAAAAAAAATTAAAAAAATTGATACAATGTAATATTGTTTGACCAGTGGAGTAAAAGAAGTTATCTTTATTTTCTTTATTCTGAACTACTTTACAAACAAAAAATAAAACAAAAGGTACACATTAGACATATTAAAAAAATTGAACAAAATATAAATATCTAAAGAAAGCCCCAAACTTTATCTCCAATGTGAAACTAATTATCATTTACTCCAGTCAAAATCAGAATGAAAATATATATACACCTATTTATTTACAATTATTCACATTTTAAAGAAACAAAAGCAGCTTTTCATTTTTCTGTTTTGATTTTCCAACTCTGTCAATTATACTCCTGTTTCTTTTTAGTGCAACTGAGAACAGAGTGCTTATGTAAGCAAATGTGATCACCTTATGCCTGGCATCTATCTGATACTTGTTCTGCATCCTTTAACAAATTCTTTTAAAAGACATCCCCTCCTTAACTGGTATGACAAATTGAACAAAATTCTGCGTAAATTTTCCGTACACTGTCCCCATTATGAATTACCAAATTTTCTTCTCCTCACCAAAAATTCCTAGAGCCTTTATGAACCTGGAATATTTCTGTTTTGGCACCTATGTGCAGGCTGATCCTTTTCTATATCTCCTGATGTTCTTTTACACCAGAATTGGTTATAAGATAAATTTTCAATTTAAATATTGACCCATAATTTTATGCTCCCAGTGCTTTAAGCCCTTTGATTTTAATGCAATTCTCTGGTTGACTTAAAATTCAGCATGACAAGGGTTAATCAGGCATCAGTAGGGTTAAGAGATTGATTCTTACCTACAATTAATGAAGTGTTTCTCTCCCCAAACTATTTGCTAAGTGAACTGAATTGTGCAGGCATGTCCCTTAGGTGGTACTCTTTCAAAGTAGTTGAAGGTACTGAAATACATGAAAAAGTCTGGTTGCCATGACAACAAAAGTTAAGTTTAAAGAAAGTATTTAAAAACATCTACTACTGACCTAGAGACTTGATATTTGGCATGAAGCATTGATCCCCTATACTCTGGGTTTCAAAAATCTATGAAAAGCCTGGTTGCATTTACAAAGGTGAAATTTGAAGAAAATGTTAAGAATCCTCTTCTTCTGGTCTAGATACTTGGTATGAATGATCAGTGCAGAGACCTCTAATAGCTTTGAATTATCATAACCCTATGGAATCCATGGGGTAGAGCCAAGGGTGAGACCTATACTTGAATAAAGAATATTAAGATCGACTTTGTAACATAATCCTTATATTAACCTGATCCACTGAAAGGCATAGATCCGTTTTCTCTGGTGAACACACCAAAGCAAACGGTCCTCTTGTAAAAGATTCTTCTTCAATATTCTTAATTTCAAGTTTAACTAATTTTTAGAGTCTCTGCCTTTTCTGTCTTAGATATTGAAGGAAGCCTGAAGTTTATCTGCACCCTTTTCCTTAGTACAGTTTTAATCATAGCTGTTGCTTCTTAGTTCTATATAGTGAGGGTCATCAGTCATCCATACCAGAATACAAAATTTTAAATAGGTCTATATACAAAACAGTTAAGAAGACAATTTTATTTTGATGAAGTCTTCAAAATCTTTGTCCAATGGGGTAGAAACTATTGTTGAAAACTAAAAATGCTTGTAACTACAAATTTCTTAATTTTTTGCAATAATTCCCAGAAATTTTTCATCAAGGGCTTGTCTCTTTCCTGTACAAACCTTGGATTTTATGTTATTTCATTTTATACTTGAGAAAACATAGAGGAAAAAGAAGTTATTGCTTGTAACAAGCAATTTCTCCTTTTCCCACAATTTTTATTACCACGTGGGATGGTTCCATTTCAAATTCTATCCAATTTTCATTGATGTCTGCAACCTCTTTGGACCAGCCTAAAATTAAAAAAAACAGGAATGGGTTAAAGCGGGATTGTGTGGAAGTAGATAAATGAACCTGAAAATGTGCTGAAGAGCCGAAATGAACTTTTTCAGCTGTTGCTGTCTGGGCTTTTTGTATACAAAGAGATTTAACACTTTACCCAAGAAATCAAGTTCTATCCTCGTCTCCCCTTCCTTAAACCTGCATCCGCGGCACATATCCTCTCCAACATTTGTCTCTCACCAATGGGTGGATAATCGTAAACCTATGTGGGATAGCAACTGGAGGCTATGAAAGGATGTAGTGGTAGTACTGGTTTGAGAAATTACAGGAATCCAATGTTAGGTGCTCCAGCCGCCGCAGTATAACTGAAATACTGATAAAAGTGGCATTCAATCAATCAATTCAAAACCTGCAGGTCAGTGCTGTACTTGTCAGCTTCCACAGTCTTAGGATATTGGTTGGAAGTAGTACCAACTAAATGGCTTCCTCAAAGTTGAGGTTCCAAAAGGGCATCTTGGGCACTTTTTGATGGAGGGGAGCCATATCATGGCATTGTGTCTATGCATGCATCTGTATTTTTTTTTTCTGTTCACCTGAACATAAAGTCCATGAGGTGAACACTTGCAATCAATCTTTGTCTGTTGTCTGTCTGTAATAACAAAAATCTTTTCAAAACTAACCATTGGATTCAGTCAAACATCACAGATAAGATTCCTAAGGTAATGCTCTTTCAAAACTCTTACAGAATTGAAATTAATGAAGAACTCTGGTTGATGGCAACCAAGTGAAAAAATAAATTCTCCTCCCAATCCTAAAGGTCTCAAGCTTTGAAATTGGCATGAATCATTGCCTATTGGCCCTCTGCCAAAATATCTGGTGCATGTGCTTTTACTTGTGTTTCTTTTGGCTACCAAGAGTAGTATTTTAAGTTCCTTGTATTCTTTTGAAACATTGCATTACAAATGGCTAAACCTTTTAAGGTCTGTAAAGTAAGAATGATAAAAAAAAAATTAACCCATTACTACAATTTCCCACATTTTGATGCTCTATGGACAACAATCTTTGGAAAACATAGTGGGCTTTGCTCGCATTGTTTTTTCCTTGTATGGCTCTTATTTTTCAAATTTTAAACACTTTGAATTGTCTTCTACAAACTCTTTCAATTTTGACAAGTTTAAATTTGTCATCTGGTAATGAATTAACCCATTCCCACTCAGTGACGCTTTTAGAAGCCCATCAAGGAAAACATTGTGTAAAATGAAGAAATTGCTTGTAACAAGCAATTTCTTCATTTTACACAATGTTTTCTACTCAGAATGTTGAAGAAATCTAAAATTTCATAGATTTTGAATTGTCTTCAACTCCTTTCAATTTGGAACGGTCTAAAATTTTGCTGTATGGGAATGGGTTAAACGCAATGGAAACAGCTCAAAGAAGTATGGTAGTAGAATATATGAATAAATATATATAAAATTATATATCATTTTAACCTAATACCAGGTGATAAAAGTTTAGACTGGTTCAAATTCAAAGAAGTTGCAGACGGTATTTCAAATTGCACTATTATTGAAAAAATAAGTACCAATTAGGGTAGGAAACATTGTGAGAAAAATAGAAATTGCTTGTTACAAGCTATTCTTTTCTCACAATATTTTCCTTTATCTTATTTCTTAAGGGCGTTAGAAAGCAACATCGTGTGGTAATGGGTTAAAAACAGCTTTTCTCAAGAAAAGTGTGTGGAGGTACATGTTGGTGGACTTTTTGTGCCACCAAAGGGAGGCATATAGAAATCAAACTGTCCGTCAGTCAGTCTGTCCGTCCGTCCGTCTTCTATAATCATGCACACAGGTACAAATTTCTTTCATACAAATGTTCACCACCTTCAGACCACGTGACGGGAAAAAGGCCCAGGTTCCTATCTCAAAGGTCAAGGTCACAATCTGGGGTCAAAGGTAAAAAATCGGCACTTTTTGCCGTGTCCGCTCTACAACTTCTATAATCATGCATGCAGGTACAAATTTCTTTCATACAAATGTTCACCACCTTCAGACGACGTGTCTTGAAAAAGACCCAGGTTCCTATCTCAAAGGTCAAGGTCACAATCTGGGGTCAAAGGGGTGTCCAGAATGGTTAAATTGCGTCCAGAATGGTTAAATTGTATTTACTCTCTTATTCTTAAATGGATTGCTTCCACATTTGGACAGATGCTTAATTGGGTGGACCACTTTACATGACCTTGACCATTACCTTGTGACTTTGATCTTTTGACCTAATTTTGACATCAGAAAAATCTGTCCATAAAACATTTCTCAATTTCATTCTGTATTTATATAAAATGTATGTATTAAAATTTCATTTATTTAAAATCCAGACGTATAGATCACAAATGCATGTGGTTGTGTTTACAAAACAAATCAAAGTGCCACATGCTTGACCCTGTCCTTTGGGGGCATTTGTCACATGACTGTGACCAGCTCTTGTTCAATTGTTAGCTTCACTGAACAGTTTTTGTGGAGGTCTTTTTTCACATCTTTCAAACTCATAATGCATTATATATTTTATAAATTGTTCTTTGGAAAGTAATCTCTTGTTGACCTCTGCTGGAACTTATCTCTTTTTATATGCTGCCAAAGATTCACGTATATTAGCATCATCTTCTTCGTCTGTCAGTCTGTCCACATCTTGTTAACACATATTTGTGGAGAAGCTAGCATGAAATTCTCACAGAATGTTCCTAGTCACCTGACCTTTTGCAAGACTATTGGGTTTTGCAATTTTAGGCTGTGTCACAGAAAAAGGGGCCTTAATGCAGTTTCTTGTTAACAAATCTCCTCCTACATTTACTGATGAATTTGAATGAAATTTTCACAGAATGTTCTTAGTTGCCTAATCTTGCATGTTTTGTAGGTTTGCCATTTTAGGTCGCATCAGGAAAAAGGGGACTAAATGCAAAAGGGGCGGCAAATATTGTGACTATGGCACTCTTGGTTAGATACTTGTTTTTACTGAATACCTTTTTGGCTTGAAGGATCACTCATCGAGTGATGATTATACTTCGAACCATGGCTGGCAACATTCTGTCCGACAAAAGGTTAAGGTCATTGTTACAATTGTCTTTCTCTGATAAGTAGTTTGCTTAACCCATTACCAGACGGCTAAATTTTAGACTGGCCCAAATTGAAAGAAGTTGCAGACGGCAATTTAAAGTTTATGAAATTTTTGATTTTCTCAACTTTCTTTGCAGAAAACATAGTTGAAAATGAAGAAATTGCTTGTAACAAGCAATTTCTTCATTCTCCACAATGTTTTCCAAAGCTTTTTTCCTTGAGGGTGTCTAAAAGCATCACTGAGTGGGAATGGGTTAAGTGGGATGAGCAGTTGGTGGTTCCGAGAGAATGTTGTAGTTGCAATGATGTGAGAAATGGTAGGAAGTTATGGCTAGCCACGATACTAAAATACATTTGAAAGTGGTGTCATACTACAATAAATCAATCATTCGATTTCATACCATACTAGACAAAATTTTTTAATTCAAAGAAGTTGTAAACTATACTATGTAGTAGATGAAATTTTTAAGATAATTGTTTTTTAGGGAGAACACATTGTGGATAATGAAGAAATTGCTTTTTACTAGCACTTTCTGTTTTTTGCACAAAATCTTCTGAATCTAAGGGTTGTTAAAAGGGGACTATGCTCAAATGGATGAAAAAGGTGACTGTTTATTGCTTTAGATATTGATGTATACCAGGATATTACAAAAAGCTTTGTATGTAATGAGTGTTTAATGGTTATTAATAAAGTCACTTACAGAATATGTAGTTGTCTAGTTGTCAATTAATTTGATACCAGTATATAATTTAATTTTTAGTTTCGTCTATCAAAAACGAGTGTTTTGATTGGTAGAAAAAAAAAACCTCATGAACAATATTTTGAGCACCCAGCTATTTTGTATGCATGCGCACAAAATAGTTCCATAAAAAATGTATCAAAAATTATAAAATATTTGATTTTTTGCTCAATGTCATTAAATTATGAGAAATGAATAGAATCTTTTTCTTTTCATGGAGGTATGAAACAAAAAACCTAATCACACTTATATATGAAAGTGCTTGGTGTATTCATAATGTGATTAGGTTTTTTGTTTCATACTTCCATGAAAACAAAAAAAATATATAATTCACCTTTTAACCCATTCTCAAGCAATGACACTTTTTGATTCCCCTCATGAAAGACGATTGGGAAAACATTGTGTACAATGAAGAAATTGTTTGTAACAAGCAATTTCTTCATTTTGCATGTTTTCTATCCAGAAAATTGAAAAAATCAAATATTTCATAAACTTTAAATTGTCGTCTGCAACTCCTTTCAATTTGGACAAGTCTAAAATTTTAGCATCTGGTAATGGGTTAAGTAAATCTGTTGAGACTCTAATGGATTCCATCTTAAAAGCCCCAGTTTTTCTTAAAAGATAAAACACATCTTACTTTATGACACTTTAACCCTTTCCAGTTCAGTTCCTGGTTTTTATGACTTTGATTTTATACTTGAAAAATATTGTAAAAAAGAAAGAATATCTTGTGACAAGCAATTTCTTCTTTTATCACACTATTTTCTACCACACAGGCTGGTTTCGTTTCAAATTGCACTGATTTCACTGTCATCTGCAATATCTTTCAAAATGGGCCAGTCTAAAATCTAAACACAGGAAAGGATTAAAATGGTAAGGAAAATAGTAGGAATACAGTATGTAATTCCTTCATATCCAATTTTGAGCTCCACTGGCTGAAAGCTAGAAAGCTATTGCCATGGAGTGGTGTCCATCGTGCCAATCAGAAACTACTGGTTGGAATCCAATCAAATTTCACAGGAATGATCCTTGTGTGACCCTCTATCAGATTCCTTTAAAGAATTTTGATTGGATGAAAAACCTAACTTTTAGTAAGCATTTTACCAAATAAGGAATACAAGGAATTAACTTGAAGTAGTCTCTTTAACAGTATCAAATGGATATTTTCATATTTTACATGGATGTTCATGGATCCCTTTTGGGTTACCTTTAATTAGATTTTTCTAAAGATATTTTGATCAGTTGAAAATTTTTTATGTTAAAGCCCCAATTTTACAAGGTTTATTAAAGGGATGTAATAAATTCAGCTGATTCAGTCAACTGTAATGCATATCATTTTGCAAAGTGAGTTTTCTTTAGTAAAAGTTTTAGCCCTAAACCAGATGACAAATTCTAGATTGAATTTAATTGAAAGAAAATGCAATTATAACCCATTACCACACCACTCAATGCTGCTTTTCTCACACTCTTAGAAATATGTGTATGGAAAACTTTGCATTTAAAGGAGAAATTCTCCCTTTAGCTCAACTGGCTGAAAGCCAAGGGACTATTGTCATGGAGTGGTGTCTGTTGTGTGTCTGTCTGTTTGTCCGTCCATTTGTCTGTCTGTCCGAAGACTTTTTCTTTAAAAATCTTCTCCTCAGAAGGTACTAAACAGAATTTAACAAAATTTTACAGAAATGATCCTTGGGTAACCCTTTGTCAGATTTCTTCAGAAAATTTTTATCCGATAAAAAACGGGCTATTTCCATATATGGTGAAAGCTTTAGAAATCTTCTTCTAAGAAAGCAGTGGATGGATTTGAACCAAATTTCACATATCAGATTTCTTTTTTATCCGATAAAAACCATGGTTTTATTGGGGGGGGGGGCTATTTCCATATATTTCCTGGGGTGACCCTTTATCAGATTTCTCGCCGCCATCAAAGCGCAGTTGGTAGCGCTTCGGACAGTCAAGCTAGAGGTCCTGGGTTCGATCCCCGACGACTGCACTCTTCCTTTCCGACTAATTGTCTCTCACCAATGGGTCGATAATGGTAGACCTATGTGGGATAGCAGCTGGAGGCTAGGAAAACATAGCTGTTGAGACTTAACCCATCCAACACAATCCCTCCTTTTTACGCCCCCAAAGAAATTTTTTTTGAAAACATTGTGGAAAATGAAGAAATGGCTTGTATCAAGTAACTTCTTCATTATCCACAGTTTCTATCCAAAATTACAAAAAAAGAAATAGAACTTCTCTATTTTGAAATTGTCTTCAGCTGCTCTCAATTTGACTAGTTTATATTTTTGTGTGGGAATGGGTAAATATTGAGAAAATTACCTGAATTAAGAAAGAGGTAGTATCCAGACATTTATACCCCTGATTTAAAGAATAGGGGATTGACTGGTTTACCTATGTCCATCTTTTTCTTTCCATCCTCTCCACCCAAAATAACATTTTTCCTTACATTTGAAACTTCGTATGGAGGTTCAATTAGGCATCTGCAAGTTTTCTACTTCCTGTTGTCGTTTTTAGCTCACCTGAGCACAAAGAGCTCAGGTTGAGCTATTGTGATCAACCTCTTGTATGCACTCTAGAGATAAAATTGCTTAACCCTTTCCTAATTTTTGAAATTTTAGATTGGCCCAAAATGAAAGAGGTTGCAGACGACAATGAAAATTGGATGCAATTTGAAATGAAACCATCCTATGTGGTATGAAAAATATTGTGGAAAAAGAAGAAATTGCTTGTTACAAGCAATTTCTTCTTTTTCTACAATGTTTTCTCAAGTATAAAATCATAACAGCGTAAAATCCCGGGTTTGTACAGGAAAGGGTTTAATGTGTTCAAACTTATTCAAATGAACTTATTCTGCATGATGTCTCGGACAAGTTTGATATTGCGTCCTGTAGAGCCAAAAAGTAGGTACTAAGTCAAATTTTGGAAATACCTTGTGCACATTCTAGAGGGCACATTTTTAGCTTGGCTGTTTTCGGAGAAAATCAGAGGTATTGCTATAGCCTTGGTGTCGTTGTTGTTGTTGTCGTCATGCGAAAATTTGACATTTTGTGATATCTCTGGTTCTACTAAAGGCATTTGGGCACGCATGTTCACTATCAAAAGAGCAACCTATGCTATCACAGGGGATAACTCTAGATGCTTTTATCCACTATCCAGTACCTAATTGCCAAGCATAGGCACCCGTAGGTGGTGCTCTTGTTAGATCAACTGTCTTGATATTTGGTCAAAATGTTTGTCTTCAAGATATCTCAATCAAGTTTGACTTTTTGTCACGTGGTGTCTTAAAGTAGGTCACAATGCCAAATCTAAAGGAATACCCTGTGTGTGCTCTAGACATCACATTCATGCCTTAAAAGTCTTGATATTTAATCAGAATATTTGTCTGAATAATATTTGAGACGTCATAGATATTGGGTCCTATGGGTCAAAAAGTAGGTCACTTGATCAAATCTTAGAATCATTTGTATGCACTCTGGAAATGTTATTCTCCATGTTATATTCAAGACAGAATTTTGATATAGTCTCACTTTGGATAACAAATTAGGTCACGTGAGCTTTTTAGGCCATTTATTGCCACGGGGTCTATGGTTCTCTTGTTTAGTTTACTTTGGGACATTGCCTAATATAGTGGTATATTTTTGTTGCATTTTTCTCAGGAAATATTAAAGGGAGGTATCAATTTTTTTATATGTCTTAGATTTTGATTATTTTCATTCTTTCTCATATGTTGTTTGGAAAGTAGTTTAGCAGAAAATCAGAGATCATTTATCAAAATAAGAAATAGTTTGTCCAGGGACAACATGTCAAGCTCACTGATCAGTACAAAGAATGTGGTGCACAGAATGTTTTTTTTTACACCGAGACCTTGGACATATCACAACAAACATATCATATGACACTAGCACTCATCAAGTAGAATAATTGTGCCAAGTTATTTTCAAATCCATCCATAAATGTAGTAGTTATGCTGCGAACAAGGTCAATTTTGTCATTTCACCTTCAACTGTAACCTTGACCTTGGACATATCACAACATTTTCACATGACACTAGCACTCATCAAGAAGAACAACTGTGCCAAGTTATTTTCAAATCCATCCATAAATGTAGAAGTTATGCTATGTACAAAAATCGGGACAGACGCACGCACCTAAGTAATTTTGACAACTATTTTTCGCTAACGGCAAGTGGGCTTGACAGTAAACTAGGGTATTTCCTTAATAGCCGACGTAGGCTGTTAATCTATTTTCAGATTTCCCATGGACTTTTGCAAAGAATTTTGGGACAGTCATAAGGAGTACTCAACTGTTGAAGTTCGAACTCTCTCAAACCAATGTCATCGTGACATCAGCAGGAGTTATATACACTAGCTAATTTTTGATTCTGTAAAGAACATTTCAGAACAGTTGTAGGAGTTCATATACATATATGTACACTTACTATAGTTTTGTGCTTACAACTTAATGTATCTTATACAGGATGTTGGTTGTTTAAACTCTCACTTTGAGTTTGGGTCAAATGCAATTGAGGTAATGTGGTGTCGATAACCAAATGCGGTGAACCTTTGCTAGACAACAAAAAGCAACTTTTAACTCATCAGGTTACCATGAAGACAATAAATGGCTCATATTCAAGTATTAAATGCTTGTTTGAGCATATTTTGGGCATTTAAAATTTTGTCTTATTCAAGATTCAGAAACATTGAAATCGCCCTTAAATAGCATCCATCTGAAACTTAGTAAGTAGATTAAACTAGTGGTCCTACATAGTCCTTACCTAATTTAAGTCTGAAAGTACTTCCTGTTTTACAACTAAGTTCACTCACTTCCTGGTTAAGTGGCGTATTTTGATTGCATTTTTCTCAGCACTCATTACTAGCAACCATTTGAAACTCGTAATGGAGGGTCAACATGGTGTCCTGCAACATAATCCACTCCAGGAGATTCCATTTCATAGTAGTGTACAAGTGGAGTGGGGGTATACTCAGTGAGATTTAATTCCTTGTTTTGTCACTATCATGTGGTTCAGGCATACATAGGTGGTTAACCTTTTCAGTGTAAGACTGATTTACAACTTTCTTTTTTAATGAAAAAATAGACAAAAATATCCCAAAGTGTGTCGTTTCACCTATGAATTACATTGCAACCTGATGTAATCCTTTTGGCATACCTAGCTCAATTCTGTATCAAGTTATCATTTTGACAAGGTTTTATTGGCCGACTTACATCAGCAAAGTAATATACCCTACTTCCTGACAGAAGAGCATAACTCTGGGACCAAAATAAGCCCTTGTACATAAGGCATATCTTTTTAGCACTTTAAGTCGGTTTATGAGTAAAGGAATTTTTAATCATTTTTACATGATATTTGTTGTAGGATCATTAAACTTATTCACGTACTCTCGCAAATTTTTACGAGTTCTTCCACTTCTAAATGTTGTCGTCGGACTGTCAATCTAGAGGTCCCGGGTTCGATCCCCGACAGTGGCACTCATCCTTTCCAACAATTTGTCTCTCTCCAATGGGTCGATAATCGTAGACCTATGTGGGATAGCAGCTGGAGGCTAGGAAAGGATGTAATGGTAGTACTGGTGTAAGAAATACCAGGATTCCATTGTTAGGTGCTCCAGCCGCCGCGATATAACTGAAAGATTGTTGAAAGCGGAGAAAAACCCCATTCAAACAACCAAATCTAAATGTTGTCACACATATTTACTGTAGCATAAACTCATCAAAATGAAACAAGGGCATTCTTATAAAATACTGCTCTGCAAGTAGCTTCATTTATGTAATGGGTTTTCACAGATACCTATGAGGTGACCCGAGATGATTTGAGAAACTTTCCCAAACCTTGCGACTTTTGTCACATGATCTTCTGTTGTGACCTTCAACTTAGGAGTATTAAACACAACTTCAAGTACTTGTACTCTTCAAGCAGAATAACTTTGCAAAGTTATTTTAAAATCGATCCTTTAGTGTAGAAGATATGCGTCGGACAAGAAATGGTCACTTGCAACACATACACAAAGCCAACCACCTACACCCACTCATCAACCTACACACCAACCCACCTACACACACGCTCAAACTAGGACAGAGGTTATTCTATTTATGCCAAATGCCATTACATGGTAGGGGCATAAAAAAGCAGTAACTTATTTTACCACAATATTCTCTCCAGTTCAAATCAAAGAGTCATGAAATTTAGGGACTTTAAGTGAATCAGACTAAAGCTCTTGGTGGAGATGTCCGGTCAAGCATTCCTAAATCATATCAGGGGCAATAACTCAGTAATTCTTGATGAAAATTTCACAAAACTGATTCTTGCACATCTACAACTCCTAATGACCACTTCTGCCAAGTATAAAGTGAATCAGACTGAAACTTTTGGAGGTGATATCTTGAAAAGCATTTCTAAGTCAAATTAGAGGCAATAACTCAGTAATTATTGATGGAAGTTTCACTAAAGCTGAGTCTTGTACATCTACAACTCCTGATAAACATTTCTACCCAGTGTGAAGCAAATCAGACCCAAACTATAGGACTTGTATGGAAAAGTTTTTTACAGGTGTTTTAAGTCAAATCAGGGGCAAGAACTTCTTAATCATTGACTGAATTTTCACAAAAGTTGAGTATTGCACATCTATAGTTCCTACAATTTCTTCATTATCTACAATGTTTTCTACCCCCAAAGACAATATTTTTACCTAAACAAATTGTTTTTGAAACTTCTTTGAATTTGGATCAGTCTAAATTTTGTCATTTGGGAATGTGTTAAACAAGTCGGTCTAGAGCCTTTGAATTTTGTAGGTAGTATTGCCTTATGATACTTTACCAAAATACTGGAATTAATTACTCTAGAATCAACATAGGCTCTATGTTGAACGTTCCTGGATTTTAACGCATCACCACATAATCCCACTTTTTGACGCCTTGCAAGAAAAAGGCACAGGAAACAAGGTGGAAACTGTATAAATTACTTGTGACATGTAATTTCTACATTTACCACATTCTTTCCTACCCAGATAGACAGAGATATTTCAAATTCTATCAACTCAAAATCATTGTCTGCAACTTCTTTGATTTTGGACCAATCCATTTTGTCATCTGGTATGGGTTAAATAGACATACTAGGAATGAAGTCTTTAAAACCTTCCAACCCTAAACCAGAAGGCCTAGAACTTAAATTTTTATATGTAGCAATGTTTAATGATGCCTTACCAAATTATGGGATCTTTTTATTTCAATAGAGGTAAAGAAATACAGTAAAACCTCGGTAATTCGTAGCGCAGGGGACCGGGGAAATCTATACGAATTAAGCGTAGTACGAACAAAACGGAGGGCAAGAGGTCGGCTGTTTGAGAAACACGGAATCTGACATGGTTTTGTTCTGTCCTCCATTTAGGAATTGGTTCTAAATTGGCTATTTTTTCTTAACAAGACCTGCAGATACTAATTGAGGAAAATTAAAAATTACTCGTCTTGTATTTTTTATGCTTTTTATCTCTGTTAATTTTTTGGCATTTTTTAAACACAGTGTTTGTATCAAATGGTCTGGGTGATTTCCCTTTACAATAAAAATGGATCAAATCACGCAAAGTATTATATCATTAAATTATAAAAAGAAGGACCGACGATTGTGAAGAAAGCAACCGCAGAAAAAAATGGCTAGAATTTCTAAGTGACAAATAACACTGATACTAATGGGGTTGCGTCATTTCAAAGTAAATTTTCGGCGTTAATTACGGGAATCTTTATTCGATTAATTACCCACCTTACAAACCAATCAGTCCCTTTTAATTAAAGGTATATGATAAAACATAATTGTCATATAGATCAGCAGGTGTGAAAGTCAAGGTAGGTGGTGATTGGAGACAATTAATTTATCACACCTTCGAATTAAACGTAGGGGTTGGTGCTATAATCATACTCTCGGGACTTGAAATGGCCTACGAACTACAAACCACTGACGTTCGAATTAGACAGAGTTTTCTTACAAAGATAAAGAAGGAAAAAGATCGGGACCGCGTAAAGTAAACGAACTAACACATACCTACGAACCAGTGACGTTCGAATTAACGAGGTTCTACTGTATTTAAAATCCATTAAAGCCCAGATCATTTCGCCAACAGCTCCAACATCTTTTATATTTTTGCATGTAGCATTGAATAAAATCCTCTTTAGACTTTCATTAAAATCAAAGGGATGACAGTACTGGATGTAATTATTGTGGGTTAATAATTCTTTTGAAAGTGATAAGCAGGAGGTGTAGACAAGATCAGACTGCACATATGTGCAGGCTGATCTTTGTCTAAACCTCCTGCCAAAACAGGAATATTCCAGGTTCAGCATGACAAGGGTTAATAAAGACATTTAGAATGCCAACTTTAAAAATCTTCTTTCATCAAATTAACCCTAGAACTATCATGAGCAAGTGAGTGAGTGATTAATGATCATTATGGTTCTCTCCCCTGCTTTGTTTAATAGCTTTGACCCCCTTAAAAATAGTTTTGACCTCAAGATTTTCATACTTTTCTTAATGGTCAGTGATTCCTATACATGTGAAAGGCAAGATCAAGTCAAAGGAAATTTGGTCAAGGAATATTTAGGCTAGAAGCTAAGTTTTTTAAATAATCTTTTAATTCAGTACATGTATGTGTATTGTACATTATCTAACCCATTCCCACATGGCAAAACTTTTGACTGGACCAAATTCAAAGTTGAAGATGAACATTTCATGTTGAAAGAATTCTGAGTATCTCTGTCTTTTGGGGTCAAAATAAGCAATTTCTGCATTTTCCACATTGTTTTCCTGAACCTTTCTCTTTTCTTCAAAAAGCAGAATAGTGTAGGGATGGGTTAACCCTTTCCCGTTTTTGGTAATTTTAGACTAGTCCAAATTGAAAGAGGTTGCAGACGACAATGAAAACTGGATGCTATTTCAAATGAAACCATCCTATGTGGTAGAAAACATTGTGGAAAAAGGAGAAATTGCTTGTTACAAGCAATTTATTCTTTTTCCACAATGTTTTCTCGAGTATAAAATCACAGGAACGTAAAATCCCGTATTTGATCGGGAAAGGGTTAATATGACACAATCATGATTGGAGGGCGTCTAAAAGCAAAGTTGCAAATATGAGCTATTATGATAATAAGACTTCCTATAAAACTTTTGTAAACATCAATTCATTTTTTTCTATATAAACATTTTAACCCTTGTCATGCTGTATAAATTACGTTACTGAATTGCTGTCAAATCAAAGGGCTGAAATCACTGATAGAACTTGTTGTTCAAAAGTCAATATTTTTTTTAGAAATCAACTTCATAAGCAATTCTGGCAGGAAAAGTACAAGCAGGAGTTAGACTAGGATAAGCCTGCACATAAGTGCAGTCTGATCTTAGTCTACACCTCCTGCCAAAACAGGAATATTCAGGGTTCAGCATGACAAGGGTTAATATTCATCCCTTTCAAGCGATGTTTTCTCCATTTTAGCAAGTACCAAACTGTTTTGATATATGTTGATAAAACTTTTTGCTTTTTGACACATATCAAGTCATTCATATCCATTCTGAAAAAAGCTTGCATGTAATAACCCATTACCACTCAATAATGCCTTTTGACACCCCTGTGAAATAATACTATGGAAAACATTGTGGGAAAAAGAGAAATGGATTGTGGAAAGCCATTTCTCCTTTTCCAACATTTTTCCCATCATATTCACTTTATTCAGTCATTATTTTTTCAAATTATACTCTTCAAAATATTGTCTACAACTTACTTGAATTTAGTCTGTCCAAATTTTGTAATGGGTCAACTTTTTATGTGTCCTCAGCAAACTAATGCTGCCTGGTATCTTGAAAAAAATGTACTGTCCAAGTACCTCTTAAAAAAGCTAGGGATCTACCATTTGATGTCTTGCAGTCCCTGTCTACTGACTCTGACAGGCAGTTTCACTTTGATATTAAAGGTGTTGTTCAAGAAAAATGTATGACCAGTAACATGTAACAAGAAAGTAAAATGGATAGTTGAATAAGCTGTAGTTATGGCATGTTAGTTGATGAAAAAAACAAAATTGCTTCACATAAATGTCGTCTGATGTCTAAGTTCAAAGTTCACTTCCAGTCTAAATGAATTTTTTAATTGGTCGATTGATTCTTTGTATTATCTACTCTGACACTTTTTCTTGAATTTAAGCTCACTTTAAAATTTTGCAAAATCTTTTTATTTGATTCAACCTTTGTATGGTGAAGGTTTGATTATAGTGCAATACCAGTGAACACTTTCTTAGAAAATTTCCATCCATTAGTCCCTTTCTGCTTTTGCAAGACAGAAAAGAGTTCTATTTTCCACAACAATAATCAAACCAGATATCAAAGTCAATAAACAAAGAGATAAAAATATTGTTGATGCATTTCATACAGACTAGAAACTGAGTGACTGATTACATTGTTCTTTACATCTCCATTCAGTTTCACCAAACACTGAAACAGTAACATTTCCAGAGCTTGCCATAAATTATCATATAAAGTTCATGTATGAAAAAATGGCTATTTGTCATCAAGTATGAGACTGTCCCTCTGTCACTTGACCTTGACCTTTCTTTAAATCACTGATACACACCCATTGACCTTCTAAAGTTTCTTTCCAGAGACTGACCTGAAAGAGATTAACCCATTACCAGAACACAAAATATTAGACTGGCCAAATGGAAACAAGTTACAGACGACAATATTTAGTTGATGGAATTAAAAAATCCTTGTCTTTTGGGATAGAAAATATTGTGGATAATTTCCTCAATAATCACTTATTTCACAAGTATAAAGAATGATGTATGACCCTTCATATGACCTGTCCAACAATGTCTTATGTGTGTAAAACAAATACAACCCCCTGAGATATCTATACAGTACAATTGAAAAAATTCAATGGCTGTTTAGAGAAACTTTTGAGTCAGTGCCTATCAACATAGGTCACAGTGAAGACTAAGATCGGCCTGCACAGATGCCAATCAGAGTCTCTTCTAAGTGCATCTATCTAGTTGTTGGAAATGCTATGCACAAGGTCATACTATATGTACATGTATATAGGTAAAATGGAGACAAATTCCAAGCATTTTTTTCTGCCCAAACTGTACTCTATCAAGTTATAACTTTTATCTGCAGTTTCTTTAATACTAAATAATGAAATTTGAAGCATTGGAGAAAAACAGACATGTTCGGGAAATTCTCCCTTTTGTCATGTTTTCTACACTATTTGACACTAATTGTTCTAATTTATGCATTTAAGTCGTCGTCTAAAACCTTTTAGTTCAAACAATTTTTGTTTTTGTTATTTCATCTTTTAGACAAAAGCTTTAACCCATTAACCGATGGCAAAACTTCAGACAAGTCTAAATTGAAATGAGATGCAGATAATAATTAAAAGTCTATGAAATTTTAGATTTGTCAACTTTCTGGGTAAGAAACATTGTGGAAAATTAAGAAATTGCTCGTTGCAAGCAATTTCTTTATTTTCCACAATATTTTCCCAATTGTTTTTCTTGAGAGGCATCATAAAGTCTCCTTGTGTGAGAATGGGTTAAGCTTATAAAGTTACTATGAAACATTCAATCCAGTTGTTTTCACACTCTTAGACAAAGGATCATTCTTGAATCATTGGCAACAATAGTTTGAAGTTTCATGGGTTCTAGAGTTTGATCACATAAACAGAAGAGTCTAACGATTAATACATGGACACACAGTCACAGGCAACAATTATAACCTGCCCTACTTCTTGTGTGTGTGGGGGGGTTATCATGATGACATCAAGAGGCAAATGAGCAAGTCTTTATTAGAACTATCTCAATCCATGTTTCCATGATGGTATGTGACCTTGAATTTAACTGTTTCATAAACCTTGTTTTAAACATTGTATGGCACTTTTACTGCAGATGGAGACAAACTGTGCAAATTCATTTGACCTAATTGTAATATTTGACTTTGGTGTGTGACCTTGACCATTCCTATTTTTGGTTTCATATGGGATATCTTCGAAAAGTGGAGAAGACCTATGCCATATTGTTTTGAATTTGGCATGAAAAAAGCTATTCAGTGGGACTGCAAATAGAAGAAAAACAGATACTATTCATGAACACCTGTCTGTTGAGAATATCTATAGTAAAACAAGTAAGAACTTACTTTATTATCTCCTCCTGACACAGCTAAAATATTTCCTGTGATGGACCAACTCAAATGCCAAACAACATCTTTAAATTTGTTTAAAACTGTGGGTGTCCAGTTATTACTGCTGCCATCATTTGTCCATATCACTACTCTGCAATCCTGTAGTGCATACAAAAAAATATCAATTTAGAAATTCCTTTAAAAAAGAGAAAGTTGTCGAGGACAAATGTTGAGTCTGTGGATTACATGACCTTGAACTGTGACCTTGACCTTAGATCTAGCTGATATCTGTTTCAGATGGTACATTTACTCATGATGGAGAACAAGTGTCTTAAGCTGTTTGACATACATTAACAAGTGTAGGAGACATACTTTAGACAAGCTCAATTTGAACAACTGAACTTGAGATGTGACCTTTATCTTAGAGCTATCTTTTTTTTTTTTTTGAAAACTACATCTAAACAATAATGCAAAGTTATTTTGAAATCAATCGATAAATGTAGGAGACACTTTCCTGACAAATTTGGATAGACTGACACACTAACTACCTAATGCTTGTCACAGTCACCAATTGCGGCTGTCCGTCAAGGAATATAACGACCAATCGAATTATACATTCAACCCTGAATTGAGATTTTAAGTCCGACATTGGCTGCCATTTGTGTGAAACATTTTTGTTGGTTGGCAACTTAAACATCGTAACTACAGCTTATTCAAGCTGTAGTTATGACATTAAGGTCGCCGACCAACCATTTTACTTTTTGTTACATGATGCTGGCTAAACATTTTGCAAGATAACGCCAATTAAAATGGAAGTGGAACTTCCTGTGGGAGTAAGTTGATGAGGCCTATGGTGTAAGTGGGAGGGGCCTGTGATTGGTCAATAATGTCTCACTCACTGCAGGTGGGCTCAAGAAAAAAATGAGAAAATATCAACTTATGTTATTCTGCATTGATTCCATAGTCTGATAAAAGTCAATAACTTTTTTAAAGTTGACATATTTTCTTGGAATATAATAGTTTTTCTACCTTACTTTATATATAATTTTAGAATGGTGACCACAATTGAAAAATCACTGGCCCAGCCCATGGAGCTTCAACTGGAAGTTCCACTTAAATATGAAATGGCAATATAAAATGGCAATATAAAATGGTGTTATTCTTAAAAATTCATTGTTAGTTACATAAACAAAAAAGTTAAATGGTTGTTTGGTTAACTAAACATTGTAACTACAGCTTAAATAAGCCCTATCTTCAATCCCTATTTTATATCTGTATATTATATAGGGTCTTTTTTCATCTTAAAACATAATGTGAATTGTTTTGACTAAGGAACATACGGCAATGCTACAGGCAACATGTGAAAGCTATAGACATATTGGTTTTCAATATGAGGATTTTCAAAGATATCCTCTTTATTTCAATGTTAAATCTGGGATCCCATGACACAGAAGTTTCTCATCAAAGAGATATAATTTAAAGTATTTTGGTTGAGGATCATGAGGGTCTAAACCTATTTGTTTTGGAGAAAAAGAGTCTTAAGTATTTTCTTATTCATTTCTTTGTAAATTTCAGGATTTTACAAGATAGTGCTAGTTATCAGAATAGATTAATTCTTAGAAGTATATTTGTAAACGCTTATTGGTTTTGAGAACAAAATTTTGAAAGATTTCTTTCTTTATTTCTATGTTAGATCTAGGATCCCACAACATAGGGCAAATTTTCAAAGTAGAGTAATTCCTTGAAGTAATTTGGTAAAAACCAATTATCACAGCTACAGGCATAATAGTTTCAAAGAAGACTTTTTAAGTTTTTTGATACGCGTTTCTGTTGCAAATTAGTATATTTTAGAATTGTTTTGAATCTGAACTTCAGACAAGACCAACAACACACACATCACACATTACCTGTGAACAGCTGGCAATTATACTTTTCGGTAAACCTATAGAAGGAGCCCATGCGACATCTCTGACCCAGTCATTGTGAAACTCCAACTTTTGATCTTCTATCCACTGACCCTCCTCTTCTCTACAAAAAATGGTGAATAATTTTCTAGAAATTTGAAATTTCTTTGCATTATACATGAATATATAAAAATTCAACCTTATTGTAATCACAGTCATTTCATTTCATATAAAGTGTTCATAGACAAAAGCATCATCAACCAAGATTAGAAATAAAGCTCTGGGTTGTAAATGAACTTGATAAAACAATCTATTTTACCTAAACCACTGCATAAAGAAAGACTTTAAGAATATGAAGGCCTGAATAAAATCATCACCATCCTTTGAGGATCTATACTAAAAGCACAGTGCCCATGAGATAGCTAAGTTACAAAGACTACAAACAGAGAAAAGCTAGGATCTCGAACAGCCATCTTGTCTGATCAATCAATATCTGTCATGAACAAATCAAGGGTTAATTGCTATACTGTTCCTAGTGTCTATACATTAACCCTTTCCTGTTTTTTAAATTTTTAGACTGGTCAAAATTGAAAGAGGTTGCAGACGACAATGAATATTGCAGACGACAATGAATATTTGATACCATCCTATGTGGTAGAAAATATTGTGGAAAAAGGAGAAATTGCTTGTTACAAGCAATTTCTTCTTTTTCCACAATGTTTTCTCAAGTATAAAATTATAGCAAACTAAAACCCCGGGTTTGTCCAGGAAAAGGTTAATGTATAGACACTTGGAACAGTACTGCAATTAACTTACAAAATGTATCTGTATCAATCACAAAAATAGGGGAAAATAAGATATTTCATGTTACAAGCAACTTGCTCCTCACCAACAATGTTTTATATCCAAACATGATGTATATGTAAAACACCATGCCCCACCAACAGCATATTTTCATTCCTAAATATGACCTTGATAAGCGATCTTGATGGACAACCTTGACATTACATGCCTATCAATGCAATGAACCTTTGTCTCAATTATACACCATATATCTTGAATGGTGTTTGAATACCAACAAAATGTTAAGATTTTTTTTGTTAGTATACCTTGATGGATGACCTAGACTTTACAACCAACCAATGCCCATCATTGCAAGGAACCTATGTCAAAATATCAGCCATGTATCTTGAACAGTGTTTGAATAACTGCAAAATATTAAGTTTAGTGCTTGCAGACAGATGGGTAGACAATCCCTAATTTTTATGACCCTTAAGAGAAAAAAGTGAAAAATATAGAATCAAGCAATTTCTTTACCTTTCACCTTGTTTTTGACCTAAAAGACAGAGATACACCTTATTCTTGAACATGCAGTCTGCATCTTCTTTGAATTGGATCAGTCTAAAACTTTGGCTAGTGGTAATTGGTTAAATTGACCTCTGTGTCTTCATTCCATTTAGACCAGTCTAAACTTATGTAGTCTGGTATATAGTTAACCCTTTCCTGGTTTTTGAAATTTTAGACTGGTCCAAATTGAAAGAGGATGCAGACGACAATGAAAATTGGATGCAATTCCAAATAAAACCATCCTTTGTGGTAGAAAACATTGTTGGAAAAGGAGAAATTGCTTATCATAAGCAATTTCTCCTTTTTCCACAATGTTTTCCCAAGAATAAAATCACAGTGACGTAGAATCCCAGGTTTATCCAGGAAAGGTTTAAAGCACCTAAAGATTAGTATATATATAGAACATTTACCTCCATATTTTGACCAAATTGTCACAGCCTCCAGATACTATCTTTTTCACAAGTGTTGGTCGACCTGACTGATCAAAAAGGGCATTAGAAGATAATGCAGGTGCCCAGCTTATGGCATTACATCCTATCTGTAAACAAAAACATCCTTCAAGGCTATCCTTTTAAGATATTTCATGATGAAATTAAAAGCATGAAAACTGACAAGACAGAAAATGTTGATTCTTGTCATGCTGAACCTGGAATATTCTGGTTTTGACAGGAGGTAAAGACAAAGATCAGCCTGAACAAAGGTGCACTTCAATCTTGGCTATCACCTCCTTCTTGTACTTTTAGTAGTTTATGAAGTTGACTTTCAAAAGAAATATTAATTATTGAATAACAAGTACTATTAGTGCTTTCAGCCCTTTGATTTTAATGCAATTCCATAAAGGATTGTATACAGCATGACAAGGGTAAAGAAACTGGTGAGTATGATTCTACACAACTATAACAATAACCATAATGAGTCTTGAATTTCAATCTTCTGACTTGTAGCATTCATGAACAAAGAATTATCTTTGTGAATATAAAAGATTCTCTCAGTCTCTTCTTATACCCATTAACTCGTTTGTGGTTTTATAAATCAGATATAACTTTTTTAGTTTGGCATATATTTTATGAAAGCACCGGTTCACGATGTTTGAATATTTGGATCATCAGTAATGTATCAGTGGCATGTTCTTAACTACAACCCTGATAATAGCAATAAACTGCTTAAGATAATTTTACTTCATCCATAAACATCTAAAGAATAAGCAACTTCTGGTTATTTGCAACAAAAATATCCACACATTGTAATTGCAATTAACAGGATTCCATTGTATTTCATGCATGAAAATGTAAGAATGTATAAAAGAAAATAGGACAAAACAGATTTAGCCCCTTATTTCCATCATTTCAACAAGCCATAATTATGCAACTCTGCCAGTATGCTAGATTTGAAATTTAGTGTTATACCGTTACCAGAAAACTAAGTTTTAGACTAGTTCAAATTGAAAGAGGTTTCAGATGACCATTCTACATGCACTTAAATTGCATAGCAAGTGCCAAATACACTTGTCTTACAATATTTTTCCAAAGCTATTTTCTTCAGTGTGTAAAAATGTGGGATTTAGTTGCTTCGGGATATCATCTATCTAGTGGTATTTGTTTACAGTTATCAAGAATGTCTAATTAACTTGTATCCCTGTCCAACCTCTGATAGGAAGGAAATTCTAACAAGCAATTAGATGTTAAATAGCAATTTTATTGTGTGCCCATACTATATATCATAAGGTTCAACAAATTTTCCTTATCATCTTTGATATAAAGTTCTCCTGTATAAAATAAAATCTTACTGTGTGTGCATTTTTAATCTTTTTGGCATCCCAGCTCCCATCTCCTGAAATATGAGTACAACAAGATGCCCTTGTGAAAAAGTTTTGACATCAAACAGCATTTTGTTAAACAGAAGTTTGACACTGAAAGATGACCTTGACCTTGCTAGAAGACTTTGACCTTTGTTTCAGCAGACAAAAATCTATGAGAGCTATCTTTATCAAAATATGATCATTGTAACTAGAATAGTATAGAAGTTATAGTAAAAGGTTATGTTTTTGAGTAAAGTTTTGATGAGAAGGGTAAAAAATTGACCTTAACCTTGATGATGTGAGTTGTACATTGTTGAAAGCTGCCTACATTACAATAGGAAATAATTTAATTGTTAGTTTTGTCTATCAAAAACGAGCCTTCTGATTGGTCGAAAAATTTAATTCATACCTCCATGAACAACACTTTGAGCATGAAGCCATTTTGTATGCTTCCGCACAAAATAGTTCCATACAAAAAAGTATCAAAAGTTGTAAAGTTTTGCTTTGTTCGTTCCATGCTTTTAAATTATACGAAATGAAGGGAATACTTTTTGTTTTCATGGAGGTATTCATACTCGCTTATTCATACAGTGTGATTAGTTTTTTCGGTTCATACCTCCATGAAAACAAAAAATATTCTCTTCATCTCTTAAATGAGCATTGTAACTTGAATAGTTGGGATGTTACAAGAAAATGCAAGTTCACAGGTAAAGTTTTCAGCTGACAGATTGATTGATTTATTGATAGGGATTTAACACCACTTTTAACAGTACAGTAAAACCCCTCTAATACGACCACTTGCGACACTTTCAAAAAGTGGTCGTAATAGCGGGGTGGTTGTATTACTGAGGTTTGGTCGTTTGTTGTCAAGTAATGCATGTTTATTTTATTTTCGTTATTGAATATATTAATACTATACAAACAAAAATGAAACTATAAGAACATGTATTACAGCGGAATCTAATGTCATTTTCAAATTTACGATCTTCGGTAAGTTCTACTTCTCTATTCTCCATTTGGATCTGATTAAGAACTCCGACCTCAGATTATTTATTCTTAAGTACAGGTTAAAAGTGTCAAACTGTCGATATCATATCTTCTATAATGCGAATACCAAGCATCAATTACGTTGAAATCAAAATTTAAATGCTAATCTGTTCGGAATGCCGTAAACAAATTAATCGTAACTTCTCGGATACGTTTTCACTTTCGAATTTATTTCTCGAGTCAAAACCTGTGAAACATTCAAATAACAATTAGAAATAATACAAACTATAATTTCTTAAAGTGATCGGCCACTTTAATCACAACACCAATTATAATAAGGGTTCGATATCACATAATCAAAAAACCGAAAATGTATTCGTAACCAATTAGTGTCACTCTTATCAAGTGTGAAATTCGGGTGATTGGTCTCAATGTGTGAAAACTGGTCGTTTTAGTGGGGTTCAAAATAGTGTATCAGCTATGGTTGGTACTGAATTTAGTGGTCGTAATTCGGAATAGCGGGGTGCCCGTTTTAGAGGGGTTCGCCACCATTGAAATAAAGAACAAAAAATTCCGTTCTGTAAAAATTCGGTCGTAATAGAGGGTGCCCGTATTTCCAGGGTGGTCGTTAGGAGGGGTTTTACTGTATTTCAGTCAAATTGTGGCGGCTGGAGCACCTAATAATGGATTCCTGGTATTTCTCACACCAGTACTACCACTACATCCTTTCCTAGCCTCCAGCAGCTATCCCACTTATGTTTACAATTATCCACCCATTGGTGAAAGACAAATGTCCGAAGGATATGTGCCGCCGTTGGGGATCGAACCCATGACGACCCATTATTGAAGATTAGGAGTCTGACGTGCTACTGACTGCCCTTCAGCAGACAGACACTGGTAAAAAAACATGTATCCATTCGGGGGCATTGTTTGGGCATTATTAGATATAACAGCATCATTAAAAAATTTAATCTACTTTTTTCATCTCTTTGAATCAAACAATTATCCACAATAACAGTTCTCAACTTGTTAAATTAAGGTTTCTAATTTTGAGACATGTTTAAGGTTCCATTAACCCTTTCTTTTTCAACCCCTGGTTTTTATGTCCCTGTGATTTAATAATTGGGAAAACATTGTAGAAAACAAGGTGCCAAATTGTCACAAGATACGCCCGTCACACTGCTTAATATATGCTGGGGGTTTGAATAGAACTGAGGTTATTTTGAATGAATTTTTTTTGTCAAACAAAGTATGAAAAACAACAAAGGGCAATAACTCAAAATAAACGCTAGGTAGAGTTATGGTTCTTGTACACTGCACTCCCACTTGGTGAGCTCTATCCATCCATGAAGTTTCATGATTCTAGCTATAATACTTTTAGAGATATACTCCAGACAAGATTTAAGTATGAAAAACAACAAAGGGCAATAACTCAAAGAATAGGCTAGGTAGAGTTATGGTTTTTGTGCACTGCACTCCCCCTTGGTAAGCTCTATCCATCCATGAAATTTCATGATTCTAGCTAATATACAATTAGAGATATACTCTGGACTAGATTCAAGTATGAAAAACAACAAAGGGCAATAACTCAAAAAATAGGCCAGGTAGATTTATGGTTCTTAAGCACTGCACTCTTCCTTGGTGAGATCTATACACCCATGAAGTTTCATAATCCTAGCTAAAATACTTTAAGAGATATACTCTGGACAAGATTCAAGTATGAAAAACAACAAAGGGCTTTAACTAAAAAATTAGGCTAGGTAGAGTTATGGTTCTTGTACACTGCACCCCAACTTGGTGAGCTCTATCCATCCATAAAATTTCATGCTTCTAGCTATTATAATTTTAGAGATATACTCAGGACAAGATTCATGTATGAAAAACAACAAAGGGCAATAACTAAAAAAAATAGGCTAGGTAGATTAATGGTTCTTGTGCACTGCACTCCCCCTTGGTAAGATCTATCCATCCATAAAATTTCATGATTCTAGCAATAATACTTTAAGAGATATACTCCGGACAAGATTCAATTATGAAAAACAACAAAGGGCAATAACTCAAAAAATAGGCCAGGTAGAGTTATGGTTCTTGTACACTGCACTTCCACTTGGTGAGCTCTTTCCATCCATGAAGATTCATGATTCTAGCTATTATACTTTAAGAGATATACTCCGGACAAGATTCAAGTATGAAAAACAACAAAGGGCAATAACTCAAAAAATAGGCTAGGAAGAGTTATGGTTCTTGTACACTGCACTCCCACTTGGTGAGCTCTATCCATCCATGAAATTTCATGGTTCTAGCTAGTATACTTTTAGAGATACACTCTGGACAAGATTCAAGTATGAAAAACAACAAAGGGCAATAACTCAAAAAATAGGCCAGGTAGAGTTATGGTTCTTGTGCACTGCACTCCCCCTTGGTGAGATCTATACACCCATGAAGTTTCATGATCCTAGCTATAATACTTTCAGAGATATACTCCGGACAAGATTTAAGTATGAAAAATAACAAAGGGCAATAACTAAAAAAATAGGCCAGGTAGAGTTATGGTTATTGTGCACTGCACTCCCCCTTGGTGAGATCTATACACCCATGAAGTTTCATGATGCTAGCTATAATACTTTCAGAGATATACTCCGGACAAGATTCAAGTATGAAAAACAACAAAGGGCAATAACTCAAAAAATAGGCCAGGTAGTGTTATGGTTATTGTGCACTGCACTCCCCCTTGGTGAGATCTATACACCCATGAAGTTTCATGATCCTAGCTATAATACTTTCAGAGATATACTCCGGACAAGATTCAAGTATGAAAAACAACAAAGGGCAATAACTCAAAAAATAGGCCAGGTAGAGTTATGGTTATTGTGCACTGCACTCCGTATTGATGAGAAGAATATAACTGCCAAGTTTAAAGTCAATCGGACTTACGGTGTCAGAGTTATGCTCCGGACAAAGAAGTGGACACTGCCCGGACAACCGGACGCCCGGACGACCGGACGCCCGGACACCACAGGGGATCCCATAATACGTCCCGTCTTCGACGGGCGTATAAAAAGAAAAAAAAATGCTTGTTTTTTTCCAACAATATTTCTACCCAATTGAATTTTTTTCAAATTAAATCCACATCAAATTTTCGTCTGCAATACCTTGGAATTTGGACAAGTCTAAAATTTTACAAAACAGAAAACGGTCAACATGTTGCATATCAATAAGCAAATAAAACATTAACCCATTCCCAAACAATGCCGCCTTCCAGAACAGAATGTGGAAAATGAAGAAATATCTTGTAACAATTAATTTCTTCCTTTTCCACATTTATTCTATCAAAAAGACAAGAGATATTTAAAATTCTATCAACTTGCAGCTGCTTCCAATTTAGACAAGTCTACATTTTCATCATCTGGGTTGGGTTACTTGGTTTCTATGACACTGTTTGTGCCTAATCAATCAACTTGTATATTCTTTAGTCTTTACTACATTCAGAGTAATCAGCAATCAGGACCTTGTAAATGTGACCTTGAATTTGATACATAGTTATTCTTTCTCCTGGCATTCTTTCTTCTGCTAGGGCTGATTTGTAACAAGAGTATGAAATTACATTTTTTCAGAGATTATGTACAGTCATAAAAGGTACTTACACGGAGAGTCAGACAGATACAATAAGCAAAAAGCACATTTTCTTCTCACAAATGGGAGGACATAAAATTTTAAGCTTTATCAAAGATTATGAATTCAATCACTCTATTTCTTTTATCTTTGTTATAGAAATATTTTAAAATTGAATCAATTTAACCCTTTCCTGTTCAATTCCTGTTTTTTTACGGCCCTGTGATTAACAAGTAAATGCTTCTTTTTCCACAATATTTTCTCCCCTACTAAATGGTTATTTTTCAAATTAAATCCACTTTTATCTTCGTCTGCATAACCTTTGAAATTGGACAGGTCTACAATTTTGCAAAACAGGAAACGCTTTTTCCAACTAATGTTAAAATGTATCACTAGTTTCACCAACCTGTACTTATCAAAATAGAAATTGATCCATCTGAACTGCCACAGGCTAGCATCAGTCCTAATTCATGTGGTGCAAAACATACCGAGTTCACTGAAACATAAAACAATCATTGCTGTTAACCAATTACAAAATTTTTTTAGACTGCTCCAAATCGAAATGAGTTGCAGACAACAATTTAAAGTTAATGAAAATTTATATTTTTTTCAACATTATGGGTAGAAAACATTGTATAGTTGAAGAAATTGCTTGCAACAAGCAATTTCTGCATTTTACACAATAATACCCAATTGTTTTTCTTGAGGGGCATCAAGAAGAGCCATTGTGTGGGAATGGGTTAAGTAAAGCTGCATGTTTTTAACCATTTTGGTAACACTGAAAGCGACAGAAAAGGAACAAAACATTCATAAACCATTTTCTTACTGCTGCCTTTGATCTGAACTATTTTTTATTGTTCAAATGATTTAACCAGATCTGAAACAAGCATACTCTTTTACGACCTTCAAATTCCACCCAATTGTTCCCTGCAACTTCTTTCAACTTGTACCAGTCTGAAAGGCTGTCACCTGTTAATGGGTTTAAGTCGGCCAATATTATCATCAAGTTCTGCTACATAAGATCTAAGGGAAATTTTTTAAGAAAATGTGAAAATAAAATCTTTCATCTGCAAGGCTCGTGTTTGAAGCATAAACCAGGGTTTTGACGCTCAAAAATAGAAAATATCCTATTTTGTCTCTTGACAATGTCTCCCGAGGGGGTCATCTTGACCCTCTTGAGAAAAAATTACAAGGGTCAAAACAGGGTTTTATCACTCAGTTTCTTATTGATGTATCTTGAGAATTATGGAATATTGTACAAATAATTTACAAGAAAAGGTCAGTTTGAACTTAAACTTTCAGATTCATACTAATGATTCCATCTTTTGTTGTTTTGACTCCTAAAATTTGACCCCAAGAATATCATGGTAAAGGAGTCAATGACCCCTCAATTCTGAATGCTAGCATGAGCCCTGATCTGTGTTTATTCCTACATTTTAATACTGTAATACTATAACCAATTCCCATAAAATTGCTCCTTTTTATGGCTTTGGAAATGAAGAAATTGCTTGTTTCAAGCATTTCTTCATTTTTCACAATATTTCTATCCAAAAAGACGAAGAATTTAAAATACTATCAACTTGAAATTGTAGTCTGCAGCTTCTTTCAATTTGGAACAGTCTAAAAGTTTGTCATGTGGGATTCGGTTATTTACTAAATGATGTGGGAATACTTATACATATGTACTATGGTAAGTCCCTTAATGTTTCTATAAACTTAATTACCTGATGAATCATGATTGGAGTATTCATACAGTTTACCCCAGGTTCCATTTGTTTCTTTCCATATTATCACCTTCCTGTCATAACCACAAGATGCGATCAAGTTTCCGTACATGGGATGTGCCCATGCAAGCTGCCAAACTGGACCTTCATGACTGTTGAGAACAAAAAATATCAAGGCTTAAAGGGATGCAGATTTTGCTTAGCCAAGACTCTCAAAACTATCTAGTTTTAAACAGTCTTCAATTTTTTTCTAAAATTGGACCGATGAGGGCCAAAGCTACCAAATTCTTTGTTTGCTGTAATCTAAACAACTTGAAATCTATCTTGTTTGAAGTTTTAGGCAATAAGTTCAATATCTAGATGGAAAACAAGAAAACCAAACACCATTCAATCTTTAAATCAGGAACCCCTAGACCTTTAGCAAGGGCCCCTATGACCCTGACCTTTGATTTTTTAGACCACATTTCAAACCTAAACCCTGACATGTGTTCTTTCCCTCAAGATTTTTAAGATTTCTTAAAATATTTAATTGTGATGTCTCATCCTGCACAATATAATTTCTACTGAATCACACAAGATATTCAGAATATACAAGTACATAGTAAACTTTCTTTAACCAGAATATTATCTACCAAATTGTTGAGTCTCTAAATTTTGAATTTACTCTTATCATTATCGAATAAATATCAACTCTGCACTAAAACACAAATGGCTATGAAGAGATGCTGTATTTCAAATACAGTCGAATACCTTTACCTCGAACGTCCCTTAGTCGAAGTTCTCCCTACGTCGAAGTAATTCTAAAGTCCCAATCTATTTACTCTTTATTTCTATATAATCGAACCTCCATACGTCGTTCTCTTTACCTCGTAAAATACCCCTACGTCGAATCAATTTCAAAGTCCCAGCACCATTGTTTGCACGTATTCACACCTCTTTACGACGAACCTTAATCAGTAAATTTGGAATTTGCAATCAGCTTGGTTTTTCACACATTTCGACGTGTCAACGCTTATAATTAACAAGTGCGTTACAGTATTGGATATCGATTGTTAACTTGACTTTGTTTGTCTGTTTTTCAGCAAGCTGATAATGTAAAAAATTGAGTGATTTCTTGGTGTTCAATATAAAAGACTCGAAAAGGTTTAGTCAGTGTTACTTTTGTAATTTACAATGACATCAGAAGCATCATACACCGTTACCACGCAGGACTTGTTTGGCGAAGGACTCGGTCAACCCGGGGGGATAGCCGACAACTCCGACCGACGTGACGCTTCCAAGGAAGGACCTGGTAACCAATCCGGGGGGATACTTGGATCGTCTGTCAAACGTGGTCCGGCAGCAAAGAGAAAATTATCAAATTACACAATCGATATGAAATATGAAGCAATAATGGCTGTAGAGTCGAAAAAAGCAACAAAATCCAAAATTGCGACTGACTTAGGCGTTCCTTTAAATACGCTTTCGACGTGGTTAAAGAAAGCTGAAGACATCAAAAAAAGTTACCACTCAAGCGACTTTGGTCCTCAAAGAAAAAGGAACAAAGCGGTTCGCTTCCCTGAAGTTGAAGAGGCCGTTCTCAAATGGTTCAAAATGGCCAGAGACTCGAACATCCCCATCTCAGGGCCCCTTCTCATTCAAAAAGCTGTGCATTTTGCAAGAGATTTGGGTGTGCCTGAGGGCGAACTTAGTTTTTCGACCGGCTGGCTTGAAAAATTTAAAGATCGTCACGGGATCGTGTTCAAAAAAGTCTGTGGCGAAGCCAAGTCAGTCAATTCCAATTCGGACAGCATGAAAGATTGGTCAGAACGGCTTGATACCATTCTGTCACAATTCAATCCAGACAACATTTTAAATGCTGACGAAACCGGTTTGTTTTACCGCCTACACAGCGATAAAACTTTAGAATTCAAAGGTGTAGATTGTCATGGCGGTAAACAAAGTAAAGAACGCTTGACCGTCATGGTCTGTGCAAATATGACTGGCAGCGAAAAAACAAAACTGTTTGTTATTGGAAAGTCAAAAAAACCACGATGCTTCAAAAACGTTAAAACACTGCCGACAGATTACACGGCAAACAAGAAAGCGTGGATGACATCAGACCTGTTTATAGAATGGCTGACTAAATTCGACAAAAAAATGAACTGCCAAAAACGAAAAGTTGTTCTGGTCATAGACAACTGTCCCGCACATCCAAGTGTCCCTGGTCTAAAAGCTGTTACGTTGGTCTTTCTCCCGCCTAACACCACAAGTGTAACACAGCCAATGGACCAAGGTGTCATTCAGTCACTTAAGATAAATTACAGAAAACTTGTCTTAATGAAACAAGTTAAATGCGTGGACGAAAAGACTGAGTTTCATCTGTCAGTATTAGATGCACTCAGGCTTCTACAACAGGCATGGGCCAATGTAAAACCTGAAACAATCTCAAACTGCTTCAGGCATGCTCGGTTTACAACCGATACCAACAACCCAGATCCCTCTCACATCCCCGATGAAGATGATCCAGACGATGACATCCCGCTTATCTACCTCCGTTCCAGTATAACCCTGCAACAATTCGCCAGTGTCGACGACAGCGTTCCCACCCACGAACAGATTACAGAACAGAACATCGTAGAGACCATAATCAATCAACGCCAACATGATTCTCAAGACAGCGACAACGAAGAAGAAGACCAAGATAAAGAAAATCCACCTCCAAGCATCAATTCAACTGTTAGTGCAATAGACGTTATAAGATCATTTGTTGAATCACAAGACTCTGTCCCTGATAGTGTTTTTAGTGCTATGGCCCACATCAGTAATTTTGTAAACAAATGTGAATTGTCTAGAAAAACTTATGTTCAAAAATCTTTAACCGACATGTTTCTACTTGAAAAGCGGGACCTCTAGATATTACATTGAACATTCGCTTAATATCTATACTGACATCAATCGAAGGATTGTGTTTAAAAAGATCGTATCTGTAGCCACGAGTTTTTTTGAAAGCAAACCTTCGATAGTAGCCTACATGTATGTAAATAAAATGATAAATTGTTTTTTGTCGTGTTTATATTTTAAATAAAGATTTTGATAATAATGAGAATAAAATAATTATAATGAATACCTTGTTGTGATATCTTTCGTTCGATTAGAATATAACAAAAGAACTAATCAATCGGGGCCTTGATATTTTTGCCACCATTTTGGTCGTACATGGAAAATATTCGATTATCTACACGTCGAACTATCCCTACGTCGAAGTTTTCTCGTAAGTCCCCTGAACTTCGAGGTATAGGTATTCGACTGTAATTAAACAATCGCGGCTGTTCAGTCAAATAACCAGTTGACCAATGAAATCATTCATTAAGACCAGAAATAAGTTTTGATCGCCTACATTGGTCGTTAAATGCTACTGGCCATAAATTTTGTAAACTCTGTTTAAAATCAAAGCGGGACTTCCTGTCAGAGTCATTGGACATGGCCAAAAGAGTAATTGGGCAGGGCCTGCGATTGGTCAATTAGAATTAGGACACAGCCTTGACCCTCAAACAGAATAAACTAAAATGATTATGGCACACACCCTGGTGATAATGGATTCTTCTATAGAAAGTTTTATGATGATGAAGCATATGATAGATTTAGCTGATGATGATTGTTTTCCCTCCACTAGTAAAAAAGCTCTGCCTAATGCAATGGTATGTTGCAATAGTGACTAATAGATTATATATCAGCACTACAACCTTTGATTTCTCTATTTGATGTATAAAATCACAGGGAAAATAAAAATCAAGGATTGTATATGAAAAAGCACATGCAAAAATGATATAAGTGTGAGTGGTGAAAGTTTCATGAATATGAGCAGACAAAAGTCAGGGAATTTTTCTAACAACCCTAGTACACAAAGAATGACTGACATATGTAAAAGCGGTGAAAGTTTCATGAATATGAGCAGACAAAAGTCTGGGAATTTTTTCTAAAATCCCTTGTACACAAAGAATGACTGACATAAGTATAAGTGGTGAAAGTTTCATGAATATGAGCAGACAAAAGTCTAGGAATTTTTCCTAACAGCCCTAGTACACATAGAAAGACTGAAATAAGTATATGTGGGGAAAGTTTCATCAATATGAGCAGACAAAAGTTGTGGAACTTCCCTAACAGCCCTAGTGCAAAAAGATTTACTGACATGATTATAAGTGGTGAAAGTTTCATCAATATGTGCATGCAAAAGTCTAGGAATTTTTCTTAGCAACCCTAATACACATAGCAAGATAGACATAAGTATAACAAGAGATTAAAGTTTAATCAATATGAGCAGACAAAAGTCTGGATTTTTTTTCCTAACAGCCCTAGTTCACATAGAAAGACAGACATACATTCAAAAACACCTGTTTGGTTGGGTAATAGTACCTACCCTCTGAGATCAGATATAAGTCGCTGTTGTCCACCTTTAACATCAAACACTCTAATAGATCTATCAGAGGAACATGTGGCTAATTTTGTCCCATAGTAGTCCAACTGTGCATCATGCTGTAAAAAATACAATAACTCTTTAGCAGATTCCTACACAATTATGCCCTTCAAGAAAAACAATTGTGTAAAATGAAGAAATTTGCTAGTTTCAAGCAATTTCTCCATTTTTCACAATGCTTTCTACCCAAAAAGTAGAATGAATCTAAAATTTCATTGTCTTTTACTTGTCATCTGCAACTCCTTTCAATTTGGGCCAGTCTAAAAATTGTCTGTTTGGTAATGGGTTAAAGGGCTGTTTAAGGAAGTAGCACAGGGTCTAGGCCCAGTTGGAAAAAATCACAAGGCAACAGAACATTTGAGGGAGATTTAATGATTTATCAACTTCTAGAATGTATTTAAATACATGTACCATAAACTGACTTAGATCTTGTCCTGGTGCATAAACTGCTACTGTGGAACCCTGATAATAGCAATTCACTGCCTAATTGCAACTCACATATTGTACAAACATTAGATTTATAGAACAAAGAACCCATTTTACAGCTCCAGGCCTCTGAGCTATAACAAGTCTTGTCTTTGGTCAGTTTTAAAGAGGAATGAATAACAACATATCTGATAGATGCTAAATGCAAAAATGTTATACATGTATATTAAAGATCATTCAAAATAGAAAATAGTCTACTTACAATCATATCTTCATGTGCAGTGTCTATTGAATTCAGCACGGATACCTTGAAAAATAGAAACAACCATTCAAACTTCATTCATTTGGGTTACATAAGCCATGGCTTGCACAGCACCCATACAATTACTGATTTCTGACCTCAGTTTTGTCTATTCATTGAAACATTCTAACAAAAGGTTGATTTGACTTTCTGATTTTCCAGAGTATTTTCTAAAGGCTACTCTTATAATTTGATTGACTTGATAATTACATTCACATTAAAATGTCACCAGCAAAATTTCAGATTTACTTGGTTTGAAATTTTGTTGTCTAAATTGATTGATTGATTGATTGAATGGTGTTTAATGCAACTTTTAACAGTAATTCAGTCATATTGCGGAGCACCTAACAATTGATTCCTGATATATCTAACACTAGTACTACCACTACATCCTTTCCTAGCCTGAAGCTTCTATCCCACTTAGTTTTACTATTATCCACCCATTGGTGACAGACAAATGTCGGACAGGATATATGCTGCCTCAGGAGATCGAACCTATGACATCCCATGTTTGAAGATTGGGAGTCAATGGGATAGCATGCTAAAGGTCAACACAATTAATTAGTATAAGTACGGTCTTGCACCAACATCTCAGATCTATTTGCATGAAACTAATGGATTGCTGCTGTCAGTGGCCCCTACCAATATACAGAGTTGTCCTGAAAATTGCCCTTTAATTAATTCCCTTGATTATACTGGGTAGTTACTGTTTCAATTTTGCTTCAAAGAGTATAAAGGAGATAATAAATGCTAATATTTCAAGCATAATCAGATACTTTTTAGTAATCTACACAAAGAAATATTGAATACTCTTATATTTTCTTATTCCCTTCTCTTAGAATATTAAATAAATGTGATGCTTTGTATTGACAAGAACAAATTTTAATAGTCAGTAACTTCCGAGGAAAGCCATTTAATTCTGATCCAGTTTTCATATTCTATTTCTCATTTTTTGAAATAGAATAAGCTAAGGTGTTGTTTTTGATTGAATTACTGTTTCTAGTTCCTTTGATTGAAAACAGTTATCAAAACAAGTAAATCAATAACAAGACAGAACAAAAAAACATTATGATAAAATTAGTTATTTCTTTGAAATAGACATATCTGCAAGTTTAGCACTCATGAAAGGAGTATTTCTATTTTAACTTCATTAACAAAGTGACGGTAGACAGTAACACCTGGGGTATGGACAAAACCCCCATCGGACAACCCATTTTGATGGGAACTGATTTTTGTTAAAAAATTGTACCATACAATCCAAAGTTTTGCGTTCATGAACCCAAAAGAATTTCGAACAATTTCGTCTCATACAAACATGAAGTAGCGGATTTAAGGTGAAGTTTATTTTACTAGGAGGGAGGAAAGGTGATCTAAGTTGCCACCACCAGCGTTTTAAGAGTTTCCAATGTTAACACATGCCACATGCATACCCTGTGAGAATTTTTACCCTTGCTACTATTTGGATAAATTTACTACGATTTAATTGGCTGTCTGAAGCTTCTTACGTTACTGATAGAATTCATCAAAGATAAAATCATGGATTTGTTTTTTCTCATAGCTGGTAGGCAATTACTTTTTCATCCAAATTTGATAACCAGTGATGATTTTTAGTCATTGATAGATCTAGCACTTTTGTATCAACCAAGAAAATTAAAAACTATTGTAATTGTCCAATACCATCATCATAAAAGCAGTTTTTTTTACAAATGCATTATAAAACAAAGGCACATGAGATCTATATTCAAACAAATCTGCTTATCGACTATACCACAGGGAACTAAAGTGTTCGGTTTAATGTGTCATAACTGGATTTGGAAATTCCAAAGTCTTCACTATTCTTTAAAATTTGCTGTGCAACCTCCTTTAAAAACATTTAAGATTCTGAAAAAAGAAAATTGTGTGTAAATGGAAGTCATGAGATTATTGTTAGTTTCATAATATTCCATCATGCTTCACAATATTGCTACAAAACTTTACTACAACAGTCAAAGAATTGAATGTCATGAAATCAGTAACCACATGTTATTCTGATCTGAATAATGCCTTTTCTGATGAATTTTCAACATAAAGTGTCTCAGAAGGCGTAGAATATGGTTATGCTTGGACATGGCAAACAATTTCAACTAATTGATATAAAAAGAGATTCAAATCTTAGGGTAAATACATTAAAGCAAGGAAAATGCTGTTAAAGAGTATTTCAGGACTTGATATTTGTTCAGTGTTTAAAAGATAATTCTTTGATACAAGATCAAAATTTTTAGCTGCCTCACAATATTTTCTACCCTTCAATACAAACATATTATACGGTAATAATTTTACTAAATATATAATGAGTTTACAATGCCCCAGTATTAACTCCATATCCCCATACAAGTTGTCTTGAAAAATATACTTGTCAAAAGCCCGTTTGGACAAATCTGGCATTGAAATTTCATGTCTATTTTTTAGGGGTGTAACGATAGATCGATAGGTCGATGTATTGTGAATATTTTTCAGGCTATATTCATGGTCTTTTTGAAATTGGGTCAAAGAGCAGAGTTTAAGATTACTTGATTAGGACATGATACTCATATTTCTCCAGAGGCCCAAAAGGAAGTTTGACGGCATTGGTAGGGTGATTGGGCTCCAAAATAGGGAGATTTTAGAGCATCTTGGGAATTGCTTAAAACACAAGCTTGCCATTATTCTTGCATTTTAACCAATTAGGGTGTTGTTGTTTTTATTGTCGCTGTCTTCTCTCAATTTAAATAATGCAATATTGTTGTAAAAGATAACTTCCATTTAATAAACTGAATAAATGATTTTTTTGGGGGAGGGGGAAGGCAAAATTTGGGTTTGAAATTAGAAGTTAAAAAAGAGCTCATAGCTAACAACGCATAGGCTTATGGACATTGCAGATTTATTGAAAAGCCACATAGTGATCAGAATTTTCCTCTAAGTTCTTTCAGTACTTTGGATTCCGAATCAATGTTATCTTGACTCATTAGCATCATTTAGGGTACATTTGTAAATAGATTTATCAATAATCAATAACAAGAGGCCCAGTGGGCCTTAACGGTCACCTGAGTAAAAGAGCACCAAGACAAGTGATTTTGTTTGAAAGAATTAGAAAAAGGTTTGGTTGAAATCCCCTCAGTAGTTCTTGAGAAGAAGATGAAAATGTTTAAAAGTTACCAAAAATGACCCCCTTTTGGTCCCCATTTTAGGCACCCCTGACCTCCAGCCTTTTAATTTTCACAAATCTGTATGATCAGTACCCAATGATGCTTTTCACCAAGTTAGTTTGATATTGGCTTAGTACTTCATCAGAAGAAGGTGAAAATGTGAATTTTTTAACATGATGAACTTTGACCTCTGGGTGTGGCCCCATACATGACCCCAGGGGCATGAATTTCACAATTTATAATATACCTGTCCTAGTTGTCATGCACACAAAATATTTAAGCTCTGGCAATAACGGTTTATTATTAGAAGATTTTTTAAAGAAGTACCAAAAATTACCCCTTTTTGCCCCCTATTTGGGCCCCTTTGACCCCCAGAACCCCTATTTTCACAAACTTGAATTGGCATCCCCCAATGATGCTTTCTACCAAGTTTGGTTGAAATCCGCCCAGTAGTTCTTGAGAAGAAGATGAAATATTTAAAAGTTACCAAAAATGACCCCCTTTTGGTCCCCATTTTAGGGCCCCCTGACCCCCTAGCCTTTTTATTTTCACAAATCCAAATAACCATTACCAAATGATGTTTTTCAACAAGTTTGTTTGAAATTGGCTTTGTACTTCATCAGAAGAAGATGAAAATGTGAATTTTTTAACATGATGAACTTTGACCTCTGGGTGTGGCCCCATACATGACCCCAGGGGCATGAATTTCACAATTTATAATATACCTGTCCTAGTTGTCATGCACACAAAATATTTAAGCTCTGGCATTAACGGTTTATTAGAAGAAGATTTTTAAAGAAGTACCAAAAATTACCCCTTTTTGGCCCCTATTTGGGCCCCTATGACCCCCAGAACCCCTATTTTCACAAACTTGAATTGGCATCCCCCAATGATGCTTTCTACCAAGTTTGGTTGAAATCCGCCCAGTAGTTCTTGAGAAGAAGATGAAATATTTAAAGGTTACCAAAAATGACCCCCTTTTGGTCCCCATTTTAGGGCCCCCTGACCCCCCCAGCCTTTTTATTTTCACAAATCCAAATAACCATTACCAAATGATGCTTTTCAACAAGTTTGTTTGAAATTGGCTTTGTACTTCATCAGAAGAAGATGAAAATGTGAATTTTTTAACATGATGAACTTTGACCTCTGGGTGTGGCCCCATACATGACCCCAGGGGCATGAATTTCACAATTTATAATATACCTGTCCTAGTTGTCATGCACACAAAATATTTAAGCTCTGGCATTAACGGTTTATTAGAAGAAGATTTTTAAAGAAGTACCAAAAATTACCCCTTTTTGGCCCCTATTTGGGCCCCTATGACCCCCAGAACCCCTATTTTCACAAACTTGAATTGGCATCCCCCAATGATGCTTTCTACCAAGTTTGGTTGAAATCCGCCCAGTAGTTCTTGAGAAGAAGATGAAAATGTATAAAAGTTAACGGACGACGGACGACGGACGACGGACGACGCACGACGGACGACGCACGACGACGGACAAACGATGATCGCAATAGGTCACCATGACCATTCGGTCAGGTGACCTAAAAATGTTTATATCTTCTTCAGGTGCTTTCAGTGCTTTGATTGCTGATAACTTCTGACGCTCAAATATATGGTTGTATAGATTAAGTACTAAGCAACAAATAAGCAGGATACTGCTTAAAGTTTATAGTCATACAGCTCAGGCGTGTTTTTTGTCTTCTAGAACTTTCAATACAACTTCTGGTAAAAATATACAATGAAGCATCGTAAAAATTGTAAAGATGGCAACAGCTTTTATTCAAATAAAACTCATAATAAGAGTAAAAACCAGCCTGGTAGTTTTCCTTTTAGACACAATCACATAAGTCATCCCTTAGCATGAAGGATCGGCATGATTAAAACCAATTGTTGTTGGTCAAACAAAATTTCGTAATTTCAGTATGATGAAGCTTTACTTTGGACATTTTGATTGCACATCAAAGAAGTGAATGAATCATAAAAAGCATAAAACAATGTTGTAATGTTCCGTTTAGTCTGTACCAACGATGTCTGAGATCAAATTATTTTGACTACTTTCACTTTAACCCATTCCAACACAGTGGAATTTTAGACTGGTCAAAATTGAAAGGAGCTGCAGACGACTATTTCAAGTTGATTGAATTTTAAATTTTTTCGTCTTTTTGGATAGAAAAAATTGTGAATAATGAAGAAATTGCTTGATCCAAGCAATTTCTTCATTTTTCACAATTTTTTCCAAAGCTTTTTTGTTGAGGTGCGTAAAAAGGAGGGCTTGTGTTGGAATGGGTTAAAAAAAACATTTATAGCTCAAACTGAACAAAAGAATCGGTGGATTGCAGATGGCTCCTTTAATCATATTTCGCGGCTTTCATTCTAAAATTGGATAATGGGTCTCAGAAAGCAGAGACATTCCGTCTGCGGTTTATTGAAGATGAAAATTTTCAGACATTGTCAGAGCGTATCAATACTTCGTGTAAAGTATGAATTTGTCTTTCAATTAGGAATGATATCTTTTGGCTGTCATTCCTCAGAAAGACCACCCCTGAAAACCAATGTTTTCCCGCATATACTACATTTCAGAGGTAAGTTCAGAGGGGAATATAATCTTTCCAGGAGGTAGAATTTTAAACAGTTCAGAACAAATCTATAGTCGAAATAGGGTAAAGGTAAATCTTGGTCTTTGTCTAAATATTTAGACAGTTGAGACACTGGAATCTGGGGTCTCCATGGTGACGCGTAGACACTTTCAACTTACTCATTCTTCAAAGTATTTTAACTGTATATAAACACACATATCGATATCACATACGACCTTCCTGCTGTCTAGTTGGGTGTCGTTAAAACAAAGTGCATAGTAATTATGATGTTGGAAAGTTTAGGTTACAAAATTATATTATGGAGTCGGATCACATGAAAAAAGGATGACATGATCCATCGGTATGCTAATAATTTTTTTAGTTGAGTATGTGAAGGAATAGTGGCAATATCACCTGAATTCAAGGTATCAGTTGATCACATGAAAGAATAAATCACTAAGTCTCAAAGGAATGAGTAAAAAAAGGTGTCATCTGCTTGTCTATTAGATAGGAAAATAGCTTTTCATGCTTGGCCACTTTAACAAGTCTGTCCAAAAATTATACCCTTGATGACTCTTTAAAAAATCATGGAGTATTGAAAAGAATGCCCTTCTTCAGAAAAAAATAGAAATTATTATCAGTAATTTCAAAAATGTATTTTTAAGGTTCCTGTGTGAAATACCTGGTTTCATCTTCAAAGTTTGCATCTTAAAGAGCATCATTAGATTCATTCTCTATGTAAAATTTGAAAGGTTCATTATTTGCCCATTCAGAAGCCTTTGACTGTCTGACTCTATAACTATTCTTCTAACAGTACTTTCAGCTCTTTGATTTCAATAAGTTAATCAAAAATTTATAATATATCAGCAATGTCCAATCTCAGCTTAATTCTCAAATTATAACATGAAACTTGATCAAATTTATAAACCAAGTGTCCTTACTCTTCTCTTCTTCAAGTGATATCAGCACTTTGATTTTCAAAAGTTTTTTCAGAATCTTATAGAGTGAATTATCTTTTTTCCTGATTCTAAATAATTATTTAACCATTACTTTTGATAAAAAAATAAACAAAGAAAAAACTAATTGGTCTAAGGCTATCTTTTCTTGAAGGGCGTTACAGCACTTTGATTTTTATTGGCTATTATTTCTTTTTAAGCAAAAATCATGAGAGGGAGAGATATCATTACATGATTACTAAAATTATAATAATATTATTCATCAAAATTGGAAACAAATTTATTGAAAAAAAAAAGAACAAAAAAAAATCAACGTTGAACAAACCAGGGTACAATGTGTGAGATAATACCCTCCATGTTGGATAAAAAATAAACGGACTTAATCCAAAAGATACATGTATGTAATTTATTAAACTGGGTTGAAAAGAAGAGCTAAGTATAACTAGGATGGCTTCTATACCAATCTGTCTTTATTATTTCGTAAAATTCTCGTAAGGAAAAAGATCGCTAAAAGGGCATGTTTCCAGCCATCAGTGTATGAAATAAACTGACCAAATTAATCTTTCCTTCAAAAAATTAAATTTCAAACCTCTTTTGCTTTAGTTTGATAGTAGTCACATCAAATAACCAAATCTGTTACTCCAGCCAATCTGAGCCGAAGTAACGAATCTTCGAAACTGGGTTGCCATTTTGAATTCATTGTTTACATATTGGTACCCATCATCCTTGGTGACTCATAGAGTGGTACCATGTACATTGCTGATATACATGTGGAAATAAAATATGTTTATTCTAAACACGAGAAAAAAAATCAATAATCGCCAATTAGTAAGAGTGTAAGGGTCTTATCAATAAAGATGTTATGCAATATACGGTATACAACACTATAGATAAAGAGCCTGTCGTGTTCACGCTTCTGCAACCAATTTTAGTGGCTTGCTTGACCCGTTCTTCAGCTGGAAATTAAGCAGTATCAGTAACCAAATTTAAGCCTATCGGCGATCTGAAGGCGTTTCGGCAAACTCTCTTAATTTATGGATATATAGGTATAGGTGTATAGGTATTCTTGCGAGAAAATCGATATTACCATACAACTGGGTACATTCTGATGGGAATATACAACAAATAGGAAATCCCAAATGCTCTGGCAAGACCACCCTTTGACCTGCAACTCTTCCTTGCTCAAAAATGCCAAAATCTTGACCCGTTTTTTTCTGAATCTCCCTTGAGATCAGGAGAATTGATTTCCGGATTGGTCAATTGTGAAGGAAAATGAAATATCGGTTGGATACGAGATCAAGAGATATCACACGTGAGGATACTCAGCTTCAGATGCTAATCATTATTTTAACTAATACCACTTTTTGTTGATTATAAATACCTATCATGAGGAAAAAATTATAGACCAGCAATTGTAAACAAGCAAATATCTTTCTGAAGATTAACCTTCCTTAGTCCAAAACGATCACTTTACATAACTAGACAAGACTGTAAGTCGATTCTAGCTCTTCCTTAACCTGATCTGTGAAACATTTGGAAGAAAATATTGGAAGTGGTTGGAGCAGCTTTTATGTTGTGAAAATGAAAAAAAAAAAAGAGTTGTGAGGTTTGAATTAAAAAAACTTTGTAAGCAACAAAGTACAAATACATCGAACGAAATGTAATACGTACCATCGTCAATGATTCTTCTTGTTTAATGAAATACTTGATGATAAACACCGGTATTCCGAGCTGTGTTTGACGTGTTAGGTAAGTTTGTTTCAAGGTAATTCAAGATTAAATAACAATGCCCATTGAGGGAAAGAATATATCTCATTTTGCACCTACTTTTCATTTATATTAATTTAGAAGATATAGTTATAACAAATTGAAATTAATCAAATAAATTATGCGGCTATACGCATGAAACCTCACTATAGATTATTTAGTAGATTATTTTCTAAATTACAAAATCGAGTTAACTGAAATTGACAACAACAACAGCACCACGGAACAACAACAACAGACAAAAAATAGTAAAAGAGAGAAAGAGAAATAAAAAGCACTGTTCTTAAAAAAGAAGACATATTGTAAAGTTTGAGTGTCTGCACAGTCTACCGTCTTATGTTAGTCCTTGGTTTGTGCCTAGAGTTACTGCTGTAACGGATTATGTAGATGTAAGCGGAACAGTAGCTGGACGAAATCCCTCCGGACAGAATAGGGTATCCCTTTCTGTATTCAAACTCTATTGGCAAGAACAAAAAAGAGCTTCAAAATTTTAAAGAGTGTTCTGCTGAAAAACACTGGAAAAAGGGCCTTAATAAAAATTTCCTATTAAGCACTCTTAGGGGCCGCAATTATGGACCAATCTTCATGAAACATGTTAAGATTGTTTGTGAAATGGAAACATTCCATTGGAAAATATGGGAAAAGGGATCTCAATGAAAATTTCCTTGTAGGCAATCCAGGGGCTGCAAGTATGGCTAAATCTGGGTCAGAATGTTGTCTGGGCACATGAATGAACCCTAATGAAAATGGGAACACTCTGATGAAAACAAAGGAAATGGGACCCAAATGACAATTTCCTTGTAAGCACTCTTGGGGCCACAAATTTGGTCTAATCTTCATGAAACTTGGTCAGAATGCTTGGTAGGTCCCAAGGATGAATCCTATCGAAAATAGAATAAAGCCTTACAGACAATTTTTTTGTGAGCATTCTAATGTTTCACAATTTTTGCCCAATCTTCTTTAAACGTTTGATCCCATAAATTGAAGAAAGTCTTTAAAACTTGGAACTCACATATTCAGGTGAGCAAAATAGGACCATCATGGTCCTCTTGTTTTTAAGGGGGAGGGGCAAAATAATCCTGTTATTATGCTATTCAGGGTTCTCCACAGGCCCTTATGGCACAACGGCCGCGATACGCCTTCATAAATTAAGAGAGTTTGCCGATACGCCTTCAGATCGCCGATACGCTTAAATTTGGTCACCGATACAGCTTAATTTCACTATCAGTCACCAAGGATGATGGGTACCAATATGTAAACAATGAATTCAAAATGGCAACCCAGTTTTGGAAAATGGTCACTTCGGCTGAGATTGGCCGGGGTAACACATGTGGTTATTTGATGTGACTACTATCAAACTAAAGCAAAAGTGGTTTGAAATATAGTTTTTTGAAGGAAAGATTAATTGGGTCAGGTTATTTCATATACTGATCGCTGGAAACATGCCCTTTTCGCGATCTTTTTCCTTACGAGAATTTTCCGAAATAATAAAGGCAGATTGGTTACATAGAAGCCATCCTAGTTATAGTTAGCTCTTGCTTTCAACCCGGTCTAATAAATTACATACATGTATCTTTTGGATTAAGTCCGTTTATTTTTTATCCAACATGGAGGATATTATCTCACACATTTGTACCCTGGTTTGTTCAACGTTTTTTTTTTGTTTTTTTTTTTCAATAAATTTGTTTTCAATTTTGATGAATAATATTATTATAATTTTAGTAATCATGTAATGATATCTCGCCCTCTCATGATTTTGCTTAAAAAGAAATAATAGCCATTAAAAATCAAAGTGCCGAAAGCCCATCAAGAAAAGAAAACCTTAGACCAATTAGTTTTTTCTTTGTTTTTTATTATCAAAAGTAATGGTTAAATAATTATTTAGAATTAGGAAAAGATAATTTACTCTATAAGATTCTGAAAACAAAAAAAACTTTTGAAAATCAAAGTGCTGAAATCACTTGAAGAAGAGAAGAGTAATGACACTTGGTTTATAAATTTGATCAAGTTTCATGTTATAATTTGAGAATTAAGCTAAGATTGGACATTGCTGATATATTATAAATTTTTGATTAACTTATTGAAATCAAAGAGCTGAAAGGACTGTTAGAAGAATAGTTATAGAATCAGACAGTCAAAGGCTTCTGAATGGGCAAATAATGAACCTTTCAAATTTTACACAGAGAATCTAATGGAGATCTTTAAGATGCAAAATTTGGAGATGAAACCAGGTATTTCACATAGGAACCATGTAAATACATTTTTGAAAATACTGATAATAATTTCTATTTTTTTCTGAACAGGGGCATTCTTTTCAACACTCCATGATTTTTCAAAGAGTCCCCAAGGATATTATTTTTGGAAAGACTTGTTAAAGTGGCCAAGCATGAAAAGCTATTCCTATCTAATAGACAAGCAGATGACACCTTTTTTTACTCATTCCTTTGAGACTTTGTGATTAGTTCTTTCATGTGATCAACTGATACCTTGATTTTATTTGACTCACTGTATTTTTATGGCTTTTGGGTATATTCTTTCATTTTCTTTCCTTTTCACATCTTTTTTTAATGGGACAATTTAGTGCCCTTTCTATCAAATAGGATAGAGTGGTAAAATAAGCTGAGTAATGTCACAATTGATTGAAATCAAAATCAGCCTCAGAGTAGAGAAATAAAGCTATAATAATTAAAAAGTTGAAGCATATTATTCAAGAATAACTCTCAATAAAACAACAAGATATCAGTAAACAAACTAAAAGCCACTTTTAATGACCTTTATTATGTATAGTCATACCAAGATGTTATTAGAAAACACACCACACATTTGCCATTACGCCTTCAAAAATTTCTGGGGAGAACCCTGCTATTTGCCCTATGATTTTTTGTAAAACAGTCATGATTTTTTTCACATTCATTGACTAATTAGAGCCAAAAATTAAACCATGAAATGAAGGTGAAAATACATGTACATGTTAAAATCTACTAAGTACAAATTTATGCAATCAGAGTTACCCCTCTGCATACCCAGGAGCTTCTTTTGTGCAGCTGATTGGCTTGACCCATTACCACACAATCCCATATTTTTACATGTGGAAGAAAATGTAGATTTGGAAAACATTGTTAGAAAAGAAGAAGTTAGTGAAAATTAGATAATTATTTACTTTCTTGATAAGAAAAACAACATTTTCCCCTCTAAATTCTGGTACAAAATACATGTATAACTCTTTAAATTGAATTGTAACAAGTGTATCAGTTGCACAAATCTATTCACAAAAAAAATTGAAAAGGCACAAAGTAATGAGAAACAGGTATAGAGTGAATCAAAGGACATATCTTCTTAAACCCATGAACCCGTGCCCACAAAAATCTTACTTTTTTATAGCCCCGAAGAAAAGACTTTTAAGAAAACAATGTGTTAATTGATGAAATTTGATTGTAACAAGCTATTTCTCCATTTTTTAAAACATAATATCATGGACTTGAAATTGTTGTCTGCATCCTCTTTGTATTTGGACCAGATTAAACTTTTGTCATCTGGTATTTGGTAAATAATTAAAGTATTAATACATGTTTGTTGTATATTTTCTTTTCAACTTTAGTGGATAGGTTTTAGGATATTGTTTTGGTTTTGTCCTTAGTCTTTTTACGTGCTTAAAAGTTAGTCTGAAAACTTAATGTTTGTAAATTGTAAACATCTGCTGGTGTCATTATTAATGTCAAGGTCATCTGACAAAATGAAAGTGGTGCGCCTCGATGGCCAAGTGGTATAGGTGCAGACTCTTGATCTGAAGGTCACGGGTTAGAGCCCCACTGTCACCGAGGTGTGTTCATAGGCAAGACACTTAATAGCCAGCCCCAGTCTACCCAGCTGTAGAAGTGGGTAGCAGTGGGGTTAAGTAATTGCCTCTTTTTGAGGGACGTGAAAACATCTGGTGTGTGTGTTGGAGAGTGACACTAAAAGCTTAAAGCTTTCGTCGCAATTGAACTAAAATAAATTAGTAAAAACTAAAGTGGTCCATTAATGTCATATTTGTTACTACATTTACTTGGTGCTAGAGGTCTTTATTGTTTGAAAATTGCATATTTTTTTTTATTTGGGTAAAATAAAATACTGTGTATGATACATTTTTTCAGTTGAGAAGTAACAAGTTTACCCTATGAAGAAAGTATCAGTTGGAAACTACCCTGTATGGAGGCATAGATGGGTCAGAATGAGCCTGAAAATATGTGCTGTAGAATGTTTGGCCATGAAAGGTACTTTGTTTTACTTTAATCTTTTTCCCTCTGATATATGAATATTTGTCAGACAAAGATCATCATATATATCCAAAAAGTATCCAAAATATGATAGAATAAATGATTTCAATATCATTATCAGGTATTAGTAAGATAAATGATTTCAATAACATTGTCAGGTATTAGTCAGATAAATGATTTTACAACATAGTCAGGTATTGCTAAGATAAATGATTTCAACAACATTGTCAGGTATTGATAAAATGAAAGATCTTAGTCCTCATGGGAAGGTGCTTCAGATTTGTACACATCATGGATTTATCTCCCCTTGGGGGCCCACAAAGGGGCCAAAAAAGGACAAAAAGGGGTTCATCTTTAAAAATCTTCTTCTAATGAACCGGCTGTCAGATTGGATTCACATTTGGTATTTAGAGTATTTAGGGCAAGGACTATCAAGTTTGTACAAGAAAAAAAAATCTGTTGAGAAATGGCCGTGTTGGGGGGAGGGGAGGGGGGGCAACGGTGTATGTGTGTGGGGTGCATAGACTTACATAGTGACAACTTTGAAAATCTCTGATATTCGGTATGTGGTATCATCTAGTGTTCCTGTATCAATATTGTATTAATTGTAACCCAAGGATAAAAATTATCCCTTTCTCTGACGTAACAATTTTAACATAGGCTTATATACTGAACATTTCAAAATTCTTCCCCTTCTCCCAAAAGAGAGGGCCAAGGGATTTTATGTTCGATATGTTGCATCATTTAGAGGATTTCTATCAAGATTGTATAAATCATGGCTCTAGAAACAGAATCAGCCCATTCCCAGATATCGCAAGTTTAACATAGGCTTTTATAATGAAAATTTTAAAAAATCTTCTTTTCCCAAACGAGAGGGCCTAGAGCTTTGATATTTGGTATGTAGCATAATCTGGTGCACATCTATCAAGATTGTATAAATAATGGCCCCAGAGTTAGACTTAGCCCTTTCCAAGATGTCACAAGTTCAACAAGGCTTGTTTAGTGAACTTTTAAAAAATCATCTTCTCCCAAACTGAAAGGCCTAGAGCTTTGATATTTGGTATGTAGCATAATCTGGTGAACTATTATCTGTTTTTGTGCTCTTTGGACTCAGTTGACTGATAAGGCCCTATGGTCCTCTTGTTATCATACAGTGTTGCAGGCATTGCTCTGAAATGTTCATATGTATGTTCATATCATATGTATTTGTGCAATTGACCAATTGCTGGCCCCGCGTACTGACTCCTTTGGTCCAGCCCATTGACTCGGACAGAGAATTTCACTCTGATTTTTAGCAATTTTATTTTGCAAAATTTATGGCCAGTAGCATGTTACAAATAAGTAGAATGGTTGGTTGGTGACCTCAACGTTGTAACTACAACTTGAATATGCTCTAGTTACAACATTTAAGTAGCCAACCAACAAAAAAGTTAACAAAATGGCAACCAATGTCAGAGTTCAAATCTAACTTCTGATCTGAATTAATGCTTTGATAGGTTGACTGGTTATTTTATTGACAATCGCGATTGGTCAATTGTCATGATCCTCCTATTATTGGTTGCTTCAATGTCTCCCCCTTGAGCTTGGGATTTGTACTGAATTATTGTTTTGATACTTTTTTTGTATTGAACTATTTTGTGTGGAAGTATAGGAAATAGCTGTGTGCTCAAATTTGTTCATAAATGTATGAATAATTTTTTCAGCCAATCAGAACACTCATTTTTGATAGACAAAGCTAAAAATTAAATTATATACTCCTATAAAAATGAAGGTGTGATTTTCTACATTCATTTCTCTTCTACTAACAGTTCTAGAATTTCCTCCTCATGAACTTATAAACTTTTTATTGGTTAATAAATCTTTCATGCATGTTATTCTATGTAGGACCCTGATATTTTCACAAAATTTTTGTAAACATATTGCAAATTAAATTTGCATCAGGATTTCAAAATAAACTTTTCACATTTTCCCCAAATGAGTAGATCTGAAATACGAAAGAATTGTCTACAATACCTCCGTGGGCTCCACATCAATTGTCTTTGATAATCATTCTTCTTATGAAATTTATAATTGAAACAGGAGAATCAAAAACTATAATATGCATTCATAAATGGATGCTTAAGTGGCTTTTGATTTGAAAAGGTTTGACAATGTGCACATCAAATTATCTATATGAGGATCATTTCTGTGTATTTCCATTTATTTATCGACGCTACTGTAGCACATGCCCCTATGAGAACTGCCTCCATAAGACGGTTAGTTAATACGGGGGATAGTGCAAGAATTCAGGTTTAAGCTGCTGAGAGCTCCGGCTGGTTTTCTAACATGCTCAATGTAAAGCACTGTCACACAGGGCCTCTGTTTAATGCCTTGTCTGACTGACAATTAGTTTGCTTGTTGAAATGGTCAGCCAAGGCTCAAACCTGTGATCTTGATGTTTGAAGTCAAGTGCTCTACGAACTGAACTGTTCTCATAAGTCCCCCAAGCTATGATGTTTAAATATTCAACTGCACTAATACTACACTGTATCTAGTGGTGTTCTTTTTCCATCAGAGGCTGAAAATTTAATATACCGGGTCTGTGTGTAGAAATTTCTTTGTGCGAGTAGCCAAAGATTCCCAAGTCTGATGGGGACAAGTGCAATTGAAATCATGCTACAAAGTTTTTGGAGGAGAATAAATCTAAATTTTGCATAATAAAAATCATATAAATCTATATTTTGTTGTATTTTCGCACCAAACTAGATTTGAAGCAGGATAGGCCATTTCCTGTTTATATTTATCTGTACCATGATTACTTGTTTTGTAGCTGGTATTCTTGGCTTGTCTTAATGTAAGATATTGTATTGAGAATTTCAGTTAAGCCATTACCACATACGGCTGTCAAAGCGCAGTTGGTAGTACATTAGACTCCCAATCTTCAATCATTAGATGTCATGGGTTCGATCCCTGGTGGTGGCACATATCCTTTCCTATATTTTTCTCACCAATGGGTGGATAATCATATGCCTAAGTGGGATAGCAGCTTAAGGCTAGGAAAGGATGTATTGTTGCTACTGGTCTGAGATATTAGGTGCTACAGCCACTGTGATATGACTGAAACAGTTTTAAAAGCGGCATTAAACCCCATTAAAAAAGCAAATATAGTGACGCTCTCTGAGGCCTTTAAGAAGTATGATAATGGCAAACTCTGTGGGAAAAGGAGAAATTGCTTGAAACAAGCAATTTCTCCTTTTTTTCATGATGCATTACCCATTCCCTTTCATTGATGCTTTTAAACGCCTCTCAATATGAAAGCTTTCGGACACATCATGGAAAATGATTATTCATAGAGTTTTCTACCCCAGTAGACCAAGACTATAAAGATATCATTAACTTTAAATTGTCGTCTGCAACTTCTTTGAATTTGGACTGGTCTAAAATTTTATCTTGTTGGAAAGGGTTAAAAATGTTTTCATCCCCTGACCATGCTCTCTTGAATATTCTTCCCCATAACAGTGAAAACATGAAAATAAGGATTTTTTTTGGCAAAGTATTAAGAGCCTTTCCATTGCATATTTACATTTTCTTTCAGGCCTAACTTTATTTGTTCTGATGAATTGTGGTGTATTAATATCAAGTAGAAAGCAATGTCAAAATACCAGAAATGAGTTTATGAACCAAACAGTCAGATATTGTCCCAGAACTCCAGTAAATACATATGCTGATGATCACAAACTTTACATGTCAACTGTGCTAAAATTACAAAATCTTTCACTGAAAGAATTCCTAGATGATTATGATGGAGAAAGGTTTGTGGTTCTTATCTTACTGCCGATCTAGACTATTTAAAAAAATGTTATATTAAACTGTTACAAGGGGATCAAATTTTATACTGGCCCTACTGATAAACCAGCAAAACTGCTCTCAGGACTTTCAGTCCTTTGATTAGTTGATGGAATTGTAAAAAAAAAAAATCTTTTTTGGGTGGAAAACATTGTGTACATTAAAGAAATTGCTTGTAACAAGCAGTTTCTTCATTTACCACAATGTTTACAAAGCTTTTTGGGGGGGCATCAAAAAGTGGGAAAGGGTTAAATCTGTACTGCACAATTCTGCATTTAGATGTATTGTATTGAAACATTGTAAGAAAAATGGAAAGTACATTTGTAATTGTTCATTTTGTTACAATGTTGTCAACCATACACTTCTTTTAAGTATCCATTGACATTGAAATGTCATGTGAAATCCTCTTTCAATTTCAAATAGACTAAAATTTCCAAACCCATTCCTTCACAATGACACTTTTCGACGCACCTAAAGAAAACAATCTTGAAAGCATTGTGTAAAATGAAGAATTGTTCAAGCTCTTTCATCATTTTACACAATATTTTCTACCCATAAAGTTGAAAATATGTAAAAGTTCATAAACTTTAAATTGTCATGAGCAACTCTTTTCAATTTGGACCAGTCTCAAATTTTGCTGTCTGGTAATTGGTTGATTGGGTTAAATGTCTGCCAAGAGATCCCCATTCTATTTCCTTTTCTCACTTTGTTTTTCTCTGTTTGACATTTTTTATATATTTTTAGCTCAGCTGAGCACGAAGTGCTCATGGTTAGGTATTTTGATCGTCCTGTGTCCGGCATCCTTCGTGCGTTGTCCGTCCTGTGTCAACAATCTTAAAATGACATCTCTTCCCAAACGCTGGGTGGATTTTAACCAAATTCGGCAGGAATGTTCCTTGGGTGGTGCCCTAAAAAATTGCTAAAAGAATTGAAATCAGTTTAAAAGTCTGGTTGCCATGGCAACAAAACTGAAATTTTAATGAAAACTTTAAAAATTATCTCCTGACCCAGAAGGCATAGAGCCTTGATATTTGACATGAAGCATCAGTACAATGACCTCTTTCAGAATAGCTAAAATCATCACCTTCAGGTAACCAGGGGCAGAGCTCCAGGGGGGTGGAGCTTATATAGAAATAAAGAAGGATTTTTAAAACGACATCTCCTCCCAAACCGCTGAGCAGATTTCAATTAAATTTTGGCAGGAATGTTCCTTGGGTGATGCCATATGAAAATTGCTAAAAGAATTGAAATCCGTTTAAAAGTCTGGTTGCCATGGCAACAAAACTGAAATTTTAATGAAAACTTTAGAAATTATCTCCTCCTAACCCAGGGGGCCTAGAGTCTTGATATTTTACATTAAGCACCAGTACATTGATCTCTTTCAGAATTGCTCAAATCACAAACCTCAGGCCCCCAGGGACAGAGCCCCAGGGGGGGGGGGTCGTATATAGAAATAAAGAAGGATTTTAAAATGACATCTCCTCCCAAACTGCTGGGCTGATTTTAACCAAAGAATTTAATCAATTGAAAACTCTGGTTGCTATGACATCAACAGTAAAAATTGAAAAAAAAAAATGATAAAAAAAATTGAAAAAAAAATAAAGGCCTATCTCCTCCTGACCCAGAAGTTGAAGAATCTTGAATTTTGCATGAAGCATCAGTACATTGACCTCTTTCAAAATTGATAAAATTTTAGAGCTACACGGTGACTAGTCTTAAATAGAAATAAAGAGGGTAATCCTTTCAAAACCATTTTGCCAATTTAAACCAAATTGGGCTTGTTTATTTTAGTTAAATGTTAAAAGAGGTTTTCTCCTGACCCAATTCGTATTAGGCCTTGAAGAAAAAAAGGGCCTTATCTCAGGAGAGCGCCAGGGCCCCTAGCCCTCTTGTTTCAAATATCTCTAAATTGATTTGTTTTCTTCATCATCTTCAAATTGCTTCTTTAAATGTTTTGCCTAAGATAGAATCTATGGTTGGTTAAAACAAATGTTTGTTTTTGAAAGAGTCATTGGAGATACATGTACCATTGTATGGTCTTGAAATGATGATTAGAATACAAAAAATAGGACATCAAAGTTTCATCATCTCTTCCCACATATCTTTACTTATTACGATCAATTTGTTACAAAATTATAGTTTATAAGTTAGAAGGGTAGTATTATATTTTATCCTCAGTTGTCTGTCATTTATTTGTCAGTTCAATTTATTTTGTGTCCACTCCCCACTGTGCCCAGTCTGACAGTTTTTATCAGAAGAAGATCAAACCTGGCACTATGAATCTCCATGATGTCTAGTTGTGTATATTACCTTTTACATTTGGATCACTCCAGTCGTTCTTGAATTATCTACCTTTGATTGAAAAAAAAAACAACAACTGACTTTCTTGTTGTATCAACTCCTCCTACACTTTCAGTCAGTAGAAGTGCATATATGTTTCAACAGATCTTAAACCATTCCCACACAGTGACGCCTATCAACTATCAAAAACATTGTTTAAAATGAACAAATTGCTTATTAAAAGCAATTTCGTCATTTTCCACAACGTTTTCTACCCAGAAAGTTGAAAAAATCTAAAATTTCATCAACTTTATATTCATCTTCAACTCCTTTGATTTTGGACTAGACTGAAATTTTGTCATTTGGAAAGGGTCAATGATGTCTTGTCGTGAATGAGAGCTTTCATATTGGATAACTCTATTCATCTTTGTCTTAATTCTTGTGTTGTGTTGTCCTTTACTTTAAGTTGAATTTCAAACTTGCAACAATAAATCATCTCCTTGGTGCCTAGTTTAAAGTGACCTTTATAATTTTGATAACTGCAGTCATTCTTGAATATTTGCTCTTGAATTGTGAAATAGTTGTTGTTGAATTATCTGTTCTTTAATTCTTAATTTCTTGTGTAACCATAACTGTATAATAAACCTTTGGGTTTGAGATCTTGATACAAATATAAATGTATGTATATGTTTAATTTGTAGGCCAGTTATTATCACAGATATCATTCCTAATTGGACAGCATTCAAGATTTGGAACAAAGACTATTTCAGACAGAACTATGGTGATAGCAGAGTAGCCTTCAAATCAGTTCAGGTATGTAGATTAATTAGTACTTTCATCTATTGAGTAATTCAAAAAGTGATTGAAACAACACATTGTTGAGTTGTTACTTGTAGAATGACATGTGAAATAACAGTAATAAAAAAGTGTGACATCTAATTTGCATTTTAAGCTTTAGAATGAACTTTTTCTACATTACAATCACAAAGTTTAAAGTAACACCTATGAGAAAAATAAGAAATGGTTATTAATAATATGGTTATATACCATGATGTCATCCTAAAATAGATGGTATGATTCACCTGTAAGATTACCAGATGTTATATCATGGATTTTATTCACTTCAGCTCATGATATTATGGTATAAAGCTGTATGTACATTTTGTGTCAAGTATAGGTACCTTCAAGGGGTCTTATACAATTTCTTGACTGGGGCCTTGGCCTGGAGAATTTGGAAAAATTAACAGAATTATTCAGAGGGGGTATATTGGTATGCACTTGATGGTCAGTAGGTCATTCAGTCGGTCGGTATATCTGTCAGTATGTCTGTCTATCAGTGTGTCAGTAGGCGATTCTATCTTGTATACCAGAGCATAACTCAATACTACCGTGAGAGTTTTTTTTGTTTATATTTCAGGGGAGTTTGGCAAGTGCTACAGGACGATTGACTGATATGAAGTCCTTTATAGATAAACTAGACAAACCTTCAAGTACAGATTCTTGGATCTATCTGGAAGATGAACTCTTCTTCTTTGAAAAACCAGAGCTTAGGGAAGATATTGGCAATAATGTGAGTATAAGAAATATCAGTGGTCTAGATAAGAGGGGGTAACAGCATTATAAAATCCTTATTTCTCAAAGGAACCCTATATTGTGGGTACTCATTTGAATCGACTCGTTGAGACAATTCAAACGAGTGCCTAAAATATAGGGTTTTTGCACTATTGGTGAACTAATAAAATCTAAAATACGAATTACATCGTCTATCTGTAGCTCTGAAATATGCTTTTCTTGCAAATCTATGTCATAGTAAACACACAATGAATATGTTGGTTTTATTCTAATGAAAAATAAGCACACTGCCATGTACTCAATGAGATTGCTCACAATACCATCCATCTAATAATCATATCATACAATACTGTAATGCTAACACCATCAGTCTATTATAGCCTACAAAGAATACTTGTGTCCTCAGCTCGCAATCGATCAAGCTTAGAACAAATATTAGGTCACAAAAAGTGACTTATGTATATGACATCATTATGTGGTCACATGACTACTAAAGATGTCCTCTTTCAGCGAGTGAGACCTAGTTGTCACATTGACGATTTGTTGTATGTTTGTTTGTACAGCTGACTGCCATAATATGTTTTTGACAGAAATTGCGATAGATTTCAAAAATATCTAGTCACATTTGTTCTTCAATGAACACTATGAGTGGGCATGCCATTTAGAATGTTTGTTTTGATAGGTTCTAGGACAAAGTCACAGCCTGAGGTCAAAATTTCTTCATTATCCACAATGTTTTCAAAAGTTTCATTTCTTGAGGGCATCTAAGGCATCATTGAGTGGGAATGGGTTAAGTAAAATTTGATTCTGTAAACTGAATTTTAACCGTTTCCACACATACTCTCTATTCTATGATCTTCAAGTAAAATAGCCTTGGAAACAATGTGGAAAATGAAGAAAATCCTTGTAATAGCAATATTTTTATTTACCACCATGACAAGATTTTCTACCCCCAAAGTTTAAGATTTTTAAAAATTTACCAACAAAAATTGTTGTTGCCTGCAACATCCTTGTACATGTTGTTTGGTGATGGGTTAAAATGCAGCTCAAATCTGATAAGAATATTCTAGTGCTAAAAAAAAAAAAAAATAGAGACACTAAGAAATTGTCTTCTAAAGTGGAGCAATTTATTCCACTGGTTAAGGTGAAAGTCCAACTACATTTGTATATTGATATTGGAGGTTGTAAGTATATGTAATGGGGTTTTGGTGATGCTTGGATATTTATCCCCTTTAAACCATTCTCACACAATGACACTTTTGAACACCCGTCAAGAAAAAAATTTGGGAAACATAGTATAAAATGAAGAAGTTGCTTGTAACAAGCAATTTCTTTATTTTACTCAATGTTTTCTACCAAGAAAGTTGAAAAAATCTAAAAAATTCATAAACTTTAAATTGTTACAAGGATATTCAGAATTTCAGCAACTTTAATTATTGTCATCTGCAACTTGAATTCAGACAAATATTGTCCAAAGTTTTGTCGTCTTGTAATGGGTGAAATCACAGCACTGTTTTTTGTCTATTTCAGTATATACAGAAGGAGAACTTTTTCAATTTATTCCCACCAGAAATTCGGCCCTGGGATTGTATGATGCTATGGGGTTCCAAATATTCAAGGTCGTCACTACATATGGATCCCTATAATTGGACAGCTTTAAGTGCTGTGTTATGGGGCAAGAAGCATTGGAAGGTAGTTCTTTAATTTTGCCTTTGTACATTGATAGAATAGTAACAAATTTGCTTTTTATTTCTCATTACTGCATAAGATGTAAGTTACTACATGTAATTGATTGAATTAATAGGGTTTCATGCCACTTTTAACAGTGTTTCAGTTATATTGTGGCAGCTGGAGCACCTAACCATGGATTCCTGGTATTTCTCACACCAGTACTATCACTACATCCTTTCCGAGCCTCCAGCTGCTCATCCTACTGATGTTTATGATTAACTACTCATTGATGGGAGACAAAGGTTGGGAAGGATATCTGCCATGGTGGGGGATCAAACCTGGGATCCCATGAATAGGAGTGGCATATGATAACAAACAAACTCGGGTATTAACTTGGAGAAAATATTTACATATACTAATCAGTAATTAATGTGCTGTTACTAGCCAGTTTTTTTGTTAAATATACTCAACCCAGACCCATTTATTTGATTTATGGCCCTTAGGTAGAAGGTGAGAGTCACAGTGGAACATTTTTAAAAATCCTGTTAATACTCAAACTAAAATGCCATCTGACCCAGAACCATGTTACTTTGCGCAAAGGAGGTTGTTTTAGGATCACATAGGTGAAGGGTCAAGTTATTGATATTTGTGTGAAAACCATTTCAATGCTTTAACTCTAAAGCCATTTGAACTAGGACCTTGGCATTTTGTAGAATTCTTTATCATGACCCAAGGATGTGGATACTATTTATCATCACACAGATCGAAAGTAAAGTCACAAATTCACTTTGTGTGAGAAATAATTCCAAGATCTGAAAGCACTTCTACAGTGACAGAGTAATTTAGAGGGGTCTACCTAGTCCACCTTGAAAAGGTCATAGTAAACACAGTAATTCAAATTATCAAGCCTGTCTTGATCCTTTACCAGATTGTCAAAATGTAGACTCATACAAATTAAAAAAAATGCAGACGATAACATATAGTAAATGAAATTTTAAAAATCTCTATATTTTGAGATAGAAACATTTTGTTCATTTGAAATTATTTTTTTCAAAGCTTTATTTGAAAATGGCAAAAAAAGTAGGATTATGTGGGAATGGGTTAAGGTTATATTCTAAAAGCCCAGTCTCACTTTGCTTTTAAGGAGACTTTATTTATTACTATCATTATTATTTTGTTTTTGAAAGTGAGAACTTGGGTTTTCATTTTAGCCCCTTTTGTAATTAGACTCATCATCTATCACTGCAGTTTTTAGAATGAGTACTTTTTGGTGGAAATTAAAAGGAGAAATTTTGGATTTTGTGAAACACAAAAAAGGCAATTTATTGTATGATGAAAATTTCTAGGACTACACTTATATAAAGGGACAATAGTGAAAGTACAGAAAATATTGATCCTGTTTATGCTGTATGGATTGTGTAGTCTGACCATGGTCAAAACTTGTTGCTTTTTGCAGACTTTTGAGTGCATAATAGTTCTTTTTTTAGACCACATATCACTAAAAATCTTGCATTTTGCCAAGTTGAAAAAAATGATATTAGAGGGGACATTGGGGGAAAAGTAAAATTCTATGTCATACTTTCTGAGGTTTTAACTCCATTTGGAGTATCTTCAGCAGTCTCTTTCAGCTAGGACCAATCTAAAACTTTGTTGTGTGGTAATTGATTAATTCATTACCAGGTGACAAATTTTTAGACTGGTCCAAATTCAAAGCAGTTGCGGACAACAATTTTTTGTTGATAAAATCTCTGTCTTTTGGGGTTGAAAACATTGTGGATAGTGGAGAAATTTGCTAGTGACAAGCAATTTCTTCATTGTCCACAAAGTTTTCAAAATCTCTTTTTCTTGGGGGTATATGGAAAGGGGTTAAACCAAATGGTTTTGATATCGATTCATGTACACATAATGTTGCTGTTTATTTTTGTTCCATGCTAGCTTTACCCACCAGGACAAGACCAGTATCTATATATACAACCTCACCTCAAATGTGGTTTTCCTTTAGAATGTAGAAAATATGATAGGTGTGAAACTAATGATACATTCACACAGTATGGAAATATTTGGAAGCAACTTACAGCATTAACCCTTTCCTGGTTTTTGAAATTTAGGACTGGTCCAATTTGAAAAAGGATGCAGACAACAATGAAAATTGGATGCAATTCCAAATAAAACCACCCTATGTGGTAGAAAACACTGTGGGAAAAGGAGAAATTGCTTATTATAAGCGATTTCTCCTTTTCCACAGTGTTTTCTCAAGTATAAAATCACAGTGACGTAAAATCCCGGGTTTATCCAGGAAAGGGTTAAACATGAGTCAGTGTGTAATGGACTTGAAATCCTTCTTAATCCTAGCTTTAAACTTTTGCTAAAATTTAGAAATTATTGAAAGCTAAGTTTTTGAATATTATTAATGAAATTAAGTTTCTTTTCAAAAGTTACTGAAATCAGCGATTTATTGTTATTATCCATTATTAATATACAGGAATTTTCAGAAAGTTATGAGACAATGCTGATTATTTCAAAATGAGAATGTTTATAAGAAGATATTGGAGTGAAAAACTTTTCCTTTATGTAGGCAAAATATGAAGTCTTCTGTTCCTCTGGTTAAGTGCTGGGACCAATTTGAATAATACCACCCATATGGCCTTGGCACAAACAGCTTTGTTTAGGGTGTCCACAATCAATTTAGAGCTTTATATTAGAAGAACATTTAATGAATCTTCAAGGCATATATACTCAGGTATATGGAGTATGTATTTTAAAGTTGCATGAATATCTTTTGTAAAAAGAATAGCAATCAACATGATGGTATGATAATTATTTTACTTTGGAAAAAAAATTCTTACAAAATAAGTGTTTGATAGAGTTTCCCATTGTTCAGTCTCTAGGTAGAAGATTTGGAAGATAATTGATGTATAGAAATGCTACATTTTTTTTTAAATTTCAATAAATCAGAACATTTTACTAATTAAGAGACAATGGCATATGACACATTATATTTTTTATCAATTTTAGCATTACACATGTATATTTTTGATAATTGTACTTTTTGTTGAATGAATGGGAACTTTTTTATGAGTGATTTAAAAAAAACTCCAACAACTGTAATACTATGTTCCAAAATAATTTAACATGTATGTTAATTTCGATTGAGATTGCTCTCAGTAATCACAGTGTATAAAACTTTAATGAAAAGCAAAGGTTTTGTAATATTTGTCTCATTTTAAGCTCACCTTAGCAGGAAGGTGAGGTATTTTGATTCTCCTCTGTCCGGCGTCCTGAGTGCGTGATGCGGTGTGCGTCGTTCGTCGCATGTCAAAAATTTTAAAACGACATCTCCTTCCAAACCGCAGGGCGGATTTCAACCAAATTTAGCAGGAATGTTCCTCGGGTGGTGCTCTTTAAAAATTGATAAAAGAATTGAAATCTGTTAAAAACTCTGGTTGCCATGGCAACAAAACTGAAATTTTAATAAAATCTTTCAAAACTATCACTTCCTGGCCAGTAAAGGCTAGAGCCTTGATATTTGGCATGAAGCATCAGTACATTGACCTCTTTCAGAATTGCTAAAATCATCACCCCGGGTCCCCGGGTGGGGGGGGGCTTTTATGGAAATAAAGAAGGTTTTTTAAAATGACATCTTCTCACAAACCACTGAGCAGTTTCCAACCGAATTCGGCAGAAATTTTCCTTGGGTGGTGCCCTTTAAAAATTGCTTAAAGAATTGAAATCCGTTAAAAACTCTGGTTGCCATTGTAACAAAACTGAAATTTTAAAATAATCTTTCAAAATATCTCCTCCTGACACAGAATTCAAAGAATCTTGAATTTTGCATGAAGCATCAGTACATTGACCGCTTTCAAAATTAATAAAATTTTAGAGCCACAGGGCCATTGGGCTTCTTAAAAAGAAACAAAGAAGGCAAACCTTTCAAACTATCTGGCCAATTTAAACCAAATTTGGCACAAACTTACAATAGTTTGCCCCCTTTTAATAATTACTAAAAGATTTGAAATCTGTTGAAAGCATTGGTTGGCATAGCAACATTTGTTGATTTTAGTAAAATTTAAAGGAGGTCTTCTCCCGACCCAGTTAGTATTAGCCTTTGAAGAAAATAAAAAGTCTTTTGTCAGGTGAGCACCAGGGTCACTGGCCCTCTTGTTTTAATGAAATAAGAGTTTTTACATCAATACCTTTCGAATACCTCTGTGCTGTCTGAGTTTCTTGCATTACAAAAGACATGTGTCTGTAAGGGTCTTTTGAAAAAATGACCTGAATATTCTGTACTGGTTATAATTTCTTATGTTCAAAAGTCAATTATAACTATTCTGACTGTTCTGTTTACAAGAAAAGATATTGTCAGCGGATGTAGATAATATAATAAACATCTAATGAGTTTGAAAAAAGTCGAAAGTATCCACAAAAAGGTCCTTATTAACACCCTTCCTGTAACTTCCTTTTTTCTTAAAATTCAATCGTGCAAACCATCCCTTTTTTCAAGTGGAGTATAATGCCAATGGCTTATCAAAACTCTCTGTAAAGGGGGTTCAAACTTACAAAAAGGGGATCATTTTAATATTAGTACAAAATTTTTATTGCATTCTTCTACAAAAAAAAAAATAAGTAGACTACAAAGCGGGTTCAAATGCCCCCAAACCTCCTCTTAATCTGCCACTGAATACATAAAATTGCATAAAAAAGTTACCTCCAGTTCTTTCCGTACTGTAACTGTAATGAGATTATGTTTTGTCACCTTAACCCATTCCCACTCTACAAAATTTTAGGCTGGTCAAAATTGAAAGAAGCTGCAGAAGACACTTTCAAGCTGTTACAATTTTCAATGTTTTTGTCTTTTTGGATAGAAAAACATTGTGGAAAATGAAGAAATTGCTTGATACAAGCAATTTCTTCATTTTCCACAATGTTTTCCAAAGCTTTATTCTTCAGGGGCATAAAAAGGAGGGATTGTGTGGGAATGGGTTAATGTGTTGTTGGATCTAGAAGTGTTAGATAGGTTTTGTTATAAGTATTTTTGTTTAATTTACTTGCCATTACATGTATTTCCGTGTGCATCCATTTGCTTGAGGATGTGTTTGTAAATGTTTGCCTTGAAAGCATTGTTATTATGTAATTTTGTTCTCCTTTCACATAGTTAGAAAAGCTGGTTTTCTGGCTCTTATAATTATAGATTGTGTCCAATCCGAAACTTCAAACACATTGCTTTCTAAATTTTAACTCAATTAATAGCAGGACGTATGTTACATTTGAATATATAAGTTCAATAATTTCGGAAACAAGAAAATTTTATGCTCTGCAAGTTTCAGTTCGTAATCTTGCCTTCAAACTCAAAATTTAGGCCTTCATTAAAAATTCCCATGTTTTGATAAAAGTATATGATATGAATTTGTCCTAAGAGCTGCCGTTAAAGAAGTACATCCCTGAGGAGCTATTGTTTTAGACTGGATATAAGCATCCAATTCTGTCTCATTACCATGCTAGGAAATGAGTCTTGACAGCTTTCAATACCAAGACTCATGGGCAATGACCATCTGACCCTCATGCATTTTAACCCATTACCAGACAGAAAGATTTAGACTTGTCCAAATTGAAAGGACATGCAGGTGATAATTTTCAACTTCCTATTTTGAAAACATTGTGGAAAATGAAGAACTTGCTTGGTTCAAGCCATTGTTTCATTTTGCACAATGTTTTCTCAACTGTTTTTCTTTAGGGGCGTCAAAAATCATCAATGTGTGGGAATGGGTTAAAAAATGCCACCTTTCCTTATACGTCTTATGCTCATTAGAGGACCAACCTCTTAGTTACAACAAGAACAAAAATCACCAAAATGCACAGCCCAGTGATCTTTGTCTATTCAATTGTTATTTTACTTACATTTCCATATTTCTTGCACATAGGTCAATCAAATCTAAACCCTTGTCATGCTGTATAAATTACCTTTCTGAAATGATGTCAAATCAAAGGGCTGAAAGCACTGATAGAACCTGTTGTTCAAATATCAATATTTCTTTAAGAAATTAACTTCATAAACAGCTCTGGCAGGAAAAGTACAAGCAGGAGGTGTAGACTAAGATCAGCCTGAACATAAGTGCAGTCTGATCTTAGTCTACACCTCCTGCCAAAAAAACGGAATATTCCGTGTTCAGCATGACAAGGGTTAAATATTTCACCTTCAAAAACTACAGCCTAGATTTCCAGGTCTCTAAAATATACTGCAATCAAACAGCATGTATGCACCTCAGGCTTTCACTTGGCATTAAGCACTGTCATCTTGTGAATGTCACATTGCAAGTATTAACCCATTACCAAACAATAACATTTTAGACTGGTCCAGTTCAAAGAAGTTGTAGACAACAACTTTTAGTTGATGAAACTTTAAAAATCTTTGTCTTTGGGGTTAGAAAACATATTGGGTAGTGAAGAAATTGCTTATAACAAGCAATTTCTCATTTTCCACAATGTTTTGTAAAGCTTTTTCTTTGTGGGCACCAAAAAGCGTGATCATGTGGAAATGTGCTAGTGTTGTCAGTAACCATCTAGTGACGTGGCAAATGCTATTTTGGACCCATGTCAAGCCAGCACAATTACAGAGCTGGTTCAGATTCAAAGAGAATGAGGACAACTAATCAAGTGAATATGAAATGAGCAATAAGCAACTTAGAAGGCAAAAGACTTTTCTGGAAAAAGATAAATTTCTTTGTTAACCCATTCCCACTCAGTGACACTTTTGAATGCCCCTCATGATAAACAATGGGGAAAAGATAGTGCTGAATGAAGAAATTGCTTGTAACAAGCAAATTCTCCATTTTATACCCAGAAAGTTGAAAAAAATCTAAAATTTCATTAACTGTAAAATTTGGAAAAAATTGCCTTCAACTCCTTTCAATTTGGACCAGTCTAAAATTTTGTTGTCTAGAAATGGGTTTAGATTAATTTCACCATTTGCCACGATGTTCTTTATTACAATATCCTAGGGTCAGGGTTAAAATCACATTGATGCAAACATTCTTAAAAAATTTACAAATTTGAGTTAACACTGTCTTGTGACTGAAAAAAATAGCCTTCCTACAAGCTCTTTTCCCACAGTTCATTTACCTTCTATGGTAGTTTAAGATAAATGTTAACTCTAATATTTTTATGTAGTTGTTAGTAAAAATGGTCACTTTGTTAACTTAAATAATATCATTTCATTTCTAATTGTAGAATTGAATATTTAAGTTGTGTGATTTAAAAAAAAAAAAAAAAAAAAAAGTATACTGTTATATAGTTACAGAAATTATTATCAATCATGTTTAAAATTGTATCCAATCGTGAAATCATGTAAATTGCACTTATCTGAATCGCATCTCGCCTATTTGAGAATCCTGGTAAATGTTGTTACAAATATCCAACTTGAAAGAACATTATAAAACACTATGAACTGATAAATCCATACAACATGCCGTATTTCTTTCACATTGAATGAAAAATAAATACAATTCCAATAATTTTAAAATATTTTCCTGATATAAATCCGTTCAGGCACGCACCAGTTATCTACATGTTTGCGCGTGCATGAACGAGCACGAGATACACAGGTCGTGCAATTATTGGTAGTTTATAATACGGCATCAAATGCCCGTTATAAGACTTTCAAATATGTAAATCAAAATAAATAATGTAGTACCCTATGTAAAAAATGAATGGTTATGTAAATATCATAAGAGAAGTTATACTTTCTATAAATCATATATACATGTTATGTACTTATGTTTTGATATGATGATGTACTTTGTACAAATCTGTAAATAAAGTTATCTGTCTGTCTGTCTGTCTGGTATAGTTTAGAAGAATTAACAGGACTAGTTTATTTTTGTCTTTAGAAAACATTTATGAATTGGGTTCACTATACATGTTGATATCTTCGGTTTATTTCTATGGACTTTAGCTTGGCTGTTTTCGGGTAAAAATAAGCTGTGGTACTCTCAACACCCTTATGTTGTAAATACAGGTGTTGTTGTAGGTGAAGGTGTTATTGGCATGACCAACTTTTACCTTGCTCATATCTCTTTAACCTATGGTTCTATTCCCATATTTTGCATGCATATCCATCTTAACCCTTTCCTGTTTTGCAAAGTTTTAAACCTGTGCAAATTCAAAGGTTTTGCAGACGAAAATACAAAGTGGATTTAATGCAAAAAATAACCATTCACTAGGATGGAAAATATTGTGGGAAAAGAAGAAATTGCTTGCTACAAGCAATTTCTTCTTTTTCTACAATCTTTTCTCAATTATAAAATCACATGGACGTAAAATCCAGGGATTGAACGAAAAAAGGTTAATGAGAGAAAGTGTGTTGCACATTAATTAGGCTCATGACAGCAGAGGGCCAAAGTCCATATTTGCCATTGCCCTTATATCTTGAGCCTTTGGTCCAGTGTTCTAATTTTTCTTGCAGATATACTTCTTGCTTATAGAAAATTAGCTGTACTTGAATCAGAGTCCGAATTCAAAGGTCATAGTAAAAGCAGGGGTTAAACATCAAATTTGACTTTGCCTAATTCTCTTGAATTTATGGTTAGATTCAAAGAAATTTGATCGCATGAAGAATGTGGCTTTAAGGTGTGGCACTTGTTTCCATATGTAGTATAAAGACAAGACTTTGAATATTTTCCCAAAAACCAGCTGGTAAATTTACAACAAATTTCTTAGGAATGGGTTTTGTGTGACTCTTTATCAGAATCTGTCAAAGAAATTGTGATCTGGTAAAAAACATAGCTTTTATGAATGCGGCTATTTCTATACAAGGTCACTTTCCTTTGGCAGTTGCTTTTCATATTCCTTCAAGAAATGTTTCTTGGATTTAAAACATGGCTTTTATAGGCAGGGCTTATTTTAGTAGATGCTACATTATGACAACTTTGAAAGTTTTCTTCATGGGAACTAGAGGATTAATTTCAAACAAACCTCACAGGATGATCTTTGCATAACCTTTTTTGAGATTCTTTCAAGAAATTTTGATCAGATAAAAATGATTGTTTTTAATGAAGAGGCTTATTTCAATTGTGGTACACAGCCTAATTGCATAGCTATAACTGCATTTATTTCAATTATATTTCATAGGAATGATCCTTTGATGGCCCTTTATCAAATTTCTTGTTTCAATTTAAATAGGTTAAATAATATTGCCTTTGAGGATATGCCTTATTTCATTTAAAGGTCAAATATTTATGCAAGGGAGGTAATGAATATATAGATTTGCCTGACTGAGTATGTTTTTACATAAAAGAAAGTTGCCTTCCTTCAAGTAAACTGCAGAAGGAGTAATATGTTATAAATGAGTTGCCTCCCATTTTAAAACAATTAATTATCTGTTCTGTAGTTTAATTCACGCTGTTGGAGAGGTTCAGGTTCTTATAAGCTTCTAGTTTCACACACTTGTTCATATGTTTGCATCTTAGTAAGTAGAGATTATGATCCCCTTCCAAGGCCTACAGATTAGCATTGGTACCTTCTTTAGGTGTTCAAGTTTATCATCAGTTGGCTGTACTTTAATAACCCATTCCCACACTATCATGCTTTTTTTGCCCCTCAAGAAAAAGTTCAGGAAAACATATGTCATTGTATTAATAAATTTAATAATTCATAATTATTGTTTATCAGTGTCCTTCTGTCTTTGTATACAAAGTTAACCCATGAAATTTCCTGTTACTTTAAAGCATTTGTGTTCACAGTCATATTGTTCTCAATTTCACAGTTTCTAGAGAATAAATCCCCACCAGGACTTCTTTGGTGTTTGCTATGCTTGCATGATTAGAAAACATATTTTCAAACACGCTTAAACACTCTCTAAAGCAAAGGACACTCATCTTTTTACCGTGCTATTGAGAACTTTTCCACAATTTTGACGATTTTAGCTCACCTGAGTACAAAGTGCTCAAGATGAGTTTTTCTCAGGCATCTGTTGTCCATCTTCAGACATCCATTGTGTGTTAACATCAAGTTTAGCTCAAATGTCCTCAAACTTTGTCAGAACGTTTGTCTCCATGAAACCAGGGACAAGTTCTATTTTGAGTCAAGTGGGGTCCAAAAGTAGATCACTAGATCAAATCTTAGAAATACCTTGTGTGCACTCTATAGGGCTCATTTTTTGCCTCAAATATTTTGATATTTGGTTGAAATATTTGTCATTGTAATATTTTGGTCAAGATCTATAATGAGTCATATGGGGTCAAAAAGTAGATCACTTAGTCAAATTTCAGAAATACCTTTTGTGCCCTCTAGAGCCCTTTTTTTGCCTAAAATGTTTTGATATTTGATATCTTTACAATAGCTTGACCATGTTTGATATCAAGTCAAATTGGGTCAAAATGTATGTCACAAGGTCAAATTCCACAAATACCTTGTGTGCACTCTAAAGGGTCATTTTTGCCTCAAATGTCTTGATATATAGTAAAAATAATTGTTCGAATGATATTTCAGATAAGATAGATATTGGGTCCTGTGGTCACTAAGTAAGTCACTAGGTCAAATCTCAGAAATACCATGTGTGCGCTCTAAAGGTCACTTAGCCATCAAGTTTTGATGTGTACTCATAACATTTGTCTGAATGATATTTCAGATAAGATAAGTATTAGGATCTATGGGTCTAAAAGAAGGTCATTTGTCAAAACTTAGGATACTTTGTATGCACTCTAGAAGCTATTATTTGAGGCTCAAATGTCTTGATACTTGGTCAAAAAGTTTGTTTCTTTTGATGTATATGGTAAGTTCAATATTTGGTCATTTGGAGTAAAAAAAAAAAAAAAAAAAGGTCACAAGGTCAAACCTTTGAATAACTTAGTGTGCAGTGTAGAGGCTATAAATTTGGTCACTTATGCTTATAATCCCCTGCCGTTTCAGCGAAGTGGAAATAGTAATGGTCTATGTCCATTCCTTCCTTCCGTCATTAAACTTGTCCGTAGCATATCTCTTAAAGTATAATTGCTATCAACTTGAAACTTCATAGGTCAATAGATCTCATCGAGGAGAAGTGCAGTGCACAAGAATCACAACTCTTGCTATCATAATTTTGGAGTTATTGCCCTTTTGTTATTTTAAAGACTTAGATTTTGTCCGGGGCATATCTCTGAAGGTATAATAGCTATTAACTTGAAACTTCATAGGTGGATAGATCTCATTTAGGAGGAGTGCAGTGCACAAGAACCCCAACTCTTGCTTGCATAATTTTGGAGTTATTGCCCTTTGTTGTTTTAAAGACTTAGATTTTGTCCTGAGCATATCTCTGAAAGTATAATAGCTATTATCGAACTCATTGAGAAGAAATGCAGTGCACAAGAAGCCTAAATCTAACTGGCTTCAGTTTACTATCAAGCTTTTACGGCGGGGGATGGCCATGTCCATCTTGGCTCTTGTTTTGTCATTTGTTGCCACGGACTTGGGTGAGCTCTTTTGGGACATTGGTCCTCTTGTTTACAAGTACAAATGTGCATTTGATTAAAAATGTGTAGTTTGACCCTTTTGGCTCAGTAAAGTGTTTATTTTGGTTAGTTATTAACCTTTGTCATGGAGCACTAATTAACCCTTTCCTGTTTTTGAAATTTTAGACTGGTCCAAATTGAAAGGGGGTGCAGATGACAATGAAAATTGGATGCAATTTTAAGTGAAACCATCCTATGTGGTAGAAAACATTGTGAGAAAAGGAGAAATTGCTTGTTACAGCATCACTGCAATGTAAAATCCTGGGTTTGTCCAGGAAAGAGTTAAGGGTCAAAATTTATTTTGAAAATTGTGGGTTAAAGGAGACAAACAGGAGGTGTAGACTAAGACCAGACTGCACTTATGTGCAGGCTGATCTTAGTCTATACCTACTTCCAAAACAGGAATATTCTGGGGTCAGCATGACAAGGGTTAATCGGATACCAGATGACTGGTCCAAATTAAAAGAAGTTTCTTAATTCCAGGTTGATAAAATTTAGAAAATACTTTTTTTTCTTGGTAGAACACATTGGAAAATGCAGATATAACTTGTTACAAGGAATTTATTTATTTTTCACAATGTTTGCCCAAGCTTTTTTTCCTGAGGGGCATGAATAAGCACATTTTTTGTGCTGTTTTAAATGATTTTCACAAGATGAAAATGTCTTGGAGTAGAATAAATCAAACTGTTTCATATGTTTCAACCTTTTCAGTCCAATAGATACCTTCCGTCCAGATTATACCAAGTATCCACACTATACTAAAGCAGAGTACATAGAAGCAGTACAAGAGAAAGGAGAAGTTCTTGTCATTCCTTCTGGATGGTTTCACCAGGTTTGTACTGATATTTGTAATACATTATATTTTGAGTATAAGACCAGAAAAAAACAGACTTACCAAGTTTGACTCCCATTAAAGCAGAAAATTTGATAGAGTAAAGGTATTTGCTTATTTTCTATTCAGATAGTTATCGATGTTTTTCTTTCACAATAAATCTTGTTCTTTCTTTTTGTTGGGTCTGCTAAATTTCAATGTAATGTAGTATAGCCCTCGAAAGTCTTCGGGTAATACCAATAACGACTGACTTGCTTGCGGGAACAAATGACATAATTGATACATCATGGAAACTACAAATAGGTAAATTTTTGGTGCAATCGACAAATAGCATGTTTACACGATGAATTCCAGTTCCATTTGCTTTTACTTCATTGACTTGTAAAGCAAAATATTTTTGCTTAGTTTCTTTCTTTTTTAAAGTTATTGACATTCATTTTGATTATAAAATTGGCTTAATCTCTTACATTTGAATTGTCTGAAAGCATTACAGATTTTAACTTGACTATTTGAAGAATAGGGGGGCTATTCCGATCACAAGGGCATTGGCGTAATGCTTTGGTTAAACCTTATATGCAAGTGACATATCTCAGTTTCTACTAATGCTATTTCTCTTAAACTTTGTACGTGATTTTGAGGCAATAATATCAGCCTCTAGACACAGATTCAATACCCTGACGTTTATTTCAGTGGAATTTTAACCCTTTTTGGACTTAGAAATTCTTGTTTGACTTAAGAATTTGATTAAAAGATTTTTTTTATCTCTATTACTACTAAGGTATTATACCTTATGCTGACATTGAATTGCTGTTACCATCCAGCACTCAGAATAGTCAAGCATAGCAGTTTTCTGACAGCTCTTATTTACAATTTATCAGCTTTGACCCAATACCACTCATAGAATTTCAGACCAGTGAAAATTCAAAGAAGCTGCAGACACCAAGTTCAAGTAGATTATTTTTTTTTAAATTTTGTCTTTTTGGGTAGAAAACACTGTGGATAATGAAAATATTGCTTCAACATTAAATGTTGTCTGCAAAACTGTTGAATTTGGACCGGTCTAAAATTTTGAAAAACAGTAAAGGATTAAATGACAAACTTTTAGCTTTAATTATTAACCTATTCCCACTCAATGACACTTTTAGATGCCCCTAAGAAAAAAGCTGTGGAAAACATTGTGGAAAATGAAGAAATTGCTTGTGACAAGCGATTTCTTCATTATCCACAATGTCTTCTATCCATAAAGACAAAAAATAAAATTCCATTAAACTGAAATAGTCGTCTGAAGCTTCTTTCAGTTTGGACCAGTCTAAAATTTTGTTTTGTAGGAATGGGTTAAATGATGAGATATTGTTTGTATTTACCATACAGGCTTACAATGATGAAGAAACACTGTCAATATCAACCCAGCTGATGAATAGAAACAATTACAGGATCATATTAGAGGAGATAGTCAAGGGAAATAACTTGAATCATGAGAGATTTCTATCGCAACATAGTCACCTGTCTGCCCCTGAGCAGGTAATCCTAAGCAATACTGTCTGTAATACAGTCATAGTTGATTGTACTGAACAAAATATTCTTTGAACAGGACTTTGTGAAGTCCGTTGAATTTGCAATAAGGTAGAAATAGACCATAAATCCTTTTAACCATCTACAATCACAAACTTGTTTTTTAGCTCTACTGGCCAAAGGCCACTAGAGCTATAGCGATGGCTTTTTCCCGTCCGTGCGTCCATCCGACCATTAAACTTTTCCTTGTTTACGCGATAAAGTCCACAGTTTTCATCGGATTCTCTTCAAACTTTCACAGAATGGTTGTACCATCATAAGGATTGTTCCTTTCGAAATTGGGTTAGATCCGTCAAGAAACACGGGAAAAGGGGCCTAATTAAAACTTAATTAAAAAATCCTCATTTATGCGATAAAGTCCACAGTTTTCATAGGATTCTCTTCAAACTTTCTGAGAATGATTGTATCATCATAAGGATCATTTATTTCGAAAATGGGTATGATCCGTCAAAAAACACAGGGAAAGGGGCCTTATGAAAATTTAATTAAAAAAACCTCGTTTACGCGATAGAGTCAACAGTTCTCATCAGATTCTCTTCAAACTTTCGCAGAATGATTGTACCAACATAAGGATTGTTCCTTTCGAAATATGGTATGATCTGTCAAGAAACATGGGAAAAAGGGCCTTATGAAAATTTAATTAAAAATTCCATTAAAAATCCTCGTTTACACGATAAAATCCACAGTTTTCATCGGATTCTCTTCAAACTTTCACAGAATGATTGTACCATCATAAAGATCGTTCCTTTCAAAAATGGGTATGATCAGTCAATGACCACGGGAAAAAGGGGCCCGATAAAAATTGGATTGAAAAAGTCCTCGTAAACACAATAGAGTCCATAGTTTTCAACAATTCTCTTCAAACATTCCCAGAATGATTATTACATTAAATGGATTGTTCCTTTCGGTAGTAGGTTTGATCCATCAACTTTCATGGGAAAAGGGGCCCTAATGAAAATTTGATAAAAAAATCTTAGTTAACACATAATGGCCCTAGATTTCACCTGATTGACTTCAAACTTTCACATAATGATTGTACCATCATGAGGATTGTTCCTTTTAAATTGAGTCTGATCCATTGAGAAACATAGAAAAAGGGGCCTTAGGAAAATTCAATTAAAAAAATCTTAATTAATGCTTGTAAGTCCACAGATGAGATGGGGTTGTCTTTATACTCAAACAGAATAATTATACTTTTGTATGAAGAGTTCCCTTTGGAATTGGTTCAGATCCATCAAGTAACATGGGAAAAGGGGCTATATGAAAATTCAATTAATAAAACCCTGTTAACACAATAAAGCCCACAGCTTTGATCAGATTTTGTTGAAACTTGTTGAATGATTGGAAGGTCATAACTATCATTCTTTTCATAACAGGGTTTGAACTGTCAAGAAGCACAGAAAAAGGGGCCTTATGAAAATTTCATTTATAAATCCTTGTAACCAAGTCCAGAACTTTCATTGGATTTTCTTCAAACATTCACAGAATAATTGTACAATAATAATGATTGTTGATGTTTGCATTAGACCTGATCCGTCAAGTATCACAGGAAAAGGAGCATTATCAAATTTAATTTTAAAATCATTATACCACAATAAAGTCAACAGTTTTCATCAGATTCTGTTAAAACTTTCACAGAATGATTATTCCATCATGAGGATTCTTTCTTTTCAAATTAGGCGTGATCTGTCTCGTATCATGGGAAAAGGGGCCTTTTGAGAATTGTATCTATAATCCTTGTAACCAAGTCCAGAGCTTTCATTGGATTTTATTCAAACCTTCACAGAATCATTGTACAATAATCACGATTGTTGATGCTGACATGAGACCTGATCCTTCAAGTATCACAGGAAAAGAAGCCTTAGGAAAATTGTATTCTAAAAATTTTACACCAAGATAAAGTCTGCAGTTTTCATCACATTCTGTTCAAACTTTCACAGATTGTTTGTACCATCATAAGGATTGTTTATTTCCAAATTGGGCCTGATCTGTCTAGTATCATAGGAAAAGGGGCTGTATGAAAAATTATTACCAATTCCTCATAAACACAACAATGCCCTCAGTCATTATCAGAATCTCTTCAAACTTTAATAGAATGATTGTACCATCATTTGGATTGTTCCTTTGTAAATAAGGTCTGATTGCTTAAGTGGCACAAGAAAAGGGACCTTATAAAAATTTTATTACAAAACATCATTATTACAATAAAGTCCTCAGTCTTTATCATTTTCTTCAAACTATCATTAGGATTGTTCCTTTGTACATTGGGTCTGATTTGTTAAGTTTCACGGAAAAAGGGGCCTTATGAAATTTAGTTACAAAAATTCTTGACACAATTCAGTCCACTGTTTTCATTGATTCTCTTTAACTTTTAAAGAATGATTGTACCTTCATTAGAATTGTTCCTTTTGAAATTTGGTTTGTTCTGTAAAGTATCATGAGGAAAGGGGCCCTCTGAAGATTTCACTATAAACTCATTAACACAATAAATTCCACAGATTAAACAGATTGATTGTACCATCATTCCAATTGTTGATTTTGACAGTGGATCTGACTATGGCAAGGGTCACATAAAAAGGTGCCTTATGAAAAACTCTCTTAAATATTCTGGTTAACACAATGATGTCCCTTGATTTCACTGGATTCACTTCAAAATTTCACAGAATGATTGTACAAATACTTAAATGGTTCTTTTCAGAACCGGGTACAATCCATCAAGTATCATGTAAAAAGGGGCCATATGATTTTTTTTTGTAAATATTCTAGTAAACATAATGAATTCCCAATATTTCATCGGATTCACTTTTAACTTTCACAGAATGATAAAAACCAACAGTAAAATATCACGGGAAAAGGGGCCTTATGAGAACTTGAATTTAATATCTTTGTTAACACAATAAAGTCAACAGTTTTATTGGATTCTCTTCAAAAATGCATGGAATAATTGTGGCATTCGAAACACAGGAAAAAGGGCCTTACAGATTATCATTCAAAACATTCTTGTGTATGTGATGAAGATCACAATCATTATCAAATTGTCTTTTAAATTTCACAGGACAATTGTCGGGTTGTAAGGAAAAATCCTTTTGGAATGAAATGGATCCGTCATGAAACATGGGAAAAGGGCCTTACTGATTTTCATTCAAAACAATCCTGTTTATGTGATAAAGTCCACAATTATTGTCAGATTCTGATGAAATATTCACAGAATGATTGTAGGGTCATAAGGTAACTTTCTTTTGGAAATGGAGTGGATCCGTCATGAAACATGGGAAAAGGGGCCTTGAGGATTGTTGCTTAAAATGATAAAGGGGATAAAGCCCTTTTTTATGCATTCTTCTTTGAGCAATTAACTTCCTCAAATATCAGATTTCTTTAACGGAAAACTTGATAACCAGTAGAGCGTCTCAGGCCCTCATGGGCCTCTAACTTGCTTATCTACTATCTTCATTATAAAAAAAATGCACACAATAAAACTCTAAAAGAATTATTTTTTTATCCTTTACCTAACAACAAAATTTTAGATTGGTTCAAAGAACTTGCAGTTGGTAATTTTTAGTTGAGATTTTTAAATTATTTGTCCTTTGGGGTAGAAAACAATGTGGATAACAGAAAAATTGCTTGTAACATGCGATTTATTAATTTTCAACAATGTTTTCCAAAGTTTTTTACTTAAGGGGTATAAAAAAGTGGGATTATTTTGGCATCAGTTAACTGCACTGTAATGTGTATTGGCACTATCAGTAGGGACACATCCATTTCAAGTCAAACTCATTGTTGCTCTTGATAAGTTATAGTATCATCAGAAAATTGTTGTCTAATGTGCCAGCTTTAAAGATCAGATGAAAAATTTGGCCTTGTGTAGAGTATACCATCTACATGTGAGGATAGATTTCAAAATAAATTGGTACCCTTATTCTCCATCTTAATAAGCTTGAAATAAGCTGTTGCTATGGCTTTTAAATCACCAAAATAACAAAAATGCTTCACTTAAATGTAGTTCAAAGTTCACTTCTGAATGAATTGACTGGTCAATTGATTCTTTGATTGACATCTGCAATCCCCAAATCTTCTATACATTGCATTGAAACTAGGAACAGTCTTGTTCTAATCCACCAACTTGATGAACTGTAGTGTCAAAAAGTTTATTCTAAACCCATTCTCACTCGATAAGATTTTAAACCAGTCCAAATTCAAAGAAATTGCAGACGACAATTTTAAGTTAATGAAATCTTTAAAGTTTTTGTCTTTTGGGGTAAAAAACTTTGTGGATAATGAAGAAATTGCTTGTAACAAGCAATTACTTCATTTTCCACAATATTTTCCAAAGCTTTCATACTGAGGGGCGTTTAAAATCGTCACTGTGTGGGAATGGGTAAATGGACAATTGTCAAGGATACAGTTTAAGTTGAAACAGAAAATTGACATTATCTTATGCATATTGATGGACTGATTTATTCCATTATCGGACAGCAAAATTTAGACTGGTCCAAATTAACCCTTGTCATGCTGAACCCAGAATATTTTGGTTTTGTCAGGAGGTGTAGACCAAGATCAGCCTGCAAATAAGTGCAGTCTCATTTTGGTCTTCACCTCCCACATGTACTTTTCTTGCCAGAGTTGTCAATGTAATTGATTTTTAAAAGAAATATTTAAAGATGGAGAGAATATTTTTTGTTTCATTGAGGTATGAACCAAAAAACCTAATCACACTGTATGAATACGCGAAGTAGATTCATACATTGTGTGATTAGGTTTATCTTTTCATACTTCCATGAAAACAAAAAAAATATTCTCTTCATTTCTTATAAATTAATAGCATCGAACGAAAAAAACAAAAGCCTTACAAATTTTGATACCTTTTTGTATGGGACTATTTTGTGTTGAAGCATATAAAATCACTGCGTGCTCAAATTTTTTTTCATGGAGTTATGAATAAATTGTTTTGACCTATCAGAACGCTTGTCTTTGATAGACGAAACTAAAAGTTAGATTATTGATTTTTAGACCACAAGTTCTTTCAGTACTTTAAGCCCTTTGATTTTACAGCAATTCAGTAAGGTAATATATACAGCATGAAAAGGATTTAAAGAGAATGTTGACAACATAAAATTGTGATGAAATCTAGAATTGTATCAGAAATGGTAGAATTACCAGTATTAAGGAATAAGAAGAAAATACTAGTTACCAGCATTTTCCTCTTTTCCAAGATTTTTTCCTTAAATTTGTCCTATTGGCATTGAAACTTGGGATTGTATTATAATGGATTAAAGCATACCAAAATAGATATAGTTGTTTGGTACAGGATTTATAGACATTTACATTAACATTAACCCATTACCAGACATTAACAAAATGTTTGAGTGGTTTAAATTCAAAGATGTTGCAGACGACATATTTCAGTTGACAAAATTTTGCATTCCTTTTACTTTTTGGGTAGAAAACATTCTGGATGATAAATTGCTTGTTACAATCAATTTCTTCTTTATATCCACTAAGTTTTCCAAAGCTTTTTTTTCCTTGGGAGATTCATTGTGTGGGAATGGGTTAAGTAAATTTCATTACATGTATTATTGTTCTATTCCAGGTACAAGCTTTCTTGTCAAAACTACCCCAGAAAATATTAGAGAATGGAAAGATTGTCACAGATAGAATTTTGAGAAATATACAAAGACCTGTAAAAGACCCTGAGGCGTGATAAAGATCTTGTTTGTTTGTAGTTTCAATCAAGGCCATTTAGAAACTGGGTCCATATTTCTTTTTTGTTTAGGTCATATTGAAATATATTTATTGAATTTGATGGCAAAAATTACTTAAATTGGGTAACAATTTCATGGTACGGTTATATTGTGATATGGTTCAACAAAATGAATGTAAGTTAATTGAGAATAAATGATTTGTTTTTGCTTGAGTTTTGCTGAAAGTAATAAAATGTACATAAATATGCCTTGGGAGATTCTTTTTACTTTACACTCCTGTTATTTTGCACACACAAAAAATTTAAACTGCCATTAGTATATTTTCTTGTGTGCAGAGTAGCCTTAATCCATTACCAGACAACAAAATATTAGACTGGTCCAAATTCAAAGACGTTCATTTTCTGCAATGCTTTCCAAAGTATCTTTCTTGAGGGGTATCCAAAAGCATGTGTTTGAATGGGTTAAGCAATGTCAACTGACATTTATGATATGCTATATGGACCTTGTTTGTGTTATTTGTATCACAAATTGTTTGAGAAAAAAAATGACATGAAAACTTTTAATTGATCACACTAATTATTGCCTTTTACTTTTATCCCCAGTTGTCAGCTCCTGTCCAATTTATTGCTGCATACATTTATTCTAATTTACACTCCCCAAAAATGGTCTTTGCTTCACAAAGCATGAAGCCATGGCAATCAAGATGAAATTTGTGCCCAACTGGCTTGTAGTGAGCAAGACATATTTGTTATCATGACAAGTCAGTTTAAATGTGTCAGTCCATCAGAATTTTTCCAGAGTATGTCTCCTACATTTTGGATGGATTTTAAAATAACTTGACACAATTTGTCTCCATCATTATTGAATGTGCTATTTGAACAAATTTTCAGACAGCTTGATAGATGTCACAGTTGAAGGTCAAACATTCAAATTGAGCTTGTCTAGAGCATATCTCCTATATTTGTGCATGGGCTTTTAGCTCACCTGAGTGTGTAGTACTCAAGGGAGCTATTGTGATCACCTTTTGTCTATCATCGATCTGTCATCCATTGTGCTTTGTCCGTCAACAATTTCTTTAAACAGCATCTCCCAAACCACTGGGCCAATTTCAATGAAATTTGGCATGAAAAGTGTCTAAGGTGGCCCTGTATAGAATTCACAAAAAGAATTGAAATTGGTTGAAAACTCTGATTGCCATGGCAATGGAAGAGAAATTTTAAAATAATCTTTAAAAATCTTCTCCTCCTGACCCATAAGGCATAGAGCCTTGATATTTTTGTTAAAATCATTACCCTCGGGCCTCGGGGGAAGTTCCAGGGGATTTAGGTTTAAACTGAAATGAAGAACGCATTTTAAAGGATAACTCCTCCCACACTAATGGACCAATTTGAATCAAATTTGGCATGAAATGTACCTATGGTGGCCCTGTATGAAAAAGCAAAAAAAAATTAAATATGTTGAAAACTTGTTACTATGGCAACAAAAGTGTAACTTTAAAATAACCTTTAAAAATCTTCTCCTGATCTAGGAGACGTAGAGCCTTTATATTTTGCATAAAATATCAGGATATTGATCTCTTGTTAAAATCATTACCCTCAGGTCCTCAGGGGCAGAGCCCTAGGGGGGTGGTCTTAATAAAGAAATAAAGAGTGATTTTAAACAACATCACTCCCTAAACTAACGGGCCAATTTTTAAACAAATTTGGCATGAAAAGTTCATTAGTAGGCACTGTATAAAACTAGCACAAAAAAATGCAATTTGTTAAAAACTCTGGTTGCCGTGGCAACAAAAGTGAAATTTTAAAAATAATCTTTAAAATTCTTCTCCTCCAGACCCAGAAGGAGTAGAGCATTGATATTTTGCATGAAATATCAGCATATTTACCTCTTTCAAAATTGCTTAAATCATTACCCTCTGCTCAGGTCCCAAGGGGTAGAGGTCTGTGGGGCTATATTGAAATTTAGTTTTTTGAATGACATCTCCCAAACTAATGAACCAAATTTTGAAGAATTGTTTCTTTTGGATCCTTCTTTCACTATAGCTTAAATGATAGAAATCCACTGGATGAACTCTGGTTGCCATGGTAATGAAAGTTGAATCTTTAAAAAGCTTCTCCTCCTGACCCAGTAGGCCTTCAGCCTTGATATTTGCATGAACCATCAGTTTTATTGACTTTTTCATATTTCTAAAATTATGGATCCAGAGGGGAGGAAAATTGGGGTCCATTTGTATCATAATCCTAACTTAACATTAGACTTTTGACAGAAAAATAACCTATATCTCAGGTAAGCACACCAGGGCCAATGGCCATTTTGTTATAAAAAAATGGGAAACTTGTTCTCCATCATGGGCAGTGGCCATAGTGCAGTGGTAGCATGTAGGACTCCTAGTCATGGGGTCCAGGGTCTGATCTCCGGCTGCGGCAAACATTATCTCACCATTGGGTGCATTATCGCAAATCTGAGTTTGATGAGCAGCCGAGACAACGGAAAGGATATAGTGGTAGTACAGGTGTGAGAAATACCAAGAATCCATGGTTAGGTGCTCCAACCCCTGCACTATGACTGAAGTAATGCTAAAATGGCATAAAAGTCCAATGAATCTATTGCTCTCCATCATGATTAGATGTGCCATTTGGAACAAATTTCAGATAGCTCGAGGTCACAGCTCCAGGTGAAATATTGGGTGGCCTTGACTTGTTGTCCCTGGATGACTTTCTAGTTTGTCTACTTTTTATTTTGTCTAGTAGGTAAGCTATTGTCAGATTAATCTTTACAAACAAAATATCTAATAGAAATTCCGATCAGTTACAAGAATTTCTTACACTTTCACTACCCTTCATTTTTACTACCCTTCACAAATGTCATGTCATGGATTGTTTGCAAAAGCATATTAATGATGTCGTCATCAAGGCATTGATCGTGGTGATATGACTATTGAAATGCACTGTAAAACAATGACAGACAAGTAGTAAGTGAAGATTTGACTTTATTTATAAGCTCACCTGAGCACAATGTGCTCAATGTTTGAATATGTGGTTGAGTGATGTTCTTGATTTATCCATTATGTCCCAATCTGTACCTTGTAGACACCCCAGCGGCCAGACTATTTGTTCAATGAACCTGAAAATTGAATGTTAGTCTTGATAAAATCTTGCGCAACCTCCAATTTGGGTCAATTTTGGTAAAAAACTAGGTCACAGGGTCAATTCTCGGAGAATCTTAGACAATTTGTCTCAATCAAACTTAAAATTAATTAGAATGTTTTGTCTTGATGAAATCTCTAAGAATTTTAAAATTGGTTCGAATTGGGTCAAAGAGAAGGTCACAAGGTCTATTCTTACAAAACCTTGTAGACACTCTAGAGGCAACAATGTGTGCTCAATCTACCTTGATTTTGGTCAGAATGTTGCATGATTACATCTTGGGACAAGTTTCAAATTGGGTCACCTTGGGTAATAAAGGTCAAATCTGAAAAATCTTTTGCAAGTTCTAGAAGGCAAATTTTCTGCTCAATTAACCCTTGTCATGCTGTATCATTACCTTAATGAATTGCTGTCAAATCAAAGGACTGAGAGCACAGATAGAACTTGTTCAAAAATCAACATTTCTTTTAGAAATCAACCTCATAAACAACTCGGGAAGGAAAAGTATGACCAGAAGGTGTAGACTAAGATCAGCCTGCACATAAGTGCAGTCTGATCCTAGTCTACACCTCCTGCCAAAACCGGAATATTCCGGATTCAGCATGACAAGGGTTAACGTGAAAATTTGTCAAAATGCTGGTCTTAAAGAAAAATTTGATCACTATGGTTGATAAACTAGGTCAAAACTAAGGCTACTTTCTTGAGACATTTTTAAGCTCTACTGGCTGAAGGCCACTAGAGCTATGGCTTTTTCCCGCCTGGCATCCATGTGTCCTTCCGTCTGTCCATGTGTCGACCATCTGTTATATTTTCCTTGTTAAAGGTAAGTATCGATGTTTCTTTTCATGTCACAGATATGATAATTCTTATTCCCTCTCGTATACTATTTAATACTATATTTTTAAAAGTAGTTTTGCTTAAATCAGAGGTTGTTAATCTGAATAAACAAGGGTATTTCCTTAATAGCCTACATAGGCTGTTTATCTATTTTTAGTTTAAGCCAAAACAGTTGCGAAGAATATTGGGTCATTCCCCTGGTGCGTGTTCCGTTGGAATCCTGTATTCACTTTGAATTTGCTCAAACAACGTAATCAATACGTCATCAATACGTGATCATGAGCTTTGTTCCCTAGCCGGTCTTCAATTTTGTAAAGATAAGTGCAAAACTGTCATAAGCGTTATTAAGAATATACGCACTTACCATAGTTTTGTGCTAACCATTATTTAGGATATTGGTTGTTTTGTTTGTCAATTTGGTACCTTCTGTTGACTTTGGGTGATATGCAAATGAAGTCATACAGTGTCCACAACTAAATTCTGTGATATCTAAAAATGACCTGGAATGTTGCTTAACCTTTCCTATATAACCAAAAAAGGCCACTTTAAGCCTACTGCAAAGACAAAATCTGACTCCAATTTGAGTATTAAGCATCCGTTTAAGCGTATTTTTTGGCGATTGACAGATTTTTCATATCTAGGTTCAGAAACAACAATACCACCGTTTAACACTCTAGAGTCCACAGTTTTCTATTCAAACTTTCACTGAATGATTGTACTACATAAGGATCGTTCCTTTGAAAACTGGGTCAAATCCTTCATGGAACACAGGAAAAGGTGCCTTATGAAAATTTTATTAAAAAATCCATTAAAAATCCTCCTTAACACTCTAGAGTCCACAGTTTTCATCAGATTCTCTTCAAACTTTCTCAGAATGATTGTACCATCATAAGGATGGTTCATTTTGAAATTGGGTCAGATCCTTCTAGCAATATGGGGCCTAATTAAAATTTGATTGAAAAATCCTCGTTAACACTCTAGATTCCACAGTTTTCATCGAATTCTATTCAAACTTTCTCAGAATGACTGAACCATCATTAGAATCATTCCTTTGGAAACTGGGTCAGATCCTTCATGGAACACGGGAAACACGGGAAAAGGGGCCTTATGAAAATTCTATTAAAAAATCCATTATCCTTAACACTTTAAAGTCCACAGTTTTCATCAGATTCTCTTCAAATTTTCTCAGAATGATTAAACCATCATCAGAACCGTTCCCCTGAAATTGGGTCAAATCCATCTAGAAACACTGGAAAAGGGCCTAATTAAAAGTTAATGAAAAGATCTTCATTAACACACTAGAGTCCACAGTTTTCATCAAGTATGATGGGGAAAGGGGCCTTATGAAAATTTAATAAAAGAATCTTAGTTAACACATCATGGCCCTTAATAATTAACAAGCAATTTCTTCATTTTCTGCAATGCTTTCCAAAGTATCTTTCTTGAGGGGTGTCTAGAAGCATGTGTTTGAATAGGTTAAGCAATGTCAACTGACATTTATGATATGCTATATGGACCTTGTTTGTGTTATTTGTATCACAAATAGTTTGAGAAAAAAATTGACATGAAAACTTAATTTATCACACTAATATTTGCCTTTTACTTTTATCCCCAGTTGTCAGCTCCTGTCCAATTTATTGCTGCATACATTTATTCTAATTTATACTCCCCAAGATGGTCTTTGCTTCACAAAGCATGAAGCCATGACACTCAAGATGAAATTTGTGCCCAACTGGCTTGTAGTGAGCAAGACATATTTGTTATCGTGACAAGTCAGTTTAAATGTGTCAGTCCATCAGAATTTTTCCAGAGTATGTCTCCTACATTTTGGGTGGATTTTAAAATAACTTGACACAATTTGTCTCCATCATTATTGAATGTGCTATTTGAACAAATTTTCAGACAGCTAGATAGATGTCTCAGTTGAAGGTCAAACATTCAAATTGAGCTTGTCTAGAGCATATCTCCTATATTTGTGCATGGGCTTTTAGCTCACCTGAGTGTGTAGTACTCAAGGGAGCTATTGTGTTCACCTTTTGTCTGTCATGGATCTGTCATCCATTGTGCTTTGTCCTTCAACAATTTCTTTAAACAGCATCTCCCAAACCACTGGGCTAATTTCAATGAAATTTAGCATGAAAAATGTCCTAGGTGGCCCTGTATAGAAATCGCAAAAAGAATTGAAATTAGTCGAAAACTCTGATTGCCATGGCAATGGAAGAGAAATTTTAAAATAATCTTTAAAAATCTTCTCCTCCTGACCCATAAGGCGTAGAGCCTTGATATTTTTGTTAAAATCATTACCCTCGGGCCTCAGGGAAGTTCCAGGGGATTTGGGTTTAAACTGAATTGAAGAACGCATTTTAAAGGATAACTCCTCCCACACTAATGGACCAATTTGGATCAAATTTGGCATGAAATGTACCTACGGTGGCCCTGTATAAAAAAGCAAAAAAATTTAAATATGTTGAAAACTTGTTACTATGGCAACAAAAGTGTAATTTCAAAATAACCTTTGAAAATCTTCTCCTGATCTAGGAGACGTAGAGCCTTTATATTTTGCATTAAATATCAGGATATTGATCTCTTGTTAAAATCATTATCCTCAGGTCCTCAGGGGCAGAGCCCTAGGGGGGTGGTCTTAATAAAGAAATAAAGAGTGATTTTAAACAACATCACTCCCTAAACTAATGGGCCAATTTCAAACAAATTTGACATGAAAAGTTCATTAGTAGGCACTGTATATAACTAGTACAAAAAAATGTAATCTGTTAAAAACTCTGGTTGCCATGGCAATGAAAGTGAAATTTTAAAAATAATCTTTAAAATTCTTCTCCTCCAGACCCAGAAGGAGTAGAGCATTGATATTTTGCATGAAATATCAGCATATTTACATCTTTAAAAAATTGCTTAAATCATTATCCTCTGCTCAGGTCCCAAGGGGTAGAGGTCTGTGGGGTTATATTGAAATTTAGTTTTTTGAATGACATCTCCCAAACTAATGAACCAAATTTTGCAGAATTGTTTCTTTTGTGATCCTTCTTTCACTATAGCTTAAATGATAGAAATCAACTGGATGAACTCTGGTTGCCATGGAAATGAAAGTTGAATCTTTAAAAAGCTTCTCCTCCTGACCCAGTAGGCCTTCAGCCTCGATATTTGCATGAACCATCAGTTTTATTGACTTTTTCATATTTCTAAAATTATAGATCCAGAGGGGAGGAAAATTGGGGTCCATTTGTATCATAATCCTAACTTAACATTAGACTGTTGACAGAAAAATAACCTATATCTCAGGAAAGCACATCAGGGCCAATGGCCATTTTGTTATAAAAAAATGGGAAACTTGTTCTCCATCATGGGCAGTGGCCATAGTGCAGTGGTAGCATGTAGGACTCCTAGTCATGGGGTCCAGGGTCTGATCTCCGGCTGCGGCAAACATTATCTCACCATTGGGTGCATTATCGCAAATCTGAGTTTGATGAGCAGCCGAGACAACGGAAAGGATATAGTGGTAGTACAGGTGTGAGAAATACCAAGAATCCATGGTTAGGTGCTCCAACCACTGCACTATGACTGAAGTAATGCTAAAATGGCATAAAAGTCCAATGAATCTATTGCTCTCCATCATGATTAGATGTGCCATTTGAAACAAATTTCAGATAGCTCGAGGTCACAGCTCAAAGTGAAATATTGGGTGGCCTTGACTTGTTGTCCCTGGATGACTTTCTAGTTTGTCTACTTTCTATTTTGTCTAGTAGGTAAGCTATTGTCAGATTAATCTCAACAAACAAAATATCTAATAGAAATTCCGATCAGTTACAAGAATTCTTACACTTTCACTACCCTTCATTTTTACTACCCTTCACAAATGTCATGTCATGGATTGTTTGCAAAAGCATATCAATGATGTCATCATCAAGGCATTGATCCTGGTGATTTGACTATTGAAATGCACCCTACAACAATGACAGGCAAGTAGTAAGTGAAGATTTGACTTTATTTATAAGCTCACCTGAGCACAATGTGCTCAAGGTTTGAATTTGTGGTTGAGTGATGTTCTTGATTTATCCATTATGTCCCAATCTGTACCTTGTAGACACCCCAGCGGCCAGACTATTTGTTCAATGAACCTGAAAATTGAATGTTAGTCTTGATAAAATCTTGCACAACCTCGAAATTGGGTCAATTTTGGTAAAAAACTAGGTCACGGGGTCAATTCTTGGAGAATCTTTGATAATTTGTCTCAATCAAACTAAAAATTAATCAGAATGTTTTGTCTTGATGAAATCTCTAAGAATTTTAAAATTGGTTCGAATTGGGTCAAAGAGAAGGTCACAAGGTCTATTCTTACAAAACCTTGTAGACACTCTAGAGGCAACAATGTGTGCTCAATCTACCTTGATATTGGTCAGAATGTTGCATGATAACATCTTGGGATAAGTTTCAAATTGGGTCATCTTGGGTAATAAAGGTCAAATCTGAAAAATCTTTTGCAAGTTCTAGAAGGCAAATTTTCTGCTCCATTAACATGAACATTTGTCAAAATGCTGGTCTTAAAGAAAAAATTGATCACTATGGTCGATAAACTAGGTCAAAACTAAGGCTACTTTCTTGAGACATTTTTAAGCTCTACTGGCTGAAGGCCACTAGAGCTATGGCTTTTTCCCGCCTGGCATCCATGTGTCCGTCCGTCTGTCCATGTGTCGACCATCTGTTATATTTTCCTTGTTAAAGGTAAGTATCGATGTTTCTTTTCATGTCACAGATATGATAATTCTTATTCCCTCTCTTATACTGTTTAATACAATATTCTGAAAATTAGTTTTGCTTAAATCAGAGGTTGTTAATCTGAATAAACAAGGGTATTTCCTTAATAGCCTACATAGGCTGTTTATCTATTTTAAGTTTAAGCCAAAACAGTTGCGAAGAATATTGGGTCATTCCCCTGGTGCGAGTTCCGTTGGAATCCTGTATTCACTTTGAATTTGCTCAAACAACGTAATCAATACGTCATCAATACATCATCAATACGTCATCATGAGCTATGTTCGCTAGCGGGTCTTCAATTTTGTAAAGATAAGTGCAAAACTGTCATAAGCGTTATTAAGAATATACGCACTTACCATAGTTTTGTGCTAACCACTATTTAGGACATTGATTGTTTTGTTTGTCAATTTGGTACCTTCTGTTGACTTTGGGTGATATGGAAATGAAGTCATACAGTGTCCACAACTAAATTCTGTGATATCTAAAAATAACCTGGAATCTTGCTGAACCTTTCCTATATAACCAAAAAAGGCCACTTTAAGCCTACTGCAAAGACAAAATCTGACTCCAATTTGAGTATTAAGCATCCGTTTAAGTGTATTTTTTGGCGATTGTCAGATTTTTCTTATCTAAATTCAGAAACAACGATACCACCCTTTAACACTCTAGAATGGGGTTTTGCGCCGCTTTCAACAATCTTAACACTCTAGAGTCCACAGTTTTCTCTTCAAACTTTCACTGAACGATTGTACTATCAAAAGGATCGTTCCTTTGGAAACTGGGTCAGATCCTTCATGGAACACGGGAAAAGGGGACTAATGAAAATTTTATTAAAAAATCTATTAAAAATCCTCCTTAACACTCTAGAGTTCACAGTTTTCATCAGATTCTCTTCAAACTTTCTTAGAATGATTGTACCATCATAAGGATGGTTCATTTTGAAATTGGGTCAGATCCTTCATGGAACACGGGAAAAGGAGCCTTATGAAAATTTTATTAAAAAATCCATTAAAAATCCTCCTTAACACTCTAGAGTCCACAGTTTTCATCAGATTCTCTTCAAACTTTCTCAGAAAGATTGAACCATCATTAGAACCGTTCCTTTCGAAATTGGGTCAAATCCGTCAAGAAACACTGGAAAAGGGGCCTCATTAAAAGTTAATGGAAAGATCTAGAGTCCACAGTTTTCATCGGATCCATCAAGTATCATGGGAAAAGGGGCCTTATGAAAATTTAATAAAAGAATATTAGTTAACACATCATGGCCCTAGATTTCACCTGATAGACTTTCACAGAATGATAGTACCATCATAAGGATTGTTCCTTTCAAATTGGGTCTGATTCATAGAGAAACATAGGAAAAGGGGCCATTATGAAAATTTAATTAAAAAATCTCAATTAATGCTTTGAAGTCCACAGATTTCATGGAGCCTTATGAAAATTTTATTTTAAAATAATTACACCAAGATTAAGTCCGCAGTTTTCATCTGATTCTGTTAAAACTTTTACAGAATGTTTTAACCATTATTAGGATTGTTTCTTTCCAAATTTAGCTTGTTCTGTCTAGTATCATAGGAAAAGGGTCTGTATGAAAAAATATTACCCAATCCTCGATCATTAATACACGAACAGGAGAATTTTTGGTTTGGAAATTGAATGAAGCAAATTAACAGAAATGAAAGACGGCCTTGAGTTCTAAATAGTGACTAGACAAAGGGGCACCAGTCTAGATATTTAGTTTCTGGGCGTATCTTACCATTAGGAGGCGGGTCGAAAATAGCTTTGTAGTCGGAATTTAACGTGTGCCGAAGTATGGCTACAAATGACAAGGGCAGTGATAACAGCACAGAAGTGGTTACACAAAGTGATCCTAATGAAGATTATGGCTACTACTTTTTTCCTCGCAGACAGGATCAACAGGTTAAACAAACACAGACAAACTTTGAACGACTCAAACAAAATCCGCTCAATGTCAGAGCCGGCAAGGATCATTACAACTGCAAACTCATTGTAAAACGGTGTTTTATTAGTGGTAAGCACATAGAGGCCCCATTCAACATCACATATCATACTCGGTTTCAAGACTTAACATATTTTTTCTGTCGTCCTCTGTTGAACATTTTTTCTTTCAAAAGTTGTACAGTATTCGGACATTCAATGCTATTCGGATATTACATCACTATCTGTGAAATAAAGCCGACCATAGTTAACAAACAAATGAAAACAAGTAATCATTTTACTTGCGAAAGAATGTTTCGAATTAAATCCTGTATACTGATTGAAGGGTTTTACATGCAATAAGAGACAAACTTATGCCTTTTCTATTATCAAACAATTTACTATCAGATTCTCAGTATGGCTTTGCCCTGGTAGATCATGTTCTTCACAGTTATTGGAGATTTTGGAAGAATGGACCAAACATGTAGACAATGGTACCCCGATTGATGTCATGTAATTAGATTTCCTTAAAGCTTTGATAATGTGCCTGACGAATGTTTGCTTCATAAACTGCTCTGCTTAGGCATAAGGGGTCATGTATTGAAATTGATTAATAATTTTCTTACTGGATGAAGACAGCAAGAATTGGAACAGACATGTCATCATGGGCTGATGTTAGTTGAGTTCCCAAGGGTAGTGTTCTTGGGCCAGTCTTATTCCCATGTTTTATTAAAATCTATGTATTCCAATCAAGGACTGAGAGCACTGTAAATAGTGAATTACTGATTATTTTGAAAATTTATCTTAACTTATTACCAAATTGCAAAATTTTAGACTGGTCCAAATTGAAAGGAGTTGCACACAACAGTGTAACATTTATGAAATATTATTTTTATCAACTTTCCAGGTAGAAAATGTGTAAAATGAACAAAATCCTTGTTTCAGGCAATTTAATCATTTTATACGTTTTCCCAATGTTTTTCTTGAGGGGCACCAAAAAGCGTCATTGTATGGGTATGGGTTAAACACTACTGGCTTAAGAGGGTCAAGCAGCTATGGTAGACTAAGATCAGACTGCACATATGTGTAGCCTGATCTTTGTCTTTAGATTGAAATTAACTTGGATTCCAGCAAAATGTTGGGACAGCATACAGCACATTAAGATAAAGTTATTGTATTTTTTTCTTCAGATCCACTGGTCAATTTAATGATAAGAGCTATGAAAGCACATGGATGGTAAGTGGTTTCAGAAATATTTCATTTTATTGCATTTACACCATTGATAGCACAATATCCTGGATTTGATTTGAGGAAGAAAATACTGTTGAAAAAAAGAAAATCTTATATTTAACTTGCATGTTCTTTTCCCATGGTTCCTTCCTAGCCTTCGTGTTACAATTTTAATGATTCAGCCATATCGTTGTATGTTATTGTGACCAATTGAAAAATCTTGCCTGGTAATGGGTAAAATTTTGTTTTTGTCTGATTAAGAGTTTAAATGTGTCGAATCAATTTCCAAATGTTATAGAACCCTATCAGAACCTGCAAGATAGCCAAACAAATATGGCATGTCATATTATCATTTTATCATACCAATCACAAAAAAATTGTAAAATAGTTCTGAATTATATTTAACTTTATTATTGCTTCAACAGGAAAACCGTTTAGGGTAGATTTAAAGGGGTCGAAAAATCAAAATGAGCAAATCAAATATATTAATTATTCATGTTGACAGACCTTTATAAGTTTACATTTATTCACTTTTATAAATCTTGTATAAGGGTATGAAGTTGTCAATTAATTTACAAATTTTCAATAGTGCATAAGATGCATCACTGAAAATTTGAGGGGTCAAAAAAATACATTTAAATTTTTGAAGGTTTTTCCTTATGGCTCATTAGTGCTAAAATAAATAAATATATTTACAATTGACCTTCATTTACTCATTCCGACACAAACATGCTTTTTTACGCCTCTGAAAGCAGCTGGGGAAAATGTTATGGAAAATAAAGAAATTGTTTGTGACAAGCAATATCATTTCCCATTATGTTTTCTACCAAGAAAGACAAAAATTGTTAGAATTGTTCTCTGAAGCTTCTTTGATTTTGAACCAGTCTTAAATTTTGTCATCTGGGAATGGGTTAAATTAATTAAGCAAAAGGGATTTGAGCTTTTAAGCCAAGGTTTGTTTTTTAAGGATATTTAATGTTGCCAGGACCTTCTATTTCTCTCTTCCCCCTCCCCCTCTCTCTATATACATGTACCATTATATGATATTGACAGCAACAACAAAATATGTTCCTGAAAAGCAACAACAAAATATGTTCCTGAAAAATACTTGAAAGGAAGTGCTTATATTTAGTTTCATTGAGTCATTAACCCATTCCCTCTTAATACCTCCTTTTCACATCCCTCAAGAAAAAAGCTGTGGAAAACATTGTGGAAAATGAAGAAATTGTTCAATCAAGCAATTTTTTCATTATCCACAATTTTTTTCTATCCAAAAAGACAAAAAAATTAAATTTCAACGAACATGAAATTGTCATCTGCAGCTTCTTCAGTTTGGACCTGTCTAAATTTTTGTTGTGTGGGAATGGGTTAAGACTCCCACCATCAGTAAAATGCCTACACTATTTTCAGCCCAGTAGAACATGACAGACATATTGTGTGTGAGCCTTGTAGGTTAAAGATTTCAGGAGGAATGGACTATATAAACAACCAGGTAGTGTAACAGTAACAATTCAAAGACTAATATACCTTGAGCAAAATGGTTCTTGAAGTATTTAGGAAAATGTTGAGAGAAAGGAATCAAACATTTATAGTATTAAGGCCCTTCTTTTAGCCCCCTCCCCCCCACCCACCCCCAACCCCTAGGAAAAGTCTCAGAAGAGTTATTGTCATTGGCATGCCACTTAGATTAGCAAAATACTATCAATAAAACAATATGATGTTGTTGAAAACAGAATGCAAGTAGAGAAATTGTTTTTATCAACTTTTCTACCATTCTGACACCTTTTATATGCTCAAAGGGTCGTTGCCCATTCTTCCTGTATGTCCGTCTGTTGATATTAGCAATTACATGTACATGTATTAGTTTGAGCAACTCCAACAGTTTCAATTGGAAACTTTCCAATCTATGATGTCTAATTGGCATGAGACAACAATTATTTTGATGCCTCAAGACAATTCAGATTTTTCTGCTTTATTGCTTGAAATAACAGTGACTTTTCACTGACAAGCCCCTTTTGGCCCATAAGAGAAGATCTGAAAATGGCTTGTTCTTAATTTGCACAAGCTTTGAATTGTTGTCTGCAACTCCTTTGAAATTTGAACATCCAAAATTTTGACATCTTGTAATTAATTTCATATCTCTGTCAATATTTACCCTAGGAGGCTCACATTTTACACATAAACATACCAAGGGGATAGGCTTGAAGTCAAGTCCATATAAGGTCTGACCCTTTTGATCTTGTGACCTTGACCCAGCATAACAACAACAACATCAACAAAAATTAACTCCAACCATAAACTTAACCTTGCTAATATTTTCTTAATACTTTCACACTGGGAAATCATATTTGATAATTGGACTCAACTAGTAAAAGTCTTTCATTTAACACCAAAAACCAAGACCCTTTACTTATTTTTATTCATTTTGGTCTTACTCATATTTCTGATTCTATACACATGTCAATTTTTTGATATATACTCATGAAGTTAATGTACACTTTCATATAAGACCAAGCACAATGGCACTGTGACTTTGACATTTGATAAAGGTTTCAAAAATATAACATTGTGGATATATACTGTTTCCCTATGATTTGGGATATCAATTTTTATGTTAAAAAAAGTGAAAGGCTTTCATCTCAAACCAAGTGACCCTATGACCTTGACCTTCAACTGACTTAAAAGAACATGTTTATCATTTGACATACCTTATAAAAAAAATTTTGTTAAGGGGTAAGTAGATGGGGCTAAAGGAGTAAGTGGGTGGGGCCAGAGATTGGTCAATTGTCCTTTGCCTATCTCCTACATTTATGAATGGATTTGAAAATAAGTTGGCACAATTATTGTCCATTATGAGTAGATTTCCCACTTGAAACAATTTTTTTAGTAAATGCAAGGTCAAGGTCACAGCTCAAACATTCAAATTAAGCATATTTATGCTCTGTTGTGAGTAGATGTTCCATTTGAAACAATGTTTCAGAGAGGTCAATTTATTCATTTACCACAATGTTTTCCAAAGCTTTTTTCTTGAGGGGCATTAAAATGATGAATTTCGTGGTAACTGGTTAATGTAGTAGGTACAGCTTGAATATATTGTAGATAGGAAGTTAAATTAGCAATCCAACAAAATTGGTTGGCATAAATGTCTGAGTTTGAAAATCACATTGAGTCTAAATGAATATTCGATATAAGTTAATTGAATTTTTGTTTGACAGCAGCAATATGTCGATTCTTGGTTCTATCTGTAATGTGTATTGTTATTTTTGTTATTTACAGGTTGTAGTTTGTGAGAACAATGCCCGAAGTCTAGGTTCTATTTGTAATGTGATGGCTCACGAGCTACTTCATGCGTTTGACAAATGTAGATCTAACTTTGATTATAGAAACCCAGAACACATAGCTTGTACAGAGGTATGTTTTTTCTTTTATTGTTGGTATTGGTTCTTTATTGTTTCAAAAAGACAGAGGCTGCACCACTGGTTACTTGAGTTTGTCCTTAGACAAGACATTTCAGAATCCCAGCCTACTACTGGTGGTACCCAGGAAGCATGTGAATAAATGAATTTTGCTGAGATTAAACACATTGTTCCAAGCAGTGTTCAACTTCTACCATACTTTTTTAGGTCACTTGACAGAAGGTCAAGGTGACCCATTGCAATCGTGTTTTGTCCGTCGTTGCGGGTCTTGTGTTAACTTTTTACATCTTCCACTTCTTCTTAAGAACCCTTGGACGGATTTCAACCTAACTTGGTAGGAATCATCATCATGAGAAGGCGCTTCAGATTTGTACCATCATGGAGTTCTCTCCCCTGAGGGCTCTGTAAAGGGCGAAAAGGTACATCTTCTTGTCATAAATTGTCTGTTGGATTGGATTAACATTTGGTATAAGAGTCATTAGGCTAAGGACTATAAAGTTTGAACAAGAAAAAAAATCTGTTAGGAATGGCCGTGCTGGGGGGGGATGTTAAGGTGTGTGTGTGTATGGCGGGGGGGGGGGAAAGCTTACATAGTGACAACTTTGAAAATCTTTTTCTACCAAACCAAAAGACCCAGAGCTCTGATATTTGGTATGTGACATCATCCGGAGAACTTCTATCAAGATTGTATAAATTATGGCTCCAGGGTCGGAATTAGCTCATCCCTGGATGTCACAAGTTTAACAAAGGCTTGTATAGTGAACATTTTAAAAATCTTCTTCTCCCAAACAGGGGGGCCTAGAGTTGTGACATTTGGTATACAGCATACATTATGCTATGCTAGCCTTATTACATACTGCAGAAAGTATGATTTAAGCCCATGAGCTTCAAACTTGAGTCTGGCTTAACCCATTTAAACGCAATAATTGACTTTTCCTATCAGTCATTATCATTATCCACAATGTTTTCTACCTCAAAGACAAAAAAACCCAAAACCTTTACCTCGTAAAAATTGCCATCTGCAACATCTATGGACCAGTCTAAAATTTTGTCTTCTGGATAAATGGGTTAACTTTGTGGTGTGCTTTCTAAATATCTGTTAAGAGAGTAATAATGGAATTTGTTCATTTCAAATTTCAGATTCGAGCTGCTAACTTACTTCATTGTTCGTTCACTGCAGCAATGTCTACAGGATCAGCGTCACCGTTCAGAATCAAGGAACAACAGCAGGTAAGACATGTAGATATTCAAAGAGAAGTTATATTTTGCTTTATAGACTGTAACCCATTACCAAGGGACACAATTATAGACAGGTCCAAATTTAAAGAGTTATCAGACGGCAATTTCAAGTTTGATAGATTTCAAATATCTGCCATTCTGGGTAGAAAACAATCTAACACTCAGATAGAAATTAGAGACAACTTGTCACTGTGCAAAACGTGGAAAAAAAGTGCTAAGTAAGGAACAATTTGTGTACAATATTTTCGTGAACATTTTTGTTCTGGGTGGAGATATTTTAAAATTGGTCAACCCATTCTGATACTATACTACTTTTGACAAGCTTTCGAAAAAAGCTTTACAAATATTGTGGAATATTAAGAAATTGGTTGTTATAAGCATTTGCTTATTCATTCACAATGTTTTCTATAATGAAAGACAAAGATTTTTGTCCAGCCCAATTGCGGTGAGCGAGACACAGTTGTAACCATTTTGCTTCAGTGTAAGTGTGTTAGTGAGTGCATGCGACCGTCTGTCCAGGCCTCAACTTCTACATTTAATAATAGATTTGACAATAACTGGGCACAGTTGTTCTTGATGAGTGCTAGTGTCATGCAAAATGTTTGTTGTGAAACCTCCAAGTTCAAGGTCACAGTTGAAGGTCAAAAGACAAAATTGACCTTGTCAGGAGCATAACTTCTACATTTATGGATGGATTTGAAAATTACTGGGCACAGTTGTTCTTCTTGATGAGTGCTAGTGTCATGAAAAATGTTTGTGGTGATACCTCCAAGTTCAAGGTTCAAACAATGAAATTGACCTTCTACATTTATCAATGAATTTAAAAATAACTAAGCACAAGCAATTTCTTTATTATTGACAATTGTTTATTATGGCTTTTGTCTTGGAGGGGGGAGGGCATAAAGTGTCTCTTTTTGGGAATGGGTTTAGGTAGGTGGGGCTCTTGTACTGGTTCATTGTATGGTGTTTTGGCAAGAGGATGGCTTGGACTGACTTATCATAGCTGTCAATCAAAGAAACAATCAACCAATCAAATAAATCATTTAGACTGGGAGTGAGACGCCTTCATACCGTCAGACTCCTAATCTTCAATCATGGGATGTCATGTGTTCAATCCCCATTGGTGGCACATATTCTTTCTGACATTTGTCTCTCACCAATGGGTGGATAATTGTAAACCTAGGAGGGATAGCAGGTGGAGGCTAGTAAAGAATGTAGTTGTAGTACTGGTGTGAGAAATACCAGGAATCCATTGTTAGGTGCTCCTTCTGCCACGATATGACTGAAATACATGTACTTTTAAAAGTGCCCTTAAACTCCATTCAATCAATCAATCAATTAGACTGGTAGTGAAGTTTCAATTCTGTCTTTGGCCGCCATTTGTGTGAAGCATTTTTAGCTCTACTGGCTGAAAGCCAGTGAGCTATTGTCATGGTATTTTGTCCGTTGTGTCTGTCTGTTCGTCCGTTTTACTTTAAAAAACTTCGCCTGACAAAGTACTGAATAGAATTCAACCAAATTTCACAGAAATGATCCTTGGCTGACCCTTTATCAGATTCCTTCAAAGAAATGTGATTGGATGAAAAACATGGCTTCAATGGGCAGGGCTGATTTCCATGTATGGTGAAACCTTTAAAAATCTTCTTCTCGGAAATCAATTGATAGATTTCAACCCAATTTTACAGGAATAATCATTAGGTGACCCTTTATCACATTCCTTAAAAAAATTTTGATCGTATGAAAAGCATGGCTTAAAGGGCTAATTTCCATATATGGTGAAAGCTTTAGAAATAGTCTCAAAACCAATCAACGGAAATCAACCAAATTTTACAGGAATGATCATTGGGTGACCCTTTGTCAGATTCTTAAAACAATTTGTATAAAAAACATGGCTTTAATGGGCAGGGGGATAAAGTGGCGTAAAACCCCGTTTAAACAAACAAATAAACTAGCCATAAATTTTGCAAAAATAATGCTATTTAAAATCAAAGTAGAACTTCCAGTCAGCGTCAATAGGCAGGGCAAACAGAGTTAGTGGATGGGGCCAGCAGTTGGTCAATTAGCTCACCTGGGCTGTTGGAACTCTTATACAGGTGGCAGTAAAGTAGTCCTGACTGTGCATAGGAGACACAGGAAGAAGTAGAACTTACTACCTACTTTTAATTAATCACTTACAAACTACAAACTCAGTACAAAGATGTATCAAATATGCTGGATTTTCGTTGAACCAATAACCACTTAATCCATTCCCACTCAATGATGCTTTTAGACACCCCCAAGAAAAAAAAGCTTTGGAAAACATTTCGGAAAATGAAGAAATTGCTTGTCACAAGCAATTTCTTCATTATCCTCAATGTTTACTATCGCAATAGTAGAAAAACCCAAAATTCATATGCTCTTAAATGTTGTCTGCAACTCCTTTCAATTAGGAATAGTCTAAAATTTTGTTGTGTGGGAATGGGTTAAGCACTCATTTAGACATGCTGAACAAGAAAACAATGTGGTTAAATAGATTTACTTGTGACAAACAATTCAACCTTTTCACTCCTTGGTATCTACCTTACATTGTATTTTTTTTTCAGTTTAAATCCAATTTGAAATAGTGTCTGCAATTTCTTTAAATTTAGATCACTCAAAATATTTATTATTTGTCTCATAATGGGTTAGTACAAAGGTTAAGAATTGCCGATTTTGTCAAATACCTTATAATGTTTAAATTTTGGTTTTAAAGGATCATTTAACCCTTTCCATTTTCCAAATTTTTAGACCTGTCCAAATTCAAAGGTGTCGCAGAAGAAAATTTAAAGTGAATTTGATATGAAAAATAACCATTCAGTAGGGTAGAAAATATTGCAGAAAATGGAGAATTTGCTTGTTTCAAGCAATTTCTTCTGTTTCTACAACATTTTCTGAATTGTAAAATCACAGGGATGTATAAACCAGGGATTGAATAGGAAAGGATTTAAGATTAATTACTCTTTTTCCTTTTCCAGCAATGTGTTAAGGACAAAGCCAGTATATCTCTGATGATTGCCAGAAATATTTCTAAAGAGAAAGCTACTGAAATAATAAACAAAGTGTTCTCTCGGTGTTATCACGACCTTGAACCAGTAGGACGAAGGTTACGAAAAGGGACATTAGATGATGCTAGAGCTCTGCTAGATGCTGATTTATATGGTTATTTTAGATGATACAAAATTATCTATTTCTTGAGCAGAGCAGAGAGAGAGATAAAGAATTATATTTAAACTAGGATCAAAACAGATAACAAGGCAGCTTTGGTTCATGGATATTACTTGTTTGTTGGATAGCATGTAAAAATATGAAAGCTCTTGTTATCAGAATTGTTTTTGAAATATGACATTTCCAACAATTTATACATTTCCACACAATCCTGCTCTTTTGCCCCTCCAGAAAAAAATTCGGAAAACAATGTGGAAATGAAGTAACTGCCTACCACATAGTCTTCCACCCAGACAAACAGTTAATGAAATTTTATCAACTTAATTTTGCTGTCTGTTACTTCTACAAAAATTGGTTCTAAGACTTTATTTCCTGGTAATGAGTCAAACATGTGTGCTAAGTATGTAGATTCAATGCTGTTCACAAACAATCTTTTTATCCTTCTACAAAAAATAAGAGGACCATGATGGTCCTGAATCGCTCACATGTGGCATCTGCAAATTTCAGTACTCTTTTGTAAAAAAGACACAGCTAAAGCCAAATATCATTAATACATACCACATATCAAAGCTCTTGGCCCTATGGTTTGGGAGAAGATTTTAAAAGATTTCCTTCTTTATTCCTTTGTAAAATTAGGGATCACACAGAAAAGGGCTAATTTACAGAATACTCTAATTCTGGTAATTCTTTAAGCAGTGTTCTGCCGAGGCCACGCTTCCGCGATATTCTCGCATAAAATTTGTGGATGTTGCATAAAAATAAGTGTAGGTGTGAAAATTGTCGCGGCTGAAATTAAGCGTTTGTTGTCCTACTTTGGACTTGAACTTGAAAGGAATGTTGATTCTAAGTATAGGTCGGCAAATCAGACCTACTTTTTCTGCAATATTTCTTTGACCAAAACATTGCGTAAAGCATTTCTATAAAACTATCAATTAACACATTTACTGGATTCCAATAGCCAACAAAACAAGGAATGATTTATATTCACAGTAAGAAATAATTGTTATCTAACTATTCTGTACTTGAATAAGTTATGAAAGATCATATTTTGTTGTTAAAAGAAGTTTGCAGTTGTAAAAGTACCAATATCTGAACATGACATGTTGCGGCCGTTTTTGTCCAAATCAATTGTTGTTAATGGTTGATATAGAGACAAACTTTTACACAATTATTACAGAATTACAAAATCTCTGTTTATATTGATGTAAATGATTTACGGAGCATTAAAACTATTACAGTTTCATTTTTTTCTGGCCTATTTCTGTCTTGGAATTAAAGCTGTGATAGATCCCTCATTACCTTCTCTTGATACTTTTGAATGGCTGGTACAACCTTGATGGACCAAAACCTTAAACCCTGCAAAACATTCTGGTCATGTTTCAGATTAGACAAGTCTTAAGTTTTGTCTACTTGTAATGTGCTAGAAAGATGTTAGAGATATATTAGTCACTAATGAAACAAAAAGTTTCAGTAAAGTTTGCTTTGGGATTAGGCCTGGTAACAGTATGATAGGTAATTTTATGACTTGTCAAACTGGGATTGGATAAAATGCATGCACGCACACACAAACACACACACAAATAACCCACAGTAGCTATATATCTTATAATTCACCCAATCATTTAAATGAAAGAATAACTAAACTATGCTGCTCTCAATTTTTTGTGTAATCAGAAAAACAGGGTTTTATGACTGTACCTGAAGTTGAAATTATGCTTTTATGTTAAGTATTACAGTGAAATCAAAGTGTCTCTTTCATTCAGAAAATGTCTCCAAAAATTTAGGGCTGAGGGGACAATTGTCCGCTCTTCTGAAAATCCTTGGCAGAACACTGTAGAAGGTCATTCAATACTGATACATACTAATTATCAAGTCTAGGCCTTATGGTTTGGAAGAAGAAAATATTCAAAGATTTCCTTTTTTATTCCTTCGCTCAGAAAAGGGCTAATTTTCATGGCATGGTTATTCTTTGAAGTATTTTGGTGGAGGGTCATAGATGATGATACATACCAAATATCAAAGCTCTAGGCCTAATGGTAAGGGAGAAGAAGATTTTCAAATATTTCCTTCTTTATTCCTTTGTAAAATCAGGGATCACACAGAAGAGGGCTAATTTTCAGAGTACAGTAATTCTTTGAAGTATTTTGGTAGAGGGTGAATAGGTGAATACATTCACCAAATACCAAAGCTCTAGGCCTTATGGTTTAGGAGGAGCTGATTTTTAAATAATTTTCTACGGATGGACAGACAGACACTGGACATTTACCTATCACAATAGCTAACTTTCTGCTTGTTGTGCTCAGGTGAGCTAAAAATAGGAAAACAATGTGGAAAATGACATAGTTTTCCGTCCAGAGACAATTAATGAAATTCTGTCAACTTAATATTGCTGTCTTTTTAACGTCTTTGAATTTGAATTTGGACCATTTTCTTTTTAGGATCAGCATTTGTTCTAAATAAAGGGGGCCGCAGTTGGTAGCACGTCGGACTATCAATCTAGAGGTCCCCAGTTCGATCCCCGATGGCGGCACTCATCCTGTACGACTATTTGTCTCCCACCAATGGGTCGATAATCATAGACCTATGTGGGATAGCAGCTGGAGGCTAGGAATGGATGTGATGGCGGTACTGGTGTGAGAAATACAGGAATCCATTTTTGGTGCTACAGTCGCTTCGATGTAACTGAAAGATTGTTGAAAGCGGTGTAAAACCCCATTCAAACAAATCTAAACAAAGGAGTTAGGGTAACACTGTTGTAAGTGTGAATATGAATATAGACAACCCTTGTCATTCTGAACCCGGAATATTCCTGTTTTGCTGGGAGGCATAGAAAAAGATCAGCCTGCAAATATGTGCAGTCTCATCTTAGTCTACAACACCTGCTTGTACCTGATGATCAGCAGTTGTTTGTAAGATTAATTGTCTAAAGAAATATTAGTTCTCCCTAAGGCGCTTCCAGTGCTTACAGTCCTTTGATTTTAATATATCATTTTGAAAACGATTTTATTCAGCATGACAAGTGTAAGACACTAAACTATTGTCATGCTGAATACAACCCTCCACAGAATTGCATTAAAATGAAAGGGCTGACAGCAATGGATGCAAGCATCGTTGTTCAATTATTCTTTTGAAAATTTATCTTATGAACTACTCGTGCTGAAAAGGGAAAAGCAGGAGGTGCAGACGAAGAAGAGACTGCACTTATGTGTAGGCTGATCTATGTCTATATTTCCTGCAGGAATATTTCGGGTTCAGCATGACAAGGGTTAAGACAGTGTTGCACTATGCCCTTGAATTGACATACTGTGAGGATGTTCAAGCCAATTAGTATAAAAGTTGTTGACCAAACAAATAATAATTTCCCCATCTACGAGGTGGAGGGGGTATATTGGTTTCCCATGTCTGTCCTTACACCTGTTCGTCCACCTGTAGACTATTTTGTTCATGGGTTATAACTCAAGAACCAATAGAACTACAACATTGAAACTTCATAAAAATGTTGCAGATGACCCATAGAAGTGCCTTTTTGTTTGGGGTCACATCAAGGTCATAATTGAGCTTTGATTGAAAACTGTTTCCATGCTCTTACTCATAAGCCATTTGACATCTACTTGAATGACAAAGTGCTGGTGCAGGTTTTAGGTCATTTTGACCGAAAGTGAAAAGTGACCCCAAGCATTTATGTTATGCTTTAAGTTGGTTTTCATGACTTAACCTATTTTAACATGACAGTATTTTAGACTGGTCCAAATTCAAAGAAGTTGCAGAAAATAATTTCAAGTGGAGAAAATTTTGAGTGACTTGGTCTTTTTGGGTAGAAAACAAGGTTGTAAATGAAGAAATTGCTTGTAACAAGCAATTTCTTCATTTTCAACCTTGTTTTCCTAAAGACCTTTCTAAGGAGCGTAAAAAAGAGGGATTGTGAGGGAAAGGGTTAAACACTATGAATACAGATCATTCAAGCTGAAGTTACAACATTTAGGTAACCAACAAAGAATTCACTTATTGTTATATGTTCCTGACAAAAAATTACACTAACTTACATAGTTTGATATAACTAAGAGGTCTGTGGGGTGAACAGCATTCTGTTGTTTGTTGGAAATGTCATTTGCATGCTCAAAGGATTAGATCTTGGTAATAAATGATGATGGTCTGTCAAACACAAATGGGGTCATCTGAGAACAGTGGAAGGATGGATTTGTGTAAGCCAATAAAGGCACTCCACTGGCTAAATATAGGGAAATATTGCTTATTGTAAGCAATTTCTTCATTTTCCACAAAGAGGGATTGTGTGGGAATGGGTTAATCAACAAACCAATAAAAGTGCTTCAAGTAAAGATCTTCAATATCCCTCACTTTCATTGTCTTGAAAAATACAAGTGTTTGAGTTACAGAACATGTTGTATATGAGCAGATGATTAGGAAATAAAAGATTCGGTTTTAGTGAGCAGTCTACTGTTTGACCTTAACTTAGCATAAAGAGAAGAGAAGGAGTTCTTTATCTTATGTTGTCTATCTGTTTCATAAAGAGTGTAACATGTTTTACTCTAGATTAAAACTCTCACTCATTAAAATAAGGATTTTAATAAAATAAGAAAATAAAATACATATACACGTGTACTTTTAAAAGACTAAGGTGTGTTTATTTTTTAAACCAAATATCATATTGTCCCATGTTTTTGCCCTGTGAAGAAAAATAGCAGTGGGAAACATTGTGATGAAAGAAGAAACTGTTACAACCCATTTCCAAACAATTTTTTTTAGTTTCATACAAATTGAAAAAGGTTACAGACCACAAACAAAGCAGATCATAGGGGCCATAGAAGGTAAAAAATGTGAACAAAATGAGAAATTTCTTATCACTGGTAATTTCTTCTTTTCCCCCCTCATAATACTTTCTATTTCTATATTTTTCAGAGTATTAAAATGCAGGATTGTGTTATAAGGGGTTAAAAGCAATTTTTTATCTCAGATCAGAGACATAAATATACATGTATATTTATGTCTCTGCCCAGAAGCAGTCAGATTGAAATTAAGTTAGGCGTCCTCTACAATCCATCTTCAGTTTGATAGGAATAAAGCATGGTTAAATAAGAGGGACCTTTCAGTCAAGTTGCTGAAAATTTGAGTAATGCTGGTCTTTGCTTTGAGGAGAAACACAAAGAACCACAAATCTTCTGTATGTAACACATTCCAAACAATAGATGGTTGAAATCCATCCATAATTGTAGGAGAAATGCACTTGACAATCACAATTTTAGTGTTTGACCCTGAGCTGTGACCTTAACATTAGAACTATCCCAAAGAAATCTTTCAAATGGCACATCTACTTATGATGGAGAATAATTGTGTCAAGTTGAGTGTCCCCGTCATCTGCAATTATTTGATTTAGGACCAATCTAAAATGGTGTCGTCTGGTATGAGTAAAACCATAACAACGCAAAGTCTTGATCAAAGCTTAAGGGAGCCTCCGTCATAGCGCAGTTGGTAGCGCGTCGGACTGTCAATCTAGAGGTCCCGGGTTCGATCCCCGACGGCGACACTCATCCTTACCGACTATTTGTCTCTCACCAATGGGTCGATAATCGTAGACCTATGTTGGATAGCAACTGGAGGCTAGGAAAAGATGTAATGGTAGTACTGGTGTGAGAAATACCAGGATTCCATTGTTAGGTGCTCCAGCCGCCGCGATTTAACTGAAAGATTGTTGAAAGCGGCGTAAAACCCCATTCAAACAAACAAACAAATCAAAGCTTAAGGGAAGACGTAGTTGAAAAGTTTTGAAATGTTGTTTGAAACTTCTTTAAGTACAAACTAATCTAAAATTGTGTCGGTTGAAAATGGGCTAACTCATTTTCACACTGACACTTTTTGACGCACCACAAGAAAAGCAATTGGGAAATCATTGTGTTATTTGAAGATATTCTACACTGTTTTCTTCCCAGAAAGTTGAAAAAAAATTAAATTGTCGTTTTCAACTCCTTTCAATTTAGATCAGTCTAGAATTATTTCGTCTTGTAATGGATTAACGAGGTCGACGAGGATTGACGCCAACATGTACACTTTACTTGAAGTCCACGTTGTAATCGCCCGTTAACTTGGTGAAATGCCAGCAGAGTATTGCGCCATAGTTGTCAAATCGCTGACGGTAACTGACCTTGAATTCTGGTGATTATTCTAATAGACAAAATGGTCTATCATAATAGTAGGATTTACTGCCATTTTGTTTCGGGTACTTAACTTTTGCAGGTTTAGAATTTACCGAGACACTCCTGTCTTTTGACTGAGTCGAATTTTTAGTATTCAGGAGTTGTGTCCCTTTGACAGTTACGCCTGACTTATACCTTATTTTCACAACGTCTTAACTACAGCTTTAATAATTTGTTTATGATTTTCTTTATAATAGTACTTTTAAGCTGAACCTAATTGCTTCAGAGCAAAATTCAAATACTCAAAGCCTTTATTACACACGCTGTGACTTTCTTTATTAATTAGCTCAATACACAAGTCTGGTCTAACCTACTAGGTATGGTTGTTCAAATGACAGAAAATGATTTCTAAACTTTTTACAAAAAAACTTTGATAACCTTCTCAATATGGCTCCAGAAACGGACCTGATCAACTCCCAACCCCTCCCTCGATTTTTGAAGAAACTACCCGCCACACACAAAGGAAAACCCCACCACAATCCGATGTCTAGGAAAACCTACCCAAACGGCTAAGAAAATGGCTAAAAAAATGTTGTTTTTCAAATTTTAGAAAACACTATCCATCCGATACACAAAAATGGTAAAAATGTAGATAGCGTTTGCTACTCATGCTTTTGTGCAATAACTCATTACTAGACAACGATATTTATCTAAGGTCCGTATTTAAAGATATTTCAGACGACATATTTTCGTTAATGATATTAAACAATTACTTCATTCCCTCGCAGTTTTCAATGCCTTTTCTTGATGCGTGTAGCAGTAATCGGACTATCTTGCTTCTTTCATTTTGGACTAGTCTGAAATTTTGACGTTTGGGAATGGGTTAAGCTATGATTCTGCCCCTGAATGACGACTGGACAATTCATATTTACAGTGTTGTACTGGAAGTGCATCGTATTTGAACTGACTTGTATATTATTACTTTCTTCTGTATACCTCTTAACTGATTTTGTTTGTTCGTTCTATCCCTTAATGATCGCGGTCATAGCGCAATGGTAGCGCGTACGACTCCTTTTTATGGGGTCCCGGGTTCGATCCCCCGTCGCTGCAAATATCCTTTCCGACACTTGTCTCCCTTCAATTGGTTGATAATCGTAAACCTAATTGGGATGGGCAGCTGGAGGCTCGAAAAGTATGTAGTGGTATTGCTGGTGTGAGAGATACAGGGAATTCATGGTTATGTGCTCTAGCCACCGCGATATGACTGAAATACTGTAAAAAGTGGCGTTAAACCCCAATCAATCAATTTATCCGTTAATATTTCTGGTTTGTGTGATGAAGACAACAAATATTTAAAGATTTTTTATTTTGACTGGATGTTTGAAGGGTCAATAGGAACCTATTTCGAAATTTGAGAAGATCAATTTGAAAACACAAGAAAAAGTTGCCTCGTTAATTTCCCTCGAAACATTTTTGTGTACGATAAACTTCACATATATTGTAGGATTTTTTAAAGCGTCAAAGGAATTTTTGGCAGAATAATTATTCCTATTAAAATTTTCCAGGATCCGGGTTCAGCATGACAAAGGTCAAGCTTGATACTAGGACCCCTCTTATAAATTATCTCAATTTATTTTGTCCTGGGTTAATATGGATTCATATGCAGATGAATCTTCTATGTTCAAATCAGGTTTCGAATTAACTCAGATTCAAAATAAGCCCAAGAAAGTCTTTTCGTACAAGAATGGTGTGCTATAAATAACATACCTTTGCAACCCTCTAATACGAAATGCATGTTAATATGGTCTAAGTTGAAAAAAGATCAAATCTAAATGTAAATGGTTTGATACTTGAATTTGTGTCATCAAATAGTCTTGGGTATCTTTGTAGACAGCAAAATTAAACTGGAATAGTCAAATTGATTACGAGTGTAAACAATTGAAGAAATTAGCACTTTTCAAAAGAACCTCATATCATTTCTCCGTGGAAACTAACTGCTTTTTTTCATTTGAGATATTTTACCTATTCTATAATTTTGTTTTATAGTTTGGGGAAAAGGTAAAACGAATCGTGTTACTAAGTTTTATCCTTTAGAAAAGAACTGCTAGTCTTACAGGCCTACTTTTAAACCTGCAAAATCACCATCATTTTAACTATTCAGATTACTTTCTTGGCTCACTTTTCCGAACAGATGTAAGTACAACGCTGCAACACTTATCTACCAAAAGTTTAATAATAATGCCCAAGATTACATGCTTGATATGATTCTTTTGTCTAGGAACTCAGCTTATTCTCTACGCCATGAGACAAAAATGACATAGTTTTAAACAATTACCCTAGAATTAAACTAGAATGTATACCGACATTTTTAACTACTACAGTGTTTGGGTCTAGACTGACATACCTGTTGAAATGACCTCTTCTTGCTATATTCAAAGAGAATATTAAAACATAATTCCTTACTCGTAAACAATAAAACTTACGGTTTCTTATATTTTTATCTCATTAATACCTTTGGGTATATTTAGTAACGCGATTCAAAAGGGTGTGATATCTGTTTTAATTCATATATGTTCTTAAATGAGAAAATTTTTAAATGCAGAATGCTGGCATGTATTTTAGTTTTGTACATGTGCGCTCATGCGTGTGTGTGTATGCCTAATTTATCGTTAGAAGGTCGTGTTGCAAAAAAAATGTTCTCATGTTCTACCTTCTATAAATAAAGTTATTATGAAAAAAGAAAGCCAGAGATGAAGATGAAAACTGCTGCCTCGACAAACATAACTATTATAAAGGTCCTGGATAGTTTAAACAGTATAAAGAGTTATTAATGCGACTGACAGATCGCGGTGTCAATAAAGGAACCAATCAACAAATCAAATCATTCATTTGTACCGGAAGTGAACTTTGAACTCCCAACAATTATATGAAGCATTTTTTTTTTGGTTTGTCGACTTAAACATCATAATTAAAGCTTATTCGAGAGATCGCCAACCTACCATTTTACCTTGTCTAACTTGTTACTGACGCCGTTAAATAGCCAATTCGAACTTAATGTGGGAGCTAAAGAAATGTTTTGACAAAAATTTAGGAGTTCAACATTCACATCAGATCTAATTGAAGTACTGTTTGGTCAATCGATCCTTTGATCCATAGCGTCGAATCGTCAATTGAGTCAATGGGCGGGGCTAAAGGAGTCAATGGGCGGGGCCAGCGATAGGTCATTTTCACTTCATACAATCACATGTAAATAATAAACCCAGGAGACATTCTAGGACTGTATTGAATCTTTCACATAGGATGTTTGTTAATTTATGCTCTGGTTGTCCCTCTTTATACAGAATAAAGACGATTATAAATAATAAACCGTCGACGTCAACAATTTACAGATCGCTGGCCCCGCCCACTTAGCTCCGATAGGAAGTTCCCCTTTGAAATTAATCATAGCTTAGCCCCGTCCTGCCAGGTAAAAAATAACAGATTATACAATTGTCGATATTGAATACTGATAAATAAAACCGGCAAAATCTCGACATCCTTGCCGAATACATATGTCGTCATTGCAACAGGGAGCAGTTACTTATGCTAGATATTATCTAAAATGACCCAAAAGACAAACCAGGCCCCTTAGAAATACTATATATTAACAAGGGATACAACTCAGAATTCCTAATATCCCACCCTGCGTGTTTTAAATGCCTCTTTGTATGAAAATCAAAGTAATTTGGATTATTTTTCTATATAATTCCTGGTCATCAATTACCATTTAATGCACCCCTCCAAAAAAACAAACAAACAAACAAACAAAACAAAAAAAAAACACCAAACAACTACCCATCGCGATAAATAAGTAAATTACACCAGAAACATTTCACCTTTTCTAGAAGTCAAAAGGCAACCATGTTGTTTTCAGCTCTACTGGCCGAAGGCCACTAGAGCTATAGCGATGGCTTTTCCCGTCCGTGCGTCCACCGTGCGTGCGTGCGTCCGTCCGTCCGTTAAACTTTTCATTGTTTACGCGATAGAGTCCACAGTTTTCATCGGATTCCCTTCAAACTTTCACAGAATGATTGTACCATCATAAGGATCGTTCCTTTCGAAAATGGGTATGATCCGTCAAGAAACCCGGAAAAGGGGCCTTATGAAAATTTAATTAAAAATTCAATTAAAAATCCTCGTTTACGCGATAAAGTCCACAGTTTTCATCGGATTCTCTTCAAACTTTCTCAGAATGATTGTTCCATCATAATGATCGTTCCTTTCGAAAATGGGTATGATCCGTCAAGAAACACGGGAAAAGGGGCCTTATGAAAATTTAATTAAAAATTCAATTAAAAATCCTCGTTTACGCGATAAAGTCCACAGTTTTCATCGGATTCTCTTCAAACTTTCTCAGAATGATTGTTCCATCATAATGATCGTTCCTTTCGAAAATGGGTATGATCCGTCAAGATACTCGGGAAAAGGGGCCTTATGAAAATTTAATTAAAATCCTCGTTTACGCGATAGAGTCCACAGTTTTCATCGGATTCTCTTCAAACTTTCACAGAATGATTGTACCATCATAACAATCGTTCTTTTCGAAAATGGGTATGATCCGTCAAGAAACCCGGAAAAGGGGCCTTATGAAAATTTAATTAAAAATTCAATTAAAAATCCTCGTTTACGCGATAAAGTCCACAGTTTTCATCGGATTCTCTTTAAACTTTCTCAGAATGATTGTTCCATCATAATGATCGTTCCTTTCGAAAATGGGTATGATCCGTCAAGAAACACGGGAAAAGGGGCCTTATGAAAATTTAATTAAAAATTCAATTAAAAATCCTCGTTTACGCGATAAAGTCCACAGTTTTCGTCGGATTCTCTTCAAACTTTCTCAGAATGATTGTTCCATCATAATGATCGTTCCTTTCGAAAATGGGTATGATCCGTCAAGAAACCCGGAAAAGGGGCCTTATGAAAATTTAATTAAAAATTCAATTAAAAATCCTCGTTTACGCGATAAAGTCCACAGTTTTCGTCGGATTCTCTTCAAACTTTCTCAGAATGATTGTACCATCATAAGGATCGTTATGGGTATGATCAGTCAAGGACCACAGGAAAAAGGGGCCAGATAAAAACTTGATTGAAAAAGTCCTCGTAAACACAATAGAGTCCATAGTTTTCAACAAATTCTCTTCAAACATTCCCAGAATGATTATTACATTAAATGGATTGTTCCTTTCGGAAGAAGGTTTGATCCATCAAGTTTCATGGGAAAAGGGGCCCTATGAAAATTTAATAAAAAAAATCTTAGTTAACACATCATGGCCCTAGATTTCACCTGATTGACTTCAAACTTTCACATAATGATTGTACCATCATAAGGATTGTTCCTTTCAAATTGGGTCTGATCCATTGAGAAACATAGGAAAAGGGGCCTTAGGAAAGTTCAATTAAAAAAATCTTAATTAATGCTTGTAAGTACACAGATGAGATGGGGTTGTCTTTATACTCAAACAGAATAATTATACTTTTGTAAGAAGAGTTCCCTTTGGAATTGGTTCAGATCCATCAAGTAACATCGGTTAAGGGGCTATATGAAAATTCAATTAATAAAACCCTGTTAACACAATAAAGCCCACAGCTTTGATCAGATTTTGTTGAAACTTTCACAGAATGATTGGAAGGTCATAACTATCATTCTTTTCATAACAGGGTTTGAACTGTCAAGAAGCACAGGAAAAGGGGCCTTTTGCAAATTTCATTTATAAATCCTTGTTACCAAGTCCAGAGCTTTCATCGGATTTTCTTCAAACATTCACAGAATAATTGTACAATAATAATGATTGTTGATGTTTGCATTAGACCTGATCCGTCAAGTATCACAGGAAAAGGAGCATTATTAAATTTAATTTTAAAATCATTGTACCACAATAAAGTCAACAGTTTTCATCAGATTCTGTTAAAACTTTCACAGAATGATTATTCCATCATAAGGATTCTTTCTTTTCAAATTAGGCGTGATATGTGTATTATCATGGGAAAAGGGGCCTTTAGAGAATTTTATCTATAATCCTTGTAACCAAGTCCAGAGCTTTCATTGGATTTTATTCAAACCTTCACGGAATCATTTTACAATAATCACGATTGTTGATGCTGACATGAGACCTGATCCTTCAAGTATCACAGGAAAAGGAGCCTTATGAAAATTTTATTTTAAAAATTTGACACCAAGATAAAGTCTGCAGTTTTCATCAGATTCTGTTCAAACTTTCACAGAATGTTTGTACCATCATAAGGATTGTTTCTTTCCAAATTGGGCCTGATCTGTCTAGTATCATAGGAAAAGGGGCTGTATGAAAAAGTATTACTAAATCCTCATAAACACAACAATGCCCTCAGTCTTCACCAGAATCTCTTCAAACATTAATAGAACGATTGTACCATCATTTGGATTGTTCCTTTGTAAATTAGGTCTGATTGGTTAAGTGACACAAGAAAAGGGACCTAATAAAAAATTTATTAGAGAACATCATTATTACAATAAAGTCCTCAGTCTTTATCATTTTCTTCAAACTATCACTAGGATTGTTCCTTTGTACATCGGGGCCTTATGAAAATTTAGTTACAAAAATTCTTGACACAATTCAGTCCACTGTTTTCATTGATTCTCTTTAACATTTAAAGAATGATTCTACCTTCATTAGAATTGTTCCTTTTGGTTTGTTCTGTAAAGTATCACGAGAAAAGGGGCCCTATGAATATTTCACTATAAACTCATTAACACAATAAATTCCACAGATTAAACAGATTGATTGTACCATCATTCCAATTGTTGATTTTGACAGTGGATCTGACTATAGCAAGGGTCACATAAAAAGGGACCTTATGAAAAACTCTTTTAAATATTCAGGTTAACACAATGATGTCCCTTGATTTCACCGGATTCACTTCAAAATTTCACAGAATGATTGTACAAATACTTAGATGGTTCTTTTCAGAACTGGGTACAATCCATCAAGTATCATGTAAAAAGGGGACATATGATTTTTTTTTTAAATATTCTAGTAAACATAATGAATTTCCAATATTTCATCGGATTCACTTTTAACTTTCATAGAATGATAAAACCAACAGTAAAATATCACGGGAAAAGGGGCCCTATGAGAACTTGAATTTAATATCTTTGTTAACACAATAAAGTCAACAGTTTTATTGGATTCTCTTCAAAGATGCATGAAATAATTGTGGCATTTGAAACACAGGAAAAGGGGCCTTACAGATTATCATTCAAAACATTCTTGTGTCTTTGATGAAGATCACAATCATTATCAAGTTGTCTTTTAAATTTCACAGGACAATTGTCGGGTTGTAAGGAAAGTTCCTTTTGGAATGAAATTGATCCATCAGAAAACACAGGAAAAGGGGCCTTATTGATTTTCATTCAAACATAATCCTGTTTATGTGATTAAGTCCACAATTATTGTCAGATTCTGATGAAATATTCACAGAATGATTGTAGGGTCATAAGGTTACTTTCTTTTGGAAATGGAGTGGATCCGTCATGAAACATGGGAAAAGGGGCCTTGAGGATTGTTGCTTAAAATGATAAAGGGAAAAAGCCCCCTTTTTTTCTTTATGCATTCTTCTTTGAGCAATTGCCTTCCTTAAATGTCAGATTTCTTTAACGGAAAACTTGATAACCAGTAGAGCGTCTCAGGCCCTCATGGGCCTCTTGTTTGTAATAAATTTCCTTAAAACACAAACGGATGCACAATTGCGCAAATAGGGGTAACAGACGCGAAAAGGCACAAGCGGGATTAAATGGCCCCAAAAGACATACACATGGATTTCAGAATATACTAGATGAGAAAATTTTATTATGCACTTGTAACACCATAATTAGTTGAACTAAAACATTCATTATTTATCAATGGGTCTCTAACCATTTACTAGACCGCAAGATATTGAAATGCACGCATTTGAAAATAGTTAGGATAAAAAAATAATAATTGCAAAAGAATGGGATTTTTCGTGCTACAGTTGGTTCAAGCTTTCCACGCCTGTTTACTTGTTTTAGAAAGGAGAAACATGATAGAACCTAAGATTGACCCCTATGGAACGCCAGATAAAAATCATAGCTCACTTATTATGGCCGCTATTTGGCTTCCAAGACGGAAGGGTGAAATCCAGCAAAGCGCCTTACCTTACATACCATGCATCTGCATTTTGTAAACAAAGTTTAGGTTGTTGACTTTAATGAGTGCATTGCTAAAATGAAATATAATTAATTTTACATGTATTTCTTTCACTGGACTGAACTCTTTCTCATCTCTTAATGGAATCTTCACCATCTGATTCTCTGAGTCAATAGAAGGATTAACAGTAGGATTAAAAGCATTGAGATAAATAGTATAATGACTGTCCCGGAAATGAATTGAAAACATACTTCCAGTATACAGAAGTTTATATGCTATTTGTTGATATCTAAGAAATTAAAATATGGTTACATGAGTTCTTTTACACAGTGCACTATTCTATAGCCGTTTGTTTCAAGTTTCATTGCAATAGACGACACTTGTAGTGGTTATCTTAGTAGTTAACATGTTTATTTGCATGAAATTTAAAGTAATTATTTTTCTATATAATTCGTGGTCATCAATTACCATTTATAGCAAAAAAACAACTACCCATAGCGATAAATAAGTAAATGACACCAGAAACAGAGTACATAGTTAAATTTAATTTGGAAATATGTAAGTATTATAGATTTTATTTTTTAAATGTTTCTGTGTAAGAAGAAGCAAAACCTGTTGTTGTAAATCTACCATTGAATAATAATGATTGTTATCGTTTAGTTTGCATTACTCACTAACGGATTATACTTTAACTATGATTCTAATTAAAATTTGCACATATAATTTGCATCATTTGAAAAAGGAAAATGTTTTAACATAAAAAGAGGAAATTATATGCATTCAGCATAGCTATCTATGCTACCAATACTACTCAGAATTTGTGGGTTAAACCATGTATGTCTTATCACCAAAAGCAGCCTGTTCTGATCTCTTTTCAATATTCATGTCTTATTCTAGTTCTATCGAAACACATATTTCTTCGCTTTCGATGAACAAAACCATGTGGAATTCCTATTTTCATTAAAATGTGATAAATGAATCGAGATTATCAAAACTTATGCAAAAGAGGAGCCCTACCTTGTTACCTATAAGCTAAAGCTTTATCCTTTATCTCTGTGGATTTGCTCACGAAAAGTACGTATTTCGGGATTTGAACTTAAGAATCTATTCCTTTTAGAAATAAGATGACTTGTATCAGGTTAGAGAGCCATCGGTACATGTTTGACATATCATTCATTTATTCAATTTAAGTATCATATGGTTATGAGTTACAAATGAGAAATTGTATTTTCAACTACCCTGTATTTCATTTGTTGTCCTTTATTGCAACTTGCGTTTGCACTTGCCCCCCCCCCCCCCCAATTTTGCATCTTTTTTGCTTTCAAGGATATTTCAGTATATCTACAAAATGGCTGCCTTTTGACTTTTGGAAAGGGTGTAACACTTTTATAAGCTTAGGAGAGCTCTGGAATCATCAGAATTAACTACTTAAAGATAAAAATGTTTTTAATTTAGAAGTTACCATTGCTCTATGCATAATAGAAATGAGTAGCTATTTGCTACTTTTGTTATTTACAGGTGCTAGTTCTCGACAAACGAGCAAAATTGAGGCGTATTTCTGTAAGACATGCACCGGTACTCCTAAAGCCGTATAGTTTTCATGGAATAGATTGTTCAAGGTTACAAATGATTATTTGTGTGATGTAAATGTACAACTATAAAACGTTTAAACAAAGAAGAGAACTTTTAAGAGGCATTTAAAACATGCAGGGGTTTTATATGAGGAATTCTGAGTTGTATCCCTTGTTAATATAAAGTATTTCTAAAGAGCCTGGTTTGACTTTTGAGTCATTTTAGATGATATCTAGCATACATAACTGCTCCCTGTGGCCATTGCTATAGGGCGGAACATTTCCCAAAATGTCTTTCTATTTTGCATAAAAAGAAATCCTATAATTTTAGAATGTATGGAGAGTAGAAGCTTTAATTGCATCTTTCCAAAACGACCCGAGTTTAAGAAGACTGATATAACAGGTCAAACCGACTCTTTCGGACTAAGGTCACGTGGAAAGTTTATCCAGGTCCGTTAATGTTAAAGGTCTACGTTTGGTGTAAATGGGGAAAGAAATTGACCTTATCCAGGGCAAATAGATATCCTTTAAATTGACCGACCGCAACTCTCAATCAAATAATCAATCAACAATTAAAATCATTCATTTAGAGCGGAAATAAACATTGAACTCTTGGCAGTCATTTTGGGGAAGCTTTTTTTTTGGTTTGGCTACTTAACGTTGTAACTACTGCTTATTCAAGCTGTAGTAACGACGTATAGGTCGTCAACCAATAATTTTACATGTTTGTTACATGTAATTGGTCATTGATTTTGCAAAAAAACCGCAATTTAACTCCCAATTGGAACTTCCATTTGAAGTCTGTGGGCGTGGCAAGCAGAGTCAGTGGGCGTGGCACACAATCCATCAGTTTCTATATTCATTTCAAAACTTATCTGCTCGTTCGGGCTACATTACGTGCACAAGCGAAATTTGAAAAATAAGAATAAAACGTGTACTTTCTTTTAGTTTTTAATGCATAAAACTTAGGCGTTGAAGCAATCAGGTAAAATCTTTGACCTAATGACTCTGGATGGATTCTAAAACCCATCAACGCGCTTTGTGATTCAAAAACACCCAGTTTGATGTTTATTGCAGACACCGATTGTGCTTTTAGGAATTTAGCGTTGCATTTAATGTTGGCTATGAAAAGAGACATCATGCTCCTCTTGTTTAAGTTTTAGGCCTTGTAACATTGACCTAGAGTGGTACAGAAAAATGTGATATAATGAATGGAATCTCTTCAATATCATAGCCCGGAGGTCATGGTAGCTAATTAGACAAGAACCTTCGATATTTTCTATAGAATTACATGTAGTCTGATGTATACAGCATATTAGCCATTTCCCGGTCGTTTAACCTATTACCAGACGACAAAAAATAAACTTGTCCAAATTAAATAAGTTGCATACCACAATCAAGCTGGATCGTTACAATATTGAATTGATTTGACTTTATCGCTGGCCCCGCCCACTGACTCAGTTGGCCAATCCCACTGAGCCCCGACAGGAAGTTCTAATTGGATATTAATGACGTAATTTTGCAACATTTATGGCCAGTAACATGTAACACAAAAAGGCAAGTCATTTTTTGCGACCTGATCGTCGCAACTACAGCTTACGACTTTTAAACCAACACAAACGCTTCACATAGATGTCGCCCGATGTTGGGGTTCAAAGTTCCTTTCTGGTTTAATTGAATGATTTGATTGGTCCACTGATACTTTGATTGACATCCGGGATCCGTCTATTAGTGTAAATGTAATGGCATTATTGTGCCTACTGAAGATATTTGAAAGTTTGAATCAATATGCTGCATCAAAAGGACAATATAAATAAAGGGAAATGAACGGAGTTACTTCTACTATAATTTTTGTAGGATTCATGGACTTCTGTTTGCATAATCCACAAGGAGTAGATGTGCTATTTGAAAGCTCTTATATTTGACAAATTCAAAGTAAAGGTCACAAATCAAGGTCAAATGTTAAAATTGAGCTTGTTTTGGGCATAACTCCAAGCCAAGATTGATAATTGAATTTCAAAATCATTTGGCCATAAAGAACATTTTTGTGTAATATAGAACACATTTTCTGATAAGTTCCAGTTTAAGGTCTTATGTCTAGGTCAAATGGTAAAATTGACATAAATTGAACCTGTCTGCAGCATAAAATATTGATCGAGAAAAAGAGTAGCACACTTCGGGCTCGACACAAGATGTCTTTGGACAGAGATGGGAGTTGTTTAAACACTGATACAAATACTTCAGAAGGCAGAAAGTCATATTGTAAAATAAACAGAAGGAAATTCAATGCTTTCGTAAACTATCTCTGTTAAACGATTTTATACGTAATATAAAAGTCTTATGGTATCTTCCCCTGGCTTAAAAACAACCCTGCCCTCTTGTGAATTTACTCTATTCCAATATTTGACACACGACCGAAGCATGTGATAAATGGCGTCAACTGGTGAGTCTTTACAAACCTTCTTCTTGAATTTTTCATTCCCGAGAAAATCGGGGCATGGCAGGACAGGGATCATCATACGTAGAGGAATCATAGCATAATCCTTCAAAATCTCATTCTCTCAAACCACAAGAACAAATAATCAAGTTTTTTGAAAGCGAGCACCTCTATTAAGCGACCAACTCTATTAAGCGATCAAAATCGAAATTCCCTCTCGAAAAAGCATAAGCTATTGAGAAATTGAAAAACCCTTACCCCCCCCCCCCCAAAAAAAAAAAAAAAAAAAAAAAAAACACACAAAAAAAACCGTTATTAAATCCTATCTTATTCAGACGATTCTAATAAGTTTGAACATTATAAGCTTGAGTTAGAATTCTACGAGCCACCATAATCATGTCACAAAACATATATGAAGCTATTATTGTCTTCAGTACGCTCTCTTCGACTTGCAATTCAGTGGTCGTTTAATGCAAGCTTTGCTGTATGTTCCTTTGGTGATCCTTTACAAGCTTTCAATCTGATTAATATCAGATCCACCATATTAGCCTATTGCTACGTCCTTGCGTAAAGGAGAGATAACCTAGACTTTTCGAAGAGATTATATTCATGAGATTGTACAAACCTCGGTTATGAATTCTCGATTGAAGAATGAAAATAAAAAGTCGCTTCCTTTTAAACCACATAGTCAATTTGAACCAAGCTTGAGAAGAATTTTACTTTGGTGGCTTTATTCGAAACGTGCTCGCCAATGACTCTTTCAAAAACAAACATTTGTTTTAACCAACCATAGATTCTATCTTAGGCAAAACATTTCAAGAAAAGAAAGAATTTGTTGTAATGAGCAATTTTGCAGATGATGAAGAAAACAATCTTTTAAAAAAATGTTCTAAAAAAAAAACATTTGACGAATTGAAACCAAATTTGTTTTCGAGTCATAAATCCGATGTCAGTTTAACAGAGGAGCTTTATCTAAGAATCATCTCCATAGTCTTGTTCTTTAGCTGTTTGACCTACATTTGACTTATCACATTGGACGGATTTGGTCAAAGTGTTAACTCACTAAACTCAAGTGTAAGGGGTCTCTGGATCGATCCCTCGCTTCTTCTTTAACTCGTGGTCTCATCTCCATTACCCCAGTTGCTCTGTTGGACGTAACAGACAATTTGAAACATCATGTACATTTCGCCAATGATCTAAGTACGCATGAGCTTGAAATGATCCTGTCTACCGCCTAACATTAGAAATGAATTTAGCCGAGATGAACGGTTCAGAGCAAGTTTGAATTTTGAAAGGTCACAATTAAGAAAATTTAGATTTGCGTATTAGCAAGATCATTAAGAGAAATTACGATTTATCATGTTAAAGTAGACTCAATGATTATCCATAAATACGGACAATTCTTCCAAAAAATCGAAAGAAGTTCATTTCTAAGTGATGAAAATTAACCAAAGTAATTAAAATAGGAAAAAAAAGTTCCATAAGAATTATCAATGACTAAAATCTATCGTCAGACATGAACTTTTTTTGTTTTTGTAGATAAAACGGGAAAAGGGTGCCAGAAATGTTGTCTTAACTTATTTCAACTAACTCTTAGACAGGTCCAAACAGAAATACAACTTTCAGTTGACGAATATTTATTTTAAGGGGTAGAAAACATTGTGGAAAATAACGAAATTGCATGTAACATGCAATTTCTTCATTTTCCGCAATATCTATAAAGGCCTTTTTCTTGTGGTGCGTAAAACGGGATTGTGTGGGAATCGACCAATCGTGACTGTAAATTATATAACCAGACCAATGAAATCATTCATTTAGACTGGAAGTTAACTTTGAATTCCGACATTGGCAGGCATTTATGTGTTGGTTTGACGACTTAAAAGTTGTCAAACCAAAAAAGCCGTTTAAAATCGCAGCGGGACTTCCTATTGGAGTCAATTGGCGTGACCAAGGGAGAAAATAGGCGGGATCAGTGATTGGTATAAAGTGGTTTCTTACTGAGACAAGTCTTTTTATTTGATTCCTAGCTTCAATACAATCGTCTCTTTTATGATGCCACCATACTCGGCACTTTTCTACCCATATAAATATTTGATCAACGCGATATCCACCCTACGGATGCAAATTTTATACTAAGCTTATTTGGTTATGTCCGCGTTGGAATACGCAAATGGACAACATTTCCAAACGTTTCTTCTTGATTTCGAAAGTGAGTACCAACTTGAGATTTAGTCAATTTTACTCCATAGTTTACAGCCAAAATGGCGTTCTGTTTGGTTGCAACTCCTTTAAATCGAGGTTTCGTCTCAGGGAAAATCAAAGTACTGAAAGTACTGTAAGCTAGCAAAGCATGGTTGAATTTAGAAAACATTTCTATGTTGGGTAGAAAACATTGTCGACACTGTAACAAGCACTTTTTCATTGTCCACAATGTTTTTAAACGTTTTTTTCTTGGGGTGCTCAAAAAGCGGAATTAATTGGGAATGGGTTAAATAACATGCTTTTGACAGAGTTTTCTAGAACTTGAATAGAGTTTAAAATATTCCTGAAATATATAATGACTCTTTTTTGTGGCGTAGGCATTTAACGGATTTAGTGGTTAAGCCTCCAGTGGCAGATTGCACTCCTTGAACTTTGAGACGACCGTAAAATTTTGTATGTTAACCTAAGCTACCAAAGCTAACGCTTTGCTAGCTAAAATCAAGTCTTTTGTTCGGAATCTTGTTTCCTGTTTTAATTTTTCAAGAGTTCTGTATCTATTATATAGTTTTATGTTTGACTTAGCCGCCTCGGTCCTTATCGTTATATTACAGAGGACGGCAAGGGATGCGGGCATACCCAAACTAACCAACCTTTTCAAAGGTGAAAAAAACAAAACAAACAAACAAAACAAAACAAAACAAAAAACAAACAAACAAAAAAAAAAAAAAAAAACAATAACAAAACAAAAAAAAAAAAAAAAAAAAAAAAGAAAAAAAAAACAAAAAAAAAACGGTACCCCTACTCTGGCTAGAATTAAAAAATAAATCATCATTCATGACCCATGAATTTTGGTCTCATGGGACAAACTATGAATGAAGATGAAGCACTTATGAGGTCATATGTCAATGAATGTTGTATAATCTGCTACAATATCATGAACGTATAATTCTAAACGTATAAAGAACAGAGACGGTCGATAACCCTTCCCAGAGAGTTTGTAAAGTTGATTTTTAGCCTGAGATTGCATTAGCAATCTGAGGCTAAAGTTACCATGGTAAAAATTCAACCTACACAGATTTTAATGCAAAAAATGTAAAAACAAATAACGCAATAAATACAATCATCTGCCACAAGGAAAGTGGGTCGGACCAAATTACACGACTGCGTATAATAATTAATACACTCGATTGAGGCAAGAAGGACAAAGGTGAGATATGACTCATCCCATTTTATAACGTACCGTACTTTTATGTGAGTGTTCTGAATTTGGCAAAATTATCCAAAATTAATGAGTGTATGGACAGTAAGAAAGGAGTTGTACGATATATTGGACAATTATTAATTATATATAATCATATCTAATTGTTAAGAAAAAATGTTTTATTCCGAAATAATATTACTTATTCTAGAGTTACAGTACTAAAACGGTTCGGTTAGGCGAAATTGCTGTATATAACTGATAAGGAAGCTGGCGGTTTTACAGTCATATCGCGGCGGCTCGAGCACCTAACAATGGATTCTCACACCAGTACTAACACTACATCCTTTCCTGGCCCCCAGCTGATATCCCACTTAGGTTTACGATTATCCACCCATTTAACAAATTTATTGGTCATTCATAGGATCATATTCGCACTGTGTGAAAATAATTTGGTCGTGTCTAAACATATTTACCTCCGAATTCTATCAATTAGATTTACATGTAACATCAACGTCTGCATATCGCTTTTGAGAGTTGTACATACTAATGTTAACCTGGTAACATCCGCCCAACCCCACCCCCCCTCTCTCTCTCTCTCTCTCTCTCTCTCTCTCTCTCTCTCACTCTCCCATTTTCTCTCTTAACCTGGAGATTATAAAGCGCATATTCACATAACGAAACTGGTCTGTGTGGTAGAACACTCACGTAGCACGCGAGAGCCTCCTAGTTCGAAGCTGGTTGCTCACTCTATCCCCCCTCTCTGTTTTCTCTCTCTCTTAATCTCTCTCTCTTGCTTTAGCACTCTCTCTTTCTCTCCAGCTCCACTTGCCGAAAGCCAGCGGGCTCTTGTCATGATGTGATTCCGTCGTCCGTCAACTTTTAATTTAAGAATCTTCTTCTAAGAAAGTACTAAACAGTCTTCAACCAAAATTCACAGGAAGGATCCTTGGGTGGTCTTTATCAGATTCCTTCAAAGCATTTTGATCGGGTGAAATTTTTTAATGATGTATACATGTTTATATATGAATGTTTATACATATATATCGTTACAATTCCTCCAAAGCGGACAGAGCATCCCCTAGCGCACAAAGTGGCAGATCTACGCCTCAAGCAATCAGACCATCAAACTTTTTCTGCCCAGGTTATGTATCTCGTGTATACATGTCTCAGGCTTCCAGCGCTTTGATTTGATAGTGTAGTTGACAATTCATTCCCGGATTGAAAAATAAATAAATAAATAAATACAAATAAATAAATAAATGATGTCTCTCGAGCCTCTTTGTTTCAATTAGCATAATTAGACATCGGTAAAAGTAGAAGCACTTAGAAGGTATACTATTCGATTCTAAATTTGTAGCTTTAACATGATCTTGAATTCGCTTTACATGACAACATCAACTTTGCACTAAACCGATCACGATTTCAAGTTCATTCAGATCATTTACACAGTAAAATTGAAGCTACAACCTCACATGTGCAGCCATGAAAGATACCTTGGAACTGACTGGATTAAGAATTCGAAAATTAATATTCTTTGCAAATACACCATCATCATATCTTAGATGTTTAACCTTAGGTTGAGGAAAATACCGCATTTAGTCCATTACAACATGACATAATCTTGTTACAAGCAATTTCTTCATTGTCCACAATGTTTTCCAAAACCTTTTCTTGAGATGCGTAAAAAGCGGGATTGAGTGGGAATGGGTTAAGAGTTTAATACTGAACCCGAAAATTAAGTTGTATAAAGCTTTAATACGTGTTGTGTAGGTGGGCAATGTTACCACAATTTCGCTTAACAGAACACAAGTTTATTACAGATATTGAGCTTATAAGCTCATAATCCAAATGATAACATGAAACAAAACACACAATGGAAAAAAGCAGTCATATAAATATACATGATTGATTATACCATGTTAATAACGACAGTATCATAATGTAGCGTAAATTGAATAAGTCATAGAACATCGTTTCCAGTCCTACAAAAACATTGCAAACACAGTTTATCTCTAGCAGATTTTACTTACAATCCTTTAGTCGTCCGAAAAAGGATGCCTTGGATAAATAAGAATATATTTATTCGGACTCGACCGAGTAAAAGTTTCTTCTCATCTATGAGGCATTTGAATAGAATGATGGCAGTTATAAGTTGCTTTTTATTATAAGTATTAAGTAATTTGGTAAATTTATACGTATTAGGATTGTTTATGGTAAAAAGTAGCGATATACTTAGATCTTAAATCCTTATAATATTGACAAACCAAAGAGACATGAAATTCGTCTTCAATATCTCTAAGTGCTTATATGCTCAACGTCTATAATAACCTAATGTTCTGTTCTGTTCATGTTAAACAGTTTGACTTTTGTTCTAACAAGTATGATTGTAACTAGTAATTTTTCATTTTTCACAATGTTTTCTAGAGTTTTTTTTTTTACATGCTGGTGTTTAAGAATATTTTTGTCTATTTAGTTAGAAAAACATTGTGGATAATGCAAATATAGCTAGTTAAAAACATCTGGTTCATTTTCCACAATGTTTTCCACAGCCTTTTCTCTTGGGGCGTTACCAAGCGGTATGTGGGAGAATGGGTTAACTTATTAGTTAGGTTGAAACTGAAAGTTTTACGTTGAATCGGGATAAAAATGAATGCAGTCATTAGAGGAGAAACATAACAGTTGATCCATCAACATTTTCTAAGAGTGTACACCCTATTACCACACAATCCCTCACTTTTATGCCCACCAAGAAAACAGCTTTTGAAAACTTTGTCGAAAATGAAGAAATTGCCTCTATCAAGCAATTTCTTAATTATCCACTATGATTTCTATCCAGGAAGGCGGGAAAAAATGAAAATTTCACCAACTTGAAATTGTCGTCTGCAGCTTCTTTGAATTTGGACCAATCTAAAATTTTGTTGTGTTGAAATTGGATACATTGAAAAGATAATTTGGTTGTTTCTTTGAATAGGGTTTCTAACAATTCTTCAGTCATATCGCGACGACTGGAGCACCTAACAATAGATTCCTGGTATAACTCGCAAAGAACTACCATTACATCCTTTTTTAGCCGCCAGCTGCTATCCCACTTAGGTTTACGATTATCCACTCGGAGGTCCGAGACAAATGTCGGAAAGGATATGTGTCGCCGCCGGAGATGAAGCCCATTGGCAAAGATAAAGCATTTATCAGACAATATAAAGGTTTTATTTCCAGTGTTATTCCCTTTATTGAAACAAGAGTGCACTCATGTATTATCTTTCTTTCTAGGGCATGACGACTGTGCAGATTAAACTGGTGTAGGGATGCCGTTAAGATCACACCTCTGGTGTTTGATAGATAATTAAATTTAAATAAAAGTACTAGAAGTATTTGAACTTTTGAACGTTGGAAGTTTTACTAACCCTTGTCATGCTGAATGTTTTTTCCTTAGATGTGCATTAACCCGTTCCCACACAATGACTCGTTTGGACGCCCCACAACAAAAACAACAGTGAGATTCGTAAGCTTTCTGGTACCAAAAAGTACGCAAACTCTTTCCGTAAATGATTTAATCATTATAAAACTTTATTAGGTAATAATGACGGTGCTGAAAATAATCTTTAATCTGAAAATGAAACTTTCATTGATGACGAAGCAAGTGTAATTTTTAATTCTGATATTACCGACGAAGAGATAATTTCGTGCATCAATGCAATGAATATCAATAAAGCGTGTTCCCGGGATATTACCACAAAACACTTGAAGTACGGTATAAATGCAATACTTCCTTTTGTCAATTTACTGTTTAATAGATTGTTCGCTAATGGAGAGTTCCCAACAAACTGGTCCAAAATCCTATTGGTACTGATACATAAAAAGGGTAATGTAAATGAACCTACTAATTATAGGGAAATTGCTCTTATGGAAACACTAAGTAAACTGTATATAAGCATATTGACGAAACGTTTAACTTTTTTTCTCGAAGCATATGAACGTCTAACGGAGTCACAGGCTGGTTTTAGATCAAATTATAATACCATTGATAACGCTTTTGTCCTCTACTCGGTTATCTCAAAATATCTATCGAGGAAGAGAAAGGCGGTATATGTTGCTTTTATTGACTTTGAGAAAAGGGTGTCGGTGGAAACTTATTCAAAGCAATCAAAGCTATCCATGGTGACGTGAAGGCATGCGTCAAGACTGAATCTGGTTTAAGTGACATATTCTCATGCCCAATGGGTCTTAGGCAGGGCTGTCCGTTAAGTCCAGCTCTATTCTCTCTTTTTATTAACGACCTTGATAATATCATGATAAATAATGATGTTAGAGGCATACAACTGTTTCCTTCATTTATAGAAATATTTATGTTAATGTTTGCCGATGACATAGGTCTAATTTCAGACACAGTTCGCGGTTTACAAAAAGAGTTAGGTATTTTGAAAAAGTATTGCAGCAGCTATAAGCTAAAGGTAAATGTAGATAAGACAAAAGTTGTTGTGTTTAAAAAGGTAGCCAACTATCCGCTAAAGAACATTGGACATATGACGGTAAAAGTATTGAAGTTGTTCCTCGATTTACGTACGTAGGAATTGAATTTACTAACATATTATCATTATATACGATGGCAGAAACTGCATCCCATAAAGCAAAGATAGTATTAATGTATGTTTTTAAATAGTTTGATAGTATGCCGCATATTCCTGTTACTTCCCTTTTAAAAATATTTGATACGAAGATCTCTCCAATCATAATGTATGGATCTGAACTATGGGGGCTTACAAAATATGAAAAGTACAGATTTACGCATGTTAAATGTAAATCATGCAATGTGGCAATTCTAGGCGATACCGGCGGATATCCTCTTAGAATTCTGTCCCCCAAAAGAGTTATTAAGTACTGGCTTCGAATTCTAAATATGTCAAATAACAGAATTTCAAGCTCTGTTATAAAATGCTCTTATATTATGATAACCTGGGATACCAAAATTGGGTTTCAAATTTGCGTATACATCTATGCAGAAATGGTTTACGCCAAATTTTGGAAAACCAAAGTGTTCAAAATGAAAACATATTTTCATCTCAATATACTCAGCGGTTAAAAGATCAATTTATTCAGGAATGGAGAGCAAGTTGCATGGAAAATTCAAAGTTAAATCAATATTGTGGATTCAAAATCTCTTTTGGACAAGAACAATATTTGTCAATTATTGACGTGAAAAAATTTAGAATATGCCTTTCCACATTTCGAAGTTCTTGACATCCACTTATGATTGAAAAAGGGAGACACTATGGTATACCAAGAAAGTATAGATTTTGTATTTATTGTGATTCTTATGTTGAGGACGAAATGCATTTTGTATTAATATGCCCTCTATATAATGACCTGAGAAGAGATTACATCGATTCAAAATATACACGTGTACAAAATGAAACTTCGTTTTATAATCTCATGTCATCAAACAATGAAAATACAATCCGAAGTTTAGCAATGTTTATCTTTTATGCATTAGAAAAAAGAAAACTGTATTTGGAATCACAAGAAGTATAAATCTATACTTATTAATTCACACTGTACCTCTGTAAAACTACTATGGTCAAATAAATTGGTATGTACTCATTTACAGATGAATAGCTATATAATGGTATAATAAAAATAATCATTTAAATGAAAATTATGATTGTCTAACTTTTCAATATGTTGTAAAACATTTCATTTGTTTTATATTTTGTACACTTACACATAATTTTGTTAATATTGTAAAATGTTTGTATATGTGTATAGGCCGTTGGCCTTATTATACAAATAAAATTTCGAATTTGGAATATGGAAACAATTAGGAAAACATTGTTTGAAATGAAGAAATTGCTTGTGACAAGCATTTAGTTCATTTTACACTTTGTTTTCTATTCAAAAAACTTTGAATTGTAGTCTGCAAGTCCTTTCAATTAGGACCAGGTTAAAATGTTGCCCTCTTGTAATAGGTTGAAATCAAAGGGATGAAAGCACTTGAGAAAGCGGTAATTTTGGCCATTATTTCTTTCGAAAATTAGTTTTCATTTAATTAATTGAATGGGTTTAACGTCACTTTTAACAGTATTTCAGTCATATTAGGCGGCTGAAGCGCCTAACATTGTATTCTTGGTATTCCTCACTCCAGTACTTTCACTACGTCCTTTCCTATCCTCCAGCTGCTACCCCACTTAGGTTCACGATTATCCACCTATTGGTGAGAGACAAATGTCGGAAAGGATATGTGCCGCCGCCGGAAATCGAACCCATGACATCCCATGATTGAAATTAGGAGTCTGACGCGTTACCGACTGCGCTATGACGGCAGCGAAAATTAATTTTAAATATAATTCTAACTTATAGGAGGCAAACAGGAGGTGTAAACTAAGATCATACTGCACGAATGTACAGACTGATCTTTGTCTATTAATTCTGCCAAAACAGGAATAATCCGGTTTTCATCATGTCAAGGGTTAATTTTTTTTATTTAGAATGTGCGTTTAGGGATTTCCTTAGACGTTATCACGATAGCGGGATGAACAATATTTAGATTCCAGTCTTTTTTCCCACTATGATCCTAGATGTTTTGATGTATGTCAACATTCTCTGGTATCTCAACAATTTCTTTCGATTCTTTGAGACGATACCTTATTATAAAACGATTTTACATAAATTGTGTTGTTACTGTATTTCAACCCATTCCTAGACAGTCCCTCCTTTTTACGCCACAAAAAAAGAACATTTTGGAAAACATTGTGGAAAATGAAGAAATTGCTTGTATCAAGCAATTTCTTCATTTTCCACAATGTCTCTATCCAAAGGGAAAAAAACAAACAAACAAAAAACAAAGGAATAAATAATTAATGAATAAAATTGCATCAATTTGAAATTTTCCTCTGCAGCTTCATTTAATTGGAACCAGTCTTAAATTTTGTAGTGTGGGAAGGGGTTCATAATCATAAGATTTGTCATGGTCTTCATAGTACCGTATTGTTTCTATCTATTTGTACACAGGGAATACTATGTTACGGTAGCGATCAAACATCTTGTATTTGCTTAAGGCTGCGGAAGATTTTTTTTATAAATTTCATGAGACCGACGGTCGAGTGGAATATCATTTTTTTCTCCTGGGGCAGAAGTAAATACAAGATGTTGAATCACTTCCGTAGCTTAGTATTCCATTTACTGTATCTTCATCTTTAATAACACCAGTTCGATAAAATAATTAAATATCTCTATTTCTACATGTATTTCCATTCTTCATTACCACTCTAATAACAATTATTCGAAATATGACGCAATGTACAGAATGAAGATGACGCTATCTTTGAAGACCTTAAAAGGAACCGTAGGGTTTTGACAATAACGATTACGAATTTCTTTCCTGGCGAGTCCGATTTTTAGCTAGCAAAGCATCAGCTTTGATATCTTAAGTTTACAGACAAAATTATGAGACCTTCTCAAAGTTCAACGAGTGCAAACTGCCTATGGATTAAGCATCACAAGAAAAAAACTTTGGAAAACATTGTGGGCAATGAAGAAATTGCTTGTTACAAGCAATTTCTTCATTGTTCACATTATTTTCTACCCAACAATGGAATGATTTTATAAATCCAACCAATTTTAAATTGCCGTCTGCAACTTCTTTCAAGTTGAACCAGTTTAAGATTTCTTCACGTTGTATTGGGTTAACCCCTTGGTTACTTGAACCTCATTTATTTATCATTATAACCTTTGGCAAAGGAGATTACCTAACAAAAGTATGCTTTGCTAGCGTATATTACCATCAGTACTTTGATTATGTGTGGAGTGTATATACATGTATATTATACAATAAATAATCAATACATATACCAAATACTATACACACACCTCTTTGCATCTGCTATCAGAAAATATGCTTAATGATTGATTAAATACCTATAAATATGTCTAGTCAAATATAAGCATTCCGTATTTAAAAATTTTGGAATTATTACCGGTACATTTAACACTTTACTAGGAGTCTTTAGACTTAGCAGTACAAAATTGTGGGTGTACCGGTGCCAATAACACGCTCAATGTGGCTGAAAGGCTGAGTGCGGTGAACATAGTTTAATTTGAGAACAATTAATCTGTTTGCCTCATGACATTTGAAAATTCGTCGTTATTCAAGCTGTTGTTACGACATTTTACACGCCTGAAGACGAATTGTCATGACAAATGTATACTTTGCTTTCAGTAATGTCAGATAAGAGGACATTCTATGTTGACCGTTCTAACCCTTGTCATGCTGTATAAATTACTTTACTGAAATGCAAAGATCTCTCCAATCATAATGTATGGATCTGAACTATGGGGGCTTACAAAATATGAATTGTATTGAAAAAGTACAGATTTACGCATGTTAAATGTAAATCATGCAATGTGGCAATTCTAGGCGATACCGGCGGATATCCTCTTAGAATTTTGTCCCCCAAAAGAGTTATTAAGTACTGGCTTCGAATTCTAAATATGTCAAATAACAGATTTTCAAGCTCTGTTATAAAATGCTCTTATATTATGATAACCTGGGATACCAAAATTGGGTTTCAAATTTGTGTATACATCTATGCAGAAATGGTTTAGGCCAAATTTTGGAAAACCAAAGTGTTCAAAATGAAAACATATTTTTATCTCAATATACTCAGCGGTAAAAGATCAATTTATTCAGGAATGGAGAGCAAGTTGCATGGGAAATTCAAAGTTAAATCATTATTGTGGATTCAAAATCTCTTTTGGACAAGAACAATATTTGTCAATTATTGACGTGAAAAAATTTAGAATATGCCTTTCCACATTTCGAAGTTCTTCACATCCACATATGATTGAAAAAGGGAGACACTATGGTATACCCAGAAAGTATAGATTTTGTATTTATTGTGATTCTTATGTTGAGGACGAAATGCATTTTGTATAGATATGCCCTCTATATAATGACTTGAGAAGAGATTACATCGATTCAAAATATACACGTGTACAAAATGAAACTTCGTTTTATAATCTCGTGTCATCAAACAATGAAAATACAATCCGAAGTTTAGCAATGTTTATCTTTTATGCATTAGAAAAAAGAAAACTGTATTTGGAATCACAAGAAGTATAAATCTATACTTATTAATTCACACTGTACCTCTGTAAAACTACTATGGTCAAATAAATTGGTATGTACTCATTTACAGATGAATAGCTATATAATAGTATAATAAAAATAATCATTTAAATGAAATTTATGATTGTCTAACTTTTCAATATGTTGTAAAACATTTCATTTGTTTTATATTTTGTTCACTTACACATAATTTTGTTAATATTGTAAAATGTTTGTATATGTGTATAGGCCGTTGGCCTTATCATACAAATAAAATTTCGAATTTGGAATATGGAAACAATTAGGAAAACATTGTTTGAAATGAAGAAATTGCTTGTGACAAGCATTTAGTTCATTTTACACTTTGTTTTCTATTAAAAAAACTTTGAATTGTAGTCTGCAAGTCCTTTCAATTAGGACCAGTTTAACATGTTGCCCTCTTGTAATGGGTTGAAATCAAAGGGATGAAAGCACTTGAGAAAGCGGTAATTTTGGTCATTATTTCTTTCCAAAATTAGTTTTCATTTAATTGATTGAATGGGTTTAACGTCACTTTTAACAGTATTTCAGTCATATTAGGCGGCTGAAGCGCCTAACATTGTATTCTTGGTATTCCTCACTCCAGTACTTTCACTACGTCCTTTCCTATCCTCCAGCTGCTACCCCACTTAGGTTTACGATTATCCACTTATTGGTGAGAGACAAATGTCGGAAAGGATATGTGCCGCCGCCGGAAATCGAACCCATGACATCCCATGATTGAAATTAGGAGTCTGACGCGTTACCGACTGCGCTATGACGGCAGCGAAAATTAATTTTAGATATAATTCTAACTTATAGGAGGCAAACAGGAGGTGTAGACTAAGATCATACTGCACGAATGTACAGACTGATCTTTGTCTATTAATTCTGCCAAAACAGGAATAATCCGGTTTTCATCATGTCAAGGGTTATTTTTTTTATTTAGAATGTGCGTTTAGGGATTTCCTTAGACGTTATCACGATAGCGGGATGAACAATATTTAGATTCCAGTCTTTTTTCCCACTATGATCCTAGATGTTTTGATGTATGTCAACATTCTCTGGTATCTCAACAATTTCTTTCGATTCTTTGAGACGATACCTTATTATAAAACGATTTTACATAAATTGTGTTGTTACTGTATTTCAACCCATTCCTAGACAGTCCCTCCTTTTTACGCCACAAAAAAAAAAGAACATTTTGGAAAACATTGGGGAAAATGAAGAAATTGCCTGTTTCAAGCAATTTCTTCATTTTCCACAATGTCTCTATCCAAAGGGAAAAAACAAACAAACAAAAAACAAATGAATAAATAATTAATGAATAAAATTGCATCAATTTGAAATTTTCCTCTGCAGCTTCATTTAATTGGAACCAGTCTTAAATTTTGTAGTGTGGGAAGGGGTTCATAATCATAAGATTTGCCATGGTCTTCATAGTACCGTATTGTTTCTATCTATTTGTACACAGGGAATACTATGTTACGGTAGCGATCAAACATCTTGTATTTGCTTAAGGCTGCGGAAGATTTTTTTTTATAAATTTCATGAGACCGACGGTCGAGTGGAATATCATTTTTTTTTTCTCCTGGGGCAGAAGTAAATACAAGATGTTGAATCACATCCGTAGCTTAGTATTCCATTTACTGTATCTTCATCTTTAATAACATCAGTTCGATAAAATAATTAAATATCTCTATTTCTACATGTATTTCCATTCTTTATTACCACTCTAATTACAATTATTCGAAATATGACGCCATGTACAGAATGAAGATGACGCTATATTTGAAGACCTTAAAAGGAACCGTAGGGTTTTGACAATAACGATTACGAATTTCTTTCCTGACGAGTCCGATTTTTAGCTAGCAAAGCATCAGCTTTGATATCTTAAGTTTACAGACAAAATTATGAGACCTTCTCAAAGTTCAACGAGTGCAAACTGCCTATGGATTAAGCATCACAAGAAAAAAACTTTGGAAAACATTGTGGGCAATGAAGAAATTGCTTGTTACAAGCAATTTCTTCACTGTCCACATTATTTTCTACCCAACAATGGAAAGATTTTATAAATCCAACCAATTTTGAATTGCCATCTGCAACTTCTTTCAAGTTGAACCAGTTTAAGATTTTTTCACGTTGTAATGGGTTAACCCCTTGGTTACTTGAACCTCATTTATTTATCATTATAACCTTTGGCAAAGGAGATTACCTAACAAAAGTATGCTTTGCTAGCGTATATTACTATCAGTACTTTGATTATGTGTGGAGTGTATATACATGTATATTATACAATAAATAATCAATACATATACCAAATACTATACACTCACCTCTTTGCATCTGCTATCAGAGAATATGCTTAATGATTGATTACATACCTATAAATATGTCTAGTCAAATAAAAACATTCCGTATTTAAAATTTGGAATTATTACCGGTACATTTAACACTTTACTAGGAGTATTTAGACTTAGCAGTACAAAATTGTGGGTGTACCGGTGCCAATAACACGCTCAATGTGGCTAAAAGGCTGAGTGCGGTGAACATAGTGCAATTTGAGAACAGTTAATCTGTTTGCCTCATGACATTTGAAAATTCGTCGTTGTGCGTGCAAAATGTCGTAACTACAGCTTTATTCAAGCTGTTGTTACGACATTTTGCACGCCTTAAGACGAATTGTCGTGACAAATGTATACTTTGCTTTTAGTAATGTCAGATAAGAGGACATTTTATGTTGACCGTTCTAACCCTTGTCATGCTGTATAAATTACTTTACTGAAATGCTGCCAAATCAAAGGACTGAAAGTACTGAGAGAACTTGTTGTTCAAAAATCAACATTTCTTTCAGAAATCAACTTCATAAACAACTCTTGCAGGAAAAGTGCAAGCAGGAGGTGTAGACTAAGATCAGCCTGCACATAAGTGCAGTCTGATTTTATTCTACTGCACCTCCTGCCAAAACCGGAATATTCCCGGTTCAGCATGACAAGGGTTAAGTTCAACGGGGTACCCAGTACCACTGACAACCATACTGTTCATCCAGACACGTCCTTGAAAACATGTCTCAAAAATGCACTTTTGTATTCAACTTTACCCATTACCACAAGAGAATTTGTTTATACAGGTCCGAATTGAAAGGAGTTGCAGACGACAATTCGAAGTTTAAGAAATTTTAGAATTTTCAACTTTCTGGTAAGGAAATATTGTTGAAAATGGAGAATTTGCTTGCGACAAGCTATTTCTTCATTTTACTCGATGTTTTTCCAATTGTTTTTGTCGAGGGGTGTTCAAAAGCGCCATTGTGTGGGAATTGGTTCACAGCAATATTTCTTAGCTTTTCCTTTAGAAATTTTACGTATACATGATTAGCTTTCTTTAAACCGCTTGTTGTTGCCTGGGAAACATTGACTTACAATCCAAATGTATTTTACTTATAAATGCATAAGGCGATATGAATTAAGTATGAATGGTGTTGTACTTACTTGGTGTAGATGCAGATTTGACGGACATTCGATTCTATGTAGTTAATTGTTTGTTCCCTGCGAAACTCATTTCAAAACAGTGCTTGAACGTTACAATTTTTTTCAAAATTTTGGCCTTGTTCAAATTCAAAAGTGTCGCAGACGACATTATAAAGTAAGAACAAGTAAAAAAGTTAGCATTATATGTGACGGAAAATCTAATTGGAAAAGAAGAAATTGTTTGATACAAGCAATTTCTTCTTTTTCCATAATGTTTTCTCAAGAACGATGTCACATGGAGGAATAAATCGGGGATTTTTCGAGAAAGGATTAAACAGTAATTTGATATGGGTGACGGGAGGATGGCTTTCCTGAACTTAATAATTAAAACGAGTGTTCAGCACAGATTTTGTTCTAAGGGTGATTCACGTAATATTTTTGACAAAAATGTTCGGTTACAGTTCTCGAAATTTCATTCGTTTCACGGAAAACGTCTAAAACTATAGCCGACAAACGTGAAATAGAATAAAAAATAATTGTGATTTTTTTTAGATAGGCTGAAAATAAGAGGAACCGATACTCAGCCACTAAGAAAGTTTCTGATTTAGTTTAAACATACTTCATTTCCCAAATGAGATAGGGCCACTGGTTCTACCTACTGAGATTCGGTCCTTCCCCAAACAATTACAAAAGAATCATTTCTCCAATATGTTTTGCATATTGGAGAAATGATTCTATTCGGCCCTTCCCAAAACAATTACAAAAGAATCATTTCTCCAATATGTTTTGTATATTGGAGAAATGATTCTATTCGGCCCTTCCCAAAACAATTACAATAGAATAATTTCTCCAATATGTTTTGCATATTTGAGAAATGATTCTATTTGACCCTTCTCAAAACAATTACAACAGGATAATTTCTACAATATGTTTTGCATATTCGAGAAATAATTTTATTGGGCCCTTCCCAAAACAATTACAATAGAATAATTTCTCCAATATGTTTTGCATATTCGAGAAATGATTCTATTGGGCCCTTCTTAAAAGAATTACAAAAGAATCATTTCTCCAACATGTTCTACATATTGGAGAAATGAGTCTATTGTAATTGTTTTGGGAAGGGCCGAATCTGAATAGGTAGAACCAGAGGCCCATGCAAAACAACGCAAGTGAGAATTAGCAAAGAAAATGGAAAAAATGTAAAAATAACAGTACTGAAAAATAAGTAGAAGAAATTGAGAAGATTGGGTATTGACACTGTTCAATCACAAAAAAAAACCCGTTTGTATAAGTATACATTATAAAGTTACAATACAGCTATTTTTCATTTTGTGTCAATTGAACATATCTAGCTATTTAACCCTTTTCCACTCAATGACGCTTTTAAACGCCTAAGGAAAAGGTTTTGGTAAACATTGTGGAAAAGGAAGAAATTGCTTTTAACATTTATTGTTGGAATAAAGAGATTCTTATGTTAGAATATTTTTTACACCTTAAAAAAAGTTCTTCATCTTCAATACCGTTTTTACACTCACAATATGGGTCTAATCTCAAATGGTTTTGGAAGAGGTCGCAATTCAAATTACTGCATCTAATGCGTATTCTTACATGAATAACTGAAACAAGTCCATTTCCCGTTAATAAGATTTTGTTACACTTTCTGGTTTGGGAGTTCCTTTAACATTCGATTCCAAAGAAGTAATGTAGTTATCTGATCATAACTGAAGCAGCACTGAATAAATGGCGGATTGCGACCCACGACCAATAACCTCCGTCACGGTAGTTTTACTGAGTTTGAAAACGACAATTCGTAAAATATCTTGCAAGGGACATAAAAGCACAATTGACTCTGACAGGACGTCCGCTTCGAATTTAAACGGCGTCATTTAGAAAAAAAAAAAGATATGGCAAGTAGCATGTACCAAAAATGTAAAATGGTTGGTTGTCGAGCTAAACGTCGTAACTACAGACTCAATTCCGGGCTTAATGCATGATTTTGATTAGTCGATTGATTCCTAGATTCACTTTAGAGATGAAGAGAATATTTTTTTGTTTTCATGGAGGTATGAACCGAAAGACCTAATCACACTGTATGAATTCGCGAAGCGGATTCATACAGTGTGCGATTAGGTTTTTCGGTTCATACCTCCATGAAAATAAAAAATATTCTCTTCATTTCTTATAATTTAATAGCATCGGGCGAAAAAACAAAAGCTTTGCAAATTTTGATACCTTTTGATATGGGACTATTTTGTGCGGAAGCATACAAAATTGCTGCGTGCTCAAAATTTTGTTCATGGAGTTATGAATGATTTTTTTCCGACCAATCAGAACGCTCGTTTTTGATAGACGAAACTTGAAATTAAATTATATCCCGATGGGTCAATTTGAGGTGTTTAACAAGAAGCCTCTGCTCTTGGTCTGTAGACTTTTCTTGCAGAAGCTGTAAAAGGATTAGACTACCGTCAGGGAGGAACAAATTATCGCTATTACAGGTATCGTTCAGCAGCAATTTATAGATGTAATATAGCAGAGGCCGTAAAGCATTTCTTGGGGAATGATCCTGAACTCAGGATAGTGTGTTTGTGTGTGTGTTTTTGTTTGTTTGTGTGTATATGTGTGTGTGTAAATGATCCACGTGATCGTTAGCAAAACTGCAACCGTTCAGCTCTGACGTCATTAGTTGTAACAGACAAAAGTCGATCATTCAAGAAAAAAAAATCTCCAGTAAAAAAAAACAACAACGACAAAAGAACTGTTTCGGAAGTTAAGAACAATTTGAAGAATAACTGCATGTTACCTTTAGAATCAGCTTACAATATGTATAAACACGATATACCTACGTCAAACTAGAACCGAGAGTCCTATTGACCGAATACTAGTGAGCACCCCCCCCCTTAAAAAAAAAAGAAAAAAAAAAAAAAAAAAAAAAAAAAAAATCCGGCTTTGCAGATGATCTAATATTTCATAAACTTTGAATTGTTGTCTGCAACTCCTTTGAATTTGGACCAGTCTAAAATTTTGCCGTCTGGTAATGGGTTAAAGTCATGAGCAGTCATTTTCATCACAAAATCAACAAAATGACATTCTTTCAAATGTCTGAAAGCATTACAGTCAGAGATTTGAGAGCCATTTTTATGCCCCCGCATCGATAAGATCGGGGGCATATTGTTTTACCGGTGTCCGTCTGTCTGTCTGTCCGTCTGTCTGTCTGTCTGCAAAACTTGACCTCCAACTAAACATTTTCCTATAACTTCAACCCTGATTAAGTTACAATGCTAATATTTGGTATGTAGATAGGTCTCAACAAGGCGCACCTGGGGAAGGTCATTTCATCAAGGTCAAGGTCAAAATTTTAACCCTTTACCCGTTTCTAAAGAATTCTCGTTTCGGGGGCATAGTGTTTCACAAACACATCTTGTTTTCTTTCATAATCTGTGCAAGAGCCGCTTTCACCTTTACCTTTTTAGTGCCTGGTTTTTAAGTGTCTGTGGTTATATGATTGGTAAAACATTGTGGAAAAATAAGAAATTGCTTGTAACAAGCAATTTCTTCTTTTTCCACAATATTTTCTACCCTAATGAATGGTTATTTTTCGGAGTAAATCCACTTTTAAATTTTATTTGCAAAACCTTTGAATTTTGACCGGTCTAAATTTTGCAAAACAGTAAAGGGTTAATGAGAAAACTTTGACATTCCCCGTATTGTAGAAACTCCCATGTGTGAAAGAAAATTCAATTGGTGAAGTTTTGAATAATTCGTCTCCAGGGGGACCCAGAGCCAGTCAATTCTAACACGTTTGTCTATAAAAAAGTTCTCGAAAGTTCGTGATAATGAGGCATGCCGTACTGGACAGGAAGAATAGACATGGCTCATACTTCATTAGATGCGGCTCTTCTCTAGACATCCCCGTTAGCTAGTCGTATAAATAACAAACCGAGAAAAATGACCGTAGTTCAGTCCTACTAAAAAGTCATGTTCAGATTTACGATGGTCCGCTTTGTGTCAGCGACAAGCGTTGGTATAATATTTGACAAATCTTACAAAAAGGATTTTTCTGGTAAATCTAGTGAATTTATATTTAAAGATGAATATTTGACCAATCGTCTCTGTCAATCAAGAAACCAGTCGACCATCAAATTATTCGTTTAGATAGGCAGTCACCTTTAAACTCCAACATAGGCCGACATCTATACGAAGCATTTTTGTTGGTTTAGCGACTAAAACGTCGTAACTTCCCAAACTGTAGTTACGACGTTCATGTTGACAACCAACCATATTTCTCTTTTGTTTCATGTTACTGGCCGTATATAACAAAATAATGCCGTTCTATATTGAAGTGGAACTTCCTGTCGGAGTAAGTGGGCGTGGCCAGTGGAGTCAATGGGGAGACAAGCTATCCGTCAAATAGTATGGAATATGTAGAAATCCACCGAAACCGATTCGAACCGATCTTTATCTGCACAATTCGCGCTTCCTGGCAAGGCTCGATACTGTTTAAAAGCCATTGAAGATTATTTTCCCTTTGATAGACCTGTGACAGTCGAAAACATTTTTTCTTCGGCGTGTTTGAATTTTTTTTTATCAGTTATTGAGATTTCTCGATTGATTATTAATCTGATTAACTGCTTTTTCGACTGCCATTAGAGACGACTGGTTTTGCTTCTATCACAATGTTTTCATTATCATTAGTTCATCAGTGCGTGAACATTTGGGGTTGTGTGGTAATGAGTTATATAATAAAAGGAAAAGAAATTCGTAACTTAAATTTTTTTGCATTATGCATATCACAATATTAATCAAAGGACTGAAAGTCCTGAGAGCGGTTTTGCTGACTTATCAGTAACCGCGCTCAATAATGCCAACAGGTATCATCAAGATGGGTAAATAAATCGTACATCCAAGTGGGATGAGCAGCTGGAGGCTCGATAAGAATGTAGTGGTAATACTGGTGTGAGAACTACCAGAAATCCATGGTTTGGAGCTCCAGCCGCCCTGATATAACTGAAATACTATTGAAAGTTGCGCTGAGATCCCATTCAGTCAATCATGCCCCTTTTACTGTTTACCGAAATCGCTATTTTGATTTAGTCACAGGGTTGTAATTGCGTATACCGGGTGTAAATTTGCTCATTCCAGCCAGGTCAAATTTACATGTATTCGCCTACTCCTCTAACCACTGACCCAGATTCTAACGCGAGGAAATTATTTCTCTCATTTAGACAGTTCATTAGATAATTTACCGCGGATACATTAAGTCGAAGTTTTAAACCATTTTTCTTGATATTCATGACTAAAAGGAAGCTGTTGGCATTCAGCAAGTAAGTTACTTTCTTCGTCAGCGATGAAACAAGATGGAGGCGATCACATAAGTTTATGAGCATGCGTGGAAATGAGCGGAAATTGGTAAAAACATGTTTCCGGTTGATCGACGTGAAGTACCGGTTTTGTCCTACAAAACCGCTAAAAATGAAGAACAACATAACCGTTTCAAAGATCAAGAGATGAACGGCTGTTTGATTCGGTGGAATGTTCTATATACCCTTGCACCGCGAATATAACGAGGCAATAACTGTTACTGTGTAAACGGGTAGTAAATTTGCTCAGCTCTGCCAAATCAAAATTCGGAGTTTGTTTTCACTCCACCGACCACTGACCTATATTCTATTTTTTTTCTCTCTCATCTAGACAATTCATCATGAATATATTATGCCGAATTTTAGACCACTTCGGCTTAAAGGAGGCTGTGAGCATTCAGCAGTAAATAAACTTCTTCATCAGTGATGAAACAAGATGGAAGCAATCAAGTAGATTTTCACTTCAAGTTTATGAACATGCGTGGAATTTCGCGGAAACTTGTTGCCATTTGATCGATTTGAAATAACGGTTTTGAATATTCAAAACCGCTAAAAATGAGTAATGCCACCAATAATGCATGGCAACCCTATTTGAAACAGACAAATATAGAGGTCCATGAGCGATTGAAACGATGTTACTTTCACCTATCGTTTCGATGATATTTTGTTGAAGACATACCAACGTTAGAACAACCCTATATCCAATATATCAATTCCAAGTTGTATACTGTTCATGAAGTTGATAAACCTGTATTATCAAAAAATAGAATCCATGCCTGAGGCTAACAGATGCCACTGAGGTCAATTTTACCGCACTTTAAAATTGCCTTTTTTTTTGTTACGTGGTATTTGCCATCGATTTTACAAAAGTAGTCTGTTTTATATGGAATTCGAACTTCCTGGTGTTAATTTGGCGGGGCCTGCGGAGTCATTGGGCGGGTCTGCGGAGTCAGCAGGCGAAGCCAGAGATCCTTCAATTGGATATTCACAAGCGTATATATTTGGTGACTATCAGGACAATCGGTCCTTCGATTTCAGTCTGACGGATCACGGTTGTCAATAAAAAGATCACAAGACAAATCAAAACATGCATAATAAGATCGGAAGTGATATTTGAATTCCGACATCGGTCGACATTTATGTGATGGATTTTTGTTGCTTTGGTGACTTAAACGTCGTATCTACAGCTTATTCAAGCTAAAGTTACAACATTTAGGTCGCGAGCAATCAATTTTACTTTTTACATGTTATCGGCTATACAATTAGTAAAAGTGCGCCGTTTAATATCGTAATTGACCTATCTGTCGAAACCATTGGACGTGGCCATTGTAGTCAGCGGGCGGGGAGGGCCCATCAATTAATGTCAGTAAATTATTTCATACATTGATACGGATATTGTATTATCTCTACCTACGTATTAAGACTTTTAGACTACACTGGGATGGTTATTGTTCTTCCATTTGATCTATTATCTCATTCCACATGGCAAACACAGTGAGTAAAGCGTTTAATTTGGAAACATTGTCAATATGTCTAAGTCACAATCTAGACTGTGTTTATGACAGTGCCGCCGGGTGTCAGAAAGGGCACATGACTAACACATTTTTGAAAATTTGACTCTTTCCGAATCCTATCAATCAAAATATGTAGACTAATCAAAATAATCATATCTCACCTTCTTTACTGATGCATTTTATGAAATCTTTTCTTTTGATCGAAAAAAAAAAAAAAAAAAAAAAGAGAGTAACAAATAAGTAGGAAAGAAAGTCCAAAACTGAAAGTCAATTTGTTTGTTTCGTTTGTTTGAATGGGGTTTTACGCCGCTTTCGACTGAAATTCAAAGAAAGGGAGCTGGGAAAAGACACAGTAAATGACATTTGTTTTCAGACAGGGAGATATTACATGTCCTTGTAAAAAAAAAAAAAAAAAAAAAAAAAAAACGTTTAAATTGCTCATCGTGGCTTGTGTGCCATGTGGTACTTATTTTCAGCCTATATACATAGACTTCAAAATATCGTCAAAAACCACTTTATATACCTATAAAAGATATGGATTAAAATCTGGATATCTTATACAACTCGACAGAAAAAAAGTCCCAATTCGGCGTGTGCCAAAAAACCGTATTCGTCGAGTACCGTTAAACACGGGCTACTTTTTTTGTGTTTCGGTTTTTTTCGGAAAGTTGGTTATTTTCTTAATGTCATGTCCTAAAGGGTATATAATAAAAGGAATATTACAACAGTGTGTTTTTATTTGTTGTTATCGTGTTCGAGAATCGTGTGTAGGTATTTTTTTCATTGGATGAGACCGATATATTCTGGCATTGGGAAAAAATATTCATGTAAGAGACTACTTATTGTGACCAATTACCGAGATGTGATCATTTGACAAAAGAACAAGTGTATACAGATTGCGGCTAATATATGTAAAAACACATCTTTCTCTACTGGATTTATGAGCAACATATTTCTCGAATATCAACAGAGAGACTGGCGTTTCAAATTGTTATACTTTCCCTATTATTTCTTTTAAATTATCCTAAAAAAGCACTTTGGGCTGACGGACTACATAATAGAGCGAATGCAGATCAAAAATGCAGAGACAAAAAGAAGAGTGTCGTGTAGTTGCGTTCTCTTGCACTCGGGCTCGTCTGTACTGAGTTCAATAAATAGTCCACCAATATGACATCATTTCGATGGCTTAGAGCAAAAACATAGTATGGCTCTATACATTGTATAGAGCCATACTATGTTTTTGCTCTAAGCCCTCGATTTCGTCTCATAACGTCATACACCGCAACCGATTTCAAGTTTAAAAAAGATAGGTTTCAAACGATTTAAAAACAAAAGTAGTTCGTTGGTTTAAAGATAAATTATATAGTTTTAATATGAAATGTAGCTAGAATCATACTCATTATACCCGATCCGTTTTCCTTCTTGCAAATCAAAAGAAAAAAAAAAATATATCTTCCATTTCTTGGCTTGACAAGAATCTTATAATTTAGTCCATTGCATAGATGTACGGTGAGAGTAACGAATGCGAACTCTGCTTGGAGATTGGTATAGCTGTCCGCAAGATTTGGTTGTCATAAAACGGAACTTTTTTCTAGATTTATAATTTTTACATCCACGTGCTTAACCTATTCCTAAACGACAAAACTTTAGACTTGTCCAAATTGAAAGAGGTTGCAGATAACAAAACAGCAAATTGAAATGTAAGTGCCAATTGAAGTAAACAAGAGGCCCATGAGGGCCTGAGACGCTCTACTGGTTATCAAGTTTTCCGTTAAGGAAATCTGATATTTAAGGAAGTTAATTGCTCAAAGAAGAATGCATAAAGATAAAAAGGCTTTATCCCCTTTATCATTTTAAGCAACAATCCTCAAGGCCCCTTTCCACATGTTTCATGACGGATCCACTCCATTTCCAAAAGAAAGTTACCTTATGACCCTACAATCATTCTGTGAATATTTCATCAGAATCTGACAATAATTGTGGACTTTATCACATAAACAGGATTGTTTTGAATGAAAATCAATAAGGCCCCTTTTCCTGTGTTTCTGATGGATCAATTTCAATCCAAAAGGAACTTTCCTTACAACCAACAATTGTCCTGTGACATTTAAAAGACAATTTGATAATGATTATGATATTCATCACATACACAAGAATGTTTTGAATGATAATCTGTAAGGCCCCTTTTCCTGTGTTTCGAATGCCACAATTATTCCATGCATCTTTGAAGAGAATCCAATAAAACTGTTGAGTTTATTGGGTTAACAAAGATATTAAAATCAAGTTCTCATAAGGTCCCTTTTCCCGTGATATTTTACTGTTGGTTTTATCATTGTGTGAAAGTTAAAAGTGAATCCGATGAAATATTGGGAATTCATTGTGTTAACTAGAATATTTAAAAAAAATCATATGGCCCCTTTTTACTTGATACTTGATGGATTGTACCCAGTTCTGAAAAGAACCATTTAAGTATTTGTACAATCATTCTGTGAAATTTTGAAGTGAATTCGGTGAAATCAAGGGATATTTAAGAGAGTTTTTTATAAGGCCCCTTTTTATTTGACACTTGCCAAAGTCAGATCCACTGTCAAAATCAACAATTGGAATGATGGTACAATCAATCTGTTTAATCTGTGGAATTTATTGTGTTAATGAGTTTATAGTGAAATCTTCAGAGGGCCCTTTTTCTCATGATACTTTACAGAACAAACCAAATTTCAAAAGGAACAATTCTAATGAAGGTACAATCATTCTTTAAAAGTAAAAGTGAATCAATGAAAAAAGTGGACTGAATTGTGTCAAGAATTTTTGTAACAAAATTTTCATAAGGCCCCTTTTTCCGTGAAACTTAACAAATCAGACCCAAAGGAACAATCCTAATGATAGTTTGAAGAAAATGATAAAGACTGAGGACTTGATTGCAATAATGATGTTTTGTAATAAAATTTTTATAAGGTCCCTTTTCTTGTGTCACTTAACCAATCACACCTAATTTACAAAGGAACAATCCAAATGATGGTACAATCATTCTATTAAAGTTTGAAGAGATTCTGATAAAGACTGAGGGCATTGTTGTGTTTATGAGGATTTGGCAATATTTTTTCATACAGCCCCTTTTCCTATGATACTGGACAGATCAGGCCCAATTTGGAAAGAAACAATCCTTATGATGGTACAAACATTCTGTGAAAGTTTGAACAGAATCTGATGAAAACTGCAGACTTTATCTTGGTGTAAATTTTTTAAAAAATAAAATTTTCATAAGGCTCCTTTTCCTGTGATATTTGAAGGATCAGGTCTCATGTCAGCATCAACAATCGTGATTATTGTACAATGATTCTGTGAAGGTTTGAATTAAACCCAATGAAAGCTCTGGACTTGGTTACAAGGATTATAGATAAGATTCTCAAAAGGCCCCTTTTCCCATGATACTAGACAGGTCACGCCTAATTTGAAAAGAAAGAATCCTCATGATGGAATAATCATTCTGTGAAAGTTTTAACAGAATCTGATGAAAACTGTTGACTTTATTGTGGCACAATGATTTTAAAATTAAATTTCATAATGCTCCTTTTCCTGTGATACTTGACGGATAAGGTCTAATGCAAACATCAACAATCATTATTATTGTACAATTATTCTGTGAATGTTTGAAGAAAATCAGATGAAAGCTCTAGACTAGGTAACAAGGTTTTAAAAAGACATTTTCATAGGGCCCCTTTTCCTGTGTTTCTTGACAGTTCAAACCCTGTTATGAAAAGAATGATAGTTATGACCTTCCAATCAATCCGTGAAAGTTTCAACAAAATCTGATCAAAGCCATGGGCTTCATTGTGTTAACTGGGATTTATTAATTGAATTTTCATTTAGCCCCTTTTCCCATGTTACTTGATGGATCTGTACCAATTCCAAAGGGAACTTTTCTTACAAAAGTATAATTATTCTGTTTGAGTATAAAGACAACCCCATCTCATCTGTGGACTAACAAGCATTAATTAAGATTTTTTTAACTGAATTTTTCTAAGGCCCCTTTTCCTATGTTTCTCAATGGATCAGACCCAAATTGAAAGGAACAATCCTTATGATGGTACAATCATTATGTGAAAGTTTGAAGCCAATCAGGTGAAATCTAGGGCCATGATGTGTTAACTAAGATTTTTTTTTATTAAATTTTCATAGGCCCCCATTTCCCATGAAACTTGATGGATCAAACCTACTTCCGAAAGGAACAACCCATTTAATGTAATAATCATTCTGTGAATGTTTGAAGAGAATTTGATGAAAACTATGGACTTTATTATGTTTACGAGGACTTTTTCAATCCAGTTTTTATCGGGCCTCTTTTTCCCGTGGTCCTTGACTGACCATACCAAATTTTGAAAGGAACAATTCTTATGATGGTACAATCATTGTGTGAAAGTTTGAAGTCAATCAGATGAAAACTTTGGACTCTAGAGTGTTAACAAAGATCTTTGAATTAAATTTTAATAAGGCCCCTTTCGCTATGTTTCTTGAGGAATCATATCCGATTCCGAAAGGAACAAACCTTATGATGGTACAATCATTCTGTGAAAGTTTGAAGAGAATCCGTTGAAAATTGTTGGCTCTAGATAATTTATGAGAATTTTTTATTGAAATTTTCATAAGGCCCCTTTTTCCTGTGTTTCTTGACCGATCATACCCAATTTCGAAAGGAACAATCCTTATGATAGTACAATCATTCTGTGAAAGTTTGAAGGGAATCCGATGAAAACTGTTGACTCCAAGATGTTAAAGAGGATTTCTTAAAAGATTTTTCGATTAAATTTTCAAAAGGCCCCTTTTCCCGTGTTTCCTGATGGATCTGACCAAAGTCCCAAAGCAAATATCTTAATAATGGTACAATCATTCTGTGAAAGTTTAAATACAATCTGGTGAAAACTGTGGACTCTAGAGTGTTATAAAGGATTTTTTATTTAATTTTTTTAAAAGTCCCCCTTTCCTGTGTTTCTTGACAGATCATACCCATTTTCCAAAGGAACAATCCTTATGATGGTACATTCATTCTGAGAAAGTTTGAAGAGAATCCGATGAAAACTGTGGACTCTATCGCGTAAACGAGGATTTTTAATGGAATTTTTAATTTAATTTTCATAAGGCCCCCATTTCCCATGTTTCGTGACAGATCATACCAATTTTCGAAAGGAGAGATCCTTTTGATGGTACAAACGTTCTGTGAAAGTTTGAAGAGAATTTGATGAAAACTGTGGACTCTATCGCGTAAACGAGGATTTTTTAATTAAGTTTTAATAAGGCCCCTTTTCCAATGTCTCTTGACGGGATCATACCCATTTTTGAAAGGAACAATCCTTTTGTTGGTACAATCATTCTGTGAAAGTTTGAAGGGAATCTGATGTAAACTCTGACCTCTAGAGTATTAAAGAGGATTTTTAATTAAATATTCATAAGGCCCCTTTTCCCGTGTTTCTTAACGGATCAAACCCTTTTTCGAAAGGAACGATCCTTATGATGGTACAATCATTCTGAGAAAGTTTGAAGAGAATCCGATGAGAACTGTGGACTTTATCGCGTAAACGAGGATTTTAAATGGAACTTTCAATTAAATTTTCATAGGGCCCCTTTTCCCATGTTTCTTGACGGATCAAACCAAATTTGGAAGGGAACGATCATAATGTTGGTAAAATCATTCTGAGAAAGTTTAAATACAATCTGATGAAAACTGTGGACTCAAGAGTGTTAACGAGGATTTTTGAATTAAATTTTCATAAGGCCCCCTTTCCCCTGTTTCTAGACGGATCATACCCATTTTCGAAAGGAACGATCCTTATGATGGTACAATCATTTTGAGAAAGTTTGAAGAGAATCCGGTGAAAATTGTGAACTTTATCGCGTAAACGAGGATTTTTAATGGAATTTTTAATAAAATTTTCATAAGGCCCCTTTTCCCATGTATCCTGACGGATCATACCCATTTTCGAAAGGAATGATCCTTATGATGGTACAATCATTCTGTGAATGTATGAAGAGAATCCGATGAGAACTGTGGACTCTATCGCGTAAACGAGGATTTTTTAATTAAGTTTTAATTAGGCCCCTTTTCCCATGTTTCTTGACGGATCTGACCCAATTTCGAAAGGAAAGATCCTTATGATTGTACAATCATTCTGTGAAAGTTTGAAGGGAATCCGATGAAAACTGTGGACTTTATCGCGTAAACAATGAAAAGTTTAAGGGACAGACGACGGACGGACGAACGGACGCCGGACGGGAAAAAGCTATCGCTATAGCTCTAGTGGCCTTCGGCCAGTAGAGCTAAAGAACAACAACAAAAAACACAAACATGTAACGAGAAATTTCTTCTGTTTTCACAGTGTTTTCCATGGGGATTTTTCTTCAATGCGTAAAATGCGGGTTTGTATGGGATTGTGTTAAAATTCGCTATATGGGCAATATTGACCTTTTAGCATTTTGTAAAGTAGCTTTATACATTTTGCCGACGTTGGTGACTAGCAGAGAGCTGGACATATTGAAGTATGTGATATTTCTGTTTCACTTCGATATGACTCATTATGACAAACGTCGAGGTAGAAGACTGAATCAAGTACAGTACATCAGCTCATCCAGATTTACAAGTGTTTGAAACATTATGAGAATCTAAGCAAGAGCTTATATCAATAAATGAGACAGAATTACTTTGGTGGCTCTATATCAATACAGGTAATGAGAAGCAACAACAAAAGCAGCAGCAACAACAACAACCAGCACAACACCCCGAAACAAAACAACAAATCAAACACCCCCCCCACACACACACAATTTTATGGCGGCTGAAGGTTGAATATCCAAAATGTCATGTGATAATGGGGCATGTTTTCAAAAATATTTCGTTGATCACGAAAATTGTGAAGATTAAGCAATACAGTAACGTGAATTTGGCATAAGTATGACAAGAAAAGTACCTGCAAGGAAAAAAAGAAAAAAAAAAAAAAAAAAAAAAAACAAACTAAAAAAGAGAACAGAGAGCAGTGTGTATACAAGATAACCGACCACCCACCGATTAACACCTTGACAAACGCACCTGCTCTTGATCTCAATCGAACCTAGGAAAAGGAGCTATGGATTCTAAATCGAGAAAGGAGACGGGGGTTTGTGTCATAAGAATCAAAACTGATAAAAGCTCAAATTTCTGAAGATAAAACGAGTCTTACCCCATCCTCTTTCAAAAATACATGCGTATATCGGAATGATGGCAATAGTGGATCAGTGAAAATATACTACTCAAAGTTTGATAGGGGTCACTTTTTAATTGCAAAGTAAATTACTGGCAAATAAATTATATTTGATCAAAACTGGCATCATACAAATCAAAAACATTTCACAAATCGATTAGTGATACTCATTTGGTGAACATGTAATCTCATTCAATCGTAACTTACGCAAACGTCAGAGTACCCCTGAATTTTTACGTAACACGTGCATTTAAGATTCACTTAAGTTGCACAATTTTAAACTTTTTTATACCAAACACTTGCCTAATAACGTGTATGGCGTCCACGAGCATCAATAACAGCACGGCACCTCCTACGCATGCTAAAAATAAGGTTCTGTATCTGGTTTTGTGTAATCAGCCTCCATTCATCAACCAAAGCGTTTTTTAGCTCTCGCACAGTCCTGGGTTGCACTGGTCTTGCTGAAACGGCACGTTGACGAATGTCCCACGCGTGTTCAATCGGATTTTGGTCCGGGGATCGAGCTGGCCAGTCCATACGCTCGATTGTTTCACGTCTAAGAAAGGCATCTGTGACGTGTGCCCGGTGGGGACGCGCATTATCGTCCATAAGAATGAAGTCCGCACCGATAGCACCAGCAAACGGTCTCACAAACTGGTCCAGAATCTCATCAGAGTACCTTACAGCCGTCAATGTTCCGTTTTCAATCACGTAGAGGTCAGTTTTCCCGTTAACGCTAATTCCTAACCAAAACATGACTGGACCTTTCCCGTAACGATCGTGTTCTGCCACATTCAATGAGTCGAACCTCTCATTGGGCAGTCTCCACACCAACTGTCGTCTGTCAGTGAAGTCTATGCAAAATCTGGACTCATCAGTGAACAATACAGGCCTCAAGTCCCGAATTGTCCATCTTGCGTGACGTCTGGCAAAGTCTAGCCTGTCTTGCGCGTGCTGGTGCGTTAACGGAACACGTATAGCGGGTCTCCTAGCTTCAAGTCCGTACTCATTGAGCCTTTTTCTCACTGTCTGTGTAGAAATACGCACTCCAGTTGCGTTTCTAAAGTAATTATTCAAGGTTGTAGCGTTCTGGAACCGTTGACGCCGAGATTGAAGTAACAAAAATCTGTCCTGACGTTGAGTTGTTGCCCTGTCTCGACCTCCCCCGTGTCTGTGTGAAGGATCTCCATGGGTAAGATAACGATTCCACATCCTCGAAACCACACTTTGAGACACATTCAGCATCCCGGCAACACGATTTTGGGAGACGCCAGGTTCCAGCATTCCGATGCCACGGTTCATTTCTTCGGGGATTAGACGATTTCTAATCTGTCCCTGAGGCATTTTAAGGTTTTAAAGATCCAAACAAATCTTTTAAACGTGAAGAATTGAGAAACGACAATTTTGATTCACATTTGGATTGTATTGTCACACAAGAATTTGGGGTAACGTGTGTTCATTTGCAAAATTTGAAAAGCGTGCACGTTCGTGAATACTGTGGTAAATATTGATTACAAGTAAAGACTATAACTGATATACGGAACGCAAATTTGGTCATGATACGTTTTATTTCATATGAAAAAAACGACAAATCAAAAAGTGATCCTTATCAAACTTTGAGGAGTACTAAAATTCCTCACAAAATGCCTGTCAATGTTTGAGTTCAAAGTTCACTTCCGGTCTAAATGAATAATTTGATTGGTCGATTGATACTTTGATTGACAGCCGTGATTGGTCAATTATACACTCTAGTATGCAGTCAATTATAGCTTGAAATTATTGACCTGACTTGACCTTAATGCAATGAATAAATCAGCCATGAATAAATTTGATATGGATGAAAGTTGCGCGTTTATGAGTTATTTCGTCCATACTCGGAGAAATTCGATGTGCATTTTTAAAAATCTATTGTATGTATATCAACCTAATTCCTCAACAGATAAGTGGTCAAGTTGTATAGTACGCAAAGGCCTGAAGCAGTCAACACGGGTACGAAACTGCCAAGAAACCAGAAAAGATTATATTTTTCAACTTTTTTTCTTCTTTTTTTTAATCAAAAGTGCATCTGCAAGGTGATAAAGTGTATCTGTCAGCGGCTAAACAGTTACAATGGTATAATTCAGTGACCATTGTCATATCTTCCATTAACAACTGAAGCAACGGTACAGTATCAAGAATACGTGAAAAAACGACAAAGCTGTTCTATGTATAGTGCCGAGTGCTAATAAGCTTGTTATTCTATGACGTTTTGAAGTAAAATGATTAAAAGGTAGACGTATAAAAACAAACACAAAAAGAAAAGATCGCTCTCGCCTCGAACTCCCGACTTTAAGTGCAGTGGGACTTCGCTCTATTACATTCGTAGACATTTCGATTATGAATTCGAGCATTAAAAAATATTCAAATGTTAATATCGACTAGCGGAATAGAAAGAGAAATAACGGAGACAATATGTCAAAAAAATTATGCAATTAGAGGTCACGGTCCGTCAGGTCAATAAAAATCTTACTATAGCTATCATAATATGATTAGAACCAGAATCGTTATAAATCAATGGATAACAACATTCCTTAATGAGATAAATAACAAAGTTGACAACGGTCTGTATGATATAGGGAATAACAACCTTGAAGTAGGAAAATAGGAAGATTTTAGGCAAACAACATCACGTGATTTCCTTGCAGTGGTCCCGCCAATAAAGCGGCAGACAGTGAGTTGATTCGAGCAAAATGCTGAATCTTATCCGCTACTTTTTCCAGTCATATTTAAGCTTTATCGGTCGGTCCACATTGAGAACAGGTGAATTTTTGTCACGTATTTAACATCAACAAAGAATTTCTTACATTTATCGAAGGAAAAAATGACGAAATTGAGAGCAAAAGAGCTTTTACGAACATAGCGCATAAAACTTACCATACACATTCAAAAGCAAGAAATAAACTAGTCTTAAAAGAAGTAAGCAAATTATATAAGCAGAAAAGCAATGTATTGTAACAAAAGTATCAATAAGCTGGGGGAAATGAAAACCGAAAACACACAAGAGACTATTGGAAGGTCATCAATTTCTTTACCAGAAATAGAAAGATATCAAAGCAACATTAAATGGCCTGTAAAGATATCATACAAATTTCAACCCTTTAAATAATGAAAATACAACCAAAGATAATATTCATGAAAACCAAAATGAATTACATTACCAAATGACTGAAGAAAATAAACTCGGTCATTACTGAGTAAATGTGAAACAAGAGCTTTATCCACAGGACACAGATGCCCCCACCGGTAGCTTTTATAATAACAAAGGGAAATAACTCCAAAACTATGCAAGCAAGAGTTGGGGTTCTTGTGTACTGCACTTCTCCTCAATGAGGTCTATCCACCAGTGAAGTTTCAAGTTGCTAGCTATTATACTTTCAGAGATATGCCCCAGACGAAATGTAAGTCTTTAAAATGACAAAGGGCAATAACTATGAAAGCAAAATTATGAAAGCAAGAGTTGTGGTTCTTGTGTACTGCACTTCTCCTCAATAAGGTCTATCCACCTGTGAAGTTTCAAGTTGATAGCTTTTATACTTTCAGAGATAAGCCCCAGACAAAATGTTAGTCTTTAAAATAACAAAGGGCAATAACTCCAAAATCATGCAAGCAAGAGTTGTGGTTCTTGTACACTGCACTTCTACTCAATGAGGTCTATCCACCTGTGAAGTTTCAAGTTGATAGCTATTATACTTTCAGAGATATGCCCCGGACAAAATGTAAGTCTTTGAAATAACAAAGGGCAATAACTCCAAAATTATGCAAGCAAGAGTTGTGGTTCTCGTGCACTGCACTTCTCCTCAATTAGGTCTATCCATCTATGAAGTTTCAAGTTGATAGCTATTATACTTTCAGAGATATACCCAGGACAATTTCGGGACGGACGGAAGGACGGAAGTACGGAAGTACGGAAGTACGGACGGACGGACAAAGGCAAATCTATATGCCCCCCCCACACACACACACATTAAGAGGTGGGGCATAAAAACGTTGGAATTCTAAAAACCAACAAAAGCCCTAGAGTTAACAATACTTTGAACGAACAAAAACACAAAGCATAAAAAGTTGCCAATATATACATCGTTTTAACTACTCGAAAACTACTCAGTATCTAGACAAATGGCATAATACCATCTCTGTACAAATGTAAAGGGAATCCCTCATTCCTTGAGAAATGTCGTCTTATTACACTTCTAAGCCGTAGAGACAAACTGTTTACTGCTATTTTAAATGTTAGAGCACAAAATAAACATATGAATACGAGAAAGTAAGAAAAATCCCTTAAAAAGATAATCTTTCATTTAACAATATTTATTTGATATATTGAAATTTTCAAAGAAAAACTCTTTTTACACTTACAGATTTCAAACAAGCATTTTATTCAGTATAGAACAAGGTGTATGGATGAAATTGACAGAATATGATCTTAATTGAAACTCTAAGAATTGGATTAAGTTTGTATGATAACGTAACACCCTGAATCAAAACACCATATGGTCGCTCTAAATTTTCCCAAAGTATGATTGTAGTTAGACACGGAAAAAAACAACTTCCCATGTCCTTTATTCAATCTATCTAAATAATGATATTGAAGATCATTTTTAGAACAATTATAGTTAAGTTAAAGAATGTCAAGCTTTTAAAAAAAGTTTGTTTATGTGTATACACAATGCAATACAATACAATACAATACAATATTTTAATCAAGTATTAAGGCCAACGACCAATAAACATTTACCTAATAACAAGTATACAATGAGCGACATGAATTTGGCAGCAATTTTCATGTTATGTAGGGCATGCTATCAAATCATTCAATATCTTTTCTTAACTTAAACATTTCAAATAAATAATTTGCAGCTATATTAACAGTACATCTATCGTTTTATTCCACAGTACGATAGAGGCTCGTTCTACTCCTTAACCAATAATGTGGGAAAAGTTTTAGCCATATATTTTCATATATAAATTTTTTTTTGAAAAAAGCATGGAATTCATCTCCAATAGCTAAAATATTTGAATTTTTACATATATATATATATATTCAAATATATCTAACATTTCAGAATAGCATATGATACCAAGTGAAAAACCAGATGATCTACAAACTCAATTAGACATGTTTAGAGAGTACTATAGTAAATGAAAACTTACAGTTTATATCGAAAACTAAGGTGGTATTTGGTTCCAATCTTAGAACCCATGAAATTAATTTTACTTATGATGGTAAGGACTCATAAAAAGTGATTATGAATATTTAGGCCTCCAATCATAAGGAACCTGCAGTTATATTTAAGCGAAACAACACCTCACCAAATTTGCAACTAAAGCAATGTTTTAGTTTACATGAAAAGATACAACTAGAATTTAACTTGAAGGATTGACATTCACATATACTTATTTGACCCCCCCCCCAAAAAAAGACAACCAACAAAACAAAAAGACCCCCCCCCTAAAAACCCTACTAAACTATTACACCAATGCGAATTATGGGCAGGTCTACATCCTCGTATCTTACATACGGCGTAACTTGGTATAATCAGTTCAATTTAGTTCTTTAATATATAAACAGGATTTTGGCCCAGTTTACAATAATTACAAGCATGTGAAAATATTCGAGTGACACCACGCTCGGCTGCTTATATAACATACACCAGTACCCTAATTTGCTTATCACAGCAAATCACCTAATCTGCAACCATTACATTACTCTACCCTACGAGAAGATTCGTCCCGAGTCTTAGCCTGTAAGGCAACTCCGATCTGAGAGATCTCATCATCCCACCGCTGCCACGAAATGTAAGGTTCCGAGCTCGTAGACAAAGCCTATCCATCCAGAGAAAAAGATCCTCGATCCTAAATTGGTCGAGCTTGTCTATGTATAATTCCAAATAGTCACTTGACTCTAAGAAAGTACCCTAATTTGCATATCACAGCAAATTACCTCCCCTGAATCCGTTATATTATTAAGCGGCACACCTCGTGGTAACATGCTGACCTACAAGAAATTGTGCAAAACATATGACACGGGGCAGGATGCTCACAACTAACGTTAACTTGCATGATTCTTAATAGTACAGTGATATCTTTCTTTTTTACATTCTCTTTGTCAATTGATATTATATTAATACTTTGTTGTCCTCTATCATCATGTTGGCATTTGTTTTGAAGTATTTGCTGAGCTCATTTTTGTGCTTAGTGCACAATGAGAAATGTCTTTAAATAAACCTTAAAAAGATGGATTTATAGAAATCTAAATTTAATCTATACAAAAGAGCACGCACTTTTGGCGTCACCAAATACTATTGACAAGGTTGAATAATTATTTTGTTACATAATGTCGATGGCAATAGATATAATAATGCTAATGATAATTTTAATATCAGATCAAATCTTCCAACGAAGCTGATAGCTTAATGGTAATGACAGTACAAATTTCAACTGTAATCACAGTCCAGTTTTCAAATTATGTTGAACAAGTATCAAGAATATTATGTTGTTCCATAAATCCCTCCTCAAAATCAGGGATTTTCTGAGCTTGCCTATGAAGAGGATAGTCCCAAACGTGTGTGGTAGCTAGTGTGATTTGTTTCCAACATGATCTCATATTGCAGAGTATTTCCCAAGGAACCGATAATGTCATAGCTAATGTGCGACAAATAAATGCAGTTTGGGCCTAAAAAGTCTGCCTCGCCACATTAGCAAATTACAATGGGAAAACGATAATTGGCTGAAGACATAGTGTTTTTAGCTAGCCTCAGCTTTGATAGTGTAATTTAACAGACAAATTCTGAGGTCTTCCCAAAGTTCAATGAGTGCAAACTGCCATTTGAGACTTAACCACTAAATCCAAATCCTACGACATGAAAAGTATAGTTCTATGGTATTTCAAGAATATTGGAAACTCTGCCTGTAAGTTTATCTCCTACGTATTTTTAGCTCAGTTGAGCATATCGTGTTCAAGATAAGTCCGATCAGAGTCTTCACTTTGGGCACTGCTTTGTATGGCCACATGAATTAACTTATTCAAAAGCATAATTTTTTAAAAACCCATTATCACTCAATTCCCATTCCTGCTTTTTACGCAACTCAAGAAAAAAGCTTTGCAATTAATGCGGACAATGAAGAAATTGCTTGTTACAAGCAATTTTTTCAAGCCCACAATGTTTTCTATCCTACGAGGCAAATATTTTCTAAATCCCATCAACTGGATATTTTCGTCCGCAAATTCTCTCAATTTGAATCATTCTATTGATTAATTTGGGTTTAACTTCACTTTTAATAGTATTCGAGTCATATCGCGGCGGCTGGAGCACCTATCAATGGATTCCTGGTATTTCTCACACAGTACTACCACAACATCCTTTTCTAGCCTCCAGCTGCTATCCCACATAGGTTTACGGTTATCAACCAATTGGTGAGAGACAAGTGTCAGAAAGGATATGAGCCGCCGGGGATCTAACCCATGACATCGTATGATTGAAGATTGGGAGTCTGGTGCGCTACCGACTGCGTATGACGGCGGCTTGAAACCATTCTAAGATTTTGTTGTATTGTAATGGGTCAACTCCTAGGTTACTTTAACCTCGTTTATTCATCATAATAACATCTGACAAAGAAAACTACTAAATAAAACCACGTTTAGCTTACAGTGCTTTCAGTACTTTGATTTTAACACGGAGAAATATGTTTTTATATGATATATACGAAAAGGGGCGTTATAATTGTACATGTCTTGTCACGCTCAAAAGTTCATATAACGGCGCCTAAGCGGGTTACCCGTGATAATTGCATTTACATGAAAATTCTATCTTTTTTTTATTGCGATGTTTCGAATGAGTGTGTACAAAATTGACGGGAACATATTTCAGAATAAGGAAATATTGATTTAAAAAAAATTACAGCAATTATGCGGGAGCACCCGTGCTTTGAAATATTTCTAGTCGTTAAAAAAGACGTTGCAAGAATTCGAACAATACTCTAAGCATGTTAACCAATTACAACACGAGACAATTTTCGACGGGTCCAAAATGGAAGAAGTTGCAGAAGACAATTTCGAATTGGTTGAATTGAAAATCTTTGTCTTTTAGGGTAGAATAAATTGTGGACATCGAAGAAACGGAGTAGGCCTTTCTCAGCCAAATTACAGTTTAAAGATTCTGGGTGCCTGGAATAACTCGGTTCATTGCTTTGAAAATAAAAAAAAAAAAAAAAAAAAAAAACACACACGCATTGAAATGACACGTGATGAGCTTGTATCTGATTCCATGAAACGACCTACATGTACTTCGAACACTGAGCACGACGGCTATTGGCTAACCATGCCCAATGAACTCCGACAGAAAGTTCATCTTGATAAGTTACATGGCGTTATTTGCAAAATTTATAGCCAGTAACATACAACAAACAAGTAAAATGGTTGGATAAGCTGTAGTTACGAGGTTTAAGTCGCTAAACCAACGTAAATGTTTCACATAAATGTAGGCTAATGACGGAGTTCAAAATTCTCTTCCATTAAAAATTAATGATTTGAATGGTCAAGAACTAAAACAACAACGGCAAAACCAAAACATAAACAAACAATAACTACAACAACAACAAAATACCAAAAATACTCAAAAAGTGACGTAATAAAACAGGTATGTGAACAATCAACAGTCTCACTTATAGATTGTTACGCGTCATTTGTATATGGTACTGGAATAATGGCTGGCAATATGTATCACTGAAATGGAACAAATCTTGTACCGAAGGACACTAATTAAAACATTCCAATCATTTAGACACAACGAACAAAATTAAGTAACAATTAAAGCGAGCATAGGCCGTTGAATTGACTTTCGAAAAACACAAAATTAATACTGACAGATGGTGCGAAGGTAAAAAATAATCAAAATGGTAATAAAATGGATAATCAAAATGGCAATAGGTATTGGGACTGTGGGAGAAGTAGCCATCTATTTCGTGACTGTTGGTTTACTTATAGGGCATATATAATAACCATTTACAACTTAACAAATTCCATGTTCTTACTGATTTATGTTCAATATATCGAATGACGATTATCAGTGTGATAATGCGTGTACTAAGTGTAATGAATTCTTATCTTTGCAGTGTGAATACGAGTGTCACAAAAATGAAAAAAAGAGGGCAATGATGGTCCTCAAGCACTCACCTGAATCATCTGCTATTAAAACTATATGTAACTGGAGCCAAATATTTATAAATAGTTTCATGAAGATTAAACCAAAACTGAGGCCTCAAGAGTGTAAACAGAGAAATTGTCATTAAGGCCTCTTTTCCTGTGTTTTCCAATAGAACATTCCAATAATCAATATGCTTCATCCTTATAACTTTACAATTATTCTGGCCAAGTTTCCTGAAGATTGCGCCTTAATTGTGGCCTCTAGTGTGTAAACAGAGAAATTGTCATTAAGGCCCCTTTGCCTGTGTTTTCCGATAGAACCTTCCGATAAGCTATTAGGTTCATCCTTATGACCTTACAATTATTCTCGCCAAGTTTCATGAAGATTGGGTCAAAACTGTGGCCTCTAGTGTGTAAACACTTCAATTGTTGATGTCGCACGACGCACGACGGACCACAGATATTCAGTGATAACAAAGCTCACCATGAGCACTTTGTGCTCAGGTGAGCTAAAAAATGTCTAAACAACCTAACTTTTAAAATAACTCTAAATCGCATGACACAAAATTATTGCTTTATAACTTAAAAATGATACAAGTTGCCATGAAAATAATGAAAATAAAATCAAACTTTTCATTTTAAATCACAAGGTTTACATGTAGCATATTTAAATATACATCCCGTACTCCAAAAACGGATCAAGACAGGATACTGTTGAGCGAATCAAATTAACTTTTCATTTTTTTGCCTGTCATAAACATTTCTGTCTGAAAATACCGAGGACAAATATTTTAAAGACGATGACTTTTTTATCGAAAGAAAAGACAGGGATGGTAAAATTGGTGGGGGATTAATAATACATATAGCCGATCACATAAATTATCGCAGACGAAATGATCTAGAATTAGTCGGTATTGAAAGCATCTGGCTCCAGGTAACTTTTCGAAATAACAAGCATTATTATTGAATTTCTAGTACAGACTACCATATTATAGCCAGGATTGGATTGATGTTTATGAAGAGCAGTTAACTTTTGAAGAAAATAGTAGAATTGATTATGTATTGTTAGTTGACTTTAATATAATGTATTCGTTATCCTCTACTTATAGTAATCAAAATGGGCTACATTAGTCCGAGACTTTTGGCTACATCAGCACATCAAAACGTCTACAAGTGTCACGAATGATTCTGCGTATATAATCGACCGTATTTACAGTACATGTCCACCTAAAGCTTTAGTCTCTGACATTAAAATAAGTGACCATAATTCTATTGCGCTTACATACAAATGCGAAGTTTCAAATACAAAATAAAAATCGTCCAAAACAATATCATATAGATCCGTTTCAAAAGTAATGATGGGACATTTTGCTGATGATTTATCGCATATACAATTTGACGTTATCGAAACTTTATTAAACCAAGACGATGCTTTAAAACATTTCAACTCTTATTTGACTGGTATTCTTTATAAACATATACCTATGAAGGAAAACCATCTTCAGCCTCGAATACCCCGAAGTCTCATAATTTTCAACATTACATCGATGTAGCGTAGCAAATATGGTGACCCCGGGGTATAAGAGGATGCTTCAACGTCGATGTAGCGTAGCAAATAAGGAGACCCTTAGGTATTTAGCAAATAAGGAGACCCCGAGGTATGTAGCAAAAAAGGAGACCCATGTTATGTGGAAAATAAGGACACCTCGGAATATGTAGAAAATAAGGCGACCCCGAGGTATGTAGCAAAGTAGCAAATAAGGAGAATCCGAGGTATGTTAGCAAAGAAAGAGACCCTTAGGTATGTAGCAAATAAGGAACCTCCGGGGTATGTAGAAAATAAGGAGAGTCCGAGGTATGTAGCAAATAAGGAAACCCTTAGGTATGTAGCAAATAAGGAAACTCCAACGTATGTAGCAAATATGGAGACTCCGATGAATATATATCAAATAATGAGACTCCGAGGTATTTAGTAAATAAGGAGACCCCAAGGTATGAAGAAATAGGAGACCCCGAGGTATGTAGCAACTAAGGAGACCCCGAGTAATGAAGCAAATGAGGATACCCCGGGGTATGTAGAAAATAAGGAGACTCCGAGGTGTGTAGCAAACAAGGATACTCCGAGGTATAATGCAAATAAGGAGACTCCGAGGTATGTAGCAAATAATGAGACTACAAGGTATGTTGAAAATAAGGAGACCCCGAGGTAATTAGCAAAAAATGAGACCCCGAGGTATGTAGAAAATGAGGAGACCCCGGGATATGTGAAAATAAGGAGACTCCGAGGTATGTAGCAAATTAGGTAACCCCGAGATATGTAGCAAATGAGGAAACCCCGAGGTATGTAGAAAATAATGAGACTTCGAGGTATGTAGCAAATGAGGAGACCCCGGGATATATAGCAAATAAGGAGACCCCGAGGTATGTAGCAAATAAGGAGATCCTCGAATATGTCGCAAATAAGGAGACCCCGGAATATGTGGAAAATAAGGAGACTCTGAGGTATGTGGCAAATAACGAGACCCCGGAGTATCCGAGGATGTATTGACGTCGATGTAGCGTAGCAAATAAGGAGACCTCGAGGTACGTAGCTAATAAGGAGACCCCGGGGTATCTGAGGATGAAGGGAAACGTATTAAAATACTAAAAAACCAGATCGGTATGATGAAGACACCAAGAAAGCTATTTTAGAAAGCGATGAATATAAACGTGCTCGAAATTGGCAAATGAATACAATCTATAGAAATACGGTATCGGCCAAAATAAGAAAGAGCAAAAAGGAGATTTTCAATGAAACAGTTAAAATCAATCAAAATGAATCTAAAGCAAAATCTGAGAACTATTTCTACTAATGATGTGACTGTGTCTGAAATACCGTCTAAATTATATATCAATGTTAGAGATAAAAAAGGTACTGAACATATTATATATATGAACCCAATACGCCACTGTAACCTCCAAATGATGATTTTTTTGGGTAACAAGTCTCCTTCAGTTTTTAAGTAAATTTAGTAACCTTTTTTAATAAGGTTTTGGTCACGAGCACGTATTGTCTATAGTTCACTCGGACTTTATGAATTAATCCATTCCTGCACAGAGACACCTTTAAGAACAAAAACTTTAACTTTGGAAAACATTGTGGAAAATGAAGAAATTTCTTCAATATCAACAATGTTTCCTACCCCCAAAAGACAAAGATTTTTGAAATTTCAACAACATAAAATTGTTGTCTGTATTTTCTTTCAATTTAGACCAGTATGTATTACCGTCTGGTAATGATTTAACACCCCCTTTTTATTACATTTTTTTTAAATGTTATCGGTAAGTCTTAAAATATACAGTTTTTTCAAGTTAAATAAATTTCATGGTGACATGAAAAGGAATTTAGAGGTATCGACTTGGAAAAAAGGTGAAAAATAAAACATTCGCTCTGATTGGATAATCTACTGTGGCACGCGTTATCAGGGAACTAATCCAAAAAATCATTTTCAATGAAGCAAACCAGAATTTTTGGCGGCTAAATTGTGTAGTTAAAGGAAGGTATCGATGTTTTTTAATTCGTGTCACATATTTTGATAAATTTTATTCCCCCTCATACACTATTGAAATACAATATCCTGAAAAGTGGTTTTGCCAAATCGGAGGTCGTTTGTTAAAATAAACCAGAGTATTTCCCTAATAAATTTATGTAGGCTTTTATTCTATTTTCAGTTTACGCCGAGACAGTTGCGATTATTATTGGGACATTCGCGTGGCCCGTATTATTGTTGAAATCACTCATTCAGTTTGAATTCGCTTAAACCAACGTCGTCGTGACGTCATCAGGAGTTATGTTCTTTATTCGATCATAATTCTGTAAAAATCAATGCGAAACTGGAGTAAGAGTTAAAAATAAATATAGGTAATTACCGTAATTTTACTTGATACTTGAATAAGCTGTAGTTATGTCGCAAAAGCAATAGGTATGATTCACCAAATGGCATCCAATGTTGGAGTTCAAACTGAACTTTATGCATAAATGGATGATTTTATTGGTCGTCTGATTATCTAATTGACAGCTGCGATTGGTCAATGTCTCTTATTGTTTTTTAAACAAAAGCTAAAAAGCTTTCTTGTATCATATGACTTTTAATTTAATTATCTAAACATTTTCCATAAATTATTTTAAGTGAATCTACTGTGTGTCATGTTAAGTCAAATTATCGAAATACCAGAAGACATAACTTTAAAAGTGCAAATAGTTTGATAGGGACAAAATACAGACAAAAAACCTTTACTTGGTAGTAATTAAACTTCAGAAAAAAACCACAAATAGTGTAAAGGGATTTCCCGATGAATATGCAATAAATATGCACAAATATGCAACTCTAATTTAATGAATACTTTCAAATTTTCACCAAATATTGAGTCAACTTTTTGTTCTTTTTCTGATAAACGGAATTCCAAGGTTTCTATAGGGTCACAAATAATCTATACTTTCAGCCGTTTTTCGGTTATTGGAAAATAAACAGATCAATGAATAATAATGATAATAATACCGATGATTTAAAGAAAAATTTGGAAAGATGAATGATCAAAGCCAGATATATAATAAGTATACGAGGATACATGTAATAATTTTATTCTTTTATTGAGGTATGAGGCCAAAAACCCAACCAGTCTTCAATGGGATTAGAACAGAGGTAAGATAAGAATTTTAGTTTCATACTCCAATGAAAATATCTTCATTTATCATATTCTAATATCAAAGATATCGAATTTGAAAAGCAGAAGTTTGAGACAGTTTTTTGGGAACTAGTTTGTGCACATACAAAACAGTTCTTACTCTTTTGTCTAAGTTGGTAAAAAACGAATATTTCTGACAATGCAGGAATTGTGATAGACGAAACTTAAATTAGATAATTAAATGACTACTTAATTATTTTCTAGACATTTTCTTTTTCTAAGAAGTAAAGCAAAATTTTACAATTTACCGTATCCTGACCCCATTAGAATCTACCACATAAATATTAGTTTTTTCCCTTTTGCATACAAGTATAAAACTCGTTATCTGTGCTTAAACACATTCCACACAAACCCGCTTTTGAACGCCCCTCAAGAAATAAACATTGTTGAAAATGAAGAAATTGCATGTTAAAAGTAATTTTTCATCATCCATAATGTTTTCTACCCCAAAAAAGACAACGATTTTTTTAAATTTCCAGAACTAAAATTCGCCGTCTTTAACTTCTTTCAATTTTGACCCGTCTAAAGCTGTGTCGACTGGTAATGGCTTAAATTTCGTATAGTAGGAATTGAGGAAATGGCTAGGAGCCACCTACCACTTTACCCTTTCCTGTTTAATGCCCCTGTGATTTATTAACTGTGAAAAATTGTAGAAAAAGAAGAAATTTCTTTTGAAAGGCAATTTCTTCTTTACCACATTATTTTGCATAGTTATTTTCAAACTAAATCAAAACCGAATATTTGTCTGCTTAACCTTTGCATTTGGACAGATCTAGAGTGTTGCAAAACAGGTTAAAGAAGCTAAACGACCTTTAATCGTTTTAAAGGGGAACGTAGTTTTTATAATGATAGACGGCGTTCTGACCACTCGCCTTTCAACTTCATTACATATGTACACTTGGGGTAGACAAACATTAACAGCAGTATAGCCTGATTTCATTTACATGCCCCCGACCTTTTGCTGCATATATAGTCAAGCGTAATAATATGAAAATATGACAAATATCTTTTATATTCACTATAGTTAGCGAAGCCCTGACAACAACAACAACAACAACAACAACAACAACACCAACAATAACAACGACGACAACAACAACAACATCAACAAAACTTCAGTTTTCCGAAAAATGTGTGCTGTTTGTGATAGCGAAGTATGTAGGGCCCCTGTCTGCTGTACATACGTTCTGAGTTCGGATCTGGAACAAGGTTGATGTATTTTTAATCAATATTTTCGACGCACATTCGAGACTTAAAGTCATGGGCACACTCTGTTTACTCAAAAGGATGTTTATATGGGAATTCTATTGGTTGAAACGCGTAAATACAAACTTACGTCACTGTCAGTCTCGGTTGAACTTTTTAAACCTTTTTTTGTACTTATTTTATATAACTAACCACTATAGAAATAAATTTCCTAAACGTATCGAAATTGTTTTTTATGCGAGTTCGTGTTATTTGATATTAACAGGCAAAGTACCAGTTTAAGATGACAATCTGTGAGAATGCATTAAAAGAAACAAAGGTCAAACCAGTCGAAAATTATATTCGATCTAAACCATTAAAATCAATTTAAAATACAAAGACTTTTTACAGCAATACCACGATGTGTGTGTGTGTTTGTGTGTGTGTCGCAAACTCAAGCAAGGTTATGCAGACACAAAATTTGATTTGGATTTGATTTGAAATTACCATGCAGTAGAGTTAAAAAAATGAGGAAAAAAGAAGAAATAGCTTATTAGAAGCAATTGTCTTTTTTCTACAATATTTTCTCAAATATAAATTCAAAGAGAAGTAAAAACAAGGGATTAAACAGGAAAGGATTGACAAGATAAAAAGGAATTTTAGTTATTCGGTAATATTAACCGCGGTACTGAAATTTGGTACAAAAAACAACAACCCATATTCGTCTCAAGCAAACAACATTCGTTTCAAGCAATCTTTTTTCCGTAAAAGTGTGTGACCTGTTTACCTGACAGGCTCGTTGGGGAGCCAGAGATATTGTAGGTTAGTGAGAGCGTTAATTTTGATCACTTCTGATCACATTCTGGACGGGAGTCTCCCCAGGAACCGATTATGCCAGGGCTAATGTGCTAGAAATAAATGTCGTTTTGTTGGTAATAGTCTGCATCGACACTTTAGAAATTATTATGGGGAAACGAGTATCAAGTGTAGACGGATTTTTTTGTGTGAATGTGAACATTTATGAAATATAGAGAATGTTATTTTTTGTTTTCATTGACGTATGGCACTAAACAATTTTCGTTTTTCATCATTTAAATTCATCAGGCTACATTTCATACATGTTGAGTGCAGGCTACATTTATATTTATTTGTTTTGAAACTTGGTCATGGAATTGCTGTACTTCCTGAAAACTTGTTTTCGGGTCAAATTCTGAGCTACAGATAGAGAGAGGGCGTAATTCGTATTTGAGATTTGAATATTTCAACAATACTGTCATAAACCTCATTTTGTAGGTTCTCCTTTGAATCGTTTCGACGAGACGATTCTAATGAGTACCCACAACATAGAGTTACGTTGAGAAATAAGGATTTTAGATTGTTGTTACCCCTTCTTATCTAGACTTCTGGGTCATGTTGACACATGAGCCAAGCCTCTTGGAACAAGGAATGCACTTTAAAACCTTCATTTTGGCTAAAAAGTCCCTGTTATATACCTATCTTATCAGGCTGTATATTGTCTAAAAATTCAACGACCAGTACTTTAGGACTGTATGGACCAAATTTTTAGATTAACCCTTTACCCGACGGAATAATTTTAAGACGGGTCCAATTTGAAAGGAGTTGCATGGGACAATTTAAAGTTGATGAAATGTTAGATTTTTTAATTTTCTGGGTATAAAACATTGTGTAAATGAAGAAAATGCCTATTCCAAGTAATTTCTTCAATTACACAACGTTTTTCCCAATTGTTTTTCTTGAAGGACGTCAAAAAGCGCCATTATGTTGGAAAAGGTTTAATGTGTAGAAACTTGGCCCGAATGTTTGCCTTGGCGATTGAGGGATCGCGGTTGTAATTCAAATATCAATAAGCTAATCAAATACCTAATTTAGACCAGAAGTTATCTTTGAATGCCGAATCGCCCGACATATATGTTAAGCAGTTTTGTGGGTTTGTTGACTTAAATGTCGTAACATCAACATATTCAAGCTGTACTTCCGAAATTTAGGTTGTCATACAGCCATTTTATTTATTATTTTGTTAAATGATAATAGCCCTAAATTTAGCAAAATAACGCCATTTAATATCAAAGTGGTAATTCCTGTCAGAGCTCAGTGGGTGGGGCTAGTGATTTGTTAGGGTGCAGCCTACAGTTCCAACCTGTATTTCAGCCGACACACTGTACTTTTGAAATCAAATCCGAAGTTGTTCAAAATTCAACCTGAAATGATATAAACCACATTATAGCTTTCACTAGGTCCAAAGCCTCCACCAATGGTCAAAAGTTCTCACCAACACACTCTAGGATGCATAGTATTAAAAAAGTTTTTGCCAAACAACAACAAAACGCCAGGCCAAATTTGGGCAATTTCGCGCCCATTCCATGATATTGCACAGACATTATGCAGGGGACTTAACAAATCATTTAAGAAATGAAGAGAATATTTTTTGTTTTCATGGAGGTATGAACCGAAAAACCTAATCACACTGTATGAATACGCGAAGCGGATTCATACATTGTGTGATTAGCTTTTTCGGTTCATACCTCCATGAAAACAAAAAATATTATCTTCATATCTTATAATTTAATAGCATCGAGCGAAAAATGCAACAACTTAACAAATTTTTGATACCTTTTTGTAGTGAACTATTTTGTGCGGAAGCATTCAAAATGGCTGCGTACTCAAAATTTTGTTCATGGAGGTATGAATTAAATTTTTCGACCAATCAGATCGCTCGTTTTTGATAGACGAAACTAACAATTAAATTATTCCGTGTTAAATAGAAAGTCAAAATTGCATAGAACATGATAAACTTATAAGAGACATACCCCATCCGTATTACCCCATCATAAATTCTGCGTCCAATATAACACCTAGCTATACAGAACCATGCATTCCAATTTTTGGCCTCGGTGGTAGGAACAAAGAAGAAATTGAAATACTATGAAATCTGAAATGGCACCTTTTGCCACAATTTTCAAATTTATGCCACCAGAAACATTTTTTAGCCCTAGTGATGCCTTAAGAATGCTGTTTTTTTTAATTAGTTCATTTTTGACAATGGCCAGTTCGAATATTTGTAGACTGGAACTGTATTGAGTTACCTTGTATCATAACGAGCTCACTAGCATATGTATTCAGTGACCTTCCCAACTATCAGTCATTTGATACCAGATCCTTCGGCTGTTAGCAGTCATTTTTCTATATTCAAATTACTTGTCCTTGAAATATCAGATGCCAAACCCCACGTGTTGTGTTTGACATTAGTTATACTACACGACATCGTCCAAGCCCATCCTGCAACACTATCGAATGCACTAATTTAATTAGACTTTTTCTGTATCATATCAATCTTAATCAAACTGAATATCAAGACAAAGGCTGTTGAATTACATTTGACCTAAAGTACGCATTAACATATTTATTGACTTTTATCCATTCCCACACAATGAGGCTTTTTGGCGCCCGTTAAGTGAAAGGCTCTAAAAGCGGAAAATGAAGAAATAGCTGTATAAGCAATTTCTTCATTATCGACAATTTTTCTATCCCCAAAAATAAAGGGTTTTAAAATTTCACCAACTAAAAATTGTCATCTGCAACCTCTTTCAATTTGGTCGAGTCTAATTTTTTGTCGAGTAGGGATGGGTTAAAGGAGCAAAAAAGGTGTAAGATGTTTGATGTATCTGTACACCGACATCCTATAGCGATTTAGTATCATTAGTGCCCATACGTTTTATATCTACTAACGATATTTTGGTACGGTTATATCTATATGTCCGTCCTATAATGATTACAGTTATCTTGGATGTCGAAATCAAGTCAATGAAGTTGAAAAATCATCATCAACAACAACAACAATGAACAACAACAACAAACAACACCAACGAACCCCCAAACCTCGACCCCCGCCACCACCACCACCAACATCAACAACAACAACTACGAAGTCATCATCAACGACAAAAATAACATGAACACGACCAAAAGCCGACAAGATTCAGGATACATATATGATCACAAGCGCAAGGTATATGGTGTCCAAATCAAGGTTGAGTAGAAAGAAAAAATCGCCACGGCCTCGTTTTCATTAAAGAAGCACAAATCAGTGAAGATTGCTTTCAATTTCTTTCGTTATAGACAGTAGTTTATTGACCCGGACACTAAAAATGTAGGTAGGTAATTTTGATCCATCGTTTTTATTAAAGAAGCATCAGCTTTGATAGCTTAAGTTAACAGACAAAATTTTGAGGTCTTTTCAAAGTTCAACGAGTGCAAACTACCACTGGAGGCTTAACCACTAAATCCGTTAAATGCATACGCCATAAAATGTAGTTCTTATGTATTTCTGGAAAATTACAAATCTATTCAAATTGTAGAGAACTCTTTCAAATCCATTCCCTCTCAGTCCCGATTTTTAAGCATCTCAAGAAATAAAGGTTTAGAAAACATTGTGCACAATGAAGAAATTGCTTGTAACAAGCAATTTCTTCATTACCCTCAACGTTTTCTATTCTATAAAGGAAAGATTTTCTAAATTCCACCAACTTATAACTGTCCTCTGCACCTTTTTCCCCCATTTGAACCAATCTAAGAATTTGTCATGTTGTAATGATTTAACTCCTGCGTTACTTTAACGTTAGTTTTTACTTTAATTTTTTCCCGTTTGAACCAATCTAAGAATTTGTCATGTTGTAATGGGTTAACTCCTGTGTTACTTTAACGTTAGTTTTTACTTTAATTTTTTCCCATTTGAACCAATCTAAGAATTTGTCATGTTGTAATGGGTTAACTCCTGTGTTACTTTAACGTGGTTTATTCATCATGATATTATTGGGCAAAGAAGATTACTTAACAAAACTATGCTTTGCTAGCTTACAGTACATTCAGTACTTTGATATTACCTAAAACCTGTCCAAACACGAATGAACTGCCGAGAACTGATCTGCTATAGTCCGTAAGATCTGCAGCGATCATCATCGATTAGTACTCTTACTAATTTCCTTGTGCCGTCGAAAGCATTTGGTTAGTGACTGATCGAGTAGATTGATCGATTTGAATGCCGTATTGACGAATCGAAGCAATCAATCAAAGAATCAATCGACCAATCAAATCATTCATTTAGACCGAAAGTGAACTTTTGAAAACCAACATCGGCCGACAATCCCGCCTTTTTGAAGGCACCCCAAGTAAATAGTTAAGTAAAACAATGAAAATCGCTTGTTACGAGCAATTTATTTCCCTTTTCACAATACATCTACCCCAAAAGGCAAATATTTTTTTTGAGTTTCACAACTCTGCAACTTCTTTGAATTTGGAACAGTCTAGATATGTTTCACATGGGTATCGGTTAATGTATCAGACAATATTGAATTAATTTTTCAATGGTTATCAAAGATGTCTTTGAAATTTCATATCATATTAAAAAGCCCGCTGTCATTCATTGCGTATTCCGATTGTTAAAGCGGCTCTTCAACACATTTTCATTTAAGAGATGAAGAGAATATTTTTTGTTTTCATGGAGGTATGAACCGACAAACCTAATCAAACTGTATGAATACGCGAAGCGGATTCATACATTGTGTGATTAGGTTTTTCGGTTCATACCTCCATGAAAACAAAAAATATTCTCTTCATTTCTTATAATTTAATAGCATCGAGCGAAAAAAAAAACAAAAACTTTGCAAACTCTGATACCATTTTGTATGGGACTTTTTTGTGCGGAAGCATACAAAACCGCTGCGTGATCAAAATTTTGTTCATGGAGTTATGAATAATTTTTGTCGACCAATTAGAACGCTAGTTTTTGATAGAGGAAACAGAAAATTTAATTATTAAAAGTTGATATAGGAAAATTATCTGCTTTTCGAATAGTTATTAATGTGGTTTTCACCATAGATATTCTTTCTTCGTATTAAATCTACTAATTTCAATATAAATTTAATCTAAAGTGGTGTATTTTCTTTGCACTACTTTAAACATCGGAATTTATAAGTTAAGAGGTTAGTCTTCGGGTGATGTCGATAACGACTGTATTGCTAGCGGAAGCAATGACGCAATTGATGAGTCATTGAAACCACATAACTATAAGGCAATTTTCGGCGCACTCGACAGATAACGTATTTAGCCGATGAATTCCCGTACCATTCGGGTTGTACTTATAGGATTTTATTGGCGCCTAGTAAAACAGAGTTTTCTTTTTGTCTTAAGTTATGGAAAGTCATGTTCGTTACAAAGTCGGCTCAAATGTCTGAAAATCACAGTTCAAGTTTGAAAGTTGAGTCAACATTTTTCTTTCATAATGTGTGCAAGAGATGCTTTAATTGACATGATAAGGGGTTGTGTTCTGTATAGACCTTCATCAATCTTCCACGCTCTATCATTCTATCAACCTGTTTCCCCTTGAATCCATTAACGGTACAAGACTTTCCGATCGCTTGGCTGCATGAACACACAAACAGGACTTTAAGATGTCACCCTTGATTATGTGAGCTTATTTAGGGACAATTAGGAAATCTTAAATATCTGTCTGTCGGGAGGTCGGACTGTTTGTCGGATAGTTCGTCGTCCTAGCGTTAAAAGGTGGAGATTGCTTACATATGTACTATATCGTCGTTGTTATTCTAAAACCTCGTAGCTACATCTTGAATCAAGCTGTAGTTACGAGATTTTAAAACGACAAACGACGATATATTTACAATTAAAAGCTGGGTGATCGTAAAAATATTTGACACGTCAGTCTAAACGACATCTGACGGATCGCCTCTGTCAATAAAATTTTAAAAATTCGATTGACCAATCAAATCATTGTGAACTTTCACGCCAACATTTTTGTTGTGGTTTGGCAAACGTCATAACTACTGTTTTTAACCTATAGTTACGACAATTTGTCTTCATATTAAGAGCCTTGATTACATATTTTTACAAGATAATTATTGTCTTGTCGGAGATCAAGAAGCAAGAAGACGTCGGGGAATATTTTTTTGTCAATTTTTAAGGACACTTTGCAGCAGGTTTTTATTGGCAAGTTTGATCTGAATCAAATACTATCTAAACTTCTTTTTTGAAAATCACGACATTCAATATCGGATGGTTTATCTTTGTCATATGAAATAACTCCTTTGTATGTCTTAATTCGATCTTTACCCTCAAGTAGATGAAGATGGAAAAAACTAAAACTCGTCGCAATAGTTACTTGTAAGCCAGACATAGAGACAATGTGAAATACATGGAAATCTAGGATGTATGCATGGTACCATTTTGTATTCAAAGACACAGTGCCTTGAAATGTAAATTTGAACACGTAGACACATGCAACGATCTGATTCGTATAGAAAAAAAAAAACAACTTTTTCCAATGATACAGCATGAGAACAAATATGACATTATTATGCAGAGAAAATGATTCTACATAGCAATGATACATTGAGAAAGTGAGTTCGAAACGGATCAGTATAATGTACCGTTTGGGTCAAAAGTCCCTTTTAAGCCGCCTGAGGACAAAGAACGCGCGCGAGCATAAATGATACAGATAAACCCCTTTAAATTAAGCGTGTGTTATTATTTTTTTTAAAGTGCACTCGTTAGATAACACGTTCACTTTCAAATTATAAGCGCCACGGGTAAAAAGTAAACACCTTATTTTGTGTGCACTTCCAATTTAGGCGTATGCGCACATCATATACCATTGAACTCCTAGTAATTATGCACGCACGCCAAAAAGTTACGAGTGCACTTGTATTATTTATTTACACGTGCACGAGTTAATTTAAGCTTGTACTATACCTAAAGTTGACTTTTGACCCATTTCGTGCGCCATAAATCATCTATCGGCTTGCTTACGACTCGTATTACGTCAAACGCCTTTGCCTAAACGGCGGTATGGACAACGCGAAACAGTTGTAACCGCCTATAAACATAAGTTGACCTTGTAGTTTGAGCGAATGATTTCCTTTTTGTTCTTTGCACGTCAACGCGTGTAATACTGTGCATGAAAATTAGCCCAAATATCCAGATTTCAACCAGAATAATGCAAATCGATTGATTGAATGTGGTTTAACATCACTTTTAACATTATTTCAGTCGTATCGCGGGGGCTGGAGCACCTAACAATGGATTCCTGATATTTCTCACACAAGTACAATCGCTACATCCTTTCCGAGCCTACAGCTGCTCATACAAAATAGATTTACGATTAACCACCCATTGGTGGGAGACAAATGTCGGAAAGGATATTTGCCGCGGCCAAGGATCGAACCGGCACCCCATGACTTGGAGTTCTACGTGCTACCACTGCGCTATGGCCACGGCAGACTAATACAAAATTCGTTTTTGATCTTTGGCGTTTAGTTATGACAGGTAGTTTGAGCAAATTAACCCATTTTTGCTTTTTAACAACCAGGACTGATATTGAACGAGACTTTAAATCATATGATATCAAACCAAAGCCTTCTGAGATATTTTCAGAGCAAGATTGTTCCAGATTTTTTTTGCTCCCTCAAATTGTTATCTTAATATTGGAGTGAATAACATTAAATCATTTTGTTTTCCGTAAAACTAGAACTCTAATTGATCAAGCGTGCTACAAGTTCTGCCTTGTAGCTTAGAGACATTTCCAAAGTAAAGGTGATTTTTCGATAAATGCACAGTATTTAGCGAAGAGCTGTGGTCGTTCATTAGGGAAAATCATATCAAAGATACACAATCTAAAAGATACGGGATTAAAAATGTACACAAAACTTTATGAATCTGGTGTGACTCCTATATTAGACTACTGTTCTGGCGTGTGGGGATTCCGCAAATATTCTACGATAGACAATGCAACAAAGGGCTATTAGGTACTATCTTGGCGTACATAGATTTGCTCCAATAACGGCTATAACTAGTGATATTGGCTGGCTCCCATGTGTATATAGACGCTGGCCAAACATGTTAAGATACTGGAACAGAGTTGTGTCGTTCGATAATGATAGAAAAACAAAACGAGTTTTCATAGCAGACCATAATTCTAACCAGCAAAATGGGTGTAGCGAAATCAGAGAAATGCTTAGTGTTTTAGACTTACAAACAAGTTACGCACAAAAAGACGTTATCAGCATGGAATTAGCGAGACAAAGAACACATCAGTATTACAATCGAATGTGGCGGCAAAATATAAACAATACACTGAAACCAAGAACTTACTCCCAACTGAAAATGAATTCATAGTTGAAAATTACGTCATGTTAAATCTAGAAAAATATGAAAGTTCGATGTTGGCACAGTTCAGATGCGGAATTCTACAACTACGCGTTAAAACGGGGCGTTATGTTGGAGAGCGTTTGGAAAACAGACTTAGTAAATTGTGCAACTCTAATTACATTGATAACGAATGTCATTTTCTAATTAAATGCAATCATTATAACGATATCAGACAACAATTTCTAAATGAGGATAGCTTAAACAGTCTTAATGACAATGACAAAATGATATTCTTGGTCAGAAACTACCCACGGCGTGTAGCAAAGTTCATTTCAAAGGCTTTTGCAAAACGGAGAAGAGCAGTTTACGAGTCAAATTGAGTTGCTGTAATTTCCATGAATCAGCGGACGAAGATGCATTTGGTGACATAACTCTCGATATTAAAAGCGTTTTTTGTGTTTCTTCACTTGTAACATTGGTCATGATTTCATTCCGAATAATTAATTGTATTTTTGTAGTTATTTATTTGCTGTTTGGTAACTAGTAATTACGAAATGCCAAAAGATAATTTATATACATCGTAATGCTATTGTACAGTCTAAAAAAAATTACCATCTCATCATTTCTCATCTTTGTTTGTTTCAAATACCTGACAATAGAAAAGAAAGCTAACGAATTGAAACCTTAACAAAATAAAACAATAATAAATCGGTTAATGCTTGGAAGATCAGTCAGCATGTATACGTGCTAGCTGATCTTCAAAATATTTTCAAAACATTTTTCCAAATTAAATTAATATTTCCAATGGATTTGGTTTATGTGGATAAGGAATACTTTTGACTGGAAGAGACAAAATTTTGTAATTCGGCAAAAGGTGACTTATAGGCCAAATGTGCCGGGTGTGTACTATATCATTTGAATATATTGTAAAATATGTATCATTGTAATTTCACACATGTCACTATAATAAAATATTATCTTCTTCTTTTCTTCTTCTAAGTAAGTGCTGGTTGATTTTTTGACATTTGATCTTGGATAATGACCTTAACCTTAAACTCAATGAAATGATGTTACTTCTTGTATAGGTAGGGCTAATACTAAAATAGTGCGTAAAATTAAATCAAATACATCCTAATAGTTTAAGACTGGATGAGGTAGTTTAAGTCGAATTTTGACCTTTGACCATGAATTGTAAATTGTAACGTTGAACTAGGAGCAAATCAACTTTTGTTAAACGCAGAACTAGGATATTTACAGTTGTATAAAATCACACCAAAATCAACTTCATCGCATAAAAGATACTGTCCAGAAAAATGAGTGCAGTTTAAATTTGATCTTTCCCTTCGGTCGAGTACGATCATTTTAAAGCCATGCACAATTTGAAACAAGGCTGAATAAGTTGCCCTTGATCTATGACCTTTTAACCTAGAGCAAATGGATGAGATTGTGTTTCTTTGGCAACTAAGACAATGCCTGAACAGTAATCACACTGTATGAATACACGAAGCTTTTCGTTTTTCGTTTCATATCTCCACGAAAACAAAAATAAACTCATTTACTAATTTTGATACATTTTTATCGAATTAATTCTTAAGCGTACAATATATCTGCGTTCTGAAAATTTTGTTCATGGAGGGATGAATAATTTTTCGACCAATTAGAACGCTCATATTTGATAGACAAAACTAAAAATCAAATAATTTTAATATGAAAATAAAATAAAAATAGAAATTATAGCATTAACTTCCACAATTTAGATTCCTATTGGCAATCGATGCTTGTCATCGATTCAAGGGTGTCGATTTACATGCCTTTGATTAATTCGAAGAAGGTCCACGTTGGTGAAGACGTGCTCAAGTAATTTTAGATGTTTATTTTAACAATTCGTCAGATTCTAGGCGCCCTAATTGAATACGTTTGAAGGACAACTCTCAAGATATTATATGTTTGAGAAGTAGAATACGAGTGCTATTAATTCTCGTATTCATTCACAACTTGGTCACGTACTTTCTGGATCAAGTCGGATTCCGTCACACCTTTGCGTGTCATTTCATGTTGCTAAGACCGGTATCTTTAACCATTAACCTATTATCAGACGGTAAGATTTTAGACTGATCCAATTTGAAAGGTGTCGCAGACGATGATATAAATTTCATTAAAATTTAAGAATTTTTCAACTTTCAGAGTAGAAAACATTGAGGAAACTGAAGAAATTGCTTGGTTCAAGCAATTTCTTCATTTTACACAATGTTTCACAATTCGGTTTCTTGAGAGACGCAAAAAGGCGTCGTTGAGTGGAAATGGGCTAAACCATGAAACAAATTTAACTCTGCTATTGAAAGTACTTTCAACAAAAATTATTTACCACATTCCTACACAATCCCGATTTTAATTTTTACGTCCCTTAAGATCAGGGCTTAACTATGTAATGTGGAAAATGAGGATATTGCTTGTTACAAGTAATTTCTTGATTGAACACAATGTTTTGTACCTTTAAAGACAAACTATTTAATTAATCGAAAATTGTCGTCTGTAACATCGGTCTAAAACTTTGTTGTTTGGTAACGGGTTAACCCATTCCAACTCAAGCCCTCCTTTTTACACCCCACAAGAAAAAAGCTTTGGAAACATTGTGGACAATGAAGAAATTGCTTATAACAAGCAATTTCTTCATTATCCACAATGTTTTCTATCCCAAAAGACGAAAAAAATTAAAATTCCATCAACTTGAAATTGTCGTCTGCAGCTTCTTTCAATTTGGACCAGTCTAAAATTTTGCTGTGTTGGAATGGGTTAACGAAAACCTTATTTCTATCGCGGATTTCTTAACCAATCTTTTCTTGATGATATTGCTCTTGAACAAATATTTGGGCTGCAGTCTTAATGACGATTGAATTTAAAATGCTAGGGGACATTTTTTCCGTACATGTGTTTAGAAACATCCCTAATCTCAAAAATAACATTAGGGGGTGGAGTATTTTTCAATAAATTCAAAAGAATAACAGAACGTTTCGTTTATCATCTATTTTTTTAACCGTTTCCCACGAATACACCCTGAGAAAGTAACGGTTAAAACATTCCTCAAAATTATTCAGTGATCCCGAAATTTATAAAAATTCGCCACAAATTAAGATATCTGTGAAGGTTAGCATATTCCTCGCTTTCTTGCTGACGTCCTTTAAAAGAAACCGGTAATTTCTATGCTAAATTACCCGGCATCGCTTCGATTAGATTATGCGAGTATTTGTTTCATTGCCGCCGGATATTTGATTTTTTTTAAAAACATTAAAACAATAACAGACCAACACACAGAGAAACACTCATAAAACAATCGACACCCCTACTGGCCCCCTCCCACACACACAAAACAACAACAACAACAACAACAACAAAACAACAACAAATAAACAAAATTACAAACCGAAAAAGACCCATCAACGAAACAAACAAAACACAGTTAATAAAACGAACAAACAACAACAAACTCAAGACAACAGCACACACTAACAAACAACGTGTCCGTTTATAAGTTGATATCAAACTCAGAAAACTTAAAAAATAACAAATTGACTATGATAAGACAGTTAAGAACGATGACTATCACCTATAAAAATGTACTTTTTGTAGATAGAAAAAACCCTAGTTTGGGCCCTGGGCTTATCATATCAACTACAAAACTAATTATCTTTCGTATGAGACGTTAAATCGAGTCCCTGTGTGACGGTGCTATCCATCAAACGTTAAAGAAGTTCTCAGCAGTTTTGTCCTGAATCTTTGCACTGCCCCCCCGTAACAACTAACCATCTTCTGGGGGCGTCGCTCAAATGGGCACGTGGTACGGGAATGACGAGAAATAAACGGAAATACACACACATGAAAATTACACTGGGCGAAAAGAATCACTTTTCAGTCAGTCTTTATTAAGTGACCATCACTATTATGCGAACACTTTTATCAAGCGACCAGAACCAAAATTCCCTTTTCAAAAGCACAAGCTTTTGAGAAGTTAAAGAATTTGCTAAAAAGTTAAAAGAAATATTGAAACTAAATCCTCGCTTAACCCATTCCCACTTTCCTATTTTAACGTCCCCCCAAAAAAGCTTAGGAAAACATTGTAGAAAAAATTGCTTGGCACAATCAATTTCTGTATACTACAGCCAACCTGTACAGATAAAATTGACCTTTGATCACTCACTTTAACTTGTACATCTATACATCTCTTATTACCTCACTTGAACATGTCATTCAGGTCTGTGGGCGTGACAAGAGACACGTCTATTAAAAAAATGAGAAAAGAAATAAAAAACGAAATCATACATGATCTGAGTCCAAAGAATATAATGCACACAGAATTCAAATTTCCTATAGGTCAACAAGGCCCATGTCTTAAATTACAAATACATGTTACGACAATATGATACCATTGTAACATACTATCTTTCCATCAATATTATCACCATTAACAAGTACACAGAGAAATAAAATCTCTCATTTTGATATCCGAACTCTCTAGATGTTAAATATTGACATGTTGAATACATTACTTTACAGAATTGCACTAAATCTAGGGCCTGAAAGCACTAAAATCACTTAACCCATTACCACACAGCATAATTTATAGGCTGGTCCAAGTTCTAAGAAGATGCAGACGACATTTTCAAACAAGTATAATTTTGAATATCTCTATTTTAGGGGGTAGAAAAAAAAGGTGGAGAATAAAGAGGTTGCTTGTAACAAGCACATTCTTTGTTTTCCATCGCTATCTTTCAAAGGTCGTAAAAATGAGGGATTGTGTGGAAATGGGGTGATTTGCGAATTAATCTATTATAGAAAAAATCTGGCTTTAAAGGGACAAGATTGTAATGTAAAAATAGACCAGGCTGAATCTGTGTGTAGGCTGATCTTTGTCTATACCTTCTGTAAAACAAGAAATATTCTGAATTCAGCATGGCAAGGGTTAGGAACGGTATTCGTACAAAAATGCATCAAATATACTCAAATACCCTCAAAATGGCTACGTTTAACATAGCGGCATAGATATACACAAAAAGAAACTTGAATGATCAAAGGTTAACTGACCAATCGCTGCTGTCAATCAAAGAATCTATCGACCAATAAAATCATTAATCTAGATCGGAAGTGAACTCCGACAATGGCCGTCATTTTATGAAGCATTTTAGTTGGTTTGGCGACTTACACGTCGTGAAGACAGTTTAATCTAGCTGTAGTTACGATATTAAGCTCGTCGACCAACACTTTCACTATATTTGTTACAGGTTATTGGTCATAAATTTTGCAAAATAACGCCGTTTAATACGGAAGTGGAACTTTGGAGCCAGTGGGCGTGGCCAGCGGATCGAGTAGGCGGGGCCATTGATTCGTAAATTTCTACGTTCAAATATTTAAAAATTGCCTTTGATGTCTAATTGTTTATGTGCAGGCTGATCTTTGTCTATACCACCTGTCAAGACAGGAGTATTCCGGGCTCAGCACGACAAGGGTTAAGATCGATGAAACTTAACAAATTTAAACCATCTGTTACCTTTGGAAATGAAAGAAAACCGTGAAAATCGAAGAGAAAGCAAGCAGAACTGACCGAGTTCTTAACTATATAATTGTTTCCTCTACAAAACCTTAATATTTAGATCATAGATTGAAATTATAGAAAGCGTTCGATTAACCGCGTCACCTTCCCTTTATTGTTGCATTAGATACGTTTTTAGCGTCTCAAGTTTTTGTAAGCTAAAGGATACTATGATTTCGATTCGTGAGTCACTTGTAAAAATGTGGGCTAATGGAAGACATATCCTTTGTGAGAGATTCAACAAATATCAATGTTATTGCGGGTAATAAATATGTATCTAAGTCATGTTTTCACGCCATCGCCATGGTCACCGTGCCACTCATTCAAGAGAGACTGTGTTTAATTGACCCGTCGCTGCTTCCCCCCCCCCCCACACACACTCACACGTACTCCGTTTGCCCCGAGCATCGAATCACACAAAAAGTTCCGCTTTGAGATTTTAACAGCTTTATTTTGCAAATTTAATGGCCATACCACTAAAAAGCATGTAGAATTGTTGGTTATTAACCCAAACGTCGTAACCACAGCTTGAATAAGCTGTAGTCACGTCGTTTAGGTCGCCAAACAAACAAAAAAGCTGAACAAAATTGGTATCCAATGTCGATGTTCAATTTTTTGTCTGCAAACCCTTTTAATTTGGACAGGTCTAAAAGTTTTCAAAACAGGACAGGTTTAAGGTCAGTAACATGTAACAAGAAAGTAAAATAGCTAGTTGTCGACCTGAAAGTCGTAACTACAGTATAAATAAGCTGTAGTTACGACGTTTAAATCGTCAAGCCAAAGAAGACGATTCACATTAATGTCGTCCAATGTCGATGTTAAATGTTTACTTCGAGTCTACCTTGATGATTACATTTGTCGATTGATGATTTGATTGACTGACGTAGTCCGATAGAAATGAGAACATCCGATGTATCTCCCTTCTCCTAAAGGAGCGATGCATTTTGACGCAAATTGTAGAAAACATAAAAATCCTTGAAGGGTATTTCCCCCTTTGAAGAGAGCGAGACAATCATTGTGGATGTAACTTCTCGATTTGTAGAAAGCTACAACAAAAAGAACTACGAATTAATTTAGACGGGACTCAGGATCAGATGGTCCCGTGTTCGAATCTTGTCTATGTTACTGGAAATTTCTTAGAAATAATTTATCTTCTTCACTATGATGCATGAATATTTTTCATTAATTCACAACCCCTTTCATTGAAATTGCCTTTGAGTGATAACACAGCAGTGTATTTTCAAAGGGATGGCTCAAGATTACATGATCCATTGAGCTAATCCTGGTTGCTTTCCGCGCACACAATGAAATTCGGTTGAACACCTTGTCTGAAAGACAATAAGCGTTTTAGTTGGGTCAACCTTGGTCTCAAACCCTAGATCTCGAGGTTTGGAGTTAAGTGCTCTACCAGATGAGCTTATCGGAGCCACAAATATTTAGAAATGAGCGACTTTGATGGTGCTGCACTTTTGCCATTTTTAAAGGCCGAATAACTTATCTCTGCGTCGAAAAGCATAAAGTATCAAGTATAAAGTTGTTCCTTATGGAGCAAAGGGGTTTTACAGACCTCCTCTGCCTTGGAAACATATTCAAAGCTATAAATATCCATAGCAAAGTTGTGTAGGAAAAAAGAAGAAAGTGCAAAACCCGATTGGTTTATTGCCTCGTTAGCAATTTTGGTGTACCTTTATCATAGGCACCTGCATAATTACTTAGGAAAATATTAAGGAAAAAGAAGAAATTGCTTTTATAAATAAATTCTTCATTATCCACAATGTTTTCCAGAATATAATATATAATAAAATATAATCAACTTGAAATTGTCGTCTGAAGTTTCTTTCGATTTGGACTAGTCTAAAAAATTGTATGTGACTGAATTAAAAGAAGACAAATGAAAGGTAATATGGTTAAATAGAAAACAAGTTTATCCATTTGTCAAATCCGAATTAATTTGTTTTCTAAATAAGCTGATACGTGCACTTAATATCACACATATTCCAGTCTATGGAAAACGCGGAGCATCTAAGTGGACATCTGATAACAGTTACATTCTTTGTACAAAATTCTAAAATTCGTTGATAGTGTGTAACTTCTCCTTTGATTAAAGCGAGGAAACAATTGAGAAAGATGAATCCTAAAATATGAGAAAAGAGAATGAATTTCACCTTAAAACTTGAAATTTCTCCTTTCGTAATAAACGAGAAAATCGTCGTTCTGAGTAGATTCTGTTAAGCTTCATCTAACCCGTCTTTGGAAAAATATCATTTATTACTTTGCTTTGGACCTTGGTAGGTATCCACTAATTCAGTCTTAATCAACATTTTGTCTTTTAGTGTTACACTGACGACCCTCTTTGTAATTGATCTTTCACGGGTATCAACTTATAATGTGGTAGTTTGTACACACCTTCCCGATGTTTTTTTGTTATATTTGACATTTCTGTAAATTTGAGATAGTTCATTCGTAAACACCTTCAGTGGACGGTGATAAACTTAACAAGAAGTTTCTTCCTTTTACTTACGCCAAGGACGCATTAAGGTGGAGCAAACAGGTAGTTGTTGCTCACTTAATGCGCCCTTACACAGCCCGCTTTTACTCCCCTCTAGAAAAGAGTTTGTCATTACATTCTTACAAGTAATCTCTTTGTTCACTATTCACAATGTGTCAACGCCCAAGTAATACAAAGATTTTTAAAGATTTATCAACTAAATAATGTACATGTAATCTGCAGCTTCTTTTAATTTGGACGAGTCTACAACGTTATCGTTTGGTAATGGATTAAAAAATAACGCTTTACATTATCTAAAATTAGAAGGTGTTTCAAAAGTACCCAGCCGCCGTCATTGCACAGTGGGTAGCGCACCAGACTCCCAATCTTCAAACATAGGATGTCATGGGATCGATCCCCGGCGGCGGCACACATCCTTCCCGACATTTATCTCTCACAAATGGGTTGACAATCGTAAACCTAAATAGGATAGCAGCTGGAGGCTGGGAAAAGATGTTATGGTAGTACTGGTGGGAGATATACCCTGCAAGAATCCATTGTTAGGTGCTCAAGCCGCCGCGATATGACTAAAAAATGTTAAAAGAGGCGTTAAACACCATTCAAACAAGCAAACAAATCAAAAGTACCCATGCATGGACTTTTATGGAACTTTGCAATACAAACTACCCAAAAAATCTTTCAAAGATCACATTTTCTATTTATATAAATTTCAAATATTGGGTCGAATTACGAATTACACCCCTTTTGTAACCAAGTTGGAGGGGATAACTGTTACCGCGCCATTTTTTTCAGATTTCATCAGTTCGTGCAAAGTATTACTTCATTTCTAAAGCAAAATAACATATTTGAATTATGCTTATTAAAACTGTTTCATTCTGTGTTGTTTGGCATATATTTTTATTCATGAATATGAAATCTTTCTAAAATCACTTAAGAAAAGGGAATCAGTTTTTTGGTACTATTGAATGCTAGACTTTTAAGACATTCTTCGAAAGTAAGGCTGCAACATCCTTATTTCTAGTGAAGAAATTTTGGATGTAATTGCACGCGGGTAATATTGTGTTAAGAAATATATAAGCAAATCTTAAATTCTGGTTATAATTTGAGGATAAGAAAATCCTTTACTTTGGCTTTTATATATCTAGTAAATACGTAATAAATACCTATTCGCATAAGATTCGTATTTTACCCCTTTAACTTAAACATGTTTTTCGATTTTTAATGTATCTAAGTGTGTGATGAAAAAGAACAACATTTTGTAGAAATCATGTGTGTGGAACATTTCTTACCATCCTGAACATAACGTAACGTTTGCCTTTTGATGGTGATGCTTTTGACCATTTTCATCTATTTCACTGCAGTTTTTGCCGAGTGATAGCAAGTTGGGTCAAATCTTGATGAACGGCATATACAGAGAAACTTTAAACTGCTTATTTAAGCTGTTAACAGAGGGTGTCATTTTGCACATTTTAACATTTCAAAGGCGAGAGCTTGTTATATTGATAACTCAATTACTAAAAAAGTTCGTTTAACAACTAGCCCTGAGCGCGCTTTTACTCAGTTCAGTATCATTTTTGTGCTGAAGGTCAGTGCATTACAGGTCAAATTTTGGCAACCGAAACTTTAATGTTTTCTTTTGAACATAAATTGCGTAATAACAAATCTTCAAGGCACCTTTCCATGCTAGGTTTTTAGACCAGAGTTATCTGCCCTTGGCTGGTTAGGCTACTTTAGGTGAAAACGGATATGTGGGCTTTACGTTATTTTAACACGCCAATCCGTGGAAATTATGTTAAATGATGTTATATGTCGGAATGTAGACTCATTTTAACACAAGTTGGTATGATTCAAACGTGCTTTATTTACAAACACAATGAAATACTTATTTCTCAAAGCTGAACAATGCAACAAATTGATTGAATTTTTGAAAGTTTATTTCAGAATTTCATCAAAAGATTCACCTAATTATTTTTTCTTATTTTAAAAGATATTATTTGTGGACTGTCTCTCGGATGCTCTCGGAGAAAAGTATTGATTCATAAGATTCGTATTTACCGCTTTAACTTAAACATGTTTTTCGATTTTTTCATAAATATTCCAATAACTATTCTTCTTTCTTTAAGTAAAAAGCATGAAGCAGGTCAAAGGTTAGATATCATCTAATGCAACCCCAGTCCAACAACAACAACAACAACAACAATAATAAAATGTATTCGAGCTCATTCAATTCCCCGATAAATGTGGCTTGAATATTTGGTACAATATGCCTATTGCAAAATATCGTCTGTGCGAGCTAAATGTTGTGACCATGGCTTTATTAAAGTTGTATTCACGACATTTTGCTCGCGAACCGACGATTTGACCATCTTAATTCTTAACCATCCGACTAACTTTTACAATCAGAAACAACTGACCAATCGCGCCTGTCAATTACAGAATCAATCGGCCAATCGAATAATTGATTTAGACAGGAAGTTAACTTTGAACTCCAAAATAGTCCGGAATCTGTGTAATGCGTTTTTGTTGGTTTGGCGACTTAAACGGTGTAACTACATCTTATTCAAGCTGAAGCTACCACGTTTAACCCATTACAACTCAATCCCTCCTTTTTACCCCCACAAGTTAAAAGCTTGTGAAAACATTGTGGAAAATGAAGAAATCGCTTGTATCAAGCAATTTCTTCATTATACACAATGTTTTCTACCCAAAATGACGAAAAAATTAAAAATTCTATTAACTTGAAATTGTTGTCTGCAGCTTCTTTCAATTTGGACCAGTCTAAAATTCAACTGTGTTGGAATGGGTTAACTCGCCAACTAACCAATCTATTTTAGTCCCCCACCGGTTACCGGTTTGGGCTTACATGTTTGCTCGATTTCGATACTTCAAACTTCATTCGCTTAGAGATCACAATGTGAAGACGTGTCATGTTCAAGAACCGTTACTCTTTCCCACCTATCTTTTGAGATATTGCCCTTTGCTTTTTTACCTTTACATTTTTGTCCGGAACCTGTACCCTAAAACATAAGTGTTAGTAACTTCAAACTTGATACATTTAAATATTACAATGTGGAGAAGTGTCATAGACAAGAAACGTTATTCTACCACGTCCTTTGTTTGAATCATTTCCCTTTCTTGTTTTTAATTCTACATTTTTGTTGTAAACCATAAGTGCTAGCAACTTTATACACTTATAGATCACAGTGTGGAGAAGTGTCATGTACAAGAACCTTTACTCTGCCATGCCCACTGTTGGAGTTAGTACCGTTTGTTATTTTTACCTTTTCAATTTTTCGGACCATATCTCCCAAACTGTGCATGCTTCCAACTTCAAACTTTGAACACTGTTAGATCACAGTGTGATGGAGTGTCATGTCAAGTACCATTAGTCCGCCACTCACTTCTATGAGTTATAGCCCTTTGTTGTTTTTTACCTTGCATAATTGTCAGGTCATCTCCTAGACCTTACATGCTATCCAATTCAAACTTGATATGCTTATAAATCATAAATCAACTGGCGACCAGTTGGGAGACTATTGGTTTGCACAATTCCGTCCGTCCATCCGTCCGTCCGTCTGACCCTCCGTCTTTGCATTCATCTGTTACACTTTTGTCTGGGCAATATCTCCTAAGCCATAATTGCTAGCAACTTAAAACTTGATAAACTTATAGATCACAATGTGGAGAAGTGTCATTTACAAGAACCGTTACTCTATCCCGTCCATTTGTGAGTTAATGCCCTTTGTTGTTTTTGCCTCTCGTTTTGTTAACTATCAGCATTTTCGTCTTTTCTTTCAATGTTTTCCTAAGCTTAATCTTAGAGACGTCGAAACTAGGTACGTCGAAACTAGGTCTTGTTTCGGAAAAGATTGACTATATTGCAATACGATATGCGCTTGTTGTTACCTTTTCAAAAAAAAAAAAAAAAAAACTATTTGAAATTTAAATAGAACTTACTATTGGAGTCAGTGGCTGCGGTCAGCGGAGTCAGTAGGTATGGAAAGAGAAGTCAGTAGGCTGGGTCAGCGATCAGTGAATTCTAAATTCCGATGTCGATAAAAAAAATCATTCATTTAGACCGAAAGTGAACTTTAGACTCCTACACTTATTTTATGCATTTATTCTTTATTTGGCGACTTAACCCTTCCTGTTCAGTTCCTGGTTTTTACGTCCCTATGAATTTATAATTGAGAAAATATTGTAGAAGCAATTTCTTCTTTTCCACAAAATTGTTTACCCTACCGAATGGTCATTTTTCAAATTAAATCCACTTTACATTTTCGTCTGCAAAACCTTTGTATTTGGATTGGTCCAAAATTTTACAAAAACAGGAAGGGTTGAACGTCATTACTACGGCTTATTCAAGACGTTGTTACGACAGTTGAGTCGCTAACAAACGATTTGCCTTTTATGTCCCTTGCAGCATATCTTATAAAATTATGCCGTTTATTCCCCCAATCGAACTGCCACATCGGAGTTCAGTTCATGTTGCTAGCGATCCATTAATCACCAGTTTGCGATTGTTGCGCGCAATTTTTTTACTTTACAAAATTTTTTTTCCTAATTGTTTTTCTTGTGGGGCGTAAAGAGCATTGGGCTATGGCACGAGTAAATTTGTTTGCAATGTTAAGCGCTAGTTCTTTAACGCATTACCAGACGACAAATATTTAGACTGGCCAAAATTAATCGGTGGTGTATATGACGATTTTCAGTTGGTGAGATTTTAAATATCTTTGACTGTTTGGGTAGAAAACATTGTTAATGCAGAATTACTTGCAACAAACATACTTTCTTCATTTCCCGCAAAGATTTCCTATTCCTTCAGTTCAGCGTATAAAGCGAAATTATGTGGGTATGTGTTAAGACCCCTGAACCTCCATGACCTATTACATGTATATCAAGGACTGAGATCAGATTTATGAGTAATGACGTCACGCAATAAAACAAGACCCCATACCTTTATATTGGAAGAAAGGCAATTTTACCTGAAGGCTCACAGAAACTGATTTATTGTGTAGGAATTCAGGAAAATTCATTATCTTAATTGAACTGAATACCAACTTCTATATTCAAATGTGACTGAATTTACCACAAAGGGACATTGATATAGATTAAGACCAGTCTGTGAGAACTGCATTAGCCAACAAAGATTTTATATCAATTTTTACTTGATTTAACCCATTCACACTCAAGCCCTCCTTTTTACGCCCCTCAAGAAAAAAGCTTTGGAAAACATTGTGGAAAATGAAGAAATTGCTTGTATCAAGCAATTTCTTCATTATCCACAATGTTTTCTATCCAAAAGGACGAACAAATTCAAAATTCCATCAACTTGAAATTGTCGTCTGCAGCTTCTTTCAATTTGGACCAGTCTAAAATTTTGTTGAGTTGGAATGGGTTAATAATTCAATTTTAGTTTCGTCTATCAAGATTAAAGCGTTTTGATTGGTTGTTTTTTCCATACTTCCGCGAACAAAGTTTTGAGCAAGCACCTGTTTTATATGCTAGCGAACAAAGTTGATCCATAACAATTTACTCAAAACTAGTAAATATTTGCTTTGATTTGCTTGGTGGCATTAAATTAACAAAAGTAAGGATTTTTTAATTTTTTTTCATTGAGGAACGAACCTAAAAACGTCGCATATTCATACGGTGTGATTAAATCTTTAGGTTTATGCCACAAAAAAATAAACAACAACAACAAAAAAACTCTCTTCATTCACAAGTAATTCCTTATTGTTGGTCAGTAAAACCCACTAATTACCAATTAAAAACAGAAAATCTTTTAACGTTATTTTATCAACACACGTAATCGTTTCAGATTGGTTAAAATTCCAACAAAATGCAGACGATGTATCTAAGTGTGTGATAAAAAAAGAGCAACATTTTGTAAGAATCATGTGTGTGTAACATTTCTTACCATCCTGAACATAACGTAACGTTTGCTTTTTGATGATGATGCTTTTAGCCATTTTCATCTATTTCACTGCGGATTTTGCCGAGAGGATAGCAAGTGGGGCCAAATCTTGATAAACGGCATATACAGAGAAACTTCAAACTGCTTATTTAAGCTGTTATCAGAGGGTGTTAACATTTCAAAGGCGAGAGCTTGTTATATTAATAACTCAATCCTAAAAAAAGTGATTTTACTCACTTCAGTATCATTTATAAGCTGAAGGTCAGTGCATCACAAGTCAATTTTTGGCCACCCAAAGTTTTTTTTCTTTTGAACATAAACTGTGGAATAAAAATCTTCAAGGTACCTTTCCATGCTAGGTTTTTAGACCATAGGTATCTGCCCATGGCTGGTATAGGGTACTTTAAGTGAAAACGAATATGTGGGCTTTACGTTATTTTTTTACACGTCAATCCATGGAAATTATGTTAAATGATGTTATTTCTCGGAATGTAGACTCATTTTAACACAAGTTGGTATGATTCAAACGTGCTTTTTTACAAACACAATGAAATACGTATATCTCAAAGCTGAACAATGCAACAAATTGATTGAATTTTAGAAAGTTTTTTTCAGAATTTCATCAAAAGATTCACCTAATTATTTTTTCTTATTTTCAAGATATTATTTGTGGACTGTCACTGGAAAAGAATGCTCTCGGAAAAAAACATTGATCTTGAAAGCTAGCTAGACTGCGATCAAGTGACTTTAGTTTAGCGTCACTTTCAGTAGTATTTCAGTAAAACCGCGGTTAATAGGTGCACCCAACCTCGGCTTCCTGCCAGTTATCACACCAGTAACATATTTAACTGCAACAATGAATTTGGAACATTACATGTGTACCTCAGCCAACTTATAAGGCAAATTACTTATCATATTTTCCATCGGTGAAAGACAGATGACGTGTGTAACAATGGCAAATTCCCGAACATGTGATCGTGCTCAGGACGCTAGAATAGAAAATAGCCGGTATTACCTATTAAACAAACCAGACTAGGTGAGAAGTTTTGTTTAAATAAGATAATCTATGTGAAAAATGCCATTTCTACAACAAATTGGCATATCACTCTACTATGCCAACACGGACGTCTTACATCAGTACTTTCAGCGCTTTGATTATATGCAATAAAATCGATCTATTATAATTACATCAAGTCGACCAGAATCTGTTTATTTAGCCCTGGATACAATGATGTACAAAAAAGCTTTACTACTAAATAATTTGATTTTTTTGATTTTGTCTACCTAAAACGAGCGTTCTAATTAGCCGAAAAAATAATTCATACGTCCATGAATAACAGTTTGAGCGGGCAGCTATATTGTGTTCTTCCGCACAAATAGTTCGATAAAAAATATATCAAAATTTGTGAAATATTTTTCATTTTTCGCTCGATGTCATTAAATTATAAGAAATTGAAAGAATATTTTTGTTTTCACGGAGGTATGAAACGGAAAAAAAAAAAAAAAAAAAATACACTTATGTATGAATCGGCTTCGCGTATTCATACAATGTGATTAGCTTTTTCGTCTTATACCACCATGAAAACAAACATATATTATTCATCTCTTATATTCCTTTCATTCACATCTGAAAACGTAAACATATGCTATAATGTAAGACAAAAATTCGAATATATCACCCACTTTTTGCACGTTCGGCCGAATATGATACGCATCCGAATTATTCTGCGACACATATTACCATTTATCAAAGAAAATACCAGCCGATCAAAACGCTAGGATCTTGAAAGACGAAACTAAATTCAAATTATTTGATAGTGAACATGCGATTCTTTTGACTCATTTACGATTACCAGAAATAATGTCAGATTACAGTTTGTTATGGAAACACTGCTCACCCGACGAAGTCGATGTGTCGTGAGTATATTTTCGACGGAATAGATGGATCGCTGGCCCCGCCCACTGACCTCTAACAGGAAGTTGACATACTAACCCTTTACCTCATGACATGATTTCAGACTGGTCCAAACTGAAAGGAGTTGCAGATGACAATTTAAGAATAATGAAATTTTAGATTTTTTCTGGGTAGAAAATATCATGTTAAAAATAAGAAATTGCTTGTTACAAGCAATTTCTTCATTTTGCACGATGTTTCCCCGATGAGTATCCTAGAGGGGCGTCAAAAAGCGTAACTGTGTTTGAATGGTTTAAACGGCGTTATTTTGCAAAATTTGTGGTTATAATATGACACAAAAATTAATATGGTTGATCTGCGACCTAAACGTTGAATATCAACTAGTTTTGCGTCGCCCCCAAAATAAGGATAAACATGTACATACATATTGACTTTTAGCATCAAACTAACATTCTTATTCATGTGATCTTTGTGCAGAAAACAAGGCCTCAAAATGGTTCTATCGGTCATAAGAGAGATATAAACGTCTATTCAAAGAGAGAATTTCAACTTTTGGCCCTCTAAACTACAATAGGAGTTAGATTGCACCAAATGATATAATGTCCATTTGGGATTTCGTCCTCGGATGAAAAGAATAATACCTTTATCCGTGCTCGAAGCTACAGAATAATGTTAAAGCTGAAGTCATGTAAAAATCGACGATGCTGACACGTCAGTGATTCCTATTTTTTTGGCGGCCGATTGGTTAAAAATAGCGTCGGACTGACGTCTGCGATTACAGGAGTAAATAATTATTTTGCAGTCACATTAAACAGCCGACGTGACGATATCTTATTTCTTGGCCAGCAATGACATAACACTCGTGTTGTTGATTAATCATAACATGCTGTCGATACGTCGGCGAGATGTCGACGACTAGTCGCCGATTTCAAAAGGAAGTGAAAAGGTTAGAAAAGAAGTGAATTACGTCTCCGATGTGTACAAAATCGGTCGAAGCCAGTCAGACAAACGGCAGTAGCCCAGTCGATCACCGGCGGTTAGTCGCCGATGCAAAAACCGAATTACATGAATCCATAAGATGTCGTCAACTAGTTGGTGGAATTTTACTTGTAGCTAAAGATCGCCGACACGTCGCCAATCTTAGAAAACCCAGCTGTTCATGTTGCTTTAGCTACTATCCCATTAATCCATTCCAACTCAACAAAATTTTAGACTGGTCAAAATTGAAAGAAGCTGCAATGATACAGTATTTTCAAGTTGGGGGACTTCTTTGTGTGTCTTTTTGGATAGAAAACATTGTGTATAATGAAGAAATTGCTTGATACAAGCAATTTCTTCATTTTCCACAATGTTTTCCAAAGCTTTTTTCTTGGGGGCGTAAAAAGGAGGGCTCTTGTGGGAATGGGTTAACTCTCCGATGCACCGATGCAGCGGTAATTGGTTACAGATGACTTTATGAAGTATCGGTGATTAAATTGTTGACTAATCGGTGATACGTCGGCGACTTCTAGATGCATCGGCCGATTTTACAACGGCTTTTTCTAAGATCTGTGACGCGTCGGTGAATTATAGCTTCAACTTAAAATTCTACCAATTTGTCGGCGACGTTTTTTGATTTTGTGGATAGCAACGCTGTTTTATTGCCGGTGATCGGCCGCGCCTCCTGAGGGCTCCAGCTGAATACACATAGTCGATGTATTTTGATCCCTTTCTAAACTTTTCACTTCCTTTAGGTATCGGCGACAATTTGTCGACATTTCGCCGGCGTATCGACTGCATGCAGCGATTAATCGTCGATTATTTGATCATACTGAATTCTTCTTGAACACTGACCAAAAATTAGGATGCCGTCTGGTCGTAGGATAGATGTGACTTCAAAATAGAAGATTTCCCCCTCAAATCGGTACTACCATATTTATTTAATCGACCGATGAAAATAGGCATCGCCGACGTATAGATCTCACCGAGTTTTATGTGATCTTAGGCTAAGTTTGATTAATAAAACGGGATTTAACACCTCATTTAACGGTATTTCAGTTATATTATCGCGACTAGTGCACCTAAACATGGCTTCCTCTCGTTTCTCACACCAGTTTAACCACAACCTTCGATACGAGCCACCAACTGCTCATCCAGCTTAGGCGCACTATTTACCATCCGCTTATTGGTGAAAGACAAATGGTAAATATTGCGATAAACTTTTGTAAAATGTCATAAAGAATGTTGGCCAAGCCAGGGTTCTTACTCTTGACCACAGGAGAAGACCGTTAAGACTATCAACAAACGGTTTATTGATTCTTAACCCATTCCCACTAAGTGACGCTTTTAGACGCCCCCAAGAAAGAAAGCTTTGGAAAATATTGTGGAAAATGAAGAAATTGCTTGGCGCAAGCAATTTCTTCAATTTCCACAATGTTTTATTTCAAAAAAGGCGAAAAAATCTTAAATTTCATAAAGTTTATATTGTCGTCTGCAACTTCTTTGATTTTGGACCAGTCTAAATTTTTTTTGTGTGGTAATGGGTTAAACGAAAGGGTCAATGATTCGATGAGGAGAATGCTAGAGTTTTGGAAACCGGCACTGTGTTATGTTGTAGATTGACGGATCGCTGTCTCCGCCCACTGCCCCCTACCACAGCCCCCGCCCATAGCCCCCGCCCACTGCCCCCGCCCACTGTCTCCGCCCACTGCCCCCGCCCACTGCCCCCGCCCACTGTCTCCGCCCACTGCCCCCGCCCACTGCCCCCGCCCACAGCCCCCGCCCGCTGCCCCCGCCCACTGCCCCCGATAGGAAGCTCGACTAAGACATTAAACGGTGTTATATTGCAATATTAATAGCCAGTAACGTGTCACAATAAGTAAAAAGGTTGATTGGCGACTATACAATGTCGTAACTACAGATTGAATAAGCTGTAGTTAAAATGTTAAGTCGCCAAACCAACAAAAATGCTTCAAATGAATATCGACTAATGTCGGAGATAAAAGTTACTTTCTGTTCTGAGAAAATGATATGATTTGATATTTTGAATGGAACCCTACTGATGTTGTCCTTTATATTTTTAAATATAGTTGATGTTATGTATATTGCATATTTCATTATGTTATAATTTAATTGTTAGTTTCGTCTATCAAAAAACGAGTGATCTAATTGGTCGAAAAATTTAATTCATATCTCCATGAACAAAATTTTGAGTACGCAGCCATTTTGAATGCTTCCGCACAAAATAGTTCACTACAAAAAGGTATGAAAATTTGTTAAGTTGTTGCATTTTTCGCTCGATGCTATTAAATTATAAGAAATGAAGATAATATTTTTTGTTTTCATGGAGGTATGAACCGAAAAACCTAATCACACAATGTATGAATCCGCTTCGCGTATTCATACAGTGTGATTAGGTTTTTCGGTTCATACCTCCATGAAAACAAAAAATATTATCTTCATCTCTTAAATGACATCTTGCCATATTGTTATTTTCTTTATCTTATGTTGTTCATACAATACTTATGTGGTTTTATCTTTATATGATGTCTTAATGTTTTTTCATCTTGCGCGTTCTTCTTTATATCATGAGCAAAGTTTGTTTTATTATGTGCAAACGTAATCTTATAACGTCCAAACTTCATTTTATGCAGTCCGAACAACTTATATTGTGTTCTCCTTTATTATGATGATGTGGAAAGTTGGATATGCTAATAAGTGTAATTGTGTGTGTGTGTGTGGTCACCACTTGGTAACAAAAGCACTTAATGTACTGTAAGCTAGCAAAGGATATTTTTTTTAAGTAATAATCTTTGTGGAAGGGTTTGATGATAAATAAACGAGGTAAAAGTAACCCAAGAGTTAAATAACATGCTTTTGGAGGAGTTCACTACAATTTGAATAAATTTAATTCACGTGACCATACAAAGCAGTGCGCAATGCACAGACTCTGATCAGGCTAATTTTGATAAACGATATGCCAATATGCCAAAGTGAACTAAAAGTACGTAGGAGATGAACTTGCAGGCATAGTTTGCAATATTCCTGAAATACACAAGAATTGCATTTATGGCTTAGGCATTCAATTGATTTTGGCCGCCGTTATAGCACACTCGGTGGCGAATCAGACTCCTAATCATCAATAATGGGATGTCATGTGTTCGATCCCCGGCGGCGGAACATATCCTTTCCGACATTTGTCTCTCACCAATGGGTGGATAATCGTAAACCTAAGTGGGATAGCAGTTGGAGGCTAGGAAAGGATGTTGATTAATTGATTGAATAGGGTTTAACGCCACTTTTAACAGTATTTCAGTCATATCGCGGCGGCTGGAGCACCTACCGATGGATTCTTGGTATTTCTCACACAAGTACTACCAATCCTTTCCTAGACTCCAGCTGCTATCCCACTTAGGGGTACGATTATCCACCCATTGGTGAGAGACAATTGTCGGAAAGAATATGTGCCGCCGTCGGGGATCGAACCCATGACATCCCATGATTGAAGATTAGGAGTCTGACGCGCTACCGACTGCGCTATGACGGCGGCTAGGAAAGGATGTAGTGGTAGTACTGGTTTGAGAAATACCGGGAGTCCATTGTTAGGTGCTCCAGCCGCCGCGATATGACTGAAATACTGTAAAAAGTGGCCCCATTCAATCAATCAATCAACATCCTTTCCTAGCCTCAAGCTGCTATCCCACTTAGGTTTACGATTATCCCCAATCAATCAATCAATCAATCAATCAATCAATCAATCAATCAATCAATCAATCAATCAATCAATCAATCAATCAACCAACCAATCAATCAATCAATCAATCAATCAATCAATCAATCAATCAATCAATCAATCAATCAATCAATCAATCAATTAATCAATCAATCAATCAATCAATCAATCAATCAATCAATCAATCAATCAATCAATCAATCAATCAATCAATCAATCAACTGATTTTGTGGTTAAGCCTCCAATGACAGTTTGCATCCTTTGAACTCTGAGAAGGCCTCAAAATTCTGTCTGTTAACTTAATGTTTCAAAGCTGACGCTTTGCTAGCTAAAATATAATTCCCCAAGAGTCAGCTAATAGACACTCAAACCCATCGAGTAATACAAATCAGCAACGTTTACCGTCTAGGGGCATACAAAATATTTTATATTGGAAAAAACAACAACAAAAGCACAACCACCACCACCACCACCACCAACAACAACACCCTTCTTTGATGAAGATAAATGATGCGGGCGAAAGACCGCCTATAGGTTACACGTATATGTACAAGTCATATACCCATTAAACAAAAATCTGCCATTTTGTTCCCCCCCCCCAAAAAAAAAGCTCCTGTGACAGTCTGGTTCTCAAAAACTATTTCCCAAAAAGAAAAATTATGCAGAAAAACTCGTTTTCAAAAACACAGTCAACTTTTCCAGTCTGGTTTTCAACAATTACTTCCTAAAAGGAAAAATTGTGCAGAAAAAACCGTATTCGAAAATACAGTCACCTTTTTTCCCAGTAAATCTTACGAATAAATTAACCAACCGTAGCATAGTTTTAAGTATTTGTGCTTCAATTAACTTTATTCCTTTACACGTTTGGTCGCAGAAAATTCCAGTTAAAATAATGTCAACATAAAACTTTATCAAACCTGTAACGACATGGATTCGTGTGTACATGTCACGCGATTCTAAGATGGCAGTCCTTCCTATTCCAATGACTTCCGGATTATATACTAGAGATCATTAGACAGAGAATATCTTGCCCGCGATTTTTACAACGGTCGTCCGGGGTCTTCCTTTGCGTTCTTAAGAAGGCAATTTCAAAATAGTTTTACAAAAAATGTGAGATTCTATGGTTCTATCATATTTAGCAAAAGATAAGATTAGAAAGTTATCATGATGGCAACCCAGTATTTTTGCTTTCTGGAATACTCTATCTTCATATATTTACCCATTACCAGACAAACTTTATTCAAAACTCGGCCAAATTTAAAGATGTGGCAGAAGACAAATTTTAAAAAAGTTAACAGTTCATTTTATTTTAATCATTTATTCATCAATTTGTCATTTTGTGGTAGAAAATATTGTGGACAATAAGAAATTATTTGTTACAAGTTATTTTTATTTTCCACAATGTTTACCAAACCCTTTATCTTTAGGGGAGCATGAAAATGCCTTTCTGTTAAGGAATGGTTTAAGTTATGTTCCCTGGTGATAATTTAAGTGATATAAAGATAATGTACACACATTTAATAATTATGTGTAGTTCCCACCAAATCAATAGAAGGAATGGACCAGAGCAGCTGGATTAATCCATTCCTACATGACAAAATTTTGACTGGTCCAAATTCAAAGAAATTGCAGGCGAGAATTTTTAGTTGATGAAATGTTACAAATCTTTGTCTTTTGTGGTAGACAAATTTTGTGAATAATGAAGAAATTGCTTATAACATGCAACTTCTCACCATTTTCCCTGGTGTTTTCCAAAGCATATTTCTTGAGAGGAAAATCTTTTTAAATATAGATGGTTATTCTTTGCCCCTGTAGGCTATATGACAGGCTTTTATAAAATTAACAAACACCAACTTCTTAGGCAAAAGAACATAGAATTACGCTTTTTACATGTAATATTCTATCTCTGTGCTGAAATTCACTCAAATGTATATTTGCATACATGTCTCTACACCAATTACAAGTTCAATACAAAAAAAAAAAAACAAAAAAAAAAAAACCTTAACACCATGGTAGAATCACTGGAAACTAGAAATTGTCCTAACAAGTAAGAGCTTAATTGATTTTTACCATGTACTTTGGGCAACAAATAATATTTGTTTTTTCCAGAGCTAAGGTTCACAAGTATGTGAACTTTCATAAAAATCTGTAGAACTATATCAGATTTTGTTTGAAAATGAAAATAAAACGACTCACGGCAAATTGGACCAAGATAGCACTGCCAAAACATGTGTCTCTGAGAGGAAATTTTTTCATGAATTATTAATGATATAACAATATTATATACATGTATAATCATCTGGAGTCTGTGGTACTGGTAATCTGTATAAATAATATCTATGAATATCTTCAACTCTGATGAGTTAATGACCAGTTTGTTGTTTCTTCAATATTGTAATTTTTCAATACAATTAAATCATCTTTTAAAGAGGGGTTATTTTATAATTTAATGATTACTGTTATTTTTATTCTAAGTCTTTACACAGATACAGGGTGTAATTCAGATTTTAGATTTAAATATTCAACATTAATGCTATAAAACTTGTGTTGTAGGAGCTCATTTGAATCTTTTCATCAAGACTATTCAAATAAGTGCCCACGACATGGGATTTCATTTGGAAATGAGGATTTTAGAATGCTTTTACCCCCTTTTAACTAGATCTTTGTTTAAGTCAAGCAAAATGAAATCGTTAAAGGATTTGAATAAGAAAATGTAGTGATATGTTGTTTTACATCCCGGGTCAACGGAAGGTAACAAATTGACATGCGAAACAAACAACGTCACACAAAACTACGGTAAGTGTCTATTTTCTCGTATTGACACATACGGCAGTTTTGGACGAAATTTTAAAGGATTGAAGACCGGCTAGCGAACATAACCCCTGATAAAATAACGATGACGTCGGTTTGAGCAAAATCGAGCTGAATGCGGGATTCAAACGGTTAACGGTTGAACGCACCGCGCGAAATACCCAGTTACCTACTTTGCAGTTGTTTCAATGGATTAACCCATTCCCACATAATCCCTCCTTTTTACGCCCCCTCAAGAAAAATGCATTGGAAGACATAGTGGACAATAAAAAAATTGCTTGTTACAAGCAATTTCTTAATTGTTCACTATTTTTTGTGTAAACGAAAACAACTTTTCAGAATATTATATTAAAATAGTATATGAGAGGAAATAAAAATAATCAAGTTATGTGATATGGAGAAAACCGACATCGATACCTACCTTTAAAACCCGATTGAAAAGGGATCGATTCGTTTGTTGTGATCTCGTTCAAGCTAAAGTAATTTCAAAGTCAATATATGCTGAAATGTTTGTCTTACTTTTTGAGATTTGTGTACTATGTTTTATGCAAAGCATATATTGCCTACGTCATAGGCGATCTATGTGTTTATGTTATATACTTGTATATACATATTCTTGACGATGTACTAAGTGTACAAGTCTGTATTAAAATTTCTGTTCTGTTCTGTTCTATTGTCACGTTTACTAATCATTAACAGGTATCTGATTAACCCATTCGCACACAATTTTGCTTTTTGGTGCCCCTCAAGAAAAAATAGGGAAAATTGCCTGTAACAAGCAATTCTTCATTTTCCACAATGATTTCAACCCAAAAAGTTGGAAAACCCCAGAATGTCATAAACTTTAAATTGTCACCTGCAACTTCTCTCATTTTGAATCAGTCTAAATTTTCGAGGTCTTGGAATGGGTTAGTGCCATATAATCTGCCATTCTAACGTCTGAACTCTTACGTCAAAGATATTGTATTTCTAATATGACAGATTCATCGCTCTTCAATTACTTTAACAATTACACACCACCAGTTAATTATTTCATCGCCTTTCTTTAACCAAATTCAAAGGTTTTGCAGGCGACAATTTAAAGTCGATTTCATTTGGAAAAAAACATATTAGATAAGAGGATTTCTGATAGCTTTGCATACGACATTTTAGAGTCTATTTCATCAAGTAGAGTAAAATATTGTTTTGTTCAAATTTAAAATACCGGGACTTTAAAATCAGGGATGCACAGGAAAGGGTTAACCTATTAACTGTAACTCAGAACCTTGCTGTATCGAATAGAAAAGTATGCCACACATCTTGTAGATTATAGTGTGTGTATTTCCGTTTATTTATCGCCGCTTCCGTAGCACATGCTGCGGTATGAGCGACGCCCCCAGAAGACGGTTAATTGTTACGGGGGATAGTGCAAGGAGAGCCCCGCCTGGTTCTTTTATGTGTTCGACGGGTAGCACCGTCACACGGGGCCTCGGTTTAACGTCTCATTTGAAAGACAATTAGCTTTGTTAGTTGATATGGTCAGCCCAGAGCTCGAACCCGTGATCTTTAGGTTTGAAGTCAAGTGCTCTACCAACTTAGCTAAGCGGGCTGACAGTAGAATATAGATCTTTATATAAGTAATATAAATCACTTCGTTAGCCCCGCAGATTGACTCGGACAGGAAGTCCCGCTTCGATTTTAAACGGCGTTATTTTCCCAAATTTATGACAAGTATCATGTAATAAAAGAGTAGAATAAAAGAGTAGCTTGAATAGGCTGTAGTTGCGATGTTTAAGACGCTAAACCAACAAAAAATCTTAATGTTGGAGTTCAAAACTTGTTACTGGTCGCAATGAAGAATTTTATTGGTCGACTTGTCATTTGATTGACTTTCGCGATTGGTCATTTAGTAGTTTTTACGTTTCCTCTCAACTTTATTAAACTTTATTAGGTTATTTGACCTTGGCCGTGGTGTTTTTCTTTTGATATATTTGAGCATAACGTCATTTGAAGGTGACTACTTATTTAAATTGTACAGAATCGCTGGTGTCCATCAATGGATCAAATGACTGATGAAATCATTCAATTAGACCGGAAGTAAACTTTGAACTCCGATATTTGCCGACATTTTGTAAAGCAAGACTTAGTTTAGACCCCCAACCAACCATTTTACTTTTTTGTTCCTCGTACCTGTCCATAAACTTTCACAAATAAAGCCGTTTAATACTGAAGTTGAACTTCCTGTCGGAGTTAGTTTGCGTGGTCAGAGGAGTCAGTGAGTAGGGTCGGTGACCCCTCAATTATAAAAGAGATATGTTGAATTCTAAAAGAAAAAAACGGTTCCATGAAATAACTTCGACATCAAACACATTCATGGATGCTTACATAACTTGTCTAAATATTAAATAATTTTCTGATTCTGTAAAAGAAATTTCTTATTATGCAAGTAACGATAGTCTTACTTTATTTTTTAAAAAAAACTTCAATATAAATTTGCTATATTTTTTCAAGTAAAACACCAAGATATTTTCGAAAATGAAAAATAATGATAATAAAAATAATAATGAAAACAAAAAAATAAAAACATGGATTGTCTATTTTGAGGATTCCTTGAAAAAAGAAGTATAATAGATATGATACAAAACTTTGTATTGGAGTCGAGTCGCGTTGGAAAATCCAGATATCTAACCAGACAGAAGCTCGAGTAAAACATCGAAATTCCCTTCTTGGCGGATTTAGCATAAAATCTTTTTTTTTTCAACCGTAATATAACGAATTTCTCGGCGTGACGTCATATCACAGAAAAATGACATCATTATCCATATCAAATACAGTTCAGTACAAGATTCATACGAATCTTTTTCTGTCGTGCACGATTTTTGTCCGAGTAAATAGCAATTTGTGTATCAAATAATGGAAATCGGTATACATATTATAATAATAAAAATAATATTAACGAATAAAATGTAAATAGAAATCGGTGAGTACTAAAACACCTACCTTTTTACTAATATGAAATTAGGCAAAGCCAAGAAAACGAGCGAAAGATCAAGCTCTTACGATGAGCAACTGCGCTTAACAAAAGATTTGGTTTTCACACAATTATTCTAATCTAAAATTTTAAATCAAACTTAAGATTGTTTAATTTTATATCTGTAAATTATGCTCTCCAATAATTTATCTCATATCCAGCTCCTACGTGGCACAGGAGCTCTTAATGTGAGAGTAATCAATGTGAAGGTACTGAATCCCGACCATGTCGCTTGTCACATGAGTATGTCCTGTGGTAATACATTTCAGAACCCCTGCCTAGTACTTTTAATACCCAGGATGCTATGAATAAGTGAATTTCGTTGTGATATGAATGAAAGGTGTTCAAAGAGGAGTAAAACACTACACAGAAGAATTATCCTATACACCCCTTCCTTGTCAAACACCAGAAAATGTCTCTTTACAGCAGCAGTAAGCGGGTTTTGATAAGATAATTAGAGCTTCAGAGACACACCGTACTGATTTGCATAAGAAATAGCAGAGAAAAAAATAACAATATTCAAATAATTCTACTTATTGTTCTTTTTTAACTGTTTTGTGTATAAGGTTAATACCACCTTGAACATTCTGCCAGTCATATCACTTCAAAGTTCACTTTTGTGCACGTGTTACCTGACTATAAGCAAGTTTTCTACGTAGACACTGAATTGTCATGTCCTAGGAATAACCAACATGACAAGCAGCACGGCATAAATTCGAACCTTTGGTCGTTGCTGATATTGACCTTTGCAAAAGCGAAGTGGAAGCGTGTGAGACTCCTATAGTCGGCCGCCGTCATAGCGCAGTTGGTAGCGCGTCGGACTGTCAATCTAGAGGTCCCGGGTTCAATCCCCGACGGCGGCACTCATCCTTTCCGACTATTTGTCTCTCACCAATGGGACGATAATCGTAGACCTATGTGGGATAGCAGCTGGAGGCTAGGAAAGGATGTAATGGTAGTACTGGTGTGAGAAATACCAGGATTCCATTGTTAGGTGCTCCAGCCGCCGCGATATAACTGAAAGATTGTTGAAAGCGGCGTAAAACCCCATTCAAAACAAAACAACAAAAAAAGACTCCTATAGTCATGGGGTCCCAGGTTCGACCCCCAGTCGCGGCAAATATCCTTTCCGACATTTGTCTCTACCCAGTTGGTGGATAATCGTAAGTCTAAGTTTGATGAGCAGCTGAAGGCTAGGAAAGGATGTAGTGGTAGTACCGGTTTGAGAAATACCAGGAACCCATAGTTAGGTGCTCCAGCCGCTGTGATATGAATGTTGAAAAATAATGGCGTTAAACCCCATTCAATTAATCAACCATTGCTGATCTTAGAGCAGGACTAGAGATAGATATTTTAGTTCAGTAGTGGCGGGTTTTGATAATGTCGGTTCTGTAATATACTCCGTTTTCGTTTATTGATTATCTCCGTTTATAATGGAAAGAGTATGAATCCGTCTGAGTGTTAATCTATTAATGATTTAAATTTTTAAATTCGTCTATCAAAAAAAGAGCGTTTTAATTTGAAAAGAAATATTCATAACTCCATAAACCAAGTTTTGAGCACGCAGCAATTTTATATGCTTAAGCACAAAATAGTTCCATAAAAAAGGTATCAATATTTGTAAAATATTTACTATGTTCGCCTGATGTCATAAAATCATAAGAAATGAAGAGAATATTTTTGTTTTCATGGAGGTATGAAACGAAAAAACTAATAACACTTATGTATGGATGCGCTTCGCGTATTCATACAGTGTTTGCTTATCTAATTATTGTCTAGAAGTTTTTTTCGGTCAAGTCTTTTTTTCACACATAATAGTAATAATAATAAAATAAAAAATGAAGAAATTCTGGTATGATCAGTTTGCAACAGTTATGGTAATGCTAGATCTTGAAGAAAACATAAATGTTATGCATTTTCTTTAGAATCCTACGACCGCCGTAAATAGAGATAGTTAGGTATTCTACTCTAACGAGCATCCCTGTGGAAGTCAGCGAAATACGACGGACTGCCGCAATAGCTGCACTTGATTTCATAACGTTACTATTTGACTTAAAAAGTTTGTACATTTTTTCGACTCGTAAATTCTTACGTCCAAGCAATCGACAAAAAATAGCTTTCCGTGCAAAATCAAAGCGCTGAAAGCCCGAGATATGTATACAGGAGATACATAATCTGGGCAGAAAAAGTTTGATGGTCGGAATATCTGAGGTGCCACTTTCTACCCAAATCTACTGTCGATTATGCGCAGATCTGCCCATTTGTGCGCTAGGGGACACAACCTGCCCGCAAAAAAATTCATCCCGTTGAGGTATTCTAACGATATATTTACATGTATATATCGTTACATATTTTTCACCCGATCAAAATGCCTTGAAGGGATCTGATAAAGGCCACCGAAGGATCCTTCCTGTGAATTTTGGTTTAGTTTGGTTTGGTTCAGTACTTTCTGAATAGAAGATTTTTAAAGTAGAAGTCGACGGACGGACGGACGGACGGACGACGGACACCACATCATGACAAAAGCTCGTTGGCTTTCAGCCTGTGGAGTTAGCGAGAGAGAGCTAGAGAGTGAGAGAGATGGGTAGCCAGGTTCGAACTAGGAGGCTCTTGCGTGCGATGTGAGTATTCTACCACACAGACGGATTTCGTTATGTAAATATGGCTTTATAATCTCCAGATAAAGAGAGCGAGAGAGGACGGGCGGTCGTTTACCAGGTTAACATGATTATGTACACCTATCAAAAGCGGTATGTAGACGTTGCATCCTTTGGGTAGAATTCGGAGGTAAAAATATATAGACACAAAGTCCGAGCACGACTAAACTGTTTTCAGACAGTGCGAATATGATCCTATGAATGACCAATTAATTTGTTAAACAAAACATACCAATCGTGCGTAAAACCGACAGCTTTGATTATCAGCTTTATACAGCAACTTCGTCTAAGCGTACCGTTTTAACATTGTTAATCTAGAATTAGTAATATTATTTTGGTATGAATCAAACACCTTAATTTTTCTTAACAATATGATATGATTATATATGTTATATACTTTCCAATGTGTTAATTATCTCCTTTCTTTCTTTCCATTCACTAGTAAAGTTTTGATAATCTTGCCAAATTCAGAACACTCACACGAAAGTACTGTACATCGAGCCGACAGCTTTTAATGAGTCATATCTCGCCTTCGTCCTTCTCGCCTCAATCGGGCGTATTAATTTATGGTCAGATCTGATCTACTTTTCAAGCGACAGAAGATCAAATTGATTGCGATAGATGTTTTTACATTATGTTTTCACATTAAACTCTGCACGGGTTTTAATTTTTAGCATTGCAACTTTAGCCTCAGATTGCTTACGCAATCTCAGGCTAAAAACTACAGAAGAATATTTGCCAAATGCTTCTGCCCGGGTAAGTTGACTTTTTCTAAACTCTAGTTTTCATGCGTTTTTTTCTCTCTCTCTTTTGAGGAAGTATATGTGGAGTACCCGTCAAATAATGACCAGCAGAGGGCGAAAAATAATGGCCGCCGAAAATTCTCATGGTAGTCTGAGTCTGTTAAACGTGTAGTCTTCAATCATGGGATGTCATGGGTTCGATCCCCGGCGGCGGCACATATTCTTTCCGACATTGTCTCTCACCAATGGGTGGAAAATCGTAAACCCAAGTGGCATAGCAGCTGGAGGCTAGGAAAGGAAATAGTGGTAGTACTGGTGTGAGAAATACCAGGAATCAACACTTAGGTGCTCCACCCGCCGCGATATGACTGAAATACAATATGTGCTGTTAACAGCGGAGTTAGACCCAATTAAGTCAATCAAATCTACTTAACGTGTACCCTATAGACGGTCTGTTGACATCGCCTGAAGCATTTTGCGAAACCGCCTGGTTGAAATCAAACGATTATTGTTCATTGAAAAGATAAACAGGTAAAACAACATCCTTGTACAGTTAAATCGTTACGTGTGACGTTTTATCTCGCCTTCAACATCTTTCTTGTTTTTTTAGACGAGTTATTGGCCAACCGGCGTCATGTAAAAGGTTATATTTCGAAGAACTTGTTACAAAGTCGTCATTATATTCTAGGATCGGTGATTATAATTTAAGATTGTCATGACGACTCTTACTTGACCAATTACTGCCCCCGCCCACTTACTCCATTGTCCCCACGCATTGACTTCTACAGTAAAGTCTAATTCCACATCAAACGGCGTTATTTTTTAAAATTCATGGCCGGAAGCAAATAAAAAGTATAATGGTTGGTTGGCGACCTAGACGTCGTAACTACAGCTTGAATAAGCTGTAGTTGCGACGTTAAAGTCGATAAACCAACAGAAATGCTAAACAAAAATGGCAGCTACTCTCGGAGTTCAAAACTCCCTATTGGTCTGAATGAATGATTTCCTTGGTAGACTAAATATTTGATTGACAGCAGCTATTGGTCAATTGGTCCGGTGCAAAACATGGTCAACAAATATAGATCTGAGCCAAGTGAAGACTGATTGATATGTGCATCCGTACATTTTAAACAGAGTTGTTTCTTTTATTTTACTGTGTACGCTGTAGGTAGGTGTTTATCCCGTTTCTACAGAAGCCCTTCGTTTTACTTTAGAAAACATTGTGGATAATGAAAAAATAAAACAGTCTTTATTTTATACAATGTTTTTTTTCTGTAAAAAGACGGGAAAAAACCAGCTAGAAATTGTCGTCTGTAGCTTCTTTTAATTTTGGAACAGTTTGATATTTTGTTGTGTGGAATGGGTTTTCTCTATCAGCGAATACTCTAAATGATCCGGTCGGGTGTTCAGACAACTCGGTGCCTTTACTTAACGCACAAGCGACTTTGTTTGAGATGTCGGTCTTGCGTTGAACCATTGAAGTATCACCATTGTATATAAAAACTCGATTGATAATTCATAAAATTCACTTAGACTGGAAGTGGATTTTGATCTCTGACATTAATCTTTGGTTTTTGCGACTGAAAACACATAGAGCAGAGAGTAAAATATATCTAGGCAGAAAGTTCCAATAATCGGAGCATAAATTTTTTTCTGCAAATGTTACGTATATCTCGTGTGTGTTGGACTATTAAAGTTTAAATTTTGGGTTATTTTCTTTTTAAGTTTGTAATCATAATATATATCTATATCTATATATATCGCCGATAAAAAATAATGAATGAAAATAATAAAAATTACTGTTCATAGCTTAAAAAAAAGAAAGAAAAGAAGCAAATATATTCCGCGTTTCGAGACGCTAAACAAGTCAACGAAATACAATTTGAACGGAACCTGAATTCATCAGGCAAATATTGCGCAATCACCGCTTATGCATTCGGTTAAGCACAGATAGTCAATAATTATCAACATATAATTTGACACACTGTTATTTGCATTTTGTATTGCAGAGTAAATTTGTTATTAATGTCTTATGGTGACTGGATACTTTGGTCAAATTGATATCTATGGAAGTCCTATATGGGTAACGCGATGAAAATTTAGTTTCAAAATTTGTAGTGTAATTAATTCGTTATACGATTTCTAGCGGCGATATATGGCGATTTTTTCCCGGTTCGAGACAACAATGTCAGTCATCGCCTGTGGCTCGGGTGACATCATTTTTCCTAGCCGGGATAAATCGTCATATATTCCGGAAAGAAACCGTACCACTTATAATATACAAATCAACACGAGGAGGACGTTGTGACGAGGAGAGAATATAATGTCATAGTTATACTCTGTTCTTGTCTCATTTCTCTCTTTCATACCAACATAATATAATTTTTAGTTTCGTCTAACAAAAACGAGCGTTCTGATTATTCGAAAAAAAATCATTTAAGAGATGAAGAGAATATTTTTTTGTTTTCATGGAGGTATGAACCGAAAAACCTAATCACACTGTATGAATACGCGAAGCGGATTCATACATTGTGTGAATAGGTTTTTCGGTTCATACCTCCATGAAAACAAAAAGTATTCTCTTCATTTCTTATAATTTAATAACATCGAGCAAAAAATGCAACAACTATACAAATTTTGATACATTTTTGCATGGAACTATTTTGTGCGGAAGCATATAAAATGGCTGCGTGCTCAAAATTTTGTTCATGGAGGTATGAATTAAATTTTTCGACCAATCAGATCGCTCGTTTTTGATAGACGAAGCTAACAATTAAATTATAACTCCATAAACAAAATTTTGAGCACGCGGCGGTTTTGCATGATTCCGCATAAAATAGTCCCATACAAAAAGGTATCAAAGTTTTAAAGATTTGGTTTTTTCGCTCGATACTATTAAATTGTAAGAAATGAAGAGAATATTTTTAGATTTCATGGAGGTATGAACCGAAAAACCTAATCACACAATGTATGAATCCGCTTCGCGTATTCATACAGTGTGATTAGGTTGTTCTGTTCATACCTCCATGAAAACAAAAATATTCTCTTCATTTCTTAAATATTCTCCAAAAAAAAAAAAAAAAAAAAAAGAAGAAGAAGAAGCCCCTATTAGCCCATTACCGGCCGATTAAATTTTGGACCAGTCCAAATTCAGTTATAACAAGCAATTTATTCATTATCCAAATTATTTTCCAAGGCTTTTTTCTCAAGAGGCGTATAAAAGCCGGATTGTGTGGGAATGCGCCAGATTCCAGTAACTTCAAAATGTCGTCTGCACACCCTTCAATTTGGACAAGTTCAAGATTTTGTCGTGTAGTTGTTGGTAAATTAAACGTAACTAAAGCTGTCAAAAGCGATATGACACCGACTATAGAATTAAATCCGTTCCATTAATGACATCATGTTGTGTGATAAAATTCAATATTTGAAGCGTCCACATATCAGAGTCATCTTTTGGCAACAAAAATCGTGTAACTACATCACATTCCAGTTGTAGTTACGGGTTTTGCTACCCCACCCAACGGTGTAGTGTTTGTAAATGAAAGGCTGCATTAAAACACGTTTGTATCCAATGAATTTCTGAAAACAAGGAGAGTTAATCAAGTACGGAAGATTCTGCAAGTTTTTGATGGACTCCGTAGGCGACCATCTTTGTTACCCAGTTCGGAAAATCCAGTAGTATGTTACTATATTAGAAGAGAACTAGTGCCCAGGCTCTATCTATTAATTTTCATAATCTGTCTCCTCGAAACAACTGTTCATTTAGAAAATGGCGTAATACCATGATTGTGTATAATCTATAAATCAAAATACTGAAAGCACTGTAAGCTAGCAAATAATAGTTTTGTTTAGTAATTTTCTTTGTCAAAGGTTATCCTGATAAATAATTTCAAGATGGTGGAATTTAGAAAATCTTTGCCTTGTAGAGTAGAAAACATTGTGGACATTGAAGAAATTGCTTGTTACAAGCGATTTCTTCAATGTCCACAATGCCTTCCAGAGTTTTTTCTGTAGATGGGAATGTGTTAAATAGCATGCTTTTGAAGGACTCATCTACAATTTGAATTAAGTTAATTCATGTGACCATACAAAGCAGTGTGCGTATTGAAGACTCTGACCAGCCTCATTTTGAACACAATATGCTCAAGTGAACAAAAAATATCTAGGAAATGAACTTGCAATCAGAATTTGGAATATTCCTGAAAAACACAAGAACTACTTTTTATGACGTAGGTCTTCAATGGATTTAGTGGTTAAGCCTCCAATGGCAGTTTGCCTTCGTTGAACTCTATGAATACCTCAAAACTTTGTCTGTTAACTTAAGCTATCAAAGCTTACGCTTTGCTAGCTAAAAAGCGAGAAGACTCCTTTTACATACGAAAACACTAACAAATATCCCGCTCAGCGTAGATGCGGTCACGGTTACAATAACGCGCGGTCTATGTGTGAGCTCCTGCAGTGCTCCAGCTATAGGCCCTTTCATCCGAAAGACAATTAGTTTGTTAGTTTATATGGTAAGCCCAGAGCTCGAACCCGTGATTTTGAGGTATTAAGTAAAGAGCTATTCGGGCTGATATTACGACCAGTAGAAGTGTAAAGCGTGGCGTATAACGGCAAGTCAACCAATCACAACGGGCGATACGCTATCGAGAGAGCACTTTCCAATAATTTGTGGACGACAATTAGCACATGCCCAAAAACCGATTTCACAGTTATAAACAAAACATCATGCGTGCGTATGGCTACAAACAAAGACAGCGTGGATGATGATCGAGCTCGACACCATTCTTTAAGAAAAAATAGAGTCGATGTAGGACTTGAAAGTAACACATTAGTTTGAAGTCCAAGAATCCGTCCTTCTACTCCCAATTTATTCTTTCATTGCTGATCTTCGGAAATATCGATTCTTCCTTTTACATACAGATGGCAAATGGTTTTCCTACATTTGTATTGAAAATTAATGCAGGAAAATTAACAGATAAGAAGTTCGGTTATTAAATCGAGCTTCTTTACCAAACGACAAAATTTTAGACTAGTTACAGATCGCTCAAAACGTTTTGAGATCGAAAACTAAGGCCCAGATGGGGGTAGAAAACATAGTGAAACAAGAAATTTATCATTATTTCACAATGTTTTCTTTAAAACCCTTTCCCGTTCAAATACGGGATTTTACCTTGCTGGGATTTTCCACAATGTTTTCTACCCAGAAAGTTGAAAAAATCCAAAATTTCATTACCTTTAAATTATCGCATGCAACTTCTTTCAATTTCGTCCTGTCTAAAATTTTGCCGTCTTGTAATGGATTAAATTCTTTGCTCGAGATAGTATTTTCTACAAAATACTATCGGTTAATCCCCGGGTCGAACTGAAATGTCGGAGTTCAGTGGGCGTGGCTAGAGATCTATATATTTGATGGATCTCTAGTCTTCCGATTCAAAGGAAATCATCAGAAAACTCTCCGACACGAATCTTTGTGTGAGGGATATCAGACTGAGGGATATCAGACTGAGGGATATCAGACGATGTTAACCTTGCAGTACAGGATTGGGGATAGACTTTACAACTACGTATTTATTCAGTATAAATAGGGAATACATGTATGTAGAGATGCAACGTCTTGTATTTGCTTTGAATTGCGTGGGGAAATTTTGAAATTTCACGAGATCGAAGGTCGACGAGTCCAATTTTGTCTTTATGGAATGTATATATTTCACTAGGCATATGATAAAATTAAGTATATTATGGTACAAGAGTTTTTATAGCCTATCTACTATTATTTAACGAGTTACTGTTAAAGTGTAAAAGTGGTGCAAGTACGTATATCGACAAAATTTAGTATGAACATGAAAATGGGCGTGGGATGGAGTCGACATCATATAGGGAGTCATTAACCCTTTCCTGGTTAATCCCTGGTTTTTACGTCCCTGTGATATTATGACTGAGAAAACATTGTGGAAAAAAAAAGAAATTGCTTGTAACAAGCCATTTCTTCTTTTTCCACAGCATTTTCTACCCAACTTAATGATTATATTCCAAATAAGTTGGACTTTTAATTGCGTCTGAAAAACCTTTCAATTTGGACCAGTCTAAAATTTGAAAATAACAGAAAAGGGTTAAGGCATATTGGATGAAGAATGGTCCAGTTTTAGAAAGTTATATTATTTCGCATATGAAAAAAATCAATACCTTAGAGTGACCTCGTACCAAGCGTTTGTTTATTTATCTCATTCAACTTCACCATATTGGAAAATGAAATGTAAATATACTATATAAAGAAAATAGCATTGGTAGCAGCAACAACAACAACAACAACTGAAACAAAAAATAATAGATTGATTGTTTTGTATGCATAGGTAAAACTTCCAATGAGCTCGCTAGGGAAATTTAAGTCAACTATCAAACTGTGCTCTTTTGCAAGATCAATAGATTCTATAGCCAGATTATATGTAGCAAAAAGTAAAATGATTGGTCGGTGATCAAAACATCGTGACTTGAATAAGCTGTAGTATTGTCGTTATAGGTCCAAAATATCAAAATAACTTCACAAACCTTTGAAGATTGTCTTATTATGTCTTTTAAGAATTATGATGATTTTGACATCCTGACAACATTTCGGGGCTATAATAAAATGACGGATCGTGACTGTAAATCAAAGAAAAATCGACCAATAAAATCATTAAAATTCTTTTTTATAGGTCTTATTTCGAAGTTTAGGTTGCGAAACAACTATTTTACTTATATTTTACATGTTACTAGCCATACATTTTGATAGAAATGAAGTGTAACTTTCTGTAGAGTATTAGGTATAATGGTTGTTTATAGGCTTAGATTTTTGGCTAGCAAAGCGTCAGCTTTGATAGCTTAAGCTAACAGACAACATTTTGAGGTCTTCTCAAAGTTCAACGAACGCAAACTGCCACTGGTGGCTTAACCACAAAATTCATGGAATGCCTACGCCATAAAAAATAGTTCTTTTATATTTTAGGACTATTGCAAACTCTGTTTATATTGTAGAGAACTCTGTTAAAAGCATGCTATTTAACCCATCCCCACTCAATTCCGCTTTTTAAGCATCCCAAGAAAGAAAGCTTTGGAAAATATTGTGAACATTGAAGAAATTGCTTGTAACAAGCAATTTCTTCAATGTCGACAATGTTTTTTACACAACAAGGGTTAATTCAACCATGCTTTGCTAGCTTACAGTACTTTCAGTACTTTGATTATAGTTACAAATTTGCGTCATAGGTTCATTATACTAGTTCAAGGATTATGCTAGTTTCACATTTGCAGACTCTTTGACACGAAAATCTGTCAACAATTCTCCATTGTTTCTTAAAAATAGAACATAATTTCATAAAAGACCGCCAGTATAAATGATAAAGCGCCACCTTTTCGTAGAAAACGATGAAAAACACTGGTCCCATTTTCAGGACGCACCAACGTCTAATCTCGTAAAAAGGTGTGTCTGCTTCTTCAGATTCGATGCTCAATGTGACAAGTATGCGGTATTACGAAGAGAATTGAAATATTAAATTTCAAGGTCGGCAGTAATATTACAAGTTGTTAGGTTTAGTTGAAAAGTGAGGCTATACTTAAGAGACGAAGAGGATATTTTTTTGTTTTCATGGAGGTATGAAAGGAAAAAAACTTATCACATTGCATAAATACGCGAAGCGGATTCATACATAGGTGTGAATGGTTTGTTCGTTTCATACCTCCATGAAAACAAAAAAAAATATTCTCTTCATTTCATATAAATTAATGACATCAAACGAAAAAAGCTAATATTTGACAAATTTGGATTCTATTTTGTATGAAATTATTTTGTGCGGAAACATACAAAATATCTGCTTGCTCAAAACTTTGTTCATAGAGGTACGAATACTTTTTTCGGCCAATCAGAACATTCGTTTTTGATAGACGAAACTGTGAATTAAATTATTGGCGTATGAACAAAGAAAAGTATTGTTGAACTATAGCTGCAACAAAATAAAGCATTTTACGACACAGTAATCTAGATATATAAAAAAGTAACCCCATCAAATTGTGTTTTTGAGCCATGACTAGATAAGAAAATAATTTTCATTTACCGATTAGTGAATTTTTCTGAACAGCGTTTTCTGTATTAAAGATTTTCAATCTTTTTAGATATTTCCTATTTTGACAAGTCTTTCAACCCATTCTAACCTAATCCCGCCTTTTTACGCCCCTCAGTAAAAGACTAAAGAAAACATTGATGGGAAAGAAGAAATTGCTTGTAACAAGCAATTACTTCATTATCCAAAAAGTTTTCTACGCCAATACAAATATATATTTAAAATTGCATTGACCATAAATTGTCGTCTGTAGCTTCTTTAAATTTGGACGAGTCTAAAAGATTGCCGTCTGGGAACGGCTTAAATCCCGTCTTCCTTTTCAAAGCCTTCGTCGGGAAGTCAGCGGAGCATGGCTTAAGGCTTCCCTGTGCATGCCTCAGTTCATTTGTTTACTTCCTGTAAATTCCTCCGCTTCCGTGAAGTGTACAGTAAATAATAATAATTGAATACCTATCGGAAAATAATTCCTCCTATACAGTGAATGGCTCTTCAACCGTCGTAGACAATCGGAAATCAAACAATTCAAATAATTGCCTGTAAACTTGAGCGAGGCGATAAAACGAATTTCTCAGAGCTACATCCCAGCGTGATTTAGAAAGCAATGTAATATTATTCTATAACACACCATCTTACGACGGTGCTTTGGTTTCATTATCCCACTTCCGCTTTCATTTCGAGGGTCTTTCGCGGGAGCTTTTCTCGCCATTTGAGTACAGAAAGGAAATTGAATCCAATCGGAAATGAATTAGGAGTGAATTTTCACGCAGAGAAATTATTCCAAGATTCTAGAGTTGGTTACTTAGCCTTTCTTTAAAACAATAAAATAATGACAACAGGCATTGGAACAGACCCGAAATTATGCGGATATTTGCTGGTTTATGAAGGAAAATAAAGTTAAATATGATCTGTCAACCGGTAAACAACAACAACAACAACAAACGGGTATGAAGTAGCAATGCTAGTCTGATAGCCAGTATTAATACAGGCTATAGACGGACCGTATTTTGAATCAGTTAGATTTTATGTCTCTCTTTCTCTTTCTACCCATCTTCAAATGGTTCAAAATTATTGAATCTTTTATATCACGGCTCACTTGTCATATAGTATATAGCATCTTGAACATCGGAAATGGCCAAAAGATCGAAAATCTGCTTTTCTTTTTGCCAGACCAGGAAGAATATGCTGGCGGGTTAGTCGAGATGTTCGGTTAGTAAACCCATTACCAGACGACAAAATTCTGAACTGGTCCAAATTGAATGGAGTTTCAGACGACAATCTAATGTTTTTGAAATTTTTGTGTGTGTTTTTTTTTCTTGGTAGAAAACATTGTCTAAACTGAAGTCAATGCTTATTTCTTCATTTTAAACAACGATTTCCCAATTGTTTTTGTTCTTGAAGGGCATCAATAGCGTCACTGCAGTATGGGGAATGATTAACCCTTTCCTGTTCAATCCCTGGTTTTTACGTCCCAGTGCTTTTATACTTGAGAAAACATTGTGGAGGAAGAAGAAATTGCTTGTTACAAGCAATTTCTACTTTTTCCACAATATTTCTACCCTATTGAACGGTTATTTTTTCATTAAAATAAATTTTAATTTGTTGTCTGCAAAACCTGTGAATTTGGACAGGTCTAAAATTTTGTAAAACAGGAAAGGGTTAATGAAAAATGATAGATATAATTTTTTCAACAAAGACAAGGGATACCAGTAAACAGCAACTCCAGACTATTACAAGTCTTTAATAGTAATAACAAATCAAAATCGTAGGAGGGCAAATTGCGGCTAAACTAAATATTACTACGACCAAAAACGATACCAAATCACAGTTTATGTTTTTTTGTTGTTGTTATGGCAATGTTAGTGAAAGCTAGTAACCCTATCTTAGCTGGCACATCAGAAATCAACATCAAAATAAATGTTCTTAACCCTTTACTGTATGTTTAATCCCTGGTTTTACGTCCCTGTGATTTTATAATTGAAACAAAACATTGCAGAAAAAGAAGAAATTACTTGTAAAAAGCGATTTCTTCCCTTTCTACATTAGTTTCTACCCTGCGAAATGGTTATTTCTAACCCACTTAATTTTTCTCTTCTGCAAAATCTTTGAATTTGGACAGGTATAATATTTTGCAAAACAGGAAAGGCTCAGGTCTTTTTAGATAGTCTTGAAAGCTTTAATCAAACGAAACAAACCTCATTTCATTTCCTGAATAAGCTGTAGTTACGACGTTTAAGTCGCCAAACCAACAAAAGGGTTAACAAAACTAATTTCTGGTCTCAAAAATTGATTTTCTTGGTCGTCTGATTATTTGACTGGCAGCCGTGATTGGTCAAATGACGATTTGTTGAATATAAGATACGAAACAACTAGATAAATACCTTGTCGTGATTTTAAATTCTCGCTGATATTTTGATTTCTTTCCAATATTCTTTTCTTTAGCTCACAAGGAATATGACATAAAATATGCTTATACATTGAATATTAATACATGCACTTTGAAAAGTATCTTTGTTTTTAATGTGGTAAAAGACTTCCATCTTGAAAACCTTCCTAACCACTGTAGAGAGCCCGCATTGAAATTATGTCCTTTTAAAGTACATCTACTTCAAAATTGTACCCAATACATTAACATCTCTTGTAATTTGAAAAGTTTAATGAGTTTTTATCATCTTTTTAACAACAGTTGTTAATTGAACTTTGTCTCTAGATAAATAGCTTGTTACTTCAACCCTTCCCTGTCCAATCCCTGGTTTTTACGTCCCTGTTACTTAAAAAATGAGAAAACATAATAGAAAAGATGAAAGCATTTCTTCTTTTTCCACAATATGTTCCATCGTAATGAATGGTTACTTATCGAATTTAATCCGCTTACAATTCTCATCTGCAAATCTTTGAATTTTGACAGGTCTAAAATTTTGCAAAACAGGAAAGGGTTAAAATAGCTTGTTTGGAAATCAAATGAATGTTCATTTGCAAGACCTCATTGAACACATTTCGTCACAATGACGATTTTTGGCGCACCTAACGAATAAATCTGAGAACCCAATTTGAGAAACACAGTCAAAGCAGCCATGACAGTTTACCGATGGTCGAGCGAAATGTGGTGAGTACAGTTCGAATAAATAAAACAAAATAATATCGGTATTTATTTAAATCGAACTGGCATGTCGGACCTCAGGTCAATTGACAGATTGCTTGGCACACCTATAGACCTCCGACGGGGCAGTTCAACTAAGACATCACATAGCGTTATAGGTTGCATAATTTACGGAAACTAAAAGCAAATCCTTAATTCGTGACATAAACTTCTTGAATACTGTCCGAACAATCTGTGGTTAAGAAGTTTAAGTCACAAAGCCATGTAATAATGATAGTATTGATCAATCTATTTTTGATTTAGAGTCGCAACCTGTCGTATAGTCCCTTTTTTAACCCATGTCATTCCGAATCCGGATTATTCCTGTTTTGGCAGGGGGTATAGACAAAGATCAGCCTGCACATATGTGCAGCCTGATCTAAGTCTACACTTCCTGCTTTTCCCTTTAAGCCAGTGTTGTTTATGAGATAGATTGACCAAAAGAATAATTAACCAACAAAAATTGCATCAAGTACTGTCAGCCCTTTGATTTCAATAAAATTCCATTAAGGATTTTATTTAGCATGACAAGGGTTAAGTATATTTTCGATAATCCAATGTACAAAAAATGCGACAGTCATCTTTGCAGATTTATTTCCATTCTCTAATTGTTTGAAAAACAATATGAATACTTTAACCCTTTCCCGTTTTTTGGAAATTTTAGACTAGTCCAAATTGAAAGAGGTTGCAGACGACAATGAAAACTGGATGCCATTTGAAATGAAACCATCCCATGTGGTAGAAAATATTGTGGAAAAAGGAGAAATTGCTTGTTACAAGCAATTTCTTCTTTTTCCACAATGTTTTCTTGATTAAAAAATCACAGCAACGTAAAATTCCGTATTTGAACGGGAAAGGGTTAAATTGACGGATCGCTGGCCCCGACCTTTGACCTCCAACAGGAAGTTCGACTTAGATATTTCAGGGGTCCATTTTGCAAACTTTATCATCAGTAACAAGTAACAAGAAAATAATTTTTGGTTGGTGACCTAAACATCGAAACAACTAATTGAATAAGCTGCAGTTACAATATTCAACCCTTTCCTGTTCAATCCCAGGGTTTATCGTCCCTGTTGATCCCAATTTCTTCTCTTTTCACAACATTTTCTATACCCTACTGAACGTTTATTTCTCAAAATTAAATCCAAACAAAATTTTCGTCTGCAAAACCTTTGAATTTGGACAGGTCTAAAATTTAGCAAAACAGGAAAGGATTAAGTTGCCAAACCAACAAAATTGCTTCATACATATGTCGACCGAAGTCGGGGTTCAAAGTTCACTTTCGGTCTAAAAGTATTTCTTGTTTATGGACAGCCTCGATCCGCCAATGGAGATCTGTCTAGTATTTTAGATTTTAGTTTCTTTCAAATAAAATCTGCCTCAAATTTTGTCATCGGGTTGTTTTGTAGAAATAATCCGGTCGTATCAATATGGTAAAGAATTAATTGAATTGAACGTGCCGCCCAAGAAAATCCAGAAAATAACATAATTCAATTCTGATATGTTGGGATGTGCGAGTAAATATTGTTTATACCAAGAAAATAATGGTTAAACATCTTTAAGCCCGTTGGTCAATATCAATCCATTTGTTATTCCATCCAATCAAAGAATAGCTATTTGCTTCATTTCCTTTCTACGCGACAACCTTTTGCGTGTTTTCATTTTACAAGCATAAATGAAAAATAATTAGGTGCACTTAAGTGGAAGCCAAGAATGTCATACACTATTTGGAATAAATCTGAAACCGCTGTTTGATATTGATGAAATGGAACCTCCTAAATTTATAGATAACCATTGAGAAAATAGGCCTGCGGTAGACTAAAGGTTAATTTATTCCACGTCACACACGGGGTGTGTTTGAGTCGATAAAAACAGTGACTGTCGCTTGGAATCTCTCATTCTCCCACTGGTAACACCACTTGTTGGAACGGACAAATTAATATTGTTAGAAATTCTTTGGTATCTTTTTTTCAAATAAAATTTTTGAAAGAAAAAAGAGGAATAAAACACTTCAAAAAAAAAAATATTTTAGACACTTTTTTGGATTTGTTAATCAGAATCATGAAGGCGAATATATTGGAGGTGTTACAATTGTTGTCAGTGTTTATATACTGTACATTAATATTTGTATCTGCTGACGAAAGCTCGAACTCAGATTCACATGACCGGTCCAGACGGCAAGTGGACGGGTTGGTTGATAGTAAAACAGATACTTTAGAAAAACGACAACGGGAGTTTATCGGTAAAAGAATGAGAGACTTTGTTGGAAAACGATCTATTGAAGACGAGGAGAGTGATATGTTGTATCCTGATGATATGTTTACGGAAAACGACAAACGAATGAGAGATTTTGTGGGTAAGAGAAGCGATGATGACGTGATGGCCGAGAAGAGATATCGAGATTTTCTGGGTAAACGATCTGACGACGATGTCGATAAACGGATGAGAGATTTTCTGGGTAAACGGGAAGACGATGAAATGGGAGAAAATATGGACAAGCGAATGAGAGATTTTCTGGGTAAACGTTCGGCAAACAGTGAGTATCCTGATATGTATGGTGAAGACGGCTATCCTGGAAATGATCAATTCACCGGCTACGCTAAAAGAATGCGGGATTTTATCGGCAAGAGAAGTCTCAATCCTGCAACTCTGGCTGAACTGGAGAAACGATTCCGAGAGTTTGTGGGTAAACGAGGATTTCCGGAGGACTTTTTCCGAATAACCCAGAGGTATTATGTTCGAAAACCCAAATATGTGAGACAGATTGTCGGCAAGAGGGCTTACCCGACGGATTTGGACAATTTTAGTCAAGAGAAAAGAATGAGAGACTTTTTAGGTAAACGATCACGAGAATTTGTTGGCAAACGATTTAGAGAATTTGTTGGGTAAAACATTAATCCTACATCATAGAAATTTGTTGGGTAAAAACAATCAATCTAAAACTTAAAAAAGTTGGGTAAAACATTCGTCATAAGAATTAAACTGCGTTGGGTAAAACATGTAAATTGAATTTCTTGAACTGAAAATTTTTGTACATTATCTTTGTATTTTGACCAGTCTAATTTTTTGTCATGTGGTAATGGGTTAAACAAAAGAGAGAGAGAAAAAACAAACAAAAACAACAACAACACACACACACACACACAAAAAAAAAAAAAAAAAAAAAAACACACCGTATTTCAGTTTCTTAAAAGAAAAGCATACCAGAAACTATGTTGTAAAAGAAAATTGTAAATCTGTATTAACTTTTCACATATTGCTTTCTTTCAAATATTGAATGGACAACAAATGTATACGCTTTAAATTTCGGTAGGTTTAATTTTCAGTCTTAAGGTCAAGAAGTCATTTGTCGTTGTCATTACGAAATATCGTGACTACAGCTTGAATCAAGCTGTAATGACGAGGTTTTAGAATGAAAACGACGCATCGATGTTTGTTTTAATCGAAAATATTTATTGTCGACGGGCGATCAAAAATGTGTACATGTAACTACTGCTATTTTTTTACTGCAGTTACAAGGTTTGTTCGCACTCTGACGATATGCAGATATTTGATTTTCTTTAATTAAACGGTGCAGAATAATAAATAATAATAAAGAACAACAACAACATCAAAGATACCCGATAGGAAATTTCGTCGGTTTAATCCATCGAAACTACAGTTTGTTTAAAGATGTAGTAACGAGGTTTTAGCATTACACCGACGATTTACTTACTCTACTTTCAATAAGTAAAGGGGAACAGAACGTAGTGAAATACATGTCTTGGAGTTTTGTTTTAGATTGATCAACAGTCTTACAGTTCTATCATTTTTGAATTCGAAATTACTCGCAAGAAAATTCTAGAATTACCTAATGTATTTTTATTTGAAAATTAATCAATCGCATATATCATTCAAACAGATTATCCATTTTGACCAGAACTGAACTTTTAACTGCGACACTGGCCGACATTTATGTGAAGCAGTTTTGTTGTATTTGCGACTAAATCGTGGTAACTACAGCTTATTCAAGCTATTGTTGCGACGTTTAGGGCGCTAAACAACAATTCCAATTCTTCGTTACATAGCCACTTCGTTGCTAGCCATATTTTTTGTAAAAGAGAGCTGAAGAGCTGAAGATAAAATGTTTTTCAGGTATAAAGGAAGTAAGGCCTATAAAATAAGAACTTAAAGCATTTTGTAATACGAGCATAACGACCTTTGCGTGTGAATCGTTTGTAATAGTTTTAAATTTCAGTTTTAGCTCGGAAAACTTTTATATATATCTTCTATATATTGTCATATTTTCCATTACATCCTCTGTGTGTGACGAAAATAGCGTAACTACAGTTAAAGAAATACCACAGTAAAGACGCTTTGGTCGCCATTGTATGCCATCAAGAAAAAAGCTTTGTAAAACATTGTGGAAAACGAAGAAATTACTTGTGTCGAGCAATTTCTTCACAATCCGCAATGTCTTTTGTAAAAAAATGTCGTCTGCAGCTTCTTTGAATTTGGATCACTATAAAAATAATTATGCCCGAACGGGTAAAAGGAAATATGCAGAAAAAACAATAAACTGAATTTTTAGTTTTATTTCTCTTGCTTCCTTTTTTTAATAACTTTTTTTTAGTTTTTAGACGTTCTTTCCGATTTTTGTCCGAGAGAATGTTCAGTAAATATTGATAGTGCGACATAAAAGAAATGATTGGCAAGAGTAAATGTTCTTTTATAACCCATTATCAGACGACAAGTCTTTAGACTGGTCTAAACTGAAAGCGGTTTAACCCATTCCAACTCAAGCCCTCCTTTTTACGCCCCACAAGAAAAAAGCTTTGGAAAACATTGTGGACAATGAAGAAATTGCTTGTAACAAGCAATTTCTTCATTATACACAATGTTTTCTATCCCAAAAGACGAAAAAAATTAAAATTCCATCAACTTGAAATTGTCGTCTGCACCTTCTTTCAATTTGGACCAGTCCAAAATTTTCTTGTGTTGGAATGGATTAAAAGTCATTTTCACGCAGGTTTTACATGACAAACCCTAGCTTGGTGACAAGTAATTTTTCCAGTCCCGTTATGTATTTCTTCAATGCACAAAACGCGAGATTGTGATGAAATGTTTTAACCCTTTCCCGTACAATTCTTGATTTTACGTCCCCGTGATTTTATACTTGAGAAAACATTGTCGGAAGAGAAGAAATCGCTTGTTACGAGCAATTTCTTTTTTCCCACAATATATTCTAGCCTTTAGGACTGTACAATTTTGAATAAATCTCACTTGAACTTGTCGTCTGGGATATCTTTCATATTGAACAAGTCTAAAATTTCGTAAAAACAAGAGTGTTAAACATCTCTCTCTTTAGTGCAACATCTCTTATATGAAAACAAAACAGAATGTTTTTCAAGCAACTTCTTTTGAATATTAACAAAGCGACGAGGACGCACACATTAAAAAAGACCTAACTTTTAAGCCAATCACACTAAAACATAGCAAAAATACTCTGGTTATTTCTTTCGCACGTGACGTTTACGTCATTTTTAATTGTCACCAAAATGGAGTTTAATTCCAAAAAGCCATATTTGGTAAAATCTAATGATTGTAATTGTATATGCATCTTGAACAACATGTGAGATATTTGACGCAATTGAAGAATAAAAAATTAAGTTTTACAGAATATCTTAAGTGCAGGTGTTTGTTTTTGTTTTTCCTTTCGTTTATTTTATTTTTATTTTTTGTCCCTATCTTATACAGTGGCGTGGAAATACAGATTATCTCCAGTTATTCCAGGATAACGTCGGTGCGCGAGCAAAATGTCGCAACTACAGCTTTATCAAAGATTTAGTTACGACATTTTGCTCCCGCACCGACGATAAGTAAGACATAATTTTCTTCTTGTCCAGAATTAAACAGAACTTGTCCACAAAAAAGTGAAAAGATGAATTTTGGAAAACAACAACAACAACAACAACAACAAATAAACACCATTAATGGAACCAAACATTTTCTTGTTTAACAGCAAAATTTCTACCCTTTAACCCATTCCCACAATTTTAGACTGGCCCAAATCAAAAGATGGTGCAGCCATTACAATGTTTGTATGAATTCTAAAAAAATAAGGGGACATTTTAGAGTACGTGTCCGTATGCATAAGGTTACACTTCTGTCCGATGTTGAATTATTCAAAAAGAGTAAAAAGGGTCAGTTTTGACATTATATTGCTCTTTCGCAAGTTTCGTTTGGATTTAAACCAGAGTTATCTTAAAGAGCAATCATTGGCCCTGAAATACATGCTGGAACAATGGTACCATTAGCGATAAACTTTTCGACAAATTTACATTGAACACAATAATCACCAAAATTCCCTAATTCGGGAAGGCCCATAGCGAGGTGGGGTACGTTTCAAACCTCATCGTTAAACAACAAATAGTCCCGACAGAAATACATTAGCACACAGTAAAGAATACAGTGCAGCAGTGGTCTGTCTATCGCCAAGACTCGAAAACACCATGCTAAACGAAATAGCGTAAAATTTTAATGGATCTACCTTAGGGTGAAAACGGGTTTAGGCTAAAATGTTCATCAGGCTAAAATGCGGAGTAGAGTTGGACCATATAAGCCCATGTTGGACAAGTCGAGCACAACAAATCATTCATTTAGACCGTAAGTGAATTTTGAAATCCAACATTATGTGAAGCATTTTTGTTGGTTTGTCGACTTAAACGTATTAACCTCAGTTGATTCAAGCTGTAGTTGCGACGTTTAGGTCGCCGACCATCCATTTCTCTTTTTTGATACACGTTACCGGCTATAATTTTGCAAAATGCCATCCTGGTATATCGAAGGGAAACTTCCTGTAGGAGTCAGTGGTCGGGTCCCATAGATTCGCGAATTAATCCTTTCCCGTTCAAGTACGGGATTTTACGTTCCTGTGATTTTATACTTGAGAAAACATTGTGGAAAAAGAAGAAATGCTTGTAACAAGCAATTTCTCCTTTTTCCACAATATTCCCTACCACATAAGATGGTTTCATTTCAAATGGCATCCAGTTTTCAACGTCATCTGCAAACTCTTTCAATTTGGACTAGTCTAAAAATTCGCAAAGCGGGAAAGGGTTAAAGAATTGATTGGCAAAATTACGATAACAGTGCGAACAATGTTTTTACAAAGAAAGGTAGTGGTTTTGTTCAGAAATCCTCATTACAATGCCTTTAATTTTAAGTTAAAGATGTTTTCTTAATATGTGTCAAGGATTTGTTTGTTTTTTTGAATAGGGTTTTACGCCGCTTTCAACAATCTGTCAGTTATATCGCGGAGGCTGGAGCACCTAACAATGGATTCCTGGTATTTTTCACACCAGTACCGCCATCACATCCTTTCCTAGCCTCCAGCTGCTATACCACATAGGTCTACGATTATCGACCTATTGGTGGGAGACAAATAGTCGGAAAGGATGAGTGCCGCCGTCGGGGATCGTATGTGTGAAAGTATCGCCGCAGTTAAAAAAAAAAAAAAAAAAGATTTACCAATCAAACCATTATTTTAGATGTGAAGTAAAAATCGATTCATTTCACTTATTTACGTTTTGCGACTTAAACGTCGTTACTACTGCAATTCAAGCTGTAATTGACCAATCGCTGGTCCCACCCACTGACTACCTAGGTCACGTCCATTAACTCCGACAGGAAGTTCCGCTTCGATTTTAGCGGCGTTATTTTGCAAAATTCATGGCCAGCAGCATGTAACAAAAAGTAAAATTGTTGTTTGGTGACCTAAACGTCGTAACTACAGCTAGAATAAGCTGTATTTACGACGTTTAAGTCGCTAAACCAACAATAAAGGTAATTAAAATTGGCGTCCAATATCGGAGTTGATAAGCTCAGGTCCGGGCTGAATGAATTATTTGATTGGTCGGTTTATTTCTTGATCGACAGCCGCGATTGGTCAATTAAGGTCACTTAAAACGATTCTGCTTTTGTTTCATGTTCCTTATAAAATACATTCACTGCAAGGAAACAAAATTGCACTCGATAGACTAAAAATCTGTAACAACTATGTACTGAACTGTTAGGGACATCGTTAAATGTTATCATTTTCCGGGAAAAATGACGTTACTAAGACTGAAGAAAAAGAAGAAGAAAAAAATGGTTTCATGCAAGTTTCGCGAAGTTCTTCTAAAAATTCATATAGTCAAAGACCGTTTGTATGTAATAAATAGAATACTGTGTTGTAGGAGCGATAAAAACCCCCGTATTTGATCTTAGCCGCGTGGCAAAATATTTGATTTCCAAATGTTCCTAGAAGCTCCAATCCAAAACGAAGTTTCGTATCACAACTGTAACATAACACTCCCTATAATGATTGTTATTTAATATCTCTGTAATTCAGTATTGTCAGAGGTCAGTAAGCCTGACCACCCATCTGCCATTTTTGCCAATATAAGTGTGATGGTGGATTCACCCATTCCCACACAAAAAATGCTTTTTTGGCGCCCACAAGGAAAAACATGGGTATAAAAAGTAGTGGAAAATGAAGAAACTGCTTGTAACAAGCACAAGCAATTTCTTCATTTCTCCAAAATGTTTTCTACCACAAATGTAAAAAAAAATTATAACATACTGAAACTTGACGTCTGCAACATCTTTGAATTTCGACCAGGCTTAAATTTTGCCGTCTGGTAGTGGGTTGAACGTACTATCACAAGTTAAACGTTGGGCCACAAAATGGTATTTAAGATGATAGTCAGACGCAGGGTGGAAATGCGAAAAGCTTGGACTAGCACAGTCTGAACCGTATCGATACTTTTTTCAATCGGAATTTTTATTAAAAAAAAAAGATGCACTTTGCTTTCAATTGATCCCAAGATCACAGGTTTAAACCCCGGGCTGGCCATACCAACTAACAAACTAATAGTCTTTCGGATGAGACGTTAAACCGAGGCCCCGTGTGACGTTGCAATCCATAGAGCACGTTAACGAGCCGGACGGAGTTTTCAGTAGTTTCGCCCTGTACTTTTGCAATATGCCTCGTAACAGCTAACCTGGGGGAGTCGCTCATATGGTAGCAACGATAAATAAATGGAAATAATCAACTGATGGAAGGCTTGCCCCGCCAGCTTGGCTCCGACAGCGAAATACCACTGCGATATAAAATGGCATTATTTTGTAAAATTTACGGTCAATAAAGAAAAAAGGTTCCTTAGTGACCTAAACGTTGTAACTTCAGTTTGAATGGCGAGTAAGTCGAGTAAATCCGCAAAAAATACTTCACAAAAATACAGGAGTTCAAAGTTTACTTAAATGAATAATTTGATCGGTCGATCTATTCTTTGATTGACAGGCCAAACTGTCAATTTTCAAGAAACAGCACCGCTTGAAATTATCGAAACCAGTCCCCTTGATATAAGGGGTGGTTTTAATTTCAAATTATAAGAAATGAAATATTTTTCTCTTAATACTATCTTGTTCGCAATTTGTTCATCACTTAGACTTCAGCACTTAGAACTGAAAGTACTGTAAGCTAGCAAGCAAGGTTTTTGCTAAGAAATCTTCTTTGTCAAAGGTTTTCGTGATAAATAAACAAGGTTAAAGTAACCCAGGAGTTTACCCATTACAACATGAAAAAATCTTAGACTGGTTTAAATTGAAAGAAGTTGCAGACGACAATTTCAAGTTTGTGGAATTTAGAAAATCTTTGCCTTGTAGGCTAGAAAGTATTGTGGTTATTGAAGAAATTGCTTGCTTTATTGTCCACAATGTTTTCCGAGTGTTTATTTCTTCTTGGGATGCGTAAAACGCGTGATTGAGTGGGGATTGGTTTTAAATAGCTTAACTTTGAAGGAGTTCTCTAATATTTGAATAAAGTTCATTCATGTGCCAATACAATATGCTCAAGTGAGCTAAAAAATACCTTGGTGATAAACTTGCAGGCAGAGTTTACAATATTACAGAAAAACACAAGAACTACTTTTTGAGGCGTAGGCATTCAATTGATTGAGTGGTTAAGCCTCCAGAGGCAGATTGCACTCGTTGAACTCTGAGAAGACCTCAAATCAAAGCTGAAACTTTGCTAGCTAAAAAACCCTATCGAGTCGAATAAAGAGGATCTACGACATGAGGTAACGCCGTTAAAAACATGTTCAGAAAGTCATTAGGAAAAACTGTAGTTTGTCTTTTTGTTTGTGGACCAAAGAGCCATTGGCGACCTCCGTATACCTCTTGGATTTAAGTTGACTCATCCTACTGTCAATAAAAATCTACTGATTAGTTTCGAATCGCGATTGTCAATCAAAGAAATAATCGACCAGTCTAATCGTTCATTTAGGCCGGAAGTAAACCTTGTCCTCCGATGTTGTCCAACAGTTATCTAAAGCAGTTAAGGCTAGTTTGTCGGCTTAAACGGCGTAAGTATAGCTTATTCAAGCTGTAGTTACGATTTTTAGGTCACAAACCAACCATTTTCTTTTCTATAAACATGTTACTGACTGTAAAATTAGCAGAATGGCGCCATTTAACACTTTCCTGTCTTTCAAAATTTAGACTTGTCCAAATTTAAAGAAGTTGCAGACGACAATTAAAAGTGAGTACAGTTTGAAAAGTAACCAACTTACAGGGTAGAAAATATTGTGGGAAAAGAAGAAATTGCTTGTTACAAGCAATTTCTTCTTTCCCACACTATTTTCTATAGTATGAAAACCAAGGACAGGGACGTAAAATCCAGGGATTAACCAGGAAATGATTTACATCGAAGTAATACCTAGGCGACGAAGCTCTGTGGGTGTAGCCGGGGATTCTTTTATTGTCAGCAAATTTTATATTAGCATTCCACATAAATGTAATACATTTTTGTTGTTGGGTGACTTAAACGTCCTAAGTGCAGCTATTCGAACTACATTTCAAACTAAGATTCAAACTGCATACCGTCGATACTTTTGCTGTTTCATGTCTCCGACAATTTACAATAATAAATCTTCAAATAGCAGTCAAACTGCTTTGTCAATGGTCATTGGTCGTGACTACCAATCCCTCGATAGCTCTTGCAACTCATTTCAACCTATTACCAAATGATAAATTTGAGACTGGTCCAAACTGGAAGAAATTATAGACCACAAACGGCGAATTTTAAGTCTTTGTCATTTAGGATAGAAAATAACGCAGTAAATGAAGTAATTGCTTGTTAAAAGCAATTTCTTCATTATTCGCAATGTTTTTGAAAACATTTTTTATTCGGAGCGTATTTGGGGGTGGGGGGTAAAAACGGGAATGTGTGGAAATGGGTTAAGTCGGTTTCATATAAAATGGGAAAAACTGATTTTAAAAAGATCGAAATCGACGAAAAGGTGCGAGATTCGGTTTGATTTATTTTTACATAGGAAAGCGATTTTATTAACTAGCAAAGCATCAGCTTTGATAGCTTAAGTAAACACACAAAATTTGAGGTCTTCTCAAAGTTCAACGAGTGCAAACTGCCACTGGAGGCTTAACCACCATGTCCATGGAATGCCTACGCCATAAAAATAGTTCTTAAGAATTTCAGGCATATTGCAAACTCAATTCAAATTGTGGAGAACTCTGTCAAAAGCATGCTATTTAACACATTCTCACTCCATTCCGCTTTTCAAGCATCTCAAGAAAGAAGCTTTGGAAAACATTGTGCTTGTAAAAAGCAATTTCTTCAAGGTCCACAATGTTTTCTTCGCAACAGGGGAAAGATTTTCTGAAATCAACCATGCTCTGCTAGCTTACAGTACTTTCAGTAATTTGATTTATTTATTGATCTTTATTCTTCTTTGTAGCTGCTCCTTATAGACCAATACTCGCTTCGATACACTTTCGGGCCAGTTTTATTTGACTCAGTCTGTAGTGTCCATTTCCAACTCTTCAATCCATAGTGTGCAGATATGTACATAAAAATAGAACATTTGTATGGATTCAGAAGCGCAAACATTTAATGGCATTATGTTACACGAATCCGTATTACGTCGTCTCACAGAGGTCGATTATTATATAACGAAAATATTTCTTAACAGAACGAGCTTATCTGGATACTACGCAAAGTATCGACTCTGATTTAACCCAATGCCCTTTTTGTTGTTTTTTTTCTTCATTTCCTAGGTTGAAAACACTGTGGAGAAATGAGAATCTTTAGGTTCAAGCAATTTGTTAATTTTCACAATGTTTTCGCAATTATTTTAGTTGGGATGCGTCAATAAGTGTCCTTGTATGGGAATGGGCTAACTGCCATCCTGTAAGATTGTATAATTTTGTATTCACAAATAAGGAAGTCCAGCTAAACGCGAGAAGAAGATCAGACCTTGTCTACCTCAAGAAAACGGCTTTAGAAAACATTGTGGAAAAGTAATTTCTTCATTATCCACAATGTTTACTACCCAGAAAGTAAAAAAAGAAAAAAAAAATAAATAAAAAATAAAAAAAAAAAAAAAAAAAAAAAATAAAATAAAATAAAATAAAAAAATCCAATATTCCATAAGCTTTGGATTGTCGTCTGCAACTCCTTTCAATTTGGACGATTCTAAGATTTAGCCGTCTGGTAATGAGTTAAACTACCAATGGTCCATCACTGTAAAACCTCTATTAAGTATGAAGGTCTTGATAGACAAAATTGTCTTTATTTCTGGACTAAACTTACTATTATAAGATTATATACAAAAACTGACGAATCGCCATTGTCATTCAAAGAATCGATTGGCCAATCAAATCATTTATTCACTCCTGAACTACAATCTTCGTTTATATCATTTATGGAAATATCTTTCGTTTGTGGGTAACCAGACGATCGAAAGAATAGCTTTCAAGAATTCATTATGACGTTAAGTTCGCCTCCAAACGATTCGCGTATAGATTCTTTTATAGCGAAATATCTCCGACCAAGGTATCGAGAAAAAGATATCGATAGCTACCCGTGAATATTGCCTGTTAACCCATTCACAAAATATGACGATTTTTGCCGCCTCCAAGAAATATTGCTTTGGAAAACATTGTGGAAAATGAAGAAATTGCATGTCACAAACAATTTCCTCATTACCCACAATGTATACTACCGAGAAAGTTGAAAACAACAACAACAACACACACACACAAATCAACTAAAATTTGTCGTCTTCAACATCTTTCAATTTGGACCAGTCTAAAATTTTGTCGTCTGGTAACGGGTTAATATCGATTTCCGTCTGGATTTCCGTCTATGATTGTTGTCCTATCATTAGAAAATGGTAATTTTCACTGTGGTTAGGTTGCATCTTCAATGAATGCATGAAATTGAGGCTACATCGCCGATGTGTAAAGGAAAAAAAAGGTTTGATGAACTTAACATCAGGAATGAAATGCAACTGTATTTGAGGTAACATCGTCATTGATTAACAGAAAACTTACAGTATGATAAATTAAACATCATCCTTAAATTAGGAAGAAAAGTCCCACTGTAATTGATGTTACATCGCCAATTAGCTAAAAAAATCCATAGTATGATAAACTTACTATTATCAATGATTTAGAAGGAAAATCCACTGTAATAGAGGTTGCATAGCAATTGAGTAAAAGAAAAATCAAAGTATGATAAACTTAACATCATCAGTAAATAGAAGGAAAAATCCCACTGTAATTAAGATACATCGCCAATGGGTAAAAGAAAACTCAAAGTATGATAAACTTAATTAGAAGGAAAATCCCAAAGTGGTTGAGGCTACATCGCCAATTTGTTAAAAATAAACTAAAGTGAGATAAACTTAACGTTATCGATGAGTTAGAAGGAAAAATCCCGCTGTGCTCGAGGTTAAACGCCAATAAGTAAAGTGATAAACTTAACATCATCAAAATAGAAGGTAAAAACCCAACCTGAATTTAAGGTTATATCGCCAATAAGTAAAAACAGAGAAAAAAATCAAAAATCAATGAGTTAAAAGGAAAAATCCCACTGTAATTGAGGTCACGTCGCCAATTAGTAGAAGAAATCTCCAAAGTATGATACACTTTTCATACCATCAATGAATTAGTAGGAAAAAAATCCAACAAAGAGAAAACCCGAGCTATCAAAAGATCTGTAGTGCTCAGGAATATCGTGACTTTGATTTGATTGGTACGGCTATCTATGACGTGGCAACATCTTGCAATTGAACATATCGTAGATGCACTCCCTGATTACAAGAAATAAATATTCATCAATGTCTATTGCAAAGCTACTCTGATATGATAATAACGTTTGATCAATAACAATAGTTTGTCTTAATCTTTCGAAGGCAAACTATTAATCCATTCTCTCACAGTCTTTTGACGCCCCTAAAGAAAAAGGTTTTAGAAAATATTGTGGAAAATAAAGAAGTTGCTTATAACAAACAATTTCTTCATTATCCACAATGTTTTCTACCCCAAAGACAAAGATCTTAAATTTCATAAACTTTATGTTATTGTGTGCAACTTCTTTTAAATTGGACCGGTCTAAAATGTCGTCCGGTAATGGTTTAATCAACTCTACTTGTCCATCTATCTGTATTTTAAAGATATTTGTTTCAACTTTCAGCACTCACGACCTTGCACCACTATTTCATTGGCTTCACGCTATGGCCTCTTATCGATAGACTGATATCTACAGATAATCAGATTACGTTTGACCAATCATTTACTTAGACCGGAAAAGAGTAATGACCTCCGACACTTATACGTCGTAACAACAGCTTATTCAAGTTGAAGTTGTGACATAATAATCGTCAATTTAAGAGATGAAGAGAATAATTTTTGAAGCGGATTCATACATTGTGTGATTAGGTTTTACGGTTCATACACCCACGAAAACAAAAATATTTTCTTCATTTCTTATAATCTAATAGCATAGAGCGAAAAAAAAATCTTAACGAATTTTGATTCCTTTTTGTATGGGACTATTTTGTGCGAAAGTATACAAAATCGCTGCGTGCTCAAAATTTTGTTCATGGAGTTATGAATGGTTTTTTTCGACCAATCAGAACGCTCGGTTTTGATAGACGAAACTAAATTTTTTTTTCTCTTTGTATTATGTCCCCGATCATATATTGTGCAAAATAAAGTCGCTTGATAACTCAGGCAAACTACCTTGTCGAAAATCAGTCGATAGCTAGCCATCTGACAGATTGAAGGATCGCAGCTATCAACGAAAGAATAAATCAACCAATCATATCCGTTAATTGGAGCGAGAGTAAACTTTCAACTCCGATATTTATGTGAGATATTATGTGAGCCGCATGCATTTATGAGAGTTATTTTCTGTTTGCGATTCCAACGAAAGTAGTTCGTTTAATTACGGTAAATTATAAAGTTTTAATACGCTTATGATCTATACTTAATCATATTTATTATTTCAAAAACCGTGTTATTTCTCGTGAATCAAAAGACAAATAATATATATACATGTATTCCATTATAAGAATCTTGTCGTTTTTCCCATTGCAGAGATGATCGGTTAGAGGAACGAACGACAACTCTGCTTGGGGCTTGTCATTTGAAAAGAGTGTTTTTATTTGAAAATGTAGAGCGAACCGCTTTAATTCAGGTCAGTCTTAGTTATCCATTACCAGACGACAGAAATTAGACTGGTGCAAATTGAAAGAAATTGAAGAAGACGCTTTGAGGTATGCAAAAATCGAAAAATAAGTGGCAGTTGTGGTAGAAAACATTTTGAGAAAAGAAAAAAATGCTTGTCACGAGCAATTTCTCCCTTTTCTTACAATGATTTTCAGAAATTATTCTCTTCCGCACGTAAACAATGAAATTGTAGAGGGTTTAACAAGCTGCACTAATCTAAAACATAAGTTTGCAAGTAACAAGGTCTCGGATTCGATTCCTTGTCGTGGCATATATCATTTCCGACATTTGTCTCTCACATATGGTTCGATAATCGTGAGGCTAAGTGGGTTGAGCAGCTGGAGGTTCGGAAAGAATATAATTATAGTACTGGTGTGAGAAATACTAAGAATCCACGGTTAGATGCTCCAGACTCCGCGATATGAGAAATACTGTTAAAAGTGGCGTTAAACTCAATTCAAACAAACAAGCAATTAACACTTATTGTTACCATATTTACTTTTCTGAAACTAAATCAAAATAGGCCGCCCTCACCGCTGTCAATAGACATGGTCCACTCGTGATTCTGTTCGAGCTGTCGGGCTTAAGTAAGTAAGTAAGTAAATTTTTATTATAGTGACATGTGTTACATAAATCAATATACAATATCAAATATCAAAGTATAAACACCCGGCCCCATGGGCCTATAAGTCACTTTTGAATAATAAACAGAATACCAGTGCGGCAAAAAGATAAGAAATATGGCACAAAACGAAAACGTTGTGGAATTTGAGCTTGCAAATATACACACAATAGTTATTATTCATATATGCAAAAATGATAGATACTGAAATCATTTCTTTCCAATATGAAAAAATGAATGTTACAAGGATCCAACGGTATGGAGTTGAATGCGAGATTAGAAATACTTGCTTTGTAAAACAATATGTACAGTGGAAAGTATTGACGGAAAATGAGAAAATTGCCGTTTTCAGCACTCTCTTCAATTCTATCAATATCCCCATTTAGCGTTTATCGACAGTAACGTCAATGCAAAACCTTAATGGGGAAAGTGTTAAGATATTACTATATAAATACTGATATCATTAATATAAATCCTCTGCGGATGGGGAAAATGAGATAATGCTTACAGAATGGCAGAGGGGAAGGTCGTTTTATACAAAAAGATCAAGTCTACCGCGATACTGCGGATACAAATGTATATCTTTTGATATAAAAAAAAAATGACTGAAATAATAATTTCATTTCATTACGAGTTATTCGTTGTTTGATAAAGTGTCTTTCTACGTTTTTGGAAAGCTTTAACCAAGAACTTAGATAACTTGCGACAATGATTTAACATAAGATACGACAATTTTTGTTCAGGTGATAATTGCAGGTACGAGTTACACGTAATAACATCTTGAAAAACATCTTGTCTAATAATGTTATATTGATCACATGTTATAACAAAACGTGTTTCTGATCCGATCACCGAACTTGTACAAAAGTTACACAAACGACTCTCTATTGGTTCTCCTAGATATCTCCCAGTTTCTATCCTTAATGGTAGAATGCCGAACCTGAGTTGGGCTAAAGTGGACCTTTCGTTTTTCTGTAGGTTAAGGGAAACGTAATATTCTGTGTTAAAATCCCGCTTAAATTGTTTGTAAGTGCGTAGCTTCTGGGTTCGTTCAACGTTGTCTAACCATAATGAGCTATATAATTGTTTTATTCTAGTCTGTGTCTGAGCCATATCAACTGGTCGCTTATTATCATAGTGGTCAGACATACCCAATTTGTCAAGGATAACCCTTAACTCACTACACCAGTTGTTATCACATTTGCTATAATCAAATTCAAACACTGAACGTAACAGTCTATCCTCAGGGGTCTGTAATAGCCTATTCCAATAGCGTATGATGCTTAACCATTGTCTGTATTGTGAAGGTAGCCAACCTGTATCACCGATCAGAGCGCTCACTGGGGCAAATCTATGTACTCCGAGAAAATAACGCATACTACGGTTCTGTATATTGTCGATGCATTTGAAATGTTTAAAGCCCCATATAGAGGCCCCGTAGTCTAAAATTGGCACAACACAGCTATAGTAAAGTTTTTCGTAGGATTTGAACCCAAAGCTTTTCATATTATGGAACTTTGATATCAAACCTCCAAGAGCCCTTCCCGCGGCTTTCGATATTGTTTCACAATGGGTTGAATAGTCTAAATTGTCACTGAAAATAACACCCAGGTATTTATAGGTAGAAACTGTTTCTAATACGCTTTCGCCTATCCTAAACTCGAATTCGGTCCTTTTATGCCGTCTCGGTCTGAAATGCATGCACTTAGACTTAGAAGTGTTTATTAGTACGCGCCATTTTCTGCACCATTTTTTTTAAAGTGTCAAGCATTTTCTGTAGATCGTTTTCAGATGTAGCGACAAAAACAATGTCATCAGCGTATAGGAGAAGAGAGATCTGTGCATCGCCCATATTCACACCTAAATTAAGATCGTTTATTTCCGTAACTAGATCGTTTACGAAGATGTCAAACATCGTCGGTGAAACACAGTCGCCTTGTTTGGTTCCTATCGTACAAGGGAACCAGTCTGTAAGCTTGTCATTTACACGAACACACGAATCAGTTCTGGAGTATATAGATTTTAACGAGTTGTACATCTTACCGTCAATACCCTTGAGCAAGAGTTTATAAAGAAGTATGTCCCTGTTAACAAAGTCGAATGCCTTTTTAAGGTCTATAAATGCGGAATACACATTTTCATTATTCCTTATTATCTCATTTAGGCAGAATATATGATCCTCACAGGAGCGCTTCGCTCTAAACCCATTTTGTTCGTCTGCTAATAAATTGTCATTTTCTAGGTAGTTCATTATTCGTTTATTCAGAAATGCACTATATAGTTTACTAACACAGGACAGTAGACTGATCCCGCGATAATTTAAAGGCACTCGTTTATCAGCGTTCTGATCTTTAACCAGTGGACAGATGATCGACTTTCTCCATAAAGACGGTATAATGCTAGTGTCAAATATAAGCTGGAATAAGTTCGCTAAGGGGGGAACTTCAGGGCAGCATACGGAATATTGTCGAAACCAGTCGCCGAGTTGGATTTGGCTGCCATTACTACATGAGCAATTTCCTCAATCGATACGTTTCGATTTAAGCATTCATTTGGTTTATAAAGTGGACCCAACATGTTAGATTCCAGCAATTGTTTATGTGCGATGGCTAAAGAATAGTGTTCTTGATCGAAATCGAACGACTCGACCGTATTATACAAATGGGAAAATTCATCTTTCCATGTTTCGTACACACGCGTTTTATCCGTCAATACGTTTCCGTCACTATCTATTACTTCCATGGGAATTGACGTTGCTTTTCGCGGCCCGAGTCTGTTTATTTTTGCCCAGAAATCATTTGGGTTGTTGGTCGCCGTATCTTCAATGTCCAAAGCCAAAGAGCGTCTGTAGTTACGCTCAGCTTGACGTAACGCTTTGTCGAACGCGTTTCTAGCTCGCTTATATTCACTACGTTTCCTCGTCTTAGCGCGTAAATTACCCTTAGAGTTCAAAAATTCCCTTTCTTTCACTCGCAAAACTGACCATAAAAGTGTTAGATTCTCGTTCCAATATGGCTTATGGTTTTTAAAACGACTATTAGTTTGTGCCGAGCTACCGTATTTCGGTACACTGGATTCTAGTTCGTTTAAAATCGTATCACAGAGCCGTTCGTAGATAGAGTCAATTTCATTCTGCGTTTCACGACAAAGTTCTATAGACCGTATCATATCTTGTAATGCACGCGCCGCGATACCGCTAGCCATGAAATCCCTGGGGATTTGTTTCAGTTTATATCTAGTGTTTTTATAAGTAAAACTGTTATGTGATTGTTCTGTGTCTGATCTTTGCGCACTGTTTATATAAAGGCGAGACTTTAAGACCGCATGGTCCGGCACATGTGATCTTTGACCGAGTAGTCCATGCAACTGGTTTTGATCTATAATAGACTGACATTGAATGTGAATGCTTACGTGAGATACGTTATGGGGCTGCGGTTTTTGTGTACAGACTTACTTTGTGAGATTCATTCCGTAGAGAATTACATTATCGGGGTTTTGGGGCTTATTGGCCATAAAAGGAAATTCCCCGCAAGTTGCACTGGAAGGAAGTCCGAGGATAAACACATGTCTGTCTTATCCAGAAATACTAGCTGGTAACAGATGTCGTCTTTGTCTATAGCACTTGTGTTTAACCCTTTCCTGTACAATCCCTGGTTTTAACGTCCATGCAATTTTATACTTAAGAAAATATTGTGAAAAAAGAAGAAATTGCTTGTATCAAGCAATTTCTTCTTTTATCACAATATTTTCAACCACATAGACTGGTTTTGTCTCAAATTGCACTCATTTTTCATTATCGTCTGCAATATCTTTCAAATTAGGCCAGTCTAGCATTTCGAGAAACAGGAAAGGGTTAACAGGGTTTGTAGATGATACATGATCACGTGTATCTGACAGTTACCAATTCGGGATGGTATGCCTTGAGTTCGCTTACTTGTCTATCACGAGTTAAGTCCAATAAAGGTAAACCAATATTGGAGATCGGGTTATTTCATTTAACCCTTTTTTTTAAATTTTAGACTGATCCAAATTCAAAGAGTTTGAAGACGACGATAAAGATAGGATTCAATTTGAAATGAAGCCATCCTATGTGGTAGAAAATATTGTGTGAAAAGGAAAAATTGCTTGTCCCAATCAATTTCTACTTTTTTCACAATATTTTCTCAGGTACAAAATCACAGCATCGTAAAATTCCGAGTTTGACCAGGAAAGGGTTAATTCCGTTGAAAAAATATCATGTCATATCGAAGAGATGCCAGACTCCCTAACACCTTTCCTTTTTACAAAAGTATAATTACTCCTGAAAAGTTATATTTCAATCAAAACCATTATTCTTTGAACTTATACACAATCAATTCATATTAACAACCATATCTTGAATATTTCTGCAAAAATTACCATTATACAAATTTTTGAAGTGAATCATATGATATGTCAATAACTCGATGCATCCATTTTGTTCAATCTGATTAAAATCAGATCAACCATAATAGCTTATTGCTACGTCCCTGCGTGTATATTGCAAAGATTTTTCGTAGAGATGATTTTAATGACATTGCCATTTTGTTATATTTCAGAGAGAACGTGATTTTAAAGTCGTTTTCGCGACGTTTACGTACGCGCGATATATCAAAAGTCAAGTTACGTCATTAGAAATGAACCGTCCTTCATGTTATTACCTAATGGTTATACTGTCTGTAGACTGATTAACCCATTCCCACACAATCCCTCCTTTTTAAGCCCCTCAAAAAAAAAAAAAAAAAAAAAAAGCTTTGGAAAACATTGTGGATAATGAAGAAATTGCTTGTGTCAAGCAATTTCTTCATTATCCACAATGTTTTCTATCCAAAGACATGAAAAAAATTAAATTTTCATCAACTTGAAATTGTCGTCTGCAGCTTCTCTCAATTTGGACCTGTCTAATATTTTGTTGTGTGGGAATGGGTTAACCATTCTGATTTTCTAATCTGTATGCGAAGTAAATCAAATTTACATGCGTAAATCTTGGATACTAGTTTTAGGTGCCTACCATTTTGAAAGAAAAAAATGCTGTTTTTCGGGTTTCAAAAAGACACAACAAAGATGTTCTCCATTCTTCCATTTCACTATTTTATAAATCCTCTTTAGATGTTTGTATTGAAATACGTCTTTTGGGATATTTTTTGTTTTCTTGAAAGGTGAAAAGGCACGGGAAATTACTCTAAAAATTGAAACAGTTCTTCATCACACGAAATCGGCGTTACTTCAATTAATAGACGACAAGAATTTAGCATAGCCTAAATTCAAAGAAGTAGTTGCAGACAATTTCTATTTGGTGTTGTTTTTTCCACAGTGTGTTCCAAAGCTTGTCTCATGACGGGGCGGAGCAATAATCAGAAAATCGTGACGTCATCAAAACATTGAAATTTTGAAACGTCAAAAAGGCAGCGTTTCAATGATAAAGTATCATAAGGCATTTAATCTTTGATTGTCAGATATGTTAAGTCAGTTGACAAATGGCTGGTCCCGCTCATTTTCTCTACTTTCACCTCCCATTGAACGGAGCTCAAAGCTTAATTTCGGACTGAATGAATGATTTCGTTGGTCGTTTGATTCCTTTATTGAGACTCGCATTTGGTCAGTTCCTATCTCAGAGCACACAGTCAAGTTGCTCAGTAAAGCTAAATTAATAATCAAATAATGATAATCCAGGCCTTTTCACTGGTTGACCAAAGAATCGGCGAACTAAAATCTTTCTGAGAAGAAAACGTGTAACGATTTTACAATGCACTCTATATATGGAATGTAAGTCCTGTCCATTATAAAGACGACAAAATTCAAGACTTGTACGAATTAAAAGAAGTTGCAGACGATAATTTAAAGTTTAAAGATTAATATACTTTTTCAACTTTTTGGTAAAAAATATTGTTGAAAATGAAGTAATTGCTTGATGTAAGCAATTTGTTCATTTTTTACAGTGTTTTCCTAATTTTTCTTCATGGTGGCGTCAAAAATCGTAAAAATGGGTTAAATTTGGTTGATTTATAGAATACTTTAATGCTCTCAATTTTGATTTCTGTGTAAAATAGGGTGTGTTCGAGTGAGGCAAAATTTATCCCCATTGGCATCGCATAAACAAACTTTGACAAGGTCAAATAAATGATAACTAACAATATCAATGCTCTATAGACATTTATATTTTTGGAGGAAAGTTCTTTCTTTCAATTTATTACGAAATTTGGAGCACCCCATTTAAGTTCTTTGTGTTATGAATCTAAATAAAAAAATCCCTTTGTTTCTGCTATGACAACAGAGGTAAATGTGCTTCATCAAGATTGGCCAATTGGTTCAAGAGAAGAAGTTCACTTTCACGTACGAATACGGTAATTTACGTCGCTGTGATTTTATAGTTTTAGAAAAACTATTTTCTGTGAGAAGTTCAAAAATTGTTTGTCCGACACCCAATTTTCATTATGGTAATGACATAGGAGGGCTATTAGCTCTCCAACAAGCTGCAGTAAGATGTAATATTTTGCAAAAGTTCAATGGACTTCTTTCGGCGGTGTAGCGCGGTCGACATGGTAATTTATCCCATTCGCACAAATTGGCGCTTTTGACACCCCCCACCCCCAAAAAGTTCGGAAAATATTGTTAAAATCAATTTCTTCGTTAACCACAATAATTTTCAAACAAAAAGGAAAAAAAAAATGAAATCTACTTAATTGTGTCGTCTACAACATCTATAATTTTGTCGGGAATGGGTAAAGATAGGCTCTAAAAATAATATTTTCCTTAAAACGTAAGAATTGTTCGTCTATGTTATTCGGGTAGCTAGAATTATACACTCATAAAAAGCTTGAATTATAAAAAGTTTCAACTCAGGAGAACCTTTCAACCAATTACAAGACGACCAAGTTTTAAACTGTGCCAAATTGAAAGGAGTTGCAGACGACACATAAAAGTTCATGAAATTTTAAAAATCTCTATCTTTTGGGGTATAGAAAACATATTGAATAATGAAGAAAATGCTTGTGCGTCAAAACGAGTCATAAAACTTGGTCTAGACTTTTTCAAGATGGACTTTCTTGAGTGGCGGATCAACTTTCGATAAGATCAACTTTTTCCTGCTGATTTCGGAGCGTTCTTGCATTTACAGGTAACATTAGCAAATGTTGTCCTACATTAATATTAGTCTTATCTTTGCCCCACGTTTTTGCTTAATATCTTATTTCTTGAAGACAAGGGCTACATTTTTGACAGATATCAGATTGTTTTCATAAAACCCAATTTGTAAGTGCACTAGGAATGTTTGACCTTTTGGGTAATAGACATTGTCAACATGAATCAATTTACCGAATAACTATGACTGGTTGACTGTGAATTCTTCACGATGAAGTCCCTAAAGACATACGAAACATTGCAGACCCTTTATTACTGTCATTTATCCCAGAAATGGATTGTTCTGGCCATAAAATTGATCTTTGTTACTTTTTATATATACTAAAAACTTGTCTTTTCTACCGAATCATGTGTTTAACCCTTCCCTGGTTAATCCCTGGTTTTTAAGTCCCGGTGATTTTATAATTGAGAAATCATTGTGGAAAAAGAAGAAATTGCTTGTGACAAGCAATTTCTTCTTTTTCCACAATATTTTCTACCCTACTTAATATTTATTTTTCAATTAAAATCAACTTTAGATTTTTTTCTGCAAAACCTTTGAATTTGGACGGGTCTAAAATTTTGCAAAACAGGAAAGGGTTAAAACAACACGTTTGAATGTGATAATTGACCAACCCCGACTCTCAATCAAGGGATCACCCGACCAATCAAATCATTCATTCAGCCCGGACCTGAGATTTCAACTCCGATGTTGGCCGTCATTTTTGTTAACTTTTTTTTGTCAAGCTGAAATTACGACGTTTAGATCACCAACTAACTTGTTTACTTTTGTTCCATGCTACTGGCCATAAATCTTTCAAAATAACGCCTAAAAATCGAAGTAGGTCTTCCTGTTGGAGTCGATGGACCTGGCCAACGAAATAAGTTGGCGGGGGAAGTGATTGGTCAATAGTGGGGCCCTGTTAGCTCAGTTAGGAAGTAACGCACTGCGCTCTCACTCCTGGTTGTTAGTTCGATAGCCGGCTTGGCCATCATTCTCTCCGATATTGGATAAACTTCATCACCACTTACGTCATTTGACTCTCACCAATGGGCGAAGGACTGAGATAACCGGAGATACTGTTGAATGTGGTGTTTAAGTCATACAATCTATCAAAAAATCTATCATTAAGGAAGCCAATCAATCAACTGAATATGGTCTTTCTACTAAAAACAAGCATATCAAACATAAAAGCACACAAACAGCAAACAACAACAACACAAGAAATATAGAAAGAGTTGTGTTTAGGTATTATGATTTGAAAGACAAAAACATATGAACCAAGAAAGTGCGGCAGGTGCAGAATTCGTGTAAATATCTCTTAATTAACCTGAAGTACAGTTGTAAGTAGCGTTCAACCTAAGTTTTTTTTTATTTTTTCGCTCGATGATATTAAATTACAAGAAATGAAGACAAATATTTTTTTGTTTTAATGGAGGTATGAACCGAAAAACCTACTCACACAATGTATGAATCGCGTATTCATACAGTGTGATTAGGCTTTCGGTTCATACATCCATGAGAACAAAAACTATTCTCTTCATCTCTTAAATATTTTAGCAGGTAATCAGCCAGTTAACCAATTCAATTTAATTCTTTCTACGAAATAGCAAGCATATCAAACACACACACACACACACTCACAAAATCACCACCAACAACGACAAAAAAATGAACAAAAAATAAATTAAGGTAAAATACTTTGAAAGACAAAAGCATATGTTACTTAAGTTTGCACCACTCTCTTGACCCATTCCCACACAAAGACGCATTTTGGCGCCCCTCCAGAAAAACAATCGGGAAAACATTGTGGAAAATAAAGAAATTGCTTGTAACAAGCACTTTCTTCTTTTTTCATGATGTTTTCTGTTCAGAAGGTTGAAAAATCCAGAGTTCCACAAACCTAAAGTTGTCGTCTGCAACTTCTTTCAATTTTGACCATTCTAAAATTTTGCTGTGTGGTAATGGGTTTACCATTCACAACCACTAGATATCGAATAAGGAAATTATCATACTATAAATTCTACCTTCACGTCGGTTTCAACTAAGTTTGCATTTTTCTCAATGGCGACTCAGATCAAGTCGCGGGCATCACGATTCTTCCTTTGGAGAATGCATCATAATGACAATAAGAATGATAGGTTATTTAATTTTGAAGAGAAATTTATACATCATGATACATGCAAGTAGGTAGTTATAACGGAATGGTCCGTTTTCCGGGAAAGACTACCTGAATGGCAAGAAAACCTCGATGTTTTTCCAAAAATTTCGAACAAGCTATCTTTCTGATTCTCAAAAATGTCTTAAAAACTAGCAAAGTTTCCACTGTTTTTTCCCATTATCCGCTCGAAGGCGACAAAATTTTAGTTTAAATTTGAAAAAGTTGCAGTTTGGTTGATATTTTTTCAGACATTTTTATTGACATAGCAATTATCAGACAAAAGTGACGCAATGAAACCATTGCATTTTTAATCGTAATAAAGTGACGTCATTTAAGCAGTTTTTTCTGGATAACGGTCATACATTTATTGTACAATCAATCACAGCAGAAAGGATAATGATGAAAATCATGATGATGATAATGACGTTTATGATTCTGATGATAATGGAGATAACCCAGTGGTCGGTACATGAGTAATAGTCAGTGTTGTGTAAACAAATCGAATAGAAATAATATAATTTGTTCTTTAACATTAATACTTATGTTTCTATAAAATAAGATCAATTTAAGTATCTTAAGTTTAACCTTTTAGAAAGCAAGTTTTTAAAAAAACATTGTAAACAAAATTTACAGTTGTCTATCTGTAATCCGTAGTTCTTTTATCAGTTATTGTCTGTTACCCACGGTACTTTGATTACGTTACGTCACTCCATTCAAGATGGAGTATAACCGGCGAGACTATTATTGGGCTGACAACGGATCAGTCCGACGTCCAAGTTCCTCGATTACGCTATATATTTCGTTTTCTCCGTATTACACTTTTTTTCAAAAATGATATAATGACGTATTCGCCACGTCACGTGTCGGCCATTAATTTAAAGATAACGGCTTTACCCGAAGTTTTCCGATGTTTTAAATGACACATTACTAACCTTAGTCCTAAACACGTTGATGAGAAAAACTGTCAATGACTTATCTAAATATATTTGGATTGCGGGAATGGCCGAGTGTGTTCCGATTGCGCGGGTTACCCGAGGTACTTTGATTGCGTTACGTCACTCCATTGAAGAAGGAGTGTAAACGGCGGGACAAACCGTAGGCCCGGCGATGGGACGTCGAAGTTCCTCGATGACGTTGTAACATTCCTTTCTATTCATATTACACTTTTTTAAAATAATATAATGACGAATTCGCTACGTCACTTATTTCAATGGCCGTCAGTTAAAAGAGCAGCGGCTTTATCCGAAGGATTCCGAGAGGCTGGCGCATTACCCATACTTATCTTAAGTCGTCAATACATTTGTGAGATGAAAATGTAAATGATTTATTTAGATTTATTTGAATTGGTACAATAATACAAAACACTATTTGTATGAGAACTCCATTAGCATCTATTAACATTTCCCCCCAAAGACAGTGAAATACAACATTTCCGACCTACCACTTACTTTACCAGTTAAAAGAGCAGCGGGTTTTCCCGAAGGTTTCCGAGGTAACGGTGCATTACCCCTACCTATCTTAAGTCGTTAACACATTTGTGAGATGAAATCGTCAATGATTTATTTAGATATATTTGAATTGGTACAATAATACAAAACACTATTTGTATGAGAACTCCATTAACATCTATTAACATTTCCCCCCAAAGACAGTGAAATACAATATTTCCGACCGACCACTTACTTTACCAGTTAAAAGAGCAGCGGGTTTTCCCGAAGGTTTCCGAGGTAACGGTGCATTACCCCTACCTATCTTAAGTCGTCAATACATTTGTGAGATGAAATCGTCAATGATTTATTTAGATATATTTGAATTTGTACAATAATACAAAACACTATTTGTATGAGAACTCCATTAACATCTATTAACATTTCTCCCAAAGACAGTGAAATACAATATTTCCGACCTATCACTTACTTTACCAGTTAAAAGAGCAGCGGGTTTTCCCGAAGGTAACGGTGCATTACCCCTACCTATCTTAAGTCGTTAACACATTTGTGAGATAAAATTGTCAATAAAATTGTCAATGACTTATTTAGATATATTTGGATTGGTACAATAATACAAAACACTATTTGTATGAGAACTCAATTAACATCTATTAACATTTTTTCCCAAAGACAGTGAAATACAATATTTCCGACCTATCACTTACTTTACCAGTTAAAAGAGCAGCGGGTTTTCCCGAAGGTAACGGTGCATTACCCCTACCTATCTTAAGTCGTTAACACATTTGTGAGATAAAATTGTCAATAAAATTGTCAATGACTTATTTAGATATATTTGGATTGGTACAATAATACAAAACACTATTTGTATGAGAACTCAATTAACATCTATTAACATTTTTTCCCAAAGATGGTAAAAAGAATTCTTTTACCCGACCGATGGCTTACCTTGCCATATAACATTTGAAAATTAGGTGCATCCTTGCCGTATAACTGTGCTATTTCAATAAGATTATGAACTTACAAAAATAAACAAAGCTACCTCCGACAAAAAACAAAACAACAAACCAACAACAACAAAAACAGCAATTAATGTTTACAATATTTTTACTCATTACAAGATGTCAAAATTTAAGACTGGTTCAAATTAATAAAAGTTGCCGGCGATATTTCGAGGTGCGAGAAGCCTTTACAATACATATCAAAGTAAAGATCGAAAGACTAAATTTCTCCTCTAGTGCATTTACCCTTTCCCGTTTGAAATTTTAGACTGGTCCAAATTGAAAGACAACATTGGAAATTGGATGCAATTTGAAATGAACCATCCTATTTGGTAGAAAATATTGTGGGAAAAGAAGAAATTGCTTGTCTTTTTTCCACCATGTTTTCTCAAGTTTAAAATCACAGTTACGTAAAATCCTGCAATTGAACGGGAAAGGGTTAAAACTTGAACCATCTGCAAACACCACGCTTGCTATAGACGAAGCAAAACAAACAAACAAACGAAAAGAAAGAAACGTTTGACTAATTAAACCATTCATTTTGAGGGGACGTAAACTATGACATCAATGTTCAGTATTTTCATGTTTGTCTGGTATCTTGAAAATCGTTACTACAACTAATTCAAACAGTTGGTAACCCATTCCAACTCTGTGACATTTTAAGACGCCCCAAGAAAAAAAACTTTTTGAAAACATTATGGAAAATGAAGAAATTGCTTGTGACAGGCAATTTTTTCATTATCCACAATGTTTTATATCCAGAAAGCTGAAAATAACCAAATATGATAAACTTTAAATTATCGCCTGCAACTTCTATGACTTTGGGCCAGTCTAAACTTTTGCCGTCTGGTAATGGGTTAATAACACAATCCGAAGATTTGCCGCTTATTGCTATTTTTAGACCATGAATTATTTATAATGCCTAAGTCGAACTTCCTGTTGTAGGTCAGTTGGACATGCCGGCGATCCGTATTTTAAAAATGTATAACGAAACTTGAATAGAAGCGCAACCTGCATATAATGTCCACCATCATAGCGTAATCGGTAGCGCATCAGACTCCCAATCTTTATTCATGGGGTGTCATGGTTTCGATCCCCGGCGGCGGCACATATCCTTTCCGATATTTGTCTCACAATTGGGTGGATAATCGTAAACCTAAGTGGGTTAGTAGCTGGAGGCTAAGAAAACCAGGAATCAATTGTTAGTTGCTCCAGCCACCGCAATATGACTGAAAATGTTAAAAGCGGCGTTAAGAAAAAAAAAACTTCCACCAACTATCGTGTTGGGATCCCGATTCAAGCAAAACTTGTATAATTAGCCTGCCAAGGGAGCGATTGTAACAGATTGACAGGACATATACATGTAGTTTGAAATATATATATCACTTTTCACGATTTAAGACTGAAATACCGGATGTATTGTTTTTTTTTCATCATTTAAAAACCGATTTTCCTTATGAAAAATTCAGAACATGCGGACAAAATCGTTCGCGACCAAACAACAACAACAACAAAAAAACCCCAAAACAACACCCCCCACACAAAAAAACCCCACACGCACACGCACACAAAACAAAACAAGCAAACAAAAAGAAGAAAAAAAAGAGAAGGAAAACAAACAAACAAACAAACAAACATACACATACATACAAAAAACACGTATCAACCATGTACTGAACTGATACTAATATGGATACATGACGTCATTTTCTCGGTAGAGTGACGTCACACCAAGAAATTCATGAGTAGTATAAAAAAGTTGACACAACATAAGTTTCTTGCTGTTCTTTTGTCTTTTATATGGTCAGAATTCGTCGGTATATAATGAATGGTGTACTACGGTATTGATATAATACCTAGTATTTGATATTCGCCGCACATACAAATTAATATTTCGGTCTCGTGAAATGCCCAAACTTTTCTATTCGTCTTTAGTCAAATAAAATGGTTTTATCACAACTCTAAAATAATATTCCTTTTGAATGTATAGAATCAATGAGGTTTCATAATGAAGAAATAAACTAGATGTTAGTTTAGAAATTGTTAACAATTCTCTTAAGTGACTGTAACGAAAATAACAAAACATAACAAAACAACAACAACAAAACAAACAAACAAAAACAAAACAAAAAAAACCAAAACGTATCAAGTAACTTGATGAACCGAAAATATTGTCATTTAGGCATTCAGAGTATCGCAACCACATCTTAGTAAAAGAGATTTTTCTGTTACTGTTGGTGTGTAATTTGTAGGACGGAAAACAAGAACACTTTAACACAGAACAATGTATTTATACTTTTCATACAGGTTTCACAATCGTTTTTTTTTTTTTTTTTTTTTTTTTTTTTTTTCATAGAAAGATATGTTATAATCCATTCCAAATCGATAACGCTTTTTGGCGTTTCTAAGAAAAAAAAATAAAAAAAAAAAGACTTTAACACACAGCAATTTCCTAAGCGTTTCACATTAGTTTTTTTTTTTTATAGAAAAATATGTTATCATTCATTCCCACTCGATAACACTTTCTGACGTCCCCAAGGAAAAGAAAAGAGCTTTGGTAGGCATTGTGGACAATTAAGAAATCGCTTGTAAGACACGGTTAGGAAAAAAGCTATAGAAATTTTGTGGAAAATGAAGAAATTGCTTGTTATAAGCAATTTCTTCATTTTCCACAGTATTTCCATCCTTAAAAGACAGTACATAAATGAATAATAAAGGAAAAGTAAGTTTTCATCAACTAAAAATTGTCCCTGGCAATATTTTGAAATCGGACCATTCTAAAGTATTGACGTCTAGGAATGATTCAAATGAAATAAACGGTAATATCTCTCAACATTATTCAGTCTACATTTTTGTCATTTTCGAACAGTCTACAACTTCAATGTTCTTGTAAGATGAAAGGGTTCTTGGTTCTATTCATTCCATAACTCGTTGTTCTCCGTGGCCGACTAATACTCGCACCTTTTATATTGGGCTTCGTTAGTGCTCTTAAGGGATTCGGGAAACAGTCAGAATTATTCTTGTCAGAAAACAAAGTACTTTCACGGACTCGGAATGGGTGCTAATAAAGTCTAGTTCTCCTATAAATGACTTGGAATGTCTCGGTACGCCAATTGTAAAAAAGTTGTTGAAGCTGTCAAAGAAACCATATGGCACTTAAAATTACGAAATACAAGTACTTGATACAGGACTCCTATTAAAGCACTCAAGAAATGATATATATGCTGTGTGACAAAATGTAATCAGATTAGTGCAAGGAATGTAAGATCACATTAAAGCTTAACCCATTCCGAAACAATTCCGCTTTTTGACGCATCTCAAGAAAAGGCTTGGGAAAACATTGTAGAAAATGACGAAATTGCTTCTGTCAAGCCATTTTTTCGTTTTAAACAACGTTTTCTCAATGAAAAGAATATCTTTTTTTAAAAAAAATTCACCGACTTAAAATTATGCAACGCTTTTTTTTATTTGCACAAGATTGAAACTTTATTATCTGGTAGTCTGTAAATACCTAATCAGATACATAATTGATATCAAGTTGCCCGACATGTTTCCCATCACTGAATTCCATACTCTTTCGATGGAAGGGATTTGTTATAAAAAAAAAAGTACTGTAGTTGTAGGTGGTCCGCCAACTTTTCACCGAATATATATATATATATATATATATACACACAAAGAATTTATTAAATCACTTGATGAGGAAATAACGAGAGAGAGATACATAGAGAAGGAGAGAGAGAGAGACCATAACTATGCATGTATGGTATTTTCAGTGGAACCTGATCATTATCATATATATATATATTTTTTTTTTAACATTTAATGATAAGGGATTCGTTATAAAAAAAAACACTGCAGTTTAGGGAGTCCGGCAACTTTCCATTGAACATATTTTTAGTTAATGTTAAACTATGTTTACACTATGTTCCCGGTGGCCCCGCGGCTCCACCGTGGACAAAACTGATTGCTGGGGATGCCGTTTCAGATTTCAAACTGTCGAAAAAAAAAAAAAAAAAAAAGAAAAAAGAAATTCACACGGCAGCCACGGCGCAGATCGGAAACGTTCAGGCCATCGTGAAACGAGGTGAACGTAACAATACATGACAAAACGTAACAGGCAGTAACAAAACTTGGTGGTCCATAGTGGATCGAGAAACCTGCACACAACGGTCCTTTCAGATTGAGTCGCGTTAATGCTGCGATTTGTTGCGGTTGCTTCACGTTTGCTGCACGTTTTACCCCGTTTTGTTCCGTCCTACCACATTTTTTCACAATTCTCACGTCAAGCTACGGTCTTTGACAGCCATTTTGTTACGTTCACAGGCCCGGCGCACCAATGCGAGTAACATACTACTGCGGTCTAGCATGATACTGGGTATCCTAAAGACAAGCAGAGGGATACAGTTATAGTTGTGTTACATGGAACCTGTTTTTGGTGGCTGGCTGAGAAACATTCCACTTGTATTCACTCTTGTCTTCACAGTGTGTACGTAGCATAACAACTCTATCTTTAGAAAACATAGTCGCTAATATACTGCACTCAATAAGAATAGACAAGCAATATTAAACTCCCCTCTACTCCCCCCCCCCTCCTACTCCCCCCACAAAAAATGGGGAAAAAAACAAACAGCAATTACTATGACATAATTGTAAATAGGCCACTGCAGCAGATCCATTTCACTATGCATAATGGACCCGCCCGGTTTCGTGACTTCTCGAGTTTTAGTAAATCAACAAACTTGTTTTTACATCTAATGGCAACGACCGGGTAAAAGGTTGCCTGCTTGTTCCTAAGAGAGAAAATACAAGCGCGATAACGAAGTCATATTCTTATAGATATAAATATGATAATTAGTATCCGTTATGCAAAAAGGCATCACATCGGAATCGCCGAAAAAAATATAAAATATATATATCCCATCGTGGTTAGACTCCGTAAATTGCGACCCTTTTAGATTAGCCAAATTGGAAGGAGTTCTAACGACAATTTAAAGGTTGTGAAATTTTAGATTTTTCAACTTTCTGGATTAAAAACATTGTGTTTAATGAAGAAATTGCTTGGTTGAAGCAATTTCGTCATTGAACACAACGTTGGTTTCTTTCAGATTGTTTTTCTTGATGGGGGTCAAAAACTGTTTTTATGTGGGAATGGATTAAGATATATTGCTCTAACAAAGTCATATTTCATTATTGGGGGAAAGGACGAATCGAGGTTGTCAATCAAAGAATCACTCAACTATAATCAAATCATTAATTTAGACCGGAAGTGAACTTTGACTCCAAAATAGGGCGTCATTTATATGAAGCATCTTTGTTGGTTTACCAACCATTTTTCCTTTTCGGAACAAATAATGACCCTTATATTTGGGGAAAACCCATTGTTTAATTAGATCACATTGTCGGAGCTCAGTAGGCGTGACTAGCGATCAATTAATTTCAATCGATCTTCTCGCTTAAAGGGTTCAACGCAACAGTTTTTGGTAAACAATTTTCTTCTTGTTATCTATGTTATAAGATACGAAAAATAAATTTGCGAATCAAAAAAAGAAGTTCTGCTTTGTAGGGGGGGGGGTATTAATAATTTATTAGAAACTTGAAAATAACCAGTCTAAATTGTTAATTGTATATCTTTTCTTTTTAAAGAGAGAGAGAGAGAGAGAGGGGTGGGGGTGGGGGGGAGAGATCTATATCCTTGTACGCTTTAATGATAATGGGGTTATTAGCAGAGATATGCAAATGTACATTTACCCCTCGCAGCCAATTTGCACATGAACAAAAAAGACCCAATTCAAATTCGTCAATAAAAGTATACATCATCAATCAAGTGAAATGCATTATTTCCTGTGATTGCAATATCTTGCTATATTAGTGCTAAGATCAAACAGTAATCTTTGTTACCCGAAGTCCCTTCCTCTATATATTACTTTTTTTCTCCAACAACAACAACAATACTACGAATAACAAATTAATATAAAAAAAAAAGATAAAATGAATAAATAATTGAAATAAAAAAGAGTATAACAATCGCGATGTCAGTCAAATAACTAGTCAACCAATGAAATCACTCATAGAGACTGGAAGTTAACTTTGAACGCCAATATTGGCCTACATCTATATGTGGATCATTTTTATTGATCCGAGACTTAAACGTCGTAACTATAGCTTATTCAAGCTGTATTTACGACTTTAGGTCGCCAAACAACCATTTTCATTTTTTTTGTTACATGGTTACGGACTTAAATTTTGCAAAAAAATACCGCCTTCTAAAATCGCAGCAGAACTTCCTATCCGTTTCAATGAGCGGGGCAAACGGAGTCAGTGAACAGGGCCAGCACTTGATCTATTGTGGAGTATGTGTATTTCCGTTTATTTATCGTCGCTACCGTAGCACATGTCCATTTGAGCGACGACCCCAGAAGATATTGTTTTTTTTGTTACGGCGGATAGTGCAAGGAAAGACGAAACTGCTGTGAGCTCCGTTCTTTAACGTGCTCGGTGGATAGCACCGTCGCACGGGGCCTCGGTTTAAAGTCTCATCCGAAAGACAGTTAGTTTGTTAGTTGATATGGTCAGCCCAAGGATCGAACCCGTGGTCTTGAGATTTGAAGACAGTATTCTCGATCATTATTGGATATAAAATACTATAAAATAACATAAAATCAAAGTACTGAAAAGTACTGTAAGCTAGTAAAGCATTGTTTTGTTCAATAATAATCGTTGTCAACTTTTATCATGATAAAGAAACGTGAATAAAGTAACCAAGGAGTTAAACCATTCCTATACAATCCCTCCTTTTTACGCCCCCGAGAAAATGTGGAAAGCAATGTGGAAAATTAGGAAATTGCTTGTTACAAGCAATTTCTTCATTGTCCACATTGTTTTCTATCTAAAGATATAAATATTTTAGAATTGTCAACAATTTGAAATTGTCGTCTGCAACTTCTTTTAAAATTGATGTACTCAAATGAGATACAATACCTAAAAGACTTACATGCAGAGTTTGCAATATTCCTGAAATACATTAGAACTGCTTTTTATGGCGTTGGCATTTAAGGGATTAAGTGGTTAAGCCTCAAGTGGCAGTTTGCACTTGTTGAACTCCGAGAAGACCTCAAAATTTTGTCTGTTAAATTAAGCTTAAGCTTAAAAGCACTTAACAAAATCAAGATGAAAAAAACACATATTAAGAGAATACGAAAAAAACTAAAACATGTAAAACACAAAAACTTCTAGAAACCTGGGGGATAGGGGGGGTTTGGCTATTTGGCTAGCTAAATCACTCTTGAAACATTATATTCTTTGAATAAGATACAATTAATATAATATAATATAATTTGAAAATGACATAAGATTCTGCTGTAATACATGTTCTTATAGTTTCATTTTTATATGTATAGTATTAATAAATAACAAAAATAAAATAAACATGAATTACTTGACGACAAACGACCAAACCTCAGTAATACGACCACCTCGCTATTATGACCACTTTCCGAAAGTACCGCAAGTGGCGTATTAGAGGGTTTTACTGTATTAGTCGACAAAAGGACCTATAAGGATTTGGTTAGAATTAGGTCAATTTGCTTAATCTGTGCACGCATTACGTAGACTGACTGGGTCGATAGTTTTAGCCTTTGAACGTATTCTACCATGATCATTCCATTTGGCTACATTTATGCGTTTTACGTTCACCTCTGTTTGACCTCTATTGCACCAAATCCCTTTTTCAAATGTTTGTTTCACGGAACATCTAAGAGATCTCTTTTTGCATGAGGGGTAACCCATTCCCACGCAAATACGCTTTGGACGCCCTTCAACAACAATCAGGAAAATATTGTGTAAAACGAAGAAATTGCGTGCAACAAGAAATTTATTCGTTCTTCACAATTTTTCTTACTCAGAAAATGGATTTTAAAAAAAATCATAAACTTTAAAATGATGTCTACAACTTCTTTTAATTCCGTTTACCTATTTTGAATGCTTTGTTACGAAATCTACTTCAGAGTGTGATTTTTGAGGCATTGTGGTGTTTCACGAAAAATTCGAATGAATAATAAAACAATGACAACAAAAAGAAATAACAGCAACAACAAACAACAACAACAACAACAACAAAAAATTCGGACGATCATATCTTTCTCGCGATAAAGTTGAAAATATCTCATATTTCATTAAATTTAACCCTTTCCCGTTCAAATACGGGATTTTACGTTCCTGTGATTTTTAACTCAAGAAAACATTGTGGAAAAAGAAGAAATTGCTTGTAACAAGCAATTTCTCCTTTTTCCACAATATTTTCTACCACATAGGATGGTTTCTTTTCAAATTGCATCAAGTTTTCATTGACGTCTGCAACCTCTTTCAATTTGGACTAGTCTAAAACAACCAAAAACGGGAAAGGGTTAAGTTGTTGTCCGCATGTCCTTTAAGTGTACACCAGTCTAAAAGATTTTCGTCTGGTTATGGATTAATCTGAATGTATACACACACATTCCTGAAAACGGGATCATTTCCTCTCCGCACTCACCCTGATTGACTGTTTCAAAACATGGTCGTGATCATTGGGTTACATAAGATTTATAAAACATCAATTGACGACAAAATACGGCAATATCGACACAATTAAACTGTTCTTAGCTGGTTCTGTCGAATGAGTGCTTTGTACATTAGTTTACTGTTTATACAACGTAACTGTAGCGTCATCAAAGCTGTTGTTACTAGACTTTTGAAGCAAACATAAACTAAAAACTCTGTGACCGTGTTTTTCTGTATTCTTTGCAAAAAAATAACAACAATATAACAGCAATGTGATATCCGATAAAACTGAATGACGTCACCGAAGATCATTCGACACATCGCTACAAAATGGGGGACTGGAACGATAGTCTGTCACCGTTTTTGTTTATAGCATTTTCTCTTCATGAATGTGCCTTTATAAAAGTTTATGAACAGCTGAGGGTTCAGAAAGAATGAAGTGATAGTACTTGTGTGAGAAATACCAGAAATCTATGGTAAGGTGCTCAGGCTGCGTCATATGACTAAAATACAGATAAAAAAGTGGCATTAAACCTCAATCACCCAATCAACAATTAATCCAAGTTTATGTTTGTGGCTAGTAATGAACAAACCATCTTCTTTTTAGAGACAAGTGATTAAGTTGATTTCCATGTCCATTCTTGCAAAGATTTAACCCATTCCCACTTTGCGAAATTTTAGACTGGTCCAAATTCATAGGAGTTGCAGACGACAATAAAAGTTTATGAAATTTGGGATTGTTACAACTTTTTGGGTAGAAAACATTGTAGAAAATAAAGAAATTGCTTCAAATTCAAAGGAGTTGCAGACAACAATTAAAGTTTATGAAATTTGGGATTTTTTCAACTTTCTAGATATAAAATATTGTAGAAAATAAAGAAATTGCTCGTAACAAGCAAATTCTTCATTTTCCACAATGTTTTCCAAGTTTTTTTCACGTGGGCGTCTAAAAGCGTCACTGAGTTGGAATGGGTTATGTCCCTTGAAGAAGAGTTGGGTAGGCGGACTTAAGTGGGATAAATAGTTTGACGTACCGAAAGACTTGTTGTACCGGAGAGAGAAAGACACGATACCATGATTAGGTGCACCAACTCAGCTATATAACCAATACTGTAGAAAATGGCACCAGTCCAAAACAATAAATCGATTTTCAGAATATCTCAAAGGCTGCGGCCAAAGCCCAGTTAGCGGAGTGTCGGAAACTCATACATGAGTTCCAGGGTTCAATCCCCTGTCTCGGCAAATATCATTTTCGATATTTGTCCCCCATTAATTGGTGGATAATCGTAAACTTTACTTGGATGAGAATCTACAGGCTCTGAAATGATGCAGTCTCGTGGGGTGAGAAATACTAGGGATCCATGGTTAGGTGCTCCATCCCACGCAATATGCCTGAAATACTATTAAAAGTTGCGTTTGACCCAATTCAATAAAACGGAATAGGGACATCTCAGCTTGGACAAGCCTATATTTCTTAGACTGGTCATTTTTTTTAACACTTTCCTATACAAACTCGGGATCTTACGTCAGTTATTTTACGCTTCAGGAAACATTGTCGAAAAGAAGAAAATCCTTGTAACAAGCAAATTATTCTTTTTCCACAATATTTTCTACGCTACTGAAGGGCTATTCTTCAAATCAAATCTACTTTAAATTTTCGTCTGGAAAACCTTTGAATTTGGACGGGTCTAAAAAATTTTCAAACAGGAAAGGGTTTAAGCTTTGTGGAAGAAGGAGGCAGATAACCGGATTTATTCCGGACACTCCAGAAATACGACTTGTCCACATATAAATCTCAGTAACTTAATCGAATATTCATTTTAGCTGTATATATCTATGATATCGGTAAGCAAAACATCGTAACAGGCCAACAGTATGTCTAACTAGCTGTCTGCATGCAGTTAGAGAATGGCCCAGACCTATTGTTATCTAAACATATCGCTTTATTGGTTTCAGTTGAGGCATTGACAATATAATTGAGAGATGCCGGTGGTCGGAATAACACTGCAATGCTTGTTAACCCATTACCAGACGACGAAATTTTAGACTGGTACAAATTGGAAGGAGTTGCATACGAGAATTTAAAGTTTATGAAATTTTAGATTTTTTCAACTGACTCCGTAGAAAGCATTGTGTAAAATGAAGAAATTGCTTGTAACAAGCAATTTCTTTATTTTACACAATATTTTCCCAAATATATATCTTGAGGGGACATCGAAAAGGGTCACTGTGTGGGAATGGATTAACCTATTCCCACAAAGTACTGCATCCTAAAGACCGTACGAAATGAAGGCTTTCGAAAACATTGAGGGAAGAAATGAAAGGTTGTCATAAGTTATTTTTTAAATTCAATCAAAGTTTTCTTCCCCGAAGAACAAAATAAATGAATACATAAATAAATACTATATTTGACGAACATTAAATTACCGTCTGGATCATTCTAAAGATTTTAAGTCATGCATTTGGTTAAAAACTTAAGCCATGACCACACAATGATGCTAACTTGGAGAAAATAGATATAGAAAACATCGTGGGAAAAGGAGAAATTGTTTTTAACAAGCAATCTTTCCATTGTTCACAATTATAATTTAGCACAATTCGAAATATAGTCTACAACTTCTCTTAATTTCGTCGAGTATAGAATTTTGTCGTGTGGTAATGGGTTAAGAAGTTGATAGATTGCTATCAGTAATGAGTCAAAGATCGGGACCTGTGACAACAATATGAGCCTGTGCGTGACATTTCCAACAATTTCGCAGGTGCGTGACTCGAACACATTGACCACCCTGGACAGCCATTCGGGGCAATTAGAACATTCACTGATTGTTTAAAGAAGCTTTGGGTCAGTATCTATTCACAGAGCGCTGAGTGAAGACTCTGATCAGACTGTGCGGATGCACAGGCTGATCTGAGACTTTACTTGGCGCACATGCGAAATGGTTGGAAATGTCACGCATAGGCTCATATTATAAAATTTAAAGAGTAAAGGTAAGATTTGTTGTAGGCGGATCTATAGAACAGATAGAAATGGAATGAAATAAACGATAATAGTGGCATGTTTTACCAGACGACAAAACCACATGGGATAAGAATACAGACGACATTTCAAATTACGCTGAATTTGGAACAGAAGTCCCAAATGAGGATGAAATCTTTATGAGAGAAGGAGAAATTGCTTTTGTCAAAATGTTCTTCATGATTGTATTTCTTTAGGGCGTCAGAAATCGTTATAGTGTGGTGATGGGTTAATCGCGAGGTTTTTTTGTATTTGTTTTGTTTGTTTTGTTTTTCTTTACAACTATCTTTCTTATTTACGAAACAAGTTTTCGACAATAAAACTTTGAAGATAATTCCTATTCAACACAATGTAACTTTGACCCAACCTGCAAATTTTACTTCTACGGAAATGCGAGAAGTATTGAGCAATGTAGGACTTCAGCTTTTGAAAGGTTTTCGTAATCTAAAATGATCATTCTACCATACTATCATTTTCATTTTTTATTCATTTACTTCTCTTTCAATCTATTTTATTAAATATTCTATTTTCAGAAGTGCGAACTCAAGTTGGTCTCTTGTGGTCAAATCCCATTTTCAAATGTTTATACTTGATGGATCCCAGCATGTTTTTATATTTTTTAATTTTTATTTCATTTCATTTTTGTTATTTTGCTTGTGTGTATATACATATCGATCAAAACAGATTTCTGAAGGATAGATAAAGATTTAGCACCACGTGTTACCACAACAGCGGTTATAGCCAAATTAGAGGGTTGCATAAGATTTATAAAATCTCTATTGACGACATAAACGGTGAAATGGACACCATAAAACTGTTATTGTTGCCAAATTAGCAGGTTTAGTCGGATGACTGTTTTTAGCGTGAGTTAACTTCAGTCTTAACCATGTAACTTCAGCTTCATTAAAACTGTTGCTGCGATTGTTTTGCAGCAAACTTACATTATGTAACTCCGTGATTGTGTTTTCTCTGCAAAAGACAACAATACGATATCCGACAAAACTGAGTGACGTCACTTAGAATCATTCTACGCATCGTAACAAAACAGTTATAACTTGTACAAGTTGGTCGATTCCAAGTATATTAGAATCGAGTAGTTTGTCAAATCATTTCATTCAAATAGTTGTTTTATTGGTCAAGTTCAATTAAAAACTGAGAAGATTTACTGCCAGACTATTTTTGAACCGGGCATCATTTGCCGTGTTTCGGAGGACCAATCAGGCCTACCTCTCAATAGAATAATTTTCAAATTGAACTATCAAACGTTTCCTACCGATCGAAATTGTCTTTCAGCTAATAGAATGACACGATTTTGTTTGATATTCAAAAACTATATAGCGTAGCCTTACAATTTGCTCGGTTAATTTATGTATAAAAAACTACAGAATTACATGCAAAATAAGGTCATAAAGGGGCGGAGACTGTGAAATCCAGACAGTGACCCCATGACTTGTCCGAGGATCAAAGTTCTCTTCGGATCTAAATGAATAAGTTGATTGGTCGATTTATTCATCAACTTAAAATTGTCGTCTGCAGCTTCTTTCTATTTGGACCAGTTTAGAATTTTGTAGTGTTGGAATGGGTTAGGAAGGTAGCAAAAAGATCAGACTGAGCTGAAGCGTTATTTGCCTTTATTGATTGCATACCTCACAAATAGTTAAACTGGCAAACTAACATAACAAATCTCTAGCAGCGAGTTTTGAAAACGGAACTATAATGCTTCGTTCTCAAGAAGAATCTAGATCCATAAAGGATATACATGTAATTTATCATCGTCGGTTATAAACGGTACTTTTATTGCGTTACGCCACTACATCTCTTTGTTTCAATGGGGTTTTAACACCGCTTTTAACAATTTTCATTCATTTTGCGGCGGCTGGAACACAACGGATTCATGGCATATCTCGCATCATTACTACCAGTACATCCTTTCCTTGCCTCCAGCTGCTATCCCACATAGATTTACGATTACCCACCCATTGATGAGAGACGCCGTCACTCCGTTCATGTAGAAATGGGGTGTAAACGGTGAGAGTACCCGTGGAGGCCGACGACGATGAATTTTTATTATATTACAAAGAAAATTGTCGTAATTTGATTGGCTAATAAAGACCTGACATGAACGTATACATTATGCGCTGCGGTGATACATCGCGTATTTTCCCTAAGGAGCCTTGCCGGTGATAGAACCCGATTTTTTAATGGCGGTCATTTTGACTCTCGCTTTGTCTTTTCTATTGACGAGTTTACACACAATAAAGCAAGTAATCGTTTACATATCATTTGTAATTTGTAATATAAAGTTCTTGTTTTGATAAGATAGCGGTTTAATGCTATATTTTTTTCGAAATGTCCGATTTTTATATGTATATAGATTGCGTGTAACCGAAGGTCAAAGGTCACTAGTATAAGCTATGCACATGTTTTGTTTCAAAATTCCGTGAAACTGATTTCAGCTAGAGAATAGACATAATCTAACTAATATTTAATCCCGCTCGTCATCGCGATCATTCGAAATGTATTACCGTGACTGCAAAATATATTTTTTTAAAAGAGGATCGAGTTATTATTCTAGACTAGCAATACAATGTACTTTAACTCGTGAACTACGGCTGTTAGTCACAGGATATCCAATCTTTTGGGACATTTACACACAATGACTTTTAAGAGGAAATGTTCCTCAAATTAGAGAATATTTTTGTTTTATTTCCTAGTGGGATCCTGCAATATGGAGAGTGCACTTTGAAGTAAAAATTTATTTGAAAACTGAAATGCACACGAATAAATGCATTATTTTTTCCATGTAGCTCTTAATCATTTATTAAATAAATGCTTAATTATATGAATATATAAATGAAATCTTACAATCAGGCCTTTAATCAATCACTTCTATTAAGTGTCTCTCTAATTTCCAAATGAAAGTTAAACAAGCAACATTAATAAACTCCAATTAGAATAAGAAGGAATTGATTACTGTGATTTTGAGATCCTGCAGGGTGTGCTTCTTAAAGCATTGTCATATTTATTCCTCGAAAATCAACAAAGTCCAAGAAACACTTGAAAATTGTAAAAAAAAAAGGGAGGTCGCAGAATGATTATTTCGTTTTGACATATTCCCATCTTTTTATCCCCTTGTTAAGTTCTTACCTTTGGAATACCTTTTGAATACCGGGAAAGTATTAAGCCCTAAACGGCTTGTTTTTTCCCCTCGTTCTCTCTGTTCTCGTGGTCTTCAGCTCGGTCGTGTGTCTAATAAATATGTCTAATTTGTAAATCTCACTGGTTTCAAAACGCGTATCAATCCACAGCTTATCTATTTTTGATTTAAATGAATTCACAGATTCAGAGCAAACCACTTCATTAGGTAATAAGCTCGAGATGTTTATTTCTCTGTGAGAAAAGGAGTTCAATCTGACAGATTTACTTGCTCGTGGTTTCTGTAACTTAAACATGTTTCCCCTTAGTTCATGGGGGTTTGTAGAAAGTGTAAACATACGGGTGTAGTCATAGTCGTCCATTTTGTGGTTTAATTTAAAAAGCTGTATCACATCTCCTCGTTGGCGTCTGTATTCAACTGTAGGTAGGTTTAGATTTTGTAGTCTCATATTGTAGGTTAGATCTTTAAGTTCTGGTACTAATTGTGTGGCTCGTCGCTGGACATTCTCAATTATACGTTTGTTCTTCTTAGTTATTGGATAGTATATACTACTTCCATAGTCCAGAATTGGCCTGATGAGTGATTTTCTTTGTCCATATATGTGAAATTCTGTTTATAAGACCGGTGATGATATTAGCTTTGTTTGCAGTTATTACAATGTGTTCCTCAAATTTTAAACTGTGCGTAAATTGCACACCAAGGTCCTTCTCTAATTCCTCATTTTGTATAGTTGAAACTGCACCATTAGCACCTGACATCTCATATTTCGAGTTGAAGTTAGCTTTTCCATACTGCATGGTTTTACACTTGTCACTATTAAATTTGAGTAACCAGTCTTCACTCCAACGACAAAAAGACATAACATCACTTTGTAAAAGGTCATGATCATTTTGAGACGAAATAACTCTATATGATTAAGTATCATCTGCAAATAAGCCGCACTTACTGCTAACACAATCAGGCATGTCATTAATGAAATGTACAAATAGCACAGGTCGAAGCATAAAGCTTTGAGGCACTCCAGACTTTACATCAGTCCAACTCGATTTGCAGCCGTTTATAATGACTCTCTGTTGTCTGTTGCTAAGAAAACTACTAATCCACGCAAACAAATTACCAGTAATACCATAAGCCTGTAGTTTAGACAAAATTCGCTTGTGCGGTACCGTGTCAAAAGCTTTTGCAAAATCGAAGTACATTGTATATTGTGTCAACTTGGAGATTTTCATCTGTAACCATGGTCCAAACCTCTAATATATCAAGTAGCTGTAGAATGGTACTACGGTGCTCTCTAAAACCATATTGACTCTCTGATAATAGGTTACGTTTCTTTAAATGGTCTAAAACTGTCTTTTTAATATGTTTTTCAAGCAGTTCACAAATCATAGAAGTTATCGAAACTGGTCTATAATTACCAGGGTTGCATATAGGACCTTTTTTGTAAATACATGCTTGGCAAAACATTTTGGAAAATGGCTAGTACACACAATATTTAATGAATTAAAATGTGTAAAACGATATTTGTGGTGTACAGCAAAAAGTTTCTGCAATTAGGTATTAATCGTATGAATCAGCAAACCGTACAGGGGTATATTCCTTATCCCTGATATTATTCACATTTTCTTTGACTTAGTCAATGTAAAAAACAGTAATTTGTGTTCAATTGTAGAAAAATCCATATGTAATGATTGGTTCTTAATAAATTCTAAATAACTTTAAAGTAAGATATTAATAAATATACTTTTAAATACACAAACGAAATGGTTACCTATCATTTTATAGTTCTAAATCCATTTAAATAGTTTTAAAATCACTCTCCCGAAAACGTTAAGCCTATTTCGTGAAAGTCACGGCGTGCCGTCACAAACTTATATTTGGGGCGTCTTAAGGGAAAAAGGGGAGATAGATAACAATTGTTAAGTTTGGTAGCTATGAAGGTCCTACATGGCCCAGATGAGAAAATTTAGTCTCAAGCTTTGTAGTATAATAAATACGTTATACGGTATCTTGCCTGGATATATGCCGATTTATTCCCGACTGGGAAAAACGATGTCAACTCTCGCCTGCGGCTCGGGTGACATCGTTTTCTCCAGCCGGGAATAAATCGTCATATATCCAGGCAAGATACCGTATAACTAATAATATTACGGCCAACATGCTTAACCCATTCCAACACAATCCCTCCTTTTACGCCCCATGTGAAATAACTTTGGAAACATTGTGGAAAATGATGAAATTGCTTGTTTTTAACAGTTTATTCATTTTCCACAATGTTTAAAAAAAGACAATAAAAATCTAATTATGTCAGATTGAAATTGTTGTCTGCAGCTTCTTTCAACTTGGACCAGTCTACAATTTTATGAAGTGGGAACGGGCATAAATATTATGTCTGAATTTAAAGTCCATGATTGACAGCGATAATCAGCCGAATAAAGCTTGAATAAAGCTGTAGTTACGACATTAAGCACGCCAATCGACGGATAATAACTTACTTCAACTGCACCTACCAAGTTTTACTGGACAACGGAATATTTGAGTGCAAATATCCCTTGCTGGGGTTGTTTTCTAGTTGACTTTTCGATAAAATGTTACTAAATAAGGAAACATGCTGTTAAACCACCTGGAGGGATCCATTTATTTCAAAACAAGGAGTCAATGCACGAAACACCAGTGCGTACACTGATTGCCCTTTAAGTTTTTACCTACAGAGTAGGTACAAATCAAAAAGCCAAGCATATGTAATTTAACCCTTATCATACTTAGCTCGGAATATTCTTGCTTTGGCAGCATAAAGATCAGACTGCACGTGTTTCTACACCACCTGCTTGTCCTTTTTAAGGCAAATTCAGTTACAAGATAAATTGCTATTATTTGTTAACCCACAATAAGTGTTTCCAAATAAGTGCTTCCAGTGTTTTCAGCCCTTTGATGTGAATGCAATTCTGTAGAGGATCTATAATTCAGCATGACTAAGGTTAACAAACAAAATAGAAACTTTAGATCTACCGTCTTACAACAATTTCCAGACAATAATAAATGAAACCTTTTACAGCAGAAACGTGTCGAGCATCATGCATTTCTTGTAACAAGCAATTTCTTCATTTTCCGCAATGTTTTCTAAAGCTTTCTTCTTGAGGGCGTTCAAGGCGAGATTGCTTTTGAATGATTTAACCCTTTCCAACCCAAGCCTTCCAAAGAAAAAAAGCTTAAGAAAACACTGTGGAAAATGAAGAAATTGCTTGTTACGTGCATTTTCTTCATTTTCCACAATGTTTTCTACCCAGAAAGTTGAAAAATTCTAAAATTTTACCAACTTTCTATTATCGTCTGCAACTCCTTTAAATTTGGACCGGTCTTAAATTTTTGTCGTCTGGTAATTGGTTGAAGCTTGCACGACAATCGAAACTTTGCCACAGGAACTGGCCTCCGCCATGCCGCTTGCACTGAGTTAGTAAATGACGTCGCAGCGAATGCCATCATTTAGTAAAATTTGTGGTTAGAGCAATAAAAATAAAGGCAAACCGTTGGTTGGCGACCTATACATCTTAGCTACAGCTTGAATAGAATAAGCTGTAGTGACGACCTTTCAAATTTCCAAAATACAAAAATATTCAGCAGTTCAAAGGTCACTTCCGGTTTAAATGAATGATTTGATTAATCAGCCTTTTAAATTGACAGCGACGAACCGAAGATTGACCAATCGCGTCCGTCAATCAAATATTCAGTCGACCAATGAAATCATTTATTTAGAGTACTTGTTAAGTTTGAACTCCAAAATCAGCCGCCATTTTGGTGAATCATTTTTGTTGGTTTGGCGACTTAAACATCGTAACTACAGCTTATTCAACCAACAATTCTTCTTATTTGTAACATGATATTGACCATAAATTTTGAAAAATAACGCCGATAAATCAAGGGGGAACTTCCTGTTGGAGTCAATAGGCGGTGCCAAAGATTAGTCAATTGAATCCATTATTGGTGTAACTATTGGCTTTTGGTACAAAACCGAGATTTGAACAGAATAAGCTGTAGTGACGACCTAATTGACCGATCGCTGACCCCGCCCACTGACTCTTTTAGTCAAAGTTAATAGCTGTAATAAAAAAAATGGCAGCCAAGGTTGGAGCTGAAAGTTTAGGTCCGGGCTAATTGAAGGATCTGATTGGGCGGTTCATTCCTTGATTGACAGACGCGATAGGTCAACTGAAGGTAACCATGGTTGGTGGGGGGTAGTTTCGGTAATGTTTTACTAAATGAGGAAGCATGCACCTTTATACTGTTAATTAAACTCCTGGAGAGACGCTTTTATTTCAAAACAAGAGTTCAATGCACGAAGATTTTAGCACTCTCTCGCACCCGATCCTAGAAAATAGACCGCCGATACGTCACCATTTCATCACGCACCTCAACTGATTTCCATTTAAAACCCGTTAGCTATTCAGACGATTTTAAAACAAAAGTAGTTCGTTGCTTTATAGGTAAATTATCAAGTTTTAATGCACATATAATGTATCTTGAATAATTCTTATTATATCATAATCGTTTTACTTCCCCCGAATCAAAATAATGATAATAATGCTAATAATAATAATGTGCCTTCAATTGCTTGGTTTGACAAGAATCTTGTCATTTAGCCCAATGCAGAGGTGTGGAAAGAGTAACGAACGACTACTCTTTGTGGAGATTGGAAGATATGTGCGCACATTAACCTAAAAGTTGGTGGAACATCCCCCATCCCCTTCTCCCCAGTGACTCCGCTGGCAACGCCAACTGACTCCAAATGGACGTTCTACTTCGATATTAAACGGCGTTATTTTGGAAAATCTATGGCCAAAAACATGCTGCAAGAAAGTAAAATTGTTTGTTACTTGAACGTCGTAACTACAGCTTGAATAAGCTGTAGTTACGACGTTTAAGTCTCCAAACCATCAAAAAAGCTTTACATAAATGCCTGCCGATGACGGAGTTCAAAGTTCACTGCAGGTCTAAATCAATTCTTTAATTGGTAGATTGATTCTTTGACGCGATCGGTCATTTTACATATAATAATTAAATGGGTAAAGTCTGCCTGCGTAGAAAACCAGACAACCGTTTGACGGGTTATTTGAAAACCGTTCTGTAACGGATATCATCACCATTTTGGAGATATCCATTCTGTTTCGAAAATTAACTTCCCCCTTTGAAAGAAATGCCGTTTGACAGATAGTTTTCCCTTTGTGAAATCGAAAAAAAATGTTGTTACGGGTAATACCCCCCTTTTTTGAGAAAAATTACTAAGCTCGCCGTGTAGGAATATTTGATTTTTCAATTGACCTTTGTTCTTGTGAAATATCCAATTTTTCTTACCCTTCTCGAATCAAATACAAGGGTTTGTATAACAAATATAACATTATTTTCCTCAGTTTGTTTGTTTGTTTGAATGGAGTTTTACGACGCTTTCAAAATTCTTTCAGTTATATCGCGGCGGCTGGAGCACCTAACAATGGAATCCTGGTATTTCTCACACTAGTACTACCATTACATCCTTTCCTAGCCTCCAGCTTCTATCCCACATGGGTCTACGATAATCGACCCATTGGTGAGAGACAAATAGTCTGAAGGATGAGTGCGGCCGTCGGGGATCGAACCCGGAACCTCTAGATTTACAGTCCGACGCGCTACCAAATGCGCTATGACAGCGGATCTTATTTTCCTCAGAGAAATGATTTTATTCGCCGGATTGCAGAGGGACAAAAAGAATTACGAAGAATACCTTTTCTGCATATACCACAAAGAATTTATAATTTTTCAGCAAACGAATCGAACTTTTAAACGGCCATCTCCAATTTCGGATTGTTTATCAGATTGCCGATATGCGAACAACATTTCGTAACTACAGCTTAAATAAATCTGTAGATACAATAGTGTGATTGCACACCAACCACGTTTTTTGGCTTGTTAAAAAAAAAAAAAAACAAAAAAAAAAAAACAATCTCTCTTCAACTTGAAAGAAATGATTTCGATTTTGTTTGTTTGTTTGAATGGGAATTTACGCCGCTTTCAACAATCTTTCAGTTATATCGCGGCGGATGGAGCACCTAACAATCGATTCCTGGTATTTCTTACACCAGTACCGCTATCACATCCTTTCCTCGCCTCCAGCTGCTATCCCACATAGGTCTACGATTATCGACCCATTGGTGGGAGACTAATGTCGGAAAGGATATTCGCCGCGTCCGGAGATCGAACCCGGGACCCTTTAACCATTAGTTCTACGCGCTTCCACTGCGCTAAAGCCGCGGCGATTTCGAAATAAACAACAGTGTATCTATTACCAACGGTCAAAAACACGGACCGATCTTATCATTTGTAACATAAGTCGCTGTTTTAGAGGATTGCTTAATTCTTAATTTAAGCCTTTACCAGATGGCAAAATTTTAGACTGTTGTAGAAAAAATATTTAAGTTGATGGAATTTAAATGTCTTTGTCTTTGAGGTAGAAAACATTGTGGAAAGTGAAGAAATTGCTTGTAACAAGCAATTTCTTCATTGTCCACAATATTTTCTAAAGATTTTTTTTATTGTAGGTTACTTAAAAGCGTCACTGCATGGAAATGGGTTAGATTAACAGGTGGCTTAACTATAACAACCTTTATTTTCTATCATTTAACAACTCTTTCAAGAAGAAAAAGAAAATACCATTTTGTAAAACACAATCAGATTAAACTACTCCTGCAACCAAGGCCATATTTGCAAGTAGCCCAAGATATTCTTGAATTCCATGGTAATTATTCCTTTTTCGTAGTTGTTTTCAACTTAACTTCAATTCAAATAATTTTCATGTCTTCGAAAAATTATATAGAGGAAAACAAAATGGGAGAAGGAAAATAAATTCGCGTTCTAAAAGCAATTGATTCCTTCCGCTAAAATTATCAAGTCTTTTCGTTTTAAACTTATTTTTAAATGTCGTCTGAATATTCAAATTTGTCCAGTTTAATAGTTAAGTTTTAGATTTATTTAATAACATTCCAGAAGGTCATAGACCCATTTAGCAAAGCCTGTACAAAAATGGCAACTGTGAACAATAAGTAGCAACATTGATAAACATTAATATGTTGAAGGAATAAAAGGCGGATGTCAAAAAGAGAAATATTGCAATTGCCTAATTGTCTATTGACTGTAAAGGCTGAATTAGGTAGAAACTTTCCGCTAATTTATAGATTTTCTGAATATTGAAAGATATTCTATGACACAACCATTTTCGTCTTTCGCAACAGATTAACCCTTTCCTGCTTTTCAAAATTTTAAACCCGTCCAATTCCAAAGGATCTGCAGACGAAATTTCAAAGTGGATGTAATTTGAAAAATAACCAATTAGTAGGGTAGAAAATATTGTGGAAAAAGAAGAAATTGCTTGTCACAAGCAATTTCTTCTTTTTTCCACAATGTTTTCTCAATCATAAAATCACAGGAGCGTAAAAACCAGGGATTGAACAGGAAAGGGTTAACATATGCCGACTTTGATCTCTAAACATTTGCCAAAGTAAAGGATTGTCCCTTTTCGAGGTACAGATTATTCCGTAGTTAAGTCCCGCCATAGGATATTTTTTTTAGCAAAAACGATGGCGTACTAAATCGGTCAACAGTCAATTTCTAATATTGCGCGTTAAACAACACGTACACTGGCGCAAAACACAGGTAAAGTCATAAATTTCAGGCATACGCGCGCTCTAAAATAGACCATGCACGCTTAAAAATTATGCGTAGAATTATAGGTGCTCGAAAAAAGAGATGCATTTACTCTTTGAGCGTGCGCGCTCAGTTTTTTTGGTGCGTTCGTACAATTTTTGTATCACTTACGCATGCTCGCGTTCTTTTATGCTTTTCTCGCTTTAAAATGGATTTTGACCTAAACGGTACGCTACAAAAAACTAACGCAACCTTGCTCCTCTTTACCTAGTTGAACGGGTACCTTAGCTAAATCGCTGCTGCAGGGTGCGCCGAATCTTAACGGCCGACTTGCAATTCGATCATCGGGATGCTTAGCGTACAAACAGATTAGGAACCCGACTTTAACCTCAACCATACTAGACTGGTGAACCTGTCCCATCTGCGCTGCTCTCCGATAATGGTATCGTCAGATTAGGACAGCTAGTTGTTTGAATGGCTAGCGAAAGGCTCGCCAGTCACCAACCATACATACATGTATCTACCCTATACCCTGCACTCCTATATTAACTCATTCTCACATGACCCCGCTTCTTTCTTTGAAAAGCATTGTGGAGAAGAATTAAATGCTCTAAACAAGCATTTTTATGGTTATCTACAAATTGTTCTATAAAAAAAAAGGTTAAATAAAGCCAACTTGATATCGTCGTCGGAAACTTCTTTCGAACTAGTCTAGTCTAAGTTTCTGTCGTCTGGTAGTGGGTTATGAATGTTTTTGTTTGAAATTTATTCTTGAATATAAAAGAGCCACACCATTAGTCGAACTATTGTTTGAAGCTGGGAGTTGATTTCCTTCTTTTAAGTACAAATCTAAAATGCAACAGGTCGCCAAGTACATTTATTTGTGGTTATTCCTTTGAGCATATGATAAATTCTCCATTAGTTTGTTTATCAGAATGATTTAACCTGTAATCACAAATGGATTTCATAATTTCAAATAGCATTAGAATAAATAATTGGACAGTTTTAGTCCACTACCACACAATGACGCTTTCCTGCACATTGAAAAATACAATCAAGGAAAACTTTGTGGGGAAGGGGAAATTGCTTCTCAGACATTTTTTTCAATACCGTTTCAAGAACTTTAACAAATGCATATCCAATTTTTTGAATTAGTGCATGCGTTTGTAATCTTAGATATGTTAAAACTATTATCTCACAATGGCGCTTTCTGGCGTCCTTAAGAAATATCATTAAGGATAACTTTGTGGGAAATGGAGAAATTGCTTGTAACAAGCAAAAATCTTCTTTTCTCACAACGTTTCTTGCACTATTGGCTGCAATTTTCGGATTTTAGAAATATTCGAAATGTCGGCTTCAATTTCTTTCGTTTTGACCAGACTAAAATTGTATAGTCTTGTAATGGGATAAAGATGAAGATATTTAGAAATAGAAACATGTGAGGCGTCAGGCATAAAATGACCTTTCGGGAAATATAAAGCGTTTCGACCCTAGTCAGACTGCGCGGGATGTATGTGTGTGCGTTTTATGTATGTGTTTTTTATGTATGTTTATGTGTGTATATGTGTATGTTTGCGTGTATAATGTCCAATACCATTGCTGTGATTGTGATATTATTATTCTGTATTGTTTGTTACCATGTATTCGATCTTCAGATTTTGAGGAAATAAAGAATATAACTTGAGCTTTCAACTCCGCTATTTCTATTAACCAGTTATACTGGTTTTGCGACTTAAACGTCGTAACTACAGCTTTTTCAAGCTGTAGTTACGACGTTTAGGTCTCCAACCAACCATTTTACTTTTTTGTTACATGCTAATGGTCATAAATTTTCCAAAATAACGCTGTTAAAGATCGACAGGAACTTCCTATTTGAGTTAAAAGACGGGGTGTAGGAAGTCAGTGGGTGGGGCCAGTGATTGGTCAATTGCCTTTCGGGTGGGATAAAAGCGGGTTCCTTAATGATATTGCTACGCACGGAGCTTGTTGACCCATTTAATGACGGCATACATTTAGACCGATCTAGATTGAAAGGAGTTGAAAGGAGTTGCAGAAAACAACTTAGAATTCATGGAATTTAGGTTTTCTTTTTTTTAAATGGGTTGAAAGCATTGCGGAAAACGAAGAAATTGCTTATTTTCCCAGTTTCCCTCTTTTTTTATGTATGGCTCAGACATCTTCGCGAAAATCTGATTTGCTAAAAGTGGCTTTTTGTAGTTATCTAGGAAAGGTCAGCGGGATTACAAGTTGTTTTTAGAAATCATGGCATTCCATGTCGACACCGCATGACCTTATTCGCATATGACAAAAAATCAACAAAAAAATAACGAAATGACAATGGAAACATTCGTACCAAATTAAATCACATCAAACTTTAAGAGCAAAACCTTGGGAGTGTCTTTATTTATATTAACTCTTACCACATGTTACAGAATTGAAAACCGGCTAGGGACTGGTCCAATTTCAAAGAAGTTGAAGCCGGCATATTTTTACTCGATTAATATTTTTTTTTCTATCCGTTTTTTGTCTATTGCAATTTCTTCATCGTCCAAAATGTTTTTCAAAAGTCTTTTCTCTTGGGGCGTCAAAAAGTGTTATTTTGCGAGAAAGGGTTAAGCTTTCAATGGAGAGTAATAGATCTATTACACTAAAAGTTCAAACGGTTCAACAAGATCTTCACGTTTTACAGTTGAGCCATCCAGGACCATTTTTTCCCATCATTTTTGGTTGTGTAACTTAAGTCACCCAGGTTGTTTCGTGCCTATCAAATAGTCCGCTTGTTAGTACATTTGAATAACTCCTTGCAAAAGCGTTGATAGAAATGTGTTTTGTTTGATAACATTTACATAAATGGCAGAAGAAGGGACAGGCATAAAGTAGGATGAGAAGATCATCCAATGGACAGCTAAAAGGTACGGTACTTTTTCCTGGTTGAAGAAGTACTACAAACACGGGGCGTTAGGTTAAAAAACGCGACCTCTTTGTATTCACTTAAGATATGAATATTTTTTGTTTTCATGGAGGTATGAAACGAAAAACCTAGTCACACTCTTTAAATACGCGAAGCGGATCTTTAATTATTATTTTGATTAATTGTTCTGTTTCAAAACTCAATGAAAACTAAAAGATATCATCTTTGGTTGAACTTTCGATGAGATTGAAAAAAATCATGTTTGTCTTACTGTGCTAATAATAAACACAATAATTTAAAAATGTATAAATCGTAAGTGTAACTAACATAACATAACATAACATATAGTTTATTCACTAAAATGACTTGAACAATAATGTTCATCATCATTACATAATATTTTAAACAAGTACATAATAACATATACGTTCAACAATGGTAAACAAATGAGAGAAAAAATTAAACTAATTGTGCTGTTGTATATGTTCGAAATATGCGGGAATCACGTTTCTCTATTTTCTGCTGTCATAAACGAATCTTTAGAAGTAATAAATAAATTATTTTGTCAGTCATTTGCGCTCTCCCCAACCATTCGAGTTTTTGTAGGTATATTTATTGATAATAATAATAAGAAGAAAAAGAATATTTTGTTTCATCAGTTGGCCTTCAAACCTTGCAACTACAGTACAGTCAAAAAGAGTTACGTGGCATTGATGGGATTATTTTGTCTGCGCATCATGAAGCAACCATGAAGTATAAAGGAACGAATTTAAGACCATGCAGGTGCCAACGAACTAAACGGTTAAAGACCTAAAACTTCTTTGGTATTGTTTAGGATGCAATTATTCAGGTTTTACATGTCAAGCTTGACGAAATTCTTTAATATACACTTTATTGGAAAATAATGACGTTTGCATAGTAAAGACATGAAAGCTTTTTGCCGAAAAAAAAAATTCATTAAGAAAGTCTTTTATTTGTTTATCTAATTTTTTCCATCGTTTGATCATCTCTTATCGAAACTAAACGTAAGGGATGACGGATGGGGGTGATTTAATCTTTTATTGTTTTACCAAATTCGATCTGTCCAATTCAATGGTTTTGCCGACGAAATTGAAAGCGGATTTAAATTGAAAAAAAAAAAAAAAAAAAAACTATATTTTAAGGATTGTTTGATTCAAATGATACTGGTCTTCTTGTGTAATTGTCAGTCAATCAAAGAATGAAAAGACAAAACAAATTTTCCCTAAGACAGAAGCGAGCTTTGAACTCCAACAATGGCCGATAATTATACATTTGAAGTATTTATGTTGGTTTGGCGACTTAAACGTCGTAACTACAGCTTATTCAATATGTAGTTACAATGTTTAGGTCGCTAACAGATCATTTTTGTAACTTCTTATTGGCGATTTTTACAAAATAACTTTCTTTGAATACGAAGTCAAAATTCTTGTCGGAGCTCTCTGACCGAGGCAAGTTGTCCGTTAATTACCGTTGATTCTTGATCTTTGATTTGGTTTCAAACCCACAGTTTTACGTGAAATTACAAAATATCAAACATCATCCTTTGTGGATCTCCCACCGACATACATCAGAGTATTATGAAATAGCAGAAAGACTAGATTATGAAAGATTTAAGGAGCAATAACTTCACGGTTTATGCGCCAATTTTCACATTATTCCGTTTATAATTATATAATATAAACCTATGGGGTTATTATCATGTCAAATGTTTAATGACTGTTTATATAAAACATAGACAATAAGTTTTAAAATAGACCAGAAAGTAACGAGCGCTTTCAACGAGATCTGGGTCGCGGCCATGGCACAGTGGTTGCGCTTGGTAGTCCTAGTAAAGGTGTCCCGGGTTCGATCCCCGGCCGCGGCGAAAGTCCTTTTCGACATAAGTCTCCTAATGGATGGATAATCGCAGACATACGTGAGATGAGCATCTGGAGGCTTGGAATGGATGTAGTGGTAGTAACGGTGTGAGAAAAACCAGGAACCCAAGATTAGGTGATCCAGCCGCCGCGAAATGACTGAATACTGTTAAAGGTGGCGTTAAACCCCATTCAATCAGATAATCAGTCAATCAATCAATCAATCAACCAATGTGTTCCCTTTGTTACATTGTAGACAAGTCCCACGAAAAAGGACAGCCTCGTAAGTTAAACAGGGTCTAAACTGTTCATTTTCTGAACGCATGATTTCTAAACATTCTCTTATTTACCGACCTATGACCGAGGTGTCCTTAGATTGCACCGAAAGAGATGAGATGAGACTAAGATGAGAAGTATATTTTTGTTTACATTTTGACGAATGAAAATAAATGAAAAATAAATGTCTTAGTTTGTTGTATTTTCATACTTTGGTGGCAAATTCCCTCGCATGCTTATTAACAATATGAAAATCTACATGATTGCCTCCATCTTGTTTCATCGCCGATTAAAAAAATAACTTCATGGCTGATTGCTCATACTTTTTCCAATTTTCATTACTTGGCTTTAAACATCCTTCATGGAGGCTCAGAAAGGGAACTATCCTATTTGTAAAAAAATACTCTATTCTTCCAGAAGGAGGCATAGAAAATTCCCCAGATCATTGTTTGATTTGGCACTCAATGACATTTTGATGTTTCAAATGCAGTTTATTTGATTTGTTGCTCATGTTGTCCTTATTAATACAATTGATCGTATCTTGTAATATCTGTGGTATTAATTAAAGTCTTTATTTGTTATTTTTAAGACAAACGCGTGTTAAGTATAAAAGGAAAAAAATCCTTAACTATAAACGGTGGTAACCCTAGAACCATGTTTGATCGAATTATGATGGTGGTCCTGTTTATATTTAAATGATTTAATTTTTAGTTTCGTCTATCAAAAAAGAGCGTTCATAACTCCATGAACAAAATTTTGAGCACGCAGCGATTTTGTATGCTTTCGAACAAAATAGTTCCATACAATAGGGTATCAAAAATTGTAAAGTTTGTGTTTTTTTCGCTCGAAGCTATTACATTATAAGAAATGAAGAGAATATATTTTGTTTTCATGGAGGTATGAACCGAAAAATCTAATCACACAATGTATGAATCCGCTTCGCTTATTCATACAGTGTGATTAGGTTTTTCGGTTCATACCTCCATGAAAACAAAAAATATTCTCTTCATCTCTTAAATGTTCTGTTGCTACAGCTTTATCTTTGGTGTTGGCCCAACTGCTTGTGATTCTTTTTTGAGCAATGGTCGTTATTTAGAAAAATTAATATGTTCTATTAAAATCTTGGTAAAAATATGTGGGTGTTTGCCTTTACTTACTCTTACCACGGTGATACATGATATCATTATTGAAAGTGGTTAGTGATAAGCCAGCAAAATATGCTCTCGTTTGATACTTTGACAAGGCATGAAACACATTTTCTGCGAATTAAAGACATATCTAGAATTAAATTTCTTAAATTTCAAGGATTTCAATTTCAAGTGTAGATAGCCTATATTTTTTTTACTGAAACGGGCTTATCCGAATGACTGTAGAAGAATAAAAGGAGTTTGAAAGCGAGCTTAATAAATTTTCAACCCCTCAGTCTCAAAGAAACTCCAGTGAACAACCCAATCCCACCCTATTCCGCGCTTGAAGAATAAAGCTTGGGAAACATTATGGAAAATGAAGAAATGGCTTGTTGCAACCAATTTCTTTATTATCAATATTTTTTTCTATCCCCCAAATACAAATACATGTACAAAATTTTGAAGATTTCTGTCCGCAACTTCTTCCAATTTGGATCAGTCTAAAATTTTGTCAACAAAAATAGGTTTAAGTTTTGTACATTTAAGAAAACCAAGGAGGCTTAAACAAGATATTTACCAGGTGGTATACTTACATCATGATGACGTCATATTACAAGTGATACTATACTTGTAAGAGTATATGAGATACGCTACAGAAAACAAAGGTTTCGATCCCGGGTCGCGGCAAATATTCTGTCCGAAATTTTTCTCGAACCATAGATGGATAATCGTAAACCTAAGTGGGCTGAGTAGCTAGAGGCTCCAAACGGATGTAGTGGTAGTACTGGTGTGAGAAATATCAGGAATTCATGGTTAGGTGCGATATAACTATAAGTGTCTTTAAACCCAATTCAAACAAACAAACAAACAAAACAAGGTTATCTATATCAGTATAAGTGTAAGAAAAACTCTACTAAGTTTATCATGTTTTGTATTAAGAGATCGCTGGACCTGTCTAATAATCTATGACAAAATTTCGACTTGAATATTAAACAGCCTTATATATTGTAAAATATATGGCCGATAACAAGTAACAAATCAAAGTACTGAAAGTAATGTAAGCTAGCAAAGCATGGTTTTGTTAAGTAATCTTCTTTGTCAAAGTTCATCATGACAAATATACGAGGTTTAAGTAACCAGAGGGTTAACCCGTTACAACGTGACAAAATCTTAGACTTGTTCAAATTGAAAGAAGCTGCAGACGACTATTTCAAGCTGGTGGGATTTAGAAAATCTTTCCCTTGTAGGATAGAAAACATTTTGGACATTGAAGAAATTGCCTGTTACAAGCAATTTCGTTATAGTCCACAATTTTCCCAAAGCTTTTTATTTGAGGAGCTTAAAGGCGAGATTGGGTGGAAATGGGTTACATAGCGTGCTTTTGAAAGAGATCTCTATAATTTGTATAACTGTAGTTATTCAAGCTGTAGTTACGACGTTTAGGTCACAAACCAACTTTTTTACTCTTTCGTTACATGTTACTGGGCATAAAAATTGCAAAATAACCGCGTTTAATATCAAAGTGGAATTTCCTGTCGGAGTAAGTGGGCGTGTCCATTGGAGTCAGAGGTTGTGTTCAGCGATCCGTTCTTATTCTAACTGCATCTGCATGCTACCTTTCAGCGTCTGAAATGCCGATTGTAGTCCACTGATCCTGCTACTCAGCTGCCACCGGCCAAATGTGAGTGAAAAATGTTTCTTACCTCGTTAACGAGGTAAGAAACATATTTCACTCACATTTCGCCGATGACAGCTGATTGGCAGGGTCAGTGGGCGACAATCGGCATTTACTGATTTGTGACCGTGGTATTAGTGGATCGCGATATAACCCTTTCACGAAACTTTGATTTTTCTTATAAACGGTCAATTTTTCTTATTTTATTTGCAATATAAACAGCATTCATGCGATCGAAGGGGAAGGGGTTATAGTCTATTTAAAATGCACCACAATAAAAAAAAATCATTACAGATAAGAAAGGAATATGAAGGGTTGTCCGAATGATATATATATAGTAACGTGTTGAGCATATATTATCAGTTCGCGAACATTTTTTTGTCTCATAATTTATTCATTTAAAAGCCACAGTTGACTAATCGCGGCTGTCAAACAAATAATCAGTCGACCAATTAAATCATTCTTTTAGACTGGAAGCTAACTTCGGACACTTACGTTGGCCGTCATTTATGTGAAGCATGTTTGTTGGGTAGGGGACTTAAACGTCGTAACTACAGGCTGTAGTGATGACGTTTAGGTCGCCAACCAACCACTCTACTGTTTGTAACATACTACTGGCTACAAAATTTTGCAAAACAACGCCGTTTTAAATCGAAGAGGAACTTCCTGTTGGAGTCATTGGTGGGGCAAACGGAGTAATCGGGCGGAGCCAGAGATAAATCAGTTTCCGTTGATCTGCAATCGGCTTATGTCGTAAGTGTCGAGAGAGAGAAAAAAACATTTAATGATCTGCAATACATTAATTGCCGTATGGCTAGTTATCTATTTTAAATCACGCCAAATAAGGAATGAGGAGTATTTATAAGGATTCTCGCTAATGGTTCCGAGAACTAATAAGTTTGTCCCGATTTATGAAGACCAGTGTTTGTAGTAAACATTGATTTGTACGCTTTTTATGCACCGGTTAAGAAAACTGCTTTAAAAAAGGTTAACTTGACTCTTCCATGTGATAGATGGATCGCCGGACACGCCCACTGACTTCTGGCGGGAAGTTCCACTTCGATTTTAAACAGCGTTATTTTGCAAAAATTGTTGTTGTCAATAACATGTAGCAAAAAGAAGTTGAATGGGTGGCTTGCGACCTAAACATCGTCGCTACTGCTTGAATAAGCTGTAGTGACGACTTTGAAGTTGCCAGAAATATACAATCCCTCCTTTTACGCGCAACAAGTAAAATGTTCTTGAAAATATTGTGGAAAATGAAGAAATTGCTTGTATCAAGCAATTCCTTCATTATCCACAATGCTTTTCTATTAAACAAGACGAAACAATTCAAAATTCCATCAACTAGAAATTGTCGTCTGCAGTCTGCAGCTTCTTTCAATTTAGACCAGTCTACAACTAAGTTGTGTTTGAATGGATCAAACTCTGATATAGATCGAACATCAACTTATCGTAACGGATCTTTACAAAAAATGGATCTCCGATGTAAAAATATAAGCCAACACTTTCCGAAAAGATTACCGGGAAAATTTGAATAACGGTTACTTTTGCACATTCCCATACAATGACACTTTTGGACGCCCCTAAAGAAAAACATTTGGGAAAGCGCTGTGTAAAACTAGAGGCGCCTGAGCGCCTGTATCGCTCCACAGGCATGAATGTAATGATTAAGCAAATTTTTGCATGAATTCAATATAAAACTTATATAAAATTAATATGAGGAAAATAAATCTAAGTAATTGAAATCTTTGAAATAGTTCTAGAAGGCCATTTCAAACTTTTCATTGTTTTTACAAAAGTCAAGTTATGTAAAATTCATTCTGTAAATTTTTCACTGTATATCATAAATAGACTTAACCCGCCGTAATAGCCATTTTTTCAACCAATCAAAATAATATGAAGGAATCTGACAAACAGTCATCCTAGAATCATTCCTGTGAAATCTGGTCGATATATATCAACAGGTTTCGGAGAAATTTACAAAGTTTTCAGTATATACCATGTATGGAAATTAGCCCTCCCCATTAAAACCATTTTTCATCCAATTAAAATAATATTTTATAATCTCATAAAAAGTCACCCAAGGATCGATACAGTCAAATTTTGTTGAAATCCATCGACTGGTTTCTGAGAAGAAGAATATCAAAGCTTTTAACATATATGAAAATTATCCTCGTCCATTAAAGCCACATTTTTCGGCCGATCAAAATAGTTTGAAGTATTCAATAAATGTTCACCCAAAGGCTCATTTTTGTGAAATTTGGTTGAAATCAATCTATTGATTTCTGGGAAGAAAATTTTCAAAGCGTTCACCATATATAGAAATTAGTCATGCCCATTTACGCAATATTTTTCATCGAATGAAAATTCTTATTAATAATCAGATAAAAGTCACTTAAGGATCGATCTGGTCAAATTCGGTTGAAATCCATCTTTTGGTTCATTATAAGAAGAATTTCAAAGCTTTTACCATACATGGAAATTAGCCCCGCTCATTAAAGCCATGTTTTCATCCGATCAAAAATCTGGTAAGGAATCTGATGGAGGTTCACCAAAGATCATTTCTGTTAATTTGGTTGAAATCCATTCACAAGTTTCTCAGAAGAAGATTTTCAAAGCTTTCACCATATATGGAAGTTAGCTCCGCCCATTAAACCCATGTTTTAATTCGATCAAATTTCTTTGAAGGAATATGATAGAGAGTCATCCAAGGATCATTTCTGTGAAATTTTGTTGAAAACTGTCAAATATTTTCTGAGGAGATTTTCAAAGGAAAAGTTTACGGACAGACGACCGGACAGACGGACGGACGCACGCACGCACGACAGACACCATGCGATGACAATAGCTCAGTGGCTTTAAGCCAGTGGAAATAATTCAAATTGTTTAAATTGTCGTTTGCAATCCTTTCAATTTAGACCAGATTAAAACTTTGCCGTCGTGTAATGCGTTAAAGGATAAAAATATATATATCCGAGACTAAAGTAGTGTTTGGTCAGGGAAACTGACCATCTCGTTCGTCTTACATTTTTTCTGCTCTACAGGCCTGGATTGACTTGTCTCTGACAAGCTTTAAAATAGGGCTACAAACACAATCAAATTACACACGACCTTCCGAACAGTACGATGGCTGCGTTTTTTTTTTTTTTTTTTTTTTTTTTGTATAACTGTAATCTCTAAATTGTGTCGCTGCATTTAACTGCATTAAGTCCAACTGGACGTATATTCTGACGAGAAAACAGAAAACAATCCTTGCATTTTATAAGTTCAGAATTATCAAAAGGAGTACCCATGTTGCCTCAAGGTCTTACGTGCGTGTATAATTAATATCAGTTTTAATTAACATTCACGGAAATATCGTACACTAGGATAGAACCTACGTGTTGTGAAAGTAAAGGAAATTAAAGTTGTTTCTTACCCTAAATCTAAAAGCAGAATGCAACGATATGTCCAATTTTTCAGTGACGACCAATTACAGTGCTTACGGTACTTTGATTCATTTATCTCGTTTCCACAAGGCAGCAATACGGTTCATTAATTAAAAAAGTTATCGTTTTTATACCTTGTTTATATCTCTGATGTTGCGTAAAAAGGGGGATTGCGTGGGAATAGATTAACGCATCCCTGACCATATCGCAGAGGCTGGAGCACCTAACAATGGATTCTTAGTATTGTTCACAAGGAAGCGAAGATATATATTAATGAAAATGTAAAAATGGACATTTTTGTTTGGAGAGTCCATACTATAAACATTTTCAAGTAGGTTAACTTTTACTCTATCCTCCGAACATGTAATGGTTTATACCGATCCCCACAGGTCAAATTTTTAGACTGGTCCAAATTGAAAGAAGTTGCACAAGAAAATATAAAAAATGCGAAATTTTAGATTTTTTCATCCCTCTTGGCAGAAAACATTGTGGAAAAGGAAGAAATTGCTTGTTACAAGCAAATTCTTCATTTTACACAATGTTTTCACTATTGCTTTTCGTAAGAGGCTTCAAAAAGCGTCATGTGGGAATGGGTTGATACCAGACCAACCTGTTTATGATAAGCTATGTATGCTTTGTTACGAGTCAAAGGTTTGAATTCTTTCATTAGAATCAAGAGGACCTGCTAAAATTTCACCGGGTAACAAAATAAGAAAAAAGTTCCATCCCATGATTTTTAACTAGACGTAGCATATACGCTTTAACCCATTCCCATACAATGACGCCCTTGGACGTTCATCAATATAAATAATTGGGAAAACATTGTGTAAAATGAAGAAATTGCTTGCAAAAAGCATTCCTTTATTTTACATAATATTTTCTACACGGGAAGTTGAAAAAAAAATCTGAATTTCAAAAAGTTGAAATTGTCGTCTGCAACTCCTTTCAATTTTTACTAATCTAAAATTCTGCCGTCTGGTGATAGGTTAAGATCCAATAAAGCGGGCGTTGTTTTTCCTCTTATGCATATAGTCAGGTTTGAGTATATTCTTTTCGTTGCTGAGATAAAATACTGTAGCTACTAGAAAAGCAAAATGTATTTATTCGTAAATAAACGGACCGCTGGCCCCCTCCCACAAACTCCGTTGGTCACGCCCATTGACTCCAACGGGAAGTTCCACTTCGATATTCAACGGCGTTGTTTTGAAAATTTTACGACAGTCTGATGTAACAACAACAACAATAAATCGATAGTTTGTTAGCGACCTCAACTTCGCAACTTCAGCTATTTCATGCTGTAGATACGACGTTTAAGTCTCTGCCCCAACGGAAATGTTTATCTTTAATGTCGATCAATGTGGGAGTTCAAAGTTCACTTCCGGTCAAAACGGATTATTTTATTGGTCGATTGTTTTATTTGTAAGAACGGTCCTTTAAATCATCTTTGACTTGTTTATTACTACCTCGACGAAAAGTGACCTATAAACGCCTAGTCCGTACCTATCATCTAAACACTGTCCGTTGTCCTGTACATGTGGTAATGCCTGGTGGTCTGTTGTCATATAAATTGCCATTCCAAACAATTTACGCAGTTATCAAAATGCAATATAGTAAACATCTTTGACATTTGCGAACCAAAGGGATCGTTACTCGCCTGCGACACCCTGTGAGACAAACTGCCGGTTGGTGTGCAGTCACTGACACTATTAACGTGTTATATACACACAGGAATAAGTCCATACGCACGCACTAATTTTAAGAGTTACAAACATTTTGACATTTAATATCATGATTTCCTATGATTAAAATCGTCATTGTCGTTCTAAATATGAAAATTTAAATTCACATGTCAGATCATTCCAAGATTAGTCAAACGAGGCATTTGAAACTCTGTTTTTTTTTTTTTTTTTTTTTTTTTTTTTTGTGTGTGTGTGTGTGTGTGTGTGTTTATGATTTTTTTCGATAATTGAAACATCTCATCTCATCTTTTGTTCTTTTCAACAATAGGGAAAAATTTCACCTGAGGCTTCAGCACATTCAGTCTTAACCCATTACTAGACGACCAAATTTTAGACTGGTCCAAAGTGAAAGATATCGAGACGACTATTTCAAAATGGTGAAATTTTAATTATCTTTGTCTTTCTGGGAACAAAATACCGTGGATAATTAATACATTTCTTGTAACAAGCTATTTCTTCACTTCCCACAATGTTTTCTAAATTTTCTTGGGGGTCGTAAAATCGCGGGATAAATGTTTATGACTTAAAGCTATGAAGTAAGTCTCGTGCAATCATAATCCTATGAGGAAGGAAGACTGAAACCGTTGTATTTCCAGGATTCTTCATTTCTTTTTAAATAGCAAAGCGACAGCTTTGATAGCTTAAGTTAACTGACAAAATTTTGAGGTCTTCTCAAAGTTCAACGAGTGCAAACTACCACTGGAGGCTTAACCACTAAATCAATTGAATGCCTTCGCATTAATAATAGCTCTTATGTATTTTATGAATATTTCAAACTCTATTCAAATTGTAGAGAACTCTTTCTAAAGCATGCTTTTTTAGCATCTCATGAAAAAAGCGTCGGAAAACATTGTGGACAATGAAGAAATTGCTTGTAACAAGCAATTTCTTCGTTGTCCACAATGTTTTCTACCCAACAAGGAAAAAGTTTTCTAAATTCAACCAACTTGAAATTGTCGTCTTCAACTTCTTTCAATTTGAATCAGACTATGATTTTGTCATGTTGTAATAGATTAACTCCTGTGTTACTTTAACTTCGTTTATTTAACATGGTAACCTTTGGCAAAGAAGATTTAACAAAACTGTGCTTTGCTAGCTTACAGTACTTTCAATACTTTGATTTAAAACTGGAGTCTTAATGCTCAATACAATGAATGTTTCGTGTATTTTCTTTCATGTGATTCGTTTTTTATATCACAATTGAATAATGTGTTCATTGCGTCGAAATAGGCGTTTAATTAAATCGTGAAGTTTCCAGTTTCATCAAGAATTTTTGAAGTATTAGCAATGGTGCGAAAATACAGATTTTTCTCACTCTTCCACGGACAAGTAAGACATGAATTTCTACTTGTCCAGAATTAAAAGAGCTTGTTTTGCAAAAATGGTGAAGAGATGAATTGTGAGAAAACATTTTGTTGATCAGGAAAATGCTGGAACTCAACATTTTCTTCATAACCACAATATATTCTCCCTTTCAATATAACTCATTATAATAAATTTCCAATATAAAGAGTTACTTTATATCAAATTTGTACCGTTCAAACTTCCAAGATTTGCCGTGGTATTTACTTGTCTCCGGACAAGTGACCTTTAAATATGAACTTGTCCGCAAGTAGAAAAGCACAGTCGGTCCTGGTTATTCTCAAACCCTCATTAGATTAACCAATTACCACATAATTTCGCATTTGAGGCAGAAACCATCGAAACCGTTGAAGGAAAATGAGAAATTACTGTAAAATCAATACCCAATTTCCTTGTAATATTTTTTAACATATTTAATCTTTGTTGTTGTTGTTTTCGCCAAAAAACACCGTGAATTGTATTTAATCTTATGAAATTTGGCCAGTCAACGTTTCGTCTTTTGTTGTCGGTTAAATACGCATATCTTCAAACCTACAACAAATGTCTACAGCGGGTAGGATTAACTCCCTGATTTGTTGTCCGGGAACCTTATTTAAAGCTACCAGTCGTTTTAGTTTCATTTTTCGACGTTATACTGTGAAAAGCATGGGTTAAAAATTGTTGGAAACGTAAAATGTTTTTGTTTTAAGATTAATTTCTGCGCTGGCCAACGTTTTCAGTATTGCTCTAAAGAAGCATTAAAGAGTAACTTTTTTATATGTTTTTGATAACCCCGACACTGTGTCTCTTAAAACATTAAAATTACTTGGATATATTACCGACAAACAATAGATTTTACCTAACAAGAATGAGATTATCAGCTCACTGCCTTAGAATTCAAGCTGGTCGATAAAGTAGCAGTCCAACACCCAGAAATGAAAGAATCTGCCTATATGGTAACTCAAATGACATCGAAGATGTTTTTCATTTTATATGTCCCATTTATGCACCCCTACGAAAAAAGTATATTGACTCATTTTTTCCACAAGAAGCCTTCTGTCTATAAATTCAACTTACTTATGCCAACGTGCAATGTAATCACGTTAAAACAATTGTTAAAATGTATTGAACTTGCTCTAAAGTTAAGAGACAAGTCTGATTACCGCTATATTCATACGAATCAATAAGGGCAAATAGGGGTAAAAGTAGTGCAAGCGCACATATGTATAGTATGAACATTTGCCGTGGTTATACGCTAATCCCTCTCCTATGTTTTTCTCGATATCTTTATTGTTAATACAATTGTAACGTACATGTCCGATATATTTATTTATTTACAAGTATCTTCCAAAATTTTGTCACCCCCCCCCAAAAAAAGAGAAGATATACCATGTTTAATTGCTATCTTCTTTTCCTATAGATTAAGACAAATAACTGTGAGTGAAATGTATTACTTATATGTTTGTATGGCTATGTACTTTTTGTACTTGTCGATTAATAAAATTTCTGTTATGTTCTGTTAAGTAATTTATATCAACGACCTTAAGGGATAATTGACGGGTGTATAGCTTACCATATACAATCAAAGTACTGATAGAACTGTAAGCTAACGTTTTTAGAAAATCTTTCTCATGTTGGGTGGGAAAAAATGTGGACATGGAAGAAGTTGCTTGTTACAAGCAATTTTTTCATTGCCCACAATGTTTTTTACAGCTTATTACAACAATTACTATAACTATATCTGTAATTTAATGAACGTGTACATAGAAAATTTATTAGAAGAATTTTAAACGTCAAACAATCAACTTGTAATTCGGCCATTTATGGGGAACTAGGCAGATATCCCCTTCACATTAATATAAAAATAAGAATAATCAAATACTTTATCAAATTATTTTCAGAAAAAAATCTAATTGTATCCTGCATGTCCTTATAAATGAAATATTTAACATAAACAGTTCAAATCTTTGGACTTTTAAAGTGAAAGAATTACTACAAAAGACTGGAATTTATGGTGTGTGGTTATTTCCAGAATCAGTCAATTTAAAGGCATTTTTGCCTATTCTTCGTAACAGATTACTCGATATATATATTAGTGAATGGTTTCAGGATATTAGCAGCCGAGCATCTTTATTAATTTTTAGAAATTCAAAAGATAGTTTTCGTTGTTCTGCATATATTATCAAAATGAAAATACCAACTTATAGAAATGCTTTGACCAAGTTACGCTTATCAGCCCACCAGCTTTTAATTGAAACGGGACGCCAAAGAAACATTACCAGAAACGAGAGAATTTGTAAACTATGTAACTTGAATCAGTTAGAAGACAAATTTCACTTTCTATTAGTATGTCCAGCATATAAAGAAATTAGGAAATTTTATTTGAAAAAAAATATTATTACAATGAACCGAATATGTTAAAATTGATAGAATTGTTGAACTCAGAAAACGTGAGAACTCTTAACGGTATTGGAATTAATTATATACCAAAGCAATGCATAAAAGCAAAATGAATTGAACATTGTTACCAACTGACACTCCTTCTTAAATCTAGCCTATGATGATTTATTTTTTAACCTTTTGATATACTCTATCAATTAGGACCCTTTCTTCTTCATTTTTTCCGCATTTTATTCCTTATTTTTTCGTTAAAAATATGTCCGTACTCATGCATGTGATTTATTATGTTTGGATTTTGACGATGAACCACATGTGTTCAAGTCAAATTGTTAAATAGATATTCTGTTCTGTTCCGTTCTGTTCTGTAATCCGTTTGTGCACGTGTGTGGGGGTATTATTTAAGGAAAGGATAATTTTCACCAAACTCGAGGAACCTAATATTTCTTGTGGCCAAGATACAAGGCCGTTTTAACTCACTTTAGTTACAACATCGCGATAATGCCATTAATATGTTTCGCTAGAATTGGTCTGCATACGCCTGCTTACGACTTAAAACTCTATTTTGAACCAAATCCGATTTTTGACATTTGTTTTTGCTCTTCCAAAAAATGGGCCGCCGTCATAGCGCAGTTGGTAGAGCGTCAGAATCCTAATCTTCAATCATGGGATGTCATGGGTTCGATCCCCGGCGGCGGCACATATCCTTTCCGACATTTGTCTCTCACCGATGGGTGGATAATCGTAAACCAAAGTAGGTAACAGCTGGAGGCTAGGAAATGACGTTGTGGTAGTACTGGTGTAAGAAATACAAGGAATCCATTGTTGGGTGCTCCAGTCGCCGCTATTTGACTGAAATAGTGTTTAAAGTGGAGTAAACCCCATTCAATCAATTAATCTTTCTACAAAACCAATATATATATAGGTGTTCATCGAATCCCCGCAACCGATCACTTTTTCTGGTCTCGAGTAAATGCATTTAACGAGACTTGATTTGAAACGTGCGCACTGAGACCGTGAAAAGGTCCTTTGGTCAATTCCTGGTTCATATATAATGATTTTTAATACGAGTCTTTATAGATTGAATACTCGTTGTCAATCGAAACCAACCGTAAGCATTTATTCCGCTTTCGAAAACAACTCGTGAATTCTCGTAAACTTTCGGAAGCACCCGCGAAAATAATTTCAACAATTTTTACATGTCACGAGTAAATTTTCCGAGAGGAAATACTGACGTGAATGACATGTAAAACCAAGTAAGGCTCTGAAAGTAGAACTGTTTCAAAACCAACAGTATGCTACTCACATGCATCAGTAAATATTTCTCCATTCTTTTTGTTTACGATGTGTCATGTCTACTTTTTCTTACCAGGCTAGTACTGTGTTTAAATGACTCTGTAGAATTTATATGTGTTTTTTTCCAACAACTTCCCTAAAAACTTTATTTTTTTAGCATTTTGTGGTTATCAAAAAAGTATTTAACGAATTCATGCGTATGCTTTACGATAGAAACAGAACAACAAAAACAAGGATAAACCAAGCGCGAATCTACACTAGCCCACTGATCCCACTAGCCCACTGATCCCATAAGCCCCTTTGATCCCACTGACTCCGAAAGGAAAGTCCACTTCGATATACAACGTCGTAATTTTGTAAATATTATGGCCAGTATCATGGAAAAAAAGAAAATTGTTGGTTTACGACCTAAACGTCGTAACTACAGCTTGAATAAGCTGTAGTTACGACGTATTAGTCGCAAAACCAACAAAAACAAAAATGCTTCAAATAAATGGCGACGAATGTAGGAATTCAAAGTTGCCTTCCAGTCTAAATGAATGATTTCATTAGTCGACTGATTATTTGATTGACAAAGCCGATTGGTCAATTCCGGATTTGTATTACGTGTATATATTGAATACTCTTCGTAAATCGAAGCATCTGTAAATGATTGTTCTCCCTCGTGAAAACTCGTAAAATGAAAATTATGCCAATCGCTTTTACATGTCATAAGTAATTCTCCAAAGATGAACATTAGAGTAAATGATTTGTAAAAGCGTGCAATGATTTAAAAGTTTGCCATCATGAACTGTTTCGAAACCATTAGTAACCTACTCACAAGAATGCGTAAATATCTCGTACATTTTATTGTTTTTGTTCGTTTTATTTACGATTTGCCAAGGCTATTTAACTTTTTTTTTTTCGGTTGGTATTGGTGTTTAAGTGAATTTACCGATTTGAATTTCGTTTTTACGACAACTACTAAAAACTATGATTTTCGACCAGTTTATGGTAATGCAAAAGTATTTCAAGAATACATACACACACACTCCAACATTGGTCGAAATTTATGTGAAGTATTTTCTGTTGACTAGGAGACACAAGCGTCGTAAATACATCTTATGCAAGCTGTAGTTACGAAGTGTAGGTCACTAACCAACAATTTCATTTTATGTCACGATACTGACTGTAAAATTTGCATAATAACGCCCTTTATGTTTTAAAAGGATCTTCCTGTCGGAGTTTAGTGGGTCAAGTATATCCCCTTATCAAAATGCTACCATTTCTGGGCATTTTCATTGACTGACATATAACAGTCACAAAGTCTGGGGAAACTGTTCCGCTGTCTTTGAAGAAATGAATTCTGAATTTTATAGCCCTATGACAAGATTATGGTGATCTGTAGCATGCAAACTGTCGTGTTTTGGTAGGATTATGACCTACATGTCTGATGTAGTCTAGTAACGATATCAAATATCTATCAGATAGACGGGATTTTCCTTTTCTTTAACAAACATTTGTGTTCTTTCCACGTAGGATTATCTTAACCCTTGTCATGCTGAACCCGGAATACTCCGGTTTTGGCAGGAGGTGTAGACCAAGATCAGCCTGTACATAAGTGCAGTCTGATCTTGGTCTACATCTCCTGCTTGTATCCTTTCTTCTAGAGTTGTGTATGAAATTGATTTCTAAAAGGAATATTGATTATTGAACAACAAGTTTTATCAGTGCTTTCAGCCCTTTGAATTTACAGAAATTCAGTAAGGTATTTTATACAGCATGACAAGGGTTAATAAATCAAAAGCGTCACAGCATTATGGCCTCTCGTACGATTCGATTTTCGATAATAGATGTAAAATTTACCAATCGCGGCCGTCAATCAAGGAATCAATCGACCAATAAAATCATTAATTCAGCCCGGAATCGAGCTTTGAACTCCAATATTGGTCGCCATTTGTGTGGAACATTTTAGTTGGTGTGATGACTCAAACGTTGTAACTACAGGTTATTCATACTACAGTGCAACCATGCGTCCTTTATAATCTGTACAATTATTCTGAACCCCAAGATTATTAGATTAATATCTAAGATTTGGGTTGTTCTACCCAATGATCTCCCTTCTGTCTGTTTGTTATGTCATCGCGATATTATTGACGAAATAATGCACGTACTTGTGGAATGTCCATTATTGCACGCCCGGTAATCTCGGGCTCCATCTCTTTTTGGAGAACAGTACAAAAAGGAGACAATGATACTTCCGATATGGAGCCACGGACCGGAACTGAACAGAAAAGGTAAGTAAAACAGTGCACCTTGCGTACAATTTGATCTGCTATTGGCCTATTATGCACTTTCCCAAAGCGTCCACAGTTTCATACCACATAGAAATGATTATATTATCCGTTGGCGGTGATAGATTTAAAAAATAATTCCGTTTGTGAATAGAAACTTGAATCAAAGTTTGGACATCGGACCCGATCAAACACGAAAATGAGTGTTGAAATCGTTAAAATCCATGTTAGCAACAGTTCTGAAAGATTTAAGTTTCGATGACAGTGAAATGAATGTTAACGTGTTGATATAAAACAATGTTACCACAAAGAACTGCGTTTCCCTACCCCTTTTACGGATTTTCCTAGATGAGAAGGAGACCAGGATGCGGTGCGGGAGACAAGATTCAGAGGTAGAGGCGATGCATATAAAAGAGTACAGTGAATAATTTCTAGGACTGTAACTTTATGAATATTACAGGACACTTTGTTTTCCCTTGTACACAGTAAATGTGTCTGTCAGACTCTCTAGAACAGCAATATTTATATCAAATTCGCAAGAATCGAGTTACACAACTCACCAATATATTAATACAGATCCCATGCTTTGAGCTCAGCCCGATTAGCTCATTTGGTAGAGCACTTGACTTCAAACCTCAAGTTCGAGCCCTGGGCTGACCATATCTACTAAACAAAACTAATTGTCTTTCGGATGAGACGTTAAACCGAGGCCCCGTGTGACGGTGCTATCCACCGAGCACGTTAAAGAACCAGGCGGAGCTCTCAGCAGTTTCGTCCTGTATTCTCGCACTATCCCCCGTAACAACTAACCGTCTTCTGGGGGCGTCGCTCATATGGGCATGTGCGGTAGCGACGATAAATAAACGGAAATAATCAATCAATTTGAGCTCATTACTTTCAGTCACAACTCTGCTGCACACTGGTCTATTTTCTGCTGACTTGTGTTAACTTTGATATCACACATGAAGTGAAATGACCATTCAAAATCACTCACACAGCGTTCCAATCATTCATTCCAAACACTCACCCAAACCATTAAAAACGCTCAAATTAGTTCAAAACCATTTAAAAACCTTCCCAAATGAGCAGCATTTCATTCAAATCGATAACAATTCTCCACAATTCTTTATCGGCTGCTGTCGGTTTTAAAGCGTCTGATTGGTCCGTGAAGACAAACAAACACAAAAGCACGTATATTTTGATAAAGGGGGTGATAAATCTCCATCTATCTATATATACTGCCTTAATCCCCTTTCGGGTATGACTGGCAGGTGCGCGTCTGTGCTGGAATATAAACTGTTAGTTGGTTAGGGTGCCATATTTAAAAGTATTGTGAATATTAGATTAAACGATCTGATAAAACATATTCTGGTCATTCAGGACGGCTCACTATCTGAAAAGAATCGAGACTCTTTTTTGAACTCTCTAATGTCAGGTTGCTGTTTCTGGTAGGCTGTTCCAAAGTATCACTGTGTAGGGTAAGAAAGAATATTTAAGGAAGAAATAATTCGTGTGGATCTGTCTGGAAGATGCTGTGTGCATATGTCGGGTGGTCCTAACTGGTCTTTCAAGATAAGCTGGTACGGGCACTGCAACAAAACTAGTAACGTGTTTATAATACATGGTGACTCTGGAAACGTCTCGTCTATATCGAAGAGTTTGCCAGCCAAACTCCTTCTGCATGAAAATTATTTTGAACCCATCTTGCTGCTCTACGTTGTACTTCTCCCCTCCGTTGATATAGGTTTTTGTGTAAGGGCTCCAAACGGTTGGTGCATATTCTACCTGGGGTCTGACTAATGTTTTGTACGCTGTCTCTCTGATCTTCTTATTTTTGGTCTGGATGTTTCTGAGGAGAAAACCTAAAGTTTTATTTGCCTTTGATGTTATATTGTCAATGTGCTTGTTCCATGAAAGATCTCCAGATATTGTAACTCCTAGGTAATTAGAATTGTCCACAGTCTCTAGCACTTATCCATGTAGCCTGTAATCAAAAGAATTTTTTTTTCTTCTCATAAGTAATATTTAGGAAAATGCATTTGCTGGGATTAAACTCCATTGCCCACTTTTTCTTCCACTGCATTAACTTGTTCACATCTTCTTGCATGGTGATACAGTATTGCTTGTTGTTTATAACTAAGTAAACGGCAATATCATCTGCAAACAAACGAACTTGGGAGGTGATGGTATTAAGAAGGTCGTTAATATATAAGAAAAACAGAAGAGGACCAAGCACCGATCCCTGAGGTACTCCAGACGTGACTGGAACTTCGGATGAGCATCCACCTTGTAAGACTACTTTTGTGTTCTGCCTATAAGAAAAGATTTAATCCACAAAAGGGTAGTATTGTTTACTTCATGTTCTTGCAATTCATACAAAAGTTTTAAGTGGCTAACTTTATCAAAAGTCTTGTTTAAGTCTAACAAAACTAGATCAGTTTGTTTTCCTTCAGCAAGGTTTCTGGCAAGATGGTCGGTCAGTTGCAGTAGCTTGGTTTCACATGCACACCTTGCTCTGAAAACATGCTGTAAGTCATAATGAATATTATTTTTGTCAAAATGTTTAGTTAGATTTGAAGCTAAAATATATTCCAAGAGCTTTACACAGTATACATGTTAAGGATATATGTATGTATTTTGCAGGATCTTCTTTGTTTCCTCTCTTGGACAGTTGAGTCACGTTTGCCTTTGTCCATACCTGGGGGAGGGTGCCTGTGTCAAGGGATTTCTGAAAGAGAATTTGGGCGAAATTAGCGATTTTGGATTACATTCCTTTAATTTCATTCAAAAGTCGCTCCTCCCACTCATTCAATTTTATTCCGAAATCATTCCCAAATCATCCAAAAATTGTCAATTTCACGGTGTTATTATATGTAGCAGTGAATTTGTTTACCTTTTGACATAATCTAGGATACAGCGCCCTCTAAATATAAAGAAAAAACTTAAAGCAAATCAATTATGTAAGAATTGAACATTTGGTTGAAAACAGTTATTTTCGCCCTCCATTGAATTCACTGTGGCATTGATTTGTTGGGGATTGGGGTTATTACAGGCTATAAGTTTTCAGAAAATCATAGAAAAGGGTCGGTTTTGACGTTCGAAGATGGACTGGGGTTACATAAGAGTACGGGGTTCTAAAAGAAGTTTTACAGTACATTTTTATATGCATCGCCTCTCCCTCTGAATCTTGTCTCCCCCACCACATCCTTGTCTCCTTCTCATCTAAGAAAATCCGGAAAAGGGGTAGGAAAAACGCAGTTCTTTGTGGTAATATTATTTTATATCAACACGTTATCATTCATTTCACAGTCATCGCCACTTAAATCTTTCAAAACTGTTGATAACATGGATTTTAACGATTTTAACACGCATTTTCGTGTTTGATCGTGTCCGCTGTCCAAACTTTGATTCAAGTTTCTATTCACAAACGGAACTTTTTTTGAAATCTATCACCGCCGACGGATAATATAATCATTTATATGTGGTATGAAACTCTAGAAATCTTTGGAAAATGTATTATGGGCAAATGGGAGATCAAATTGTGCGCGAGGTGCACTGTTTTTCTTACCTTTTCTGTTCAGTTCCGGTCCTTGGCTCCATATCGGAAGTATCATTGTCTCCTTTTTGTACTGTTCTCCAAAAAGAGATGGAGCCCGAGATTAACGGGCGTGTATTGGTGGATCGCAAAACATCTTTTATAGAGGAAGTTGTAACTTTCGTAGATCGTTCGATAGCTTAGGAGATGATCTCAGATTCACGTGAAAACTTTTGTGTTAAAGTACTTGGGGCTGAAAAGCTTTCAGAAAATTAATCAAAGTACTTAAAAGTACTGTAAGCTAGCAAAGCATTGTTTTGTTCAGTAATCTTCTTTGTCACACGTTATCATGAAACGAGGTTAAAGTAATCAAGGAGTTGACCCATTCCCACACAAGCCCCTCGTTTTTATGCCCCTGAAGTAAACGGTTGTGGAAAACAATGTGGAAAATGAAGAAATTGCTTTTTACAAGCAATTTCTTCATTTTCCATATTGTTTTCTACATAGATAGAATCTACAACTTCTTTGACGACCCTGATCAGAGTCATTTTGAACACGACATGCTCAAGAAAGCTGAAAATACATAGGAGATGAACTTGCAGGCAGCGTTTCCAATATTCCTCAAAGACATAAGAACTTTTTTTATGACATAGGTATTTAACGGATTTAGTGGTTAAGCCGCCAGTGGCAGTTTGCACTCGTTGAACTTTTAGACGACCCAAATTTTTGTCTGTTAACTTAAGCTATCAAAGCTAACGCTTTGCTAGCTAAAAAGAAATCCCCTTCCAGTTCTCTGTTAAATATGCCTATGCTTGCATCCTGACACTGCTCTAGTCACGACTTTTGTGGTCGATGCAATAGATTTCATGACTAAAAAGTTTTGTTTCTATTTCTCATATGATGTTTGTTTCAAAGTTTATTTGTTTATAATTAATTTATTTATCAATCTCCATAGGAGGAACTAAACTGAATGAATAAAATAATAAATAGATAAATAAACATAACGAAGTGTGATTTCTTTTATGAATATTGTTACCTAGTGGCCTATGTAATAACTAATCAGTAATTAAGTTAATAGGCAAATGGCGGCACATATTGTTTCCGACATTTGTCTCTCACCAATGGGTGGATAATCGTTAACCAAAGTGGGATAGCAGCTGGAGGCTAGGAAAGGATGTCGTGGTAGTACTGGTGTGAGAAATACCAGGAATCTATTGTTAGGTGCTCCAGCCGCCGCGATATTACTGAAATACTGTTAAAAGCGGCATTGAACCTCATTCAATCAATCAATAATTGTATGCTAAAAACAGGTCCGTATCAACCTTCATACTCTGTTGCAATATATGACTCTTAAAGGTGCTGTATTATACATGGTTATTTTGATGGACAGCATACAAGTCAAATTTGAAATTAGTTACTTTGGAGAATTTCCAGAATTATGTGACATTTCTAATTATTTACGTTCAACATGTTTACAATGGCCATCCTTATAGGTCATTCAGTATTATTTATTTGTTAGTTATTGTTTGTATATAAATCTCAAGTTTAGGCAGGTAATTTTGAATTAATTCTTTAAATAGTAGCATTAGGTATAAGCTAACAGTTATTCTATAAACAACAGTTGCTAGCATCCATGGGAATGCCAAGTCTGGTCATTTCTAAAAGGTCACTAAAATTGTTTAAATAGTGCATGCTGGAGAGGGAGCGGGGCGAACGGTTCTTGGAGTGAAAGATGTCTTCTTAACAAATAAAGTTTGAAATTCTCATTCTACTTATTGTTTTAATACTCAGCGCCGAAGCACTTCGCTACAACATCATTAATTACTGGTATTTAGACACAATAAAACTAGAACAACTGCTTGCGGCGACGTTAAACGTCACCGAACGGCCGTGCCTACTGACCCCCCGACAATAAAGCTCTTCCCGCATATAAAGTGACGGAAGTTTGCAAAATTTATGTTCAAGATCGTTGAGTGGCGACCTAAACGGCGCAGATACAGCTAAATAATCAATATGCAAATTTGATATATCGAATTAGGGCCTATTGATATCTGAAGTATCTGAAGATTCCATTGGATGCCGACATAACTAGAATGTAGAGTATAGTCATCGGCGTGTAGAAGATATCAAGTTCTGATGGGGAGATCAAATCATCAGAAGGCGGCCAAACTATCATAAAACAGCTTGAACAAATCATATTTACGATATGTTGTTCTCCCACCGACATATGTTAGAATTGGACCGTACATTGACAAGAAGTAAATGTGTATTTTTGTAGAAGCCCGATTCAGAGGAAATTTTCGAAGTTGAGAAGGATTTTCTTTTCCAAAATATAAAAAGGAACACAGACAATATACTAATGACAAAATAAACACTTGTCATGAAGATCCTTAGAACCGGTCATGGGTAATATTGAAGGGCGTTCTTGAATGAATTGTGAAATTTGACATGGTAATTGTTCTAGTATCAATATCTTTGGCAGACAAGGAAATGGAATCCAAAGCATTAAGAGCTGAGTAAATAAAACTTTAACGTTATCCATTTAGCCGTTAAAATATAACTGTCACAGACGTACAGCTACAATAACATAAGTATCGATTAGGGGTATCTAGAAGTGCCACTTTAACCCATTCCCACAAAACAAAGTCTTAGACCATGGTTCAAATTGAGAGAAGCTTCAGACGACAATTTCAAGTTAATAGAATTATATTTATTAATCTATTTCGTCTTTTTATGATAGAAAACATTGTGGATAATTAAAAAAAAAGTTTGATACAAGCAATTTATCTATTTTCCGCAATGTATTCCATTTTTTCCTTAGACGCGTAAAAAGCAGGGATTGTGTGGGATATGTTAGTGTCCTTTTATAGAATGAAAGACGTAACGTTTACAGTTAGAAAAGTAAAACACGCGAAATCTAAAAATCTCAAAGGTTGATGATTATGTTAAAAAGGCGCATTTCTGTCGATAAGCCGTCAAATGGCAACCCTTCCGTTGTCAGCAAAACACAGGAACTATTACAAAATATTAACAAGTACGTAAGTTATATATGCATCCAATTTCGCTTTGTAGACAACAATCCTTCTGTAAAATTAGAATCAATACTATGTATCTACTTATAATTGGATAAAGAAACTATTGTCACCAGTACCAAATAAGGTAGTGGGACCCATCACGCGATTAGGAGCGATCTGGATATAGCACAAAGAAGCTACTGTGGTCAGTCTATGCGAAATGCGCAGGCTTGTCAGGGTCAATGCTTCACCTTGTTCCGCGTTTGTTTTGGGGTTTTCCTATATTTTCTGAAGATAGAGTGGCATTACTGCCTTCATATTCGTATATTATCGAAATACAATCCTTGATCTATCCATGGTTTCAAATCGTTTAGCGGTATCTCAAGACGACCACATTCAACTGACAGCTCATAAAAATAGAATATAACAACAATCTTTCTTTCTTACAGGCCGTATCCGTCGATTAGCTTGGGTAAATACTAGAATCATTATAGACTCAGAAAATTTACCAAAAATGAAAAATGCGATGCCTAGTCAATCTGCACAATCCACACGCTCTGAACAGGGGTAATGCTATTCTTACATATAAGACTACCTCTCTAGAATGTTTATAAAGACATGATCCAAATTCCTAAAACTGGCTTGATGAAAATCCCCTTATCACCAATCGCCTAATTGAATTCAGGGTTATCTTTGATAATGTAAGTACAAACGTCCTTATTGAGTTTTCTGACCTTCTTGTGAAGCTCGATATTTAACCGATTCCCATACAACACAATTTTAGAATAACCTAAAGTGAAAGAAGCTGCAGACGACAATTTCAAGTTGGTGAAATTGTTGGGTTTTTTTTTTTTTTTGTTTTTTTTTTTATTATCATTTTCTTTTTGTTTGTTTCGTCATTTCAGAAAATATTGTGGATAATGAAGAAATTGCTTGATACAAGCAATTTCTTCTTTTTCTACAATGATTTCCAAAGCTTGTCTTGAGAGGCGCAAAAGGAGGGATTGTGTGGGAATGTGTTAAACCGTGTGTTTTGTGCCGTAAAAGTCAATGTAGTCTTATGTAGTTGGACTGGGTTAATTGTAATCGCAGAGAAAAGAGGCATGGCCAAAAGCATACTTGTACCAAACTGAAATCACCAAGATAAGAGATAATGATACTACGTTTTCGTTATGAAGGTAGTTAGATGACATTCACTGGTCCAGAATTATTACAATTAAGCTTCCCCAAAGTTTGTTGATAAACATAGAGTTATTCCAGCCCGACCTTATCTATTCTTTATACTTAAATGGGCCCCGGTGGCGGCACATATTCTTTCCGACATTTGTCTCTCAACAATGGGTGAATAATCGTAAGCCTAAGAGGGATAGCAGCTGGAGGCTGGGAAAGAATGTAGCGGTAGTACTAGTGTCAGAAATACCAGGAATCCATTGTTAGATGCTCAAGCCGCCGCGATATGACTGAAATACTGTTAAAAGTGGCGTTTAACCCCAATCAATCAATATACTTAAATGGGATAATTTTCACTTGATTACCAACATAAAGCTTCAAACCAAAATTTTAACGACAATGTAGTTTCGTTGTTGTTGTTGTTGTTGTTGTTGCTTTAGTTGTTGTTTAACCAGCAATATGTGATCATACATGCAAGTCGGTCTTTATATACCTGGAATAAATTATCGCTCGTTTACAAACTCTTTTAACCCATTACCAGACGGCAAAATTTTAGACTCGTCCAAATTAAAACGAATTGCAGATGACAATTCAGAGTTTATGATAATTTAGATTTTTTTTTCAGTTTTCCTGGTAGAAAATATTGTGGAAAATGCAGAAATTGTTGTTTACAAGCAATTTCTTCATTTTACATGCTGTTTTTACAATTCGTTTTCTTGTTTTCTTGAGGGGCGTCAGAAAGCGCCACTGTTTAAATAACAACATCAGTCACGATATTGTGCTAACCAATTTGTGTATTTCAGTCACGTTTAAAGAGTTCTCGCTGTATCAACTATGAAACGCTTTAATCTGCTTCTTGTGGCACATTACCATCGCCGGTCAGTAGAGGAACACTCATGCCTCGAAATACTAGGTTTAACTACAGTGTTATTCCATTAACACACAATAACACGCCACTGTTAAAATAATGATAAAGATATAAACATATTGTGAGAAACGGGTAAGCCATTTCTCCTTTTCCGACAATGTTTTCTATTATTTTACACTCAGTCATTATTTTTCAAATTACACTGCTTTGAAATATCGTCTGCAACTTCTTTCAGTTTGGACCAGTCCAAAATTTTGTAGATTGGGAACGGGTTAAATATTAAGTTTGAGATGGGTGTGAAATATTAGTGATAAGATGTCACTTGATGAAAATCGACTTAGTCGTCGCTCACATAATAGCAGGTTAAAAAGTTGAACTCATGCTTCAACGACGATAAGATTTCACTGGTTTACAAGCAAAAACCTTTCCTGAATTCAATAATATCGGCGAGTGTATTTTTCTAACCATGTCGTTCTCTTTTAAATGTTCTCGTTATATAAGCTATAAAATTTTGTTTTTTAACCGATTCCCCACAGTGAAGCTTTCGGACGCCCCTCAAGAGTAAGAATCGGGAAAACATTGTTTAAAATGAAAAAAAATGCTTGTAACAAGCTATTTCTTCGATCCACATTTTTTTTTACCAAGAAAATTAAAAAAAAAAAAAAAAACTTCAAAGTTCATAAACTTAAAATTGTCGTCTGTAAATCCGTACAAATTGGACCAGTTTAAAGTAGCCGCCTGGTAATGGGTTAACCTAATGATGAATGACTAGACAGACAAGTCCGTCATCGTCAGGTGACATATTATCTCCGTTGTATTATATACTATATAGATTGATATATGTTCAGTTAGCCATTTGACGATGCGTTGTTAAATTGAGCTTTAAATCTCATACTTTGTTACCGAATCAATGCAGCAAAGTTAAATTGAACAATTTATCTGCATTGTGTAGAAGATATTTCTTGATAAATCGTTTGGTCCAGGAAAATGAACGTTGTTATAATGCTGTTCAAAGAGATGATTTATCCTGCTATAAATCAAGTCACAAATTATGAATAAGAAAACAGATTAATCAAATTGTCCATAGACTAATGAGATATAAGATATTGGGCAAAGATAGTTGATATCACACATCTTTATCTATCGGGACGCATTTCGAGAACTGTGTTCTGTCCTGATGGCAACGTATAGAAAATTCTCGATGAATTCTATTATTTCTCTGTCAGATGATTAACCAATCACGGCTGCCAACCAAGGAATCAACCGACCAATCAAATCATTTATTCAGCCCGGACCTGCGTTTTCACCTCCAATATTGGCCGCCATTTTAGTTAACCTTTTTTGTTGGTTTGGCGATTTTAACATCGTAACTACAGCTTGTTCAAGCTGTAGTTGCGACTTTTAGGTCGCCAACCAACCATCTTAAATTGTTGTTACTTGCTACTGGTCATAAAATTTGTAGAATAACGCTGTTAAAATCGAATCGGAACTTCCTGTTGGAGTTAACGGGCGGGGCCTAGGGAGTCAGTGGGTGGGGCCAGCGATTTGTCAGTTGTTGGCGCATTGAGCATAATTCAGCTTTCAGCCAAACTCTACAACTTTAGCGTACCCTGTATTTATCACTATCCTAATATACGCTGCCTTGCATGCAGGGTCTTGTAGTAAAGTATACATATCTGTCCCTAATCCGTTCAAACAAGCAATATTTTACATGGGTCAAATTTGAAAAGAAGATGCAGATAACAATTTGAAACGAATGAAATTTTGAATTTGAGTGGAAGGGGGGCAATGAAATATTTATGGGATATTAAGAAGCAATGTCTTCATTTTCCACAATTTGTCCTAACGTTCTTTTTTTTGCGGGGGGGGGGGGGCGTCAAAAAGCAGGATTGTGTGGGGAATTAAAGGCTAACGAACACGATCATCAGCGTGAATATATCCTATATTCGGATCGGGATTACGTTTCACACTTTCAATGGTAAGTCAACCTGCACTTCACGTTTCATATTTTCAATGTAAGCCATCCTTCACCACATTTCACATTTTCAATGTAAGTCATCCTGCACTTTGTGTTTAACATTTTCAATGTAAGCCATCCTGCACTTCACGTTTCACATTTTCAATGTAAGTCACCCTGCACTTTATTTTTAACATTTTCAATGTAAGCCATCCTGCACTACACGTTTCACATTTTCAATGTAAGCCATCCTGCACATCACGTTTTCAATGTAAGCCATCATGCACTTCACGTTTCATATTTTCAATGTAAGCCATCCTGCACTTCACGTTTCACCGGATAATGAAAAACTGGGACTTCATAACATAAACAAAACATTTGGATAAAGACCAAAGGGTCTTATCAATTGTTCCCTTCGGCTAGTAAAAAAGGAAAAAAATTGAGTGTAAGCATATGTTTATTTTACGGATTCGGGTGAAGATGATTAAATATATTTCGGCACATCGACAGATGAGGTCATTTAGTGCGCAAGAAATTTGAGCACATGCGTGACTTTTCCAACCATTACACATGTGCGCAATGTAAAGACTAAGATCAGCCTGTGCATCCGCACAGTCTGATCAGAGTCTTCACTGTGCGGTCTGTAGATAGATACCGACCAAAAGCTTCTTTAAACAATCAGCGAATGTTCTAATTGTCCCGAATGGCTGTCCAGGGTCTCAATGTGTGCGAGTCACGCACATGCGAAATGATTGGAAATGTCACGCATACGCCCATTTAAAGATGGTAAACATTAAACATACAGAACAATACAAAGACAACCACAAGGCATAAAATGATAGATTAGGAATGAAACAAAAACGGTAAATATCGTCACTGGCGACATGCCAGTTGTCTAGTTAGTTCGGCCAGGTGAAATGGCAGATGCGACAGGGCTTATCCGTTACTGTGAATAGTAGATTTTATGGTGATGTGGAAGCGTGCGTAGCTTTTTTTCTGAGAGTAAGACAAATTGCGCCGTAGTTAAAGGTGGGTAACCGACACAGCTTGGCTTTAAGGGAGATCACTGAGTTTGTTACAAGTATATGATCCACTAAACAACCAAATAATATCAAACATGACTTGTTTCCCCTTATTTTTTGAAATGTTATTAATTAACAAAAAAAAAAAAAAAAAAAGCACTCACACACACACACACAAAAAAAGCGTTCGTTACAAGCGTCAAGGATTATTGAATGACCACGGAATTATTGCATCGAGGTACTATTTTCAATGCCGCCAGTGACATCGGGCACTCGTTGACCTCTTGATCACATCATTATTTTTTTCTGTTTATTTAAGCTAGCTAGCTAATGAATTGATATTTTTATGGTGCGACGAGAATGCACATAGAACGTTGCTAGTACCTCATTATTTGTTGTTTGAAATACTTTTGTTGTTGTTTTAAAAACAATATTGGTTACCATATATGAACTTTTTTTTTTGAACTTTTGCTACAAGCAATTTCTTCTTTGTCCACAACTTCTTCTACCAAAAAGAGATTTTTTTTCTATAAATTTCCATTAAGTAAGAATTGTCGTCTGCAACATTTGGACCAGTCTAAAATGTTGTCGCCTTGTCGCCTCGAAATGGGTTAAACGTCGTAGCTAAAATCTTTTCAAGATAAAGTTTGCGAAAATTTGTTCTTTACTGATGAATGTGGTCTGAATTAAATCGCACACTCACGTCCCTCCCTTTTTACTTGTCTAAAAGAAAGGAACATAAAAACTTTTATTATATACCTATAAAAGATATGGAGTAAAACCTGGCTGTCAAATACAACTCGACAGAAAAAAATCAATATTCGGCGTGTAGCAAAAAACCGTATTCGTCGAGTACCTTTAAAACTGACTTCTTTTTTGTGTATTGACGTTCCGGGTTTTTCGGAAAGTTGGTTATTTCTTAGCTATTTAAGAGAATTTTCTTAATGTCATTTCCTAAAAGGTATATAATAAAAGGAATATTACAACAGTGTGTTTTTCTATTTGTTGTTATCGTGTTCGAGAATCGTGTGTAGGTATTTTTATTGGATGAGACCGAAGGTCGAATCCAATAAAAATACCTACACACGATTCGAGACACACTGTTGTAATATTCCCTATGTATTGATGATTTGATTGGATTTTCGTTGTTAATTTCTAAAGCAAAATTATAGACTGGTGTAGTCGTCTATGTTTCGACCTTTAATGTATAACATATTATCCCCAAGTATGTCTCTATAATCCAAGTTTATATTAGTGGCTAGTGCTGAGCAAAAACCTATTCTTTTTAGAATCAGGGGACACCCTTGTCCAACCATGGAAAGGTTTAATTTCCTTTAAGAAGGGTCTGGTACCAGATTAGCAAAATCTAATTGTAAAACCATTTCTTCCTGGTTTTGTATTATAAGAATAGTGACGTTAACAGTCACTGGGTCATAACTCAGCAAGTCTCTGACAGTTATTTGGGTGTAACGAAACCAAATTTGGCTTGAACGTCATTGCTTTGAGGTTTTTGACATTCAACCTTTCCTGTACAATCCCAGGTTTATACCTCCTCTCGATTTTTTACTTTATAAAACATTTTAGAAAAAAGAAGACATTGCTTGTAAAAAAAACATTGTGAGAAAGGAATAATTGTTTGTCACAAGCAATTTCTCCTTTTCCCATTAAGTTTAGCATGGTTGTATTTCTTCAGAGCATCAAAACGCGTCATTTTATTGGAAATGTATTAAGACTAAGTCCCCTCTATCTATGTCGAGACCTATCATGTTCATATACGTTTGTGAGGTTTAGTTCAGTTCGGCCAAATTGCTAGGGAAGTACGGAATGACGGACTCACGGGGAAATGGACGGATGGAAGGACAGACAAAGCGGTTGCTTATACTCGCCATCTGGAAGCATGACAATCCTGCTTAATCCAAGCTTATTCTATTTATAGCTTTAGTGGTTAGATCTCCCACAGCCGGTCTTCATTTCTCCAAAGCTAATTGTTTCTTATCACAATATTATAAACTAATATCGTCTGGCATGTCATACAAAATGCCCTGTCGGATAGTTATGATAATAATGATGATAATAAAAATAAAATCTTTTTTTAAAGAAGATAGTTCATTAAGCTATCATCATACGAAACCATTAAATGAAGAACTTATTTACAACGAGGCCCTCTGCAACAAATAAGTTATGATGAGCAAGAGGTTATGATTATTATAATTACCTTACAGTTTATAATTCTAATTGAAAAAAACAATAAAAATGGTGATGATTATGAATATGGTCATAATGCAATTATCTAGTAATGTCAAAACACGAGAAAGGCTTAAAAAAAAGAAAAGAAAAAGGCAATAGCCTTATCCGTAAAACCCACTCAATCGTGAGTTAGTGATAAATGATATTCTGAAATGGTGATGATAATGGCGAGAAATAATAATAATAGTTAACAGAAAGGTAATCTCGTTTGACATGCACTCCTGAGTGAAGTAATTGTAACTATAACCCGTTACTAGACATCAAATGGTTTTTCAGGGAGCCTTTAAAGTAAGATAAACTTGTAATTGATCGGAGGTTTGTTGGTATGTCATTTCAACATTTCATACCAGTGTAAGAATAGGTTTTCTTCAAAATTTCAGTTCTGGGAACACATTTGTGAGATGACTGGTTACCGGACCCTGATCTTAAATTATGAAATTGGTTGTTACTGGCTGCTACAAATGCGGACATATACGAGGGAGTTAACCCATGGATAGTCTTCTAAACCATAAGAATCGTGTAATATTTAAATCGGTTTTCAAAAGATAACCATTTCAAAGAAATGAATTTGTTCTCAGAACTAGACCTCCTAGGCTGGCATAGTTATTAAGTGGTTTCCCTTTTATGTTAAGGAGGCTAAGGACCCATTTATATCCTATTTACAAATTCCATAGATACTGACCCAGTTGTATAATTGACCAATTCTGGCCCCGCCCACTAACTCCGTTTGCCCCGCCCATTGATTCCGAAAGGAAATTTTGGTTCGATTTTAAACGACATTATTTTGCAACAATTGTAGCCAGTAGCATGTAATTAAATGAAATGGTTGGTTGGCAAGCTAAACGACGTAACTACAGCATAGCCAAACTATAGCTTGAATAAGCTTTAGTTTCGACGTTTATGTTCCAAAACCAACTAAAACATTTCAAACAAATGGCGGCCAATGTCGGAGTTCGAATATCAATTCTGGGCTGAATGAAAGATTTGATTGGTCGATATTTTCCTTGATTTACAGTCGCGATCGGCCAATTCCAGTGGCAAGCAACAGTCGCTTACCCCAAGATAATGACAAAATATCTCGTCAGAGGGATACCTTTAAAAAATATAGTTAGATTTTAAACGTGTTGTTTGAAAAAAGGTGTTGTTTAACGTATGAGTCTATTTAACCCATTCCCGCACAATCCCTCTTTTTACGCACCCCAAGAAAAAGGCTTTGGTAAACATTGTGGAAAATGAAGAAATTGCTTGTTACAAGCAATTTCTTCATTATCTACATTTTTTGTTTTACACAGAAAGACAAAGATATTCCAAAATTTCATCAACTTGAAATTGTCATTTGTAATATCTTTCAATTCGGACCAGTCTAAAATTTCGTCATCTAGTAATGGGTTAACTCAAAGATAAGTTTCGCAATCAAACGTCCCAAAATGTGTATCAATATAGGGTTCCGCCCCATCCTAACTTCTCAAATATCTAGCTTTCCGCCACTTTTAACCCATTACCACACGAATTTTTTAGACTGGTCGCTGCTGACGACAATGTTGATACAATTATTGAAATCTCTGTCGTTAGGGTAAGAAAACATAGTGAATAATGAAGAAATCGCTTGTAACAAGCAATTTCTTCGTTTTTTCACATTTCCCACTAAGGTCTATTCTTGTGGCGCGAAAAAAGGCGGGATTGTGTGAGAATGGGATACCATATGGACTGTTATCCAGAAAACGCCTTCAAAATGGCGTAACTTAACGACGTAAGATAATTTCAAATGTCTAGATTACGTCATATTCGTCTGATTATTGCCACGCCCTTCAAGAAAAAGCATTGCAGATAATACAGAAATTGCCTGGTATAAGTTCTTCAATGTTTTCTATCCCAAAATATAGATTATAAAAAAAGCTGAAAATCGTCGTCTGAACTTTTTTTAAATTTGGACCTAAAGTTCTGCCATTTGGGAAACTGTGAAAATGGAAAAAAAATCTTCTGTCATTTCGGTTATACTTTGTATACTTGGCAGGTATACTTGGTTTGTTTGCCTGTTTGTTTGTATGGGGTTAAAGGCCGCGTTTAACAAGTTTTCAGTCATATCGCCTCAGCTAGAGCACCTAACAACGGCTTTCTGTTATATCTCGCATCAGTACTACCATTACATCCTTTCCAAGCCTCCAGGTGCTATCCAACTTAGGTTTACGATTATCCACCCATTGGTGAGAGACAAATTTCGAGAAGGATATGTGCCGTCGTCGGGGATCGAACCCATGACATCCCATGGCAGGTATACTTGGATAACGCAGATCATATAAATTCTATCGAATATGGCACCTGAAGATGAAAGTAGATACGTTGTAGTGACTAGGCGTGTTAAAATAACAAATCTTTAAACACTTAAAGTTGTCATTTTTTCACATGCTGTGCGCCCTGCGTGTCGTATTCTATTCCTTTGACGTCTGATAAGTATATAAAACACTCAATTGTGTGATGTTCTGGTGTGATGGAAACGCCTTTCCGTATCTGAGTACATTCTACCTTAACACCTAACTTATCATCTCTAATGTCAACACGAGAGTCGCTATACTATCGCCCATTCATGCTCGTCACATTCTGAAATAACGTCATTGTATCTGAAATCACGATTACCATTGAATCGCAGTTATTTTTGTTTACATCAGGGGCTTCTGAATCAAAGGTTAAATGTACTGGGTTTTGGGGGGATTTTTTTTCTACCCAAATTATATACATACACATGGCACATATCAACAGATAATTTTTTTTAATTAGAATTGAGTTCATTAGAAACCTAATGATTTGAAACGGCGGAGATACGAAATATAGTCGAGCTCACTAACGCCTAATTCTGTTCATTGCGAAATTGTGATTGAGTCTCGTAGAAAACTTCCAACCGAAATTTGACTTCGTTTAAATAATATATTCACAAATGAGAGTCACATGAAAGGTCGCATGGGCAGAACCGGAAGTTGATAACGGTCAAGTGTATTCATACGCGAACTGAGGTACATGTTCTCAATCTTGGGTCAGAGTTCATTCTAATTTTGTTATTACTTTAATTGATTTTTAAAAGAGTTATAAAATAAAATCAATTTTAGACAGATCATTAGAAGTGAAATCCTTTATATTATGGCTGCTTCTTCTTTAATTTGCTCCCAACTTTTTTGACTTCTCAGGTTCAGGAACCTGCATTTATAGTGGATATAACATGTCAACCTTTTCAACTCCCCACAGTGGAACCATCTTTATCAAACAGGAAGTAATTGCGTTTTAATCACCCTTTTGTTGGAAACAGAACCTTTACTTTTCATAATCATACCAGTGATGTCACCACCATATATTTTCATTTGGAATTTTAAATATCAACAGTAACTGTAGATGCGATTACGTCATTAATAGCTAAAACGAGAGGTTAACTAGCACGGATGACCTCTGAAGGGAGTGTAATCAACATGAATCCAAGCGATACCACTTCTAAAACCCATTCAGCCACTAGCCCGCTTTTACGCCCCCAAGATAATTGAAAGGAAAGCATTGTGTCAAATAAAATAAATTGCCTGTTAAAAGTATTTTCTTTTCTATCCAAAATGCTTCTATTCTACAAGACGAAGCTTTTTAAGATTTTATCAACTTAAAATTGTCGTATTCAACTCCTTTGGATTTCAACCGGTCTAAAACGTCGTTTGGTAAAGGGTAAATAAAGCATCGATTTTCATATTCCTCTAGCAGAAAAGAAAGACATGTTTCAAATTTCATTCGTGGCCAAAATGTTCCCAAGTTGTTATGTCCAGATCTTTGGTCAACTGACCAATCGCTGGCCCCGCACACTTAATCTTTTTGCCACGTCCATAGACTCCAACAGGAAGTCCCGCATCGAATTTTTACGGCGTCATTTGCAAATTTTATGGCAATTAGCATGTAACTTAAAGGAGGAATAGTAGGTTGGCGACTTAAACGTCGTAACTACAGCTTAAAAAAGATGAAGTTACGACGTTTCAGTCGACAAACCAACAAAGAAATTAACTAAAATGGCGGCCAATGTCGGAGTTCAAATCTTTATTTTCGGCTGAATGAATAATTTGATTAATCGATATTTGACTTGATTGACATTCGCGATTGGTCAATTACGAGGTAATTCAATAAATTACATTGCTCATAACACTAAAGCAGTTTAATTGAAAATACCATAAAATACAAATGTAACTCCAACATTGCATGGATTACTTATCAATTCCAATGTGAAGACACTATAATAAACCAATCAGTCAAGGGGATATAGAAAATAATAGTTTAAAACATAAGTACACTATGATAAACCAATCAGTCAAGGGGATATAGAAAGTAATACTTTAAAACATAAATTAAGTATATTTATGATAAACTAATCAGTCAAGGGGTTATAGAAATAATAGGTGGGCCGCCGTCATAGCGCAGTTGGTAGCGCGTCGGACTAACATTCAAAGAGTCCCGGGTTCGATCCCCGACGGCGGCAATACTCTTTCCGACATTGTCTACCACCAATGGGAAGATAATCGTAAGCCTATGTGGGACAGCAGCTGGAGGCTAGGAAAGGGTGTAGTGGTAGTACTGGTGCGAGAAATACCGAGAATCCATTGTTAGGTGCTCCAGCCGCCGCGATATAATTGAAAGATTGTAAAAGCGGCGTTAAACCCCATTCAAACAAAAAGAAATAATAGTTTAAAACACAAGTATACTATGATAAACCAATCAGTCAAGGGGATATAGAAAATAATAGTTTAAAACATAAGTACAACATGATAAACCAATAAGACAAGGGGATAGAGAAAATAAAAGTTTAAAACATAAGTACACTATGATAAACCAATAAGACAAGGGGATATAGAAAATAATAGTTTAAAACATAAGTAAACTATGATAAACCATTCAGACAAGGGGAAACAGAAAATAATAGCTTTAAACATAAGTACACTATGATAAACCATTCAGACAAGGGGATATAGAAAATAATAGCTTTAAACATAAGTACACTATGATAAACCAATCAGTCAAGGGGATATAGAAAATAATAGTTTAAAACATTAGTACAACATGATAAACCAATAAGACAAGGGGATAAAGAAAATAATAGTTAAAAACATTAGTACAACATGATAAACCAATAAGACAAGGGGATATAGAAAAAAAATAGTTCAAACATAAGTACACTATGAAAACCAATCAGTCAAAGGGATATAGAAAATAATAGTTTAAAACATAAGTACACTATGATAAACCATTCAGACAAGGGGATATAGAAAATAATAGCTTTAAACATAAGTACACTATGATAAACCAATCAGTCAAGGTGATATAGACAATAATAGTTTAAAACATTAGTACAACATGATAAACCAATAAGACAAGGGGATATAGAAAATAATAGTTTAAAACATTAGTACAAAATGATAAACCAATAAGACAAGGGGATATAGAAAAAAATGGTTCAAACATAAGTACACTATGATAAACCAATCTGTTAAGGGATACAGAAAATAAAAGTTTTAAACCTAAGTACACTGTGATAAACCAATCAGTCAAGGGAATATAGAAAATAATTGTTTTAAACATAAGTACACTATGATAAACCAATCAGTCAATGGGATATAGAAAATAATAATTTAGATCATAAGTACACCATTATAAACCAGTCAGTCAAGGGGATATAGAAAATAATAGATTAAAACATAACTACACTATGATTAACCATTCAGACAAGGGGATATTGATATTAATAGTTCAAATAATTAGTACACTACGATAAACAAATCGGTCAAGGGGATATAGAAAATGACAATTTAAATCATAAGTACACTATGATAAAACAATCAGTCATGGGAATATAGAAAATAATAGTTTAAAACATAAGTACACTATGATAAACCAATCAGTCAAGGGGGATACAGAAAATAATAGTTTAAGACATAAGTATATTATGCTTCTTATTAAGTTACACTTCTAAAATTAATCAGAAATTACATTAATGTAAAAATACTTCTTCTATGGTAAACCAAATATTCTTGGGTTATACTCTCGTTTCCAGTGACATGCTTTAGTTTTGAGGGACTTGTTTAACCCTTGTCATGCTGAACCCGGAATAATCCTGTTTCGGCAAGAGGTACAGACAAAAATCAGCCTGCACATGAGTGTAGTCTAATCTTGATCTACACCTCCTGTTTGTCACCTTTAAACAAGAATCTTCAAGAGAAATACTGATCATCATTATGACTTTCTAGTGCTTTTTGTCCTTTGATTTTAAAACAGTTCTCCATAGGATTTTCATTCAGCATGACAAGGGTTAATATATGTTTATGGTAGTACATTATTGCATACCATCTATGAGGTACAAATATAAAATATTAGTAAGCTATTTGATTAACCCATTCCCACACAATCCCGCTTTTAAACGCCCCTGTATATAAAAGCTTTGGGAAAACATTGTGGATAATGAAGATATTGCTTGTTACAAGCAATTTCTTCATTATCCACAATGCTTTCTACCCCACAAGACAAAGATTTTGAAATGTTCATTAACTAATAATTGTCATCTTTAACTCCTTTGAATTTGTACCACTCTAAAATTTTGTCGTTTGGGAATGAGTTTAGACATTCCAAACAGGTCGTTAAAAAAAGGATATACTTTCAATCTCGGCTTAATTAAGAATGACAGGTAAGTGTTTGTGCCTATAAATTTGTGTTCATGTATGATATTTATTATTATGTTGGCAAAACAAGATATTTAACTTTATTGACATTGAGTTATTGACATTTTTGACCCATTACCAGACGACAACATCGTAGACTGGGCCAACCTATGACTTCGAGAAGATATAATGATATTATACATAATCATTCTAATTTTCAATATCTCGGCAAAAATGCCTTTATCAAGAAAAAGAAAACAAAATGGCTATAATGCTTGATCGTAAAATTATGTTCTAGATCTATATAAGATTTATTTTCTTTTTCTTGATAAAGGAATTTTGTCGAAATATTTAAAATTAGAGTGATTATGTTTAGTGATTAAACAGTTCCCTGAGGAACGTTATTGTGATACTATAAAGATATTACAATTAAACTTTGTTTTAAGCGACCAATCAATGGTCGTCTAAAAGAATGGTCGCTTAATACACCTTTTTCTGGCGAACATGAGAGATCGATTCGACTGTATATATAATTTTTTGCAGGATTCTCAATTCGTATTTAGTTTGCCTCGTTCGTTAGATTCATACAAAAATTCTATTAATTTTATTAGTAATTGAAAGTGTCACATTTTATTATTCAATATAATAGATAATATTATTTTGGGTCCACCCTTCATAATCTAAATCACAATGCAGATTAGAAGGTTGTGACGGAAATTGGGAAAAAATATGTTTTTTATCACGTCATTCTCAAAAATGTAAATGTAAATTCAAAGTAGAAATTATCGTAGTTTTAAGACCTTAAAAATGTAGTGAAATGTTGTTTCGTACTTATTACTCTTTTCTCACCAACACCTTGAGTATTCCACCTGTACTAATACCATACTGATACTGTTTGTAAAATTTTGAAGATGAAGATCTGTATAGATCAAATCAATGGAATAAAATATCTATCTATCTATCACATTTAGTTTAAATATTTCATTCGCAAAAAAGCCAATAATGAAGACATTTTCGTCGTTGGTCGTGCAAAATGTCGTAACTAGAGCTTGAATAAAGCTGTAGTTACGACATTTTTGCAAGCCTAACGACGCTTTGTTTTGGAAAAGGGAACTTTGGCTCTGATCGCTTAACGAAGGTGGTCGCTTAATAAGAGTGGTCGCTTGAGCAAAATTAACTGTACTGACTGTATACAAACAAGATCAATTGAAAATCTAGAACTAAGTATCGGCCATTAAGACAAGCAGATGGCATTATTTAGAAAGAAGATAATTACAGGAAGACTTGTGACTTTATCTGCACAGTCGTCAGCATCAACAGCCACTACAACATTAAGTCCGGAGACTTCGAAAACCTCATAAATACAGATTGATTAATTTTAGACTGGTCCAAATTGAGAGAGGTTGCAGACGACAAAATAAAGTTAGTTGAAATTGAAAAATAATGACAATATGAGACGCAATTTCTTCTTTTTCGTAATGTTTTCAATCACTCTATATCCTTGGTGTGCCAAAATGTGGGATTGTGTGGTAATGGATTCATCTACTGATTTTTCAAAACATGGTGATATTGAGTATAGCATGCCGTTACTCCTTATGTAACCATTTAAACTATTGTAATATTTTTATTCGTTTATATAAACCTAATCCAATTGATGGCAAATCAAAAAAGCTCAAGCATCTATATTTGACAAATAAATCAAAAATGAAAAAAATGCCCGACAAAACGAAACTATTTTTTCTTATGGTATGTGCCTACTTTTTACGTGCCTGAGGCGTAAGCGATGTTTTCCAAATTTCTTTGTTTTGGCCTTTCTAGAAATCGTTTGGTTGAATTCCAAATAGATAGTATAACTGGTCAATCTACCTGTGAAACATTCAGATATAAAGTGTTTTAGCCCCATATATAGAATAAGTCTTGCCAAGAAAACAGTTTATGCAGCAGACAGAACTGTGTTCGTAATGACATATGTATCTTAACAATTCACAAAATATACACGTAACCCGGAAATCGTGAGAAAATATTCTCTTAGGTGTGCTTGTAAACCCATTACTACTTGACCGATTTTAGATAAGTCTAAACGGAAAAAAGTTCCAGATAACAATTCTTAGTTGATGGAATTTTAAAAATTGCATGTCACGAGCAATTTCTGCATTTCCCTCAAGGTTTTCACGTTCTTTTTCTTGAGGGGTGTAAAAGTTCGAGATCGTGTGGAAATGGGTTAGATAGACCATGATCAGTTTTTGTGTATTGCGCAAGCTGATCAATGTAGAAACTTCCCACTTTGTCAGATTTTCCGAAACTCGTGTATGTATTTCATTAGTCTTTGAAACATTAAATAATTGACATGTTTATACGAAATTTTCATCTCCCAAACCATTCCACCTAAAGATTTACCTGACTTCATTTACAACCGTGCCACAAACAATACTGTTAGTATTCACAACTTTCATATTCAACCCATTACGAGATGGCAAAATTTTAGACTGGTTCAAATTGAAAGGAGTTGCAGACGACAATCTGAAGGTATGAATCGTAACAATCATTTCTTCATTTTCCACAATGTTTTCCAAAGCTTTTTTTCTTTGTGGGCTTCTAAAAGCGTTACTGAATGGGAATTGGTTAATGATATATCTTCAGTTCTCGCCACCATTCACAGAACATGCTAAAAACTAACTAAAAATCGTAATTAGACTGGATATTAATGATAACGAACAGATGATTAAATATTTTCATACAAAGCTGCTAGAACTAACAACCCCGGACATCCAAAATTTTAGATAAGTCCGCATTTAGAGCGTCTGCAAAAAGTTGGATTGTGTTGGAATGGGTTGATTTGTAAAAGTAAAGCTGATGAATTATTTAATTAACCCTTGTCATGCTGAACCCGGAATATTCCGGTTTTGGCAGGAGATATAGACTAAGATCAGACTGCACTTATGTGCAGGCTGATCTTAGACTACACCCCCTGCTTGTAATTTTCCTGGCAGCGTTGTTTATGAAGTTGATTTCTTAAAGAAATATTGACTTTTGAACAAAAAGTTCTATCAGTGCTTACAGCCCTTTGATTTTACAGCGATTCACTGAGGAAATTTATACAGCATGACAGGTTAAAAGTGGCGTTCCTAAAATGCATGAAGAAATCAAAGTTGAAGTATATTTTCGTAAATTGACAGATCGCGTCTGTCCAATTAAACAGAGGTTGGTCATTCAAATATTTTATCTGTATCGGAAGTTAAGCTTGTTCTCCGACAATCTCTCACTCATTTTTGTTGGTCTTCTGGCTAAAATACCATAACAGCTGCTAAATCAACGACGATTCGGTCGAACACCAATAGTTTGCGTCATTTTGTTTTATGGCATTAAATATGAAATCTACAGTCGTTAAATGAGTTGTCAGAAATCAGTTGGCGTGGTAATTTGGTAGCAAAGCGCCGGTGTAGTTAAACGTTGTGGTAATTTAACCCTTTCCTAATTTGCAAAAAATAAGACCTATCCAAATTGAAAGAGGTTGCAGACGACAATGAATATTGGATGGAATTTGAAAGGAAACCATCCTATTGGGTGGAAAATATTAAGGAAAAGAAGAAATTACTTGTAACAAGCAATTTCTTCTTTTTCCACAATCTTTTCTCAAGTGTAAAATCACAGTGACGTTAAATCCCGTGTTTGCACAGGAAAGTGTTAACAGGCATCTAACAAGCACGATCATTTAGTAAACTTAAAGAGGGGTCATGTCTAAATTGTTATTTTTTGAATGGGGTTTAACCCCGCTTTCAATAATCTTTCAGTTATATCGCGGCGGCTGGAGCACCTAACAATGGAATCCTGGTATTTCTCACACCAATACTACCATTACATCCTTTCCTAGCCTCCAGCTGCTATCCCACATAGGTCTACGATTATCAACCCATTGGTGAGAGACAAATAGTCGGAAAGAATCCTTGGGACCTAGATTGACAGTCCGACGTGCTACCAACTGCGCTATGACGGCGGCCTCATTTCTAAATTGAGTGGCATTGAGTGGCGAATTAAAAGGATTTTTTTTTCGGTTATTGATTTCCAAATAAGGTAAATGGCCTGTAAACTACGTTTGTCATTAATCAGAATTATCCCTTAAAACCCATTTTAGATATCTAGGAGCTTTTTTTAACGCTTAACCACAAAAGACCAGGGACCCACCCTATTAATCAATTCCCTTACAACAAAATTTTAGACTGCTCAAAATTCAAAGAAGTTATAGACGGCAATTTTTGGTTCGTGGGATAATAAATACAATTGTCTTTTTAGGGTAGAAAATATTTTGGATAATGAAGAAATTACTTGTGACTAGCAATTTCTTCATTTTCTACAATGTTTTACTAAGCTCATTTCTTGAGGTGTGTAAAAAGCATGATTTTGTTGGAATGAGTTAAAGGTCTTATGACCAATTTGCACGTAATAAGGATTATACTACGATCTTTCATAAGCTAGTCCTATAACTCCGAAAAATGCTTGATATTATTTGTTTAAATGAAGAAGTGTTTTAATCCTATAACAGACGCCAAAATTAAGACTAGTCCAAATTAATGGAAGTTGACGACAAGAAAACTGAAGTGCTTGTAAATAAATAAGGTAGAGAATCCCATGAAAAAAAGAGAACATGCTTATTTCAAATAATTTTGAAGGAAGTAAAGATTATATAAAAATATATACTGAGCAAAAATGTAAACTTGATACTCCGATTTTTAATTTTTTGTGCATCAATACAACAAAACATCTGGCTATTCGTAGAGTTCTACATATTTATCAGCGTTAGGGTCTTATTTTATCCTAAAAAGGATAGGGTACCCTCAATATAAGTTTCGCATGACGATCAAAAAATCAAAGTATTGAAAAGTATTGTAAGCTAGCAAAGCATTCTTTTATTCTGTATTCATCTTTGTCAAACGTTATCATGATAAAGAAAAGAGGTTAAATTAACCAAGGAGTTAACCCATTCCCACACAATCCCTCCTTTTACGCCCCATAAGAAAATAGTTGTGGAAAACAATGTGGAAAATGAAGAAATTGCTTGTTACAAGCAGTTTCTTCATTTTCCACATTGTTTTCTACCTAGAGAGATAAATATTTTAGAATGTCCAACAATTTAAAATTTTCGTCTGCAACTTCTTTGAAGACTCTGATCATAGTCATTTAATACGAGGTGCTCAAGAGAGCGAAAAATTTCTTTTGGAGATGAACTTGCAGGCAGAGTTTGCAATATTCCTTAAACACATAAGAACTAATTTTCATGGCGTAGGTGTTAACGGATTCGGTGGTTAAGCCTCCAGTGGCAGTTTGCATTTGTTGAACTTTAAGACGACCTCAAAATTATGTCTGTTAACTTAAGCTATCAAAGCTGACGCTTTACTAGGTAATAACGCTTATGTTTTCAAAAACCGATTGTGACCACCTGTAGCATCTCTAACAGTTGATTGGCGAGCCTGTCCTAATCTGACGTTACAATATCGGAGAGCAGCGCAGATGGGACAGGTTCGCCAGTCTACTCTAACAGCAACACAACGCCCTTTCGTAGATCTTTAAACATTTGTGAACGCTATCTGAGGAAGTCGTCTACATTGTTCAACAAGGGTATTTTCAAGATTCCCTTGCGCGTATTTAAATATTTGGAAACATCAATGGTGTCAAGTTTTCATTTTAGCTCAGTAGTTATATGTATATGCTACATTCGGCGTTAAATTTAAGACTCAAATATACACGCATTGTAATCTTTTTCGTTTGCTTGTTTAAGTTTTTTTAATGCAAGGCACCATGGCCCCCTCCTGTTCCGACAAGGCTGAACTTGATATAGCCAACGTCAGACTCGCGCTGAAAAGTCAGAACCAAATATTGGTTCCATGTCTAAAACCCTCTCCCATACAATCCCTCCTTTTAACGCTCCTCCAGAAAAACATTGGAAAAAATTGCTTGTATTAGGCAATTTCTTCATTATCCTCAATGTTTTCTATCCGAAACAAAACTCTAAAATCTCATCGACTTGAAATTGTCGTCTGCGGCTTTTTCAATTATAGGACCAGCCTAAAATTTTATTGTGTTGTATTGGGTTAATGCAGTGGATATGTATACTGGTCCAAGTTCAAAGAAGTTGCAGACAACAATTTTTATTAGATGAAATCCAAATATTTTCTAGTGTAATTTTTTGGGTGGTAGAAAACATTATGTGGAAAATAAAGAAATTGCTTGTAACAAGCGATTTCTTCATTTTCCACATAATGTTTTTCAAAGCTTTTCTCTTGGGGGGTGTCAAAAAGCGGGATTTTGTGAGAATCGAATAAAGGAAAGATTGTGCTAAGCAATAGACGGTATGTTTCATTTATTTACTAATAAATATATAAAAAAACTGCAACAATTTGTCGTGAGATAAAAAATATATATTTATATTTTCTCTGCCGCATGAAAAAATAAATGAAAAGATATCGAGCCTTGATAGAATGTCTGGCCTGCATACACTGATAAGAGTCAAAATCTTCAACAGACACAAGCACTTGACTTCAAACCTCAAGATCACGGGTTCGAGCCCTGGGCTGACCATATCAACTAACAAACTAATTGTCTTTCGGATGAGACGTTAAACCGAGGCCCTGTGTGACGATGCTATCCATCGAGCACGTTAAAGAACCAGGCGGAGCTCTCAGCAGTTTCGTCCTGTATCCTTGCACTATCCCTCGTAACAACTAACCGTCTTCTGGGGGCGTCGCTCATATGGGCATGTGCTACGGTAGCGACGATAAATAAACGGAAATACACACGCGCTTGGCGATGGGAAAAAAGTCTTTATAAGAGAGAGAGAGAGACACACACAGACAGACACACAGAGAGAGACAGAGAGAGAGAGAGAGAGAGAGAGAGAGAGAGAGAGAGAGAGAGGGGATGGTAATTGAATCGCCAGTTAAAGACTTTTTAAAGTAGTGTTATAAGGTTTTGTTTGTTTGAATGGGGTTTTACGCCGCTTTCAACAATCTTTCAGTCAGATCGCGGCAACTGGAGCACCTAACAACGGAATCCTGGTATTTCTCACACCAGTACTACCATTACATCCCTTCCTAGCCTCCATCTGCTTTCCCACATAGGTCTACGATTATCGACCCATTGGTGAGAGACAAATAGTCGGAATGGACGAGTGCCGACGTCGGGGATCGAACCCGGGACCTCTAGATTGACAGTCCGACGCGCTAAGTGTTATTAGATTTCAAAATCTCCCATTGCTTATAATTCCTTATAAGCAAGGTATAAAACTCACAAAGAATGTTCAATAAAGCGAAAACTTTGTCAGTTTAAGACAGTTTGTCGGTGGGTGAGCTAAATCTTGTAACTAAAGCTTTATTCAAGCTGTAGTTACGAGGTTTCGGTCGCCAACGGACGAGTATTGAAGAGTACAAAATACTTTCATTCTCTTTTTTGTTTATATTTAATCTCTTTTTCGTGGGAACGAATTATTCAACAAATCAAAATACGTGCATCTTGAAAAATGGAGCCAAAATTAACCCAATACCCGACGACAAAACATCGGACAGGTTCAAATTGAAGGAGTTTGCAGACGACATTTTGTTGTTAATGGAATTTTAAGAATTCTCGTCTTTGGATGAAGAAGCCATTTCTTTAATTTCCACGGTGTTTTCAAACGAAAAATTTCGAAGCTCTGGTCCAACTACTTTTTGGTAAAGAATATTTTTAAAGAGTACCATCTTTAACCCTATGTAAAACCTGGGATTGCACAAATTATGGCTAATTTTCTGAGTATTCTTGAAGTATTTTTGTAGATGCCTATTATGTGAAGATATTCTTCCAAATATCAAAGTTTTAGGCTTTACCGTTTAGAAAAGAAAATAATTTCTTTTTAACCGTTCTTTATTCTTATGTAAAACCCGGGATATCACAACAAAGGGCTACTTTTTAGAGTAGAGTAGTTATTTGAAGAACTTTGAGGATTATTAGGTGAAGATATATACTCAATATCAATAATCAAGGCCTTACAGTTTATGAGAAGAAGATTTTTAAGGAATTCATTCTTTATTTCCTTGTGAAATCATGGATCGTGCAACAGAGGCCTAATTTTCAGACAAGAGTTATTCCCACACATATTTAGGTAGAAGGTGATAAGTCGGTGCCATAAAAGCTCTAGGCTTGTGGTTTGCGAATAGAATATTTTTTTTCACTCCGTTATCATGGAACCTAGAGTTCTTTATGAATTTCAATTCTTTGAAGAATTTTGAAAAAGCATGGTCGAAGAATGATTCCTGTAAAGTTAAGTTGAAATCCTATTGTAAATTTTGGAGGAGAAGATTTTTTTTGTAATTGTGTACATACATGCGTACGTGCATACAGATGTACGAACAGATGGACAGGCGCTGGACAATACACAAAAATCGCTTCACATAATTGTCGGCCAATGTTGGAGTTCATAGTTCATTTCCGGTCTAAATGAATAACTAGATTGGTTCATTGATTTTTGCTTAACATCCGCGATTTGTCAATTAAGAACACAAAATTAATCGTTATCGACATTGTGTGGCTATTGAATAGCCAGAGCCTCGAACGACAGAACTGATGTATCTTGACATCGGATTACCAGATTTTGTACAAAATCCGGTGTCAAGATACATCAATTCTGTCTCTCTTCTTACGCTAGACGTCAATCAGTCGGTCGGACCAAGTCTTACATTCAAGTTTTGTTGTTTAAGTTTTATTCTTTGAGGTCAACTGGCCAATATTTCTGCAGTGTTTGGTTCAACTATAGTTACAATGGTTCGGCGGAAGTTCAAATTGTTCAAACACTTCTCGTGACGAACCACTAGCATAATGGTTGTAGTATACACCCCGTCCAGTATCGTTAATTGTAATGATTAAAACATTACCAGATGGCACAATTTTAGACTGGTTCAAATTGGAAGAAGTTGTGGACTACAATTTCAAGTTGATTGGGGTTTTCCGTCTTTTTGGATAGAAAACACTGTAGACAATGAAGAAACTGCTTGTTACAAACTATTTCTTCATTTTCCAGAATGGTTTCCAAAAGATTTTTATAGAGGGGCGTTTAAAAATGTTATTGTGTGGGAATGGGCCAAGTCCATAATACATATAAATGATTTGGACAGAAATTTTGCACAGAAAAGGTTAGAAAGTCAAGACAACGTACTGTTTCTGCTAGTATGTTGTTCTTATTGCCACTTGTTTTCGGAAGTAACTAATGATTGTGATAAATGACTGTAAAATGTTCCAATCAACATTTGATAATTGACCATAATTTGTTTATCATAGTAGCAGTTTTGTTTCTCCCACACAAATAACTGCGTACACTATTATTGGATTTGGTCTAAAACCTTTCAAAGGAAGGAGTTCCTAGAGTCTCTTCAATGATTTGTACCCTTCAACTAATCCGTAATTTTAGTGTTTAACGTTTTTTTCCTTTGTGTGTGTATGGGGGGAGGGGCTGTTGATTACTTAGCATGCCTTTCAGCCTAGCGTCATGTTTAAAAAGTCATTATTTGGTTGACTTTCCTGGCTTTTTGATATAGCATTATTTGAAACATTAAGAACTAGTTCCTCGCCAACCCCAAAGTGCAAAATCAATCTGTCTACCCCTTGCTACATTTTGGCTCGGCGGTTTTCGGGGAAACTAATATTCAATGCTAATTTAAGGTGGCACAGAGAAGACAAGACGTTTTTTTTATTTCGTTCCCAAGAGATAGCATTTCGTTTTTCTTTTCTACATTTTTTTAAATTGAGAAAATCGTTTCAAACAACGGCAAGTATACGTTCGTCTTTTTTCATATTTCTAGAAACCGGAAAGAAAAAAAATCGAATTGCTATATTTTAGGAACGAGATTTTCAGCCAATCAAGGTCGGTTTTTATTTCGTGCGCACGAGATAGCCGTTCCCATGAGAGATTACTTCTCTAATGCGGTATCCATTTTTAAAGGTAAGGTTACAGCATTTATAGCTCAAATATAAATAGAGACCGAGTTTGATTGGCTGTGTATCTCGTTTCCACGAATAAGCATTTCTCTTTACAAGCAATATTCTGCTACCGATTTGTTAAAAATGATTATGAGTAAAGCGTTTTATGGGAACAACGAATTCTATTGATTGTCAAAGGTCATGGTCACGAGATCCAGGTTCACTGTCTAACTTCTGGCCCCTCCTTAATGTGAAATTTGCTGATAGAGCACTGTGATAAGGTGCATCTGTTATCACAGGTTTTTTTGTCTAAATTTGATGTTAGTCATTGATGAAAGATGCCAAACTTAAGGGCAGGGTTTAGTGTGACATCAACAAAGTGTGGTCCCAGAGACCCGGTAGTCCGTGCCATAAGGGTTCTTGCTTAAAGTTTAAGAGTCCCTGGTTTAAAAATTGACTGTTCTTTAAAATTATGGTCATGCTTTTATACAAATATTGAAGCTATAACTTATGAGATTCTGGCTACAAACGTATTTTTAGATAACTATGGCCTTATCGGGCACGACTTCTTAATAGAATTCTAGTCTGTGAAATAGTCTTCAATTCTTTATTGAAGTTGAGCATATATAGGATCTAAAGGACTCGCATAAGACAATTTTGAGAGTCCTTTGCTACTTATTTGTGAGTCTCAAACTTGAAAATCTGCGTCCGTTAAACCCCTGTTAAGGAACCCTGAATACATTTGAGTTTAGTACAAATTGCACTACAAGCCACAAGCCCGTTCAAGGCCTACGATAATAAAATATTCAGATCCGGTGCTTGATAAGTCAGATTATATTGTAATGCGTCTTTGCGTTAATTCTCGTTGTACACAAACTTTGAGCTTAACCTTTTGACCGCAATTCTATTAGCTTATCGCAGATTTTAGAGCTAAAAGCAAATCATAATGTCGATTACCGGACGTCAAAATTGATCGACATTCTCAGCCTCTTTAGGAAACTAGGATACGCGGAAGGTTTTAGGGTGAAAACAGTATTGTTGTTTATAGCTTATTCGAGTGTAACATATTTAGTTAGTTTATACAAATTTATTTTAGTTCGATTGCGACGAAAACTTCAAGCTTATAGAGTCGCTCTCGAACACTCACAATCCAGATGTTTTCACGTTCCTGAAAGACAGGCAGTGGGTTTACCCACTGCTAATTTTACAGCTGGGTAGACTGGGCTGGCTAATAAGTGTTTTGCCCTTAAACATCCCCGGTGGTGGAGGGGCTCGAACCCGTGACCTTCAGATCACGAGTCAAGCACCTATACCACTCGACTATCGAGGCTTTCACGTTCAACTGTCATTCTGTCAAAATTGCTGGTTTGCGATAATAAAACCATGATTTTTGTCGCTACTGGTGCAAGGACAACACACCATCTAATTAGATTTCTTAGCATATCCTTCAATTTCAGATCACTAATTATTATATTTGGCGGCCTGGTGGTCTAGTGATAAAACGCAGGAATACTAATCCTAAGGTCCATGGTTCGAATCCTGGACGCCACAAAACTTTTCGTGGATATTTTCTCCCACCCAAGAAGAAGTGAACTGGTCAGAAACCGATGGATAGCTTTGCATATACCAGTGCTTTACAATTGACACCTTAGTCTATTTGTAGAGGAGCCAGGGGACCATGACCCGTACCTCCTAGTATCCGCTTCTTTTTCTCTCATAGTCCATACACAATAACACGGAGGGACCTAAACGCTACTTATCCTACACACATTTTTGTTATCTTTTTTGTTGGTTATGTGACTTAAACGTCGTAACTACAGCCTTTTCAATTATTGTTAAAGGTCAGATAAAATGGGGGGGGGGGGTCTTGCGGTCAATATCTCCATATTAAAGCGGTCTTGTGTATTTGATAGAAAATAGTAAAAAAATGGGTTCATGTCTATAAACGACAGATGAAGAATATTAAAAAGATATACATGTATATATCTAGTATAAAAGAAACGATGCTGATTAAAAAACTTGAAACAACGATTTATTCCATTTACCTACAATATTGTGCATTATTGGAAATTTCATGTTTGTTTCTATGCAATGTAATTTTAGTTTCGTCTATCAAGATTCAAATTTTCTTGTATTCTTTACGACGAAATTTGTTCAGATTTCGTTTAACCCATTCCAACACGGCAAAATTTTAGACTAGTCTAAATTGAAACGACAATTTCAAGTTGATGGAATTTTGATTTTTTCGTCTTTTTTGATAGAAAACATTGTGGATAATGAAGAAATTGCTTGATACAAGCAATTTCTTCATTTTCCACAATGTTTTCCAAAGCTTTTTTCTTGAGGGGCGTAAAAAGGGGGGATTGAGTTGGAATGGGTTAAGTAACCACAAATTTAACAATGAACTAGTACGTCATAATTGAATACCACGTAACGAATGAATTTGTATCTTATTTTTAAACATCTTAACATTTCTTGCATTGATGGTGATTTTCATGTTGTTTTTTTCCAATGCTTTCTCTTTAAAGATCTGAGAGATCATTTTTTTTATTCTCCTGGTACAAAGGGTATACAACACCAGGTAATTTTTAATCGAATAATGAATAGAAAGGATGTTTCAGATTTAACAAAGCTCGCTCAATGTATTTCAAGAGTCATGAAATTTAAGAATAATTCCATAGAAAATGAATATCTTTATTAGTATCTATTAACTCAAAAGGTCGCAACTAATCCAAACTGAAGTTACGACGTTTTGGAAAGGATTCGAATCATAATCATAGTTCTATTTTGATCTAGAAAGAATAAAGTAGTGTAGATACTTTGTAATATTTTGAAGGCCTTCGCATTATCTAGACTCAGCTACAGCAACAACGTTAACAATACACATACATTGCTAAGAACCATATTATATGCAATTCTGTAATAATTCTGTATATAATGGGCCGGTTGCCTCAATGTGTCTAAATTAACGTTGTATCTCATCTTATTCAACCTTTTGTTTCGCTGATTTTTCCCTGTCCTTCCATGAACAAAATTATGAGAACGCAACTACACGTATATTGTATGCGCACAAAGTAGGTCCATAAAATTTACATAAAACTTGTACAATATTTGCATCGTTTTGCTTCGTGGTATTAAATCATAGGAAACGCAAGATTTTTTTCATTGAGGTATGTACCTAAAAACTGAATCACCCTTATGCATGAATCCAATTCATACAGTCAGATTTAGTTTTTAGATTCATACCTCAATAATTTGATTTTTAGCTTTGTCTATCATAAACGAGTGTTCTGATTGGCCGAAAAAAATGTTCACAGGTCTACTTCAACAAATTAAATATTGAGCACGTAGTAATTTTGTAGGCACAAAATAGTTCCATAAAAATTATCAAAATATTTGCCTCGCGTATTCATACAGTGCGATTAGTTTTCCTTTCATACCTCCATGGAAGAAAATATTATCTTAATCACTCAAATGAAAAAAAAAAAAGAATCTATATGAGTGGCTATGTGGTAATTATTTTACTGAAACCCTTAAGAATGGCTAGAAAGTTACGTCTCACTTGGCAGAAACAACCAAATAAATACGGTTCATAGATATTGAACTATAAATCGTCGCTAGGAAAAAATGCAAATAACAGATTTCCTTGGTTTGGTTTACGACGTTATGAAATAAAAATTTGGAATAAATCGTGATAGAATATCTAAACTTAACATATTTATTAGGTCTGGAGTCTTTTATCCAGTAAATATACAAAGATTTACGTTTGATTAGCCTCGATTGCGTAATACGTCGAAACTTAGTTTCTACACTTCAGCTTCGATTCCAAAATCATTATGTTAATAGAAAGAATTAATGTGCATGTTTACTGTCCAAAAACCTGTTATTTTGAGATTAAACGTTGTAACTATAACTTTATTTAAGTTTTAGCTATGACATGAAGTTCTTCCGCAAGGGGAAAGAACTGTGAACAAACTGTATGAAATGTGTGGTCTGGCCCACTGGTCTGTAACAGTGGAGGTCGTCCAAAATTTATTGACTTTCATTAAGTTAGCATTGTAAAAGCATTACACTGTAAGAAAGAAATAGATTAATGTTGAAAGAAAAAAATAAAATCATTTTTGAAATGAAAATTTTACGAGACTCTTTCAAATCGTCAATATTTCGATATTTTCTAATGTCGTAAGATTTTGTTTGTTAAAGAGTATAAAATATGGCCCGCGTTCTAACGGAGAACGGGACCACAAGAGTCTTTGAGAAACCTAGATAGGACTCGATCGCAGCGGGATATTGGCCGCCATTTTTGTGAAACGTTTTTTGTTGGGTCTGCGACTAAAACGTAGTAGCTTCAGTCGTTTGAATTCGAATCGGGACTTCCTGTCGGAGTCAATGGGCGTGGCCAAAGATGTAGGTGGGGGTGAGGTGGGGACAGCGATAAGCCAATTATAAGATGAATATTATCGCAGTGTCTTCACTGCCTACATAATTTCAATTCTATAGAGTTCTCTAGAAAGAATAGATTAAATTAAATCATAACCTCGCTGACTTTGAAATGCACACCAAATGCTGTGATTTTTAAAAAGAATCATTATCCACAATCCGTCAATTCCTAATAGAATGAATTCATTTTGAAAATCTGGCGCTTAAAGAATCAAGACTTAAAAAAATCGGGGGTGGAAATGAAATTGCTTGTAATAAGCAATTTCTTCATTATCCAAAATGTTTTCTACCCCAAAAGTTTAGATTCCAAATTTTCATCATCTAGAATATGTCGTATGTAAAATGATTGAATTTGGAGTAGTAGGAAATGTTGTCGTCTTGTGGTGGCTTATGGTATTTTCAAACTTATAGACCTACTTCCGTTTGGTGTTTTCTTTTTAGAGTTACCACCCCTCTTTGATCAAGGTGTTTACGTCAGCTGGAATTGAACGACTTGGCAATAATTGTATAACTATAACATTGAGTTCATTGCCTCGGGAAAATTGAAATTTAAAGTAAGATTTCCTTTCGAAAGTACTTCATTTTAATGAACGTGTGATAGGCAATTATGGGAGAAAATGAAGACTTTAAAAAACCAAAAACATATCCCAGAAATATAGAAAAAATGCAGGCGCGTTGGAATATGGGTAAAACTCTACTAGTACCACACCTATCAGCCCCGATGATTGACGTATCGCGATTGACAATCAAACAATCGATCGACCAATCAAATCATTCATAACTTTTGAACTCTGACATCGGTCGACATTGATAAGAAATTATGATATGAAATTTTGTTGGTGAGGCGACTTATACGTCATGACTGCTGCCTATTCAAGCTTTTGTTACGCCGTTTGGATCGCAAACATCGATATCTGCCTTTTTTATTATTTCATGTCAATGACCACATTCAACAAAATAAAGTCTTTAATTACCTCATTCGAACTTCCTGGTCGATATAGGTGTGCGGGACCAGCCATACGTCAATTCTTACAGCAGTCGTCAAATACAAATTTACCATTCGCTGATACCACGCACTGACTCCTTTGACCACGCCGATTGACACCGACAGGAAGTCCCGGTTCGATTTTAACCGATTCCAACTCAACCCCTCCTTTTTACGCCCCTCAACAAAAAAGCTTTAGAAAACATTGTGGAAAATGAAGAAATTGCTTGGATCAAGCAATTTCTTCATTATCCACAATGTTTTCTATCCCAAAAGACAAAAAAAAATCAAAATTCCATCAACTTGAAATTGTCGTCTGCAGCTCTTTTCAATTTGGACTGGTTTAAAATTCCATTGTGTTGGAATGGGTTAAACAGCATTATTTTAAAAAGAATATGGATATTAGCATATAACAAAAAGTTGAATGGTTTGGTTGGCGACCTAAACGTGGTAACTACACCATTTCACACAAATGGCGGTTAATGTTGGAGTTCAAATCTCGATTTTGGGCTGAATGAATAATTTGATGGGTCGATATATTCCGTGATTGACAGCATCGATTGGTCAATTAAATATAAGAGCTCAGAAGAAAACCGAGTATAAATACACTCCCATCCTCTTGAAATGTTTCTAAGGGCCTGAAGTGAACGCCTAAATCTAATGTAATTGTGTAAAATATTTTTAGCCTTTTTTTGAATCTTTAATGGATTTTACGCCACCTTTAACAGTATTTCAGTCATATCGCGGAGGCTATATCACCTAACCATGGATTCCTACTACCACTACATCCTTTACGAGCGTCCAGCTGCTCTTCCAACTTAGGTTTACGATTATCCATTTATTAGTATGAGATAAATCTCGGAAAGTATATTTTCCGCGACCGGGGATCGAACCCTGGACCTCATGATTAAAGTCCGATGTGCTGCCAACTGCGCTGTGGTCGTGGTGTTGTAACTAATGAAGGCCAACCATAACTGAGGTGTATCAAAACGGTGTCTATCTAATACAATGAAGAATAGCTGGCCCCGCCCACTCACTCCGTTGGCCCCGCTCACTTACTCCAACAGGAAGTTCTACTTCGACATTTAACAGCGTGTTTTGAAGATCTTTAACAAGTATCAAAAAAGAAGATTGGTTTGTTGTCGACCTAAACGTCGTAACTACGACCCGAATAGGCTGTAGTTACGACGTTTAAGTCGAAAACCAAGAAAAGGCTTCACATAAAAGGCACCGAATATTAGAGTGCAAAGTTTACTTCGGTCGACGAGTGATTTGATTGACAACGCGATTGGTCCATTGACGGCTCGCTAATACGTCGAGATAATGGTCAGAGGATCGCCGCTTTCAATAAAACGCTTCTTCTACCAATCAGATCACTGCTCTAGACCAGTATTCAAAAGTTCTTACACTTATTTAGAACATTTTCGTTTGTGGGCGACTTAAACGTCGTAAATCCAGTTGTAGTTACGATATCTGGTTCCTCTCCGATCGTTTTATTCTTGTTAAAGTCTTAGACTATAGATTATGCAAACTACTATCGTTTGATTTCTACCTTGTTGGGGGGTAGTGAAAGTTACCGGCCATCAGATGTGTTAATGGCTGTTATTTTTAAAAGCTAAAATAATCTCCTTCAAAGTTGAAGAATTATCAATCGCAGAAAAATACAAAGCCTTAGACAAAGTGTGTTGTTGTTTTGTTGTTGTTGTTTTTATGGTAGGCTACTGTATAGGTATTAAATATAAATATTTAGAAACTGTGAACACTCATTTTATATTTTGTTTTTATTTTATTTATTTATTTATTTATTTTAAGTTTTTCAATTTATGCGTATGTTCTAGGGGAAAATGTAATATACTTATTCATTTTAGATAATGGATGCCCTGCAAGATTTGGATTTTTTTTATTAAATACTAATAAATTGATACTTAAATAAAATGAAATTAAAACACATACACACACCCAAACGTCATTTCACATTAACTTAAATGAAAATAAACTGCAAACAAGTAATAAACACAATTTTGGGAATCTACTGTGCTTTAAATTCAGTACATGAAAGTTAAATTTTCATTTTCTCTCTATTTGTTATAAAATAAATTGCGAAACTGTTATCTATTCCAGTGAGTTTTTACATTTAGTATTTTCGAAACTGTCCTAAGAACGTATTTTGTGGCGTTCATTCTCGTCAAAAAGGACGAAGGTTTTCCCTAAATGTTGGTATGACAATCAAGTAGATGGCTCAAGTGTTTTATGGATTTCTGGATAGAAAATCCATTAAATCGAGATGATGATGATCTTTGGTTTTACAATCAAATAATTGAGGGATCTCTACCCTCGCCCCTCCCCTGCCCCCCCCCCCCCTCCCCGACACGGAAGTATGATTGAAATATACAAAGACTTTGTATACGGTTGGTAAACACATGTGTGATAATGCGTAAAAGTAAAATGGTGGGCAAAATAAAGGTAGGCTTATTTGAAGCACATTCCAAACTGGACATATAAGAATCTAAAGTTAACTCCAGCTATATGGAAAGAGGTATCCTAAAATGACAGAATATTATTTTTTCGATTTTTTATTGGTAATTTTCTAGTTCAGATAAACGACTAAGGATACTGAAATAAGGACAGCTGTAGTTACGAGATTTTAGAATGACAACGACGACATTCTCTTTGGATACATCAATAATTAAATGCGTTTCACTCTATCTGTTTTTACCATTTTGAAAAAAAAAGACATTTACTGGGTGACTAAACTTCAAGCTACAAATTTATTATGTGAAATATTTAAAAAAATAGTAATGAAAATAATAAAAATGAAATCTTGTTAAACCTTCTTTCATGAAGTGAAATATATAAGAACAAAATGTCATAACTTATATGCATATTACAAGGTCGATGAGTTCCTATCCGTAATTACTATCAGAACAGAACAGAACAGAACAGATTCTTTATTCAATAATTTGACTTGAACACATACGGTTCATCGTCAAAATAAGACATGTACATACATAATGAATGAAAAAACATGTATGGGTATGGACGAAAAACAATTTTGACGTTATCTGAGTTCAACAAATCTATTAATTTAAACATATTCGGTTTGCTGTAATAATATTTTTTTAAAATAAACTTGTCTTAATTCTTTATAAAATGGACAAACTAACAGGAAATGAAATTTTTAAGAGTTGGCGACCATCTAAAAAAAATGGCAGCCATCATTATACAGAAAAGAGTAACGAAGAGAAGTTTTTTTTAAAAATATGCCTGTATCATCGACTGAAAGATTGAGCGCTAAAATCAAGTGAGGCTGCTCACAAACCCGGAAATAAATGCTGAAGAGTTTCTCCATATTTAAATGGGTGGATTTACTAATACATAAACTAATACATAAACAATAGATATTATCCTTTATACAGGTAAATATGCCAAAACAACGTACCTTTATGAAGTTCGTGACGTCATAATTGTCTGAATATTACTAGGACACTCAAGATAAAAAAGCTCTCGAAAACATTGTTGAAAATAACAAAATTGCTTGTTAGATAACCATTTCTTCATTATCAACAACGTTTTCTATCCTAAAGTACAAATTTTCATCAACTGGTAATTGTCTGCAACTTCCGTAAATTTCGTCCTGTCTGGTAATGAGTTAATGTACAAAAAGAACTTTCACAGTTTTTAAGATTTTGATTTTTTCTTACATTTTTGCGAATCAGAAAAATAGCATATTATTCAGGCATTTTTCTGGGTAGCGGACCATATGCATTTTTGTTGAGATCTACATACTGACTTTATGTTTAAACCAAACCACAAAAAATATCCAAATAAAACCAGTAATACAGTATCAGTCATTAACTGTTTCGTTTTCTGTTCAATGTCCAATAATTTAACAAGATTAATTAACTTGGACGAGTCTTAGGCACGAGTTGCTCCCATAGGATGAGTTGATGTACACATGATACGGACATTTACAGGTCATCCGAATCTCATTAAAATTTGATATGTCATCCCTTTCCTATCTTTCTTAACCTACTTTCATTTAAGAGCCTCTAGCGAATAACTCTATAATGCAGGTCATTTTCAATGTAATTCACAAGTTAAAGTGTGCGCAAACTAAAGACAGACATCAGTATGTCAAGCTGACAAGCTGATTTTCTAAAGATTTCACACAGTAGTAAGGTCCTGGTTGAAATATATCGTCGGTGGGCGTGCAAAATGTCGTAACTACAGCTTTATTCAAGCTGTAGTTACGACATTTTGTACGACCAAGGATGATATGAGCCTGGGCATGACATTTTCAACCGTTACATATGGGCGGCCAATTAAGACTCGGATCAACCTGTATATCCGCAGTCTGATCACAGTCTTCACTCTGCGCTCATACTGACCCAAAACTATTCTAACTACCCTAATCGGCTTTCCAGGTTGCTCAATGTCTGTGTTTCACAAATCACGGTTGTCATTCACAGAATAAATCGACCAATCAACTCTTCATTTAGACCGAAAATGAGCTTTGGGACCCGATCATTGGCCGACATTTATGTGAAACATTTTTGTTGGTTTTGGCGACTTGTATTCAAGATGTAGTTACGACTTTCGGGTCGCCAACCAACCATTTCACCATTTCGTTACATGATACTGGCCATAACTTTTACAAAACAATGCCTCTTAACCCTTTCTGTACAATCCCTGGTTTTTACTCCAATACAATTCTTAATTAAAGAAAATATTGTGAGAAAAGAAGAAATTGCTTGTGTCAAGCAATTTCTTCTTTTATCACAATATTTTCTACCACATAGAATGATTTCGTTTCAAATTGCACTCGCTTTTCATCGGCGTCTAAAATGTCTTTCAAATTGGACCAGTCTAAAATTTTCGAGAAACAGGAAAGGGTTAATAACTAGGTCGAACTTTCTGTCGGAGCTCAGTGGGCGTGACCGGCGATCCGTCAATAACCCGAGGAACTCCGTCAATCCTGTAAGAAAAGCAAAATCACACTAGTAAGAAGATGTAAAGATGTTTAATCTAATCCTTATTTTTACCATAATAATCTTAAAATAGTGTCTCATCAACGGGAATTTCCTAGTTGAACCCCAAAAAGCCTAACCCAATGACGCTTTTTGACGCCCCAAAATTTAAAAGCTTTGGAAAAAATTGTGGAAAATGAAGAAGTTGCTTGCAATAAGCAATCTATTCGTTTTTCATAATGGTTTGAACCCAGAAAGTTGGAAAAAATTTAAAATTGCATAAACTAAAAATTAGCGTTATTGCATAAAACTCCTTTATTTAGACCAGTCTAAAAGTTTGCCGTCTGGGAATGGGTTAAAGCCTCTTTGCAAAATCACCAATCACGCTGTATGAATACGCGAAGCGGATTCATACATAAGAGGATTAGGATTTTCGGTTCATTGTTTGGAAAAAAAAATATCCTCCTAATTTCTTACAAGTTGATAGCATCGAGCGAAAAAGGCAAAAACATTACACATTGTAATGCTTTTTTGCATGGAACTATTTTGTGTGGAAGCATACAAAATGGCTGCCTGCCCAAAATTTTGTTCATGAATGTATGATTATTTTTTTCGTCCAATCAGAACGCCCGTTTTTGATAAACGAAACTAAAAATTTGATAATTCGGGCATAGAGAAAATCGTTCACGCTAAATGTCTCGTATAAGATTATAGATACGTTGTAAGTGGAGGTGGATGATGGTTAAGTTATTTGGCCCTGTTTTCTCGATTTCAAGAAAGCATTCCATCATGTTGACCGGTAAATATTATTCCAAAACTTAAATTACATCATTTCACAGACAAATCATATAAGCTCTACAATTCTCACTAAACGGTTACTGCCATGTCATCGAAAAATGGCCCTGGTATATGGAAATTGCAACCAATACTATCTGGTAATACTCAATTCTACATTTTTGAAGCCATACCATTCTGCTTTACATAAATAACTTACTTTTAGCCCAATCTAACCCAATTTTTACGCTCCTGCAGAAAAAAATAACCAGAGAACACATTGTTAAAAATATGAAGAAATTGCTTGTTTGGATTTAGAACAATGTATTTTTCCCCGTCTGGTTATTGGTTAAACGTACAATCAAGCATCGTAACGTATGCAGATAGTTTTAAATCTCTGTCAATCGAGTGAATCTCAATCCGACAATAACTAAAATTTAGTTTCGTTTATCGAGATTCAAGCGTTTGGATTGGGTAAAATGTCCTTTTCACACTCCAATGTAGAATGGATCCGCTGTCGACTGTAAAGCGGACCGGGGTGCCAGTCTAACTTCCACGAACAAAACTTGAGCACTCAACTATTTTATATTCTTGTGCACTAAGTAGATCTATAACAATTTACTACAAATTAGTAAAGTATTCGTTTTGTTTTGCTGAATGGCATTACAGTTTATTGATTGAATTGGGTTTTACGCCGCTTTCAACAATATTCCAGTTATATCGCGGCGGCTGGAGCACCTAACAATGGAATCCTGGTATTTCTCACACCAGTACTACCATTACATCCTTTCCTAGCCTCCAGCTGCTATCCCACATAGGTCTACGATTATCTACCTATTGGTGAGAGACAAATAGTCAGAATGGATGAGTGCCGCCGTCGGGAATCGAACCCGGGACCTCTAGAGTGATAGTCCGACGCGCTACCAACTGCGCTATGACGGCGGCTTTACAGTATAAGAAATGGATGGATTTTTTTGTTTGTTATTTTTCAAGCAGTAGTTACGACGTTTAGGTCAGCTCGCCGGCTAACCATTTTGTAAATTCATTTATATATTCATTTGTTTGTTACATGTTACTGGTTACACATTTTGTAAATTAAACAGTTTTATTTAAGAGATGAAGAGAATATTTTTTGTTTTCATGGAGGTATGAACCGTATTCATACAGTGTGATTAGGTTTTTCGCTTCATCATGACCTCCATGAAAACAAAAAATATTCTCTTCATTTCTTATAATTTAATAGTATCGAGCAAAAAAAGCAACAAAAAAAAAATACATCTTTTGATACCTTTTTGTATGGGACTATTTTTTGTGGAAGCATACAAAATCACTGCGTCCTCAAAATTTTGTTCATGGAGGTATGAATTCAATTTTTCGACCAATCACAACGCTTGTTTTTGATAGACGAAACTAACAATTAAATTATACCTTATTGGAACTGTCTGTCGGAGATAAGTGGGCGTGACCAGTGATCCGCCAATTAGCCCAGCAGAACTAAATGATAATCTGACTCTTTAGATTTGAAAACGAATATCAGTGTCACTCTCTTACACTTCGGTTCATTCCCCATTCACCTCTGTAATGGGCCCAGACGCTGATACGCCATGAATTACGAAATGGATTTCAATTCGAAACAAGAACCAATATCGGAGAGCAGCGTAGATTGGACAGATTCAACAGTCTATTCGAAACCTAGAGCTTGAATATAAGATGTTTTCCCACGGTTTTATAACAGAAGTAGTTCGGCTGTTTTAATGTAAATTAGTAAGTTTTTATGCTCATATAATGTATCTTGAACGATAATAATTATGTCCTTAACGTTTTATTTCTTGCCAAACAACAAAAAAGCAATGTATATTGAATTCATTGGTTGACAAGAATCTTATCATTGGGTGTTTGGTGAGAGTAACGAACGACAACTCTGCTTGGAGATTGATCGTTGCCTTACAGTCGCTCGTTTTCCTGTCGCGAGTTACCTGTCCTTCACCAGTATACACTACATTCAGTATTTTCGACAATCCGTAGAAATGAGTTAATTGTTGTATCTTGTAATCCAAATCCAATTTCACATAAGGCGCTATAGTTTAAACGTATTTTCATATAAACATGATCAAATTATATGTGATAGCTCAATAATACAACAAATGAGTTGACTGGATATCAGAAGGCCTTTTTCTGAATAAGAAAAAGGTTGTTTTCTTATTTTCATTTTGTTGTTGTTGTTGTTGTTTACCTTACACTTATATTTCAACATCGGAGTATCTTTTCCAAGAAAGTAAAGGAGGATTTCCGGAAATCATCTTACATGTACCTCAACCACTTTGAAAAAAGGGTTAAAAGTAGGTTTTTCATGTTTTTTTGGTTGTTGTTGGAGGTTCCCAAATCATGATACTGTGATAGAGAAGTATGTCCTTCGAACGGTCTCTATATATTTTAATCCAGTAATTTGCTTTATTTAATGAATAAAAGGGATTTCAACTGAACGCAATCCCTGCCCGAAAAGGACACGTAAACGTTAAAATATTGCTTTGTTGTACCATATTCCATAAAGCATCTTTCACTTTAATTCATTTTTATATTTAAGCGCAATATGCATAGAGCTTTTGTTTATCTATACCTTTATGCAAAAGAAATGATTTCTTTTAAGAAACTACAGTAATTGAAGAGGAAACTTTTCGGTCTATACATGAATTTACGAGACGAATTGAAAAGAAAAAAAATGTCATAACGTAACTCAGACATTTGACAGTAATTATTGCAAAGATTTAACGTTAAAAACGCGATATTAAAGGCGAAAAGAGTCCCCGATGTAGAAAAACAAATTATGTCATTTATGACGTCAATATCATTCGATGACGTCATGATATTTTAAGTCAGAGAGTGAGATCTGTCATCATTGCATCGAATTACAAAATATCAAATTACTTCCGAATATGACACCGTTTGGATATTAGGAGCCATGAATTATACCATTCTCGGTAAAGTCACGTGGTCTCTCGACCTGCCACCTTAAACAGTGAAAATATCTAATGAAAATATACAAATTACCACGGAACATAATGAAATGGGAAAGGAAGAATAAATATATCGTTAAAGTAAGGACGAAATCTTTCATGGAACCCAGAATCATGCAATGGCATAGTTTGTTTAATTTTGAAAACAAAAGTGTTGAAATAAGGACGAAATCTTTCATTTAACTCAGAATCCGATGGGATTTTTTATTCCCAGCAATTATTTTGTCAAATTCGTTGAAAGCAGAAATGTGGCGTATTAGCCTAGTCTAAGAAATAGATTATGTTCCTACAGTTGATTAGAAATATAAGAAATAAGAAGCTAGAAACCTTAACATTGAACTGGCTTATCAAGACTTATTTCCTAACAACTAAATTTTAGAATGGTCTAAACTCAAAGAAGTTGCCGCTAATAAATTTCAATGCGTGAAATTTTAAAACTTTTTGGTCGCCTAATGATTAAATGAAAGTACTGAGAGTATTGTAAGCTAGCAACGCATGGTTGGATTTAGAAAATCTTTCCCTTGTTGGATAGAAAACAGTGTGGACATTGAAGAAATTGCTTGTTACAAGCAATTTCTTCATTGTCCACAATGTTTTCCAAAGCTTTTTTCTTTAGATGCTTAAGAAGCGGAATTGAGTGGGAATGGGTTAAAAAGCATGCCTTTGGCAGAGTTCTTTACAATTCGAATAGAGTTTCACTTTGCAATATTCCTGAAATACATAAGAACTACGTTTTATGGCGTAGGCATTCAATGGATTTGGTGGTTAAGCCTCCAGTGGCAGTTTGCACTCGTTGAACTTTGAGACGACCGCAGAATTTTGTCAGTTAACTTAAGCTATCAAAGCTGACGCTTTGCTAGCTAATAATCATGCACTCTATAAACTGATTATCCAATGATGATTAGAAAATATTTACGTCTTCCAGTGTTAAAGGTTTGATTTCCAATTCCAGTCTGCAAATTCATCAGACTATTTCCAAAAGGATATCTGTGTTTTACAGAGCTCAAACAGTCTTTTTGTCTTTGGATGTGTCAATTTTAAACAAGATTTATCGAGCTTTGCATACTAAATGAAGAATTATCTTCGACTTCAAATCCCTGCGTCACCGAAATATGGCTTTCGTATACACACCATTTAAAAAAATATCGACAAACAAATGTGGATGGTTGAACATATCGAATTTCATAACGTATTAACAAATTACAGGACGACAAAATGTTCGACTAATCAAAGTTCAGGGAAGTTGCAGAAGACATTTTTTAGATAATAAAATTTTACATTTATTTTTTTGTCTGATAGGTATATAAAAAACATTAGGAAATTGACCAATCGCGGCTTTCAATCAAGGAATATATCGACCAATCAAATAATTTATTCTGCTCGGAATTGATATTTGAACTCCAACTTTGGCTGCCATTTTTTGTTAATCTTTTTTGTGGGTTTGGCGACTTACGCGTAGTAACTACAGCTTTTTCAAGATGTAGTTACGACGGTTAGGTCGCCAACCAATTTTTTACCTTTTTTCTACCTTTTTTTTTACATGCTTCTTGCCATATATTTTGCAAGATAACGCTGTTTAAAACCGAAGCGGGACTTCCTGATGGAGACGATCGGCATGGCAAATGGGGTAAGTGGGCGGGACCAGCTATTGGTCTAATAGGAAAGGGCTTATATCTAGCATTTTCTACATTTTCCATACTGTTTCAAAAGCTTTTTTGAGGGCATAAAAATGCTTTATTTTGTGGATAATGCTTGAACGATTTATGCCGTCGACTGGAGGAGAGTCCGGTTGGCTCAATAAAGGGGACAAAAGCTAGAACCTCGGCTCAAAAGCATTCATTTAATTCTTAAATCACTCCGTATTTTGACTATGGGTGTTTTCTTTAGGGCCAGTGTAAATCCTCATTGGCTCAAATAGTCAAAAAATCCAAAAAAGAGTTGCTCGAATTATTCTTTGCCAGCCTAGGAGGGCTTGTTCTGAGAAAATTTCATTTCTTTGAAATGGTTATCTGTAAATATAACATGATTCTAATGGTTTATAAGACGATTCGTGGATTAACTGCCTCGAATATGCCTGAATTTGTAGCAGTCAGTAACAACCAATTTCATAATTTAAGATCAGGGTCTGGTAACCAGTTATCTCACAAATATGTTCCCAGAACTGATTTTTTGAAGAAAACCTTTTCTTACACTGGGAGGAAATGTTGGAATGCCATACCAACAAACCTTCGAACAATTACAAATTTATCCTACTTTAAAAGCTCCCTGAAAAACCATTTGGTGTCTAGTAACGGATTATAGTTACAATAACTTCAGTCAGGTTTGTGTATGTCAAATGAGATTACCTTTATGTTAACTAACATTATCATTTCTTTTATTATCATCACCATTTCAGAATATCACAAATCACTAATTCACGTTTGTGTGGGTTTTACGGGTAAGGCTATTGCCTTTTTAAAACCTTTCTCATGTTTTGTCATTACTAGATAATTGCATTATGACCATATTCATAATCATAACCATTTTTATTGTTTTACAATTAGAATGTAAGGTTAATTGTAAGGTTATGATATTAATCCTAACCTCTTGTTCATCATAACTTATTTGTATTTTTCGTATGATGATAGCTTAGTGAGCTGCCTTCTTTAAATAAACATTTTGTTATTATTATTTAATATTATTATTATTATTTATTGTGTCAATTAAACCAAAGTCATTTGTCTCCCACCAATTGACCAATCGCGGCTGTCAATCAAATGACCAGTCGACCAATGAGATCATTCATTCAGATCAGAAATCAGTTTTGAACTCCAATATTGTCCGCCATTTCTGTTAATCTGTTTTGTTGGTTTGTCGTGATGTAAAAATATTGCTTTGTTGTTCCATATTCCATTAGACATCCTTCACTTTAATTCATTTCTATATTCAAGCGCAAAATGCATAGATCTTTTGTTTTTCTATATCTTTTTGCATAAGAGATAATATCTTTAAAGAAGCTACAGTAATTGAAGGGAAAAATTTTCGGCCTATCCATAGATTTACAAGAAGAATTGAAAAGAAAAAAAATGTAATAACGTAACTCAGACATTTGACTGTAAGTATTGCAAAGCTTTAACGTTAAAAACGCGATATTAAAGGCGACAAGAGTCCCCGATGTAGAAAATCAAATTATGTCATTTATGACGTAAAATCATTTGATGACATCATGATATTTTAAGTCAGAGAGTGAGATCAGTCATCATTGCATCAAAATTACTTCCGAATATGACGCCGTTTGGATAATAGGAGCCATGAAATATACCATTCTCGGTAAAGTCACATGGTCTCTCGCCCTGACGACCTTAAACGGCGAAAATAACAAATGAAAATTTACAAATGACCACGGAACATAATAAAATGAGAAGCTGTAAGTACGACGTTTAGGTCGCCAACCAACTATACTACTTTTTGTTACATGTTACTAGCCATAAATTTTGAAAAATATAGCCGTTTAAATTCGAAGCGGGACTTTCCTTCGGAGTCATTGGGCGTGGCCAAAGGAGTAAGTGGGCAGGGCCAGCCATTGGTCACTTGACAAAAGATGGATAGAGTGCCTTAGTAAGATGAACAGCTAGTGGCTAAGTTTGAATGTTGTGGTTGTTAAACAACAGGAAGGTTGTGGTTGAGAAACGACAGGAAGCAATGGTTAGATGCACCATCCGTGGTGATTTAACCGAAATGCAGTTGAAAGTGTGTTATATCTCTTATAACAATTCGTCGGTATGCGAGCAAATTGTCGTAGCTACAGCTTTAATAAAGCTGTAGTTATGACATTTTGCTCACCCCCGACGAAATTTCTTTTCAAGTGGATATGCACAACCCCCTTCCAAAGGTGACCTGGTTTGGAAAATAACGGAAAGGTGTGTGTAAAAGAACGCCATTTGAAACACGGAAATAAAAACTTGGGCAATTTCTTATTAATTTCTAAAATTATCATTACAGAGGAATTTGAATTCCGAAGAGTTCCAAAGGTAAATTAACTATTCCCTTCGGCAGAATTCTAAATTTACTTTTGAGAGTCATTCAAGTTAAATTTAAAAATCTTTGCGAACAATAAAGCAAAACTTCCCTTTTCCTCACATTTGCACAAAGAGACTTTCACATTTTAAATTTACTTTTTGTAATACGCTGGTCTCGCGATGGTTTGAGTAGGCTCGGGACCGACAACATTGCCCATCGCATGACTCGATGTAGCGCGAAAAAGCAGAATTGGCTTTCATGAAGTTGTGCTCCAGAAAAGAGCAGCCCTTGTTATACTATGGCTTTCAGCAAGAACAAGTTCGATTGATCTTTTTTCTATACTTAATTTATTAACTTTCGATAATCGATGTAATTATCACACGGGTATTTTAATATAAAGATGTGGAAATAACTTTTTACCGGGGTATATGACAGACATCATAGTAATGACACTAACTACACTTTACGATCAATTATTCATCATGACATAAATAACTCAAAGTTTAATACATTATACTAGAAAAACTCATTTTCATACTACAGCATGAGTGTGTGGCGGCTGGGGCACCTAACAATGGATTCCTGGTATTTCTCACACCAATACTACCACTACATCCTTTCCTAGCCTCAAGCTGCTATCCCACTAAGATTTACGATCCACCCATTGGTGAGAGACAAATGTCGGAAAGGATATTTGCCGATGCCCGAGGGGATCGAACCCATGACATTCCATGATTGAAGATTTGGAGTCCGACGCGCTACCGACTGCGCTGTGACGACGGCCGACATTCTAATTTGAACATGTCTCAATGTTCTACCTTCATGAAATAATGCTATTATTATTATCAATAGGTGTGGAAAACAAAATGGTGTAAAAAGTTGGGAGAACATATTATTTCCAGTATTTTTGCAGATATTACACATGATTTATCCAAAATAAATGTTCGTTATGTGATGATATGACATAACAATATGATAAATTTGGAAAACCTTGCGTGATAAGGAGAAAGTACTGGTGGAATCTGGACAGTTCCAACTTAAACAATAAATTCGACGACGATGAGTGCCTTGGTGTTGACGATAGAAAAACACTTGGGACGATATACAGTCGAGCCAGGCTCTAAAACATGAAGACCTTTAGGACCTTTCTTAGTTTATCTGCCTAATATACTATATATATAGGTCTTATCAGTATTTTACTTTGACTTAGTTTCTTTGCTCTGCTCGCTTTCAAGATAAGCTTTATAACGCAGTTCTTAGAGCTGATCATGATGGAAAAATCGGGGGTGTAGTGAGTTGTTGTTAGTTATGCCAAAAGATTATACTGTCGTAGGATTTTTAACCGGATTGTAAAAGTTGCAATATCCAACCATTAAGCAAAGATACTGGTATAAAAGGACAGTTTTCTATTATTTAATGTTAATAAGACAATAGGAAGATAGTACAAGAATGGTCCTGATTCATGATAAGATATTGTTGTTATTTTTTCAAGTGGGTTTCTTGTTTCCTAAACATAGAAATTATGTAAACGTTCAAAATGACTGGCAAACAATTGCTCTACATAAAATTATTTCGTCAATGGGGACTACAATGTCGTAAATACAGACCGAATACATCTGTATTTACGGAATTTTTGTCGCTCAGGACGATTTGATCAATAGTCAAACAAGCTATCGAAGTTCATGTACACGTCTTTGAATTACTAGTTATAAATTTGAGGAAAATACGGCCCCCAGGGAAAGCCTAAGAGACTAATATTTGAATTGAGTTAAACTTTTTGAATTTGTACTCATCAGCTTTACAGGGTTGCAACAATATTGTTTTCGTGAAAAAATAGGTCGCCTTGTTCATTTTCTAAATCTCACATTAAAGTATACTGTTTAAGCCATTCCCACAAAATGACGCCTTTAGACGCCCCTCTAGAAAAAAAACTTTGGAACACATTGTGGAAAATAAAGAAATTGCTTATAACAAGCGGAATATACGTACGGAAGGACGGATGAACGGACGGACGAACAGACGGAGAAGATGACGCCAATATACGACCGCCTCATGCGGCGTATAAAAAGTGTAGAGGTGTCTGTGTTTTCATAAGTTTATGAAGTTAATTTCCGGCGAATTCGTAAAACAAATATTTTTTTGAAAAAAAATTGCCTTAAAAAGGATAGTGCCTGCAGAGGTCAATTTAATTCCTTATCTAATAATCAGAAAGGCAGACGGGCCCTTCAAATAGTTCTACCCATCTTCAGCTTAGACAATCAGGGAATCGATCGACCAATCAAATTATTAATTCAGCCCGGAAATGATCAATGAACTCCTACAGTGGCCGCCATTTGTGTGAAAAATTGTGTTGGTTTGGAGACTTGAACATCGTTATTTGAACCTAGCTTGATTAAGCTGTAGTTACGAAGTTTATGTCGCCAACCAATCATTTTATTTTTTACATGTTACTTACTGGCTGTGAATTTTGCAAAATTGCGATGTTTAAAATCGAAGCAGAACTTTCTGTTCGAGTCAATGGGCGAGGCAATTGGAATAAATAGGCGGGACCAACGATTGATCAATAAGCAAGAAAGCACATGACCCAAGATGAAACTGCAACTAGGAAAACTAAATCTATAGAAAAAAATTAGCATGAAAAAGAAATAAACTTGAGAATTCTTTTTCTCTTTTTATTCTCTTACGACCCATCAGATGAAATAAGAATAAACTGGATTACAGTTAATTCAGTATAATTCTTAAGAAATAAATGCCACTGTTTTTGGCAAGATTGTAATGTTATAGAAAATAAAAAATAAAGAAAAATAATGCAACATTAAAAGGTTGTAACTATCGGATTTTTCTTATTCCTAAAAATGGTTAATAAATTGCAAAAAGACAGCTTGAAAATATATATATCTTGCTTGTTTTCAACAAAATGGTTTTAAAGTCTGTATGATAGAACTTGAATGTTTGATACAAATTAATTACATAAGTTATAGACCTTGAATCTTTTAAAATCAAATACAGTTTAAAAGTTTGCATCTTAAACCTTGTCATGCTGAACCCGGAATATTCCTTCTTTGGTAGGAGGTATAGATAAAGATCAGTCTGCAAATAAGTGCAGTCCGATCTTAAACCCAAGTCACACTAGAACAAGTTCCGATTACGTCAATGTAAAACCGGTCAAACGCAATACGAACTTGTACGACGTAGAAAGAACGCAGTAAAAACCAATAAGGACGTGGTGCGATCCTTATGGTCTTGACTGACGTGGGTGAATCTTGAAGATGTTCAAAAAAAAGTAGCGAGGACCTGATCGAATCAGGACGTAGTTAGGACTCAAAAAGGACGTGGGAACAATGGCATTGAGGTAGTGATAACGGGGCATGAGCCTAATGTGGTCTTCATTGACGAAGTACAAACCTAGTATGGACCGGAAAGATTGCACTGCGTTCTAACTAAACTTGCAGAACGAAAGAGAACGGAGAGTGCGTGCACTTGAACTTATAGTTAGATCTCGAATGGCTCAGTGAACGTAGTAAACGCGTAGTAAGCGCGTGGTGCGATCTGATTGATTGATTGAATTGGGTTTAACGCCGCTTTTGACAGTATTTCAGTCATATCGCGGTGGCTGGACCACCTAACAATGGATTCCTGCTATTTCTCACACCAGTACTACCACTACATCCTTTCCTAGCCTCTATCTGCTATGCCACTTAGGTCTACGGTTATAAACCCATTGGTGAGAGACAAATGTCGGAAAGAATATGTGCCTCCGCCACGGATCGAACCCATGACCTCCCATTTTGAAGATTGGGAGTCTGATGCGCTACCGACTGCGCTATGACGGCGGCGGGGCGATCTGAAAGATCTTAGATATAACGTAATAAAAAACGCAAAGGACGTGGTGCGTATTTTATCAAGCGCGCGACAAAACTTAGCTGGGACGAGTTAGGCGCAGTGACATCCTGGCAGGGGCGTAGTGGAGACGTACTACAAACTTGAAAACTGTGTTTTTTCTGCATTTCATCCCGTTCTCCCTTCGTTTGTCAAGTTTAAGGAACGCAGTGCGGTCTTTGTAGTCTTTGTCTGAGTGTGACGGGGACATTAGTCTACATTAGAAAACCAGAGTTGTTTATGAAATTAATGTTCAAAAGAAGTATTGACAAATGAACAACAAGTATTACCAGTGCTTCCAACCCTATGATTTTTATACAATTCCGAAACCATCGTAACTACAGCTTATCCAAGTTGAGGTACGATAATTGGGTCGCTAACCAACCATTTTACTTTTTGTAACACGTCAGTGGCTATATACGTTGTCTAAGTCAAAGTTCCTATCGGGGCTCAGTAGGCGAGGCAAGTAAGCTGTCAGTTGTGAAGTTGTATGGATCAAAGTCTTAAGATATATAGTAGGGATTTTTGTCACCTCATTTTTGGCTACAACGCAGTACTACGTCTTCGACTACTTGGCATTGATAAAGATGAAGAACGACTTGAGTGTTATCGAGTGAACAATCAGTACATTGTACTTATTGTTACACACTTGTTTTGGCTCTATGGTTATTCTCACATTTGATAAGGTATGCGAGGTGCCCTTTGAATCGCTCAGGTATATGAACTGATTTCGTAGCGTTGTGAGTAATGGTTTCTCACTCGGAAATACCCGAACTGCGTATTTTCTTCACGAGGAGTGCTTGATATCCATCCGAATTCTGCATGCACAAGTTGCCGCAATACAAGGAAGCGCGATTACATAACCATTTGCCGTGAGGATTCCTCACCTCACTCTATTTAGTTTTTCTCGAAAACACTGTCCCGATTTTTGAGAATCTTACTGTACCTTTGAATGAGACAAATTATTTGAATGTTATCTTTGATTCTTTTTTTTTTCTTTTCTTTTTTTACAAGAACTTATTTGTTTAGTTTTTTGCTTTTACGAAACTCGTGTAAGTTTCGCTATGTCGTTGTCGTCTGAAGTCGTACGGGTGTTATTCAGTCTTTCCCAACAGTGCAAATGTTCTTTAACGTATTTGTGTTTTTTTAAATTTTAGACTAGTCCAAATTCAAAGGGGCAGCGGACAACATGAAGCAAATACGATTAAAAAATATCAATCCCATATAATCGAAATTATTTTGGCAGAAGAAGAAATTGCTTGTTGCAAGCAATTTCTTCTTTTTCCACAATATTTTTTTTTCAAGTGACATATCAAAGGAAAGTAAAAATTCGGGATAATGGTAGAGGGTTAAAAGCTGTATCTTCTTTATAATTTACCAATCGCGTGTGTCAATAAAATTACTAAGTCGACCAATGTAATCATTCATTGAGACTAGACATGAGTTTTGATATCCGACACTGGCCGCAAATTTTGTTAACATTTTTTTTGTTGGTTTGGCGGCTTAAACGTCGTAACTACAACTTATTCAAGCCGTTGTTACGACGTTTAGGTCGCCAACCAAATATACCACTTTTTTGTTAAATGCTGCTTGCCTTAATTTTTTCAAAATATCGTCGTTTAAACTCGAAGTTTGACTTCCTGTAGGAGTCAATGGGCGGGGCTAACGAAGCAAGTGGGCGGGGCCAGCGATTGGTCAATTGAATTCATTTCATGAGAAATTGGTTTTAATTCGAAATCAAAACTTTAGAAACAGAAAGGATAGGGCTTTTTCGAATTCTTGGACCTAATATTTTCCCGTACATTTAATGAGTCGTTTTGAAGTCACTTGCCCCCCCCCCCCCGCTTTTCTTCCCTTCCAGCTAGTTCCTTCCTGTCATTATCTCGTTCCTACAGGTCTCTTGTAAGTTCTTCCCTTGATCAGAACTCTCTCTGCCTTTGTTTTCCGAGCTTAAGGAATGGTCCGTTCTAAGCTAAATACCATGTAGCGACAATAGTGGAGGCATAACAAAATAAATGGTATCTATATTTTTACTCAGCGAGCAAACCTTTCCTAACCCTGTGACGCTTTTAGACGCCACCAAGAATAAAAACTTTGGAAAACGTTGTGGAGAATGAAGAAATTGCTTGTTACTAGCAATTTGTTCATTATCAACAATGTTTCCTATCCCAAATGAAAAAAAATCCTAAATTTCATAAGTTTTAAACTGTCGTCTGCAACTCCTGTCGTCTGCAACTCCTTTCATTTTCGACCAGTCTAAATTTTTATTGTGTGGGAAATGGTTACAAAAACTTTTTTTCTGTCGAGGTTGCAGTTCAGATGTAGGGGTTTGGAAAAATGAATGGCTCTTTAATTCTGTAAACATTTCAACATGTGCGTGCTAACTCTAAATTTGGAGCTTTAATTTACATAATAATTCCCCAATAATTGTGGAACAATTACGTCTTAATTTTTCCTCTAAAGTGAACCTTTTAAAACTAAATGAGAAAGTTTCTTTCCCAAATGTTGCCATAACTCTCTCAGAAATGATTTAGAACGAATTAAAAATAATTACAATCAAAAATTCTGTTTCAAACCGTAAATCGGTAAATTTCAGTTCTAACACTTATCGAAATTTGCGTTTGTTTTAAAAGTATATTAAGATTTCTCAATTGAAATATATCACTATGTAAATAGAAACAGGATAGAACAGAAGAGAACATCTCTTTTATTTCGTCAAGGTACAACAAGATACAATAAGGTCATTATACAGAATAATATACAGATAGTTGAAACTAGTTAACTATGGCAATATTTTAGACATTTTGAGGGATAGATGCGCTTTTAAAATGTTGCAAAAGAAAATAGAGGGCTAATGGCAAATTTGTCTCATACGAAATTACGTCCATTATATGTTGGTGGGTGATCAAAAATACCGGAATCATGGCTGAAATAAGTTGATGTTACAATACTTTGATCGCCCTTGAGCGCGCGAGTATTTAAATTGTTGGGTGAAGTTTTACAAAGACATCATAAATAATACTTACAAATAGGTTGTGCCATGGCGGCTGTATTCCCATCTCTCCCGATCTCATTAATATGTGGATAATCGTAAATCTAAGTGGATTAGCAGCTGGAGGCTAGGAACGGATGTAGTGGTAGTACTGGTTTGAGAAATACCAGGAACCCATTGTTAGGAGCTACAGCCGCCGCGATATGACTGAAATACTGTTAAAAGCGGCGTTAAACCCTATTCATTCAATCAAGCGAAACAAAAATCAAAGTACTGAAAGTACTGTAAGCTAGCAAAGCATGTTTTTGTTTTGAGTAATCTCAGAGGTTATGATGATAAATAAAGGAGGTTAGAGTAACCAAGTTAAGTCATTACTACATGACAAAATCTTTTCCACAATGTTTTCTCAAATATAGAATGACAATGACGTAAAATCCCGGGTTTGAATAGGAAAGGGATAATATCTATTAAAATTCTAGAACCATTGAAAAATCGCAACATTTAGCGCTTGAATTACGTCATCGCGAGGTTGATTGTACAAACCTGTCAGTTGGAAATCACTCGGGCTTATTGAGACCTCAGATGTACGCCAGCGGAATAATTTGTTAAGAAACATGACATTGCTGGATTTCCGGTTATTTACGAGGAATAAATCGCCGAGATTAATCTTGAAAATACAGTTTAGAAGAAACGGAGTCATAAAAACCCAACGGAAATACCCAAGTAACCCATTGGAGGGGTGCTACTCTAATCCCATAACAGTTGTCGAGCTTTGCAAATGGACTCGCCTCAAATTGAATGGACTCTTATCGTAATTTAACCCTTTCCTGTTTAATCCCTGTTTTTTGTGTTATACCCGAGAAAACATTATAGGAAAAAAGAAATTGCTTTTAACAAGCGATTTCCTCTTTTTCCACAATATTTTCTACCTTACTGAATGATTATTTTTCAAATAGATTTGACTTTAAATTGTCGTCTGTAAAATGTTTGAGTTTGGACCAGTCTTAAATTTCGAAAGGGTTAAAAAGACCATCCGTTGACGTTCGAGATTCGATTTTTGGAATTGAACAGGTGCGTGCCAAATCCGCATTGTGTAAAACAAAGATATTAATTCGAATTTTTATTTCCTCCAATTACAATATTGTTACAATACGATACATAAACACATACACAAAACAGTTAGTGGGAAAATATCAATGTTAAATACAATTGACCACTAAAGACAAGAGAAGAAGAAGGAAAAAGGAGAGGAAGATGAAGAAGAAGAATCGATGGTTGTTCGCTTCTTATGGTAGCATCGACGGAATCAAGTTAACAGTAATGGTGTTGAAGCCGTGCTGAAATAGCAAGTTCATAGATAGGAAACCTCTGTAAAAAAGAGACAAAGTTGGCTGGAATCGTTTCTACTTTGATCGAGTCTGCAGACGATTACTCGTAATTGTACTCAAGGGAGATAATTCAATATTCTTGAAATGATTTACGTCTCAGAAGTAAATGTCACCGCAATTTTCCACATCATGTTATTTATACTAAACGACGGAACTTGATAATCGATAGTCAGCTTAAACTACGGCTAGAATTATATAGCATTGATAATGAAAGATTATGTTTGTGCTAATGATAATCGACAGATCGCAGCTGTCTCTCAAATAATTAATCTGCCAATCAAAACATTCATGTTGACCGAAAGAGAGCTTTGAATCAGAACTTGGCCGACATGTGTGTTTTTATAATGGGGTGACGACTTACACATCACAACTACAGCTTGTTCAAGACGTTTAATCTGCCAACCAACTACATGTATTATAATTTTGATTCGTGTTACTGTGTATAGATTTTGCAAAAAAACGCCGATTAATAACGAGGTGGAACTAATTTACTTAAGAGATTTTTTTTGTTTTTCATGGAGGTATGAACCGAAAAAACTAATCACACTGTATGAATACGCGAAGCGGATTCATACATAAGTGTGATTAGTTTTTTCGGTTCATACCTCCATGAAAAAAAAATATTCTCTTCATTTCTTATATTTTAAAAGCATCGAGCGAAAAATACAACAAGTTTACAAATTTTGGTACCTTTTTGTATGGAACTATTTTATGCGGAAGCATACAAAATGGCTACGTGCTCAAAATTTTGTTCATGGAGGTATTAATTAAGTTTTTCGACCAATCAGATCGCTCGTTTTGGATAGACGAAACTAACAATTAAATTATTGAGAACGTGGGCGCGGCAAGCGGAGTCACAGGGCAGGACCTTCGATCCATCAGTTTTAAACATCACGTTATTTATACTTTTACAACTGAACTTTATCAAAGTCAGTCAACACTTTATAAGATAAATTTGAAAAAATAATATCTACAATAAATTCTCGTACTGTGACAGTATTGGCAACATATTTATGAAATATTTGATTATAGATAGGCAGGTGACTTCTATTAAACAAGAGAGGTTTCAAGCCTAAAAAAGTACTATCTTCTGCTAGGTAACCTGTTATATATTCTAATAACCATTCAGATTGCACAGAATTTTACATAGTTGAACACAAATTAATCCACACGACAAAATTTCAGACCTGTCTGATTTCAAAAAATTGCAGACGAGAGATTTAGTTGATGAAATTTTAAAAATCTTTGTATTTTCTGTGGAAGAAAATATTGTGGATAATGAAGAAATTGCTTGTAACATACAATTTCTTCATTTTCCACAGGATTTTCAAAAGCCTTTTTCTTGAGGGGCGAAAAAAAGAGGGATTGGGTGTGAGCAGTTTAAGCAAACTCATCGCCTTGACCAGTTTTATTTATACACCATCGAAATAGTAAATAACTACAATGACTTTTTTGGGAGGTGGTGGGTTTTTTTATTATTATTATTATTAATATTATTATTTTATTTGTTTATTTCTCTCTCCCTTCTTTAGATTCTTTGACTCTTTGGACGAAAAAATTCTATCAGTCAGACAGTAAAACGTTTGAAAAATATTATAATTTGCTTGAATAAATTCATCTCTTCGTTGATTGTTTGTCTTTATCATCTCCTTTTTACCATAAAATAACATAACCTAGCTTTATTCAGAGAATCGACTAGAACCCATAAGGTTCATCGTCGAACTTACATACATAATAACTAACATACATGAGTATGGACAAAATATAAAAATTCTGAAAATGAACGTGTAGAATCTTACCTAAAACATTATATGTAGAAGATATAAATTGGCAGTAGGAGTTGAATGTAGAGAATGTGATTTTAACATTTTATAAGAGGAACAACAAACTAATTACAAATTATATTTAATCGTTTTTTTCCCTTTTATCCATTGCATTAGTATAATCAAAGTACTGAAAGTACTCTAAGCTAGCAAAGCATGGTTGAATTTAGAAAAAGTTTCCTTGTTGGGTAGAAAACATTGTGGACATTGAAGAAATTGCTTATACAAGCAATTTCTTCATTGTCCACAATGTTTTCCATAGCCTTTTTCCCAAAGCGGAATTGATAGGGAATGGGTTAGAGAGCGTGCTTTTGAGAGAGTTAAATTCAATTTGAATAGAGTTTGCAATATTCCTGAAATACATGAGAACTACTTTTAATGGCGTAGGCATTTAATGAATTCAGTATTTAAGCCTCCAATGGCAGTTTGCACACGTTGAACTTTGAGACGACCTCAAAATTTCGTCTTGTTATCATAAGCTATCAAAGCTGTCGCTTTGCTAGCTAAAAATGCCAGTGGCAATCTATTTTTTAATGTAGTAGGTATGAGATCCTCCAGTACATTGACAGGTTTTACTCTCCGAAATTATCAACTTTTCTGGCCTTTTGGTGATTCTTTACTCTTTACTGTTTTGCCAAATTTTTAGACCTGTCCAATATCAAAGGTTTTGTAGACGACAATTTGATGTCAATTTTATTCGAAAAATAATCAATCAATAGGGCAGAAAATATTGTTGAAAAGGAAGAAATTGCTCATTACAAGCAATTTCTTCTTTATTCACAATGTTTTCTTCAGAACAAAACACAGGAACGTAAAACTAGGGATTGAACAGGAGAGGGTAAGGGCATCGAGCACGCACTGTATATCTAAATCTAACATTGGAACTACATGTACCGGCTATTCAAACAGGACACTTTAGCACGAGCGCGTATGTTGAAACTATTGTTAGCCTGAGATTGCGTAGCAATCTGAGGCTAAAGTTACCACGGTAAAATTTCAACCCATGCAGAGTTTAATGTAAAAATATAAAAACATCTAACGCAATAGAAATAGTATTCTGCCACACGGAAAGTAGATCGGATCCGGACGAATTACATGACTGCGAGTATAAATTCATACGCCCGATTGAGGCGAGCAGGACGAAGGCGAGATATGACTCATTGAAAGCTGTCGGCTTGATGTACAGTACTTTCGCGTTTGGCAAAAATATCAAAACTTCATGAGTGAATGGAAAGAAAGAAAGGAGATATATGATATATTGGAAATTATTAAACATATATAATCATATCATATTGTTAAGAAAAAATAAGGTGTTTGTTTCATACCTAAATAATATTACTTATTCTAGAGTAACAATGTTAAAATGATGCGGTTAGACGAATTTGCTGTATAAAGCTGATAAGCGAAGCCGTCGGTTTTACGCACGATTAGAATGATTTGTTGGTCATTCAAAGGATCATATTCGCACTGTCTGAAAACAGTTTGGTCGTGCTCGGACTTTGTGTTTATATACTTTTACCTCCGAATTCTGCCCATAGGATGCAACATCTACATATCGCTTTTGAGAGGTGTACATAATTATGTTAGCCTGGTACACGACCGCCCGCCTTCTCTCGCTCTCTTTATCTGGAGATTATAAAGCGTATATTTACATTACGAAATTGGTCTCTGTGGTAGCACGCGAGAGCCTCCTAGTTCAAACCTAGCAATTCCCCCCTCTCTCACTCTCTAGCTCTCTCTCTCTCCCGCTCTCTCTCTCTCTCTCTCTCTCTCTCCCTCTCTCTCTCTCTCTCTCTCTCTCTCTAGCTCCACTGGCTGAAAGCCAACGAGCTTTTGTCATGATGTGGTGTCCGTCGTCCGTCCGTCCGTCAACTTTTACTATAAAAATCTTCTTCTCAGAAAGTACCGAACATAATTCAACCAAAATTCACAGGAAGGATCCTTTGGTGGCCTTTATTAGATCCCTTCAAAGTATTTTGATCGGGTGAAAAATATGTAACGATATATACATGTAAATATATCGTTGCAATACCTCAAAAGCGGAATGAAATTTATTATGGGCAGGTTATGTCCCCCTAGCGCACAAATTGGGACATCTGCGCATAATCGACAGTAGATTCGGGTAGAAAGTGGCACCTCCGATAATCCGACCATCAAACTTTTTCTGCCCAGGTTATACATCTCATGTATACATATCTCAAGCTTTCAGCGCTTTGATTTTTCAATTCCTATCAAATAGATTTTATGATAAACGAGAGAAAAACTAAAATGCTGAGTATCACCGTTTTCTCTTTTTCCAACAATATTATCTAATTTCAGTAGCTTATAGAAATATTACTGGTTTGGCCACCACATGAGTTATAAAACAATGGAAAGTGCTTGTCCGTGATCTAGCGTCGACTTCATGATAAAGAGGTCCCGAGTTCGATTCCCTGAGGAAGCTATCTATCTTCGTTCTTTCACGGGTTCACATTTAGGCCTTATATGCATTCTCCAGGAAGCAGAGTCGAGAGGTGTTAAACTAAGTTGGTAGAACTTCTTCCCAAATCGGTGTAAAACAAGGTTAAAATGAATCTACTGTATGTCGTCTGCATCGTCCCTGAATTGGAATCGTTAATAATTCGGTCACGTGGTTAACCCTTTCCTGTTTATCAAATTTTAGACTTGTTCAAATTGAAAGAAGTTGCAGTGGGAAAAGAAGAAATTGCTTGTTACAAGCAATTTATTCCTTTCCCACAATGTTTTCTCAAGTATAAAGTCACAAGGACGTAAAAAACAGTGATTGTACAGGAAAGGGTTAAATCTTCACAGGAGGTGGCTTGAATGAATACGCTCAGTTATTAATTAAACTTTCCATGAAATGCAATGTTCTGTTTAATATAAAAAAAAACTAACGACACATTTTGTACAACAATTACACAAACACCAAGAGAGGCCAGAAACGGATAATGCTTCCCGACATGTGCTTGTCACGAATAATATAATTTTATTTGACTCAGGAAATAATGATAAAACAGGTTGAGATAAGGCTGGAGTAGATTATACATTTTTTCCTTAAGATTTTTACCTCTTTTGTACTAGCCCTTAAAGCTAAAAATTCCCACCCAACAAAGAGTTATAACTCGTATTAAAAAGTCATGAAATTTTTAACCTCGGTGTCGAGATGCACAAAAGTTGACATAGGTTCATCAATCTAAATCATGAAAACTGTATTGTGTAGGGCTTTAAATGAATGATATCATTAAGGACAATTTTGAGGAAAATATATATATTTTTATATATATATATTTTCAGAGTGATCCTTTTTCAATGACAAGGCTTCAAATCTAAAAGAAATGAATAAAATAACGTTGCGCAATATGAGAAGGAATGGATATATAAAACAACAGACAAAATTGACACAAAACCCAGTTTTCAGTGGCTTCATAAAAATCAATCAAAATAGCGCGCACAAGAATTTGACAAAAAGTCTCCTGAAATGAATCACAAATCTGCTCGGTCACAGGAAGTAAAACATATGGTGAAACTTTCATCAAAATCTGCCAAGAAATGTAGGAGAAGCTGAAGTTGTATTAACACACACCCAGCAAACCGACCGACTGCCTGACTGCCTGTCCGACACCAACATTTACCAATCTGTAAAGATAAGTGTACGAATGCAAACTTGAATATATAATATAATTTTTAGTTTCATCTATCAAAAAACGAGTGTTCTGATTGGCAGAAAAAATATTCATACCTCTACGAACAAAGTTTTTGGAGCACACAGCTATTTTGTATGCTTCCACACAAAATAGTTCTATAAAAATGTATCAAAATATGTATAATATTTGCTGTTTCGCTCGACGGCATTAAATTATAAGAAATGAATATAATTTTTAGTTATGATTGAGGTATGAAACGAAAAAACTTATCATTTCCTGGATTCATACAGAGTGATTAGGTTTTTGAAAACAAAAGAAAATTCTATTCATCTCTTAAGTAAACAATATTCACATTCTGACTTGAGTAATCTTAGAGCAACAGGAAAATGTTTTATCGATACACATCACATAAAATTATAAGGCATTCAGCCCACTTTTAGCGTTAAAAGGCTTCATGAGTAAATATACAAAGAAATTAATACTTAGGGCTTTTGAAATACATCATATTTCTGAAAATTTCAGATTTTTTTTGCATAAAGTAGATAAAGTAGATATCGACATTAAGTCCCCCGTTTCCGCGATGAGGCCTCGTATCCAGAAACTGAGAAAAACAGCCAATGCAATATCACGAGAATTGATATATGGACATTAACATTCTAGTTTAATCTAATGGTCTTGCATAACCACGGAAATGTTTTTTCAGAGTCTAAAATACACCAAACATAGAGTTGCGTGGCATTAATTTCCTCTTTCACGTAACTTGACTTCATTGACTTCATTGAGTGAAAATATGAATTATAAAATACATTTGGCTTTTGTTTAACGACATATTTGTGAAATTTCAAGAAATTTTAGTAATGCATCAGAATATTAAATCAAACTCCAATTTTGGCATTACGTTCTTTTTTTTTTTTTTTTTTTTTTTTTTTTTTTCGAGACAAGGCGTCAAATCCAATCAAAGTGCCGTACGCACTGTAATTGGTCGTCACTGAGAAATTGGACATATCGTTGCATTCCGACTTTAGAATTAGGGTAAAAGAACTTTAATTTCTATTACTTTCACAACACGTAGGCTCTATACTAGCGTATGATATTTCCATGATTGTTAATTAGAACTAATATTATTTTACACGAACGTAAGACCTTGATGCAACATGGGTACCGACAAAAATGCAACTTTTTGTGAAAACTAAATTTTTAAAAATTCTCGATTGTTAAATAGTCATGGTTAGATCATCCCTGCAAGCTTTTTTTGTAAAGCCAAAACAGAAAAATTATGGAATTATGATAACTTAAGTTTAAGAGCAAATGCTGACAGCAGGTTCATGAAATTTCAAAACCCTCTCTTTTTCTGGGCAAAAATTAACAAGTACCTAAACAGCGCTGATTATAAACAAAGGAAAAAACAATTGATACTATTCTTTGGGCGAATTCTTTAGACAGCTTGAAAGTTTGCTCTCAAAAAGAACTTTCAGTACTTTGATTAACAAATGGCTGGAAAATGATTGAGTGGCAGTATCATCTTTGTTTACACCTCGATATGATTGAAAGAAAGGGTTGGTAAGACGCATTCATCACTAGCGGAAAATCCTTGAAGCATTGATCTTTAAAGCGTGTGACCGTCCAGTTTTCCTTTACTCCTTTTGATAACTCTTAACTTGTAAAATGAAATGATTTTTTTTTCTGTTTACCCGTCAGAATATACGTCCAGTTGGGCTAAAGGCAGTTTTGGTAAATTGCAGCGACCCAATCTCGAGTTTATGGTTATATAAATTGGTCTACGACCAATTAGAAACCGAGAAAATACCTTGGCGTATTTGAGGATTTAAAATATGAAGTTTTATATAATTTGGTCTTGGGGTTTTTGAAAAATCATTCCGGGTGGACGAACGGACGAGACGGCGACTATATACTCGTCCTACGGGGAGCATTAAAACATGTATGAAAAAAGAAGTACATATGGTATTTTGGAAGTCGCTTTATCATTCATATATTATACAGATGAATAGTGTCGAACAAAATAAAATTTTCGATTACAGACTATATTAAACCATGTAATGCTTTATAAAATACCTTACTTAATTGCTGTAAAATTAAAGGGCTGTAAGCTCTGAGAGAACTTGTTGTTCAATAATCAATATTTCTTTTTGAAAATCAATTTCATAAACAACTCTGGCGGGAAAAATACAAGCAGAAGGTGTAAACCAAGATCAGACTGCACTTATGTGCAGATTCATCTTTGTCTATACCTCCTGCCAAAACCGGAATATTCCAGGTTCAACATGACAAGGGTTAAGCTTAGAGAAACCTGGATTTTAAATCTGAAAGATTTATGTTTAATAAACTTGTCTATCATGCGTCACTCTCGTGCAGCAAAGGTTTAAATCCAGACATATAAAGATAAAACTAAGGTTAAAGTCAATCTAAATTAGTTTCAAACAATTGGTATCACAGTCAGTTTCCTTGGCAAATGAATTGATTTTGGTCATTACCTAGTGCTTTTGGGAGATTTTAAGCAAATCCATTTAGAGACGACAAAAATTTAGACTTATTAAAATTCGAAGAAGATGCAGACGATAACATTCATTTGGTGAAATATTAAAAATATTTGTCAAGCGATTTCTTCATTTTACATTATGCTTTCCAAAGCTTGTTTTCCTTGGGGCGTCTAATAATATTACATAATGCTTTCCAACGCTGTTTTCTTGGGGCGTCTAATAGCGAAATTGTGTTTGAAGGGTTAAGAAGATTATATGAATATCTGATGCAACTTGAAACAATAAATGCTTGAAAACATAAGACAATTCTGTCAAATATTATGTGTTGTCATACACTACACTCTAGGGAAAAGGTGTTATCAACAGAAATGTTCACAAGTAGGCCAACATAGGCTCTGACCGTAAAGTACGTCGACTGACAATCAAATATTAATAGTAAGACTCAACATCCGATTGGTAAACCGCGTGTTGGGAAAAAAGACTGTATATCTTCGTTGTCGATCTAAATCTCTTAAAACTTTAATCAAGATGTAGTTACAAGGTTGTAGAACGGCAACAACGATTTATCCTCAAAAATTCTAACTTGAACGGTTGATCTTTTGGCCTTAATTAAATTAACTAAGGCTATGCAGAAGCTTCTAACTGGCAAAGTGTGTCTTGCTCTTCGGTATAGTTGAAGAACAAGAATAGGTCTTATGCCACTAATGGGTAATTTAATAGAACATGTTTTTTTTTCTGAAATCCTGTGAAACATGGATTATTTGAGATGTGATAGCTTTCTTGCGATAGGGCGTTTGTTAGTTACGATACATTATTTTAAAATAATTAAGTCATGAAAATATTACAAACGGACTTAAAGTCAGTCAAGAGTAAAACAAGGCGATTGTCAGATCGTAGTTTGACAAAGATATGTCCTGCTAGGTGATAGGGAAGCTCTAAAAAGGTATAGTTTGGACTCAAATATTTTAATCACATTCAGAAGTGGAATGTGTTACCTTTTACTTGAACAAAATTACGAGTATGAAAATTTTTGTTCCTGCATGCTCCCTAAATGAGGATTTTGTTAAAAATTCTCTTCGTTGTTCTAAAAGATATCTGAAGCTTGTTAAGCACCCATGCGAGCGATACGTGTGTAAAATACTTTACTTTATAGTAACTAAACCTTAAGATATTGTAAACTGTCTTATGTAACACCTGACTGAAATGGTTGCACCCCCTCCCCAATATGACAACATGTAACTATTTCTTCATTGTCCACGTATTTGTCAAAGAATCTTAAATTTCCACAAACTTAGAATTGTCGTGTGCAGATTCTTTCTATTTGGACCAGTCTAAAATTGTGTTGTGTGGGAACAGGTTAAGCATGTCACGCGTTCGACTTAGGTTAGTTAGAAAAGTGACTTGGTAACCTAGTTTTGACTTGGTATGGCCAATTTTCTTAACCCTTTCCCGTTTTTGGAAATTTTAGACTAGTCCAAATTGAAAGAGGTTGCAGACGACAATGAAAACTGGATGCCATTTGAAATGAAACCATCCTATGTGGTAGAAAATATTGTGGTAAAAGGAGAAATTGCTTGTTACAAGCAATTTCTTCTTTTTCCACAATGTTTTCTTGAGTAAAAAATCACAGGAATGTAAAATCCCGTATTTGAACGGGAAAGGGTTAATTGACCTAGATAAGGTCAAGATAGCATTCTGAGCACTTTTGAATCAAGAACATAAATAAGAATGTTCTATTGTTCAACCTAGTGAAACTCACTTATATCCCGGCCTGGTCGATTTTTTAACTTTAACTAGATAAAGGGTCTGTAGAGTTTGACCTTGATTGAAATAAAGTTGTGCTAGGACATGAATAATGCCATTTCCTAGCTACGACCTACTTTTTGACTCGGTCTGACCTTCTATTTTATTTATTTATGTTTTCTTTTTAATTGATCTATATATTATCAAGTTAAACAATTTAGAAATATGCAATTTATCTTAATTTTCGACGGGACTGACCTTTTTGCTGTTGTTGTTGTTGTTGACCTGCACATGTTGATGTGAGTCTTAACGCGAACAAGATATCTAACCCTTCCAAGGTTTTTTTTTCAAATTTAGACTGATCCAAATTGAAAGAGGTTGCAGACGACAATGAAAACTGGATGTGATTTGAAATGAAAGCATTCTATGAGGTAAAAATATTGTTGTAAAAGGAGAAATTGCTTGTTACAATCAAATTCCTCTTTTCCAACAATGTTTTCTCTAGTATGAAATCACAGCGAATAAAAATCTAGGGTTTGTACAGCAAATGGTAAACTTAAACCAATGATGGCGTGCACCATATGGATTCGTTCGCGAAAGGTTCTGTTTTAAAAAGATAGGAAAACGTTTGGAATATCAAATTTTAGTGAGATTTTGGGCGAGTTGTAACTGTCCGTACTTTGTCAACATTAACTCATCCTTTAAGATCAGCTGATGCCTTGACTCGTCCGGATTAATAATTCTTGCTAAACCTTTCCTGTTCAATCTTTGCTTTTCACGTCCCTGTGTTTTTTCCTAATGAGAAAACATTGTGGAAAAAGAAGAAATTGCCTTTAACAAGCAATTTATTCTTTCTCAACAATAATTTCTACCCTACAATAGATTTTTTTTCGAATAATTCGACTTTAAATTGTCGTTTGCAGAATCTTTAAATTTGGACAGGTCTGAAATTTTGCGATATTTAGACTTTCAACAGAAAAACGAAACAGTAAATGACTGATACCATTGAGGTTAAACCCTTTCCTGCTTGATAAAATTTTATACATGTCCAAATTCAAAGGTTTTGCAGTCGGAAATTCAAAGTGGATTGAATTTGAAAAATAACCGTTCAGTAGGATAGGGTAGATAACATTGTGGAAAAAGAAGAAAACGCTTTTTACAAGCAATTTCTTTTATTTCTACGATATATTTTCAATTTTCAGTCATAGAGACGTAAAACCAAGGACTGAACAGGAAAGTTTTAATTTTGTGGTCTGGTGAAAATAAACAGTTATCTACAACAAATATATCTACTTTTAGAATCAAATTTTTCATTGATTTCAATTCTTTGGAGTTGAAAAAGCATAATTAGCTTTGAAATTCTGTCTGCTTGTTAAGGAGACATATTTTCGCAACTGTATGATGGATGAACGGATAGACTGACAGACGGACGTTTCTAACCTTGCACACTTTCGACCTATAAAAATGCCTAAAAATGTAACCATTCAATCAAACAAATTAACTAGTAAACGTACACAGGGCATTGGGGCTAACTTGTAATATACAACTATTTTCCTTTTTGTTGCTTTTGGCCATAATTGTTTTCAAAATATCGCCGTATAATATCGAAGTAGATTTTCCTGTTGGACTCCGTGGGCGTTGCTAGCGGTGTTAGTGAGTGGGTAAGCGATTCCACAATTATCAAAGTTCTCACGTGCAATGACGTCGATTTTTACTCGGGTGATAATCTAAATTGGGCTTTCCATTTGGTTTTGTGGTCACAGAGGAGGAGTTATTTATGAAATAACTTGATGTGTGCTTGCGTGTCAGGATTGCTTTATTATTTCACTTTGCATGCATGAAATCTGCAAAAAAACCAAGACAAAATTTCAATAAAAGTCTGTGTTTTTAACCAATTCCAACACTCCCGCCTTTTTACGCACCTCAAGAAAATAGTTCTCTCAATTTGGACCAGTCTAAAATTGTGTAGTTTGGGAATGGGTTAATAGGATACGATGCATTTTTTCAGTACCCGCCATTCAATGATCACTATCAAATCAAATGAATTTATAAAAGCCCCAATCTAAAATTACCAACTCGTAATTTAACAAGAGGCCCATGAGGGCCTGAGACGCTCTACTGGTTATCAAGTTTTCCGTTAAAGAAATCTGAAATTTAAAGAAGTTAATTACTCAAAGAAGAATGCATAAGGAAAAAAAGGACTTTATCCCCTTTATTATTTTGAGCAACAATCCTCAAGGCCCCTTTTCCCGTGTTTCATGACGGATCCATTCCATTTCCAAAAGACAGTTACCTTATGGCCCTACAATCATCCTGTTAAATTTTCATCAGAATCTGACAATAATTGTGAACTTTATCACATAAACAGGATTGTTTGAATGAAAATCAATAAGGCCCTTTTTCCTGTGTTTTCTTATGTATCAATTTCATTCCAAAACGAACTTTCCTTACAACCCCACAATTGTCCTGTGAAATTTAAAATCCAATTTCATAATGATTGTGATCTTCATCACATACACAAGAATGTTTTGAATAATAATCTGTAAGGCCCCTTTTCCTGAGTCTTGAATGCCACAATTATTCCATGCATCTTTGAAGAGAATCCGATAAAACTGTTGACTTTATAGTGTTAACAAAGATATTATAATCAAGTTCTCATAAGGCCCATTTTCCTGTGATATCTTACTGTTGGTTTTATTATTCTGTGAAAGTTAAAAGCGAATCCGATGAAATATGGGGACTTCATTATGTTTACTAGAATATCTTTAAAAAAATTCATATGGCCCCTTTTTACATGATACTTGATGGATTGTACCCAGTTCTGAAAAGAACCATTTAAGTGATTGTTCAATCATTCTGTGAAATTTTGAAGTGAATCCGGTGAAATCAAGGGACATCATTGTGTTAACCAGAATATTTAAGAAAGTTTTTCATAAGGCCCCTTTTTATGTGACACTTACCATAATCTGATCCACTGTCAAAATCAACAATTGTTATGATTGTACAATCAATCTGTGTAAGCTGTGGGATTTATTGTGTTAATGAGTTTAGAGTGAAATCTTCATAGGGATCCTTTTCCCATGATACTTTACTGATCAAACCAAATTTCAAATGGAATGATTCTAATAAAGGTACAATCATTCTTTAAAAGTTAAAGAGAATCAATGAAAACAGTGGACTGAATTGTGTCAAAAATTTTTGAAATGAAATTTTCATAAGGCCCCTTTTCCCGTGAAACTTAACAAATCAGACCCAATGTACAAAGGAACAATCCTAATGATGGTTTGAAGAAAATGATAAAGACTTAGGACTTTATTGTGATAATGATGTTTTGCAATAAAATTTTCATAAGGTCCCTTTTCTTGTGTCACTTAACCGATCAGAACCAACTTACAAAGGAACAAATCCAAATGATAGTACAATTATTCTATTAAAGTTTGAAGAGATTCTGATAAAGACTGAGGACATTCTTGTGTTAATTGGGATTTGGTAATAATTTTTCATATAGCCCCTTTTCCTATGATACTAGACAGATCAGACCCAATTTGGAAAGAAACAATCCTAATGATGGTACAAACATTCTGTGAAAGTTTGAACAGAATCCGATGAAAACTGCGGACTTTATCTTGGTATACAGATTTTAAAATAAGATTTCATAAGGCTCCTTTTCCTGTGATACTTGAAGGATCAGGTCTCATGTCAGCGTCAACAACCGTAATTATTGTACAATGATTCTGTGAAGGTTTGAAGAAGTTCCAATGAAAGCTCTGGACTTGATTACAAGGATTATAGATAAAATTCTCAAAAGGCCCCCTTTTCCCATGATAATAGTCAGACCAGGCCTAATTTGAAAAGAAAGAATCCTCATGATGGAGCAATCATTCTGTGAAAGTTTAAACAGAATCTGATGAAAACTGTTGACTTTATTGTGGTACAAGGATTTTAAAATTAAATTTCATAATGCTCCCATTTCTGTGATACCTGACAGATTAGGTCTAATGTCAACATCAACAATCATTTTCATTGTACAATTATTCTGTGAATGTTTGAAGGAAATCCAACGAAAGCTCTGGACTTGGTTACTAGGATTTATAAATGAAATTTTCATAAGGCCCCTTTTCCCGTGTTTCTTGACAGTTCAAACCCTGTCATGAAAAGAATGATCATTATGACCTTACAATCATTCTATGAAAGTTTCAACAAAATCTGATCAAATATGTAGGCTTCATTGTGTTAACAGGGATTCTTTCATTGAATTCTCATATAGCCCCTTTTCCCATGTTACTTGATGAATCTGAACTGATTCCAAAGGGAACTATACTTACAAAAGTATATTTATTCTGTTTCAGACAACCCCATGAAATCTGTGGACTTAAAAGCATTAATTAAGATTTTTTGATTGAATTTTCCTAAGGCCCCTTTTCCTATGTTTCCCGATGGATTATACCCAATTTGAAAGGAACAATCCTTATGATGGTACAATCATTCTGTGAAAGTTTGAAGTTGATCAGGTGAAATCAAGGGCCATGATGTGTTAACTAAGATTTTTTTATTAAATTTTCATAGGGCACCTTTTCCCATGAAACTTGATGGATCAAACCCACTTCCGAGAGGAACAATCCATTTAATGTAATAATCATTCCGTGAATGTTTGAAGAGAATTTGTTGAAAACTGTGGCCTCTATTGTGTTTACGAAGATTGTTTTAAACAAATTTTCATAAGGCCCCCTTTTCCCGTGGTCCTTGACTGATCATACCCAATTTTGAAAGGAACAATCCTTACGATGGTACAATCATTCTGTGAAAGTTTGAAGAGAATCCGATGAAACCTGTAGACTCTAGAGTGTTAACGAAGATTTAATAAATAAATTTTAATTAGGCCCCTTTCCCCATGTTTCTTGACGGATCATACCCAATTTTAAAGGAATGATCCTTATGATGGTGCAATCAATCTGTGAAAGTTTGAAGAGAACCCATGAAAACTGTTGACTCTAGATTATTAATGAAGATTTTTTATTGAATTTTCAAAGTCCCCTTTTCCTGTGTTTCTTGACGGAACATACCCAATTTCGAAAGGAACAATCCTTGTGATAGTACAATCATTCTATGAAAGTTTGAAGAGAATCTGACGAAAACTGTGGACTCTAGAGTGTTAACGAGGATTTCTTAATAGATTTTTCGATTAAATTTTAAAAGGCCCCTTTTCCCGTGTTTCTTGATGGATCAAATCCGATCGCAAAAGGAGGAATCCTTATGATGGTACAATCATTCTGTGAAAATTTGAATAGAATCCGATGACACTTGAATGTTAACGAGGATTTTTAATGGTATTTTTAATTAAATTTTCATAAGGCCCCTTTTCCAATGTTTCTTGACGGATCATATCCCAACCCGAAAGGAACAATCCTTATGATGGTACAATCATTTTGTGAAATTTTGAATAGAATCTGATGAAAAATGTGGACTCTAGAGTGTTAACGATGATTTTTTAATTAAATTTTCATAAGGCCCCTTTTCCCATGTTTCTTAACGGATCATACCCAATTTCGAAAGAAACGATCCATATGATTGTACAATCATTCTGAGAAAGTCTGAAGACAATCCGATGAAAACTGTGGACTGTGTTAAAGAGGATTTCTTAATAAAATTCTAAAAAATGACAATTTTCCCGTGTTTCTTGGGGGATCTGACCCAATTTCGAAAGGAACGATCCTTATGATGGTACAATTATTCTGAGAAAGTTTGAAGAGAATCCGATGAAAACTGTGGACTCCAGAATGTTAACGAGGATTTTTTTAATAAAATTTTAATTAGGCCCCTTTTCCCATGTTTCTCGACGGTGTGAAAGTTTAAAGGGAATCCGATGAAAACTGTTGACTCTAGAGTGTTAACAAGGAAAAGTTTAACGGACGGACGCCGGACGGACGCCGGACGATGAGCCATCACAATAGCTCTAGTGGCCTTCGGCCAGTAGAGCTAGAAATTAAATTTATTATATTTCCAATGACACCTTGGAATTCTTTCGAAGTTTAAGAAGTCTGATACTCTTAGTTGTTTTAAGTATATAAATCCATACAAAATTTACTTAAAATATTTCAGAAAAATATCATTTCACTTCTATATTTAACCGCATAGAACGAAATATTACCTTTCAACATATCAAAATTTATCAATCGCCCCCTCTGTTTCTCGCAATTCGAAAGGGTTTCATCCAAAATATAGTCTGCATGCTCAACCCGTAGTATTTCTCAGGAAATATACACACAAATATACAGGAAACAGGAAGCATACACAAAGAAGAACCTGCACATATGTACAGTCTGATCTTCGTCTACACCGAATTTTTTCCCTTTTAAGACAGAAATGTTAACAAAGTCGATTTTCAAAATAAATACTGTCTCATAATCAAGCATTCAATGCCTTTTATTTTCAGGCAATTATGAAAACGGATCTTATTCCGCAGGACAAAAGTTAAATTTTTCGTAAAATTGTTAAAGTTGTAATAGCTACGCCATTCCAATTATACGCAGGAAACGATTGCTATTCAGTAAATGTGGTCGATTCTTTTGTTTTAAAAGACCTTTAACCAAAACATTTCTTTCCAAAACAACAGACTAGCTGGCTATTGTAAGTAGATGTCACGTCTATTACTTTTTTCTAACCGCATACCTATGAACAGATCGATCATGAGGTTAGAAGAGGGGAAACAACTCATGAATAAGTATAAGTATGAGACTGGGGACGACTTGTCTTTCCTTGTCTCTCTATTGAACAAATTACCACACGATAAAACTTAAGACTAGTCCAAATCCAAAGATGATGCAGACGACAATGTCAAGTAAATGAAATCGAAAAAAATCTTTATCATTCTTTGTAGATAAAAATTGTGGGAAATTAAGACATTGCTTGCTACAAGACATTTCTTCATTTTTAAAAATGTTTTCCGTAACATTTTTATTAGGGGCGTTAAAAAGCTGGATTTTTGTGGGAAAAGATTAAACGTTAATCCTTTCCCGTATTTTGAAATTTTAGACTGGTCCAAATTTAAAGAGGTTGCAGACGACAATGAAAATTCCATGCAATTTGAAATGAAACCATCTGATGAGGTAGAAAATATTGTGGGAAAAGAAGAAATTGCTTGTGACAAGCAATTTCTTCTTTTTCCACAATGTTTTCTCAAGTATAAAACAACAGCAACGTAAAATACCACGTTTGAACAGGAAAGGGTTAAGAGAATATATATACTTATTATTATTATTTATTTATTTTTTTTTTTTTCATTAAGATATGAATCTACAATCGTAATCACACTGTATGATTAAGCGAAGCGAATTCATACATTTGTGTAATTAAGTTTTTAAGTTCATTGCTCAATGGAAACAAAAATATCCTCATTTCTTTTAATTTAACGCCATGATGCAAAACGAGGCAAATATTCTACTAGTTTTGGGTAATTCATGGTGCTCAAGCATCTTTACCCAACTAAGTTAATTTTGCATTCAGCATACAGATCCCGCAAGGCGCCCTTAACTTGAAACACCAAAATATTGCGCGATGTCAAAGCGAAGGTATATGGTGTTCGCACAAAATTTACCTTTACAGTTTCGTTAAGCATGATTATTTTTCTCAATCGAAATGTCGTGTCCTCTAAGTTAGGCCTCAAAGGCTTATCAATGACACACTGTGACCGCGAGTTCTTGTGATTAACTTTGTTAGAATCGTCAAACCGCCGAAATGGCGCAGCAATCATTCTTCATTTTTGTATTCAAAACAACTACCATAGTCAGAATATATGCGATGCCACACCATTGCTTCTTAGAGGTTTGGCGAACACTTTTTAAGCTCGAGGAGAAGGGCGGTATTTTTAAAACCGCTTGAAATATCAACATTTTATTTATCTGAGACCTACGAAATATGCCAAGTCTCCACACATTGTTAGACCTATCTACCAATTTCCAGAATGTCGCCCGGTACTCCTCTTTAGGTATATGTTGCAAATACTGATAGACCATGCTGCCTATATCTCAATAGGATTCAAAACGGTGCCCTACAAGCATTCCCTATAGTCTTGGAAACAACTGAAGGTCATAGGGGTACAGGTCAGATCTGTATGGGGAATGATCTAAACCATTCAGCCAAAATTCTTTAACATTTCTGTATCGTAATGGGTTTGTGGACCAGTGCGTTATCACGGAGTAGAAACAGGTGGGCGTCTGCGTCTCTAATAGAAATTTTAGTAAGTACACTTTCTCTGTAAAACTTTCAAGTGACAGAGCTATCTTTCGGGGCTGGAATTTGAGGGTCTGGACCTTCGAATAAAAGAATATTACATGCGGTATGAGGTTTTGGAACTGTCACCCACACACGAAACCCAAACCTTAGTTAAAATGAAAATTATAGATCCAGGTTTCTTCACCTATAACTAGATCCTCCAAAAGACGTGGGTTACATTAAGTATATTTTTATATAACGTGCAATACAAGTCTAACCCGACTTTTTCTCTGCTCGTCAGTGAGCAAATCGGCAACCCAGCACTCGCAGATCTTACGTAACCCAAGTCATTCACCACAATTCAAAGTTTGACATATAATTCTTTTATTCTTATCGCACGGGTTCGATCCCCGACGGCGGCACTCATCCTTTCCGACTATTTGTCTCCCACCAATGGGTCGATAATCGTAGACCTATGTGGAATAGCAGCTGGAGGCTAGGAAAGGATGTAATGGTGGTACTGGTGTGAGAAATACCAGGAATCCATTGTTAGGTGCTCCAGCCGCCGCGATATAACTGAAAGATTGTTGAAAGCGGCGTAAAACCCCATTCTAACAAACAAACAAAATTCCTATCGCGGTAAAACGTCAAAGCGGAAACCGTCCTACCCACTCGAGGGTGAATTTCCATTGGGTCCCGATCGTCATTAAAACGACACACCCACTTGCATTCTGTAGCATATTTTAAAGTGCCTTTTACAAATCACCATGAATATCTGTGCGGAAACCCGAGCTGTGCTCGAATCTTACAGGACACCCTCTATATATCCATATTGAACGTCAATAGCTAATTTACTTTAGTATATAATACCACAAGTTGAAATTACCCAGGGCAGTGCGCACGTGTAATACCACAAGTTGAAATTACCCAGGGCAGTGCGCACGTGGGCCTCGTGCGCCACATGCCGTCACACCATCGATAGATCACATTCTACGAAAAAGATCGTACAACTTCATAATCGCATTTTAGGGAGGTATTGATTTTCCTGAAACTTAGAAAAGAAAATACGCAAAAACGAGCATTTGATACTTAACCCATTCCCACACGGCAAAATTTTAGACTGGTCCAAATTCAAAGAAGTTGAAGAGAATAATTTCAAGCTCAGTACTAGTATATCCGTCTATTTGGGTATAGAAACAAGGTTGTAAATGCAGAAATTGCTTTGAAAAAGCAATTTCTTCATTTTCAGCATTGTTTTTCCTCAAGCCTTTTCTTGAGGGACGTATAAAAAAGCGAGAGTGTGTTGAAATTGGTTAGATAGGCAGCAGATATCGTCTTTATTGTAATCTGGTGAGTTAAGATTGTTTTTTTGTTGTTATACAAAAAAGGTTAAGCGGATTCATGAGTTATTTTTGTCGACATCGCATGGCCTCATTTGCATATGACTCAAACGCAAAAGAAGAAAACAATAGGTTCTTAAAACAGCAAATGTCCTCCATTATGTCACATTAAGTGATTGGTGCAAAACTATGGTAAGTATCCATAATCACATCTATATAATCGAAAATCGGCTAGCGAATATAACTCCTGGTAACATTACGATGACGTTGGTTTGAGCGAGTTCAAGCTAAAGGCGTAATTTCAACGACCAATGCACCTCGTGACTGTCGAATAAGTTCAATGCAACTGTCTCGGTGAAAACTAAAAATAGATAAACAGCCTGAGTAGACTATTTTATTTTGATAAACGGTCTCTGATTTTCGCAAAAAAAACTAAAGAATATTCTATTTACCCAACATAGCAATATACAACAGTGAATAAAAATTATACCTATTGGCTTCCCCTACGCATAAGGGTAAGAAATCATGGATGCACCGCAGAGAACAAGAGATTCGCAGAGGGGCGCATATACGCCCAAAGGGGCTTGTCAGTAGAATATAATATTTTTACCATTATTTTTCATGATAAAAATGACCTTGAAGACTGACATTGACACTTAAAATTAAACTTGATATCCAAAATGGCAGTACCCCAAAGAATACAATTGTGACTGGTCTTACAAGAGGAAAATCTGATCCCAGCATCAAATATGCACTATTTCGACACTAAGATTCGTCACTGTGAAACCCTATTTGTATTGAAAGCACTATGGGTTATATTGCACACAAAACTAGAGGTGCTTGAGCGCCTGTACCGCTCCACAGGCATGAATGTACTGATTAAGCAAATTTTTCATGAATCCAATATAAACTGATATAAGGAAAATAAATCTAAAGAAGCATTTCAACTTTTTCATTGATTTACAAAAATCCAGTTAAGTTATGAATAATTCATTCACTGGGGAAGATGAAAAGGTATTAACAAAATTTAAATTTCATTGTATACTAGTACTATATATGGACATAAGCCACAACAATAATAGCCAAGCTTTTAACTAAGCAAACTCATATGAAGGAATCCGACAAACAGTCATCTGAGGATCATTCCTGTGAAATTTGTTTGAAATCCATCAACAGTCCATTATGCCTGGAAATAAGCCCTGCCCATTTAAGCCGTATTTTTCTTGCAATCAAAATTCTTTTTGATAATCTGATAAAGAGTCACTAAATGATCAATTTAGTAAAAAAATTGGTTAAAATCCATGCAATTGGTTTAAGAGGTAAAGAATTTCAAAGCTTTTACAAGATATGGAAATTAGCACAACCAATTTAAGCCATATTTTTCATTTGATCAGAACTCTCTGAAGGAATCTGATAACAGGTCGTCTAAGGATCATTTCTGTGAAATTTGGGTGAAATTCATCATCTGGTTTTTGAGAAGATGATTTTCAAAGCTTTCACCATATATGGAAATTGGCCCCACCCATTCAGGCCATATTTTCCATCCGCCCCACCCATTCAGGCCATATTTTTCATCCTATCAAATTCTTTGAAGGATGGACGGGTGGACAGATGCATGCACACACGACGAACACCACACCATGACAATAGTTCTCTGGCATTCAGCCTGTGGAGATAAAAACGATAATATTGAGCAAATTACCTAAACATAGGGGTTACAATTCATTAATTACTGGAAAGACAAAATGTTAAAGATCTCAAGCACAAGTACACATCATGGAGAATCATACGGGTAAATTTCATTTATTTTCAATGAACACTAGGTACAAGTCATAACTATTTGAAAAGTTGCTTACGCTAGAAATTAGACAATTTTTCAATTCAATGGACGATAATGGAGGAAGAACTAGAGTTATCTTAATTTTAAAGGTTTAATGCACCACTAGAGACAATGCAGATTCATAATCTTAAGTTACAACTACTTTGACTGAAACTGTAGTAGGAGTTGGACAAACAAGAAATATGGTGACTTATTTCAATTCAAGAGCAGACAATTTGAGATGGACTGGAGTAAATAGAATTTCAAAATTCTTATGCACAACTAGACAACATAGAGATACCATGTAGGAAGTTTCAGTTCGTTCCCATTGAAACTGTAGGAGGAGTTGCGCATACATGAAATATGGTGATTTTTTTTCCAAAGGCAGATAATTTAAGATAATTTCAGAACAACTAGATTTGAATTTCAAATGACTTATGCACAACTAGACATCATTGTGGCACATTTCCATATTGATTGTTACTATTGGAGGAGTTGCGCACATAAAAAATTGCTAACGTACAGACAGACATTCGGACAGTCAGATTGACGGACAACCGGGGCCATAACATAATGCAGCCCTTCGGGCGTATAGTAATTACCCAAGACTATAATTTTTGCATTAGGCCCCCTTTTTTGTGACGCAGCGACAAAATCCTACCAATATGCACAAGGTAAGGTTACTAGGAGCATTCTGTGAAATTTCATTCAAATTCATCCATAAATGTAGATGTATTCACAAGAACTTTTGCATTAAGCCCCCTGTTTTGTGACACAGCCTAAAATGCCAAAAGAACCAGCAATATGCCCAAGGTCAGGTTACAAGGAACATTCAGTCTAAATTTCATACAAATTTGTACATAAATGTAGGAGATGTGTTAAAGAGATGTCATTGGTGGACAGACGGACAGAAGATACTTCCTCTGTAAGAGAGAAATAGTTACAAGCGGACCCATTAAAATCTGCTAGATCTATTTTTGCTTTGACTTAGTTTATACATGTACTTGTTTATCATAATTTGATTCCATTGAAACTTCTTAATAAATACTGTTGCTCTTGAACACCAAATCTTTATGTTTTCATATCTGAAAGAGAGGTACCATCAATACAAATGTTCTAACCAAATTTCAGGCTGACCCAGCACTAAATGAGGCCTCTACAGCACCCACGAGTTTTTCTCAAAGATATAACCAAGTGAATACTTTTTGACCCCAAGTGACCTTACTCAGAACGTGTTCAAGATTTCATTGAAAAAATGATCAAAACTTTGGACCACACAAGAGGTCCTCAGACCATGGCTAACATCTATCTTTTGGCAGATTACCATTCGGCTATATTTCAAAAATTTTATAAAGAATGATATTCTGACTAATTTGAGGGTGGCAAATGTTGCTTATGAATGACTGCCGACAGACAATGGTCAACAAACACAGGATACTACATAACCATTCACCATATATTATGCTTAGGTGAACTTAAGACAAATTATACATGCATCTGATCACTTTATGAAGGAGCATACAAATCTGACAGACAGAAAATTTGACCAAATATGTGAAAAGGGACTGCATTGGCATCCTTGATATTTAAGGACATCAAATAGATATTTATCTAAATAATGAAAGATACATAACAGATAAAGAGCAAACATTTGAAAATGAAAGAAGATCCTGCAGAGGTCAATTAGAGACAGCAATTCCAGAATTAACCTGCAGTGAGGTAAAATGACTGGTCTTAATTCAAAAAATCTTCCTAGGGTGAAAATTTTCTTCAACCCATGTCAGCCTGCACAGTATGAGAAATTTGATCTAGGTTAATACTTTTTGGACTTCTAAGATGGTCTCTTTTAGCTTGACAGGCCAAAATGAAAAAAAACAAACATAAAAAAACAATTGATTAATTAAATCATTCATGTAGACTAGTAGTAAACTTTTAAATTCACCCATCGGCTGAAATTTATTTTAGGCATTTTTGTAATAAGCTGTAGTTACAATTTTAGGTCACCAACAACTCATTTTATTTTTTGTTACTGGCCATAAATTTTGCAGTGTGTTGTTTGCAATGTGTTGAAGACCATGCTCTTTCCAAAACAGCTCAACACTCCTGTACTAGTCACAAAGTTTGTAACTTTATTTCCAAATTTGATTGATTGATTGATTTGGGTTTAACGCCACTTTTAACAGTATTTCAGTCATATCACGGTGGCTGGAGCACCTAAGATTCCTCCTATTTCTCACACCAGCACAACCACTTCAACCTTTCCTAGCTTCGAGCTGCTATCCCGTTTAGGTTTACGATTATCCACCCATTGGTGAGAGACAAATGTCAAAAAGGATGATAAAACTCCAAAATTGATCAGGCATTTGAAGGTATACAAGAACACTATGTGACCTCTATATTTCATGACAGAAAAATACACTAGATGTCAGGAGAGCATCTCTTCCATAGATTCGCTGTATCAACCCATTACCAGATGGCAAAAATTTTAGACTGGTCGAAATTGAAAAGAGTTGCAGAAAACAATTTAAAGTTTATAAATTTTTAGTTTTTCAACTTTCTTGGTAGAAAATAATAGTGTAAAATGAAGAAATTGCTTGATTCAAGCGATTTCTTCATTTTACACAATGTTTTCCCAATTGTTTTTCTTGATGGGCGTCCAAAAGCGTCATTGTGTGGAATGGGTTAAAAGTACATAGGAACCTTAATTTGAGAGCCAGCTCCAGGGCTAATCAAAAATAGATTCCTTCCACAGGTGGCTGTCCTATTGAGATCCATGTTTAAGTGTCTGTCATTACAGATGCTTGATTTGACTGTGTTGTTGATATTTCTTAACCCAATTCTATTCAACAAGACTTTCAGACACTACCAAGAAGAAAACTTTGGAAACTTTTTATGAAATATGATAAGTTTCTAGTCATAAGCAATTTCTACTTTATCCACAATGTTTTCTATCCCAAAAGTAAAAGAATCCAAAAACTTCATAAGCTTTAAAATGTCGTCTGCAACTGCTTTCAATTTGGACAAGTCTAAAATGTTGATGTCTGGTAATCAGTTGACTTACTTGGCATTATGTAACACGAAATAGTTTTGCTTATTTTGTCTTTTTTTTTTTAAATGTTATGAACAGCCATTTTCATTACAATATCAGCTTTACCCTTTTCTGGTCAATCCCTGGTTTTTACGTCCCTGAGAATTAATATTTGAGAAAATATTGTAAAAAGCAATTTTTCCTTTATCTACAACATTTTCTACACTAATGAATGGTTATTTTTCAAATTAAATCAAAATCAAATTTTCGTCAACAAAACCTTTGAATTTGGACAGGTTAATCCCTTTCTTTCAAATATCACAATTTTGGAAACTGAGAGCCAAAACTTTTCATCCATATTCTGTTCAAGATCAGCTTTAAGCTCTTTTTTATTTTGGGCTTTGAGGTAATTGTTTCTGGTCAGGCTCTAATATAAAGGTACCGTATTCAATGTATGACCCTAAAGTGGTGGCTAGGTGCAGCACTGAAATAAGTCTATTTAAAAGTAACTTGCTATGGTAATGGTTCAAAGTGGTTTTCTTACCCCATTCCTGCACAATGCACTTTTTGACACCCTTAAGAAAGAAAATTTGGAAAACGTTGTGGAAAAAGGAAGCAATTTTTTCATTATCCACAGTTCTCTACCCCAATAGACAGCAATTTTTAAACCTTTCCCACACTCACCTTCCTTTTTATGCCCCTCTAGAAAAAAGCTTTTGAAAACATTGCAGAAAATGAAGAAATTGCTTGTATCAAGCAATTTATTCATTGTACACAATGTTTTCTATCCTAGCAGACGAAAAAAATAAATTTCCATCAACTTGAAATTGTCGTCTAAAGCTTCTTTCAATTTGGACCATTCATATATTTAGTTGTGTGGGAATGGGTTTAAAAGCATATCATATGCATATTAAAAAAAATTCAAAAACTTATGCATATTCTATTAAGAAATCTTAATTAACAATTAACTCTGAAAATAAAATCAAACTGTAGTAGTTTTACTTGATAAAGACATTTTTGGGAAAGAGGTTGAAATCTATATAATATAGAACACAACCAAGATCCTGAACAGAAATCCTAAAAATATGGCATGTTTCTTAACCCATGCCCACTTAACAAAATTTTAGACTGATCCAAATTGAAAGAAGATGCAGATGACAATTTCAAGTTGATGGAATTTTGAATTTTTTCACCTTTTTGGATAGAAAACATAGTGGATAATGAAGAAATTGCTTGATACAAGCAATTTCTTCATTTTCCACAATGTTTTCCAAAGCTTTTTTCTTGAAGGGCGCAAAAAGGAGGGATTGAGTTGGAATGGGTTAATACTGAACACATTTGTGGATTTTACTCCATAATACAAAAAAAATCATTCATTAACATGTTTTTGCACTAAAAGATGTCATAGCCAATTCATTTTTTAGGTGTGAAGAAAGTATCCCATATTCTGTTCCATAGGCCTGACAATCGTCCTGCTTTCTCAGCTTGTCTTAAAGATCTACGTGGGCCCTCAGTTTCATACAATTCTCCAAGTTTATTTGTCTCAGTTCTCTCCAACTGAAAATTTGAATAAAAACATTTGTCTCAAAGCTTTCCTAAGTAGGAGCCATTTGAAATAGATTGTTCTCCTAGCAAAAGGGCTGGTTACAAAAACTAGAGGCGCTTGAGCGCCTGTATCGCTCCACAGGCATGAATGTACTGATTAAGCAAATTTTTTCATGAATTAAAATATAAACTGAATATAAGGAAAATAAATCTTAGTCACTGAAACCTTTGAAATAGTTCTAGACAAGCATTTCAAACTTTTAAATTTTTAAGTCAAGTTATGTATAATTCTTTCACTCGGTCAGATGAAAAGGTACATGTATTAACAAAATTTTCCCTGTATACCATATATGGACATAAGCCTCCACCATAATAGCCCAGCTTTTCAACTATGCAAAATCATATAAAGGAAACTGACACACAGTCATCTGAGGCTCATTCCGGTGAAATTTGGTTGAAATCCATCAACAATCTATTTCCACTATATATCATATATGGAAAAAAGTCCTTCCCATTAAAGCCATGTTTTACATCCCATAAAAATTCTTTGAAAGAATCTGATAAAGGCTCACCCAATGATCATTCATGTGAAATTTGGCTGAATTCTGTTCTGTTTTTTTTTGAGGAGAAGATTTTAAAAGTAAAATTTACGGATGCATGCATGTACGGATTATGCCCCCCTAATATAGCCCTGACATAAAAAAGATAAATAAACAGGGAAAAGGGTTTGGTTGATTGATTGATTGAATTGGGTTTAACGCCACTTTTAACAGTATTTCAGTCATATTGCAGCTACTGGAGCACCTAACAATGGATTTCTAGTATTTCTAACACCAGTACTACCACTACATCCTTTCCTAGCCTCTAGCTGCTATCCCATTTAGGTTAATGATTATCAAACCATTGGTGAGAGACAAATGTGGAAAAGGGTTCAGACAGACCCTAAGTCACAAGTGCGGATATATGCTCACTATATTCCAGACATGCTAAATTTAACGTACATCCTTGAGTTTTGACCTTGAAGCCATCTGTAAATTTATTTCAAATGGCACAGCTACTCCCAATAGAGAGCAATTGTACAAAGTTATTTCAAAATCAATCCCTAATCTCAGCAGCTATGCTCTAGACATTAATGTTAAAGTTCGACCTAATGCTGGGACCTTGACCTTTGAGCTATCTGATTTTTTTTTTCAAATTGCGCATCTACTCATGGCTGAGAACAATTGTGACAAGTTTCGGGAGATATGATCTGGACATGCTTAATTTCATTGTTTGACCTTGAATTGTGACCTTGACCTTGGAACTATATGAATATTTTTTCAAATGGCACAACTTCTCAAGACAGACAACAATTGTGTAAAGATATTTCAAAATCCATCCATACTTGAAAGAATTATGCTCTGGAGATGCTAAACTTTCATGTTTGAGCTGTGACATTGACTTTTGAGATATCTGAAGATTTGATTCAAATTGCACATCTACTGATGATTGAGAACAATTGAGTAAAGTAATTCTGAAATTGATCCATAATCTTAGAAGGTATGCTTCGGACATGGCTATTCTCAACATTTGACCTTGATCTGTGACCTTGACCTTTGAGCTACCTTTTTTTTTTCTAAATGGCACATATTCTCATGACTGTGAACATTTGTGCCATGTTACTTTGAAATCCTCCTTTAATTGAAAGAGTTATGCTCTGGACATGCTTAATTTAAACTTTCGACCTTGGGATGTGACCTTGACCTTGCAGTTATCTGGAGATTTGTTTCAAATTGCATATACATGGATGATAGAAAATAATTGTGTAAAGTAATTTCCGAAATCCTTCCATAATTGAAGGAAACTACTCTGGATATGCCTAATTTCAATGTTTGACCCTTGAGTTGTGACCTTGTTGCTATCTGATTTTTTTTCAAATGGTACATCTGTGTATCATAGAGAACAATTGTACCAAGTTATTTTGAAATCCATCCATAATTGAAGGAGCTATGCTATGGGCAAGGTCAATTTTAATCTTTGACCTTGAACTGTGACCTAGATCTCGGAGCTATCCAAAAACTGGGAAAAATACCTCGGCCCAATATCATAAGAAAATCACATGTAAAGTTTCATCCAATTTGGCCCAAGGATCGTGGATATTGTTGGACAGACAGAAAACCGAAGGACATATGGATGGACAGACAGATGAAGATGAGGCTCATTCTTCAGGAAGCATAAAAATTAAATATCTATGACCATTCAAAGTTTAGATATAGCTCCCAATTTCAATTATCCTGTAATTGAAAATTTAAGACTGAATTTCTTGAAAAATAGTATAAGGAGTTTACATATAAATTTCATCAGATTTGGCCCTTGGTATTATGAGAAATCACTTCAAGCAGATGCAAAATTGGACAGGTGTAAGGACAAATGGATTTATAGCATGATGATTATAGATTGATTGATTGAATGGTGTTTTACGCCGCTTTTAACAGTATTTCATTCATATTGCGGTGAAGCACCTAACAATGGATTCCTGGTATTTCTCACACCAGTACTACCACTACATCCTTTCCTAGCCTCCAGATGCTATCCCACTTAGGTTTAAATTATCCACCTATTGGTGAGAGACAAATGACTGAAAGAATATGTGCCGGCACCGGGGATCGAACCCATGACATCCCATGATTGAAGATTAGTAGTCTGACGCGCTGCCGACTGCGCTATGACGGCGGCTATCATGAATATATGCTTGGCTTTCCTTAAAATTTCTTTCAAGAAGAATAACAAGAAATCAGTGATTTATTCACACATGACATACCCCTGGTATTCCAAACAGTTTTAACCCATTCCCATACAATGACGCCTTTAGATGCCCCTCTAGAAAAATAGTTCAGAGATCATTGTGGAAAATTAAGAAATTGCTTGCAACAAGCAATTTCTTCATTTACTACTATGTTTTCTACCCAGAAAGTTGAAAAAAGTCTAAAATCTCTAAACTTTTGTCATCTGCAACTCCTTTCAATTTGGACCAGTCTTACACTTTTCCATCTGGTAATGGGTTAATACTCGTTTGGGTTTTTGTTTTAATTCATTTTGTTTGAAAAGCTATCACTCCCCTGACATTTACAAATTTAGCTGATTTTTTTTGCTTTTTTTCTCTGAGTAACCTAGCTTAATATAGTATGTGGTATTACATTGGAATCTTCTTAAACACAACCCTGATAATAACAATTCACTGCTTAATTGCAACTGGCTTTATGCATAAACAATAGATTTATAGAATAAATTAGTCCTTTTATTAGCAACCTCTGGTTATTTGGAACAAAAATATTGATAATTTGAGAAGGAATCAAAAGGATTCCATTGTATCATAGAACCTATCAGGCCTACCTGCTCAACTACATATCTATCTCTGTTTCGACTATTTAAGATGTCATGATACACTGCTACTGGACTACTTGGATGAGTGCTAACAATCTGTTTCCTCCTTTTAATCTGTGTATCAATAGCCTGCAACAGCAATTTTGCTTAATTCATAAACCAGAAAAGTGCATCTCAGGATGACAAAATTATAGAGAAGTCTAAATTGAAATAGATGATATTAAAAAGTTTCAGCAAGATATTGATCGGATGAAAATTGTTGCTCCTAAAGTGTGAACAGAGAGATTGTCAATCAGGCATTTTTATTAGATGAAACCTTCCAATTCTCACAGGGGATCATCCTAATGACCCAACAATCATTCTGACAAACATTCACCAATGGGGACAAAATTGTGGGTCCTATAGTAAGCAAAGAAATTTTCTTTATGGTGGCTTTTTTTTCATATTTTCCATTGGAACCCTTGTCATGCTGAACCCAAATATTCCTGTTTTGGCTGGAGGTCTAGACAGAGATCAGACTGCACATATGTGCAGTCTGATCTTTGTCTTAACCTCCTGCTTTTCCCTTTAAAGCTATCGTTGTTTTTACTATTAATATTTTAAATGATTACCATGCCAAAATGCCTATTTTCTGTGCTTTCAGTCCTTTGATTTTAACATATTTTAGAAGAGAATTTATTCAACATGACAAGGATTAAAATCCTTATGACATAGCAATCATTCTGACAAAGGATTTTTTTCTTTATTTTCAATAGGGTTTATCTTAATAACCTAGAGTGCAAACAAAGAATTGTCATAAAATTTTCTAATGATACTGTGGCCTCTAGAGTGTAAACTAGAACTTGTCACAGTATGTGACTTAATACCCCCCCAAGTGCTTTCAGTGTAATGAGAGCTTTAACAATACAAGGACATAGCTACTGACTTTGCTTTACTAGAAAGGAAGAGTTAGCAATACAAAATTGGTAGTATATTTAACTGTTTATGTCTACAAAGAATAAATAATGTCCAAGTTCAAGGGGAGATATTTCTTGAATCCCACAAAATGGGGCTAATTTTCAGGAGACCAATTCTTTGAAATATTTTGGTAGAGGATCATAAGGCAATGATACATAGGGAATATTACAACAGTGTATTCCCTATTTGTTGTTATCATGGTCCAGAAGGTTGAATCCAATAAAAATACCTACACATGTTTCAAGAACATGATAACAACAAATAGAAAAAGCACACTGTTATAATATTCCTTTTATTAACCCATTCCAACTCAACAAAATTTTAGACTGGTCCAAATTGAAAGACGCTGCAGACGATATTTTCAAGTTGGCGGAATTTAAATTTTCTTTGTCTTTTTGGATAGAAAACATTGTGGATAATGAAGAAATTGCTTGATACAAGCAATTTCTTCATTATCCACAATGTTTTCCAAAGTTTTTTTCTTGAGGGGCGTAAAAAGGAGGGCTTGAGTTGGAATGGGTTAAATACCTTTAGGACATGACAAATGATTAAGAAATAACCAACTTTCCGAGAAAAAAAAACCCAACAAAACCCCTAACGTCGATACAAAAACAAGAGGGCCAGAATGGCCCTAAAATCGCTCACCTGACTAATGTAAGATGATTCAAAATTTTGCCAACATCTTTTGAAAAGGGTCACCCAAGGAATATCCATTTAAGTTAAGTTGAAATTGGCCCAATCGTAACTGAGGAGAAGATGTTTAAAATTTCAAAGTAAAAAAACTGCCCCACCCTGCCACGCCCATATTTGGGCGCCAATCAAAATTCTGCGAACACCTTTTGAACAGGGTCACCAAAGGAACATTCATGCCAAGTTTGGTTGAAATTGGCTCAATGATTACTGAGGAGAAGATGTTTAAAGATTTCTAAATAAAAAATGGCCACGCCCATATTTGGGCCTTAATCAAATTTCCCAAACAGGATTTGAAAAAGGTCACCCAAGGAAAATTCATGCCAAGTTTGGTTGAAATTGGCCCAATGACTACTGAGGAGATGTTTAAAGATTTCTGAGTCAAAAACTGCCCCACCCTGCCACGCCCTTATTTGGGCATCAATCAAAATTCCACAAACAACTTTTGAACAGGGTCACCCACGGAACATTTATGCCAAATTTGGTTGAAATTGGCCCAATGGTTTCTGAGGAGAAGATGTTTAAAGATTTCAAAGTCAAAAACTGCCACGCACTGCTGAGCCCATATTTGGGCGTCAATCTAAATTCCGCAAACAACTTTTGAAAAGGGTCACCCAAGGAACATTCCTACCAAATTTGGTTGAAATTAGCGCAATGGTTACTGAGGAGAAGATGTTTCAAGATTTCAAAGTCAAAAACTGACCCACCCTGCCACGCCCTTATTTGGGCGTCATTCAAAATTCCGCGAAAAACTTTTTAAAAGGGTCACCCAAGGAACATTCATGCCAAGTTTGGTTGAATTGGCCCAAGGGTTACTGAGGAGAAGATGTTTAAAGATTTCAAAGTCAAAAACTGCCACGCCTTGCCACGCCCATATTTGGGCGTCAATCAAAATTCCGGGAACAACTTTTGGAAAGGGTCAACCAAGGAACATTCATACTAAATTTGGTTTAAATTGACCCATTGGTTACTGAGGAGAAGATGTTTAAAGATTTCAAAGTCAAAAACTGCCACGCCCTGCCACGCCCATATTTGGGCGTCAATCAAAATTCCGCTAACTACTTTGAGAAGGGACGTCCAAGGAACATTCCTTCCAAGTTTGGTTGAAATTAACCTAGTGGTTACTGAGGAGAAGATGTTTAAAGAATAGTTGATGCCTTCCGACACACGAAGCATGACGGACAAAAGGTGATACCAAAAGCTCACCTTGAGCACGTTGTGCTCAGGTGGGCTAAAATGGAGTCTGTGTTTAACGGTACTTGAGGAATACGGTTTTTTAGTACATGCCGAATATTGATTTTTTTTCTGTTCGAGTTGTATTAGATAGCCAGGTTTTAATTCATATCGTTTATAGGTATATAATATGTACATACCATTTATTAAACCTTTTGGCCTTAAGGTTTAGGGGGAGATTCATTAAGATTTCCATCTTTGTTGTGTAAAATCAGGGATCCTATGGGCTAATTTTCAGAGTAGAACAATTCTTTGAAGCATTTTGGTAGAGGGTCATAAGTCAATCATACATACAGAATATCAAAACCTTATCATTGCGGTTTTAGAGGAGAGGAATTGTTTCACTCAGACGCCATGACACCTAGATTTCTTTATGATTTTTTATTTTTGAAGTATTTTGAAAGAGCATGACCTAAGGATCATTTCTATAAGTTTGGTTGAAATCTGATGGTAAGCTTGGGAGTAGAATTTTTTGTACTTATGAATGGACAGACAGTAGCCTGACGACAGCTGATCACCAAAGGTCACCCCAAGCACTTTTTGCTCCAACAAAAATTAATCGTAAGACTTGCTTTTGTGATAGTGAATATCATATTCCACTGAATATCCTAAGTAACACCAGAGATTTACAAAATGTCGAAGTCTTGAAGGACAATGATTATAAATATGAGGACAAGGCTTTGGCTATATGTTGGGTTTTTCTCTGAAAAACAGCCATGGTAAAAATTGCCTATAATAAGCAAGTTCTCCTTTTTCAACATTATTTTTGTCCTATATAGTGTTTATATATGTGTTATAACATGTAATTTTTGTCAGCATATTCATGACAAGTATAAAATTTTGTTGTCAAGTAATTGGTTAACGCATTTCCATACAATGACACTTTCAAGTTTTTGATGCCCTTAAGAAAAAAGCTTTGGAAAACATAAAGGAAAATGAAGAAATCACTTGTTGCAAACAATTTCTTCATTATCAACAATGTTTTCTACCTGAAAGGTTTTTAAAATTCCATCAACTACAAATTGTTGTCCGTACCTTCTTTTAATTTGGACAAGTCTTAAATTTTGTAATGTGGTAATTCTCATCACTTCAACATCTCCTTTCACTTGGGTTTTTTTATTTGAAGTATATTTCTTTTCTTATATCTTGTTTCTTGCATGATAGAAATAAGAAATTAACTAACCGCATTCTTGTTGGAATTTAGCCCATTTACGTTTCGCTTGCATGTCTTTATTGAGGGAATCTGTAACTTCATGTCCCTGATATCAACCTCTTCTGAAATTTAATAAAAGCACAGGTGCATAGTAAAACATTGGAATTTACTGCACCTTCTGATTTGTTTGTTTATTTGAATGGGGTTTAACAATAGTTTTAACAGTATTTCAATCATACTGCAGTGGCTGTAGCACCTAACCATGGATTCCTGGTATTTCTCACACCAGTCCTACCACCACATCCTTTCAAGCTATCCCACTTAAGTTTATAATTATCCATCTTTTGGTGGGAGACAAATGTCGGAAAGGATATTTGTCTAGAACTCATGACTGAGAGCTTAACATGCTACCAACTGCACTATAGACCCTACACTGTCTGAATATGACTCATATCAAACCACAGTTTCAAGATTTTAAGGACAAACTTACAGAATAATATTAATGAATAAATTACCACAAGGTGACAGTAGTGCTCAAAAGAAACAAGAGCCGTCGTAGACGGATTATGCTCCCCGAAATAAGGCTTTTGTCACAAAAATGTATGCTTTTATTGGACAAAAAACTTTTTATTGAAATCAACTATAGTTTGAGAGTTCAGTTCACAAGAAAGTTGGAATTTTGACAAACATTGAAGGAATCTGTTTGGCTTCACAGGCCTGATTCTAGTAAAATTCAATATCATCATATGGTAATGAGTTAAGTATTTTACCTTGACTATCAAAGTTATCAATGAAAAATGTCTCCATACAAAAAATGAAGACTCTAACTTGAGTAGTCTTGCAGAAACAATAGACTGATTTATTTTAGAGTAGGATATATACAAAATGTAAAGCTACATGGCATTAAGCCCCCTTTTAGCATGGTCAGGCTCATTAGGTCAAAAATTGAAATAAACATTACCTAGGGCATTTAATAAACAACATTTATGTAAAGTAAAAAGGAATTTTGGCAATTTGTAAAGGAGGTATTTGAAAATTAATGACCTTCACAATTTGACCTTGACCTTGACCAATGACTTTGAACTTAGTACCACCATAAAATCTATGTAAAAAGCAATGCACATGTAAAATATGAAGGCTATATCACTTACCATTGTATACTTATGGGAGATGTTAACGTTAAAATTTTTAAAATTTTGACCTTGAAAAGTGACCTTGACAGATGACTTTGAACTTAGTACCAACAGAAAGTCCATTTCATAAGCAATGCACATGTGAAATATGAAGGCTATGTCACTTACCATTGTATAATTATAGACAATGTAAAAGTTAAAATTTTCAAAATTTTGACCTTGAGAAATGTCCTTGATCTTGACAGATAACCTTGAACTTAATTCCAACAGAAAGGTCATGTCATAAGCAATGCACATGTAAAATATGAAGGCTATATCACTTACTATTGCAAAATTATGGCCATTTTTAAAGTTTTTATTTCCCAAATTTTGACCGTGAAAAATGACCTTGACCTTGAATGATGACCTTGAGCTTGGTACCAACAGAAAGGGTTTGTCAAAATCAATGCACATGTGAAATATGAAGACTTCATCTATAACCAATCAAAAGTTATTGCCAATTTTAGCTTTTGTGGGGAAAAAAGACAGTTAACATAAAGGTAATAACATTAAGGCCCCTTTTCCCATGACGCATTTTTTTTAAATTCCCATTAGTTTAAGGTCAAGGGGATCTGGTTTGCTACTCAAACATTAATTTTCATGAAATTCTAACAATTAGTCTTGGAGAAATTGGCAAAAAACTAGTTTCTACATTAAGGCCCCTTTTTCCATGGAGCAGCCTTGAAATAAGAAAAATAAAAAAAACTGGTCTTGGAAATTTCCTAGGAAGAATATATATGAAGTTTCCTCCAATTAGGCCCAGGGGTTGCTGAAATATGACTTCGGACAGACGGGCGGACAGACGGACGGAAGGACGGATGGACGACTGGGCGGATGAATGGACACACAGGCTGGCGACTATATGCTCCCCCCCAAAATTTTTTCGGGGAGCATAAAAATGATCAGATAAAATGGAAGTTAATTTGAAAGCTAACATCCATTTGAAATTGGTTTGACTTTTAACAAGTCTAGAATACGACTGTCTATGTGCACAAACTCTGAACGAGGTATAATCCTATTTTCTTTGGAACCGTCTTGTCAAGACAATTCCATTAGCACCTGGTAAATGGGGTTTGGGAAAAACTAATAATTCCCATTTACCAGCATTTTAGATTGATTGACCCATGATGGATCCAATCCTATTTCATAATATTTGTCATTTATATGTAATACCAAAGGGTCTCTATTTCTAAGATGGGTCACATTTTACAATTTAATCCAATTTTTACAAAATATCGAGAGAACAATTACCTGGATACTTAATGACAGTTTGTCCTTCACTCTTCAAACGTGTAGATCTTCTAGGACTGGCCAGAATTTCCAAACAAGAATCTTGCTTATTGGTTTTATCTGTCTGCATTTGATTTTCAGGAGTATTTTGACCTTTAGATTTGAGTCTACCAGAACGTCTTCTATACTGGTGCTCTTCAAGACAATCAACACAAGTTTGGGGTTTATTTTTCTCCAAAGGAGATTTTCTATCACCTGCCCTAGGTGTAGTGATTGGTTCAGAATTTTGTTGTTTTACCCTTGTAGTGACAGGTAAAGCCTTTGTTTGTTTTGTTTTTGTATGCTGTCTTTGTTTGTTATCACATGGACTTGGGCTTCTCTTGTTGTTTTTATTTTTGCTTTGATCACTGCCACTAACCATTGTTTTATCAACTTTTCTCTTCCTCGTCTCTCTCTTGTTTTCTGGGCTCTTATCTTTTGTTTGACTAGATTTATTTTCTGGAGCAGCATCTTCCTGTTTAGGTGCATTCATGATCCTACGTAACTTTCCATTTTCATCACGAACAAATCTTGAACCAGCTGTAGTCTTTGTTTCATTATCCTTTTTTGTTAAACAGCTTGGTCTTTTTCTATTTTCAAAATTTGGCTGTCTTATTTTGGCTTCTCCGATCTCTTCAGATTCATTTTGTTCAGAAATTTCATCAATATGTTTTACATATAACTCAATCAGATGATCACATGTCTCTAGAGTTTTGTTGTGCTTTTTAAAAACATAATTTGGATATTTGGTAGGAAATACCCACTCAACAAGTTTAGGCAAAATTAAGAAGTAATTTGTTTCTATTGGTTGCAGACCCACACGGTTTTTAAACATGTATACAACAGCACGTATGACTTCCTCAATCTCATTGCTGAGTTCTGTAGTGGTAAAGATCACTGGTCTCCCTTTAAAAGATTTCTGGTCATACCTGACTTTGACCTTATACAGTGTATTTTCGTTAAGTATTAGTCTAGTATCATCCTTCAAGTAGGGAAACTTGAGAGAGAGCTTTAACCTTGCCATTCTCGTAATTCTGCAATAATTCAACACAAACAAAAATGTTACTTGATCAAAAATACTTTAAACAATTACTACACAATCCAATTTTTAAGGCCTCAGCAACAGCACATATGGTAGAGTGTCAGACTCTCCATAATGAGGTCCAGGGTTCAATCCCCAGTCGCAGCAAATATCCTTTCTGACATTTATCATTGTAAACCTAAGTGGGATGAGCACCTGGGGGCTGTGAAAGGATGTAGTGGTAGTACTGGTGTGAGAAATACCAGACAACCATGGTTAGATGCTCCAGCCTCTGCGAGATGACTGAAATACTGTTAAAAATGGTGATAAATGCATTCAAACAATCAAATTCATGAAACTTTGTCAGATTGTTTGTCAGGTCATTAGAATTAACCAAGTCTCTCCGTTTGAAAACACAAGAAAAAAGGCCTTGATGACAATTTCTTTGTTTATGCTCTTTATGCCACAATTCTACATTAATCTTTATGAAAGTTGGTCAGAATGTTTGTCAGTTAATAAGCATGAAACCTGTAATTTAGGATTTCAAAAACACATGAAAAGTTTAACCCATTCCCACACAACAAAATTTTAGACTGGTCCAAATTCAATGAAATTGCAGACGACAATTTAAGCTGAGGAAATCTTTAATTTTTTGTCTTTGGATAGAAACATTGTGGATACTGAAGAAATTGCTTGTAACAAACAATTTCTTCATTTTCTACAATGTTTTCCAAAGTTCTATATTGAGAGGGTGTTTTAAAAGCGTCACTGAGTGGGAATGGGTTAAGCTGCAATATCACTGAAATACTGTTCAAAGCGGTGTTAAACCCCATTAATAAAACAAAAAATTTTAAGACATTGTAACCTTTGTAAACATGGTAAAATATTCATTACATGCTAAAATCCTTTCTTAAATTAATATGTACATGCTCGTCGAATGGCAAACGTTTTTCAGTCCTTTAATTCTTTTTTAAGGGTGACTTTAATTAGCCCCTTTTCCATACTAAAGTTCCTACTGTTAACAAATCAACATTGAATGACTTTGTTCTTGTGGGTTTGCTTTTCGGGACACCACTCAATCGTCCATCTTCAAACTATTTCTTTGAACATCAGTCTTGTGAACCTTGCCCTGTTCTTAATACAGATTGGAATATAGAAAGCCTCGTGGTACCATTCTAGGACATTAGTTAAAATGGTAAAAGTATCAGTGCCAATCAAAGTTGCCCTTTATCACTAAACATTAGCGATTTGGCTTGTATATGGTCATCAGGCTCCTTGAAGCAAAGAGGGATTTCTGTCTAGCCTTATATGACAGGTAAGCCCAATTACAATGAAAATTAATTTCTTACAACTTTAGTTAGAGAGTAAAATGATAGAATAATAAGGAGTACTCTTTACAAAGTCCAGGAATGATACAATTTACTACTTTTTACTGTGATACTTTGGTACTTCACAGACTGTGTAGAGAAGGTTTAAATTTGAAACTATATCAACACGGAACCATTTCTTCTAGTGTTTTGGATAATATGTCATTGAATGGATTAATTACCAAAATAAGATAAGTGAAATTTAATTTCTGGATAAAATCCTAACAATGTTACTTATGAAAAGATCGTAGAAGCCGTAGATTGTTTGTCTTAGTTTTCTATATTTGTTGAATCAAAGTAGATAACTAGAGTCCAAAGATTTCAATGAAAAATGATTTTCATTTTTTTTCTACTTAGTTTTACAGGAAAATCAGTTTTTATCACCAAATTTTATTTCTTTCATCAATGCATTTTAAAATACTGCAAATGACAAGACGTTCGTAATAAAATCAGCCATAATTCTCGCTGCTTGAAAGTAGCGACAAATCTCGTATATTGATAACATAAAATAATTGAATGTTCAGAAGGGAAAAGGTTTGATATTAAAAAGTTCCTTTAATTGCAGCAGTTAACAAGGGCTTACAACCATCCAATCAGCCGAGGTGTAAATGAAGCAAGCATGTCGTCTATTGATACACGCTTGATTTACGATCAAAAGGCTTCCGATCAGCAGTTGTTGATTGATTTACTGTCACCTGATTTGATAGTCTCTAAGCAAAATGCGATTATTGCCTATCGTAACGAGGTGACTTCCCATAGTCACCCGTATTTTACAGGCGACTTCAACTTTGCTTTGATCAGCAACTCAGGTGAAGTTTTATGAAACTAGGCAACTTCTTCATCTGAGTCACCCACTCTGCAGAGCCCTGAGGAACATTGAAGAAGTAAATTCATAACTGCAATCAACACACATTTTAGATAACGGTCTATGCAGTTGAATTTAATACCCCTAAAAGCATGGGACAGTCCACCCCAGACCATCACCATCTGGTGTCCTGACCTTAGGCAGTTGTGTAAACTCTTACACTCACTAGATAAGATTGTGAAAATTGATTAAGGAAACATTGAGATAATCTAATTCAATTCATGTAGAAAGATTTTTAAAAATAATTTATAATAAATGATACACTCTGATTCAACTGGTAACTGATACTTTGTAAATACAGCTCATCAAAACATGTATCAAAAAAGATAAGATAAAAAAAGAAAAGATCATATGGAAAGGGTAATAATACAGCCAACATTCAGCATATTCTAGCTAGTCAAGTCGAATTTATATTTTCAAGGGTCAGGAAGGACAACATGTCATCAGATGACTTCAAATAGTAAAAAGTTGAAGTTGACACGAGGTTCATTTTTAAATAAACATTGTGGTCTGCATTTAGCCTTACTAGAATGCAAATTTTTTGGAATCCCTTGCACTGAAATATTAAAAGGTATTCAATTAAAAGCTGGGCACCGATTACATCGGTTCAATATAAAAAGGGAAATTAATGTTAATCTTATCAATGGAAGGGGTCTAACGAGTTCAACCACTGAACCAGATTGATATGAATAATCCGCGAAAACACATAACTTTTTGCTTTGGATTTGATCATTCTCCATCATAAATTAACCTAATGATCAAATTTAAAAAAAAAATACTAGGATAAAATACCTGATATGATACTTTTAGTTGATCTTTTGGATATTTTTTGTCTTTTTCTAGATGTTCTAAAAGATTTGAAAACAGACGACAAGTAGACGCTTTCATAGTTCGGGTCGTGCTCCCAAAAGATAAGAGTTTATCCTGCGGTGTCCGTTATCTTCCGATATAGTCCAGTCAAGTTATGGAAAATCCTCATCGGGGGTTGAACTATCTGCAACAGAAGGTTTTTTCCCTAAATAGTAACTTTGATATGTCTGGAATAACATACTAAAAATCGCCAAAAATTGCATGGTGCGATTTTGAGAATTTTGCTCTTGAAGTATGAATATGTGAAAAGCATTTGCCCAGCCATCCAATATGCGACTTTTAACGTGTTTGTAACGTGTTATGCTCAATGCCGGCTGCAATATAAATATTTTCGCAGTGGGGATACTAATTAATAAAAAACAGGAAATATTATGATGATAAATACTATATTTTCCAGTTTTATATATATCTTTATATTTCATAGGGTATGTATTTACCCCACCCACTAAATAAATTTACAAATACATGTATATAAATTCGAATTAAAACTAAAATAGTTCTTTATTTTTTTTCTTTAAGTTTACAAATTCATTCTAATACTAACAACAAACATGGGGCTAAAGTAATTTGTAGGAATACTATTCCAAGTGAATATACAAAGTATATGCATTTAGGACAGTATTGCACTTTTCTGCTATAATGTAGATTCTAAGTCAACTGATTTACATCGTCTTTTATGTCCCATTTTTCTAACAAAGTCGAATAACATTTTACTGAATGAAATATTGGTTTCAACTCCAGCGATATTTTGGGGGGATTTATTTTATTGAATAAAGATTTGGCAACGTTATGTAAATATTTTTTTTTCAGTTTAAGATCGATTTATCGTTAATTGAGTGAATAACGAAAGCTATATTTAAGCAAATTGTGAAAATATATTTCTAGCTGTGCACTAAATGAACGATAAATAGATCTTAAACTGAAAAGCGGGTAAGTATTCTATTACGTTATTGAAAAAGTGGGCACAATATAAATATTTGTAGTTAAATTCTTTTAAAGCGCATAAATTCGAAAGTGAACGACAATGGCAAAGTGAGGACGTCATCGGAATGATGAGCCCGGCTTATATGACATCAATAGCATGAAATAAACATAAACATCGTTAAAAATACTTGGTTTGCCATATAAATAATTTCAGTGGTTTAGCGGTGAAATTATCGAGCTATTATCTCGTTAATTCACCGGAAAACATTTGAGAAAAAAGGAAAATATTGATTTGAAAACATCCTTCTGCGTTAGAATGTGCCGAAATGTATATTCTGACCGGATTAAATATTACTGATTTTTGAAGATATCCGATTAGTGTCACGAATCAATTAATCAACAATTCAAATGAAAGGTGTCCTTAAGAGAGTAAGTCTGATAATCTGCTTTATTAAGAGACAAGTAAACTTTCTAAATCTAATTACATTTTAGTCTCTCTAAAAAAACAACAACACCTTTTATCTGCTATGATCATTAAATTTCTCTCATAAGAGAAGATATCGTCGGTATAGACGACCAAAACCTCATGACTACAGCTTTCTCATGCTCTGTCTTGGTCGCATTTCGATGAAATATACGCGCATAACATTATAGGATTTCATGTGATAAATATCGATATTGATCACCATAAACATCGTGACAACAGTTCTAATGAAAAGCTGCATTTACGGCGTTTTCGACTAAAGTTATGAAAATAATAGAGGGGAGTTAAAACTTTGTTTCGATTTGTGATTCTGCACAGGTAAAATCGTATACTAATCGATGGCATTTTCAAAGTCATTTTCAAGAACTTTAGAGTTCGAACAGTTTATACCGCGGCATGCTCCACAGCCCGGTGTACATTCTAACCCATGCTTTCTGCATGTGCACCTTTTTGTATCACAATTAGATTTGCAGTTGCAGCAAACGACATTCAACAATTGTTCAGGAGCAGGTGAGAGGGTCGTTTTAATTGGTTTTAATGTACCAATATTTGATTGTTCCCATCCCCACTCTTTTGCGTCTAAAGTATTGTTTCCTATCCATATCTGCGTTTGGAGATATACACGTTGACTATGGAATGAAGCTGCGTCGGAGGTAGGTGGTAAAGTATTTACTTGAACGCATACCGTGCTTGTCATGACCTTTGATGCAAATATATGAAACCTCAGTTTATTCAATGTCATCTTGCAATCACCCCCTCCTATGAGAATCACTAGAGCTCTTTCGCCAAGTTTGATAACATCCTCTTTTGACAAACTATCTGTCAACATTTGTTTTCCAATTTCAAGGAGTTCAGAATTAGTTCGCATTAACTTTAGCGCTGTTGATTTTCCAATACCATTGATCCTTGAGGTTGAATCACATCCGGTTAGAGCATGTAGATATGGTAAAACTTTGCAAAAGTCAGGCGTAAGTAATGTGCATATCTTCTTGATATCCCAAACCTTAGGTTTAACTTTCAATTTCTTGTCTGATCGAAAGTACACCATATTTACCACTCTTGTTGCATGAAAACATAGTAAGACCAACAGATCAGTGTCTTCACCAATAACAATAACATTCTTGCTCTCCGCGTAGTCAATGGCGGTTTTTACAATAAGGCAGTCCGCATCTCCAGTGGAATGTACGATGTTAATACATCTATCCATTAGATATTCACCTAGAAAAAAGATAAACTTTTGCTTATTTGCAGAATTCTTTAGGAACTCGCTTTTCTTTGATCTGAAAGGTGTTTCTGCGGTAAAGAAAACCTCTGTGCTAACTCTGCCGCAGTTTCGGCGTTCATGCGTAATGTCCTTCACAGATGGACCTTCTAAATAACCATCAAACACAACCACTACTGTTGAACCGTAATACCTTTGGTTAAGGTAGTCAAAGTACTGGCTACATATGTTACTAAAAGTACCATCTTTCATCCAGTTAATTCTTTGCAGAAGTGATCCACCATCTACAACATAAATTGTATCATTTCCAGAATTTTCCTGTATAGTGGCTTTACAGTCGCCCAGTTTCCAGATTGCGTCTGCTAAAGTGTACTTCTGCGCCTCTCTGAGAAGTCCACTGTTCTCAAACAATGATGATGGAAATGTACTCAATTCAAAATCAAAGATTTCTGCGATGTTTTCATAATAACGACCCGCTACAGTAGTCAGGCGTTGGAATAGCAACTGTGGATCAATCTCTACTACTTCACCTGAAATCTTTAAAGAATTACTTTCACTTAGAGTCAGTACTTTTTTGGATCTCTTGAACGGTTCATCAGTATGTTTTCCTGCCATATTAATCACGACTTGTTCTCCCAATGTCTCGGCTATGTCAACATTCACTTTCTCATTTGCAGTCACACCTGTTTCAATATTTCTCAATAATTCATTAGTCGGATCAAATGGCGAATGTTCATCTAAAAACGAAAGAAGTAATTTCGTATCTTCTTCATCCTTTGAACATCTTGCTTTGGTTACATCTTTATGTTGATCACTATTTCCATAGCTACAACCTGTCACATCCTGCATCGCGTTACTAATTTCAGCACATGCGGGCATAGAGAGAAGCCAGGTTGTTCGCTGTGTCTCGGACAAACCTCGTCCTCTTGTTAATCCTCCGGTCGTTTTAAGCGAACGCATTAAAACTTGCTCGATGACAAGATCGGCTGATAACCCGGCCCAATAACGGTCACTTCTTCTAACTGTGTGATTGCCGCATATAAACTGTTCATATACATCTGGATGAGCATTCTGCAATTGGTGCATTTGCTGCAAATAGAGATGCGCTGATTAAGGTATAGAAAATGGCCAGATGCTGCAAAATATGGGAGCATTCTTTGTAAAGCGTTTAAATGTCCATTCCAATCGCCGATACGTTCTGCTTGTATGAATTCTTGCAGTAATGAAACCATTTTCATATACTGAAACCATAGCTGGGCCGTGCGATTACCTTTCATTTTATATTTTGTATCTTCAATGCGGTCTGTTATGTTTTGTAACACAATACTATCAGTCACATCATCGACTGAGATATCTTTCTTTTCCAGGTTATGATAGAGTTCAGAAAATTCATCAAGCAATACGTCATCATCTGTGTCATCCTTCGGGATATCAACATCTTCCACATCATTTGCTTTATCGATTGGTTTGGCAGAGGCAAGTCTATTTGTGTCGAATGAAATTTCCATTAGCTTGGCATGAAGGGCTGTATCGAGTAGGAAGTGACCTCTAACTGCCCTAGAATATGCTTTTCCAGACATCATTTGTGTAACAGCATTTGGAGCATAAACCCTTTCAAGCGCCTATGCAAGCCCAGATCCCGACATAAGGTAACCGATGCTTCCAAGAAAACTCATTTCAGTATGAAATCCACCGAGCCGAAGGATAATCTTTTTCAAGGGACTTGTTTGCTCTGAAAAATGAATGATGTTGGCTGCCTTTTGAAACAATGGTTGATCGAATGTAATTACAGGTGTAACACCATACCTTTTCGACTGGTCGCAAACGAAATGTAGCGTGGAATTAATGCATGTTGGATCGCTCGGACTCATATCAATCATAGGCATAAAGCAAATGCTTGCTGTTCCAGGAGTTTCCCCTGCTTTCTTATAGGTTTGCATGAATCCACTCCAAGACGGGCGTTTTGGGTTAAGAGGCCAAATAAACTTTGAGAATGCATTGAAAAGAATTGCTTTTGGCTGCATAGTTTGAGGTTCGGGGAGTTGAGAAAAGATCATATTTTCTTTATCTTGGTCGGGGTATATAAAGTATTTGACATTGATCTTTCCAACCTCTGACAGATCTGATTATGCATCGGCTCGTGGAACCGGTATCTGAATAGATGAACCAGGACTGGTACATGCGATAATCCCCATACCATGGAAAGTGTTGTTACCATCTATGGTTCCTGTGTTATGATCAACATTATCTGCCACCCATTGAACAAATTTTCCAGGCAAAAATCCTGGAATCGTTGTGTTTAGAGCACATGCAGCACTTTTCAAAACGTTGTATCTCTGTATATGAACAAGTAAAGCCAAGTGCATGTAGGGAATCAATAAGATACCTCGAACCGAAATGATGGTGCATTTGTACACCAAAACCTAATTGTAATGGCATTAAAATACCTCTTGGCTTTGCAGCTTGAATTATCGCTTGCCCAATTGAAATCATCTTCAGCTCTTCTTTTTCTGGGATAAGCATGGATAAGAAATTTAACAAACTTTCAGGGACAGTTTGTTTATTTTCTTCAACTGACGATATGATAGAGGGAGACGGATACAATTTCTTTGACGTCTTAAGAGAATTGATATCAGACTTGATTAATTTTGCTGCAGTTGCAATTATCTTGTCTTTTTTTTCCTTTTCAGTCAGACCGTACTGTTCTGCAGAAAATTCATCTATAATAGCCGACGCTGTCTTTTTCATCATTACCCTATCGGCTTTTCCGTCTTGTGATATTACTGAAATACAGTCACCGAAATGTTCAATTAGTTTGCTTTTCATATGGCGAGTTGAGTACGCTCTTTCTCCACAAATATTTTCCATCATTTTAGAAAGTTCACTTACAGTTAATATTATTCCCTCGTTTTCTTCTATATACTTCGTAACACTTTTGAAGGACTCAACGATATCTGCTGCATACCTTGTTGGGCTATACTTAACCTTTTTACAAGGACTAGGTTGATTTTCACTGCGAAATCGTTTCGGGATGCTTTTTCCAGTCCTGAAATTAGAGCTGCACACTTGATGGTATATAGCATCAGCGGCAGGTAAATCGATCACATTTGATATTCTACCCAAAACGAGTTGAGCCCAATAATCCCCTCTCTCATGAATATGTTTACTAATGGTACTTTGAAACTCTAACTCCAATACTTTATATACATCCTCATTTTGTTTTCTCTTTTTCCCTACATTACCCCTTGCTCGAGTTGCATTTGCTTCTGTACCACAAAACAAACATTTGTTTTTAAAATCAAATGACACTGAAGATCTGGTATTCAATGAATTTTTAACGGTGTTTAAAGTTACAGTTTGCAGACTACTCAATGATCTAGGATGGGTGAAGTCCCTTCTACAGTTCTTATGTATATAATCGCCTTCCTTTACTTGCCAGCCACAATTCTTTTTCTTCGAAACATCGTTTATGGTTTCACATCCTTTATAACGGAGTTTCACTGCTGTTTCTTTGTCTGTCACGATGACATCGCATTTACAAATGGGACACTCCATCTGAAATGAAATAGTATTTATATAGATTGATTGATCTGAAATGATATAGTATTTATATAGATAGATTGATTAAATGGGTTTAACGCCACTTTTATAATTTTGGTCATATCGCGGCCACTGGAGCACCTTACAATAGATTCCTGTTATTTCTCACACCAGTACTACCACTATATCCTTTCATAGCCTCCAGCTACTATCCATCTTAGGTATACAATGATCCACCCCAATTGGTGAAGGACGAATAACGGAAAAGATATATGCCGCCTCCGGGAATCGAACCCATAACATCCTATGATCGGAGATTGGAAGTCTGATGCGTTACCGAATGCACTATGGCGGCGCCTAGCATTAAATAGAAAAGGCGACATAGATGACGAGTGATGTTACCTAAATCTATGCCTGGCAGACGAACCAAATGACATATAGTATTGAAAATTGACTATATCCATCTCTTTCTTTTTCTCTGTCTTTCTGTCATACTTATTATGTATATCCTCTTTTTTCTAACGGTCTCTATTTACCACGTTTATCCATATACCGAAATCGTTTTAGTTTCGTCCCTTTCTCCATTCTCAGGCTTCTCCTATATGTGCCTCATTTTTCATTTCTATTTTCTGTCCGTCTCTTTTGTCTCACTGTCTGTTTTTATTGTAAAGCCAATAACATATCATATTACCTCTAAATATATCTGGTTTTGACCTCTTGTTTTCCAATATAAATTGGTATGCTGGTAGGCTTGGTATTGTTTTCTTCGTTCGTTTCTTGCTTTGGTCTTACTCCATTATTCTGAAATTTGTAAGTTTATTATTACATGTTTAAACGATGTTTATTCTCAAATACCCTGTAATTTGATGTGAAAATTAAATTGAATTATGTTAGGTTTAATAATTGGTTGCTCGTTTTTCACCCAATTTTTTTACACTTATTTATACACTTATTCTGTATATTTAGCTATTAAATAATTTGATTATGTTTATCTTAAACCTGTTTATCTTTGAAAAAATGTTCATGAACATTTTGCGTTTTAACTTTTTTTTTTTTTTTTTTTTTTTATTTTCCATTTTCCAGTCCAGTCTTTCTTCGCTCTCCTTTTAAAGGAAAAAAAATGAAAATGTAAAGAAAGCAAACAATTAAATCATTTCCCAGATGTGGCCAATCTGCAATCAAGCTGATGCAATTATGACAGCATTATCTGTTTTAATGTCAAAATTAAGTTTAAGACCCACCTCTAATTATTCGTTGGTAATGAAAAATGGTTTTACTAATTCTTAAATTAGTCCCTGTCTTCCTTCTCCATTATTAGGAGTACCATTATCTGAAATATATAATATACGGCCTAGTAAAAACAAGTATAAGACACGAATTTGGTCTGCGCATTGCATACTTTAATATAGCCTCAACAAATGACTGCCGATAATTGGTAAAACCGGAAAAATCCTTCAACTAAACGTAATAAATAAATAATAATGAATCTTATATCTCTTTGTCAAAGAGGAAACTAATATAAACCCCAAAATATTTAATAGATAACACATTCGAAATTAGGCCGAAATGGGCTTCCGTAGATTTAAAAAATGAACGGCACCTCGTTTAGTGAATTGCTTTTTTTTTTAAATTTTCTCAATTGGGTCTTAGAAATGGCAAATTATGATGTGGAAAACAATGATTAGACCGTATCCTTGCTGTTGCTAGATTTTGTACGGATAAAATTAGTTTTCACACATATTGTCAAAACTCAATTATCATGCATACCTATGTTATCGTGCATGACCCCTAAGGAGCCCCAGTGAACTTCGTTGACCTTATTTTTTCACAGGATGTTTAGTTTATGGGGCCCGTAACTATTGCTGTGAGAAACACCCATACCATACAGCACACTTAACTTAAACCCAAGAAGATGCAAAATTGACCCCCAAATAATACATTTCACAAAATAGGGGACAGGGGATAAATTTAACATGAGTTTTCATAACTCTAAACTAAAACTTACATCAATTAAATCTTCTAGATTAATTGTTTAAAAGAAAAGATGGATGACAAAAATTGAAACAATAAATTTGCTTACTTTTGGTTGTCATAGAAACTCTCTTTTGAAAGATGCATGATAACTGCAGAAGCAATCCAAAATTTCTAAAGGGTCAACAAGGCAACTTTCAACATAAATTTCACGTAGAAGTTTAGAATAGGACTGGACAAAAACTTTACTAAAAGATAAATTAAATGTATATAAGATATATAAAAACTATTTCATTAGATAAAAAACATTTTTTGATTGGTACTGAACCCTGGGTTCCTTGCATGCACGATAATTGAGGTGAAGAGTATATACCTGCACGGGCCTTGTTGCAACAAATTCACTGTTTCTAGGAGAAAAAGTACGTTTGAATTAAGCTAAATCACAAAATAATAATTACCTTGATTGTCTGTCAGCAGCGAAACTTTTGTGGAAATACACTGGATGTCAAAAATGTTAGAATTATGTTTGTTGACAGAGTGCGACTAATATGGCGGACATTTTTGTAAAGCACGAAACAGGCCGAGTGGTTACGAACTGTAGTTCGGATTACAGTTATGACGTCAAAACTTTTTGTGACGTCACTAAGGTGAACGCTTCGGATCATTAAATATTTTAGCAATTTTCAATATTTCAAATCGTTTTTTCTCACAAACGAAACACCCTTCAGAGTGCGATTTTTTATGTGAAGCTCCTCTAGGTGTATATATTCAAAACATATCAAAACTCCTTCTGTTGCTCAAAGTTCAAACCTAGCCTTTATCTTTACTGGACTAGTCCAGTCAAGTTATGGAAAATCCTCATCGGGGGTTGAACTATCTGCAACAGAAGGTTTTTTTCCCTAAATAGTAACTTTGATATGTCTGGAATAACATACTAAAAATCGCCAAAAATTGCATGGTGCGATTTTGAGAATTTTGCTCTTGAAGTATGAATATGTGAAAAGCATTTGCCCAGCCATCCAATATGCGACTTTTAACGTGTTTGTAACGTGTTATGCTCAATGCCGGCTGCAATATAAATATTTTCGCAGTGGGGATACTAATTAATAAAAAACAGGAAATATTATGATGATAAATACTATATTTTCCAGTTTTATATATATCTTTATATTTCATAGGGTATGTATTTACCCCACCCACTAAATAAATTTACAAATACATGTATATAAATTCGAATTAAAACTAAAATAGTTCTTTATTTTTTTTCTTTAAGTTTACAAATTCATTCTAATACTAACAACAAACATGGGGCTAAAGTAATTTGTAGGAATACTATTCCAAGTGAATATACAAAGTATATGCATTTAGGACAGTATTGCACTTTTCTGCTATAATGTAGATTCTAAGTCAACTGATTTACATCGTCTTTTATGTCCCATTTTTCTAACAAAGTCGAATAACATTTTACTGAATGAAATATTGGTTTCAACTCCAGCGATATTTTGGGGGGATTTATTTTATTGAATAAAGATTTGGCAACGTTATGTAATTTTTTTTTTTCAGTTTAAGATCGATTTATCGTTAATTGAGTGAATAACGAAAGCTATATTTAAGCAAATTGTGAAAATATATTTCTAGCTGTGCACTAAATGAACGATAAATAGATCTTAAACTGAAAAGCGGGTAAGTATTCTATTTCGTTATTGAAAAAGTGGGCACAATATAAATATTTGTAGTTAAATTCTTTTAAAGCGCATAAATTCGAAAGTGAACGACAATGGCAAAGTGAGGACGTCATCGGAATGATGAGCCCGGCTTATATGACATCAATAGCATGAAATAAACATAAACATCGTTAAAAATACTTGGTTTGCCATATAAATAATTTCAGTGGTTTAGCGGTGAAATTATCGAGCTATTATCTCGTTAATTCACCGGAAAACATTTGAGAAAAAAGGAAAATATTGATTTGAAAACATCCTTCTGCGTTAGAATGTGCCGAAATGTATATTCTGACCGGATTAAATATTACTGATTTTTGAAGATATCCGATTAGTGTCACGAATCAATTAATCAACAATTCAAATGAAAGGTGTCCTTAAGAGAGTAAGTCTGATAATCTGCTTTATTAAGAGACAAGTAAACTTTCTAAATCTAATTACATTTTAGTCTCTCTAAAAAAACAACAACACCTTTTATCTGCTATGATCATTAAATTTCTCTCATAAGAGAAGATATCGTCGGTATAGACGACCAAAACCTCATGACTACAGCTTTCTCATGCTCTGTCTTGGTCGCATTTCGATGAAATATACGCGCATAACATTATAGGATTTCATGTGATAAATATCGATATTGATCACCATAAACATCGTGACAACAGTTCTAATGAAAAGCTGCATTTACGGCGTTTTCGACTAAAGTTATGAAAATAATAGAGGGGAGTTAAAACTTTGTTTCGATTTGTGATTCTGCACAGGTAAAATCGTATACTAATCGATGGCATTTTCAAAGTCATTTTCAAGAACTTTAGAGTTCGAACAGTTTATACCGCGGCATGCTCCACAGCCCGGTGTACATTCTAACCCATGCTTTCTGCATGTGCACCTTTTTGTATCACAATTAGATTTGCAGTTGCAGCAAACGACATTCAACAATTGTTCAGGAGCAGGTGAGAGGGTCGTTTTAATTGGTTTTAATGTACCAATATTTGATTGTTCCCATCCCCACTCTTTTGCGTCTAAAGTATTGTTTCCTATCCATATCTGCGTTTGGAGATATACACGTTGACTATGGAATGAAGCTGCGTCGGAGGTAGGTGGTAAAGTATTTACTTGAACGCATACCGTGCTTGTCATGACCTTTGATGCAAATATATGAAACCTCAGTTTATTCAATGTCATCTTGCAATCACCCCCTCCTATGAGAATCACTAGAGCTCTTTCGCCAAGTTTGATAACATCCTCTTTTGACAAACTATCTGTCAACATTTGTTTTCCAATTTCAAGGAGTTCAGAATTAGTTCGCATTAACTTTAGCGCTGTTGATTTTCCAATACCATTGATCCTTGAGGTTGAATCACATCCGGTTAGAGCATGTAGATATGGTAAAACTTTGCAAAAGTCAGGCGTAAGTAATGTGCATATCTTCTTGATATCCCAAACCTTAGGTTTAACTTTCAATTTCTTGTCTGATCGAAAGTACACCATATTTACCACTCTTGTTGCATGAAAACATAGTAAGACCAACAGATCAGTGTCTTCACCAATAACAATAACATTCTTGCTCTCCGCGTAGTCAATGGCGGTTTTTACAATAAGGCAGTCCGCATCTCCAGTGGAATGTACGATGTTAATACATCTATCCATTAGATATTCACCTAGAAAAAAGATAAACTTTTGCTTATTTGCAGAATTCTTTAGGAACTCGCTTTTCTTTGATCTGAAAGGTGTTTCTGCGGTAAAGAAAACCTCTGTGCTAACTCTGCCGCAGTTTCGGCGTTCATGCGTAATGTCCTTCACAGATGGACCTTCTAAATAACCATCAAACACAACCACTACTGTTGAACCGTAATACCTTTGGTTAAGGTAGTCAAAGTACTGGCTACATATGTTACTAAAAGTACCATCTTTCATCCAGTTAATTCTTTGCAGAAGTGATCCACCATCTACAACATAAATTGTATCATTTCCAGAATTTTCCTGTATAGTGGCTTTACAGTCGCCCAGTTTCCAGATTGCGTCTGCTAAAGTGTACTTCTGCGCCTCTCTGAGAAGTCCACTGTTCTCAAACAATGATGATGGAAATGTACTCAATTCAAAATCAAAGATTTCTGCGATGTTTTCATAATAACGACCCGCTACAGTAGTCAGGCGTTGGAATAGCAACTGTGGATCAATCTCTACTACTTCACCTGAAATCTTTAAAGAATTACTTTCACTTAGAGTCAGTACTTTTTTGGATCTCTTGAACGGTTCATCAGTATGTTTTCCTGCCATATTAATCACGACTTGTTCTCCCAATGTCTCGGCTATGTCAACATTCACTTTCTCATTTGCAGTCACACCTGTTTCAATATTTCTCAATAATTCATTAGTCGGATCAAATGGCGAATGTTCATCTAAAAACGAAAGAAGTAATTTCGTATCTTCTTCATCCTTTGAACATCTTGCTTTGGTTACATCTTTATGTTGATCACTATTTCCATAGCTACAACCTGTCACATCCTGCATCGCGTTACTAATTTCAGCACATGCGGGCATAGAGAGAAGCCAGGTTGTTCGCTGTGTCTCGGACAAACCTCGTCCTCTTGTTAATCCTCCGGTCGTTTTAAGCGAACGCATTAAAACTTGCTCGATGACAAGATCGGCTGATAACCCGGCCCAATAACGGTCACTTCTTCTAACTGTGTGATTGCCGCATATAAACTGTTCATATACATCTGGATGAGCATTCTGCAATTGGTGCATTTGCTGCAAATAGAGATGCGCTGATTAAGGTATAGAAAATGGCCAGATGCTGCAAAATATGGGAGCATTCTTTGTAAAGCGTTTAAATGTCCATTCCAATCGCCGATACGTTCTGCTTGTATGAATTCTTGCAGTAATGAAACCATTTTCATATACTGAAACCATAGCTGGGCCGTGCGATTACCTTTCATTTTATATTTTGTATCTTCAATGCGGTCTGTTATGTTTTGTAACACAATACTATCAGTCACATCATCGACTGAGATATCTTTCTTTTCCAGGTTATGATAGAGTTCAGAAAATTCATCAAGCAATACGTCATCATCTGTGTCATCCTTCGGGATATCAACATCTTCCACATCATTTGCTTTATCGATTGGTTTGGCAGAGGCAAGTCTATTTGTGTCGAATGAAATTTCCATTAGCTTGGCATGAAGGGCTGTATCGAGTAGGAAGTGACCTCTAACTGCCCTAGAATATGCTTTTCCAGACATCATTTGTGTAACAGCATTTGGAGCATAAACCCTTTCAAGCGCCTATGCAAGCCCAGATCCCGACATAAGGTAACCGATGCTTCCAAGAAAACTCATTTCAGTATGAAATCCACCGAGCCGAAGGATAATCTTTTTCAAGGGACTTGTTTGCTCTGAAAAATGAATGATGTTGGCTGCCTTTTGAAACAATGGTTGATCGAATGTAATTACAGGTGTAACACCATACCTTTTCGACTGGTCGCAAACGAAATGTAGCGTGGAATTAATGCATGTTGGATCGCTCGGACTCATATCAATCATAGGCATAAAGCAAATGCTTGCTGTTCCAGGAGTTTCCCCTGCTTTCTTATAGGTTTGCATGAATCCACTCCAAGACGGGCGTTTTGGGTTAAGAGGCCAAATAAACTTTGAGAATGCATTGAAAAGAATTGCTTTTGGCTGCATAGTTTGAGGTTCGGGGAGTTGAGAAAAGATCATATTTTCTTTATCTTGGTCGGGGTATATAAAGTATTTGACATTGATCTTTCCAACCTCTGACAGATCTGATTATGCATCGGCTCGTGGAACCGGTATCTGAATAGATGAACCAGGACTGGTACATGCGATAATCCCCATACCATGGAAAGTGTTGTTACCATCTATGGTTCCTGTGTTATGATCAACATTATCTGCCACCCATTGAACAAATTTTCCAGGCAAAAATCCTGGAATCGTTGTGTTTAGAGCACATGCAGCACTTTTCAAAACGTTGTATCTCTGTATATGAACAAGTAAAGCCAAGTGCATGTAGGGAATCAATAAGATACCTCGAACCGAAATGATGGTGCATTTGTACACCAAAACCTAATTGTAATAGCATTAAAATACCTCTTGGCTTTGCAGCTTGAATTATCGCTTGCCCAATTGAAATCATCTTCAGCTCTTCTTTTTCTGGGATAAGCATGGATAAGAAATTTAACAAACTTTCAGGGACAGTTTGTTTATTTTCTTCAACTGACGATATGATAGAGGGAGACGGATACAATTTCTTTGACGTCTTAAGAGAATTGATATCAGACTTGATTAATTTTGCTGCAGTTGCAATTATCTTGTCTTTTTTTTCCTTTTCAGTCAGACCGTACTGTTCTGCAGAAAATTCATCTATAATAGCCGACGCTGTCTTTTTCATCATTACCCTATCGGCTTTTCCGTCTTGTGATATTACTGAAATACAGTCACCGAAATGTTCAATTAGTTTGCTTTTCATATGGCGAGTTGAGTACGCTCTTTCTCCACAAATATTTTCCATCATTTTAGAAAGTTCACTTACAGTTAATATTATTCCCTCGTTTTCTTCTATATACTTCGTAACACTTTTGAAGGACTCAACGATATCTGCTGCATACCTTGTTGGGCTATACTTAACCTTTTTACAAGGACTAGGTTGATTTTCACTGCGAAATCGTTTCGGGATGCTTTTTCCAGTCCTGAAATTAGAGCTGCACACTTGATGGTATATAGCATCAGCGGCAGGTAAATCGATCACATTTGATATTCTACCCAAAACGAGTTGAGCCCAATAATCCCCTCTCTCATGAATATGTTTACTAATGGTACTTTGAAACTCTAACTCCAATACTTTATATACATCCTCATTTTGTTTTCTCTTTTTCCCTACATTACCCCTTGCTCGAGTTGCATTTGCTTCTGTACCACAAAACAAACATTTGTTTTTAAAATCAAATGACACTGAAGATCTGGTATTCAATGAATTTTTAACGGTGTTTAAAGTTACAGTTTGCAGACTACTCAATGATCTAGGATGGGTGAAGTCCCTTCTACAGTTCTTATGTATATAATCGCCTTCCTTTACTTGCCAGCCACAATTCTTTTTCTTCGAGACATCGTTTATGGTTTCACATCCTTTATAACGGAGTTTCACTGCTGTTTCTTTGTCTGTCACGATGACATCGCATTTACAAATGGGACACTCCATCTGAAATGAAATAGTATTTATATAGATTGATTGATCTGAAATGATATAGTATTTATATAGATAGATTGATTAAATGGGTTTAACGCCACTTTTATAATTTTGGTCATATCGCGGCCACTGGAGCACCTTACAATAGATTCCTGTTATTTCTCACACCAGTACTACCACTATATCCTTTCATAGCCTCCAGCTACTATCCATCTTAGGTATACAATGATCCACCCCAATTGGTGAAGGACGAATAACGGAAAAGATATATGCCGCCTCCGGGAATCGAACCCATAACATCCTATGATCGGAGATTGGAAGTCTGATGCGTTACCGAATGCACTATGGCGGCGCCTAGCATTAAATAGAAAAGGCGACATAGATGACGAGTGATGTTACCTAAATCTATGCCTGGCAGACGAACCAAATGACATATAGTATTGAAAATTGACTATATCCATCTCTTTCTTTTTCTCTGTCTTTCTGTCATACTTATTATGTATATCCTCTTTTTTCTAACGGTCTCTATTTACCACGTTTATCCATATACCGAAATCGTTTTAGTTTCGTCTCTTTCTCCATTCTCAGGCTTCTCCTATATGTGCCTCATTTTTCATTTCTATTTTCTGTCCGTCTCTTTTGTCTCACTGTCTGTTTTTATTGTAAAGCCAATAACATATCATATTACCTCTAAATATATCTGGTTTTGACCTCTTGTTTTCCAATATAAATTGGTATGCTGGTAGGCTTGGTATTGTTTTCTTCGTTCGTTTCTTGCTTTGGTCTTACTCCATTATTCTGAAATTTGTAAGTTTATTATTACATGTTTAAACGATGTTTATTCTCAAATACCCTGTAATTTGATGTGAAAATTAAATTGAATTATGTTAGGTTTAATAATTGGTTGCTCGTTTTTCACCCAATTTTTTTACACTTATTTATACACTTATTCTGTATATTTAGCTATTAAATAATTTGATTATGTTTATCTTAAACCTGTTTATCTTTGAAAAAATGTTCATGAACATTTTGCGTTTTAACTTTTTTTTTTTTTTTTTTTTTATTTTCCATTTTCCAGTCCAGTCTTTCTTCGCTCTCCTTTTAAAGGAAAAAAAATGAAAATGTAAAGAAAGCAAACAATTAAATCATTTCCCAGATGTGGCCAATCTGCAATCAAGCTGATGCAATTATGACAGCATTATCTGTTTTAATGTCAAAATTAAGTTTAAGACCCACCTCTAATTATTCGTTGGTAATGAAAAATGGTTTTACTAATTCTTAAATTAGTCCCTGTCTTCCTTCTCCATTATTAGGAGTACCATTATCTGAAATATATAATATACGGCCTAGTAAAAACAAGTATAAGACACGAATTTGGTCTGCGCATTGCATACTTTAATATAGCCTCAACAAATGACTGCCGATAATTGGTAAAACCGGAAAAATCCTTCAACTAAACGTAATAAATAAATAATAATGAATCTTATATCTCTTTGTCAAAGAGGAAACTAATATAAACCCCAAAATATTTAATAGATAACACATTCGAAATTAGGCCGAAATGGGCTTCCGTAGATTTAAAAAATGAACGGCACCTCGTTTAGTGAATTGCTTTTTTTTTAAATTTTCTCAATTGGGTCTTGGAAATGGCAAATTATGATGTGGAAAACAATGATTAGACCGTATCCTTGCTGTTGCTAGATTTTGTACGGATAAAATTAGTTTTCACACATATTGTCAAAACTCAATTATCATGCATACCTATGTTATCGTGCATGACCCCTAAGGAGCCCCAGTGAACTTCGTTGACCTTATTTTTTCACAGGATGTTTAGTTTATGGGGCCCGTAACTATTGCTGTGAGAAACACCCATACCATACAGCACACTTAACTTAAACCCAAGAAGATGCAAAATTGACCCCCAAATAATACATTTCACAAAATAGGGGACAGGGGATAAATTTAACATGAGTTTTCATAACTCTAAACTAAGACTTACATCAATTAAATCTTCTAGATTAATTGTTTAAAAGAAAAGATGGATGACAAAAATTGAAACAATAAATTTGCTTACTTTTGGTTGTCATAGAAACTCTCTTTTGAAAGATGCATGATAACTGCAGAAGCAATCCAAAATTTCTAAAGGGTCAACAAGGCAACTTTCAACATAAATTTCACGTAGAAGTTTAGAATAGGACTGGACAAAAACTTTACTAAAAGATAAATTAAATGTATATAAGATATATAAAAACTATTTCATTAGATAAAAAACATTTTTTGATTGGTACTGAACCCTGGGTTCCTTGCATGCACGATAATTGAGGTGAAGAGTATATACCTGCACGGGCCTTGTTGCAACAAATTCACTGTTTCTAGGAGAAAAAGTACGTTTGAATTAAGCTAAATCACAAAATAATAATTACCTTGATTGTCTGTCAGCAGCGAAACTTTTGTGGAAATACACTGGATGTCAAAAATGTTAGAATTATGTTTGTTGACAGAGTGCGACTAATATGGCGGACATTTTTGTAAAGCACGAAACAGGCCGAGTGGTTACGAACTGTAGTTCGGATTACAGTTATGACGTCAAAACTTTTTGTGACGTCACTAAGGTGAACGCTTCGGATCATTAAATATTTTAGCAATTTTCAATATTTCAAATCGTTTTTTCTCACAAACGAAACACCCTTCAGAGTGCGATTTTTTATGTGAAGCTCCTCTAGGTGTATATATTCAAAACATATCAAAACTCCTTCTGTTGCTCAAAGTTCAACCCTAGCCTTTATCTTTACTGGACTAATAGGTTGCTTTTTTCGAATACTGACAATCTTCGGAGAATATGACATGCGCAGACAACGCTGCGGTGTCAGTACGGTTTAAACTAGACTGGAGAACCTGTCCCATCTGCGCTGCTCTCCGATATTGGGACAGGAAAACCCTAATTTTTACTAGCCGGTTTTCTGCCTCATAACTAGTGCGCATGCGCGAGAAGAATATTCGTTGAATTCCCAACTCAACGGGATTTAATAGAGGGAAATGATTTCCTTCGGTAAAAGAATATAGTTGACATCGATGCCTGTAACCAACGTTTTTTCGTTTTTTCACCTTTATCCGCAAGATTTCATTATATTATGAAGCCTGCGATGTATATTAAGTTAGAAACTACCACATCAAAGAGTCCGGTTTCATAACCGACTCGAAGTGCGTTGTTGATAAGAATAGCCGTTACCCTTTGTTCTGGATCGACCGTTACATTATCACTCTCTCCAGCATTAATGGGTCCAACTTGTAAAAAAAAGCCAATATCCTTCTTTTATTATCAGTTTCAGCATTGTCAATCCTTTCCCATTTCTCGAAATTTTAGACCGGTCCAATTTGAAAGAAGTCGCTGACAACGATTAAAATCAGGTGCAATTTGAAAAGTAACAAACCTACAAGTTTGAAAATATTGTGGGAAAAGAAGAAATTGCTTGTTATAAACAATTTCTTCTTTTCCTACAATGTTTTCTCAAGTATAAAATCACAGGGACGTACAAATCAGGGATTGAACAGGAAAGGGTTAAATGCTTATTTTTCATTTAATACCATCGTTTTTCTTCATTATTTCAAATATCTACTCTTATTGTCCAAGAATATCTATTTTGAAGAAGGTGAAAATCGGGCTTTTTTCACCAATTTTTGTGAATTGAGTGTCTTTGTATGGCGAAATTCAAAATAACTGGTAATGCAAAAACAATGCATGTACTCGGATCAATCTGCTCAAGCAGACGAGTTTGCTCAACCAGGTTATGCAATGACATTGATATCAGCTTGTGCAGAGAAAAACAATTTTCAGAAATGAAAGATTGACAATGTATTAAGTCCTATCAGTTCTAAGAGATAAAAGGTAGAGTCGTGTGTGGCCACGCTTTGCAGAATATACATGATGTTTAACCGCGACCCCTTTAATTAAAAAATCGATAAAATTTTGACATCTCGATTATAATCAAATCGTTAATCAACCGTTTATTCTTTCTTCTTCTTTTGGGTGAACGAAAATCTTCAAGTAAAAGTGATGGATTTGGAATACTGTGAGACCGCCAGTTTTCTTCTTTTCTTATATTGTTTTCGACTGGATTTAAAAAAAATTGTCTGCCAAGGACATTACCCTTTGTGATATAGCTTAACCCATAACCTGGCAACATAAGTTCAAACTGGTTGAATTTAAGAGTTTTCAGATGACAATATCAAGTAAGTTTGAAAAAGTTACAAAAACTGAATAAAGATTGTTTGGGAAAGGAGTTAATGTGCAAAAGGAGAGATAAAATGCACATAATCCCCCTTTGAATCAGTTGCGTTGTATTTTCCTAAACGCATTTAAAAACTGATTTATGTGGTACCATCTACGATTTTATCATGTTTGATGGTTTTTGATGATTGATTTTGTGTCTTTCGATGAGATCTTTCAACATGATATAAAGGTCGCCGTCAACTGTAGGACACGCGGATTATATCATTGGTTAATCAAACCGAACGTACAGAAGGAAAAAGAATTCAAAAAAATGAAAGTAAGAAAAAATAAGAATGGACACTGGAAGACCGTAATTACGCCGTAGCTTCAAGAGCTCGTAAAACCTCAGAAATGTCCATCCTTTTTCAATATTCCTTTCTTCCATATACATCTCATTAGATTCATTCAACACGCACCCGCTTAAAACAACGCAGCCAATAAGCGACATCGAAAGATTTCGACCAATCAAAAGATAACAAGCCTTTGATCTAAAATGCATAATAAACAAAGGAACTTTTTTTCGAAAATAAAGATTTGTTCATATCTTCTGTCTTTAAATTTTGCATGTCTTTATTTTGTCTTGGATTAAGAATTATATGAATTATGATTCAATCAGTAACCACAGTCCGGTCCGTCTCAATGCCGTGCATAAAAAATGGAAATATAGTGACAAAGGAAAAATGTACTCTTCTTTTTATTACAATGCTTTGAGTCCGTTTTTCCGGTTATAATTTAATTCAAGTTGTAAGTATTTAGAAGACTGCATCATTTTTCTTTTTTAGTTTTATCAGTCTAAAATGTTTTCCTCGGGTAATTGGTTGAATTTCATTCAGAGTTAACCTATTACCACACGATCCTGAATCTTGAAAATATGAATACATTTAGCTTTAGAAAACATTGCGAGAAAAATAGAAAATGCTGATAACGATAATGATCTCCTGTTCTCTTAATGTTTTCATCCTATATAAAACCTATTTTACAACGAAATCAAAATTTGGTTTCGTTTGCATCTTCTTTGAATTGAGAAAAGTCGTCTTTCAATAGGTGCTCACTTAATGGTCAATTATTATACAATTCAACCTTTTGGAATATTGAATGATTATCATCGTCGAGAGATAATTTTTCAAAGGTTGAGATCTGTGCCCGAAGCAAATTAGAATGTAAATCTTTCGATTTTCCAGAATTTATAAATTAATGAAGGCCATTCTAGCTTACCATGTCACATGATTAAATTTTCTTATAACCACAGAATAGAGAGAAAGTGCAAGTATACGTGCTAACAACTAACTTGCAAAAGCATTACCTTCCCTGCGATCTTAATGCATTGTCAATCTTTCATCATTCTTTCATTTTTTGTCTGAAAATTGTTTTTCTCTGCACAAGCTGATTTCAATGTCATTGTATTACCTGGTTGAGCAAACTCGTCTGCTTGAGCAGATTGATCCGAGTACATGCGTTGCTTTTGCATTACCAGTTATTTTGAATTTCGCCATACAAAGACACTCAATTCACAAAAATTAGTGAAAAAAGCCCGATTTTCACCTTCTTCAAAATAGATATTCTTGGACAATAAGAGTAGATATTTGAAATAATGATTAGAAAAACCATGGCAGTAAATGAAAAATAAGCATTTAACCCTTTCCTGTTCAATCCCTGGCTTGTACGTCCCTGTGATTTTATACTTGAGAAAACATTGTAGGAAAAGAAGAAATTGTTTATAACAAGCAATTTCTTCTTTTCCCACAATTTTTTCTAACCTGTAGGTTTGTTACTTTTCAAATTGCACCAGATTTTAATCGTTGTCAACAACTTCTTTCAAATTGGACCGGTCTAAAATTTCGAGAAACGGGAAAGGATTGACAATGCTGAAACTTATAATAAAAGAAGTATATTGGCTTTTTTTACAAGTTGGACCCATTCATGTTGGAGAGAGTAGTATTGTAAAGCTCGATCCAGAACAAAGGGTAACGGCTATTCTTATCAACAACGCACTTCGAGTCGGTTATAATACCGGACACTCTTTGATGTGGTAGTTTCTAACTTAATATACATCACAGTCTTTTCAAATTCAATATATAATAAAATGAAATCTTGCGGCTAAAGGTGAAAAAAACGAAAAAATGTTGGTTAACAGGCGTCGATGTCAACTATATTCTTTTACCGAAGGAAATCATTTCCTTCTATTAAACCCCGTTGAGTTGGGAATTCAACGAATAATCTTCTCGCGCATGCGCACTCGTTATGAGGCAGAAAACCGGCTAGTAAAAATTAGGGTTTTCCTGTCCCAATATCGGAGAGCAGCGCAGATGGGACAGGTTTACCAGTCTAGACGGATTTATGGGTAGTAAACCAGTCAAAGTACGGTTGGCCCAAAATAAAAAAAAATGCGCTACTCACAAAGAAATGGGGGCGAATGAAGTGATTTCTGAAGAAAAAATACGTAAAATAATAAATTACATAAAGAACTCCAAATCCAATGGTTCAGATAACCTTATCCTAAAATTATTAAAAGAATGAAAAGGTAACCTAATTAATCCGGCATTAAAAAAAAAATCTTCAAAATATCAATCGAGGACAGCAAACTACCAAAAGTTTGGAAAGAAGCAAATCTAACAGCTCTACTGAAATCGGGATCAAAAACAAAAGTAAGTTTGACATCAGTTCCTGGAAAAAATACTAAAAGGAGCGACTATAGACCGGAACCGCCGTCGGCTTATTTGGTAAAGTCGACAGTTGTACCAGTCTAGAGCGACTAGAGATAAAACGGTAGCACATCCTACGAAAAAATACCTATTCACTGAAATTCACTGAAATTCTAATGGCTTTATAAAGGGAAGATGATGGAAGATATTTGAAATAGTTTAGATCGAAACCATGCACTGAACGGTGTCATATATTTAGACCTCATCAAAGCTTTTGACAAGGTCCGGCATAAAGAATTACTTTCGAAAAATCTGGACTTAAGGGAATACGTGGTAAAATTCGCAAATGGATAAAAAAAGTAAGGTACCAGTTAGGACCACCCGACATATGCACACAGCATCTTTCAGACAGATCCACACAAATGCTTCCTTCTTAAATATTCTTTCTTTCCCTACACAGTGATACTTTGGAACAGCCTACCAGAAACAATAGTACAACAACCTGACATTGCAGCGTTGAAAAAGAGGCTCGATTCTTTTCAGATAGTGAGTCGTCTCTAAATGACCAGAATATGTTTTATCAGATCTTTTAATCTTACATTCGCAATACTTTTAAATATGGCACCCTGACCAATGACTAACAGTTTTTTTCCAGCACAGACGTGCACCTGCCAGTAATACCCGAAAGGGGAGTTAGGCAGTATATATAGATTGATAGTGTCAATTTGCATCAACGAAGATATTGCCCTTGGACCCACCCTCTATGAAAAAAATAAATGAATGACGAGAACCAGCAAATAATAGTACAAGTACATAGAGTACACATGTACACAGAGAAAAAAGACATTGGAGTAATAATCGATGAGTAATCGAAATAAACAGAACAAATAAACAACAAAATTATCCTGGCCAGCTGAAATATTGGCTTCATATCCAGAAGTTTTACCTACATTTATAAAGAGATTATTATCACCTGTGTGGCCACGGTCAGAGCGCAGTTGTAGCGCGTAGGATTCCTAGTCAAGGGGTCTCAAGTTCGATACCCGGCAACGGCGAATACCAATGGGTGGATAATCGTAAACCTACGTGAGATGAGCAGATCGAGGCTCGGAAAGGATGTAGTGGTAGTACTGATGTGATAAATACCAGGAATCCACGGTTCGGCGTTAGAGCCGCCGCAATTTGCCTGAAATACTGTTAAAAGTGGCGTTAAACCCCATTCAATCAATCATCACTTGCGAGACCGCATCTCGAATATGCTAGCTGTGTGTGGTCTCCGTGTCGCGAAAAAGGACTGTATCGCACTTAAGAATATACAAAGAACAATATGGAAGTTTAAGTTTTAGATATTTCCTTAAACTGAAAGATTAAGAAACAAAACAAACAAACAAAATACAAAAACAAATAAAGAGAAAAAGGACTTCCATCACTCGATTATCGCAGACAGACAGCAGATTTAATTCAAGGTTACAGATCATTATTGATATAGATGATGTTGAAAAAGATATTTTTTCAATAGCAACACAAAAAATAACTAGAGGAAATTCAAAAGGATGTACAAGGCAATGTCAAGACTTGATATTCGTAAAAATATGTTCAGCAAGCGTTTAGTGTATACATGGAACTCACTTCCAGACACCGACGGCGGCACTCACCCTTTCCGAATATTTGTCTCTCACCAATGGGTCGATAATCGTAGACCTATGTGGGATAGCAGCTGGAGGCTAGGAAAGGATGTATCGGTAGTGCTGGTGTGAGAAATACCAGGATTCCATTGTTAGGTGCTCCAGCCGCCGCGATATAACTGAAAGATTGTTGAAAGCGGTGTAAAACCCCATTAAACAAAACACTTCCAGACAATAACGGTCTCAAAAGTCAATTTAAAAAAAATGCTTAACAACCCATCAAAATTCAACCCTACTTATTACGTTCCCGGGTACAACAGAAATATGGATTAAAACAGCATTAAAAAGCACCAACAAAGACAAATGGTTGCCTACTCAATGATGTCAAGGATGGTAAGAAATGGTACGAATACAAATATTTAATGTAGTTTTTTTTTTTTTTTTTTTTTTAATGTGCTATTTGAATGCAAAACTATCATTAGCTAAGAAGGGATTCTTATGCATATTTAGATATTATTTTAGTCATTATAGGCTAGGAAATGTACCTCGTTACGACAAAATGGAATTCTATACGAGCAATAAATCTATTTCGTTGATTTTTTATAATAAAAAAGGGTGTATTCTTAGGACCCGTATTCTTATGCATATATTGGTATTATTCTTAGCCGACATCACCCACAAAATAGATCTCGCTGTTGCAAAATGGTCTTCTACAGAGCAATTTCACCCTTTCTCACCATGTTTTCTTCCCCATATGATGGTTAATGTTCAATGTTATTGTCCCATGAAATGTTGGCTGCAACTTACTAAGCTTGGAACAGTCTAAAATTTTAATGTTAACAACGCCGCTTCAGTCGACGTCCGAGGTCAATCGGAAGACGCTCCACCATTCCCATGAACTAGAATTGAACAAGGGGTCCGATTGGTCCGAGGTCTGTTCCAACAGTTTACGGAAATGGCCGAGTGTATTCCGATTGAGATAGAGTATCGCTTCTTTTTTCGTACAGTATATATTACCTGTTACTTGATATCATTGGTCAAATGTGTCTCTAGTGGACCAATGGTATTCAAGCAATGGCGACATCCGGGTGTGTCAATTCATAAACGAATGTACAGAGGTGTTTTGTAATGAACAAACAAACGCAAAATAGATATCGATGACGAAATGGGACATAATCAGACATTAATTTGGTATAAACCGCTATACATAAAACACAAAAAGGGGAACCCGCTAGATAAATTCACACCTGTTTAATTACTATCCCGGAAGTGGCTTGATTAGAAATTCGGCCTAGGTGAATAACAACCGAAAATGTAAACATGGGTAAAAAGGACCGACTTGAAGCTCTAGCAAGGGTATGGGGTACACCAACCCCTATTGACATCGACTTTTTCGATAAAGGGAGTGAGGTTGTGATTGTATCGTCTTACCGAGACATAGTGCCATGGTGGATGAACATTTTTAAAGAAATGTATCCAAATGACACATTCAGGGAGAAATCGGACATTATCAAGATAGATGTTGGACCAAAAGTTGTACTGAAACTGAACAAGCGTACTGGCACCATGAAAGTTGGTGGTAAGGAGCATATGTTGTGGATGACTGAAGAGTTTCCCAATGTTCTGGAGTGTGCGAATGATGAGTCCGAATCTCTAGCCGACGCCTCAGACACGTCGGTCACCAGATATCTTCAATTAGATAAGAATACAGAAGAGGTAACTGAATCTTTGCCAGATCAATCATGAAGATAGAATTCACATTTTTCCTGCTGATCCTAAAATATGGAGGTTAACCCATTACCTCACAGTGATGCTTTTTGACACCTTAAAGAAGTATCATTTTTGGTAAAGTTTGTGAGGAAAGGAGAAATTTCAGAAAGCAAGTTTTTTTCTCCTTTTTCAAAATGTGTCCACCTTATTTGACACCCAAATTCAAAGAGCATTTTGAAACATCATCTGCAACTTCTTTCTGTTTGGACTAATCGAAAGTTTTGACCCCTGATAATAGATAAACTTATTAAGACACAGTCAGGCATTTTGACACAATGAAGAAATATGATTTGAAAATCTTTTTGGTCAAAGGAGAAAGTGCTAACAACATGTTTCTTTTTTGAGTTTTTTTTTTGTTGTTGTTGGTGTTTTGTTTTTATCTTAATTGGCTTTTGAAATGTTCAAACTAGTGTGGCAATTGGTTAATCTCATTTTTTTTAACCTCCACCAGGCCGGAAGTCTTGGAAAAGCAAATGTCGTACCCTCGCCATCAGTGTCCATGTTCCACATATCTCCATTATGACATAGTGTTGGGGAGTCTCATATTTCACATGTGAACTCATAGGCTTTTATTTGAGACAATGACCTTGGCCTTAACCAGTTATGAAAAACTATAAACAAAAGTTGAATTTTTTCTTTCTTAGTCATCTTTGCTCATGATTTACACATGCACTCATAAGGCATTAAATGTGTTTTCTTTGTTTACTGCTTTTACACTCTAGGGGCCACAAATTTGGTCCAATCTTGATGAAACATGGTCAGAATGATTGATAAGGATGAACCCTTTTGAAATGGGCAGGTTCCTTTCAGAAAACACAGGAAAAGGGGCCTTAATGACAATTTCTTTGTCTATATTATAGGGGCCACAATTTTGGCTCAATCTTGATAAAACTTGATCTAAATGATTGTTAATTTATAAGAATGTTAATTTATAAGAATGAACCTTATTAAGAATGAGAATGATTGTTAATTTATAAGAATGAACCTTATTAAGAATGAGAATGATTGTTAATTTATAAGAATGAACCTTATTAAGAATGAGAACGTTCTGTTGGAAAAGGGACTTTTAAATGGTAATTTCTTTGTTTACACTCTAGGGACCACATTTTTGCCAAAACGTGTTGAAATTTTATTTTAATTATTATTTTGCCACAAGGATAATTCCCTTTAAAAATGAGATGGTTCCATCTGAAAACAGGAAAAGGGGCCTCAATGGCAACTAAATCAATGTCAAACATTTTTAAAGGCCTTGTAAAATGCTTTACTCTTCACAAGAAATGCCGGCCAAATTCAGGTGAGCAATTTAGGGCTTTCTTGGCCCTCTTGTTTAGTTTACTATTTGGAGCCACAATATTGATGAAAATTATTGAGATGACTGTAAGGCCACTAGAATGTTCCCTTTGTAAATGGTTGGGTTAAAAAGGAAAACGCAAGAAAGAAAGACATTTTGTGTACTGCTGGATGCTTAACAAATATGACCTTTATTTTTCTGTTTAACATTCCTTTATTTGATAAAGCAATCAGGTGAGCAATCTAGGGCCATCTCGACCCTCTGGTTTTAGTCTTCACCACGAATAGTAACATCCATCTGTTATTGTGGTAATTGTTGACTCTTTTTCAGGTTCAAGATTTGATAGATATGATCCCAGAGGGTGGCGGCATTATGATGCATGACTTTATTATGAAGCTTTGGAAAAGCCTGATAGATGATTGGCTGGGATGCGGAGCGACATTGTACATTGTAACTCCAAGAATTGATGAAGAACGATTATTTCAGCTCTTCTTATTGATGATTCGTAACAAAGGGACCGCCTTTCATGTCACTCTTGTCACTCCACAGAAAACTCAAGATGGCGTGAAATTCATTAAAGTTTTAAAAATAGCAACCAGAATGATGAAAAAGACTCGAACACCAAGGACTCAAAAGAGACTCGTATCTGACGTAAAAATGCAGTGGGCAATGTCAAACTTGAACATGCACCATGAAAACTTTTCCACAAATTTCATTGCAGGCTTTAAGGACGATGAAGCAGAAGTGCTTAGCACAACTGCACACTTTCACAAATCACATTTCCATTCCAATCAAAGAGATAATGTCACTTACATACGCATATCTGCGGATGAACTGAGAAGAAACTATCTGTTTCCACTAGGATTAAGTCCAGTGAATTACTAATCTCTTTCATAGAACAGGTATATCAGAATGTTTTTAACCCATTCCCCCACAATGACGCTTTTGGACTCCCCTAAAGATAAACAATTTGGGAAAACATTGTGTAAAATGAAGAAATTGCTTGGACCAAGCAATTTCTTCATTTTACACAATGTTTTATACACTAAATTTTCATAAATTTTAAATTTTTGTCTGCAACTCCTTTCAATTTGGACCAGTCTTGAATTCTGCCGTCTGGGAATGGGTTAATACTGGTAATTAGTCAGAGCTATATAAATTAACTTATAAAAAAGATGTAACCATTATAAGAAATTGTCTGATTAATTTTCTTCTGTTTGTTGTGTCTCAAAATAATCTTAACAACATAATGTGATTTGGTAATTTAGATAAATAATCAATCAATGTTCAATCAAAGAACCATTGTTGACCAATCAAATCATTTAGACTGGAAGTGAACTTTGAACTCCGACATTGGGGGACATTAATTTAATGTGAAGTATTGTTGTTGGTTTGGAAACTGAAACATCATAACTCATTTAAGTTGAGGTTGGTTACCAACCAACCATTTAACTTATTCGTTACGCATAATATGGGCCCTAAAATTTGCAAATTGATGCCATTTGATATCGAAATAAAACTTCCTATCAGAGCTCAGTGGGCATGGCCAGTTGAGTTATTGGTATCGGTCTATAATGATCTGTCAGACATAAAGGCAGCATCTCAGGTATGAAAAAGGTAATGGCCCTTAATATCAGACTGCTTATACCGGTATTGATCAAGCTAGCTAGTATCATTTTGATGTTTGTTTTTCTTTCTATCTATTAGTCAGAAACTTAAAAAACAGATCAGAATTTCATCAACTGTTTGCGTTTAACCTATCATCAATTATAAATAGTAAATTTACCTAAAATTATACCATAGTTTTACATCTTGAAATTATCTGTAAGAATCGCCTAAATGCTCAAAAAATACATGTTGTGATTTATCTCTCCTGAGCAAAACTTGCTCATGGTGAGCTTTTGTGATACTTTAAAGTCCTTCTTGCGTTGCCAACAATTCAGTATTACAACTCTACTGGTCACATTTTTTTCAGTCTTTCTTAAACTTGCAGAAAATGTTTATGTGGTTATAAGGAAGAACCTTATTAACCCTTGTCATGCTGAACCCGGAATATTCCGGTTTTGGCAGGAGGTGTAGACTAAGATCAGACTGCACTTATGTGCAGGCTGATCTTAGTCTATACCTCCTGCTTGTACTTATCCTGCTAGAGTTTTTTTTAAGTTGATTTCTAAAACAAATATTGATTTCTGAACAACAAGTTCTATCAGTGCTTTCAGCACTTTGATTTGACAGCAAGTCGATAAGGTAATTTATACAGCATGACAAGGGTTAAATATGGTGCCATATTCACGATGTCAGGGGAAACGGGGCCTTACTTGCAATTTCCTTTTTATTGTTATAGAAGAATTTTGGCTCAATCTTTCTCAAACTTATTGAAAATGTTTCTATGGTCACGAGGGAGGTATTGAATTTTATATTGAATCTGACTGATATGTAGGGAAAAAGGGGCCTTATTGACAAACTCCTTCTTAACGCTCCAGATGTCTCATTTTTGGCTCACTTTTTTGACATTCTGACCATAATGAAGGGAAAAGGAGCCTCATTGACAATAACCTGTTACCACTCTAGGTCAAATTTTTTTCAAACTTGCTTGAAATATTTGTATAGTCATGAGGAAGATCCCTATTGAATATTGTGATATTCTGACTAATGTCACTGGAAAAGGGTCCTTATTGACAATTACCTTTGCTACCTCTCTAGAGGTCACAATTTGGCTCAATCTTTTTCATACTTACTAAAAAAATTTTGTAGTCATTAGCAAGAACCTTATACTGAAAATGTTAGTAGGGTAATTAAAAGGAACCCTGTTAGATATGATGACACTCTGACCAAAGGGGCCTTAATGACAATTACTTAATTACTTATCTAAAAGTCACCGTAATAAGAGCACAATCTGTCTTAACACATTCCCACACAACAAAATTTTAGACTAGTCCAAATTCAAAGAAGTTTCAGATGACAATTTTAAGCTGATGAAATTTTTAAAATCTTTGTCTTTTAGGGTAGAAAACATTGTGGATGAGGAAGAAATTGCTTGCAACAAGCAATTTCTTCATAGTCCACAATGTTTTCCAAAGCTTTTATATTGAGGAGCGTTTAAAAGCATCACTGTGTGGGAATGGGTTAAATTTACTTTAAATGCTGTATTATCATAAAGAAACCCCCCATTGAATATGGTGACATTCCATGTTGTATGAAGTAAAAGGTTGAACTAGTGGCAAAGTCAGTTTTCTGCTTATCTAATCACAACCTTTTACCTTTATATCCATTTGACTTTGTAAAAATATTTTATTGACATTATCAAATTGATTTTGAATACCTAGCTTGAGAGAGTAAATTCAGATGAGCGAACTAGGTTCATCCTGGCCCTGTTGTTATAAACCAGTTTCAGATGAGATTATAGTCAAGAGTTACAATCACAATTGGTAATTGATAGATTGCGGGCCCTGCCCACTAACTCCGCTAGCCACGCCTGCTGACTCTGACTGGAGGTTCCACTTCGATATCTAACAGTGAATTGCAAAGTCTATGGCCAGGAGCATGTCACAAATCAAAGTATGGAAAGAACTGGAAGCTAGCAAAGCATGATTTCTAATAACTAATCTTCTTTGTCAGAGGTTATCATGATTAGTGAAATTTAGAAAATCTTTGCCTTGTAGGGTAGAAAAACAGTTTGGACAATGAAGAAATTGCTTGTTACGAGCAATTTCTTCATTGTCCACAAAGTTTTCAAAGCTATTTTCCCAAGTTGCTTCAGGTGTGATTGAGTGGGTTTGGGTTAAATAGAATGCTCTTGAAGGAGTTCTCTACAATTTGAATAAAGGTAATTCATCAGACCATAAAAAGCAGTAGTAAAGTTTACAACATTCCTGAAATAAGAACTACTTTTCGTGGCATAGGCATTCAATGGATTTAGTGGTTAAGCCTCCAGTGGCAGTTTGCACTAGTTGAACTCTGAGAAGACCTCAAAATTTTGTCTGTAAACTTAAGCTATCAAAGCTTTTGTCTGCAGTAAAATGTGCAGACATGCAGGCTTATCTGAGTCTTTACTTGGTGCTGACGTGTAATGGTTAGAAAGCCATGCCAAGGCCAAGACATAATTTATTTGATAAAAATGAGAGTTTGAATGTGAAGTGAGTTAACTAATGTAGATGAAGATGAGGCTGATGCTTTCTGCTGGATGATCCTTGACTTTGCAAGAAATAGACAATGGTTATGATTAATTTATTAAATTCTATAATTTCTAATGTTTGTTGACACTAGAATAGGCTTGAATATCAGCTGTTTTGATTATGTATTTTTTTCTAAGGATGTATCAGTGAAATTAATTCAAGGTAGCATAATTCCAATACAGATACAAAGAAATGCACATGAATCAATGTCAAGAAATGATTCCTTGTATATTCTTGTTTCAGACAAGTCCAAAAGACATAGTATTTTAAATGGCCAGTAACTATTGGTAGAAATGGATCAATATTCTAAACACATTCTAGGGGTCAGTGCAAAAACATTTGAAATGCCTATACATTTATATAATTTTGCGCTGATCTATCAATTTATAAATCAACCTATTACCAAACAACAAAAATTTAGACTAGTCCAAATTCAAAGAAATCGCAGACGACAATTTGAAGGTATTGAGAATTTTGAAATGTTATTACAAAAAATCATTTTATGGTAAGCAATTAGATTTTTCTTCACTGTTTTCCCAAACTATTTTCTTTAGGGGCTTAAAAATCAGGACTGTGTGGGGGTTGGTCAAGTAATTTTCTGCTGAAAAAACTGTTGTCATGAATTAATCTTTTACTGTACAAACCAAATTTTACATCACTGTGATTTCATACTTGAGAAATATTGTGGAAAAAGAAAAAAATGAATTGTAACAAGCAATTTCTCATTTTCCCACAATATTTTCTACCACATATGATTGTTTCATTTAAAATTGCATTCAATTTTCATTGTCTGCAACCTCTTTCAATTTGAACCCATCTTGAATTTAAAAAAACGGAAAAGGGTTTACTCTTAATAGATGATAGATTTTATCTATGTATGTGAAGTTTGTTTATAAGAACGTTATTCCATCCTACCTAAAAACTTTAATTTTTTTCTGCTCATGTATGTACAAAATCAGTGGCAAAAATGCTTGGTTCAAGAATCATTGGGTGTTCTATCACTTCATGACCTTAGAGGTCAAGATTTAAATGATCTACTGAGTCCTTTCGTATTCACTTCTTTGTGAAATGAATTAAGCCCTTCCCTCATAATTACGCTTTTTAGACACCCCTCAAGAAAACAATTTGGAAAACATCGTCGACAATGAATAATTTGCTTGCAACAAGCATTTTCTTCAGTTTTTTTCCTCAATGTGTTCTACCCATTAAGTTGAAAACAAAACAAAAGTTCATAGACTTAAAATTGTCGTCTACAACTCCTTTGAATTTGGAAACGTCTTATATTTTGCCCTCTAGTAATGGGTTAAGACGCAATAAAAAGTAGTCACTGAATATACAATTAAGCATTGGTTGTGCCAAAAAAACATAGACTTGTTTTTAACCAGATGACATAATATATGAGTATCCAAATTCAAAAAGGTAGCACACAACAAGTTGAAATAACTGAAAGTTTGAAATTTATTGGCTTTCTAGACCAAAATTGTAAGTGGAAAAAGATATAGCTTGTAACAATCAATGTCTTTGTTTCCCACAATGATTTTTCTAAGCTTTTTTCCAGAGGGTCATAAAGTCGGGTTTATCAAAATTGTTTGGCTCATTCCCACACAATGATACTTATGGACGCCCCTTAAGAAAAATGCTTAAGAAACATGAAGAAATTACTTGTTCATTATCCACAATATTTTATACCTCAAAAGTAAAAGAAATCCAACATTGCATAAGCTTTAAACTATCATCTGCAACTCCTTTAATTTTGACCAGTCTTAAATTCTGCCATCTGGTAATGGGTTAACCATCATTGACTGACCTTGTACCAAAAATGAAGGTGATGAGTTGGCACAAAAATATCATGTACCACATGGCTTGTTTCATTTGCAGGTGAACATTTTTGTAGTTCGAGGTAGAAAATATTACAAAGAAAGTTTTGAATATTACATTTGCAGATTGACCTGTGATCTTCTAAACCTCCTTAAATGCCTGAGTATTTACTGATCAGTTTCATTTTGATGTAGAAAGCATCAGGGAAAAAGGATTGATTGATTGAATGGGGTGTAATGAAACTTTTAACAATATTCCAGTCAAATTGCGGTGGAAAAATTGAGAAATAGGAGAAATTTCTTTTAACAGGCTTTTTCTCTCCTTACTGCAATTCTATCTACCAACAATGTACTTTAGCTACTTAATAAGTTAACTTGACATGGTGTGGAGACCGGCGTCTTAGCGCAGTCGGTAGCACATCATGGGTTCAGTCCCTGACGGCGGCACATATCCTTTCCAACACTTGTATCTCACCAATGGGCGGATTATTGTAAACCTAAGTGGGATAGCAGCTGGAGGCCAGGAAAGGATGTAGTGGTAGTACTGGTGTGAGAAATACATGTACCAGGAATCCATTGCTAGGTGCTCCAGCTGCCTAAATATGACTGTAATACTGTTAAAAATGGCATTAAATCCATTCAATCAATCAATTGACTCGGCGTCTTTATCTTCTTTCAATTTGATAAGTCTATCATTACTTCAGTAAAATAGGAAAATATCACTAAAGTGATAAATACCCTCGCCCCTGTATATATCAAAGTGGCAATAACTGGACATTGTCTATTTAGGGACAATTAGTCCATAAACATTAGGCCAAAACTCAAAGCAAAACTTTATCTTTAGAAAAATCTATAATATTCAACACTTCCTAATTTATAATTCGTGAGAAAATGTTTTTTTCTTAAAATAAGGCTTGCACATCTTTAAACTCCTGATCAACACTTCAGCAAAGTATCAAGTGACATGGACAGACTTTGTCTAGAGACTAGATTTTTGGCTCACATATCTTGATACTTAGTCAGAAAGCTTGTCTGCAAGATATCTCAATCAAATTGGACATCAATTCACATAGGGTCAAAAACAAGGTCACAATATCAAATAATGGAAAACTCTTGTGTGCACTCTAGAGGCTCCATTTCTGGCTCTTACGTTTTCAGGGTTAGTCAGAATTTTTTTAGTTCCACTGGCTGAAAGCCAGGGAGCTATTGTCATGGCGTTGTGTCTGTCATGCATGCATGTGTGCGTCTATCCGTCCGTCCGTTCATCCATAAACTTTACTTTGAAAATCTTCTCAGAAAGTACTGAACAGATTTCAACCAAATTCCACAGAAATGATCCTTGGGTGACCCTCTATCAGATTCTCCTTGGGTGACCCTCTATCAGATTCCTTCAAAAAATTAAGATCGGCTGTAAAAAATGGCTTTAATGGGCGGGGCAATTGCCATATGGTGAAAGCTTTGAGAATCTTCTTCTCAGAAAATGGTGGATGGATTTCAACCAAATTTAACAGAAATTATCCTTCGGTGTACCTTTATGAGATTCCTTTTAAGAATTTTGATCAGATGAATAACATGGCTTTAAATGGGCAGGGTAAATTTCCATATATGGTGAAAGCTTAAAAAGTCTTCTCATACGGATGGATTGATTTCAACCAAATTTTACAGAAATGATCCTTGGGTGAACCTCTATCAGATTCCTTCAAAGAATTTTGATCAGATGAAAAACATAGCTTTATTGCGCGGGGCTAATTTCCATTTATGCTAAAAGCTTTGAAACTCTTCTTCTCAGAAACCACTGCATGGATTTCAAATAAATTTCAAATAAATAATCATATGGTCAACCTCTATCCGATTCCTTCAAAGAATTTTGATTGGATGAGAAACATGGCTTTAATAGGCGGGGCTTATTTCCATATATGGTAAAAGCTTTTAAATTCTTCTAAGAAACCAGTGAATGCATATCAACCAAATTTGACCAGATCAATCCTTGGGTGACTTTTTATCCGATTATAAAAAAAGAAATTTGATTGAACGAAAAACATGGCTTTAATGGGCGGGGCTATATCCATATATGGTAAAAACTTTGAAATGCCTCTTCTCAGAAACTAGTGGATGGATTTTTACCAAATTTTACTAGATCGATCCTTTGGTGACCTTTTATCAGATTCTAAAAAAGAATTTTGATTGGATGAAAAACATGTCTTTAATGGGCAGGCCTAATTTCCATATATGGTAAATACTGAAATCTTTGTAAATTTCTCAGAAGCTTGTTGATTGATTTCAACCAAATTTCACGGGAATTAAAACCAGATGACTGTTTGTCAGATTCCTTCATATAATTTTGATGGTTGAAAAATATGGCTATTATAGTGGTAGGTTATGTCCATATATGGTATACAGTGAAAATTTTACATAATGAATTGTTTTACATAATTTGACTTGACTTATGTAAAACAATGAAATGTTTGAAATGGTTCTGTAGAACTATTTCAAAGATTTTGATGATTTTGATTTATTTTTTGAAATTTGCAGCCAAGCATTACTCACAATATTTTAGCTCACCTGAAAGCAAAGTACCCAGGGTGAGTTACTGTAATCAGTAATCGTCCGTCTGTCCTCCGTCCATCCGTTCACTATTACAAAAAAATCTTTTCCTTCTAAACTAAATATGGAATTTTATTCAATCTACCTAGAAATGATCCTAGGGTCTTGCTTTTTCAAAATGATTCAAAGAATTGAAATTCAAGAACTTTGATTGCCATGGCAACCGAGAGAAAACTTGAAAATTATCTACTCCCAAATCATAAGACCTAGAACTTTGATATTTGGTATATGACCGTCTATCAAAACACTCTAAAGAATTGATGTGCTCTGAAAACTCTGCATTATCCCTGATTTACGAAGGAATAAAGAAGGAAATATTCGAAAATCTTTTCTCAAACCATAAGGCACAGAGTTTTAATTTTTAGTGTGTATTAATACCTATTACACATCTTCTAACATACTTCAAAGAACTACCGAACTCTGAAAATTAGCTCTTTTCAGTTCAACCCCTGATCTTAGACAGGAATAAAGAATGAAATCGTTTAATCTTCTTCAAAACCATACGACCTCAAGCTTTTATATTTGGTATATTTATCAATGCCTATTAACCCTTTACCTAAATACTTCAAAGAAATACCATACTCACTCTTAAAATTAACCCTATGTTTTCATATCTTCGATTTACCTAGGATTAAAGGAGGAAATCTTGAGCCATCATACTCAGGTGAGCGATACAGGACCATCATGGTCCTCTTGTTATAATGATATACTGTCATTTTGTTCGTGTCTTCACCGCATATTGACCACAGTGGGATAAGGTGTGTTCCAAGATATACGTTATGCTTGATTTATTGAATTTGGGTTAACGCTACTTTCAACAGTATTTCAGTCATATTGCGGCGGCTGGAACGCCTAACAATGGATTCCTGGTATTTCTCACACCACTACAACCAGTACATCCTTTCCTAGCCTCCAGCTTCTACCCCACGGCTTCTATCCCACTTAGGTGTATGATTATCCACCCATTGGTGAGAGACATATGTCGGAAAGGATATGTTCCGCCGCAGAGGATCCAACCCATGACTCCCCATGAATGAAGATTAGGAGTCTGACGCGCTACCGACTGCGCTATAACGGCGGTTCTTTCCGTCTAAAGTGACACTTCTTTTTATAAGCTTAGAATTATGGGCTTAAATGTTCAAAACACTAAAGGAACAAAATCCAACAAGTACTAAAACTAAGAATGTCGGTACACCTTCCCGTCCGTTCTTCCACAATTACAAAATAATCCTTTCCTCCCAAACAAACCATGAGATTTCAACCAAACATCGCCGAAATGATCTTAAAGTCATGCTTTTTATGCTCCCATCACGTGATGGCGACGGGCATAAATACTTGCCTCTGTGCGTGCGTGGGTGGATTCGTGTGTGCTTATTGATGTTTTTTAAAAGTATCTTGGCATAGATGTTTCCCTTGATAACTACTAGTGTCCTTTCCAGTTCAAGGTCTCAGCTGAAGGTCAAGTTTCAAGTACTTAAGTGGGAACACCCGTATCTGTGACACATTTATTGTTTAAAAATGCTTAAACTTCCTAGAAAATTTTACTCAAACTACAGGACCTAAAGCTTTGATATTTGGTATATATCACCATCTTATGAACCTCTTCCGAGATACTTCAAAGAATTGCTCTACTCTGAAAATTAGATCTATGTTAAGAAGTACTCTACTCTCAAATCTAACCATATGTTGAGCGATTCCCGGTTTTTATACGGTATTAGGGTAACCAAATGATTCAACGCCGTTAGACAATGTGTGAAAGCTTGCAAGCCAACTGCATGCCTACATTGAACCAAAGGATTGAAAGTACTGAGAAGTTGGAATGCGCTGAAAGGGTCATAACTGTGGAATTCTTTACGAGTAAGCCTCCATTCTTTAAACTTAAACCAGCATTCCCATTTGTGTACATATGTGCGTGAATAACGTGCAAAAAGATAATTCCATACACAGAAATCAAAAACTAGCATTGTATTAACCCATTCCCAGACAGTGACGCTTTTAAATGACCCTCATTATGAAAGCCTTGGAAAATATTGTGGAAAATAAAGAAACTGCTTGTTACAAGCAATATCTTCATTATCCACAATGTTTTCTCTCCAAAAAGACCAGGACTTTAAGGATTTCATCAACTTACAATTGCCGTCTGCTACTTCTTGAATTTGGACTGGTCTAAAATTTTATCGTGTTGGAATGGGTTATCAGCTCGTGTCACGCACAGCAAAATTAAAATTTTCAAGCATATCATTCTCCTTTTGATCAACTGTAATACTTGAACTCCTTTAAGAATCTTGAAAACAGAGAATAACAGCTTCTACAGCAAGAAATCAATGACCTCGATGATTATTTGACCCTCAACCCGGCCAAATCTGTAACGATCATACTAAACCCACGTAGATTTTCATTTCAAGTTTATGAGTATACGTGGAAATTTGCGGAATTGCGCGGAAACTTATTTCAAGGTGATCGATTTTAAATACCGGTTTAGACTTAGGAAATAGAATATTTAATGCATTTTGAGTAAAATTCAAAAGAAAAAGACGTTAACGTATTGTAACGTTATTGTTTGCACATGGAAGTTTAGCCCTTTTCCTAAAAATTCCTATAATTTGATGAAGATAGAATCAAATTATCTTCGGCGCCCTGTAGTCGTGCGATTTCCTTATTCGTTATTCGGCTTTAGAACCGAAAAAAAGGACCAAGCTAAAAGCTAGATGACACTTGTAAAATGTTTGATGTGTTATTATCAATTTAAACTTGTAAATAATGACATAATAAAGCGTAATTATTTAGTAAATAAGTAGAAAACGAAAGATGATACGTTTACATTCTAATTTTCAAAATCTTCCACTATCGTTTTGCATCTATTTGATTTTTTATTGAGTAAAAGCTGTTATTACCATAATAATCGTGTTTGCTTGATGCCTACGACCCCCCCCCCCCCCTAATCGCTCTAGAATGTTTTAAAGCACTGGCCGGCGTGATTATTGTAAAAAATGCAATTTCGACCTGAGCCAAATTTGTAAACATTGCCTATCTATGGTCACATGACTACCACATGTCACTTGAGATCACGTGATTACCAAACACGGGACGGCGAATCACAAAAAACAAATTATTGCGCAGATTATTACCTTATTTTTCAATAATTTAAAGCAAACTAAAACATGTTTAGAACTCTCTAAACGAATTTTTATATCATCCTTTATATGTGCCATATTATTGTCTTCGGCTACAACTCACTGATTGCTCGTGGCAAGTTGAGATGAGAAGTAACCCGAGGTGTGTTCATATCTAAGAGATCACATGATATGTATTATCAAGAAACCCGGAATGAAATTGTCTCGTTTTCATTTTGGGGTTTTGTTAAATCTAAGTTGGAACTGATCCGCATTCCAACTTAAAAATGAATGAATCTCGATTAAAACGCCTCTCACTGACTCAAGACCTGGACTTTTCATTCACGCCTCGCATTTTACATAAGAAAAAAACGATATTCTGAGAATGATGTCCCTGGGTTCTAATTATCTCGGTTAAAACGCCTCTCTCTGACTTAAGACCTGAACTTTTTAATCACGCTTTGCATTTTACATTAGAAAAAAAAGATATTCGGAGAATGATGTCCCTGGGTTCTAATTTTTGCTCGATCTTGATCCATCCTTTTTATATAGATACAAATACAAAGAAGGAAAACGTTAAAATCTGAAACAATAATGCTTGTAAGGTTTAATATTTGGCATTAAGCCTTTTCCTGTTTTACTAAAAAAGGACATATTTTGAAAAATCTCTTATTTTTTAACTTGACCATGTGGTTAGGAATGAATTTATAGGCATATCTAAAACAAATTCACTGAATTCAGGATAAAACGAAGCGATTTTAGAACAGCTAGCGCCGATGAATGAGGATCACATGGAAACTATTCAAATATTGACACGAAGAAACCACCGTATGAAAATATTTTTGAAAAAAAGTTGCTCCATAGACTGATTCTTTAACAAATTACAATCATAAGGATATTTTACACTGGTCCAAATTAAAAAGAGCTACAGACGACAATTTTAAGTTTCGTTCTTTAAACAAGCTATTTTTCATTTTCCACATTATTTCAAAAGCTTCTTCGGAAACTGCAACATGGTCAAGTAGGATAACAATTAGAACCCGAAATCTTGCACTGTAAATGCCAGAGGCCCGATTACTTATGTGTGAACACATGAGCAAGATCATTTTCGATCTTCATGATTGGCTAATCGCAACACATCGTTTAAATTTGCTGGAATTTGGCGATTACGTACGAGTTTGTGGGATTTCATGCGTTCCGATAGGATTTGTGTAGCTTAGATGCGATTTGATCAACATTAGTCCATTTGTGGTGGTACAATCTGTGTCCAAGATAGACGCGATCACATACGATCTGATAGGACTATCACAATCGGGTTCACGATTCCATTGCGATCTTACGCCATTATAATGATAAGTGTCCACGATCTGTTACGACACGATATATGCCGATGCTTTCTCATACGAGCACCAAGGACTAATGAACTTTTTTGCGATGTTGCACAAATGTTGGATCCATGTTTTGAGCGGGTTCGATCACGATTGAGCCACGATGAGACCGTGACTGGTATATTAACAATCTAACTGATTGGTGACCTCATAGGTAACTGAACCTCTGAACATTCAATAACATTGATGATGGCCGAACTTGTGGATGATGAAGTGGCATTTGCATTGTTAATGTTTGCTTATATTACTGCCATCGTAGAAGAAGAAGAGCAGCTAAAGAACCGCAACAAAAGAATCAACAGGTTCTAGCACTGGGGAAACTAAAGCCTTACCCTTGCCCTTCTTACCTTTGGAGCCTTTCGGTGGCATACTCCAGAAAGTTTCAAAATTGCTAAAATGTATGCCCTTAGATGTTATTTACTCTTTTGTTGTAGATTGAGCAACGAAACAAATTAATCTTGCTCGATGTATATATGGTCACGATAACTCCTAACAGATCTCGGGCGTCCTTTACAAAAGCGAAACCAGTAATGCCTGTTCGTATTTACTCGTATCAGCTCGTGAGTCATTCCCATCAAGTCCTGGCCATTCAGGTCTGACAGAATATACTGAATCATGACACGTCGTTGAAAATCGCGAGACATCGCAAAAGATCGCGCAATTGAAACAAGATAAGATACGGTCTTTAGTGATTTGTTGTGATGACTTACGATCTGATGGGATTTTAACGATAGTTCCGGCAATCGTGTTAATTGTTAAAAAAAATAACTGCCAAAAATTGTTCTAAACTTGATTACGGCGAATGCCATCAAGATTAGATAAGATCTGAAAAGATCCGAAATGATAATCCCGATACATCCACGATAAAGCCCAATATTTCAATCTTGGTCGAATAATGATAAATATGAATTACACAGAGAGATAGATTGTTTACAATTTCAAACACTTACATGGTCGAGTACGATAACACTGAGAATCGGATTGCTTACAATGTGAATGCAAGAGACACCAACATGGTCCAGGTTGATAACAATGGCAGTCCTATTGCTATATGTCTAGGCCGAACACACCTATATGGTCCAGTACGATAATAATGAAACTCTTTTCGCTGAAATTGTTAATGGTAGAAACACCAAGATGGTCCAGTAAAATAACACTGACAAACTGATTTCTTACAATGTGAATTTCAGAAACACCTACATGGTGCTGTACGATAACAATGACAGCCTGTTTGCTAACAATGTTAATGCCAGATACACCTTCTTGGTTCAGTACGATAACACTGAGAGTTCGATTGGCTGCACTGTCAAAGCTGAAAATACCTTCATTGTCCAGTACGATGACACTAACATCTGGATTGTTTACACCGTCTATGCAGGAAAACACCTACATGGTCGAGTATGATAACAATGACAGCCAAATTGCTTACAATGTCGATGCTAGAAACATCTACATGGTCAAGTATGATTACAATGACAGTCTAATTGCTTACACTATCAAGGCTGGAAACAACTATATGGTCCAGTACGATAACAATGACAGTATGATTGCTTACACTGTTAATGCCAGAAACTCCTACATGGTCAAGTACGATAACAATGAGAGCCCTATTGCTTGAACTATTAAGGCCAGAAACGCCTTCATGGTCCAGTGCAATAATAAAGACAGTCTGATTGCTTATACTGTCAAGCAAAAAATACCTACTTTGTCCAATTCGACAGCAATTAAAAGCCTGATTGCTTACACTGTCATTACCTGAAAGACCTACATGGTCCAGGTGGACAACAATGAGGGTCTGGTCGCTTATTTGTTAAGGCCGGAAACAACTACATTGTAAAGTAAATACTGATAGTCTGATTGCTTACAACGTCAATGCAGGAAAAGCCTACATGGTCCAGTAAAATAACAATGAGAGCCTGATTGGTTAAGTTGTTAAGGCTGTAACCACATACATGGTCCAGTAAAATAACAATGAGAACCTGATTGTTTAAGTTGTTAAGGCTGTAATCACATACATAGTCCTGTAAAATAACAATGAGAGCATGATTGTTTAACCTACTACCTACACGGTCCTGTAAAATAACAATAAGAGCCTGATTGTTTAAGTTGTTAAGGCTGTAACCACATACATAGTCCAGTACGATAACAATGGCAGTCTAATTTCTTACACTATCAATGCCAGAAACACCTGGTCCAGCACGATAACAATACGAGCCAGATTGCTTGTACTGCCTGTGCAATAAAAAAGAACCTGGTCCAGTACGATAACAATACAAGCCAGATTGCTTGTACTGCCTATGCAATAAAAAAGAACCTGGTCCAGTACGAGAGCGATGACAGTCTGATTGCATACACTGTCAACGCCAGATCAATCTACATGGTCGAGTACGAACACAAAGAGAGCCAGATTGATTACACTGTCAATACGGGAAATACTACACAATCTAGTACAATAACAACGGCAGTCTAATTACTTACACTGTCAAGGACGGAAACATCTACACGGTCCAGTAGGTTAATAAAGACAGCCAAATTGCTTACACTGTCAAGGCCAGAAATACTCACATGGTCCAGTACGATAACAATTACATTGTCGGTAAAAAATGTCACCAATTGTCTCTCTCTGTTATGGACTATGTAGATGCACGTGAAGGTAATCAGGAGACTCAAAAGCGCTTAAAGGTAGGTATCGATGTTTTTTCATGTCATAGATTTTAATTATTATTATTTCCTCTCATATACTATTTGAATACAATATGCCGCAAAGAAGTTTTACAAAAATCTGAGTTCGCTTATCAGAAAAAAAGTAGGGTATTTCCCTAATAGCCTACGTAGGCTATTAATCTATTTTTAGACCAATCCGATACAGATGCAAAGAATATAGGACATTCACGTGGCGCGAATAACCGTTGAAACCTTGCATTTAGTTAAAATTTCATCAAACCCACGTCATCGTTACGTCATCAGGAGTTATGTTCGCTAGCCGGTCTGTAAAGATCATTCCAAAACTATCGTAAGCGTTATTTCGAATATAAATACTTACCGTAGTTTTGCGCTTAGCCTTTCGTGTGACATGATTCAGGAAATTGGCTGATTCGCTAGTAAATTTGTTACCTTCATTTGACTTTTGGTCATATGCAAATGAGGTCATTCGGTGTCGACAGCCGAATTCCGTGATATCCAAAAATAACCTGGAATTCCGACATAACCACTAAAAGCCACTTTAGGTGTATGAGAGTATCATGAAGACAATACCTGACCAAACTTAAAGTATTGGATGTTCGTTTGAGTCTATTTTTCGGCACTTGGTAATTTTTTCGAAACTAGGTTTCAGAAACATCGATACCTCCCTTTAAATGACTACGATTAAAAAGTAAGTCTCGGTAAGGAACGCTGTCAAGAGGTGTGTGAAATATTTGTCCGGATGGCAGGACATATGGACAAGCGAATGGGTAGCACTTACGCTACAATTCTACGGGGAGTAATATTGAAATAATCAGGAAAATGTGTTCGCAATTTCACGATTATTTGGAATTTCCGCAATCTCTGTAAAACCCCAAAGCATCGCTCTTTGGTCTTCTCAGAACTGCATCGTATTATTTAATGAATAGATCTCGCGCGAAACAAACGCTTGTCCACTTTTTGTATGATCGTGAGACAATCAAATAAATTAGGTAAATACTTACTTAGATGTATTCTAGGTATGGAGAATCATTACGGAGTCCTTGCTTTGTTGGGCCGGTTTAGATGGGCAATATCTAAACTCTCAAAGCGACACAGACATTCTTCTTCATAGAAATTACTTGCAGATTAACAGTACATCAGAATACCGTTGTTGTTATTATGTAAAATGCAGTCTATCTTGCTCAATTGACCACCTCTATTAAGCGACCACGATTATTAAGCGACCAAAATCGAAATTCCTTTTTCTAAAGCGAAAGCAAAAGAAGTGAAGTTATTTCTTTAAAAAATAAAATCGTAATTAAATCCCGTGTTGTCGGAACTACTTAAAATCGTCTCGTTGAGACGATTCTAACGAGTTTCAACAGCATAGGATGAGGCGGAAATTTAGTAATAATTTATGTATGCAATCAAATCAATCAATCATGTCTTTTTCAAAAAAGAGTCGCTAAATACAAGAATTACTGTATTTCCAGAACAAATATACTTTTCTTATAATACATGAAAACTATACGATTTCAGGATTTACTTTTCGCGCACTCACTTTGTGCAGCATTGGTATATCTTGAATAAAGGGAGAACCACGAATGTGGTCCCCACAAATTGAACAAAAATATATCCTATTATATGAATGTGTAAAGTTTCAATAAAATGATAAAACTTGTGTTTTAAGGAGTATTTTATACCCAACTCGGATCATTGCGTTAATTTACAAAACGCTGGTCCCGCCCACTTACTTCGTTATCCACGTCCATTGACTCCAACAGGAAGCCCGCTTCGATTTTAAACGGCGTTATTTTGAAAAATGTTCGGCCAGAAAGTAAAATGGTTTATTGACGACCTAAAAGTCGTAACTACAGCTTGAATAATTTGTTTTGTTTTGGGGTTTTTGTGTTGGGGTGGGTGGGGGGATAACATCATATATGAAATATAATTCAATATCTATAAAGTCTAGTTATTATCATCCAAGTTTTACATTTAAAATTGATTTGGAAGGAAAGGAAAAGAAGTAAGAAACATATATTTTATACTATAATCCGTTTGTATTTTGTTCTCCTATTTGTAAACGTCACTATCATATATGACATATCGGTATGATGGTCCTAGAACGCAAATAAAATATGTTTATGTCTATTTAACCCATTTCCACTTAACGAAATTTAAGACTGATCCAAATTGACAAAAGTTACAGACGACAATTTAAAGTTGGTGGAATTTTATTATTATTATTATTATTATTACTATCTGATCTTTTCAGATAGAAAAGATTGTGTTTAGTGAAGAAATTGCTTGATACAAGCAATTTCTTTATTCTCCGCAATGTTTTCCAAAGGGTTTTTCTTCTTGTGGGGCGTAAAAGGGGGATTCTGTGGCAATGTGTTAAAGGGTCAACCCCTCCCTTATTTATTTTCCGTCAGATTGTTTTGACATTTTAGGAAGGGGCACATACCCTTGTTGACACGATTTTCGTGTTTATAGATCATGAAATAGGGGTGTATCTCTGGGACTAATCAAACATTACGACTGATATCATTTCTAGTATCCGAACCTGAGTACTCCGTGGAGGCGATAAGCTTTACATAGTCTTATCTTAGTCTTTGTTTTTCATTGCTTTTCTTTGTATTGAAACTTCGTAACCTTACTCTCGTCATGCTGAATATAATTGTTCTTAGGTATTGCGTTGTAAATCAAGGAACTGAAAGCACTGGAATACTCCGATAAAGCGCGTCAATAGTTTTATTAATTAATTCTATGTGCAACTCTGACTTAGACGGCAAACAGGCAATTGAGACTAAGACCAGGCTGTACATATTTATAGGCTTATCTTAGTTTATACTTCATACCAAAGCGGGAACAATTAGGGTTCAGCATGACAAAGGTTAAGAGAGAAAATAGATTATTCAGCACGATTAAGGACCCAATATAATAAAGATAAACCCATTGCAGTATGCAACCGAGACTACCACTGTCGTCAGCAACAGCAGTATATTCAACGTTGTAAGAAAAATAGTTGTTGAATTATGCAAATATCTCGGGTGAATATGATCATTTGATCATTCCCTCGATTCACTTTTAGGTTTGTCTATCAAAATTGGTGAATTCTAATTAGCTTAGAAATTGGTTCGTGCCCTCAAAATAAAGTTGAGAACGAAATCAGTTTTTGTTTATTCGTACAGTATAGTTCAGTAAAACGCTGTTTAAACCGACAAAGGCTCTAATTATGTTGAAGTTGTGTTATGGAGACAAAAAACCACAAGAAAAGATAGTAATGCATTTTATGGACCGAGAACTAATGATAGAGACACTCTACTTTAAAGGGTGAATTAAAGAAGCGAAGGGTTGAATGACCAAAATAAGATACCCTACTTTCGCAAAGAACCGGACATTCGACAGAACAAAAAACATGGCTAAATCACATGATACAATTTAGAAAACATTGAGGGAAATGAAGAAATTGCTATTTCCAAGAAATGTCTTTATTTTTCACAATGTTTTCATAAACTTGTTTTTGGTGATAAATACCCTCATCTGTCGATGCGCCATACAATCCGGTTCACAGGCCTTTTTTCTCGAGCGTCATAAAAAGGGGTGGTTGGCTTTCTATAAATAAAACTAAAGATTGCTGTATACTGCCTTCCTCTCGTGACTGTTTGGAAGGGACAGTTTGTTGGTTTGGGGGTGAAAAGGTTACGACTATAGGGTGGGTCACATTTAGTGTGATCTGCGAGGCAACCGAGTCATTTTACTTTCTAATTTGTATCTATTAAAACGAGTCTCAAATCTTTAGTCTAGTGTTGGCAGTCAAGTGTATCACAAACTAGCAACCATGATTAAATATTTAGCTTTAATTCTGTGTTTTGGATTCGCTCTTGGAGCAAGAGGTAAATATTTCTAAATTAAATTTACTGTATTCAACCGCGTTTTTTCGCCCCTTAAGAAAATTCATTGGAAATCATTGAGGACAACGATGAATTTGCTTGAAGCAAGTAATTTCTTCATTGTTTACAGTGTTTTCTGTCCTATAAGGCAAAGTTTTATTTTCAAATTTCATCAACGTAAAATTGTCGTCTGATACTTCTTTGAACTTTGACCAGTTTAAAATTTTGTCGTTTAGGAAACGATCTAATCGGAAAATGTAGAAATAACTCTTAAATATGATTTCTAGTTGATAAATAAAGGACAGTAAGGTAATGATACAAGTTTCCTGTCAATTAGTCAAAGCCTTTACTTATTTGTATCTCGAATGTGTCACGATTATGTAAACTACATTGTATAACTACATTGTATAAGTAATGGTAGGGTCCACACAAAAGTTTTTTTATTTGTTGTTGTTGTTGTTGTTTTAATCCCACACTTCTACTAGCAGAAGAGAGTAGCTTTACGAAATCAATGCGGGTATTGCAATGATAAATTGATTTGCTACAACCCATTTCTCTTTTTCTCACAATAATTCATATACGTTGGGAACTTGTTATCAAAGTCTATTACAGTTAGAATCACCTTCTAAAAGATAAATCTTAACAATAGATTATGGAAACGTTTTACGAAAGCAACTGTCCGATTTACAAGTTTCAAAATAATTTTATCTATGATTGACATTGTCATAACAGAGTCGAAAAATCAGCGACTGTGCTTAGCATGCAACATGAATGGAATAGGGGACGAGTTTCACTATTTATCAGAATGACCCTTTTTTAATAATATTAAAAAGACTTTTCTGAAAACAAACTTTTATTCTCACTCAAAGTATGTTGCATTTTATTTGTTTGATAAAAGGATAAAACTGTTTTTATGAATCTTTATATGTATTTTTAAATAAGATTTTTTTACGTAGAACTATTATGGTATTGAATACTTAATATAGCATTTTCCCTGCTACTCTTTCTTTTCAACGTGAAAAGAAATTATAGAATGTTCCTATTGATGCCAGTGGTATTTGTGTATATGTATACATGAATATGTATGGCAAGAAAGCGTAAAGTTTACGCCAAATAAAATATTCATCAATTTATCTATCTATCTATCTATCTATCCATCCTAATTTTTGTTGTATTGTTTTGCGTTTCAGAGAGACGACAAGTGAATTGCGGTGAGTGTAACAATTATTTAAATTCTTATAGAATAGCAAAATGACCAAACACTGCAACATCTTTCAGTTTGGATCAGTCCAATATTTTCTTGTCTGTTACTCGGTTTATACACTGTGTGGCTGTCCAGGCTGCTCGGTGTCACATGCCTTTACAGAAAAGGAAAAAAAAATATTTAGAATATCAAGCACAGTCTCGAATCGGTTCGCTTCGGCCCTTATTGTCTTTTAACGCATTTGATTTTCTTTTTTTCTACTTGATGTACTTTTACTAAATTAGGAAGTAGCATTTCTCAGACACTATGCTCTTATAGAAAGGCAAAATAAAAAGTTTGTCTCCATCTTTGAATATATATATTTTTTTTTTAAATTTTCAGACGAAAAGCCCTTGAGGTAATATATGATTACGCCAAATCAAACTTGCTAAGCAACGCTTTATTATATTACGCAAAATACTCATGTGGTATCCCAACTCTTACAATAAAAAAATCCATCTCTAACAATGAAATAAACCCAATCAAACAAATACCAATTTTATAACTTTGAACAACTGTAATACATTTTTCTTTCAGTGGAACCAGCTGTAAACAATGTCTGCCAATCTGGACTAAATGGCCCTCTACACTTCCCCCACCCTACGGACAGAACCAAATTTCTACAATGTGCCCCTGGTGGTAGAATGTTCATCATCAAGTGTCCAGCCAACGAATTGTATAACCAGGATACAACCTCATGTGGTCTACCTCAACCAGTAAGGTCATTTACCAATTACCAGAAGACAAACTCCTAATCTGGTTTAAATTGTAAATTGTAAAGTAATTGCAGACGATATTTAAGTGTAGGTTTGAATTGAAAATGTGTGTCGAATTGGGTAGAAAAAGTTGCGAGAAAAGGAGAATTTGCTTGTTCCAAGTTTTTCCTCTATTTCCAACAATGTTTTCCACAGCTATTTTCTTGAGGGCGTAAAAATGCGGAAATGGCTGAACAGAATTCGATCTTTGAATATTAGAACGGGGTTTTTGGTCAATTTTACATAATTTGCAAAGTGAACCCTTTTTAGTCTCACTTCTTGAGAAGCAAATAATTTTAAAATACACTCTAAGTAATTTCAATTGGCATCGTTTTTATAAATTATCAATTTCTTACGAAATAGTTTGGAAAGAAGAATCTAATCAAAGATATGTTTTACAAAGGAAAAATTAAAACCAATTTATAATGCTAAAATTAGTGCATGCGGCTTTTTTTCATTTATTCATCTGTTCATATCGTCGTTGGGCGATCAAAATGCCGTAACTACAGCTTCGTTGAAGTTGTAGTAACGGTATTTTGATCGCCCAACGATGATATCACGACTTGTATCCTTGGAATGTAAGTAGAGTTCATTTTTGCCGATTCAGGTAGTAACCGTTCCACCAGCGACTCTACCTCCTCAAACTGTTCCTCCGGTGACCCAGCCCAAGCAGTATAACCCATGTACACCACAGAATGTGGCCAGTGGAAATATCTTCTTCCCCTATCCGGGAGATAACACCAAATTCATCGAGTGTACAGCCCAAGCTCAACCACTGGTCCTCCAGTGTCCAACAAGGCTGGTATACAGCGCCACTAAACAAGGGTGTATCCTTCCATCCGGAAGTACGGTGAACACAGGTGGCACTCCACTCACCGGAAATACTGGAACCGGATCGGGAACTGGTACTGTCAACCCTGGAACTAACACCGGTGTTGTCGCAGGTAGTATTCGTTATCATGTCCACGAAAGAATTTCGCAGAAATACAAATAACGAACGGGAAAAAAAGTTGCCTCTTTAAAAATAATGTTCTTAAAACTATCGTAACAAAATTTATGAAATATGTAATCCATAGCGCCAAGACAAGATTTTTTTCTTAAATTAATACCTTTTCTAAAAGTAAGTTAATACCTTTACTGAATTCATCGAATTAAAAAAATCTATGAGAGTTTCGATCAAATTTATATAAAAAGAAAATGATTCAGACGAATCCTTCAAAGCATCTTGTAAACAATCTTTGAAAAATATTTACGAAACATTCTTATATTACTAGTCGATCTCTAACATGATAAAGACGAAGAAACAATACAAATCATACTGTCCGAGGGGTGGTCGAACTGCCATGTCTGAGGTCAGTGGGCGTGGTCAGCATTCCGCCAATTCTTTTAAGAAGTTTTTTTCTCAAAAGTTATATTATTTAAGAGATGGAGAGAATATTTTTGTTGTTGTTGTTTTGTTTTCATCGAGGTATAAACAGAACAACCTAATCACAATGTATGAATACGCGAAGCGGATTCATACATTGTGTGATTAGGTTTTTCGGTACATACCCTCATGAAAACAAAAAATATTCTCTTCATTTCTTATAATCTAATAGCACCGAGCGAAAGAAACAAAGGCTTTACAAATTTTGACACATTTTTGTATGGGACTATTTTGTGCGGAAGCATACAAAATCGCTGAATGCTCAAAAATTTTGTTCATGGAGTTATGAATAATTTTTCTCGACCAATAAGAACGCTCGTTTTTGATAGACGAAAGTAAAAATTAAACTATATAACTATGTTTGTAGGTAATGGCAACCCTTGTGCAGCAGCAATGACATCAAACAAGGAGCTGTTCTTTTCCCATCCCGACCCAACCAAGTTCTTCCAGTGTGATGTGGCCGGGAACGCTTTCATCAAACAGTGTCCAGCTAATCTTGTATGGAATCAGAACATTTCAAGATGTGACGCACCATACAATCTTGTTCAATCAAATGTTGGATAAGATATTTTTATCATTGTAATACATAACGTGTTCAGTATGTACAAAATAGATAAAATATGATTAAATGAGAGTATTTGTGCTTGTATCCAATGACCTATGATTTTCACAGAAAACACATTTAAGAGATAACGAGAATATTTTTGGTTTTCATGGAGGTATGAACCGAAAAACCTAATCACACTGTATGAATACGCGAAGTACCTCCATGAAAACCAATAATATTCTCTTCGTTTCTTATAATTTAATATCGTCGAGCGAAAAAAAACAAAAGTTTTACAATTTTAGATACCTTTTTGTATGGGACTATTTTTAGCGGAAGCACACAAAATCGCTGCGTGCTCAAAATTTTGTTCGTGGAGTTATGAATAAATCTTTTCGACCAATAAGAACGCTCGTTTTTGATAGACGAAACTAAAAATTAAATTATCTATCAGCCCGCAGATTTTGGAAGATTTATTTGTAGCCACACTCAAACCTTCTAAATGTGATTTAACCGACAGATCACAAATGTCAATCAATGAATCGATCGGCCAATCAAATTGTTCGTGAACCCGTTGGCTAAATTTTAGACTGGTCCGAACTGAATGAAGTTTCAGGCGATAATTAAAAAGTAACTACAGTTTATTCGAGCTGAGCATCCTATCGGAGCTCCGTGGGCGAGACCAGCGATCCGTCAATTGACTGAATTACGTGTCCAAATCTTATATTGCGTGTGTTGATCCTTCTTCAATTCATTGAAATTGAAATTTTAACAAGCATAATAGAGTATTGCACGACACCATATTGAACACCATACTCCAGTTTCGAAGAAGATTTTCAAAATTTTCACTGTAATGATTTATAGACATAAGCCCCGCCCATAAACATAATACTATGAAAGTGTCTGATTAAGTATCAACTAAGGTTTCCGGTACTTACTATGTATGGAAGTTAGATCCGCCCATTTAAGCCACGTTTTTTACCCGATCAAAATTCTGAATCTGGAATCTGATAAAGTGTCGCTCATTGACCATTCTTGTGAAATCGGGTTGAATTCTGTTCAGTACTTTCTAAGGAGAAAATTATTTAAGAAACAGTTTACGGACAGATGCATGGCAGACAAAAGTCCGCATGAAAAATTCCCGCTAGCATTCGGCCATAGAATCTAAAAAACATACCTCTGTCTTTCAGATGGAGATAAAATCCAAGAGGACTGTTGGCCCTCGGGCGCTTACCTGAGATGAAGACTCTTTTTCTTTGAACAGTTTAAGTTCATATTATGGTTAGGATTATAATGCAAATGCGCTATACTTTATACATATATCGGATTAGGATCAAAAGTCTAAATTACAAATCCCAAGGCTTTATGGCAAATTTGAAAGAAGAAGAAAACTTTTTTATCCCTCTGATTCCATGGGTTATAATTTCAGAAATAAGAAAGAAGTCAGTGAACTGATGCGTCATGTCTATTACCCCTCCCTGGGGCTCCGTTCCTGGGGATCCGAGGATCATAATCTTAGCTATTTTGAAAGAGGTCAATATACTGATGCTTCATGCAGAAAACCATACGCCTTCTTGGTCAGGAAGAGAAGGTTTTCAAAGATTATTTGAAACTTTCACTTTTACCTGAGTTTTTAACGGATTTTAATTCTTTTAGCTATTTTCAAAGGGGGCCACATAAGAAACATGTTTTTGCCAAACCTGGTTCAAATTGGCCAAGTTTTTTTGGAGGAGATGTTGTTGAAAAATCGTTCTTTATTTCTTTATAAACCCAACCCCCGGGGTTTTGCCCCTGGGGGTCCGAGGATCATAATTTTAAAAATGTCAATATACTGATGCTTCATGCAAAATATCAAGGCTCTACGCCTTCTGGGTCAGGTGGTGAAGAATTTTAAAGACTATTTAAGATTTTCACTTCTGTTGCCATGGCACCAGAGTTTTTAACCGATTTCAATTCTTTTAGCTATTTTTGAAGGCTACCACCTAAGGAACATTTCTGCCAAATTTGATTAAATTGGCAAAGTGGTTTTGGGGGAGAGGGCGTTTAGAAATTGTTCTTTCATTTCTATTTAACCCCCCCCCCCCCCTCCTCTTGAGGCTCCGCGCCTGGTGACCCGCGGATCACAATTTTAGCTCTTTTGAAAAAGATCAATATACTTTTGCTTCATGCAAAAATATCAAGGCTCTACGCCTTCTGGGTCAGAAGGAGAAGACTTTTAAAAGGTTATTTCAAAATTTCAATTTTGTTGCCATGGTCAACCAGAGTTTCAATTCTTTTAGCTTGTATTAAGGGGGACCACCTAAGGAGCATTTCTGCCAAATTGGCCCAGTGGTTTATGAAATGTCGTTTAAAGGAATTGTTGACGGACGCCGGGCAAAATATGAGCACAATAGCTCACTTGAGCACTTTGTGCTCAGGGGCTAAAAGGTGGAGCAATTTAACTTGAAAAAACATGCCTATCGTTTCTTGACCTGGCTACAAGCTCTTAAACTCGTTTCCTTAACCCATTACATTATCACGCATTTTAAGTGCTAAAGAAATATAGCTATGAAAACATTGTGAGAAAATGAAAAGAAATGCTTGTAACAAGCATTCTTATTCATTTTCAAACTATGTTTTCTACCTCACACTTTCTTATTTTCAATTAAAAACCACTTTGTTTTGTTCTCTGCAACCTCTTTCAATTTGGACCAGTCTATTGGAAATTGGCTAAAGATAATCCATATGTTGGTTCATTGTGGCAATTCTGAGAGACGGAGAAATTAATTTTATTATTATGAGAGTGCCATTGACCCTAGTGTGCTCATCAGATATAAAGGCTCTTTTCTTTCAAAAGTTAAATTCAATTTTAACCCTTGTCATGCTGAACCCGGAATATTCCGGTTTAGGCAGGAGGTGTAGACTAAGATCAGACTACACTATGTGCAGGCTGATCTTAGTCTACACCTCCTGCTTGTACTTTTCCTGTCTGTTTATGAAGTTGATTTCTAAAAGAAATATTGATTATTGAACAAGTTTTATCAGTGCTTTCAGCCCTTTGATTTGACAGCATTTCAGTAAGGTAATTTATACAGCATGATAAGGGTTAAGACATTATGATACAAGCAGACATAGCCATACTTTATACATATAAGGCCTTTGTACCTGGAGATCCAAGTCAAAATTTTAGCAACGTATATTTAGCTATTGTGAGAGAGGACCACCTGAGGGACGTTTCTGCCATATTTTGTTCAAATAGGCATAAATGTTAGGGAGATATCGTTTAAAAACCCTCCGTGTTTCTATATTGGCCTCTACCCTTGCGGCTCTACCCTTTTGGGGACCTGACGACAATGATGTTAACAATTTAGGAAGAGGTCAATATCATGATGTTTCATGCAAAATATCGAGGCTATACACCTTCTGGCTCAGGGGGAGAAAATAACAAAAGATGTTTGTTTTTTTTTTAAATTTCACAAGATCTTTTTATATTTGTTTGTCATGGCAATCAGAGTTTTCATTGGATTTCATTTCTTTAGCTATTGTCAAAGAGAACCCCCTATTGATAATTTCAGCACTGTTTGGTTCAAATTGGCCGAATGGTTTGGGAGGAGATGAAATCTAACAAGAGGGCCGTTGGCCCTGGGGCGCTCACCTGAGATAAAGGCTCTTTTTCTTTCAACAGTCTAATTTCATGTTAAGGTTAGGATTATGAAACAAGTGGGCCACAATTACATATAAAGACTATGAACCTGGGGATCCAAAAGTCTAAATTACAAATTCCAAGGCTTTAGTGCTGATTTGAAAGAAGGAAAAAACTTTTTCCATGGGTTATAATTTCAGAAATAAGAAAGAAGTCTATGAACTGATGCTTCCTGCCTATACACACACACCCCTATACACACACCCCCCCCCCCCCTGGGTCTGCCCCTGGAAACCCTAGGATCATGATTTTAGCTATTTTGTAAAAGATCAATATACTGATGCTTCATGCAAAATATCAAGGCTCTACACCTACTGGGTCAGGAGGAGAAGATTTTTAAAGATTATTTGAAATTTCACTTTTGTTGCCATGGCAATCAGAGTTTTTAACGGATTTCAATTCTTTTAGCTAATTTTAAGGGGGACCACCTAAGGAACATTTCTGCAAAATTTGGTTCAAATTGGCCCTGTGAATTGGAAGGAGAAGTCATTTAAAAAATCGTTCTTTATTTCTATATAACCCCCCCCCCCCCGGGCTCCGCCCTTGGAGACCCGAGGATCATGATTTTAGCTATTTTGAAAAAGGTCAATATCCTGATGCTTCATGCAAAATATCAAGGCTCTCTGCCTTCTGGGTCAGGAGGAGAAGATTTTTAAAGATTATTTTGAAATTTCACTTTTGTTGCCATGGCAACCAAAGTTTTTAACCGATTTCAATTCTTTTAGCTATTTTTGAAGGGGACCACCCAAGGAACATTTCTGCCAAATTTGGTTCAAATCGGCCTTGTGGTTTGAGAGGAGAAGTCATTTAAAAAATCGTTCTTTATTTCTATATAACCCCCCCCCCCCAGGGCTCCGCCCCTGGGGATCCGAGGATCATGATTTTAGCTATTTTGAAAGAGGTCAATATACTGATGCTTCATGCAAAATATCAAGGCTCTATGCCTTCTGGGTCAGGAGGAGAAGATTTTTAAAGATTTTTTTAAAATTTCACTTTTGTTGCCATGGCAACCAGAGTTTTTAACAGATTTCAATTCTTTTAGCTATTTTTGAAGGGGACCACCCAAGGAATATTTCTGCCAAATTTGGTTCAAATCGGCCTTGTGATTTGAGAGGAGAAGTCGTTAAAAAAAATCGTTCTTTATTTCTATATAAACCCCCCCCCCGGGGCTCCGCCCCTGGGGATCTGAGGATCATGATTTTAGCTATTTTGAAAGAGGTCAATATACTGATGCTTCATGCAAAATATCAAGGCTCTATGCCTTCTGGGTCAGGAGGAGAAGATTTTTAAAGATTTTTTTAAAATTTCACTTTTGTCGCCATGGCAACCAGAGTTTTTAACGGATTTCAATTCTTTTAGCTATTTTTGAAGGGGACCACCTAAGGAACATTTCTGCCAAATTTGGTTCAAATTGGCCCAGTGGTTTGGGAGGAGATGTCGTTTAAAGAAATTGTTGACGGACGACGCACGACGCACGACACACGACGCACGACGGACGACGGACGGACGCCGGACAAAAGACGATCACAATAGCTCACTTGAACACTACGTGCTCAGGTGAGCTAAAAATCCTTCTTTGTTTCTGTATAAAATCTTCCAGAGGTTCCATTCGTGGGGACCCGAGGGTAATAATTTTCACTATTATGAAAGAGGTCAATATACTGATGGTTCGTGCAAACTTTCACAACTTTAGGCCTTCTGGTTCAGGAGGAGGAGATCTTTTTAAGATTTCACTTTTGTTTCCAATTGTTTCCATTGCAACCTCAGTTGTAATTCTTTCAGCTATGTGCAAAGGGGGGAGGGGGGCACCTAATGAACTTTTCTGCCAAATTTGGTTGAAATTGGCCTGATGATTTGGGAGGAGATGTTGTATAAAGAAATTGTTGATGGTCGAATGACGACTGACAACAGACAAAAGCTGGACGGAGGGTGATCACTTTGTGCTCAGGTGAGCTAATAATTCACAATGAATAAAAGGGGACAAAGATTTACTTTTTTATATAAAAAATCAAACTTCTCTTAATGCACATACATGTAGATGTAAAGCTAAGAAAGCTATATGCTGCTTTGTATAACATAGCATAAACTTACAAAAGAAAGGAAATAATATATATATCTTACATAAGAGTAAAGGTTGTAAATCTCTGAAAATTGCGTAGAAAAAATATTTAACTCTGTCAATATCCATCAACCATATTGTATACCAAACTTCCATATCCATTTGTGCTTTTTATAATGATTGTTGTTTATCACTATGCCAAAAATATGTATAGCTGGTCTTTTAGGCTGTCTTGGTTTGAAATTAACTAAGGTACATCACCAATGATTTTATTTCATTCCCTGGAATTAACCCCCCTGATGTCACACAAATTGTCATTTTTGTCATAATCAATCCACTTGCACACAATCCTTCCTTTGTAAGACCCTCAAGAAAATTTTTTTGAAAAACATTGTGGAAATTGAAGAAATTGCAGTTGGTAGCACATCAGAGTCTCAATCATGAGGTCCGGGTTTTGATACCTGGTTGCGCCACATATCCTTTCCCACTTTAATGTCCCCCATCAATGGTTGGATATTCAAAATCCTAACTGGGATAAGCAGCTGTAGGAGGCTCAGAAAGGATGTAGCGTTAGTACTGGTGTGAGAAGGACTAGGAATTCATATTAGGTACTCTGGCCTTTAGAACCCGTTCAAACACAGAATTTTATAAATCTATTGCAATATAATGTCTTGCTTTCAAAATCTTTAAAAAAGAAAGGATAATAATAAACAAGGTCTGAAAATTCTTTCGAGTTTTACCCTTCCTGCAAGATTAGTAGACAAAGTCCTGCATGCAAGTAATAAACTTGCCCCATGTATTCTTCAAAAGTCATGCAAAGAAGGAAATAAGTCAGGTAAAAAAGTCTTTATAACCTCAAAATCAGACATGAGTGTTACTTTTCCATGAATTTCTAATCATTTTGACAAAATCCCTTTAGACATTGCTCCATATTTGTCATTTCAACCAGTTCCTATTCAACCCCTGGGTTTTGTATACCTGTGAATTTACAATTCTATAATTGAGGAAACATTGTAGAAAAAGATGAAATTGCTTGTAACAATATTTTCTACCCTACTGAATAGATATTTTTCAAATTTAAATTACATTTTCGTCAGCAAAACCTCTAATTTGGTCAGGGTTAAAATTTTGTAAAACTGGAAAGGTTAAACAATTTTTCCAGCATTTCCCTGGAATCAATTCTTAAATTTTGCTGTCTCTTAGAGGAGTTGACAGATAAAGGTTTGAGAATTCATGCAAAATCAACAAGACAAAAATTAAACGCCCAAAAACTATTAATGCAGGGGCATGAAAATAAAATGCATTTTTCTACAATGTATAAAGTTTAAAATAAAAATATATGTTCTTAAGTATTGGATTGCAAGATTCTTAGTTAGAAAACTGAAAAAGATTTCTTTTTTTTTCACATACAAAAACTCTTCCAACAAAGTCCTAAGTCATTCTGCATGTTAACCCATTCCTACACAATGACGCTTTTGATCGCTCCTCAAGAATAATAACTTAGAAAACATTGTGGAAAATGAAGAAATTGCTATTTCTTCATTTTTAGAAATGTTTTCTACCATGAAATTTTAAACATCCAAAATTTCATGAGCTTTAAAGTGTCGTCTACAACTCCTATATATTTGGACCAGTCTAAAAGCTTGTTGTGTGGGAGTGGGTTGACCATGCATATTAGAGAGAGAGGTAGACTAAGCCCTGTCCATAATGAGTCCTGCAAAAATATACAAACTGCCTCTGTTGGAGGTCAAATCTGCAACCATTTAAGTATGACATGAGTACGCTTACCACTTAAGCAATGGCTTGTAGTTGCACCATCATTTTTTGTACAGGAAATATTTTTGAAATTCTTCGTTTAATTAATTGCATATCACAGTGTTGAAAACATTTCTTAGGCTAGAGACAAATATGTCACAAAAACAATTTTTCTATGTTTTCAATAAAAGAATTGTGAGAGAAATTGGACAAAAAGAGTTTCGACAATAAGTCTCCTTTTGGCATGACATAGCATCGAATCACAAAACAATGATGATATGTGCTAGGTCACATATAAACAAACATTTGGTGAAAATTTTATCAAAGTCCTCAAAGATTTGTAGGAGTAGTTGTGTAGACAAGAATTTTGACAGTAAGCCTCCTTTCTGCATGATACAGCATTGAATCACAAAATACTGAGAATATGTTCTTGGTCACAAATATTTGATGAAAATATCGTCATAACCCATCAAGTATTGTAGGTGGAGTCTCACACACAAGAACTTTGACCATAAGTCTCCCCTTTGCATGATGCAGCATTAAATCACAAGGTCACTTGAAGGAGCACATTTGGTGTAATTTTAACATAATCTGTCAAGGATTGTATTAAAAGTTGTGCACAGAAGAATTTTGACAGAACGTCTCCTTTTTGCATCACCCAGCATTGAATCGCAAAACACTGATAATATGTGCCAACATTCAGCAATCTAATTACCAGTTTTTTCCATTGGAAAACCTAGTTAAAAAGAAGCAGATCAATCAAACAGTTTCTTCTATTATCTTAATCTTTTCTTCAAGCCAATTTCTTAGCTGATTAAAAAGTTAGGATTCTATAGCAGTAGGTTAAAGAAAATTAAAAATCACATTTTTGCACAGCAGGACGGTTCTAAGATAAATCATGTTTAAGACTGTTTCTTTTTCCCCCCTTTTTGTTGCTGTGATTTCTTCTGAGCTTGTTCATCCTCCTCGTTCACTAAAGATATACTTTCTACACAGTTTGTAGGCCCCTGACCTGATAAGCCACCCATCACAAAGAGTTTATCTTCAAACATGGTATAGGCACAAGAGCAGTGAGCTAAAGGCATTTCTTTGGCATTTGTCCAGCTGTCTGTATCAGGGTCATAGATCTCGATAACATCTAATGGCTTACCTTGATTGCCTAAAAATGGAACAAAAATAAAGGAAATAATCATTGAATAAAACAGCAATACTTAACACAATGACAAACACCAAAATTTAAGATTGATCCAAACTGAAAGAAGCTGCAGGCACCAATTTATAGTTTATAAAATTTCAGTTTTTTCAATTTTTTGGGTAGAAAACACTGTGGAAAATGAGGAACTTGCTTGTTGCAACAATTTATAGTTTATGAAATTTCAAAATTTCAACTTTTTGAAAATACCTTTGAAAATGAAGGAATTGATTGCTGCAAGTTATTTCTTCATTCTACACAATGTTTTCCCAAATGTTTTTCTTGACAGGCGTCATAAAACATCATTGTGTGGGAATGGGTAAATCAAGCAATTTCAAAGCAATCATACATTTTGGTGCAATAAAGAAGTAAGGCTGTGAAAACAATTTGAGAACAGGAGAAGTTGCTCAAAATATGTAATTCTTCTTTTCTCACAATGTTTAAGCACTATTTATACATTTTGTTTTTAATATAAAGTTGTTGGCAATTGCTTGTTGAAGCTATTTCTTCATTGTCTTGCTTTTTACCCCTTTTTATCTTTCCCATTTTTTAAAGGGATGTCAAACAGGATGATTGTGTGGGCATTGGTTGACCTGACAGTCAAATTTTAGATGGTCCAAATTGAAAGGAGTTGCAGGTGACGAGTTGAAGTGTATGAATTATAGAATTTTTCTTTTTTCTAGGAAGAAAACATTGTGGAAAATAAAGAAAGTATTTCTTGCAAACAATTTCTTTATTTTACTCAATAATTTCCAATTGTCTTTCTCAAGGAGCATCAAAAAGCATCATTATGTGGGAATGGGTTAAAAAGCAATGGTCCCATGTTTACAAATATGAGCTGTCAGATCTCAAATATAGCCCTGTTAAAAAAGTATAAAATAAATGTGGAAAAGTGTTTTGAACTAACAGAAAGACGAAGAGATAGCTTTATGCTCACCCTTCTCCAGATATGCTTAACTCTATTGTTTGACCTTGGAGCTATCCAAAAATTTGTTTTAAATGGTACATCTACTCATGATAAAGAATAATGTGACAGGTTATATTGAAATCCATCAATTTAAAGTTGCTGAGAAAAGTGTTTCAAAAAATATTTGTCACAGATAGACAGGCAGATGAAAGGACAGACTGAGGTAAACCACTACTCCCTCTTCTCCAAAGTGGGGGTATAATTGGGGTATAATGGAGAGATAAGATAATAAGATAATAATAAGATAAAAATATCATAATTTCAATTACAAATTTGAAAATTACCTAATCCTCCTGCACATATCACTTTTCCTTGTATCACACCTATGGCAAAGTCTCCACGTCTAGTAGGTAACTTTTTACCAGTCTTCCATTCCTCTATCAGAGAGAGAGAAAAACAGTTATTTATCACTAAGTAGTGTAGAAATACAGATTTTCTCTACCTGTACTCAAAGAAACATGATTTTCTTCTTATCCAGAAAAATCAACAACAACTTTTATTCATCCATAACAATATATTGTTTTTTTCTTCAGGGCTATATTCCTGTATCAGCTTGGTCTAGAGATGACTTTTTTCTCAAATTTAATTTTTGTTGCTATCAAAACCAAAGCTTTCAACAAGTTCAAAATCTTTAAGTCATTTTTAAAGGGGGACAGCCTAAGGACTATTCCTGCCAAATTTGGTTGAAATTTGCCAAATAGTTTGGGAGAAAGTGTCATTTTAAAAACCCTTTATTCCTATATATTAGACTCAGTGCATTCTGGGTAAGGAGCAGATATTTTTCAAAGTTTTTTTGTTTTTTTAATTTCACTTTTGTTGCCATTGCTTCCAAAATTTTCAATAAATTAATTATTTTTTAGCAATTATTCAGGGGGGGGGGGGCAACCTAAGGAACATACCTGTCACATTTGGTTTAAATTGGCCCAGTATTTTGGGAGATGTCATTTTTTAATATCCTTCTCTATTTCTGCATAGGCCTCATCCCCTCATGCTCTGCAAACGGGGACTGGGGGGTAATGATTTTAGCAACTCTCAAAGAGGTCAATGTACTGATGCTTCATGCAATACATTAAGGCTCTATGCCTTCTGGGTCACAAGGAGAGGATTTATAAAGATTTTTTTTAAAAAAATAACTTTTGTTTGCCATGGTATTTTACAAAATTTTACAACAGATTACAATTCTTTTAGTTAATTCTAAAGGGGGCCACCTTAGGGGAATTCCACTGAAATTTGCCCACTGTTTTGGAAGGAGATGTCATTTCAAGAATTTATTGACACATGATGGACAACTCACAACAGACACTGCCATGACAGATGTCTGACAGAAGGTGATCACTATACCTCTACTTGAGCATTTAGTGCTCAGGTGAGCTAAAAAGTAGAAATTGCAATACATCAACTTCCTCTTGCCTACAATATTTCCTACCCAATATTGCAATTATTTTTCTTGTCCTAATATTTCCCAAACAATTTTGGAATTACTTTCTAGCCAAAAAGAACTTGATGTCAACATCTGCATCTCTTTTTGGACTAGCCTAAAATTTTGCAGCCTAAACAAATATAACAAAAGCTAAATTGTAAATCCATAGATAGTAAAAATATCACATAATCAAAGATCTTACTTAACTAATAACTTTTATCAAAGAAGATGTGTTTGGGAAACACCATGACCCCTTAACATTTTTTTTTCAGAAAAGTGACCTAAATGAGTGACCTTGTCATATTACCCTCACCTTGGTATCTGCAGATGCTTATTGATGAGATCTATCATCATGCAAAATATGAACATTGTATCTAGAATAGGCTTAAATAATTGTAAATGTTTACTTTTTGCTTTAGTTTCAGACAGATACACAAGCTGACAACGGTAAAACAATATGTCCCTATCTTTCGATGTGGTGGCATAAAAATATTGTTGCAAATGATTTACTTAAATCCTGGTCTAATGCAAAAAGAGCTAAATGTGAAAATGCTTAATGGACCATACCTGTATCTAGATCAAATATTTCATTTGCATCTGAGAATCCTTTATTTCCAGGCTGTATAAGACCACCTATACTAAATATATATTTGTCTGTGCAAGTATACATTGCAAACACTCTTTTAGATGGCACATTTGGCAGTTTACGCCATTTCTCCTCTGTAAAATTGTAAACTTCAAAAGCAAGACATGGCTCTTTACCTTGTCTTCCACCTGTTGATAAAATTACAGAATATCTCAGATCAAGCAAAAAGGAACCATCAAGGAACTATTTATTCCATTCCAACACATCCCTCTTTTTTACACCCTTTAAGAAAAAAAGCCTTTTGAACTTGTTATGACAGAGCATTTTTCCAAACTTTGGACCTCTGGGGTAGGGTCATATTTATCTCAGGGCTAAAATTATAGCAAACATGGTAGAGAACCATACCAAACATGAATGTCTTAGACTTTATACATTGGGAGGGGAAGACTTTTGACAACATGGTCTAAATGAGCTTTATTATGAACTTTGAATATCTAGGAAAAGGGCAGTATTTACCCCACAGGCATAATATTATCAAAATTGGTAGATAAAAATCAGACTATGTTACATTCCAAATATAAATGACTTCAACCTTATATTGAAGAAGAATAATTATTTTAAGTCACTCAAATTTTTACGTTTTTCCCTATTTTGGAACCCTAGGGCAGGGTCATTATTGAACCCAAGGGCATTATGTTAAGTGAAATAGTACGAACCATCTAGTTATTCTACATACCAAATATGAATAGCATTGGCCTTAGGAGTTTCAATAGGGTTCAAGTGGGTCTGATCATACTTTATGCGTATATAGGCTTAGTACCTAGGGAGAAGGAGGAGAACACTTTTTCCTCCACTCTGGATCCATGGGTAATAATTTTAGAAATATGAAAGAAGTCAATGAACTGATTCTTCATGCTTCATATCAAGCCTGAAGATTTTTAAAGATAAATCTTTCATTGCATGGCAACCAGAGTTCTTCTAATGGATATCCATCATTATAGCTATTGTGAAAGAGGGACACCTAAGGAACATTTCTGCCAAATTTGGTTAAAATTGGTCCTTTAGTTTAGGAGATATCGTTTAAAATTACTATTACTTTATTAACCCCAATCCCTTGGGCTCCATCCCTGGGTATCTGAGGTTAAAGATTTTAGCAAATTTCAAAAGGGGTCACTAGACCTATGTTTCATTCAAAATGTCAAGACTCTACGCCTTCTGGGTCAGGAGAAGAAGATTCTTAAAGATTATGTAAAGATTTCACCTTTGTTGCCATGGCAACCAGAGTTCTTAGCAGATTTCAATCCTTTTAGATATTTTTTAAGGTGACAACCTAAAGAACATTTCTGCCAAATTAGTTGAAATTGGCTCATTGGTTGACAGATGCTGTTTAAAGAAATTGTTCATGGACAACCCACAAATGCTGTACAAATGGTGATCACAATAGCTAAAAAAGTCTAAAATTTCATCATCTAAGATTTCTCATCTGCAACATCTTTGAATTTGGACTAGTATAAAATTTTGTTGTCTGGTATCGGTTAATCCCCACCTAAAAGAAAGGGAAGTAAGAGCACCTCATGTGGATACCAATGCTGGGCTGTTCAACCTCTTGATAGTGGTAAAAAAAGGGGAGTAATTCATTCAAAAAAGCATTTAGAGTTATTCCTCTAGATAACTTAGATTGCTTTTTTGATTGTGAATATATATTCCAAGCTTCAATTACAGGATTTAAAGTTTTCAAGCCTTGACGACGCTATCAAGGATCTAGCCATAGCAATACCTTGGGGTTTCTCTGAAGACAAGCTGAAAATAATAATTGGACAAAGCAACAAAACATTTATTTATTTAAATTAGTTCTTTTTAGATTTTTTAACTATTTCCAGTTCAAACTTTTTTTCACTTCCTTGTGATTTTACAATTGATAAATCATTTCCTCTTTTCCACAATATTTTACTGAACAATTATTTTTCAAATTAAATCCACTTTAATTTTTTTTGTTTTTCAAAACCTTTAAATTTGGGCAGGTCTAATATTTTACAAAAGGAAAGGGTTAAGGTATGAGTAACCCATTACTTACCTATAACATAAAGTTGATCATTAATTAGAAACGAGAATGTTGCATATCTAGGGGTAGGTAATGGTGTTAATGCTTTCCATTTATTTTCATCTATCACAATACTTCGGAAGAAATCTTGTGGATTTGTGTCTGTACTCATTCCTCCCAATGTCAATACTTTTCCATCTAAACAAATGAGAGAGATTAATTGGTCTTAAGCCTATCCTACACAATACATAGGGAATATTACCACAGTGTCTTTTTCTATGTGTTGTTATCGTGTTCGAGAATCGTGTGTAGGTAATTTTTATTGGATGAGACCGAAGGTCGAATCCAATAAAAATACCTACACACGATTCGAGAACACAATAACAACAAATAGAAAAACACACTGTTGTAATATTCCTTTTATTATATACCTTTTAGGAAATGACATTAAGAAAATTCTCTTAAATGGCTAAGAAATAACAAACTTTCCAAAAAACCCGGAACGTCAATACACAAAAAAAGAAGTCAGTGTTTAAAGGTACTTGACGAATACGGTTTTTTGCTACACGCCAAATATTGATTTTTTTTCTGTCGAGTTGTATTTGACAGCCAGGTTTTACTCCATATCTTTTATAGGTATATAATAAACTTTTTTACACCCTCAAAAAATATAGAAGATTAAAGAAATTGCTTGTAACAAGCATGTTTTTCAAAATAAACAATGATTTCTACCCTACGAGACACAGTTTTCTAAATTTTATCAACTTAAAATTTTCTTCTGCAATTTCTTTCATTTAGGACCAGTCTAAAAACTTGCCATCTGGTGATAGGTTAGCTGAGCAGTTCCAGCTCAGAATATAGCTGGTGACATTTTGTAACTATATCAAATGTAAGTATGTGTATCATATCCATGACATATATCCTATTACAAGACAACAAAATAAGAAGATGCAGATGATAATTTGAAGTTGGTGGAATGATAAAATCTTTACCTTCTACAGTAGAAAAAATTGTGGAAATTGAAGAAATTGCTTGTTAGAAGTAATTTCTTCATTGTTCACAATCTTTTTCAAAGCCTTCAAAAGCAGGTTTGTGTGTGAATAGGTTGAGACTCACTCTACCTACGGTCCTCAAACCATTCCTACACGACAACATTTTTGACTGGTCTAAATTGAAAGAAGCTGAAGACAACAGTTTTAAGTTGATTGAATTCTATTTTTTTCTTCTTTTGGGCTAGAAAATATATTGGGTAATAAAGAAATTGCTTGATACAAGAAATCTCACCATTTTCCACTATGTTTTCCCAAGGTTTTTTTCTAAAGGGGCGTAAAAAGGAGGGATTTTTGGGGATTGTCTTTATAATCCGAAGTAACAGATCAGCAGCCAAACATCTACACAAAGCAGAATCCCACGATTATCCTGTTTTCCTAATTGAATATTTAACCTAATACCAGATGACAAAAATTCAAATGGTCTGAATTGTAAGAAGTTGCTGACGACATTTCAAACTTCACTGGAATCAGCAAAAAAGAGCCCAATAAGGTAGAAAACTCTATGAGAAAAGAAGAAACGTCTTGCTTCAATTGCTTGCTGCTTGCTTCAATTGTTTGCAGCATCTTCTTCTTTTCCCACTACATTTTTCATGATATGGTTTTGTCAGGGTGTCAGAACAAATTTAACAGATATAGCCCGATGTAAAATGGATTTATTAATGAGAAAATGAGAAGTTTTTTTAGTTAGATAATGGCAAATTCCAATAGTTTAAAGGATTGAAAGGAAATAATGAATAAAATTAATCCTAATATACCACTATTTTATCAACAGTTTTCCCAAGTTTCAACAAGGGTCTTTTTCTCAAAATACCTGGACAAAGCCCTGAGCCTGTAACTACATTAAATTTTTACCAGTATAAGGTTTTGTTGTTTGTAAATGGGTCAAACTATTTCACTCACCTCTAACCACAGATGAAATCCCAAGTAATCCTGATGGTAAAGCTTCAAGTTCAGTCCACTTTTTCTCCTTAATATCATAAACTTCTACAGCACTGACTGGTTTTTGTTCATTTCCCACCCCTCCAACAGCTATAATCTTGTCTCCAACAACACCTATACAAACAAGAGAACCATGATGGTCATGTACTGAATTGCTCACCTTAATCATCTGCTGTTAAAAAAATGCAAGTTGAGCCAATTAATTACAACCAGTTTCATGAAGATTCAGCTAAAATTGTGGCCTCTAGAGTGTAAAGAAAGAAATTTTCTTTAAGGACCCTTTTCCTGTGATTTCAAATAGAACCCTTCCCATATTCAATAAGGTTCATCCTTATGACCTAACAAATACTCCTGCCAAGTTTCTTGAAGATTGAGTCAAAATGGTGGCCTCTAGGGTGTAATCAAAGAAATTGTTGTTAAGGCCCCTTTTCCTGTGTTTTCCAATAGAACCGTCCCATAATCAATAGGGTTCATCATTATGACCAAACAATTATTCTGGCCACGTTTCATGAAGATTGGGTCAAAACTGTGGCCTTCCAGTGTTGACGCTGTATGACGGACAACAGAAAATAAATGATCACAAAAGCTCAGCATGAGCCCGTTATGCTCAGGTGAGCTAAATAAACATGAAAAAATGGAGTTAACCCAATCCAAAGTAGTGCTTAACCCTTGTCATGCTGTATAAATTACCTTACTGAATTGCTGTCAAATCAAAGGGCTGAAAGCACTGATAGAACTTGTTGTTCAAAAATCAATATCTTTTTACGAAATCAACTTCATAAACAACTATGTCAGGAAAAGTACAAGCAGGAGGTGTAGACTAAGATCAGCCTGCACATACGTGCAGTCTTATCTTAGTCTACACCTTCTGCCAAAACCGGAATATTCCGGGTTCAGCATGACAAGGGTAAACAAACATAGCAAGCTATTCAAGATAAACATCACCTTTTGAATGAGAAAATTTATGGTGATGAAATTTGAATAGAACTGAAGACTCATTTTACCCTTTCCAACACAGTGGAATTTTAGACTGGTCCAAATTGAAAGGAGCTGCAGACGACAATTTCAAGTTGATGGAATTTTAATTTTTTTGTCTTTTTGGATAGATCCAAGCAATTTCTTCATTTTTCACAATGTTTTCCAAAGCTTTTTCGTTGAGGGGCGTAAAAAGGAGGGATTGAGTTGGAATGGGTTAACCCTTTCCATTTTTTTTATTTTTACATCCCAGTGATACTAATCATACTTGAGAAAACATTGTTGGAAAGAAGATATTGCTGGAAACATGCAAATTCTTCTTTTTCCACAATATTTTCTATCATATAGGATGGTTACTTTTCAAATCATACTTACCTAATACTGTCCTTTGCAAGCCCTATACATTCAGACAAGTCCAAAATATTGAAAACAGTGAATGGTTAAATTCCTGTAAGTTTCAGTAAGATCTATGGTTCTGTCTTCACAATGGGTCGATAATCGTAGACCTATTTGGGATAGCAGCTGGAGGCTAGGAAAGGATGTACTGGTAGTACTGGTGTAAGAAATACCAGGATTCCGTTGTAAGGTGCTCCAGCTGCCGTGATATAACAGAAAGATTGTTGAAAGCGGCGTAAAACCCCATTCAAACAAACAAACAAACTGTCTTTGCAAACAATTTAGAAATTTGTTCCCTTTAAAAAAGCAGATTATAATTCAGGCCATTCCCACACACAACAGCTTTTTAATGACCCTGAAGGAAAAAACATTTGAAAACATCATGGTAAATGAATAAATTGCTATCAATAAGTTATTTCTTCATTCTCATTTTGTTTTCTTTCCAGTGAGGAAAACAAAATTAGATTTAAATAATTTGAAACTGTGGTCTACAACTTCTTTCAACTGGACCAGTCCAAATTTTTCATTGTCTAGTAAGGCAGGGCTCTGCAGAGTGGGCGACTCAGGCGAAAAAGTCGCCTGGTTTCATAAAACTTCGCCTGATTTGCTGATCAAAGCGAAGTCGAAGTCGCCTGGAATTTTCGGGAAGTCGCCTGGATTCGATAGGTGATAACCAAATCTGGCCCAGTGGCTATAAAAGTAGGGGACAGTGTGCAATTATACAACTTTCCGTCGGAAGCCCTTTGATCGTAAATCAAGCGTGTATCGATACTGTAGTCGCAAGGCTAGCAGATTATCAGAAATAAGGGTATGTTCTGGCAGCTAATAGTCAACATGCTTGCTTCATTCACACCTACGCTGATTGATTTCGGCAATGCTGTGCATACTCTTGGCACTAGAAATCTTTATTTAAAATCCTTTCCCTTCTTAGGTTTTAATTATTTCTGTAAATTAAGTTATCATCAGTCTACGAGATTTGTTGCTTACTTTCACATAATGAGAATAATCGCCGACATTTACAGACGCCGTGTCATTTACCAGAAGTCAAAATATGTTTAAAAATTTGAAACCTTGATGAAAAATAATTCTGCCGAAAATCTACGTAGAGTAAAATCATTTTTCATTAGAGTCCTTTAATTTGAGTTATCTGCTTTAATTGTAACAAGTGAAGAAAATTATGGCAAACAATTTAAAGGCTTCTACGGTCTTTCCTGAGATTTTTGTTCAGATACATTCTATCCAAAAACTAAATTTGACTTACTTGTGTTGGTAATGATTCCTTTAAATAACGTGTAATCCAATAAAATGGAGCAAATTATCCTGTGTTAACTTTAAACCTCTGCATGTACAGAGTCTGGTTTTGTGTACTGAGCAGTAACCCTTACCCTTTACACACTATAACTGACTTAATCACAGAGGACCTTTTTTGACCAATTAATGACACTTTTTATCCATTTATATGTTATCAGGTAAAGTGCACAGACTTTAACTCATTACCACACAATCCCCCATTTTGACATCATGAAAATGTTTTTATGGGAAACTGTGAAAAAAGGAGGAAGCAATTTATCCTTTCCCCACATGTTTCTACCTTCTTTGGCACCTTCATTCTTATCTAAGCTCACTGTGAAATGTCTTATTTAGCTTCTTTCAATTTGTACCAGTCTGATTTTTTTCTTCTGGTAATAGTTTGATTAAATACATGTTGTTACAATAAAATCTTTTCTCATTTTCTGCTTCAAATAGAAACACTACTCATTTCACTCAGACTGCCTATACACTATTTGCATTTTTTTTATTAGTTTACTTTTTTTTATCATATATGAATCTATTATGAAATATTAAAAAAATAAATAAATTCAGAATCAAACTCTTGAATTCTAAAAAAAAAAAAAAAAAAGAAAAATACAAAAGTATTTGTTCACAGGAATAAGATCTTTATTGAGGACTGAAAGGATAAGCAGTATTTTCTATGTTTATTGCATGATACATAATATAAAATGCAACTACTTGGTTGTAAAGCTATTTTATTTTCTGATAGAATTGAGGAATACACGCAAAAACTTAATTTTTAACACGATCCACTTCTCTTGAAAGTCTCACCACTTCTCCCCATTTTGAAAAACTTCTCCCAATTCTCAGACTAGTGAGAATTGACTTCTCCCCAAATTCTGGGAGTCTGCAGAGCCCTGAGTAAGGGGTAAAAACAACAGTGTCCTACCTACAGCAGGGGCTGCTCTTTTAGTTGGCATGGACTGTAATGTGAACCATTTCTTTTTCCCAGTATCATACATCTCAAAACTATCCACAGGCTGTCCCATCTGGTCACATCCACCAATCACGTAAATATTCTTGTGTATCACAGGGCTAGAAAACACCCTTGGATACACCATCTTCAGTAAGGAGTCTGGTCTAAATACACCATTGTTTCCATTTGATGTTGCCATTTAACCACTGTATTTTGACTTGCCAGCTATAATTAAGGAGTATACCATAATTTGCAATAATCCAAATAATAAATACTCAAATAGAAAAATATATAAATAGTCTTAACCCTTTCCCGTTTTGGGGTATTTTAGACTGGTCCAAATTGAAAGAGGTTGTAGACGACAACTAAAATTGTATTCAATTTTAAATGATACCATCCTATGTAGTAGAAAATATTGTGGGAAAAGAAGAAATTACAGAAGAAACAAGCAATTTCTTCTTTTTCCACAATGTTTTCTCAAGTATAAAATCACAGGGACATAACAAGGTGCCAAATTGTCACAAGATACGCCCGTCACACTGCTTAATATTAACTGGGGGTTTGAATAGAACTGAGGTTATTTTGAATGAATTTTTTTTGTCAAACTAAGTATGAAAAACAAAAAAGGGCAATAACTCAAAAAATAGGCTAGGTAGAGTTATGGTTCTTTACACTGCACTCCCACTTGGTGAGATCTATCCATCCATGAAATTTCATGATTCTAGCTATTATACTTTTAGAGATATACTCCGGACAAGATTCAAGTATGAAAAACAACAAAGGGCAATAACTAAAAAAATAGGCCAGATAGAGTTATGGTTCTTATGCTCTGCATTCCTACTTGGTGAGCTCTATCCATCTATGAAATTTCATGATTCTAGCTATTATACTTTTAGAGATATACTCTGGGCAAGATTCAAGTATGAAAATCAACAAAGGGCAATAACTCAAAAAGTAGGCAAGGTAGAGTTATGGTTTTTGTACACTGCACTTCCACTTGGTGAGCTCTATACATCCATGAAATTTCATGATTCTAGCTATTATACTTTTAGAGATATACTCCGGACAAGATTCAAGTATGAAAAACAACAAAGGGAAATAACTTAAAAAATAGGCAAGGTAGAGTTATGGTTCTTGTACACTGCACTCCAACTTGGTGAGATCTATCCATCCATGAAATTTCATGATTCTAGCTATTATACTTTTAGAGATATACTCCGGACAAGATTCAAGTATGAAAAACAACAAAGGGCAATAACTTAAAAAATAGACCAGGTAGAGTTATGGTTCTTGTGCACTGCACTCCCACTTGGTGAGCTCTTTCCATCCATGTAATTTCATGATTCTAGCTATTATACTTTTAGAGATATACTCCAGACAAGATTCAAGTATGAAAAACAACAAAGGGAAATAACTCAAAAAATAGGCAAGGTAGAGTTATGGTTCTTGTGCACTGCACTCCCCCTTGTTGAGATCTATACACCCATAAAGTTTCATGATCCTAGCTATAATACTTTTAGAGATATACTCCGGACAAGATTCAAGTATGAAAAACAACAAAGGGCAATAACTCAAAAAATAGGCCAAGTAGAGTTATGATTCTTGTGCACTGCACTCCCCCTTGGTGAGATATATACACCCATAAAGTTTCATGATCCTAGCTATTATACTTTTAGAGATATACTCCGGACAAGATTCAAGTATGAAAAACAACAAAGGGCAATAACTTAAAAAATAGGCAAGGTAGAGTTATGGTTCTTGTACACTGCACTCCAACTTGGTGAGATCTATCCATCCATGAAATTTCATGATTCTAGCTATTATACTTTTAGAGATATACTCCGGACAAGATTCAAGTATGAAAAACAACAAAGGGCAATAACTTAAAAAATAGACCAGGTAGAGTTATGGTTCTTGTGCACTGCACTCCCACTTGGTGAGCTCTTTCCATCCATGTAATTTCATGATTCTAGCTATTATACTTTTAGAGATATACTCCAGACAAGATTCAAGTATGAAAAACAACAAAGGGAAATAACTCAAAAAATAGGCAAGGTAGAGTTATGGTTCTTGTGCACTGCACTCCCCCTTGTTGAGATCTATACACCCATAAAGTTTCATGATCCTAGCTATAATACTTTTAGAGATATACTCCGGACAAGATTCAAGTATGAAAAACAACAAAGGGCAATAACTCAAAAAATAGGCCAAGTAGAGTTATGATTCTTGTGCACTGCACTCCCCCTTGGTGAGATATATACACCCATAAAGTTTCATGATCCTAGCTATTATACTTTTAGAGATATACTCCGGACAAGATTCAAGTATGAAAAACAACAAAGGGCAATAACTCAAAAAATAGACCAGGTAGAGTTATGGTTCTTGTGCACTGCACTCCCCCTTGGTGAGATCTATACACCCATAAAGTTTCATGATCCTAGCTATAATACTTTTTGAGATATACTCTGGACAAGATTCTAGTATGAAAAACAACAAAGGGCAATAACTCAAAAAATAGACCAAGTAGAGTTATGGTTCTTGTGCACTGCACTCCCCCTTGGTGAGATCTATACACCCATAAAGTTTCATGATCCTAGCTATAATACTTTTAGAGATATACTCCGGACAAGATTCAAGTATGAAAAACAACTAAGGGCAATAACTCAAAAAATAGGCCAGGTAGAGTTATGGTTCTTGTGCACTGCACTCCGTATTGATGTGAAGAATATAACTGCCAAGTTTAAAGTCAATCGGACTTACGGTGACAGAGTTATGCTCCGGACAAAGAAGTGGACACCGCCCGGACGCCCGGACGACCGGACGCCCGGACAACCGGACGCCCGGACGCCCGGACACCACGGGTGATCCCATAATACGTCCCGTCTTCGACGGGCGTATAAAAAGGGACACAGGGACAAAAAAAGGAACACAAAAGGGTTAAAAAGGGAATATAAAATGACGTATCAATTAACCTATTACCAGACAACAAGATTTTAGTCTGGTCCAAATTGAAAGAAGCTGAAGGCAACAATTCCCTTTATCATGATTTTTTTTTATTTTAATATTTTTTGGGGTAGAAAAGATTGTAGACTATAAAGAATCGCTTGTTACAAGTAATTCCTTCATTGTCAACCCAGTTTTCTGAAGCTTTTTACTTGATGATGAATTTTGGATTTTTTTTTTTTTTTGTCTTTTTCGGGGGGAGTAGAAAACATTGTGAGTAATGCTGAATAGCTTGTTACAAGCAATTTCTTCATTTTTGACATTGGTTTGAAAAGGGGAGTAAAAAGGGGGAAAATGAGAATGAGTTAAAGTTTAACCCATTACTACAAATAATGCTCTTTGATGCCCCAAAGAGAATAGGCTTTGGAAAACATTTTGGACAATTAAGAAATTCTTCCTAAAAGAACAAAGACTTTTAAAATTTCATCAACTTCAAGCAGTCAGAGGCCATCTGCAAAATCTTTCAATTTAGACCAGTTCCAAATATTGTTATGAGGTAATGGGTTAGAGTTTAACCCTTTCCTGTTTTACAAAATTTTAGACCTGTCCAAAATCAAAGGTTTTGCAGACGACAATTTAAAGTCTATCTTATTTGAAAAATAACCTATCAGTAGGGTAGAAAATATTGAGAGAAAAGAAAAAATTGCTTGTGACAAGCAATTTCTTCTTTTCCCACAATGTTTTCTCAAGTATAAAATCACAGGGACGTAAAAACCAGTGATTGTACAGGAAATGGTTAAATATACTTCAATATCAATTAATATAATGTTGTGCCTTTATGAAAAGTCAGTTGTTTTACAATTTCATTCACATGAATATGTTTCTTCAACTACTTGCCAGAACATGATTGTTTCACTCTTAAATATGAAACTTGACCTCCTGCAATTGATCAAACTTCTTGGTACTTTTGTGTCTTCTTGTTTTGTATCTTCATTTCCAGTTGCAACCACAATCGTTAATCAAGCACAGAACTTCCTATACATTGACCAATTACCATGTGGGAATGGGTTAAGGAATCCTGTGCACAATTTAGATTTATTAGATGAGGTATCCCTAGACAGCCCAGTTGGTGGGGCAATCAACCTTTTCACGCTCTAACAGCGCATGCGTCAAATCAAATCACGTTTAATGCGATATTTATCCGAGACCAAGTAATGTGATCAATTGTGGGGAGTCGCTAAATTATCACTATATAATCCTATATAAATTGGCTATTTTGAACGAGCTAAAACAAAGGTTATAAATAAAAATTTGATTGAAAAAAAGTTTTGACCTGTGAGCAGATATATGCAGACTAGTAGTGGCGAGTAATATTGGTGATATTATCGTGTTTTAGAAACAAAATTGAGTTTGAAAAGGCCTGGTATCTAGGGTATATGACGAACCTCGAAATTGACGATAATAATAATATTTCCAGTGAAATCAGATTTTTGAAAATAATTTCACCCCCCACACACATGCGCGCGCATACAAAAAAAGGAAATGATATAGGGTAACATTAAACTCTGGGTACAAACACCGAATGATCACTTTGATTAATTATAATATACAACAAATATCAATAAGTCTTTGTGCCGGAAATCAATATTCTTTTAATATTTACAACTATCATCACTACACAATAGACATAAGCAATCCAAATTTTTCTGGCACACTGATTGGTGAAATTTGCGAATATGCGTTAATCATAGGCACGTCATTCATTGCAAACCCCCCCTTCAATTGGTATGCCATATCTCAAGTGACAATAATCCTGATTGACTCAATTTATTATTTAATTATAAATACTGTTGGCCACATTTCGGATGATACAGATAATATGTTGCTTTAGATATGCCAGGTTGGTACCATTCTCCTACAGTCTTCCCCAAAATGCATATGTTTCTTTTCTTTAAAAGTTTTCCTTGTTACAAAGTTTAAGCGTATAAACCTCGACATTATGAAAATAAAGCAGGCATGCTGTTTTTTAAATATTTGTTTCTGTCTGTGTGTCCATCAATGTAGATCTCTCCCCGTCTCTCTCTCTCTCTCTTTCTCTCTCTCTCCATCTCTCCCTCCCTCTCTCTCCTTAATATCAAACACGCCTGCACTACAGCATGCCAGTTGTTTTTAAACATTCGCTTCATTGTAAAAATAAAAATATGGAAGAAAAGGAGGAAACATTTTCTTGGTATAAATAATCAATTTTTCGTAAAAAAGTGCCACACAATGAATTAAAAAGAACACATTGTAATTCAAAAACAGGGAGCATTTTTCGACAATGAATGAATGACATAGTTTGCATTGATGATGACGATGTTAATAGTGCAAAGAAAAGTATGAAAAATAAAAAATTAAAGATAATGATAAGAGAGAGCTGATCAGAAGAATGATCTGTTGACAGTCTTGATGTAAAGGGGTCCCCTCGGTAGATCACGACACATATGGGGTTATTATGTAAACGGCAACATGTCACATAGAATCCGATAAACACTATAACATTTAATTGGTCAAGTTTATGATTTGATGAAACAAATTTTGTCTTCTCATGTTTCAACCGATATGCTGCCAAATACTAATTCCTTGATTGATCAAAGGATGCGACCAGGCTTTGTTTCAATCAACGCAGTTGTATGACACGGTGTTTATCTTTAAAGCATTTTTTCCACAATCAATTAAAGTGAATACTCGTATTTTCATTGAATGGATTTAAAATTGTTTTTTACCATAGTGGATATATTTCGAGGTAGGCTTTCATTTTAAAATATCATTATTTGAAAATCTAGCCTTGCTAGTAGATCAAAGGACCAATATGTATATTATAACCAAAATATTATCAATAGGCTACCATAAGGTCGTAAATACAAGATATAGTACAACATTTTGCCAGCCAACAACGATACAATGTCTGAACTATATTGATCTTTAATTTCATCTTTCTTCGCACAAACGGTAATAACTTCAATATTTCTGGAGGCAAGAACATGAGTTTGGGGGACTCTGATTATTGCCGGATACTAAACGAGATAATGACCTTTCCATGGGGAATTCATATTCATACATTAACAGCATTTGTTTCAGCTTACACAGTATACCGGGTTATCATACAATTTTTTGTATATGGTAAAATAGATCATGAAACAAAACATCTGACATTTATTCCTAAAGGCCGATAAAATAGGGTACTTTTATTGCTTCTGAAGAACATTAGCGGGACAACAGAGAAAAAATATTGTAACAAACAGATGCTACATTTCCCACAATATTATCTACATCATTTGGCCTAATGCTTTTCATTGTAAAAACTCGAAAAAAGAAGTTAAAATGACTGGACGCAATTATACGGCTTTCGAAAAATAAAACCAGAAGTAAATCCTCCCCACAGCGGAAAATTGTTGTTGTTGTTTTTCTTTGAAAGCGTCTAACTGATACAGACTATTTAGTCATCTGACACTTTGCGTGAAAAGGTCTATTGACCCAGAACCTGACTATCTTGGTTTTCATATAAACCCATTGTCAGGCAAATGCTTTTTTAATACCACCCCCCACACACACTCTCACCCCAACAAATAAAACAATCCAAAAAACATTGTGGAAAATGAAGGGATTACTTGTTACAATTTTATCATTATCCACAATGCTTTTCTACCCCCAAAAACAAGGATTTTTAAAGTTTAATCAACTTTAAAAGTCGTCTGCGACTTAATTCAATTTTGATCAGTCAAAAAAAGCTGGGGTTATAACAACATCTAATCTACTACCTGTAGGAAAAGGCAAATGGTGGCCAGTTTAATTACATTTTTGTTAAAGAGAGACAATTTATGTGTGAAAAATGAGGTCTTTTGATGTATTCATTGATAGCTGTCATCCAAGAAAATTGATCTAGTCATCCCTAAAACTAAGTCACGCCCTCAACACAAAATCAATACAACCAACCAAAAACGAGCACATTTCATTAATCTGATTTGCTGTCAATCAGAACTGTAATTGAATTTGGCAATGTGTCAGTCTTGTGTCAGATTCCATGACATAATTGACCCAATATACAAGCATTTGAGCAATTAAACACACTAAGCCCTTGGCCTTGATTTCCGGAGATTAGTCAAAGTAAAAGTATGTATAAAATAATAACTTTCATATTTCTTTCTTTTTTTGGTGCCATTAATTTTTGCCAAATGAAAAAAACTTACACCAGAATTTCTATTTTTGGCACAATGGCGACTGGCGGTGCGAACCCTGCTATGAAGCTGATAGGGCTTGTTTTAGTAAGACCTGTTCCAAGGCTGTATTATTCTCAGAGTAAAAAGTTAATCCAGAAAAACTTAGAACGTATGCTGCAGGGTGTCAATACTTCAGATATAAAGTACATATTCTATGAAAATGGCAAGTGAGAGAAAAATAGAGAAAAATTATCTGAACTTTAACCACAATCTTCACTCGTGTAATTTCTATCCGGACATTACCATCCGGGTTCCGGTCTACGTCAGTATGTTTGAAAAAATAACATTTCAAATCGTCGAATCGTGACTGATTTACTTCAAAATATACACATCCTCTAGTCTCCTAAATTCTCGGATACTTTTTTAATTTGCGGACGCATTTCCTAATTACCTAGATTAAAAAACCCCGACGATGTAGCAAAGTTGTTGTTGTTACAGTTCTGTTTGTAGACTGAACTTACATAGACTGAAAACTGTTTCCATAACTACTTGTCTATCTATCTATATATACTGCCCAACTCCCCTTTCGGGTATTACTGGCAGGTACTTGTTCCTTCTTCGAGATTCGTAAGATACTCATTTAGTTTTAAGAAAAAGTGTAAGTTAGATTAAGATTTTGATTCCGCTCACTGAGAATCATAAGAATTCACATAAGAATTCTTATGGAGAAATTTAAGCGTATTCACCAATTAACCAATCGCTGGCCCCGCCTACTTAGTCCGTTGGCCACGCCAATTGACTCCAACGGGAAGTCCCGCTTCGATTTTTGACAGCATTTTTAAGTTGGAATGCGGTGCATTTCCAAGTTAGATTTAACAAAATCGCAAAATGAACACAAGACAATTTCATTTCGTGTTCCTTGATAACACATATCACGTGATCTCTTAGATATGAATACGCATCGAGTTACTTCTCATCTCAACTTGCCACGGACAACCAGTTAGTTATAGCAGAAGATTAGTTTAAACATATTTTATTGCCACCATTTTAACTGAAATATATACATATTGTTTTACATTACATTAATGATCATGGCACTGAAAGGGTCTGGCCACAAGTTCTTACAACTTAGAAGACGGCCATCCCCTTTTCAATATTTACAAAAGATATGTGTCTTTTTTAACTCTACAAATTTCGTGTGTATGTATGCACGTACACACTCAAATATTATAAGTAAGGCGTATTTATATATGTACACGTACCCATACGTATTGGTTTGATAACATCTGACATCGACAAGCACACACGTGACACATTTGCATGCTTACGTTCATAGAAATTGTGAATGTGGATGCATGTCATTCCCAGAACTAGTAAGGAAAGGCAATGCTGTTCCAGTAATGAAATTTAGACTCATTCATGATGAATAAATTGTGTTCAAGGAAACAAATGTTGGTAGACCCCGTTTATAGCTGAGACAAAAAGATATATCTATTGACAAAGTAGTAGAAAATTAGTCTAGATAGGCTGCGCTTGTTGATTAAACCTTCCTGTTTCACTTATAAATGCTTGAACAATAATGAAAATTGAACAATTATCCTCATATGTAAGATTTTCAGATCCAAAAAGAAGTAAGTATTTACCGACAGGATGAAAACGATGAAGTTTACGGAACATTGTAAGCCTGCATCGGGCATATAGTGGACAGTTAAATAAGTAGTGACCAGTGTCTTCAACGGGATATCCGCAATTGCAAGTGGCATCAGTGGCAATGTAATTAACAAAAAGGTCATGCTTGAGATCACTACATTTATTCCGGATTCTTGTGTGTAATACTGATAGTTTGCGTTCACCAACCATGTAGTAGTTTGGTACCACAGAAACGGGAAACATTTGAAGGACACGAGATTTAAAAATTGATATAGATTGCTCGGATTTCAAAGGAAGCTCATTCCAGAGACTGACTGCAGATGGCATGAAGGACTTTGCAAATAATTCAGTTCGACATGGAACTAAATCAATTTCTTGAGAATTTCGTAATCTATACTGAGACTGCGAGTTTACATTTCTAGGGAAAATATCATGGAGATAATCGGGACTTAGGCCATTAATGATTTTGAAAATGAAAATGAGCTTTTGATATGTTCTCTTGTTGTCTAATGTTAACCAACCGATTTCTTTATAAATGTTGCTAATTGAGGTGGACCTTGTAACGCCAGTAACGATTCTAGCCGCTTCAATTCTTTTTCTCTTAAATTGCAGTTGTCCCAGACTACTGAAGTATATCCTAATATTGAGCGTAGAAAAGCTACGTAAATTTGATTAAGCGAATCTCTCCTTAATTTGAATTTCAAGCATCTCATCATCCCAAGTAGTTTTGACGCTGATATGGTTATATTATAAATATGATCATTCCATTTTCCATAAGAACTGAATGTTAGACCGAGATGTTTGTGAGTTTGTACGAAATCGATTTTTACATTGTCAAGAAACAAGTTTGGTTTTTTGTAAATTACTTCGATTAGAAAAAGCCATAGCGACTGTTTTAGATGGATTAAAAGATACAAGCCATTGCCTAGCTCATTTCAAAATCATCACGAGGTCATGGTTTAAAATACCTTTGATATCCGCCATGTTTTTTGCAGAACATGCTTAAGAAGTATCATCAGCAAAAAGATGAGAAATACTGATCAAATTTTCAGAAATATCATTTACATAGATAAGGAAAAGTAGGGGACCAAGAACAGATCCTTGAGGAACGCCCGCGTTTATTGACCTTGGTGTTGACTTTGACGTATTTATAACTACGTATTGTTTTATTTTCTAAATAGTCTTCAAACGATTCGAGTAAATGTTCATTTATGCCCATTTATTTCATTTTGAATGCTAGCCCTTTATGCCAAACTCTATCAAATGCTTTAGACATATAACAGAAAACCTACATACATTCTGTTTAGAGTCCATAGACGAAACAATTTGGTGATATATCTCAAGCAATTGATGAACAGTAGAATGGCCAGATTGTCTGTTGTAAATCAAACCATTAAAGTATAGATAGTTATAAACATGTTTGTATACACACCTTTCCATAACCTTACCGAGACAACTGAGGAGTGATATTGGTCGATAGTTGCAAATACTAGATTTATCGCCTTTTTAAAAGAGGATTAACAATCGCTACCTTCCAAGCACTTCGAAATGTTTGTTCATTTAATGATTTGTTAAATAACTTACATAATGAACGTTTGATGCTGTTTTTAACATTTTTCAACAGCCTTATAAAATCTGGACCCACAGCTTTATTCACATTTAGGTTGTTATAATATTTGCAATGTCTGTATCTGTTATGTATGTACTCTCTAATCTACCCTCTGTTTTAAAACGAAAGTTGGGAAGGGATGTGCCTGAATCGTTAACATTGGACATTGATGAGAAATAATCATTTAAACATTCAGCTTTTTCAGCATCTGTATAGTGCAATGTTTCTGTTCCATTTTCACTAGTTTTGAGAATTGGAATTGACTCGGTCTTTTTGTTCATATTCATAATAGTTCGTAAATGTTTCCAATATTTTTTAGAGTTTTCTATTCGGTAATCGGAAAGACATTCATCAAGGTTACTAAAGAATCTCTGTAGCAGAAGACAATAATATGGCACATGTAAAGGATTATATAAAAAATCGTTTAGAGACTTCTAAACATGCTTTAGTTTGCTTTAAATGATTGAAAAAAATAAGGTAATAATCAGCACAGTAATAAGTTTTTTGTGATTCGCCGCCCCGTGATTGGTAATCACGTGATCTCAAGTGACATGTGGTAGTCATGTGACCATAGATAGGCAATGTTTACAAATATTGCTCAGGTCGCAAATGCATTTTAACAAAAATCACGCCGCCTAGTGCTTTAAAACTTTCTAGAGCGATTAAGGGGGGTCGTAGGCATCAAGCAAACGCGATTATTGTGGAATTAACAGCTTTTACTCAATAAAAGTTAAATACATGTGGCTGCAAAACGCAAGTAGAAGATTTTGAAAATTAGAATGTAAACGCATCAACTTCCGGTTTCTACTTATTTACTAAATAATTACGCCTTATTATGTCGTTATTTATGAGTTTAATTCAATAATAACACATCAAACATTTAACAAGTGTCATCTAGCTTTCAGCTTGGTCCTTTTTACTTAAGATATTTTACGTTTCTAAAGCCAAATAACGAATAAGGAAATCGCGCGACTACAGGACGCCAAAGATAATTTGATACCATCTTCATCATATTATAGGAATGTTTAGGAAAAGGGCAAAACTTCCATGTGCAAACAATAACGTTACAATAACGTTAACGTCTTTTTTCTTTTGAATTTTACTCACAACGATTTAAATATTCTTTTTTCCTAAGTCTAAACCGATATTTTAAATCGACCACCATGAAACAAGTTTCCGCGCATTTACGCAAATTTCCACGTATACTCATAAATTTGAAGTGAAAATCTACGTGAGTTTAGTATGATCGTTACAGAAGTGGCCGAGTTGAGGGTCAAATAATCATCGAGGTTATTGATTTCTTACTGTAGAAGCTGTTATGACTGTTTTCAACATTCTAAAAGGAGTTCACGTATTACAGTTGATTAATAGGAGAATGTTATGCTTGAAAATTCTAATTTTGGTGTGCATGACACGAGCTTATAACCCATTCCAACACGATAAAACTTTAGACCAGTCCAAATTCAAAGAAGTAGCAGACGACAATTGTAAGGTGATGAAATCTTTAAAATCATGGTTTTTTTTTTTTTTTTTTTTTTTTTTTTTTTTACAGAAAACATTGTGGATAATCAAGAAATTGCTTGTAATATGCTATTTCTTCATTTTTCACAATGTTTCCTAAAGCTTTCATAATGAGAGTAATTTAAAAGCGTCACTGTCTGGGAATGGGTTAAGCCAATGCTTGTTTTTTGTTTCTGTATGTGGATTTATGTTTTTGTGCGTTATTCACGCACATATGCACATTAATGTGAATGCTGGTTTAAGTTTAAAGGAGGGAGGCTTACTCGGAAAGTAATAAATGAATTTGAACCGAATTCTACAGTTATGACCCTTTCAGCGCATTCCAATTCCTCAGTACTTTCAGTCCTTTAATTAACATGGCGACCAATACCGGAGTTGAAAGCTCAGGTCCGGGCTGAATAAATGATTTAATTGGTCGGTTGATTCCTTGATTTAAAGCCGTGAATGGTCAATTGCTTCAACGAGTCAGTAGTTTTGAGGACGAATGTTTTCATTCAATATAACAAAAATCGTTCTTTAGGACATCTCAGAAATATCATATCGACGAAAAGAACACACATCAGGTAGGCGGCTGTCTTAGAGACAAAATTTGTGCGTAAACATAAACACAAACATGATCAATACAAGAAATAACTAATCAACCATTTATTACTTTTTTTTAAAGATATTTTAGCTGGACCTAAATGTCTGTTCAACCCAGTACTTAGATTACACGATTTACTAAGCCTTTTTTTAGTGGCATTGGTCGAATTAAGGCTATCATCATCGTCAAAAGGCTTGCGAAACTACCCGATCGAACTGTTCAATAATTTTCAACTTGTTGTAAATTTCTTGAGAAAAACTTGCTCAAGAATTGACGTTCACAACAGTAGTTTGACCTGAATCCATATTGCATTGTTAAGTACTGTGAAAATCCTTGGCATTTTCATAATACGGTATAATGTTGGGTAGTGGTATAAGTGCTCCATTACTTTGGATACAACGCGTATTAACCAATTTCTATACAATCCCGCATTTTGACACCCCAAAACTAGAGAGGGCCATTGGCGCTCACCTGAATCAGTAGCAACAAATTGCCAAGAAGGCACCGTGGACGATTGTGACTCTGATGTAAGCGGAGAACCAGCCCCGAATCCGGAAGTAACGAGAAGTCACTCCGATGAGAAGTTCGCACGGATCAGGTGGATGATTCTGATATCGTAGAGACTCGGAGGCTGCAGAACCAGAAGTATCATTTACAAAATATAGTGAAGATACTTAAACACGTGGGGGAGATGAGCAGACAGTTGAACGAAATAGATGATTTAAAGAAGCAATTGCAAGACAGAGAACAAGCGATTCGTGTGGCTAGATCGAGAAGGGTATCAGGTGTTGCCAGCTCTTGTGATAAAGGTATGTCTTCAGTAACTTTAGATACCCTTAGATCAGATCGTGGACTAACAAAGAAAGCTCAAAAGGAACTGGAAAGACTTAGTTTGTTCCAAGGCGGTTATGATTCAGATTTTTTCAGATAATTGCGAAACACTTAATCAGGTAGACGGAGAAGCTCAGCTTAAGTCTGAAAGTAAATCGGGCATATTTGCAAAATCCTCAGTCATAAGGTTGGTCAATTATTCTCAACTTTACTCTCAATCGCATCTCAGGTTTGAGGTTGTCAGCAATGCTTTCGAGGCCCAAAATTCCTGCAAATGAAAGATTGGGGCGTCTGGAACTTTTGAAGAGGATAATATATCTGAATAATGCATATGATTTTACGGTCTTAAAGTCATTATATGCGACAGTATTAAGGGAGATTGGGTTAGATTACAAATGTTGGGATGATAATTACTTATATAGAAAATGCTTTGTTGGCTTCACATTCAGCGATGCTCAAACCAGCAGTAAACTATTCCCAGGGAAGCACTAGTTTCCCCAAATTGAAGAACAAGTCCTGGTTTTGTTCAAAATTCCAGCGTAACAAATGCACCTTTAAAGAATCACACACAGTTTTACTAAATGGACGAGTTCGCTTTGCTAAGTATATCTGCGCTTCTTATTTGAACGCGTGCGTGACATTTCCAACCATTACACATGTGCGCCAAGTAAAGACTCAGATCAGTCTGTGCATCCGCACAGTCTGATCAGAGTCTTTACTCTGCGCTCTGTAGAAAGATACTGACCTAAAGCTTTTTTAAAACAATCAGCGAATATTCTAATTGCCCCAAATGGCTGTCCAGGGTGCTCAACGTGTGCAAGTCACGCACATGAGAAATTGTTGGAAATGTCACGCACAGGCTCATTTGCAAATGGATAAAAAAGCATAGGGTCACCCTGGATGTTCTCCGTCTTGCCCACATGCATCTAATTGACCTATTCTTTCCAGTAAGGAAAATTCAGATAAATACAACAAAGCTACTGATATGTTCCTATCTTCTTATTTAACAAATGGTAATTTTCAAGGTTCTTTCTGTAGGCATGGTCAAAATTACAAGGTTTGCCATCTGATTAAGCCTGTTATAATTAAATCTTCCATGGATAAACTTGTACTTCATAAGGTGTGTATTGAGTCTGGGAAAACAAATTTCCAGGTTTGTAAAATACCGGTAAATACAACATTCAACACGTACTTTATGAGGAAGATCTTAGCTGACTTTAATGACATGCAGGTTTATTAAGGTATGGTTTCCCTATCGGTAATTTAGGTTGTTGGAATATGTCAGAAGAAGTTAATATGGCAGAATATGGGTGAAACTTCCCAAAATCCTAAAAGTGCAGTGAATTTCCCAGTCGATAGTCATAATCATCTTCCAAAAGACGGTTCAAGGTTAAATAGTGATTTTTATATGAATGATTTCGTGGATTTCTCCCCGCCCCAACTCGACGATTTCGTCATCTTGATTTAAAATAAAGGTTATGGTTCTTTGATGTTTAAATTAGACTTGAAAAGGGCTTGTACTTGTCCTTCTGATTATCATTCAGTTGCTAATCATTGGGGTGGTCATATTTTTGCAGATACTGGTAATATTTTTGCAGATACTGTATTACCGAAAGGGCTTCGTTCTACGGCACATATTTGTCAGCGAGTCATAAATTCGTTCAGTTGTATTTTTTTTTTTTTTTTTTTGATATTGCAGTCCTTAATTACATAGATGATATCAAGTGATGATAAGCAATTTGTTCATTTTACAAAAATGTGTTCTATCCAGAAAGTTGAAGAAACCTGAAATTTCATAAATTTTGAAATGTCGTCTACAACTCCTTTCAATTTGGACCAGTCTAAAATTTTGCCGTCTGGTAATTGATTAAGAGACAACAGAGGACATCTACTTGGTCAGCTTAGGTTTAAATACTGTGGGAAGCTTTCATAAGATTTTTCTTATTCATTAATCTAGAATTTTCGCCTGCAGATAGTTTCATATTGCGCCTGTATGCTAAGTTCTTATCTAGGCCATTCAAACCCATAGGGGGCATAAGAATTTACGTATCTGGGGTAAAAGTTCTTCATGCTCTCGTGGGATTTGATACTTCTTAATTCTCAGAATTCATTTTGCAAGTTACAATTAAGGGTTTGAATAAAATCCAGCCTAATAAAGTGAAAGGAGCAGAGCCAATTACATGTACTTTATTGTCTCGGATTTATGACATTCTAGATTCTAATGACAAGGACAATGTAGTTTTTTATTGTTTGTTCCTCTTTGCCCTTTTTGTTGTTGGTAAGGAAGTCAAATTAAGTTCCTTCAACTAGGAAGGATATTAAAGATAAGAATTTATTGCACAGCTTGAACAAGCTGTACTTACGACTTTTAAGTCGACTAACCAACAAACATGAATGGCATAATTGTCGGTCAATATTGGAGTTCAAAGTTCGCTCGAGACGACTGGTCCAATTACAAAGAAAATGCAGACGACAATTTTGATTTAATGTTTAAAAAAAATCTCGTGGGATAGAAATATTGTGGAAAATGAAGAAATTGCTTGTCAAAGCAATTTCTTCATTTTCCGCAATGTTTTTTCGAAACCTTGTTTCTTAGAGAGTGCCAAAGAGGAGGATTGTATGGGAATGGGTTAATGATTTAACAATTCATATTAGCGACAGATGCATGATAACATATACACCTTATATCAATTTAAAGAAAAGTAAAGTACGATTATGGTTGTTGGCATGGTTACAAGCCTTCACGTCCTGAGAGTGAAGTTGTTGAGATTTCACTGGAGTCGCGTGGTCCACTAGGCTTAACATTTTCACCTGGAACAAAAAGTATAGTAATTCCGTATTAGGCAAAGGTATACTTAAAAACAGCACTTATCCACAGTTATGTTTCTAATATTTTTAACCCATCATCTTACAGGCCTGCCATTTTTCGCTTCGAAGAAATATATCTCTAGAAAACACCTAATAGCCGTTGTTAACTCATTAACTTTTACTTAGTTTGAAATTCATTAAGTACTTTCGGTTGTTTCTACAAGTGAATGAATATGCGTTTGCTGAAAATGGAACGACGTTCTGTGGTGTCTTGAACATTAATATGCATGACGAATAATGTAGAGATTTTTTTTTTATTGAAGTACGAATCTATCTAAACTATATCATACTATATGAAAACGCGAATCAGATTCATGCATTAGTATAATTAAGTTTTTAGGTTCTTGCCCGAATTAAAACACACACACACACACAATTCTCTTCGTTTGTTAATATCAGATGCCATCAAGCTAAATAAAACAAATGTTTTACTAGTTTGGGGTAAAATTGTATTAATCGTATTTGTGCACAAGCACACAAAAAAGTCTGTTTGTTTGTTTGTTTTGTTCGAATGGGGTTTTACGCCGCTTTCAACAATCTTTCAGTTATATCACGGCGGCTGGAGCACCTAACAATGGAATCCTGGTATTTCTCAAACCAGTACTACCATTACATCCTTTCCAAGCCTCCAGCTGCTATCTCACATAGGTCTACGATTATCGACTCATTGGTGAGAGACAAACAGTCGGAAAGGATGAGTGCCGCCGTCGAGGATCGAACCCGGGACCTCTAGATTGACAGTCCGACGCGCTACCAACTGCGCTATGACGGCGGCTGCCAGTTTGTGCTTAAAATTTTGTTAGTGAAGCATGAAAAGAAAATGTCAGTACCTCGATTGCACGTAATCCAGCATCCGTGTGAACAGCCAGTTTCTCATTTGACGTTAAAGTTGCCACATAACAGTTGACTTGTTTCTGCTCGTACTCTATCACATAGAAACTATTCTGTGATAAAGATAAATAAATCCAAGGTATCCGTTCAAATGAACCTTTAAGCTCACTATTATATAGGAATACGCCTCTTTGTACATTCATATTGATTCGGTATCATGCGCAGTCTAAACAGCATGATGCTAAATTCATATTTGGTCAGTCTCGATTTATAAGCAAAGTACGCAAGATTCTTGATCATGAACCGTTCCGAAACAATCCCACTTTTTGACGCCCCTCACTCAAAAGGTTTGGAAAACATTGTTGACAATGAAGAAATTACTTATAATAAGCAATTTCTTCATTTTCCTCAATGTTTCTAACGCAAAGGGATATTTTTTATTCCATCAATTAAACAAAAGACGTCAGCAACTTCTTTCAATTTTGACCGGTGTATTTTTTTTTTTCATGTGGTAATGTGCTAAGATAACAGTTGTCCTGTCGATTTCAATCACGTATTCAAATGAATAACACCTTTTTGATTATCCATAAAAACAGATCGAGCTGTATTATATCTGTACATTGATTTTATTTATTTCAATGTTTAGTTTCGTCTGTAAAAAACGAGCGCTCTGATTGGTCGAAAAAATATTCATACCTTCATGATAAAATATTTGAGCCTGCATCTATTATGTAAGCTAGTGCACAAAATAGTTCCATAAAACGCGTCGTATCAAAATTTATAAATTAATCGTTTTCGCTTGATGTCATTTAATTATAGAATATTTTTTTTATTTTCAGGTAGGTATGAAACGAAAAAAAACTAATCACACATATGCATGAATCCGCTTCTCTTACTCATACAGTGTTCATACCTCCATAAAAAAATATTGTCTTCATCTCTTAAATAATAAAATGTTTATGGAAATGTTTGAGAGCACCTATTAGATATTTCGATGAAATAGGCGGATCTCGGCTATCAATAAAAAAAACAATCGACCAATCAAATTTGACTAAAATTAAACTTTGAACTCCTACATTGGCCGACATTTTTTTGAAGCAATTTTATTTGGCATGCGTATATATACACACACACACACCGTTTAATAGCTAAGCAGAACTTTCCGCCGAGGCTCTGCGAGCGGGGGCCTGCGATCCACCAACTTAAGGATAAGGCGTGTCACTGACTTACGGTGTAAGGAAGGTAGAAGAAATTGTACCACGCATTCTCGCTCTGCTCGTTTTCAGATAATACATACTGAAAAATACAATAACTGTAATAAGCATGATGTTATGTGGCAGAAACAAAGTGTTTGTATTTCCGTTTATTTATCGTCGCAACCGAAGCACATGCTCATGTGAGCGACACTTCGAGAAGACGGTTAGTTGTTACGAGGGATAGTGCAAGGATTCAGGACGAAACTGCTGAAAGCTCCGTCTGGTTCTTTAACGTGCTCGATGGATAGCACCGTCACACTGAGCCTCGGTTTAACGTCTTATCCGAAAGACAATTAGTTTGTTAGTTGATATGATCAGCCCAGGGCTCGAATCCGTGATCTTGAGGTTTAAAGTCGAATGCAGAAACAGTTCGTCCGTTCGGTATATATATGGTACATCAGCACACATTTATACCCTAAGGGTAACTTATCTTAATATAATCCGAATTCGAATGGGTGGCACGTTTCTCCTATTTCTTTGTTTTCTACTTATTTACAAATCGCGACTGTTAATCAAAGAATTAAACGACCAATCAAATTATTCATTTAGATCGGAAGTGATTTTTAGCTCTTACAGTGGCCGACGTTATGTGAAAGGTCGGCTACTTAAACGTCCAAACTTCAGATCATTCAAGCTACAGTTACGACATTTAAGTCGCCAACGAATGATTATACTTTTTTGTTACGCGTTACTGGTAATAAATTTCGCAAATAAAGCTGTTTAAAATGGAAGTGGAACTTCCTGCTGGAGTCAGAGGGAGTGGCCAGCGAAGTCAGTGGGCGGGACTAGAGATTCGTTGATTATGAACGGAGAAGGAACACATATTTAGATTGTTGCCACAAGTAAATTCTCCCCTTTTTTACCATGTGATCTACTTTATGAAGAATATTTTACTACTAATGTCAACTAGTGTAACACCTTGTTGTCTAGTAATGAAACGTGATCATTCACTATGACCCATTTACCACGTATTCCCATATTTTGATGCACAGATGAAGATAAACTTTCGGAAACTTTGGGAAAATGGAGAAGTAGACTTACAACAAGTCTTTTTCTTTTTTCTATCATGTTTTCTTATCCAATTTCGGGGGCATTTTCGTCTTTTCAGATTAAACTGGCATACTGTCGTCTATAACACCTTTCAATTTAGACTAGTCTAAAACACTGTCGCCTATCAAAATGTTATCGAAAGATCAGTTTAGAAGGAATCCTACCAGATATGGAGTCGCAACGAACAAAAAAATCCAGAGTCGAACCACCATAATTGTTCTGACCTGTTTGTTATCTTGAAAGAAAAACACTTGTTGAAACAAGGCAGTATCCTGCCTTACACATTGTTTGAATGTTTGCATTTTATCATTTTTGTTTTTAAGCTTTAGAAGATACAATGAGGTATAGCGTTAGACAAATCCCGCATTAACGGTATATTAGAAATACATGTATGTAACAAAAATCAAAGTACTGATAAGTACTGTAAGCTAGCAAGGCATTGTTTTGTACAATAATCTTCTTTGTCAAACTTTAGCATTATAGAGAAACGAGGTTAAAGTAACCAAGGAGTTAACCATTCCCACACAATTTTACGCCCCTCAAGAAAATAGTTGTGGAAATCAAAAAGGTAAATGAAGAAAGTGCTTGTTACAAACAATTTACTCATTTTCGTACTACAGCATGAGTGTGTGGAACGAAATTCCTTTTTCAGTTAGAGATGCTAAATCTTTATCCAGTTTTAAAAAACAGTTTAAACAATATTTGCTATTGAAACAATTCTGAAGTCTCACCAGAAGACACCTAAGTAATTAACCTAAAGGCGTATCTGTCCGTAGATTTACTATCCTTTTGAGCATTTCCCTCTATGTTTTTGTTTGTTGTTGTTAATCAAACTCTATACGCATGTTTTTATCATTTCATAATTTACAGTAATCATTTTCATAATAGCGAAGGCAACATTGTAAAAAAGACTATTCAGGTATTCTAATTTGAAAATGTCTTAATGTTCTACCTTCATGAAATAAAGCTGTTATTATTATTATTATTATTATTATTCATTTCCATATTGTTTTCTTCATAGAGAGATAACTATTTTAGAATTTTCAACAAATTGAAATTGTCGTCTGCAACTTCTTTGAAGACTCTGATTATAGTCATTTTTGAACACGATGTGCTAAAGTTAGCTAAAAAAATACCCAGGAGATGAACTTGCATATAGAGTTTGCAATATTCCTGAAATACATATGGACTACTTTTAATGCCGTAAGCATTTGACGTATTTAGTGGTTAAGCCTCATGTGGTAGTTAGCACTCGTTGAACTTTGAGACGACCTCAAAATTGGGTCTGTTAACTTAAGCTTTTAAAGCTGACGCGTTGATAGCTAAAATTTGATTGGCCAGTCAATTCATTCATTTTGACTGCGAGTGAATTTTGTTGTTTTGGTGACTTCAACGCGGCAACTACAGCTTATTCGAGCTGTAGTTTCAACGTTTATATCACAAACTTACGGTTTGCCTTTTTTGCCCTTGACAAAATAGTTTTAAAAAAACAAACATCCTTACTTCCTCGGTCGAACGGTGATGTCGGAGGTCAGGGGGGCGTTGCCAGGGATCCGTCTATTCTCTGTCATTCTTTATCACCACTAATAACTTACGCGTGTGGCCACTGGCACATCGGATGGACAATAAATAGCCGCCATAATAAGACTATGAAGATTCTTAACCCATTGCCAGACAACAAAATTTTAGACTGGTCCAAATTGAAATGAGTTGCAGACGACAAATTAAAGTTGATGAAAAATTGGAGTTTTTCATCTTTATCGGTAGAAAATATTGTGGAGAATGCAGAAAATGCTCGTTGCAAGCCTTTTCTCCATTTTCCACAATGTTTTCGGGGGGGGGCGTCTAAAAGCGTCATTGTGTTGGAATGGAGGAATGGAAAAGGTCTTGAGTGGGGAATCGCTGGCCACGCCTACTGACCTACTGACCTCCGAAAATTTAGTTCGGCTGAGGTAATGAACGATGTCATTCAGTAAAATTATGGTTTTTGACATAAAACAAAACGCTGGTTTTCAACTTAATCGTCGTAGCTAGAGCTTGTAGAACTTGTAATTACGGCGTTTAGTCGACAAAACAAAAATGTTTGCCATAAATGTCGCAGCTCTGGTCTAGATGAATTAGTTAATCCTTTCCTATTTTGTAAAATTTAGACCTGTCCAAACTCAAAGGTTTTACAGACGAAAATTCAGAAAGGATTTAATTTGAAAAATAACCATGCAGTAGGAAGGAAAATAATGTGGAAAAAGAAGAAATTGTTTGTTACAAGCAATTTCTTCTTTTTCTACAATATTTTGTCAATCATAAAATCACAGGGATGTAAAAAAAAAAAACAGGGATTGAACAGGAAAGGGTTTATAGGTCAATCGATTTTTCATTAACAGCGGGGATTCGTTTGTTATTGATCTACGAACAATTTTCTTTTTTAGACTGGTCAATATCGAAAGAAGATGCAGACGACAATTCATTGTTCAAATAACTTTTTTTTCTTCTTTTTTTTTTTTTTTTTTTTTTTTTCTTTTTTTTTAAAGAAACCATTTTTCCACATTATTTTCCGAAGTTTTATCCTTTAGGGGCGCAAAAAAAGAGGAATTGTGTGGGAATGGCTTAAAATGTAAAAAAAAAAAAAAAAAAAAAAAAACAACTTCAAAACCTCAAAAGAAACATTTCGTTGAGTATTTTGTAAGAAGTTCAATATAATTCTTTTAATTCGGCTGTTTTCGGAGAAAATCCGAGATATTGCTAGACATGCGTCACAACCGTCGTCGTCCGAAAAACTTTGACGTTTTGTAATATTTTTCATATTACGGAACACATTCACTTGTAACTCGGAATATTTGTTCACTATCAAAAGAGCAAACTATATCAACAAGGTCGATAATCCTAAATGTAGTTTTAAATGAATTATGTCCCGTTTTTCGACTTAGAAGTTTTACCCACTTTCAATTACTTGAACGGCCGAGCATTGGCATCTGCACATGGTGCTTTTGTTGAATTAAGACAGGCAATCGATCGTCTTACTGATTTTGATAGAAAATCGGGGGAAACTATTTTTACCCTTGTCATGCTGAACCGGGAATATTCCTGCTTTGGCAGGAGGTTTAGACTAAGATCAGACTGCACATATGTGCAGTCTAATCGTAGTCTAAATCACCTGCTTGTCATTTTAATTTCAGAGTTGTAAATAAATTTGATTTACAAAAAATAATAATCCTCAATATCAGGCATTCCGGTGCTTTCAGCCCTTTGATTTTAATGTGGTTCTGAGTAAGGATTTAATTCAGCATAGCAAGGGTTAAAATTATACAATCACGAAATAATCATATAATCCAAGAACATGTGTTTAGATTAAAGTGATAAGGAAAGGTCGAAAACTAGGATAGTCTATTCTTGTGTATTTCCGTTTATATATCGTCGCTTCCGTAGTGCTCACCATCTTGTCGAACCAAAGGCGGCGAACGTTTTACTTATCTATTAGAGAAAAAGATGATCTCGATATCCCTTCACTCGTGAGGATGCCGTAGCACATGACGCCCATAGAAGACGTTGAGATGTTACGTGCGATAGTACAAGGATACAAGACGAAACCGCTGAGAGTTCCGCCTAATTCTTTAACGTGCTCGGTGGATGGCACCGTCACATGGGGCCTCGGTTTAACGTCTTATCCGAAAGTCAAGTCTATTCTTGACTGATTGGAAATGTTTTAATACTTCGAAAAATGCCACAATTAAAACTTTACTTCCGCAATCCTACACCTATGTAATTCTATTCAGTAAGTTAGGGATTAAAAACTCCAAAACTTCAGCTGGTCACGCCCACCGATCTCCGACCAGATAGTTTGACTGGGACATCAAACGGCATTTCAATTATGATTCGACATAAGATAGCATGTAAGATGGTGACCTTAACGTTCTTTAACCCTTTCATATTTCGCAAAATTTAGACCTGCTCAAATTCAAAGACAAACATTTAATATGTGGTTAATTTGAAAAATAACCATTCATAGGGTAGAAAATAATGTGGAAAATTATGAAATTGCTTATGACAATCAATTTCTTCTTTTCTACAATATTTTCCCAATTTTACATTCACAGGGAATTGTACAGGAAAGGGTTAAGTCGCCCAACAATGAACACATTTGGCACAATTGTCGGTGTTCTACAGTGTACTTTAATGAGTTAAAGCAAGACTGGCAGCTTTGATATCTAAAAGGTGTCAATCAAGCTATATCTTTATCTGTGTTTATCTAGCATGTGTTTACATGAGAAACTGTAAAATATCGGTAGATACATCGGTGGATTTTGTGAGACATTTTTTATCTATTTATTTATTTATTTTTATTTTTTCATTTATTTACTTATTTGTTTATCTTTTTTTTTTTTTTTTTTTTGAGGAATGAAACGAAAAAAAATAATCACGCTGTATGAATACGCGAAGCGGATTAAGGCATAAGTGTGATTAGGTTTTTCGTTTCATATCTCAATGAAAAACAAAATATTTTATCTTCTGTTCTTATAATTCATTGACTCGGGCAAAAAAAACAAACAGCTTCACATTTTGATACATTTCTTATGGAACTATTTTGTCCGCATACAAAATAGCTGCGCGCTCAAAATTTTGTTCATGGAGGTATGATTATTTTATCGGCCAATCAGAACGCTCGTTTTTGATAGACGAAACTTTGTTTGATGACAAGATACACGGCGATGATCGAACGTCAAAGTACACAACTCATTATGCAAATCCTTCATGAGATAATGGATTAATTGACCAATAGAGACTGTCAATCAAATAACTACCAAATCAATGAAATCATTATATATATATTATACCAGAAATGAGTTTTAAACTCAAACATTGGCCGCCATTTACGCCATTTTTGTTAGCCCTTATGTTTGTTTTGCGACTTAACCGTCGTAACTATAGCTTATTCAAGCTATAGTTACGACGTTTATGTCGCCAAAAAGCTATTCTACCTTTTTGTTACATGCTACTGGCAATACATTTGCAAAATAATCCCGTTAGAATCGAAGCTGGACTTCCGGTCGGCAACAACGGGTGGGGCCAACGGAATCAGTGGGCGGGGCCAGCAATTGGTCAATTGTTAAGTGAACACTATCATCGTGATTGTACTGATAAGGTACTAAGTTAGGCCGCTGGCCCAGGCTAGTTTGAATGTATTTCACTACAATTTAACCCATTCCCACTCAGTGACGCTTTTAAACACCTCTAAAGAAAAACAATTCGGAAAACATTGTGGAAAATGCAGAAATTGCTTGTAACAAGCAATTTCTTCAATTTCCACAATGTTTTCTACCAAGAAAGTTGAAAAAATCTAATATTTCAAAAAACTCGAAATTGTCTTCTGCAACGTCTATCAATTTGGACCAGTCTAAAATTTTGCCGTCTTGTAATCGGTTAACTTAATATATTATATCTAAGATACACTTCAAAAACAGATGCACAGTTAAGTCTTTAACCCATTACCAGACAGCAAATTTTTAGATTGGGCCAAATTGAAAGAAGTTGCAGACGACAAGTTAAAGTTTATGAAATTTTAGAATTTTTCATTTTCCACAATGTTTTTTCAATTGTTTTTCTTGAGGGGCGTCAAAAAGCGTCATTGAGTGGGAATGGGTTAAAGACAACTATATAGCATTATTTCTATACCTTTCCTTCTCTGTTAAATATACTAAGGGAAAAAAGTTTAGCATTTTTTTTCGACCTACATTATTTTTCTACGTAAATGTATAAACCTTATAAAATAAGTCTCGTTTGCAATTCTTAAAAGCTAACTAACTAATTATGCATTAAGAGCACGTTTTCCTCGCTTCTAAAGGCTGTCTGACGCAATTTTGCTGAAACACGTTCTGCACGTGCTTCCACATGTACGTGAAGTTTATTTCCACAATATCTATCCCAAGTTATTGGTTAGCATCAATAACAAGATAACTCATTAAAACATTTAAAAAAAATCAAATGGGACGTCACCCAGGGCTTAACTTAGACCAACGGAACGTAGCCATCGGTATGCTGGCTGGTGGTATGATGGTAAAAGAAGTGGCTCAACATTTTGGCGTGAGCCAAACTTCCATTTCAAGACTTAGAACAAAGTATCGTCAATTAGGCACCGTCAAAGACAGGCCACGTCCAGGCGGGCCACATTAGACTACCCAACGTGAGGACAATAAAATCGTGACGTGTTCACGGCGTAATCGCTTCCTCAATAGCACTCGTATAGCCGGTTTGGTCCGAAATGCAACGGGAACACGGGTCTGTGCTCGCACTGTGAGAAAAAGACTTCGTTCGGCACGTTTACGCGCACGTCGATCTTATGTTGGCATTCCTTTTATCACGTGCACACAGACATGCAAGATTAAATTGGACAAGGGTACACCGTCGGTGGTCAAGACGAATGTGGAATCAGGTCCTATTCACAGACGAATCACGTTTGAATTTGATTTTTTCGGATGACAGGGTACGTGTTTGGAGGCTTGATGGCGAAAGGATGGATCCAGCCAACGTCATTCAACATGACCGTTTTGGAGGCGGCAGCGTCATGGTCTGGGGTGATATATCATACCGTGGCAAGACTGACTTGGTAGCTTTTCAGGGAAACTTAAATGCCGTTCGATACTGCACCGAAATTGTCTAGCCAGTGGTATTGCCGTTCTTGCGTCAAGGGCTTGCTACCATTTTTCAGCAAGATAATGCCCGCCCACATGTCGCTCGGCACACGTTGGACCTTTTATAGACTAATAATGTTGATGTGTTGGATTTGCCAGCCAAATCACCGGATCTGTCTCCGATCGAACACCTTTGGGACCATCTGGGTAGGAGAGTAAGAGACAGGAATGACGTTAATAACATTCGAGACCTGGAACGTGTTCTGCGTCAGGAATGGGGTCGTATCCCTATGGCCATGAATCGTAGGTTCATTTCCAGCATGAGAAGACGCTGTGATGCCGTTATTGGCGCAAACGGTGGACACACAAGATATTAAATCTTTGTGTTACTTTTACTTCCCTACCTCTACCATGTTTGACGCTGTACAACAAATACGTATGACCTTGAAATCATCTGATTTTTTTAAATACTGTGGCTAACACATAAAAGATCGATGTGTGAAAATATAGTTTGAATCCAAAGCTAGACACCGGGGAAATTGGCTGTAACGTACGAAATTGCTAAACTTCTTTCCCTCAGTATAATTATACTATTAAGATACATGTATACAAAAAATCAACACTCTATTGTAGCTAATCATTTATTTTCAACTAATAATTACACTGTATAAAAGGCGATGGTTCTATTACCAATTCCATGCTTACACCAGTTTGCGTCCGAATCATCAACCATGCTCATAGAGACCTTTGTGGCGCTAGGCTGGTGGCCCAACATATATAGCTGTGAGGGAAAAACATGTGTAATGTAAGCCTTAGTTTGTTGACAACTACACATAATTCGAAAAGGGGATAAATGAATAGACATTTAAATTTTACAGTATTTTAAAATAGCCCAGACCATATACATTAATTTGTTAAACTTTAATAAAAAACACCTGGGATCTCAAAAATCTAATACCTCAAAAAATGTTTTCTGTTTAAATTGCTTTAATTCACTTTTTTATAGTATAGGACTACAAAAGAGAATGAAATCGTGAAAAAACATAACGTTTGTTTACATTTTTGTTTACAGAATAAGATATAAATGATGCTGCGAATACACACCTCAATATTTTTAAGTCCGAAGTCTGAGTGTACATGGGCCATCTGCATCGCTGACAACTTGTGAACGTAACAGTTCACGGACATTCTATTGGACTCTTTTAGCAATAGGTGGTGCTGAAAGTATATGAACAAATGCACGATCTTTCGATCTGCATAAAGCGAAACTAGAGTAGTCTGGGCATTGGTCTTCCACAGAAATTGTGAGTAAATATCGAACTAGAGCAAGACTCTGATCAGTCTAATAAGTGTTTTTAATTTACTTAGTTATCCCATTCGCCTAAATTTAAGAACGGTCTTGTGTCAAACATGTTGCAGACAACAATTTCATAATGGTAGGGTTGTAGAAATCTTAGTCTTTAGGGATAGAAACATTGAGGATAGTGAAGAAATTTTATGTCTCAAGCAATTTCTTCATTTTCTACAATGTTTTCCAAATTGAGGGGCATAAAAAATGGATTGTGTGGGAATGGGGTAAACAACATTATATAAGTAGTTCTATAGCAGCTCAATATTCAATTTAACATTTTGGAAAGTTTTTTTTTTTATAGGAAACTTGCCGTTTTAAGGAACATTTTCAAGTATTTCTTTTACTGGCTTTTTGAAGTTCGTCTTCGAACTACGAATTTTGTGACCTTTTAAATTAGTGGTTCATTTCTTACCCTTTGTAACAGAAACCGTTTTTAAGCTGGAATGCGGAGCAATTCTCACTTAGATTTAACAAAACCGCAAAATGAACACAAGACAATTTCATTTCGGGTTTCTTGATAAAAACATATCACGTGATCTCTAAGATATGAATACACTTCGGGTTACTTTTTATCTCAACTTGCCACGGACAATCAGTTAGTTGTAGCCGAAGACAATAGTATGGCACATGTAAAGGATGATTTAAAAATTCGTTTAGAGACTTCTAAACATGCATTAGTTTGCTTTAAATTGTTGAAAAATAAGGTAATAATCAGCACAGTAATTTGTTTTTTTGTGATTCGCCGTCCCGTGTTTGGTAATCACGTGATCTCAAGTGACATGTGGTAGTCATGTTACCATAGATAGGCATTGTTTACAAATATGGCTCTGGTCGCAAATGCATTTTTACAATAATCACGCCGCCGTGTACTTTAAAACATTCTAGAGCGATTGAGGAGTCGTAGGCATCAAGCAAACACGATTATTGTGGGACTTACAGCTTTAACTCATTAGTAGAAGATTTTGAAAATTAGAATGTAAACATATCAACTTCCGGTTTCTACTTATTTACTAAATAATTACGCTTTATTATGTCGTTATTTACAAGTTTAAATCAATAAAGACACATCAAACCTTTTACAAGTGTCATCTAGCTTTCAGCTTGGTCCTTTTTACTTAAGATTTTTACGGTTCTAAAGCCGAATAACGAATAAGGAAATCTCGCGACTACAGGGCGCCGAAGATAATTTAATACTATCTTAATCATATAATAGGAATTTTTAGGAAAAGGGAAAAACTACCATGTGCAAACAATAACGTTACAATAACGTTTACGTCTTTTTTTTTTTTTTTTTTTTTTTTTTTCTTTTAAATTTTACAGACAACGCTTTAAATATTCTTTTTTCCTCAGTCTAAACAGGTATTTCAAATCGATCACCCTGAAACAAGTTTCCGCGCATTTCCGAAAATTTCCACGTTACTCTTCTCTGTGAATGTTCATATAAAAGGCCAGGTTTTATAGACACGAAAATAAATAATATGTTTAGAAAACAAAAGGTTTTCAGTTAGGTCCACATGATATCTAGAACATGATTATAATTTACAGGGTATATATGTACTGACCGTATTTCTGTTATAGAAGAAAAGAAGTTGTTCATACTCATTTGGCTCTCTCGGTTTGTTGGTTGTAGTCATAGCTGCCAGAAAAAAAGTGTTGTAGGAGAACAGATAATTTACGATATTTGTTTACTCAGCGATAAAACAAAACATTGCTAAAACAAAAAATATTTTTCAAATTTGTTATTTTCTATCTTATTTTTTCAATTCAAATTGTAGTGGTTGTAAACTCATACATTTAACTATGTTAATGATACAGTAGCATGTTTTATAAATAAAGATTTTTTTTTCTCTATCGAAAACACAGACAGGCATTGACTCTTTGAACTCAGTTCAAAGGCAAATACTATTATGCGAATCACCGATTTGCAATTAAAAATTCGCATATAGAGACTGTGAATCTGAGAGATTTTAATGAAATTAAAACCGATTTTAGTAGTTGTACTTTTTTACCAAGAAACGACAGAGTCTACACGCACTCTCAATAAAACGAACCAATTCAATTTCTAGTGTAATTTTTACATAAATGTTTCATTTTCAAAAACTTGACTGGTCCGACTTTCGAAAACATATGCTGTCACATCCATAAGGTACTTTGGGAATTACGAAGACTTAATAAAAAGGTAATGAAATAGTATCGTTTGGGTTTTTCTTAGTCCGAAGGAGGATATATTGAAGATAAATAAATTGAGGAACATGCTCACTTTTGTATTGCTTATTGCCATAATTTCATAGCACGGCAACACTGACATATATAGATATATTTGTTCAAAAGATGCTTGTATTTACTCCACTGTCAATCTCTAGAAAAGTACCATACATAGGTAATCTTTGTACAAGTCAAAATATATACAGCTAGTAAATAATGTTAGTGAAAATGATATTGCTAAGAATATACGGGGCAGAAATCCTAATTGGTTGATTGATTTATTGATTGGTTGATTGATTGATTCATCGGTTGATTGATTGATTGAATTTGGTTTAACGCCACTTTTAACACTATTTCAGTCATATCGCGGCGGCTGCAGCACCTAACAATGGAATCCTGTTATTCTCACACCCGTACTACCATTACATCCTTTCCTAGCCTCCAGATTCTATCCCACTTAGGTTTACGATTATCCACCCATTGGTGAGAGACAAATATCGCAAGTATGTGTTGCGCCACCGTCGATCGAACCCCTGAAATCCCATGATTGAAGACTAGGAGTCTGACGCGCTACCGACTACGCTCTGGCGGCGACAATTGGCAAAGAGAACGGTTTGATAGTAATGCATGTACCCAAAAAAAAACAATACTAAGTGTTGTTTTCTGATCGAAGGGTCATATTTTCAACATTACCATATTGTAAGGTAGATATCTGTTAACTATTTTTTTTTTTTTCTGGATGAAATATGATTGATAATAAACAGGTGTATCAAAATATGTCATTGATACAAACAATTTTTAAAAAAGCACGAGGTCTATGAAAGATATGAAATGTTATCTGGGATGGAAATCCTTAAATTACGAACAGTTCATTAGAGCAATCGTAAAAACATGCCGAAATCATTTGATTTTTAGTTTCGTCTATCGAAATCGGGCGTTCTTTAGTCGAAAAAAATATTCATAACTCGATGAACAAAATTTTTAGCACCCAGGGATTTTGATTGCTCCCGCACAAAATAATGCCATACAAAAAGGTATCAGAATTTGTAAAATATTTGCTTATTTCGCTCGATGCTATTAAATTATAAGAAATGAAAAGAATATTTTTTGTTTTCATGGAGGTATGAAACCGAAAAAACCTAATCACACAATGTATGAATCCGCTTCGCGTATTCATACAGTGTGATTAGTTTTTTCGGTTCATACCACCATGAAAACAAAAAATATCTCTTCATCGCTTAAATATACAATTTCTCAAAAACGAAGCCAAACTGTACCGAGAGAACTAAAACCGGTACATTTGCGATGAGTGTCCGTGGAAATAGTGATTGTACAGTCACATATATTTCAGTAACTTTAATATATTTCACTTTTCTTGACCTGGAGATGTTACACTGTAAAAGATGGGAGTCTTTTGTCCTTCCTTGATACGCGACACCTTCTTGGTGTAACTTAAGAGTTTCCTAATCATCACTTGCTTGCATAAAAATCCAGAGCTAGACACGTTACAACTTACGTTTTCCCTTATTTTGACATTGATAGCGTATTATGAAGTAAATGTATTCTTTTATAAACTTGGCAGACTTTTCTTTTGCCTAAAAAATAAAATCTTCCATGGGGCATAAATCGCAAAATCTGCAATTTTCTATATCATTTAACTTGAAAATTATCGGGATCTTCATGGGATACATTTTGAAAAAGGCATATGTTTAAACAATGTTCGGGATTCATTATTAGAACGACGACCATAAAGATATTATGTTTTATTACTCTAGTTGTCATTTAAGACATTGAAACCACTAAAGCACAAGAATTTAGAATAGGTAGCTCCTTGTAACATTTCAAATAACGTCTTCGGTCATTCATATTGAACATTCAGAGCCAAAATGAGAACAAGAATTCGGAAAGCGGATTACCGAGAAAACATTCAGTCCCTCGAAGCGCACGATGTTTGGAAATTCACATATTATCAAATGTTTCATAATATATGTAATTACTGATAAGATAGCGTACCTGTAAAGCGCTGATTGAAGAAAGGACGAAAATAATATGTAGTTTCATCTTTCAAGAGAGTAATACTATGTTTACAGTCAGCTGAGAATCCGTCACTGTACTTACACTGAGATATGATGACCTACTTTTATCTCGGAACAAATGTTAATGTCTTGAATCATATTCCATAACTATGGTCTTTGTGGGAAATAAAAGATGTTTACAAATGCTAGCTGTTTAAAGAAATAATAACATTCATCATTATTTATTTTTTTTAATTACTCTTCAAACCTTGAAAATGAAAAAGCCAAGTATAGGTAGTAACCCTTTTCAGTTGGGGCAGCATACTTTTGTCAAAACGGTTGGTTTTAAGTTGGTCGGAGTTCTGTTAGATTCGCAAAGTCTAAATGATCCTGAGACTGATATTAGAAATCAAAATAATATACAGAGTGTGCGACTGAGGTCCCGATTCTTTGCCTTAGAACATCGGATTCATCGTGATTTTGAAATGCACGTAAATAAAAAAATGTGGTTATGTCAAAGCAATCGAAAATAGATTATGTTTCAAACAACCGAGAAGAAATCGCATGACATCGAAGTTTCGATCGGAGAAAGGTCGCGAAAAAATCCCTCAGACTTCACGATTAACAGTAATATTTTTACCAAAGATCCGATTCCACTTCATGAATCTAAAACCAGACTAGCTTGGCTTACTTCACGTTTAGACGTGCATTGTGGTTCGCACTATTCTTGGCTTCTACATTTCTGACAATTTACCGGAAAAGGCCGAACGGGGAAATGATGTGCTATAATATTGAGTCGAGACCTTGTATTGGACACAAGCTGATTATGAGTGTTTTTCGTATTACATGAAACCGTAGCACTTGTGCAATATCATTAGACTTTTAGCTCATATGAGCAACCTCCAGGGTGAGCTTTAGGGCACTTAAACCCTTTCCTGCTCAATCCCTGGTTTTTACGTCGCGTGCTTTTATAATTGAGAAAATGTTGTAGAAAAAGAAAAAAAAAATGCTTGTGACAAACAATATCTTCTTTTCCACAATATTTCTACCCTATTGAACGGTTATTACTCAAATTAAATCCAATGTAAATTTTCGTCTTTGAAACCTTTAAATTTGGACTGGTCTAAAATTTTGCAAAACAGGAAAGGGTAATGGGTCCATCGTCGTGCATCGTGCACCGTACGTCAACAATTTTTAGAAACCATAGATTTGATCAAATCTTCCTCAAAATTGCCCACAATGTGAGGTCTTGAACCAACTTGAAAAGGCTGATTTAAAACATAATCAGATCTTGTTTACAAAGTAGGTACCACAATATTGCCCCAAACTTTGATAGAATGTTTATATTAATTGCTTTGAATTGGTTGTGGCCGAGGTTTAAAAGAGCTCGCTAGATCGAACTCTTCTATATATAAATGGATATTTCGAATTCTTAAAACGGGAGAAAAATCAGATTCTTACCTGAAGGGATAGTTCAGATATTTTATATACATAATAAAGCACGGGCAGCATCTATACTGATCCTTTATACAACGGAAATTACTATATCTTGCTCTTTACTTTTGAGCTGCAAAGTCAAGGTAATAACGTTATGGCGGACTTCAGTTCATTATTAGACTAACATAATTAGATTTGTCCGAATAGACAGTCGCAAATTTCGTAAATATCAAGGGCGTCATTGATGTATATAAGTCTTAAAATTTGGTTGGCATTTTGTACTTTTGATGATTGGTTTCAGTTGCCAATTCTGGCTAGACTTTCTTTCATGTGAAAACGGTATTACCCAGGTTTAAGGAGTAAATCTTGCCTAAATGTTGTAAAAAAAAAGCAAATACAGTTAGGAGCTATTGAGCCTGAGGTGAATCAGCACAGTCTTTCGACCCGAACCCCGGGCTTTTGATTTGTTTGGTTCGAACCCAGCTTAATCAAGTCTACCGTAGAGTAGGCCTGAATTCCTTCCTCAGATCCCTAGCTTGTGTTTTTAAGCGCTTCTAGATAGTCCACTTCTATTTTACAAATTATATATTTGTGCATATTTGTTACTTATCCGGGATTTAGACGCTATTCAACTGTTTGTGTGAAAATGCATATTCAATAGTTTCTGACTAGAAATAAATGACACTTGCCTTATAAACAAATCCCGTCCGCCATCTTGGAAGCACCCAACAATTTTGACGGACAGAGTCTCCATACAGTGGTATAAAGATCAGCTGACACATTAAATGGATATTGTAGAAGAAAATAAACTTTTTCTTAGAGTGCATATCGTGGCAAGACTTTTGGCTATTATCAGACCTCCCGTTGATCAAATTGGTGTGGCTAAATGTTCTCTTCAGTGTAAGATCGATTTATCTTTCATTGAGTGAAAAGCAAAGGCTGTATATATAGTGGCGGGCACAAGTAAAAGTATATCTTCGGTTGTACAGTCCATATGAGATAAATCTATCTCGCACGAAATATAAACGATTATTCTATTTCTTTAATGCAAAAAACTGATCAAATAGGGGGGGGGGTCGGAAAAAATCTCTCAACGCGCGTCATTTTGCACCTGATGGCAACCTGAACACGACAGGAACGGGGGTGCGTTCTTTTCATCAAGCTTTTTAAGATTCTTATTTAGAAAAGGCGATCTTTAGATTAAGATTTTTTTAGCGGCTAAGTAAGAATCTTGAGAATTCTTAATTGGGAAATTAAGCGTACTCAGCATTAGCTGAAACGACTTGCCTTGACGCCGCCGAATATTTTCATTCAAAATTTAAAAAAAAAAAGATCGTTCATTAGGGAGACTCAAAAATCTTACTTAGCTGGATTTTCTTCTTGTTGAAAAGAACGCACCTCAGACCTCGGACGTATAAAGGCGGAGCATTGTGTAAAAAATGGTTGTCAGCCCGTTTATCTCAGTTGAAAGAGCACTTTCACGGGTAAGAGCACTTGGCTGGCCATATCAACTGACAAACTAATTGTCTTTCAGGTGAGACGTAAAACCAAGGCCCCATGTGACGGTGCTATCCGCCGAGTACGTTAAAGGCGGATCCCTCAGCAGTCTCGTCCTGTATACTTGCACAATCCCCGTAACAACTAACCGTCTTCCGGGGGCGTCGCTCATATGGTCATGTGCTACGGTAGCGGCGATAAATAAACGGAAATACACGCAACAAATGGTGTATTTTGTCAGCCGGAGACAGTGTATTAGGAAAATGTAGTGCGAAATCCTCGAAACCCGGATAGTTCGCATGTCTCAAAATTACTGAAAAGCTGTTGTTTTTAGATTTGCCCTTATTTTGCTCCAATATCAAGTTTCTTTGAGGACTAAACAGAACGAGGAGTTCCGATTGAACTTTCGCCCTACTGGAATCATGTACGAGAGCAAGGCTAACGAAACGGTTTACAATTTTGTTTATTTCACTGGTTTCGAAAAACATCGAAGAACTGACTACCTTAGTGATTATATGAGGTTTAACGTACAACTCAAAAATTGAGCTCATATGAAGACAGGGTCTCGGTTGAAAGTCAAATCCGAATTATTTAATTTAGTTTCGTCTATGATTGTTCAATCGTTTGATTGGTTGAATTTTCTTTTAATACTTCCATGGACAGAAATTTTGGGCTACGTCAAATTAATATATGAATCCGCTCCGCGTATTCATACAGTGTGATTAAGCTTTTAGTTCCATACCTCAGTGAAAAAAAATATACTCTTCATCTATCATATAACCAAAGATGCAGGGTCGAACCTCAGACCCCTCTCACCAGAGTCAAGTGCGTAACTACTACTAACGTACTAACAACCTCTATTGAATCAGTTACCAGACTACACAACTACCCCATTCCAACACAATCCCGCTTTTAAAGAAAAAAGAGTATGTGTGTTTGTGTGGGCGTGCGTGCGTGTGTGTGTTTTGATGAGGATTGTGATGGTGGTGTTATGGTGGTGGAAGTGGCGTTTTATAGTTGGTTGGTTGTGGTTGGTTTGTTTGATGGAAGGTTGATTGGTGTCGGTTGTTTTGTTAAACTAAACCGTAGAGGTTGTAATGATCGTCGATTTCAAAGAAAATGGTTAGACTGTTAGTCGTTTGCCAACTAGGTAATATACTGAAGATCTAGGGTTACCTTTAAAGTGAAAGAAAAACTACTCAAAGTTTGCTAAGCACCACTTATAAAATTTCGTATAATTTTTACCTCAGAAAGAGAGGTACAAAAATTTCTTCTGATTATGAAAATATTGACATTTGGCAAAATGTTTGTGCTAAGAAGCGAAAGTGTTAGCAAACTATGAAAGCAGAACAGTGGTTTGAATTTAGTAGGGGCAATAATTGCGGATAACACGGAACAAGAGATGAAGAAGAATTTTCTGAAAAATCGAGGAAACTGATTTTATTTCGCTGCAAAAGTGCTGGCTTTATTAATCTAGGTTCATTTTAACCTAGGATCAGCCTCTCAGATTTATAAAACGACTTCCGGGTGCTTTCAAGGGGGAATTTGAGTCGGCCCACCCATAGTTGTTTGCTGCACTTTTCAAATCGTGGTTGGCTTTACCATGTAGGCAAATATCGCAACCTGTTACATTTTCAAGACACCCGCAATCATATTGAGGTCTTTGGACTTTGGTATACAGACTTTATCCTCTTGAAATATAGTCTACATGTACTCTTTGCTGTCCCCTGCTTTCTTCGGTCGGATATTTTAGTGCGCTGGATGGAATCAAAACATAGGAAACAATTACAGATTAGAGCATATACAACTAAGATATCATCAGTTTATCAGGAATCATTATTATGCATTTTTGACCGATTTGTAGGTCCGTGTTTCATTGCACTCTTATACCCATCCTTGCCGTCACTGATCCCGTGCCTAAAGGTCATGGCCAATAATTTTACGGATATGGTAACTCTTTCTGAGGGAAGCCCATGACCATATACGCCTAACAATGGCGTTATTGCTAGATCTGGGTTCTCAAGAAATGGACCACACTAATTCATTTCAAATCTTCGCCAAAAGCACAACTGTTTGAAACTTGCCTAGTTGTGATTTTCCTTAAATTGATTTGGAATTCTCATCGTCAGGTTGTCATAAGGCTCTATATGCGGTTTCCAACTTGTTTCAAAGAAAAGTCTACTCCAATGACATTTGGCAAAACATTTAGGGAAACAGGGGGTCTTCATCGTAAAAGTGTAGAAAGCAACTTGAAGAGTACTGACTGTCTACCAAAGTCAACAGACTTTAATTAAGTTCACCATGACCTGAACACGCAACGAACTGCAACAGATTGCTTCCTGGTCATGCCAACCACGGCTCTGCGGCTATAGCAGGCAACACTGAATCCATCGGTTCAAATCCAATTTTGATACCATCGGAAGGCTTTTTTAAAGTCAGAGAAACCATTATTGATATAAAATCCAACCAAAAAGCATACGCAAGCAATTGGACATTTTAATTAATTCAGATACCTTGATTGTTCCTAAAAGCTAGATTAGTGTCCCACCCCGAATTACCCCGTATTATTGCCCCTACCAGGTTTAAAGCGCTGTTTCGCTTCAATGGCTCGTCAAAACGTTGTTGTTTCAGCACAAAATTATAGTAAAATGAACACATTTTCATAAACAAAACAAAAATTCTGATATTTCTTTCCGGAATAAAAAATACCCACAATATAAAAAGTGGTGCTTAGCAAACTTTGAGTAGTATATAATTTGGCATTATGGATATGTCGATTGGGTTAAATAGCACTCTTTTATAGGAGTTGGCTACAATTTGAATAAAGATAATTCATGTGACCATAAAAAGTAGTGGAAGAACCTGCAACAATAACTACTTTTTATGGCGTGGGCATTCAGTGGATTTAGTCGTTAAGCCTCCAGTGGCAGTTTGCAATCGTTGAACTCTGAGAAGACCTCAAAATTTTGTCTGTTAACTTAAGCTATCAAAGCTGACGCTTTGCTAGGTTAAAATCTATAGTGTTTTAAAGATATCTTAAACAATAACCTCTGAAAGTCTGAAGAATATAACCCTAATCTAAATGTAAGGTAGAAACTGGTCAACTCTTTGCGTGATCGGACTCCAAGGACTATTTCACGAAAGACAACGGAGAATCACACAAACTTAACACGTTTATTGCAGCACAAGTTTACAAAGAGAAGAAGGTAATGGTTCTATTGTGTAAACCGCGGTTACACCATTTACTGTCTTCTTGGGCTAACACACTCATCGCCACTGGACTGGCGGACTTCATATCGGCTAATAACTTAATCTGCAAGTAGAATTAGGAGGGAAATGCTTTGAGAGCTTCGACTGAGACTGTTTTGTTTGTTTGTTGTGTTTGAATTGGGTTTAACGCCGTTTTTAACACTTTTTCAGTCATATCGCGGCGGGACTGAGACTGTTAATATACTTTTGAGTCACTCAATATTGAAAACAAAAAATATAATGAGGATAGTATATGGTTATTTTGCGGATTATATCATTTATACTTATTACCAAGCTTCTCGCAATAGTGTACTACAGATTGTTGTCAAAACCGGCCTTTATGGCTTATATGTTACAAAGGGGAAGATTTATCACAGATGCTCTTTGAAACCCATTGATAGGATAGAACCATCGGAACTTGTATACGGTCGTTACCATTCTAAAACATCGTAACTACAGCTTGAATAAAGCTGTAGTTACGAGGTTTTAGAATGATGACGAAGATAATTATGTAGCAAGATGTTCACATTACGGGTAGCATTTTTTGAGTCAGCTAATGATCGAAGCAAACAATCCTAATTTCTTGATCTGACGAATTATCCAAGTAGCAACTAGAATAGCATTATGAATAAAGATAGTTTTGAGAGCTCCATCCTCACGAGTGAGGCGATATCGAAACATCTTTATCTCGACTGATTGATTGGGGTTTAACGCCTGCGCTATGACGGCGGCATATTTTTTTCTCGAATATAGTTAGAACGTTCGTCGAAATTGGTACGATAAATTGTGACATCTTTTGATCGAAATTAACTATCGCCGTTTCTGTATCTGGCACATTATTCCAGACAGAAATCATACTAGACGGCTTTGAGAGAGATCAGAATCCATTGACATCTTCCGATCTGACACGTTTTCAGCACAACTATGAGATGTGACAAATCGCTACTGTCAAACAAGAAACCAATCGACTAACCAAATCATTCACTTCGATCGAAAGAGAACCTTGATCCCAAACCTTGTCCGACTTTAATGTGAACCACTTTTGTTTGCTTGGCGACTCATACGTCGTAACTACAACTTATTCAAGCTGTAGTACGACTTTTAGGTCAACAACATTTTTGTTACATGCTACTGGCCCTAATTTTGCAAAATAATGCCGTTCGATATCGAGGTAGGATATCCTGTCGGAGTCGAGTGGGCGTGGTCAGGGGAGTCAATAGGCGGGCCAGCGACAGTCAATTGCAATATGAATTTCCCGGTTTTTGTGTGCTCGTGATCTGAGGGAACCATTTCGTTATCTGACACGCTACCCTCATAAAAGTTTTGTTAGCCCGTGATCGAAGTGACTCATATCTATTGCAAGTTTTCACGGTGTCCGCATAAAAATTAGATGATTAAACGAGACTTACCTTGGTAAGGTGAAGTTTGGTCATAATTTCATCCATCACAAGATTCCCCTCCGGGCTCACAGATTAAGGACGCAGCAGACAGCGGCCAGAATTGTGTTATAAATACCTCCAGTTGTGAGAGCCCGTTATCTGAGTGAACCATTGCCGTTTCTTTATCTGACAAACTATCCACATAACAGTTTACATAGGTTTTTCCCGATTCTTTCAATAACAAGTTACGCTGTAAGTATAACAGGAAACATATGACATTCTAACCCTTGTCATTCTGAGTAAATAGCTCTCTCAGATTTGCGTCAAAATTAAAAGACTAAAAGTACCGGATAGCTGAATTGTGGGTCAATAATTTCTTTTAGACATATTTTTATGAACAAATTTGGCTAAATGGTGACAAACAGGTGGTGTTGACAAAGATAAGACTGCACATATGTGCAGCCTTATCTTTATCTATACCTCCTGTTACAACAGGAATATTCCGGGTTCAGCATGACGAGGGTTAATTCAAATCCATTGCTTTTACACATTAAATATACGATATCAAATAGGGAAGTAAAGGAGCTGAATCACTTTTCTTATCAATGAAGCTTTGTGAAGCTCAACATATTCAGATGTACGTTGTAACGTTCAGTTACCCTTCAATATATTTTTTTGTAAAAACAGAAAATATGAACGGTACTACTGTAAGCAAGAGAGGTTACAGGTACGATCGTTATTTTCTTTTATTGGAATACTGCTATGAAAAGGTGACTTATTAGCCAAACAGGCCGGGTGTGCACTCTTTGAAATTTCGTTATTTTGTACTTTTTATGCAAATTCACATATGTCACTATCATAAAATAATTTCTTTATAAGCATTATCATTATATTTGGGTTATAATGATAACCATAGCTGTTATCCAAGTATTATTATCACTATCATTATACAATTAATCATTTTGTTTCTTTGTTGCTAGTATCAAATGAATTGTATGTCGTTGTATCTCCTTGTAGCCCTGGTATTTAAGCCTGGTTGCGTCCGTAACCAGGCGACTCAAAAAGAAAAAAGGCCTGAATAAATACAACTATACAATGAGATATTAGAGTACATAATTTTCCGTAGAAGTTATTACGATGTGGAAACATTGTGAAATGCGTGTATTTGTGTACATTCACTTACTGTATCTCGACTGTAGTAAAAGCTGAGCTCTTCAAACTCGTTTGGTTCCTTTGTTGGCTTCAGTGTAGCAGCCTTCAAATAATAAAATACTTAGGTTTTGGTCATTCAAGATAAATAAAACGAAAATTTTAATGGCATATACAATTTCATAAGAAAAACCACTTTAGTGCTTCAAAACGTAATCTTGGCCGTTCTAATTCGTTGACGCTGCTTGCTCTGAAATTAACGGATCGCTCGCCCCGCCCACTGTCCCTGCTGGTCACGCTATATGCACTCCGACTGACAGTTCCACTTCGATATTAAAAGGCGTTATTTTGCAAAATTTATGACCATTTACTTGTAACATAGTAATCAAATAGTTCGACAAATCGAATCACTCATTCAACCCGGATTAAAATTTCAACTCCGATACTGGCAGCCATTTGTGTGAAACGTTTTTGTTGGTTTCGCGACTTAAATATCGTTACTACAGCTTATTCAAGCTGTAGATACGACGTTTAGGTCGCCAACCAACCATTATTCTTTATTGTAACATGCTACTGTTCATAAATTTTGCAAAATAACACCATTTAAAATCGAAGCACTACTTCCTGTAGGAGTCAGTAGGCGTGGTCAAAGGAGTTAGTGGGCGGGGCCAGTGATTGGTCAATTTGACTGGTCTGTCAGTGAAATTATTCCGTCATAGTCCACACACAGATATCGATAATTCAGTGTAAAACATTAAAGCAAAAATAAATGTGTTGTGTTAAGATAACTTTTACAAAATCCGATTTTGTTGGAAATGCATGATTCAAATGAATTCAAACTTTATCGTTTAACCCATTAGCACCCCATCCTCCATTTTTTACACTCTGAAGAAAAAAGCTTTGGAAAACATTTTGGGAAATGAAGAAACTGCTTGTTACATCGATATCTCCATTTCAAAAATGACTTCTACCCAGACCCCTACCAAAGACAAAGCGTCAGCTTTGATAGCTTAAGTTAACAGACAAAATTTTGAGGTTTTCTCAGAGTTCAACGAGTTTTCAATAGAAAACATTGTGGTAAAAGAAGAAATTGCTTGTTACAAGCAATTTCTTCTCTTTCCTTAATGTTTTCTTACATTGTGGTAAAAGAAGAAATTGCTTGTTACAAGCAATTTCTTCTATTTCCACAATGTTTTCTTAAGTATGATATAAGAGGAACGTAATATCAGGGATCACACGGGAAAGAGTTAAAGATAGACTTGATTGTCTCAATTATTCTCTTGAATGATGTTAAACAGAATATAAATGAAAATACATGTAGATGAAGCTTAGGTCCATCTTGGTAAGTATTTCACGAAAATAGAGTCGATCTTACTCTAGAGACAACCTCTATTAAGCGACCACTTCTATTTAGCGACCACAATTGAAATCCCATATAAAAATAAAAATCTAGTCGTATCAGCTAAAACATATCGTACCTAAATCCATTGTTGTTGGAGCTCATTAGAATCGTCTCATTGAGACGATTCTAATGAGTCCCAACAATATAGGTTTTAGGGAGAGGTCTATAACGATTTTTTAGTGCAATCAAATCGAACCTTCAAATAGTACACAAAAAATGTGTTAAAAGCGACCACTCTCTTAAGCGACCACTTTTTGGTTGTCCTTTGAGTGGTCGCTCAATTCAAGATTTACTGTATTCACATCACGATATCGTCAGAACAACGATTATATACATTTAGAAAATCTATGGCGGTCGGAGAGTTCAGATCAGTGTGAGCTTACGCAAAGAGTGCAGGATCGATATTTGCTACACATCCAAGATGATTCAAAGTGCTTCCTTTTTGGGTAACGTATCACAGATATAGATTTGCAAGTAATAATGAAGGATCAAATGTCGATTTTGTCTATACGGGTATCGATAAAATTGACCTTTGATCACTCACTATAATTTGTAAAATACATACCTCTAAGGCGCAAAATACGGAAAATACAACACAGATCGTCAACTTCATGTCAATTCCAGAATGTTTGTCGACGTTAAATATCTGTCCCGTCTTCTAACTGAAATCTTATTTGACTTCTTATCTCGGTATTTTTCAACGCAGCGTAATCAGTTACAGGACTTTAGATTACAGTGGTCGAATTAACGGATCACAAGCCCCGCCCAGTAACCTCCGACAGGAAGTTCCACTTCGTTATTAAACAGCGTTATTTTGCCAAATTTATGCTTAGTTTCAAATGTCAATCAGGTGATATGGTTGGTTCGCGAACTAAACGCCGTAACTACAGCTTAAATAAGCTATAGTTGCGACGTTTAAGTCGACAAACTAACAAAAATGCGTCACAAAAATATCTTCCAATGTAGGGGTTCACAATTCTATTCCGACATGAAGGGATGATTTGATTCCTCGATCGAATATTTGATTGATTCTTTGATTGACAGCTGCGATCCCTCGAATGATCCAGGTAGATTGCAAATAGCTTCAATTTATCCCATATCTTGTTTTCAAGGCGAGTATTTGAGTGGTTTCTAGTCATGGACAGATCGCCGCTATTAATCCAAATATTTTTTCACTTAACAAAGCGTTAGTCCAGAAGCGAACTTTGAACTCCGACCTTTATGTTACTGACTATTTTGTTAACGAGTTAAAAGTGGGAATTTCAGCTTGATTAAGAAGTTGTTACGACGCAAACCAAATATCATGTCCTTGGTCGCACATTTTACATTATAATATGATTTATTGTCTCGGTCGAACTGCCATATCGTAGGTCAGAGTGCGTGGATATCGATCCGTCAATTACTTGCAGTATGGATGGTAACTTTTGTCTTGAGGCCTCTGCTTGGATTCAACGTTTAGACCAATGTTAGCATAGCGTATTTTCCGTTATACAGATGGTGCAAGATTCTTTATCATACCCCCGCAAAACGAATGTTTTCGGGGGTATACTTGAAACAGCTTGTCTGTCCGCCTGTCCGTTTGTCCATGAGTCCGTGTGTCCGTGAGTCCGTCTGTCTGTGTACAAAATACTACCAATTTTGTGTCTCGAATTCCTCCTTCAGTTTTGCTTCAATACCATTGAAACTTTATACAAACATTAACCACATGTTGAAATTTGGCAAGACGCAATTTTGAATTCTTAATTCCCCCAGGTTCAAGAATTATCTCCCCTTGAACTTAGACATTATTTATGCGTTGTAGACTTATACAGCTAATTATACTACCAATTTTGTGTCGCGAACTCCTCCTTCAGTTTTGATTCAATACCATTTAAACTTATACAAACATTAACCACATATTGAAGTTTTGCAAGACGCAATTTTGAAGTTTAAGTTCCCCCATGCTCAAGAATTATCTCCCCTTGAAATTAAACATTATTTATGCTTTGTAGACATAACAGCTAATTATACTACCAATTTTATGTCGCGAACTCCTCCTTCAGTTTTGCTTCAATACCATTGAAACTTTATACAAAGATTAACAACATGTTCAAGTTTTGCAGAATCAATAGTGAAGTCTTAATTCCCCCAGGTTTAAGAAGTATCTCCCCTTGAAATTAACATTATTTACGCTTTGTAGACATATACAGCTAATTATACTACCATTTTTGTTTTGCAAACTTCTCCTTTCTAGAAAAGCAGAGTCAGTAGCTATGTCCTTGTATTGTTTGAGCTCTCATTACACTGAAAGCACTTGCGGGGGTACAAAGTCACATACTGTGACAAGTTCTGGTTAACCTTGGAACATCTTTCCCAGAGAACAGTACAGTTTACACGTAAAACGCGGCAAGCAATATCGTTGTGATCTTTTTATAAATGCACTAGAAACAAAAAATCATACATATTCAAACATAAATAACGTTAAAAAATCAACTTACACACTGAAAAAAATATTGTAGCTTTTATTTATTTTAATCATACAGAGAATGATGCGGCAGTTGACCAATCTCTTGCCCCTCCCACTTACTCCGTTAGCCCCGCATATTAACTACGACAGGAAGTTCCGCTTTGATTTTAAACGGCATTATTTTTCACATTCATAGCAAGTAGCATGTAATGGAAAAAGTTGATGACCTAACCGTCGCAAACGCAGCTTGAATAACTGTAGTCACGACATTTAAGTCTAAAAACAATCAAAAATGTTTCACAAAAAATGTTGAGTTTAAAGCTGAGTTCCGGGCTGACATGATTGGTCTACTATTTATCTGAGTGACAGCTGCGATTAGACAGTTCTGTTAAGGGCTCCATGATTACCATTGAGCATCTCTGTCGGACGGCATACCCATAGACATCTGACTGGTGCTCTTGATTAGGGACAGAATACCCATAGACACCTGACTAGTGCTCTTGATTAGGGACAGCATACCCATAGACACCTGAATGGTGCTCTTGATTAGGGACAGCATACCCATAGACACCTGAATGGTGCTTTTGATTAGGGACAGATTACCCATTAACACCTTACTAGTGCTCTTAGTTAAGGACAACATACCCATAGACACCTAGATGAAGCTCTTGATTACGGACAACATACCCATAGACGCCTGACTGTCGCTGTTGATTAAGGACAAAACACCAATAGACATCTGACTGGCGCTCTTGACTAGGGACAACATACTTACTTTAACATATAATTACGTTAAAAAACTACACTGGGATTTCTTACACTTAGAAAACAAGATTATTCCTTCGTAGCTTCCCTTTATTTCAATCATACAGAGAAAAATGAGACAGTTCTATTATGGGCTCCATGATTACACCATTGAGCATCACTGTCTGCCAACATACCCATAGACATCGAACTGGCGCTCTTAATTAGGGACAGCGTACTTAACTAAACAATAAAAGTAAAATATTTTGTTAGAAACAACATAACTATGATCACCTGACTTACGCCCATGATTAGGGACAACATACATTTACTTAACTAAAAGTAAAAAAAAGGATGTTTGTCTTCCTTTTTTTACCCATTACCAGACAGCAAAATTTTAGACTGGTCTAAAATGAAGGAAATTGCAGTCGACAATTTAAAGTTCGTGAAATTTTATGGATTTTTTACCCATCTTTCCGGGTAGAAAACTGTGGAAAATGAAGAAATTGCTTGTTGCAAAATTATCTTCATTTCCACAATGTTTTCCAAAATGTTTTCTTGGGGGCGTCATCGTGTGGGAATGGGTTAAATTGTCACGAAAGACTGGTTGTAAATCAAGAAAATGTCACAATCGTCGTATGGCTTTTATCAAAAGTCAATAATGGAATATTGAAGACATATTATTTATCTATTGAACTTACCGGAGTCGGTAGCCAATCAGACTCCTAATCTTCAATAATGGGATGTCATAGGTTCGATCCCCGGCGGCGGCACATATCCTTTCCGACATTTGTCTCTCACCAATGGGTGGATAATCGTAAAATCTAAGTTGGATAGCAGCTGGAGGCTAGGAAAGGATGCAGTGGTAGTGCTGGTGTGAGAAATACCAGGAATCCATTGTTAGGTGCACCAGCCGCCGCGATATGACTGAAATACTGTTTAAAGTGGCGTTAAACCCCATTCAATCAATCAATCAGTCAGTCAAACAAACAATCAATCAATCAAACTAACCGGAGTGAGGAAAACCCTGTCACCATTATTCGTAAAAAGCCTTCTGGTCCACGCTTTACATTTATAACAATTGACCAATAGTTGGCCCCACCCACTTACTCTGTTAGTACCATCCATGACAGAAATTTCATTCCGATTTTAAATGGCTTTATTTTATCATTTTCATTTCCAGTAGCATGTAAAAAAGATTGGTTGGCTGGCGACCTAAACGTCGTAACTACGGCTTGAATAAGCTGTAGTTAGGAAGTTTAAGCTGCTAAATCCACACACAAAAAAATAAAATTGGTGGCCAATGTTGAGGTTCAAAACTCACTTCTGGTCTAAATTGATAATTTGATTGGTCGACTGATTACTTGATTGACAGTCCTGATTGGTCAATTTAAAATTTGCGTCCAGCCAGCATCATGAATATGAACACAATACAAAAATTAGAATTATCTCTAATCACGAGAAAAAACTCTGAGTCAGTAGCATAGTTTGTCATAGAGCGAAAAGAGAAAACTCTGATCAGTCTGATCCCAGTCCTTATTTTGCGCGAATGTGGATTTTTGAAAATGTTATGAACACGCGTTGTTGTTTTAGTTAGTTAGTTGGTTTGTTGCTGTTGTTGTTTTTGTTTAATACGCAATAGTGGGTACCGACCTGTAAGTTCTTCATTCCATGGTCTGTGTGCACATTTTTCATCTGTTGACTTGATAAGCTACGAACATAGCAATTTATGTACATTTTACCCATTTCCTTCAGCAAGAGATTATGCTGAAATACAAGAACCAGCACAATTATCATTATTATTATAATTATTATCATTATAAGGTTATCCGTCGCTTTCCGTCGTTTTCAATTTACATGTATTTCAAAATGGTATATGCCATATTTTCATCTATACCGTGGGTATATCGATGGGTCAGCGCTAAACAGTTGTAACTGCCTATAAACATATAGGCAGTTACAGCTGTTTCTGTCTGACCCATTGATATGGACTCTCAAATACTTACAAAAGGGCATACCAACGTTGCAAATAGCTCGGATGATATCTGAACATTGACACTTCGGTGGCTTAGTGCAAAAACATAATAAATGTCTATACAAAGTATAGACACTTATGATGTTTTTGTACTAAGCTATCGACTTACTCTGGAGCTACAATGAATTGCTTCGTCTTATCTACGATTTGATCCAAAACGTGTACATTTGTACAGACGTCATAAAAAGAGACAATTACATTGTGTCGGCTTGAAAATTTTTGTGAATAAATCAATTGACTTATCGCACCTGTCAATCAAATAACCAGTCTACCAATCAAATCATTTATTCAGCTCGAACCTGAGCTTTCAACTCCGGCATTGACCGCCATTTTTGTTAACCTTTTTTGTTGGTTTGGCGACTTAAACGTCGTAACGACAGCTAATTCAAGCTTTAGTTACGACGTTTAGATCGCCAACCAACTATTCTGCTTTTTTGCTAAAAGCCACTAGCAACAATTTTTTTTCAAAATAACTCCCTTTAAAAGCGAAGCGGGACTTCCTGTCGCTGTCAATGGGCGGGGCTAACGAAGAAAGTGGGCGGGGTCAGCGATTAGTCAATTGACATCATTGCAAAAGGTATACCGATTGACGGATCGTTGGCCCCTCCCACTGACTCCGTGGCCACGCCCATTGTTTCCGACAGAAAGTTCTAGCTCGATAAAAACGGATAATTTTTCAAAATTTACGGTCAGTAACATATAACAAAAAAAATAAAATTCTTGGTTGACGAAATGAACGTCGTTACTACACCTTGAATAAGCTGTAGTAGCAAAACCAACGAGAATGATTCATATAAATGTCGGCGAATATCACGGTTCAAAGATCCGGTCCAAAATGAATGATATGAATGGTCGATTTATTATTTGATTGTTATTCGCGATCCGTCAATTTTCTAAGTAAAGTAAAACAACTATTTTACAAGCTTTGATAGTCAAGTACATGACGACTTGGCACGGCATATTTTCAAAAACCAACACAGCGTTATGAATGCATGTTTGGTTACATGACAGACAACAACAAGATGTAGTTGCGAAACACAATGCCCCCGCCACAGGACTAAACGTTTTACCTTGGTATGTGACCTTGACCTTATAACATGACCTTGACCTTGACATGAGGAGATGCGTATTATGGAGATGTATCATCATGCCAAATATGAGCATTGTATCTTGAATAGGTAAACAATGTTTTCCCAATTAATTTTCTTTGGTAGCGTCCAAAACGTCACTGTGTGGGAATGGGTTAAGTAAACAAGTTACTGTGTTTCTGTTGTAGTAAAACGATAGTTGTTCAAACTCATTGGGTTCTCGTGTTGTCACGGCTGCCTGAAAATAAAAATCAAGTTATTCATGTAAATCTAGGAAATTCAGAGGTGCGTTCTTTTCGTCGAGATGAGAAATCCCGCTAAATAAGATTTTTGAGACGTCATAAAGAACGATTTTTGTTATTTTGAGTGAAAATATTCGACGTCGTCAAGGCTACTCGTTTAAGCCAATGCCGAGTACGCTTAAATTCCTCATTAAGAATTCTTAAGATTCTTATTTAGCGGCTTAAAAATCTTAATCTAAAGAACGCTACTTCTTAAAAATCTTAATAAGAATCTTAAGAATCTTGACGGAAAGAACGCACCTCAGACAAAACTAGTGATTATAGCGTTGCCTCTTTCGCGTATTTGATGTTGAAAACGCTCAAAAAGGCATTGAACCTCGTTAACTCAACTTTGCTTATCTTTGAACTCCATTCAAAATCTTGTCTACTTTACTTACCATAAGTCAACATTGCTTACCATGAGGTCTGTATATAATCGCAACTATGAGTTTTCTACAGAATCTCGTCAAACTTGCATACCTAGAGTCCTGTTCGAAATATCGCCAACTTTGCTACCATGAAATCGGTATCGTTAAATTTGCTAACCGCGAGTTCTCTACAGAATCTCGTCAATTTTGCCTCTGTGCAGATCCTCACCAAGTTCGCTTAATGCGAGTTTTGCACAGAGTATCGTCAAGTTTGATTACCACGGTCTCTCTTCAGAATCTCGTCAACTTGCTTCTTTGCAGAGTCTTGTCAACTAACTTCTGTATAGAGTCTTGTCAACTTTAATTACCTCAAGTTATGTTTCGAATTTCGTGAACTTTGCTGATCAAGAAGATCTGTCTGGTCGTAACGACCAAATTCCTTTGTCAGCATTTTAACCCTCGAATGTACTCGTAATATAAACGATTAACCCATTCCCGCACAATGACTCTTTTTGACGCCCCACGGGAAATGCAATAGTGTAAACATTGTGGAAATGAAGAATTTGCTTGCAACCAGCAATTTCTTCATTTTCCATATTGTTTTCCACCCAGAAAGTTAAAAAAATAAAAATTTCATAATTCAAATTTGTCGTCTGCAACTCCTTTCAAATTGGACCAGTCTATAAAGTTTCGTCGTCTGGAAACGGGTTAAAACCGGAGATGTGCGGGAAAAGACTGTAATTCATCCTAGTCAACCCTAACTTCTGTCTGATTTTATTGATCAGCCAAAAAATGCTATGTCAATATATACATGATTGTTTTATAATGGAAACTTGATTAGTCCGAAAAAAATTTAATTAACTTTTACAAGATCTCTTTCTGAAGCATCCTGAAATTGACGGATCGCTGGCCACGCCCTCAGACCTCCGACAGGACAATTTGACTGAGATATCAAACCACAATCATGTGCGAAATACATTGTCTTAGATATAATTCAATCAAAGTACTGAAAGTACTGTAAGCTAGCAAATCATTGTTTCGTTATGTTATCTTCTTTGCCATATGTAGGGTAGAAAAAATTGTGGACACTGAAGAAATTGCTTGTTACAAGCAATTTCTTCAATGTCCACAATGTTTTCCAAAGCCTTTTGGGGAGATTCTAAAAAGCGGGATTGAATGGGAACGTGCTGTATAGCGTTCTTTTGAAGCTGTAATCTACAATCGAACAAAGTTAATTCATGTGGCCAATCATTTTGAACATAATATACTCGAGTATACACATGAACTACTTTTTTGGCGTAGAAATTCAGTGGATTTAGTGGTTAGGCCTCCAGAGGCAGTTTGCACTCGTTTGAACTCTGAGAAGACCTCAAAATTTTGTATGTTAACTTAAGCTATCAAAGCTGACGATTTGCTAGCTAAAAATCAAAACAATAATGGGCAACCTAAACGTCAAAACTACAGTTTTAGACATCTTTAGTTGCAAATTTTTATTTCGAATGAAAATGTTTTAATATGTAGTTGAAATTCGGCTTATAACTGCTGGTTTAAATTAATGATTTGTTAAGTTGAGCGGAATTTTGATTTGAAGCGGCGATCGGCCAGTTAAAGGAACACATCATTAATGAGGGGTCAGGGTTTTGTTGTTGTTTTTGTTGTTTTGATTCAGATTTAATGCCACTTTTAACAGTAATTCAGTCATATCGCGGCGGCTGGAGCACTTAACCATTGATTCCTGGTATTTCTCACACCAGTATTATCACTACCTCCTTTCCGAGCCTCAAGCTGCTCATCCCACTTAGGTTTACGATTATCGACCCATTGATGAGAGACAAACGACGTAAAGGATATTTTCACGACAGGGGATCAAACCGGGACCCCGCAGCCAATTGAGTTTTTAAATGATACTAAAACGAGCAATATATCGTCAAGTTTCAATTTGTGGATTGGGGCTGTAAATCTAAGAAACAATAGACCAATCAAACCATTCATTTAAACCTGAAGTGTTGACCTCCGACAATTACCGACATTTTTTTTGGTTCGGAGACTTAAACGGCGTGGCTACAGCTTATTCAAGCTGTAGCTACGACATTTAGGTCGCCAACCAACCGTTTTACTTTTTTCTGTTATATGTTACTATAGTCATATATTTTACAAAATAACGTCGTTTAATACCGAAGCATAAAACCATTTGGGAGTCAGTGGTTAACGAAAATCTACTTACTAAAGTGCAGCAAATTAAAGTAACAAGCACAATCAAAACTTGTTGTCTCATGTTTCTTCTCTATGATAGTGAGAGCAAGTGCTTTCGACCTGGATAATATATTCGTAATTTCTTTTATCGTGATTTCATCCAAAACACTATAACTGTAGCTTAAATAAGATATAGTTACGATAGTCTGCTATCACAACGCGTTATCTTTACGGGAAAAAAAGGAGAGGGGTCGTAATCCTTATATCTGATGCTAGTTTCCAACTGTGGGTTAACTGTATGTAACCTTACTCGTAGCTCTTGAAATTGCAGACAACATTTTTTGTTGATGAAATGTTAAAAGGCTTTTTCATTTTTAGTAGAAAACAATGTGGATAGTGAAGAAATTGCTTGTAACAAGCAATTTTTTCACTATCCACAATGCTTTCCAAAGGCTTTTTTCGGGGGGGGCGTCTAAAAGCGTCCCTGAGTGGGAATGAGTTAAATTAATTTGTTTTCTCATTGGATGATTTTTCGACCTAGCAGATCGCAAGCCACGCCCACTGACCTCCAACAGGAATTTCTTGAGATATTAAACTGCGACATTTTTCAAAATTCATGGCCAGAAATATGTAATAAAAGATATAAAACGGTTAATTTGCAATCTTAACTTCGTAACTACAGCTTATTTAAGCTGTATTAAAACGATTTTAATATAATGGATGGTTGGCGAACTAAACGTCGTAACTACAGTTTATCTAAGCAGTAATTAAGTCACCAAACAAACAGAAAAGTTTCACACGAATATCGGAAATGTAGCTGAAAGTTATAGTCCACTTCCGGTCAAAATGAATGATTTGAATTGGTTGATCGAACCTTGAATGACAGACGCCATCCGTATATCTATCTTTCCGACCTTAACTTGCGATCATTATAGATCTTGGTAAAATTGATCTAATAGAGGACATACATGATCTACCAAGCTAGTTAATTTACCAATCGTGGCTGTCAACCAAACAATCATTCGACCAATCAAATCATTCATTCAGTCCGAAATTGTGCTTTGAACTCCGACATTGTTTGTGTGAAGCATTTTTGCTGGTTTAGCGGTTTAAACGTCGCGTCTTCAACTAATTTAAGTTGTAGATGCGACATTTACTCGATAACCTACTATTTCTACTTTTTATTACAAGCTGCTGGCTATAGATTAAGCCCAATTAGAATTGAAAAGGAACCACCTGTTGGAGTCAATGTACGGGGCCTATAGATTTTGTAGGCGGAGAGTGCGGTAAGTTAATTGTTGGCCAATTCAGGACCCATATTAGAATATTTATTGTCGAAATTTGAGTTGCCTATGTGGAATATAGATGAGATTTGAGCCTCAGTTTAATATTGGACCCATGTGCTCAACACATACTGATTGCATGTGGGGATATATGAGACAAATATGGGCTATAGTATGACTATCATAGACCCATACGGTTCCAACTTTTTTGGTCGTGTACGCGTAAGACATGGGGTCCATGTCTGCATAAGCATGACTATCAGTAACCCTTATGGTTCAGAGATGCGCATACCCGAAGCGGATTCATACATTGTGTGATTAGGATTTTCGGTTCATACCTCCATGAAAACAAAAAATATTCTCTTCATCTCTTATAATTTAAATGGCATCGAGCGAAAAAACAAAAGCTTTTCAAATTTAATACTTTGTATGGGACTATTTTGTGCGGAAGCATGCAAAATCACTGCGTGCTCAAAATTTTGTTCATGGAGGTATGAATTAAATTTTTCGACCAATCAGAACGCTCGTTTTTGTTAGACGAAACTAAAAATTAAATTATTGATAGATAAAAATTTGTATAATTATTCGGCGTGTTACACGAATATTTTATTTTAAAAAAAGTTTCGACAGAAATTAATAAATATATTTCTTCTTCCTTTTCTTCTTCTCCTTCTTCTTCTTCTTCTTCTTCATTTAGAATGTTGTTTCTTATTTAACTTTTTGTAATGATATCGGTCGAAGGATGATCGTCAAAGTAACTCAGTGCTGGGAACCAACCGATTAAGAATAAGAGTTCATCGAGTTAAGTGCTGCACTGATCGGAATCAGCCATGTGGATAGTTAATTGAATAATCGCTGGTCCCGCCCAACTAGTCCGTTTGCAACGCCAATTAACGGCCTTATTTTGCGAAATTCGTGGCCAGTAGCATGAAATTAAAAAGTAGAATACTTGGTTAGTGACATAAACGCCGTAATTATAACAAGAATAAGCTGTGGTTACGACGTTTGAGTCATCAAACCACAGAAATAAAATTAACAAAAATGGCTGCAAGTGGTAGAGTCTAAAACTTTCTCCCGGCCTGAAAACGATTTCATTGGTCGACTAATTATTCAATTCACAGCCGTGATTGGTCAAATTGTCCGATTTCTATTCGGGGTTCCAGAACGCTGGTTGAGCAATACCTATTTATTATATGAAGATCTAGAGGAGATCGAGATGAGTCTATATCAGTTGGACAGAAAAGGTCCTACATTTGGGGTCGCAGATAAAAAAAAAAGACAAATCTGGACTGAATGGGTAATTTCATTGGTCAATCGATCTTTTATGATTGCTGGAATTAGTCAACGGACGGATTACTGGACACGCCAATTAACCGGGCAGTTCGACTCAGATATGAAACGATATTATTTTGCATTATTTATGGGTAGGAACAAAAAATAAAGGCAATTCGTTGGTTGGATAACGTTGTTTAACCCTTTCTCGTCCAATCCCTGGTTTTTACGTCCATGTTTTTTTATACTTGAGAAAACATTGTGGAAAAAGAAGAAATTGCTTGTAACAAGCAATTTCTTCATTTTCCACATTTTTTTTCTACCCTACTAAATGATTATTTTACAAATAAAATACATTCTATATCGTTCTCTACAAATTCTTCGAATTTGGGCAAGTCTAAAATTTTGAAAAACAGGAAAGGGTTAAAACGCCAAACCAGGTCCGGTCAAAATAAATAACCAATTAATCGATTGATTTTTCGACAACGGTAACTAAGTGTTACCAGAGTTTGTCGTTTAAATAGATTGTTGTTATTGTTTGTTTGAATAGGGTCTACGACGCTTTGATCAATCTTTCAGTTTTATCACATTAAAGTTCACTTATTCATATGATTCCTGGGTACCTGATGAAAAAAGCTTGGCAAGTTTGGTATGTAAAAAGAGCGCAATAGTAATACATGTAATTGTATTCCGAACTCCTGCGGGGTTTATTGTCTAGTTCACTTGAAATGATATAGGGGTCAGTCGTCGAAAATCAAACTTACGCATTATGTTGAGTGGCTAGGAGTCTGAATTTCGATAGTGCTGTCACACATCAGTGATTCAGTAGTAAGGAGTTGCTTAATTGATCAATCGCTGGCCCCGCCCACTCACTCTGTTGGTCCCGCCCATCGACTCCGACAGGTCCCGCTTTGTTAAAGCTGTAGTTACGGCGTTTAGGTCGCCAACCAACCATTCTACTTTTTTGTCACATGCTACTTGCCATAAGTGTCGTAAAATAACACATGCACACAACACTGAAAATCTAATCAGGCGATAACCAAATAAAATTCTTACAAAGATTTGATATTGTTTTCTAGTGTTTTTTACGTGTTATTCTCAAAGTCACAATGTTTTTGCCGACTCACATCGTGATTTTATTTTGTCCAAAAATCGCATTTCGTGATTGTCAACCCATTACACTTTTATGTGTACACGACGTCCCTGTTGTTACAAGTATTAGCCATAGGGGTCTGTAATTTGAGTCCCTTCCACTCCATGGACAAATATAATTATGTTTGTCTTTGGGGTGGAAGGGACTCAATTTACGGACCCCTATGGTGTTTGCGACATCAATTGACTTTTTTTAACATCATTGCATCGAGTTATGAACTGAATGGTGCACAGAAAGCATTGCACAATACAAAGCAATTGGGAGTAGGAAATTTGAATTTGTAGGTTTTTAAGCAAATGGAGATAGCTGAATTTAATACCAAGAAATTGTAGCATTTCTGTAGAAAGGTTCACGATATCCATCATAAAATGGATAAATTAGGCGTTAGGAAATGACGTTAGCAAAAAATGTGGTGTGATGTTTAGAGTTACAAAGTTCATTGTTGAAATTTTTATTTTTCAAATAATACAAATAAGTGTATATTTACCATCACCATATCAGGTAGGTGTTTTAAGTTAATTAAGTAGGACACTTTCATCTGTTTCACCAATTACGAACGACCAAATTTTAGACTGGTTCAAATTGAAAGGAGTTACAGACGACAATTACATGCTATTTCTTTTCGGGGATAATGTGGATAATGAGGAGATTGTTTGTATCAATCAATTTCTTTATTCTCCATAATGTTTTCAGAGGCCTTTTTCTTGGGGCCGTCTCAAATCGTCATTGAGTTGGAATACGTTAGAGTAATAAATCCAAAAATCGACAGCTGTTTGAAGTGATTCTGACGTCCATGTGATGAAGCTCTTTAGATTTTTTTTTTTTTTTTTTTTTTTTTTCTAAAATGATGTCAAATCGGGAACCAATCTTAATGAACGTTGGTTTAAAGACAACTGCGGTACGGATGTTTGCTTTTAAATCGTGATTTATTAGGTATGTAGTGAATTGATTCATTATTATGCTGTAGTAATGATTCGAACAGATTATTGTACACTCGCTGCGTAAGACTATTCTATACTTCAATCGACCTCCGACATAGTCGCAAAAGAACATAATATGATCTTCACTGAACCTAGATAATGAGACATAATTTCTAGGACTGTCGTTTCTATACAATTTGAATTGCTGTTCTGTATCTATCCCTCATTTTGACCTATTCGATGCCTATATCTAGGACGGTCAGGGCATTTAGATATGGAAAAACGTGACAATATTAGATAACGCCAATTCTGTTTGAGGTTGATACATGACTTCTAGAACAAATTCAAGTAAAGACACTACGAACGGACAATCGAATCTCACGCCTTCGGTGACAGTTATCTCCACGATAAGATGCATTTAGCACGTGAAAAACTTCTAAGATAATCTATGAGCACAAAAATCAAAAGGAATCCATGTCCGTCAAAAGGTTGAAGGGGAGGAGGGGGGGTGTCTTTGGAGAATACTAGCAATTAATTTGGAAGGAATTAATTTTTCTCAAATTATTGGCCCCCTGGTCTCCCTTCTTTATAAACAATGTTTGAGTAGAAACATAGTTGCTAATGAAGAAATTGCTTGATACAAGCAATTTCTTCATTTTCCACAATGTTTCGCAAAGCTTTTTATTGTGGAACGTCAAAAAGCGTAATTGTGTGGGAATAGGTTAAATCATACATCATGATTAACAGAAATCAAATAGTTTAATCAAAGTACTAAAAGTTCTGTAAGTTAGCAAAGCGGCTTTTTATCATTAATCTCTTTTGTCAAACGTTTCCATGATATAGAAACGAGGTTATAGTAACCAAGGAGTTAACCCATTCCCAAACATTTCCTCCCCATTACGCCTCAAGAAAATAGTTGTGGAAAACAATGTGGAAAAAGAAGAAATTGCTTGTTACTGTTTTCTACCTGAAGAGATAAATATTTAAGAATTTTCAACAATTTGAAATTCTCGCCTTCTTGAAGACTCTGATCAGAGCTATTTTGAACACGATGTGCTCAAGTGGGCTAAAAACACCTAGGAGATTAACTTCCATACAGAGTTTGCTATATTCCTGAAATACATAAGAACTACTTTTAATGGCGTAGGTATTTATTGGTTAAGCCTCCAATGGAAGTTTGCACTCGTTGAACTTTGAGACGACCTTAAAATTTTGTCTGTTAACTTAAGCTATCAAAGCTGACGCTTTGCTAGCTAAAAATCGCTCGAGGTATTTATACATGTATAAGTTATAGTGACTGATCAAGGGTCAATTTTGCCTATACAGGTATAGATAAAATTTACCTTTAATCACTCCCTATAACTTGTACATCTATAGTGCTGTTGCAGCGATTAGTGTTTGTTCCACTAAAACCAGAATGAAGGTGATAGGAATACATTGACTATTTCAGAATCTCATATTTGATAAAAATAAGAAAAAAACTGGAGAAAGGAGAAAATGCTTAAAATAAGCAATATCTCTTTTCCACACAATGTTATCTTCCCGACTTTGAGCTTATGTAAATTGCGCTTCGAATTAGCATTTGCTGCTTAAACCAATTTAAAACATTTTCATCCCATTCCCACATTATCCCGCATTTTAAGCCCCCCCCCCCTGCTCTAATAAAAAAGCTTTGGTAAACATTGTGGAAAATGACGAATTTGCTTGTTATAACCAATTTCTTTATTATCTATTTTTTTTTCTTCCACAAAAGGTAGAGCTTTTTAAAAGAAATGTCCAGTACTTTGTTTAACCCATTCCAACTCAATCCCTCCTTTTTACGCCCCTAGAGAAAAAAGCTTAGGAAAAAATTGTGGAAAATGAAGAAATTGCTTGTATCAAGCAATTTCTTCATTATCCACAATGTTTTCTATCCAAAAAGACGAAAAAATTCAAAATTCCATCAACTTGAAATTGTCGTCTGCAGCTTCTTTCAATTTGGACCAGTCTAAAATTTTGCTGTGTGGAATGGGTTAAAAGTTACGTCCCCTCAAGGCCATGCCAAGAAAAGTAAGTACCAAAAGTCCACTTTAAGAAACTGCAGCCAAAAGATCCTATCTAGCTATTTATCCGTTAACACCTCATTAAAAGTCGGCAGCAAATAGCTACTTGCCTTCCCTAAATAATTGATTCAATTTTAATTACCTGCAGGGTCGTAAAAGGGCCGTTAACCGAAGTCTGGTTCTAAGTCAGGTATGTAGCATTTTCGACTAAGATAATTTCTCTACCATAACCCATCTCAATCCAGGTCTAGCGCGATAAACATTATTACAATGATTGTTACAATATATGCCTTATTATTACTATTATTATTAGTTTATTTTGATTATCGATGTGGTCTGTAACTAAGCTCAAACAAAAAATATGATAGAGACAGACAGACAGAGATTAGAACTGAGACGAGTTTATCATCAGGCTGCACTAATTACGAACCTAATTGACCTCTGCTGAATATGGCATATCTTAAATATTTGTCTCATATGGCTTTCGGGTGGTCTACAGGACTGTCACAAGAAGTTTTAAATCTGGCCACCTTGCACATTCTGTGTCAATCGTAAGATTTCTTGTGAAATCTTCAAACCAAGGTTGGTTGACGATTTTCACCAAAATACTAATTTGAAAGCTATTGAAATGGTCTACTATATTTCTATTAAAAAGTTCAGAGCTTCGTAACATTTTGTCGAATTAAATCAGGGAGACATAAAATCAATAGGACAAAAATGATCAAAGAACTTTTGATACGCAATACACACGCAATCAAAGATGAATTTCATAATCTATCTATTTATAATACATATTTAAATATCCGGAAAAAACCCGACCCCCAAAAAGAAATATTTCATTAGAACTAGTTCAATGAATGCATTAAATTGTTCTTATGCTTAGAATTGATTGAAAGATCAAATCAGTGAAGAAAACATAAAAGAATTTTTCATACTGAGGACAAATATAGTACAAGAAGGATATTTTTATAGGTTAAGGTGAAATGTGAGTTGCTCAAGTTGATAGTTAATGATGAAAAGCTTCATTTGTTATAAATAATAACGACAGTCCTTCTGTTTCGTCGTTTGGCAACCAAAACCTCGTATCAACAGCTTGATCATTGATTGTCCAACGACGATATATGAAAGTGTTGAAAGCAAAGAAATCACGATTGGACCCGTGAATATAATAGACGAGATATATCTTCTATTATAATATCTATCTTAACCATCATACCAAAGAAAAATTTTTTCATTCAAATGTAGTTCTGTAGGAATACACAGGGTTAAGATAAAAGTCTAGGGCCATTAGGTTTTGCAAACAATACTCTTGAGATTCTTCATCCCTCGGGCTAAAAACAAGTAAGTGTCGTAAGTCTGGTACCTGTTTATATAACCCACCATCTTGTCGTATAAAGGTCAGCGAACCTTCTACTTATCTATATTAGAGAAAAAGATGATCTCGATATCCCTGCACTCGTAAGGATGATAACCCACCGACAATAGTTTTATTGACCGTGCACAGGGGCATCGAATATCAGCTCTAATTTCCTAAATCAATTCGTATATAATTTATGTGAGTCTGTGCGTTGCCTTTCCACCCATTTCACATGGACGCAAAATAAAGGCTCAGATATCCATGTGCATCCACACCGTCATCCTCATTAGTGAAGGGATATCATCCTCATTAGTGAAGGGATATCGAGATAATCTTTTCCTCTAATACTTTAGATATCTTTTAGAAAAGTAGAACGTTCGACGCTAGTGGTACGATAAGATATCGCACCGTCTGACCAGAGCCCCCAATATTCGCTTTGTAGATAGCAAATAATTTAAGTTCCTTTAGAAAACCAGCAGTTTTATTCGAGTTACTCAACATTACATCATGGGCCACGAAGAAACTATCTTGTACCATGGGGTGAATTGAGGGTCAGTTTGTATAAATGAACATAGAAAATTCGTATACAGCTACTTTCTTCGGGAAATTTCTGGTTGGAAGTGACTGGTATGAAAATAGCCGAACTATTTTAAAAGAAAAACATTTCCCGCTTTTTTAATACGATTCAATATACAAGGGTAGTTTAATGAGAAATAGCCAGAAAACAGGGATTCGTCATAGATGAACAAAGAAATTTCATTTACAATTACTATCTTCGGGAAATTTCTGGTTGGAAGTGACTGGTATGAAAATAGCCGAAATATTTTCTTTGAACGAGTACACTTTAAACATTTCCGATTTTTTTCTTTCTTTTTTTTATATATATATATTTTAATAGGATTCAATAAACAAAGATAAATTAATGAGAAATTGCCAGAAAACATAGATTGGTCTATCGCATAAATCAGTTTTTAGCTCTACTGGCCGAAGGCCACTAGAGCTATAGCGATGGCTTTTCCCTTCCGGCGTCCGTGCGTCCGTCCGTTCAACTTTTCCTTGTTTACGCGATAAAGTCCACAGATTTCATCGGATGCCCTTCAAACTTTCACATAATGATTGTACCATCATAAGGATCGTTCCTTTCGAAAATGGGTATGATCTGTCAAGAAACATGGGAAAACGGGCCTTATGAAAATTTAATTAAAAATTCCATTAAGAATCCTCGTTTACGCGATAGAGTCAAGAAACATGGGAAAACGGGCCTTTTGAAAAGTTAATTTAAAAATCCTCGTTAACACTCTAGAGTCCACAGTTTTCATCAGATTGTATTTAAACTTTCACAGAATTATTGTATCAACATAAGGATCGTTCCTTTCGAAAATAGGTATGATCCGTCAAGAAACATGGGAAAGGGGCCTTATGAAAACTTAATTAAAAATTCCTCGTATACGCGATAGAGTCCACAGTTTTCATCAGATTCTCTTCAAACTTTCACAGAATGATTGTACAAACATAAGGATCGTTCCTTTCGAAAATGGGTATGATCCGTCAAGAAACATGCGAAAACGAGCTTTATGAAAACTTAATTAAAAAATCCATTAAAAATCCTCGTTTTACGCGATAGAGTCCACAGTTTTCAGCGGATTCTCTTCAGACTTTCTCAGAATGATTGTACCATCATAAGGAACGTTCCTTTCGAAAATAGGTATGATCTGTCAAGAAACACGGGAAAAGGGGCCTTTTAAAAAATTTAATCAAAAAATCCTCGTTAACACTCTAGAGTCCACAGTTTTCATCAGATTGTATTTAAACTTTAACAGAACGATTGTACCATCATAAGGATTGTTCCTTTGGGAATTTGGTCAGATCACACGGGAAAAGGGGCCTTTTGAAAATTTAATCGAAAAATCCTTTAAGAAATCCTCTTTAACACCCTGGGGTCAACAGTTTTCATCGGATTCCCTTAAAACTTTCACAGAATGATTGTACTTACATAAGGATTGTTCCTTTCGAAATTTGGTATGATCGGTCGAGAAACACAGGAAAAAGGGGCCTTATGAAACTTTTAATAAAAAAATTTGGTTTGTTCTGTAAAGTATCATGAGAAAAGGGGCCCTATGAAGATTTCACTATAAACTCATTAACACAATAAATTCCACAGAATACACAGATTGATTGTACCATCATTCCAATTGTTGAAATTGACAGTGGATCTGATTATGGCAAGTGTCACGGCATAAAAAGGGGCCGTATGATAAACTTTTTTTAAATATTCTGGTTAACACAATGATGTCCCTTGATTTCACCGGATTCACTTCAAAATTTCACAGAATGATTGTACAATCACTTAAATGGTTCTTTTCAGTACTGGGTACAATCCATCAAGTATCATGTAAAAAGGGTCCATATGATCTTTTTTTTTTAATATTCTAGTAAACATAATGAATTCCCAATATTTCATCGGATTCACTTTTCACTTTCGCAGAATGATAAAACCAACAATAAAATATCACGGGAAAAGGGCCTTATGAGAACTTGAATTTAATATCTTTGTGAACACAATAAAGTCAACAGTTTTATTGCATTCTCTTCAAAGATGCATGGAATAATTGTGGCATTCGAAACACAGGAAAAGGGGACTTACAGATTATCATTCAAAACATTATTGTGTATGTGATGAAGATCACAATCATGATCAAATTGTCTTTTAAATTTCACAGGACAATTGTAGGATTGTAAGGAAAGTTCCTTTTGGAATGAAATTGATCCATCAGAAAACTCAGGAAAAGGGGCCTTATTGATTTTCATTCAAAACAATCCTGTTTATGTGATTAAGTCCACAATTATTGTCAGATTCTGATGAAATATTCACAGAATGATTGGAAATTGAGTGGATCCGTCATGAAACATGGGAAAAGGGACCTTGAGGATTGTTGCTTAAAATGATAAAGGGGATAAAGCCCTTTTTTCTCTTTATGCATTCTTCTTTGAGTAATTAACTTCCTTAAATATCAGATTCCTTTAACGGAAAACTTGATAACCAGTAGAGCGTCTCAGGCCCTCATAGGCCTTTTGCTGAGAAAATGCATTTAGTTTTCGTCATGATGGTCAAAGAGGATATGTGCTAGCTACAAACTAGCCTGTCTTCCAGGCTGTCAGTAATTGCTTAGGTTTGAAAGTAACTAAGATACATCAATCATGCAAATACATTTCATTCCTTGAAATTACCTCCCTTACGTCTCACAAACTGATCAGCAAAACAGAAAAAGATAACAGCTAGAGAAAAGAAACTTTTCAACTAAAATATAAGTATCAGTGAGACGGGGAGCGGGTCTAGCTACAATCCTTCATCATCATTTCTATGTATTGACTTTTCCCAAAATAAATGCTAACACTTTCTTATAAATCCTTTGTTGTCACTTCCATTTGATAAATCACTTAAGATTGTGAGACAAAGTATTGTAATTGTCATTTTATTTTAATTCATTACGCTTTGTTATATATTACATGTTATTGTACTAATTTGTACAGTTGTTTGTCTGCAGATCAATTCTAAAGTGTTAAGAACGCAATAAAGCAAATGTGGAACACTCAAATCCGATTTGCCATGAAAACCCAATGCGCCATCTGTGACGACACGGCTAAAAAGATTGCTATTTTCTGAATTATGTACATCTATTACATGTGCAAACAGAGATACTTTTGTAGAACTTATGGTAAGAAAACAACAAAAGAAACGTCTTCACTATCCAAGATATTCGTTCCCACGAGAGAGAGAGAGAGAGAGAGAGAGAGAGAGAGAGAGAGAGAGAGAGAGAGAGAGAGAGAGAGAGAGAGAGAGAGAGAGAGAGAGAGAGAGGGAGAGAGAGAGAGAGAGAGAGAGAAAGAGAAAGAAAGAGAGAGATAGAGAGAGAGAGAGAGAGAGAGAGAGAGAGAGAGAGTATTTTGTGACATTCATTAAGTGGTATGTTGTATTTCTATAAAGAATATATAATTCAATGGCAAGTATCTTGATTTTTCTGTTAAGACAGATAAACATACAGATAGAGAGACTGAAAAGGTTAATATATTAGAGAAAACGAGAATATTTAGTTTTGCGATCAAGGAATGTTACCATAGAAACTCATCTTGGACTGGCACTTTACTCTGATATACACAAAAATAATGACCATTAATTACCAATTTTCTAGGCAGCTGGAAGTTGGAGCATTCACAAAGAATGACTGGGGTTTGGGGATATAGTGGAACATAGAGAAAATGTGTTTGGGTTTCAAGCTCTTATTTCAGTCATGAACAAGTAAGACACATATTGTGAATTTTGCGATATTGCGAATGTATCATTCATAAATATAGTACTTCAAACTATAACCATCCGGGGTGCCGTTCTTTTACTAAATAGTTTTCATCCTACCCTTGAAAGATGAGGGGACATATAATAAATCACGGTTAAAGAAGACAACCATCAGCCGTCATAGTTCGCCCAGTCTGATCAGATCGTAAACTTTCGCAACTACTTTTTTCCCGTGACGATTCAGACATCTCTATATTTTCTAATAATGAAGTCCAAATGTAAAATGAGTTCGTGAGGTTTAACAACAACAACAGCAATTAAAGAAAACGCGACGAAAGTTAAAAGTTTTCATCTCCGGTAAGTCTGCGCGGGGAGACCATACACGTAACTTCAAATTCGCCGTGAGTCCTGAGATCCGCCGCCGGCAAATTTATGCTGGTTTGATGAATTTTGAGGACAAAAATGGATAATCTCGCAAACAGTTTCCATCGCATTAAGAGGTACCGTGGGGAGTGAGCAGGCTTACCATGATCGAGACTTCTCCCTATCGCCTAATTACAATTGTAGATTGGTTATTCTACCTTGATATACACTCAATTTTGAAATACCACCTATGTGGATGGTTTGTGCTGGATCCGATCTATTTTTCTAAACGTCTGTCTCGCTCACTGTGTCTCAGAGCAGCTGTAGTTACATTGTTAAGTTGGCTGAAGAGGATATATGCTAGTTACGATTTTAACTTGGTCAAAGAGGATACATGCTAGTTAAAATGCAGATCAAACTGATTCAAGGACATGCATGCGGAAAAAGGTTTGACATGGTTAGGAAAAAAATGTGCAAATATCTCCACTAGCTTGGTAATCAAAGAATGCTACCTTAGAGCCCCGTTACCATGGAAACACCTCTAAGACTGTCCCATTGCACTGGCATACGCTAAACTAATGAGTGTCTGACCATTAAATACCCATTTTCTAGGCACCTGGAAGTTGGGGCAATGTACATTGATAATCAAACTGAGTAAAATTTGAAAAAAATGTGTTTCGTTTTCACGCTCTTATATATACGAGTATAACATAAATTACTTCCAATCATAACAACCCGGTTAGTATAAAGTCCAAGTAACTTTTACTTTGGCCCGAATATTTAATGCCTATTTGCCGTTCAGCATATTTCATGTTATAAGTTTTTAAATTCAAAATTAAACTTGTAGATACTTTTTTATCTAATGCTGGGATAAGCCGTAAAAATATGAAGCGTTTTTCTAATTATTCTGTTCGAGCCAAAATGTCACCGGGGCTTTAAAAGATTGAGGGACGAAAAAAATCATGGATAAAAAGACAATTATTTTTCTTAGATAAAACTTACGCTGCTTCCAAAATTTCCCGCTGCATCTAGGATCGAACCAGAACAAAGTTTTGGTCGTCCTTCAACGATTAATATTATAAGTTTATTTCTTTGCTTTTCTCTATGTCTGCCTCTTTATCTCTCTCTCTCTCTCTCTCTCTCTCTCTCTCTCTCCTCTCTCTCTCTCTCTCTCTCTCTCTCTCTCTGATTTGGAAGTGAGTTTCCCTACGATAGTTCAAAGCTATATTAAGCCCCGTCACAAGCACATACTCCCAGCCTGCTCTCACTTACACCATATCCACTTCTTCTTTTTTGACCACGTCCATAGGGCAGTGTTAGCGCGTATGACTCCTAGTCAAGGGGTCCCGGGTTCGATCCCTGGTTGCGGCGAATATCCTTTCCGACATTAGTCTCCCACCAATGGTTGATTGATCGTAAACCTAAATGGGGTGATCAGGTGGAGGCTCAGAAAGGATTTAGTATTAGTACTGGTGTGAAAAATATCAGGAATCTATGGTTAGGTGCTTCAGCTGCCTCGACATGACTGAAATACTATCAAAATTGGCGTTAACCCCTCCCCCCCAACAACAATAATAATAAATATCTATGAGGCGTTTCATCTCTCATGGCTGATATTCATCATTAAATGATTGGACGATTACACCAAAGAACTACAGCCGGAAATTGTTGGAAATAGTTTTTTATTTCAAAGGATTTCAGTTTGTGATTAAAATAAGAACGCGAAATGAACGACTTTCGCTAAGTAATATGCATTAGAACTATCTCTGCACTCTGTGCATACAATACCAGATGCTTTAGACAGCAGAATTTAATGATCATACAAACATACATCACTATCAAAATGACAGTCGTATTTGAGTTACCATGGGAACCAACTTTGCTGTCCGAAATGACTAGGTCCCTTCTCGATTCTTTCTCAATGTTTAACATCTTCAAGTGTTCGCCTGTCTTAGTCGACATATCGAAATGATTATTCTTACGTGTTATATTCATGTACTGCCTACATCTTCTTTCAATGACATCTGGTAAAGGGTTTAAAGAGGCATAGAAAACCAATTCAGTACAAAGAGGGTTGTAAAGTGACGGACCGCGTCTATCAATCAAATATGGATTACCGATAAAATCGTCCATTTATGACGGGAGTGAATTTTGCTTTTTTGTTGGTTTGACGACCTAAACGTTTTAACTACAGTACATTCAACCCGCAGATACGACATTAAGATCTTCATCCAAGATGTTGCCTGTTCATAATTCATGTCCAAGACAACATATCTTACAAAGTAACGCACTTAAAATAACCTTCCTTCTATTATGACTACGATTTAAATTATATGTAGGCCCTACATGTTCACAAACTATTATTCTTTGGCAATTATCTCTCTGTTTTGTCTGATTTTGTCAATTCGCTCATCTACCTAACTGCGAAGACAATCAAACAATATTGATTTCAGTTAAAAGTAAAGTGATTTTGAATCACAATTAGGAAGTAGATATACATATATAGCTTGCCCGTGAACTATAACTAGGTCTCGAAACTTTCCACAAGCCAATCATAATTGTTTCCTTTTCAAAATTGAATGTATATCAAGGTAGAATGCCCTTTCTATGACTGAAATATTGAAAAGAGAAAAGTCTGCACTATGGTCAGCCTGCGTACCCAAAATAGTAGGTCAGAATACGAACGAAACTTTTTGCTCTTCCGAGATGGTCCGTTTTTGTGATCCGCCAAACTGACATAATTATCGGGACTTCGCCCTTTAAACGTCGTCCATGGTCACACTGTGCGGGCTTTCCGGCATCAAAAATTTATATTTTTTACCGAGTTTTTCCACCTACCTGACTATGCAAACTATGTTTTCAGTTTGGATTGCATTTCCTCTTTCACGAGCGCAAGACCAAACTTTTTTCTTCGTATTATTATTATCTTTATTTTTCAAAATAGAATAAATAAAGTGCAAAGTGTTCAGTTGTCCCGTAATTTCAGATGATATGGAGAAATGTGAATCGTTCCGGAAAAAAAGATACAAGAAATGAGTTGCTAAATGTTCCGATCTGATCAGACTTTGCCAACTATAAAGGTTGACCGTGGTCGAATCTTTGTTCTTTTTTCAGATTCTATGTTGATCGCTAATCCTACCTCTATTCAAGATCTGGATCTCAGAGCTTATGCAGCCTATTTCACCTCCAATGAGTTCTTTTCTTTATGCACAAGTATACAATTACTTTTTTGTCAAGGAGGATATGGTATTGTCAGAATGCGACCAAAATATAGTAAACACAGGTTGAATAAAAGCTGTATTTGCGACATTTTGGTTGCACAACTGCGATATTTGATACACTTTTTAATAGATTCAATCAGAATTAATAAGATCCAGCCTTAATATAAATAAATCAAGACCAAAAAGTATGAACTACAATTTGAATTTGACTATTTGAGTTTTACGGGGAACCAATAATTAGCAACTCACACTTCTCCATCTCCTTTTGGACTCATTTTAAACATCCTATTAAGTAAAGCCACTATTTACACAGAACTTTCAAATTGTCAAATAGCCCGCCGTGTACAATTACAAACAATTATAAATTTACCATTGAGTATAAATAAACATTTTACATTCTTATTTATTCATTTTCCTCATGAATTTCAGACGATATGTTTTACTTTTATTATCATTTTTATTTTACGTTGGCTCAAAATCGGTGATTAAGCCATTGGCATTTTTTTTAAATAGAATAAAACTCGTTTTTATTTAACATTCATTCCATATCCATTTGGTGGGCTAATGAAACCACGTAACTACAGCTGAGAAGAAATTGGAAAAGAATTTAACCTAATTTTTTACACCGAGTGGGAAACAAGCTTTTCAAGCCTCGATTCTGCTTCCTGGAGAAACAGCAGTACCAGCACCATTTATGTGGGCAAATAACAGACTTAATGTCGACAGATGCTCAAAAGAATCGAACTCTGGACCTTTTGATCGTGAAGCCAATACTTTACCTCTTAACAACGCGTTAAAATTCCCCTTAGTTAATACGTTTCGGAGGCTCGTTGACCGTTAGTTTACTAAATAATTCACTTTTTTCTGATCGTGTTTATGTTTTATCATTAGTCCGATTTTGAAAAAAAGTATGTTAAGTAATGTCGGCATACATATTCCAATCATTAGCTAAAAAATAATTCTGATAAAAAGAGAAAAAAAAAGTGATTTATGATGTCGTAAATTATTTTGTTAAACAGTCAAGGTTCTGCGAAGCTTAATTCACTCCCTCACAATCCCGCCTTTTTACATTCGTGAAAAATTAAATTTAGGGAAAATGTGAAAAGGGAGAAATTGCTGTAATCAGGCGATTTCTCCGTCTTTCACAATGTTTGTACGGTGTTTATCCCCTTCTTTGCAGCTCCAAAACATTTGAATTTATATATGTTGCTTCTTTCAATTTATATATATCAGTCCAAACTTTTGTCGTCTGGTAATTGGTTAATCCGGGTCATAATTGTTTGAGAATAACAGATGAAAACGGAATCATTCATCGATTAAAACTACAAACGGAATATTTCTATCCCTTTATTGAGGTGGTCGTCTACTGACCGTTAATTAAAAATTAATGTGTGTCTGGTTTATTTCACATTGACTGGCCGCTGCAAGAAAGGTGTATCGATAACGCTAAGACCGTTAGCCAATGAAAACTTAAAGTGGAGGAGATTTCTTCGCATGTGAAAAAATGCCCCCTACAGAACTTCGGTAAAAGGTGCAAATGGCCATGATTATTCAAAAAGTCATAATTTCAAATCGTGTTAGGTCCCTGATTGACGTGTCACTGGTCTCGGCCCAGTCGGAACCGCTCGTTTAATTCTACGTCTATTCAAAACTTTACGGGAATTACCGAGTGTGCTCCGATTGTCTCCCCATACCGAGCTCCGATATTGCCGTTCGGGTAAACGATCAAGCGATTTCCAGTTTGCATTATCTAGGGTCAGGAACATAAATTCAAAAACAAATCTATGGTTGGCAACGTAACCGCCGTAACTACAGTCTGATTAAGCTGAAGTTAGGACGTTTCACCCATTCCGACACAATCCCGCTTTTTTACGCCCCTCAAGAAAAAACTAGTGCTGGAAAAAACATAGAGGAAAATGAAGAAATTGCTTGTAACAAGCAAATACTTCATTATCCACAATGTTTTCCATCCAAAAAGACAAAGCTTTTTAAAATAACAACAACTTGAAATTGTCGTTTAAAACTTCATTTAATTTAGACCGGTACCGCAGTCGACTTTAATAAAGCCAGTGGTACCAGTCTACATTTAATTCAGACCAGTCTAACATTTCGTTGTGTAGGTAAGGGTTAAATCGCCAAACGAACAAAAAGCAAATGTTTGAGGTCATCATTCTCTTCTGGTTTTAATTCATAATTTGATTGGTTAGTCGATTATTTATTGACAGCGATGATCGATCAAAAATCAATCGACTAATTCAATTTTTCGATTATACCGAACCAGAATTTTGAACTCAGATATTAATGCTAACCCTTTCCTTTTTTTGTAAAGTTTTAGACCTGTCCGAATTCAAAGATTGTGCAGATAAAAAAATCGAGTGAACAGGGTAGAAAATGTTGTTTAAATAGGGGAGTTTATAAGTTACAAGCAATTTCTTCTTTTTTCTACAGAATTTTCTCATCCATAAATTCACACGGACGTAAAAACTAGGGATTGAACAGCCGAAATGTTGTTCCTACAGCTGATTTAAGCTTTGGTAACCATGTTTTTGTCATCAACCAACAGTTTACCTTTATTTCAAAGTCTCTTGTCACAAAGCTTAAAAAATGGCGACGTTTATTATTATTTTCAGTAAAACTGCCATATCGGGGGTCATTGGATGCCCCCAGCGAACCGTCTTTTTGTACAAAGACATTGCTGACCTAAAGTTACAGAATGTAGTGAACTTTGCCCAGAATCGTTTGACCGAGTCAAATGCTCCGTACTCAAATTCTTATTCATATTCATACTGTTATTCCAAGCATATTAGTCCATTACCAACTTTACCCCTCTATATGCCTATAATATCATTACAAAAATCTTTGTGGGAAACATACCGTTTCTCCTTTTCCCACAATGTATTCTGCTAAATTAAATCATTATTTTTAAAGTTAGACACACTTCGAAATTTTAATAATCTTTTTTTTTTTTTTTTTTTTTTTTTTTTTTTTTTTTTTTATTCATTTGTTAGGGCGGTGTTTCCACTTATTTTTAAACTTTGTTCTGATGCCGCTGTTTTGACAACCTAGGGCGACCATTGTAGAACTGGCATCGCTTTACGGTAAAGCTACAATGTCAATTAAATTCAGCTTTGTGTTGATTGTTTGTATACAAGCAATAGCCTATTTCTACACAAGTTCACTTGATATCAATACAATACAAAAAGTTTATTGCAATTAACATGTTTACAGCAAATAATCAGACAAAAAAGAGAAGATACATGGATTAACAGAAGAACATGTCATTTACGTGATGTCGCTGTGTATACTGTACTGTGTATGTAGTCAATAACTGATATGTAGTGCAATACAAGGCGAAAATGTGCATTCGATCTTAAAGAAATAATTCATAACATATTCTAAGTAACCTACATGAAATACATACACTATAATCACTATGAGTGTCTTAAATTCTTTCTGGCACTTTTAAAGGTCTGATGGCTCGATTTGGGGGGGGGGGGGTAAGTAAAATAATACGCAAAGCAGATATGACGAAACCTATTCCCGGTTGTCCAATCAAAATCGTCCATTCATTTTGCCTAACAACCGTGTAAACTTGGCGACTAACAGTTTGGAGACGGGAAAGTTTCCTCTCGTTTTTGTTATTTTTCAGTTTATTTGACTTTCCAAAATGTATAAATTAGATTTACCCGTCGATTATAAAGAGGCGGCTGCCATAGAACGCCGTAGGAATATGGAAGAGCAAAGAAAGTCAAGGATATTTAATGCAAAAACGAGAACAATTGGGGTAAGCATTAGAAAAAAATTTGACACGATTTGATATCTTTGAACTTTCTTATTCTCAAAGTTTTCCTAACATATCCCATTTTTCATACATGATTAGGCTGTATATGGCCTGAAAAACCATCTCCAAATTAAGGGGCCCAAATTAAGTTTTGGAAATTTAAGACTTTAAATCAAGTCATGTTAAATTGCCATATTTTGAACTGATTTGAATGAGAAAGGCAAAGTCTGGATTTTTCTTATATAGCAGTAATAGTAAAACATGCAGTATTTTATTTTCATGAGAATAAAATGAAAAAAAGTACTGTGTAATTGCTTAATTCTTTGTGTCCTAGACAAAGAAGATTATCTAGGTACCTGCCAGTAATACCCGAAAGGGGAATTGGGCAGTATATATAGATAGATAGGTATCACATAATCTGGTAGGACCTTTAAAGGGATATAAATGTTCCTGCTGCTGTAAAATTTAAGTTTTAAGATTGAATCATTATGCTTTATGAATGTACAAAAATGAACTTGATTAAGAAAATTTACTTCTCAGGCATAACTACTATAATTAAGACTCTACCTTAAGAAAGTTCACATAAAACATGAGGGTAATGCTTTATCTGTTTTAAATCATCTTCCTTGCATTTCTATTTACTCAAAATTCCTACCACCTACTCTTTATCATCTGAAAAATAAAAATACTTTCTACTGCTGTAACAGATATACACATCTAAACAAAATATGGATAGAAAATTTTGTGAAAGATGCTTAAGTTAATTCTTTAACCATTTGTAGCCACATGAATACACAATAAAATAAATTAGTAAAACTTTTGCTAGCCATTCAAACAATTGGCTCAGTCATGCAGATCAACAAAATCATACGTAAAGTTTTGTAATCAACACATGTGCATATAACTGTCAGTTCCAAAGATGAGCGAGGGTTTATGGTGGAGAATCAGGTACATTTGACTTGCTCTAAAAATGTAAACAAACATGAGTGGGAATTCTATCAGAAAAAATACTCTTTCCAGAGACCTTTACTCATACCCTTCTTTTCTATATCGATTTTAAGAAGACTTTTGTTTGCCTTAGTGACCAAATACACAATAGATGGTTGAAACTTGTTTACTTTCATGGAAGGATATTGTGGCTTTAACATATATTAGCTATATTTATGCCGAGTAAAAACAGTGACAAAATTTTGCCCTTAATAGCCCTTGATTATGACTTCTTTTGACTAATGCATATGCAAGAAGAAGTGTCATCACATGGCAACAACAATCGTCCCTATTAAACTCAATTTACTACTGAACCATTTAGCAAATTTTATTTCATATCTGATGTAAATTGATATTTCTTTTAGCTTTGATCAGGAAGAAAGATAAGAAAATTAATTGTAGGGAGTGAAATTCAATGATTTTTAGTAAAAACTGAATTGGCTCAAATGGAAAATTTATGTCAGGCTTTGTTTTGTGAAAATAACAACCCAGTCCTGGGTTGTAAGTCTATCAACCATAACAAGCTATGGGAGATGCATTGTTATTTTGTCATTAGGATTTCCCAAAATAGCAACATTAACAGACCCGTTACACTTCTGGAAGCAACTATACCTATAAAAATCATAAAAATTTGTAGTGTTTTTCACATACATTTGATTTAAATACTTTGTGACACACTTTAAATTTTTATTGAATTGCCCAAGATCTGTATCTACATGAATACATTGTGGAATCATAGAACATGAATCAATCCGATGGTGATTCACATGATCACATATAAGCAGACTTGTCACCAGGGGAGCAACTCTTGTTAGTTGATCAAGTCACATGATCATCAAAATACATTGACCAAACAAGCTTTCAAACAAAAACTCCAAATTTTGCTTTTTGTTAATTGTAAATGTTAGCAAATATTAAGGACTTGTGAATAAATAATTGACATATAAAGTTGCCAGTAAATCAACATGTTAAAGGCCAATGGTCCACTTCAAACGTTTAAGAGCAGAAAATCAAAGCTCACACAGTGATGACACACTGGAAAACACTAGGAAAATCCTAGATAATTGAGATAATTGTTTTAACCAAAGTTTTTTCTCAATCCCCCTATTCAGTTTTAGTAGAACTGAAGACTTTTGACTGACTTACTCCTTTCAATGACCAAAAATCCCCCGCAGTAAATTTGATTTGAGAAGAGTGAGTTTTTAGTAAGAATGAAGAAACCATCCTTAATGTGTCTGTGGATGACTTTCCTATTAAGAGGTCCTGAGTTTTGATGCCCATGAGTGGCTATCAATCTCAGGCCTTTAATTAACCCAGATTTTCAGCATGATTACTGGTGTACGCTCCAAGAAGCTGAATTGACAGGAGTGCTTCTAATGAATTTAAAACCTATAATTCCAGCACAATTAAAACTTTTGACACCCTTGGTGATACGAAGCTTGGAAAGACGTTATGGAAAAGGGAGGAATTGCTTGTTACAAGCGATTTCCTCATTTTCTACAATGTTTTCTACCCTTAATGATAATCCATCCTTAATCAAAAAGTTATCTTTAAATTTCACCAAGATAAAATTGTCATGTGCAACTGCTTTCAACTTGGACTAGTCTTAATATTTTATTTTTTGGGATGGCAGGTTAAACTTTCCTTCTCATTTATCTTGCTTCCTTTCAAAAAAATGTATTTTGTGGTTGTTGCAAATAATTATTTTAAACAAGGAGAACATTTGATGACAGAGTCTTTTTCTTGACAGCTTAAAACCCATTCCCACTCAATTCCATCTTTTCACACCCCTCAAGAAAATAATGAAAAACTTTGTGGAAAATGAAGAAATTGCTTGTAAACAAGCTGCTTGAGAAAGATTTTTAAAATTTTTCCCAGTTAGAACTGTCATATTTAATTTCTTTCCATTTAGACCAGTGAAAACTCTTGTAGTGGTTCTGTTCATTGCCAATATTTCATTGACACCCATATAATATCTAGGGTTATTTCATTGACACTTATATAATTTCTAGGTTGATGTTCAAGCTCTGGAACAACAAAAGAAAGACAAATTACAGCAGGAAGATTACGAAAGGCGGAGAGCTGATGCTTTTGGTAAGACATTGCTTTTGTAGTCAAATTGTGTGTATGTAACCCTTGTCATGCTGAATGAAATCACTATCTGTATTTCAAAGGCCTGGGAGCACTAGTTAAGGGTGAATATTCATCTTGAAAATTAATTTTATAGATAACTCTGGGTTGAAAGAGACAAATAGAAGGTGTAGACTAAGATCAGACTGCACTTACGTGAATTCTGATCTTTGTCAATATATCCTCTCAAAACAGGGATATTCTGGTTTCAACATGAGAAGGGTTAACTTATTACCACAAAACTCCATATTTTGATGAAAATTGGCATTTCACCTTATTTCAAGCATTTTCTCCTTTCCAACAATCATGTGTACTTGTGTATTTTATATTTAATCAAATAGCCCTTTTAATTTAAATTTACAACCTTTTGAACATGGATCTGTCCTAAGATGAATTGGCTATGATCAGATTTTAAGTCATAGTTCACATATATTTTTGCAGCTTCAGATGCCATCAGGAATGATAAAATTGTACAGCTATTGGAAGAAAGACAGAAGCAGGATGTGTTTGAGCTTAGCCGAGCTTTAAATGAATTCCGCACACTCCATCAACAGCCGGATAGTCGTAGAGAGTTTGATTTGTATGATCCAGATTATCTCAAAAAAGATAAACCAGCAAGAGTGAGTGACGATGATCCAAGATGCGGAATATCCAGTCTACAGAAATTTGAAGGTAATTTAGACATGTGATCTTAGCCCATTACCAGACAATATGATTTAAGACAGGTCAAATTGTAAGGAGTTGCAGATGGCATTTTAAAGTTTGTGAAATTTCAGATTATTTCAATTTTCTGGGTTGAAAACATTGTGAAAAATGAAGAAATTGCTTGATTAATGCAATTCTTTCATTTGACACAATGGTTTCCAAATTGTATTTCTTGATGGGTGTCAAAAGTCACACACTGTGTGGGAACAGGTTTAAGCAATGTTGATTTTAAAAATCCCATAGAATGGTTATTACAGAAATAAACCAGAAAACACTTTTATAAAAAATAATAGGGGAGGGGGATTTATACATCTGAAATTTTCTTCCTTTCTCTCTGATCAACATTGTTGAAATTTTATTTATTATTACCTTTGAATAGTCCTTTTCAAACCTCCAGGCAAACATTATATTACCTGTGTAACAGTCAGATTTGTTTTAAATCAGAACCAGCCTAAAATGGCACTCAGCTAGTAAAGGAGGCAGATTGACTGTATCTCCGAATTTTCTGAGTGTGATAAGAGAGGTTACAATGAAAGTAAACAAATCAAAATGAATTCATTATACCCCGCAAAACGAATAATTTGGGGGGTATACTGGAATAAGCCAGTCTGTCCGTGTATCCATCCTTCTGTCTATGTACAAAATACTACCAATTTTTGTGTTGCAAACTCCTCCTTCAGTTTTGGTTCAATACCAATGAAACATTATACAAAGATTACCCACTTGTTGAAGTTTTGCAAGACACAATTTTGAAGTCTTAATTCCCCCTGGTTCAAGAATTATCTCCCCTTGAACTTGGACGTTATTTATGCTTTGTAGACATATACAGCCAATTATACTCCTCCTTTCTAGAAAAGCAAAGTCAGTAGCTATGATCTTGTATTTTTAAAGCTCTCATTACACTGAAAGCACTTGCAGGGGTATTAAGTCACATACTCTGACAAGTTCTAGATTAATTTCTTTCAAAGCAATGATCATAAAAAGGAATTCAAAACTTTCAGCTGGCCATGCTTCTTATTAAATCTATAAAGTACTTTTAGCTTTATTTTATTTGTTTTATTCCCTTATGTATTCATTTCTTTCTCTGAACCAGTCAATTCTTAAAAAATATTAATAAGTTAATTGTTAATCTTACTACAGGTGAAGACCTTAACAGTAAAGCTAGAGGTAAATATCAACAAGAACAGTTACGTGAATGGGCCCTAGAGCAGCAAAGAGAGCGTGATCAGGCTAAAGAAAATCAGGAGAGAGCAGACAGATTGTATGAGCTTAAAATGCGAGAACTTGATCATCGTGCAATGGATCTACAAAAAGCTGAGGAAGAGTGTAGAAGAGCAATCAACATGGCTACAAAAGATTACAATTCGGCCTTGGTGAGAGTTTTTGACATAAAATTTTTCATTCCAAGTTCAAGGTTAGAGACAGGTCTTTAACACATTCCCACTCAATGACGCTTTTGGATGCCCCTGAAGAAAATCAATCATGAAAACATTGTCTGAAATGAAGAAATTGCTTGTGACAAGCAATTTCTTCATTTTACACAATGTTTTCTACCCAGAAAGTTGAAAAAAATTTAAATTTCATTAACTTTGAAATGTCATCTGCAACTTGTTTCAATTTGGACTGGTCTAAAATTTGTTGTGTGGAAATGGGTTAAGGAACTAAATCTATCAAGGGCAGACAAAAGAAACTTTATTATCCCCTGCCATTTCGGCGAAGGGGATATAGTAATGGTCTTCGTCCGTCATTCCATCATTCTTTTCTTCTGTCACTAAACTTGTCCGTAGCATATCTCTGAAAGTATAATTGCTATCAACTTGAAACTTCATAGGTTGATAGATCTCATTGAGGAGAAGTGCAGTGCACTAGAACCACAACACTTGCTTGCATAATTTTGGAGTAATTGCCCTTTGTTGTTTTAAAGACTATGATTTTGTCTGGGGCATATCTCTGAAAGTATAAATTGCTATCAACTTGAAACTTCATAGATGGATAGATCTCGTTAAGGAGAAGTGCAGTGCACAAGAACCACAACTCTTGCTTGCATAATTTTGGAGTTATTGCCCTTTGTTGTTTTAAATACTTAGATTTTGTCCTGAGCATATCTCTGAAAGTATAATAGCTATTATCGAACTCATTGAGAAAATGTAGAGCACAAGAAGCCTAAATCTAACTGGCTTCAGTTAACTATAAAGCTTTTACGGCGGGAGATGGCCATATAAAAAATGGCAAGTTAATAAAATTGATAGTCAACAGTATGTTTTACATCTCAGCATGTGTATGAAGATCAGAAGTTGACATATAATGTGATTTTAACCCTTGTCCTGCTGAATATTTATCCTTTCTTCACATAATTTCAAACTTTTGTCAATTTGTAGCTATTTTGTGTTCAAATATTTCCCCAACACTAAACGAACAAGCAAGTTGTATAGACTAAGATCTGACTGCATGTCTGTGCAGGCTGATCTTAGTCTATACACCTGCCGTAACTTTTATCAAAACAGGAATGGTCCTGGATAAGTATGACAAGGGTTAAACATGTACAAAAACAAACCAGTACCAAACTAGACTATCACTAAATATGAATAATTCCTAGTCACAGATAAAAAGCATTTTGTCACTGGAATAAAGCCTTCTGTCAACAAAAGGGTTATAATTCAAAAAAGTGAATGGAACGTAACCAAAATAGGATATGATCACCTTTGGTAGTTACTGAATGTTGATTCATTCAGTAACTGAAGAGAAAATGAGCATACAAGATGGGTCATAGTTGCTAGAGATATCTAGATTAAAGTAAAATAGCATGTGCACATATTTCCATGAGGCTGAGTGCTTGTGTAAAATTTGAATAAAATCCAAGCAGTAGTTTTGGAGAAATTGAGCCAACAAGAAAAAGCTAGTCAGGCCAACAGACCAACCAGCAGACAAGCTGGCTCCTATATACCCCCAAACATTTGTTATTGATGACCCATATTCCATGTTAAAGGTCTATAATAAAATCTATAATTGGGAAAAGAGTAAAGTTTGTGGTTATAAACATTTCCTATTAACTTCAGTTTTTTAGTTCACATACTGTAGCACAACAATTTTAAGCTCCATGTTTTGTGGCTGTTGAATAACCATTGTCACACCAACCTTGTAGACACCTATAAAGCAACATCTTTCACTCAATCAATAGTTTTTTTTTAACATTTGTCTTGATAAAAATTAACCTTAATATTGTTCTAAATGTTGTCTATATAAATAAGTTTGATTGACTTGGGGTCAAAGTTTAGGTCACTATGCCTATTTTGTCATTTTTTTCATGTTGGAATTTAAGTACCACCTTGATCCTCTTGGTCTTAAAATTTCTAAAAAGAGAATGCAGAATATTGAATATTTGATCCATTCCTGCGCAATAATTGAATCCCTCATTTTACACCCCTCAAGAAAAACACTTTGGAAAACATTGTGGAAAATGTATCAAGCAATCTCCTCATTACGTACAATGTTTTCTATCCAAAAAGATAAGAAAACCTTGATGAAGAAATTGTCTTTATTTCAATTAGGACCAGTCTAGAATTTGTTGTGTTCGAATGGAATATGAAATATACATTAAGAGCATATATCATTCCTGATTTTAATGTTTACATTGTAGGCAAGAGAAAGAGATGAGAAAGAGAGACTAAACAAACAGCAGAACCTAGATGACAACATGACAGAAATAGCTAACCATGTGTTTGGTGATGTCTTGACAGAAAACCCTGCCGTTGCTCAGAGCGCCTTTGGACCCCATCGTGTCATTCCTGACAGATGGAAGGGTATGAGTCCACAGCAACTGGAGGATATCCGTAAACAGCAAGATCAACAAAGATTAGAAAAAGAGGTAATATATGAAACTCATATGAGTGGGAGGACCATATGATTTATCAGCCCATTACAGCATCATCTATAGCCTTGAATCATGGGTTTGATCCTCTATGCGGCTCATATCCTTTCTGACATTTGTCTCTCACCAATGGGAGGATAATCATAAACCTAAGTGGGATAGCAACTGGAGGCTAGGAAAAGATCTAGTGGTAGAACTGGTGTGCTAAATTACAGGAATCTCCAGCTGCCGTGATATGACTGAAATACTGTTAAAAGTCGAGTTAAATCACATTCAATTAAACAATCAACCATGATCTTGACATATAATGGAGAATTTCTTTGGAAAATACTTTAGTTAAAGTAGAATTTGCTTTGTGAAAAGTAACTTCTCCTTTTCTCTAAATTCTGTTAAATCTAAAAACATCTTAATTTGTAGTGTGCCATGTCTTTCAATTTGGACCGGTCTAGAATTTTGTTTTCTAATAGTAGATTTTCTTTCATTTATTATCGCTACCAAACATTTGCCAATATGAGTGATGCTCCCAGCTGACCACGTTGTTGTCTTGAAATGAGTTATTGAATTAAATCAACAAAATAGTGGTTCATCTTGCACCCTTTATTCCAAATATGTATTTTAATGTGACTATTTGAGAACAAAAAGTCAAGTTACTGTAATTTCCTTGGCTTGACATTTTTGTAAAAGACTTTAATCCTTTCCTGTTTTACAAAATTTTAGACCTGTCCATATTCAAAGGTTTTGCAGAGGAACATTTAAAGTGGATTTAATTGAAGTATAACCATGCAGTATGGTTGAATACATTGTGGAAAAAGAAGAAATTGCTTTTTACAAGAAATTTCTTCTTTTTCTACAATGTGTTCTCTATCATAAGATCACAGGAACGTAAAAACTAGGGATTGAACAGAAAAGTGTTAAACTTTCTTTATCATTATGTCTTTGAGATGTTTTAACTGACATTTAGAAACATATTTTCTCCATCAAAAATGTAATCTACATAATAAATGCAATTGAATTTGACTGCATGCATTTCCCTAACAGGAATGATACCTGTATGTGCAATTCCCTGCTGTGGAGCGCTTTAAATAACAAAGTCTAGATGGTTATCCCCTTCTTTGGTAGAATAGATTGCTCAAAGGTAGTGAACATACCCCTAATATCATTTCAATATCTTGTGGAAAAAGACAACACTAGATACCTATAATATCATCAAAGTACTGAAAGTACTGTAAGCTAGCAAAGCTTGGTTTTGTTAAGTAAATCTTCTTTGTCAAAGGTTATCATGATAAATACAAGCGGTTAAAGTAAGAAAGGAGTTAACACATTCCCACACAATCCTTCCTTTTTACCCCCCTCAGAAAAAGTTCTGGAAAACGATGTGGAAAATGAAGAAATTGCTTGTTACGACCAATTTCTTCATATGAAACTTTTGTTTTCTACCCAGAGAGATAAATATTTTTGAATTTTCAACAATTTGAATTTGTCATCTGCAACTTCTTTGAATTGAAGACTGATCACAGTCATTTTGAACACAATATGCTCAAGTGAGCTAAAAATAACTAGGAGTCAAACTTTCAGGCAGAGTTTATGATATTCCTGAAACATAAGAGCTACTTTTTATGGCACATGTATTAAGTGGATTAAGAGGTTAAGCCTCCAGCGGCAGTTTGCACTCGTAGACCTCTGTGTCTACCTCACAATTTTGTCTTTTAACTTAACCCATTCCCACACAGAGATGCTTCTTGACACCCGTCACGAAAAGCAATAGGGAAAACATTGTGTAAAAAGCATTTTCTTCATAATACACAATGTTTTCTACCCAGTAAGTTGAAAAAATCTAAAATTTCATAAACTTCAAATTGTCGTCTGCAACTCTTTGGACCAGTCTGAAATTTTGCCGTCTGGTGATGGGTTAAGCTATCTAAGCTGACACTTTGCTAGCTAATAATACATACATATAATATCTTCCAAATGGTTCTCCACTTTCAGAGATTAGAGCAAGAAAAGAGGTTAAGAGATCTAGAATTTGACAGACAGAGACTTGCTAATGCCAGAGCAGGAATGTTGTTAGAACGTGAGGCAGACAGAAAGCGAGAAGACCTAAACAAAAGATTCGCTGATGAAAACAGGAGACTAGCACAAGAACAACAAGCCCACAAAGATTTCCTTGACAAAGAAGTTTACACAAACCCACCTGCCGCATCCTACTTCATGCAATTTAACACTTCCACTCGATAAGAACTTGAATCAATATAGACTTTTTATCTAATTTGTTGGTTTTTTTATCTGAAACTTTTGCTATAAATATTGTAATACATTATGATTATGAACGTGTAATAAAGTTATTCAAAAAGAACATAAAAAATTTGTTCACATACTGAATAAAAAAGCAGCTTTTTGGTAATTTACTTCTAAACTACAACCTAATGAAAATTTACAACATGAACTTGTAGCTTTTACAGAAGGATTTAGAGGTCATCTTTAACCCATTACCAGATGAAAATTTTTTAGAACGATCCAAATTGAAAGAGTCGCAGACGAAAATTTACTGTTTATGGAACTTAAGATATTTTCAACGTTTCTGAATAGAAAACATTGTGTAAAAGGAAGAAATTGCTTGTTACAAGCAATTTCTTCCTTTAACAAAACTTTTTCCCAATTGCTTTTCTTGAGGGGCATCATAAAGCCTCACTGTATTGGAATTGGTTGATAAAACTTTTCATTTTGGATCTTTCTTTTAACATTAATGTTTCAAATTCCACTTTTTCAGATCAGATATAAACTATTGTTAGAAAATGATTTACTTTTACTGTTTTCTTTACCTGTGTTAAAGACTTTCAATGAAGCCAAAATTGGAAGGTTACATGTTAACTGGAATACGATAAAAATGATCAACTTTGATGAATTTTAGTACACAGTAAATTTAATGTTGTTTATTTTATGTGATATCTGTTAAATGAGGTATTTAAAGATTTTTCATTAAAAGACATCAATTATGAAAACCTTCATTATGAAAACCTTCATTCTTTTGTTACATTAATTATACTGTTCCTGAGAAGCAATATGTTTACTAACTCTCTACAATACAAGAAAATTTAAAACTGGTCCAAATTCAAAGAATTTGCACACAATTTAAACTGATTTTTTTTCTTTAAAAAGAATTTTTTTTAGGGTATAAAACATTACAAAATTAAAAAAATACTCTAACAATCAGTTCCTCATTTTTCACAATGTTTTCATAAGCATTTTGCTTAATGGTTGCAAGAAAGCCAGATTGTGTGGGAGTTGGGTAAAAACTTTGTCATTTCATTATGCTTCTTATCACTGAAATATTTACTATCATAACAGCTCTTTAACCCATTCTTGTTCAATCCCTGGTTTTTACGTCCCTGTAAATTTATAATTGAGAAAGCATTTAACCCATTACAACTCAATCCCTCCTTTTTACGCCCCTCAAGAAAAAAAATCTTGAAAACATTGTGGAAAATGAAGAAATTGCTTGTATCAAGCAATTTCTTCATTATCCACAATGTTTTCTACCCAAAATGACGAAAAAATTCAAGATTCTATCAACTTGAAATTGTCGTCTGCAACTTCTTTGAATTTGGACTGGTCTAAAATTTTCTCGGTTAAGAAAAATAAGAAATTGCATGTAACAAGCAATTACTTCTTTTTCCACAATATTATCTCCCCTACTGAATAGTTATTTTTCAAATTAAATCAAAAATAAATTGTATTCTGCAAAACATTTGAATTTAGACAGGCCTAAAACTTTGAAAAACAAGAATGCGTTAAAACATTCCCAGTATTGGGTTAATGTGAATCAAATGTAGGTCATGTGATCAAGGTCAAGGTCAAATTTTCTCCACCAGCCTGAATTTATTTGTCATGAAATTGATTAAGATTTCTGCAACTCAATTTAAAACAAGAGGACCATGATGGTCTTATATCGCTCCCCCTGAGTATTATGACTGAAGGCTTTATGATATATACAAAATATCAAAGTTCTACGCAGCTATTTTGAAGAAGAAATTTTGTAAAGATTTTCTTCATTAATCATAGGTATATTGAAAATTCCACAATAAAACGTGACCAATCACAGCTGTCAACATTGGCCACAATTTTTGTTATGCTTTTTTATTGGTTTTTGGCAAATTATACATCATAATTACAGCTTATTTTAGCTGTAGGTTGCCAACGAAGCATCATTTTGTTATATGCTACTGGCTATGAATTTTGCAAAAATAACTCTGTTAAAAATCGAAGCAGGATTTCCTGTCAGAGTAAGTGGGCATGGCCAATGGATTGGTCAAGAGGCATTGATACATACCAAATATCAAAGCTCTAGGCTAATGATTTAGGAGGAGAAGATTTTCAAAGATATTCTTCTTAATTCTTTCCTAAAGTAGAGATTGTACAGAAAAGCTCTTATTTTCAGAATACAGTAAATCTATGAAGTATTTTGGTAAAGGGTCAATAGGTATTGATACACATCAAAATTAATGTTAAAGCTCTAAGACTTATGGTTTGGGAGAAAAAGATTTTTAAAGATTTCCTTCTTTATTGATATGTAAAATCATGAATCACATAGATAAGGACTAATTTTCACAATACAGTAATTGTAGAGGGTCAGTAGGTTATGACACATACCAAATATCAAGGCTCTTGGCCTTATGGTTTTGGAGAAAGAGATTTTCAAAGATTTCCTATTCTTTTCTTATATAAAATCAAAAATTGCACAGAAAAGGGCCAATTTCTTTGAAATATTTTGGTAGAGGGTCAATGGGTGATGACATATACCAAATATCAAGGCTCTAGGCTTATGGTTAGGGAGAAGAAGATTTTCAAAGATTTACTTCTCTAGTCCTATGTAAAATCAAGGATTGCACAAAAAATGGCTAATTTTCAGAGTATATAAATTCTTTGAAGTATATCGGCACAAGAACATGCTACATACAAAATAAGCTCTAGGTCCTTCTGTTTGAGAGAAGAAGTTTTCACTATATAAGCCTATTTCAAACTTTTGACGTCCTGGAACGAGCTAATTTTTACCCTGGGGCCATGAATTATACAATCGTGATAGAAATCCAACAGATGATGCTACATACCAAATATCAGAGCTTATTATGTCATTTGATTTGGTAGAAAAAGATTTTCAAATTTGTCTCTATGTAAGCTTATCCCCCCCACTCCCCCCCCCCCCAGCATGGCTATTTTTTTAGACCGATTTTTTTTTCTTGAACAAACTATATAGTCCTTGCCCTAAAGATCCCTGAATACCATTTGTGAATCCATTCCAACCCTAACTCATGACCAGAAGATGTTTAAAGATGAACCCTTTTTTGCCAAGGTGAGTTTGTCTAGCTGTATCCTGCTTGCGGTGTGTGACAACATCAGGTATGCACTCTAGAGGCCACAGTTTTAGCTGTAATGTCTTGAAACTTGATCAGAATTTTTGTCTCCATGAAATCTTGGACAAGTTCAATATTGGGTTATATTGGATCAAAAACTAGGTCAAATCCTAGAAAAAATCTTGTGTTAACTCTAGATGCCACATTTTAGGCTCAAATCAAATGATATTTGGTCAGAGTATTTGTCTGCCTATATCCAAGTCAAATTAGATATTTGGTTAAGTGGAACCAAAAAGTAGGTCTATTGGTCAAATCCTAGAAATATTGTTTTATTCTAGATGCCACATTTTAAGCTCAAATCAAATGATATTTGGCAAGATTTTTTGTGTCCATATCTTATCAAAATTCAAATTTGGGTCACAAAGGGTAACAAGAGTGCCATAGTCACAATATACTCCACAACTTTGCTACTGTTTCACAAAAATAAATGTAGACACTACTTATTTTGACGGAACCAAATTCAAAACATTTTCAGACTACCTTTATAAATCGTCAAGTTCAAACTGTTTGTTATGATTGATTGATTGAATGGGCCCAGAGACTAAGTGTCAAGGGGCATAACTCTTGCAAAAATCAATGAACCTTAAAATCTTTGATCTATGTACACCTACAAATTATGGTGATGACATTGACCAAGTTTCATTTAAATCAAGGCAAAAGTTAGGAGGAGTTGTGTTCACAAGGCTGCAATTTCAATAAGCCCCAGAGACTAAGTTTTAAGGGGGCATAACAGAGGCAAAAATCGATGAACCAGTAATCCTTACTTCATGCACATCTACTAATTGATGTTATAACATCAACCAAGTTTCATTTAGATCCAGCCAGAAATTTAGGATGAGTTGTGTTCACAAGGCTGGAATTTCAATAAGCCCCAGATACTAAGTTTTAAGGGGGCATAACTGAGGCAAAAATCAATGAACCATAAAATCCTTACTTCATGCACATCTACCAATTAAGGTGATAACATTGACAAAGTTTCAAAAAGATCCAGCCAGAAACTTAGGAGGAGTTGCGTTCACAAGGCTGCAATTTCAGTAAACCCCAGAGACTAAGTTTTAAGGGGGCATAACTGAGGCAAAAATCAATGAACCATAAAAATCCTTATTTCATGCACATCTACCAATTAAGGTGATAACATTGACCAGGATTCAAAAAGATCCAGCCAGAAACTTAGGAGGAGTTGCATTCACAAGGCTGCAATTTCAATAAGCCCCAAGGACTAAGTTTTAAGGGGGCATAACTGAGGCAAAAATCAATGAACCATAAAATCCTTACTTCATGCACATCTTACAATTAAGGTGATAACATTGACCAAGATTCAAAAGATCCATCCAGAAACTTAGGAGGAGTTGCATTCACAAGGCTGCAATTTCAATAAGCCCCATGGACTGAGTTTAAAGGGGGCATAACTGAGGCAAAAATCAATGAACCATAAAATCCTTATTTCATGCACATCTACCAATTAAGGTTTCAATTTTCAAGTTTCAAAAAGATCCATCCAGAAACTTAGGAGGAGTTGCATTCACAAGGCTGCAATTTTGATAAGCCCCATGGACTAAGTTTAAAGGGGGCATAACTGAGGCAAAAATCAATGAACCATAAAATCCTTATTTCATGCACATGTACCAATTAAGGTGATAACATTGACCAAGTTTCATAAAGATCCAGCCAGAAACTTAGGAGGAGTTGCGTTCACAAGGCTGCAATTTCAGTAAGCCCCATGGACTGAGTTTTAAGGGGGCATAGCTGAGGCAAAAATCAATGAACCATAAAATCCTTACTTCATGCACATCTACCAATTAAGGTGATAACATTGACCAAGATTCAAAAGATCCAGCCAGAAACTTAGGAGGAGTTGCATTCACAAGGCTGCAATTTCAATAAGCCCCATGGACTGAGTTTAAAGGGGGCATAACTGAGGCAAAAATCAATGAAACATAAAATCCTTACTTCATGCACATCTACCAATTAAGGTGGTAACATTGACCAAGTTGCAAAAAAGATCCAGCCAGAAACTTAGGAGGAATGGTTCACAAGGCTGCAATTTCACTAAGCCCCAGAGACTAAGTTTTAAGGGGGCATAACCGAGGCAAAAATCAATGAACCATAAAAATCCTTACTTCATGCACATCTACTAATTAAGGTTTCAAGTTTCAAAAAGATCCAGCCAGAAACTTAGGAGGAGTTGCACTCACGAGAAAAGTGGACACACGCATAGACATACAGACAGACTGTCGCATGGACAGATGGACGGACGGACAGACAGAGAAGATGATGCCAATAAACACTATTAAACTATGTCGTTAGGCAAAATCTTACAAATACCTTACTCACACTCTATAGTCTCCATTTTTGGCTAAATCGATTTGATATTTGGTCAGTATGTTAGTGTCCATGATATCTCAGCCAACTTCACCAATTTTGAGTCACATGGGGTCAAAAAACTACGTCAAATCATGGAAATACCTTGAGTGCACTCTAGCGGCACCATTTTATTGCTATATTAAATTGATTTTTGGTACATAAAGAATTAGCTCAATAGGTCAAATCTTTGAAACACCTTTACACTCCATAGGTCACATTTTTGACCTTATTTGTTTGATATTGGGTTAGAATATGTTTTCAAAATATCTCAACTATGTTCAAATTTGGGCCACTTTGGTTCAAAAACTATGTCAAATCTGAGAAAAATCTTATTTTTACTATAGAGGCCACATTTTTTTGTTTGTTTGTTTGTTTTTTGGGTTTTTTACTTGATATTTATTCCGAATGTTTGTCTCCATAAAAAATCTTTGTCAAGTTTGATATACATTGTATATTGTCACATGGAGTCATAAACTAGGTTGCAAGGTCTCATATGAAGAAATCCTTTTTACAATTTACTTGTTACTTTTCTTTCATTACCACCTTGAAACTTGGTATGAATGTTTGTTCTTTATTTCTTAGAAAAGATTTGATAATTGGTCACTTTTGGCTAAAATAAGTTCACTTGTGCTATTTTACTTCTATAGTCAATGACTCAGGTGAGTACTTTAGGGCCAATGGCCTTCTTGTTCTTAATTGTCATATAAAGCTTTGATCAACAAACTTTTTTTTTCTTCAAAAGCAAATCTGACAAAATGTATACATATTTGCTTCTTTTATTCTATATTGAACAAACATTTCATATCATTAAACAACATACCTAACAAAAACTAAATCTTTAACATTCATTTAAGATGCCATTTTATTGCATTACTTAACAAGACAACAAGGTTGCATTGTCAAATACCCCCGGTCTCCTAATCTGCTATGCCACATTGATAAAGCGTAGCAAATAAGGAGGCGCCAGGTATCCGAGGATGACAAAGTTGGGTCTTGGTTTTCTCTATGGGCCTCTATGACTATGTTTATATTTATAAAGATTCCTAAATCAATCTATTACTCAATCAAATTTTTATCCTTTTGGTCTTCAAATTTCCTGTTCAAAGTATCAACTTTACCAACCAATTTCTGCCTTTATACATGCATTAGTTTCAAACATTTGCAAATGAATCTTTAGCAATGATCTACTTGCCTATACCAAGTTTCATCTTCCAGTCTTAGTGAATGATTTGATTAGTCAGCTACTTTGCTTTATCAACAACAGCTGTCAGTACATTAAAAAGTTGACAGGTTGCAGACCACAATTTTAATTTGATAGAATTTTAATTATCTTTGTCTTTTGGAGTAAAAGACATTGTGGAGCATGAAGAAATTAATCCTTAATGTTTTCTGAAGTTGTTTTCCTGAGAGACGTGAGAAAGCGGGATTGTGTGATAAATTATTAATAGGTATCAATATCATCAATTATCAATACAGTCTAGCACATGTATCTGTAATGTATCTAAATCAGGGCAGGCCAGGTTACATTCAGGATACTGGAACTGGTTATCAAAATCTTCAATAATCAATACAGTCAAACAAATGTATCTGTAATGTATCTATATCAGGGCAGGCCAGGTTACAATCAGGATACTGGAACTGGTTATCAGAGTCTTCAATTATCAATACAGTCTAGCACGTGTATCTGTAATGTATCTAAATCAGGGCAGGCCAGGTTACATTTAGGATACTGGAACTGGTTATCTAAATCTTCAATAATCAATACAGTCAAACAAATGTATCTGTAATGTATCTATATCAGGACAGGCCAGGTTACAATCAGGATACTGGAACTGGTTATCAGAGTCTTCAATTATCAATACAGTCTAGCACGTGTATCTGTAATGTATCTAAATCAGGGCAGGCCAGGTTACATTTAGGACACTGGAACTGGTTATCAGAATCATCCCCATGACTGCTGGTACTCACTTGTGATGATTGTACCTGAAAAAATAACAAATGAGTTAACCCATTACCAGAAAACAAAAATTTCGACTGGTCCGAAATCAAAGAAGTTGCATATGACAATTGCAAGTTGATAGGATTTATAATACCTTTGTCTTTCTGGGTAAAAAACAATGTGGAAAATGCTTTCGCTTTTCTTGAAGGGTGTCAAGAAGAGGGATTTTGAGGGAAAGGGTTTAGCTATCTCAGAAAAGAGTTTTCCCTGGGGCGCTCACCTGAGATAAAGGCTCTTTTTCTTTCAACAGTCGTGGGCCATACTTTATAGATATTTAGACTATGTACCTGGGGATCAAAAAGACTAAATTAAAGATTCAAAGGCTTTAGGGCAAATGTGAAAGAAGGAGAAAACCTTTTCCTCCCTCTGAATCCATGGGTTATAATTTCAGAAATAAGAAATCAGTGAATTGATGCTTCATGCATATAAACACACACCCCCCCCGCACTCTGCCCCTGGGGGACCTAAGGATCATGATTTTAGCTATTTTGAAAGAGGTCAATATACTGATACTTCATGCAAAATATCAAGGCTCTAGGCCTTCTGGGTCAGGGGGAAAAGATTTTTAAAGATTATTTTAAAGTTTCACTTTTGTTGCCATGGCAATCAGTGTTTTTAATGGATTTCAATTCTTTTAGCTATTTTCAGAGGGGACAACCTAAGGAACATTTCTGCCAAATTTGGTTCAAATTGGTCCAGAGGTTTGGAAGAAGATGTCATTTAAAAATCATTCATTATTTCTATATAAACCCCAACCCCTGGGGATTCGCCCCCGGGGACCCGGTGATCATGATTTTAGCTATTTTGAAAGGGGTCAATATACTGATGCTTCATGTAAAATATCATGCTCTACGCCTTCTGGGTCAGGAGGAGAAGATTTTTAAAGATTAACTTAAAACTTCCCTTTTGTTGCCATGGCAATCAGAGTTTTTAACAGATTTCAATTCTTTATGCTTTTCTAGAGGGGACCACTTGAGGAACATTTCTGCAAAATTTGGTTCAAATTGGCCCAATGATTTGGGAGGAGATGTTGTTTAAAGAAATTGTTGACTTTTTGATGCCCCTCCAGAAAAACAATTAGAAAAACATTGTGTACACTATAATAATTTTACACAATGCTTTCTATCCAGGAAGTTGAACAAATCTAAATAACATTAACCCTTTCCTGTTCAATCCATGGTTTTTACCTCTCTGTCATTTTAAAATTGATAATATGTTGTAAAAAAGAATAGATTGCTTGTAACAAGCAATTTATTCTTTTACTGCAATATTTTCTACTGGTTTGGTATTTTTTCACATTAAATTCTCTTTAGATTTTTGCCTGCAAAGCCTGTATATTTGGACAAGTCTAAAATTTTGCAAAACAGGAAAGGGTTAATCTGTAAATTTTCGTCTGCTCCCCCTTTCAATTTGGACAAGTCTAAAATTTTTGTCTGGTAAAAGGGTGAATTATTCTATAATTGAATAAATTTTTGCCATATCATAAGTAGAATATGAAATTTCCATAACCTCAATATGAAATAAATGTATTATATGACCACACATTTAGTATCCTCTTTATGGATTGCCATTAGATCTATTTTCAACATTACTTTGTTTGTTTTTTTTCATAGGTACCGGTATCCATTTCTAATTTCACCCTATTCCTTTTTAAACTTTTTTTTATTTTAATGCTTTCCTGTTCAATCCCTGGTTTTTATGTCCCTGTGATTCTAAACTTGACAAAAACAATGTGGGAAAAGAAGAACTTGCTTGCAACAAGCAATTTCTTCTTTTTCAACGCTATTTTCTATCATACTGAATGGGTATTTTTAAAATTAAATCCACTTTAAATTTTCGTCTGCAAAACCCTTGAATTTGGACAGGTCTAAAATTTTGTAAAACAGGAAAGGGTTAAGTCATCACAGATTTTGAGACTCTGAAGAACTACAACTTAAGACTACCAGTATTTTCTTCTTCATGTATTTATACACTTTTTTAAAACATTGATTTTACTTATTTGACAACAATTCACATATGCCACATGTAACCTATTTGGATTTGGACAAGTCTTTTTGATTTATCAGGTTGGGGAATATTAATCAATAGATTCAATTAACCTGTTCTGCGTGTTGATAATTTTGATTTGGAGGATTTTCAACTCCACCATGTTCTACTGGTTCCTGTTGTGGACTTCTGCCTTGTTGCTGGTAACCAGTCGGTGAAGACATTTGGTAACCAGCCTGATGTTGTTGTGGGTAACCGGTAGGTTGTGGTTGGTAACCAGTAGGTTGCTGTGGTGGGTAAGTTGGTCCATATGGCTGGTTCCCAACTTGTAAATGGTTCTGCATTTGCTGATGGTAGGGACCAGCTGCATGTCTACGCTGCATATCGGCTAAAGATTTCTTTGAATAGTTCTCAAGTTCATCAATCAACTGCTGGTTTTTTATTTGGAGATTTTTTATTTCTTGCACAAGAGCATCTTTCTCTGCTACTTGTCTCTCTCTTGCATTTCTCTCAGCATCAAAATCTTGTCTCCACACATCAGCCTTTTTGCAAAATACAAGAATACACTTATGTGTCTCTTGTTTGTTATGTGTAAAGCATTCTTTCTAGAGCAAATTCATGAATTCCAGTTTTCTAGAAATCATCAATGTTCAAAAAGTTTATTTAAACCTTGAAATACTAAATGTAGGAGAAAAAAGCCAAAAGGGGGCCATTTGAGCCATTGGCATGTTTGAGACAACTCTGCAAAATTGTTTTGAAATCCATCTATAAATGTATGCTGAAGACAAGCTCAGAGGTAGGGACAGACAGACAGACAACTCCAAAATATCCTTCTCCCTATTGGCGAGAATTAAATACCTCTGCCAGATCTATTCTTTAAAGCTTTTATCTTTTTATAACAAGAACACTCATGTGGATGCCAATACTAGCCTTTTCATTTGCTTGATAATTGATAAATCTTCTTAGTTGAAAAAGGGACATAATTCATCCATAAATCCATTTAGAGCTATCCACTTTGTTGGCTATAGGTTGCTCTTTTGATAAAGAACATATATTCTGAGTTTTAACCCATTCCCACACAAGAAAATTTTAGACTCGTCCAAATTGAAAGAAGCTGCTGACGACAATTTCAAGTTGATGGAATTTTGTATTTTTTCATCTTTCTGGTTAGAAAACATTGTGGATAATGAAGAAATTGCTTGATACAAGCAATTTCTTCATTTTCCACAATGTTTTCCAAAGCTTTTTTCTTGTGGGGCGGAAAAAGGAGGGCTTGAGTTGGAATGGGTTAAGAGATTGTGTTCTGAAATACTACAAATATTACAAATTGTTGTTTTCTCCAAAACAGTTGACCTAAAACAAAAAGTCAATAAATCTTATTCATCTTCTGCTTGGCTATTTTAGATTTGAGTTGTTTTTTTTTTCATCCTTTATTTACTTGGTTCTAAATACAAATATTTCATTATCAAGTTCATCTATAACCCAATTAATAAAATTCTAGATTTGTCTGAATTCAAAGAAATCACAGACAACAATAATTCATGTTGATGGAATGTAAAAATCTTTGTCCTATACGGTAGTAAACATTGTAGATTATGAAGAATTTACTAGTGACAAGTTATTTCTTCATTTTCCAGTTTCCACACTGTTTCCCAAAGCTCTTTCCTCAAAGGATGTCAAAAGGCTTCTTTGTTCAGGAATGGGTTAAACTGTGTGAGTAATATTAGTGGAACCAACACTTGTCTCCCACCAATGGGAGGGTAATTATAAACCTAAGTGGGATGAGCAGCTAGAGGCTTGTAGAGGATGTAGTGGTAGTACTGATGTGATAAATACTAGGAATCAATAGTTAGGTGCTCAAGCAGACGGGATATGACTGAAATACCATTTAAACAAACAAACAAAGCTCATCCCTTTACCAATTATCAGCTAAAAAAGTTTAGACTTGGCCAAATTGAAAAAAGGTTGCTGACAACAATTCAAATTGTGATAAAATTGGAAAATCAGAGCCAAATAGAGTAGAAAACATTGTGAGAAAGGGAGAAATTGCTTGTCACTAGTAATTTTTCCTTTTCCCACAAACTTTTCTATAATGGTGTTTCTCCAGGGTGTCAAAAGCGCCAATGTGTGCCAATGGATTAAGTTTGTAATGTCAGGTTTTCCTTATCTGATCGAAGATTCATGAGAGTGTTATGCACCAGAAACGTAATACATGTATTAACCCTTGTCATGCTGAATAAAATCCTTGTTCAGAATTGCAGAATTGCATTAAAATCAAAGGACTGACAGCACTGTAGGTCTTTTTGTCATGGTCAATTTTTGGTTTGGAAAATGATCTTATGGACAATTCAGGCTTGAAGAGGACAAATAGGTAGTGTAGACTAAGATCAGACTGCACATACGTGCAGTCTGGTCTTTGTCTACACCTCCTGCCAACACAGGAATAATCTGGGATCAGCATGACAAGGGTTAAATTAAGTTCATTGCTTAACTCTGTAATAATAAGTTTGTTTTATCTGATCCTTACTAACCTGAGCTCTAAGTACAGGAACTGTGTTATCAAGCTCATCTTTTAATTTTGTAATCTCATGTTTCAGTTGTTTTATCTGATCATCCCTATAGGTTATGGCCTCTTCTGCAGCAATAGTCTGGGCTGTCAGTCTATTTATCTCATCCATCAACTGCTTATTTTGGCTGCCAGACTAAAAATACAATATAAAAATGCAGAAGAGGCATCTCAAATAAGATACTTTTTTTAAGTTCACTACTCTAATACCGTTTGATCTTTCAGAAGGTTACCCCTATAAACCATATAAGCACTTTTATATTTAAGTAAATTAAGTCACATAAAAGCCCATTTGCAGACCATAAATTTTTAGATATTCTATTTATATTCTTCCAACTATGACAGTGACTCTTGTCTTTTTCAACCCTAGTGGAGAACTAATATTTCAATTGACTCTTAAGGGATTCGAACCTACACGGAATCAGCAATGCCGCCTAGTGCTGCAATGTCCGACGTCTTTAACCTCTGCGCTACAGAGATATCACCCAAATAAGGATGTTCAAATTACGCATATAAAGCTTCTTGACACTGCAGCACACTCCGCATGGGTTCTATTTTTAGATATTCTATTTATAGTAAATTGAATTCCCTCCATATTGTATCCATGTAGGTGTGAATCCCGTAAGAGTCAATTGAAATACTAGTTCTCCACTAGGGTTAAAAAGACAAGAGTCACTACTGTAGTTGACAGAATTCAATATACTTTAAATAGAATCTCATAAATTTTTACACTGAAGTTGCAGATAACAATACAAACTTGATGAAACTTAAAAAAGTTGCCTTTTATAGAAGATAACATTGTAAATAACGAAGAAATTTATTGCTATTTATAATTTATAGCAATTTCCTCATTTGTTTTCCAAACCTTTTTTCTTGACTGAAGTGAACAAGCATATAACTTTAGTATGATTATATATATCTATGCTGATTTACCATAGTTATGTATTTCTATATTAAGCACTGTTCCTTAGTTTTTAACCAATTTCCACACATTCCAGCTTTATTACTGTAAATCGGGTTTTATTAGCGAGGGTTTTATTTTCCCTATTATTCGTGAGTCAATATGCTCGCAAATTCAAGAATATCGCTTAATTGGATCACTTTGTAAAGAAAAAATCGGAAATGTCCAAAGTAAGCTGCGGACCAACGAAGATAAAATAATTCACCCATTTCGGCGTCATCCCACTTTATTCCATTCATTCGAGAATTATCACCTTCTCTGTGAAAAAATGAAATAAATCCGTTTTGAGAACAGTACGAATCTTTAGTAGGTAGCAAAATTTTATAACCTGCCAAGTAGGTCCACTTAGTCTATTGAACACGTATACAAACATAACAAAGGAAATCAGTCAAGGTGATAAAATTCTTGGCGACGACTATTAGACAGCAAAGAGCTAAAAAGTTGTAACTGAATCTTTATTGCATATACATTTAGAACCTTTCTAGAAATTTAAAACAGACGATGCCAAATAAATCAATTAAAATCAAACACTTGTACCTGTTTTGTTACGGGATATGATTATTTCATCTTATGTTGTATCGTATTGATAATTTGATGGGTAAGTACTAACAGTCTGAAACATCTTTTTGATAACGGCTTTTTAGCTGTTTTCATTTTTTTTTAAACGTAAACGCATACTTTGTGATCGTACAGCGATTTTAGGAGAGGAATCGTCTTACTATTAGAATAGAGAATAGGTAAAAAGTTTTTAAATTGATTATCAGTTATCATTCTATTCAAAGGTCGGTGTCGATTCAGGCTGTAAGTTTTCATCGCCGGTGTATTTCCGGGGATACTTACGGAAATTACCGAATTACCAAACGACCACTCGCGAATTCATTAACTTGCTTTTAGGTCTTTGGGTCCTTCTTACGCGAAAATAAGACGACGCGAAAATTACCCGATTTACAGTAAGCATCTAAAGAAAGGGCCTTGGAAATATTGTGGAAAATGAAGAAATTGCTTGTAATAACTGAAAGACAATAATTTTCAAAATTTAAATTACTTGAAGTTGTTATCTGCAATTTCATTCAAGTCCAAAATTTTGTTATTCGGTATTTCTTAAAAAAAAATACCTGTTGAGAAGCTTGCTGTTCCTTGTATTCATCAAATGTGTCCAATAGTTCTTTATAGTCGTTCACCAATTGGTTAAAGGAGGACCTTAGTTCCGTCATCTGTCTTCTACAAAAAAACACACATGCAAACTTAAAAATGATCTATGAGACAACTTATCAGCAAATATCTATTAACCCATTCCCACACAATCCCTCCTTTTTGCGCCCCTTAAGAAAACAGCTTTGGAAAACATTGTATCAAGCAATATCTTCATTATCGACAATGTTTTCTATCCAAAAAGAAGAAAAAGTTAAAATTCCATCAACATGAATTTGTCGTCTGCAGCTTCTAGTCCAAATTGAAAGAAGTTGCAGATGACAATTTAAAGTTTATGGAATTTTGAATTGTATCATCTTTTTGGATAGAAAACATTGTGGTTAATGAAAAATTGCTTGTGACAAGAAATTTCTTTATTTCCCACAATGTTTTCCAAAGCTTTTTTCCTTGGGGGCTTCTAAAAGCGTCTCTGAGTGGGGAATGGGTTAAAAAAGGTAACATGGTTGAACCACTTGACATAGCCACTGACCTTCAACTTAGCAGATCTACTATGTTAATGCACAATTTTTATAATTTAATTTTTAGTTTTGTTTATCAAAAACAGGCGTTCTGATTGTTCAAAAAAAATTATTCATAACTCCATGAACAAAATTTTGAGCACGTGCAATTTTGTATGTTTCCCCACAAAATAGTCCAATACAATAAGGTGTCAGAATTTGTAAAATAATTGCTTTTTTTGCTTGATGCTATTAAATTATAATAAATGAAGAGAATATTTTTTCATTTTCATGGAGGTATGAAGCGAAAAAACCTAATCACACTTATGTATGAATCCGCTTTGCATATTCATACAGTGTGATTAGTTTTTTTTCGGTTCATACCTCCATGAAAACAAAAATATTCTCTTCAACTCTTTAATAAAATATGTGACCAGGGACAAAAACAGGGAATTCATTGGTTGGCAACCTTAAAATGATAACTATAGCTCATTTAACCAATAGCTTTGATGTTTAACTCACCAAACCAAAATATATTTTACTATTTCCTGTACAATCCCTGATTTTAATGTCTCTGTGATTTTATAATTGAGAAAATATTTTGGAAAAAGAAGAAATTGCTTGTTACAAGCAGTTTCTTCTTTTTCCACAATATTTTCTACCCTACTAAATGGTTACTTTTCAAATTAAATCAACTTTAAATTTTCGTCTACACAACTTTCAAATTTAGACAGGTCTAGAGTTTTGCAAAACAGGACATAAATGCTTGTGTACAAAGTTCAATTCTGATCTGAATGAATTATCTAATTGGTCAAATAATTCACTTGTCAAAAGCAGTAAATCGTCAGTTGCAAGCTCTGTCAAGATCAAAGCAAACGCCAACCATTAGCTTTCTAAAGTTTCATTACTTTACATTAAACAGACTGAATGACAAGTAACTGTTTCAAAAAAAAACAATCAATGAAAATGTTTAAAATTAAAGTGTCATAACTCAACCACAAATATTTTTGACCTTAGTCAGAATGCACACTCCACTTTTTGTGATTTTCTGAGCTTTTTCGCATTCTACCTTCCTTGTCATAAGTTTATATAAACATCTTTGCTAGCTTAAATTTAACATCTCTATTTCAATTACAGTCAAACTTTGTATACTCTAACACTGCAATACATTGACACAACTGAAAATTAAAACAAGGGTCTTAGTTGGGGCAAGATTTGTTCATATTCATTTTATTCAATTTCAGACATATAATAAATTGACATATTTTGTTATTTCTTTATTTATGGTTATTGTCAACATGAAAATTACACTTTACTCTCAACTATATACCTTGTGTCATAAAGTCCTGTTTGGTGAAAAACAAGCAATTTCTTCATTTTCCACAATATTTTCCAAAGGTTTTTTCCTTGGGGACGTCTAAAGTGTAACTGAGTGGAAATGGGTTAACCCATTATCAAAGAACACATTGTCTTATACAGTGAAAAAATAAAGTTGACTATGCTATTACTGTGGGAAAATTAGGAATTGTCTATTACAATCAATTTCCTGTTTTCTCACAATATTTTCCAGTCTATCTAGCCCTTATTAACCAATCTTCATGCCTTTCAAAACGTCATCTCGACCCTTTTCCAATTTGTAGGAGTTTAAATTTTTGTCATCTGGTAATGGTATAAGTGTAACATCAATTCTATACATACTTGGTGGTGGCATTTTCATGTCTCTCTCTACTGATAGTCTCCTCCGTCATGGTCAGTGAATATTGGAGGTTCTTGATTAGTGCCTCATCATCGTGTTTTGTCTGCTGAAGTCGTTGGATCTTCTGCTCCAGCTCCACGACCCTATTTAAGAGATGAAGAGAATATTTTTTGTTTTTCATAAAGATATGAAATGAAAAATCTAATCACACTGTATGAATACACAGAGCTACTTAATGCTCAAGCATACAAAATAGCTGCATGCTCAAAATTTTGTTCATGAAAGTATGAGTGATTTTTTCCCGCCAATAAGAACACTCATTTTTGATAGATGAATCTTACAATTAAATTACATGCATGATTAACACAATACTTCACCATGCAGTCAGGACTTACATATGTACCAAATTACAAGACAAACAAATTTCAGACTGTTCCAGGTTCAAAGAAGTTACAGACGGAAATTCTGAGAGCATGTAAAATGAAGGATAAGTGCCCCCATATAAGGTAGAGAAATTATTTATGACAAATGATTTATTCTTCTCACACATAATTTATTGCACCCTGAATTTTTCTTGCCCATCAAAATTGAGATTGCCTGATTTCAGGTAACTCTTTCCCACTTTTTTATGCTTCTTCTGAAAATAGAATAGGAAAACATTGTTTCTTCATTGTCCTTATTGTTTTCTACCCAAGACTTTCATTTTTCCATCAATTTGAAATTGTCGTCTTACGTTCTTTTAACTTGCAATTGGACCAGTCTATAATTTTGTTGTTTGAAAATTGGTTGAATTAAGAAAAAAATACTGATTATCAATTGGTTCATTGTTTATGCTACAATACTTAGACAAGCATTATCTACCAAACTCCCAACAAAAAAGTTACACAAAGATGGCACCCAATGTCAGAATTCAAAACTCATGACTGGTCTACATGAGTGATTTACTTGGTTGACAGGTTATTTGATTGACAGCTGCCATTGGTCAATTCCTTCCACACAAAAATTGTTGCTATAGACGATGGTCATATTGAAATCTTTATGCTAAGAAAATCAATGTTTCATCTAATAGCACACAATCCTGCATTTTTATGTTTAATAGAAATATAGCTATTGAAAATATTGTGAGAAAAGGTGAAATTGATTTCAACAAGTATTCTTCTTTTCTCACGTTTTCTACCTCACCTGACCCTTATTTTTTCAGTTTAAACAAATTTTGTTTTTGCTGTCTGCAACATCTTTCAATTTGGGCCAGTCTTAAGTTCTGTTGTTTGGAAATGGGTTAATATGCACATGTATGTGAGTATGACATTTGACAAAATTCACTAAAATAACATAAGTACAAAAATGACCTTTGTCAGAAAATTTGCTGTATTTCCAGAAGTGTCTTTCAAAAATATCAACATCAAACAACATCTGTTGCTTTTTTACTTATCTTCAAACATCTATTGCTTTGGGCTTATCTTCAGTTATCTACAATCTCTTTCACTTTTGGACCTGTCTAACATTTTAACCCTTTCCTGTTTTTCAAAGTTCTAGACTTGTCCAATTTCAAAGAAGTTGTAGACCACAATTTAAAGTGGATTTAATTTGAAAAGTAACCAACCTATAGGTTAGAAAATATTGTGGGATAAGAAGAAATTGCTTGTTACAAGCAATTTCTTCTTTTACCACAATATTTTCTCAAGTACAAAAACTCAGGGACGTAAAATCCAGGGATTAACCAGGAAAGGGTTAATCCATTACCAGACAACAAAGCTTTAGACTTTCTAAAATGAAAGAAGTTGCAGACAACATTTCAAGGTCTGCTTAAATTGGAAAATAAGTACAGTCCAGGGTGTAAAACTTTGTGAGAAAAGGAGAAATTGCTTGTTACAAGCAATTTCGCCTTTTTCATAAAGTATTCCATGATCATTTTTCTTCAGGGGGTGGGAAAATATCATTGCCTGGTAATGTGTTAATTGATAATGAAATAAAATCTTCCTACCATTAAAATCACATTACCTTGCAGATCTTCCTACTATTAAAATAATGTTACCTTGCAGATCTTCCTACCATTAAAATCACGTTACCTTGCAGATCTTCCTACCATTAAAATAATGTTACCTTGCAGATCTTCCTACTATTAAAATAATGTTACCTTGCAGATCTTCCTACCATTAAAATCACATTACCTTGCAGATCTTCCTACCATTAAAATAATGTTACCTTGCAGATCTTCCTACCATTAAAATAATGTAACCTTGCAGATCTTCCTACCATTAAAATCACGTTACCTTGCAGATCTTCCTACTATTAAAATCACATTACCTTGCAGATTTACTCTCTAGGGCTTTAGAAGCCAGCTCTAACTTAGCATTTGTTTCTTGAACTTCTTTAATGAGTGACATGACCTGGGACTTAAGGTTTTGAACATCTCCTGTGTATGGCATAGACTGAAAAAAGAATAAACATCTTAACTAAAAGAAGAATAAACATCTTTATTAACCCTTTCCGGTTCAAATACGGGATTTTAAGTTCCTGTGATTTTGTACTCGAGAAAAAGTTGTGGAAAAAGAAGAAATTGCTTGTAACAAGCAATTTCTCCTTTTTCCACAATATTTTCTACCATATAGGATGGTTTCATTTAAAATAGCATCCAGTTTTCATTGTCGTCTGTAACTTCCTTCAATTTGGATTAGTCTAAAATTTCCAAAAACGGGAAAGGGTTAATATTTCTAGTAAAATATATACATTCAGCACAAAAAATCAGTCATGTCAGAAAAAAAGACCTATCTGACAGTGTCAAATACGGTTCCATATAAGGTAGTCTAAGATGACCTCATTTTTATTTTGTATGTGATGTCACAATACAAATAAACTTAACCCTTGTCATGCTGTATGGATTACCTTAATGAAATGCTGCCAAATCAAAGGGCTGAAAGCACTGATAGAACTTGTTCAAAAATCAATACACATGTATTTCTTTTAGAAATCAACTTCATAAAAAACTCTGGCAGGAAAAGTATTAGCAGGAGATGTAGACTAAGATCAGCCTGCACATAAGTGCAGTCTGATCTTAGTCTACACCTCCTGCCAAAACCAAAATATTCCTGGTTCAGCATGACAAGAGTTAAAATGAATGGTATAAGAGGGGAAAATACTTGTAGATTTTTTTTCTTGTTTTTTATTATTTCATCAATTTAATTTAATAACAAATATGTATATAATAAATAAGGTATCAAATTGCAATTGTGATACAATTTCTTGTATTTGCTTCTCACTGCAGAGGAAAATTCGATATTCCACATTACCTTCGGTCTCCTGAAATATTAAAATTTTCCTCCCCAGCTCAAAGCAAATACAAGATGTTGTGTAACGGTTCCAGGGGAGGTAATTTGCAGCGGTTATGCAAATTAGGGAATTGTCAGAAAGTCAAGTGACTATTTGGAGTTATATATAGACAAGGTCAACCCAATTAGGGTTGAGGATCCTTTTCTCTGAATGGATAGGCTTTGGCTACGAGCTCGGAACGTTACATTGGTGGCAGCGGTGGGATAATGACAACTGCCAGACCGGAGTTGCCTTACCCACGGATCTCCCAGGCCAAGACTCGGGACGAGTCTTCTCGGAGGGGACAGTAGTGTAACGGTTCTAGGGGAGGTAATTTGCAGTGGTTATGCAAATTAGGGAACTGTCAGAAAGTCAAGTGACTATTTGGAGTTATATATAGACAAGGTCAACCCATTTAGGGTTGAGGATCCTTTGCTCTGAATGGATAGGCTTTGGCTACGAGCTCGGAACGTTACTGTTGTATCGCTATCATAATAAAATATTCCCTATTTATTATATACCAACCAATTTACCTTGTAAGATATTTTCATTGCAGATGCAGAAAATCGTACTGACAGAAAAAAATCAGTACCAGACATGTATTAAACGGATATGAGATAGTTGAATAATGTCATTTTCCCAGTAAAATAACATCACGCTTAGAATAACATTAATTTGAATTCCAGAAAGGCTTGATTTTAGACAAATTTCATAAGCTTTTTATCCTTTAAAGTTATAATCTGTTGGTATAGAATAAATAGAATATTATGATGTAGTTGTGATACAGAGTCTTCCTGTGCATTCTCGTCACAAAAGAAAGTTTAATATTTCACTCGACCTTCAGTGTAATGAAATATCTAAATTTTCCTATGTGGCTCAAATTCAATACAAGGTTTTGAATCACAACTTTAACCCATTCTCACCGAATGACGCATTTAGACGCCCCTCTAGAAAAAATACTTTGGAAAACATTGTGGAAAATGATGAAATTGCTTGTGACAAGCAATTTCTTCATTTAACACAATGTTTTCTACCCAGATAGTTGAAACATTTAGAATTTCATATACTTTAAATTGTCGTCTGCTACTCATTTCAACTTGGACCAGTCTTAAATTTTGTCGTGTGGGAATTGGTTAACATAATATTCCTTATGTATTTGTTGGTAAAAATCTTCTAGGCCCTCACACAAAAACTACAGTTTAAAATTTTATCTTGTGGGAATTGGTTAACATAATATTCCTTATGTATTTGTTGGTAAAAATCTTCTAGGCCCTCATACAAAAAAATTACATGTTAAAGTTTTTAACTACAGTTTAAAATTTTATCTTGTGGGAATTGGTTAACATAATATTCCTTATGTATTTGTTGGTAAAGATCTTCTAGGCCCTCACACAAAAAATTACATGTTAACCCTTGTCATGCTCAACCCGGAATATTCCGGTTTTGGCAGGAGGTGTAGACTAAGATCAGACTGCACTTATGTGCAGGCTAATCTTAGTCTATACCTCCTGCCTATACTTTTTCTGCCAGAGTTTTAAAGAAGTTGACTTTTTAAAAAAAAATATTGATTTTTGAACAAGTTCTATCAGTGCTTTCAGCCCTTTGATTCGACAGCAATTTAGTAAGGTAAGTTATACAGCATGACAAGAGTTAAAGTTTTTAACTACAGTTAATCTTGTTCTTAGCTACCACTTATGGGATGGCCAAATAATGCTGGCATTAGAAAATATCATTTAACGCCTTCCTGGTTAATCCCTGGATTTTACGTCCCTGGATTTTTAAACTTAAGAAAATATTGTGGGAAAAGAAGAAATTGCTTGTGACAAGCAATTTCTTCTTTTCCCACAATATTTTCTACCCTGTAGGTTGGTTACTTTTCAATTTACACTCACTTTAAATTGTCGTCTGCAACTCTTTTGAATTTGGACAACTCTAATTTTTTGAAAAACAGGTAAGGGTTAAGGCACTTTTTTTGTGAAATACATGTATATGAAAGATGAACTCAATTGCAAAAATACATTATTACGGACATCCCGCTAAATCCTATGTTATTAGTGAGACAAGTCTAATAAGTTCCAACAACATTAGATATAGGTACAACATGTTTTAGCAAGAACAACCACTTCTTCATAATAGGTGTTGTTGTTGTTGTTTTTAAAGGGTATTTGGATTGTGGTAGCTTAACAATTTCCAACACAGAGACACTTTCGGACGCCCCTCCAGAAAAATAGCTAGGAAAACATTGTGCAAAATGAAGAAATTGCTTGTAACAAGCAATTTCTTCATTTTACACATGTTTTCTATCCATATATTTGAAAAAAATCTAAAATTTTATTAACTTTAAATTCTGCTAATCTTTTCAATTTGGACCAGTCAAAATTTTGCTGTTTAGTAATGGGTTAATGGAAGTGGTTGAAAAATAGAAGTGGTCACTCAACTTAGATTGACTGTATTATAATATCACTAAAAATTAGTAAATTCTTTCATTCTCAAACAACTATCCTTGTTTTTTAAGTCACCCCTCACGAAAAATAATTGGGAAAACATTGTGCTTGCATCAAGCAATTTCTTTGTTTTACACAATGTTTCAACCCAGAAGATTGAAAAATTCTACAATTTCATTAACTTTAAATTGTCGTCTGCAACTCCTCTCAATTTGGACCAGTTTAAAATTTTGCCATCTGGTTATGGGTTAAACATGTCTGGATTTCTATATACAATGTATCTTTAAATTCTAAGCTTCTATTTCACTTGTCATTTCTATTCTTTCATTACCTCGGGCTTTAGTGATTTTTTTTCCCCATTTCTTAAGGATATTAAACTTTATACATACACTTTTTGTTTGTTGCAGCTCATGGTTCAGTCCATCTAGCTGTCTGAGCAGGTCTTGTTGCTGGCGCTCATGTTGTTGTGTGACCTGAGCAATCTGAGCCTCTTGCTGATCTTTATAGTGGGACAGTAGTTGATTCTTTTCAGCCAGCTGATTTTGAAGCTGGGTAATCTGAGGAAAACGAAAGAAATATAAATAGCTGTTTTAACCCATTCCGTACAAGGACTTTTTGATGCCCCTCAAGAAAATAATTGGGAAAACATTGTCAAAAATGAAGAAAGCAATTTCTTCATTTTCGACGTTTTCCACCCAAAAAAATAAAAACAAGAGGCCCATGAGGGTCTGAGACACTCTACTGGTTATCAAGATTTCCGTTAAAGAAATCAGATATTTAAGGAAGTTAATTGCTCAAAGAAGAATGCATAAAGAAAAAAAAAGGGCTTTATCCCCTTTATCATTTTATGCAACAATCCTCAAGGCCCCTTTTCCCATGTTTCATGACGGATCCACTCCATTTCCAGAAGAAAGTTACCTTATGACCCTACAACCATTCTGTGATTATGTCATCAGAATCTGACAATAATTGTGGACTTTATCACATAAACAGGATTGTTTTGAATGAAAATCAATAAGGCCCCTTTTCCTGTGTTTTCTGATGGATCAATTTCATTCCAAAAGGAAGTTTCCTTACAACCCGACAATTGTCCTGTGAAATTTAAAAGACAATTTGATAATGATTGTGATCTTCATCACATACACAAGAATGTTTTGAATGATAATCTGTAAGGCCCCTTTTCCTGTGTTTCGAATGCCACAATTATTCCATGCATCTTTGAAGAGAATCCAGTAAAACTGTTGACTTTATTGTGTTAACAAAGATATTAATTCAAGTTCTCATAAGGCCCCTTTTCCCGTGATATTTTACTGTTGGTTTTATCATTCTGTGAAAGTTAAAAGTGAATCCAATGAAATATTGGGAATTCATTATGTTTACTAGAATATTTACAAAAAAAAATCATATGGCCCCTTTTTACATGATAGTTGATGGATTGTACCCAGTTCTGAAAAGAACCATTTAAGTGATTGTACAATCATTCTGTGAAATTTTGAACTGAATCCAGTGAAATCAAGGGAATACATTGTGTTAACCAGAATATTTAAAAAAGTTTTTCATAAGGCCCCTTTTTATGTGACACTTGCCATAATCAGATCCACTGTCAAAATCAACAATTGGAATGATGGTACAATCAATCTGTGTATTCTTTGGAATTTATTGTGTTAATGAGTTTATAGTGAAATCTTCATAGGGCCTCTTTTCTCATGATACTTTACAGAACAAACCAAATTTCAAAAGGAACAATTCTAATGAAGGTACAATCATTTTTGAAAAGTTAAAAAGAATCAATGAAAACAGTGGACTGAATTGTGTCAAGAATTTTTGTAAGAAAATTTTCATAAGGCCCCTTTTTCCATGAAACTTAACATATCAGACCCAATGTACAAAGGAACAATCCTATTGATATTTTGAAGAAAATGATAAAGACTGAGGACTTTATTGTAACAAAGATGTTTTGTAATAAAATTTTTATAAGGTCCCTTTTCTTGTGTAACTTAACCAATCAGGCCTAATTTACAAAGGAACAATTCAAATGATGGTACAATCATTCTATTAAAGTTTGAAGAGATTCTGATAAAGACTGAGGACATTGTTGTGTTTATGAGGATTTGGTAATAATTTTACATACAGCCCCTTTTCCTATGATACTAGACAGATCAGGCCCAATTTGGAAAGAAACAATCCTTATGATGGTACAAACATTCTGTGAAAGTTTGAACAGAATCTGATGAAAACTGCAGACTTTATCTTGGTGTAAGATTTTTAAAATAAAATTTTCATAAGGCTCCTTTTCCTGTGATACTTGAAGGATCAGGTCTCATGTCAGCATCAACAATCGTGATTATTGTACAATGATTCTGTGAAGGTTTGAATAAAATCCAATGAAAGCTCTGGACTTGGTTACAAGGATTATAAATAAGATTCTCAAAAGGCCCCTATTCCCATGATACTAGACAGATCACGCCTAATTTAAAAGAAAGAATCCTCATGATGGAGGAATCATTCTGAGAAAGTTTTAACAGAATCTGATGAAAACTGTTGACTTTATTGTGGTACAATGATTTTAAAATTAAATTTCATAATGCTCCTTTTCCTGTGATACTTGATGGATCAGGTCTAATGCAAACATCAACAATCATTATTATTGTACAATTATTCTGTGAATGTTTGAAGAAAATCCGATGAAAGCTCTGGACTTGGTAACAAGGATTTATAAATGAAAATTTCATAAGGCCCCTTTTCCTGTGTTTCTTGACAGTTCGAACCCTGTTATGAAAAGAATGATAGTTATGACCTTCCAATCAATCCGTGAATGTTTCAACAAAATCTGATCAAAGCTGTGGGCTTCATTGTGTTAACAGGGTTTTATTAATTGAATTTTCATTTAGCCCCTTTTCCCATGTTACTTGATGGATCTGTACCAATTCCAAAGGGAACTTTTCTTACAAAAGTATAATTATTCTGTTTGAGTATAAAGACAACCCCATCTCATCTGTGGACTTACAAGCATTAATCAAGATTTTTTTAATTGAATTTTCCTAAGGCCCCTTTCCCTATGTTTCTCAATGGATCAGACCCAAATTGAAAGGAACAATCCTTATGATGGTACAATCATTATGTGAAATTTTGAAGTCAATTAGGTGAAATCTAGGGCCATGATTTGTTAACTAAGATTTTTTTATTAAATTTTCATAGGCCCCTTTTTTCCATGATACTTGATGGATCAAACCTACTTCCAAAAGGAACAACCCATTTAATGTAATAATCATTCTGGGAATGTTTGAAGAGAATTTGTTGAAAACTATGGACTCTATTGTGTTTACGAGGACTTTTTCAATCCAGTTTTTATCGGGCCCCTTTTTCTCGTGGTCCTTGACTGATCATACCAAATTTTGAAAGGAACAATTCTTATGATGGTACAATCATTCTGTGAAAGTTTGAAGTCAATCAGATGAAAACTGTGGACTCTAGAGTGTTAACAAAGATCTTTGAATTAAATTTTAATAAGGCCCCTTTTTCTATTTTTCTTGTGGAATCATATCCTATTCCAAAAGGAACAATCCTTATGATGGTACAATCATTCTGAGAAAGTTTTAAGAATCCGATGAGAACTGTTGGCTCTAGATAATTTATGAGAATTTTTTATATAAATATTCATAAGGCCCCTGTGTTTCTTGACCAATCATACCCAATTTCGAAAGGAACAATCCTTATGATAGTACAATCATTCTGTGAAAGTTTGAAGGGCATCTGATGAAAACTGTTGACTCCAAGGTGTTAAAGAGGATTTCTTAAAAGAATTTTCAATTAAATTTTCAAAAGGCCCCTTTGCCTGTGTTTCCTGATGGATCTGACCAAATTCTCAAAGGAACATTCCTTAACTTGGTACAATCATTCTGTGAAAGTTTAAATACAATCTGATGAAAACTGTGGACTCTAGAGTGTTAAGGCGTATTTTTTAATTAAATTTTCATAAGGCCCCTTTTCCCGTGTTTCTTGATGGATCATACCCATTTTCAAAAGGAACGATCCTTATGATGGTACAATCATTCTGAGAAAGTTTGAAGAGAATCCGATGAAAACTGTTGACTCTATCGCGTAAACGAGGATTTTTAATGGAATTTTTAATTAAATTTTCATAAGGCCTTTTCCCATGTTTCTTGACGGATCATACCCATTTTCGAAAGGAACAATCCTTATGATGGTACAATTATTCTGTGAAAGTTTTAAGAGAATCCGATGAAAACTGTGGACTCTATCGCGTAAATGAGGATTTTTTCAATTAAGTTTTAATTAGGCCCCTTTTCCCATGTTTCTTGACGGATCTGACCCAATTTTGAAAGGAACGATCCTTATGATGGTACAATCATTCTGTGAAAGTTTGAAGGGGATCCGATGAAAATTGTGGACTTTATCGCGTAAACAAGGAAAAGTTTAACTGATGGACGACGGATGGACGCACGGAAGACAGACGGGAAAAAGCCATCGCTATAGCTCTAGTGGCCTTCGGCCAGTAGAGCTAAAAAGTAAAATTTCATACAGTTTAAATTGTTGTCTGCAAATTCTTTCAATTCGGACCAGTGTAAAATATCGTCGTCTCGTAATGGGTTAAGCAATAACTGAATGTATTACGTTAAGGTAACCAACCAATCATTCTACTTTTTTTGTTACATGCTACTGGCAATAAATTTTACAATCTAACTCCATTTAACCAATTCCCTCACAATGAAGCTATTGGATGCCCCTCAAGAAAAACAATGAAGAAAACAAGCAATTTCTTTAGTTTACACAATGTTTTCTATCCAGCAAGTTGAAAAATCTAAAATTTAACCAACTTGAAATTTTCGTCTGCAACTTCTCTCAGTTTTGACTATACCAAAATTTTCTTGTGTGGTAATGGGATAACATAAATGTTGGAGTTCAAAGTTACTTTCAGGTCTAAATGAATGATATAATTAATCAATCTTTTTTTTCTAATTTATCCAGAGGTGCCACAGTTACAGAGATTATGATTATATTCAATGATACTTTTGTAACCTTTGATCTATAATTGTGACTTCAAGTTTCATTCTAAAATGAGATTTATAACCAATTTTGTCCAAAAAACTAGGATGGTTGATCAAGGACAACATTTTTCAAGCATGCAAAAGTTTGACCTTCAAATGTGCCCTTGACCTATGACCAGCAGCATAACTGATTCAAAGCTGACTTCAAGTCCATAGTGGGATCATCTGTGCACAATTATTTTAAAATTCATAAACAAACGTTGAATAATTGACTGAATGAGGTTAAACGCCATTTTCAACTGTATTTCAGCCATATCCTGATGAGTGTTACATCTCCCATATAGGTGCACTAAATATCATTTGCTCATTTGTGCAAATAAACAAATGATATTTAGTGCACCTATATGGGAGATTAGAATTTTTCTAAAGTTAAAGTTTACAGATGGACAGATGCACCCACAGACGGATGGATACGCAGATGGACGCACAATGGACACAATGCCATGAGAAAAGCTCACTTGCTTTCAACCAGTGGAGCTAAAAAGGAGAATTGTTGATTGGTGACCTAACATTCATAACTACAGTAAGTTTAAAATGTAGTTTAAGTCACCAAACCAACAAAAATGTATCATATAAATGGCGGCCAATGTCAGGGTTCAAAGCTCAATTTCGGCTAAATGAATGATTTGATTGGTCTATTGTTTCGTTGATTTACAGTCATAATTGATCAATTGGTAAGATGCAAACCTACCACTACTTCTTGGCTTGACAACTGCTGTTTTTGCTGATTGCTGGTTGATGAGACAAGTTCAAGCTTTTCCTTCAACTGTTCATTCACTTCCGATAACAACTGCCCTGATTTTGTCCGATCTGTTAGACTCTCAGTCCGGGCCACTGTCTGCATTTCTAGAATTTCAAGATCTTGTTTGGCAACAGAGCTAGTTTCACTCTCTTTCTCCTCTTGAATGCTATAATCATATGGCTTTAAGTCTGTTTTGATGCTTCCAACAGCACCAAGGGAATGTTTTGTTTTATTTATATCACCTAACAATTCTTGTAACTTTTTCTGTAGTTCAATATTGTCTTGATTCAGTTTAGTGTTTTCATTCTGTATTGTCTGTTTAAGTGTGTTTACTTGCTGTAAATCTTGCATTAACTGTTCATTTTGCTGGTGGAAATTTTGAACCTGGGATGCTAGCTCTAGACATCTCTCCTTGTACGTTTCTAACTTTTCAGACGGCTGGACAAACACCTATAATCATCAATAAACAACACAGTTCTAGACAAGTCCAGATTGAAAGAGGTTTCATAACACAGTTCAAAGAGAATAAAAAGGGATATAGTAATCTTATGAGTACGAAAATAATAAGAGAACAGTGGAAATTGCTTGTTGCAATATATGTTTCATTTAAGAGATGAAGAGAATATTTTTTGTTTTCATGGAGGTATGAACCGAAAAACCTAATCATACAGTATGAATACGCGAAACAGATTCATACATTATGTGATTAGGTTTTTCGGTTCATACCTCCATGAAAACAAAAAATATTCTCTTCATTTCTTATAATTTAATAGCATCGAGCGAAAAAGAAAAGATTTACAGATTTTGATACCTTTTAGTATGGGACTATTTTGTGCGAAAGCATACAAAATCGCTGCATGCTCAAAATTTTGTTCATGAATAAAATTTTTCGACCAATCAGAATGCTCGTTTTTCAAAGACGAAACTGAAAATTAAATTTAATACCAATTTAAAAAGTTTGAGATGATTGTAATATGTGCTTTATGCTTGTTTAAATGTAAACCTTACAGGGCTATAAACTAAAACACATAGTCTTCCATAAACCCTTTACTGTACAAACCTAGGATTTTAAATCGCTGTAATTTTATACTTAAAACCATATTGTGGAAAAGATGAAATTGCTTGTAACAGTATAAAATTGAAAAAAAACATGAAAGGGTTAGTTTAATCCTTTCCTGTTTAATCCCTGATTTTTTAGTCCCTGTTATTTTCATTCTTAAGAAAACATAGTGGAAAAAGAAGAAATTGCTTGTAAAAAGCAATTTCTTCTCAACCCTACTACATGATTACATTGTATTTTCAAATAAAATTAATCTTAAGTTGTTGTCTGCAAAACCTTTGAATTTGGACAGGCCTAAAATTTAAAAAAAACAAACAGGAAGTGTTAAGATATAGAGGAAATTAATTAGTTTATCAAACAAGTCATCTATATCCCTCTCCAACACAACACAATATTAGACTGATCCAAATTGAAAGAAGCTGCAGACAACATTTTCAAGATGATTAAATTTAATTTTTTTTCATCTCTTTGGATAATGAAGAAATTGCTTGATACAATTTTCCACAATGTCTTCCAAAGCTTTCATCTTGCGAGGCGTAAAAAGGAGGGATTGTGTGGGAATGGGATAAACAGATAAACTTTATCAAATTTAGATATTCCACAAAAATTATGATGCTGTTTGTAAAATAACATCTTTAACCCTTTCCTGTACAAACCTGGTATTTTACATTGCTGTGATTTTATACTTGAGAAAACATTGTGGAAGAAGAAAAATGTAACTAACAATTTCTCCTTTTCCCACAATATCATCTACTAAATAAGGATAGTTTCATTTGAAATCGCATACAATTTTCCATATCGCCTGCAACCTCTTTCAATTCGGACTAGTGTAAAATTTCAAAAACCAGACAGGTTAAATGGATAACAGAAATACAAAAGCATTACCATAGGCTTCAATTCATTTAAATAGTTAGTACACTAGTGTAATATCACCTGTGTGATATCAAAAATATTCAATGTTTTTATTTCACTCCTGAGTCGTAGGTCATGAAACCAAAAATTAAAACAAGAAGTCCTAAATGGCCTCTTGCATAGATATCCATCTTGTTAGAGTATTAACAAGAACAAGAGGCCCATGAGGGCCTGAGACTCTCTACTGGTTATCAAGTTTTCCGTTAATGAAATCTGATATTTAAGGAAGTTAATTGCTCAAAGAAGAATGCATAAAGAAAAAAAAAGGGCTTTATCACCTTTATCATTTTAAGCAACAATCCTCAAGGCCCCTTTTCCCATGTTTCATGACAGATCCACTACATTTCGAAAAGAAAGTTACCTTATGACCCTACAATCATTCTGTGAATATTTCATCAGAATCTGACAATAATTGTGGACTTTATCACATAAACAGGATTGTTTTGAATGAAAATCAATAAGGCCCCTTTTCCTGTGTTTTCTGATGGATCAATTTCATTCCAAAAGGATCTTTCCTTACAACCCGACAATTGTCCTGTGAAATTTAAAAGACAACTTGATAATGATTGTGATCTTCATCACATACACCAGAATGATTTGAATGATAATCTGTAAGGCCCCTTTTCCTGTGTTTCAAATGCCACAATTATTCCATGCATCTTTGAAGAGAATCCAAATAAACTGTTTACTTTATTGTGTTAACAAAGACATTAAATTCAAGTTCTCATAAGGCCCCTTTTCCCGTGATATTTTACTGTTGGTTTTATCATTCTGTGAAAGTTAAAAGTGAATCCAATGAAATATTGGGAATTCATTATGTTTACTAGAATATTCAAAAAAAATCATATGGCCCCTTTTACATGATACTTGATGGATTGTACCCAGTTCTGAAAAGAACCATTTAAGTGATTGTACAATCTTTCTGTGAAATTATGATGTGAATCCGGTGAAATCAAGGGACATCATTGTGTTAACCAGAATATTTAAGAAAGTTTTTCATAAGGCCCCTTTTTATATGACACTTGCCATAATCAGATCCACTGTCAAAATCAACAATTGGAATGATGGTACAATCAATCTGTGTAATCAGTGGAATTTATTGTGTTAATGAGGTTATAGTGAAATCTTCATAGGGCCCCTTTTCTCATGATACTTAATTCCAAAAGGAACAATTCTAATGAAGGTACAATCATTCTTTAAAAGTTGAAGAGAATCAATGAAAACAGTGGACTGAATTGTGTCAAGAATTTTTGAAACAAAATTTTCATACGGCCCATTTTTCCGTGAAACGTAACAAATCAGACCCAATGTACAAAGGAACAATCCTAATGATAGTTTGAAGAAAATAATAAAGACTGAGGACTTTATTGTAATAATGATGTTTTGTAATAAAATTTTTATAAGGTCTCTTTTCTTGTGTCACTTTACCAATCAGACCTAATTTACAAAGGAACAATCCGAATGATGGTACAATCATTCTATTAAAGTTTGAAGAGATTCTGATAAAGACTGAGGACATTGTTGTGTTTATGAGGATTTGGTAATAATTTTTCATACAGCCCCTTTTCCTATGATACTAGACAGATCAGGCCCAATTTGGAAAGAAACAATCCTTATTATGGTACAAACATTCTGTGAAAGTTTGAACAGAATCTGATGAAAACTGCAGACTTTATCTTGGTGTAAAATTGTTAAAATAAAATTTTCATAAGGCTCCTTTTCCTGTGATTCTTGAAGGATCAGGTCTCATGTCAGCATCAACAATCGTGATTATTGTACAATGATTCTGTGAAGGTTTGAATAAAATCCAATGAAAGCTCTAGACTTTGTTACAAGGATTATAGATAAAATTCTCAAAAGGCCCCTTTTCCCATGATACTAGACAGATCACGCCTAATTTGAAAAGAAAGAATCCTTGTGATGGAATAATCATTCTGTGAAAGTTTTAACAGAATCTGATGAAAACTGTTGACTTTATTGTGGTACAATGATCTTAAAATTAAATTTCATAATGCTCCTTTTCCTGTGATACTTGACAGATCAGGTCTAATGCAAACATCAACAATCATTATTATTGTACAATTATTCTGTGAATGTTTGAAGAAAATCCGATGAAAGCTCTGGACTTGGTAACAAGGATTTATAAATGAAATTTTCATAAGGCCCCTTTTCCTGTGTTTCTTGACAGTTCAAACCCTGTTATGAAAAGAATGATAGATATGACCTTCCAATCATTCTGTGAAAGTTTCAACAAAATCTGATCAAAGCTGTGGGCTTCATTGTGTTAACAGAGTTTTATTAATTGAATTTTCATATAGCCCCTTTTCCCATGTTACTTGATGGATCTGAACCAATTCAAAAGGGAACTCTTCTTACAAAAGTATAATTATTCTGTTTGAGTATAAAGACAACCCCATCTCATCTGTGGACTTACAAGCATTAATTAAGAATTTTTTAATTGAATTTTCCTAAGGCCCCTTTTCCTATGTTTCTCAATGGATCCACCCAATTTGAAAGGAACAATCCTTATGACGGTACAATCCTTATGTGAAAGTTTGAAGTCAATCAGGTGAAATCTAGGGCCATGATGTGTTAACTAAGATTTTTTTATTAAATTTTCATAGGGCCCCTTTTCCCATGAAACTTGATGGATCAAACCTACTTCCGAAAGGAACAATCCATTTAATGTAATAATCATTCTGGGAATGTTTGAAGAGAATTTGATAAAAACTATGGACTCTATTGTGTTTACGAGGACTTTTTCAACAAGTTTTTATCGGGCCCCTTTTTCCCGTGGTCCTTGACTGATCATATCAAATTTTGAAAGGAACAATTCTTATGATGGTACAATCATTCTGTGAAAGTTTGAAGTCAATCAGATGAAAACTGTGGACTCTAGAGTGTTAACAAAGATCTTTGAATTAAATTTTAATAAGGCCCCTTTTCCTATGTTTCTTGAGGAATCATATCCAATTCCGAAAGGAACAATCCTTATGATGGTACAATCATTCTGTGAAAGTTTGAAGAGAATCCGTTGAAAATTGTTGGCTCTAGATTATTAACGAGAATTTTTTATATAAATTTTCATAAGGCCCCTTTTTCCTGTGTTCCTTGACTGATCATACCCAATTTCAAAAGAAACAAACCTTATGATAGTAAAATCATTCTGTAAAAGTTTGAAGGGAATCCGATGAAAATTGTTGACTCCAGAGTGATAGAGAGGATTTCGTAAAAGATTTTTTGATTAAATTTTGGTAAGGCCCCTTTTCCATTGTTTCTAGATGGATCATACCAAATTTCGAAAGGAATGATCCTTATGTTGGTACAATCAATCTGTGAAAGTTTAAATACAATCTGATGAAAACTGTGAACTCTAGAGTGTTAACGAGGATTTTTTAATTAAATTTTCATAAGGCCCCTTTTCCCGTGTTTCTTGACGGATCATACCCATTTTGGAAAGGAACGATCCTTATGATGGTACAATCATTATGAGATAGTTTGAAGAGAATCCGCTGAAAACTGTGGACTCTATCACATAAACGAGGATTTTTAAAGGTAATTTTTAATTAAATTTTCATAAGGCCCCTTTCCCATGTCTCTTGACGGATCATACCCATTTTGAAAGGAACAATCCTTATGATGGTACAATCATTCTGAGAAAGTTTGAAGAGAATCCGATGAAAATTGTGGACTCTATCGCGTAAACGAGGATTTCTTAATTAAGTTTTAAATAGGCCCCTTTTCCTGTGTTTCTTGACGGATCTAACCCAATTTCAAAAGGAACAATCCTTATGATGGTACAATCATTCTGTGAAACTTTGAAGGGAATCCGATGAAAACCGTAGACTCTATCGCGTAAACAAGGAAAAGTTTAATGGATGGACGGACGCCAAAAGGAAAAAGCCATCGCTATAGCTCTAGTTGCCTTCGGCCAATAGAGCTAAAAATGAAAATTCTAACATCAAGAATTAAAAAGAGTCATTACATTTTTAGCGCAAATTCTTATCTGTGGTTTTAGAAGTTCTACAAATGGAAGGAGAGAACAAGTGAATGAAAATGGATCACAAGACGCCCCTGCAATCCCTCCTTTTTATGCTCCCCACGCCAAAAGCTTTCAAAAATATTGTGGAAAATGAGGAAATTGCTTCTTTCAAGCTATTTCTTCATTATCCACTATCTTTTCTATCCGCTAAATCAACTTTAAATCATTGTCTGCAACTTCTTTGGACTAGTCTAAAATTTTGTTGTGTGAGAATGGATTACGCACAGATCCAAAGGGGAAGCTAACAAGGTAAGCTTTTGTTGTCTAGTATCTAATATATTCAAAAGTTCCAAGCGAGGAAACAAATGATAAATTTGCAAGAAGAGCACACATTTCAGGAAATTATTTTATTCAAAACCACATTATGATACAGTAGAATCCTGTTACTGGCAACACCAATTTGTCAAAGATTTTGTTGAAAATTAACCAGAAGCTGCTATTAAAGGAGCTATTTGTTTTATAAAACTAGTATTTGAGCAAATGTGAGTTGTTATTAAGCAGTGAAGTGCTATTATCGGGGTTGTAATTAAAAGGATTCCTCTGTATTACTCAGACACATTTTTTAATGATCAGGTGTTTATGAGAATCAATAAAGATCATATATTCCAGAAAATTTAATCAAACTGACCTAGTAGTTTAGGGGGAGCTTTCTGAATAATTACAAATGAAATAAGTCAAATCACACTTTTCTAGTAATGAAAAAATTAACAACAAGTTTTGGAAATAGTATTAGGGGAATCTGCTTGGATAATTTGGTTGAATCTGGTAATTGTTTCAGAAAAGAAAATGAATATCCTTAGTAACATTTGGTGATTATTACTTATCATCAAACATTGAGCAAGACTAGTTGGTAAATACAGATTTTAATAAAAAGAAATGCTACCATATCTTTCTCTGGTGATTTTTCCGCTAACTGTCTCTTCATTTCCTCCACTTTGTCTTTCAGTAACATGGTTTCTTTAATTGTGGCTTGTTTTTCCTCCTCTAACTTTTTGATGTGTTTTTGTAGCTGCTCCATTAGTGATCCCTTTAATATATTCCGACACAATTACATGTTTTTATGCCCATCAAAATAAAAGCTTTGGAAAATATTTTGGACATTCAAGAAATTGCTTGTACCAAGCAATTTCTTCAATGCCCATATGTTTTCTAAGACCAAATTCTTAATGCTACCAATTTGAAATTGTCTTCTATTCCTTTAAGTTTGGACCAGTCTGTTAAGTTTGGACCAGTCTGTTATGCAGAAATGGGTTAATACATTAGAACAATTAATTCATATAAAAGAAGATGTAATTTCAGAACATTAATGACCCTGTTCTAAGATAGGACCTAATTGTTGACCTTCTGAGATGTTCTTGACCTTGTCATAAGCAGATGTGTGTCGACAAAAACTACCTATATGCCATATAATACCCATGTATCTTCAGGAGACCTGGAAGAATTTATATGTAGTTCATTTTTGACAGACTGATAGATGAAAAAATTGAAATAGTAATGGAATCTTTTGTGAAACACAATGCCCCTGCAAAAGGACTAACTATGAAAAGTGTTGTTGACTTGATGGAGATGTAACATCATGCCAAATATGAGCATTGTATCTTAATTAGGCTGGTAGTAATTGGCAATGTTCAGTAAGTTTTTTGGTTAAGTTTTGCAAACAGACAGACAGACTGACAGACAGAAAGACTGAATGACAGAACAGTAAAACAATATGCCCCCGATCTTTTGATGTGTAGACATCAAAACCAAAGTTTGAAGTTGCTAGCACTTATGGTTTAGGAGATACGGTCCAGACAAAAATGTAAAGGTAAAAACAACAAAGGGCAATAACTCAAAAATTGGCATGGCAGAGTAACTGTTCTTGTTCATGACAACCTCTCTTATTGTGATCTATGAGTGCGTAAACTTTGAAGTTGCTTGTACTTATGGTTTAGGAGATATGGTCCAGACAAAAGTGTGACAGACGGACAGATGGATGGACAGAATTGAGCAAACCTATAGTCCCCCAACCGGTAACGGTGGGGACTAATAATTGAATTTTTCATCTTTTACCATACCATCCTGCTTTTTAATGCCTGGCAGAAATATGGATATGTAAATTTTTGCAGAGATAAGAGAAATTAAAAGTAATAAGTATTTTTTTTTTCTCAAAAAATGTTTTTCATCCTAATTTGCACTTATTTTTTAATTTAAGCATACTATGAATGGTCATCTCAAGTCTAAATTATGTTGAATTGAAAAGGAACTAGTTTAAAAAGAGAAAGGATTAAGAGTAGAATCTGAATTGGCTTTATTGAATCTGGAATGGCTTTTTGAAAAAATAAAGTATGGTAGGATAGCAAAACCTTTCTACATTCAGAAAATTCAGCATGCCAAAAATGATTCAGCCTTTTGAATTTCAAAGATGGTACCTTTTCAAGTGACGGGTTATAAGTGCATAAAAACAAAAACAAAATATTTCAAATAGTCCTATAAAAACAATTTTGGAAAAAATATAATAGCTTGTTGTGTGTTAAAGGCTAAAATAGTTGAGATTATAAAACACATCCAGTAAATGGAAAAGTAATTTTACAAAGCCCAAGACACAATGATCCCAACCTGCTGATCTGGATCCTGCAAAGCTTTCTTGTATTGCTCATTTTCATGTTTCAGTTGACTAATCTGTCGAGTATAATCTTCAAACTTTTTCAGATGAGTTTTGTTGGTTTCTCTCATTTTCTCCTTCCACTGTAGAAGCATGTGAAACTGTTTCTTTACATTCTCATTGTTCTCTTTCAAATATTCTGCAAATAGATGGAAAGAATATCAAGTTGACCTTTAACCCACTACCACACAAATTTTTTTAGACAGGTCCAAGTTAAAAGAAGTTGCAGATGATAAATTTTAGTTGATACAGTTTTGGATTATTTTACTTTTGGGGTATACAATATTCTGGATAATGCAGAAATTCCTTGCAACAAGCAATTTCTTTATTTTCCACTATGTTTTCCAAACCTTTTTTTCTTGGGGAGTGTAAAAATCCCACACAATCCCACTTCTATGCCCCTGATGAAAAAAGCTTGGAAAACATTGTTGATAATGAAGAAATTGCTTGCGACAAATTAAGTCAAAATTGTGACCTCTAGTTTGCTAACTGGGAAATTGTTAAAAAATGCTCCTTTTCCTTGATATTGGTCAGAATATCACCATATTCAATAAGGTTCTTCCTCATAATTATAAAAAACATTTTTAGCAAGTTTGAGAAGATTGAACTAAAATTGTGATCTCTAGAGTGGTAACAATGAAATACCCCAAAAGGCTCCTTTTTTCCTTGATATTAGTCAGAATGTTAACATATTCAATAGGCTTTTTCCTCATGACTATAAAAACATTTTCAGCAAGTTTGAGTGGTATAACTATTGACGATGCATGGTGCCTGACGTAAAACGAACGGCCAACAATCAAGTATTCCTGGAGCTAACCATGAGCACGTTGTGCTAAGGTGAGCTAACAAGAGCACCCCATGCTGATGCCAAGGCTCCATTGTTCAAATGCTGGATAGTGGGTAAAACTTCAAGTTGAAAAGAGTCATCCCCCTTGTCTGTATAGATTGATAGTGAACGTATATTCCAAGTTTCAAGTAAATGTGTTCAGTAATACCATAATTATATTCATGTTTTTCTTTGAAAACAGTCAAGCTAAAAATATTCTTTGCATTTTAGTAATGATTAAGGAGATTCATTAGCAACTCATACATCTATGTTGTATACTGGCATAACCTTGTTGGATGTTGGAACTTAATCCATTCCCACTCCATCCCTCCTTTTTAGGTCCCTCCAGAAAAAAGCTTCTGAAAACATTTTTTGTGTGGAAGGAATTGTCTTGGAATGGGTTAAACATTGAGGAAAGACAATGATGAGCACTACCCTTTATCAATCCATTACCAGATGGCAAAATCTTAGACTGGTCCAAATTGAAAGGAGTTGCGGCCAACAATGCAAAGTTTATGAAATTTTAGATTTTTTCAACTTTTTAAGTAGAAAACATTGTGTAAGCAATTTCTTCATTTCACTCCATATTTTCTCAATTGTTTCTCTTGAGGGGCATCCAAAAGTGTCGCTGTACGGGAATGGGTTAAAGACCTCTATCATCTAGGTAATGTCAGCCTTTGGCAGGTAAATGACAGATCACTCCTGTCAGTCAAAAACTGATTAATAAATCAAATCAGTCATCTATACTGGATGTGAACTTGCCTCAGATCACAGCACAAACAGTTTCTACTTTGGTGACAATGTTTTCTACTCTGTTTGATACTTATTTTTCAATTAAGACACACTTTAAACAATCTTCTGCAATATCTTTTGATTTTGACTAGCCAGCTGCCTAAGATTATGTTGGCTGTAACTGTTATGTGTTAAATTCATTAATTCTTAACCCATTCCAAAAAGCAATAGAAAAAATTTGGATCAGTCCAAACTGAAAGTGGTTTCAGGCAGTTAATAATAGTTGGTTCAAAATGAAAAATTAAGATCTGTACAAGGCAGAAAACATTGTGAGAAAGGAAGAAATTGTTTATTACAATCAATTTCTTCTTTTCTCACTATGTTTTTCATAACTATATTTTTTCTGTGATTACAAATGTGAGATTGTGTGAGAATGGGTAAAATCCATGTAGTGTAGTATATGTAGTAATTTACACAGGCGGTAAAACTATACCTTTGAGGCTTAAATTCTCCTGTGACAATTCTTGTATCTTGTTCATTGCCTGTTCAATGGAGAGGTCTGTCAAGGACATGGAGCTGGTTCCTGGACTGACAACATTGACATAGCTTCCATTCACTGGACTTGGGGTACCAGTATGATTGGTTAAAACAGTGAAGGAACTTCCAGAAGATGGTGAAGCCTGTATATTATTCATGTTAGCTGGGTAAGATTGTCCACTACCCTGTATTATGTTCAAATCACGCATGTCTGTAATGAGTACAAATGAATGGGGTTTTATGGCACATCTGCAGCTGAGTCTAATTAACACTTTCCTGTTTTGAAAAATTTTAGACCGGTATACATTCAAAGGTTTTGCATATGAAAATTCAATGTGAATTTAATTAGAAAAGTAACAATTTAGTTGGGTAGAAAATATTGTAGAAAAAGAAGAAATTGCTTGTTACAATCAATTTCTTCTTTTTATACAATGTTTTCTATCCAAACAGATGAAAAACTCAAAAATTCCATCAACTTGAAATTGGCGTCTGCAGCTCCTTTCAATCTGGACCAGTCTAAAATTTTATTGAGTTGGAATAAGTTAAGAAGCACACTAGAGAGGTGTTGTCAATAACATTCCTCAGGTCGCTCAGACCTGCTATTGTTAGGGAGGACTTGCAGTAGATCAATTCTTGCAAATCCTTTCTGCCTGTAGTTTCTCTAACTTAGTAACTTCTAATGCAAATTAATTCTTTTTTTGGTATAAATATGTATATAACTGAGTGAGTGATTTTACAATATTGATTATTGATATTTCATTGTAACTAGCAATATTGACAGATTGCTGGCTATGGAGCTTGAACCAGACATTAACCCTTGTCATGCTGAACCCGGAATATTCCGGTTTTGGCAGGAGGTGTAGACCAAGATCAGCCTGCACATAAGTGCAGTCTGATCTTAGTCTCCAACTCCTGCTTGTACTTTTCCTGCCAGAGTTGTTTATGAAGTTGATTTATAAAAAAGTATTGATTTTTGGATAACAAGCTCTATCAGTGCTTTCAGCCACTTGATTTGGCAGCAATTCAGTAAGGTAATTTATACAGCACAACAAGGGTTAAACAGTGTAATTTTGCAAATTTTATCACCAGTAAAATGTAGCTAAAAAGTAAAATAGTTGGCAGGCAACCTAAATGATGTAACTACGGCCTGGGTGTGTTGTAGTCACAATGTTTAAATCTCAAAAGCAGTAAAACTGATTCATGTAATATCATCCGATGTGAGTGCACGTCTGGTCTAAATAAATGATTTCATTGGTAGATATTTTCTTTGAATGAAAACCACAATCAATCAATTTCTCCTCTTATTACTTTGATTGAATGTATATACACGTATAAATGAACTAAAATAAACATTCATTTGGAGGACCATTACCAGACAACAAATTATAGACTGGTCGAAATTCAAGAATTTACTGGCAACAATTTTTAGTTGATGAAATTTTTTTAAAAATCGTTGTCCTTTCTGATTGTAACATTGTGAGAAATGAAGAAATATCTTCATTTTCCTCATTTTTTACACATTTTTTCCAAAAGTTTACTGCTTGAGGGGCATAAGCAAATGGGATTCTGTTTGAATGTGTTATAATCTTTCAGTAGAACTTGATAGAATTATAGATATGTTGTCCAATAGGCCCTCAGCAAAACAAAGTTTGCGACAAAACATATAAAAGTCAATCAACTATAAGTGAGAGGGAGTAAGTTATGAGTATTACTTTTTCCATTCAAATTATCTTGTACTCGAATTTGCTTGCTTCCTTACCCGAAATTTAAGTAAGCAAATAGAACTATAGATGGTAGATTTGCAGTACTCTGAGCAAAAATTCACTCTTCTTTAATCCATGTAATATAATTGCATGTCATCTCTCTAACGGATATATGACATTATCATAGTTCAGGAATATTCTTAAATCTTTTCATCTTTTGTAAAATCCTCCCAATTTTCCTAAATCTACCCAAATCTTAACTTTCCAAAATCAACCCAAATCTTTCTAAACTCTACCCAAATCTTTTACCAAAAATTCATATAGATCTAATAACAAAACATGTATTTGTAAAAGCAAAAACTGTACAAGTTCACAGTCACAAAGAGACATTCTAAAATATTGTCCTTGGGTGAACTAAATGTCCCACCTATACAATAAAGTTATAGATACGACAATTTGGTCTCCCACAAACAAGTGAGCCCTAGTTTAGTTTAGTTTCTGTTGAATTTCTGTTTCACTTTTAAAATTTCCATGGTTATTATTGTATGGCACACTTGAAGACAGACTGATGCCTAGCTGCTATATCGTAGCCCTCTTTCTGATGGCAACAGATCATTGTAAAGAGGGCTACAATATCGCAGCTAACTGATACCGTGATATTCCATTTGTTGTTCTATCCATATTCATAATTCAAAGTCAGATTCTGCGTAAATGACAAGAAATTATCATGCTTGTTATTTTGGTTATAAACTTATGATGCTGACATGAGCCAGGCAAACTTAGAAGCTAGGCAAACTTAACAGCTAGGCAAACTGCAAGCCCGCGATTTCTCCATTCCCTACATCTACTGGAAGGGGGGCAGCCAGTTCACATAGAAGTTTTGTACAGAGACAAAAAACTAAAAAAAAAATGGAAAAGAGACTTGAAAGGTCTTATGGAAAAAACAATTTGTGCAATCGGGTACGAAATATCTTTGATCTACAACAACAAGAACTAGACTAATCTAGATGTGTTTATCTAAGCATTACCTCGATCACCTCTTGAACTTTCTTCCATAGCAAGAACGAATATCGCAATTCTTGTTTAAATCTCATAAAGAAAGTAGAATTTTTGTCTGGAATTCCCCATATTTTTGTCAGAAGTATTCCGAATGCTTAAGGGGAGCTTACTCTGTGGAAATGAAATAGATAAACAAAAAAGGTTTGGGCTGAGCTGTCAAAAAGATAATTCAGTCCATTTTGTGCAACAAGACTTCGCGTTAAGACGCTTTAATTTCCATTTCTATATCTAATTTGACTAGGATTCTAATTATTTTATCGTACAGTACCTGATCTCTTTATAATTCACTTCACTTCACTACTTTGCTTTTAGAATTTCGACCATATAGATAGGACGAGATGCAATTCAATATTGTCAGCATAATTCTGTTAGTGGTTGTTTAAATATTCTTTTCATTTGAATGTTATTATATGAATATTATGAACACACATCAATACCAATCTAAGGTAACCACATTAGTTATTACTTGACATCCAATGATGAACACTTGTTCCCTTTTTGCTTTTCAAAATTTTGGACTTTTCCAAATTCAAAGAAGTTGCAAACAGCAATTATAAATGAGTTCAATTTGAAAAGTTACCAACTTACAGGATAGCAAATATCCATTGGTGACTTGCTTGTTACAAGCAATTTCTTCATATCCAATGATATTTTCTCCAAGTATAAAATCACTGAGACATAAAAACAAGGGATTGTACTGGAAAGGGTTAACCAATTGCAAGATTACAAATTTTAGACTGATTTTGGATTTTGATCTTGCAATTCATCTCTGTAAAGTATAAACTAATTTGAAGTATTATAATGACATTTGGGGATTTTTCCAGATGAAGGTTAATAGATTGTTGAAGTCAAACAGATTTGTTTGTCTGCATACCAGATCAACCAGCAGTGTGGCAGCAGCTAAAACATCAATTCACACTGCAGAATATGACAGTGCCAAATCATTTTCAGAAATACCAGGACCAAAAGGTCTACCATATATCGGAACTATGTTACAGTATAGGAAAGGTAACTTTGTGGATCAGCAATTGACATCCTATGTTTTCATATGTCAGTGCTTAACCCATTCCAACTCAATCCCTCCTTTTTACGCCCCTCAATAAAATAGCTTTAGAAAACATTGTGGAAAATGAAGAAATTGCTTGTTACAAGCAATTTCTTCATTATCCACAATGTTTTCTATCCAAAAAGACGAATGAATTTAAAATTCCATCAACTTGAAATTGTCGTCTGCAGCTTCTTTCAATTTGGACCAGTCCAAAATTTCGTTGTGGTGGAATGGGTTAACCTAATACAGTAAAACAAGATTTTAGACTGATCCAAATTGAAAGAAGTTGCCACCAGCAATTTCAAAGTAATAGAATTTTAAAAAAAAACTCTGTCTTTTGGAGTAGAAAGCAAAGTAGAAACATATAATATGTTGTATACTGATTCAGAAATTTAATAACCCTTTCCCGTTTTTTAAAATTTTAGACCTGTCCAATTTGAAAGAAGTTGCAGGCAACAACTAAAAGTGGGTGCAATATGAAAAGTAACCAACTTACATGGTAGAAAACATTGTTGAAAAAGAAGGAATTGCTTGATACTAGCAATTTCTATTTTTCTCACAATGTTTTCTCAAGTGTTAAATCACAGGGATGTAAAAATCAGAAAAAGGTACAAGAAAAGGTTAAGCAATTACAGTAGCAGTGGCTGGAGAAAAACAGACTGAAACAGTCAACATAAATCTTCGGAAATATGACTAAATTAAATAAGAATCGGCCTTTGTAGTCATCTGGAAATGACAAAAGGTGGACTGTATTAACACTTTTTTTTATTGAGGGGGGCTTATTCAGCATTCCCACACAAGCCCTCCTTTTAACGCTTCTCAAGAAAAGGCTGTGGAAAACATTGGGGAAAATGAAGAAATTGCTTTTCTATCCAAAAAGACAAAAAACTCCATCTGCTGGAAGTTGTGGTCGGCAGCTTCTTTAAGTTCGGACATGTCTAAAAAAATTGTTTGGGAATGGGTTAAATGAAATCCAGCTGCTAATTGAAAACTGATATCTATCATCTCCAAACCTTTCTGTAAAGTTGTGCAATTCACACCCACATAGAAAAATCAATATGTTTCAATCAACAACCAATGAGTGCTTTTAATGCAACTAATTTGCTGTGATTAAATATGGCAACATGTTGGTCTCAAGTCAGACAGGATGACATAATTGACTTTGAGCAATTATAAATACTTGGCCCTTGGATTTTTTATAGAGATGAATCAAGTACAAGTACGCATCAATCAATTTGTTTTTGTGCCATAAACTTGTTCCCCGAATTTCAATTTTTTGCATTTGTCAACAATGGCAACTGAGAGCACAAACCCTGGAAAGCAATTTCTTTATTATCCACATTGTTTTCAGAACATTTTTATGCCCCAACATCGATAAGATCGGGGACATATTGTTTTACTGGTGTCCGTCTGTCCGTCTGTCTGTCTGTCTGCAAAACTTAACCTGCCAACTAAACATTTTCCTATAACTTCAACCCTGATTAAGTTACAATGCTAATATTTGGTTTGTAGATAGGTCTCAACAAGGCAAAACTGGGGAAGGTCATTTCATCAAGGTCAAGGTCAAAATTTTAACCCTTTACCCGTTTCTAAAGAATTCCCGTTTCGGGGGCATAGTGTTTCACAAACACATCTTGTTTTTTTTAAGATAGTGTAAAAATGAGAATGAGTAAAGGCAATATATTGATAACCACATTGTGTATATAGATTAGCTGTCTTATTTTGCATTATTACCTGCGCACAGAAAACAAAGTGAAGACTTTGACTTGACAATGCAGATGTACAGGCTGATTAAGAAGCTTTTGCAACTACCAATCAGAAAATCAATTAACTCATCAAATCATTCATATGGGCTTAAAGTGAAATGTTGACATTATGTCTAACATTTTGGTTTGTTGGTGACTTCCCTCATTGATAAATTTTAACCCTTCTCATACCGAACCCAGAATCTTCACGTTATGGCAGGAGTCTGATCTTAGTCTTCACCACCTGCTTGCATTTTTTTAAGCAGCATTTGTTTATGAAAGTAAAAAGATACTGACAAAAAGGACTTTCAGTGCTTGCAGTACTCTGATTTGAAAGCATTCTTGAAAACCGATTTTATTCAGCATGATAAGGGTTAAATCTTTCTGCAATTTAATCATAGAAAAAATCCTAAGATTTCACAATGCATCAGTTGACTTAAATGAGGGGAATTTTATTCATTTGTTTTTTGTGTTTCTTTAATTTGAAGACAACTTCATTTTGAGCGTTTTAGAGGAAAAATCATTATTTAAGAGAATTTGAACAAACAAATTTTACTAGATAGAATAAACACTTAATGAATAAGGTACATTGATGATAGCTCCCCTTCTATGTTGTTGTACTTATCAAATGTTGTGTTTGGGAAGCCATTGTCTCTCTGGTATAAATTCAGGACCCTTCAACAGATACCAGATTGAGAGATACCAAGATTCTGTGTTCAACTTGTACAAAACATACGGAAAAATTGCAAAGGAAACAATTGCTGGCAGTACAATTGTACATTTATTCGATCCTGATTCCATACGGACAGTGTTCACAACTGAGGGTAAAATGCCTCATGTAGCCCCGCTTATGGAAACAACACAGCTTTACAGACAACAAAAAGGTCTTGCGTTAGGGCTAGGAAATACGTAAGTACAAGACAAAATAATCTTTATATGGAATTCTCCCATGAATGAATTTGGTGAAAAAAATTTCATCAAGATCTGTTAATAGTTGCATTTACTCATTATCAGATGACAAAATTTTTAAAATAAGAAAGCAAAAGAAGTTAGAGAGGCTTTTTTTAAGTTCATGGAATTGAATTTATCTTTGTATTTTAGCAAAGAAAACATAGTGGGAAATGAATAAATGTATGAGAATGTCTCAGTCAAAGCAGAAAGATGTTTTTCAAGTTTGATAATGCTTTGAAAACTAACACAACTTAAACAATTCCCACTCAATGACGCTTTTGATGAACCTCATGATAAGCTATTGGCAAAACATTGTGTAAAATGAAGAAATTGCTTGAGACAAGCAATTTCTTCATCTAATACAATGTTTTCTACCCAGAAAGTTGAAAAAATCTAGACTTTCATAAACTTTAGATTTTTGTCTGCAACTCGTTTTAAATCAGACAAGTCAAAAATTTTGCCATCTGGAAATAAGTTAAGTTACTGAGTTTTTGCTGATGGCGTTTTCTTTGTTTTGAAATTGATTTTACCTTCTCAAGGCATTTTACAATTTGAAGGTGAATGCAATACTGTAATAAGTGTGTTTATTTCGTATAGAGACTTTGTAAAGGCTTGCACTTCAAATTGTTCTTTATAGTCTGATATCTGATAACAGGAAAAGGAGAAATTTCTTGTTGCCAATAATATTTTCCTCAGAATGTTTTCTACCCTGTATGAATCTTAATTCAAATTTCATTTTATATTTACTCTGAAATGTTGGCTGTGTCTAATTTTAATTTGAACCAGTAAAGCTGCTGGTTTGCTGGCCGCTTACCATTTACTTTTGTCAGGAAGATATTAACCCATTACCAGACGGCAAAATTTTAGACTGGGCCAAATTGCTAGAAGTTGCAGACAACATTTTCTTGTATATGAAATTTTAGATTTTTTCAACTTTCTTGGTAGAAAACATGGTGGAAAATGAAGAAATTGCTTGTTACAAGCAATTTCTTCAATTTTCAAATGTTTTCCCATTTGTTTTTCCTGAGAGGCATTTAAAGCGTCACTATGTGGGAAAGGGTTAAACAGTGTTATTATGCAAAAATTATGCTCATTAACATGCAGAAAAAAGTAAAAATGGTTGGTTGGTGACCTAAATCTTGTACAACTACAGCTTGAATGATCTGTAGTTGTGGCATTCAAGATTCCAAAACAATGCAAAAGCTTCACCTAAATGTCAAACAATATCAGAGTTCAAATTTCATTTCCAGTCTGAATGAGTAACTTGATTGGGCTATTGATTTTTTGAATGACAATCACAACTCATCAATTCTTGTGTATACTCAAGTTTATTTTGTGAAAATGACTGGCCACAACAATTAACTTTATTCAAATTGTATAGAACACCTTTAAAAGAATGCTATACAACCCATTCCCATTCAATCCCACATTTTAGAATCCCCCGCAAAGGCTTTGGTAAACATTGTGGACACTGAAGATATTGCTTGTAAAATTTCTTCAGTATCCAAAATGTTTTTTACCCTAAAATTGGCAAAGAAGACTACATAACAAAACCATGCTTTGCTAGCTTACAGTACTTTCAGTACTTTGATTTCCCTCGTAATTTGGTTATTTATTATGTCTAGTAATGGTGATGAATGGTACAGATTGAGGAGCGCTGTACAACAAATGATGATGAGACCAAAGGCTGTCTCTGTTTATCTTCCCTTTGTTAATGAAGTTGCTGATGACTTTATTGAAAGATTAAGAAGAGTTGTGAATGCAGATGGGCATGTTTCTGACCTCAAAAATGAAATAGCCAAATGGAATGTTGAATGTAAGTCAATTAAACCCTCTCTAACCCTTTCCTGTTTTTCAAAATTTTAGACTTGACTAAATTCAAAGAGGTTGCAGAGGACAATTAAAAGTGAATGCAAATTGAAAAGTAACCAACATGCAGGGTAGAAAATATTGTGGGAAAAGAAGAAATTGCTTGTGACAAGCAATTTCTTCTGTTCCCACAATCTTTTCACAAGTATAAAATCACAAGGACGTACAAACCAGGGATTAACCAGGAGAAGGTTAATACAAAACACTGTGTTTTGTAACCCTGAGGTTTTGTTTGAATGAATACATGCTGATAGTATACTATTAGGATTATTGCTCAGTAGGAAAATTGTCTGATTGTCTTAACCTATTGCCAGACAATAGCATATAGACTGGTCCAAATTTAAAGAAGTTGCAGACGAAGAAAAATCTTGTGTAGGGTAGAAAACATTTGGGATATTGAAGGTATTGCTTGTTAGCAGAATTTTTTTCATTTCTACAACATTTTCTAAGCTTTTTGGCTAGCAAAGCATCAGCTTTGATAGTTTAAGTTAAACCAATTCAAAGCATATGTCATAAAAAGTAGTTTTTTTGTATTTGAGGAATATTGAAACCTGCAAATTCATCTCCTACGTATTTTGAATTCCCTTGAGCACATCACATTCAAAATGACCGATCAGAAGTTGCAGATAAAAAATTCAAATTGTTGAATATTATAATCCATTCATCTCTCCTGCTAAAAAACAAAATGAAAAATGAAGAAATTGCTTGTTACAAGCAATTTCTTTAGTTTCCAGATTGTTTTCCTGAACTCTTCTATTAAGGGGTATACAAAGAGGGTTTATGTGGGAATGGCTTAACTCTTTGTTTACTTTAACCTCGTTGATTTAACATGATAACTGTTGATAAAGAAGACTTCTTAACAAAACTATGCTTTGCTAGCTCACAGTACTTTCAGTACCTTGATTTCTTGAGGGGCATCAAAACTCAGGATTTTATGGGAATCTGTTAAGAGATTCTGAGTCATAACCTATCTACAGCTCACATGATGAAGGCTCTGATCAGATTAACTATTGGAATATCACAGGGAAATTAATTCTGATCAGATTAATTATTGGAATATCATAGGGAAATTAATTCTTTTAAGTTTAAATTTTGGATATCACTTGGATAGTTATGTGAGTTTGGGACATGACTTTCAAAATAGGACAATTGTTAACCCATACCCATTATTCCTGCTTTTTTCATGACTCTTAACTAAATCTAACACAACAAAATTTTAGACTGGTCTAAAGAAACTGCAGACGACAATTTGATGTTGATAGAATTTTGATAGAATTTTACACTGGTCCAAATTGAAAGAAACTGCAGATGACAATTTGTTGTTGATAGAATTCTATTTTTTCTTTGTCTTTTTGAATAGAAAACATTGTGGATAATGAAGCAATTTCTTAAAGGGCATAAGAGGAAGGACTGTGTGGGAATGGGTTAAGAAAAAGGCTTGGGAAAATATAGTGCATATAAAAGCAGTCGTATCTTGGTCTACACCTCCTGTTGTCCCCTCTAAGCCAGAATTGTTATAACAATCAATTTTTAAAAGAAATATTGACCCTAATTAATACCTTGCAGTGCTGTCAGTCCTTTGATTTTAAAGTAATCCAGCATGACAGGCGTTAAAATAAAATATGAAAATGTTGTTGAGAAAGCTCTATATACCCTAGATTTATTTTTTGTTTGTTTTGTTTTATGAGTTCCCAGACTTTTTTTCTAGACATAACAATGATAGACAAATTTTGTTCTTAAAGCTGCAGCTATGACAGTATTTGAATCACGGCTGAACTGTCTAAATGCTGGTCCCGAATCCGAGGTTCAGAAAATGATCGATGCCAATACAGACATGTTTACACTAACTGCGAAAATGAAATTCCAACTACCTCTGTATAAAATGATGAAAACTCCGACCTGGTCTAAACTGGTGGCTGCCGAAGAATGTGTTGTCAGGTAAGTTTATTTGTGAAATTGACTCAGCAACAAGCAAAATTTTTCATACATGAAAGCAGCAAAGAAGTTGCAGATCACAATTCAAATTTCTACAAAATTGGAAAGTAAGTACAAATTAAGGTAGAAAAAATAATGAGAAATGGGTAAATGTTACAAGCTTTCCTTGTTTTTCGTGATCTTATTTTTTGGAGCATCAAAAGGCTGCATTGTGTAGTAATAGGTTAACCCTTTCCTGTTTTTTTAAATTTTAGACTAGTCCAAATTGAAAGAGGCTGCAGACAACAATGAAAACTGGATGCCATTTGAAATGAAACCATCCTATGCGGTAGAAAATATTGTGGAAAAAAGAGAAATTGCATGTTACAAGCAATTTCTTCTTTTTCCACAATGTTTTCTTGAGAATAAAATAGCAGGAATGTAAAATCCCGTACTTGAACAGGAAAGAGTTAACACATGAAATGGATGTAAAATGAACCCGTACCTTATCCCACTTCCAAACAATCACACATTTTGACCTGTAGAAGAAAAAGCTAACTAGAAAGTTGGAATAGAGAACAAATGCTGTTAACATCATTTTGTCCACTCTTTTTCTTAGAAACTAGTACATAGATTTGATTAAGAATTTAAAGATAGACTGACTATCACGAAGCCATGTGCATATTTAATTTGTTTATGGTTCACATTTTACAGAGTTCTGACCCTTTGATGAAAACCATTATCAACTCATTTTCTCTTCAACTTCTGAATGGATAAGATTCAAATTTCACATGTGCACTCAGTATCCAACAAACATGTGCCTCTCCCATTTTGGTTTTGGTCCGTTGACTTTTCTTTGAGTTTTGGTCTTTTGTTTAAAAAACGGCTCAATTACAGCGACTTTTTTTATGTGATATGGAATGCTTTTGGGAGTATCAACCACATTCAGTGATAATCTAGATATACAATATACATGTACCTTCTGATAGAATTAATTCATATCCAAGTAAAAATGACTAATGACAATTTCACAGAAATTATCCTCGTTTCTTGGGGTATCAGGTGCTCCAAAGTAAGATAGTTTCAGTTGAATGACTTGGGTAGCATAGACCCCACATTGTGGGAGTTGGACACTTCACTAAAACAGTTTGGTGTATATGTAAATTCCTATATTTGCACATGCATATATTAAGCCGTTGCCACACAATGAAGCTTTCTGAAGCCCCTCAAGATATTAGTTCTGGAATACAATGTGGAAAATGAAGAAATTGCTTGTAACAAGCAGTTTCTGCATTTTTATACGCCCGTCGAAGACGGGACGTATTATGGGATCACCCGTGGTGTCCGGGCGTCCGGTCGTCCGGGCGTCCGGGCGTCCGGCGGTGTCCACTTCTTTGTCCAGAGCATAACTCTGTCACCGTTAGGCCGATTGACTTTAAACTTGGCAGTTAAATTCTTCTCATCAATACGGAGTGCAGTACACAAGAACCATAACTCTACCTGGCCTATTTTTTGAGTTATTGCCCTTTGTTGTTTTTCATACTTGAATCTTGTCCGGAGTATATCTCTAAAAGTATTATAGCTAGGATGATGAAACTTTATGGGTGTATAGATCTCACCAAGGGGGAGTGCAGTGCACAAGAACCATAACTCTACCTGGCCTATTTTTTGAGTTATTGCCCTTTGTTGTTTTTCATACTGGAATCTTGTCTGGAGTATATCTCTAAAAGTATTATAGCTAGGATCATGAAACTTCATGGGTGTTTAGATCTCACCAAGGGGGAGTGCAGTGCCAAAGAGCCATAACTCTACCTGGCCTATTTTTTGAGTTATTGGCCTTTTGTTTTTTTCATACTTGAATCTTGTCCGGAGTATATCTCTAAAAGTATTATAGCTAGGATGATGAAACTTTATGGGTGTATAGATCTCACCAAGGGGGAGTGCAGTGTACAAGAACCATAACTCTACCTGGCCTATTTTTTGAGTTATTGCCTTTTGTTGTATTTCATACTTGAATCTTGTCCGGAGTATATCTCTAAAAGTATAAAAGCTAGAATCATGAAACTTCATGGGTGTATAGATCTCACCAAGGGAGAGTGCAGTGTACAAGAACAATAACTCTACCTGGCCAATTTTTTGAGTTATTGCCCTTTGTTGTTTTTCATACTTGAATCTTGTATGGAGTATATCTCTAAAAGTATAATAGCTTGGAACATGAAATTTCATGGATGGATAGATCTCACCAAGTGGTAGTGCAGTGTACAAGAACCATAACTCTACCTAGAATATTTTTTGAGTTATTGCCATTTGTTGTTTTTCATACTTGAATCTTGTCCGGAGTATATCTCTAAAAGTATAATAGCTGGGAACATGAAATTTCATGGATGGATAGAGCTCACCAAGTGGTAGTGCAGTGAACAAGAACCATAACTTTACCTAGCCTATTTTTTGAGTTATTGCCCTTTGTTGTTTTTCATTCTTGAATCTTGTCCGGAGTATATCTCTTAAAGTATTATAGCTAGGATCATGAAACTTCATGGGTGTATAGATCTCACCAAGGGAGAGTGCAGTGCACAAGAACCATAACTCTACCTGGCCTATTTTTTGAGTTATTGCCCTTTTGTTTTTTATCATACTTGAATCTTGTATGGAGTCTGTCTCTTAAATAAAGTATAATAGCTAGAATCATGAAATTTCATGGATGGATAGAGCTCACCAAGTGGGAGTGAAGTGTACAAGAACCATAACTCTACCTAGGGTATATTTTGAGTTATTGCCCTTTGTTGTTTTTCATACTTGAATCTTGTCCGGAGTATATCTCTAAAAGTATAATAGCTAGAATCATGAAACTTCATGGATGGATAGAGCTCACCAAGTGGGAGTTCTGTGTACAAGAACCATAACTTTACCTAGTGTATATTTTGAGTTATTGCCCTTTGTTGTTTTTCATACTTTGTTTGACAAAAAATATTCATTTAAAATAACATCAGTTCTATTCAAACCCCCAGTTAATATTAAGCAGTGTGACGGGCGTATCTTGTGACAATTTGGCACCTTGTACACATTGTTTTCTACTCAAAGAGGCAAATATTTTCAAAATTTCAACAATTCAAATTGTCATCTACAACTTATTTCAATTTAGACCAGTCTAAAATTTCACTTTGTAGGGAATGCTTAATCTACCATGAGAAGATTTAGCAATTGAAACATTTGTTCAGATGTTTCTAAGATCAGGGTTACATTGAAAAGGGATTTTTTACCCTATTCGACCAATGTCTCGCACACTAACTCTATTGACTCGGACAGGAAGTTCTGTTGCGATATTTGACGGCATTAATTTTCAATCCATTCAAACCATAATTTTGAAAAAATCAAAACATCATAAACTTTTGATTATTGTCTTGTTTATTTATTGCAAGTAGTATGTAACAAAAAAGTAGAATGGTTGGTTGACGACCTTAACATTGTAACTACAGCTTGAATAAGCTGTAGTCAAGATGTTTAAGATGTCAAATCAACAAAAATAAATGTACTTCACATAAATAGCTGCCAGTGTTTGAGTTCAAAGTTAACTTCCATTCTTAATAGATGGTTTAATTGGACAACTGAATATTTGATTGACTAGTGCGATTGGTTAATTGGTATATATATTGATAAAATCCAGGATAAATCTACACTTATGAATTGTATAAGTGCTTGTAGTACATTGTCAGTGTGTAAATTTTCATACACCTGTATTCATTGATCCATCAGTCTGTTTGTTCACAAAAAATCAATATTGACCATAAGTTTGATTGGTAAGGGCTTTATATTTCACATATGTATTCCTTGTGATAAGCCCTTTTGGTAACTACCATGGGCAAGGTAATCTTTCAATATCAAAGTTGTCTTTCAAGGTCACATTTCTGAAATTGGCTGTTGGGACTTTTATATTTAACCCATTCCCACACATCAAAATTTAAGACTCGTCCAAATTGAAAGAAGCTGCAGACAACATTTTCAAGCTGATTAAATTTTAATTTTATTCATTTTTTTGGATAGAAAACATTGTTGATAATGAAGAAATTGCCTGATACAATCAATATCTTCATTTTCCATTATGTTTTCCAAAACCTTTTTCTTGAGGGGCGTAAAAAAGAGGGATTGAGTGGGAATAGGTGGGGGAAAAAAATCATGTTTGCCTTCAATATTTCACTCTCTGTTTACAGAACTAGTCAGAAGTATTTAGACAAGGCTATATCAGAGATAAGTCAGTTGACACAAGATGGTTGCCTTGAAGACGGCCAGTACAACTTTCTGACTTACCTTCTCTCTCGTAAAGAATTAGATCAGAAAGATATCAGTATTATTGTTTTGTCATTGTTTGGAGATGGACTCAGCACAGTAAGTCTTTTATTCCTTCGTATAACTGTCTACCCTTAATTGTGTCATATGTAGGGAATGCAATGCTATGGTAGTGATACAACATTTTGTATTTGCTTTAAATGTGGATGAAAATTTGGTATTTCACTAGACCAATACAAGATGTATGGCTATCGCAACTTAGTATTTCATTATACCCCCCACAACGAAGTTATGGGGGTTATACTGGAATCAGGTTGTCCATCCATCCGTCCGTCCGTCTGTCCGTCCATCTGTCCGTCCGTCCGTGGACATAATTTTGTGTCCTCTTCTCCTCCCACATTTTTTGACCAATTTTGCTGAAATTTTATCAGGTTGTTTCCTATCATATGAAGTTGTGCACCTGCATTTTTCATCTTGATCCAGTCGTTAGATTCAGAGTTATGCCATTTTGAACTTTTTAATGGGGGGGGGGGGAGTAGTCAAAATTTAAAATTGCAAAACTCAGTAACCATAAGGGGAGTTACCAAATTTGGTAAGTAACATCATCTTGTTGACCTTTACAAAATATTGAACGGTTTATTTCCTGAGGTCAAATTTGACCCCGCCCCCCGGGGGGTCAAAAATTTAACATAGGCTCATATTGACTTTTCGTGGATATAATTTTGTGTCATCAACTCCTCACACAGTTTTCTTTAATATAGGCTCATATTGACCAACCTTTCCTAATCAGTCAACTCTAGCAACAAACACAAAATCAGAAAGAGGTGGAGGGTTGGCAATGTTCATCCACCATGACATGCATGTGATTAAACAGCTTCAAATTCCACTCCTTCATATGAAAGCCTTTTTAGCGGTGTAGGGGGTATTCTCATCAGCCCTTGAGGGCGACAGCTCTAGTTTATTATATACCTACATTTTTATCAGAAGAATCACTAAAATGATAAAATAAATCTAGATTTCTACAAATATTTCCTTTCTCCTTTACAATTCTGATTACATTCATTCACAATATGACACTATGTACATAATGAAAAAGACGTCATCTTAGACTACCTTATATGGAACCGTAATTGATACTATTAGAATTGCATATTTTTTCTGATTTGCCCGATTTTGTCTGTATGGAATGTATAAATTTTACTGAAACTATTTCCAGGTCTATAATAAAATAAAATGTTGAACTCTTCAATCAGCAATTTGTAACAAGTGATTTCTTCATTTTCCACAATGTTTTCCATCCGGAATGCTGCAAAATCTAAATTTACATCAAGTTTAAATTGTTGTCTGCAACTCCTTTTTAATTTGGACCAGTCTGAATTTCTGCCATCTGGTAATGCATTAAAACAATAATGTCTAATTATTTAGAAAAAAATGCACCTTTCAACTAAGTTTTGTTCTCTTCAAATGATACATTCATTATTATTTTAAGATTGGATTTTTGAAAAAGGGATGTTGTATGAGACTGAATGTCTAAAAGAAACCTAAAACAAAATGCAAACTAATTATGTTAGAAATTTTATTAATTTACAGTCTATGTCTTCAATGAGAAAGTTAGGATGTTGTAATCTCATATGTAGGAGAAGAAAAATTGTACATTCTCAAAGGGTAAACATAATATAATACATGAGTGTAAATTAAATACTTGTACATGAATTACCTTCATCTAACTAGTTATTGTTAACCCTTTCTGTTTTCCAATATTTTAGACTTGTCCAAATTGAAAGGAATAGCAGATGACATTATTAAGTAAGCACAATTCAAAAATACGCCATCCTATGATAACCAATTTCTTCTTTTACCACAATGCTTTCTCAAGTATAATACCACAGGGGTGTACAAATCAGGAATGTATTGGAAAGGGTTAAAATTATAAAAACATGGGTTGTTCAAGATAAAAGTAACAAAAATGAGCACGAATTTGGTATTATATTTATACAAAACTGTACAAATGGTGGGGTTTGTTGTTGTTGTTGTTTTGTTGTTGTTGTTTCCAAAGATAAACATATTCTTATCATTATCATCCACTCTTGAAGTTGTGGTATGAAATCTGATTACATGTACTGCACAACCATGTGACCTGTCATACAAAAAGGGACAATCTTGGAATTAACGAAAACAAAAGTTTGGAAAAAGATTTGATCCAGATGAGTTTGGAATAGTATTATATGGTATAAACTTGTTAATTTGGTCAAGTAGAATCCTGACTACCATTTCTACTTTCATATAATCTGTCGTATGGATTGTTTCAACCCTTTGTCAGTTAGTGCAATTTGTACAGTCTGGTAGGGTAAATAGTTTTTACACTTCTCATATAGCTCCTCTCTGGATGACAGGTAACATTTTGTCATGATTTCAGACAGTTCCTACACTGGCCAGTAACCTGTATTGTCTAGCCAGATATCCGAGAGTTCACGAGAAAGTATTCAGTGAGATAAACAGAGTTGTGTCACCTGGGACAGAGATAACTGGAGAAATGATTAATTCAATGTCATATTTGAAGGCATTTGTAAAAGAGGCATTCAGGTAATCTTATGATAAACCCATTACCAGACGCCAAAATTTTAGAGTGGTCCAAATTGAAAGGAGTTGAAACCTAAAAAAAGCAATCCAATGCCAAAACTTTTGAGCTGTAAAAGGGATGTAACTTGTTCAAAATTGCATTGAGAGATATCCCTTTTGTTTGTAGATTGCTCTTTAGATAGTGAACAAATATTCAGAGACTCACAATAACTCTGAGTTTCAATTGAATGTGTTCAATAATACCAGAGATATTTCAAAATGTCAAAGTTTTTCGCATCGCAACAACAATGACACTGAACCAGACAAAAAACCTGGCTACAGCAATACCTTGGCTCATCTTTGAAAACAGCCGAGCTAAAAATGTTGACCATGTTTTCACGTTTTTTTTTTCCTTGAGGGATGTAAAATTCATTGATTGATTGGTGTTTTATGGCTCATCGACAGATGTGGTCATTTAGCGCGCAAGAAATTTAACCTATTACCACTCAGCAAAATTGTAGACTGGTCCAAACTGAAAGCTAATGAAGTTTTGGATTTTTTTACTTATGGGGAAGAAAACATTGTGGATAATGAAGAAATTGCTTGTCACAAGCAATTTCTTCATTTTCCACAATGTTTTCCAAAGCTGTATTTCTTGGGGGTGTCTAAAAGCGTCATCAAGTGGGAATGGGTTAGTATAAAACATACAGAAAAATACAAAGACAACCGTTAGACATACGATGACAGATGAGGAATTATTAATAAAATTATTAAATGAAGACCCTCTTGTTGCCTCTTACGCCATGCCAGTTGTCACATTTGTTCTACAAGATGAATTGGCAGATGCAACAGAGGTAACCTGCAGTAGTTTATTCTTTTACCCTGTTTAACAATATGGGGTCTCACAGGCTATTGCTTTTCATTCCAAAGCTTATTTAAATCAAGATAAATATATAAAATTTGAAATAAAACCACCAACCTTCTGCAATCCGAATTACGAGTAACGAGGTAAGCAGTAGTTAGTCTCTGATTTTAGTGCCTCCTACAACAGGCCACAGAGAAAGGCCTAGGTAATATTCTGGAAAATGCCTGGAACCCCATGTGGGATCTATTCAGAGAGCAAACATGTACCGAAAACAAGAAATATTTACTTCAGATTCTTCCCCATTGGTCTTGATGTTGCCAGGATACCACAACAAGATCTTGTGATTGGTGGATACCAAATTCCTGCTGGAGTAAGTGGGTTGCTCTGTCCCCAATGACATATGACCTTAGTTGTTTAGTTGCAATCAATCAGTCAATATCATATTCTTTAACCTTTTTCCGTTTTTAAATGCCTAGAGAGTTGTATTATGTTAAGGCCCTTGCCATCTGTCTGCCTGTCTGTCTGTTTGTTAGCACTTATTTGTGTCCACATCTCCTCCTACAGCTTCAATCATAATGAACTGAAACTTTCCACAATGAATCACTATGATGTCTCGTTGTGCATAAGACCATCATTAATTTTATTAGCTCTACTGGCCGAAGGCCACTAGAGCTATAGCAATGGCTTTTTCCCGTCCGGCGCCCGTACGTCCGTCCATCCGTCGTCCGTCCCTTATACTTTTCCTCGTTTACGCGATAAAGTACACAGTTTTCATCAGATTCTCTTCAAACTTTCACAGAATGATTGTACCATCATAAGGATCGTTCCTTTCGAAATTGGGTCAGATCCATCAAGAAACACGGTAAAAAGGGGCCTAATTAAAACTTAATGAAAAAATCTTCGTTAACGCGATAAAGTCCACAGTTTTCATCGGATTCTCTTCAAACTTTCACAGAATGATTGTACCATCATCAGGATCGTTCCTTTCGAAAATGAGTATGATCCATCAAGAAACACGGGAAAAAGGGCCTTATGAAAATTTAATTAAAAAATCCTCGTTCACGCGTTAGAGTCCACAGTTCTCATTAGATTCTCTTCAAACTTTCACAGAATGATTGTACCAACATAAGGATCTTTCCTTTCAAAATTGCGGTATGATCCGTCAAGAAACACAGGAAAAGGGGCCTTATGTAAATTCATTAAAAATTCAATTAAAAATCCTCATTTACGCGATAAAGTCCACAGTTTTCATCAGTTTCTCTTCAAACTTTCACAGAATGATTGTACCAACATAAGGATCGTTCCTTTCGAAAATGAGTATGATCCGTCAAGAAACACGGGAAAAGGGGCCTTATGAAAATTTAATTAAAAATTCAATTAAAAATCCTCGTTTATGAGATAGAGTCCACAGTTTTCATCAGATTCTCTTCAAACTTTCTCAGAATGATTGTACCAACATAAGGATCGTTCCTTTCGAAAATGGGTCTGATCCGTCAAGAAGCACGGGAAAAGGGGCCTTATGAAAATTTTATTAAAAAATCCTTGTTAACGAGATAGAGTCCACAGTTTCCATTGGATTCTCTTCAAACTTTCACAGAATGATTGTACCAACATAAGGATGGTTAGTTTCGAAATTTAGTTTGATCCGTCAAGAATCACTGGAAAAGGGGCCTTATGAAAATTTAATTAAAAATTCAATTAAAAATCCTTGTTTACGCGATAGAGTCCACAGTTTTCATTGGATTCTCTTCAAACTTTCACAGAATGATTGTACCAACATAAGGATCGTTCCTTTCGAAATTGGGTATGATCTGTCAAGAAACATGGGAAAAGGGGCCTTATGAAAATTCAATTAAAACCTCCATTAAAAATCCTCATTTATGCGATAGAGTCCACAGTTTTCTTCAGATTCTCTTCAAACTTTCTCAGAATGATTGTACAAACATAAGGATCGTTCCTTTCGAAAATGGGTCTGATCATTCAAGAAACACAGGGGCCTTATGAAATGTTTAATAAAAAATTCTCATTAATAATCTAGAGCCAACAATTTACAACGGATTCTCTTCAAACTTTGACAGAATGATTGTACCATCATAAGGATTGTACCTTTTGGAATCGGATATGATTCCTCAAGAAACATGGGAAAAGGGGCCTTTTTAAAATTTAATTCAAAGATCTTTGTTAACACTCTAGAGTCCACAGTTTTCATCTCATTGACTTCAAACTTTCACAGAATGATTGTTCCATCATAAGAATTGTTCCTTTCAAAATTTGGTATGATCAGTCAAGGACCACGGGAAAAAGGGGCCCGATTAAAACTGGATTGAAAAAGTCCTCGTAAACACAATAGAGTCCATAGTTTTCAACAAATTCTCTTCAAAGATTCCCAGAATGATTATTACATTAAATGGATTGTTCCTTTCGGAAGTAGGTTTGATCCATCAAGTTTCATGGGAAAAGGGGCCCTATGAAAATTTAATAAAAAAAATCTTAATTAACATGTAATGGCCCTAGATTTCACCTGATTGACTTCAAACTTTCACATAATGATTGTACCATCATAAGGATTGTTCCTTTCAAATTGGGTCTGATCCATTGAGAAACATAGGAAAAGGGGCCTCAGGAAAATTCAATTAAATAAATCTTAATTAATGCTTGTAAGTCCACAGATGAGATGGGGTTGTCTTTATACTAAAACAGAATAATTATACTTTTGTAAGAAGGGTTCCCTTTGGAATTGGTTCAGATCCATCAAGTAACATGGGAAAAGGGGCTATATGAAAATTCAATTAATAAAACCCTGTAAACACAATAAAGCCCACAGCTTTGATCAGATTTTGTGAAACTTTCACAGAATGATTGGAAGGTCATAACTATCATTCTTTTCATAACAGGGTTTGAACTGTCAAGAAGCACAGGAAAAGGGGCCTTATGAAAATTTCATTTATAAATCCTTGTTACCAAGTCCAGAGCTTTCACAGAATGTTTGTACCATCATAAGGACTGTTTCTTTCCAAATTGGGCCTGATCTGTCTAGTATCATAGGAAAAGGGGCTGTATGAAAAAGTATTACCAAATCCTCATAAACACAACAATGCACTCAGTCTTTATCAGAATCTCTTCAAACTTTAATAGAATGATTGTACCATCATTTGGATTGTTCCTTTGTAAATTAGGTCTGATTGGTTAAGTGACACAAGAAAAGGGACCTTATAAAAATTTTATTACAAAACATCATTATAACAATAAAGTCCTCAGTCTTTACCATTTTCTTCAAACTATCATTAGGATTGTTCCTTTGTACATTGGGTCTGATTTGTTAAGTTTCACGGAAAAAGGGGCCTTATGAAAATTGAGTTACAAAAATTCTTGACACAATTCAGTCCACAGTTTTCATTGATTCTCTTTAACTTTTAAAGAATTATTCTACCTTCATTAGAATTGTTCCTTTGAAATTTGGTTTGTTCTATAAAGTATCATGAGAAAAAGGGCCCTATGAAGATTTAACTATAAACTCATTAACACAATAAATTCCACAGATTGCAACAGATTGATTGTACCATCATTCCAATTGTTGATTTTGACAGTGGATCTGATTATGGCAAGTGTCACATAAAAAGGAGCCTTATGAAAAACTTTCTTAAATATTCTGGTTAACACAATGATGTCCCTTGATTTCGCCAGATTCACTTCAAAATTTCACAGAATGATTGTACAATTACTTAAATGGTTCTTTTCAGAACTGGGTACAATCCATCAAGTATCATGTAAAAAGGGGCAATCTGATTTTTTTTTTTAAATATTCTAGTAAACATAATGAAGTCCAAATATTTCATCGGATTCACTTTTAACTTTCACAGAATGATAAAACCAACAGTAAAATATCACGGGAAAAGGGGCCTTATGAGAACTTTAATGTAATATCTTTGTTAACTCAATAAAGTCAACAGTTTTATCGGATTCTCTTCAAAGATGCATGGAATAATTGTGGCATTCGAAACACAGGAAAAGGGGCCTTACAGATTATCATTCAAAACATTCTTCTGTATGTGATGAAGATCACAATCATTATCAAATTGTCTTTTAAATTTCACAGGACAATTGTAGGGTTGTAAGGAAATTTCCTTTTGGAATGAACTTGATCCATCAGAAACACAGGAAAAGGGGCCTTATTGATTTTCATTCAAAACAATCCTGTTTATGTGATAAAGTCCACAATTATTGTCAGATTCTGATGAAAATTTCACAGAATGATTGTAGGGTCATAAGGTAACTTTCTTTTGGAAATGAAGTGGATCCATCATGAAACACAGGAAAAGGGGCCTTGAGGATTGTTGCTTAAAATAATAAAGGGGATAAAGCCCTTTTTTTTCTTTGTGCATTCTTCTTTGAGTAATTAACTTCCTTAAATATCAGATTTCTTTAACGGAAAACTTGATAACAGTAGAGCGTCTCAGGCCCTCATGGGCCTCTTCTTTTACTTTGAAACTCTGAATATGTTTTTATGACAATAATTCCAGCCTTTAGACACAGTTTCATCACTCTAACCTTCCTTTTTCTTGGAATTTAACATTCATTGGATTTAGAAATTCTTGGTTAAACCTAATGTGCAACTGTCATTTATCTTTAATAAATCTCTTTCTACCCATGCTATTGCTCTGAAACTTTGCAAATGCCCTTATTACCATTAAATCATGTTCTAGACAAAGTTCATTACAATAACATTTATATATATACGCTCTACTTTAAATTGTCGTCTGCAAAACCTTTAAAATTGGACCAGTCTAAAATTTCATAAAACAAGAAAGGGTTAACCCTTTTTGGACCTTGAAATTCTTGGTTAAACCTTGCGTACAACTGTCATATATCTTTAATAACTCTCTTTCTACCAATGCTTTTGCTTTGAAACTTTGCATATGTTTTTATGACAATAATATCAGCCTCTGTACATGGTTCCATTACTCTGACATTCGTTTTGTTGAAATTTTTACCCTTTTCTGACTTAAAATTTTTTTTTAAACATTACATGCAACTGTCATATATCTTTGCTAACTCTCTTTCTAATAATGCTATTGCTTTGAAACTCTGCCCATGCATTTGTTGCCATAATATTTACTTCTAGTCTAGACACAGGTTCATTACAAATACATTTATTATAGTGGAGTTTTAACCTTTTTCAGAACTAGAAATTGTTGTTTGAATTAAAATTTTAATTGAAAGATTTTTTATCTCTATTACTACTTAGGTACATGTATCATGCATTATGTCATCATTTAATTGCTGTTACTATCCGGCACTCAGATAAGTTGAGCATCTTATATACCATATTAAATGGTTATTTATACAAATAAAATTCACTTAAATTTTCATCTCAAAACCATTGAATTTGGACAGGTCCAAAAGATTTGAAAAATAGGAAAGCATTAAGCCATAAAAGGATTCTGCAGCATACAGATAAAGATTTAATCAGTTTAGTATTCCATGATCAGTCATCAAATATACTCCATTTACAGACCCATGTGGAGTTGAATAATTTTGTGATGTTTCAAGACCCCAAATACTTTGATGAACCTAGTGAATTCCGGCCAGAGCGATGGTTGCGTGATGGTTCAGCACAATATATCCATCCGTATATTTTAACTCCATTTGGACATGGACCAAGAATGTGTGCAGGTATGATTTTATGGCACTGAATCAGACAGATATAAGTCAGCCTAGTCGGCTATACATTTTTGTCTGGCATGTTCATGATCCTTTGGCTTTTGATAGAAATGAAGAAACCTGTAATAAGCTAAAAATGGCTTTATTGTTTAACCTTGAAAACTTGACAGTATGAATTTTAGCGATAAAATTTTGATATTAGATATACTGCTAATATTATTTGTGCAATAAGAAAAAACATGGCTATTTGTGGAGTTTTACAAATTTCTTAGTGGTAGGGTATTATTTATGTTGATAAATGTCAAAAAAGTTAGGGTACCCTCAAAATAATATTCATATAATGATAAAAGAAATAACAATACTGTTTTCAATATTGTTTATGTCTACCTCTAGCATCTCTAATAGTAACACAACACCTCCTCATTGATCTTAGAACATTTGTGAACATTACCTGAGGAAGACGTAAATTTTTTGGACATTATCTTAGGAAAACATCTTCATTGCTCAACAAGGGTACTTTTAACCCATTCCAACACAGCAAAATTTTAGACTGGTCCAAATTGAAAGAAGATGATGACGACAATTTCAAGTTGATGGAATTTTGAATTTTTTCGTCTTTTTGGATAGAAAACATTGTGGATAATGAAGAAATTGCTTGATACAAGCAATTTCTTCATTTTCCACATTGTTTTCCAAAGCTCTTTAATTGAAGGGCGTAAAAAGGAGGGCTTGAGTGGGAATGGGTTAAGATGCTCTAACAGCTTAGATGGAGTCACATGCTAAGGGAAACAGCAGCCAACTCTATCCAGATATGCTCAATCAGATTGATATCTTAATCTTTCTAGGTATAAAAGATAAAGGAAAATGAAGAAATTGCTTGTAACAAGCAATTTCTTTATTTTCCACAATGTTTTACAAGGCATTTTCCTTGTAGGGCATTTTTCTTGTAAGGGCATTAAAATTCCATATTGTATGGGAATAGCTAGTATCTTTTACAAAGCTCTAGATGGAGATTTTGATACAATGTGAATGATTTGAAAACTAGTCTACTCTCGACTTTATATCATTTATACACCCAGAGTGTATATCAGTAACATAGGAATAAACTAATCTATTATTTAGGTGATGAAGACTATTCTGAATTTTTTTCTTTAACAGGAAGACGATTTGCAGAACAGGAAATGTTTGTTGTGATAATCAAAATACTACAGAACTTTCATTTAGACTGGAGTCATGCAGACCTTAGACAAAAATATCAGATTTTAATGGTGCCAGATGCTCCAGTCAATGTTATATTCCAGCCTAGAACTTGAGGAACATGTAGTGTTTTAGTAGTGCTCAAGTTATTCATTATCGTTGAGAGATAGTATTAACCCATTCCCACACAATCCCTCCTTTTAGCCCCCTAGAAAAAAGGTTCTGAAAACATTGTATAAAATGAAGAAATCCCTTGTATCAAGCAATTTCTTCATTCTCCACGATGTTTTCTATCCAAAGAGTTGAAAAAGTTAAAAATTACACCATCATTAAATTGTTGTCTGGAAGTTCTTCTATTTTGACCAGTCTAAAATTTGTTTAGTGGGAATGGGTTAAATGTTCAGTATTGACATTTCTAGTATTTGAATCTATAAATAACCAGATAAAATACACAAACATGTACAGACCATTTTATTTAACCAATAATCAGACATTTAAGATTGGTCCAAATGGAAAGAGATATAAGAAGACAAATGAATGTGTACTAAAATTTGATAATAGGTGCCAAATGGGGTAAAAATGTGGGAAAAGGAGAAATTATTTGTCAAAAGCATTTTCTCCTTTTCCAACAATGCTTTTCCAAACGTATTTTAAGTTTTCAAACTGGTCCAAATTGATGGACAACAATTTAAGATTAATAAAATTTCAGATTTTTCCAACTTTATGGGTAGAAAACATTGTGGAAAATGTAGAAATTGCTTGCAACAAGCACTTTCTTCATTTTACACAATGTTTTCCAAATTGTTTTTCTTCAGGGGCTTCAAAAAGTGACAATGTGTGGGAATGGGTTAATTCATTGGCTACAAGCTTTTTCATAGAACCTTATGGTATTACAAACAATGACAAGACCTCTTGTTTTGTATTTTTTCAGACACAATGAAATGTTAAAATTGTATAAGATTGAACCTTGAAGTAAGATGTAAAATGAATGCTGAAGAAGTCTTTCTTTAACCCTTTCCCATTTTTGGAAATTTTAGACTAGTCCAAATTGAAAGAAGTTGCAGACGACAATGAAAACTGGATGCTATTTGAAATGAAACCATCCTATGTGGTAGAAAATATTGTGAAAAAAGGAGAAATTGCTTGTTACAAGCAATTTCTTCTTTTTCCACAATGTTTTCTCAAGTATAAAATCACAGGAACGTAAAATCCTGTATTTGAACAGGAAAGGGTTAAATACATGTATTGAAATCAATGCGTTGAGAGCTCAGGAAATTCTTTTCATTGGTCAGTATTTCTTTCAAAAATTATTATTGTTTCTCTGGCTGGAAAGAGACTAGCAGGTGGTGTCGACTAAGATAAGACGGCACATAAGTGCAGGCTGATGTTTGTCCCTACCTCCTGCCGAAAACAAGAATATTCCAGGCTGAGCATGGCAAGGGTTAAAACACAATCAATGGCTAGAAAAATTACTGAAGAAGAGGTAAATGTATGTCTGGTAGATAAGTTATAGATGGTTATAAACCATTCCCAAACAACATAATTCTTGACTGGTCCAAATTGAAAGAAGTTAATGACAACATTTCAAAGTGTGTGTAATTTGAAAAATGAAGACTGAATTTGGTAGAAAACATTGTGGGTAAAGGAGAAATGGCTTGTTTCCACAATGTTTTCCTGTGTTTTTTTTACAGGGGCATCAAAAGGGGAATAGGTTAGTTTATTTTCAGTTACAAGGGTTACAAGGGACAATTCTTTTTTTTTTTATTGTTGGATCCAGTTTCTAGAGGCATTTTAGAGATCGCAGCTGTCAGTCAAATAAAAATTCAAAGACAAATCAAAAATTATATCTAGAGTGGAGGTAAACTCTGAACACTAACATATTTTGAGATTTTTGAAATGCATTTTGTCGAGCCCGCTTGCGGTAAGCGAGAAATAGTTGTCACTTTGAAAAGTTGGTGTATGTGCGTTAGTATGTTAGTTAGTCTGTCCGAATTTGTCAGGACAATTACTCCTACATTTATAAATGGATCTCAAAATAACTTGGCACAATTATTCTCCATCATGATTAGATGTGCCATTTGAAAGAATTTTGGGTATAGTTCTAATGTCAAGGTCACAGCTCAAGGTCAAACACTAAAATTGTGTTTGTCCAGAAAATTACTCCTACATTTATGGATTGATTTCAAAATAACTTGGCACAATTATTCTCCATCATGAGTAGATGCGCCATTTGAAAGAGTTTTTGGAATAGTTCTAATGTCAAGGTCACAGCTCTATTCAAACACTAAAATTGTGATTGTCAAGAGCATTTCTCTCACAATTATGGATGGATTTCAAAATGAATTGGCACAATTATTCTCCATCATTGGTAGATGTGCCATTTGAAATAAATTTTTTTGATAGCTTCAAGTTCAAGATCAAAGCTCAAGGTCAAACACTAAAATTGTGCCTGTCCTGAGCATGATGCCTTTAAAACTTTGCGGGCTCGACAGCAGTTGTCCTGGGACTACCATCTAGTGCAGGTTTATGCAACTTAAATGTTGTAACTGCAGCTTAATGATGTTCAAGTCACCAACCAACCATTTTATGTCATTTTACATGTTACTGACTTTATATTTTGCAAAATAAAGCTATTTAATATCTAAGTCTACCTTCCGGTTTGAACTAAGTGGGTGGGAAATACAGTTTGTCAATTAAAATTACTTAGTTTATATTCGACTTGGTGTATAGCTATCCTTGTTTTGAATAACAAACAGTCATTATGAATATTCTGTCTTTATTATGTGTAGCTAGACTGTTTTAACCCATTACCAGACAACAAAATTTTAGACTGGTCCAAATTCAAAGAGGATGCAGACAACAATTTACATTTTATGAAATTTAGAAATATTTGTCTTCTGAGGTAGATTAAAAATTGTGGTTGATTCAAAATTGCTTGTTGCAGGCATTTATTTCTTCACTTTCCTCAATGTTTTCAAAAAAAAAATTCTTGTGGGGGCGTCCATAAGGAGTATTATGAGGGAATGGGTTAGTGACTTTATCATGAGGTTATCAAAGTGTTTTGTTCGAATGGGGTTTAATGCCACTTTTAATAGTACAGTCAGTAATATTGCGGCTACTGGAGCACCTAACCACCTAATCCTGGTATTTCTCACTCCAGAACTACAACTCAATCCTTGCCAAGCCTCCAGCTGCTCACCCCATTTAGGTTTATGATTATCCACCAATTGGTGAGAGACAAATGTTGGTAAGGATATTTGCTGTGACCTGGGACTGAAAACTGGACCTCCTGATTGAGAGTCCCACACGCTACCAACTGCACTATGACCATGTCCATTAACCCTTGTCATGCTGAACCCGGAATATTCCAGTTTTTTCAGGAAGTGTAGACTAAGATCAGACTGCACTTATGTGCAGGCTGATCTTAGTCTACACCTCCTGCTTGTACTTTTTATGACATAGTTGTTAATAAAGTTGATTTCTAAAAGAAATATTGATTTTTTAACAATATGTTCTATCAGTGCTTTCAGCCCTTTGATTTTACAGCAATTCAGTAAGGTAATTTATACAGCAAGACAAGGGTTAATATTTAGTACAGATTGGGGTCATCAAAGTGCCTGTTATTGCACTTTTAGGGATTCCAAAATTGGGATTTGTATGACAAAAAAAAAGTTTCTTTTTTTCCTTGATGCAAACTGATCTTAACCCTTGCCCGTACGTTCCCTGGTTTTTACAACCATGTGATATCATACTTATGAAAATATTGTGAAAAAAGAAGTTGCTTGTAACAAGCATTTTTTCCTTTCCCACACTATTTTCATTTCTAATTGAACTCAATTTTTATTGTCTTCAACAGCTTTCAAACTGGACCAGTCTAAGATTTTGAAAGAACAGGACAGGGCTAACAGAGGCAAGAAAAGAAAAAGTTATCAAGCTCCCTAAGGGGGCTTAAATTTCATCATTTTCCACTATGTTTTCCAAAGCATGTTTTTCTTGGAGTGTCAAAAAGCATATATAATTGTGTGAGATTGGGTTAAATCTTGTAATGGATCCAATATTCTATTTGTATTAAAATCTCATGATGGATCCAATATTCTATTTGTATTAAATCTCACAATGGATCAGATATTTTATAACATTTGTATTAAGGTATTTGTCATTCATATATGGATGAGAATAGTATTAAACTGATTAGATTATGGAACTTAACGATTATTTATACAGATCAATAACAAATAATGATATAAAATAAAACCGAGTGTTAATTTTAGTTATAAGCTCTCCTAAGCACAAAGTGCTCAAGATGGGCTATGATGGTCGCCCAATGTCAACAATGTCTTTAACCTGTTACTAGACGACAAAATTTTAGACTTGTCCAAATTAAAAGAAGTTCTTTTTAAATTGCACTTAAATTGGGTAATAATTGTCAAACACTTTGTGAGAAATGGAGCAATTGCTTATTATAAGCAATTTCTCTTTTTCCCACAAATTTTCCAAGATAAAATTACTTCAGGGTATCAGAAAGCAAGATTGTGTCATTTGTGTGGTAACGGGTCAAATACATTCTCTCCCAGAATCAATGAGTAAATCTTCATGAAAATTGGCGCTGTTCCAAAATTATACTAATAACTGAAATTAGCACTCTGATTGCAATGGCAATAAAAACAATGAAATTAATGAAATTTGTTTAAACTTTTTTATTTGAAACCAGACAGCTGAGAGCTTTTATATTTAGTATGCCTCGATGGTCGAGTGGAATAGGAGCTTGACTCATGATCTGAAGGTCACGGGTTAGAGCCCCAGCGTCACCGGGGTGTGTTCACGGGCAAGACACTTAATAGCCAGCTCCAGTCTACCCAGCTGTAAAAGTGGGTAGCAGTGGGATTCAGCCACTGCCTCTCTTTCAGGGACATAAAAACATCTGAGGTGCGTTCTTTTCGTCGAGTTTCTTAAGATTCTTATTTAGATTTTTAAGATGAAGCGTTCTTTAGATTAAGATATTTAAGCGGCTAAATAAGAATCTTAAGAATTCTTAATGAGGAATTTAAGCGTACTCGGCATTGGCTTAAAACAAGTAGCCTTGACGACGTCGAATATTTTCACTAAAAATAACAAAAATCGTTCTTTAAAATGTCTCAAAAATCTTATTTAGCGGGATTTTTCATCTCGACGAAAAGAACGCACCTCTGGATTGTGAGTGTATCACCTGCCAGTAATACCTGAAAGGGGTGTTAGGCAGTATAAATAGATAGATAGTATGCAGCATGTCATAGGGTACCTCTACCGTCTTTATTCATAAGAGACCCCTTTGGTTTATTTTTTGGCTCCTTGGCTGCACCCTATTTCTATATTAAAAGGAATAGGGAAATATTAGAAAATGTACTTCTCTGAAACCCTAAAGCCAAGAGATTGGTATGCAGCATATCCTAGGACACCTCTACCAAAATTGTTCATATAATATTCCTTAGGTCAGATTGGGGCGCTGCCGAGGTGAACTTTAATCAAGATAGAAACAAAGGATATTTTTAAAAGCCCTTTTCTCTGTCTTTAAACCAGAAAACCTAGAGAATTTATTGATATTTCTTCTGTAGAGACTCCAAGCAAACTTCTTAAAATTGTGTTCATCTGGTGGCCTTAAAGTCATATTGGGGCTCTGCCCTGGCCTCATTTCGATGGTTCAGTGCAAAACAGTTGTAACTGCCTATAAACATACAGGCAGTTACAACTGTTTCGCGCTGAACCACCGATTTTATCAACAAAGAAAATAAGAAATATAGAAAAACATAGAAAATAAGAGGGAAATCTATATATACTTTTTTAAAAATCCAAAACAAGAAGAAAGAGCATTGATGTTTGTAGCATCTTCTAGAAAATCTCTATTTGTTTATTTTATGCTACTATGATTGAATTTTTGCTCATCCTGAGAAGACGTTTACTAATTAAGCATTTAAGCTGAAAGCAGCTACTTCCTTAATCCTTAAAATACACTCCAGTCATTGGTTTATGTCCATATTCTTTTATTTGATATGCGAAAGTAAAGATTCATTTCAAAATATTTTCTTTTGACCTCAGACTTTACCTCTCTATTCTTTTTGTAAACTTTGCAGCTTGCTCTGAGTTTGGACTAGTCTGAAAGTTTGTATTGAAGACCACAATTTTAGACTAAAAAATATAACAGTAATTTCAAAAAGCTTTAACACACACAGTATAACAAAATGAGAGTACTCGAGATCTGGGAAAGATAAAAGCTAACTAGAAATGTAACACTAATTCATGAAAGTTTAAATAGATTTTTCATTTCCTCAGGGATGAATTTAAAATACAACATCTGGAAACTTCCACCGTAAATAGCCCAATTTCAACTTTTTAATACTGGGTGAATTTCTCACTGACAGTATTGTGTTCCAAATCTTTTGGCCATAATATTGAATTGATTTTCGAAAAAAATTCTAAGTAAGGTTTGTTCACAAATAGTTGATCATTTTCTGTAGATCTTAAATGCAGGTTATGTTTCACAGAGTTCCTGATAAATTTTGTTTGAATATAATCAGGAGCAAGATGAAGCTTTGACCATTAGAATAGATTTTATGTTATGCTCTCTGTCCCCGAAATTCATCCATCCTAGAGTTTTTTAAATGTTCTGATTGGTTATCTTTTGATTTATCCAAAATAATGCGAGCTGCATGTTTATGAATCTTGAATGACGTCATCATGAAGATTTTTATTGCATTTTCCTCAAGTGGATCAATAGTAATCTAAGTGTGGTAATATGTATGCACTTAAAATGTTTGGTGTATATTAAGACTTAATTGCTTTTCAATTCTGAGCAATAGGTAAAGTAAGGACTTATATCTCTTAATCCATTCCCACACAATGATCCTTTTAGACGCCCTCAACAAATAAAGCATCGGAAAACATTCTGGAAAATTAAGAAATTGCTTGTGACAAGCAATTTCTTCATTATCCACAATTTTTTCTACCCAAGAAGTAAAAACAATCCCAAATTTAATAACTTTTGAATTGTTGTCTGCAACTCATTTCAATTTGGACCAGTCTAAAATTTTGCTGGCTGGTAACGGGTTAAGAGTATTTTGCACTTGTGTTTCCACATCAGACTCCAAATTTTCAATCATGGAGTATCATGGGTTCAATCCCCAGTGGCAGCACATATCCTTTCCGACATTTGTCTCTCACCAATGGATGGATAACAATAAACCTAACTGGGATAGCATCTGGAGGCTAGGAAAGGATGTAATGTCAGTATTGGTGCCAGATATACCAGAAATCCATTGTTAGGTGCTCCAGCTGCCGCAATATGAATGAAAAATTGTTTAATGTGGTGTTTAACTCCATTCAATCAATCAATCAATTTAAATTATCATTAATATATAGGTGACTGGGAGTTTTTCTGTATACTCTATGAGTTGACCTTTAAATTCAAGTTGCAGGTCAGATCCGACTTTAACTTTTGTTAAAGTATTTTGTGAGGAGGATATATACTTAGTTTTTATCTTTTCTGATTTAGGTAACATTGTATTAAGTTCACAACATTCTTTGAGAGTACTTTTGACCGTTTTAGACAGAAACATCATTTCAACTAAAACCAATTGCAGTTATTAAAGTATCATCAGCAACATGTCAATTGTAACAGATCATTGATATACACAAGAAAGGGAATTTCGTGCGAGAATAAAACCTTGCGGTACACCTGATGAAATATTCTGACTCTCAGACAATTCTCCAGCTATACATACTTTTTCTGAACAGTCTGTTAGATATGATTTTACCCAGGACAGGATTTATCTGAATGAATTGTAGCGGTCAAGTTTTGTATAAGAAAATAATGGTTAAAAAGATCAAAAGTTTTCATAAGGTCATGAAATATCGTGCATGAAGCATGAAGGTTTCATATTTTGCATGGGATATCAAGTAATGACTTTCTTAAAATTTGATAAAGCACTATTCCCTGTTTAACATTTGTATGATTCTTGCTTTAGGTTTCCTCGATGGCGTCATCATGTTGGTGCTCGATTTTAATTGTATTTTGATATTGCTCACTTATAGTGTCTTGATCTAGAAGCAAGTCTTCTGCAACTTGTGATAATCCACTATCATGATCCTTATTTTCATTGGGTTCCTTGAGCAGCTCCATCTGTGGTCCACATTTACATTTCAAACAGTTTTTCTCAGTCTGTAAATCTTCTCTAATTAATTCAACAACATCGGCATGAATTCCATATTGATCCACTGCCACGATCAGATGTGTAACTTTATCCAGATAGTTTTCACCATCCAGAATTTCACTGAGTAGAGTGTTCCATAACTTCTCGTTTGGTTCTACAAAACAGTCGACCTTTGAAACTCTCAATATTAGACATGGCGAAATAAAGCACTTGCTAAAGAGTTTATCTGCAACCTTGCATATACTGACCCTTTCTATTAACAAGCAATGAGGACACTTTTGTAGTGTTTTATCGGATGGTATCATTGACCTCTCAATATCCTCTCTAATTTTGCGATTAAAGTCTCCAAGACACCACAAAAATGACAGAAGCGTTTTGTAATCTCGCTTTAGAACCAACAGGAGCAGAGTTCGAATCTTGTTCTGTTCACCAGTAGATATTGCTGTTATGTATAGGCATTCCGCTTCTGAAATAACCCCAGCCTGAATGAGTTGGTCCGGTAATGATCCTCCATTCCATAATACAATGTCTACAATTTCTCCAAAGTTAGACTGAACTGCGTTCACCAGTACTTCACGTTTGTTCATCTGATCTACAATGAATGATTTGAATACCTTAAACCTTTCCTGTTTTTCGAAATCTTAGACTTGATGACAAAATGAAAGAAGCTACAGATGACAATTTAAATTGGATACAATTTTAAATGAAACCATCCTATGTGGTAGAAACTATTGTGAAGAAAGAAAAAAATTATTTTTACAAGCAATTTCTTCTTTAACCGAAATGTTTTATGTAGTATACAATGGCAGTGACGTAAAATCCCGTGTTTGTACGGGAAAGGATTAATTCCCAGAAAACTTGTGTTTACAAAGTATGCAGGAAATCCCAGTGGGCTACAATTAAGAATAAAGTAAACCATTTCATTGAACTTTTAAGATAATCCCTAAAGAAAATTTCAAGAATCAATTAACCAATTTAACCCATTCCAACACAACCCTGCTTTTTGACGCCCTTGAGAAAAGGGCTTTGGAAAACATTGTTGTAAAAGAAGTAGCAATGTCTTCATTATCCACAATGTTTTATGCCCCACAAGACAAAGATTTTTAAAATTTCATCAAATTGAAATTGTTGTCTACGCATTTTAAATTGTTCTAATGTGGTAACGGGTTTATAGAAAGTTGATATTCAAACAGAAATTGACTAATCGCTGGCCTGGCCCACTTATGCCGTAGGCCTAGCCTATTAACTCCTACAGGAAGTTCCGTTTTCATTTTAAACGGCGTTATTTTGCAAGATTAATATCCAATACGTATAACAAGAAAGTGAAATAGTTGGTCGGCAACCAAAATGTCAAAACTACAGCTTGAAAAAGCTGTAGTTACGACGTTTAAGTCACCAAACCAATAAAATGTTTCACACAAATGTAGGAGTTCAAACCACAAATCCGGGCAGAATGAATGATTTGATTGGTCAATATATATTCCTAGATTGATAATCACGATTGGCCAATTACCTCCTAGATTAATACACTCCAGCATCTTTGCCTCTAGCCATACTTTTTGTTCATCGTTGTGGGACGAGCTTCGACTGGTCTGAAAGTTAAAGGCAGGAGGTCTGTAGTGAAGGCTCCTACGTCTTGGTTTGTCAGCCTGGACCTCACTGACTGATTTGTTTGGTATAGGAACAAAAACATGTTTGACTATATGTTGAAACAACTTAACTATGCAGGGATAACAGTTTTTCATTGAAATATAGACTATAAAAAATGTTAAAAAAGCTATCAGTAGTTTTTCTCGAAGGACTACTTGTTGCTGAAAATTGGCATTTGAATGTTTTAGTGACCTTATTGCTTCTTCCGTATCCACACAGCTTTCCATATTTAGTCTAGGTTTGACTGAAAAATTAAAATAAAAATTAATTCTAGTCGTGTTTATGAAATCGCTACATTCAGATTTACTGAAACAAAACGACAATCGCACTTAAGCGTTAACCTGAGTCATTAACTAAATATCAAAAAAGTGTAAGTGATAAACTTCTTTTTTGCTTCATATGACCAAAGGTCAAAATTTCTCATGGGATATCATATATCAAGAAATATATAAACCAAGCATGAAGAAATAGGGATCTAAGATAATTGTATTATCTGAACCAGAAATGTAGTACAGTCCATGTTGCTCCAGCGACCACTTCTATTAAGCGACCATGTCCATTAAGTGACCATAATCAAAACCCTTTTTTCAAAAGCAAACGCTCTTAAAACCCATTCACAAACGATAAAATTTTGGACCAGTCCGAATTTAAAGAAGTTGCAGACAACAATTTAAAGTTGATGAAATAATTGAAATCTTTGTAAATTGTGGTTGAAAACATTGTGGATAATGAAGAAATTGCTTGTAACAAGCAATTTCTTCATTTTCCACAATGTTTTCCAAAACTTTTATATTGCGAGGCGTTTATGAGCGTCACTGTGTGGGAATGAGTTAAGAAGTGAAGATAAATTGGGTCAAAATAAAATGTCATAAGTAAATCGTACGTTGCTGAAACTCATTAGAACAGTCTGATTGAGACGATTCTAATGAGTCCCATCAACATATGATTGAGCAAGAATTATGTAATAATAAATACAATGTATATGCAATCGAATCAATCCTTCATATCTGGAAAAAAGTGAAGTTAACGACCATTCTCTTACGTGACAACTTTTTTGTCGTCCCTGGAACGGTTGCTTGATACAAATACAGATTTCTGACACAAAATAAAGACATTTGAGCTAAGAAAGACAGCCTCAAAAATTAGTTATGGGGGACAAAAATTCTGAAGAGATATTTGAGCATTCGAGACATTCGAGCATAAATAGGATTTCTAGAGGACAAAAAATGATTTTCCCATTGACCACCTTTGGAACCCCATTTCGATGGATCATTCCGGAATAGTTGTAACCGCCTATTAATATAGATGCAGTTACAATTGTTTCGCGCTGACCCATGGATTTGATCAATATCAAACTTCTCCAAGATAGCATTTACCCATTCCCACATAATCCCTCCTATTTATGTGTCTGAAAAAAAAGCTTTTGTAAACATTGTGAAAGATGAAGATATAGCTTGTACCAAGAAATTTCTTCATTTTTAATTATATTTCCTATCAAAAAGGAAGAAAAAAATTATCAACTTGAAATTATTGTCTGCAGCTTCTTCCAATTTGTACGAGTCTAAAATTTCATTTAGGGGATATAGGTTAAGACAAACATTCTGAACAGATATTTGAGCATTCGAGACATTTGTGCATGAATATGATTTCTAGATGACAAACAAGAGCACCTCCTACGGGTGCCAACGCTCGGATGAAGGTGCTGGATATTGCAAAAATTTTAAGTCAAAAAAGGGCCAAGACTATTTCAAAAAACTTTTAGAGTTATCCCCTTGATAGTCTAGATAGCTCTTGTGATGGTCAATTCACATGCCAAGTTTTATGAGGATATCTTCAAAAAACAAAAGAGATATGACCAAGGTTAAAGTTTGTCTCGCCGACGCGAACGACGCCAAGGTGATCACAATACCTCGGGTTTTCTCCGAAAACAGCCGAGCTAAAAATGATTTTTCTATTGGCCACCTTTTGAACCTCATTTGATCAATATCAAACTTGTTCAATCGACAAAATTTTAGACTGGTCTAAATTGAAAGAAGTAGCAGATGACAATTCTAAAATGATGGAATTCCAACATTCCTTTTCTTTTAGGGTAGAAAATAGTTTGAACAATGAAGAAATTACTTATTACAACCCGAACCCGTGATCTTGAGATTTGAAGTCAAGTGCTCTACCAACTGAGCTTGCCATATTTTTGGCTCAATTGTCTTTATATTGGATCGGATCTCGGACAAGTTTGAATTTGGGTCGCATGGGGTCATGTCGTAACTATAGCTTGAATAAACACGGAATTATTTAACAAATCGTAAGTCGCCCTTTCACTGTCTTTACTGAAAGTCATTTTGTGTGTGTCTGTGTTAATGTGTTTGATGACATTACTCTTCGATCCTTTTGTTAACCTTTCACCACAAGAACTCTAGATCGGTCTTAACTGACGGATCTCGGGGGTCAATCAACAAATCACTTGACAAATCAGATCATATATATATACACTGGAAGTGAGCTTTGACTTCCACCACTGGCCGACATTTATGTGAAGCATTTTTCTTGCTTTGACGGCTTAAACGTCGTAACTATACAGTTAATTCAGACAGTCGCCAATAATTTTACCTCTTTGTTACATGTTACTGACCATAAAGTAGAACTTCCCGATGCTCCGTTATTTTTCTTCTGCGCTTTTAAGAGAGATTGTTAAATAGTTCAGAGTTCTAGTAAACACAATACGAAAACTATAGTCTTCGATGAAAAGTTGGAAACCCATTTTTAGTACTGAAATTTGTCTTTCCCTCTATCTCAAGATTATATGGACATTACAAACAACTTACACAAATCTTGACTTTTTCTGATGTTCACAAATAGAGCCATGAAGTGATATAACAATTTTTTAAGGAATGAAATCAAAAGGTATGTTCTTACCTGTGTTCTCGATCTCCTTGCACTTTCAATTTCATGGAACCCCAATTTAATCTAATTTTCCCGTTGTAGATATTTTTAGAACGGGTTTTTCCGTAAATGTCTGTTTATTTAGCGCCGCTACCTTACGTGGCATTTCGTCGTTGCCATTCTAAGATCTAAGAGCTTGATCTAAGCTGTAGTTACGAGGTTTGAGAATGGCAGGGACGATTTGCCGGTATCAGCGGCGCTCCAAGAGGACGGTTAATTGACCAATCGTGTCTGTCGATCAAATAATCAGTCCAATGAAATCATTCATTCAGACCAAAAGTGAGTTTTTGTACTCGGACATTGGTCGCCGTTTTGCTAAGCTTTTTGTTGTTTTGGCGACTTAGACGTTACGACGTTTCTGGATGTTCTACTTTTTGTTACATACTAATGGCCAAAAAATTTGCTAAGTACCGCCGTTAAATATCAAAGCGGAACTTCCAGTAGCAGTAAATGGGCGGGGCCAACGAAGTCAATAGGCGGGGCCAATAGACCTAGGGAGAATAGCTTTTTATAATACTGGGAGCCCACCTGGGTCAATGGATAGCACCGTCAACCGGGGTCACGGTTTAACGTCTCATCCAAAAGACAATAAGTTTAAAGGTTAGTTTGTTACAAGCAATATCTTCAGTGTACACAATGTTTTCTAAATTCCAACTTGAAATTGTCGTCTGCAATTTCTTTTAATTTTGACAAGTGTTAAATTGTATTGTGTGGTAATGGGTTGTGAAATTTTGAGTGAATCTATCTACAGAGTGCATGTTGCACTTTCTTAACCCATTCCCACTCAATACCGTTTTTTCTCTTTTCTATAGAAAATACCAAAAAATAGTGAACAATGAAGAAATTGCTTGCAACACGCAATTTCTTCAATTTCCACAATATTTTGTACCCTATTATACAAAGATTTTCAAATTTCACTAACATTGACGTCTGTATAGCTTCTCTCAATTTGGATCAGTCCAATATTTCGTCGTCTGGTAGCAAGTTGATTGTTTGAATTGACATGTTAATTGTTAGATTTAATTTGAATAAGCTGTAGTTACGATGATTAAATCGCCAAACCAACAAAAATGTTCACAAAATGGAGGCGGCCAATGTTGGACTTTAAAGTTCAATTTCGGGCTGAATGAATGATTTGATTGGTCGTTTGATTCCTAAAATTGATTGTCAGCCGGAATTTGTCAATTTAAAACTCCTGATCACAGGGAGCAGGTATAACCTTATATCACCCCAAAGTCAAATCAGTCCTATTATGATTACTATATTTATTCTTGTATATATATAATAATGATAACAGGCCTGATTTGACTTTTGTGTCATTTTAAAGATATAGCAATCGTAACATGCCTGATTTGACTTTTGGTTCATTTCAAAATTATAGTAATCGTAACAGGCCTGCTTTGATTTTTGGGTCATTTTAGATTATATCTAGTATACGTTGTCACGATTTACCTCACGAATTACCGGATACGATCTAATTCGAGCGCCCCGATAAACAACGGCGTAAACACAGAAAATTTTTGGAAAAGACAACTTCTCCATTTATCGCATTTCGCCCTAAATATCATTCTTGGACAGGGATTTGGCAATGGATTAAAAAATCTACAAAAAAGAAACATGTACAAAAGACAAAATATAGACTATATAAGACATTCTGTCACATTGCAATATCTGACAGATCGCAATTAATACTATAGACCGGGATCGAGATTGTTAATAAGAAATCAATTGACCAAACAAATCATTCATTTAGACAAGAAGTGAACTTTGAGAACCGACATTAGACGACATTTATATTACATATTTTGTTGGTTTGGCGACTTAAACGTTGTAACAACAGCTTATTCAAGCGTATATCCATTTAGGTCGCCAACTTACCATTTTGTTTGTTTTGTTTCACGAAACTGGTCATGAATTTGCCAAATAACAACGTTTTAACCCATTCCAACACAAGAAAATTTTAGACTGGTCCAAATTGAAAGAAGCTGCAGACGACAATTTAAATTTGATGGAATTTTGAATTTGCAAGTATTTTGGGGTAGAAAACATTGTGGATAATGAAGAAATTGCTTGATACAAGCAATTTCTTCATTTTCCACAATGTTTTCCAAAGCTTTTTCTTGAGGGGCGTAAAAAGGAGGGCTTGAGTTGGAATGGGTTAATTCGAAAATGAGCTTCCTGTCGAAGCGTGACCAGCGATTCTTTAATTGTAACGATTGGCACAGTTGAGGTTAGTACAATTCATTATAGAGTTGACCAATTCCCACACAGACCCGCTTTTTATACCTATCAAGAAATGAAGTGAGAACACATTGAGGAAAATGAAGGAACTGCATGCTTGTATCAGGCGATGTCCTTAATTTCCACAATGTTATTTTTTCCAAATAGAAAGATAAATTTTCTACTTTTCCATCAACTTGAAAATTTCGTCTGCAAATTCTAAATGTTTTTGGACCAGTCTAAAATTGTATTGTCTGGTAATCGTTTAAAGCTACTAAATCCTAGAATAAATATCTCTTTATTCCATTAACAGGCAACTAAATCTTTTATTATATATCTATAAAAGATATGGATTAAAATCTTGCTATCTAATACAACTCGACAGAAAAAAAAATACGTAATCAGCATGTACAAAAAAAAAAACGTATTCGTCGAGTACCTTTAAACACGGACTACTTTTTTGTGCATTGACGTTCGGGTTTTTTCAGATAGTTGGTTATTTTTTAATCATTTAAGAGATTTTTCTTTATGTCATGTCCTCAAAGGTATATAATAAAATGAATATTGCAACAGTATGTTTTTAAGTTGGAATGCGGAGTAATCCCAACTTAGATTTAACAAAACCGCTAAATGAACACAAGACAATTTTTTTTTTTTTTTTTTTTTTTATAAAACATATCACGTGATCTCTTAGATATATATATATACACCTCGGGTTACTTCTCATCTCAACTTGCCACGGACAATCTGTTAGTTGTAGCCGAAGACAATAATATGGCACATGTAAAGGATAATATAAAAATTCGTTAAGAGACTTCTAATTATGCTTTAGTTTGCTTTCAATTATTGAAACATAGGGTAATAATTAGACTGGTGAACCTGTCCCATCTGCGCTGTTCTCCGATATTGGAACGTCAGATTAGGACAGGCTCGCCAGTCAAGGTAATGATAAGCACAGTAATATGTTTTTGTTATTCGCCGTTCCGTGTTGTTTAATCACGTGATCTCAAGTGACATGTGGTAGTCATGTGACCATAGATAGGCACTGTTTACAAATATGGTTCAGGTCGCAAATGCATTTTTACAATAATCACGCCGCCAAGTGCTTTAAAACATTCTAGAGCGATTCAGGGGGACGTAGGCATCAAGCAAATGCGATTATTGTGGGATTTACAGCTTTTACTCAATAAAAAATTAAATAGATGCAAAACGAAAGTAGAAGATTTTGAAAATTAGAATGTAAACATATCAACTTCCGGTTTCTACTTATTTACTAAAGAATTACGCTTTATTATGTCGTTATTTACAAGTTTAAATCAATAATAACACATCAAACCTTTAACAATCGTCACCTAGCTTTCAGCTTGGTTCTTGTTACTTAAGATTTTTTACGGTTCTAAAGCCGAATAACGAATAAGGAAATCACGCGACTACTAGGCGCTGAAGATAACTTGATACTCTCTTTATCATATTTAGGAACTTTTAGGAAAAGGGCAAAACTACCATGTGCAAACAATAACGTTACAATAACGTTAACGTCTTTTTTTGGTTTTTTTTGTTTGTTTGTTTTGGTTTTTTTTTTTTTTTTTTTTTTTTTTTTTTTTTTTTTTTGTTTGTTTTTGTTGTTTTTTTGTTTTGTTTTGTTTTTTTTTTTTTTGTTTGTTTTTTTTTTTGTTTTGAATTTTACTCACAACGCTTCAAATATTCTTTATTCCTAAGTCTAAACCGGTATTTCAAATCGATGACCATGAAACAAGTTTCCGCTCATTTCCGCAAATTCCACGTATACTCATAAACTTGAAGTGAAAGTCTACTTGAGTTAAGCATAATCGTTACAGAATTGGCCGAGTTGAGGGTCAAATAATCATCGAGGTCACTGATTTCTTACTGTAGAAGCTGTTATTCTCTGTTTTCAAGATTCTAAAAGGAGTTCACGTATTACAGTTGATCAAAAGGAGAATGTTATGCTTGAAAATTCTAATTTTGCTGTGCATGACACGAGCTTATAACCCAGTCCAACACGGTAAAATTTAAGACCAGTCGAAATTCAAAGAAGTAGGAGACGACAATTGTAAGTTGATGAAATCTTTAAAATCCTTGTCTTTTTGGACAGAAAACATTGTGGATAAAGAAGAAAATGCTTGTGACAAGCAATTTCTTTATTTTCCACAATCTTTTCCAAAGCTTTCATAATGAGGGTTTTTTGAAAGCCCCATTGTGTGGGAATGGGTTAAGACAATGATAGTTTTTGATTTCTGTATGTGTATTTATGTTTTGCGCGTTATTCACGCACGTTATTCACGCACGTTATTCACGCACATATGTACACGAATGAGAATGCTGGTTTAAGTTTAAAGGAGGGAGGCTTACTCGGAAAGTAATGAATTTGAGCCGAATTCCACAGTAATGACCCTTTCAGCGCATTCAAACTTCTCAGCACTTTCAGTCCTTTGCTTCTATTTGTTATCGAATCGTGTGTAATTATTTTTTCACTGGATTCGAACTTCGGTCTCATACAATAAAAAATACCTACACATGATTTTCGAACACGATAACAACAAATAGAAAAACACACTGTTGTAATGTTCCTTATGTATTGGTCCAAATGGAAATATATTGCATACGACAATTCAAAGTTCGTAAATAATTTCTATTTAGACTCTGAGGGGAGAAAATAATCCGGGAAATGGAGAAAAAAATATCTTCACCACGTTTTCCAAAGCAATTTTAGGGCATGGGTCATGTGGGAATTTGTTATATGATATACGGTGCAATATTAAGATAAGTGATTTGGGTTTGATTGATCGATTTAATTGGGTTTAACGCCACTTTTAACAGTGTTTCAGTTATATTACGGTGGCTGCAGCACCTAATAATGGATTCCTAGCATTTCTCACACCAGTACTATCACTACACCCTTTCCTATCTTCCAGCTGCTATCCCACTTAGGTTTACGATTATCAACCCATTGTTGAGAGACAAATGTCGGAAAGAATATGTGCCGCCGATGATATCCCATGATTGAAGATTGGGAGTCTAGTGCGCTACCGACTGTGCTATGACGGCAGCCCTGATTCGGATTTGAAGGGGAGGGCGAAGGGAGGTGTTCCGTTTCATTTGATCTGAAAATGGGTTTACTTTTAAGATGTGCGAAAGTATGCAAATATATTAAGATACCCGTGAAATCTAGTGACGCTTTTTCTTAGGGAAATACTGTCAGATTAGGTGTAAGACATTTTGAGTCTTTGAGTTATGTAATTCTAATCTGTAGCTAAGACGTTTTGATCATCCAACAACGATTTGCTTTTCACGCTCTAGACTATATACTTGACACATTAGTTAATAATTTAATTTCTAGTTTCGTCTATCAAAAACGAGCGTTCTGATTGGTCGAGAAAAATTATTCATAACTCCATGAATAAAACTTTGAGCACGCAGCGATTTTGTATGCTTCCGCACAAAATAGTCCCATACAGAAAGGTATCAAAATTTGTAAAATTTTTGGTTTTTTCGCTCGATGCTATTAAAACATTAAGAGATGAAGAGAATATTTTTTGTTTTCACGAGGTATGAACCGAAAAACCTAATCACACAATGTATGAATCCGCTTCGCGTATTCATACAGTGTGATTAGGTTTTTCGGTTCATATCTCCATGAAAACAAAAAATATTCTCTTCATCTCTCAAATGTTACATCTTTTGATATCTGATTCGAGCTGCCTTGTCTGAGGTCAGTGGCGTGACTATCTATCCGTCAATAATGTCGACTTTCTAAGGCTAATTAACTTGGCAAAGGATAGGGCTTAAACAGCTGTATATATATATTGAGCACAAATGAAACTTGAAACAAATGAAGTTTCTCATATTTTTGTTCTCCTGTTTAAAAGAAAAAAAACATTCAAATCCTAGACGTTGCAAATAATGACTGCACGTGACTGCATAAAATCTTCAAAAGCACGTGCTTTACGTTACCGCGAATAACTTGAAAAACGGGGAACAGGTACTGCACGTGCATAACATAGACCTTGCTGTCATTCGCGAATTTGCCTAATTTGGCGTAAAAGCTTAAGCTAAGGAGTCATATGTACTTGAACTTTTTTGTATTGACACTAACGCGGAAATGCTAGGACTTTCAAATGAGTAACGTCATGAAGCCATTGGAAGACATTTGGCTGATCAGTCTATGACTGCTGTTACCGGAACAATGCTCAGGGCAAACAATAAATAATTTGAAAACTTGTGTACACCAAACCAGACCACTTGCTGAACGGCCGAGTCCCAGAGCGGAACGATTGACGCCATATCGGGGTGATCGTGAAATACGACTTCGGCATCTCCGAAAATAGATTTACGTCAGTAAGATCCACTTGTAGAGCGACGTTTAATATAATTGACCGACTCTTATACCTTATCATAGGCGCAACAGGTTGACCCGGGCCACACGGCACATACGATTCAATCAAAGATTATGGGAACCGATTGACGAAATGCGATTCACATTGCAGTTTTCTGATGGCAGGATACGAGTAACCGAAGGCCTAGATATCTTCATGCTTAAGCATGTGCCCGATAGGTGTAGAGTTTAGGAGGTTGAAGTCTTATGATATGGGATTTTTTTGTGCTCGAGTACGTTCTCTCCTTGATTTTCAAGGCAATTAACCGCTTACGAGTACATGAATCGAATTTGGCAACCCTTTTTACTCCCCACTATGCAGAGACACGACTCTTATCTTACGTTACAGCACGATAATGCTAGGCCACACACAGCAAGACTTTCTGAGAAATGCCGAAGTCTTCGCCTGACCTTCACGCAGCCCTGACCTCAATCCGATTTAGCATACCGTCGTGACGGCTGCAAAGCAATCAACAGCAGACGTTAGAGGATCTTGAAAGTGCTCTTTTTTAGCAATGGATACGTTTTCCTCCGGTAGTGTTCACAAATGTTCTAAGATCAACGAGGAGGCGTTGTGCTTTAAGAGATGCTAGATGTGGACACAATCGATATGAAAACATACGTGTTATCTTTTGATCATCGCTTGAATCTTATTTTGAGGGTAACACAACTGTTTTGATGTTGATCAATATAAAACTCTACCGCTGATAAATTTGTATGCCTCTATGAATAGTCAGATGTTTTGTGGTCTCAATGCATACAAAATCCCTGCAGTATATCTGATATAAAAAAAATCGGTCGCAAAAATCGGAGTGTCAAGTTTTCATTTTTGATCAGTTTATAATAGATAGAAACCTCACACCGCGCTTCAATATATACTAATCAAACTTTCCCAAGGATCACTTTTTTCTAGTTAAATATTGTTATATCTTGAGGAAATTACACAAGTATTTTTGTGTTTCCTAGGACTTTAGTTTTTTAGGTGTTGAATGTTTCGGTAATATTTTGAGAGTAAGGCTTATACGAAGGACTTAAGTGTAAAAACTCAACATTTTCGGTGAAACCATGAAAAAAGAGAAATGGAGTATATCCAAAATTTTAGAAGTGTTTCGCACTTTAATAACGTGATTAATTACCGCCTGACAACGCCACCGCATACTTCTGACGTGCCTCCTGATCTACATTGTGGAATTTGATCCTATCCTTTAAGGGAAGCCTGTCTTAGCTCCTGTATAGATGCTGGTTGTACGGTGCGTGATGAAACAGCCGGCTGTAACATATACCAGTCATGAAACAGCCGGCTGTAACATATACCAGTCATGAAACAGCCGGCTGTAACATATACCAGTCATACTCTATTTGATTTAGATCTGACCAGTCCATACGGACGAATGTGGCATGCTCGAGATATTGATCGGTGATGCGGGCTCTATGAGCACTCGCATTGTCATCCACCAGAATGAAACTTTCATCAGAAGCATATGCATATTGACGAACGTAAACATCCAAGATCACTTTAACGTACCTGAGGTCCGTTTTCCCCGGGCACTTATTCCCGCTCAAACCATGACTGAGCCCCCGTCAAACCTATCATGTTCTGCCAAACAAACTGGAGCAAAACGTTCTTTTGGCATTCTCCATATTCTAGCCCGTTTTTCCGTAAAGTCCACACAAAACCTCGGCTAGTCTATAAACAGGATTGGACCCAGTCATTTTGGGCCTCAGTGACATGATCCCGTGTCCATGCTAAACGCATTCGCACGTAATATCGGGTCAACAGGGCCCGAATCGCAGGTCGTCTTGGCCTCAGGCAAGCATCATGCAACCGATTTCTGATGGTTTGGGTACTTATGCGCCCACCAGTGATGTGCTAGAAGTCCCTACGTAACGTTGTTGCGTTGTCGAATCAATGACACCGTGCCAGATCCACCAGAAGTCGGTATTTCACCTCATTGATTGCGCATGCAAATGTCTAACATTTCCGGTCGTAATGAAACTAATTCCATATTCTGGAAACAACACTCTGGGACACACTCAGGACATTTGCAAAATGCCTTTTTAGATAATCAAGAATGAGACGACCAGCATCCTTAATAAATTTTGAGTAGTATATAATGTTGAATAGAGCACGGAAAGTTATTTATTACCATCGATTACTGTGTTGAATGGACGATGACGATTTCTGTTGACTTTTTGTGTTAATACTGATGTCGTGCGGATATATAATGGGTTTTATTGTCGACACATTAAAATGATAAGGTGTTTACAATATGCACGGGCAGCGACGAGAAAGAAAGTTCGGAGAGTTATAGGTTTACTGCTCTGTATATATGTTACATTTTTAAGTATCTTTACTATTATGATTCAAAATAATGACGTGGACGATCTGAAGCCTTTAAGCACGGAAAATATGTCCCGGTGGATGTCCGAATTGACCGGGGTCGCCACTCTGGTACCTGTCACGTGGCTGGCTATACCAGGTAGGTCTGTATAACCGTAAATAAGCTTGTGCATTCTCGACATTTTCGACATACATGATCTGTTTGTGTTTGTAATCATGCATTTTACAAAGTTCTGGTTTATTGCATACAAGAGAATTCTTCCAACTACAGCCATGTCATTAAGAATCTTGAGAGATATGAGCTGACAATATATAAAATTCTAATTCGTTAATTTTTTTTAGAAAATGCATACACAAAAATTTTAGTAAAATAAAGAGGGCTAAAGCCGGAATTCAAAATTAACTTCCGGTCTAAATGAATGATGTTATTGGTGTATTGATTCTTTGACTGACTCGCGATCCGTCAATTGCACATCGGAGGAAGATTTGACCAATCGCGGCTGTCAATCAAATAATCAGTCGACAAATGAAATCATTCATCTAGTTTGAAATCCAACATTGGCCGCCATTTTGGTGAAACATTTGTGTTGGTTTGGCGTCTTAAACGTCGGAACTACAGCTTATTCAAGCTTTAGTTACGACGTTAAGGTCGCCAACCAACCATTCTACTTATTTGTAACATGCTAACATGCATTCTGCAAAATAACGCCGTCAAAAATCGAAGCGGGACTTCCTTTTTGAGTCAATTGGCGGGGCCAAAGGAGTAGACGGGGCCAGCGATTGGTCGCTTCCAAAAATTAACAAATAGAAAGTTTGGGAATCAGAGGCGGCGTAGAATAACTCCGACAGAGATGGGATAGACTAGAAATATTGCAATCTAAATGCCATTTCATTTAGGCAAAGGTTTTTGCTATAGCAAAAAATTGATGCAAAGGGGGTTGGCAGCTGGGTAATTCGAACTTTTCATATGATTTGTTCTGTGAGTTGTATCTGCAAATTAATTTATATGACTTGTCACGGACCTCCGTCAAACTACTATTTTTACAAGAGATCCGGTCAAGGAGAGACAAATTGTAAAAAGTCTATCGGATGTAATTAAGGTAAAATGACCTTTCGAGATTCAGACTAGAAATATGTCACAGACAAGGCTGCCCCTCTTCAGTGCTTGTCATATGACCTTCAGCTGTGACCTCGAGCTTTGAAGTAGAACAGACCTGCATTGATCGAAAAGTTTTGACCAAGGATAGGCTGTGAAACCTGATCAAGTTCTGAATAAAGATTTTTCATGCACTTACCTATTTTTCGTAAGACGTGTGACATACTATCAATACTGGCACCCTAACTGACCTTTGACTGAAATTGGCTGAAAGCTTACCCTCAAGGGAGAGATAGACAGATAGAGAGAGGGGAGGGGCATTATAAAAATATTAAATTCCACTGTAATTTAAGCCGCATGAATTTTAAGCATAGGAGAAGTACTTTAATTCTGCGTCAGACCTCAACTTGAGTTCCCGACTAACTAACATGGTGCACCGGTTCTCCGCCTGCTAAATGTCCCAGTATTTGTTCCATGGTAATTATCGGCCTTTCTCAATTAGAATTTACACCCTTAAAAAAGTTCCAAATAAAAATGAACTGTAACAAAATGTAAAAAATTTGGTCTTTTCATAATCCTTCAACATCCATGAAAACGTTCTGAAATTATTTTGAACATCAATTAATTCGTTTATTCATAATATCAGTTTGAAAACCACCACCCATTTACCTAACATTAACGCCAGAAATGTTCGTGACTTTGTATTTGAAGCTTTATGATAGAAGTTTACTAACTAACGATCGATGATATTATTTTTATATTAACTAAAAATCATAACAAGATGTGTAAGACACGGAATTAAAGTATAATAACAAGAACTTTGAGTATAACGAACCCGAAACGGCCATTTAAAAAGTTGTCTCAAAATTGAAGGACAAAACAAACAGCAAATCATTATTGATGATACATTTCCGATCATTATAACATCTTTGTCTATAGAGTAAGACCAACGATGCAATATACAATACTAATCGTAACCACCTGACTTGTTTATGGAATGTATTATAAACGCTAAATAAGCTCTTATATATTCACATTATTAGACAAAAAATCATCTCCGTGAAATCACGAACCTTTCAATATTTGCGTCCAACTTAAGTTATTAAAGGAATCACCCTACGTTCTCATACGCAAATAGATACGTGACAACTATATTGCATAGTTATATTCGTGAATTAATCGAGCTTGTTTCTGGAGAAATTTAGTTTTTAGGACCAAAGTGTCTAAAAAAATACACTCTGAAAGGTGAACCAAGAATTTTACTCAAATAGAAACACTTAACATGGTCAATGAATTCAAACACAATCAATTAACTTGCAAGAAATTTAACCGTGGACACTTTTTGTCATACTGAATTATAAATGTTGCATATAGTTTGTCAAAGAACTATGAAGTATTCGAATGAAAGGTTCGTTACTAATAACCACCAAAATGTCTCGCGGCAAACATAGTATCGACCAACTTTAAATCTTCATCATCTAGTTTGTATGCTCTCTTCGATCTACCTGTTGCCTTGGGTTTGTTTACTTTTGTTAATATGTCCTTAGATTCTAACCATAACTTGTCTTCTTCGTTCGGCCATTGATAAGTCATACATTTTGTAGTTTTCATAAAATTGATCTCAATTTCACTACCATCTATGTCCATGATCTCTCCTATATACCATCTATCCGCATATATCGCCGCTACGTAGTCTCCCTCTTCATATCCTTGTCTGTTGCTATTCTCCTTTTGTACTATTGGTTCTCTTTCTTCTGATACACTGCTACTCTCATCATGCTCTGGTGACACTGACACTTCTGTACTCACGTTGTTGTTGCTGTCATATTCTGCAAATTCACTTGTAGCTTCTTAAGCACTGTACTCATCTTTCTGTGTAATCTTCTTGATTGGCCCTGCTTTATTGTTGACCTCTCTCTGTTGTAGTGGGTTCTCTATCTGATTATTTATGACTTGATCTTGAGCTGGTTCAGCATTTTTTATTGTTGAATTAGGTATTTTATCTGACCTAATAACTCTCTCTTTCTTCCAGTGTGCACACATATCTTCATGAATACAGCTTGCACAGTAGCAACTCACATCTGCTACATAGACTGTCCCAGATTCTATTCCTCCTACGACTGCGTGCATCTTCATCGTGCCTGGAATAGGCTTTACTACAGTCAGTCCAACGGCTTCTACCTTTCTCTGACATTCAGTGCTTGTAACAAAAATGAAATCAACACTCTTCATAGTACACGCAGACGACTGTGTCCAAGCGTAGAAATCGTTTGCATCTTGAATGGTCGCTTTCCCCATATTAACTGCCTCGTCTGCTAACCTCTTCGTAAGTCCACCTAAACCGTCACATGGACCCTTGCCATGTCCGGCTTCAAAGTAATTCCATGTGCTTTTAACCCCAAACAATTCCTCGTGCCTTTCAACTGCATCAAATATAGTTTTGTTTCGATATTGGCTGGTAGGGCTGTCAGTCCAATAATGTATTCTTTGAAGGTCGCCTTTAACCAAATTCTTAACTACTGGTATTACATTGTCTAAAAAAGTAAGTACTGTTGTTGAATTATGTGCCTGTTCATCAGAAACTACTATTATGCTCTTGTGTGAAAGCGACCCGTTTTCTTCTCTGTAATACACCACTACCGGATGCAGTGTAACGCCTGTTTTGTTCCAATATGCCGTTTGTACCTCTTCTACTGATTTGCATGTATAATTTTCTGCAAAGTCCATATGCATAATTATTTCGCTATCACTCATGTTTACCTTCAAGTTCCGTATCTCTTCGTACTGTCTCTTTATGCGACAAACGTGATCTCTGAATTCTTCCATCTGATTCTGCACAAACTTTAGAAATTCTTCTCTTTTAAGTTCAGATTCAACTACTTTCATTATCATCTTTTTTCTGCCTTTCTCTTCTAAAGGGACACGCTTCCACTGTCCTACTTTGATGGTATCCGGTAGTTCATCTTCTATGATCTTTTTTACATTGTCATCTTTCACAAACTCTTCTGGGTTGATAGGTACAACAAGTCCACATCCTCTTAAGGCTCTGGCGGATAAAGCCATGTTTTGATGTCTTGTACAAAGACAAGAGTCTCGTGTGATGAATGCCGAAAGTTTTATATGACGAGGCCGTAGTCTACAAAATGAGGCAAGTGATAGTTTGACAAAAGGATTTTCACCCAGAAATTTTTGATGCAGGTTTTTCATGTAATCTGTCAATGTTCGTGTCTGCTCTAATCCTTCTTTGGTTTTGAGTTTGTCTCTCTTGCCTGGATTGGCTCTTGTGTTATCATCTCTTATTAGGAATTCAGTAACCTTCTCTCTATGTATTCTTGTCTCTCGCTGTCTTTTTATGTCATGGATACTTAAACCTTTTAGACAATTTCTTGCCAAACCTGTGTTCTTGCTCACCGAATTCTTTAAACCATATTTCTTCAGTATGGTGCCTATGAGTGTTCTGAGTGACCCTTTTTCGGTTGACTTTACACTTCTTGTCTCATTCTTCATTTGGTCTTGGACAGCAAAGCTAAACAGAAGCTGTTTGTGAATCTTTGACTGCTGCCCTCGGGAAAGGCTTGCTGTTCTCATAAGGTGCTTTGTCTTTGTGTTTGGTGTCGACATTGTCACGCCCATTTCACCTGTTTCCTCTCTTTCACTTGTATTTGCATTGTTGCTTTCGAATGACTTTGTGCTTGACTTTTTTGCTCTCTGTAAATTTCTAAGAGTTCTTTTGTATTTCAGCTGGAGATTTTCAAAGTCAGTCTTTAGTTTTCTCAGCTCCTTTTGCTTTTTGGCAAGTGCCTTGGATGTTCGCTTTCTTGGTCCATTCCTTCTGTTTGGAAACTGCATATTTACTACCATAGGAGTACTTTCAGAATGCCCTGTATCATAGCCACTTGTCTCTGGTGTAGGTTGGTCTAGTTCACCCCTCGCATTTTCTATCGCTCTTTCTCGCTTTTTCTTCTGTCGATGTCGCTGTAAATACTCTTTGTTCTTTTCGTTGCGTCTTGACCTTTCTCGCGACGGTAAATTTACAGCAGCTACATAATTCTGCCTTTTCCTACTCCGTGCATCCGCTAGATACTTCTGATACTTTGTTGGGTCCTGTTTCATTCTCTTGCGGTACTCCCGCATGACTTCCGCCCTAGACTTGGCCATGTCTTGGTCTGAAATGTACAATAAAACACTCTTGAAAGGTTCGTGACTCTTGGTAACGAACATTTCACTTAATAAAAGTTATATTATTGTCTTCTAATATTTCCAATCATTAAATCTAATTTTGCTTTAATTCAACAAATGTATAACCTTTAAAAGCATGCATGATTTGATATCAGCTGATTTTGAGTTAGACTGATAATATGTGGTTTTACACCAGTTCTAGATTTTCTTACTAAGTATTTTTCCATTACCTTTTTTAGTTTATTAAATGAATATTTTGGTTTTGTTTTTCTTTTTATACAAAAATGTATTCAACTCTCAATCTAGGATTACGTATTCGTGTTGTTTACATTTAGTTTAAATATGTTTTTCAGCTATCAAAGAAAGGGAAAGGTTCGTTACCAAGAGTCACGAACCTTTCCTATTTTCTAAGCTGATGTTCTATAATAAGCTATGTAAGCATACCATTTACACAGCAAGCGACACATGCAATCGAACAGTGTGCAACTGAAAAATAATGTAATAAGTTTTGTAACGATGAAATAAGGCCATAATGACTTACCAAAATTTCAAGGATGATTTTTAAACTGTTTACAATACACGCTGTGGTAAGTAGGCTGCCATTTTGGAATTTCAATTACGTCACATATCGTATGACGTCAAAGTACATATTTACTTGTTCCCTGTCTCCATGTTAAGGTAGCGTAGCAGTATTTAAAGCTGATTATGAAAATCAATACACGAACCTTTCATCACGAACCTTTTTATCAGCATGCTTTAACTGCATTATCGTTATATAAAGTGACACGAAAAGTGTCATTTTCAATCTGGCACCAAGCATACGATAAAACCGGGGTATGGAACTGTGTTTTTATTATATAGGTTTAGTACAAAACGCTACACATCGGTAACGAACCTTTCACTCTTAACTCAAACTACGGAAAGACGCTACCTTTTTCTCTTATAATTATAAATTATTGAAAAGGATGTACACAGCGATAATATCAAATCATCATGTGGCCATTTTTAAACGAAATAATAGATAAGAAGTTGTAAAATGACGAAATGGCTTTTATAGAGCTACCGTTTTTGGTTGATAACAAACCTTTTAAGCGATTTGGCGACACGCAATTATCTATAATTATTTGAGAAAAAAGATGTAGTGACATGTGTTTGATATTTATTTCTATTAATACAATTCATTCCTTAACAATCTGGCACCAAAGATTTTGATATTCAATCATAAAAAGTCGCCGAAAAGCACATCGACTTTTAAACAAATTGACGGCGACAGGCACGAACCTGTCATTTTCACAACTTTGAATGGTATTTTGAAGGAAAGTTTTGCTCATAGACAGACTTTATTTGTTTAAAAACGGGGGAAAACGTTCACGCTCTAAAATCAAAACCAATTAACGCCATACAATAATTGTTGATAGGAGATAAAGGGTGGCGACAAGCAAACAAAAGGGTTGTAAATTCTAATTGAGAATGGCCGTAATGCGCACTAAAGTAAATAATCCAATCAAAGCATTCTTGATATTTAGCTTACAGTGGTTTCCCTCAACATCCCCGATTTTCGTTTAACTCATCATTTGGAAATTCTTAACTTGTAATTCTCAAAATTCAAGTTAAAGGTAGGTATCGATGTTTTTTTCATGTCACAGATTTTAATCAATTTTATTTCCTCTCATAATCTATTTGAATACAGTATGTCGCAAAGTGGTTTTGCAAAAATATGAGGACGCTGATCAGAAAAAAGCAGGGTATTTCCCTACGTAGGCTATATTAATCTATTTTTAGATTAATCCGAGACAGTTACGAAGATGATAGGGCATTCACGTGGCGCGAATAACCGTTGGAACCTTGCATTTAGTTCAAATTACATCAAACCAACGTCATCGTTACGTCATCAAGAGTTATGTTCGCTAGCCGGTCTGTAAAGATCAGTCCTTTCATGTGACATGATTAAGGTCGCTAGTAAATTTGTTACCTTCATTTGACTTCAGGTCATATGCAAATGAGGTCATTCGATATCGACAGCCGAATTCCGTGATATCTAAAAATAACCTGGAATTCCGCTGAACCCACAAAAAGCCACTTTAGGTCTATTAGATTACCACCAAGACAATACCTGACCTAACTTAAAGTATTAAAAGTTCGTTTGAGTCTATTTTTTGACACTTGGTAATTTTTTCTTATCTAGGTTTCAGAAACATCGATACCTCCCTTTAACAAGAAAGGAATCTAGTGTGTCAAGCTCTGAAAAAGATATTCTTGACTCAACATTCAAATAAAATCAGATGCTCTTTTAAAGGCGGCAATTCGAGCTGCTCATTACCGCAAATGTTCAGTATTGTTTGCATTCAGCTGGTTTTAACGCAGTTTTGGGTAAATAGGGTCACTAACGAATATTGCACTAATCTCTCGCTAGAGCTTGCGATTGAATACGGTTCCGTATAAGGTTGTCTAAGGTGATGTCATTTTCGTCTGTAGATGACGTCATAATGCAAATAAACGTAATCAGAATGGCAAAGAAGAAAGGAAATACGTGCTGAAATACAGATTCTGTTGTGTTGTTGTTGTTGTTGTTGTTGTTTTATGTATTTATTCAACAAGAATTTAGGGTATGGTTTACTATGCTACGGTAACTGTACAATATCTTGTATTTGCTTCTCGCTGCGGGGGAAAATGCTGATATTCCACTCGACCTTCGGTCTCATGAAATAAAGTTTTCCTCCACAGCTCAAACGTAACATAATAAACATGTATTCCCCATTTATTAACCTTGGTAAAAATATGTAATTTTCTAACCTCAATAAGTCACTGAAATTTTTATTATATTACATCGAAGAATCTTTAAGATTACTAATAGTCTTAGTAACATACTGACCGAGTAGAATGAATTATTTATGCACTAAAAATGTGATTTTTTTATTTATATATTTATCATTTTATTATTACTTGCACAAGCCAGTCTAACAGGGGTTAGAATCCTCTTAACTTTGAAATTGACATACTGAATAAATTTTTTATTCAGAATTACATCAAAATCAAAGGACTGAAAGCACTGTAAGGCGTTAATTTTAGGTCAATATTTATTTTGACAATTGAATTTATAAACCATTCTGACTTAAATTGGACAAACAGGTGGTGTATACAAAGACCAGACTGCTCAGTTTAATCTTTGAATATACCTCCTACCAAAACAGGAATATTCCGAGTTCCGACGTCAAGGGTTACAATTGAAGGGTCGCTGATCACGTCCTCTTATCTACAACGTGGATGATCCTCTGAGATAATGAGCGGCATTATTGTAAATAAATTGGTCAGGGAAATGAGATAAAGAAAATTCGTTAGTTTTGGTGTCTTGAAGGTCGTAGCTACAACATAAGCTGTAAATGCATCGTTTAAATCACTGAATCAACGAGAATGGTTAATACAGTTGAATTAGTTCAAAGCTCACTTTTAGTCTAAATTTGGTCAGTTGACTTTTTGATTGGCAACGGATATACGTCATTTGCTTGACAGCTTGTTTCGTATGACGGGTCACTGTTTTATTTTCTAGGTTCCCATAATTCTGGAAGCAGTAACCTACAGCCAAATCTCGGAGTTGTCCCAAACCAAACTATAGCCGTAAAAATACTTAACTACGCATTACAAGGGGGCTCGCTCATCAAGCAGTGGAGTCAAACCCAGCGCCTGTCGATCGGAGAGCAACTTATAGCCGGTATCAGATACTTTGATTTACGTATTGGGTTCCACCAAACAAACCGGGAATTTAGATTCGTACATGGTCTTTATGGAGATTTAGTTTTGAAAACTCTACAACAGATCCACCGATTTCTGAAACAAAACCACCGTGAAGTTGTTATTCTCGATTTTCATCAACTTTATGATATGGATACGAAAAAACATTCATTATTATTGACAGAAATTCACAGGATATTCGGAGAAATGCTACTCCCAGCGCCCTCTTCTTCAAATCAATCGCAACCACTCGAAATCAGTCTCGATTTTCTTTGGCAATCTTCCTATAGAGTTATCGTTCTTTACCGTGATGAAGACCATATAAAGCCATACCCGAAGATCTGGCCCTGGAGGTTCCGAGAGCACGCGTATGCTGCTGCTTTCGACAAAACCATTTTACTAGACAAGCTGCAGGAAATTTATGTTTCTAAAAATCTCAGTGCGCACCGTGGAGTACATGTATGGCAGGGTATCTCAACACCCCACCCACTGGACATACTTTCAGTCCCATTTTCGGGGCTGTCACACATTGGAAGTCGGACGACAAAAGCATTTACGAACTGGTTAAAGGACAAGGTTCCAGGCCTGGAGGGTGTTTCCATCTGCACAGCAGATTTTGTGGAAAAACACGATTTTATACAGACTGTAATAAACTTGAATAAAAAGATACCAAAGAACATTTTACATACGTATACCACAGGATTTAGTCAGCGGACGACAAAAACCTCGTAACTCCAGCTTATTCAAGCTGGATTTACGTGGTTTTGATTGTCCACTGACGATATTTATAATATGTAACAGAATCCCAACGAGAGACCAAGATAACGTGTCCCATATAGAATATACTAAGACCACTGATTCACATTTATCTTTCTACAGAATGCAATGTTCAATAAAAAAGAAATAAATGAGTAATCTTGATTGACCAAAACAAGACTAATTCTCCTCACATTTTTGTCGCTGTTGTCGCCAAATCAACAAAAATGCTTCACAAAAAGGTCGCCCAATGCCGGTGTTCAAAGTTAACTTCTGTTAGAATGAATTATTTGATTGTTCGATTGATTCTTTGATTTATACCAGCGATGGTCAATCAATCAATCTCGTTCAGGATGTTTTTAACTTGACCAGGGTATTTCAATCTAAGATATATATCAACCCTGACCAAAACCATCACAGAACGGTTCTTGATCATTTATCGAGCTTTTTTTAATTTATCGATTCTACAATGAGGACTGTATATTTGGCCATACTAATCATAATCATGTCCTTTCGACCAAGATCAGCGCTTGATAGAGTCCTATATATATGTATCTAGGGCTTAGAGCAAAACATTCTATGTATCTATACATAAGATAGACAAATACCATGTTTTTGCTTCAATCTCTTGATATGTAGAATTCAAAATTGTTTTGTTTGTTTCAATAGGGTTAAATACCGCTTTTAATAGTTTTTCAGTCATAACGCGGCGGCTGAAGCACCTAACAATTGATTCCTGGTATATCTCGCACCAGTACCACCATTTCATTCTTTCCTAGCCTCCAGCTGCTATCCCACTTAGATTTACGAGTATCCAATTGGTGAGAGACAAATGTCGGAAAAATATGTGTCACCGCCGAGGATCGAACCCAAGATACACCATGATTGAATATGACGGCGTCAGAATTCAAATTTTCTGTAGAAAACTAGTTGTTTTTTGAGGTTTTGTTTGTTGTTGTGGGTTTGTTTTTGTTTTTTGTTGTTGTTGTTGTTGTTGTTGTTCTTTTTTTTTGGGGGGGGGGGGGTAATCTTTTCTTTCATTGGACATCTAAGAGACTTGATTAACTGTTACCAGAAGACGAAACTTTAGACCGGTCCAAATTCAAAGAAGTTGCAGACGACAATTTTAGTTGATCAAATTTTAAATAATTATTTTGTTTTGGGGGTAGAAAACGTTGTGAAAAATGAAGAAATTTCTTGTGAAAAGCAATTTCTTCATTATTGACAATGTTTTTGATTAGTCTTTTTCTTTCTTGGAGGCGTCTTAACCAATTTCCACATAATGACGCTTTTTGACGCCTTTTAGAAAAACAATTTCCTCAACTTCCACAATGTTTTCTACCCAGAAAGTTGAAATAATTCCTTACACTTTTAAATGTCATCTGCAACTTCTACCAATTTGGACCAGTCGAAAACATTGCTGTCTGGAAATGGGTTAAAGCGTCATTGTGAGGGAACGGGATAAGTAGAACTTTCGTCATCCTTGGTTCGACATGATGTGGTTGAAATATCATTGCTAGTCAGTTAATAGGCCTAAAGTTCAACTTAAATGGACGTCATTGAAGACGAGTGATAATTTTGACGTTGATGAATAATTAAGATGTTATTCAAAATTGGTTAAATTTTATAGCCTGGAGGCATAAGTGTTAATTGACCGATCAATCAAACGATCTATATAGGCCGGAAGTGAATAGTGAACTTAATAACAATAATAGTAATAACTTTATTTAAGTTTCAATATTTAGGCCAAGTTGGTTTACTGACCACAACGTGGTAACTACAGTTTGTTCAAACTGTATTTAAGACGATTGGGTGGCTCCAGTCATCTTATTGAAAATTATCATACTGTTATGGCAAAACTCTTAACAGTTCTTTATCTCTAAATCCGCTTCTAGGAAGACTTCAATTTAGGAATCGTTCGCGATCATAAAAGGAGTGTTTTCATCCTCACGAGATCATCTTTTTCTCGAATATCTTAGATAAGTAGAACGTTCGCAGTCCTTAAATCTGTTCACTCTCTTTACCCCCCCCCCCCCTTTTATCTCATGGAAGAATGATCAAAAGGCTTGAATCTTGATAGACGAAATTAATGTTTAATTTTTTCTACAACAAGCGTGGAATCTTATTAGACTATTATCAACAGGTAAGAATTGCAGAAGGCATTAGATGTTTTTTCTCTTCCACTCACCCCCCCCCTTTTGGAATGCAACGTTGCTTATATCAGGTACAGTAAAATAGCTTACTGTATTTCACACTCATCATGGCGTAAAAAGTTTTGACCCATTACCACGCGAGTATGCCTTTTGGCAGCCGGAAAATAGGATTAAGAACAACATTGTGAGTAAAGGAGAAATTTCTATAAATGCTAGCAATGCAGTGTCTTATTTGGCACACGTGTTGCACTTGTATACGCACATTGAAAAATCGTCTGTAACTTCTTTCAATTTGGACCAATCTAAAATTTTCTCATCTGGTGAAGAGTTGATAAAGTGGGAAAAGAGGGGGGGGGTTTCACACCAAGCGGATGTGCTCACGTTTGAACGTCCCTATGGCGCACTAATTGCGCCATAGGTCAAATTGTGCTCGCCTAATAGCGATCGAAAACTTAGTGTGCATGCGTAAAAAATATGCATGAATGCATTGAACTACCAGCGCACTCGCACGATGAAGACGCGTACAAACTGGGCGTGTGAGCATTAATTTGCGCGCGTTATTTTACTGCGCGTGTTCTTTTATGCTTACAAGACTTGTATTGGACTATTGACCCAAACGATACACCATACGTCTAAATGCTGAGCGATCAGTGTATACGCATCGTACTGAGATGCCGATATCAGATGAAAATTGAATAAATATTCTACCGTTTATGGTTACACTCCTGTTCGATTTTCACAAATTAAAAATGGAGTAAAAAGGTTCGGTTATGGCAATGTAAAGCTCTTATCACAAGTTTCTTTGGTATTCAAACGCGGGTTCATATTAAAGAACGTTCATTTTCCTTGAAATTCGTGTTAGGAAAATGGTAGTATGAAGGAAAAACTTTTTTGACAAAATGACATTGAACACAAAAACCATCGAAATTCCATTAATTCGGTTCCCAGATCATCAAATCATGGCAGCCGACCCTTTATATTATATCATACATTGACTAGTTTGGTTTGTTGTTGTTCTAAAAAGTAGCCTTAATCCGAGAACTTAGCCCATTCCCGCACAGTGACAATTTTGGACGCGCCTTAAGAAAAACAATTGGGAAAACATTAAGCAAAATAAAGAAATTGCTTGTAACAAGCAATTTCTTTATTTTGCATAAAATTTTCTACCCATAAAGTTGAACAAATCTAAAGTACATAAACTTTAATTTTTCGTCTGCAACTTCTTTTAATTTGGACCAGTCTAAAAATTGCCCTCCGGTAATGGGTTAAGAGAATAAACCGCTAAAGGTCGAGAAATATTAAAAGAACAGTTCGTAGAAAAGGGTTGAATTTTACAAATTCCTATCTCCTTACTAGTACTGTGTCACATGTAGCCTAAATGGCCACTACAGCTGTCTAGACGGACTACTGACCACTGTCTGTTTTAGTGTAGAAGTGTTCGGAAATGGAGGATAAAATTACACCAGACCGATCTAGATGGATGTCCCAACTTCCACAGCTGTGTACCTTCGTGCCGATATCCTGTCTCGCAATTCCGGGTAAGTCAAATTTTCATTACTCGCCTTTTTCGACTAGGAGTATGAGTCAAAAAATCACATACTACAACCTCCCCCCCTACCCACCCTTACTTACCCTATTTGATTCGAAGAACGATCGAGGGGCTCCAATTGCATCTACTGTAGTAGGTACTGTGGTCCAAGTCGAAAAAGACCAATGTAGATGGGAGGAAATGAATTTTCCCGCACACGCAAACGCGCATTGGGATGTGTTGGTTGTGATTTGTTTTTGCGTTTGCTAAATCATCTTAACCCATTCCCACACAATGCCGCTTTTTGACGCCCCTCAAGAAAAACAATTGGGAAAACATTGTGTATAATTCAGAAATTGCTTGTAACAAGCAATTTCTTCCTTGTCCACTTTGTTTTCTACCCAAAAAGACAAAGATTTCTAAATTTTCATCACCTTGAACTTATCGTCCGCAGCTTATTTCAATTTGTACCAGTCTAAAATTTTGTCGTATGGCAATGCGTTAATAAAAACTCGGTTTTGTAAGAAAATTAGATATTTCTATCAGTTAATCTTGTGCGAGTGTTCAAATCGCGAGTCAAATCTGCGAAAAATAGGACATAAAGCTTTATCTTTCATTGAAACTATTATACATGTATATTATATGTAACATGACGCATAAGTTTTTTTAAACTCATTACCAGACGACAGAAAAACAAGACCGGTCCAAAGTCCAAGAAGTTGCAGACGACAATTTCAAGTTGGTAGAATTCCAAGCATTACTTTTTGGGGGAAGAAAACAATATAGAAAATGCAGAAATTGCTCGTTACATTTTTCACATAACTTTCCTGGTCCCTTTACTTTAAGGAAGTCAAAAAGCGGGTCAAAAGGGGGGCCTATATATGGAATATGGCATTTAAAGATTGCTCTGTCATATAGATAAACCGGCATTTGGTATATTATTTGCATATATCAGGGCTCGTATTTTGACTCGTAAAGGAGGGTTCTGGCCCTTAAAAATCTGACAGAAGAAATGAAGAGAATGCTGTTGTTGTTGTTGTTGTTGTTACTGCTGCTGTTGTTGTTTATTTCGTTAGTAGTGTCGTCGTCGTCTTTGTTGTTGTTGATTAAGTTATGAACCTAAAATTTTTAATAACGCTATTGTATGAATCCGCCTCGAGGTTCATACGGTGTGATTTGGTTATAAGATTCATAACGAAAAGGAAACAAAATATTCTCTTCGTTTCTTAAATAAAATTGGACCAACAGAATACAAACAAGTGACAATTTATACTTTTGAATCACCGTTTTTAGCTCCACTATCCGAAAGCCAGTGAGCTATTGTCACGGCGTTGTGTCAGTCGTGCGTCCGTACTTCCGTAAACTTTTACTTTAAAAATATTCTCCTCAGAAAGTATCTAACAGAAGTCAACCAAATTTCATAGAAATGATCATTAGGTAACCCTTTATCAGGTTCCTTCAAAGGATTTTGATTAGATGATAAACATGGCTTTAGTGGGCGGGTCTTATTTCCATATATAGTGAAATCTGAAAAAAACAGTAATCTTGTTCTTATTTGATATTTCTTTAGGCAATTCATTTGGTTCATTACATATTATTTTTAATATTACTTTATTCAATGTTTGTTACGAGAAAAAATATAGCACAACCCTTTACTTCGCATTCCCTGGTTTTCACTTACGCTTGATTTTATACTTTAGAAAACATTGTTGAAAAATAAGAAATTGCCAATTTGAGTTATATTTAGACAAGGTCGACCCGTAAAGGGTTAAGCATCCTTTTCTCTGAATGGATAGGCTTTGTCTACTATAGGTATTCACGTCACACCACGGACATTTCATTCTTCCCTCGCAATCTGTTGATATCATAATAGTCGTTTTCTACAGAAGTACGTTCTGTACATAGGAAATATTATGTTACGAAAGCGATACAATATATTGTATTTGCTTTGAGCTGCGGAGGCAAATTTTGATATTTCAAGAGACCGAAGGTCGAGTGGAATATCAAATTTTCATTCGCAGCGAAAAGCAAATACGAGATGTTGTATCGCTATCGTTACATAAGATTCCATTTATTATATACCTTTAGTATTATCCAATAAATTTTATGAAATAATAAAAGAAAATCTGTATTTCTGCAAGTATTTTCCTTCTCCTGTACCATTTGGATTACGTTTATTCGCATTAAAACGTCATCTACAAAATAAAACTGACGTCATCTTTGACTGACTTATGTAGAACCTTATTTGAGACTGTTCTTACGTGTCCGATTTTGTTAGTGTGGAATTGATATATTTTACTAGAACCATATATATATAATTTCATTGTTAGTTTCGTCTATCAAAAACGAGCCTTCTGATTGGTCGAAAAATTTAATCCATACCTCCATGAACCAAATTTTGAGCACGCAGCCATTTTGTATGCTTCCGCACAAAATAGTTCCATACAAAAAGGTATCAAAATTCGTAAAGTTGTTGCATTTTTCGCTCGATGCTATTAAATTATAAGAAATGAAGAGAATATTTTTTTGTTTTCATGGAGGTATGAACCGAAAAACCTAATCACACAATGTATGAATCCGCTTCGCGTATTCATACAGTGTGATTACGTTTTTCGGTTCATACCTCAATGAAAACAAAAAATATTCTCTTCATCTCTATAGTATATAATGAAATATGCAAATTTCACAAGTTACCTATATATTTCAGGATCTCATGACTCGGGTACATGTGAACTGTATCCGTCTCTCGGGACCGCCGTGGATCAATCAGTGACCATACAGAGGCTCGGCAACTCGTGCTGTGGACAATCAGTAGTTCGAAAATGGGCGAAAACTCAGAACCTCTCGATAAGAGAGCAACTTCATGCTGGAATAAGATACTTCGACTTCCGAGTTGCATCTCATCCTGTCAGTTTGGAAGTCCGATTTGTTCATGGAATGTATGGTGATCTTGTGGTCGCAGGTTTGAGAGAGATCAGAGCCTTTCTAGATCTGAACCCCCACGAACTTATCATTCTGGATTTCAACCATTTTTACAACATGAGTCAATCAGCCCACAGTCTATTATTGGGTGACATTCATAATATTTTGGGACCAAGATTAGTCCCATCGCCTTTCTCGATACCTAATTACAAAATATGGGGAACAACTCTACAGGCATTATGGCAGTCTCCTTACAGAGTTATCGTCCTTTATCACGACGACGAAAGCATTGGTCCATATCCGAATATATGGTCTAAGGACTACATCGAGGCCCCATGGGCAAATACTTTTGACGTGAACACGTTATTGGAACGCCTCGAATTAAACTATATTGACAAAATTCGACCGAGTAATGACAGGCTATACTGTTGGCAAGGCGTAGTCACGCCAAGTGCGAAGGACATAGCCAGGAGCCCACTGGCTGGGGTCAAAAGGCGTGGTCATACGGCTACGGAAGAGTTTACTAAATGGTTGAAAAATAAAATACCCGGTCCTCAAGGAATCAATATATGTGTGGCTGACTTTGTAGAGAAATATGACTTTATACCAACAGTTATCAGTTTGAATGGGTTGATCCGAGATATACAGCCTCAGTTTTAAATTCTAATTCGAAACTTATTTTGAATTCAATTTGCAGCAAAAAATAGTCATTTTTTATATATTGTCCTATTAATCACATGACAAAATTTTTGACTGGTCCAAATGAAAAGAAGTTGCAGAGGGAATTTCAAGTTGATGGAACTTCAAAAGTTTTGCCTTATTTGGAAGAAATCATTGTAAATGTTAAAGACAAGCATTTTTTTTTATTTTGCACCATGTTTTCCAAAGTTTTGTTCTTAATGGGCGTAAAAAAAGTTGGATTGTTTGGGTATGGGTCAATCTGTCCTTGCAAACAAGTGGGGTTTTTTATATTCATGGGTGTCTTATATTTTCATGCGTTCAATTTCAAATACATGTACCTTTAACCCTTTCCTGTACAGGCCCCCGTTTTCCGTTGCTGTGATTTAATACTTGAGAAACCATTGTGGAAAAGGAAGATATTGCTTGTAACAAGCAATTTCTCCTTTTCCCTACTTTATTTTCTACCACAAAAGAGGGTTTCATTTTAAATCACGCCATTTTTATTTTCATTTTCAACCTCTTTGAATTTGGACCAGTTTAAATTTTGGAAAACGGTAAAGAGTTGAACGTGCTTATCGCTGTGCATTGATACATGTTGTGTTAGAAAAAATGAAATAAATCTACGAATTCCGTCCAGAATTTATTAACACCTTTACCCAAAATTTACAAAAAACAGCTTTGGCGAAAACAGAATGTATTAAGATAAATACATTGTGGAAAGGGAGAAGTCGCCGTCGAGAATTCAGATTTCGGCTCATATCCTTGTCTCTCACCAAGGGGTTGATGATGGTCGTAAACCTACGTAGGATAGCACCTGGAGGCTAGGAAAGGATGTAATGGCGGTACTTATGCGAGATGTGCAAGGAGTCTACTGTTAGGTGCTCCAGTCCCCGCAATATGAGTGAAAAAAAGTTAAAAGCGGCGTTAAACCCCATTCAAACAAATCAAATTTGTCTGCAGCTTCTTTCAAATAAGTCAAACATAATGACTTCTGATGAAGGATTACATACACTATTTTATACAATTATTAAAGCCCTGAAAAAATATCGATAAAGACAATAATGCAATAATTAAAACCCTTGTGATCTATAAAAACAGGTATATGTGTATACTATTTCATGCAATAATTAAAACATTTGTGAACTATTAATCAAAGTACTGAAAGTACTGTAAGTTAGCAAAGGTTGTAAAAGGTTATCGTGATGAATAAACGTGGTCAAAGTATGCAAGAAGTAACCAATTATAACATGACAAAATCTTAGACACGTTCAAATTAAAAGAAGTTGCAGATGACAATTTCAATTTTGTGGAATTTAGAAAATGTTTGCCTTGTAGGCCATAGAAAAATTGTGGACATAACCACTAAATCCATTGAATGTGTATGCCATAAAAGTAGTTCTTTATATATTTTAGGAAACTCCGCCTGCAAGTTCTTCGCCTAGGTATTTTTAGCCTACTTGCGCATACTGTGTTCAAAATGAGCTTCTCAATAAAAAAAGCTTTGGAAATTATTTCAGGAATCTGAAATGTCTTACTTCATGTGTTTATACACTTTAAAGATATTCCTGCTTGCAGTTCATAAATAGATCAAGTAATCCATTATGCTGTTCAGAAAATAGATCAAGGATGCGAAGGAATAAGTGGTAAAGCTTTTAATAGTTTATGAAAAGATAATGGCCTTATTACTGACCAAGGAGAAATTGTGGTTTATATATTTTTTCAACATTTGCTTTTTTTCTACCCATTACCGAAAAATGACGCTTTTTTAAAGCTTTGTGGGAAAAGGAAAAATCCGATAGAGGAGGAGATTTCTCTTTTTCCCACAACGTTTTCTATCCTATTTGGCCCTTATTTTCTAATTCAAGCGCAAATTAAAAAGTCTGAAACTTCTTTCAATCTGGACCAGTCTAAATGTTGCCTGGTAATAGGTTAAACATTACAATTTTCATTTATTTCTCAAGAAACTTTTTAATGTTTTTTAATGGAGGTATGAACCGAAAAAACTTATCACAGTGTATAAATACGCGAAGTGGATTCATATATAAGTGTGATAAGGTTTTCCGGTTCATCCCTCCATGAAAACAAAATTTTACTCATGCAGTTATGACATTTTTTTTTTCGACCAATCGCCCTCAGATCGCCCGTTTTTGATTGACGAAAGTCACGAAACTAAAATTTAATTATCTGATATTGTTAACATTTTTAGACTGTTATTCTAAGTGCATAATGCCCAAAGTTTACGGATGTATTGAAACTCGCAATGTGTATCTGGACACACACACACCTAACCGCATATTGGTCATTTGCCGAAGCTGACGCACGAACGGACCGACATACGGGAGCCACAACGCCTTCGGCCAGCGGAGCTAAAGATCTTTGCACTGACAAATCGGGTGATAACATTCGGTTATTGTCTAAATGAATAATTTGATTAACATAAACATTTTTATATCTTTGGCACAATATTATTAGCCAATATATTGTTACTGCATCGCATTTTTAAGCAATTACCAGACGGCAAAATTTTAGACTGCTCCAAATTGCAAGGCGGTACAGAATATTTAAAGTTTATAAAATTTTAGAATTGTTCAACTTTCTGGGTAGAAAACATTGTGTAAAATAAAGGAATTGCTCGTTTCAAGCAACATCTTCATTTTACGCAATGTTTTCCCCTATTGTGTTATTTAAGGGGCTTGCAAAAGCGTCATTGTGTAGAAATGAGTTAAATGAGGTAGAATATCTTTTTTCTTTTTAGCGCGATAAATGACCTCAGCTGTCGATGAGCCATAAAAAACATTCATTCATTCATGATTTAATTGCCAATATGTTTTCTACCATACAAGCCGGTTATTTTTCCGTATACATGTAGTCGGACTTATCGCCTGCAGCCTCTTCAGTCTGGACCAGTTTAAAAATTTAGATGCGTAAGATGCCCTGGCGATAATTTTTTACTAATCAGTCCCAGCGAAAGGATTGTATGCCAGTTAGTTCAGGCCAATAGGTTCTTGGCAAATTGACCAATCGCGACTATCAATCAAATAACCAGTCGACCAAAGAAATCATTCGTTGAGACCAGAATCGAGTATATTGGTGGCCATTTTTGTTAACCTTTTTTTTTTGTTGTTGTTGTTTGTTTGGCGACAAAAACATCGTATCTACAGCTTTTTCAGTCTGTAGTCACGACGTTTAAGTCACCAACAAACTATACTACCTTTTTTTGTTACATACTACTGACCATATTTTTATTTCAAAATAACGCCGTTTAAAGACGAAGATGTTCCTGTCGGAGTTAATGGGCGGGGATAACGAAACAAGTGGGTGGGGCCAGCGATTGGACAATTAGTATAGACAAAGGGACTACTTTCCACTCATTATGACAGCGGCAGATGGTTCTACCCTAATCTATCATTCTTGATCTAAACAGTCCCTAGCCGCCGTCATAGCGTAGTCGGTAGCGCACCAGACTGCTAATCTTCAATCATGGGATGTCATTTGTTCGATCCCCGGCGGCAACACATATGTTTTCCGAAATTTGTTTCTCGCAAATGGATGGATATCCGTAAATCTATGTTGGATTGCAGTTGGAGGCTAGTAAAGGATGTAGTAGTAGTACTGGTGTGAGAAATACCAGGAATCCATTGTTAGGTGCTCCAGCCGTGAGACATGACTGAAATACTGTTAAAAGTGGCGTAAAACCCCATTAAACCAACAAACTAAACAGTACCTCAGTTTATCATGATGGCGGCCGTAATGTAGTTGTAAGGGAATAAATATTTGTCAAATGCCAGAATAGACTGGCCGTTAACTTTAACAAAGCCGTAGTAATGCCAGTCCAGTGGTACCAGTCAAAGAGTGTTGAACAAAGCACAAACCAGTACTACTGTGGACTTATAAGTCAACTCTTTCCCACACATTAATAGTTTAGACTGGTCAAAATTCAAAGAAGTTGCAGGCCAAAATTCAAAGTTGATGAAATTTCAGTATTTTTCATGACTTGGTAGAAAACATCGCGGAAAACGAGGAAATTGCTTGTTACAAGCAAATTCTGCACTTTCCACAAAGTTTCCCAATTGTTTTGTTGATATGCGTCCAATAGCGTCATTGGTGAAAAATTGGTCAAACCACGCAGGGCCAAATTTTAATTCATTACAGACAACAAACAAGAGGACCATGATGGTCCTATATCGCTCCCCTGAGTATGATGGCTCAAGGCTTTATGATATAATATACAAAATATCAAAGCCCTACACCTTATCATTTTGGAGAAGATTTTTTAAAGATTTTCTCCTTTAATCCTAGGTATAGTAAAGATCCAACCATATTGAGCTAATTTCAAGAGTACGGTAATATTTTGAAAAACTAAAGTAGAGGTTAAAAGGCATCAATAGATACCAAATATCAAAGCTCTAGGCCTAATGGTTTAGAAGGAGAACATTTTCTATGATACCCTCCATTACTCCTTTCTGGGATTGCACAGAAAACTGATTATTTTCAGAATACAGTAATTCTATGAAGTGTTTTAGAACAGGGTCAATAGGTATTATTACATACTTAATATTAAAGCCATTGGCTTTATGGTTTGGGAGAAGAAGATCTTTAAAGATTTACTTCTTTATTTCTATGCAAAAATCAGGGATCACAAAGAAAAGGGCTAATTTTCAGAATACGGTAACTCTATGAAGTTTTCTGGTAGAGGGTCAATAGATGATGATTTACAGAAAAATATCAAAGCTCTAGGCCTTATGGTTTGGGAGAAGAAGATTTTTAAAGTTTTCCTTCTTATTTCAATGTAAAATTAGGGATCACACTGAAAAGGGCTAATTTTCAGAATACAGCAATTCTTTGACGTAATTTGGTAGAGGGTCAATAGTAGATGATTTATACCAAATATCAAAGCTCTAGCCCTTATGGTTAGGGAGAAACAGATTTTGAAGGTTTTCCTTCTTTATTTCCATGTAATATAAGGGAACGCACAGAAAGGGCTAATTTTCAGAATACAGTAATTCTTTAAAGGTTTTTGGTAGATAGTCAATAGATGATGATTTGTACAAAATATCAAAGCTCTGTACAAATATCCGTTGCCATGGCAACCAGAATTCTTCATGGATTTCAATTCTTTGAAGTATTTTGAAAGAGCATGACCTAAAGATAGTTTCTGTGAAGTTTTGTTGAAATTCCATGGTTAGTTAGGAGGAGAAGATATTTTTGTAATTGTGAATGGACAGGCGGACGGACGATGACCGATCACAATAGCTCACTCAGAGCATTTTGTGCTTAGGTGAGCTAAAAATTCAGACTGCTCAACATTCAAAATTGTTGCAGATGACAATTTTTTGTTGATGAAACTTATAAAGCTCTCTCTTGAGGGTTCAAAAATATTGCAGAAAAAGAAATTACTTGTAACAAAAAAATACTTCATTTACCATAATGATTTCCATATTTTTTCAATAGAGCATTAAAAAATGTCATTGTGTGAGAATGGGTTATGTCAAGCTGGAAAGTTGAACATTTTTTTTTTTTTTTTGGTTTGGTGACTTAAATGTCATAACTACAGCTAGTTTAAGCTGTAGTTACAACATTCAAGTCGCCAAACAACTATTCTACTTTTAATTACATGCTATCAGCCATAAATTTTGCAAAATAGAGACTTTTAATTTCAAAGCTGGACTTCCTATAAGAGTCAATAGGCGTGGCCAATTGGGTCAATAGGCGTGGCCAATTGGGTCAATAGGCATGGCAAATACTATAGCTGGGCGGGGCCAGCTACTGGTCAGTTTAGATACGGGGATTTGGAGTATGTTCATTTAGGAATCAAGCAACATAAATGAATACACACAGTTAAATGTTTTTCATAGCACCTTATATAATTAAGTGAAATTTTTAAAAGAAAAGTACAAAAGCAAGCTAAAAGAAGTGGATAGAATTTAAAAGCAAAAACAGATTAATGAAGTATTCTACAAGATAAAAATTGAACAAACAAAATAATAATTCTCCTCAGCATATATATAGTATATTAATCCTTCACTATTTTTCAAAATTTAAGACTTGTCCTAATTCAAAGGGGTAATAGACAACATTATAAAGTAAGTACAATTATAAACAAGAGGACCATGATGGTCCTAAATCTCTCCCCTGACTATGCTGGTTCAAGGCTTTATGATATATACAAAATAGCAGAGCCCTCTGTCTAATTATTTTGGAGAAGATGTTTAAGGATTTTCTCTTTTAATCCTATGTATAGTGATGATCCAACCATAAAGCACCAATTTCCTGAATATGGTAATGAAGAATAGACAAATAGGCCTAATGGTTTAGGAGAAGATGGTTTTCAAAGATATCATTCTTTATTCCTATCTAAAATTAGAGGTTGCACAGAAAAGGGCTAATTTTCAGAATACGGTAATTCTTTGAAGTTTTTTGGTAGAGGATCAATAGGTGATGGTACATACCAAATATAAAAGCTGTAGGCCTTATGGTTTGGGAGGAGAAGACCTTAAAAGATTTCCTTCTTTATTCCTTTGTAAAATCAGGGATTGCTCAGAAAAGGGCTAAAGAATACTGTTATTCTTTGAAGTATTTTCGAAGAGGGTCAATAGGTGGGTTTGGGAGAAGAAGATTTTCAAAGATTTCGATTATAAAATCAGGGATCGCACAGAAAAGGGTTAATTCTAAGAGTACAGTAATTCTTTGAAGTATTTTGGTAGAGGGTCAATGATGATGATAAGTACCAAATATCAAAGCTCTAGATCTTATGGGTTAGGAGGAGAAGATATTTTGATAACTGTTTATGGACTGACAGATGGACTGACAGACAAACAGACAGATGGACTCTGGACAATTACCAATCACAATAACTCACCTTGAGCAAGTTGTGCTCACGTGAGCTTACTAGGGGTACTCGATCCACAGGCCTGAATGTACTGGTTAAGCAAATGATGTTTTCAGAAATTCAATATAAACTCAATTATCTTTGCCATATTTGGAAAAAAAGTCTAGTAACTGAAATCCTCGAAATCCTAGAGAGCATTCCAAACTTTTCATTTCATTACAAAAGTCAACTCAAGTCAAGTTATCTAAAATTGCTTTACTAATCCAGATGAACAGGTATTAACAAAGTTTTCAAAATTTTTACTGAGTACCATACATTGACATAAGCCACACCAATAAAAGTCCTGTTTTTCAACTAATCAAAATTCTATGAAGAAATCTGATAAAGTGTCTCAAAGGAATAATCCTGTGAAATTTAAGTTGAAATCAAACTACTGATTTAAATCTTTCACCATATAAAGAAATCAACTTGTCCACTAAGCCATGTTTTTCATCTGATATAAATTCTTTTTTAAAAATCTGATTAAGAGTCGCCAAAGGATCATTCCTGTGAGTCCTGTGAAATTTGGTTGAAATCTATTGACTGGTTTCTGATAAAAAGATTTTCAAATCTTTCATGATATATGGAATTTGGCCCTGTCCATTAAAATCTTTTTTCATCTGATCAAAATTCTTTGAAGGAATCTGATAAAGGGTCACCTAAGGATCATTCCTGTGAAATTTGGTTGAGTTCTGTATGGTACTTTCTAAAAAAGAGGTTTAGGGACAGACACACATACACACACACAGAGATGCACAATGGACACCATGCCATGACAAGAGCCTCATGATTATCAGCCAGTGGGGCTAGAAAATGCTTCATATTTGTTTGGCTTATTGATTCTTTGATTGAACTTCTACCAGTGTAAGATGTAAGTCAGTACTGTATCTTTCCAAAATAAATCATCATCAAAACTGTGTTTTCTGCCAACACAACCTTATTCAACTTTAATCAATCAACAAAATTTTAGAGTGGTCCAAGTTGAAAGAAATTGCAGTAGACAATTTTTAGCTGGTGGAAATCTAGAATTATTTATCCTTTGGGGTAGAAAATATTGTGGTTAATGAAGAAATTCCTTATAAATAGCAGTTTCTTCATTTTCCACAATGGTTTTCAAAGCGCTCTTTCTTTAGGGCATCAAAAAGCATCACTGTGTGAGAATGTATTAAGACTGGCCCATATCAGAAGATACAGACAATCTGCTTGTGCCTATTTACTCAAAAATAAGTAAATGGGTCAAAAACATTGTGAGAAAAAATGGTTTTGCTTGTTACAAGCTATTCCTTCTTTTCTCCCAATGTTTTATGGTCTTTTTTTGTACAAGTCTTATCAGAATACAAGGTTGTGTTTTTAATCACTTGTTTTCATCTGCATATGTCAATTACCATAATAAAACAATATTAACAACATAATTGCTCATATATCACTCTCTTGTGTCAAAGGAAATGTAGAAAAGGCAATATACCTGGCAAAATCATAATTATTTCTAAATTTTGATTCTAGCTACTTTGGCATGACATAATATGAAACAGATTCAAAATCAATATTTGACTAGTATATCAACATCTACTCAAAAGAGTAAAATTACCCTTTATAATATACCATGATCACACATTCACAACCTAAGATGGTCACAAACCTTTTAGTTGTTCAACAAGAAACTCCATGCCCCTGTAATAGCCTTTTTTTTTTAGAAATGCTAACCTTGATAAGTAACCTTGACCTTCATGGATTTACTTGACTTTACATCTAACTGATGCCTATCAATGCCAAGAACCTATAGCCCACATATGAATAATACAGTCGAATACCTTTACCTCGAACGTCCCTTAGCTGAAGTTACCCCTACGTCAAAGTTATTCTAAAGTCCGGATCTTATTTCTCTTTACTTCTACGTATTTGAACCTCAATACTTCATTCTCTTTATCTCGTAAAATACCCCTATGTCAAATCAATTACAAAGTCCTGTCACTATTCTTTAAATGTATTCACACCTCTATAGGACGAACCTTAATCATAGAGATAGAAATTTGCGATCAACTAAGTTTTTCACACGTTTGGTCTTACATGGAAAATCTTTGACTATCTAGACGTCAAACAATCTCTACGTCGAAGTTTTCTCGTAAGTCCCCTGAACTTCGGGGTATAGGTATTCGACTGTAATTGAAAATGAGTAAAAAATTAGCCCTAGTCATACTGAGCCCGGAATATTCCTGCATTGGCAGGAGTTATAGACTAAGATCAGCCTGCACATATGTGGGGTATGATCTTATTAGCACCAGCTCTTTGACTAATTTAAGTAAGAGTTGTTTATTTATTGATTTGCAAAAACAAATATTGACCAATAGTTAGGACCTATCAGTGCTTTTAACCCTTTGATTTCAATGCAATTCTAAACAAAATACATTTATAATATTCAGTATGACAAGAGTGAAGAGTTTACATTAAGCTTACAAAACTTGTGACCTTGATAGGTGAACTTGACCTAGATGGATGACCTTGATCTAAAACAAATGGCTGACTATCAAAACAAGGGATCTAATTATCCCCAACATGAGCCAATTATCAAGACAATAATGTTAAGTTAATGCATTAAGTTTTCAAAACTTGTGACATTGATAGTTACCTTGACCTTAATGGATGATTCTTGGTATTACAACCAACTGACACCTTTCAGTGCAAAGATCCTACATTATTACCGATGTATGTGCAACAGCAGTTGATCAATAGCAAAATGTTAAGTTCATGTATTAAGTTTACACTGAACAGACAAACAGACACAGAGGCAGACATCGGTAAAACAATTTGCCCCAATCTTGTTGATGTTAGAGCATATTTATGGAGTAGAGGATCATAAACAAACCATGATGGCCTAATCACTCACTTGTGATATTTCTAAATTATTTCAAACCAATAAATTTTACAAGATTGTTTTATTTGCTAAATTTACTACCCAGAAAAACAAAGATCTTCAATCCATTCCCACTCAATAACACCCTATAATAAAAGCTTTGGAAAACATTGTGGACAATGTAGAAATAAGTTGGGGATATTTCTTCACTGTACACAATGTTTTCTACCCTTAACGGCAAAGATTTTCTAAATTTCATCGATTAATAAAAATCGTCACCTACAACTTCTTTCAATTTGGACCTTTCTAAAATTGTGTAGAGTGGGAATGGGTTAAAATTCTTCAACTTGAAATTAATCATCTTCAATTTTTTTCAAGATGGACCATTTAAAATATTGTCATCTTGAAATCGATTAAATTGTTTTAATGAAATTATGCCTAACAGGGCTCATATTTGACTCATTTTGACTCTTTAAGTTTTCTCTCAATGGGGTCATTTTGATCCCTTCAAAGGAGGGAATTTAGATCCCACAAATTTTTATTGATGCATCTTATTTATTATTGAAAATTTGTATGAATTCACTTTTAACCTGTGTTTTCCTATAGAACCTTCCCTTTAAGGTTCATCTTTATGACCTAACAATATCCTGACCAGGTTTCATAGCAATTGAGCCAAAATTATGACCTCTAAAGTGTTAACAAAGAAATTGTCATCTAGGCCCCTTTTTCCGTGTTTTCCAAAAGAACCTTCCCATTATCAATAGGGTTCATCCTTATGCGATAATAATTATTCTGGCCTGGTTTCATGAAGATTGAGCCTAAATTGTGGCCTCTAGAGTGTAAACAAAGAAATTGTCATTATGGCCCTTTTTCCTGTGTTTTCGGAAACATCCTTCCATTAATCAACAGGATTCATCTTTATGACCTCATAATCATTCTGGCAAAGTTTCATGAAGATTGAGCCAAATTTATGGCCTCTAGAGTGAAAACAAAGAAATTGTCATTAAGGCCCCTTTTCCTGTGTTTTCAAATGAACCTTCCCATAATCAATAGGATTCATCCTCATTACCTAAAATTTATTCTGACCAAGTTTCATGAAGATTTGATCAAAACTGTGGCCTCTAGAGTGTAAACACTTCAATTCTTGACATCGCACGACTGTCAACGAATGACAGACATTCAACAATCACAAAAGCTCACCATGAGCACTTTGTTCTCAGGTGAGTTAAAAACTTATCTATAAATAACATCTGTAAAAACTTTCCTGATGATGATATCTTTTAAAGTTAATAGCAATTTCAATTTCAGTTGTTTAACCCATTCCAACACAATCCCCTTTATAAGAAAGCTTTAGAAAACATTGCGGAAAATGAAGAAATTGCTTGTGACAAGCAAGTGTTTGCTTCATTTTCTATGATAGAAGACTAAACATTTAAAAAATTCATCACCATTAAACTGTCATCTACAACTTTTTTAGTTTGGACTAGTCTAAAATTTTGTTGAGTGGGAATGGGATGTTCACACTCTTTAATTGAAAATTGATTGCTGATGACGATTTTTCAGTAATGGCGGCTGGAGCACCTAACAATGGATTCCTGGTATATCTCACAGCAGTACCACCATTGCATCCTTTCCTAGCCTACAGCTGCTTTCCCACATAGGTTAACAATTATTCATCCATTTGTGAGAGACAAATGTAGGAAAGGATATGTGCGGCCTCCAAGGATCAAACCAATGACAACGAATAATTGAAGATTGGAAGTCTGATGTAGAACAAATTGCACTGTGACGGTTGCAAAACCAATTGTAACCATACAGTTTTCATATAATAATTGGTAACCACTACAAAAACTCCTTTTTTCAATATCCTTGTAAAATATTAAGCATAACATAGAGGAAAAGGATAAATTGTTTGTTACCAGCAGTTTCTCCTTTTGTCACCATGTTTTCTACCCTCATTGGAATTTACCAGTATTTTCCAATTCAAAATTTTCATTAGAGTCTAAAATTTCTTCATCTTGTTATGGCTAAAACAATACAGTAGAGTTCAGCAAACTTAATACTAAAGCTCTTTACAATCCAGTTAAAGTCAAAACTTTTCTCAAGGACTGACTGCTCTGTCTTACAGCAAAGCAAGATGCACAGACAAAGCCAACATATGACCACCATGGATAATTTGATCATCATTGGTAGACGACGTGACCCCACTGACCTCTTTGGGTTGAAGGAGGGTGCTAAGGGTAAACATAAAATAAGACAGATATGATACCTTAAAATTAAAATGATACAATATAAAGCTTGTGACTTTGTTTAACGACAATTTGAATTGATTTTATTTGAAAAATCATCATGTGATAGGGTAGAAAATATTGTGGAAAAATAAGAAATAGCTTTTTACAAGCAATTTCTTCTTTTCAATATGTTTTCTCAAGTATAAAACCACAGGGATGTAAAACCAGGAATTGAACAGAAAAGGTTTAATTTATCTATTACTACCAGTATATATGTTTGAAAATGATTTACTTCTATATCTGATTGAAAGGATGTACTATTACATCTGTAGGATTTATCAATATATCTGTCTGGAGTTTATCATTATATTATTGAAAATGGAATTATCACACTATCTAATACAGTTTATTACAATATCTGTTGCTAAAGAATTTATCCCTATATCTGCAGGGCTCCAGTTAGGGGAATGATTTCATTTTTTTTTATCAATACCACAAACTCTACGATTCAGGTACTCATAGACATCCTAATGTCAAGAGGTTTAACCAAGTCCAACTTAGGGACACTTTTAGACGCCCCCAAGATAAAAAGCTTTTGAAAACATTGTGGAAAATGAAGAAATTGCTTGTCACAAGCAATTTCTTCATTATCCACAATGTTTTCTACCTCAAAAGTAAAAGAAATCAAAATTTGATAAGCTCTAATTTGTCGTCTGCAACTCCTTTAAATTTGGACCAGTCTAGAATTTTGCCTTCTGGTAATGGCTTGAAATTACTACCTACGAAATGGGTTTTGATAAAAAAAATGCATTAGAAATAAGTCTTTGTATCTTTAAAAAAAAAGAAAACACAAACAAGAGGACCATGATGGTCCTAAATCGCTCCCCTGTGTATGATGGTTCATGGCTTTATGATATAAACAAAATAGCAAAGCCCTCCGTCTAAATATTTTGGAGAAGATGTTTAAGGATGTCTTTTTTAATCCTAGGTACATTGATGATCCCACCATATAGCACTAATTTCCTGAATATAATAATGCTTTGAAGTATAGACATCAATACATACCATATATTAAATCTCTAGGCCTAACGGTTTAGGAGAAGAAGGTTTTCAAAGATATCATCATTTATTCCTAACTAAAATTAGGGATTGCACAGAAAAGGCCTAATTTTTTTTAAGTAATTTGGTAGAGGGTCAATGGCTGATGATATGTATCAAATATCAAAGCTCTAGGCTTTATAGTTTGGGGGAAGAAGATTTTCAAAGATTTCCTTCTTTATTCCTTTGTAAAATCAGGGATCGCACAGAAAAGGGCTAATTTTCAGAGTATGATAATTCTTTGAAGCATTTTGGTAGACAATCAATATATGATGATATGTACCAAATATCAAAGCTCTAGGCCTTATGTTTGGGAGAAGAAGATTTTTAAAGTTTTCCTTCTTTTAATCTATGTAAAATCAGGGATCGCCCAGAAAAGGGCTAATATTCAGAATATGGTAATTCTTTAAAGTATTTTGGTAGAGGGTCAATAGATGATGATTTGTACCAAATATCAAAGCTCTAGGCCTTATGGTTTGGGACAAAAAGATTTTTAAAGATTTCCTTCTTTACTTCTATGTGAAAAAAGGGATCACAAAGAAAAGGGCTTATTTTCAGATTACGGTAATTCCCTGAAGTATTTTGGTAGCGGGTCAATAGATGGTGATGTATACCAAAAATCAAAGCTCTAGGCCTTACCGCTTGGGAGGAGAAGATTTTTTAAGTTTGTACACTCTGTTGCCATGGCAACCAGAGTTCTTCATGGATTTCTATTCTTTGAAGTATTTTGAAAAAGCATGACCTAAGGATTATTTCTGTGAAGTTTTGTTGAAATTCCATGGTTAGTTCAGGAGGAGAAGAGATTTTGTAATCGTGAACGGATGGACAGATGGAATGACGAATGACAGACGGACAGACAACGGACGATGACTGATCACACTTCGTGCTCAGGTGATCTAAAAAACAAAACAAGAGATACCACTTATTGAGAGATGACATAAATGTGGGGAGTATTATTTGTTTTTCTTTGTAAAGCCAACTGATGAAAGACAATAACCATTTCATTTCAAAAATAACAACATTCATTAATGATCTAATCAACTCACCAATATCAGAAGTTAAAACTTGTCCAAAATGAAAATGTCTGCAGACACAAACTCAAGTCTATCTAATTTGACAAAAATAATAAGTGAATTATGAGTTAGAAAGCAGTGTGAAATATGAAGAAAGTGCCTGTTAACTCACTCCCATATAAAGACACTTTTTGACGACCCTCAAGAAAAACAATTGGGAAATCATTGTGGAATGCACCAAGCAATTTCTTCATTCTCCAATTTTTTTTATCCAAGGAGGTTGAAAAAATCTAAAATTTCATTAACTTTTTTTTTTCATTAAAGTATGAAACTAAAAACCTATTCACAATTTTTCATTAATCTGAGTCACAGGTTTATACATTATAATGGGGTTTTCTGTTTCATAGATCTATGAAAATGAAAAATATTCTCTTCATCTCTTAATTAGATTCTCTAAAATTCCATGCTAAATCTGTGAAAAAGCATTGTGATATTTTTTTTATTTTTTTTTTATTTCTTTACAAAGCTGTAATTTACATAGTTTTTGTTTGTCATCTGTAACTTCTTTCAATTCACAACTTTAGAAATTCAGATCCAGCAGGTCATTTTAAATTGCGTACCTATATTTGGTAAGCTCCATGTAGGACCAATATTTAAACCCCCATGCCAAGTTTCAAGTGAATTAGGAAAAAATTATTTAAACAGATCACTGTGTATCAATGACTTCAGAACTTGCTTCCACCTGGGGCAATACACATGATTTCCATGTCAACTAGGGGGTGAATAAAAGGTACCTAACCATTTCCTGTTCAATTCCTAGTTTTTAAGTGCCTGTCTTTTTTATACTTGAGAAAACATTGTAGAAAAAGAAGAAATTGCTAGTCACAAGCAATTTTTTTCTTTTTCCACAATATTTTCTACCCTACTGAATGATTATTTTTCAAATAAAATCAACTTTCAACTCTCGTCTGCAAAACCTTTGAAATTGGACAGGTCCAAAATTCAAAAAAAAACAGGAAAGGGTTAATGTGGTATATCAATATGATCTTCCTATAACAAGAGGACCATGATGGTCTTAAATCACTCACCTGAGGCATCTCAAAATTACAGTACTTTTTAGTATAAAAAAGACACAACTTGAGCAAAATAAATAAAACAATATAAGATTCCGGGCTTTGTTCAAAACAATCCAGTAATGCTTTACAATAAGAATGAATTCCTTTGGCTTTATAGTTTAATCCATTACCAAACTATCCAAGAATTTGTCACCCTCAGGGAAAATAGGTTTGAAAAAACATAGTGAGAAAGGGAGTGACAAGCAATTTATTCATTTCTCACAGTGTTTTCTACCTGAAATTCTTTGTATTTAGATTTCAAACAAACTCTAATTACTGTCTGATACTTCAATAGCAAACTTGGTAGAGAACAATCTGGATGTGCCATAAATCAAAATATGAATGCATTACAACTTATACATGAAGAGTGAGAGATATTTGAACATGCTCTTAATGAGCGTTTTTCATATCTTTGGATGCCTTGGGAAGGGCCATGTTTGTCCAAAGGATATAAACATGGTAGATAACAATAATGCTATACTATGTTTTTAATGTAAATACTCCAGAACCTATATTTAAGAATTCTTTCAATGCGATTTATGCAATTTTCGACTCCAGGAGTAGAGACATTTTTTTATCCTAAGAACATATTTTCCTGTTACATAGTACAAAATTATTTAGTCATGATACATACCAATTATGTATGCCCATCACCTTATATTTCAGAAGGACAAGACTTTTGATGTTGCTCTAATTGGGTGTTTTCCAAAATTTTTGACCTCTGGGGCAGTGCCATGTTTTATCCAAGGGCTAAGATTTTAGCTAACATGGTGGAGAACCATCTGGTTATGCTATAGACATTGTAGATTGGGAGGAAAAGACTATTGAACATGGTCTAAATGAGCATTTTTACAAACTTTGGACACCCAGGGAAGGTGGTTTATTAACCGACAGGCATAATTTAATTAAAACTGATAGATAACAGCCAGGCCATGCTACACTCAAAATATAAATGCCCTCCTTCATAGATTGAAGAAATTTTTTTTAGCATACTCAAATTTTGCGTTTTTCCAAATTTTGGACCCCTAGTGCAGGGCAGTTTTTGACCCGAGGAAGACAACTTTTAGTGATAAAGTACAAAACCATCTAGTTATGCTTCATACCAAACAAGAATATCCTAGACCTAATAGTTTAAGAGGAGAAGTCTTTTGAAATTACTCTAATTAAGCATTTTCCAAACTTCGGACATCATGGGCGGGGCCATTTTTGAACCCAGAGATTAAATATTTAAAAACTTGGTAGAGAACCATATGATTAAGCTCTATATAAAATATAAATGCCTTTGGCCTTGTAGTCTGTGGAAAAAAAGACAACAAAGATTTTCTAAAATTTCCAATTTTCATATGCCGCGGTTACAAGAGTTTTCACAGAATTAAATTCTTTTAACAATTTTTGAAGAGCATCACCCAAGGAACATCCCTGCAAAGTTTCTGCTTGATTCGCCTACTGGTTTAGGAGGAGAAGATTTTCAAAGATTTACTTAATATTCCCATTTTCAAATGCCGCGGCAACCAGAGTTTCTGACGGAATTAAATTCTTTTAACAACTTTTGTAGAACTTCACCCAAGGAACATCCCTGCAAATTTTCAGCTTGATTGGCCCACTGGTTTAGGATTTTTAAAGAAATTGTGGACGGACGGACAGACGGACAGACGACGGACAACGACCGATCACAATAGCTCACCTCGCACTTTGTGCTCAGGTGAGCTAAAAATATGTTTATAAGCGTTTAGAGATTCTTAACTTTGAGCAATAAATACAAATCTCACATGACATTGCTTTAACCTCTTTTAGAAACAAGTAAGATTTTACCAGCTGGAACCTCATATACCTCATATAACACAGCACCAAATAAACCAAATAAATATTAGTTATTATTAGCCCCAAGTTTAAAATATTGAAACTAATTGACCATTATAGAATGATGATAACTCAAGTTTCATTCTTATCAATTATGATTTGGTTGAAATATTCCCCAAAAGACTAAATTTTCCAAAAAAAAATCAATGACCTGAAATCACTAGTAGGCTTGACTGTGGGTCGAAATTTCTTTTGAAAATTAATCTCAACTTTGGCTTTAAAGGGGACAAAAAAGTAGAGTAGACAAAGATCAGACTGCACATAAATGCAGTCTGATCTTTGTCTGTACCTCCTGTCAAAATAAGAATAATCCGGGATCAGCCTTTCAAGGGCTAAATTTTGTACGATGGTACACTTTTCAGTCATAAGATGGTATACTTTGTATTTTTCGGTTTTGGCTACAATCATACAGTTCTTACTTTACCTTCACTCAGAGCTACTGGCAAGCTGATTTCTTTAGGAAGAAATTTCGAGTACAAAAACACAGACAGTATGACTAGAGAGGCTCCGAGTGAAAACTCAAGCGTTATATGAAAGTTAAACAAGAATACTGACGCAACACTGGAAGTGATTATTGCTATACTTGTTGCAAATCCTTTGAGAATATTATCAGCATACTTTACCACAAATGCTACAACCAATCCACCTAAGGCTTGTAACGATATAACAACACACACTAAAATATCATAACCATAGAAAAAACCTTTCTCATGAATTGTAGCACCTTCCTTCAACTCCATAGTCAAATATGCCGTGATCATTCCGAACACACCAAGTTGCACATTCCGTAAAATAACTGTCTGTTTAGTTCCTTTGAGTATTTTTTCGAAGTAGACACCTGCAAAACCGGACATTAAACAGGATATTGCCACAGCTACAACTCCTTTAAAATGATTGCCCTGTTTGTTGTTGTTATTGGCTATATCAGTGGATGAGAGTTTGACTAGTGCCACACCAAATGTTAACAGGATAAGGGCAGTCCATTGAACCACAGACAGTCTTTTGTTCAAGAGTATAAAAGAAAATAGAGCTGTTGTCAAGATCTTCATTTGATAGTATACCTGAAACAAGAGATGCTGTAAACTCATATCCTACAAACCATTTAAAACTTTTTCTTGTTGATTTCTTTCTGTATAAGGAAGTGTTAACTGGTCAACAGTACAAACTGTTACATGCATGTGCACTGTGTACCTAGCTATTCCTTGCTCCTACATGGCAACCATCATTTTGAGTTTGGAAACTTTTTTTCCTTGTCCAAACCCATTTCGAGACTGCAAACTTTAACCCTTTCCTGTTTTTTGAAATTTAAAATTGGTCCAATTTGAAAGAGGTTGCAGACAACAATAAAATATGCATGCAATTTGAAATCTGACCATCCTATGTGATAGAAAATATTGTGGAAAAAGGAGAAATTGCTTGTTACAAGCAATTTCTCCTTTTTCCATAATGTTTTCTCAAGTATAAAATCAGTGACGTAAAATCCGGGGTTTGTCCAGGAAAGGGTTAAGACAGGTCCGAGTTGAGAGAAGTTGCAGACATCAATTTAAGGTTTATGAAATTTTAGATTTTTTCCAATTTCTGTGTAGAAAACATTGTGTACAATGAAGAAGATGCTTGTCACAAGCAATTTCTTCATTTTACACAATGATTTCCCTATTGGTTTTCTTAAGGAGCGTCAAAAAGCGTCACTGTTTGGGAATGGGTTAAATTGTTTTTTCCAAAAATTAGATCATGTAACAAAACAATTGTTTTACAGATAATACTTTGGGAGAAATGGAAACAGTTAGCCTCTGAATCAGTGAATGACATTCTGATCTGTTGCTCTCTTGATCTACAGTTCAGTCCGTATGTATGTCATATAACCTTGACCCTGTGACAATAATTTTCACTGTCTCAAAATATGCTGAAATGACTATAAAAAGTTTCCTTTAACACAAATGAAATCTGGCAACTGTAAATAATAAACTAATCTTGATCCATTAACATGTAAATATAGCCTTGACTTTAGGTCTACTTGAGCATGAAATGCCATGTGTTGCAAAGTTTTCTCATATGACAATTCTTTTCAATAGATTTGGTCATATTTCAGTCCACAATAAAACTTACAAGTATGCATGAGCTCCTCATACAATGTACTCTAATTATGGATCTTTATTTGAACAAACAAGCTTTCACCTGTGAAAAGGGACCTAACATTATTCCTCCGAAATTCATAACAAGAGGCCCATAAGGCCTTATCGGTCACCTAAGTCCACAAAGCACAAAAACAAATAAAAGTCCTCTAGATGATGCTACATACTCAGGGCTCTGCAGAGTGGGCGACTTAGGCGAAAAAGTCGCCTGGTTTCATAAAACTTCGCCTGATTTGCTGATCAAAGCGAAGTCGAAGTCGCCCGGAATTTTCGGGAAGTCGCCTGGATACGATAGGTGATAACCAAATCTGGCCCAGTGGCTATAAAAGTAGGGGACAGTGTGCAATTATACAACTGCCAGTCGGAAGCCCTTTGATCGTAATTCAAGCGTGTATCGATAGTCGCGAGGCCAGCAGATCATCAGAAAGAGGGTTATGTTCTGGCAGCTAATAGTCAACATGCTTGCTTTATTCACACCTACGCTGATTGGTTTCGGCAATGTTTTGTATACTATCGGCACTAGAAATCTTTATTTAAAATCCTTTCCCTTCTTAAGTTTTAATTATTCTGTAAATTAATTTATCATCAGTCTACGAGATTTGTTGCTTACTTTCACATAATGAGAATAATGGCCGACATTTACGGACGCCGTGTCATTTACCAGAAGTCAAAATTTTGTTAAAAAATTTGAAATCTTGATGAAAAATAATTCTGCCGAAAATCTACATAGATTAAATTCATTTTTCATTAGAGTCCTTCAATTTGAATTATCTACTTTAATTGTAACAAGTGAAGAAAATTATGGCAAACAATTTAAAGGCTGATACGATATTTTCCTGAGTTTCTTGTTATGATACATTCTTCCCAAAACTAAATTCTACTTACTTGTGTTGTAAATAATTCCTTTAAATAACATGTAATCCTATAAAATGGAGCAAATTATCCTGTGTTAACTTTAAACCTCTGCATGTACACAGTCTGGTTTTTTGTACTCAGCAGTAACCCTTACCCTTTACACATTATAACTGACTTAATCACAGAGGACCTTTTTTGACTAATTAATGACAATTTTAGGCCCTATATGATATCAGGTAAAGTTGACAGACTTTAACTCATTAGCACACAATCCCCAATTTTGACATCTTGAAATGTTTTTATGGGAAACTGTGGAAAAAGGAGGAAATTATTGCTGCAAGCAATTTATCCTTTCCCCACATGTTTCTACCTTCTTTGGCACATTCTTTCTTATTTAAGCTCGGTTTGAAATGTCTTATTTAGCTTCTTTCAATTTGTATCAGTCTGAATTTTTTCTTCTGGTAATGGTTTGATTAAATACATGTTGTTACAATAAAATCTTTTCTCATTTTCTGCTTCAAATAGGAACACTACTAATTTCATTCAGACTGCCTATACACTTTTTCCATTTTTTTATTAGTTGACTTTCTTATCATATATGAATCTATTATGAAATATTAAAAAAAAAAAAAAAAAAAATCAGAAACAAACTCTTGAATTCTCATCCCTAAAAAAAGTAAAATAAAGGATTTGTTCAGAGGAATAAGATTTTTATTGAGGACTGAAAGCAGTATTTTCTATGTTTATTGCATAATACATAATGTAAAATGCAACTACTTGGTTGTAAAGCTATTTTATTTTCTGATAGAAATGAGGAGTATGCGCAAAAACTTAATTTTTAACGCGATCCACTTCTCCTGAAAGTCTCACCACTTCTCCCCATTTTGAAAAACTTCTCCCAATTCTCAGACTAGTGAGAAGTGACTTCTCCCCAAATTCTGGGAGTCTGCAGAGCCCTGAAAAAATATCAAGCTGTGGGGTTTCTGTTTCGGAGAAGAAGATTTTTTAAAGTTTTTACTATGCAATCCTATGCTTGGGAATGGGCTAATTTTGAAACTGGGGCCATAAATTATACAATCTTGATAGAGGTCCACCAGATGATGCTGTATAACATTTATAAAAGCTCTAGGCCCTCCTATTTGGGAGAAGATTCTTAAGATTTTCACTTTATAAGCCCTATGTAAAATTTCTGACATCTAGGGATTGGCTAATCATGACACTTGGGTCATAAATTATACAATCTTGATAGAGAGCCTTCAGATGATGCTACATACCAAATATCAAAACTCTAGGCCTATCTGGTTGAGAGAAGATTTTTAAAGTTCTCACTATTTAAGCCTATGTTAAACTTGTTACACTCCAGAACACGCTAATTTTTTCCCCTGGCACCTTGATAGGAGTCCACCAGATGATGTAGAATGTGAAATAAATTTCATTTCTTCGAAGGAATATTTGAATATCCACTGTAATGTGACTCTCATTTTGACTTACCTGAAAAGTTGTAGCCTCTAGGTTTGATAAAGTGACAAAGAGAAGATTGCTCTGTAATGTTCTTTTATGAAATATTTGAACATCCTCTTTAATATGACTCTTATTTTAACGTACCTGAAAAGTTGCAGCCTCTAAATTTGATAAAGCGACAAACAGGAGATTGTTCTGTAAGGTGTATATGAGTGACGGGACTGCCACCTTCACACAGTCCATGGGTTGAAGAATTATATTTGTGTGGAGGTGATTCATTAGTCTACCTATGCTTCCCTCTTGTATCAACAATACAAGTAGACAAGCCGTCACCTTTAACATCTCTGAGACGATAATAGCTGTACTGGAAAAGAACATGTTGTCCGTCTTTCTAGTCCTGACATAACTTAGTGACAAAATATGCAAAGAATTCTGGGTGGTCAATAGAAACAGGCTGAGATATTTCTTCCACATTTTGATTTCTTCATAAGTTCCTCTGGTACTACCTACAAAATCTCTTTTCTGATAAAATCATCACCTGAAGTTAAAAGTATTCGAGACTAAGATATCCTGACTAAACATAAACGACAAACACTATACAGTAAACTTAATACATTAACCCAATACCAGATGTAAAAATTTTAGATTGGTCCAAATTGAAAGGAATTGCAGGCAAAGTTTATGAAATTTCAGATTTGTTCACCTTTCTTGGTGTAAAGTATTCTGGAAAATGAAGAAATTCCTTGTAACAATCTTTTTAATCTTAATGCTAACTTCATCTTTTACTAGACAGCAAAATTTCAAACTAACAAATGTATTAAAACCCTAGTGGAGACTTACAGTTACTCAATATAATCATCATAGTATTAATGATTTTTATGAATATTGATGAATTTGTAAAGTCTAAGCCATATTTCTTTTTCTATTGTAAATGGCAAATGACATATTTTGTTGATATTTGTCAATAAATGAAATGAAATGATAAACAAAAAGCTAAAAAATATAGAAAAAAAATAATGCAGACAGAAATAGGATAAAAAAATAATGCAGACAGAAAAGTTCTTGAAATAAACAATGTATCGTTTCCAACAATTTGATTAAACTGATTACCACACAATCCTGTATTATGATACCCCTGAAGGCCAAATAAAGATCAAAACATTGAGTAACATACTTGTAACGAGCAATCTCTCCTTTTATCCAATATTTCATACATTATTTGGCGCTTATTATTCAATTCAAATACAATTTGAATTGTCGTCTGCAACCTCTTTTAACTAGGACCAGTCTAAAAGTTTGTCCCTTAACCCTTTCCCGTTTAATCCCTGGTTCTTAAGTCCCTGTGTTTTTATACTTAAGAAAACATTGTGGAAAAAGAAGAAATTGCTTGTAACAAGTAATTTCTTCATTTTCCACAATGTTTTCTACACTATTGAATGATTATTTTTCAAATAAAATTGATTATATAGTGTCGTCTGCAAATCCTTTGAATTTTGACGGTTCTAAAATTTTGTCAAATGGGAAAGAGTAAACAGGTTTACTCCTACAAAAATTTCAGAATGGTCCAAATCCGAGGTAGTTGCCAACAACAATTTAAAGTGTATCGATCAAAATATAGTACCTAATAGTGTATGAAGGATTATGAGATAAATAATTGCAAATAACAACTAATATCTCCTTTTCCCATGTCTTCATTCCATTCAAAAGCAGGATTGTGTATTGATTGATTAGCCCATTCCCACAAACCACCATTCAAATATTTCATGTTCCTCAAGAAACAACCTTAGAAAACACTGTAGAAAATGAAGAAATAGCTTGTTACAATCAATTTCTTAATTATCTATAATATCTTTTATCCTAAAAGAAAGGAAGAAAAAGCTTGTTATAAGCATTTTGTTCATTATCCATAATATCTTATTATCCTGAAAGAAATGAAGAAATAGCTTGATATAAGCATTTTCTTCATTATCCATAATATCTTATTATCCTGAAAGAAATGAAGAAATAGCATGATATAAGCATTTTCTTTATTACCAATATTGTTTTAACCTAAAAGACAGATTTGAACAATTCAATCAAATTTAGATTACCATGTATAATTTCTTTGAATTTAGGCCAGTCTTAAAATTTGTTGTCTGGTAACTGGTTAACACATTCACACAGTGACAATTTTGGACACCCCTAAAGAAAAACAAAATTGGGAAACCATTGTGTGTAATGAGGAAATTGCTTGAAACAGTTTACACAATTTTTTCTATCCATACAGTTGAAAAAGTCTAAAATTTTATAAACTTTGAATTGTCATCTGCAACTCTTTTCAATATGAACCAGTCTTGAATTTTGCTCTCTGTTAACCCTTTCCTGGTTTATCCCTTGATTTTACGTCTCCGAGTTTTTATACTTGAGAAAAGATTGTAGGAAAAGAAGAAATTGCTTGTAACAAGCAATTTCTTCTTTTCCAACAATACTTTCTACCCTGTAGATTGGTTACTTTTCAAATTGCACTTGCTTTTAATTGTTGTTTGCAACTTCTTTGAATTCAGACAAATCTAAATTTTTGAAAAACAGGAAAAGGTTAACTGTGCAATGAATCATTATTATGATGTGTCTGTAGGTAATGACAAATGGAAATTGTATGAGAAAAAGGGTACCAATACCTGCCAAACTAAAACCTAAAGTTTTAACCTATCTCCATACAAGAAAATTTAGACTGGTCCAAATAAGTTGCAGACAACAATTTCAAGCTAATGAAATTAGAAAAAATCTTTGTCTTTTGTGACAGACAACATTGTGGATAATGAAGAAATCGCTTGTTGCAAGTAATTTCTTCATTTTCCAAATATACTCTCAAAAATCTTTTCCTTAATGGGATTCAAAAAGGGTCTTTTTGTGAGAATGGGTTTAGCTCCTCTGCCAACAAAAACTTTTAAAACCAAACAAAGAAAAGCTTAAACCCATTCCCACCAAATCCCACTTTTCTATGAACCTCAGGAAGGAAGTTTTGGATAATAAATTAGAAAAGGAAGAAATTGCTTGTAATAAATATTTTTTTAAATTTTACAGTATTTTCTATATATAAAAACAATTCCATTTATTTTAAATTGTTGTCTGAAAGGTCTTCAACTAAAACCAGTCTAGAATTTTGTCAACTAGATACAGGTCAAAACACAAGATATGTCACAATCAAATCATGAAAACAGCAAATTAATTCCATTTGATTTTCCTTGCAAGGATTAATTCGAGTGAATCAGAGCATACCATGACGAACAAGACTGCAGGTAGAAAATCTGGATACATGGATGTGATAACCCACTACTCTTGATAGACAAATTCTTTTTTGTCTTCCTGTCAATGGGTTGATTAACCAATTCCCACATAATCACGCTTTTTGACGCCCTTCAAGAAAAAAAAAACTTTTAAAAAAACTGTGCTAACTGAAGAAATTTCTTATAAAACAATGTTTTCTACCCAAATATATACTAAATCCTTAAATTCTTCCAATAAAATTTGTTGTAAGCAAGTTCTCTCATTTTGACCAGACAAATGTTGCCTGGTAAAAGGGTTACAGGATCGAAATATTTAGGGTACGAAGAGTCCATTTAAGGTGTACATGGAATAATATTAACGATAACATCGCAGTCATGTGAAGACAATAAAATAATATCCGGGTATGCATGATCAGTAGCCTAAGACCATTATATAGTTGTTGGGAATGTTTTTTTTTTTTTTCTTCTTACGTTTATATCGTTTGCAAGCAGTGATCTCCCCTGTTAGTCTGGAACTTTTCTGCAAAACAATCTTCAATACTGTCAAGATTTTTTCATCGACTCATTCCGTTCCCTTTCGCCAAAACACTCCCGTTGTCCGAAAGCGCGATGTCTAGTATTAATATCAAACGTTAACGATTTTGAAATCTGTTAACAACATTTCTCCTAAATTCCAAGGGGTTGGGTGGGGGGTTGTATTTTTCCCCGATCATTAGCCTAAGATGTTGCACTGTTATCACATGCTAAATTTTCCAGTTCATTGAATAATTGTATTTGTCGCTCACCAAGAAAATTCGAGAGGGACAAAGTAGCTATCAACTCGCAGTTCGGACCTGGTATTCCCAATACAACGACCAAGGAAATACAGAATTGACCAATCGTGTCTGTCAATCAAGGAATAAACAGACCAATCAAATAATTTTCTTCGGCCCGGATCTGATCGAGCTTATCAACTCCGACATCGGCTGACATTTTTGTTTACCCTTATTGTTGGTTTGGCGACCTAAATGTCGTAACTACAGTTTATTGAAGCTGTAGTCACGATGTTTAGGTCACCAACCAGCTATTTTACTTTTTGTCACTTGCTACGGACAATAAATGTGAAAAAACCCGTGAGAAATCCAAGCGGAACTTCCTGTTGGAGTTAATGGGCGGGGCCTAGATAGTCATTGGGCGGGGCCAGCCACTGGTCAATTAGTTGACCATGATCTCACCAAGAATTAAAGAAAACCGAAACAGGGACAGAAATTAAAAAAAAAAGTGAAAGCAAATTTTACTCTTCAAAGTATTTTGCTGGTGAAAAGTTTATATAAGCTTAACTCATTCCTATAATGTAGCCCTCAATAAAACCAATTCATCTGATGGATTTGGCCAAAATCTTATGAATCTCGGGAAGCGTTACATAGTGAATTGGGAAAACACAGTTTTAAAACGAAGAAATTGCTTCGTTTTGCTCAATATTTTCTATTCAGAAAGTTGAATAAACTATAATTTCATAAACTCTAAATTGTAGTGTGAAACTCCTTTTAATTTCGACCAGGCTAAAATTTTGTCAACTGGTAACGGGTTAAAGAAAATTTAAAAAAAAATTAAAACAGATATCGGAAAACGTAGAAACATTCCCAAAACTGTTCTGAGCATATAGATCAACAGGGAAAAAATCAAGGATGAAAAAAATACAGTCGATATAACATCAAATGTAGATATTTTCAAGGGGATAGCCAGGTAAAGAATTTTGAAAATTTAGGGTTTATCCGTTAGCCCATTCCTAAACGACAAAATTTTTGACCGGTCTGATGAGATTGCAGACGACATAAAAAATTTTGTTCAAATTGAAAAATAAGGACCTATATGAGGTAGAGAACATTGTGAGAAAAGAAGATATTGCTCGTGACAAACAGTTTCTTCTTTTCTCCCATTTTCGGTGCGCGAAAATCATCGCGACGTGATTGTGTGGTAATGGGTTAAATAGATGACGAACCTCTCGCCGTTCCAATTAGCCTCGGGTATTGCTGTTCAAGTCAGGCAATAAACGACAATATTTTGTGAATTTCTTTTTGATTAGGGACACCAGGTAAAAGTTAAGCCGTTTCGTTGGCGACCATTACGCGTCAGAGTTCAATGTTGCTTCCTGTATAAGTGAACAATCTAATTTTTCAATTGATTTTTTTTTAAACACCGACGATCCTTCAATTAAAAGATTGTCAATATCAATATATAAATCAAATATCGATTGACCAACCAAGTTTTTAATGTTGACATCCGACATTAACCCTTGTCATGCTGAACCCGGAATATTCCGGTTTTGGCAGGAGGTATAGGCTAAGATCAGACTGCACTTATGTGCAGGCTGATCTTAGTCTATACCTCCTGCTTGTACTTTTCCTGTCAGAGTTGTTTATGAAGTTGATTTATAAAAAAAAAATATTTATTTTTGAACAAGTTCTATCAGTGCTTTCAGCCCTTTGATTTGACAGCAATTCAATAAGGTAATTTATACAGCATGTCTACGTAAATTACGACTAGAGTAGGAGTTCAAAGTTAACTTCCTGCCTGAATGGATTATTTATTTAACAGCCGTGATTGGTCGATTGTCGAGAAACTGTCAGCCGATCATGGATCGATTAAAAAAAAAAAAAAAAAAAAAAAACGACGAAAAATACTCGCTTTTGTATTCAAAACAGGTGGTGCATAAAGAACCATTATTAAAACATGGGAAATGCAAGCTAATCCTCTGCAAATGGATTAATCCTGTTCTATGGACTTGAACGATACTTAAAACGTAACATCGTCACCCCAAAATATGTAATCTTGATTATATATTGCTGGTACAGATCTCTCTAAATCACATTTATCGAGTTAAAAATTCTCTAACCCATTCCCAATACAATAACACTTTTTGACACACCTAAAACAATTGGGAAAATATCGTGTAAAATGAAGAGATTGCTTGCAACAGGCAATTTCTTCATTTTACACACCGTTTTATACTAAAACTTCATAGACAAAAATTGTCATCTGCGACTTCTTTTAGTTTGAACCAGTCAAAAACTTTCTTGAGCGGTAATGGATTAAATAATTTGACTTGATGTTTAGAAGATATGTAGCAGGTTAACTGACCAAGTTTTGATCTCCAACATTTGCCGCCATTTTGTTGACATTTTTTGTTGGTCTTGCGACTTAATCGTCGTTACTACAGCTTTTCCACCAACCAACTATTCTACCTTTATTTTAAATGATACGTGCCATAAACTTTGCAAAATAACGCCGTTTGAAATTAAAACGGGACTTCCTGTTGAGTCGATGGGCGTGGCAAATGGAGTATGTGGGCGGAGCCTGCGATTGGTCAATCATTAGAACTTGATTGGCTGCGATGCTTATATTTCCTAAAAACATATTGTTGCCACTGAGATCTTAAATCGACGGATCGCGATGTGAAAAAAATCGACATACTAATAAAATCATACGTTTCGTCTGGAGGTAAACTTTGACCTCCAATATTGGTCAACATTTATGTAAAGTATTTTCGTTGCTTGGCGACTAAAACATCGTAAATGTAGCTTATTCGGCTATACGGAAACAACATACCGTCTTTGGTCGACCATCATGTTGTAAAAAGAGCTTAACCATTTCCTGTTCAATCCCTGGTTTTTACGTCCCTGTAAATTTATGATTGAGAAAACATTGTAGAAAAAGAAGAAATTGTTTGTAACAATATTTTCTACCCTACTTTATGGTTATTTCTAAAATTTAATTTAATTAATAGTTTTGTCTATCAAAAACGAGCGTTCTGATTGGTCAAAAAATTATTCTTAACCCCATGAACAAAATTTTGAGCACGCGGCGATTTTGTATATTTCCGCACAAAATAGTCCCATACAAAAAGGTATCAAAATTTGTAAAGCTTTTGTTTTTTTCGCTCGATGCTATTAAATTATAAGAAATGAAAATAATGTTTTTTGTTTTCATGGAGGTATGAACCGAAAAACCTAATCACACAATGTATGAATCCGCTTCGCGTATTCATACAGTGTGATTAGGTTTTTCGGTTCATACCTCCCTGAAAACAAAAAATATTCTCTTCATCTCTTACTTGTTTCTGGCAGATTCCTTTTGACGTGACGGGCCACAAATAAAAACATTAGCAAACATAAATTAACCGAATCCCAGTTTCATTATTCCAGTATGAATAGATATCCATTTAAAGAAATCGATACATTCTGTCCGAGAGACTTTAATAAGCAATGATACGGCAATACGGGTGACTTTGTTGAGGCTGGATATATCACAACAAAGTCGTAAGTATGTTATAGGTCTAATACTGAAATCATACCTCTCTAGGCCCTATAAGTTCATTCTGATCGCGATCTTTATTGTTGTTGGAGGTGGTGTCCTAAATTGGTTTTCTTTTATTGTTTGCTTGTCCGTGTCGATTCATTTTTCTTTTGTTTTTTCATTAGTCCTTGTTTTGTTTTGTTTGTTTGTTAGTTTTTTAACTCTTTTGTTTTTCAAAGAACTCTACCACTTAAATCTAATCGTGATTTCTCGGCTATACCTCAAGTGTAGGAAAATAAATCGTAACAAAAAAACACAAATTTCATTAGATAAAACATGTAAAGAGAAAATAAAAGAAGTTTTAGGAGAACGATTTTCTACATTGCAGGGATTTTTCAATCGTGTTATCATTATTATTATCATTATCATTAGAGATGAAAAATATTTTATCTGCAACACGATCTTGACTACTACAACACTTATAAGACGTCATCACCTTAGTTTTACCCTCCCCTTTATCTGTTGATATTATTCTTTTTACGAATCACAATCTTTAGTGCTTTAAAACTTTTCTTGAATAATTCCTGTTGTTTACGTTCCTTTTTATGTTTTAGAAAACATCGTAGGAAAAGAATAAATTGCTTATAACAAGGAATTTATTTTTCCCCACAATATTTTCTACCCTTTACGTTGGTTATTTTTCAAATTGCATTCACTTCTGATTGTCGTCTACAACTTTTTTGAAAGTGGACAGGTCTAAATTTTTGAAAAAGCTGGGAAGGGTTTTAAACTTGAGTTCATATTAAAAAGAGGTACGCCAAACTAAGGATAACATCACGGGAGGTACGAAAAGTCTCAACCCTTGCCAGACCGCCAGACAGCCAGCTATTGCCATGGCATTGTGTCAGTTGAGCGTCCGTCCGTAAACGTTTACATTAAAAATCTTCTCCTCAGAAAGTACTGAACATAATTCAACAAAATTTCACAGAAATGATCCATGGGTGACCATCAGATTCCTTAAAGAGATCTGGATCAGGTGAATATCATGAATTCAATGGGCGGGGCTAATTTCAATATATAGTAAAAGCTTTGAAAGTATTCTTCTCAGAAACAAGTTGGTGGATTTCAACCAAAATTCACGAGATTGATCCTTTGGTGACCCTTTATCAGATTCCTTAGAAAAATGATCTGGTGAAAACCATGGCTTTAATTGACATGATTAATTCATATGGTGTTAGCTTTGAATATCTTTTTTCAGTAACCAATGGATAGATTTCAACCAAATTTCACAGGGATAATGCTTGGGTTACCCTTTATCAGATTCTTCAAAGAATGTTGAATGGATGAAAAAGATGGCTTTAATGGGCGGGAATAATTTCCATACATGGAGAAATGTTTGACAATTCTATTTTCAGAAACCAGCAGAGGTTTCAACCAAATTTCGAAGGAATGATCCTTGGGTGTCTCTTTATCGGACTATTCAAAAGAATTTTGACTGGACGGAAATCATGACTTTAATAATTACCTATATAGTATATAGTGAAAACTTAATAAATCTTTTTTTTTAATCAGAAACCAGTTGACTGATTTCAACTTAATTTCACTGGAATGATACTTTGGACACCTTTCATCGGATTTTTCAACGAATTTAACATATGAAATACGCTGATTTTTGTTGGGGAGGTGGAGAGGCTTATTTCCTTATATGGTATTTACTGATAATTTTGAAAATCATGATGGATTTCAACCTTATGTCACAGGAATGATTATCAGATGACCCTTTGTCAGATTTCTTCATTCATTTTTTATAGCTTGAAAAACACAGCTCTTATTGTCTTGACTTGTGTCCATTTATGGTATACAGTGAAAATTGTGTCAATACTTCTTCATCTGACCTAGTAAATGGATTTAACATACTTGAATTGACTTTTTTTTAAAACAATGCCTCTCTACAACTAGTTCAAGGATTTCAATGACTATATTTATTTGACATATATTGCATAGATGATTAAGTTTATATCGAGTTCCTTTAAACACCATATGTTTTATCAGTTCATTCAGGTCTGTGGAGCGATACAGGCGCCCAAGCACCCCTAGTTTTGTATGGTCAACCCTGGGCTCGACCCGCGATCTCGAATTTTGAAGTCGAGTGCTCTACAATGTGTTAATAAATGTCTAAATATCGTTTGAAAACCACATGAATTAAGAGAAGTTTCGGATCAGCCGGCTTGATATCCGCTCCAGCTGATCATAGTATATGGAGACGTTCAGGCAAAATATGAACTTGTTGGACATGTCTAAGACAAGCACACACTATTATCCATGGTAGTTTTAGATCTTCTCCGTGTATTTTCCATGTGTTCTTACCTTACGTAACTAGCCGTTTCCTCAACTCGTTGTCTCTCAGTCTCTAATTCTAATGCGTTCTATTCAAAAAGGCTTCTGAAGATATTGTTAGAAAGGAGCAATTTCTTCTTTTCTGAATGTTTTCATTGCCATTTATAACTTTTTTTTTCAACTTAAACTCATTTTGAAGTGTCGTCTGTAAACTCTCATAGTTTGGCCAGTCTAACAATCTACCGTCTTTTCTTTTGTTATTTCGAATGATCTTCTTCGACCTCAATATTTGTATTACAACAGAAAACAGAATTTGAAGGGCGGGGATCTGAAGGGCGGTGGGTCTGAAGGGATGTGTGTCTGACCAAGCGCAGGTCACTTCTTAAACAGGAATACATAAATACAGAAACATAAAATCGCCAATCTGCATTCAGAAACTATATATGTTAAGAGTTCAGCGTTTTGACAAAGATAACTCTGTGTAGCCTCTGCGGGATCGAAGCTATTCGCTTTGTCGCTCTCCGTATTACTTGTAAACGATCAGAAGGCTCCTTAAACCCATTAACAAAAAAAAACCCACAACTTTTGACAAGTCCAAACTGAAAGATTTTGCAGGCAACAGTATCCAATTGGTGGAATTTTAAAATGCTCTGTCTTTTAGGATAGAAAACATTGTGGACAATGAAGAAATTGCTTTAAACATGTTTTTCTTTCGCTTTCTATGATGTTTTAAAGCCTTTTTCATGAGGTGCGTAAAATATATGGGACTGTGGGAGAGTGTGTTTAGTGGTCAATTATATTATAGATCGAAACTTGATAAAGGTTTATTGGAGACAAGATTTACTGCGGCAAATACTCTGTTAGGAAAGATTCACTATTAACCGATTCCCACTCAGTCCCGCCTTTTTACCCCCCCCCCCCCCCCAAAGATATATATATATATATATATATGAAAAACGATTTGGAAAATGAAGAAATTGCTTGTTTCAAGCAATTTCCTCATTATCCAAAATGTTTTCTATCGCGAAAGAAAATAAAAAAGATTTTCCGAATGATCACTTAGAAATTGTCTTCTGTAACTTCTTTGGAATTAGACCAGTCTAAAAGTTTGTCGTCTGGTAAAGAGTTAACAAAACGTAGCGTAGCGTATTGGGAAGAATAATGTTTCCTTGGCCACAAACAAGTGGATATTAACTTGCTGGTTTTAAAAGCTTCTACCTTTCATTGTATGATAAATCTCAAACCTTTTAGTAAGTCAAAAGAGAAATCAATTAGCGAGAAGCATTACCTGGTCTGGCAATTTGGATCTTTTTCTTTTATGGTATTCTACAGCCGATCAGGTTTGAAGGACCAAGTTCATTGACCATTTCATCCATTATTAGACGACAAATGTTAGACTGAACAAATTTTAACTTGTTCCCACATATTTGGACTGGTTCAAATTCAAAGAATTTGCTAACAACCATTCTAAGTTTGTGAAAAATAAAATCTTTGTGTATTTGGGTACAAAACAATTGAAAAATGAAGAAATTGCTTGTAACACTATGTTTTCCTGAAATAATTTATTTGGGGGCGTAAAAAGGCGGGATTGTATGGGAACGGATTACGGCAGTTTGAGACGATATTTCAAAGTAATTTGTAATTTGACAAATAAGTACCAAACTGAGAAGAAAACATTCTGAGTAGAACGATTTCTCTTTTTCCAACAATGCTTTATATAAATATATTTCTTGTGTGTGTGTAAATGCTGATTCAGTGTGTGATAAAAGACCGCTATTCATATTCTCCAATAAAATATTCATTTTACTAACCACAACGAGGCTAGCCGAGAAGGCTTTATTTACGCAACAAGTAAACAATACAAATGTTGCGATTAACTTTAAATATGATAACTGTAAGTGTAATATCATGTCATCAATATTAATTCGAATTGTTACAAAATTATTTGAAATGTATCAAATCATCACCAGAATATAAATCTTCCAGAGAAATATTAAATTATTTACCTGGGATGCATGGAAAACTAAAGGCCCAAAGTCAAACTGTTCTTACACAGTTATATAAATATATGCATTTTCACGTTGCTACAACGATTGGAAAAATAATCAAAATACTGAAATGCTATATGCTAGCTAATATTTAGCTTTATTATATACCTATGAAAGATATGCATTAAAATCTGGCTATCTAATACAACTCGACAGGAAAAAAATCCGTATTCGGCGTGTACCAAAAACCGTATTCGTCGAGTACCGTTAAACACAGACTTCTTTTTTGTGTATTTTTTCGGAAAGATGGTTATTTTTTAATCCCTTAAGAGAATTTTCTTAATGTTATGTCCTAAAAGGTATATAATAAAAGGAATATTACAACAATGTGTTTTCTATTTGTTGTTATCGTGTTCTCGAATCATGTGTAGGTATTTTTGGCGTTTTTTTAGGAAAAAAACGGTATTTCAAATCGATCAACCGGAAACAATTTTTCTCTTATTTCCGTTCATTTCCACGCATGCTCATAAACTTGAAGTGAAAATCTATGTGATCGCCTCCATTTTGTTTCATCGCTTATGAAGAAAATAACTTACTTGCTGAATGCCAACAGCCTCCATTTAGTAATGAATATCCAGGAAAATGGTTTAAAACTTTGACTTAATATATCCACAGTAAATTGTCTGATGAATTGTCAAAATGAGAGAAATAATTTCCTCGCGTTTCAAGATAGAATCAAGGTCAGTGGTTAGTGGAGTAAGCGAATACATGTAAACTGTCTATTAGTGTTTTGACCTGGCAGGGCCGAGCAAATTTACACCCGTATACACAGTGTATGTAACTAGGTACAACCCTGTTATAGTCGCGTTTCAAGCTCCTATTTAACCAAATCGAATAAAACACCTTTTATCTCAAATTCCATTAAATCTTATGAACGGACATGTAGTACTTCAATTGTAATAATGATATGCTCAACCAAAAAAGACTTGAATGTAACTTTTTATCATTTAACCTTTTACCACATACCACAAATTTTCACGCGCTGATATAATAATATTAAGGAAAACGTTGTGAATAAATCAAAATAGTAATTTTAGTAAACAGTAAGGGTTCATGATTGATTGAATAGGGCTTAATGCAACTTTTAATAGTATTTCAGTAATATCGGTGCGGCTGCAGCTCCTAACCATGGATTCTTGGTAGTTCACACACCAGTACTACTACTACATCCTTATCGAGCCTCCAGCTGCTCCTCCTTCTTAGGTGTACGATTTACTTACTCGTATTGATGATACATGATGGCATTAATAATAATAATAATAATAATAATAATAACAGCTTTATTTCATGAAGGTAGAACATTAAGACATTTTCAAATTAGAATACCTGAATAGTCTTTTTTTACAATGTTGCCTTCGCTATTATGAAAATGATTACTGTAAATGATGAAATGATAAAAACATGCGTATAGAGTTTGATTAACAACAACAAACAAAAACATGGAGGGAAATGCTCAAAAGGATAGTAAATCTACGGACAGATACGCCTTTAGGTTAATTACTTAGGTATCTTCTGGTGAGACTTCAGAATTGTTTCAATAGCAAATATTGTTTAAACTGTTATTTAAAACTGGATAAAGATTTAGCATCTCTAACTGAAAAAGGAATTTCGTTCCACACACTCATGCTGTAGTACGAAAATGAGTTTTTCTTGTACAATGTATTAAACTTTGAGTTAGTTATGTCATGATGAGTAATTGATCGTAAATTGTAGTAAGTGTTATTACTAAAAGAAATGACGTCTGCCATATACCCTTGCAAAAGGTTATTTCTACATTTATATATTAAAAGACCTGTGTGATAATTACATCGGTTATCGAAGGTTAACCAATTAAGTGTAGAAAAAAGATCAATCGAACTTGTTCTTGCTGAAAGGCTTAGTATAACACGGGCTGCTCTTTTCTGGAGCACAGACAATTTAGAGATCCTACATTTAGCACTTTTCCACCAAACTGTACAGCAAAAATCAAAAATAGGTAATATGTAAGAATTGTAAAACAATTGTTTCATTTCAAACGACACATAAGCCGAAATTCTTTTTAGAAGAGAGATTTTACTATTCATTATAGAACTAATTTTGTCAATATGCACATTCCATGACAGGTGTTTGTCAACGTGAACACCCAAACTTTTATGGGACTCAACAATTTCAATACCAACGTCATTTATCTTTAAATCTAATTTTAACCTCTTTATTCTATGTTTAGGTCCAATAAGCATACACTTTGTTTTATTCGCATTTACAAGCATATTGTTATTAGAACACCATGTGATTATTGAATTTAAGCTATTTTGTAAGTTGGCTTGTATTTCGTCATTGTTGATGCCAGATGTATATAGTGTCGAATCATCCGCATACAGGTCTAACCTGGACGCTTTAACATGCAAACTCATGTCATTTATGTAGATTAAAAACAGAAGAGGCCCTAAAATAGAGCCTTGCGGGACACCACTAGATATTATTTGCGGAGAAGAATAAATATCAATATATCTCATGTACTGTTTCCTATTAGATAAATAAGATTCAAATAAAGCTAAGGCTTTTTCTGAGAAATTGTGTAACCTGAGCTTATATAATAAAATTTTATGATCTACCAAATCAAATGCCTTTTTTAAGTCGACGAAAACCGAACCGACAATCTTCCCGGAATCAATTTCTTTTGACCATTCATCGATTAGCCGAATTAGGGCTGTTTGACAAGAATGTTTTTCTCTAAAACCTGATTGATTTTTCGATAATATGTTGTTTTTATCTAGGAATGAAAATAGTTGCTTATATATATGACGTTCAAAATTTTTTGAAATAGTTGGCAATATTGATATTGGGCGGTAGTTATTTGGATCTTCTTTTTCAGACCCCTTGTGTAGAGGTAGAACATATGCTTCTTTTAATGCATTTGGAAATATACCTTTGGCAATACTGTTGTTAATGATAGAAGTTAATGGTAAAACTATGTGATCACCACACGATTTCAGAACTTTGGCGCTTATTCCGTCAATACCAGCAGCTTTTTTTATGTCAAGTTTATGTATCATTTGACAAACCTCTGAGGGTGTAATGTAATCTATGTCAAAAAAATTGTCTTTCAATAAATTGTTTAAATGTGTGTGCATGTAAGAAAATGTATTTTCGTTGAAATATGACTTTTTTACGATGTTTGCTATGTTGATAAAATGATCATTAAAATTACTGAGGATTTGATGTATTCCGCGGATATGCTCTCCGTTGAATATCATTTCCGAAGGTAATGGGGATGAAACGTTGTCCAAGTTGTCATTGTTTTGTACTTTTCTAAGGTTTTTCCAAAGATCCCTACTACTGGTGCCTTTATTAACTGCGTTATTGTAGAAACCTTTCTTGTTTTTCGAATAAGGTGTACTACTTTATTTCTCATAGTTTTATAGTTAACCCAATCCTTTAATTTATGAAAACGATCTCGATCGTACATAGCTTTTTTCACTTCGGTATCTATCCATTCGGGAAGATGCTTACTTTTAATACGTTTACATTTTATTGGAGCATGGACGGATAAAACTTTGTGAATAATATTATAAAACAACGAAAGAGCCAATTCTGGGTCATGCTCAGTTTCAATTAAATGTATCTGTGAGGCACTTAAATCTTTTTGAAATTCTGGTGTTTTGAAGTTCTTAAAATTTCTATATGTCATAAGCGAATGGCTATTTCCTTTAAAGGGTTTAATTTTCATTTTTCATGTCATGCAAATTGGAAAATGATCGCTCAGTGAAAGATGCGAAACAAAAACTTCAGCCAACCTGTCATTTCGATTTGTATAGATATGATCAATAATTGAAGAAGACGTTTTAGATATTCGAGTTGGTTTATCGATCATTTGAGAAAGTCCGTACTTTAAAGCAAAATTCGACCACGATTTATGCATAAAGTATTTCTTACTTGGAACGCAATTGATATTAAAGTCACCAATTATGTGATACTCAGTGCTAATCCCGTCTACTTTCTTTATTTGCATATCAAAAGAAGATATCCATTCTTGATTAGATTGAGGTGGGCGATAAACAAAACACAGTAAAAAGGGTTTCGACTTTTTATAACATATTTCGATCCATATAGATTCGATTTCCTCTGATTCTAAATCTGATCTATGCTTGAAAGGGATATGATTCTTTAGATAAACCAAAACTCCCCCTCCCTTTTTATACCTTCTATCTTTCCTTATATACGTAAAAGTAGGGATGTAAAGATTGAAATCATCTAAGGAACTACTAAGAAATGTTTCACAAAAGCCAAAAATGTCAATTGTATTCGAAGATAAGATATACTTGATCTCATCAAATTTTGGTAGAAAATGTTGAACATTGAGATGAACAATATGCAAACCCTTTTGTTGAAATTTTAAAGAGGAGTCTATGGTGTTGTTTGATCTACAAACGAATTGATCATCTTTACTATTTCTAAACTTTGTGTTTGCAGGCGCTATTCTTTCTTCAATTTCCTTGTAATTAGAATGAGAACTACATTTAAGTTTAGAAGTAGAATCTGATCTAGAATTTGGAATTAGAATTGAGTTTGAAATTGACGCAAAATCATTCTTAAGCCTGCAAGAACATGGAAATGAGTGGCAGTTTGAACATATTGAATTTGAAGCATCATATATGTTATCAACGGGTATATGTGAATTTGTGTATCTGTCCGTGATTTCCTAATGTAAATAAACACGTCTACAATCTGAGGTATAATGATTATTCATACCACAATTGAAACAGCGGCGGTAGAAAACATTGTAGTTATTGAATCTGTTTGATCTAAGTCTGTTTTGATTGTTTTCGACACAATTTTCAACACTGTGTCCTTTTTGTCCACAATTAAAACAAGAAAGTCGAGAAAACCTTCTTTGTTTATAACCTCCTTGTTTAAGAATGGGAATGTATTCGTTGTAAGTTTTTAGTAAAACAGATGTCCCTTTATTAGACAAATGTATTTGGTCTTTCCAGTACAAATCCGTATTTAGCTCTAAACGCTGACTGGATGGAATGCAGCCTGCTCCATTATCCCGGCACAGAAAATTTATATACCCATTCATTTCTGTCACATCGGCATCTATTCTGGGAGTAATTTCGGATATGAATATCTTGGTCTTGGGTGATTTCAATTTTATACAGTTGATAACATTCAAGAAATCAGTTCTAAAATGTCTTCGTCTCTTCCTGATGCTAGATCGTTCCCTCCGGCCTGGATTACAATTTCACTGTAGGGTGTAAGATCCATTGATTCCAATTTCCTCTTGATGGTTGCAACATTTGCGCCCCGATTTGTTGAGACGTCGACATTGCGAGATAGCCCCCTCTTATTTATACGTTGTAATATCGAGCTCCCTATCAAGAGGACTTTATCTCCTATATCCAGTGTTCGTTTGTAGTCAAAAGGCTAGCTTAACCTTTTTCCTGCTGAACATTTCATATCTTTTGACATAACTTCATTCTCCTTTTCAGTTCGAGATCCATCTGTATGTCCTGGAATCGATTTCACCTTCGTTTCCTTTTTACTGTCCGTATCTATCTTTTGTTGAACAAGCGTAATGCGGTCTGTAATCGACTGCAATCGGGATTGTATTGTTGATGAAACATTGGACACTTCTTTCTTTAGTATGGCCGTTGATTCAGTGACACTTTCCACTTTTGACTCAACTGCTTGCGAGCAAACTTTACAGACATTCTTTATTCCCGTAATTTCGTCTCTGATAAATGAGAAAGCCTCGGATGTCGAATGCACATGATCAAGTAAAATATCTTTGATCTCACGTATTTCCTGGAATATTTTATCCAAGCAGATATTTGATTTAGAAGCCATATCATAGACTTCCGGTAAATCAGGTATTGTAGAATGAGACTTTGATTCCGTAACAAAAGAATTCGACTCGGTGTGTGTTTGGGAAGTACTTGCATTGATGAATATTTCTTTATTTGTTTGGTCATTTTCGGGGATTTCACATACACTTGTGAGGCACATTTTGTTTTGGTTATCCGGAGCATAACTAGACGTACAGTCGCTTTGTTCGGTGTCAATATTTCGGCATTGCAGGAGAATCGACTTTATTTTTCTATCAACTTCTTCCACGGACGTATTTGAGCTAGCCAATTCATTTTTCATGGATTCAAATATTTTCTCAATATGGGTTTGTAGAAATAATGATGACTGTTTGCCATTCACTAAACTTGAGCAACGGGTATGGTATAAGTTAACGGTGTATAAATGGCCATCATTGTTATACAACTTGTAAATGTTTTCTGCAATATTACCCTTTTTATCCGTTACAGGTATTCTAACATATTTAAATTGTATGTACATCGACGAATAAAACCTTTCCAGCGCATATTTAAAGATCTCGTAAAAACCAGTATTGAATTCAAACTTCACACCCCCACTAGTTATCTCAATCTTGATTTCGCCCCTGTCTGTATAGTTGAGTTTTTCAGTAATGACTTCTGTTTGTTCAATTCATACTGCTTTTTTGAAACTGTATTTTCACTATTCTTAAATCGATCTACGATTTGTAACTGCCGTTTTAACTTTTTGTTCATTTTTCTTTTGTATAAGTAAGCTATAATTATTTGTATTTCGGCATTCAATAGTTCTCAATATCAAGAATAACAATCCTCATTAAATTATAAATTCAATATGACACATTTTTTTTTTTATTATTATTATTATTTTCCCAACGTTTGGTACGCAATCTTACACTTGGTTGTTTATCGTGACGTCATAAGCGCGCCATTATCAGTAACGTCGATCCCTTTTTTTTTTTCCTTTCAAAAACTACATTTTTAAGGGTATGAATAGAAATCTAATGTATTATTTTTTACTTAATCGTGCATTTTAGTCAGATATTCAAACGCTTACTTGAGTAAGATATTTTCCCTTGAGTTCTTGAGTCCGTCCGAAATTTTCCATTTTCCATCGTTGGCACTGACAAAATGATAAATGTTAAATATCTTCGTGAGATGAATTGCCTCTGAAACAAATTTCACATCAGTTTAAGCGTGATTGAAACGCGAATTTTATTAAATCTTCTTTGACTTCTTTCAAATTAAAGTGAATTTATCCGATCCAAAATATCATTTTTGAAGTAGCCCGTTCAAATTTTGGTTGTTTATCTTCCTGACGTCACTTCCGAATTGAAAAAGATTTTATTGATACTTATAAGCCAGCAAAACCGCTCTCAGGACTTTCAGTCCTTTGATTTTTGATTTTTATTCGACCTTCTGTCTCATCCAATAAAAAATACCTACACACGATTCTCGAACACGATAAGAACAAATAGAAAAAGACAATGTTGTAATATTCCCTATGTACGGTACATGTATGTGTTGTGTATGGTATATTAGGATTAATGAAAAGGTAGAAACATCACCATAATATTACAAATAATCATAAAATATAAGGCTTGGTTTCAGTTTCCTATACATTGGTAGAAATCATTGCGTTTTCTAAATGCGCCACCGTCATAGCGCATTCGGTAGCGCGCCAGACTCCTAATCTTCAATCATGGGATGTTATTGGTTCGATCCCCGGCGGCGGCACATATCCTTTCCGACATTTGTCTCTCACCAATGAGTGGATAATCGTAAACCAAAGTGGGATCGCATCTGGAGGCTAGGAAAGAGTGTAGTGGTAGTATTGGTGTGAGAAATGCCAGGAAACCATTGTTAGGTGCTCCAGTCGCCGCGATATGACTGAAATACTGTTAAAAGTGGCGTTAAAGCCCATTCAATCAATGAATCTTAATGCATATTCTAGATATGCTGAGATTGATTTAATGCTAGTTTCGTTTTTATTTGACATATATAAAATTATCCTTAAAGATTGCAATCAAACGAGTAACTGTGCGTAAATGTCTGATGGAACCATATATACAATTTGAATCGCAGTACCAACTTTTCATTTTCTTTAAATGTTCTAGTGTTTTAGGCCACGCCAAATGACTGGAAGTTTCACGTCGATATTAAACGAAGTGAAAGTGTTGGTTAACGACATAAACGTCATAACTATAGCTTGAATGAGCTGTAGTTACAACGTTTAAGTCGACAAACCTACAAATAAAGCTAAGCGTAAATGTTGGTCAATGTTCACTTCCGGTCTTAATGAATAATTTCATTGGCCGATTGATTCTCTGGTTGACAATCGCGATCCATAAATTGTTATTTCATTTATTTTCTCTCTCGATCCACCCCTTTTTTATTGTTGACTGTTTGACAAAACTGCATTTTATTTATTGTTTGTTTGTTTGAATGGGGTTTTACGCCGCTTTCAACAATCTTTCAGTTATATCGCGGCGGCTGGAGCACCTAACAATGGAATCCTGGTATTTCTCACACCAGTACTACCATTACATCCTTTCCTAGCCTCCAGCTGCTATCCCACATAGGTCTACGATTATCGACCCATTGGTGAGAGACAAATAGTCGGAAAGGATGAGTGCCGCCGTCGGGAATGCATTTTATTTATACATGTCGGCTTTATAAAAAAGAAAAAGAGAGAGGTATTAAAGAAAATGGAAGAGTCACGTATTTGTCCCATGCTCATCTTTTCTTAATTCATAAGGTTTTGGATTGCCCCTTTTAGCTTACCCGTTAATAATATGTTTTACCAAACGACCTTAATTATGTGTACGAGAGCAATTAGTACTGCTCTGGGAATTTCATAATTAGTGAATAATGAATGTGTGTAAATTGGAAATATCGTCATAAGTGATCATTTGTTCGATTTTTCTGTCAAATATCAAACATCCGTGACCATATAATTATTGAAAAAGTAACCAACCCGAAAACAGTCACGAGCTTGTTGATTTGCTCATTAAACCTATATTGCATAATGCCCCACGTGACCGAGTTGTATAACATGGTCTGGTTGCTTTCTCTCTGTTATTTGGTAAAATAATACCAGCCCATTTTAAAGGAAATTTCCTAAGAAATTCAACACTAGTCCTGCCGAACCGAGTATGACGCGAATAGCCTAGCCAAATATCAGACTGTATGTACGTGTATATCTATAGACCAACAATCACGTGTGAGTCTCGGGAAACCGTTAAAGCCTAGAAATTGATCTTTAACTTATTCCCACAAAGTGAAATTTTAGACCTGTCCGAATTGAAAGAAGGTGCAGACGACAATATCAATTTGTTGAAATTTGTAAAAATCTTTGTCTCTGTGATAAGAAAACAGTGTGGAAAACAAAGAAATTGCTTGTTACAAGCAATTTCTGCATTTTCAACATTGTTTTCCAGAGCTATTTTCATGAGGGGCGTAAAAAGGAGGAATTGAGCTGGAATGGGTTAATCGTTAACTCAAACTTGTACATCTATAAGCTGATACATGTATTTGTTTATCCGACCTGTAACTGTTGCACATAAAATCGTGATTTTGTTTAAATCAAAATTCTTTGAAGTAATCGAATAAAGGGTCACTCGAGGATCATTTCTGTGAAATGTGGTTGTAATCTATGCAGTACTTTCCGAGGAAAAGGTTTTCAAAGAACATGTAAGTATTTATGAGCGGACGCACGCATGACGGACACAACGTCATGACAATAGCTCACCGACTTTCAGATAGTACTATTTGAAATCGAATAATTTCTAGTGAAGTATATACAGAAGAATGTCGATATGGAAAAAAACCCATTTGCACGAAAGGTTCTACAACTGTGCAATCAATTAGTCGAATTAGTAAAACGGTTAGATGGCCTGCTCAAAATCGACCAATCGCGGTTGTCAGTCAAATAACTTGTCGACTAATGAAATCAATCATTTAGTCTAGTAATTAGCTTTCAACTCTAATATTAGCCGCTATATTTGTTTACTTTTATTTTTGGTTTGGCGACTAAAACGTCGTAACTACAGCCTTTTCAAGCTGCAGTAAGCTTAGGTCGCTTAACAACAATTATTTTTTTGTTGCGTGCTACTTGCCATAGATTTTGCAAAAAAAGTGTCGATATCAATTGAAGCTGTACTTCCTGTTGTAGTCAATGGGCCGGGCTAACGTAGGAAGTAGGCGGGCCAAGCGATTGGTCACTTAGAAAGTTGTAAAGACACTTTCTTTACGAAATTCTCAAGTAAACGTTTCTAATAAGTTAAACACAGATTATGGTTAACCATTGCCCGTGAGTTTCTTTTTTGTTGTTGTTGTTGTTGGGTTTTGTTGTTGTTGTTTATTCTTTTTTAATTTTAGACTTGCCCAAAATAGAGAGATGTTGCAGACGACAATAAAATCTGAATGCAATTTGAAATGAAACCATCCTATTGGGTAGAAAATATTGTGGGAAAAGGAGAAATTGCTTGTTACAAGCAATTTCTTCTTTTTCCGAAATGTTTTCTCAAGTATAAAATCAAGATCACGTAAAATCCAGGGTTTGTAAAAGGAAAGGGCTAGAATTTACTCTGTACGAATGTGGTCTAAAAGTGGAATTTAAACTGTAAAGTGTGCCTATGGCTAGCTAACAACAGCTTACATTCAAATATTGAACTCTGTATCATGCATAAGAATATTCATTTTTAATGACTTGTTCGGATTGTTTTGGTACATGCTTTTGTTTTGTCAATGGTAGCAATATTTTGTTTTCTTTTTGGATCAATAAAATCAGTTGTATTTTATTGAGACCAAATATTTTGCCAGACATTGAATAGAAGAATTGACTTATCGCGGCTGTCAATCAAATTATCAATCGACCAATCAAATCATTCATTTGGACCGTAAGTGAACTTCATGAGATCCCATATTAGCCGATATTTTTATGAAGAATTTAAGTTAGTTTGGCGACTGCAACTTCTTTCAGTCTGAACCAGTGTAAAATATTTTCGTCTGGAAATTGGCTTGGGGGTTTTACAATCACAGTGGCGTGTGTATTTCCGTTTATTTATCGTCGTTACCCTAGCACATGCCCATATGAGCGACGCCCCAGAAGACGGTTAGTTGTTACAGGGGATAGTTTGCAAGGATACAAGACGAAACTGTTGAGAAGTCCGCCTAGTTCTTTAACGTGCTCGGTAGATAGCATCGTCACACGGAGCCTCGGTTTAAGCTCTCACCCGAAAGACATTTAGTTTGTTAGTTGATATGGTCAGCCCAGGGCTCGAACCAGTGATCTTGAGGTTTGAAGTCAGGTGTTCTACCAATTGAGCCAATCGGGCTGAGAATGGTGCTTATAACCGTCTCTCTCTATTTATTCAGAATGCACCCAAGATGAATACAGTCACGATCAACGTTGGTGGGAAGATATTTACAACTTACGCAGAGACTCTCGAATCAATACCTGGTACCAAACTAGCAAATCTGACAAACAAATCTTCCCCACATTTCGATAAGGATAGGAACTGGTTCTTTTTCGATCGAAATTCCTCCATTTTCGAGAACATTCTGGATCTATACAGACATGGTCATCTTCATGTCCCCCATGACACTTGCGGCGGAAAACTTGTGGAGGAGCTCACATTTTGGGAAATACCCCAGGCACTGCTGGACGATTGCTGTTATGACGTCATACGGAAATTCAATGAAAACGAGGCTAGGATGGCTTTCTTGAAGACGAAGTTTGATGAAAATGGTAGGCCTACAAGTTTCGTTGTTGTTTATGTTGTAGTTGTTGTTATTGCTGTTGTTCTTGGTGTCGTCGTGCTTTTGCCTACTGTCTTTATGACTTAATACTTTTAATATAGGTTAAAATCAAATCTGAATAACAACAAACAGGATGATAAAATATACGAATAGATGTACAAGTGAATGTGAGGGATCAAAGGTCAATTTTGTCTAGATACATGCATTGACAAAATTGGCCTTTGATCACTCACTTTTACTTGTATATCTTTAAACTTATTTCAGTTTGATACAGGTCCACGTTATAGAAGCTTGTACAGTCAGGCCAGGACCGTTGTCAAACTCACCAGAAAGATAAAAACTTCTCGAAAACATTCTAATACTGTCACTTTAAACAGTCTAGTATCTGATGGCCAACCGTCACCATTCATTGTGACGGATAACCATCACAACATTAGTTTTTATTCTGATGCTTGACTATCACAATCTAATATTGAAGAAATATTTTAAAAAGGCTCCAGGGAGAATGGCGACTAGCCGTCACGGGTAAAAAAATTGTGAGGATTAATCATAACAAGTATTGGATTCTGAAAGATTAGTCACTTTGTCAAACTATGATAGGCTTTTATAAAAAAAACTGTGATGGTTGAGTGCATTACTACATACAGGTAAAATTGTGTCAATAAATCGCATACCACTTTTATCTTTAGGACAGTGTATTCATTGAAATTTAAAGCATTTTCTAAACTCTGAGCGTGGGTCATCGTTTTAGTGGATAGATCATGTCTGGTGATTCAATAACGCTTGATTTTGACCCATTTGAAAAAAACCACATGCCTCAGGTTGGCGTCAAAAGAAATGTAGTCAGGGGTTTGATCGTGGATAAAATCGATTTATATGTAAAATTCCATTGTGACGATTTACCGGGCCGTAACAATGGCGTTGACGGTTAGCCATGAGATACTTGACTGATAAAGTGACTGCAGTGGTATTGCGACATTTTTGAGTATAAATATGAAAGTTCTGTGTTTTATTAACAAATTGTCTATAATCAAAGAGCTGAAAGCGCTGAAAGCCTGAGATATGTTTACAGGAGATATATAATCTGGGCAGAAAAAGTTTGATGGTTGGAATATCGGAGGTGCCACTTTCTACCCAAATCTACTGTCGATTATGCGCAGATCTGCCAATTTGTGCGCTAGGGGACACAACCTGCCCACAATAATTTTCATCCCGTTGAGGTATTGTAACGATATATTTACATGTATATATCGTTACATATTTTTCACCCGATCAAAATGCTTTGAAGGGATCTGATAAAGGCCACCCAAGGATCCTTCCTGTGAATTTTGGTTGAGTTTGGTTGAATTATGTTCAGTACTTTCTGAGAAGAAGATTTTTAAAGTAAAAGTCCACGGACGGACGGACGACGGACACCGCATCGTGACAAAAGCTCGTTGGCTTTCAGCCAGTGGAGCTAGCGAGAGAGAGCTAGAGAGTGAGAAAGATGGGAAGCCAGGTTCGAACTATTCTACCACACAGACCAATTTCGTTATGTAAATATGCGCTTTATAATCTCCATATAAAGAGAGCGAGAGAGGGCTGGCGGTCGTTTACCAGGTTAACATGATTATGTACATCTATCAAGAGCGGTATGTAGACGTTGCATCCTTTGGGTAGAATTCGGAAGTAAAAATATATAGACACAGAGTCCGAGCACGACTAAACTGTTTTCAGACAGTGCGAATATGATCCTATATGAATGACCAATTAATTTGTTAAACAAAACATTCCAATCGTCCGTAAAACCGACATTTTCGCCTATCAGCTTTATACAGCAACTTCGTCTAACCGGACGGTTTTTACATTGTTACTCTAATATAAGTAATATTATTTTGGTATGAAACAAACACCTTATTTTTTCCTTAACAATATTAAATGATTATATATGTTTAATAATTTCCAATGTATTATATATCTCCTTTCTTTCTTTCCATTCACTCGTCAAGTTTTGATTATTTTGCCAAATTCAGAACACTCACACGAAAGTACTGTACATAGATCCGATCTACTTTTCAAGCGACAGAAGATCACATTGATTGCGATAGATGTTTTTACATTATGTTCTCACATTAAACTCTGCATGGGTTTGAATTTTTAGCATTGTAACTTTAACCTCAGATTGCTTACGCAATCTCAGTCTAAAAACTGACCATAATCAATATGGCAATATATGTTCAAACAAAAAATTCTAATATTATTTCAAATCGAATCGCGGCTCATCGAAGTTAACCTAGAAAAGCAAACAGAAGTGTCGGAATGTCTATAAAATTAGTCGGCAACATATTTACTTGATCATGACCCGTCGTTTGGTCTGTTCGCATTTTTTCGATTCGTCCATTTTTGATTGCTCGTTCATAAAGTTGGCGAGTTGGGTTTAGTCTCAGTAAATTTCCAAAATTACAACTCAGGTCACACACAGGGACGTAACAATATTGGCTATAATGGAAGATCTGATCTTAATCAGATTGCATGAGGCGTTACGTTCAGTGAAAATTTATGTTGAATGACGTCACCACAAACGTCTCGGCAGCGATTTCAATTCATGGTTATGAAATAAGAGAAACGCAAACAAGTTATTTCCGTTAGAAATATCCAAATTATATTCATAGCGATAAATTACAGATTTTTAATATGTTGGCAGGTCACTTATATAAGTTACTATATAACCCTTTTAACCCATTCCCTCATAATCACGCTTTTTGACGCCCTCAAGAAAAAAACTTTGAAAGTCGTCGAGGAAAATAAAGAATTTGCACTTGTAGCAAACAATATCTTCATTTTCAACAATGCTCTCCCCCCCCCCCCCCCCGCAAGAAAAACAATAATAAATGACAAAGGTAAAAATAGGCCTAAATTTTGTCATCTGATAATTGGATAAAGTTCCTTCACTTTCGCGGCTTTGGTCAATTCATGTATATCCGAAATAATATAATGATTCATGGTATGTCCTTTTTCCAAAGGGTCAAAGTTACAGGAGCGTAGGTCTTTGGCTTTATCTTGATTGACCAGTCGCGGCTGTCAATCAAGAAATCAATCGGCAAATTAAAACATTCATTCAGCCTTGAATTCAGCTTAGATCTCCAGCATTGGCCGCCGCCTGTGTAAATCATTTTTGTTGGTTTGGCGACCTAAACATCGTAGCTACAGCATTTCCAAGCTGTGGTTACGACGTTTATGTCGCCAACCAACCATTTTATTTTTTATCACATGCTACTGGCTATAAATTTTTCAGAAGAACGCCGGTAAAAATAGAAGCGGAATTTCCTGTCAGAGTCGAAAGGCGGGGCCAACGGAGTAAGTGGGCGGGTCAGCGATTGGTCAATTATAAGGATGGTTCACATATTACACTACCTTTATCTCTAGCAATAACGTTGCCCTCGGTGACATACGCCGTTTAGATTGGTTTTGCCTCAAATGACTGCTCATTTTTAGCTAGCACGTCAGTTTTGATAGCTGAAGTTAACAGGTCTTCTCAGAGGTCAATGAGTGCAAATGGTCACTGGAGGCTTAACTACTAAATTAATTGAATGCCTTCGCCATAAAAAGTAGTTCTTTTTTTTCTTCCTTTTTTCATGAATATTGCAAACTCTGTCTGCAAGTCTTAACAAAACTTTCCGAGCTTAAAGTACTTTCAGTAATTATGTTTTCTTACGGTATAAATTCCAACTCTTTGAGTAGGCGTGCATCAAACTTCTTGTACCCTGATGATAATAACAATCTATTCATTCTATTGTTGTTGTCATTCAAATTCATTGGGACTTAGATGGAGTATTGGGCACAATACCTTACACCATACGAGTGCCGGGCATTTTTTGCCTCTTTCTTTCTCTAATGGTGGGTTGTAGAAAGCGATAAAAGTCAGAGATGAACAGCTGCTGTTCCTGTACCTCAACGCTACAGCAGACAACCTTATGTTGTTGTTGTAGTGTAGTATAGTATTCTAATCTCGGTATAAATGGGACATGGATTGGAAACCTCTAGACATATGAGACCCTGCAGATAACAATCGGGGTATAACGATAAACGGTTTCAGTCTTACGTTAGACGTATCTGCCATTTCTTCAGGTGGGAAAATGTTATAAATGACGACAAATTGGCCAACTTAATGTCTAATTCGTTCCTGGTTGACTTTTAAAACCTTTTATTCTTTTAAGTTATTTTTTCATAGCACATTAAAAAACTTTGTGCAAAAAGTGGCCATAGCAAAAGTACATCCTGTTCGTAGTTGTATAGTTCAATGTGGCAATTTTTAAAGTGATAGGTTAAAGATTGTTTTATACCCTACCTGTTTTGCAAAATTTTAGACCTGTCAAATTCAAAGATTTTGCGGGCAAAACTTTAATGAGGAGTTAAATTGAAATAATATTCATCCAGTGCGGTAGAAAATATTGTTGAAAAAGTAGAAATTGCTTGTTACAAGCAATTTCTTCTTTTCTACAATGTTTTCTCAATTATAAGATCACAGGGACGTCAAATCCAGGGATTGAACAGGAAGGTGATAAGTAAATTCAAAGGATGTATTACTTTTTGAAGAACCCTTAGAACGTCCATTTAAATCGAGATGCTTGAGTAGGATAATCCATTTCTGAGTTATCAGTTTATCATTTTCTAATATGGCAGTTAACAAATATATCAAATGACCTATGGTGAACAATAAAACGCTTGATAAAAGAACATTTGCGATGGTATCCATGGTGATTAATTACTAATTTCCCATGAGTTATTATAATAAACCGATACGGAATTATTTCATTTACGTAAATGTCCCTCATGTATATAATTCGCTTTCTGAACCAGTTAGTGGTATAAACATGACATAAGCTGTAGTTACGACATTTTGCACGCCCAACGACGCTGTATTGAAACTCCTGCTCACGATATCATGTTATAATTATACGGAATTACCCAGATATATCGTGCCGTTTGTTTAAAATCATTTCACAGCGCTTGAACCTAGAAAAGCGTTCACCCTAAACAGTCTTATAAATTCAGTACGGGGGAATAGAACATACAATTTTACCCATTTCTTCTAGTCTCCTGGTAACTATTTTTGTCTTTTTAATTGATAATTTTATTTTCTGTTTATCCTAGTAATCCACTTTCCGAAAGACAAACTAGTGATGTGTAGACTGACGCAGCTACGTGAGAAGATCTGGTCTACAATGGAATATCCAGAAACCTCTCGTATAGCTAAGGTCGGTATTTCTAGGTCAACATACTCCTAATACAAAATGTGCAACATTTATCACATTACTGCCTAGTATCTTTCATTCTTTTGAACCGAATACATTCTCAGAAGATGGATTGGTTTGTGGAATTGCACATGGGGAACTGTCCTTAGTCTATATTTGACACCGGTTAAAACACCTACTTAGAGCTGAAACCGAGTGTTAACATCAACACGAAAAGAAAATTGTCTCAAATAGCTTGTAATATTTACCAGAGTCTCATTTTCGTCGACCACCTCAGTTTCATAATCTGTTTTTCTGGTAGTTTAGCACGGAAACAGTATTTAGGTAGTGTCATTTTGTAGATGTACAAATTATAGTGAGTGATCAAAGATCAATTATAGACGAAATTGACATCTGATCACTCACTTTAACTTGTATATCTATAGTACACTAGATATTGTGAGCATTATATAAAAACAAGAGGGCCAGTGGTCCTGGTGCTCACCTGAGATAAGGCTCTTTTTTTCTTAAAGGCCTTATTCAAACTGGGTCGGTAGAAGACCTCCTTTAACATTAACTAAACTCAACCTATGTTACAAACCAATGCTTTCAAAAGATTTCAAGTATTTCAGTAATTAACGTATTAACGTATTTCTGCCAAATTCGGTTTAATTGGCCAAATAGTTTTGAAAGGGTTGCCTTTTTTACTTCTATTAAAGCATGATCACCCTGTGGCTCTGATATTTTATCAATTCTGAAAGAGGTCAATGTACTGATGCTTCATCCAAAATTCAAGATTCTTCATCTTCTGGGTCAGAAGGGGGCGTTTTTTTCAGTTTTACTCTTGTTGTCATAGCAACCAGAGTTTTCATCTGATTAAAATTCCTTGGTTGAAATCTGCCCAGTGGTTTGGGAGGAGATGTCGTTTTAAAATCTCTTATTTCTATATAAACCCAACCTTCCCTCGGGTGCCGAGGTTGATGATTTTAAAAATTCTGCAAGAGGTCAATGTACTGATGCTTCATGCAAAATATCAAGAATCTAGGCTCTATGGGTTTGGAGGAGATCATTTTTAAAGATTTTATTAAAATTTCAGTATTGTTACCGTGGCAACCAGAGTTTTTATCATATTTCAATTATTTTGGTGATTTTAAAAGGGCACCACCCAAGGCATATTTCAGCCAAATTTGGTTTGAATCCGATCAGTGGTTTGGGAGGAGATGTTATTTAAAAACCCTCCTTTATTTTTATATAAGCCCCATCCCCCTTGGGCTCCGCCCCTGGATACCCGAGGGGGATAATGTTAGCAATTCTGAAACAGGTCAACGTACTGATGCTGTATGCCAAATATCAAGACTCTACGCTTTCTGGGTCTGGAGGAGATAGTTTTTTAAAGTTTTTATTCAAATTTCAGTTTTGTCGCCATGGCAACTAGAGTTTTTTAACAGGTTTCCATTCTTAAAGCAATTTTCACAGGGCACCACCCAATGAACTATTCTGCCGAGTTTGGTTGAAATCTGCCAAATGGTTTGGGAGGAGATGTCGTTTTAAAATCCTACTGTATTTTTATAAAAGCCCACCTACCCCACCCCCTACCCCCTACCTCTTGGGCTCCGCCCCTGGGGACCAATGGATGATGATTTTAGAAATTCTGAAAGAGGTCATTTTACTGATGCTTAATGCCAAATATCAGGGCCTTCCGCCTTCTGGGTCAGGAGATGATAATTTTTAAAGTTTTTATTAAAATTTCAGTTTTGTTGCCATGGCAAATTCTTTTAGCAATATCCAAAGAGCACCACCTAAGAAACATTCCTGCAAAATTTGGTTGAAATTCGCCTAGCGGTTTAGGAGGAGATGTCATTTTAAGATTGTTGACGGACGACGCACGACGGACAGAGGACTATCAAAATACCTCACATGAGAAGCAAACAATTTGATCTGCTCTTGACTAGAAGAATACAGTACTTTACCTCGGCGCTTGAAGAGTTCAGCTATGGAAGTCTAAGTATTGAGTCCACGGTCTAGTTGTAAGACGCCGGCTTTGGGATTGGAGGGTGTCGGATTCGAATTCCGTCCGGACAAGTGTAATTGTTCAGAAAGAAAAAAAAATATTAGAACTATGAATAAAGAGAGAGAGAGAAAAAAATAACGTTGCTCCTCTCCACCCAGATGCATAAATGGGTACCTTTTGGTGTTGTTATCCGATGTTTTGTGGCTGCCTGTGGCTGTCAGATTCATCATACGTTAACGGTTGACTTACAACTCATTGATCAGTGTTTAAAAGTGAAGTGGGTGCTTTCCTCTAATTTTTGCATGCTTTGAATTATTGACTGCATCGCTTTTCTTAGCACGTAAGGCATATTACAATAGTGTGTTTTTCTATTGTTATCGTGTTCAAGAATTGTGCCCACGCGATTCGAGAAACAGGATAACAACAACTAGAAATCAAAGAACTGAAAGCCTGAGATATGAATACACGAGATATATAACCTGGAAAGAAAAAGTTTGATGGTCGGATTCTCGGAGGCGTCATTTTCTACACAAATCCACCTTCGATTATGCATAGATCTGTCAATTTCTAAGCTAGGGGATACAACTTGCCCAAAATAACTTTCTTCCCGCTTCTGAGGTATTGTAACGGCGCGCGCACACACACACACATATATTTACATGTATATCTCGTTACACATTTTTCACCCGATCACCTGCTTTGAAGGAATCTGATAAAGGCCACTCAAGGATCCTTCCGGTGAATTTTGGTTGAATTCTGTTTAGTACTTTCTGAGAAGATGTTTTTTAAAGTAAAAGTTGTCGGACGGACGATGGACACCACATCATGACAAAAGTAAGAGAGAGAGAGAGAGAGCTAGAGAGATGGGGGAGTAATGGAGAGTCTAGCCAGGTTTCGATCTAGGAGGCTCTCGCTTGCGATGCGAGTATTCTACCACACAGACCAATTTAGTTATGTAAATACGCGCTTTAGGTGCGCTACAGGTAAAGAGAGCGAGAGGAGGCGATGGGTCGTTTACCAGGTTTATATGATTATATACACTTCTCAAAAGCGATATTCAGACGTTGCTGTTACTTGTATAACCTATGGGTAGAATTCGGGGGTAAATATAGACAGAAAATTCAAGCACGACCAAATTGTTTGCAAACAGTGCAAATATGATCCTATGAATGATCAACCGTGCGTAAAAACGACAGCTTCGCTTATCAGCTTTACCTAACCGGACCGTTTTAATAATGTAACTCCAGAATAAGTGATATTTTTTCGGAATAAAACAAAAACATCTTATTTTCTAAACAATATGATATGATTTTACATGATTAATAATTGTCCGTTATATTATATATCTCCTTCCCATCTGTCCATTCACTCATCATTTTTTGAAATTTCGGAACACCGACACGAAAGTACTGTACATCAAGCACCGGTCTTCAATGAATCATATCTCGACTTCGCCCTTCTTGCCTCAATCGGGCGTATTAATTCATACTCGTAGTCGTGTAATTCGGTCCGATCTACTTTCCATGTGAGAGAAGATCGCAATCTCAGGCTAAAAACACACTGTTGTTATCTTCCTTTTATCATATACCTTTTCAAACTGAACATTAAAAAATCTGCTGGAAATGATTAAGAAATAGAAAAAAAAAGAAACAAAAGTCATCGGCACTTTTACGGGAGAAACGGACGTCAATTCACAGAAAGAAGTCCGTGTTTAAAGGTACACGACGCATACGTTTTTTCCCCCGTCGAGTTGTATCAGATAGCCAGAATTTTATTCATATAATTTATAGGTATATAATAAACCCTAATGTTGTATCGCCTGGTAACGATTTCACGTTTGGAAGATTATTCATTCATGTCATATCTTTATTTCAGTTATATGCTGTGATCTACTACCTATTGGTGTTGCTGACCTGTACCACATTTGTACTGAACTCCCATCCTACCTTCAGAAACGAGAGAATCTTTAACCCGCCTGACTTTACTTATGTCGATCAGGACAATGTCACACAGACGGTTCAAATAGTGGATTATCTAAAATATACTATCAAGAACCCAAAAGAGCTAATGTACGTCATGACAGAGACGAAACCATTCATATACTGTCTTGATATTGCTTGTTATTTGATCTTCTCTGTTGAACTTGCTGTACGCTTCCTGGTTACACCTAGCAAGAAAATGCTACTGAAATCTATCATGATTTACTTCGATATCATTCTCGTCATTTCAAACTCTATAGCTTTTGCCCTCGATATGAATTCCAAGGTTATGGAAGAAAATGAACCACTTCTGCGATTTTATATCGTCTGTAAGATCATGGTCATCCTTCGTCTCTGTCGCCTGTTGAAGCTGACGCGCCATCTCGGAGGATTAAAGGTCCTGTCTCTGTCATTTCGATCCTCCCTGAAGGATCTGTGTCAGCTAGTGCTACCATTCGTCATTACGATCCTTCTGATATCGGGGATCATGTACTATGCCGAGTTTGGAGACCATCAAACATTCCAGAATATCCCTATAACAATCTGGTGGTGCGTCGTCACCATGACAACAGTAGGGTACGGCGATGTTACCCCGGCAACCTATGTTGGATATATCATTGCTTCTTTTTGTGCTATTTTTGGCCTTGTTCTTGTGGCTTTACCTATAGCGATAATCGCTTCAAACTTCGATGGGTTGAGAAACATTAACACCATACGAGAAGAAAAGATTAAACACCTCACGGATAAAAGTATTGCTACAAACTTGTCAGATTGTAAGATACAGCAAGTGAAAAGTAACAAGGTTTGGTGTACTGATGTTAATAATTAACATTCACGTTTGTATGTGTTTGCTACAGAACATAAAAGATATTTCAATTTACTATATAACCTAAAGATCAATGTATGAATTACGAAAAGATAAAGAATCGCTGGTCACGCCCACTGAGCTCCTACAGGAATTTCCTCTTCGATATAAAACGGTGGTATTTTGCAAAATTTATGGTCAGTAACGTATAATGAATAAGTAAAAGGGTTGGCTTGTGACCTAAACTAAGAAATTAAGCTAGAAATAAGCTGTAATTAAGCCACAAAAGTCGCCAAACCAACAAATATGCTTTATTTGATATCGGCCAATGTAGGAGTTCAAAGGTTACTTCCGGTCTAAATGAAAGTTTTGATAGGTCGATCACATCTTTGATTGATAGACCCGATCCGTAAGATCGGTCATTCGGAGTCAAACACAATCGTAAGTTATTTTCCTGTAGATATTTCGTAAATGAATCTCTGTATCGAGTCTTGCTTGATTGTTAAAAGCTTTTGTTGTCACTAAATGAATGAACTAGCTTGTTCGTTACAGGACTTTACTCTTTCTCTTCCCTCTATGATGGTGTCGAAAACCATTGCCACAAAGATGGTTTTAACCGGTCAAGAGAATGTTAGACTGGTCGATATCGGATCGGAAGATAAGGACAGACTCGCTTGTCAATGAGGACGTTAAACATTGACCAAAAAATAGTGCTATGAAAAAAAAAACCCAAAACATCATGTAGTAAAATGAGGACAAAATTGTTGCATTTCTTGCTTTCCTTTATGACATTATTAGCACACGCTAACATTAGGACAAGCATTGAGCTTTAATCGTCTTATCAGCGGTGATTGGTCAACCATAAATGTCTACACACGAGTTTGTTTAACCCGTCCCCATACAGTAACGCTTTTAAACGCCTCTCAATATGAAAGCTTCGGAAAACATATTGGAAAATAAAGAAATTGCTTGTCACAAGCAATTTCTTCATTATCCACAATGTTTTCTGTCCCAAAAGACAAAGATTCGAAAGATTTCATCGACTTTACATTGTCTTCCGCAACTTCTTTATAATTTGACTAGTCCAAAAACTCATCGTCTGGGAATGGATTAAAGAAGGCACAGAAATTTTTCAACTATTAAATGGACTTCAACAGTGTTTCCCACCCCGACAGGCTTACATTACAGAAAGAGTGAAATTTTACAGACAGGCAAAGAACTAAGACTTCGATACAACGCTTAACACGTTGCTAGACAACAAAAATTAAATCTGGTACGAATTCAAAGACATTGCAGACGTCAATTTAAAGTCGAAGAAAACTGCGCGGAAAAAAGAGAGATTACTTTTAACAAGCAATTTCTCCTTTTGTATCATCTTTTTTTTTCATCTCATACCTTCCCTCAGTGTGTAAAAATAGGGGATTTATGGTCATGGGTCAAATATTTTAACAAGCATGACGTCCTTTGTAGTTATACCCCAATAAGCCATAGTTACGACTTTAAGCTCGCCAAACCAACAAAAATACTTCAAGTAAATCTCGACTAACGACGAAGTACAAAGTTCACTTCAAGTCTTAATGTATAGTTTGATTGATCTATCAATATTTGTGGACTGACAGTCGCCATCCGACGAATATTGATTTAGTGATAAGCAAAATTATTGCCCTGAATAGCTTACATTGATCTTCGACGGTTGATTTACCTTACAAAATAGGGCAGGAAAATTTAAAAGAAAAAAAATTCTCTTTTTTATTTTATTAATAATCATAATCATTTAAATAAACAAATAAAATGCTCGCGGACAACGTCCAACATTCATTTTGTGCCACATTTCTACAATTTCTATTTTCATAAAAAATATTCTGAAACAGCATTTCCTTGATGTTTCTCACAAAATTACTCTGGATATTTTTTCATTTGAGATGCGAACACAAAATTTCAGGCACTTTTAGCTTCTTTTGTACACATTTTCTGTCCATTGAAAATGTCTCACAAATACTTAAATTTTTATCATTTATCCTCTTAAAAGGATAAAAAATATCACAGAATCGCAGTAAATATCAATGCTCATGTAAATATATCCCATTTAAATTTCAATTGGCTTAGGTACTGGTTTTCTAACATGCCGCATAGTGGATCCTGGTTCTGTAGGTTTGAAGGGGGCGTGTTTCCCGTATGGACGAGGGATGGGCAATTCACTGTCGTCATCAGGAATGTACGCATTAGGGCGTGGCTCAGCAGTAGTGGTAACTCCTCCTGCAATCTGGTATTGCTCCTCCTCTTCTTCAAGCTAAAATATACAGCAAACATATATTCTCACCAACAATAAATCAACCCATTACCAGATGACAAATTTTGAGGCTTGTCTAAATTCAAAGAAGTTGCAGATGGCAATTTAAGTTAATTGAATACTTGGATAGGAAAATATTGTGGATAATGAAGGAATTGCTTGTAAGAAATTGTTGTAGTGTGATAACTGGTTAATATTAGTGTACCGTAAACATTCTAACAATATCAATAACAACTTATCAGAACAAAATTTTCGAGCTTGGTCTAAATCAAAGGGACTTACAGATGACAAGTCAACGGGAAAGCTGAAACGATCATCATTTTGTGGTCACAAACAATTTCTACTTCTTTCATTAATTTTCTGTAATATTTAATCTCTAATTCCTAAACTTTATTTGTTTTTAGCTAGCAAAGCATAAGATTTGATAGCTTAAGTTAACAGCCAAAATTTTGAGGTCTTCTCAGAGTTCAACAGGAAGCCACCACTGGAGACTAACCACTAAATCCATTGAATGCCTACACCATAAAAAGTAGTTATGTTATTCAGGAATATTGCAAACTATGACTGCATTTATGTTATTCAGGAATATTGCAAACTATGACTGCATCTCAAGAAAAAGCTTTGGAAAATATTGTGTAACAAGCAATTTCTTCCATGTCCATAATGTTTTCTTCCCTATAAAAGGGATTAAATTTTCTTAATTCCACCAACTTGAAATTTTGGTCTGCGACTTCTTTCAATTTAAACCAGTCTAAGATTTTGTCATGTTTAATGGGTTAATTCATTGGTAACTTTATTCATCATATTATCACCTTTGACATAGAAGATTACTTAACATAACTATGCTTTGCTAGCTAACAGTTCTTTCAGAACTTTGATTTTGAGAAAGAGGTAACAATAGTGACTACTTACCAGTCTCTTATGTTCATGTTCGATCATTCTTCTCTCCTCATCTCGGATCAGTTTCATCCAATCACGTTCAATCTCTTCACTGGGTGGTTCACCTTTCTCCATGCGAATATAACACTGTTCTAACTCTGCTTCCTTCTCCTTCAACTGCTGTTGAAGTTTCAGAGCATTTGCCTGATTCATTGAGACCTCCGATACCATGGCCATCATCTTACGTGTAGTATCTTTGATCTTGGCTTGTAGCTCATTTACCTAGACAAAGTATATCAATAAAACTATGATAACTTAGATTAACTAGGGTACACATTATGAAAAATGGTGGAAAAACAAAACAAAAAAACCCACAGTTGTAGGTGCTGGATGATAAAAATCCCAACTTGAAAAAGGGGAATAATTCTATAAAAATACAATAAGAGCTATCTTCCTTGGTATGGATAAAATATTTAAAAAGTATGCCAAGTTTCAAGTTTAAAGCAAATATTTTTTAGTGTGTAATATGATTAAGGTTAACCCTTGTCATGCTGAATAAAATCTTTTCAGAATTTCATTAAATCAAAGGGCTGAGAGCACTGGTAGTACTCGTTCAACGGACAATACATGTTTTGAAAATTAATTGCATGAACAACTCTGGTTTGAAAAGAAAATACAGGAGGTGTAATCTAAGATCAGACTGCACTTATTTGCAGGCTGATCTTATCTACAACCTCCTGTCAAAACCGGAATAAGAAAAACAAGAGGGCAAAAATGGCCCTTGATTATCACCAAAAACCTTGATTGATTAAAGATACATAAAACTGAAACTTCAAATTAGGTTATACTGTTGAAAAAAGAAGCAGTATATATGTTTATAAAACTAATTAACCATTACAATTTCTTAAGCATTTTATTTTTCAATCTAAGTGATATTTGGCTATCTTCTGTAAATTCATTCGATTTGAACCAGTTAAAAAATCACATAGTAATGGAAGATACTGATTGCAATCTTTTCTTTCTTCACTGCTTTTCTTTAACTTACAACCAAAGACCCTTAAACCAATTAATTTATCAGTAAAGTAAAACTTTGAAATTCTACAACTTTACCTTCTTAGCAAGATCTAGGGTATCTTCCTTCCCTGTCTCTGCCTTGTTTCGTACACGACCAGCAATCCGCGTAACTTGTTCAAATATCAGATCCTTTTCCAACAACTGTTCCTCTTTTTCAGACAACCTTGCCTCCAGCTGAAAGTTACAATAATGTTTAACATAACATATTGACAATTCATTGACATAATGTGATCTTAAAACACTGTGATTAATTTAAGGCTTCATTAAGGCAAAAGGAAGCCACTTTGTCAAGAAACCTATTGGACTTATTTAAAAACATTACAAGATGAATTCAAGGACCTATATTCAAAGAAAACCTGTCATTTATAAACAAATATCTGTTTAAGATGTGTATAATAGCTCAGTATTTCATGAACACAAGTTTGATATGTTTCTGTAAATGACCTTCATATCATGGTAAATTGATAAAGTTCTTGAAATATTGATTCATGATATTCTGTGAAAAATATTACACTCTTTCTAAATGACTTTGTTAATGCTTTGTTAATGCTTTATGTGACCTCATCTTGACCATAGCACAAAAGTGTTACCATAGAATTTAGTTCAGTTGCATAGTTATTACACAAGTGTAATATCACACATGTAATATCAAAAATATCCAGCAGGTTTATTTCACTCCATTATCGTTAGTGATTGATTGATTGAATGGGGTTTAAAGCAAGTTTAACGGTATTTCAGTCATATCGCGGTGGCTGGATCACTTAATAATGGATTCCTAGTAATTCTCACACTAGTACCAGTACTCACACCAGTACTACCACTACATCCTTTTCTAGGCTCAAGCTGCTATCCCACTTAGGTTTACAATTATCCACCCACTGATCAGAGACAAATGTCAGAATGGTTATGTGCCCCCACAGGGCATCAAAACTATTATTGAAGATTGGGAATCTGATGTGCTACGATCTGCACTTTGACACCCATTATGATTAAACTTACATCTTCAATTTTTTCATGCATCTCTGCAGGTGGAAGATCTTTACCCTGTAGATATCGGACTCTCTTCTCATCATATGGATTCTCTAGTTCCTTCTCTAACTCTAACATTCTGTCTTGACATTGTTGGAGCTTTTGAGGATACAAGAGTCAAGATACAATAATTGGTAAAAGCATGTCACATGCCAATAGACATTAAGAAAGCTCTACAATAAAGCAACAGTATTTAACTTGAGTGAAAATCGCAAATTAAGTACTTAATGGAATTGAACAAATCTGAGAAAATTAGCCTTAGCGTGTACCATTACATATAACCAAGTTATTGATTAATAAGCACAAAAATAGGCCAGATGTACATCAATTTCAGATCAGCTTAACACTTCCAACAATCTAAATAAATGAGACTAATGTATGTGTACATAAATTTTATCCCTGGCTTTAGTCCAATCAAAATAACTCATTTACCAGACATGCAATTTCTTCAATATTCAAATGTTTTCTCTTGAGTGGCAATAAAAAGCGGTACTGTGTTGAAAGCAAAGATAAGATTACACAGACTAGGATGGAGAAAACTAGTGTGAATATTCGAGGGATCATGTACCTGTATTTGTAGAGTTAGCTGCTCTTGTTCTAAATTACTTTTATTGGGCATCTGTGATCCGAGGACTCCAATAGAGCGTTTTTCTTCGTTTAGCTGCATCTTTAAAAATCTTATTTCTTCTTCTCTGGCCTGGAGCTCTACATTACCATTTCTTATCATTTGTCCTGAAATGTGACAGTAACAATTCAAACTATGATAGAAATTTACAGGACAGCACAAAAAGGGTTAATAGCAAGATTGTTCGAATTGTGACAAGATTGTTCTAAGTGTGACTGTTAGATGTTTTTATTGAAATCATATCTTAGGGCCATTAACCCTTTCCCATACAACAATTTTATTTTTTTTTCTTTTAGTATAGAAAACATTGTTGATAATGAAGAAATTGCTTGTAACAAGCAGTTTCTTCTTTTTCTACTATGTTTTCCAATGCTTTTTCCTTGAGGGGTATAGAAAAAGAGGGCTTGTGTGGGAATGGGTTAAAGGTACACTTGTTTGGGAAAAGAATGAAGAGTAATTACCTTACATTTATATAGCTAAAAATTAAAAGAATTGGTGATATCTAGTACTTTCTTTCTCTTTCTTATCCCTAGTATGTATATTGTATCTATCTCACCAGGCCAATTAACCCTTCCCATTCAATCCCTTGTTTTCACGTCCATGTGATTTTACAATTGCAAAAACATTGTAGAAAAGAAGAAATTGCTTCTAATAAGCAATCTTTTCTTTTTCCACAATATTTTCTACCCTACTGAATGATTATTTTTCAAATTAAATCCACTTTTAATTTTCGTCTGCAAAACCCTTGAACTTGGACAGGTTAAAAAGGGTTAAATTCTAAAATGCCAAATTCTTGGTCAAAAGAAGAAACTATTGAAAACAACCATAATATCCTTTTCCTAAATTATTTTGTATCCTTCATTGTCTGAATTTAACTGTTTTGCAACACATTTATTATCTGTATACCATTCCAACACCATCACCCTTTTTAAGCCCCTCAAGAAGAAAGATTTGGAAAACATTGTTGCCATTGAAGAAACTGCTTGTCTTCAATGTCCACAAGACACTAAAAGAAATATACTATTTTAATTTGACTAATTTGAAATTGTCATCTGCAATGTCTTACAATATGGACCAGTCTAAAAGTTTTGATGTGTGGTAATGGGTTAATTTTGATCCATCTAAAATTTAGTTGTGTATTGATGGGCTGATACTATAGAAAATAAAGTTAACCCATTCCACAAAATCCTGCTTTTTGACTCCCCTCAAGAATAAAGCGTTTCATTATCCACAATCCTTGCTATCCCAAAAGACAAAGACGTTTAAGAATTCATGAACTTTTAATCATTCTCTGGAACTTCCTTGAATCTGGACCAGTCTAAAATGTTTTTCCCTTTTAATGAGTTAAAAACATCATGCAATTTACGGCTTACCTTGAATATTAACTTTTTCATAGAACACACAAACTTCCTCATTCCTCTCTATTAGTTTAATTCCTCTGAAAAGAAACAGACTTTCATTTTACCCATTACCAGACCAAAAAATTTCAGACATGTCCAAATTAGAGAGAGCTTAAGATTACAATTTTAAGTTGATAAAATAGGTAACTTTTGGGGTAGAAAATATTGTGGATAATGAAGAAATGGCTTGCAACAAGCCATTTCTTCATTTTCCACAATCTTTTCCAAAGCCTTTTTCTTCAAAACTGGCATTGTGTGGGAATTGGTTAACTTAGAGTTTATTCCAATTCAAAATCCTTTTCAAATCAAAAATAATTTGAAAACAGGTTTTAACCCATTACAACTCAGTCTTCTATTTTGACACCATGATGGAATTTAGCTTAGGTAACATTGTTGAAAAAATGCTTGTAGAATCACTTTCTCCTCTTCTCTTATTATTTTCTGCCCTACATGACTTTTTATTTTTCAAAACTTTGTCTGCAACTTCATTAAATTTGGACTAGTCCAGAAATTGTGGTCTGATGATGGGATAATAAAAGAATAGATTGCTGAGATCAGCATCATGCCTAATATGATGTCTTTCTTTTCTGAAACAAATTTAACACATTACAGCACAATCCCCTTATTTGACACTCTGAAGATTTTTTTTGTAAATTGTACATGTACCTTGACCATTTAAAACATGAATTATACAACAGAAGAGTTTTTGATATATTCCAGAAATCATTATTGAAAGTAACACTGGTCACTTCCTTGCATTTACATATTCAGCCTGCCATTGGCTTTTATTGAAATCCATTCCCACACAATCCATCATTTGGATGCACTTTAGAAAAATAACTATGTAAACACTGAGAAAAGAAGTAAAGTAACAAGCAATATCTAACTCTGTTTTTCTACTATGAATAGTCCTTTCATCAATTTGAATGTTACTGCAGCTTCTTTCAACTTTGACCAGTCTATAATTTATTTTGTCTGGTGATGGATTAAACAAATAAAACTAACTTAGTAACAGTCAGGCATTACACAGATTCTCATCTGTAATTTTCTTACCTTTCATTTCTATGTGTAATTGCCTTTTCATATCTATTTCGTAACTTAGTCATCTGTTCCTCAGCCTGATTTATCATTGTATTTAACTTGGAGATGTCCATTTTTTGTTGTTCTCTCTTCTCATGCATCTCTTCCTCAATTCTTTGTTGCTTAGCAACCTCATTCCTCAAACTATCTCTCATCACAATACTGTTCATGTGTTTTAATCTTTGTTTTTGTAGTTGTCTGAAGTTGAAAATATACAAGTGAATATTCTGATTGTTTTAAAAAAACACCATTAAATATGTTTTAACACTGTCATACATGGAATTTTTCTAAACAAATTTGCGAAAAAGGAGGACATTATCTCTGATATTGGAATGTTTTAATAATAATTTGTTCCCTTTTTATTGGTTAGGATAAACCTTTTATCACCCAACTTGATTTTGACATGATGTAGAAAATTAGCTATGGCAAACGTGTCACAAAAAATGCTTGTGTCAAGGATAGTTTACTTTCTTACTGTACTTGATAAACTATGTCTACCTTCTTTTTTTAAACAAATGCACTTTCTAGTCTTTTAGTCTTCTAAAATTTGGGTGAAAGTGGGTTTAGAATTTAACAACTATATTGAATGTGTAATATGATTTTACTGAGGTTATAACCTTTTTCCAGATAACCCATTCCCACACAATCCCTCCTTGTTATGCCACTCAAAAACCCTGTGAAAAACATTGTGGAAAATGAAGAAATTGCTTGTATCAGGCAATCAATTCATTTACTACAATGTTTTCTATACAAAAAGACGGAAAAAAAATTCAATCAACTTGAAATTATGTCAGCAACTTTTTTTCAATAAGGTCAAGTCCAAAGTTTGTTGTTGGGAATGGGATAATTAAGTTTGAAAGTCAATGTAGCATGAATACCCCTGACTTACCTGTCTTTCTGTGTTACAGCTGTGCGTAAAATTTCTATTTCATTTTGAAGTATTTTTATTTTTTCTCTCATTTCTGCAGCTTTCTGGGTACTTGTCTGTATCAAGTTGACACACTTATTTCTCTCATTCTTGATCACATCATATAATTTGGCAAAGTCTTTTAATCTGAAAAATATCACAAAAATATTTGATTAACCCTCTTTTACCGAGACGTAAGTACACATACACATTTCCCAACAAATGTGAAATTGTACTTATACTTTCAAACCGATCCAATAATTAAAAAACATTTAAATTGAGTAGTCTGTTTAAAAGATGCCTAACATACAAATCCATTAACCCATTCCCACACAACAAGATTTTGGACTGGTCTTAATTGAAAGAAGCTGAAGACAACAATATCAGGTTTTTGAAATTTTAAATTCTGGGATAGAAAACATTGTGGATAATAAAGAAATTACAAGCAATTTCTCCATTTTCTACAATGTTTTCCAAAGCTTTTTCTTGAGGGGCATAAAAAAGGAGGGATTGTGTAGGAATGATTTAAGCACCGCCTTTCAAGACTGATCACATGCGTAACAAGGTGCCAAATTGTCACAAGATATGCCGTCACACTGCTTAATATTAACTGGAGGTTTGAATAGAACTGAGGTTATTTTGAATGAATATTTTTTCTCAAACTAAGTATGGAAAACAACAAAGGACAATAACTCAAATTATACGCTAGGTAGAGTTATGGTTCTTGTACACTGCACTCCCCCTTGGTGAGATCTATCCATCCATGAAGTTTCATGTTTCTAGCTATTTTACTTTTAGAGATATACTCCGGAAAAAGATTCAAGTATGAAAAACAACAAAGGGCAATAACTAAAAAAATAGGCTAGGTAGAGTTATGGTTCTTGTACACTGCACTCTCACTTGGTGAGCTCTATCCATCCATGAAATTTCATGATTCTAGTTTTATACTTTTAGAGATATATACTCCCGATAAGATTCAAGTATGTAAAACAACAAAGGGCAATAAGAAAAAAAATAGGCCAGGTAGAGTTATGGTTCTTGTGCACTGCACTCCTCCTTGGTGAGATCTATACACCCATAAAGTTTCATGATCCTAGCTATAATACTTTTAGAGATATACTCCAAAAAAGATTCAAGAATGAAAAACAACAAAGGGCAATTACTCAAAAAATAGGCCAGGTAGAGTTATGGTTCTTGTACACTGCACTCCCAATTGGTAAGCTCTATCCATCACTGAAGTTTCGTGATTCTAGCTATTATACTTTTAGAGATATACTCCTGACAAGATTCAAGTATGAAAAACAACAAAGGGCAATAACTCAAAAATAGGCCAGGTAGAGTTATGGTTCTTGTACACTGCACTCCCACTTGGTGAGCTCTATCCATCCATGATATTTCATGATTCTAGCTATTTTACTTTTGGAGATATACTCCAGACAAAATTAAAGTATGAAAAAACAACAAAGGGCAACGACTCAAGAAATAGGCTAGGTAGAGTTATGGTTCTTGTACACTGCACTCTCACTTGGTGAGCTCTATCCATTCATGAAATTCCATGATTCTAGCTCTTATACTTTTAGAGATATATACTCCCGATAAGATTCAAGTATGAAAAACAACAAAGGGCAATAACTCAATAAATAGGCAAGGTAGAGTTATGGTTCTTGTGCACTGCACTCCCCCTAGGTATGATCTATACACCCATGAAGTTTCATGATCCTAGCTATAATAATTTTAGAGATATACTCCTGACAAGATTCAAGTATGAAAAACAACAAAGGGCAATAACTCAAAAATAGGCCAGGTAGAGTTATGGTTCTTGTACACTGCACTCCCCCTTGGTGAGATCTATCCATCCATGATATTTCATGATTCTAGCTATTATACTTTTGGAGATATACTCCAGACAAGATTAAAGTATGAAAAAACAACAAAGGGCAATGACTCAAGAAATAGGCTAGGTAGAGTTATGGTTCTTGTACACTGCACTCCCACTTGGTGAGCTCTATCCATCCATGAAATTTCATGATTCTAGCTCTTATACTTTTAGAGATATATACTCCCGACAAGATTCAAGTATGAAAAACAACAAAGGGCAATAACTCAATAAATAGGCAAGGTAGAGTTATGGTTCTTGTGCACTGCACTCCTCCTAGGTATGATCTATACACCCATGAAGTTTCATGATCCTAGCTATAATAATTTTAGAGATATACTCCTGACAAGATTCAAGTATGAAAAACAACAAAGGGCAATAACTCAAAAATAGGCCAGGTAGAGTTATGGTTCTTGTACACTGCACTCCCACTTGGTGAGCTCTATCCATCCATGATATTTCATGATTCTAGCAATTTTCCTTTTTGAGATATACTCCAGACAAGATTAAAGTATGAAAAAACAACAAAGGGCAATGACTCAAGAAATAGGCTAGGTAGAGTTATGGTTCTTGTACACTGCACTCCCACTTGGTGAGCTCTATCCATCCATGAAATTTCATGATTCTAGCTCTTATACTTTTAGAGATATATACTCCCGACAAGATTCAAGTATGAAAAACAACAAAGGGCAATAACTCAATAAATAGGCAAGGTAGAGTTATGGTTCTTGTACACTGCACTCCCCCTTGGTGAGATCTATACACCCATGAAGTATCATGATCCTAGCCATAATACTTTTAGAGATATACTCCGGACAAAATTCAAGTATGAAAAACAACAAAGGGCAATAACTCAAAAAATAGGCCAGGTAGAGTTATGGTTATTGAGCACTGCACTCTGTATTGATGAGAAGAATATAACTGCCAAGTTTAAAGTCAATCGGACTTACGGTGACAGAGTTATGCTCCGGACAAAGAAGTGGACACCGCTAAGACAACCGGACGCCCGGACACCACGGGTGATCCCATAATACGTTCCGTCTTCGACGGGCGAATAAAAATCTGGTACCACACAACCATGACTTGTTTGTGGTTTAATGGTGAAAATTTTTCCAACCCTGAAACTCTACTGCCCTTCACAAGACATTAAATAAGAGCACAGCCTACAGGTGCCTGATTCTCAACTGTTAGGTGCTTTAAAGTGGATGTAAAACCAGAAATATAATGAAATATTGAAGATTTTTGTACAGCATCAACAACAAATAAGACTGTGATGACAAAGATGCAAAAGATGCAATTGCCATGCCAATACCTCTGATTTCTCGGGAAACAAAAGAGCTTAAAACATTTGATTCAAACACTTCAAGATCTATTTCATGTTTTAACCCATTACCAGACTGCAAAATATTAGAATTTTCGAATTGGAAGGACCTGCAGGCGACAATTTAAAGTATGTCAAATTTTAAGTTTTTTTCCCCTTTATGGGTAGAAAACATTGAGGAAAATGAAGAAATTACTTGTTGCAAGCAATTTCTTCATTTTGCATGATGTTTTCCCGATTATTTTTCTTGAGAGGCGTCTAAAAGCTCCATTGTTTGAGATTGGGTTAAGTCTCTAAGAAAGTCCTTGAGAAATATTAATTCAGGCATCGCCTACAGAACAACAAATTTTTAGGAGGTATGACCTTGATAGATTATATTGTTCCATGACATTCAGTTTATACTCATTTATTTAAGTTCGATTGCAACGAAAACTTTAAGCTTATAGAGTCGCTCTGGAACACTCACAATCAAGATGTTTTAACATCCCTGAAAGAGAGGCAGTGGTTCAAACCCACCGCTGCCCAATTCTACAGCTGGGTGGACTGAGACTGGCTATTAAGTGTCTTGCCCATAAACACATCCCAGTGATGGTGTGACTCAAACCTGTGACCTTTAAATCACAAGTCAAGCACCTATACCACTCGTCCATCTAGACAGTTCATGACATTTCCCTGATGTTATTAATGTGTACTGGTAAAGGGAGCCTTTAAATTAAATATGAGTATTGCACATAAAATTTTTAAGTTTGTGTGTATAGTTTTAACATCCACAGGCATCAATAAAACAATATTCCTTACAATATTAGTGATTAAGGGGCATAAGAATAAGAAAACCAACTTACTTAATTTGCATTTCTTGGTATTTTTTCTGGTGATCCTGTATTTGTAACTGTTTTGTTTTCAAATCTTCAACAGCTTTGTGGTATCTCATTTCTGCCCTCATAAAATCTCTGGCTTTTTGTTCTCTTTCATCTGCCTGCAAATTTTCAGATCAGTTATTCAAAGGATTTTTATTGCAGAAAAAATATGTGCAACATCTTAACCCATTCCCACACATTTTGACACCTCGATGAAAAAAAGCTTCATAAACTACAAAGTGTGGTCTGCAACATCTTTGAATTTGAACCAGTTTTGTTGTCTGGTAAAGGGTTATAAGGAAATATTAGAACTAGCATAGACTGAAATCTTGTTCAATGAATCTTTAGCCACATCCATACACATCACTAAGAAATTTAGCCCTTTCAACTAATTACAATAGCATCTTAAAAAAAACACTTCTTTTAATTCACAATTTATGTCTAAATTTACATTGATGATTCATACTTGAAAAACATTTGAATGATTTTATGCGAAATACCCTGAAAGCACTCAATCTTATAATCTATCTTGTTTCAATAGCTACTGAGTCGAAAACCAAAGTAAATCAAACTGATTTGCCTCAACAGCAGATATTCTTGTGAGTATTTATCACATAGTCACTTAGTTAGATATTCAAGCGATTTATCTTGTTTGAAGCAAATCTGATAAGTTCAACCACCTGTTTTCTAGGCCATTTTGTTACATTCTAATCTATTCCCACACAATGACACTTTTAGACACCCCTAAAGAAAAAAAACAACAAAGAAAACATTGTGGAAAAAGAAGAAATTGCTTGTTACAGGTAATTTCTTTATTATCCAGAATATTTTCTAACCAATAAGACAGGTTCATATTAGATTCCAACAACTAAAATCTTTTAGTTCTTTCGATTTGGACCAGTCTTTCCATTTGGACCAATCTAAAATTATGCCATCTGGTAATGGGTCAATTGGATCTATTTTGATAACAGCCAATTAACTTTTCAAGAGACTTACCTTAATAGCAGCTAACCTTGTGAGTTCAACCACCTCTATTCTAAGATCACTTTGTTCATATAACAGATTTTGTTCCTCAGCCGCACTTGCCTCTAACTTCACATGTTCTACAGCTGTTAAGGAATTCTGGAATGAAAAACAAACACAACATTTTATACACCTGTGTCCAAATGGGTAGAATTGCAGGTAAAGAGGAGGAGTTGTTCTTTATTTTTTCTATATACTGTATTTTTTTGTTACTTGATATGAATGAAATACATAGCTATTGCAATATATTATTGGCAGGAGTCGACATTAACAGTGTCCCAGGATCCCTGTAAATTGTAAGGGACCCCAGCAATCTCCGGCTTGGTCAATCAATCCCTGATTGACCAACAAAACCTTCTACAAGCTTATAATTTCTATTTCCAAGATGTCTTAGTTGTATATAAATAAATGATATTTAGGATCCATTGCCCATTTGATAGTAATGGTTAATCATTAAGTAGTTACAACAAACTTTGTCTCAGGCAATTGACATATGGAAGCTGTCCATCAAAGAACAATTGACCAATCAAACAATCATTAAACAGGAAGTGAACTTTTGAACTCTGACATTGGCCAACATCAATGTGAAGTATTTTTGCTGGTTTGGCTACTTAAATGTCATAACTAGGTCTCATTCAAGCTCTAGTTACATTATTTAGGTCAACAACCAATCAATTTACTGTTTTGTTACATTCTGCTGGCCATAAATTTTGTAAAATAATGATGTAAAAACACCACTTTTAACACAGTATTTCAGTCATATCGTGGTGACTGGAGCATCTAACAATTGATTCCTTGTATTTCTCACACCAGTACTACCATTACATCCTTTCCTAGCCTCCAGCTGCTATCCCACCTAGGTTTACGATTATCCACCCATTGGTGAGAGACAAATGTAAGAAAGGATATGTGCTGCCGCCAGGGATCGAACACATGACATCCAATTATTGAAGATTAGGAGTCTGATGTACTACCGACTGCGCTATGACGGCTGTTTAATATGGAAGTGTAACTTGCTGTTGGAGCTCAGTGGACATGACCTTTGATTCCTCATTTAACCCAATCATTACCTGTGTAGCAAGAGCTCTTTTTGTTTGTTCTACTTCTTTTTGTAATTCTTCTCTCTTTTTTAATAGTGTACCATCATCTTTGGGCAAAGATTCAACCTAAAATTGAAACAGTTTATCCTGTTAATATTATTATTACAGGATATCATGAAACCATATTTAGAATAACGCTATTTATACAAATTTTTTTCACATCCTTTTGTTTTGCACACAAATAAATATAAGAATTAAATCAATTAAAAATATTAATCTTAAGAAAATTATATGAAGAAATGTTGTTACAACAGAACAAATTACCAGAAATTATTGAATATTTTATTCCTTATTTGGTATGTGATTTTTTTTCATTTTATGCACAATTTGAAATGTTCTGTATATCTTTGTTCTATTTTGACCATACTATCATGTTTCATCTTCAAGTGAACTAACCTGATATTGCAGACTTGAAATTTGTCATAGACACAGATGCCCAAGCAGAACTGCTGGTGACATGACCTTGAGGCGTGACCCTGAACTTGGGAGTATCTAACAAAACTTAAAACATGACACTAGAACTTCGGTTCGAAGTTAGTTTGAAATCCATCAATTAACCCCTTCCTGTATACACCCGGGGTTTTTTGTTGCTGCAATTTTATACCTGAGAAAACATTGTAGAGAAAGGAGAAATTGCTTGTAACAAGCAAATTCTCCTTTTTCCACAATATTTTCTACCACATAGGATGGTTTCATTTCAAATAACATCCAATTTCTATTGTCGTCTGCAACTTCTTTCAATTTTGACCAGTCTAAATTTTCAAGATACGGAAAAGGGTTAATGTAGAAGATATGCGCTAGACAAGAATTAGACACACACACTAATACAGACACCTAACATCCCCCATAAAAGGACATACACAAGGACAGAGGTAGCTCTATATTCCTCCTACTATTACATGGTGGGTTCATAAAAATAGTTCCCATTAATGATAGTAGAATTCCCTTTTTTTCCTTCTATGATAAATTGAAGCTACTATCAAACCATAACAAAGCTTCGGATGTGAAACTAAACTGGCACACAGATATAAAGTTGTGAAACAAACATACAAAACTATGTAGATTATTTGTTCTTAGGTGCCAGCGTTAAGGAAGAAAAATGTTTGCACTGAATTAGACATTATCAAGAATCCACATACCTGTCCCTTGATTTTCTCATGAATTAGTTTTGTGTGATTCAATGACTCATCTGCAACTTTTAACTGGAGTTCTGCCTTTTTCAAGTTTCGTAAATCTCTGTCTTTTTCACGCATCTTTCGTGAATGTATGTCATGAGCGTTCTTCTTCTCAAGATGGATGTGTCGTAGATTTAAGTCTAAAGTTGCCCTATAAATAGAGACAGCTATTTGATAATTAGAAAATTAGGATCAAATTCTTTAATTTCTTTGCTATGATATTGATTTATGAAGAATTATGAAGACCATAAAACCCCCTGTATGTATAAAAATGTGTTAATAAAGATTATTTTTAACTAATAGGAAGAAAATGCAAATGCTTAATTTTTGTAAAAAGCAATTATTTCTTTTGCCATATGTCTTCTAAGATTATTGACCTATATTCTCTTTGACAAGCCACAGATTTCAATATCTGTCATTACTTTAAGATAATATAAAAGGGTAATTTGGGCTTAACCAATTCCCACACAAGTTAATTTTAGACTGGTCAAAATTCAAAGAAGATGCAGACAACAAGTTCATGTTAAGAAAATGTGGAGTAACTCAGTCTTTTTGGCAAGAAAACAAGGTTAACAAGATGTGTTTGTGAAACACTCTTCCCCCGAAACAGGAATTCTTTAGAAACGGGTGATTTCTATTGTGTTTTTTTTTCTTTGTTTTAGGGAAAAGGGTTAAAATTTGACCTTGACCTTGATGAAATTACCTTCCTCAGTTGTGCCTTGTTGAGACCTATCTACATACCAAATATTAGCATTGTAACTTAATCAGGGTTGAAGTTATAGGAAAATGTTTAGTTGGCAGGTTAAGTTTTGCAGACAGACAGACAGACAGACTGACAGACAGACAGATGGACAGACAGACAGACGGACACTGGAAAAACAATATGCCCCCGATCTATTGATGCGGGGGCTTAAAATGAAGAAATTGCTTATGACAATCAAATTCTTCATTTAAACCTTGTTTTCCGGAAGTCTTTTCTTAAGAGGCGTAAAGAAGAGGGATTGCATGGGAAGGGTTTAAACATGAGATAAGTGTCAGACCTACCTATCCCCCATAAGTACAGCCTCTCTGTCCTTCGCATACTCATAGTCTTTTTGTAAAACCTCCATGGCTCGGTCTTTCTCATTGACAGCTGACTTCTGTTTCTCTAAATTGTTGTTCATGTCAAATTTCTCTTCTTCCAAACCTTGAAACTTCTGTTCAAAGATCTTCTTTTGTGCCAACAGATCAGAATATTCCTTCTCTAAATCTCCAACTTGGTTGGACAACTCACTGAAGTGTTTGAAATAATACACAGTTAACTTTTATTTGATGGACATTTCATACAACAACACTGACTTACTGACACTAACTGACACTGATCTGATGGGAACAGACTTTTACAGTCCATTTTTCATTTTTAACAATTGTATTCTCATTTTCTGATACTGACACAATTTTGGAGTACATTGTAATTAAATTGCAGAATCATTATATTCTCTCATTCAACAGATAATCACTACATTTGGCATATTCCAAAAGGCATATTTAGCACCACAGATAAAGAAGTGATCAGAACTTTGTGCATGTATACTGGTATCATTATTATCATATCTTTGACATGGTTACCAGAAACAATTATGCAATCTTTTACAGGTTTAGTATCTTATAGAACAGATAATTAACACCACCCTATTAGTTAAAGTGGACCATCCAGGCCACTATTTAACCCATTCCCACATATTTTTTTTTAAATTGTCCAATTTGAAAGGAGTTGCAGATGACTTTTCAAAGTTTAAAACTTATGAAATTTTAGATTTTTTCAATTTTTTGGATAGAAAACATGGTGTAAAATGGAGAAATTGCTTGTTACAAGCAATTTCTTCAATTTACAACATATTTTTCCAATTATTTTGCTTGAGGGGCATCCAAAAGCATCATCGTGTGGGATTGGCTTAAATGGCTTTTTGTAGGTGTTGTTATCAAATATGGATTGATTGTAATTAAAAGAGAATGATTTTTGATACAAACATTTTTGTTATAAAGGAATTATCGCTTTGAATAAAAGACATCATTGCAACAAGAGTTAACTGTATGTGTAAAAAAAAATAATCACATGTTTTATGCTGTGAACTATAATTCTACAGTTTTAGATGAACCCATTCCCAAAAGCCATATTTTTGGACTGGTCAAACTAGAAAGCAGTTGCAGACAACATTTCAAAGTGTGTCTAATTTGAAAATTAATGACTGAATATGGTAGAAAACTTTGTTGGAAAAAGGAGAAATGTTTTTTTACAAGCCATTTCTTCTTTTCCCACAAGTTTTTCATTCCTGTCATTTTTCAATAGGCCTCAAAAGGCCTCAAATGGGTTGAAAAGAGTCAAACAAAATAAACAATATACTTTTTTAAAATATTTCAACTCAATCCTGCGTTTGTCAGATTACAGAAAAAAAGGTTAACCCATTCCCACACGATAAAGTTTTAGACCAGTCCAAATTCAAAGAAATTACCACCGACCACTACAAGTTAATGAAATCTTTAAAGTCTTTGTCTTTTGGGGTAGAAAACATTGTGGATAATGAAGAAATTGCTTGTTACAAGCAATTTCTTCATTTTCCACAATGTTTTCAAAAGATTTCATATGGAGGGGCGTTTAAAAGCATCATTGTGTTGGAATAGGTTAAGTAAGTATTGTTGAAAGATTGCATATGCTTGTTCTCTTACCAATTTGGTTTATATTTCCAGTTGGACAGGTCTAAACATTTTAAGTCTGATAATGGGTACATTAACAGCTACAAGAGTTTATCAGCACATAACAAAATTGATCATTTACCATAATTCATCACAATTCATGAACATTTCATGCCAACATACAAACAATTTCTTCTTTTCCCTCACTTTTTTTTTAACACTTAAAGGTAGCAAGGCTGGATAATAGTTATTCCTTTTTGTTTGAAAATAACACAAAATAAAAAAAGGTAGGATGAAATGTCTTAACCCATTACAAGACGGTAAAATTTTAGTCTGGTCAAAATTGAAAGGAGTTGCAGACAACAAATCAAAGCTTATGAAATTTTGGATTTTTTTTTCTTGGGGGTAGAAAACATTGTGGATAATGAAGAAATTGCTTGCAACAAGCAATTTCTTTATTTTTCCACAATGTTGTCCAAAGCTTTTTTTCTTGTGGGCGTTTAAATGCGTCACTGAGTGGGAATGGGTTAATCAATATGTGTCTTACTTTTTTTTTCTCCCTAATCTATCTGCTTCTTTTGCTATCTGATTTGGAACACTGTTTACTTGAACTAAATCCCCCTGTAACATAAAGAAAGGAAAAACAAGTCTATTTAGAGCCATAACACAAAAAAGACCAACTAACAAGTGTGTAAGTATTGACCCTAGTCAGATAGACTTGTGGAGGTTGATAGAAGTCAAAATGATTGACCAATCACGTCTGTCAATCAAATCAATGAAACCATTCATTTAGCAAGGAAGTTAAGTTTGACCAAGATATTTGCTGCCATTATATGAAGTATTTTTGCAAATCTGACGACTTAAACCCTGTAACTACAGCTTGAAGCAACTATTCTGTTTTTTTTTGTTTCAAGCTAATGGTCATAAACTTTGCAAAATAAGACTGTTTAAAATCGAAACCTGACTTCCTGTCGAAGTAATTACAGGCGGTGGGCGGTGCCAGTGACTGGCCAATTTTGCTTTTAACAAATGAATTGTCATAATGTAGAATGGTCATTATACTGCAGTATAGATCATATTTTTTATTTACCTGTGCTCTATCAAATCTCTTTTACAAATATTTGCAAAAGAAAGTTCGCATGTTGTCAAAATCTGCTGTCACTTTAAGGTTAATTCAGAAGAAATCTATTTAGGCATTCCATATAATCTTTTCATCCACTATTTACATGAAGCAATTTAGAAAATGAACAGTTTATAAATATTAAATACAAACCTTAAGATTTTCGAGTTTTTCTGTTAATTTTTCATATTCTTTAGACTCCTTGGTGACTTGTCTGTTTGCATTCTCCAGATCTTCCTTGAGAGTTTTGGCCTCAAGCTGTCTAGACACAATCTCTTTCTTCATGTCATCACAGGCTTGTTGAAGCTCCTTGATTTTCTTCTCTATCTCCTGTTTATGAGGTAAAGTCAACATTTTCATTACTTAACCCATTCAAGACAACAAAATTTTAGACAGGTCTAAATTCAAAGATGTTGCGGGCAACAATTTTCAGTTAATGGAAGTTTAAAACCTTCTTTTTTGGGTTAGAATCATTGAGGATAATGAAGAAATTACTTAGGCTTATGATTATCCACCCATTGGTGAGAGACAAATGTCAGAAAGGACATGTGCAGCCGCTGGAGATCGAACCCATGACATCCAAACTGACAAAACAAAGGGGATGGCAATAACTCCCTTTTATTCAAAATGGCTACAAAAAGTAAAAATAAATTCTGCTCATCTTTACAATACGAAATAAATAACCTACCCCAGCTTTAGGCATCCTTGCATATTCCCTGTCCATTAACTTTTTCTCTTCTGTAGAGCTGAAATACACACATTTTTATTATTTTCATTTCTATCTGACTAGATATTGTCTTAATGCAATAACGCTATTAACCCTTTCCAGTTTTGCAAAATTTTAGACCCGTCAAATCTCAAAGGTTTTGTAGATGAAAATTTAAAGTTGATTTTATTTGAGAAATAACCATTTACTAGGGTAGAAAATATTGTGGGAAAAGAAGAAATTGCTTGTTACAAGCAATTTCTTCTTTTTCCACAATGTTTTCTCAATTATATAATCACAGGGACGTAAAAACCAGGAAAGGGTTAAAGGATTTTAATGTACACTGTTTGATGAAGCAAGCTGAATTTTCAAGACATAAATGCAAGTGAAATAGGTTATCTTTCTATAGCTTTTTCTTGGTAGACCTAAACTTGTCCTGTAACTTTGAGTTTAACAGAACCTCAATACAGAAGATTTGCATTGTACCATAAAAGGTTTGAAGTTAAAAGAAACTTTGAATATCATTCAGTGTGATTAAGTATTTAGGTTCATACCACAATGAAAACAAAAATTATTTCTTTATTTCTTAACAGATTCCCAAACAATGTTTTTTTTGACAGGAAGAAAGGCTTTGGAAAACACTGTGGAAAAATGAAAAAAATTGCTTGTTACAAGACGGTTCATTATCCACAATTTTTTTTTCACCTCAAAAGACAAATCAATTTAAAATTTCATCAACTAAATTTTATTGTCTGCAATATCTTTGAATTTGGACCAGTATAAAATTTTGTTGTCTTGTAATGATTTTAATAAACAGATACCACACTTGTTTGTATTTGAAATTTGTCTTGATTACTAAACAAATATTTCAATACAAGGACAAACAAAATGTGGTTATTTCTCAATAGTGATGTTCCTACCTAATTTTCTATAATGTGATCTTGATATTTTACATCAAAACAAAAAAATTTACTTCGACCCAATAAATACATGAATCATTGAAAATAGACACAAATGCAAATGTACATAGGCAATATTACAACAGTGTGTTTTTCTATTTATTGTTATTGTGTTCTCGAATCTTGTGTAGGTATTTTTTATTGGACGAGACCAAATCCTTTTATTATATACCTTTTAGGACATGATATTAATAAAATTCTCTTAAATAATTAAGAAATAACCAACATTCCGAAAAAAACCGAATGTCAATGCACAAAAAAGTAGTCTGTGTTTAATGGTACTCGACGAATACGTTTTTTTTTGGTACAAGCCGAATACAGATTTTTTCCTGTTGAGTTGTATTAGATAGCAAGATTTTAATCAATATCTTTTATAGGTATGTAATAAAGTGTGATGTCTTATGAGTCTAAGAATGTCAAACATATGTAACCTCTTACATAAAGAACATTTTATATGGAATCACAGATGTTTCATATTACAACAATGGTAAACATACATGTTTGAGTAATATTAACTATCAGCTTTCCTACTTACATTTCTATTTGATACTCCAGCTGGTACTGCCTTTCTTGTGCCTGCTTTAGCTCATTATTGTACTTGAGTAACTGTTGTCTCATTTTACTGACTTCAGTGTTTGAACTATCAGGGAAATTGTCAGCCTTTTCTAACTCTTGTTGTTGTTTATCAAGGTCAACAGAGAAATCTTTGGCTTGTTTTAAAAGGTCAGCTTCACTTTGTCTAGTTCTGAAGAAGTAATATATATGAGCTATATATGAATGGTTCTGTTTACTACATTGTAGTTAAAGTGTTGGAATAATTAGGTAACTTATACTACTTAACCCATTTCAACACAATCCAATTTTTTGAACCCCCTTAATCTAGTCCCACACAATGACGCTTTTTGACGCCTCTTAGAAAATGAGCTTGGAAAACACAGTGGAGAATGAAGAAATTGCTCAAATGACAAAAAAAATGAAATTTCATTTAGAAATAACTATTGTCTGCAACATCTTTGAATTTGGACCAGTCTAATATTTTGTCATCTTGTAATGGGTTAAGAAAAAGCTTGGAAAAAAACTTGTGGAAATGAAGAAATTGGTTGTTACTAGAAATTTCTTCATTTCCTTTGTTTTCTACCCAAAAATGCATTTTTTTTAATTTCGTCAACTTGAAGATGTCATCTGTATCTTCTTTTAACTTGGCTCAACTTCGACCAGGCTTCAATTTAACTATTGGTCTGCTAATGGGTTAAGTTTGCTGTCACACAGGCTTATTCAGAAATGATGCCTAGCAGTAAAATTACTTATTATATAAACCCATTACCAGACAAATATTAAGACTCGTGAGTGGTCCAAAATGTACAATGTCCCAGATATTAACTTCCTTGCAGGAGAAAAAAAATATTGTTTAAAGTTGCTTATTATTACATTTTTTATTATTAACCCTTGTCATGCTTAATAAAATTTCTCTACAAAAATTGAATTACAATCAAAGGACCAAATTCACAAAACAGCACTAAATAGGGGTTAGTAATTATTACAAAAATAAATGGTATAATCAATGCTGGCCTTAAAGAGATAAGTAGTTCTAGACAAATGTCAGACTGCATATATGCACAGTTTGACCTTTGTCTAGACCTCCTGCCAAAACAGTAATATTCCTAGGTCAGCATGACAAGGGTTGATTGCTGAAAAAAAGTGACAGAAGACGCTGTCACAAAAGGAGAAAATGTCAGCTGCAATCTCTTCTAATTGGGACCTGACTAAAACTTTGTCATCTGGTTAATGGAAGATATGATGGTACAAAACATCAAACTTATCTTCTGTAACATATTTTGTTTACACTTTCCTTTGTAGCTATATGATTCTTGACTAAATTATTTATTGCTAAGATTGTAATTTAAGCAATTATCAAAAATTTGTCCTAGATTTCAGAATTAGTAATGAATTGTGCACAATGTTTAAGCATATAAACAGACTATGAGAGATTAAACCCTTATCATACTGAATAAAATCCTCTACAGAATTGCATTAAATTCAAAGGAATGCACTATCGCTTCATACTTTTTTTAGAAATATATTTTATGAACAACTCTGGCTTAAAAGAGACAAGCCAAGGGTGTAGACTAAGATTAAACTGCACATATGTACAGGCTGATCTTTGTCAATACATCCTGTCAAAACAGGAATATTCTGGGTTCAGCATTACAAGGATACAAGGAACACAGGTACTGAGAGACTCACATATGGGTTGTCAGGAGCCTTAAAACTTGCCCATAAATCCTCCTTTACTACACTTCAGAAAGTAATTGATGATTTGTTTTGGTCATAGCTATGAACTTTTTTGTATAGAACTAATTCAAGAGCTTTTAATGTTTCATGGTTTAAGTTTTATATTCCTATGAAAAAACATATTGATACACTATACGTAATCACTCTATTTTTCAATATTTTGGCAAAAATTAGCTTTATCAAGAAATGAAAATAAATCTTATATCTAGATGAAAAAGTGGATATACTGAGAGATCATAAAGTTTTGTTCTAGATATAAGATATATTTTTGCTTCTTCATAAGGGCAATTTTTGCTGAAATATTGAAAATTAGAGCGATTTTTTATAGTGTTTTAAACAGTTACATGTGGAACATTATTGTGATGTATTGATACATTTTTCAAAAGACAGCCAATGTTAATTACAGAGACCACAAAATCTTTTGGCAAGACTCATATGATGCACTTGATTCCTTTGTAACCAAATTTGTTATTGTCAGATTAAAACCCTGCTCTGTATTCCATATTCTGAAGCTGTGGCTATTGAGCATAGTAGTAGCGTGTAGAACTCCGAGTCATGGGGTCATGGATTTTATCCCCAGTTGCAGAAAATATCCTTTCTAACATTTGCCTCCCATCAATGGGTGGATAATCATAAGCCTAAGTGGGATGAGCAGCTGGAGGGTCGATGTAGTGGTAGTAATGGTGAGAGAAATACTAGGAATACATGGTTAGGTGCTCCAGCCCCCGCGTTTTGACTGAAATACTATTAAACCCTAATCAATCAATTAACCATATTCTCTAATACTGAGACAAAACCAATACTCAATTCAATTGTAACAAACTCTACCTTTTTAATGTTTCATGGAGCTCTGTGTATTTTGCCTTCAGATGAGCCACCTTTGTACCAGTAAGTTTTCCTTGGTGAAACAACTGAAGAAAAAATGGGGAATACATGTTACAATCTGTGAAAATATGCATTCATATTTCTTCAAATAAGAACTCCCTACTATTGAAATAACTTTCATTAAAGGAACTTGGTAGGGTTACATTTCCTCTAATCATGAGAAGTTTTTTTCTAAATAGCAACCAATTAGATAATCCTTAAAATGACCAATAAATAAATAAAATAAATAAGCTAAAGTTAGAATCTTTGCAACATAATTAAATCACAAAACAAAAGCTTCCTTTCACTGGTTTATTTATGAGGAAGACATAGATGTGTTTGCTACGAAGCAAATACCCCTACCCCTTCTTGAATACTATCTTGAAAATCAACCTTTATCTTTACCCATTCCCAAACAATCCCACTTTTTATACCCCTCAACTTCAAGAGAAAAAGCTTTGGAAAACATTGCACACAATGAAGATATTGCTTAACAAGCAAATTCTTCATTGTCCACAATATTTTCAAAAAAAAAAAAAAAAACCCAAACCAAACAATAATTCTAACATTTGATAGGCTTGAAATTGTTGTCTGCAACTTCTTTCAGTTTGTACCAGTCTAAATGGTTGTTGTATGGTTAATACCAAAGAAAGGCCTATCTACAAGGTCTACCAATGCACCATTACATATGAAGTATGAAAGCCAATCATCTAACATTCAAGGAATATACCCAGTGATGAAGTTATGTTTGATATCACAGGTAGGTTGGGAGGTTTTTTTGGTTGTTATTATCATTGTTGTTTTTTTATAAATATGACCTTGGAGTTTCCCTTGGCCTTGACTTGTGGACTTGTATGGTAGTTATTATTACATGTACCTCAAAGAATGTACTGTGAAACATGAGAGCAATGTAACATCATCTCACATTCCAAAGATATAACAAATTCTTAAGATTTGTAGGCAAACAATCTTGACAGAAGTATATGTGTCAATCCATCAATCAAAATCAGTCTATCTATTTGGACCACAGAATAAACTAGAGCACACACCAATAAGACCCTACCTCATCTAAACACTGGAAGGCTGGACTAGCTGAAACCTCCACCTGACTCTCCTCTTGATGGACCACTTTAGGGGGCAGAGCTGAAATAGGGGCCACATACTCCAACGAATCCGGCCCCTCTTCCTCCTCTTCCCCCTCTTCCTTGATTGACTCTTCCATCTGGGACCCTGGTTCACTCATCCTTGATCTAGAATAAAAAATATTGTAATGAAACACATTTAACTTATTCCCACACGACAAAATTATAGACTGGTCAAAATTGAAATAAGTTGGAGACGACAATTAATAGTTTTTTGACATTTTAGATTTTTTCAACTTTCTGGGTAGAAAACATTGTGGAAAATGAAGAAATTGCTTGTTACAAGCAATTTCTTCATTTACACAATGTTTCTCAAATGTTTTTCTTTGGAGTCAGAAGGCGTCAGAAAGCGTCATTGAGAGAGAATGGGTTCATTTGTCAAATGAAATCAAATGGTGGATCAGATCACCCAAACTACTTGGTTGAAGTGGGCGTGACTAGTAATCCATCAATTAGACATACCATTAACAATCACCCAAACTGGACTGAAAGATTCATGTCATTTAAATCACAAACAAAACTTGCAGCTTATCTTTGATAACCATTCACTATATTAAGCAAAATTCTATGCCATTACTCAACTTACTGGTAATTGTGAATTTCATTTCGAACTAACAGGGAACTTAAATTGTCCATATCAAGTAGGCTTGTAACAAACATTTTCTTCTTTTCCCACAATATTTTTTACCTAATAGTATGGTTTTTATTTCAATATGAATACAGTTTTCATAGTTTTCTGTAAACGGATATGTAAGTGCAATAGGATTATTATTCCAATGTGCAAGCCTAATTGTAATGACTTTCATAAACCAAGATTACTTTTCATAAAGTTAAGAATTCTTGAAACAGAGGAATAAAACTTTGCTATAATCAGGGCTGGTTTCCGACATGTAAACCAGGGGTAGACCCTCAAGAGTCTGAAAATACATTATATTCTATTTTGACCCCTTGAAATTTTTCCCAAGGGGGCTATGATGACCCCTTGTGAGAAATTTTAAGGCGTCAAAATAGGGTTTAATCCCTCAATTGTAAAAGTGTATTGTCCTATATGCTGTTAAAAGTTAACTGCTTACTTCATATCTTTACAAAAAAGGTCATTTGGTACTTAAACCTTCAAATATCACTTTTTTTGTTCTTTCTTTACTCCTTCAAAGTCAGCTTTGAAATTTTGACGGAAATTTCATGGCCAAGGAGTCAACTTGACTTCTAAATTTCAGTATTTCTTAACCCTTGCATGCTGTATAAATTACCTTACTGAATTGCTGTAAAATCAAAGGGCTGAAAACACACTGATAGGACTTATTGTTAAAAAATCAATATTTCTTCTGGAAATCAGCTTCATTTATAACTCTGGCAGGAAAAATACAAGCAGGAGGTGTAGACTAAGATCGGACTGCACTTATTTGCAGGCTGATCTTGGTCTATACCTCCTGCCAAAGCCGGAATATTCCGGGTTCAGCATGACAAGGGTTAATATAATGGCTTTGAAAATTAAACTCACAAGCTAGTAAACCATTTTTCAATTTCTTGTTTCATGTCACCTTTTTGACTTCTAAACATAAAATCAAAAATTTTCTGATCAAATTCAGTCAATAACTCCATATTTTCCTGAAGAAACACAAGCTTAGGCCTTTTGTCCTTTTTCTTTTTCCTTGTATCCATTTCCTCAAAACAATATGCGCACTAATTAATAATGGCAAATATGTTCAAATATATCAAGTGTACTTTAGTTTACTATTAATTCAGTGTTTAAACTTCAACACTCATGTAACATTTGAAAGTGTCATTTCTTATAGTCTAGGAGAGCGTATCATCACGCTTACTACCAATTATCACTCAGTTAACTAAGTTGATCTTATTTTTCATTTGTTCATAATTCAAAAAACAAAAAAGGTTAAAAATACATGCCATCCAATAGTACAAAAACAATTGATGTCCATCATTTAGCTTGACTTATTAAAAAAAAAAATAACACCAAAAAAGCAATAATATTAGTTGAATATCTATAAGAATTAATTGATATGTGTCGCAGAAGGTAAAGTGTTCACTTGTATCCCATTTTAAAAGATGAGATGAGACAAACCAAAATTGTAATTAGACATGACAGTTTTTGTCTAGTTACTTCTACGCATAAAAGACTTTCTCTTTTAAGGACTGTACAAGTCTACACAAGATATTGCTTGATCAGTAAATTTTGAAGATTCATTCAATAAAGTATTCTTTTGATATCAAAAGATAAAGACCTCAAATGATTGGAAAAAAACATTCAAACTTTAACCTGTTAATTGCAATAAATCTAATATTATCGTCAAGAAAAAAGTATGATTTCCTTCCTTAAAGCCTACCTAGTCTTATGGACTGTTAAATCTAATATGGTTAGTTCCCACACAATTTTGATTTTTATTTCTTTATACAAATTCGTTTTAGTTCGATTGTAACAAAAGCTTGAAGATTAAAGAGTCACTCTTGAACACTCACAATCCATGTTTTCACATCCCTGAGAGAGAGGCAGTGGATTATACCCACTGCTACCCAATTTTACAGCTGGGTAGACTGGGGTACTATTAAGTGTCTTGCCCATGAACACTGTGGGGATAGTGGGGCTTGAACCTGAGACCTTCAGATCATGAGTCAAGCATCTATACCACTGGGCCATCAAAGCAGTCAATAATGCTTTTGACGGCCCTAAGAAAAAAATTATGAAAGGCATTTTGTAAAATAAAGAAATTGCTAGTTACCAACAATTCCTTCATTTTCCACGATGTTTATGCCTCAAAAGTCAAAACCAATTAACACAAACATTCCATTAACTAAAAATTGTTTTCTACAACACCTTTGTATTAGGACCAGTGTAAAATTTTGTCATAAAAATAGTTTTAACATTATCCATATTAAATTCATGGAGGGTAAAGACCTTTTTTTTTTTACTTGAAAGTTATTACACATTAAAAAATTCTAAATTAAGAAACTCAAAATGCAAGTCCATCTTATGATGATCTATAATTATTACTACTGGATACTTGATAACAAGGGGCCTGCAGACTTCCTCTGGCATTCAATATAAATCCATGCAAATCATCTCTTTTTGCTCATTCCCAGTCAATCACTCGATTTCATGAAACAAAGACATTTAATTAGGGAAAGTATTTTTGGAAAAGAAGAAATCACTTGTAACAAGTCAAATCCCCTTTTTCTGCAGTGTTACCGTACCAATACTTTGCATCCTATCATATAACTCCATAATATAATAATGTACAATGTATTTTTATCTTTCTAGAAAAGAAATGATTACAAGGACCTTAAATCACAGAAGAGAAACAAAAAGAATTGGAACCAAATAGTTCCACATACCCATGAAAAAGTATGGTTAAGTTAAACCCTACAATAATTGTCGTTCTAAAACGTTGTAACTACAGCTTGATTCAAGCTGTAGTTATGATGTTGTAGAATGACGACGATGATATGCCTTCTTTATTTTACCAAGTTTTACAAAAGTGATCAGGACAACTTAATCATTGCAACTACAAGTACATTTTTTGTTCCTTCATATATATATTAAAACCCCTCCTAGAGACCACCCCGGAAATACAGGCATGCGGCTATTACGGCAGAATTTTGACAGAAAGGAATTTTTGTTCTTTAATTCAATTGTTGCCAACTCCTCTAGAACAGGCACTCTGCTATTCCGAATTACAACCACTAAATTCAGTACCAACTCAGATTGCTACACTACACTATTTTGAACCCCACCATAAGGAACATTAACTTCACACCATTGGACCGACCATCCAAATTTCACACTTAATAAGAGCAACACTAATAGGGTATGAGTTTATCACTAATTCAGCATCAGATTTTTGATTATGTGATATCAAACCAAAATTAATTTTGGTGTTAAATTTTAATTGTGCAGATTGAAATAGCAGATTGGTGTTAGAAATTACAGTTGGTAAAATTTTTAATTGTAATTTGTATTTGTCATGGGTTTTTACTCGAGTAATAAAAAGGGAAATAGCCAAGCAGCTTTTGTTATTGTTTACGGTGATCTGAACAGTCTTAATCTGGATTTATTACCTATTACATTTTGATATCAAGGAAAATTTGTGCTTAGTGATTGTTTTATTTTTTGTATGTTTAGTTTACTCACGCCAAATTAATAACAAAGACAAAATAAACATACACACTTGCCTTCTTCTAAATGTATGATCAAACCTCAGGAATAAGACCACCCTGCTATTAAGACCTATTTAAAAACGGAATTTTGGGTCTTTTCGCCCTTATTTCTTTTAATGCCCTAACTCCTGTTTGCCCCAGGTCCGTTCGCCCTAATTTCCGTTCGCCCCTGGTCTGTTCCCCCTATTTTTATTTTATAAGATAGTTGCACTGATAGTCGCTAATGTATTCCCTTTTATACTTATAGATATTATCAGGTTTTGTAAGGCAAAGATGATCTTAGGATGTTATAGAATCCCATTCAAAATTTTCTTATCTGTATCTTTTACAAAAACATTTTTGATAAGCAAATACCATATAATTTGAACATAAATACTATTCTAAACCAGACTTAAAACATGATGTAACATGATAAATTTGCCCTTTACGACAATACTTATATTTTAAACCGTACAGAGCCATACATATCGTGATGAAGGCGAAATGAAAAAATAAGGACTGCGGACCCACTTTGGGGGCAAACGGACCGAGGGCAAACAGACTGGGGCAAAAGTACATTCAGGGCGATTGGACCTTAAACCTTCCAAAAGTATTGCAAGAGGTCTTTTTAGAGGGGGTTACTGAAAATACTTTTATATAAATCACAAAATAAAAAAAAGGAATGCTAGGAGGTAAATCGAAATCAGATTGTTGACAAAGTCAAAAAGTAACCTAGATAGAAAATTATGCCTGATTTAGGACTCAAGCCCAGCATAAATTGTCAATAAGTCTCCAAGTTCCCCATTTTATTTTGAAACATAGTAGAGAATTGTGAAGGAAAATGTGCCGAATAAGGAACTCAAACCCACAATCACTGTACCACTGGCACTGCCACCCTATCAATTGAGCTTGCCAGTCACCTGGGAGTGATTCAACCCAACACAAACTACTACAGTCACATTCGGGAAAGGGCGAGGTAAGTTTTTTTGAGATTATCAGTCAGACTGATTAAGATTGGAAATTAACAGACTACATCGTACTGAGAAAAAATGAAACAGAAGTTAAGAATTTGTGTGCCGTCATCACGTGAAAAGGAAAGAAATGGACTTTTAACATGTTTATTTATCCATCATTGTAAAAGAAACAAACAAATTTAATCTGTACAGTCGTTGACAAATCCTGTTACGTGTTCCAGGGTTTAGCGTGAGATATAATCATTAAGTTAATTACAACCTTTAAGGAGGTGCGTGCATCTAATCCAGTATTACTATGTTTTCATTATTTCTCATCAATTTTTCAGGATCTCCAATATAAACACGGAAACAGTTGCTATGATAATACGCATGCGCAAATTGCTTCGCGATTGTCGCAAACAGTACTTATTTAATCAAATTTGACTTTTAAGGTATTTTGATCGATAGTTATCATTTTTTACACTCAAAATAGAAAGGCAGTGCACAAATAATTGCATTTTATTAACCCTTTGGTTATATTTTGTCGCAAAATTGATGCAGACCAATCGTTGGTAAGCGTGAATCGCCGCAAGTTTTGACTCGAGAAGTAAACAAGACGGTTTCATCAACAAAATGAAGATCGAAGAAGTTAAAAGTACGACAAAAACTCAGAGGATTGCTACACATAGTCACATTAAAGGATTGGGTCTCGACGAAAATGGATATGCTATACAAAGTGCTGCCGGCTTGGTGGGACAAGAGTTGGCTAGAGAGGTATGTGCATTCTAGAAAATTCTGGCACAAGGCCTGCTTGATTCTGGCCAAGTTTCAAATGCAGGCGAAGTTTCTGAACTGGCTGGCACTCCAAACTAGTTACTGTTTATGAATTTATAAATGCATTGCTAGTCCACATTCTAGTTCCTTTACCATTATAAATCAGTGCTCCAGATAAGGTCCGTTTTTCCGTAATTTACGGACGTAAATTTGCTGGTTGCCGTACAAGTTACGGACCGTTAATCATGTGTTAGGAAATTATTTGGTGCCAACGCGTAAGCAAAAGGGAACTTACTCTTGTAGCCATTCGGCAATCTTAAGGCGATCTCCGAAGTCTCCCATCTATACAGATGTAGGTACCGAATTGGCCGAGTTGTGACGAATGCTCTTGTAGCATGCCATGTAATCACTCGGCTATTTCCAATATTGCGGAAAATCCCCGTTTTTTTGTTATTTTGTTCCCTAGACCGGTATTGCAGTCTTATTAAAGTCGACAGTGGTACCAGTCTATTGTGTACCCTAGATCGGAGACTTTGGAGATCGCCTGAGGATTGCCAAATGCCCTAATTACCGATCGATTCTGTGACATTGGAATGCAGACCTTGGGAAAATTTTTGTCAACAAGGACGGTACCTGGCATTGAATCTCTTTCTTATTTAATGTCGTGAGCAATGTGAAACCAGGCGTTCCGACTGACTAAATCGCAAAATGTCGAGACAGAAAAATTTGACTATTTTTTTTCAGTCGTCTACGGACAAATCACACCCAAAGCATCAAGAAATCATAAGACAAATTATAGAGGAAATTGTTTGCTCCATTGTGGAGAAACATTTTCGAAGGCATGGTTTAGGGCATAATACGTATATATTGATTCACTCACAGCGGTTTCGTTCTTGCCAGTTTGGAAATCTTGTTTGAAACGAGAAATCAGTGAGGATTCTGGATAGAAATGGTTTCTTGCTTAATTAAATGGAATTTGTGATACAAAATCGACATGAAAATAAATTAAAAGTTTTGTTGCTGAGTAGAATGTAAAATCGATTCCAGATGATTCATAGAACTTAAGGAAAAGTTTGGGTGTCTACGGTAGATACTCGTATTTATAAAATGTCATATTTGATACTAAAAGTATGCTGGTACTGATCCTCATATCAAGTACTGATTTAAAATCATTTGGATTAGTACAGTACTGATACCTCTTGAAATTATCTGGAGCGCTGATAAATTATTATTATCTATCTATCTGTATTATCAAAACTCAATTATCATGCATACCAGGGTTCTCCCCAGAATTTTTTGAAGGCGTAGTGGCAAATGGGCGGCATAACAGCCTGTTAACACCTTGATATGACTATACATAATAAAGGTCATTAGAATAAAGGTCATTAGAAGTGGTTTTTAGCTTGTTTGTTGACATCTTGATTTTTATTGAGAGTTATATTTGAATAATTTACTTCAACTTTTTAACCATTATAACATGATTTCTCAACTCTGAGGCTGATTTTGATACCAATCAATTGTGACATTACTCAGCTTATTTTACCTCTCTGTCCTATTTGTTAGAAAGGGCACTAAATTGTCCCATAAACAAGTTGTGAAAAGGAAAGAAGAAAATGAAAGAATATACCCAAAACCCACAAAAATACAGTGAGTCCTTCTTCAGAAAAAAATAAGATTATCAGTATTTTATAAAATTGTATTTATAAGGTTCCTGTGTGAAATGCCTGGGTTCATCTTCAAATTTTGCATCTGAAAGAGCTCCATTAGATTCTATGTGTAAAATCTCAAAGGTTCATTATTTGCCAATTTAGAAGCCCTTGACTGTCTGACACTAAAACTATTCCTCTAACAGTACTTTCAGCTCTTTGGTTTCAATAAGTTAATAAAAAATGAATAATATATCAGCAGTGTCCAATCTGAACCTTAATTCTCAAATTAAAACATGAAACTTGATCAAATTTATAAAACAAGAGTCCTTACTTTTCTCTTCTTTAAGTGATTTCAGCACTTTGATTTTCAGAAGAGGTTTTGTTTTCAAATTATTATAGAGTGATTTGTCTTTTCCTGAATCTAAATAATTATTAAACCATTACTTTTGATAAAAAAAATAAATGGTCTGAGGCATTCTTTTCTTGGGGCGCTTTTAGCACTTTGATTTTTATGGAGGTAATATTTTTTTCTAGCAAAAAACATGAGAGAGGGAGATATCATTACATGATTAATTATATTATAATAATATTTTTCATCAAAGTTTTAAAACAAGTTTATTGACAAAACGGGTTGAACAAACCAGGGTACGAATGTGTGAGATAATACCCTCCATGTTGGATTAAAATAAATGGACTTAATCCAAAAGATACATGTATGTAATTTTAAATTGAGTTGAAAAAAAGGGCTAAGTATAACTAGGATGGCTTTTATCCCAATTTATCTTTATTATTTTGACAAATTCTCGTAAGGAAAAAAGATCACCAAAAGGGCATGATTAAGGCAAACAATTTAAAAAAAAATGACCCAATTAATCTTTCTTTCAAAAATTAAGTTTTAAACCACTATGGCTTGAGTTTAATAGTTGTCACATCAATTAACATTATATTTTGCTTTATCTCGGCCAATCTCAGCGGAAGTGACAATTTTCCGAAACTGGTTCGCCATTTTGAATTCATTGTTTACATATTGGTACCCATAATCCTTGGTGACTGAAAGCGCGGTATCAGTGTGAAACCCGAGAAAAAAAATCAATAATCACCAATTAGCAAGAGTGTAAGCGGCTTATCAACAGAGATGTTATGTAATGTATACGTGGTATACAACACTATAGATAAAGAGCCTGTCGTGTCCACGCTTCTGCAACGCATTTTAATGGTTTGCTTGACCCTTTCTTCAGCTTGAAATTAAGCTGTATCGGTGACAAAATTTAAGCGTACCGGCGATCTGAAGGCGTATCGGCAAACTCTCTTAATTTATGAAGGCGTATCGGGGCCGATATGCCATAAGGACCTGGGGAGAACCCTGCATACCTATGTTATCATGCATGGCCCCTAAGGAGCGCCAGTGAACTTTGATGGATGAACAAAAATTGAAACAATAAATTTGTTTCTTTTTGGTTGTCATAGACACTGTCTTTTGTTAGATGCATGATAACTGCAGAAGCAATCCAAAATTTCTAAAGGGTCAACAAGGAAATTTTCAACATAAATTTCATGTAGAAGTTTAGAATAGAACTGGACAAAAATTTACTAAAAGATAAATTAAATGTATGTAAGATACATAAAAACTATTTCATCAGATAAAAAAATTTTTTTTTGATTGTACTGAACACTGGGTACCTTACATGCACGATAATTGAGGTGAAGAGTATATATACTGCCTAACTCCCCTTTTGGGTATTACTGGCATGTGCGCATCTGTGCTGGAATGAAAACTGTTAGTCATTGGTTAGGGTGCCATATTTAAAAGTATTGTGAATGTTAGATTAAAAGATCTGATAAAACAGATTCTGGTCATTCAGGGACAGCTCACAATCTGAAAAGAATTGAGACTCTTTTTGAACGCTGCAATGTCAGGTTGCTGTACTATTGTTTCTGGTTATTAAGGTTTCATATATTGTATTTGGTGTCTCTCAACAAAATTTGTCCCATGTTTTAAGGTTTCCAAGTTTTTATGCAAGCAAGGGCTTTAGTGGTAATGGCCATCTTGTTTGGGTTATTGGCATTGCACCCTTGGGTTGTTACATGCAAGTTTGATCTTTATTTTTTTTTTTTTTAGGTTTTAAATTGTTGTGATTCTTAAATACATCTTTTTCCCTTGAAAGAATTAAGGTATTTTTTGCTTCAGGCTGCAGGTGTGATAGTAGAAATGATAAAATCTAAGAAGATGGCTGGTAGAGCAGTATTGTTGGCAGGGCCTCCTGGAACTGGAAAGGTAATTAATCGGTTGTTTTAGACTAGTACAAATTAGAAGAAGTAAAAGTAACATTTTCAACTTTGTGAAATTTGAATTCTTTTGTCCTCAAGAGAAGAAAAAAAATATTGTTGGAAATGAATCATTTTTTCATTTTCTACAATGTTTTCCAGAGCCCTTTTCCAGGGCTCCCCCTGGAAAATTTTATACTAGCGCCACTGAATTTGCCAATGGCAAAAATTTGGAGCCACTTGGTGCCAATTGGAGACAAAAGTGGAGTCAGTATGAATAAGTGAAGGAAAGAAATCTTCTCTATTGAAAACAACCTGAAATGTATATATATTGTATTGAATAAGCTATTAATAAACAGACTATTTAGCATAAAAGAAAATGTTTAGAAACTGACAATACTGAATGAAACCTGAAAGAAAAACTGTCTACAGTTTCTCTTTTTCTTTTGTGCTACTTTTATAATAGAGATACTCTGTTGAAACCTTTTAAATGTTAATCCTCTGATTAATGATTTGAATCAATGAAGCTTTCTAAAAAATTGTGTGAAAAGAAATATTTTTTTCACAATAATTTCTTCCATAGGTAATGTTTAATTAACAAACATTATGAAGTGTTACCGACAACTTCTTTCAATTTGGACCTATCTTGAATTTTGTAAGGGTGGATCAAACTCGAGAGTGATGATTTCCTTCAACTTCAACTTAGTGAAAGGTGCAAAACGAGAGAATTGCAATTTGAAAATAAAATGCCAAGAACACCTTTCTGTTAGACAACGGGTCAAATTTTTGGTAGCCCACAGTACTTTGATTACTAGTGTATCTCATTTCTCTGAAATTCACTTGACTTTGTTACTAAAAACATCTATAGAAAAGCAAAAAGTTGTCTTTGCTTTTTATTTGGCACCCTAATGAATTGCAAAAAATGGTCGAGGAATAAGGATTGTCATTTTTTTAGCCCAAGGGTTAAGACTCTCATCTTGGTTAACACAATGGTAACAAGCAGGGTGCTGGGAAAACCATACTTACTTGAGTGATGTTAGAATCATTAAGGTCAGCGATGCGTAACTAATCTGTCTTGTAAGACATGGATATGCAATGGATATCAGTGTTCTGCCAAGGCTGTGATTCCGTGATATTCTCACGAAATTTGTGGATGGCACTTAAAAATAAGGATATTTGCAAAGTGTCGCAGCCAAAATTCAGCATTTTTTTCTCTCTTCTTTGGACAAGTCTGTAAAATAGACACAAAAATGCCATTTTCTCCAAAATCAGGAAAGAAAAATCCCATCAACAGGGTTTTCCCTCGACTTTCAAAACAGAGGGTCATTTCGCCACATTATGACCCCTATCAAATAAGATAAAGAAGGTTGTCTAGCTATTTTGGGGGTCATTTCTGAAAAATGGGGGTCCAAATTCAAGGAGGAGAGGGTCATGGAAACCCTGCCATCAATATATTATTTCCTTAAGTTGTAGATAATTCCACCACACGCGGCTCAATGATATTTTAGCTGTAAATATCCGAGATGTCATTTATCAAAATTTGGAATTCCCTTAGATTGATTTATTTAAGTCATATGGTACCAAGTAAATGATCCTAAATTGTGCCAAAAACGAGTGAATTTAATTCAGATGAACTAGAAAGGAGTGCCGATTCTAAGAATAGATCGGTCAAGCAGGCCTAAATTTTCCGCGATATTTATTTGACCAAAACATTTGCTCCAAACTAATCATTGTCAATGGTTGATATAGTGACAAACTTTTTCAAAAATATTACAGAATTACAAAAACTATGTTTATCATGATTCAAAATGAATAACAAAGCTTTAAATCAACCATAATTTTATTCTTTTTTGCACTGGCTTTTTCCTGTCCTGGAATTTAAAACTCCTATCTCCATATCAGCTGATCCCTCAGACCCTTCTCTTAATGCTTTTGAACATCCAATGCAAATTTGGTGTTCAAGACTTCATACCTGCAAATTTTCAAGTCCTGTTTCAGATTAGCTCAGTCTTAGGTTTTGTCAAAATGTAACCTGTCAAGATGATGTAGATATTTTAGTCACAAAAGTTTCAGTGTAGTTGGCTCCAAGATTATGCCTGGTTACAGTACGACAGGGAAGAAAATTATGAAATCATGCTATGATGTTAAATATCACAGTGAAATGGAATCGTTTCTTTCATTTCCAAAAAATTAGGGCTAAGGGGACAATTATCCCCTCTTCTGAACATCCTTGGCAGAACACTAGGATATTGATGGTTGCTGGTCTCCCTAACAAATCAGGGTATATGTGAATGATAAAGTCGTGCTTCGGTAATCTTTGCAATGGACTCAACATCCCTCTGCCTTATTTTGAAAGTTTTTGCCAGTAGAATTGCCACTTTGCTAATCTTCGAACCAGAAACAGGGTTTTTGTTTGACCCGAGACCTCGGGGTTTTGACGCACAGAAATTCAAAAGGAAGCAATTTGACGCTGGAAAATTTGTCACTGTGTGTCATATTGACTCTCAAAAGTTAGCTTCCATGCGTCAAGGGTCATCACAAGCGTGCCAAATTATTTTATATGAAAATATACACCCCATCATGGATAACACCAAGCTTGGTTGGTAATTAACACTCTTGGGTGATAGACATCAGCGATTGTAATCGACAGGTACTTGACACCTGTGAAACCCCTTTTCAGGGTTCTAATCCTACTGAAATTTACTTATTTGCTAATACTTTATCAAAAACCTCAAAAAATATAATCAAGAATTAAATTAAACCAAAGAAAATGTTGCTCAAGAAATGTTATGAGTTTTCTCTTACTGGGTTACTGCCCCTATTTCTATTGATACTAGACAGCGGGCTACCTGTTTATTTTTTTTATGGATAAAAACGGCATTTCTTTTTATGAAAAGTAAAAATAATTTGATCCTCTTAGCACTCTCGAGATTTTCTATCACCGATTCAAACTAATAATATACCCATGAATACAAAACTTTCCCTGAAATTAGTCTTGAATTGAAAATAGAATACTGTTAGATTGGTGAAATGTTCCAATCCCAGAAAGGGTTTATTCTAAGGCACCTGTGCTAAAAAAATGTTTTTTTTGTTTTATCTGTTATTATCTTTTTTTAAATCGATACCTAGGAGGGGGGAGGGGCATATTTCAATTTGACTCTTGGGATTTCAATTTTGACTCAAAGGTCAATGACTCTTTACTTTTGGGTACTAATAAAAACCCTGAGAAATTTTTAATTTGTTGCATTTGGCGACACTGGTGATCAGCCCTGCTTTTTTTGAGGGTCATAAATAGCGTGGTTTTGTGGAAATGAGTTGATTGAAGGATTGCTAGTCATGCATCCAGAACTTTATTCTCAAGGGGGCAGGGGTTAATCCAAAATTGTACTCATTAGCTTTACTGGCCAAAGGCCACAAGAGCTGTCGCGATGGCTTTTTCCCGTCCGGCGTGCATGCGTGCATCCATCTGTCTCTCTGTCCGCCTTCTGTTAAACTTTTCCTTGACTCTTCCACTTTCACAGAATGATTGGACCATCATAAGGAATATTCCTTTCAAAATTGGGTATGATCAGTTAAGGATCACAGGAAAAGGGGGCCTTATGAAAATTTGATTAAAACAATCTTCGTAAACACTCTAGAGTCCACGGTTTTCTACAAATTCTCTTCAAACATTCACAGAATGATTATTACTTTAAATGGATTGTTCCTTTTGGAAGTGGGTCTGATCCATCAAGATTCATGGGAAAAGGGGCCCTATGAAAATTTAATAAAAAATCTTAGTTAACATATCATGGCCCTAGATTTCACCTGATCAACTTAAACTTTGACATAATGGTTGTACCATCATAAGGATTGTTCCTTTCAAATTGGGTCTGATCCATCGAGAAACAAAGATGAGGGGCCTTAGGAAAATTCAATTAAAAAAATTTAATTAATGCTTGTTAGTCCACAAATGAGATGGGGTTGTCTTTATACTCAAACAGGATAATTATACTTTTGTAAGTAGAGTTCCCTTTGGGATTGGTTCAGATCCATCAAGTTACATGGGAAAAGGGGCTATATAAGAATTCAATTAAAAAATCCCTGTTAACACAATGAAACCCACAGCTTTGATCAGATTTTGTTGAAACTTTCACAGAATGATTGTAAGCAGAGCTCAGGAAATTTGGAAATTTGTCCGAACAATACCCCCCCCCCTGCAAAAACGAATCCCCCCGGCAAAAATGAATCCCCCCCCCTCCGCCAGCAAAAACAAATATCCCGCCATTTTCGTCTTTCCTGTACGTAAAATGTTTCATCATTCATTCAGTAGTTGCCTTCTTTTTCAAATTTTCCGTGGATGGTTTTCAAGAGGAAGATAGCTGGAAACAACTGACAGATCCTTCTTTAATTTTATTTTTGAAAATTCAGCCGTGTAAAAATTTCAATTCCAGCAATGTACCACAGTCCATGAAATTTCAATATATTGTAAAAGTAGACAACCAAATAAGTTACATTATTAAAATTTCCCGGTTTTACAGAATATTTCCGTGACGTACGTCGATTTTGTTTATATTTGAATTATCTGCATTCTGTGGATTTCCACTTGGTGTTTGAATTCTATCGGCTACGTTTCATACCATGAATGAAAACATTAACAATGTGAATTTTTTATTCAAATTTCAAACCCGGTCTCACGCGCTTACCTGTGATAAATTAATTTCGTAAAAGTGTTATGCTGAGATATTCCGACTTTTTACAAACGGCAACTGAAGCCTGTTCATGTTTTGATTTATATACGCATCCCACATTATAGTAAAAGGTATTTGTTTAAATAGTTACTGCAATTTAAATTGACGCAGTATTAGATAAGACTTAGTTTAAAAACGCGATACCTGAAGTTCGGTCAAGCATAAAACTGTGGATAACTGCAAATGAGGTCCACGTGGGGATGGGCGCTTGACTGGCCGAGGGGTAAACTAATTACCGATTTTTGGCACTTTTGTCAATCCCTTAATCTGCAGGGAACTTGTGAAACCCCTGAATACTTTCTGTTTCAAGTGAATTTTGATAGATGGTTGGCGAGTTTATCAATATTTCAACGTGAAATTTAATGAAAATTTCAAACCAGAATGATTGTTAAATCATGAGGATTCTTTCTTTTCAAATAGGCCTTATCTGTCTATTATCATGGGAAAATGGGCCTTTTGAGAATTTTATCTAAAATCCATGTAACAAAGTCCAGAGCTTTCATTGGATTTTCTTCAAGCCTTCACAGAATCATTGTACAATAATCAAGATTGTTGATGCTGACATGAGACCTGATCCTTCAAGAATCAAGTGTCACAGGAAAAGTAGCCTTATGGAATTATTTTTTAAAATCTTTGCAAGTCTGCAGTTTTCATCGGATTCTGTTCAAACTTTCACAGAATGATTGTATCATCATTAGGATTCATTCCAAATTGGGTCTGATCTGTCTAGTATTATAGGAAAGCAGGCTGTATGAAAAATTATTACCAAATCCTCATAAACACAAGAATGTCCTTAGTCTTTATAAGAATCTCTTCAAACTTTAATAGAAAGATTGTACTATCATTTGGATTGTTCCTTTGTAAATTGGGTCTGATCGGTTAAGTGACGCAAGAAAAGGCACCACATGAAAATCTTATTACAAAACATCATTATCACAATAAAGTCTTCATCATTTTTTTCAAACTATCATTAGGATTGTTCCTTTGTACATTGGGTCTGATTTGTTAAGCTTTACGGGAAAAGGAGCCTTATGAAAATTTTATTACAAAATTTCTTGACACAATTCAGTCCACTGTTTTCATTGATTCCCTTTAACTTTAAAGAATGATTGTACCTTCATTAGAATTGTTTCTTTTGAAATTTGGTTTGTTCTGTAAAGTATCATTAGAAAAGGGGCCCTATGAAGATTTCACTATAAACTCATTAACACAATAAATTCCAAAGATTAGACAGATTGATTGTACCATCATTACAATAATATATTTTGACAGTGGATCTGATTATGGTAAATGTCACATAAAAAGGGTCCTTTTGAAAAACTTTCTTAATCTTGTTAACACAATGATGTCCCTTGATTTTACCGGATGCACTTCAAAATTTCACAGAATGATTGTATAATCATTTAAATGGTTCTTTGCAGAACTGGGTACAATCCACCAAGTATCATGTAAAAAGGGGTCCCCATATTTCATCAGATTCACTTTGAATCAAAAGGGGCCTTATGAGAACTTGATTTTATTATCTTTTTTAACACAATAAAGTCAACAGTTTTATCGGATTCTCTTCAAAGATGCATGGAATAATTGTGGCTTTCGAAACACAGGAAAAGGGGCCCGACAGATTATCATTCAAAACATTCTTGTGTATGTGATGAAGATCACAATCATTATCAAATTGTCTTTCAAATAACAGGACAATTGTAGGGGTTTAGAGAAAGTTCCTTTTGGAATGAAATTGATCCATTAGAAAACACAGGAAAAGGGGCCTTATTGATTTTCATTCAAACAATCTTGTTTATGTGATTAAGTCCACAATTATTGTCAGATTCTGATGAAAATTTCACAGGATGATTGTAGGGTCATAAGGTAGCTTTCTTTTCGAAATGGAGTGGATCCGTTATGAAACACCGGACAAGGGGCCTTGAGGATTGTTGCTCAAAATAATAAAGGGGATATAGTCCTGTTTTTTTTTCTTTATGCATTCTTCTTTGAGTAATTAACTTCCTTAAATATCAGATTTCTTTAATGGTAAACTTGATAACCAATAGAACGTCTCAGGCCACTTGTTTTAGCCTTATAACCATATTTTTGTGTATATCCCCTCTTGATCAGCCCCCACCAGTCATTCCTTCTCAACTTTTATAGGAAAAGTTGCAGCATTTGATTGCATTAAAATATATTTCAAGCTGGTAATTGGCTATTCATTAGATAATGATCTAACACCCACCAATATCTTCCTTTTGCAAGAATGAAGTATCAACAACAATGTCTAGGCCACTTGCTAATATTTTCTGCTCCCTACGATGAAATTGGTGGGTTTTAGATCATTATCAAATGAATAGCCAATTACCAGACAACAAAACCATATGTAAGGAGTTCATATGAAAATAGTTGCAGACAGTTTAATGATAAACATTTCAATAAAAAAGCAAGAGTACCACATGCAGATGCCAATGCTCTGCTAAAGTATTTACAAACTATTCAAGAATTTTTGGTGACATAAGCTGCTAAGATTTATTTGTCTGAATAAAAAATTTGTCATCTCAAGTCTAGTTGAAGAGAAACTTGTCAATTGTGTTTGTTGTAATTGCCTTGAGATGATCCAATGACCATTGCTCGTTCATGAGCTGTCGTTTGACTTTTTCCCTTTCACCATCAATTTCAGCATGCCCACTTGGTTTTCACTTTGGGGGTAAACATACCCCTTAGGTTTTGAATTGGAGTTAAAGAGTAAAAGTTAGGGGTACAGTGTATCCTTTAACCTCAAAGTTACAAGTACACCATCTTAGCACTGCAGACATGCTATATTGTAATTTTTACAAGCACCTGGGGGATGTTAAAATCGTCAGGATTCACAGAATATTTACAGAACACTTTTGCACAATCTCCTCCTCAATTTTGCTCCAACTTTCCTCCATTTGGCTCCAATTTTTTAATTTGGCGAAAGTGATGGCGACAACTTATTTCAAACCAGAGCTAACCCTGCCCCCTCCCAAAGAATCACAGGCACACAGGCACACACTCAAAAACATTTTTTTCCATTTGACATGTTCAGCCTACCATTCAATCAATTATAGTTGTACCTAAAGTACTTATCCAAAGTTTTTAGTGTTATATGAAAAATAACCAACCAACATGTTAGAAAATATTGTGAGAAAAGAAGAAATTGCAATTTCTTCTTTTCCCACAATGTTTTCTCGAGTATAAAATCACAGGGATGTAGAAATATGGGATTATATAGGAAAGGGTTAGGAGGGGTTAGGATGGGTGATTTAAACCTGAACAAAGATCACAGTCATTTTTCAACAAGGATCCCTGAAACATTTCTCTGTTGATTGAAAATTCAGCAGACGTAACAAAATTTTAGGTCTGTCCATTCTACCCTACAGGAGCATAGGGTTGTTTCGAAGTTACCAGACAAGAGACAGACTAGACTGGATGTAGAGGATCGCCCTCATGTTGCACTATTTTCACTGATCAGAATTTCGACACAAATTGTACACAGAACTCTCATCATTTTTCAGTTATAGTCAATATGCAATTTATTTATTGGAACTCTAACCTAGATTCATTTTCAACCAACGAAGTAAGATTTTCTGATATGTTGTTTCTTTGTTAAATCTAATTTAAGGAACTTACTTTATTATTTTAAGTTTATTTGGCACCATAGATCAAATTATCTGCATTTTACAGATTTCCACTGAATGTTTGGACCTTTTGCTTCTGAGGCAAACTTCTTTCAGTTTTATTTAAGAAGTTTTTTTTAAAAATGATTGTTCTCATAGTCTTATTCAAGTTTCTTCATTTATTACATGGATCATTTTGAATGTACATACACAAAATGACCTTTTTCTCTCTACATCTGTTCTTTTTCACACATACTTGCACATGCTTGCCTAATAAGTGTATGCAAACAGATGCATTTGTATGTGAATTATGGACTGCATTATGTTAATGGGCACCCTGAATTTGACTTAACCCAATCCCTCTCAAACATGCTTTAAGATGCTCCCAAGGAAAAAAGCTTTTACAAGCAATTTCTTCATTTTCCACAATGTTTTGTACCCAACAAATTGAAAAAATCTAAAATTTCCTAAACTTTGCAACTCCTTTCAACTTGCACCAGTCTAAAATTTTGTTGTCTGGTAATGGGTTAAAAAACTTAAGCTCATAATCAATATGCATGATAGTCAAATATTACAATCTATACTGGGCAAGAAGTGTACTTTACAGAGCATAGATATACTAAAACAATATTCTTTTATGATAATTTCAGACAGCTATTGCCCTAGCTATTGCCCAGGAGTTGGGAAGTAAAGTGCCATTTTGTCCTATGGTTGGAAGTGAAGTCTATTCGCATGAGATCAAAAAGACTGAAGTGTTGATGGAGAATTTCCGCCGTGCAATAGGTCTTCGTATCAAAGAGACAAAAGAGGTGTATGAAGGGGAAGTAACAGAACTGACCCCAGTAGAAACAGAAAATCCAATGGGAGGTAAGCTGGGTATAGATGATAAACTAACTTTCACAGGAAATAATGTAAAACGGTCAGAATTCAAAATGGTTCTAGCATTAAAATTCAAAATTTAAAGTGTGAGTAAAAATTAAAGCCATATAGAATTGAAAACATTGAAAGAAAAAAAAAGAAAAAGAAATTGCTTATTCAATCTATTTCTTTTTACAAGTTTTCTTACTTTGATATGATATAAGTTTAAGAAATAATAGAATGTATTTTTTGATACAATAGGCAAAATGATGGAGCAGCAATAGAAATAATACGAATCATACATTTAGACCAGAAGTAAAAAGTTACCTACATTTATGTCATGCATTTTTGATGGTTTGGTGACTTAAATGCTTTAACCCTTTCCTGTTTTTTGAAATTTTAGACTGGTCAAATTTGAAAGAGGTTGCAGACGACGAAAATTGAATGCAATTCGAAACTAAACCATCCTATATGGTAGAAAATATTGTGGGAAAAGGAGAAATTGGGTGTAACAAGCAATTTCTCCTTTTTTCACAATGTTTTCCCAAGTATGAATTAACAGTGATGTAAAATCCCGGGTTTGAACAGGAAAGGGTTAAGTACAGCTTATTCAAGCTGAAGTTAGGGTATTAACCCTTTCCCTTACAGTCCCTGGTTTTTATGACCATGTGATTATATACTTCACAAATATAGCGAAATATTAAGAAATTTCTTGGAATAGGCAACTTCTTCTTTTCTCACTCTTATTTTCTAATACAAAATATGAGCATGGTTTCATTTCACATTGCATTCACCTTTGAATGTTGTCTTTACAATTTGACAAGTCCAAGATTTTGAAAAAACAAACAAAACAAAACAGGAAAGGGGTCTACCAAGATTTGTTTATTCAATTTCCTGACCATGAATTGTGCAGTTTAATGTCATTTGATATCTTAGTTAATCTGCCTTGTCAAAGATCAGTCTGTGTGGCCAGCAATCCTTCATTTCTATGGGTCATATTGGACTGCAATCCTTCATTTCTATGTGCCATGCTGAACTGCAATCCTTCTTTACTATTGGTCATATTAGACTGCAATCCTTCATTTTTATTGGTCATATTGGACTGCAATCCTACATTTCTATTGGTCATATTGCACTGCAATCCTTCATTTCTATTGGTCATATTTGGCTGCAATCCCTCATTTGTATGAGCCATGTTGGACTGCAATCCTTCATTTCTTTGGATCATATTGGACTGCAATCCTTCATTTATATGGGCCATGATGGACTGCAATCCATCATTTCTATGGGTCATATTGGACTGTAAATTTATATACATATGCCAAGTTACAGATGGACAGAAAATGAGAGAAGTTGTAGTGACCACATCAAAATGAATTTAAAAAGAAGTTTCTATTAGTAGAAAACAATATGATAAGAGGACAAACTTTAGCTTTTCCTATTTTGTTTTTCACATCTGTTTTTCTCAAATGTGTCAGAATGCAGCATTGTGTGTCAACCTATTTAAATACAATCCTGCTTTTTTACGCCCCTCAAGAAAGGCTTGCAGAAAACAAGGTTGAAAATTGCAAAACCTTGTTTTCTACGGAAATGGATGGAGATTCTTAATATTATCTCAAATTGAAATTGTTGTCTGCAACTTCATAGGATTTGGACCAGTATAAAATTTTGCCATGTGATGGGTAAATGGGTTAAAAAAGTCTATCAAACAATGAATGCTTGATAACAAATTTTTGATTTTATTGCAGGATATGGTAAGACAGTGAGCCATGTGATTATTGGTCTGAAGACAGCTAAGGGAACAAAACAGTTGAAGTTAGATCCATCTATATATGAAAGTCTACAAAAAGAGAAAGTTGAAACGGGAGATGTTATTTATATAGAGGCTAATAGTGGTGCAGTTAAGGTAAAAACACTATTAATTGGATCCATCTATATATGGAAATCTTGATTCTAGTTATCACATAGAAGCTTATTATTATGTAGTTAACACTTTCTTGTTCAAGCCTGGGATTTTACGACACTGTTATTTTATACTTGAGAAACAAGTGTGGAAAAAGAAAAATTTTAACAAGCAATTTCTCTTTTTCCACAATATTTTCTACTACAACAGATGGTTTCATTTTAAATTTAATCCAATTTTTATTGTCATCTGCAACCTCTTTGAATTTTGACTAGTCTAAAATTTAAAAAAAAAGATAGGGAAATGGCTGGTGTAAATAATAAACCTATAAGAAAGATAAAGGTAGGAAAAAAATCATTTTGATGGCCAGTGTGGAACTCTTTCAAGCTACCATAAAGAGTTGAGTTGGAATGCATGAAGAACTCTGGTTTTCATGGCTATCAAAATACCTTTAGAAAAATTCTCCTCCAAACCTTGTGTCATATGGCTTTCTAATTTTTGAAGCTACATTGCCTCATGATACTCTACTACCAAAATACTTCAAATATACTTCAATGTAAGCCTTGTTAGAGGATTTTTTATAAAAAGGAAATCTTTTCAAATTTTTCATGCAACATTACCTTATGGGGTTATTGTACTCTTCTGAACAGCTTAGAATTATCAATGTAAGATCAAGGCACACCACCTATGTTGTGGGTTCTTACTTACTTAGTACTCTTTGCCCATTTCTGGGCATACGACCATAAATATTTCTTTTCACTGTTCTTGGCAAGATGTGTAGCATCACTCCATGATAAACAGATTGGCTATAGCTCAGTCTGAAGAGTTCTTTTCTAGGTTATACCTTGTTTTCCCTTTCTTCTACAGTATTGTGGATTCCAAAGAAATGTCTTGTGACATTTTGGTGGCCAATCCATCTCCACTTCCTCTCTTTACTTTTGTTGTGTATGGTTTCTTTCCTTGGTTGGACACTTCATTTGGCCATCTTATCTTCAGTATCCTTCTGAGACATCTGTTGATGAACACTTTAAGTTCTTGTTATGTTTCTAGGATTTTACAAAGAGATAAAGAAGGGAATTTTGAAATTAAAATCTTCTCAAAAAACTAAAAGGCCTAGGCTTTTCCAGTTTTGCATACAGAATAATCTTATGTTTATCTTTCACATTGTGATAAAGAAGTAAGTATTAACCCATTCCCACACAATCCCTCCTTTTTACGCCCTTAAAGAAAATAGTTCTGGAAAACAATGTGGTAAATTCAGAAATTGCTTGTTACCAGCAATTTCTGCTTTTCCACATTTTTTTCTACCCAGAGAAACAAAGATTTTAAAAGTTTCAACAATTTGAAATTGGCATTTGCTACTTCTTTCAATTTGGAATGGTCTAAAATTTCACTGTGATGTAATGGGTTAAAAAGCCTACAGCTCAAATCCAATGCAAGGTTTTGTATCAAGACTACGACAAAATTCCTTACTTAGTCTTCTGGTATTAATCTAAGCCCTGGAATTTGGGTTCTGGTATTTTACATATAGATAAAGAAAATCTTTGCATATCTACTCCTCCAAAGCCAAAAGTAACTTTTAAATTTGCCTTTTATTTTAAATCATTACTCTAGAATCAACTTTGGCCTTGATAAAGAAGTGGATCTTTAAAGAGCTTCCCATTTTCCATGCAGATTAAGCCTATGGTATTCTTCCAAAATACCAGTACTTAAGATTAAATGTATTAATCTAGGATTAAAATTAGCCATGCGTTGTTGTTTCTGTGATTTTCCGTAGAAGTAACTCTTGTTACATTTTTTGCTGATTTGCCTCTGAAGGCAGTCTTTAAAGTATCAAAATCTCTTGTTTCAAGCCATATCTTGGTGTAGAGCATTCAAATTTTGCATAAAGCATTGCATTACAGTTCTCTTATATTCTGCAAATCATATACTAAAGCTTTGAGCTTCCATGATAAGGTGATACATCATGTGTGGGGCAATCACAGTCCTCTTGTTACTGAAGTATGTCTTGAATGGTTTTGAATTATATAAAAAATAAATATTTTGTTTTCGTTGAGGTTGACATGTAAATTAAAGAGGTGCTTAACCTTTTCCTGTTCAGTCCCTGGTTTTTACTTCTCTGTGGATTTATACTTGAGAAAACATTGTGGAAAAAGAAGAAAATGCTATTAGATAGATAATTTCTACCAGACAGGATGGGTTAATTTCAATTACATCCAATTTTCAATGTTGTCTGCAACCTCTTTGAATTTGGACCAGTCTAAAATTGGAAAAAAAAAAAACGGGAAAGAGTTAAGCACCAAGTTTGCTTTGCCTGCCCGATCTTAGCTATCATATAAGAAATTTTGGTTCCTTAACATAGGAGTCAACTCATTTAAAAAAAAGTTACTTTCAATGCAATTTATTTTAAAGAAAACAATTTTCTTTTATGCAACAAATAATGTAAGTTAGCAGTATCAATTATTTCCGTTGCATTTAGATATGATCTGTTCCTGAAATTTTGCCAATCCTCCAAAGCTTTATCATTAGACTTATTTAAATTTCTTCAAATAATCTGATAAAGGATCAGCAAAAGATCATTCTTGTGAAATAAGTTGAAATTGTCTCCAGCTTCAGAAAAAAAGATTTTCAAAATTTTCAATATACATGTATACCATATGTTATGGACATAGGCCCTGCACATATTAGCCATGATTTGTAAGAGAACATTTTCAAATTATAAATATATGGAGTTAACGCTGCCCGAAATTATGTTTCTCATCCAATCAGATTTCTTTGAAGGATTCTGATAATGGTCACCCAAGGATCATTCCTGTGAAATTAGGTTTAATTCTGTTCAGAACTTTCTCAGGAGAAGATTTTTTTTAAAGTTTATGGAAGAATAGACCAACTAGATGGAGGGACAAATAATGGACAAAACGCCATGGTATCAGCTTGCTGGCTTCAGCCAGTTGGGCTTGTAATCACACTTCTGTTTGAATATTTTTTGCTTATTCTTACTGTGATAAATAGAGGATAATCAACAGGTTATTCCAGATATGAAAAAATATTTCACGAGGGGTTGTTAGGTGTTGTTTCATATCTGGAATAACCAGTTGATTATTCTATTTATTATATACCTTATCATTCTAATTTTTTATTAAAATATCAAAACCAATCTTTTTGATAGAAGGTCTATTGAAAAAATGCGGATGAATACATGATTAAAGATTTATTACAGAGAGTGAAACTGAGAAGTGTTATTGTCACTGGAATCAAAATTTATTACACTTAGAAATCCCAAGATTTCATGGCAAGGTATATAATAAAGATTTTAAATCCAAACCGCAATAAAAACATTAAATGAACTTTTTATCTCTCAATTGAAACAACTTTTGTCTGCAGAGACAAGGAAGATCTGACAGTTTTGCAACAGAGTTTGATTTAGAGGCTGAGGAATATGTTCCATTACCGAAAGGTGATGTCCACAAGAAGAAAGAGGTTATACAAGATGTAACACTACATGACCTTGATGTGGCAAATGCCAGACCACAGGTAAACCGTCAATATCAACAAGTTTAACCCATTACCATACAGCAAAGTGTTAGGCTGGTCCAATTCAAAGAAATTGCAGACTATAATATCAAGTGATGGAATTTTGAAAACATTTGCCTTTTATGAGAGAAAACATTTTGGACATTTACGAAATTGCTTGTTACAAGCAATTACTTCATCTTCCATAATGTTTTCCAAGACATTTTTCTTGAGGCGTTTGAAAAGCAGGATTGTGGAATGGAGTAACTGTTATGTGAAAATTCTTTTTATGCCAGTCAGAATATTTTGAGTGTTTGATGTTTTGGATAGATTACATCTTGATAATAAAGAAATTGCTTACAACAAGCAATTTAATATTTTCCCTTCTGTGTTCAACTTTTTAGCTGTCCTGAGCACAACGTGCTCAAGGTGAGCATTTGTGATCGGTAATTGTCCGGCGTCCGTCTCTCCATCCGTAAACAATTATTAAAAAATCTTCTCCTAAACCATAAGGCCTAGAGCTTTGATATTTGGTACTTATCATCACCTATTGACCCTCTACCAAAAAACCTCAAAGAATTACTGTACTCTTAAAATTAACCCTTTTCTGTACTATCCCAGATTTTACAAAGGAAATCTTAAAAAATCTTCTCCTCCTAAACCATAAGGCCTAGGAGCTTTGATATTTGGTATGTATCATCACCTATTGACCCTTTACCAGAAAACTTAAAAGAATTACCGTATTCTGAAAATTAGCCCTTTTCTGTGCAATTCCTGATTTACAAAGGAATAAAGAAGGAAATCTTTGAAAATCTTCTTCTCCCAAACCATAAGGCCTAGAGCTTTGATATTTGGTATGTATCATCACCTATTGACCCTCAACGAAAAAACTTAAAAGAATTACCGTATTCTTAAAATTTACCCCTTTCTGTGCGATCCCAGATTTTACAAAGGCAATCTCAAAAAATCTTCTCCTCCTAAACCATAAGGCCAAGAGCTTTGATATTTGGTACTTATCATCACCTATTGACCCTCTACCAAATTACTTAAAAGAATTACTGTACTCTTAAAATTAACCCTTTTCTGTGCTATCCCAGATTTTACAAAGGAATAGAGGAGGAAATCTTTGAAAATCTTCTTCTCCCAAATCATTAGGCCTAGATCTTTGATATTTGGTATGTATCATCACCTATTGACCCTCTACCAAAATACTTCAAAGAATTACCATATTCTGAAAATTAGTCCTTTTCTGTGCGATCCCTGATTTTACAAAGGAATAAAGAAGGAAAACTTTGAAAATCTTCTTCTTCCAAACCATTAGGCCTAGAGCTCTGATATTTGTCACATATCATCAGCTATTGAACCTCAACCAAAATGCTTCAAAGAAATTACTGTATTCTGAAAATTAGCCCTTTTCTGTGTGATCCCTTCTTTTTGATAGGAATAAAGAATGATATCTTTGAAAACCTTCTTCTCCTAAACCATTAGGCCTAGAGCTTTTATATTTGGTATGTATTGATATCTATACTTCAAAGCTTTGCCTTATTCAGGAAATTAGGGTTATATGGTGGGTTCATCAATATACCTAGGGTTAAAATAGAAAATCCTTAAACATCTTCTCCAAAATAATTAGACAGAGGGCTTTGCTATTTTGTATATATATAATAATTCCATGAACTATTATACTCAGGGGAGCGATTTAGGACCATCATGGTCCTCTTGTTTTTCTTGAGGGACATATTTTTTTGTTATGCGCCCACCATTTAATTGCAACAGTAAAACCGGGCATAAAGAAATACCTCAGTCTGTGTGTGTTTGTGTGTATGTAAGTGTCCAATTTTTGTCCGGAGTTGTCCACCTTGACGAGTGTCATGTGTAAATTTCTGTTGGGATACTTCAAACTTCACTTATGAAGGTCATGTGACAAGCAATTGAGCAACCTTGACATATTTCTAGTTATGATAATAACGTACCTAAACATGTTTTGAAAGGGGTTAAATAATATACCTTTATAAACAAAGATATGTAAGAGTGGAGACTGACAGTATGGATAGTCAATGATTCATTTGTTTATTCTAGGGAGGTCAAGATATCATGTCCATGATGGGCCAGCTAATGAAACCAAAAAAGACAGAAATAACAGGTATATCTACAGTATTAAGCCTTTGCTGTTTTTAAAACTTTTTTGACTTGTCTAATATTAAATGGGCAGCAGACAAAATTAACTAATTGCAACACAATGACAATTATGGATGCCCTTCAATAAAAACCATGGGGTAAACATTGTGGAAAATGAAGAAATAGCTCCTTTTTCGACAGAAATTTTACCCACCAACGAGCACTTGAACAGCCGAGCTTTGGCATCCATACCTGGTGCTCTTGTTATTGTTTCAATCTAACTTGTCATTGTAAAAGTGCAACAATAAGCAAACCCTCAACTTTTATCACTCTTACTTTTTAGTAGAGGAAAGCAACATGAAGTAATCATTCATGTCAACTTCTATGTCCATTTAATTGTCCACTTCTAAAATTCATAAAATAATTATTCAAATAAGATTAAATTGTCTTGAAATATATTTGGACAATTAAGACTGCAATCTTCAATATTTCCTACCAAGAGTTCTTTATTTCCTGAAACTATCCAACTAGGTAATTTTTTAAACTAGTTGAAAAATGAAGATGGCAAAATTAATACCTTGCTCAGTGGTGGGAAAATTCAGATTTTCTTTGCTTGTCCCTGGACAAGCATGACATGATTTTCTACTTGTATGGAATTAAAATAAACTTGTCTGTACAAAAAGGGAAAGAGATGAACAAAACCATGTTTTAGAAAAAAATATTTTCTTCCTTTTAATTCAGTTATGATAATTTTCCAATTTATAAAGAGTTATTATTAAGATATATTTTTAGCCATTCGAAGATCTGCAGTTGTACATGCGTGTCCACAGACAAGTGGCCATGTACTCCTGCCTTGTTCTTGTTTTACCTTGTTTATAGATAGAGGGACTGCGTAGTTCAGTGAGTTAAAATCACTGACTTTAGATGTGTCTAATGTTTGTATCCCAACTCAAGCTCAATAATGTTTGTATGGTATGGCATAGTAGAGCTCTAGCTTGTACTGTTAAAATGAGTAAAAATACTTCATTTGGGGATTCCATTAAAAAATTGTGAAAGTACCCTGAATTACAAAACAAATCATTCTTTATATAATTTCAGATAAATTACGAAAGGAGATCAACAAGGTTGTAAACAAGTATATAGACCAGGGTATCGCAGAGTTGGTGCCTGGTGTATTGTTTGTAGACGAAGTTCACATGTTAGACATTGAGTGTTTTACGTATTTACACAGAGCATTAGAATCAGCCATCTCTCCAATTGTTATATTTGCTACAAACAGAGGAAAATGTACAATTAAGTATGCACAAAACTTGTTTTATTCAATTTCTCCACCTCATTTCTAACCCATTGTCTCAAACCTCTTTTTTTGACACCTCCTTATATTGTTTAAATAAACACTTTTTCAAGAGCAGTCCACTTCTCTTTACATCTTTCTACCCTATATTAAACTTGCTTTTTTTATTAACTTAAAATGCAACCATTGATGTATCATCTAAAACTATTTTCAAATTAGACCTGTGTGAAAGTTTTGTGTTGTATAAATTAGTAGTGACCCAAAATCTTTTAGAATGTTAATAATTATAAAAAAAGAAAAATCTGTTAACCTTGAACTATTTCTGCATTTGCATGAAGCACTGGCACTGACAAAGATCATCCTGCATAGGTACAATATGTGTCATCTGATATTCATCTACACTATCATTCTGTAGTCATTTTAGGAGGAGTTAAATTAGAAGGGATAACACTGATTAACCCGTTCCCACACAATCCCTCCTTTTTACGCCCCTCTTGAAAAAAGCTATGGAAAACATTGTGGATAATGAAGAAATTGTTTATCCAAAAAGACGAAATAATTTAAAATTTCATCAACTTTAAATTGTCGTCTGCAGCTTCTTTCAATCTGGACCAGTCTTAAATGTTGCTGTGTTGGGTTAAATATTTAAAATGGAAACCCTTATAATGAAATAAGCAAAACTGGTTCATGTCCTTTCATCTGTGCAAGTAACATACAGTAAGTATATATATTGCAGGGGTACAGAAGATATTGTCTCTCCACATGGAATGCCTTTAGATCTGTTAGACAGAGTTATGATTGTCAGAACTTTACCCTACTCACAAGAAGAAATGACACAGGTAACCTAGTCAATCTTGCTCAACCAACCACCTCAATTAACTTATTTCCACACAATCCCCCTCAAGAAAATAGCATTGAAAAACATTGTGGAAAAAGAAGAAATTGCTTGTCACAAGCAGTTTCTTCATTTTCAACAATGTTTTCCAAAGCTTCTTTTCTAAAGGGGCGTTCAAAGGCATCATTGTGTGGGAATGGGTTAAGGATTGTGTGAGAAACCTGCAGCCAAACTGATTTTTCGTATATGTGTCACAAAAAGTGTAATAGTAACCACTCTCTTTACAATATTCTGGTCATCCCTTGACTGGTCGATTAATACAAGTTTTAACTGTATTTTGGACACTAATTAATCAAAGCGATTGTTTGGCTCTCTCTTTCCATCCCCATTTATGTTTCTTATTTGTAATGGTTTCCTATGTCCTTCCCTTGATTAACCCATACCAACACAGTGACTCTTTTTGCCTCCCCCCCGCCCAAGAAAAAACTTATAAACTTTAGAAAACATTGTGGAAAATGAAGAAATTGCTTGTTATTAGCAATTTTTTTATTTATCACTATTTTTTCAAAAAGATTTTTTGAATTTCTAAAACTTAAAATTGTCATCTGTAACTTCTTTCAAATTGGACTAGTCTAAATATTTTCTGTGTGGTAATGAGTGCACCCCCTGCCCCCCTCAAAAAAGAATAACATATGGATTTTTGTTTGTCCAAAAACCCTTGAAGCGCAAATTGTTAAGAAGGTTAATTACATGGCTACAGATTAACATTATCAGCTTCTTTGATCCTGCTTAGATGTTCAGTAGTTTGAAATGAACAAAAGGTAAACTGAATCTATCAAATAGTGATATTATAATCTTGACAATATTGATGTTCTATTGGTTAAACTATTGAGGGATAATCCACTGAGAAAACATGATAGACAAAAGGAACCGATCAGGAAATTTGTTCATTGGACAGATTGCAGCTGTCAATCAAAGAATCAACAGACCAATCAAATAATTCATTTAGACTGAAAATTAACTTCAAACCCTAATATTTATGTTAAGTATAATTTTGGTTTGGTTTAATCAAGCTGTAGTTAGGACGTTTAGGTTGTCAACCAACCATTTTACTTTTTTGTTTCATGTTAATGTCTATGAATTTTGAAAATAAGGCTGTTTTAATAACAAATTGGAATTTCCTGTCAAAGTCAATGGTAGTGGACATTTGAGTCAGATACACAGATTAAAAGTGCATATTGCATTTCATTCAGATCCTACGTTTGAGAGCACAGACAGAAGGTTTACAAATAGATGACGAATCTCTTTCCCAGCTTGGAGATATTGGTGTCTCAACAACCTTAAGGTATGAAATACCGAGGAGTCAGCACCTTTGACCTACTTTGGAACATTGAACCTTTTAGCCCACCTGAACTAAATATGTACAGGGAAGTTCCGGGGTTGAAACTATGATAAAGTTGTTAAAAGAATTGAATTCCATGGAAAGCCCTTGTTTCCATGGAAACAGAAAGATTTAAACTACATGAATTTCATACATTATCATAGTTAGGAAATTTTAAAACCTCCTGACCAACAATATGGCCTCACCAATTGGCCTTCTACAAAAATTGTTTAACCCATTCCCACACAGTGACGCCTTTTGACGCCCCTAAAATATAGCAATTGGGAAAATATTGTAACAAGCAATTTCTACATTTTAGACAATATTTTCTATCTAGAAAGTTGAAAAAAATCTAAAATTTCATAAACTTTAAATTGTCTGCAACTTCTTTCAATTTAGACCAGTCTAAAATTTTGCTGTTTGGGGATGGGTTAAACAATGTCCCTGGGGTCCTATTTGAGTTCCACTAGGGCACATCCTATTTTAAATAGAGAAAAGAAATCTTGAAAGAACTTTCCTTTTCTGTCTAGGTTTTTGTATTATGCATGTGACATACTGTTTACAAAACTGGTTTAACCCATTTCCCTCACAATCACACTTCAATCAATCAATTTCTTCATTATCCACAATATTTTCTACCCAGAAAGTTGAAAAAAAAAAAATCCATAATTTCATAAACTTGTCAAAATTGTCATCTGCAGCTTCTTTGAATTTTGACCATTCTAAAATTTTATTGTGTGAGAAATGGTTAAAAAGTAATGTTTCTGTGGTTCCATCAGTGCTCCATCCAGACACAATGATAATAATTCAGATCACTTTTGAGATTGTCACTCAAATAAGTAATTCAGGACAATCATGCTCCTCTTGTTTTAGAAGAAAAGAGTTTGCCTTTGAAGGGAATGCAAACACTTGATGGGCTTTAAAATATTATATGCCCACAAGTTGTGATAATTTTGCTTTTTACATACAATTTCTTCATTCTTATACACTGTATACGAATTTGGTGAACTATATGATATTAGGCTTATTTCCTATACTTTCAGGTATGCTGTGCAGCTTTTGACTCCATCTAACTTACTATCCAGAATTAATGGAAAAGATGCAATTGGCAAGGATGAAATAGAAGAAATTCATAAACTGTTTTATGATGCCAAATCATCAGCGAAAATACTCGCAGAACAAGAGGATAAATATATGAAATAAACATGAATGTGATCATGAAGCTTGAATAATCTTTTTCATTATTGATTTCTGACACATACCCCTCTGATGTCTTATTTTTGTGTTGGCATTTATGGTCTAGTTAAATATTGTGTCCCCTGGTAATCAAGTAAGATCTTGTGAATAAAGAGTGTTTGATAGAACTGAATAGATGTGTTCAAATTGAAATGTGTTAACCCATTCCAACTCATTCCTTCCTTTTTACACCCCTCAAGTAAAAGTTTGGAAAACATTGTTGAAAATGAAGAAATTGCTTGTATCAAGCAATTTCTTCATTATCCACAATGTTTTCTATCCAAAAAGACGAAAAAATTCAAAATTCCATCAACTTGAAATTGTCGTCTGCAGCTTCTTTCAATTTGGATCAGTCTAAAATTTTGCTGTGTTGGAATGGGTTAAATTGTAAAATTGAAGAGAAAACACTCTAACATTACTGACGATTATGCAAGAGGGAATTTTTGTTTATGATAATATTCTTACATGTCCTTCTTGCCTCAGATTATATGTTAAATAACAACAAGGATTTGTAAAATTAATTCAAAGACTTGACACTTGCTTTGAAGTTATGAAGTTAAACTTTTTAAAAAATTGATTTGTTCATTATTGATGGATTGTCAATGTCAGTCAAAAGATTTGATCAATCAAATCATTCCTTTAGACTTTTGTCTGAAATGTTAACCTCCGACATTTGTTGAATACATTTTTATTGATGAGGGACTTGATTGTTGAAATTACAGCTTATAAGAGATCTAGTTAACTAACTGTGAAATTTTAAATTTTTCAGTCCTTTTAGCTTTGATAACATTGTGAAAAATGAAGAAGTTGTTTGTAAGAAGGAATATCTTGATTTTCCACAATGTGTTCAAAAGCTTTTTTCTTTAAGTGGGTCTAAAAGCCTCATTTTGTGGGAATGGGTTAATTAAGACAAGTTGCCTAACTATAATTTCCTATAGGTTCCAGCCATATATTTTTATAATTTAATGGCCTTTGATATCTCAGTCAAATTGGTTTGTGAGGTCAGTTTGTGTGGCTACCAATCCATCTATTATCAATTTATCTATCGTCACATTTTCATTGAATATCATGTAATTGTTAAGGTTACATGAAATATATTTTTTTTACTTTAAATTTGTTTGAAGACTTGATTATTAGCTCCCATGAGCACAAAGTTAGAATAAGTTCACCTGTGAGCTATTATGATTAATCCATGTCCAGCATCACTCCTTATTGCATTGTCCAGAGTCAATCAAAAATGTTTAGCTCGGCTGTTTTTGGAGAAAACCCGAGGTAAGGCTTTGGCCAGCTTATTTCCTGCATCGTCATCCAAAACTTTTACATTTTGTATCTCTTAACAAGGGGATAGCTCCAAATGCATTTTGAAAAAATTGAGCCCCTTTATATCATAGAAGAACTTGGACATTTTGCAATATCTCTGGTATTACTGAAAACGTCCACTTGAAACTCAAACTAGATATTGTTGCAAAGCGGACTAATACCCCCCCCCAAAAATGTTGTCTATATACAAGTGCTATCCGCCAAAAGGCCGTTACAAAAATGGACTTTTTAAATAAACGGCCAGTCAAAATCAGTCAAAGAAAAAGGACCATTACCCAAATAGGAAATGCACATGTCTGACTTACACCGAGTCTTCTGTGAAATTTGAATCAAATCTGTCCAATGGTTCCTGAGAAATTGAGAGCACATGATTTTTCACCAAAGGGCCATAACTCCGTCAAAATTAATCGACCATGACCAAAATAGGATATGCACATGTCTGACTTATACAGAGTCTTTCTGTGAAATTTGAATCTTAGGGCCCCATATCCATTTCCATTTTCTGAAACCAGAAGACTGATAGCTTTGATACTTTGTATGCTGCATCTCCTTGGGACCACTATCAAACTTGTTTATATGATGCCATATGGGTAATATATCAGCCCCTTCTAGTAACACCCTTTTTACATAAAAAAGAAAAGAATAAAAATCCTCTAATATAAAATCAGAGGCCTAGAGCATCAATATTTGGGATGTATAATCTCCTAATGAACCTCTATAAGTTTATTCATGGATGCACAAGGTGAGTTTTCTGGTTGTTGATGACGCTATGTTGATGCAAAGAAGGTATTCTTACATTTGACCTAATGTTTGACCCAATGTGACCAAAATCCAAACTTGGATGAAAGAGAATGGAGACTATCATTCTGACAAAGTTTAAGCAAAATATGTGACATCTAGAGTGTAAACAAGGTATTTGTAGGAGTTGACCTAGTGACCTAGTTTTTGACCCTATGATAAAGACATATAAGCAAAAAATGTGATTTTTTGAGTGCAAATAAACTATTTCAAGGATTTAATCTAGTGACCTAGTTTTTACACGATCTGACCTATATTCAAATTAGACCAAGTGACAATGGAGACCATAATTCTTATAAAGTTTAAAAACATTTGAGCCAAAAATGTGACTTCTAGAGTGCAAACAAGATGTTGACACAACGCATGACAGACACAGCATGATCACAAAAGCTCATCTTGAACTCTTTGTGCTCAGGTGAGATAAAAAACAAACATGTTGGCATTCTTGGGGCCAGCTAAACTAAGAATTTGTCAGAATGTTTGACTGAATAAACTTTTCGCAAGATCAAACTTGGGCAGTTCAGAGTAAAAAACTAGTTACCAGGTCAGATCCAAGAAAAACTTGTGGTAACTCTAAAGGCCATAATTTATGCTCAAAACTTATTATTGGCTGAATTTTTGTACAGATAAATTCTTGCTCAACATCAAAATTGGTTAAAAAATAGGTTATTATGCCAAATTTTAGAACAGCTGTGCAAGCACTCATGGTACGTTTTCTGTTTTCTCAATATTCCGAAAACAAGTTTGAACAAAACACAAGGTCAGTGTGTCAAATATAAAAAAAACATATCAACTCTTCGGAGTCAAAACTAGTTCAAAAGGTCAAATGTGCTCCATGTCACATGGTGATCACAGTGATTGAATGTTTGTCATCCGACCGCAGCATATACTTTGTTTACACTCTAGGGCCCTCAATTCTGGTTTATTCTTAAAACTTGGCCAGCATGATTGTTAGGTCATTACAATGAACTCTATTGAGCTGTGACCTTGAACTTGAAGCTATAAAAAAACACCTCTTTCAAATGGCTCATCTACTCATGATGGAGAATAATTGTGCCAATCTATTTTGAAATCCATCCATAATTGTAGGAGAAATGCTCCGGACAAGCACAATTTTAGTGTTTGACCTTCAGCTGTGACCTTGAAGCTATCAAAAAATTCTTTCAAATGGCACATCTACTCATGATGGAGAATAACTGTGCCAACTTATTTTGAAATCCATCAATAAATGTAGGACTAATTGTCCGGCCATATTCGGACGGATGTTCGGACTGACTAACGCATGAACACACATTCACTGACTTGTTATAGTGACAACTATGCCTTAGTCAAGGCAAGCGGGCTAGACAAAAACAAGGGGAACAGGGCCTTTATGAACAATTTGTTTGTTTACCCTTTAGGGGTAAAAATTTCGGTGAATGAAAAGTCATTGTCTTTTAGGGTAGAAAACACTGTGGATAAATTAGAAATTTGTTGTTACAAGTAATTTCTTCATTTTCCTCAATGTTTTCTAAAGCTTTTTGCTTGGTGGGTAGGGAGCATCAAAAAGTGGGAATTGGATAAACTTATAAGATATGATTCATCATAAGATGATTAATACAATTTTCACTTTCATATTACTATCAACGGGTTCCTTGTTTAGGAAATGTCTAACTTTGTGTGTGTAAAGGTATGGCCTAGGCAGAGCACAGAAATAAGGTTTTTTTGTGATTTCCAATGGAATCTTCCGGTCTTTAGCTCACCTTAGCACAACATGCTTGGTGAATGTCCGGCGTCTGTCTGTCCATCTGTCCTTAAACAATTATTAAAAAATCTTCTCCTCTTAAACCATAAGGCCTACAGCTTTCATATTTGGTATGTATCATAACCTATTGACCCTCTACCAAAATACTTCAAAGAATTACCTTACCCTGAAAATTGGCCCTTTTCTGTGCAAGACCTGATTTTACAAAGGAAAAAAGAAGGAAATCTTTGAAAATCTTCTTCTACAAAACCATATGCCTAAAGCTTTTATATTTGGTATATTTCATCACCTATTGACCCTCTACCAAAATACTTCAGAGAATTACCATATTCTGAAAATTAGCCCTTTTCTGCACAATCAATGATTTTATAAGGAATATAGAAGGATATCTTTGAAAATCTACCAAACAATATAGCCTACAGCTTTGATACTTTGTACATATCATCACCTATCAACTTCAAACTATCAACTTCAAATAATTACTGTATTCTGAAAATTAGCCCTTTTCTATGTGATCCCTGATTTTTCAAAGGAATAAAGAAGGAATTCTTTTAAAGTCTTCGTCTCCCAAACCATAAGGCCTAGTGTTTATATTTGATATGTTTCATCATCTTTTGAGCTTCTACCAAAATACTTCAAAGAAATATTGTATTGTAAAAATAAGACTTTTTCTGTGCAATTCCTGATTTTACAAAGGAATAAAGAAGGAAATCTGAAAATCTTCCTCCCAAAAGATTAGGCCTAGAGCTTTCATATTTGATGCATATCATCACCTATTGACTTGCTACCAAAATACTTCAAAGAATTATGCTCTTTTCCACGCAATCCCTGATTTTAGATAGGAATAAAGGATATCCGAAAATCTCCTCCTAAACCATTAGGTCTAGAGCTTAGATATTTGATATTCATTGACCCTCTAACAAAATACTCCAAAGAATTACCGTATTCAGGAAATAAGAGCTATATAGTGGGATCAGCAATATACCTAGGATAAAAAGAGAAAATCCTTAAACATCTCCAGATAATTAGAGGGCTTTGCTATTTTGTATATATCATTAAGCCATGAACCATCATACTCAGGGGAGAGATTTAGGACCATCATGGTCGTCTTGTTAATAGGATTCATCCTTATAACCTTACTATCAATCTTGTCAAGTTTGAAACAAAATTTGTGGCCCCTAGAGTGTAAACCAAGAAATTGTATTAAGGCCCCTTTTATGGAACCGTCCCATTTTTAGCTCCACCCATTGGCTGAAAGCCAGCGAGCTGTTGTCATGGTGTTGTGTTCGTTGTGCATACGTCCGTGCGTGCGTCCGTAAATTTTACTTTAAAACTCTTTTCCTCAGAAAGTACTTAACAGAATTCAACAAAATTTCACAGAAATGATCCTTTGGAAGACTCTTTATCTTTGATCAGATGAAAAATATGGCTTTAATGGGCGGGGCTAATTTCCGTATAATCATGGTGAAACTACAAAGAACCCACAAAATAGGGCTTATGTTGATCCTTTTAAGAGCATGTCCTAAGGATCCTTTCTATGCACCAAAAGGTTATTTAAGACAACTTTTTGTAATTGTGGACAGACTAATGACAGAAAATTTACAATAGTAAACCTTGGGGACTCAAAAGTTAGCCGGTTAGGGAAATGGCTCTTGTGCACTGCACTAGAAGCTTAACCCTTTCCTGTTAAATCCCTGGATCTTACGTTCCTGTGTATTTGCACTTGAGAAAACATTGTAGAAAAAGAAGAAATTGCTTGTAACAAGCAATTTCTTCTTTTTCCACACTATTTTCTACATAACTGAATGATTATTTTTCAAATAAAATCGACTTTCAACTGACATCAGCAAAACCTTTGAAATTGGACAGGTCTAGAATTTCAAAAAACAGGAAGGAGTTAAATGATTCATGAAGTATTCAGTTGATAGCTAGCACATGTTCAGTGACCTGCAAGGCTTATGGATTGAGTGTTCTGGGTTCAAGACTAGTCCATGCCACTGGTTACATTTGTATGTCGAATAGCAAGGCATTCAAAGCAAATGCCTAGTACTGGCGAGACTCAGTGAGCTAATGAATAAGATAAATTGATGTATGATATAACTGTAAGATAGTTCATAAGCTCACAAAATACCATTTAGTCAATTATTTGAATGGAAAGAGTTGTTGGCATGGATGAAAATGCTAGTTACCAGCATTTTCTTCTTTTCTTATAATTTTTAAACTTTCTTTCTTTGGGATGTTAAGACTTGGGGTCATGTGTCAATTAATAAAACCCTTGGCATTTTATATCAAATTTTATTTAAATCCAAACATACAAAATAGTATAAATAAGATGTTAGTAAGAACCTATATCTATATTTAGTTGAGTTTTTCACAGTGATAATATTATTTTGGTCTTTTCATTAACCCAAACATCATAGGAAAAAAAAGAAATTGCCTGTCACATGCACTATCTACATTACCAACATTTTTTTCAAACTTTACCCTTGTCATGCTGAATCCAGAATATTTCTGCTTTGGCAGGGGGTATAGACAAAGATCAGACTGCACATATGTGCAGTCTGATCTTTTTCTACATCACCTGCTTGTCTCTTTAAGACCAGGATTGTTTATAAGATCAATTTTCAAAAGAAATATAAACCTAAAACCAGTGCTTCCAGGGATTCAACCCTTTGATAAAGGATTTATTATTCAGCGAAAAAGTGCATAGATCCAAATTTCCATTTACAAATTTATGTCATAAGCAGCATGTTTCCATCAGTATAAAATCTTGCCTTAAAGCTTTAACCCATTCCCACTCAATCCCTCCTTTTTACGCCCCTCAATAAAACAGCTTTAGAAAACATTGTGGAAAATGAAGAAATTGCTTGTCACAAGCAATTTCTTCATTATCCAAAATGTATTCTACCCCAAAAGACAAAGATTTTAAAATTTCAACTTTAAGTTGTCGTCTGAAGCTTCTTTAAATTCGGACCAGTCAAAAATTTTGTCATGTGGGATTGGGTTAATATACACTCCAAAAGTAAAAAAAAAAATATAGAGTGTATAAAACAATACCTAGTTATCCCATTCAACATAATCCCACATTTTCATGACCCTCAACAAAAAAGTTGCTCATAACAAGGTTTTCTTTTTGCTCCATGTCGTCTACACAAAAATGTTTTCAAATCACCGACTTAAAAATTGTTGTTTGTATTTCTTTCTACTTGGACTAGTCTATCATTTTGTTGTCTAGCAATTGGTTAAATATCAAGAAAATGGAGGGTTTAAAATAATCTTTTTCTAAAAGGTTCCCATTTCACATATTTATGTTAGTTTTTTTGAATTGTTATTGTTCATGGCTTTCTTGTTTGGTAAGTCTACGAATGAATACAAAATGTATTCTGTCAAATACTACTAGAATAATATTAATCACCTACAACTGCTGAATGGCATTAACTCATTCTCCCAAATGATTCAACTTTTTACAACTCTCAAGAGAAAAGTTTACCAAAATACTGTGGAAAATAAGACATTGCTTGAAATAAGCATTTTCTTCATTATTCACAATGCTTCCTCAAAATACAGGAATTTTTAACATTTCATCAACTTCTTTAAACTTGTACCAGTTAATAATGTTAATGTCTCAAAATGGGTTGAAACAAATTGATATAACTGAGCCACTTTTATATTCACTAGTGAATGTTAAGCCCAAGTGAATTTGTGATTTGATCAAGGTCTACAAAGTATATATAAACACGACTCTAAATATTAGTAACAAAAATGGTAAAAAGTAAAGTTAAATAATTTATAATAAAGTTACACAAAGTTAGATAAGTACATGTAATTATTAATATACCACAAATTGTACAATGTATTGAAAGAGATCTAAATAAAAGGGACTGTTTGCAATTGAACTCTTCTTGAGCCTTATTTTCAAGACCCTGAGATAATTTACTAAGAGGAATGAAGGAACTTTTACTAACTACCAATCTCTCCCTTCCTTTTGCTATGAATTCCATCTCAACCATTTCTAGGTTTCTCAAACAATACTTTGTTGTTCTTAACCCATTTCCAGACAACACAATTTTAGACGGTCTGAATTCAAAGAAGATGCAGACAAAAGAATTTTTATAAAATTTTACAAATATTCGTCTTTTGGGGGAGGAAAAACATTATTAATTATGAAGAAATTGCTTATGATAAGTAATTTCTTCATTTTCCATGATGTTTTCAACAGCTTTTTCTATGGGGAATCGAAAATCATCTTTGTGTGGGAATAGGTTAACTTGTTTCTAAAGAATTTGGTCTAATGTTTCTTTGGTTAACCTATTACCATACAATCCTGATTCTTTACAACCTTGAGCTAAGGAAAAACTCAGGAAAAATTTTGAAGCTGAGAAAAAAAAAGGCTGTTTACCCTCGTCATGCTGAACCCGGAATATTCCGGTTTTTGCAGGAGGTATAGACAAAGATCAGCCTGCACATATGTGCAGTCTGATCTTAGTCTTCACCTCCTGTCTCTCCTTTTCAAACCAGAGTTGTAAATGAAAATAATTTTCTAGACAAGTACTGACGATAAAAAAAGTACTACCAGTGTTTTCAGCCCTTTGATTTTAATGCAAGACTGAAAAGATTTTATTCAGCATGTCATGGGTTAAAATGACCATTTAGTGCGACAATCCCTTTGATGTAGATCTCAATATCATCACAGACATGAAGATATATCACATTATGTCATATTGATAGTTCTGTGTTTGTGCTTCTCAAACAGTCAATCATAATCTAATCACTAAATATTTAGAAAGATGAAGATTAAAAAGCTAATAATAATCATCAAACTTGATGTACATGTATTCAAAAATCATAATTCTTTTTCAAATATTTAAGATCCTAGGTTATGTAAATTATTTTTATCAAAAAAAAAAAAAAATCAAATTATTTTTTTCTTCTTCCTATAGATTCTATTAAATCTTCTTTTAATTTTTTCACTTTCTGTTATCTGCTTATTTTGTAAAATTGTATATTTCTGTTAAATTAGATTTCCCTAAGCAATAAAGGATTACATGACCAATGATATACAGTTCTTTAATTTGGTGGTTGAATATGATCCTCCGAGATACTAATATCGGTTTGTGTAGAAGTTCTAGACATAGAACTGTGTGGTCTTGACGCTGAGCTCTGAGGTCTGGATGCTGAACTTTGTGATCTTGGTGTTTTTGGTACAGGGAATGGTAGCTGGTGCCATGTTCCACTATTCCTGTCATCTCTGGTTGTTACAGTAACAGGGGTACCAGTTGTGTACGGTACTTGTGTTGTTTCAGCAGGTTTAGGGATTTTCCTGACTGGGAAGGGAAGTTGTTTCCAGGTTCCGTCATCTCGTTTTTCAGATGATGATGTGTCATGTGACTCATATACAAATGGTGTTTTCCTGACGCCAAAAGGCAGTTGCTTCCATGTCATCTTTGTGTTAGCATCAGAACTGAAGACTGGCTGAGGTGTTTCTGTAGGAGTAGCAAACATTTTGTTACGACCCTCATTTTGATTGACTTTAAATTGAGTTGGAGCTGATGCCTCAAATGATGGTGCAGGAGTTTCAAGTGGAGAACTGGTCCACCTGTGCTCTGAGCTGATAGCAGGTTTGGGTGTTGGATGGTAGTTGGGAGATACAGATTCAAACAAGTCATTAGGATGACCTTGATCTGTGTTTGTCACTGTGTCATCTTCAGGGATCGGCTCTACCCTGGTGTGAGCCCATCCGGCATGACCATGTTCACTAGGAGTTGGACTACCAAGGTTCATGTAGTTAGACAGACGAGAGTCCGGATTGTCTGTGAATGATATTGGGGAAGCAAAGAACCTTGAGTCTATCGTGTCGGTAGATCTCCTGCCGCTGTCTGACCAAGCCACAGAGGCAGGTCTAGAGAAGGATGTTTCAATATCAGGTGTAACAATTCTATCTGCTCTAAATCTTGTGTTTGTGACAGGTCTGTCTAGAAGCTCATCATCATCATCTGATTTACCAGCAGCTTTTCGTGAACAACACTTTCTTCTCACCACAAACACAATAATGACAATCAACAAAATAGCTCCGATAGCCGCCCCAATGATAGCCACTGGGAACCCTCCACTACTTCCACTATTCTCCTCCTCCACACATTCAAAATCAAGTTGTCCGACAAACACACATGATGAGACACCCAGAGCCCCCTCACAGAAAACTAGCAGGGATGTGAATAAGATGTCTGTAGCATTGTCTGTATTACCCCTGCTATATTCACGTATACATGCCTCCAACAGATGGTCAGACAAACCACTTGATACGATATCAGGGCAGTTTGCAGTGATGTTAGGGTCTGACAACACTGCCACACATGCAGTGACAGCAGCTGTGTAGTTGTTACCGTCTGTAGATGTCAGAGTTCCTGGTGACAGCACATCTTGTATTGGTATAGTGGAAGGTAGCCATGTTGTATTGGTTATTGTACCTGTAAACAAATGAACATATCGATGGGTCAGTACAAAACAGTTGTAACTGCCTATAAACATATAGGCAGTTACAACTGTTTTGTGCTGACCAATCAATACACTAAGTTCTGTAGAGAAAGTGATGTGACTAAAAATGCTAACCATATGATTAATGGTGCTTTTTGTATTACTCATGTGGCTACATATCTCATCAATTGAATCCTCATTGATCCATTGTCCAAGGAAAACCTGCCTGGATGACATTGTGCTATGAAAATTCCATTAATTTGATGACATCACAATTGTCTTATAATTTCTACACTCCCCAAGAAAAAAAAAAGCTTTGAAAACATGATGACAAATAAAAGAACTGCTTGTTACAGAAATATTTTCAATATTCACAATGCTTTCTGACAGAAGAAATTTCATCAACTGGAAATTGTTATCTGCTACTTATTTAACCCATTCCCTCACAATGACGCTTGTAGACGCCCCAAGAAAACAAGAGGGCCGTTGGCCCTGGGGCGCTCACCTGAGATTAAGGCTCTTTTTCTTTCAACAGTCTAATTTCATGTTAAGGTTAGGGTTATGGAACAAGTGGGTCACAATTACTTATAAAGACTATGAACCTGGGGATCCAAAAGTCTAAATTACAAATTCCAAGGCTTTAGTGCTGATTTGAAAGTAGGAAAAAACTTTTTCCATGGGTTATAATTTCAGAAATAAGAAAGAAGTCTGTGAACTGATGCTTCATGCCTATACCCCCCCCCCCCCCGGATACACCCCTGGAAACCCTAGGATCATGATTTTAGCTATTTTGTAAGAGATCAATATACTGATGCTTCATACAAAATATCAAGGCTCTACACCTTCTGGGTGAGGAGGAGAAGATTCCTAAAGATTATTTTGAAATTTCACTTTTGTTGCCATGGCAACCAGAGTTTTTAACGGATTTCAATTCTTTTAGCTATTTTTGAAGGGGACCACCTAAAGAATATTTCTGCTAAATTTGGTTCAAATTGGCCCAGTGGTTTAGGAGGAGATGTCGTTTAAAGAAATTGTTGACGGACGACACAGGACGGACGCCGGACAAAAGGGGATCACAATAGCTCACATGAGCACTACGTGCTCAGGTGAGCTAAAAAGCTTTGGAAAACATTGTGTAAACTGAAGAAATTGATTGAAACAAGCAATTTCTTCAGTTTATACAATGTTTTCTACCCCAAAAGTAAACAAAATCCAAAATTTCATAAGCTTTAAATTGTCATCTGCAACTCCTTTCAATTTGGACCAGTCTAGAATTTTGTTGCCTGGTAATGGGTTAAAGGGTCTATCTTCTGAGGCACCTAAATTTCTGTGAAAGTTTCATAATTTTAAGTTGTGCCAAAATGGTTTAATTCTGAGTTAAAAATCAAAACACACAATCGATTTGTCCTCTTTTTGTGTTTTCCAACATAATCTTTTCATTGTTTAGATCCTCTTTTATTCTGTTTCACAAAATTTTTGTCTTAATTTCAAAAGGAGCCATCTATTAACCCTACCAAAACCTTCAAAAGTTTCTTAAAAATTGAATGAAAATTGTAATGTTTAACCCATTACCAGACAACAATTTAGACTGGTCCAAATGAAAGCAGTTGTAGACAACATTTAAAATTGCCCCTGAATTGTAAATAAGTGCTATATAGGATAGAAAATATTGTGAGAAAAAGAGAAATTTCTCCTTTTCCCACAAAGTTTTCAATAATGGTATTTCAACAGGGCACCAAAAAGCATCATTGCTTTGTAATGGGATAAAGCAATTAAAGGAACTTATGATAAAAATATGTAAAATTCATTTTCTCTGGGTCAATAATAAGGATTGTATAAGGCATGTACGATATGAATTTTACCACCATCTTACTTTTATTTTTATTTTGATGTAAATAAGCTCTGGAAATGAAAGCACTAGCCTGTGTGCGAGAACCCATGAGGTTAAATGCGGTATGAACATAAACCACTGCAGGCCTTCCCCTGTCACATCTGCTAATTCATTTGATGGAATAAACATGATAACTGGCATGTCTTAAGAGGCAACTTAAGGGTCTTCATTTATCACTCTATGTTGCATTCCTCATTTGTTATGTAATATGTCTTGTGAAAGTCTATGTATTGTTCTGTATGTTTTATTGTATGCTATGACCATAGTTGTTGATGCACCATAAAACATTAATCAATCAACTATCTTACTCCCTTGCATCCTTGATCTATTTTTAGAACAGCATAAAGATTACTTGATCTATTTTAAGAACTGCATGAAGGCATACTTTTTAAAAGTGTATGAACACATAAAATATATAAAATGATAAAATATTACTGTAAATAACTACAAGGTGTATTCTGAGTTACAATAGTATTCCTTGAAAATTTAATGTTAATCTGTCCATCCATGTTCACATACATACGCAAAAACCAAGAGGTCTCAGAAACTTACAATCAACTTAACCCTTTCATACAATTCACTCTACCAAGATGACCATAAAAAATCTACATTCAAAATGGCGATTTTAAAAAATGAAAAAAACAAATTTTTGTCATTTAGGCAAGTTTTCCTTGATAACAGGTCAATTATAGTTCAAGCAAATGTGACCTAAATGTCAGACCATGATCTTGTCAAATATTCTTGATTGAAATATAAAAGCGACGTATCCACAACAATAGCACTGTTAGAAAATAAATTTGAAATTACCAGAGGGTAAAGTTTTAGAATGGTCCAAATTGAAAGGAGTTTTAGGCAATTAAATTTAAAGTCGTTTATTTTATTTTTTTGACTTTCAGGGTAGAAAAAATTGTCAAAAATGAAAGAATTATTTGGATCAAGGGATTTCAATTTTTTTTTAAATTTTTTTTTAACTTGAGAGGCATTAAAAAGCGTCATTTAGTGGAAATAGGTTAAATGAGATGGCAAACAGAAAGCTATGTAGAAATGAGAAATCAAATATGATCTGGACTTTACCAAGGATAAATTTGGGTTACAAGATCGGTTTTACAAGGAACACAATACAAGGACCTACAACTTTTGATTATAAAATGTAATTTCATTTAGGAATAAAATTGAAGCTTTAAGAACCTAGTGGGTTGGATAAATGAAACCCACAGATCTAAAGTTTAGTACATCATACTTACCAGAGATAGTTCCTTGGACACTGCTGATTGCTTGACCTAGGGCATACTGGTTCATAGTCACATTGGATCCTGTTCCTTCATCTAGTGGTAAAATTATCAATAGATCATTATCCATCATGCCTCCAGGGTATGTATCCATATCTATCAGTATATCTGTCAGGGATTTCTGGGTAGACCATGCTCGTACAAGATCCACACTGACTGTAGACTGAACAGTTCCTATAACAGTGATCCCTTGAAGAGCTAGAGTTGCTGTTGAATGTACCTGGCTTAATACTTGACTTTTTGTTGTTGAATCCTTTATGATAAATATATTTGTAAGTGCATCTTTTGACCAGGACAGAGCTATATAGTGCCACTCATTTGTGGAGTATGTCAGTGTTGTATTGTATGCTTTGTCCCAATTTAATACCAGGAAGTCATTATCAACCCGGAATTGTAGTATGTTGGTTCCTGTGTCCACCTCAAGGATGATATATGAGGTACTGGTTGATGCAGACATGGACCAGAATGTGAGGGTAAATACAGATAGTCCACTGTGATAGGTAAGACCAGAAATAGCTAGATCCTGATTGGTCAGCTGGACTTGGTACCCAGCACTTGTTGGCGGATTAGAACCATAGGTGTGGACTATGAACACATCACTTTGTATTGGCGAGTATCTGGATCTAACACAAGGTATAGAGTATGAACTGGTGATCTGGTTAGCATTTGACACCACGGATCCTGTCTGACAGTTAACATCATTTGTCCATGATCCATCCATGTTGCCAAGTAAACCAGTGTTGCTTGTTGCCTCAGTAGGTCCCATTTTTGCATATAATACTAACCCAATGTCTGAATTCTGTACAAGAATGGATGAAGTGCCAAATATTATCCTAATATAGAGATCTGTTTTATTCCAAGATACTGTGAATGGGTTGAATGTTTCTTCCAATGGGAAAAAAATCTGGGTGTTACCGGCATTGACATACATTGATGATTTAGAGATATGTTGTATATATATCAGCTCAGTCCCACTTCTGAATGCCACTTCCTGTACATAGCGGCAGTTGCTATTGCCTAGACATGGAATGAAGAGTGCCTGAACCTGGTAAGTTCCAGTGTGTACCAGATTGAATACACCAGCAGCAACATGAAGGAAGGAAACTCCATCTAGCAATGTTACGTAGGTCCCATATACAATACCCACACTGTAACTAGACACTCTTGCTGTATAGCCATACTCACAATATTGACCAAACCAATTATCTGAGCAGGTGTCACAGGCATAGGTGACTGTGGTAGATGTTGTTGATACACCAATATAATTAAGCCAGTAAATCTGCACAGAAAAGCCAACACCTTGATGTCTTGCATGACAATTACATGATCCTGTAGAAGAACAAGTTCCAAATGTATTACACCCACCCATCATTCCAACTGGACATATGTTATCACAGGACGGTCCCCAGTGACTATCATAACAAACACATGTATTATTTATGACTGTGCCAAATTTACAAGCAACACAGCTGCTTCCACCAGCCCCAATGTAGCCCAATAATGAGGGTAGGTCTGTACAGTTAGATATCAGGGGATTGGTTGAGTTGTCTTCACCTTGTACATACAATTCTGCAACACTGGCTAGCACTGCAGCAATCTGGGTAACATCTCCACTAGTTGCAGTTTCCATTATACACAAAGCTTGATAAACCTCAGTCAGTAAACTAACACTTGAACCAGCGACTGAAAGTGAAAAACTCTGTAGTAGGTTAGTACATGTGTCTGTGGTATTTGCAACCTGTGCTGCATTTAACTCATCCAGCGTAGTCAGCTGTGGCACATCCAGAGTTGTGTAGTCTGTTAGATCAAGATCTGAGCTGGTCCATATTGGTGGGTTTGAGGAGTCAGTAACTATCATGTTTTCATACTTATTTATGTCATAAGCAATCAGTCCAATCCCTTCATTGAAGTTCCATGAGTAGGAGACATCACTTGTTTGTGTTGTTACAACCACACGGAAGTTTTGAGTGATGATCGTTGGGTTGTGCGGTCTGGTCCAAATACGAACTTCATCAATATAACCAGTAAATGTCCCCATGGATATGGCAACGCTTAATCCTGGAGTAATCTGTCCCAGTGTTAAAGTGCCTCCAGTCTTCACGAAAATGCTTGACAATACAGAAATAGCCTTCACTGAAGCAGTTCCTGAAAAAGAATTAATCCTTTACCAGATAACAGATTTTTGGACTGGGCCAAATTGAATCTAAGGACTGAAAGTCCTGAGAGCGTTTTTCCTGGGTTATCATTAACCACGCTCAATAATGCCAGCATGTATCTTCAATATGAGTAAGATAATCGTACATCTAAGTGGGATTAGCAGCTGGAGGCTCGATAAGGATGTAGTGGTAGTACTGGTGTGTGAACTACCAGGAATCTATGGTTAGGAGTTTCAGTCCCCCCAATATAACTCTTATACTATTAAAAGTTGCGTTAAAGTCTATTCAATCAATCTGTTTACCGAAATTGCTATTTTGATTTAATCACAATGTTTTCTTTAATATTTTTTCATTGGTACGTGAAAATCTGTAGTTGTGTGGTAAAAGGTTAAATGATAAAAGGTAAAGAAATCAAAGATAACATTCAATTCTTTTAAGTTGAGCATATTATTATTACAATTGAAGTACTACATGTCCGTTTCAAAGATATAGTCGAATTTGAGGTAAAAGTTGTTTTATTCGTTTGGGTTAAATAGGCGCTTGATTGCCACTATAACAGGGTTGTGACTTGTTACATATACTGTGTATACAGGGTGTAAATTTCCTCAGCCCTGCCATGTCAAAACAATTACAGACAGTTTACATGTATTAGCTAATTCCACTTACCACTGGCGTAGATTCTATCTTGAAACGTGAGGAAATTATTTCTCTCATTTTGACAATTCATGAGACAATTTACCATGGATATATTAAGTCAAAGTTTTAAACCATTTTCCTTGATATTCATGACTAAAAAGAAGCTGTTGGCATTCAGCAAGTAAGTTATTTTCTCCATCAGCGTTGAAACAAGATGGAGGCAATCACATTCATTTTCACTTCAAGTTTATGAGCATGTGTGGAATTGATCAGAAATGCGTGAAAACTTGTTTCCGGTTGATCGATTCAAAATACCTGGTTTTTCCTAAAAAAAAGCGCTAAAAATGACAATCCAGAGATAAAAATTGCATTCAAAAAGGTACAAAATATTGTTGGAGAAGACAAACAATTATTACATTTTCCACAAATCTTTCCTTGATGTATCTCATGGTTTTGAACATTCACAGTACAGGAAATTTATAAGCTTACAGTGCATATGTCCATAAGCCAGCCAATAACCCATTGCAAATTGTGGGAAAGGAGAGGGGCAAAGATTTCTTCCTTTCCATATGAAGCTGGGGAAAATATTTTTAAATCATTTTAATCAGCTCAATTATAGTGATGTTGAAGGGTTATTCGATTTTTAATGAAAACTAGGATTGTCACAAGGCAGATTTATACCCATCACAGCATTTTGTCACAAAAGTAGCACAGTAGACCTTTAACCTATATTACCAATAACAATGGGGAAATTACTTGGGTCCTTGGATAACATTTTATAATGTTTCAAAGTCAAATGGTTTATGAGCTAGAGCAATGGAACAGTTTCAATCAAAGTTCAATTTGACCTTGACCCAACATGACCTCAAATCAATATGGTACTTGCTTGGATTATTGGCAACAATTGTGGGGTATTTCATATTTGTAAGGCAATTGGTTCTAGATTAAGAAAACTGAAACTAAAGAGTCTATGGGTGGTGGACAGACAAACATGATTAAACTAATTTAACTTCTCTACTTCGTAGGTTGGGGTATATTTCATAGAGAGAGCTTGCTTTCTTTCATATTAAAATCTGCAAGACAAAAAGCAACACTGGCTTTTCTCACAATGTTTTCAACATGATCATCTCAAGAGCCTTAACACGTGATAGTTCATTTGTCTTTTGAAAGAAAATAAAAAATATTTACCAGTTGGATTGAGTAAGTAGATTTCCATGATATTAAAGCTGTATCTCCAAGCAAAGTTAACCTGGTTCCAGTCATTTTGAGTCAATATGATCCCTGTAGAATGGTATGTCCCTGGAACAGCTATCAGCAAGCCTGTAGGAGTGTTAATGACAATAAAGTATAACCCATTTTGTGAGTAGCAGAGTAGAATTCCGTCATTGTTGGTAGGTTTTACATGAAGTTCAAATGTGAAATCATCTTCTGGTAGAGTGACAGTGGATGAGACGCCATAGCCAGTAAATAGGAAACAGTTTGATGTCATGGGCGAGAGATAGTTCTGTTCAATTATTGCCTGGAATACTGTATCAATATACAAATTGTTCTGTAAGTATACATAGAGAGCATCTCTGGTCTGGCTCATCTCACAACTATCTGGTACATCAAACAACATATTATTGCAGATGTCTGATCTGGAAACACTTGTACAGTTGGCTGCCGTGATTGCTACATCTGTAGAACAAGATGTCCAAACTCCAGATAGTTCACTAGATCGGGAGCTCCACTCTGTGCTGGGTAATGATGCAGTGACAAGCAGTCTACTGCTGATAGACACAAGCCTAATGTTCAGGTCAGATCCAGATATAGTACCCTCTATAGTTGTTGGTGATACAAGTTCTATATTTAGATTACCCAGTGTGAGTGTAGAGTATAGCATGTGATTTGTTGATGATGTTATAAGTGTCACACTAGTTCCTGTGTATGTATCATAACTTATGTAATACTGCTCACCTCCATGTCGAATTATAAACCCTGTCATACACATGTGAAGGGATGTAGCTGCATCACAGATTGTAAAACGGCCAACAAGTGAAATGTCCAATGATGGGATTTCTAGTAATATATAATATCCAGTCCAGAGTATATCTACAATGATACCATCAAAGTTGGCCACTTGTCCAATTAAATTAGCTTGAGCAACAAGGTTTGTAGTACCATTGGCTAAGGGAACGTAAGATGTTTGAAGCACAGTGCAGTCTGCTCCAGACCAACCATTCTCACATGCACTACAATCACTACCAGCCCATCTGCCGTTACACTGACATGATCCCCCTACATCACATGTTCCATGTCCACTACAAGGATTTGCTGCTCCACCTGGACAGACAGACGAACACTGGGGTCCATAGTAACCATAGTAACAAGTACATGATCCATTACTGTTAGTGAATCCAAATGAGCAGGAGGAGCATTTCTGAGACAACCATCCAGGTAGATTTATACTCAGTCCACATATAATGTTGTATAATGGGGTGACTGTTGACCCTGTTACATCACAGAGAGTGGTAAAGTCCACCATAGCCATAGTGCTGTCAGATACATTGCCTGTATTACTTGCTGTAATGATGCAGATCTGTTTATACCACCATAACACATAAGAGTTGATCCCAGCACAATTTGATGAGACTGTCGAGTCATCAAAGAAAGATGAACATACAGCCTCTACTGCTGGATCAGCATTGGCATCATAGACTTCATTGACCCCAGTTCTGAGTGCTGCAAGTCCTAAATCTGATACAACCCACGCTGGAGACTGCCATGGAGAAGTGGGTAAAACCAAGTTTATTCCGTTGATTTGTTCAAAGGCCACTGCCCCTACCCCTGCTGTGAAAGAATAGGACAGAGCTAATTCAGGTGCAAATCCAGATACTTTCAAATTTAGGAGATGGGCTTGATATATCATGTCATTAGGGATAGGGTTCTTCCATATTGATAACTCATCTATAAGTCCAATGAAATGTGTTGATGTAAACGTGTAAAAGCTCCCACCTGTTGATGGCACATACTCTCCAAGGCTGACAGATCCTCCTATTTCAAAAATGTTGTCACAAGCAAAGCTCAAAATTTCGTGAGTCACTTTGGAACCAGCTCCAAAGTGGAAGAAGTCCACTTGCTGAGTGCTTCTTCTGAAAGTCAGAACTATTTGATTCCAGACATCTAGCTCTGCCGTTATAGAGGTATCAACATAAGAGTTGTTGCATACCAGTCTAATTGGATTGGTATTCATCAGAGAAAATGTTTTATCCCTACTGTTGGAAACAATATAGCCTTCAGTATTATTAGGTTTGTAGTAGAGAGAGATACTGAAGTCCTGACTGGAAATGTTAAAACCATTTGGATAAACAATTGGAATGGATGCTGAAGCAGTATTGTTAAAGTCCAATGCATAGCCAGTAAATGACACATTACCACCTGCCGGTGAACCAAGAGCTTGAAGTATTATACTGTTTGGAAGATAAAAGTTTGATACTACATAGTTTGTAATATCTGTATCAGTCATACTGGAATAGTCTATACTGGAACCTGAACAGTCACCAAATATTCCTGTGCTGGCTGTACAAAAAGATGAGTCCGTTAAAACAGAAGCCTGTAAATACTGCTCCTGAACCAAAGTTTTAAACACAATAGTTCCTATTGTTGTTACAGTGACTGATATTTCTGTTAGAGAAGGATGAGTGACAGTCATTTGTGAACTGAATGTGTTTGTTAAATCATCAAGGCTGGTCAATACGCCATCTTTGTACACTCTAGGAGCAAATCCTTGACCTGCTGGGGCTATAACTATACTTGTGGTACTTGTTTGGAGGGACACGGCTGCTACACATGATCCAACATGACAACTGGTTTGGTAAACATGGATTTCTACACCTAGGGCGATTGAGTTGAAGAGGATGAAGGCTCCTGTCTGATCTTGGAATGAGATCTGTTGACCACCATATGTGAGGTAATATCCATTACTGGATACAGCTGCCACTTTTTTACTACTAGCAGAATTCAGGACACCTGTAGAGAGAATGGTACACTCTGGACCCACCATGGATGTGGAGCAAACAGAACAGTCCGGTAGTAAGTTCCAGTTCCACCAGCATTCACATGTACCATCAGACAGGCATGTACCATGATTAGAACAGGGGCTGTCTGACCCACCAGGACACACAGAATTACAGAGACTTCCTGCATAACCTAACCCACACTCACATGTTCCATTTGACAATTCAAACCCAAACACACAGAATGAAGAACAACTTGATCCATTTCTCACTGTCTCATCAAATTGGGAACATAATGTTTGCTGGTCTGTGCTAAGCATTCCATGGGATGACTCACAGATTTTGTACAAGTCCAGGATGGCATTCAGAGCTGCTGTCTGATCATTAAAGGCTGCCCATGCTTGATAACAGTTAACATAGAAATACTCTTTAGTTGAATTGTTTATACCAGTACAGTCTGATGGCAGACTCCCAAAAAAGATATTTGATTGGCAAAAATTCAGAACTTCGTTTTCAAATGTGCTGTTTGAAAAGTAGACAAATGAGAAGTCTGGTACATTGATAGATGTGTACTGAATGTCTGAAGTGAACCATTGTGGGGGGTTCCAGGGATATTCTGGTAGAGAAATGGACATGCTATTCATAGAATCTTGAGTGATCCCGCCATATCCTTCATCAAACAAAAAAGCTAATAACAAGGCTTCAGATACAGAGGCTGGGTCCATCTGCCAAAGATCAGAGGCAAGACTTGGGTCCACAGCCCTGTTCCATATCAGAAAGTTCTCCATGCTACCACTAAGACTATTTGGTACCGTATATTGTTTTGCATCAGATGGGGCCTTCCACTGGCCAAGAGAGAGTGTTGCTGGAACTCCAAACAATGCTGGATCCAGACTGAAATCATTCCTAGATACAGCTCCATCACTGTCAAATGTAAATAGGGTAGAAATGCCTGTATTGTTTTCATATGTGAATGCAACCTTGTTCCAATCTCCTTCATCTAGAGTGATATTTGCGGGCAATATTGTTTCACTTATCCCTTTATAAATATGTATTTCAAGACCAGATTGTGTGCTTAATAGCATGAAAACTTCTTGGTTGTCACCAAGAATGGCAAAAAGTAGATTGTCAGTTGTGTTAGAGTCTAATTTAATCATAAACTCAATAGTAAATGATGTATTTGTAATGTCTATGGGATGATGAAGACAGGACTGACTGAATGTTAGCCCATATCCACCCTGTGTCTGTAGCTGATCCTCTGGTCTATTGTAATATAGGAAGGAATCACAAGTTTGTACTATATATCTGGCAGGGTTGGTCACGATATAAGAGGAGTAAGTCTGTGTGAATGGGTTGAGTGTAAGTATTGTAGCACTAGCAGATCCTACTTTTGTTTGGATAGGTGATGTATCATTACATATGTTGAAAATAGGCATGGATAATCCGAACACATGGTCCACTTTACTGGCAGAGATGGATGTACCCTGTCCACTCAATAGCCCTGCAGTGTTGGACAAATACGAGTCTGGTATTGAAGCTTGAAGATGTAAATAAAGCCCTTCTACTCTTACAGAAAAGTCAAAATGATTCTTGATTGAAAACAATATAGTCAAGATTCCATTCCTAGTCACTGAAAATCCCTCAAATTCTGCCCTTGAGTCCAGGCTGTCTTCTACTCCATTTATGTAAAGTACAGGTTTGTCATTATAAAGTCTCCTAGACTGTATTGTAATGACTGCATATCCTACACTGCTATCCCCAATCCTGATTGACATCAGTGGTACACATGTATAGTTCTGATGGCAAGAAACAAACTTTCCTTCAATTATCAACATATCTGATACAGAGAGAAGAAGATATTCTCCATGTTCTTCGACTGCGTAACTCAGACCATCAAGAGAGTACATAATTCCTAGACGTCCTGTCATTGCAAGAGAAATGGATGACCCTGAAGTAGCTTCATTTTCTGCAATATCACAGTTTGTGCCATACCAGCCACTGGAACATACTGAACAGTCGGTACTCCCTAGCCTGTTAAGTGGACAATCACAACTCCCAGTGCCCTGATCACATGTTCCATACCCAGTACAGGGAATAAGGGCCCCACCTGGACACACCTCCTCACAAGTAGTACCCCAATAGCCATCATCACAATCACAGGTTGAAGAAGCACTTGTTCTTGCACCATTTAGACATGTTGGACCACATTCTTCATCTAGATAGGGATAAAGGTTGAAGTCAGTTTCAAATTCTTGACATGTGTTAAAAGCAGGATAGTCTGAGAGGTCCAAAAAGTCCTGACAATTATCTGCAAAATCATCAACAACTTCGGCAATAGTTTCACCATCTCCATTGGCAAGTTTACACTCTTGTATAGCAAGGCTTAGTATGGTTATCAGACTGGCATTGTTACTGCAAATCCTGCAAAGAGTACAAGAAAAACTATTAACCCATTCCCACTCAATCCCTCCTTTTTACGCCCCTCAAGGAAAAGCATTGGAAAACAGTGTGGAAAATGAAGAAATTGCTTGTATCAAGCAATTTCTTCATTATCCACAATGCTTTCTATCCAAATAGTAAAAAAATCAAAATTAGAACTTGAAATTACTATTACTTGAAATCCCACCTTTTGATGCGCTTAAGAAATATATTGTAGATAACAATGTTGGGAAAGAAGCAATTGCTTGTGTTAAACAATTTCTTCTTTTCTCACAATATTTTGTACCCTACAATATACCATTTGTTTCATTGAAACACACTTTGAAACATGTTTTGTATCAACTTTGAATTTGAATCCGTCAAAAATTTTGTCTCCTGGTAATGCATTCAATAAAGTACCATTGTGATGTAGAAGAAAACACAGAGAGACTAGAAATGTGTCACTGACATGAATGGACCCATTTAATAACTTATCACATAACTTTCAGGTGTGACCTTGAACTTGTAAGCATCCCACATAATTTTACGCCTGACAATCAAACTCTTCTAGGGAACAACTATGCCAAGTTATTTTGAAATCAATCTAATCATGTAGTAGATATGCTCAAAAACTTGGATACACACACTAACACACCCACGGACAGATGTAATTTTATATGCACACTGACGCTACAAGGTTGGGACATAAAAATCGATAAAAAATGAAAATTCTTTGTGAAAAAGGGTAAAGAAATTTACATGGGAAAAAAATGTGTGGCAGAGCTAGCCTTAATTCTATAGGGAACATTCGTTGCATTTGTTTCGACTCAATCTTTGAATAATGTAATTAAGATGGCATTCAAACACTTGGTATTGAGGTATTTCTTGAGTCATAGTATTCAGAGAATGAGTTTAACCCATTCAAACACAGTCCTTCTTTTTCATGCCTCTAAAGAAAAAAGCTTTGTAAAAAATGTGGAAAATAGCCCACAATGTTTTCTACCCCTAAAGACAAATATTTTCATAAAATTTCATCAACTAGAAATTATCATCTGCAACTTCTTTGAATTTGGACCAGTCTAGAATTTTGTCATCTGGTAATGGGTTAAAACTACATGTTTATGTGGGGGAAAAGAGGAAATTCTACACATGTTTTTTTCCACAATATTTTAATCCTAAACTTGACAGGAATAAAAGCTTAATTTAAACCTTTTCTTTTTTTAATTGATTACTATACAGTCCCTTATTTTTACCACACTGAAGGGAAAGCTTTGAAAATATTGAGGTAAATATAGAATTTGCCTGAAACAAGCACTTCCCTCATTTAACAAAATGTTTTCTTCCTTGACAGATCTAACATTATTATCTTAACCCATTCCCTCACAGTGAAATTTAAGACCATTCCAAATTGAAAGAAGTTGCAGACGACAATTTAAAATTGTTGACATTTTTAAAATATTTGTGTTATTTTTTTTGTATTGCTTGTTACAAGCAAATTCTTCATTGTCCACAATGTTTTCCAAAGCTTTTTTCTTGAGGGGCGTTAAAAGGCGTAACTGTGTGGGAATGTGTTAAACTTCTTTCGATTTGGAATAGTCTAAAAACTTGTCTAGAAGTTGGTTAATTGGTATCAAAACTTTACCCCACAATCCAAACCTTTGACGCCATCAAGGAATAATGTTAAGAAACAAGAGACCCATTGGGCCTTATCGTTCGTCTGAGCCCAAAGAACACAAAAACAGGTAAAAGTCCACCAGATTATGCTAAATACCAAATATCAAAGCTCTAGGCCTTATACTTTGGGAGAAGAAGATTTTTTAAAAGTTTTCACTAAACAAGTTTATGTTACACTTGTGACAACTTGGAATAGGCTAATTTTAACCCTGGGGCCATAATTTATACAATCTTGATAGAGGTCTAACAGATGGTGATGTATACCAATATTAAAGCACTAGGCCCTCCTGTTTGGGAGAAGAAGAGTTTTAAATTTTCACATATAAGCCCTTTGTAAAACTTGTGACCTTCGAGAATGAGCTACTTATGACCCTTGGACCATAAATTATACAATATTGATAGAGATCCCACAGATGATTCTGCATAAAAATATCAAAGCTCTAGGCCTATCTGTTTGAGAGATGAAGATTTTTTAAGCTTCACTTTATAAGCCTATGTTAAACTTGTGCCGTCTGGGACTGGGCTAATTCTGATCCTGGGGTAATAATTTGAACAATCTTGATAGAGGTCCAACAGATGATGCTGTATACCAAATATCAAAGTTCTAGGCCCTCCTGTTCGGGAGAAGAAGATTTTAAAATTTTCACTATATAATCCCTTTGTAAAATTTATGATGTAAGGTGATTGGGCTATGTATGACCCTTGGGCACTAATTTATGCATTTTTGATAGAGGTTGACAAGGTGATGCTACATACCAAATATCAAAGCACTAGGCCCTCTCGTTTGGGAGTAGAAGATTTTTGAAATTTTCACTGTATAAGCCTATGTTAAACTTGTGATGTCCAGTAAGGGGCTAATCCTGTCTCTGGAGCCATGATTTATACAATCTTGATAGAAATCCACAAGTTGTTGCTATATACCAAATATAATAGCCCTCTCATTGGGAGAAGATTTTTGGATTTTTGAAATTTTCACTATATAAGCCTATGTTTAACTTGTGACGGTTTGGGAACAGGCTGATTTTGACCCTGAGGTTATAATTTATACAATATTGATAATGGTCCATTAGATAATGCCACATACCACACCTTTGCCCCCCCCCTCCCCCGCACCGCCATTTCTTGACAGATTTTTTTCTTGTATAAACTTGATAGTTCTTTCCCTAAAGACTCAAAATACCAAATGTGAAACAATCCGACTGTCGGTTCAAAGATGTACCCTTTTTTGCCCCTTATGGGGCCCCAAGGGGAGATAACTCCATAATGTGGTGTACAAATCTGAAGCGCTTTCCCATAAGGTTGCTTCCTGCCAAGTTTGGTTGAAATCCATCCAAGGGTTCTTAAGAAGAAGTCCAAAATATAAAAAGGTAACGCACAACGCATGATCGCAGACACAACATGATCGCAATAGGTCACCACGACCTTTGGTCAGATGACCTAAAAACATTGTGATACAGGAGAAAGTGTTTGTAACAAGCATTTTTTTTCCATTTTTCACAATTTTGCTCTTATTTTTTCATTTATTATTCAGTCAGTATTGTCTTCATCATCCTATGTTTAATACAATTCAAACTTTCATCTATAACTTGGACCAGTTTTTCAAAAAATGTCATCTGGTAATGGATAAATGAGAAAGATTAGATGGAAAGGCAGTACTTACGTTGCCAGTGAAGACTGTGAACCAGTAAAAATGTTCTCACAAATAGCATCATATTGATATGTCAAAGTAGAACGTTTCAGCCTGTGAGATTTTAGTTCTGTGGACTGCACACTTCGTCTACGCCTGGTAGTTGCATTATCATCAGTTACAAAGAGAGGTGCATCTGATAATCTCTGGTAGCATGATCGTAATGGGGCATTATTAAAGTTTACAGATATATCCACGTCTCCAAAGGCCTCAGTGCGCTCTGCCTCTGTGAGACTAATGTTCAAACCAGAATGCTCACCTGAAATAACATCATACATGAAGTTGTGAACATTTTTCGATAATTATCCCATTACCAGACGACAACATTTTAGACTGGTCCAAATTCAAATAAATGGCAGACAACAAGTTTTTAAATGATAAAATCTTATTATTTTGTTTTAATCTGTTAAACATTGTGGAAATTGAGAAATTGCATGTTACAAGCAATTTCTTCATTTGTCCTCAATGTTTCCACAATTTTTTTTCTTGTTTGGGTGTCAAAAAGGGTCACTGTGTCCAAAAGGGTGAAGACTTCTCTTTAACCCTTTCCTGATTTGGAAATTTTAGACTGGTCCAAATTGAAAGAGGTTCCAGACGACAATAGAAATTGGGTGTAATTTGAAATGAAACCATTGTAAGTGGTAGAAAATATTGTGGGAAAAGAAGAAATTGCTTGTTACAAGCAATTTCTTCTTTTCCCACAATGTTTTCTCAATTATAAAATCATAGTGACGTAAAATCCCTGGTTTGTACGGATAAGGGTTAAAGAAGTTTATGTACATTCAGGTTTGCAGAACATTTTCCTACTAATTGTCTGTTACAAATTTCTGCACCATTGTATACTATTTATGAGTAAATTATTCAAATTTGAACCAGATTTATAATCGAAAAGTTAAATGCTAAGTAAACAATTAGTTCAACCCTTTACCAGACAACAAAAATTTAGACATAGAAAACATTATAGGGAATGAAGCTATTGCTTATCAAATTAAACAATTTCTTCATTTCAAACAAGGTTTTCCCAAGCAGTTATCTTCAGACAATAAAAAATTGGGATTGATTGGGAACGGTTTAAAAAAAGAAGGAAATTAACCCATTCCCAAAAATGACGCTTTTAAATGCCCCTCAAAAGAGAAAGCTTTTGAAAACATTGTGGGAAATGAAGAAAGCAATTTCTTCATTATCCACTAGGTTTTCTTACCAGAAAAAATTGAAAATGATTAAAAGTTCATAAATTTTACAGTGTCGTCTGCAACTCCTTTCAATTTGGACTAGTCCAAAATTTGGTGTCTGGTAAGGGGTTAAAGAAGCAATTCTCTTTAACCTTTATCATACAGCAAAATTTTAGACTGGTCCTAATTGAAAGGAGTTTCAGACGACAGTTTTAAGTTTATGAAATTTTAGATTTTTCCCATATCTGGGTAGAAAAAATTGAGTATAAAGAAGAAATCGCATGTTCAAACCAGAATGCTCACCTGAAATAACATCATACATAAAATGTGAAGAATTATCGATGATTATTCCATTACCAGATGACAAAATTTTAGACTGGTCCAGATTCAAATAAAATGCAGACAACAAATTTTTAAATGTTAAAATCTTATATCTTTTATTTTTATGCTCTAAAACATTGTTGAAATGGAGAAATTGCAATTTCTTCATTTTACAAAATGTTTTTCCAGTTGCTTTTCTTGAGGAGTGTCCAAAATTGTCTCTGTGTGGGAGTGGCTTTAATTCTTCAAAATCAAATTTCATCAACCTTTTTAACCCTTTCCTGTTTTTTGAAATTTTAGACTGGTCCAAATTCATACAGGCTGCAGAAGACAATAAAGATGGGATTCAATTTGAAATGAAACCATCCTATGTAGTAGAAAATATTATGGGAAAAGGAGAAATTGCTTGTCACAAGCAATTTCTTCTTTTTCCACAATATTTTCTCAAGTAAAAAATCACAGTGTCGTAAAATCCCGGGTTCAATCATCCTCGGATACCCAGGGGTCTCCTTATTTGCTACGCTACATCGACGTAGCGTAGCAAATAAGGAGACCCCAGGGTATCCGAGGATGGGGTTCAATCAGGAAAGGGTTAATTAAGTGTTTTGTCAATACACTTAATATCTGTTTTCTTCTCTCAGACTTAGATAATGTGATTTCTTCATTTTTTGAAAATAAAAGAAAATATTTTTTTCATACATTTTGATTAATTGTTGTCAATAAGATGTAAAAATATGAAGTCTTTAGAGCCTGGAACTTGTCAAACTATTTTGTTGAAGACTGAATTACTTAAACCCTTGTTGGTTACTCATTTGTGGTGTTTCCTTCATAAGTAAGATAAAACAAGTAGTTTCTTCTTTTTCCTCAATGTTCTCTCAAGTATAAAACCCCAGAGACATCAAATCTCGAATATTTATTGGAAAGCAATAAAGCAAATTAAAGACAATACATGTAAAATAAAAAAAGTAACACACACAAAAAGGATGATTTGCAATGATCATAACCCATTATCAGACGGCAACATTTTAGACTAGTTCAGATTGGAAGGAGTTGCAGACATCAATTTAACCCATGCCCAAACAATTAAAATTTACCAGTCCAATTTCAATGATGACAATTTTCAGTTGATGAAATCTTTAAAATATTTGTCTTTTAAGGAAGAAAAGATTGTGTATTTTCCACAATGTTTTCCAACAGTTTCATATTGTGTGGCATATAAAAGTGTCACTGTTGGGTAAAAGTTTATAAAATTTCATTTTTTTTTTTTATACTTTTTAGGTAGAGAGCATTGTGTAAAATTAAGAAATTGCTTCTTAAAAGTTAGCACAATGTTTTTCCTACTGTTTTTCTTGAGGGGCATCCAAAAGTGTCATTATGTTGGAACTGGTTAACCCTTTTATTTAATTAGAGGCTTCTCACTTGAGCACCTGATTTGCTCCTGACCAGCCTGAACCCACTTATTTTGCAGTTTTCACTATATACCATATAGGCCTATTTGTAAACACCATGTTTTTCATCTGCTCAATTTGTTTTACAGTATTATGATAAAGAGTTACCTAAGAATAATTTCTGCAGAAATTTCAATGAAATCTGTCTAAGTATTAAAAAAAAACCTTTTCTTTTCAAGTAGAAAACTGTGTGAAGAGTAGAAAAATTGCTTGTAAAAAAAATATACAATAGTTCGTAGCGCAAGGGATCGGGGAAATTTATACGAATTAAGCGTAGTACGAACAAAACGGAGGGCAAGCGGTCGGCTGTTTCAGATACACGGAATCTGACATTGTCTTGTTCTGCCCCCATTTAGGAATTGATTCTAAATTGTTTATTTTTTCTAAACAAGACCCGCAATTATTAATTGAGGAAAACATAAATTACTCATCTTGTATTTTTATGCTTTTATCTTTGTTTTAATTTTTGACTTTTTTGTATCAAATGGTAGACTCCAGAGTGATTTCCCTTTACTTTACATTGGATCAAATCACTAGGAGTATTCTATCATCAAAACCTAAAATTAAGGACCGACGATTGTTAAGAAGCAACCGCAGAATAAAATAAAGTCGTTAGAATTTCTAAATTGCCAATAACACTGATACTACTGTGGATGCGTCAATTTAAAGTAAAATTTCGGCGATAATTACAGGAAACGTTTTTGATTAATTACCCTCTTTACAAACCAAACAGTCCCTTTTAACTAAAGGTACACGATAAGACATTATTTGTCATATAGTTCAGCAGGTGTGAAAATCAAGGTAAGTGGTGATTGGTGACAATTACACCTACGAATTAAACATGGGAGTTTGTGCTATAATCATACTTTCGGGACTTGAAATGGCCTACGAACTACGAACCAATGACGTTCGAATTAGACAGAAATTTCTAACAAAGCTAAAGAAGGAAAAAGATCGGGACCGCGTAAAGTATACGAACGAACACATACCTACGAACCAGTGACGTTCGAATTAACGAGGTTCTACTGTATCTGTCTTTTCAATAAAAATTTCCAAACCCTTTCTCTTAACCCTTTCCCATTTTTTGAAATGTTAGACTAGTCCAAACTGAAAGAGCTTGCAGACAACAATAAAAGCTGGATGCAATTTGCCAAGTAACCACTCTACAGCCTAGAAAATATTGTGGGAAAAGAAGAAACTGCTTGTAACAAGCAATTTCTTCTTTTTCCACAATGTTTTCTAAAGTTTAAAATCATAGGGACATAAAATCCTGGGTTTATACAGGAAAGGGTTAAGGGTCATAAACCAGAGGGATTGTCAGGGAATGGGTTTTTTTGAGAAAAAAAGAGATTGTTTGTACCAAACAGTTCCTAGTTTTGTCTCAAGATCTTCTACCCTTATAACGACAATGACTTTCTTTGTTTTCTGTAAAATCAACTACTTTGACCCATTCCCAATCACTGACGCCATTCAAGAAAAAAAGTTTTGAAAACATAGTGTAAAATGAAGAAATTGCTTGAAACAAGCAATTTCTAATTTTTCACATTTTTTTCCATCAAAAAGTTGAAAAAACAAAAATTTTCATAAACTGTACATTGTTGTCTGCAAATCCTTTGAACTTGGACCATTCTAAAATTTTGTTGTAAACTTGAGTCAACAACCTATTCAATTTTTGCCAAACCAGAAATTTTTCTTTATTCATCTGAAAAGCCATCAAAGTACTAACCTTCCTTTATTTCATCATCAAAGCTGTAAGAATAGAATGTCTTCCCAAGCTGATTGATTTGATCCTTCACTTCAGACATTTGTTTGCCATACATATTTTGAACATTCTCCGCTGATAAAACCCTAAATAAATACAAGAAAATAATCTTAAACAATGTTACTTTCGAAGGTTGAAGTTAGAGCCTGAAGACTTATCAGTAAGGGGTGTTTGCTTAAATAAAGAATATTTGTGTAAAATAGACTATTTTCAAAAATAGAATATTAAATCCATATTACAAAAAAGTAAAATCCTTTAGAATTTGAGCCATTTGTATAAAGCAAATAAGTCTACTATAAACAGAGACAGGAAGAATTGTTTGAAAAGAATTCCAGATCAGACATTTCCTCTTTTTCTTTCTAGAGATGGTTATCCAAAATGGATAAGATTTAAAATCAATGAAGATTATGTAATAGGTAACAATGCAAGATTAGGAGAAAGATTTCCCCAATTTTTCCCTTGGTATGTCAAATTTTCGGAATGAGTGGTAAGTGACAGACTGCCGCTGTCAATCAAACAAGAACACTTCATATGGAGGCCAACTCTTGGATGTTAAAGTGCTTGATACAGGGTTTTCCCTCGACTTTCAAAACAGGGGGTCATTTTGCCACATTATGACCCCTATGAAATAAGATAAAGAAGGCTGTCTAGCTATTTTTGGGATCATTTCTGAAAAATGGGGGTCCAAATTCAAAGAAGGCGAGGGTCATGGAAAACCCTGTTGATAGTGAAAAAAATTCATAAGTCGAAAAAGGGCCTTATTGTTCAAAATGCATTTAGAGTTATTCCCTAATTTGGATTGCTCAACTGACGGTGAACATATTTTCCAAGTTTCAAGTGAACGAGTTCAGTAATACAGGAAATATAGGAAATTTGTCAAAGATTTCAGATGACGGCGCAAATGACAATACTTCAGGTTTTCTTAGCCGAGCTAAAAGGGCCAAAACTCATTCAAAAATACATTTAGAGTTATCCCCTTGTAGATTGCTCTCTTGATAGTGAACATCTATTTCAAGATTCAAGTGAATGTGTTCAATAATACCAAAGATATGACAAAGTGTCAAAGTTTTGAACGTCAAAACAGACTTCGCCAAAGCAATACATTGGGTTTTCTCTTAAAACAGCCAAGCTAAAAATCGATACATCAATCAAAACATACAGTTATACTGAACTTTGTACTCAAACATTCGTCAACATTTATGAACATAAATCATATGTGATGTATTTTTGTTGGTTTGGCAACTTTAACATAACTACAGCTAGATCTAGTTTATGATGCCAACTATTTACTTTTTTGTTATATGTTACTTTTCATAAATTGTGCAAAATAACATCCGAGTCAAACATCCTGTCAGAGTTAATTGGTTAAAGAGTGATTAATTTATCTTTAGATGGCTTCAATTGACCGTTTGCTGACCAACTTACCCTGGCCAAACCCACTGACTCTGACAGGAAGTCCTGCTACAATTTTAAACAGTGTTATTTTGCAAAATTTATGGCCAGTATTGTCTAAGAAAAAGGTAAAATAGTTGGTTGGCAATCTACAGGTCATAACTAGTTTGAATAAGCTGCAGTTATGATGTTCAAGCCGCCAAACAAACAAAAAATGTTAACAACAAGAGCACCGCCTATGGATGCCTACGCTGTTGCGTGCTGGATAGTGGAAAAAATGCATCTAGAGTTATCCCCCTTGATAGTATAGGTTGCTCTTTTAATAGTGAACAAGTGTGCCAAGTTTCAAGTAATGCATTTTGTAGAACCAGAGATATCACAAAATGTCAAAGTTTTCCAACAACAACGACAACAACATGAAGGTTATAGCAATACTTCGGGTTTTATCCGAAAGCAGACAGGCTAAAAATGCCAGCAAATGTCGGAGTTTCAAACACATGTCTAGTCTAAAGAGTTTTAGACTGGTCCCAGAATTGACAGTCATGGCTGTCAATCAAATAACCAGTCGACTGCAATGGGAATTCCTCGTTCAATTCTACGAATCAAACCTCAGATGTATATAAGGTGGAGCATTATCTATCAAAATGGTGCATTTTGTTAGCTGGAAACAGTGTTAGAAAACATAACAAGTAATCTTGGTAAACCCATATGGTTTAAAAGTCTGAAAATTGCTGAAAAACTTAAATTTCCTTTTGATGTTTTATGTTCTGCCCTATTTTACTCTACATCAATTTTCCTCTGAAGACCAAACAGACTTCCTACAGAACGATGTACATCCAAGGTATGATTCGTAGGAATGAACAAGGAGTTCTGATTGGGTTGACTACTTATTTAATTCACAGCCATTACTGTCAATTCTGGGACCACTCTAAAACTCTTTCTCCTGAAAACTTATACTCATCAGTGGCCTACTAGACCTATAACCGAAAGTGGTATACCCTTTCATACACCTTGTCATAGAACAAGTTTTGATCACAGAATTGAGAATGGTATGTATAATAAGGTTAAAAATCACTGAAAGAATGCTAGATATGCTGAGTATGTTAGGTCAAATAGTAAAACTAACCAAGTTTGATGGAAAATGATTCCGGTACTAGAGATAGTATTGTCACAAAATGAATATTGTGTTTACATTTTGCTGTAGGCAACAAGGACTTCAGTACAAGCAGAACTAGGAGAGTACTGCTCCAGGCAACAACTAAAGCTATCACTGAACATGATTACAGATAGACATTTATCATATACCTATCAATAGTTCTAGTAAAATATATACATTCCACATAGACAAAATAGGACATGTCAGAAAAAAGAATTGGTATTTGATAGTGTCAAACATGGGTCCATATAAGTTAGTCTAAGATGACATCATTTTCATTCTGTAGATGACATCATAATGCAAACACACGTAATCAGAGTGGTAAGCAGAAGGAAAATACAGAATTTTTTTATTATTTCATTGAATTTATTTAATAAACAAGACCCGTCTGAGATGGATTATGCTCCCGGAATAAGGCTTTGTCACAAAACTGTATGCCATTGTTGGACAAAAAACTTCTTATTGAATGCAACTATAGTTTGAGAGCTCAGTTCACAAGAATTTTGGAAGTTTGACAAACATTGAAGGAATTTTTTTGGCTTCACAGACCTGATTCTAATAAAATTCATTATATGGTAAAGGGTTATACATTTTACCTTGACCATCAAAGTTATCAATGAAAAATGTCTACATACAAAAAATGAAGACTCTAACTTGAGTAGACTTACAGAAACAATAGACTGATTTATTTTAGAGTAGGAAATATACAAAATGTAAAGCTACATGGCATTGAGCCCCCTTTTAGCATGGTAAGGTTCATTGAGTCAAAATTGAAATAAACATTACTAGGGCACTTAATAAACAACATTTATGTGAAGTAACAAGAAATTTTGGCAACTGGTAAAGGAGGTATATATGAAAATTAACGACCTTGACAATTTGACCTTGACCAATGACCTTGATTTTGGTATCTGCTGAAAAGTCTTGTCACAAGTAATAAACATTTGAAATATGAAGGCTGTATCACTTACCATTTTAAAATTATAGACAATGTTAAGGTTAAATTTTTCGAAATTTTGACCTTGAGAAATAACCTTTACCTAAGCCAATGACCTTGAACATAGTACCAACAGAAAGGTCATGTCATAAGCAATACACATGTAAAATATAAAGGCTATATCACTTAATATTGTATACTTAAGGGCAATGTAAAAGTTAACTTTTTTTCAAAATTTTGACATTCAGAAATGACCTTGAACTTAGTACCAACAGAAATGTAATGTCATAAGCAATGCACATGTGAAATATGAAGGCAATATCACTTACCATTGTAAACTTATAGACAATGTTAAAGTTAAGATTTATGAAATTTTGACCTTGAGAAATGACCTTGACATTGATGGATGACCTTGACTTAGTACCAACAGAAAGGTCATGTTATAAGCAATGCACATGTAAAATATGAAGGCTATATCTCTTACCATTGTAAGCTTTTGGACAATGTAAGATTTTGACCTTGAAAAACGACCTTGACTTTCACAGATGACCTTGACCTTGGTACCAACAGACAGGTTTTGTCATACACAATGCACATGTGAAATATGAAAGCTAAATCTCTTATTAATCAAAAGTTATGGCCAATGTAAGTTTGTTGCAGAGAAATGGAGAGCTAACGTAAAGCTTTCAAAAATTAAGCCCCCTTTTTTCCATGACACATCTTATTTTGGCAAATTTTAAACAGTTTATGGTCAAGGGCATCTGATTTGCTGATTTGAAATTTCATTAAATTCTGGCCATTAGAGTAGGAGAAATTTGAGAAAAACAATATTTTACCCTAAGTCCCCTTTTTCTGTGACGAGGCCTCAAATCCATAACATACATCGGCTTTATATCATAGTTCACATGGTAGGTTTCATTTGATTTGGTCTAAGGGTTTTGGAGAAATTGCTCCAGACGGACAGAATGATAGAGGCGGCTATATGCTCTCCCTTCTGGGAGCATAAAAATCAGGTATATAATAAATGGAATATTATGTTATGATGGCGATACAACAACTTTTATTTGCTCCGCCATGCAGAGGGAAATTTTACATTGCACTCAACCATTGATCTCAAGAAATATCAAAATTTTCTTTCGCAGCTCAAATCAAATTCAAGTTGTTGTATCTCTATTCTAACTGATATTCACTATGTAATGTTTTTGTAAATTTTTTTGGAGGGCCATAGGGAAGACTGGGTAAACCTAACTGTGTTGCCTCTGAATTCATTACAGACTTTATGATTATTGTCATTATTATCATTATTATTTCACCCCCATCAGGGCATTAATATAAAAACAGCCCTCAACTGCATCACAGAAATTATTAAAAAAATGTAGCAAAAAATTGCAAAGTTCAAAGGCAAATAATTCTTTAACTCTTCACAGAAAAGTCATGCAACATTTCTTTTGTACAGATGCATTTTGTGTAAATATCAGGGTCATACATAAAATAGCTTCTGTGAAAGCAAAGTCATTCAAAATTTCTCTCAAATTCTTATGGTGAGTTAGTTTAACAACCAATGATGGTACAGTCATAGAAATTTCAAATCCACAAAAAATCATTATGTGTAAATTTCAGGGCAGTACTTGCAAAACTGTTCGATTATTGCCCTAGATAACAATAATTCAATAATAAGATTTAAGGGTTCAAGAGATCATTCAACAAGCAATGCATATAGAAGAGTGAAAATTGCGCATACACAACTTTATATTACAAGTATTAGGATTTGTAATTTTGAGTACATTAAATGCAATACTATAGGATTATTTCCTGGACAACATAATTCAGCAGTATTAATATAAGCCTACGGGAAGGTTATGCCACAACCAATGATAGTGTGGTCATGCAGAATGATATATGTACAGAAACACTATGTAAAAAATTCTATTGTAGGAGAATAGCTCTAGACAAAATTGTATTCACAGACAGCTGTTCCAGTATACCCCCCTTTACTTCGTTATTGGGGTATAATAAATAATTTTTCATGTCTGAGCAAGAGTTTGACTGGTTACTGGCCACTCCTACTAACAAGGTAGTTTGACTGATATACCAAAAGCTTGCATAATTATGGTAAGAAACATTCACCAAATTAATTGTTGGTTGACCTTAATAAGATTTAGTTATTGAAACAACTGAAATACTTAACATAAATGTTGAAGGTCAACATTCTCTTCCAGTCGACCAATGAAACCGTTCATCAAACCAAAAATGAGTATTAAAATCTGACATTGGCCCCCATTTTTATTAAGTTTTTTTTGGTTTGGCAACTTCAACATCGAAAATACAGCTTATTCAAGCTTAAGTTATGCCGTTCAAGTCCCAAGCCCACCATCCTTTTTTTTTTTTATTACATGCTACTGGCCATAAATTTTGCAAAATTATGCCATTTGTAATCGAAATGAACTACCTGTCAGAGTCAATATGCGGGAACAATTGAGTAAGTAGGTAGGGCTAGCAACTGGTCAATTATTTGATAGGTCAATCAAATATTCATTGGACCACAGTGATCTGTCATATTGGAAAAACCAATTTCTGTATTGAAACTTGATAAATGTAAGGATTGACAACTTACGTCTGGGCAAAACCAAGAGCATCAAAACATCCTACAAAGAAGTCCCTTTTCTTAATACGGATGTCTTCCTCACTGATTCTATATCTGCCTAACGAGACTGATCCACCATTTTTGAATGGGTTTCCTCCAGTAAGTTGCATTGTACTTGACTGAAAGTCAGTTTCATTCTTAACTGCATACAATGTCAAGATCTTTGTCTTTCTGTTGAAGGTCATTACGATGAAGTACCACTCGTTATCCTCAAGGGTGATCTCCGTGTAGTATTCAGGTCGGCCAAATTGAACCATCAGATAACCTGTCTCATTGTATTCCAAAGCAAATGTTTTTCGTCTGGTGTAAGCAAACATGACTCCAAAACAATTTGTGCAAGTTTTCACGTAAAACATGACAGATGACTTTTTTGGTTTACTTGAGAAGAAGTTAGTCTCATTGATATAAGCACTTGCTCTGTTGCAGCAGAGGGCTTGTCCTGCATACCTGTTGGTGATGTTTGTGGTGTCTGGAGTGTTAAAATCTGAGAAATCCACATCATACGCAGTCTGAAATAGACATTAAGAAATGAAAATATAATGTATGTTTTATCTCATCACCTTACAATTTCCAAATATGTCATACTAAAGAAAAGAAACTATGCAAAACACTGAGAAACTAGAGGCCTTTGCACAAATGTATTGCTTGACTAGCTTGAGTCTACTAATTATCCCTTTCCCGTTCAAATACGGGAATTTACGTTGCTGTGATTTTTATACAGGAGAAAACATTGTGGAAAAAGAAGAAATTGCTTGTAACAAGCAATTTCTCCTTTTTCCACAATATTTTCTACCACATAGGATGGTTTCATTTCAAATGGCATCCAGTTTTCATTGTTGTCTGCAAACTCTTACAATTTGGACTAGTCTAAAATTTCCAAAAACAGGAAAGGGTTAACCAATTCCCTCACAATCCCTCCTTTTTACGCCCCTCAGAAAAAAGGCTTTGGAAAATATTGTGGAAAATGAAGAAATTGCTTGTTATAAGCAGTTTCTTAATTGTCGTCAATGTTTTCTAAAATTTTGTTGTGTGGGAATGGGTTAAACAATTTTTAATCATTCTAGCTTTTCCATAATCCTAGAGGAAAATAAGAGCCCTCTGAGACGATTCATGCTGCCCGGTCAGATGTTTATCATCAACAGTAAAAACATTAACCATCTGAGTAACAGACAAGAGTCATCATTTTTTAAATTGTATATTAGTTTTTGGACCCCCCCCCCCAGAAAAACAAGCAGGAAAAACATTGTGTGAAATGAAGAAATTGCTTGTAACAAGCAGTTTCTTCTATTTACACAATGTTTTCTATCAAGAAAAAATCTTAAATTTCATTAAGTTTAAATTGTCATCTGCAACTCTTTTCAATTTGGACCAGTCTAAAAATATTTCATGTGGTAATGGGTTAACATACATGTACGTGCTTTTTGATGTTAACATTTGCTGCCTTCATATTATTCAATTCAGCCCCCCCTACCCCTCCAAAAAAAAATCACAGGTTCAAAACCTGGTGAAGAATATCAAGCACTTACATAGGTTCGAGAAACACCAACACTTGTCCATGACGATTCATTGAATGGTACATAGTCTCGCTTCACCAACTGGTCTGTCTCTGATGGCACTATATCACAGAGACCAAGGAAGTAATTTACAGATCGTCTCATCTTAATGATCACTCTCAAGGTCAGCCAACCACGTTTAACAAAGACTGTTGTGTCCGCTCCATCCAAAATGATCTTAATTGTTTTACGATTCTTATTACTCAAATACATATCACCATAGGTCTCGTTAAATTTTGTTTTCTTCTTCCACAGGGAGTTGTTGATGTATGTGTTTATTCTGGGTTTGCCTTTGCGAGAATATGTTCTGTTTTTATGAATGTCTATGACAGACTCTCTGTAGGTAATAAATGCTCTCTCTATACTGAAGAATTCAGAATTGTTCTTCCTTGTCTCTGCCTGTCTAATCTGTTGTAGAGAAAGAAGATTAACAATATATAATTCAATTTCTAGTTACGTCTATCAAAAACAAGCGCTCTGATTGGTCAAAAAAAATATTCATAACTCCATGAACAAAATTTTGAGCGTGCAGCGATTTTGTATGCTTCCACACAAAATAGTCCCATACAAAAAGGTAAAGCTTTTGATTTTTCGCTCGATGCTATTAGATTAAAAGAAATGAAGAGAATAATTTTTGTTTTCATAGAGGTATGAAGCGAAAAACCTAATCACACAATGTATGAATCTGCTTCGCATATTCATACAGTGTGATTAGTTTTTCGGTTCATACCTCCATGAAAACAAAAAAATATTCTCTTTGTCTCTCAAATGGATCAGAAACTAAAAACAAAAAGGAAATCAATGGTTGGCAACCTAATTGTTGTAACTTCAGCTTGAATAATCTGTTGATACTTTAACCCATTCCTGCACAATCAGGCTTTTTACACTCCTAAAGAAAAAAAATTGTTACAAGCAATTTCTTCATTTTCAACCATGTTTTCTACCCCAAAAGACAGTTTCACCAACGATTTGTTTAACAATTGAATTTTGACCAGTATTCAATTTTGTCCGGTAATGGGTTAAGTCACCCACAAACAAAAATTGATTAACTAGATGTCGGATTTCAAATTTCACAATTTGTAAATAGGAAATTTGATAGGTCAGTCATTCCTTAGATTGGCAGTGACAATCTGTTAATTCAAAGGGCAGAGCTCCAGATAGGAGGGAGTAATGACAATCTAATAATTCTCTCCAGTCTCTTCCAAATAAGGATTGTCAGTACTCATTGTTATCTTCTTATGACGAGTCAAACGAGTACCGAAAACATATGTTTTGATTGATAAAATAATGATATTGTACACTTTGATATCCTGGGTTGGTGTGAATAAACACCAATGCAGCTTACATGGAAATAAACATGGTAGGATAGAGGAGTTGCATGTTAACCCATTACCAGACTGCAGAATTTTAGACTCATCCAAATTGAAGAAATTGCAGACAGACTTATGAAATTTTGGACTTTTTTACCCTTTGAGTAGAAAACATTGTGGATAATGAAGAAATTGAGTGGGAATGGGTTAAACACCACATGTCAATACCTCCTGTACATTCAAAAACACATGAACTATCCCATGATAAAGTTTTATGATTCTACCACAAATAATTTTGAGTTATGCTTTGAAAAAATAATATTCGAAAATTTACCAAGGATGATGACTAAATAAATTTAATGTCCAGGGTTATGGTACATTTACACAGCAATTCTCCTTTAAGACCTTTATCCACCTGTGAAGATTCATGATTCTATCTCAAATATTTTTTAATTCCCTCATGATGAAAAGTAAGAAATACAAAGGGTAATAACAAATATAATGCAAAATGTTATGGTTCTTGTGGACTGAACTTTTTTTTAAATTAGATCCATCCACCCATGAAGTTTCAAAATGATAGGCAAATACTTCTTGAGCTATGCTCAGAACAAAAATCAACTTAAAAAATTAACAAATGGCAATAACTTCAAAAATATGAGCTATGGATCTTGTGCACCTAACCTCTCATTAATGAGATCTATCAGCCTCTTAAGTTTCATGATTCTACCTTGCATACTTTTTGAGTGATTCAAGTTTGAAATTCAACAAAGGGAAACAACTCCAACACTACAAAGTGAAGAGTTATTATTCTTTTGTATTGAGCATCTCCTATATGAGATCTACACAACTTTAAAGTTTCATGATTCAGGCTTGCACACTTTTGGAGTTATGCTCCAGACAAAGATCAAGTTTAAATTAACAAGAGCCTTGTCGGACATGGCCATCCCCCGCCGTAAAAGCTTGATAGTAAACTGAAGCCAGTTATATTTAGGCTTCTTGTGCACAGTATTTCTTCTCAATGAGTTTGATAATAGCTATCATACTTTCAGAGATATGCTCAGGACAAAATCTAAGTCTTTAAAACAACAAAGGGCAATAACTCCAAAATTATGCAAGCAAGAGTTGTGGTTCTTGTGCACTGCACTTCTCCTCAACGAGATCTATCCACCTATGAAGTTTCAAGTAAATAGCTATCATACTTTCAGGGACATGCCCTGGACAAAATCTTAGTCTTTAAACCAACAAAGTGCAATAACTCCAAAATTATGCAAGCAAGAGTTGTGGTTCTTGTGCACTGCACTTCTCTTCAATGAGATCTAATGACCTAAGAAGTTTAAAGTTGATAGCAATTATACTTTCAATGATATGCTCTGGACAAGTTTAGTGACGGAAGGACGAAAGGACCGTCGTAGAACATTACTATATCCCCTTTGCCGAAACGATGGGGGATAATAAAGGGCATTAACTCTTTAACCATGAGGAGTATCTTTATGGTTCTTGTGTTGCACTTCTCCTACATGAGATCTACCCACCTGTGGAGTTTCATGATTCTAGATTTAATTCCTTATGAGTAATGCTCCAAACAAAAATGAAATTCCAAAATTAACAAAGGGCAATATCTAAACAAGAGCACCACGGGGGCCAAGGCTCGGCTGCAGGTGCTGGATAATGCAAAAATTCTAAGTTGAAAAAGGGGCATAACTCTTACAAAAATGCTTTTAGAGTTAATCCCCTAGATAGTCTAGATAGCTCTTGTGATGGTCAATACACATGTCAAATTCATGAGGATATCTTCAATAACAACAGAGATATGACCAAGGTTAAAGTTTGTAACGCCAACGCCAACGCGAACAAGGCCAAGGTGATCACTATACCTCGGGTTTTCTTCGATAACAGCCAAGCTAAAAATTGTGGAATAAAATTACAGTCCTATATAGGATCTATCTATCTTTGAAATTTGCTCCAATCAAAAATTAAGTTTGTAAATAAAGGGCAAATTAACTCCAAAAAGATATGGTGCAGAGTTATGTTTCTTGTGCAGCACTTGATGAGATACAACTACCTGTGAAGTTTCTTGATTATAGCTTGCTAACTTCTTGAGTTATGCTTCAGACAAACAAAAGTTATTTACAAAATTTTCACTGTTAACCAAAGATGGACACAAGCCATAACTATAAAAGCCATGTTTTTCAATCGATCAAATCTATATAAAGGACTCTGACAAAGAGTTACCTGAGGATCACTCCAGTAATATTTGGTTGAAATCCCCCAAGAGCTTTAAGAGAAGAAGATTTTCAAAATTTTCAGAATATATTACCCCACCAAAAATTTTGAGATTATTCTGCCCCACCAAAAAGCCATGATTTTCATCCAATGTGTGTATTTAGATGCCCCCAAGAAAAATGATTTGGAAAACATTGTGGAAAATGAAGAAATTGCTTGTTACAAGCAATTTCTTCATTGTCCACAATGCTTTCTACCCCAAAAGTAAAAATACCAAAATCTCATAAGCTTTAAAATGTTGTCTGCAACTCCTTTCAATTCTGACCAGTCTTAATTTTTGGCCTCTGGTAATGGGTTAAATAATCTAATAAAAGTCTTCAAAGGATCATCAGTGTGAAATAAGTTGAAATCAATTGACAGATTTTCAAAGGTTTCCATATATGGAAATTAGCCCTGCCCAGTTAACCCATGTTTATTCATCCAATCAAATTCTTTGAAGGAATCTAATAAAGGTTCACCTAAGGTTCATTCCAGTGAAATTTGGTTGCAATCCGTTAAAAGGTTTCTGAGAAGAAAATTTGCCCACTCATTAAAGCTATGTTTACCATTCAATCAAAAATCTTGAAGAAATCTAAGTGTCACCTAAGGATCATTCCCATAAAATTTGGTTTAAAAACAATCAATGGTTTGTGAGAAGAAGATTATTTAGGTTTTGTACTATACGGAAATTTGCCTTGCCCATAAAAGCCATGTCTATCATTGATCTATCTTTCAAGGAATCTTATAGAGAGTCACCCAATGATCATTCCAGTAAAATTTGGTAAAAATCCTTCGAATGGTTTCTGAGAAGAAGATTTTTAAAGGTTTCACAATATATGGAATCAGCCCCGCCCATTAAAGCCATGTTTTTCATCTAATCAAAATTCTTTGAAGGAATGTGATAAAGGTTCATCCAAGGATCATTCCAGGAGAATTGGTTTAAATCCATCAAATGGTTTCTGAGAAGAAGATTTTTATAGGTTTTACCATATATGGAATTAGCCCCGCCCATTAAAGCCATGTTTTTCATCCGATCAAAATTATTGGAAGGAATCTGATAAATGGTCACACAAGGATCGTTTCTGTGAAATTTGGTTGAATTTGTTCAATTCATTCTGAGAAAAAGATTTTTTAAGTTAAAGTTAAAGGAAGGACTGAAGAACGACCACACATATGGACACACAAAGGACACATAGCCCTGACAATAGCTCCCTGGCTTTCAGCCAGTGGAGCTAAAATAGGTCTACTGACCAACTAACACATTGATTGATTGATATACCAATAGACCAACCGACAGTTGCAAAGCAATATTCACCAACTTCTTAGAAAGGGGTATAATTAATATGGCTGAACACAAATACCAGTCCTCAAGCCAAAAAACTGTGAATTTATACCGAGCACCAAAAGTAGCCTTTAGCCTTCAGGTCCTTTAGGTCTGCAGATTATCATTCAATGCAAATCCATACAAATAACTCTATTTTGTCCTTACCAAGGCAATCACTGGTTTTCATGAAACATATATCTTTTATTAGGGTATGATGCAAAGAAATTTCTTCTTCACCCTCAGCGTTTTCCATACAAGTTAGCTTCCAACCATATGCAATACATTTCATCAACTTCAGACTACATGTTCTTGTACATTGCAAAAAGTTGGATGACTTTAAATCACAGAGGATGACCAGTAAGAAAAAGAGCCAACTGGTCCTTAAGGCCTATGGCAAAAATAGTTAATGTTTACCCCTGATTAACCCATTATCACACAATCCTTCTTTTGGATGCCTTTTTATGTGGAATAGGGTTTACCATTTGAATATTGGACCAGCCTGAATATTTGAATTTGACTGAAAGTACAATAAGTAAGGTAACAATTTTTAATTGTGCAAGGAGAATTAATCAGCAGTAAAACTCACCAGAACTCTAAATTCATCTGCTTCAATAAGAACCATATTGTCCATGACCGTTTCCATGGTGTGTCTTGTTCTCCATATAGTCTGGAAGATACCATTACCCTTTGCCTTACAAACAAGTAACCGTCTTCTTTTGTTACCAGAACTTGCTGCTGTTGTTGACAATGTACTACCAGAGCTGATTGTTGTAGACGATGTATTACTTGAGCTGCCTGTGGATATGGAAACAGAAACTGTGCTAGACACTGTTGTATTTTGTACATTTGATCCAGTAGCCCCAGTATTAGTTCCAGCAGTAGCCCCTGTGTTAGACGTTGCCCCTGCACTAGTTGCTGGTGTAGCCCCTGAGCTTGTTGTTGTTGTAGTTGTAGTGGCTGAAGAGGCTGTTGTGGTATAGTTCACATCAGGGTCAAGGAGATAAATATTACAGTTATCACCTGTGAAGTATTGAGAGCATGAGGTACAACCAGAGTCTCCATTCCAGTTAAAATCACATTCACATGTCCCAAGTGTTGTAATACATGTACCGTGGCCATTACATGGCAAAGAATGACCACCTGGACACTGATCACTGCATGTGTCAGAGAAATAACCTTCCAAACACTGACACTGTTCATTAAATACAGTACCAAAGAGACACACTACATCACAATTCTGACCACCAACACCTGGATAGAGTCCAACATCAAACATACCACATGCACCATCAGATGGCCGGCTATAGTGTCCAGTAAGATACATACAGTCTGTTCCTGCCAGTAATAATGCATCTATAACAAGGTTCCTATCTACCAATGTTTGTATGGTAGACATGCATTGCATGTAGAATGAGTCAACTATAAATTGTAGTGTACAACTGGCTTGTAATGGAGCGGCTACTGCATCACAGATTGACCTCAACTCTGATGGAACATTATCCAAACTGAAGTCTAGTGCATTTCTTGGATAACTAGCCCCTTCAAAAATTGGTGGGTTGCTGTGTATCCATTCAAAATGTCCATTGAAAGACAAGTAGCATTCCTCTCCATGAATAAAGTCATTCATCACTCGGCCAGACCCTTCATCAAAATTAAAGCCCAAAGCAGGACGGAGGTCTTCAGAAAATGTCAAGTTGTTGATATTTCTAATGAAGTTGTATTCAAATTCTGGAATAGTGACCATTCTGTCATAGAATAGAATTCTGTCCACTATCATTATTGGGTTGTGACTAGATGGAGGATAGGATTTAATCTCTGTCATCAAATTCTGCCATTTACCAATCTCGATTTTTGATCCTACGCCAAATGGAGACCCATATGTTTGTAACAAATCTCCAATATTGATATTCTTGTAGCTTTTGCCTGTTTCATGAATGTCAAAGAACAAGATTTCTCCACTAGTTTCATTAAAGCTGAGTCCAAGGTTTGTCCATTGTCCTGGCACAACACTGACATTTGTTTCAAACAAATTATTTCCATATTGAATGTAATAATAACCATCTTTGACAACAATACCAGCTGTTATCAGCCCGTTGGCAATGCTGTAGACAGTACCTAAATCGGCTGTTTCCAACTTTAACCTTATCTCAACAGTCTTTTCTCTTGAATTAATATCAAGTATATCTTCATCAAACTCTGGCAGTGATATTGATCCTTGATCAAGCATTAACCCATAACCACCAGTCTGTTGTAACTGACCTAATCCTGCAAACAGAGAGTCTATGTAATTGATACTCTTGCTGGAAAAGTATTGTTTTTGATCCTCTGCAGATATACCAGGGGAAGTCATTAGAGCTGTTTTCAGTCCTTGATCATTTATAGAGTTTGTTCCACTGGTAGAACATTTACCCAACACACCTGTTGAAGAACTACACTGTGATTGGCTGGTCCTTAGGTTTAAGTCAATACTTTCTTCTGATCCAACATAAAAGCTCATTTCAAAATTATTTGGACCACTTACAATATATTCTTTTGAATTAAGTTTCTGTATATGAAATCCTGATGGTAAATGATAAGTACCAAGATCAAGTGGTACACCATTCAAAGACACTGTTCCTGCATTGATTGGTGAGAGATTGATTATATCAGACTCAACTCTGAATGCTACAGAAGCAATGGCACTTTCATAATTCAAACTAGGCATTTTCTGTGCCTGAACTTCAATCAGATTATCTTGGTACACAATGAATGGTCCATCAGCAATATCTAGTTGTGTTCTAACACCATCTATAGTTTTGATGAAACAGTTGCTACCAATATATCCCGTATACAATCCATTAAAGCTCTGAACTTGATCCACAACTGACTGACAATCCAGACCATAATAGTTGGCAGCACAAACAGAACAATCGGTCCCACTATAGTTTATAAAACATTCACAACTACCAGTACTAGGGTTGCAAATACCATGTCCACTACATGGGTTATCAACACCACCTGGGCATCTCTCACTACATGTTGACCCCCAGAAACCTTGCGCACATTCACAAATTAAGAGATTACTAGCTGTTACATCTGGAAAATCACATCTTGTATTACATGAAGCTCCTACATATCCTAATCCTGAATTTAGATCACAGAGTTTACTGGTGGGATGGTCCTGGTTTATTGTATCAATATCATAGCCATCTTCTGAGAGTAGGTCACATATTGAAGTGAATGAAGTCAGCACTGCTTGTGAACCGTCAGTCTCCCCTTTTCTAGCATACTCATCCACACAAAATACCTCAAATAACTCAATCATATCCAGACCCAAGAATTCACAAGCCGTTAACTCTGATCTATTAAATAAAGCATTGCATCTATCTCTAGCCTGTAACAAAGTGGTATATTCAGTAAATAGACCAGACTCATCTATATCCAGTGGGTCACTTGGTTTAGTTGAAATACCGAACTTAACAGATCCATCGTCACCAAATGGCTTATAGATATCAAGATTATTATCACTGACTCTGTCAGATATTGTATTGCTTTTCACTGTTGTATCATCAAAGTCACAGTCAAAAATCAGACTATCATCTCTACGTATTAATAAGTCATCTAATTCTCCAACAAATGAAGCATTTGTTGGTAAATCTATGGAGAAATTGGATGAATAAACTGGTTTTCCAAATACCAATCTGCCATAGTCCTCAAAAAGATCACTTGGTAACACAAAGGTATTGATAGCTAGTTCTCTTTCCTCGGCAGTCATGTTAGAACTCAAAGCCTTTATTGTCGCAAAGTTTGTCACTGGATCTGAAATCAATTCAAGGATTGTCCATTCGTCTTCTTTGAGAAAGATATTGGTATTAACAATTTGATCACAAACTTGAACTTTTACCTCCTGATTATCCAAGAAAAGGGCAAATGAGCAATTACCAACATACTGAAAGATACCTCCTGAACTGTTTCTTGCAGGTTTTATACTCATAGTAATGTTAAAGGAGCCTTTTTTGTCAAACAGGTCAGTCAGTATATCGGAACAAATAACAGAGGCTGTATCTCCTTTACCTCCTGTGTCAACTATTTCATCAATAACACTTAATGCAGCAGCAAAGGCATCTTTGGTCTGTTGAATTTCCTCTTCAAACAACAAACTGTAGCCAAACTGGGTATCTGGTTCTAGTATATGACTAACTAATGTGTGGAGGGTAATTGGAACAACAACATTTTCCTCTGTAATTCTAAAACCAGGCACAATATACCTGTCAAACATACCAGCATCGGGCAAACATAAGCTGTCTTGAACACAGGACTTGCAGTTGGTCTTCAAAGTCACCGATGTTATATACATGTCATTAAAAAGAACTCTTATGTACAACTGATGAGTTTGGCTAGGTATCATTTGTATATCAACACTTCTGTATGATGGTCTTATCTTGAAAGTAGAAGAGGAGCTATAATCGAATCCTCCATTCAATGCAACATCCAGACCTGGTTGAGATGGATCAATTAGGATTTCATCATTTAGAGTTACTTTGATAGATCCTATACACAAATTACTTCCACACTGAATAGTTCTGAGAACAACATCTGGAAAAACACCAGTCTCTCCATTCATCAAATAATATTCATATGGTGTAACAATGGTGTAAAGGTTTCCATAAAAGCCAATAATTGTTACAGATCCAAAGACAGAACAGATGCTCCCTGAATTGACAGTTGGTGTCATACCAGTTGATGAAAAAGTTGTATATGAAGTAGATCCCTGCGAGACACCAGCACTAGTCTGTATGGTAGCGCTAGTTGTAACACTGCCTGTCCCTGATGCAGATGTTGACATGGAGGTAGAAGTCTGTATGGTAGCATTAGTTATAATACTGTCTGTCCCTGATGTAGATAAAGACACAGTGGTAGATGTGGTAGCTGTTTCAGTACCAGGAAATACAACCACTGCTTTGTTACACAGATCTCCACTGAAAAATGGTAGACAGGTAGAACAGTTGACTGATGCATCATACCCTCTGTTACACAGACAGAAACCATTCCTGGGCTCACAGTACCCATGTCCATAACAAGGCAGTCCAGTGTCTGGGAGTCTATTTGGACACTCATTACCACAATTACTAGACCAGTAGCCTTCATTACAGAGGCAACCATCTATAGTTGGCGTACCTTGCATACAGAGATGACCACAAAATTTAGAAAAGTGTTCACTGGTAAAATCATGACACAGTTGGTCTCTTGGGCTTGGGATAGGGTCCTCAATTTCTTCACAAACTTCAATAAATACTGACAAGGCAGACACATAAGATTCAGCTGTAAGACAAGAATCAATGAAGAATGACTGCACAGAAATTCCAAGACCAGAACACGAAGCTGTGATGGAAACTGAATTGAGAAATGTGTAGCAGTTGTCATTCTCATCTACAGGTCGGTTAATACAAGCATGGGATTGCTGTGATGGTGATGATGGCTTATTTGCTGTCACCCAGAATACCTTATCATCTTTAGGTACTATCATCAAAACTGCATTCTTTGAGTCTGTAGTAGCATATCCATATCCTTCAGTGAACAAAAAGTTCAATTTCAAATAATTACTGTTTGTCAATTTACCTGCTTTGAGATAATACAAGACTGTCTCGTCTATGAATAAGGTCCACACTTTGAACCCTCCAATGAGGCCTACAAAATCTCCAAATTCTATTGGAGGATTCACTGTCCATTTACCTAGCATGAAATTGCCTCCATTCGGAAACTCTAAAATGTTAAAGAGATATACAAAATGATGTGCTTCACTTCCATTCTGGAAGATGTAAATCTCCATTGTTTCATGCATTGTATCAAATGTTAAAATCAGTTCATACCAAGTGTCATTTAGTAATGAATATCCAATATTTATAATTTCTCCATGAGCATGCACCAGGGCTTCACCATCTTCCATATAGAGACTGAAAAGGTTGTCTGAATTCATTTGATAGTATCCAAGAATAAGACCATTGCTTGAAAACACTTTCATGCTTAGCTCAAAGGTTAGGTTTACTTCTTGTCCTTGATTGTTTGTGTCTAGCACTGAGGTATGAATGGGTTGTGTAGAAACTCCACTTCCATTTACCAATAAGCTGTAAGTTATGTCTGGGTTTGAGATCTCCTCAAATTCTGTGTTTGGGTAGGTATAAATGAATTTGCTTTTAATACTTGATGGTAGCTTATAAGCCGATGCGAAATCATTATCTATAAACTCTGTGCTCACATCAATATAATTGACAGCAGTACCAGATAAATTAATAAAGTCATTATTCTTGTTGGGAGTTTGATCACATCTACCAAGAAGACCAGAAATCGAAGTAGCAGAACATTCAGATTTGGAAATTTTAACATTCACTGACAGATAATGAGTACTTTCAAGGTAGGTCAGCTGTATTACAATGGTGTCCAGAACAAATTCTAAAGTCACTTTGTCGATCCAAGTGATCATAGAATCTGCATTGATGTCATAGGAAGACAAACTGAGCATAGTAACAGAAGCATTATTGTGCTCCATGAGAAGTTTATCATTCAAAATTAAGGGTAATTTCACAACAAAGTCATCTGATGGCATGTTGAACCATATCTGTTGTATACAGGTCCTGCAGCCTGAACATAATCTCATTCTAGCATAAACAGACAGAGATTTAGCCTGACTCTGAAACAGCAGATATTCACCAGGAGTACCAAGTTGGTAACTTTGTCCATCAAACATGACAAAATAGCCTTGCCCATACACCATGGCAATTCTAGTAGCTAATGATGACGGTACATCTACATCAGTTGTAGAACAGTTCTCTCCTACCCAGCCTGAACTACAGCTTGCACATCCAGATGTCACACTAAACCTGTCTGAGATACATTCACATATTCCAGTAGTCTTGTTACATACACCACCTCCACATGGACTACCATATGCAAATAAACAAGTGTTTTCACATGCCACACCCCAGAATCCTTCATAACAATTACATGTTAGAGTGTTTGGATCATAGGAACCTGCCCAAGCAATACAGTTAAAGTCACATTGAGCACCATGCCAGTCAGTGTATAGTGTGTAAATGTTGCACATAGCTTTGGCTGGATATGTACCTGATCTCCTGTTGGGGTCTAGAGAATCTGATACAGGCTGTATGAAATGTTCCATGGTATTGGCGCTGTTGGTATAGCTTGTATCAGCTAAACAGTCATGATAAAACTTATAGACAGCAGCGTCATTCAGTCCAGATATAGCTGCAGAAACACCGTCACATCTAAATGTATCTAATGGTGGGTCAACATGGAACAGTCTGTATGATGGAATATCAGTCACATAGTAACATGGTCTCCAATACACCTTTGACCAGGTTTCATCTTTCCAGGTTAACTTGCTTTGTATCCCAAAAGCATCATTTGCTTCATACCCTGTACCTTCATTGAATCGCCATATAGCTGAAATGTCATTATTACTTCTGGTCTTAAAGCTAAAAGCATTATCAACCACATCTTGAACTCCAAGATCTCGTCTCCAAATAATAAAATCATCTAGATAGCCTTTAAAAGGGTGTCTATCTGACCCGTAGGATGTTCCTAGACGGAAAGATCCACCAGAGGAGAAGGGATTCCAGGTAAGCAGGAAATAACTATTTGAAAAGCTTTTGGTCTCCTCAATCAGGTACACATCATATCTTGAAAGATCACCAAATCCATTCCATACAAATGTTAGCTGATACCATTTCTCTTGTGTGACTGAAATTGTACTCATGTCATGGCGTGTTCCATTAATACTGACTGATATATGATCATTACAAACTAAGGCTGTGACATATCCATACTGACACTCATAGGACCAGAGAGTTCCACACTCATCTGAAAGGTTCTCAACAAAGAAAATTAAATCAATGGTGAAAACACGTTTTGAGAAAGCAAAGACAGGCTGGCTCTGTATAGTTGTATCATCTACATATAGCCCTCTTTCACCAGAACTTGGATTAAAATGATGATACACAGCGGTGAAATAAGATGATTGGACTTTCCAGGATGGGATAAAAGTTGTCTCAATATTATTAGCATCCAGTTGGTAGGTGAAACTGTTTTCCTGTAGAACACTTCCAGTAGAAGTGGTAAAATCATTGTTGACAACATCATCACAATTTCCTAGTAAACCTGTTGAAGACTGACATGGATAATTTTCACATGACACTGTCAAATCTATATACCCTACTTTCATGTCCAGTATAATGTTGATATTGTCAGATCCAGTGAGTGTGTACTGCCTACTGGATGTTCTTGTAGCAGACAGAGCATGTCCTGAACTAATTATGTACTGGTTACCAACGGTAACAGATTCTCCGTTCCTCCATATGTTACCAAGGGAACCATGATTGTCTGCCTCAAACACCATAACATCCCCTCCAACTGACACGCTCACCATGTCGGTAGTAAACACAGGAAGATCATTGGAAGAAATCACCTGGAATAGTAAAGAAGATCAATTTACTGAGAAATATTTGGTGTTATCCTATTATCAAACAAACTAACATCTTGACAAGCTGAAAAAAGTAGCTATGGAAGATATTATGGGAAAAGGAGAAATTGCTTACAATAAGCTCATTCTGCATTTCTCAATTTTAATTTAAAAAAAAATCAATTTGATCCCATATGATACTCCACATTTTGACACTCTGTAGGATGTTAGCAAAGAAAGCATTGAGACAAAAGATAAATTAGTTGTCACACTTTGAATTGTTCTCTGTAAGCTCTTTACCCATTATCAGATGACAAAATTTTAGACTGGTCCAATTTGAAAGGAGATAAAGACAACAAATTGAAGTTTATAAAATTATTCAAATATCTTGGTGGAAAACATCATGGAAAATGAAGAAATTACTTGTTGTAAGCAATTTCTTTATTAAAGACATTATTTTCCAAATTGTTTTTTTTGAAGGGCGTCAAAAGGCGTCATTTTATGGGAATAGGTTGAATTGGACAAAATATTTGTAGTCTGATAATGGGTTTAATACCTTGGAAAAGAAAGTTTTTGAAAACCATGTTGGAAAAAGAAGAGAAAGTTCTTATTCTCATTTCAATGCAACAGGTGCAGCTTATTAATGACAGTATGACCCGCATGTTTACCGATTCCCACACAATTCCACTTTTTTATGTCCCTAAAGAAAAAAGCTTTGGAAAAAATTGTGGAAAATGATGAAGTTGATTGTTACAAGCAAATTCTTCATCAACCACAATGTTGTCCTCTTAAAAAGGCATATAATTTTGAAATCACATCAACCATAATAAATGTCGTCTTTAACTTTTTTGAGATTTGACCAGTTTAAAATATTGTCATCTGGTAATGGTTAACACATTAATAGATGACAACATTTTTTACTAAAATAAATCAAAATAAATTGCACATAAAAATTGCAGGCTGGTTACATTTCAACTATTAATCTTTGTGTTTTAAGAAAGTAAAGAGGAAATGAAGAAATACCATATACCTTTAGAAAATTAATTTTATTAACAAGTCTGGCATAAAAGGGAGAAGCAGGATAGTAGACTAAGATCAGACTGCACAAATATGCAAGCTGATCTCTATTTATACCTCCTGCCAAAACAGGAACATTCCGGGTTCAGCATGCCAAGGTTTACTATATAATCAACCAAATATCAATATCATTACTAAAATATGCTGAACTTATGTTTTGAAAATTACTTGTTTATTGTGTAGTGTTAAAATTCAAGAGATATTTATTCATCACAAAAACATTTATTATAATAGGATGCAACAGTATTATCAGTTTAGTACAGGAGTTAAAGTTGATCATACAAAAAAGACTTACCCTGTGAATATGAATTGAGAATGACCCCGTTGGAAGGCGAAGTTCAGTCAATTTGAACTCCCCTGGGACATTGAAGTCATACATTGCACCATCGTAAGTCATTACATGTCCGTAACCATATAGTAGGCCAGTGTACCAGGAGGTAAGGCGATCTGAAACAATTCAGTAATGGTTTTCTGCATCAGCCAATTACAATACAAGTTAACTTCCGATTATTTTATGTCAAGAGGTTTTTAGGTTGTCATAGGTATGTAATTAAAGGTTTAACCGTTTCCTGTTTTATGAAATTTTAGACTGGTCCAATTTGAAAGAGGTTGCAGATGACAATGAAAAATGCATGCAGTTTGAAATCTAACCATCCTATGTGGTAGACAATATTGTGGGAAAAGGAGAAATTGCTTGTTACAAGCAATTTCTCCTTTTTTCCACAATGTTTTCTCAAGTATAAAATCACAGTGACGTAAAATCCCGGGTTTGTCCAGGAAAGGGTTAAAACATGTTTTTTAATACAATGATACTTTTTGACGCCCCTCAAGCAAAAAAACTTTTGGGAAAAAATGAGGATGATGAAGAAATTGCTTTGAACAAGTAACTTCTTCATTATCCCAAATGTTTTCTATCCCGAAATTGTCTTCTACAACTTCTTTGAATTTACACCTCTCCAAAATTTATTGTTTGATAATCTGTTAATCATTTTTTCTTTGTTATCCTTCATCCAGATCCCTGAATTAAAAATTGTAAAGGGATTGAATCTAAGAAATTTTTCCAACCCTATTTATTTGTCCTAAGAATAATTGAAATTATAAAGAATAATTTAAATGTACCATTATGGAGATTTGGACAATATAAACGTTTTAGAAAATCAATGCCTATCAATACTATAGAGGGTAATTGAAAATGTTGACCTCATTAAAACACAAGTGAGAAGTTTCCTCTAGAAATGTCTCTATAACAATGATGACCGTAAAATCCGTAACACTATTTGTCAAATGTTTCTTTCCTATCCAGGAAAATTCCTTAGATTCAAGCTTGTTGTAATAGGTTTCTTTCACTTTTTCTGCTTCATTAACCCATTACCAGACGGCAAATTTTTAGACTGGTCCAAATTCACAGGAGTTGCAAACAACAATATAAAGTGTATGATTTTCTCAACTCTCTGGGTAGAAAGCATTGTGTAAAATGATGAAATTGTTTGTCACAAGCAATTTCTTCATTTTACACAATGTTTTCCCAATTGTTTTCCATGAGGGGCATCCAAATGTGTCACTGTGTGGGGATGGGTTTACCACTTTGGTTTCTAGTTTTATGAAATGATAGCGTTTTTTTAACACTTTTTTGTCCATCAACATTTGCAGATGTCCTTAAAAAGTTTTATTGCACTCATACTTTGTACTTTAGGGGTTAAATCATTTTTCTTTCTCTAAAACAGCCTCAAGAAAGTAAATTTACCCTGTAATAAATATTTAAGAAATGTTTATGACAGAAGAAACCAATATGGGAAGCTGAGAAACTGCTTGTAAAAAGGATTTTTTTCATTTAAACTTTGTAAAAAATGAAGAAAAAGGTTGTGTAATGCGTAAACAAACAATTTGATTAACATATTGAATACTTGTTTCTACAATGTATATCTAACTGTGACTATCCACAAGTGTGTGTGTATTTCCGTTTATTTATTCTCGCTACCGTAGCACATGCCCATATGAGCGACGCCCCAAGAAAACAGTTAGTAGTTACGGGGGATAGTGCAAGGATACAGGACGAAACTACTGAGAGCCCAGCCTGGTTCTTTAACGTGCTCGATGGTTAGCATCGTCACACAGGGCATCGGTTTAACGTCTCATAAAGACAATTAGTTAGTTATCCACATCAATAAGAGCTGGAATTTATATGAACAGTCAAACAAGAGTGTTTGGAAAACATAAACAAATAGACAACAATGTGGCAAGACAAGAGTGATTGACAGATCACAGCTGTCAATCAAAAAATCAATTGATCAATCCAGTCACTCATTTAGACCACCATTGGCTAAAATTAATGTGAAGCTTTTTTGTCTGCCAATTATTATTCAAGATGAAGTTACATTGAAGTTGCAAAATAACACTTTAACCCTGTTAACCCTGTTATGTGAAATTTTGGACCTGTCCAAATTCAAAGGTATAGAAGACAAAACAATTACATGGATTTATTTTGAAAAATAACTATTTAGTAGGGTAAAAAAGTTGTCGTAAAAGACTAAATTGCTTGCTAGAAGCAATTTCTTCTTTTCCCACAATTTTTTCTCAATGATAAAATCACAGGGACGTAAAACCAGGGATTGAATGGGAAAGGGTTAATAAAAAAAAAGAAATTCCTGTAAGAGCTCAGAGGGAAGGGCCATAGAAGTCAGTTGGAAGAGCAAAAGATCTGTCCACCTAAATGACTGGTTATTGTAAAATAACCCACTCACTTTGTTTAATTGCTATAGAGCAGTCATTACCCATCCATCCATCTTTACAGTGTGTACAGTCGGCATATTCAGCAGTGTCAAAGCATGCGCATGTCCCTGTGGTCTTGTCACATGTACCTTTACCATTACATGGGTTACTGGCACCTCCAGGACATGAGCTGCTGCATGTCACACCATAGTAACCATGGTTACAAGTACAGTTACCTGTTACAGGTAAGGAAACATCCTAAAAAACAGACAAGTTAGAATTAAAATATCATTCATATATTAATGCAGCCTGATCTATGTTTAAATCAATTGTTTATGAAATTTATAATAAAACCTTTCCTGTTTTTCAAAATTTTTGCTTTGTCCAAATTCAAAGAGGTTGCAAATGATAAATGTGAGTGCATCAATTTGAAATGTACCAAGCCTACAGGGTTGAAAATATTGTAGAAAAGAGGAAATTAAATGTTACAAGCAATTTCTTCTATTCCAAAGATGTTTTCTCATAGTGACATTAAACAAGGAATTGTACAGAAAACGGTTAAAAGAAATATTGACCAATTACTAATATTTTTAGCCCTTTGATATTCATGTAATTTTGAAAAGAATTTTATTAAGCATGACATGGATTAATTATAAACCTAGATTGACATGTGCTTGACCAAAAGTCTTTTAAAAGTATTTATTTCAATAAATAATGGATTGATGGTAGTGCTCACTGACCTCCAACTCAGGTATCAAGTTTGTATAATTTGTGGTAAGGCACATATTAGAGATGCTTGAGCGCCTGTATCACTTCACAGGCATGATTGTACTAAGCAAATGGTGTTTCAATATAAACCAAATCTTATTCACAATGTGTGGAAAATAAATCTTGCCCATGAAATCTTTAATATTTTAATTGTTACATTGTTTTACAATAGGCAATTCATTAACCAAGTAAGATGGACATAAGCCATACATGGACATAAGCCACGACCATAAAAGCCATGTTTTCAACAAGTCAAAATTAATTGATGAAATCTGTAATAGAGGCACCAAAAGATCATTCCAGTGATATTTGGTGGATTTCCATCAATCAGTTTCTTAAAAGAAGTTTTTCAATGCTTTTACCATATATGGAAATTAGCCTTGCCGATTTAAGTAATGCTTTTCATCCGATCAAAATTCTTTGAGAATCTGATAAAGGGGTCACCTAATGATCATTCCTGTAAAATTTGGTTGAAATCTATCTACTGGTTTTTAAGAAGATTTTTTAAGGTTTCACCAAATATAATAGTTAGCCCCACCCTTTAATGCCATGCTTTTCATCAGATCAAAATTCTTTGCGGGAATCTGATACAGGGTCAAATTTGGTTGAATTCTGTTCATCACCTTCTGAGGAGAAGATTTTCAAAGTAAAAGTTTATGGACGGACGCATGGACACATGCATGATGGACACGCCATGATGATAGCTCGCTGGCTTTCAATCAGTGAGCTAAAAATAACTAGACATTATCACAAAGCGGACTAATACCCCCCCCCCCCCCCCTAACAGCGCTTGTCCATATACAAGTGCTTTTTGCCAAAGGGCCAAAACAAAAAATGGACCTTTTAATTAAAGGGCCATGAATCAGTAAAAAATGAAAGGACCATAACCAAAACAGGACATGCACATGTCAGACTTATACTGAGTCTTTCTGTGAAATTTGAATCAAATCTATCCAATGGTTGCTGAGAAATTGAGCAGACACAATTTTTCGCCAAAGGGCCATAACTCCTTCAAAAATCAATGGACAAAAATGGAAATGCACATCTCTGCTTGATACTAATCATATCAGTGAAGTTTGAATCAAATCCGTCCAATGGTTGCTGAGAAATTGAGCGGAAATAAAAAAGCTACAGACAGACAGATTTACAGATAGACAGACTGAAGGACTGACAAGCTGACTCCTATATACCCCGCAAACATAGTTTTGGGGGGGGTATAAAAAGTAAATACATGTATTAGTTGACAATCATATACTCGTGCCAGCAACTTATTCAAGTTATAGCAATCATATTATCAAAGCAACAGAATGCTTTGTACAAATATCAGAGGTCTACATTCATAATTGTTCTGAATGGATTAATGAATTGGTCATTGACAGTGAAGATTCGTCAGTTCCCAGATGGTTCTTTTTCATGTGATGGGTTACAACTGTTTCATCATTGTTTGGTTATCCAATTCCCACACAATAACAGGCAAGTAAATCAATGGGAAAACATGGCTAAAATGAAGAAATTGCTAGTAAGAAAGTTGAAACAAGAACATCGCCTATAGGTGCCTATGCACAGCTATTGGGTGCTGGATAGTGGTTAAAATGCATCTAGAGTTATCCCCCTTGATATTGGTTGCTCTTTTAATAGTGAACAAGTGTGCCAAGTTTCAAGTGAATACCTTGAGTAGAACCAGAGATATCACAAAATGTCAGTTTTCACAAGATGACGCCAACAACAACACCAAGGCTATAGCAATACCTCGGGTTTTCTCCAAAAAGCCAAACTAAAAATCTAAAATTTCGTAAGCTTTAAATTGTCATCTGTAACTCCTTTCAATTTGGACCAGTCTAAAATTCTGCCATCTGATGGATTAATCTACTTACCAAATGGGGTGCTTCACTACAAATTTTCCCCATATCAATATGAGCTAAATGGTAAGTAGTTTCTGGATAAGTCCACAGTAGCCATCCTATCTCAATACTTGCATTCCAATCAGACACTTCATATGGTCTGTAATACAAACAGGAAATTGATCCAAAGTAACAAAATTAAACTTCTTTTTCTATCAATAATTATTAACATGCTAAGGACTACACATTTGGGGTGGGGAGGACATTGTTGCAAAAAAAAAAAGAGAAGAAAATGCTTATGCCTAAGTGATGCTTTATGTTTTTATGTGAAATATGAATTCTGAATTTTAAAATTTCACCAATTTAAAATTGTTGTCTGTAAATTCTTTCAATTTGGAACAGTCTAATATTTTGTCATGTGGTAATGGGTTAAGGGTTTCTGCAAATCATAAACACAAAAGAATCATGTTGCACAAGGTAAACATATGTAAGTGGTTGTCTTCACAAAATTGTAAAAAAGATTTTATTAAACACTTAACTGTTTTTCAAGCACTGAGTTCTACTTTTACAAGATACTTTTTCTTATATATATGTGAATCTTGAGTTACTCAAGTCCAAATGAACATATTTCAGACTGGTCCAAATTAAAAGAAGTTGTAATAATTTCAAAATGAATTTTGTTATTTTTTTCTGTTAGGGTAGAAAATAATGTGGAAAATGAAGGAATTTGCTGTTAAAAGCAATTCCCACCATGTTTTACTTGGGAATTGAGTGGGAATGGGATGAAAATCTAAATAATAAATTTTCTGTTAACTAATTCTGACACAATCCCTCCCTTTTTTGTCCTTCATTACTTGTATCAAGCAATTTATTCATTATCTACAATGTTATCTATCCAAAGACACACACACAAAAAATAAATATGATTCCAACAACTTGAAGCTGTTGTCTACAGATTCTTTCATTTTGGACCAGTCTAATATTTTGTTGTTTGGGAATGGGTTAAAGAGTTTCGCAGTGCTTACCCTACACTTAGGGCATATAGTTTCTCCCCAGGATCAAACTTGGTGATAAGGGACACATCAGCTGTTAATGAATCATTCACAAACATATTGTCTCCACTAGAAGTAATATAGGTATTGAAGGGATTAGGATTGTGGTAGCCAAACCATGCTGTATACAAGCCTGAGCTGTCAACATCCATACAGCGGAAGATTGGAATAACAGGGGCAAAAATAAAGTCATCTCCAGCATCTAGGTGATCCATGAAATATCCTTGATTATCCATACAGCCTATATCACAGTCTGGACCTTTCCAATCTGAAAAGGATTGAATTTCTAGATTACAAATAATAGACTGGTTCAAATTCAAAGAGACTGCAGACAGTATTCAAATTACCTAGTTCATGAAAAGTAAGTATGATAAAAGGTAAACAAGATGAGTGCATGAAATATGCCTCCCACAATAGCCTTTTTTTTTTTTAGAAATTTGACCTTGATAAGTGACCTTGACCTTAATTGATGACCTAAACCTTACAACTAGCTGATGAGTATCAGTACAAGGATTTTGAGCCATGTTTCTTCTCCAGTGTTTGAATAACAGCGAACGTTAGTGTTTTGCATTGCCTTGACCTTGATATGTGACCTTGACTTTGAAGGATGACCTTGACCTTACAATCAACTGAAGCATATTCATGTAAGGAACCTTTGTCTCACATATGAGCCATGTAACTTCAAAAGTCTTTGAATAAAGGCAAAATATAAAATTTTTTTGCATTATATTGACCTTGATAAGTTGCCTTGACCTTGAAGGAAGACCTTGACCTTACAACCAACTGAAGCGTTTTAATGTCAGGAACCTATATCTCACATATAAGCCATATCATCTAGACTGATATGTTAATAACAGTAAAATTTAAATTTTTTTACATAAAGTTAACTTGTTGCAGACAAACAGACTTGTCTATATTAAAAAAAGTTGCAGATGACAATTTAAAGTTTATGAAATTCTAGACTTTTCAAGTATCTGGGTAGAAATCATTGTGGACTATTAAGAAACTGCACATAACAAGCAATTCCTTTTTTTCTGCAATGTTTTCCCAAATGCTTTCCTTGAGGGGCGTCAAAAAGTGTCATTGTGTGGGAATGGGTGAACCCATTACCACATCATAAAATATTAGATCATGCCAAATTAAGAAGTTACAGATGGCATTTCTAAATTGAAATCCTTAAAATCTTTGTCCTTTGGGGTAGAAAACATTGTGGATATTGAGGAAATTGCTTGTGGCAAGCAATTTCTTCATATTCCATGATGTTTTCCTGGAGCTTTTATGTTGAGGGATGTCAAAAGCCTTGTTGTGCGGGAATGGGTTAAACATACAGCTACCTAGTATATAGCTAGGTAGACTGGGGCTGGCTATTAACACACTAAAACATTGTCTCTGAAAATATTTTGAACAAGGTGCCAAATTGTCACAAGATATGCCCATCACACTGCTTAATATTAACTGGGGGTTTGAATAGAACTGAGGTTATTTTAAATGAATATTTTTTGTCAAACAAAGTATGAAAAACAACAAAGGACAATAACTAAAAATATACACTAGGTAGAGTTATGGTTCTTGTACACTGCACACCCACTTGGTGAGCTCTATCCATCCATGAAGTTTCATGATTCTAGCTATTATACTTTGAGAGATATACTCCGACAAGATTCAAGTATAAAAACAACAAAGGGCAATAACTCAAAAAAAAGGCTAGGTAGAGTTATGGTTCTTGTACACTGCACTCCCACTTGGTGAGATCTATCCATCCATGAAATTCCATGATTCTAGCTATTATACTTTGAGAGATATACTCCAGACAAGATTCAAGTATGAAAAACAACAAAGGGCAATAACTCAAAAGATAGGCCAGGTAGAGTTATGGTTCTTGTGCACTGCACTCCCCCTTGGTGAGATCTATACACCCATGAAGTTTCAGGATTCTAGCTATTTTACTTTGAGAGATATACTCCGGCCAAGATTCAAGTATAAAAAACAACAAAGGGCAATAACTAAAAATATAAGCTAGGTAAGTTATGGTTCTTGTACACTGCACTCTCACTTGGTGAGCTCTATCCATCCATGAAATTTCATGATTAGAGCTATTATACTTTGAGAGATATACTCCGGACAAGATTCAAGTATCAAAAACAACAAAGGGCAATAACTCAAAAAATAGGCCAGGTAGAGTTATGATTCTTGTGCACTGCACTCCCCCTTCGTGAGATCTATACACCCATGAAGTTTCATGATCCTAGCTTTAATACTTTTAGAGATTTACTCCGGACAAGATTTAAGTATGAAAAACAACAAAGGGCAATAACTCAAAAACTAGGCCATGTAGAGTTATGGTTATTGAGCACTGCACTCCGTATTGATGAGAAGAATATAACTGCCAAGTTTAAAGTCAATCGGACTTACGGTGACAGAGTTATGCTCCGGACAAAGAAGTGGACACCGCCCAGTCAACCGGACGCCTGGCTGCCCGGACGCCCGGACACCACGGGTGATTCCATAATTTGTCCCGTCTTTGACGGGCGGATAAAAATGAAGAAATTGCTTTTAACAATCAATTTTTTCTTTATCCACAATTTTTTCTACCCTAGAAGAAAGACAAAAAGCAGCAAAAATTTGATGCCTGCTGCTTTGTTTTAGTTCAGACCAATCTATCATTTTGTTGTCCAGTAATGGGTTAGGTATTTTGCCCATCATCACCCCTCTGAACATGGAGCCTATGACCTATGACTTCTAGATCACTAGTCAAACAAATTCCCTACTAAGCCACTCTTACTCTACATTAGATACATACTGGGAGCACATTCTGTACAGTGGGGCATGTTCCAGCCTTGTACACATTCACGACAGCCTAAATCGGGGTCTTTCCAATGTCCTTTTATATCGTCATCATAACAGGCACATACATCACCTCCTGCAATGCAAGTTAAAAAGTCAAAACACAAATTAATGAAAGGGGTTTTCAATACCAACAACAAAGATCTGCTTGTGTTCATTAAATGAAATTTTTTCAGTCAACAAAATAGAAGCTAAATAGAAAGATGCAAAGACCTAGAAACAGAAATCTCTGCAAAACTAATTCAATAAATGACATATTTATATTTTACATTGGTGCAAAAATATTTCAACAAGTAGTATCTTACAGCAGATTGTTTTGTTCATCACGATGAAACAATAAGAGGGCCATGATAGCCATGGATTGCTCACCTGAGATAGGGCAAAAGTTCATGTATTGGCAATATTTGAATTTTCCCACCTTTTTTTTTGCAATATTGTTTTTTTTTATTCAACTTGATTTCCTTATAAATTCAATAATCTCTTAAATTCTCTACTGAAATTGGGCACAATGGACAACAACATTTCTTGAAGAACTTATGTCAGTATCTTTTCAGTAAGTTTTAGAAATTCTCTTTGGTTGCCTTTGAAAGCAGGGTCATTCATGGATTCCTACTGTCTTAAGTTTTAAAGAATAGCATCCAAGAATCCTTTCTGTAAAGTTAATTGAAATCAGATGATTTGTAAAATAACTTGTCCTATGTAAATTTCAAGTACCCACAACATAGGACTTAACCCATTCCAACACAGTAACACTTTTTGATGCCTAAAAAAAAACAATTGGGAAAACACTGTGAGAAATGAATAAATTGCTTGTAAAAAGCAATTTCTACATTTCAAACAATGTGTTCTATCCAAAAAGTTGAAAGAACCTAAAATTTCATAAACTTCAAACTCGTCCACAGCTCCTTTCAACTTGGACCAGTCTATAATTTTTCCAACTGGTGAAGGCTTAAATGTATTGCATAACCATAAACAGAAGTATTTCGGGAGAGGACCAAGAGATGATGCTACATATAACATTTGAAAGCTCTAGGCCATCACCCAAGGAACATTTCTGTAAAATTTCATTGTAATAGGATGGAAGAATTTGTTCTTTATCTATATGTAAATTCCAAGTAACAACACTTAAAGGTATAAATAAATTATGTCATCATAACCTGAAGCATTTTGGTAGAGGGCCACAAGATGATGCTATATAAAAGATTTGAAACCTCTAGGCTTTACAGTTTAGAAGGAGAAGACTTAGGAATTCCTTCCGGTTACCATAGCAACCAGAGTTATCAATTATTTCAATTCCTCGAAGTAATTTGGAAAGCCATCACCTAAGGATTATTTCTGTAAAATTTCATTGAAATCTGATAGGTACTTTATAAAGAGAAGATTTTTAAAGATTTGTTCACAGACTGACAACTGACAACCACTAATCACAATAACTCCCCAGAGCACTTTGTGCTCAGGTAAGCTAAAAGGTCCAATTCTAAGAAAATTTCTGTAATACTAATTCAATAAATCAATGACAAATTGGTAGCAGCATACCATATACTGTGGCATATCCATGTACACAGAGAACATCACAAGTTGTATTATATCCTATGTAATTATCCCGACATCTCTCACAGTCGTCGCCAACAATGTTCTCTGAGCATGATTTACAGTCTGACCCAGTAAAGCCATGGTAACAGTAACATTTGGGAGCTACATCCCCATCTAACAGCAGACAGTCACCTGAAAAAAAGAAAAGTTTATAGGCTATAAAAACATTGAAAGAAACAATTTTTGAGTATTGTTTGTTGTTTAATTTCTGAGAATATATTGAGTGTTAGATATATAATTAACCCATTACCAGACAACAAAATTTTAAACTTGTCTGAATTGAAATAAGTTGCAGCTGACATTTCAAATTGCATTAAAATTTGAAAACAAGAGCCAAATAAGATAGTAAATCATTGTGAGAAAAGTGGAAATTGCAATTTCTCCTTTTCCCCAAAGTTTGTTATAATTGTATTTATTCAGGATGTCAGAAAGTGTCATTATGTGATATTGAGTTAAATAAAGAGGGCCAAGGGCCTTTTTGCACTCAATTTAGACTAAGGACCTATTTCCTCAATATTTTCCTGTTAAATGTTAAGTTAAGGACATTGTTAACAACTCAGCTTAAATGTATAGACCTGTCTCCAAATGCAACTGCTCCTCTGCCATTTGGGACTCAATGGTTATGGTTTTATAAATTTTGAAAGAGGTCAATGTTGATCCTTCCTAAAAATAAAAGGACCATGATGGTCTTATATCGCTTCTCTTAGTATGATGGTTCAAGGCTTTATGATATTTACAAAATATCAAAGCCCTATGCCTAATTATTTTGGAGAAGATTTTCATCTTTAACCCTAAGTATATTGAAGATCCCACCATATAGCCCTAATTTTCAGAGTATGGTAATTCTTTGAAGTATTTTAGTAGAGGGTCAATAGGCATTGATACATACCAAATATCAAAGCTCTAGGCCTAATGGTTTAGGAGAATAAGATTTTCAAAGATATCCTTCTTTATTCCTTTCTATGATCAGGGTTTGCACATAAAAGGGCTTATTCTCAGGATACTGTAATTTACAAATTATTTAGGTAAAAGGTCAGTAGGTATTGATACACGCAAATATTAAAGCTCTAGTCTTTATGGTTTGAGATATCAAAAAAGATTTTCAAAGATATGCTTCTTTATTTTGTGTGTAAAGTCAGAGATTGCACAAAAAAAGACTAATTTTTAAGATACGGTAATTCTTTGAAGTATTTTGATTAAGGATCAACAGAAATTTATACATTCAAATTATTAAAGCTTTATGCCTTTTGGTTTGGGAGAAGAAGATTTTCAGATTTCCTTCTTTAATTTTATGTAAAATCAGGGACCACAAAGGCAAAATTTCAGAGTATGGTAATTCTTTGAAGTATTTTGGTAGAGGGTCAATAGATGACGATTGATATTAAATATCAAAGCTCTGGGCCTTGTGCTTTTAGATTTCAAAGAATTTTATTCATCAACCCATTCCCACATAATGACACTTTCTGACACCCTAAATAGAAACAAGAGGGCTGTTGGCCCCGGGGGGGCTTCACCTGAGATAAAGGCTCTTTTTCTTTCAACAGTCTAATTTCATGTTAAGGTTAGGATTATGATACAAGTGGGCCACACTTACATATAAAGACTATGAACCTGATGATCCAAAAGTCTAAATTACAAGTTCCAAGGCTTTAGTGTTGATTTGAAAGAAGGAAAAAACTTTTTTATATCTCTGGATCCTTGGATTAAAACTTCAGAAATAAGAAAGAAGTCTGTGAACTGATGCTTCATGCCTATAACACCCCCCAGCTCCGTCCCTGGAGACCCGAGGATCATGATTTTAGCTATTTTGTAAGAGATCAATGTACTGATACATCATGCAAAATATCAAGTCTCTATGCCTTCTGGGTCAGGTGGAGAAGATTTTAAAAGATTATTTTGAAATTTCACTTTTGTTGCCATGGCAACCAGAGTTTTTAACAGATTTCAATTCTTTTACCTATTTTTAAGGGGGACCACCTAAGGAAATTTCTGCCAAATTTGGTTCAAATTGGCCCAGTGCTTTGGGAGGAGATGTCGTTTAAAGAAAATGTTGACGGACGGACGCAGGACGAAAGGTGATCACAATAGCTCACTTGAGCACTTTGTGCTCAGGTGAGCTAAAAACTATTCAGAAATACTTGTGTTTAATGAAGAAATTGCTTGTAACAAGCAATTTTTACATTTAACACAATATTTTCTATCCAGAAATTTAGAAAAAAGTCTGAAATTCCATTGGCTTAAAATTGTCGCCAGCAACTTCTTTTGGACAGGTCTGGGTTCTGAGACACAAGAAAATAGAGCCGTTTTCACCACTGAATCTAGTTATCAATTGTTTTTAGGACACATCATTTCAAATACAAATATTATCACTAGGTCATGGATGTAAGTAAATTCTGAATAGAGCAGATTTAACCCATTCCCACACAACAGAATCGTAGACTGGTCCAAATTGAAAGGAGTTGCATATGAAAAATCAAAGTTTATGAAATTTTAGATTTTTTACAACTTTCTGGGTAGAAAACAAAAAAATGGAAAATGAAGAAATTGCTTGTGACAAGCAATTTCTTCATTTTTCACAATATTTTTCCACTTGCTTTTCTTAAAGCAAAGCGTCATTGTTGGGGAAAGGGTTAACACTCAAATATGCCTGTATTTTGTATTGAAGACTCACCATTTCCATTACAAGGGTTATCACTCGGTCCTTGACACAAGAAAATGGAGCAGTTTTCACCACCAAATCCACCTTCACAACTACAAATGGATTCATCTTGTGGTCTAATACAAGCTCCATGACCAGAGCAATCTGGCTCACCTGCAATAAAATAAACCTGATCTTTGTGAACATGCAACTGGTGTTCAAACATTCTCTTTATATTCAGGTATTAGTACCTTTACACTTTCTAAATGAATACCTTTTAAATGATACTTTTGACCAAATCTGTATAGTATGTGACACTTCAAAGAAAGAGGGTCACCTGCAAAGAGCAAAAAGAACTAACCCTGGTTTGATTTTTCATCTAAGGGTTAAAACTTTATTCTGATTTTCTAATGCTTAACCCATTCCCACACACTGACACCTCTCAAGAAAACAAAATTGGGAAAATATTGTGTAAAAGGAAGAAATTGCATGAAACAAGCAAGTTCTTCATTTTCCACAATGTTTTCTACTTAGAAATTGAAAATTTCTAAGATTCCATAGACTGTAAATTGTGGTCTGCAACTCCTTTGATTTTTGTCCAGTCTAAAATTGGACCATTTGGTAATGGGTTAATTCAGACTTTTGACCAAATCTGTGTTATATGCGACCCTTGAAGGAAAAAGGGCCACCTGGAAAGAGCAAAAGTATTAACCCTGGTTAGATTGTACACATTGATAAAACTTTTTGCTGTTTTCTAATGCTTAATAGTCATTCTACCTCACTCAGATTAATCCATTCATACACAATACCACATTTCTATGCGTCAAAGAAATACAGCTATGGAAAACATTGTGAGAAAAGAATTTGCTTGTTATAGGCAATTTCTTCTTTCCTCACAATAGTTTCGATCTCATTTGGCCCTTGTTCTTGCAATTTAAACAAACTTTGTTTTGTAGTCTGCAACCTCTTTGAATTTAAACCAGTTTAAGATTTTGTCATTTGGGAATGGGTTAACAGGTGCAATTTCTGATCTGTTTTTCCATTTTTTACATTTCTAATTTCCTATGTATTCTTTTATTTTTCACTGGTACCACATAATGTGTATTGTAAAACACTTCTAATTTGGCCACTCAAAGGACTTTTTGAAAGTGTTTGTATGAGCAGGGAAATCTTAACCCATTCCCAAACAAAAAAATTTAGACTGGCCCAAATTGAAAGAATATGAAGATGAATTTTTGTTTTTTTGGGAAGAAAATATTGTGGGAAAGGAAGAAATTGCTTGATACAAGCAATTTCTTCTTCTCCCACAATATTTCCTCAAGTATAAAATCACCGGGATGTAAAACAAGGGATTGTGCAGGAAAAGGATGAGAAATACAAAATTACAATGTACACCAACCTGGACATTCCAGCTCCTCACAGTATGTTCCCTTGAAACCCTCAGAACAGTTGCAGTTCTGAAATTAAACATATTGCACTTGATTAATTTTGCTACTTAAGATCAGCTAATCTAAACCTATTCGTACACAATGAGGCTTTTTGAAGCCACTCAAGAAAAACAATTGAGAAATCATTTTGTAAAATGAAGAAATTGCTTGCAACAAGAAATTTCTTTATTTTCAAAAATGTTTCCAACCCATAAAGTTAAACAAGAGGGCCAGAATGGCCCTAAAATCGCTCACCTCACTAATTTAAGATGATTGAAAAATAAAATTGAAAGAACACAGGCATGCTTGACCTTGAGCTTTGACATTGAGGTTATCTGAGAATTTCTTACAAATGGCACATCTACTCACAATTGAGATTAATTGTGACATTTTATTTTCAGTAACCAAAAATGGTCCTCACAAATATGGACAGTCGTCCTGTTTGCTAAACACTGGAGACCAGTTGTTGTTTCTCACTAGCTGCCCATCTAACTTGCGCATACCACTTGTATTTTGCCCATTGGTGGCAGGCAAAAGGTACTTGTCACAATTATTGTGCCAAATGTCCGATGAAAGTTGACGAAGTCGTTTTTAACAATTTTTCAGTTATTTTGCGGGGCATTTAACAATTGATTCCTGGTATTTCCATTACATCCTTTCCTAGCCTCCAGCTGCCATTCAATTTAGGTTTAGGATCATCTACCGATTGGGGAGACAAAATGCGGTAAAGGATATGTGCTAAAGGCCTCGAATTTCCCTGAAAATTTGACTTAAAAATTTTTGCAAGTGGCTTTCGAAATTACTCGCAAAAAGTCAAATTCACTTACAATTTTAGTAATTAGTTATTATACAGGTTTACCTATAGAAAAATAATTAATATATTATTTAATCAACTGGGTTGATTTAACATAAATTCATTTCAAGACAACACAACTTTAGAATAGTCCTTATCAAGAGAGGCTACTTACAGCTGCTCTTCCAGTGCTTTCAACCCTTTGATTTTAATGCAATTATGAAAGGGATTTCATCCAGCATGACAAAGGTTAAAACCTACTAACATATGGAGAGAGCGGTTAGTGAACAAGCCATCTTGAAAATTCACTTTACTGATCGAGATCAATATTTAGATCTAGGTGAAGCATCCATTTACTTTTGCATTCTTTTCACTAGCCACGGAGGTTGACTTGTTAAAATATTTGACAAAGTAGTGGATTGCAAACTTATTTATTTGAAGGCTCAGTTTCTGGTTTTTTTTTTTTTTTAGACTTCAAACTTCTTCATTTCAACATGCAGAAGATAAAAGTTACACAAAACATAAAGCTCGGAAGCTAACACTAAAATACGGGACAATGTTGCCAGTATCATGAGGGAGTTGAAAATGTGATCACAGACCTTTGTTTCTGGTTTGGTCTGTGACCGATGACAATTTTTCATCCTTTAAAAAACATTTTAATAATCAATGAGTTAACAAATGACTACAGTATACTGGAATTTACCGGTATTCTGATTCCGGAAATAATGTCGTAACAAAACAAGATCCGAAGGAAAAGCATAAACCACGATACTTCTTCGAAGGTTAAGCATAATCATAATGCAAAAAAAAAAAGAATGAAAAAGAAACATGACATCTTTTTCTGCTGATTTATTTCACTTGCAATAAAATTCGAGTTGCAGAAAAATCACTTGCAATCTTTATTCTTAACTCACAAATTGTAAGTATGTGAGCTGAAATTCAAGCCCTGTGCTGCCACTGAGATTCAAACCCACAACACCCAGGGTTCCCACAATTTTCTGCTTGCCAAATTCAAGACTTTATCCAGACGTTTCAAGGATATTTTCTGAAATTAAAGATTTCTTTTTCTAACAAAAATCCAAGAATTATTATGACACAAATTGTTGAGTCCCCAGACACCATTTTATTGATGTCAACCTAAAACCTAGAACTCTGTCTAGAAAACTACAATAATATAAAATAATGAATAAATTTGATTGTTTCTAGACGTTTTAATTGTAAATATCATTTTAATGATAATTGATTTCAATTTCTATTTACCAAGAGTTCACTTTTTCATAGAATTGATTTGGAGGCCATGTATTACTTTCGTATCCAAATTCAATTCATGTTCGGTTACTGGTACACTTAAGATGTTGCTTTGGCTTTTCTCCCAAATATTTGTATTGTGAACTCTAATCATATATTTAGCAAAATGGACACCCACTTTCCATCCTAGCAGAAAATTAAGTACCAAGCTTGTATTTTTTGGTGAAACATATACCAATTTCTCTTTCTTGGCAGACATTGTAACCATTCGGAACATCTCTCAGCCGATCTACAATTAATCGGGAATGACAGAGTGTGTTCCGATTGAAGTGATAATGCATTCTCATGTAATTTACACTGTGATAAAACCTACTGGGGGGGATACTTGTTTGGAACATGTACTTTAATTGGGTCCTGCGTCTTTCATCAAATTGATTTGTCTTTTTCCCATTTTTTTCTGTTTTTTTAAAGATATCACAAAACCAAGACTTTTTCCAGGTAGCCTGGGAACCCTAGACACCCAATGATTGAAGATTGGGTGTCTTACGCATTCCTAACTGCCTATAGTGGCAACAATGTAGTAATTACAGACATAACAGCATAGTAATAGCCCCATTGGCCATTGTCAGTAAGAATCATGCCAAGTTTGATTTAAATTGGCCCACTGGTTTGGGAGGAGGAGATTTTAAAGCAAAAACTGCCACGCCCATATTTGGAAGTCATTCAAAATTTCACGAACACATTTTGAAAAGGGTGGCCCAAGGAACACTCATGCCAAGTTAAGTTGAAATTGGCCCAATGGTTACCGAGGGGAAGATGTTTAAAGAATTCAAAGTCAAAAATGCCCCACCCTGCCACACCCATCTTTTGGCATCAACAAAATAGTAAACCACTTTTGAAAAGGGTCACCTAAGGAACACTCATGCCATGTTTAGTCAAAATTGGCTCATTGGTTACCGAGGAGAAGATGTTTAAGGATTTCAGAGTCAAAAACTTCCCCACCCTGTAACAACCATATTTGGGCATTAATCAAAATTCTGCGAAAACTTTTGAAAAGCATCACTCAAGAGACATTCATGCCAAATTTGGTTGAAATTTGCTCATTTTTTACTGAGGAGAAGCTGTTTAAAGATTTCAAAGTCAAAACTGCCTCGCCCAGCCATGCCCTTATTTGGGTGGCAATCAAAATTTCGCATACAATGTTTGAAAAGGGTCACCAAAAGAACATTCATGCCAAGTTTTGTATAAATTGGCCCAATGGTCACTGAGGAGTAGATGTTAAAAGATTTCAGAGTAAAAAACTGCTCCGCCCTGCCTCACCCATATTTGGGTGTCAATCAAAATTCCGAGAACAACTTTTGAAAAGGGTAACTGAAGGAACATTCATGCAAAGTGTGGTTGAAATTCAAAAAGGTATAACAAGAGCACCCCCTACTGGTGCCTATGCTCGTCTGTTGGGTGCTGGATAGTGGATAAAATATCTAAGTCGAAAAAGTGGCATAATTCGCACAAAATGCATCTAGAGTTATCCCCCTTGATAGTATATGGTTCTCTTTTGATAGTAAACATGTGTGCAAAGTTTCAAGTGAATGCCTTCAGTAGAACCAGAGATATCACAAAATGTCAAAGTTTTCACATGATGACCACAATGAAGACGACAACGACACCAAGGCTTTTGCAATACCTCAGGTTATCTCCGAAAACAGCCGAGCTAAAAATTTGTAAGAATTTTGCTCCTTTTTGCTTGATCCTATTAAATTATAAGAAATGAAGATTTTTTTTTTTGTTTTCAACCAAAAAAACTAATCATACTCATGTATGAATCCTCTTTAACAATTTGAGTAAGCCAATTTAAACTTACAGGAGTGCCTGTTTCGTCGACACATACACCTCTTCCAGTACAGGGTATAGAACAGCTCTGGTCATTGTAGCATGGATCACACAGACACCTGGCTGGATAGTCAGGATGTTCCACTCCGTGAATACAGTCTTGTTCACACGCTGTGCCCACAGATAATGTACAATTGACACATCGAGGTACAGTAAGATCATCCCCATAACAGTCACCTTGGTTGACAAAAGTTCAAAGGTTTATCTCATTTCCATGGCAGGTGGCAAAATTTTAGACCAGTCCACATTGAAAGAGCATGCAGACAACAAATCAAAGTGGCTGTATTGTTAAGATTATAACCAATGGGGTGAAAACAGCGTGGAAAAGAAGAAATTGCTTGTAACAAACGATTGCTTCTTTTCCAAGATGTTATCTTGAATGTTAAATTTGAGGGTTGTTTAAAAGCAGTTTTATGCATGACTAGGTTAGGACATCAAACATCATGTTAAGGATAAAAATGTGACAACTACTTACTGACAAGTAGTGAATATAATCGCTTATCCAGAGTTCATTAGTGTTTAACCCATTCCCACACAGTGACGCTTTCTGATGCCCCTCAAGAAAAACTATTGGAAAATCATTGTATAAAATGAAGAAATTGCTTACACAAGCAATTTCTTCATTTTACACAATGTTTCTTAAAAAGAAATTTGTAAAAAATCTCAATTTGATAAACTTTAAATTGCTGTCTGCAACTCCTTTCAATTTGGACCAGTCTAAAATGTTGTTGTCTGGTAATGGGTTAACCCATTCCCACATTATGGCCCTTTTTGATAACCCTCAAGAAAAACAATTTGGAAAAAGTTTTGGAAAATGAAGAAATTTAATTGTCGTCTGCAACGCTTTTCAGTTTGGACAAGTTTAAAATTTTGCCCTCTCGTATTGGTTAAGACAATATGAAACTGAGTTGTTAAGATTCTTAATCAACACCATGGTGGGTCACTTCTATGTGTTTTTATAACTGAGAAAACACTGTAGAAAAAGAAGAAATCGCTTGTAACAAGCAATTTTTTCTTTTTCCACAATATTTTCTACCCACTAAAGTTTGTTTTTTCAAATCAAACCCTATTTGAATTTTCATCTGCAAAAATTTTGAATGTGGACAGGTCTAAAATTTGGAAAAACAGGAAACAGTTAAAACTCTTTTTCCCTGTAATTTGGATCAGAATGCATCCGTATTCAATATGATCCTTCCTCATTTCCATGCAAATAACCATTGTGCTCAGGTTAGCAATTAAGTAATCAAGTCTTGCAAACTCATTCACGTAATTACATTATATAGACACCTATACTGAAATAATCTGACTAATAAGAGCTGTATCTGACAAACAGAAATAGGTTATTGTCTTACCTCTACCATTACACTCTGGTGTTCCATCACACTTCCATTTTTCACACCCTTCACCCCGACGGTATGTATCACAAGTACAAGTCTGGTCTCCAATATTACACACACCATAACCAGAGCAGCTTTCACCAACACCTGGACAGCCTTGAATCTCACAAAATTCACCTATCACAAAGTTACACATCATAGTGAGGAGATATTTCAAAAGAAAAAAAAAAACTTTGCTTAAAAATGGTATTTGCTTGAATAAGAAATATGAGACAACAATTACTAAACATGTGCTTTCTTTATCGATAGAATCCACCAGTTTTAAAGTGTATTGTGACTAATTTTGATAGTCTATTATAATAGAGGATAATATTTGATTCTGAGCATCTTTCATTGAGAGAACAACAGAAGCTATATTTTCACTGGTGAAAAATAACTCCTTGTCAAGCTGAATCCGGAATATTCCGGTTTTTGCAGGAGGTGTAGGCTAAGATAAGACTGCACTTATGTGCAGGCTGATCTTAGTCTACATCTCCTGCTTGTACTTTTTATGCCAGAGTTGTTTATAAAGTTGATTTCTAAAAGAAATATTGATTTTTGAGCAATAAATTCTATCAGTGCTTTCAGTCCCTTTACAGCAATTCAGTAAGGTAATTTATACAGCATGACAAGGGTTAATGTAAATAATCTTGTGAGAAATACCAGGCTACAAATTTTTGTTCAAATCATATTCATTTATTAGTACAAGAATTCAGTCTTCATATACATTAATGCATACCACAAAACCCTGCACATTTAACCCTTTTCCACCAAATAATGATTTATTGATGCCCAAAAGATAAAAGCTTTAGTAAACATTGTTTACAAAGAAGAAATTGCTAGTTAAAAGCAAATCTTTATTATCCACAAGGTCTTAACCAAAAAAAGACAACAATTTCATCACCTTAAATTTTCATCTACTAATTCTTTCAATTTTGACCAGTCTAAAATTTTGTATTCTGGTACTGGGTTAATGCACTGAAGAAATAAGACCTTGTGTAGCAATTTCAACTATTTCACATGTCAGTGAAGTTGAAGACGGAGCACCCTGAAAAGCCATTCAGGCCATTATGGATATATTGCAGTTACAATCAGTTTCTCCCTCTCACAGAATATTTTCTACCTTATTTTGCTTTTTTCTAAATATACCTGCCTTTAACCCATTACCACATAGTGCCTCTTTTTGAGGCCTTGAAAAAAAATAATGGAAAAAATTGTAAGAAAAGGAGAAATTGCTTGTAGCATGCAATTTCTCCCTCTCTCACAATGTCTTCCACTTTGTTTGGCTTTTATATTTAAAGTAATTTGAAAAGTCATCTGCAACTTCTATAATGGATTAAAATGCTGTCTGCAGCCTTGTTCAATTTGGACCAGTCTAAAATTTTGCCAACTCATAATGTCTAAAAGGGCACTTACAATGATTATCAATATCAACTTACCCCAGAAAGCTGTATTACATATACATGTGTTGTTATTGCATGTACCATGACCATCACACTCTTGATCACAAGCACCTCCTGTGTAACAGGGATCACAAATACATGTGCCATCAGACCCTTCCGTTCCATGAACACACTCATATTGACACTCAGAGCCGATATATCCAACATCACAATCACATAGAGGTAAAAGTCCTGTTATGTTACAAGAGCCATGATTGCTACAATCTGGAGTTCCAGGACAGTCTGCTACATGACAGAATGTAGAATTGATGTCCCAGCCTTGGTCACAATCACAGAATTTCTGGAAAACATAAAGAGTGCACAAAAGACATGAGCTTGTCCCTAAATTATATTTCTCAAAAATATGTCTCGTAAAATCACAATCAACCTCTAAGACAACATTTCAACAGTAACTGTTATTTTACATAAAAACTTGTCAAAAAAGTGCTGAACCCATTTCAAAACAATCCCACTTTTTTAATGCCCTTAATGAAAAAAAGCTTTGGAAAACAATACAGAAAATGAAGAAATTGCTTGTAAAAAGTAGTTTCTTCATTATCCAAAATATGTTCTTCCCAAGTAGACAAAAGAATTTAAAATATTTTTGGCTTGAAATTGTCGTTTGCAACTTCTTTGACAGTTTGTGTTCAAGGTCACAGCAGGACAGCCTATTAACTAATTTAGATATGAGTGAACTTATATACGGTATATCAAAATGGATGCATTTTTCGAAAGTGGGTTAAAGGTCAAGATCTAAGTCACTCAGTGAAAGCCTTTAATATGATGAAGTTTGTTATCATACAATGTACATTTAATAAAAACAAGCTATTAAACCCATTCACACCCAAGCCCACTTTTGATGTTCCTAAGGTTAGGAATACATGGTTGAAAATGAAAAGATTGCTTATAAAAGCAATTTCCTTCATTTCCTATAATTTCCCTACCCCAAAAGACAAAAATTGCAAAATTTCATAAACTTAAAATTATTGTCTGCAACTTCTTTCAAATTGTACAAATTCAAAATCCAAGACCACTTAGTGAAAGCTAGAATGTGATAGAGATCAGTTTGAAATAAAATTTCAACTAGTTTAAGTTTAACAAAACGGAGGCAATTTCTCTAAACAAGGCTCTTAACAAGATGCAAAAAGAAAGCTCATAACCTATTACCACATAACAAAATTAGACTGGCCAAATTTCATAAAACAATTCTAATTTCATAAAATCTTCAAATCTTTGTCGCATTCGGTAAAAAACAATGTGGACAATGAAAAGATTGCTTGTAACAAAGCTGCAAATTATTTCTTCATATTACACAAAAATTTCGAAAGGATTTTCTTGGTGGCCAGAAAAGGCAGGATTGAGTTAGCTGTGTGCTTTAGGATTTTCGATTTTACCTAAGATGTGAGGAGCTTTGTTCTGAAGCTAAAGTACCTACAGCAATACTATTACACTCTCCATGACCACTGCAGCTAGATAAGTAACCGGGACAACGATTCTCATCGCACGACTTTCCCCAGTATCCATGAAGATTAAAGCCAGACCCATCACCACATGTACACGTATCTGTTACATTGTCACACACTCCTTTATTGCTGCATTCTATATCACAACTTTCTCCAGAGAAACAACTACTGCTGCATACACAAATACCTGCAAAAACATTAGTCAACTTTCACAAGCTGATTCTACCAAGACATTTATTTGATTTTGCAAATGATTTAGCTTAAACCCATTCCCACACAGTAACACTTTTAAACGCCTTCCAAGAAAAGCAATTTTGAAAACATTATGTAAATGAAGAAATTGCTTGTGACAAGCAATTTCTTTATTTTACACATTGTTTTCTATCCAGAAAATTGAAAAATTCTAGACTTTCATGTACTTTAAATTGTCATCTGCAACTCCTTTGAATTTAGACCAGCCTAAAATTTTGCCAAGTGGAAATGGGCTAAACTGTGGCCAACTTGAAAGATAAACACCTACTGAATGAAATCCCTTGCATAAGAAAAAGAAGTATGCACATGTTCAATATTTCAAAGGAAACACTCAAGTAGTTATGAAGTTACAACAATATGTTCTGACTTGCTCATAAAACTTTAACCAAGACTTCATGGGTCTAAAAGAGGTCACATAACCCATTTTCAGATAAAAACAAGATGTGTTTGTGAAACACTATGCCCCCAAAACGGGAATTCTTTAGAAATGGGTAAAGGGTTAAAATTTTGACCTTGACCTTGATGAAATCACCTTCCCCAGTTGCGCCTTGTTGAGACCTATCTACATACCAAATATTAGCATTGTAACTTAATCAGGGTTGAAGTTATAGGAAAATGTTTAGATGGCAGGTTAAGTTTTGCAGACAGACGGACAGACAGACAGACAGACGGACAGGGTAAAACAATATGCCCCCGATCTTATCAATGCAGGGGCATAAAAATTAGACTTGTCAAAAATCAAAGCAGTTGCAGACGACAATTCCAAGTTGATAGAAAATTAGATATCTCCATTATTCTGGGTATTAAACAATTTGTTAAATACAGAATTTTATTGAAACAAGCAGTTTTTTTCTACTAAAATGAATGTCAGAGCTATGGTTCTTTGACTACAGAGTTGAATTATTATCTTTAACATATGAGCAAAATTTCAAAGCAAAAGCTTTAAAATATAACAAAATTACATTATCTACTGACTTCCATGAGAAACCCTTACAAAATCTCTTACAGGAAAAGAAGTCATATTTCAATAAAAATTACTATAAGAATTATGAGTCTTTGTGTAGGGGGTAATATAATGATCACAAAAGCATGTGTAATAGCATTACTCAAAGTTTTGATTTTTGTACAATACAATTCTAATAAAAGCATTATGCTGATGCCCGATTGACAAGAATAGCCTCAATTAATCTTCCAGACCTGGGTTCAATTATGATTCATTCATAGAATAAAAAATTCTTACTGTTATGAAAAATTTAACCAAATTTCTGAGTTACAAGGCTCAATAAATAATTCTTTTGAGCTCAATCTCTAGTTGTTGTTTAATTGAGCCTTATAACTCAGAAGCATTATAAGTCAGATTAACAAATGTAAGAAATACTTGAAGAATCTTACCACTGTCCATAGGTTCTTGGATCCCGTTACACACGGTGTTACAATCCTCTCCCATAAAGCCTTCCTCACAGTTGGAGCAGAACGGGAAAATTGTTGATGAGTTACAGAAACCCCGACCCGAACAGTTGTTTGGACAAACAGGGGTCCAACATCCGTCACCTTCCCATCTCTCAAAACAGGAACAGGTACCTGTTCAAAGTCATATATAGCATATATATTGTAATCAATCAGGGTCTTATTTGTGAAGAGAAGAGAAGGCTTTTAAACTTTGTTAACATTGATCAAGCTGTCTGTGAGGCCCATTTTTCCATATTTTACATTTGAATCATCTTGTTTACATTAGGGTTCATCCATAAAGCAAAACAATCATGACCAAATCTCAGCAAAACTGGGCCAAAATTGTGGCCCATAGAGTGTTAACAAAGAAACTGTCATTAACCCATTCCAACACAGTGGAATTTTAGACTGGTCCAAATTGAAAGAAGCTGCAGACGACAATTTCAAGTTGATAGAATTTTGAACTTTTTCCTCATTTTGGGTAGAAAACATTGTGGATAATGAAGAAATTGCTTGATACAAGCAATTTCTTCATTTTCCACAATGTTTTCAAAAGCTTTTTTTCTTGAGGGGCGTAAAAAGGAGGGATTGAGTTGTAATGGGTTAAGGCCCTGTTTCCTGTGTTTTCTTACAGAACTTTCCTTTTTTCAATAGGGTTCAACCTTATAGCCTAACAATCATTTCAATAGGGTTCAACCTTATAGCCTAACAATCATTTCAATAGGGTTCAACCTTATAGCCTAACAATCATTTCAATAGGGTTCAACCTTATAGCCTAACAATCATTTCAATAGGGTTCAACCTTATAGCCTAACAATCATTTCAATAGGGTTCAACCTTATAGCCTAACAATCATTTCAATAGGGTTCAACCTTATAGCCTAACAATCATTTCAATAGGGTTCAACCTTATAGCCTAACAATCATTTCAATAGGGTTCAACCTTATAACCTAACAATCATTTCAATAGGGTTCAACCTTATAGCCTAACAATCATTTCAATAGGGTTCAACCTTATAACCTAACAATCATTTCAATAGGGTTCAACCTTATAACCTAACAATCATTTCAATAGGGTTCAACCTTATAGCCTAACAATCATTTCAATAGGGTTCAACCTTATAACCTAACAATCATTTCAATAGGGTTCAACCTTATAACCTAACAATCATTTCAATAGGGTTCAAACTTATAGCCTAACAATCATTTCAATAGGGTTCAACCTTATAGCCTAACAATCATTTCAATAGGGTTCAACCTTATAACCTAACAATCATTTCAATAGGGTTCAACCTTATAGCCTAACAATCATTTCAATAGGGTTCAACCTTATAACCTAACAATCATTTCAATAGGGTTCAACCTTATAGCCTAACAATCATTTCAATAGGGTTCAACCTTATAACCTAACAATCATTTCAATAGGGTTCAACCTTATAGCCTAACAATCATTTCAATAGGGTTCAACCTTATAACCTAACAATCATTTCAATAGGGTTCAACCTTATAACCTAACAATCATTTCAATAGGGTTCAACCTTATAGCCTAACAATCATTTCAATAGGGTTCAACCTTATAACCTAACAATCATTTCAATAGGGTTCAACCTTATAGCCTAACAATCATTTCAATAGGGTTCAACCTTATAGCCTAACAATCATTTCAATAGGGTTCAACCTTATAGCCTAACAATCATTTCAATAGGGTTCAACCTTATAACCTAACAATCATTTCAATAGGGTTCAACCTTATAACCTAACAATCATTTCAATAGGGTTCAACCTTATAGCCTAACAATCATTTCAATAGGGTTCAACCTTATAACCTAACAATCATTTCAATAGGGTTCAACCTTATAGCCTAACAATCATTTCAATAGGGTTCAACCTTATAGCCTAACAATCATTTCAATAGGGTTCAACCTTATAGCCTAACAATCATTTCAATAGGGTTCAACCTTATAGCCTAACAATCATTTCAATAGGGTTCAACCTTATAGCCTAACAATCATTTCAATAGGGTTCAACCTTATAGCCTAACAATCATTTCAATAGGGTTCAACCTTATAGCCTAACAATCATTTCAATAGGGTTCAACCTTATAACCTAACAATCATTTCAATAGGGTTCAACCTTATAGCCTAACAATCATTTTGACCAAGTTTCTTCAAGATTTAGACAAAATTGAGACGCTCACCTGACTAATTTATCATGACAGAAAACAAGATGTGTTTGTGAAACACAAAGCCCCCCCCCAACAGGACTAAATGTTTGACCATGGTATGTGACCTTGACCTTATCACATTACCTTGACATTGACATGAGGAGATGCATATTACTGAGATGTATCATCATGCCAAATATGAGCATTGTATCTTGAATAGGCTGGTAGTAATTAGCAATGTTAAGTTATTTGGTTAAGTTTTGCAGACAGACAGGCTGAAAGACTGAATGACAAACAGACAGACAGATGGACAACGATATAACAATATGTCCCCTATCTTTCGATGCCGAGGCATATAAAACTTGAAAGAACACAGGCATGTTTGATCTTGAGGTGTGACATTGAGGAACATTCATGCCAAGTTTGGTTGAAATTCAAAAACTGCCAAGCCCATATTTGGGTGTCAATCAAAATTTTACCAAAAAACTTTTCAAAAGGGTCACCCAAGGAATATTCATGCCAAGTTTGGTTGAAATTGGCCAGATAGTTACTGAGGAAAGAGAAGTTTAAAGACTTCAAAGTAAAAAACTGCCCACCCTGCCATGCCCATATTTGGGCTTTAATCAAAATTTTGCGTACAACTTTGAAAAGGGTCACCCAAGGAACATTCATTCACAGTTTGGTTGAAATTGGCCAGATGGTTACTGAGAAAAAGATGTTTAAAGATTTAAAAAAAAACTGCCCTGCCCTGCCACGATTGGGGGTCAATCATAATTTTGTGAACAACTTTTGAAAAAGGTCACCCAAGGAATATTCATTGGCCCTATAGTTACTGAGGAGAAGATGTTTAAAGATTTTAAAGTAAAAAACTGCCCTGCCACGCACGCCCATATTTGGGGGGTCAATCAAAATTCTGCAAAACTTTTGAGAAGGGTCACCCAAGGAACATTCCTTCAAAGTTTGGTTGAAATCTGTCCAGTGGTTACGGAGAATAAGATGTTTCAAGAATTGTTGACGCCTTGCGACAGCCGACTCACAAAAGGTGACCACAAAAGCTCACCTTGAGGGCATTGTGCTCAGGTGAGCTAATAAGCCCTGTCTATTTTAGTATGTTTTAAAATCAAAATTTCAGCATGGAATTCTGTAAATCTCCACCAAAAGAATATTCCCTCAAAACAACAATGAATAAAAGTGTTGTTTGCCAATGTGCTGTAGCCTCCAAGAGAGCTTTATGTTAATTGTCAACTTGCAATACTATGAAGTGGGCTAGGGTGTAAAGTCAGTTGAATATGCTAAGCATAGAAACATACAACTAACCCATAGTAACAGTACATATATTTTTTGTAACTTTCCTGTCAAATTTGGTTTAGATCTGACCTATCTTTTCTGAGGAGATGTTCAGAGAAAAAGTTTATGAATCAACAGACTCACTCACAAAGACACATTCCCTTGACAAAAGGCCCTTTTGCTGAAATATGATTCAAAAGCAACAGTTTTTTAGCAAAGGATGTCTTTACACTTACCTATAGCTGTTGGGTCTGGAGCCAAGCAAGAGCCATGACCTGAACAATCTTTATCATTGATCGAAGGACAGCTGGCCCTTTCACAGTTATCTCCCCTCCATCCACTGGTTCCACAATCACACACATCATCAATACAGGCACCAACCCCTGAACACTCTGAATTACACTCTGCCCCAGAATAACATGGATTACATTGACAGAACTCACTAGACTGATCACCCTCAACTTCCTGTATGATAGCCCCATGCACACATCTACCACTACAATCTAAACCAAAGTATCCTAGACTACAGTTACAGTAGGGCTCTTCATCAGGTACACATGATCCATGACCAGAGCAATCATTTGGACAGTTGACGATATGACATCCGACTCCGACCCATCCAGGGTTACAGGTACACTTATGTATAGCAGCATTGCAGTTGCCATGTCCCGTACAAGACGTGTTGTATCCTGGACACTGATGTGATTCACAGTTCTCCCCGCGGTATCCATTAAACCCACAGTCACAGACTCCATTTACGCATGTACCTTGGTTATTACATAGGAGGTCACATGAATCTCCACTGTAACATGGGTCACAAATACACTCAAATGTTTCAGGGTCCTCCACACCATGAACACACCTGTGTGATGCAACAAAATATTTTTACTACATAATCCTAAATCATCTTACAGAAAGAAATAGTCTTTTAAAAACAGTAAGTTGTCACAAAAAAGTCATTTTTCAAAGTTCAAATATACTTAACCCATAACCAGAAAAAAAGTTTAGACTGGCCCAAATTTTCATACAACAATTTTCAGTTTCTATTTTTTATTTTTTTTTAATCTTTGTCTTTTGGTATAGAGAACATTGTGGATAATGAAGAAATTGCTTGTAGCATTTTCATTTTCCATAGTGTTTTCAAAAGCTTTTCTTATTTTGAGGGGATGTCAAAATGCTGGATTGTGTGGGAATGGGTTGATATTGCAACTCCAGGTTTTATTTTCAGGTGTTTTATATAAACCATCTGAAAATCATTTTTAAGAATTGACAGTCTTGCTTAGCATATCATTTTGGTGGGTGAAAATACAGTTGGTCACTTTCTAAACACCTACAGTGAAATGAAAAAAAGACTTTATTAAAATATATACCTATACTGACAGCGATCACCAATATACGGGGGATCACAATCATAACATCGTGGTAATAAGTCGGCTTCTCTCTGTTCACACGATGCATTTACATAATGTCCACTACCACTGCAGTCACAGTCTGGGGTCTGGCATCCGTTCCCTTTCCATCCTAAGTCACAATCACATTCCCCTGTAGCTTGGTTACAGTCCCCCTTGTTCATACAATTATACGGCCAACCAGGACATCCCACCACATCACATTGTGTTCCCTTAAACCCGAGGTCAAAATCACAAACACAAGTATCAGCTTCACATACACCACGGTTATTACATATTGTATCACACTGTATTCCTAGAAATAAGGAAATACAAAAATATGAATATAGATATAATAAATCAAACTGTTTATTAGACAAAACTAAATATACTTCATAAACCTCTTATTCTATGTTCAAAATAAATCACTACATATTTCTCTCATAAAGCTGTTCAATACCGAATATAACACCACTCTCAACAGTATTTCATTCATATTCTAGTGGCTGGTGAATTTAACTATGGTCTCTTGCTACTTCTCACATCAGTACTAATATAGCATTCTTTCTAGGCCACCAGCTGCTCATCCCACTCAGGCAAACTATTTATCAATTTCACACTGGTGAGAAATAAATGATGCATGTTGAGTGATTTTGCGAATCTTCAGGAAGAATGTTTGCCAAGCCGGAGTTTGAACCTATGACACTAGGATTGAGAGCATAGTGCAGTCCCCAGTGAGCTAACTTGGCTCAGCTGTACAACATAAACATAATGCTATCTTATACTAGTCATCTCCTATCTTGATTTGCTCCAGTAGAGTAGCAGAATTTACACGCACTACAAGACAAAAGGAAGAGTTGGATATCAAAACTTCCTACACAGCAAGAAGCAAAATTACAAAGTTTAACCTTTCCCAGTTTTTGGAAATTTTAGACAGGTCCAAAGTAAAAGAGACTGCAGTTGCAATTTGAAATAAAACCATACTCTTTTGTAGAAAATATTTCAGGAAAAGCAATTTCTTCTTTTTCAACAATGTTTTCTCAAGTATAATATCACAGCCACATAAAATCAAGGGTTTGTACAGGAAAGGGTTAACCCATTCCCGTTCAATTATGTTTTTTTAAACCCATAAGAACAAAGCTTTGGCAAACATTGTAGAAAATATAGAAACTGTTTTCTTCATAATATCCCGAATGTTTTCTACCCTAAATGACAAAGATTTTTGAAATTCCATTTACTTGAAATTGTTTTCTTCTTTGAATAGGGAATAGTCTAATTTTTTTCTTTTTCTTTAAGGGTAGAAAACATTGTGAATCATGAAAAAGTTGCTTATCATAAGGAATTTCTTCTATTCCCAAAATTTTCAAAAAAAATCTTTTTGAGGGGTGTAAAAACTGAGATGAGCATGGGTTACAAGCCTGTATCACAGTCAGTAAAGCAGACACATACGCCAGTTCAATTATTGGTACTATTCACACATGGATATGGCATATTTCTCCTATATTGAACTCATCACATGTACAAACCTGTATCAGAGTAAGTGAAACAGACACATACACTAGCTCCATCATTGGTACCATTGACACATGGTATATGGCATGTTTCTCCTGTATTGAAATCATCAAATTTACATACCTATATCACAGTCAGTAAGCAACACATACAGCAGTTCCATTATTGATACCACTAACTCAAGGTATGTGGCATATTTCTACTCTACGGAACTCAATATATGTACAAACTTGTACCACTGTCAGTAAGTGACACATACACCAGTTTTGTTATTGGTTTCATTAACTCAAGGTATGTGGTCTATATCTCCTGTATGGAGCTAAACACATGTACAAACCTGTATCACAGTCAGTAAGTGACACATACACCAGTCCCATTATTGATAACATTAACACATGGTCTGTGGCATATTACTCCTGTATGGAACTCAACTCAAGTACAAACCTGTATCACAGTCAGTAAAGCAGACACATACACCAGTTCTGTTATTAATAACATTAACACACGGTATGTGACATGTTTCTCCTGTTTTGGACTCATCACATGTACATACCTGTATCACAGTCAGTAAAGCAGACACATACACCAGTCCCATTATTGGTACCATTGACACATAGTATGTTGCATGTTTTGCCTTTATTGAACTTTTCCTAGTTACATACCTGTATCACAGTCAGTAAAGCAGACACATACACCAGTTCCATCATTGGTACCATTGACACATGGTATGTGGCATGTTTCTCCTGTATTGAACTAATCCCAGTTACATACCTGTATCACAGTCAGTAAAGCAGACACATACACCAGTTCCATTATTGGTACCATTGGCACATGGTATGTTGCAGGTTTCTCCTATATGGAACTCATCACATGAACAGATAGATGCATCAAGTTCTTCATCATAGGTACAGATCCCATTCCCTGCAATAGTACATATTAGATATCTTATAGAGTTAATACCCCTTGGAATCATTGAATAAAACATGATGCTACCTTAGATCTTAATGTTAATAATAGCAAGATTTTTGTTCAGAACATTTGATCATTTAAGCTTTTAGTTTCTTTGAAAGTTCAGTATTCAAAATATATCTACCCCAACAGGCATTATCTAAACAATTTAGTTTGTTTACAAGTACTGCTTTCAATGAGTTCCAATTGGTTCTTTTTTCTTTATAAAAAAAATGAATGGTGAAACATTAAATAAAGTAATAGTTTCACTTTTAAAACAATCATTTATTTCCTTTTATTACAGTTATCTTTACTCAGTGGTATACAGCAGTTTTCCCTGTCCCATCCAGACTTAAATGTACCAAGTTATATAACTGATACATGATCCATAATATATCATACCTACCATTACAATCATCTTTACACAGTGGTATACAGCAGTTTTCCCTGTCCCATCCAGAGTTAAATGTACCAAGTTATATAACTGATACATGATCCATGTTTTAAATTGTTCCTTCCATTACAGTTATCTTTACTCAGTTGTATAAAGCAGTTATCCCTGTCCCATCCAGAGGTAAAGGTACAAGTTATATAACTGATACATGATCCATAATATATCATACCTACCATTACAATCATCTTTACACAATGGTATACTGCAGTTATCCCCGTCCCATCCAGCATCACATGTACAAGTCATATTACTGATACATGATCCATGATCACTGCACATTGGGTCACCTGGACAGTCCTCATTTTCACAAAACTCACCCTCATAAGCATTTCCTGTATATGTGGAGAATAAAAGTTATACAAATTTAAATCTTAAAGGCATCACACTAGCCACTTTTTAAAAAAACATTTGAACTTGATAAACAAACTTGAGAGAAAGGTCTCGCCACAAGAAATACTTATATCTAATGAAAAAGTCTCCTCAAAAGAAATACACGTGTGAAAAATGAAAGAAGACAGTTCCCTAAATCAATAGCAACCTTGATCTTTGACCTTGCTGACCCCAAAACAATGGAACTCCTCCTTGACTTCTCTATGATTACAATTCCTCATCCCTTACCACTGAGTAACATCAAACCCAATTAACAGACAGACATTCATGAAACCAATGTTACCCCCCCCCCTTTCCTTTGTATAAGAGGAGGTATAAAACAAAAGGACCATTATCGCTCACCTGAATCTGTGAGTTTCAAGTTTTAAAGACTAACTTCAATTTCTCTATTAAATTATATGGGACCAAACTTTTAAAGAAGATTGGGAAAAAATGTGGCCGCTAGAGTGCTAACATAAAATTGATTTTAAAGCCCATTTTCCAAAGTTATCCAACAGAATGTTCCCATTTACATTAGGGTTGATCCTTGTACTTGGACAAACATTCTGACCAAGTTTCATGAAGAATAGATCATAATTGTGGCCCCTGGAATGCTATCATGGGAATTGTCGTTAAGACTCCTTTCCCATGTTTTCCAACGGAACATTCCTATTTCCTATATGATTCAACCTTCTGACCTGCCAAGCATTCTGACCTAATTTTAAAAAGATTGTGCCAAAATTGTGGGCCCTACAGTGGTAATGAGAAATTGGTTTTCAAAGTACAACATGTCACGCCCGCTGATTTTACAGAGAATATAGTGTACAGAGTTGGTTTTTTTTTTCAAATATTGACCTTGACCTTGGAGGTATCATAACAAACATTTTACTTGATACTAGCACTCACCGAGTAGAACAACTTTGCCAAGTTATTTGCAAATCCATCCATAAATGTAGAAGTTATGCTCTGGAAAAGGTCATTTCACCTTCAATAGTGACCCTGACTTTGTACATATAATATGACACTAGCTTTCATCAAGAAGAACAATTGTGCAAAGTTATTTTCAAAGCCATCCATAAATGTAGAAGTTATGCTCCAAACAAGGTCAATTTTGTTGTTTTGCCTTAAAATATGAATTTGACCTTGGAGGTATCACAGCAAATGTTACGCATGACACCAGCACTCATCAAGAAGAACAACTGTGCCATCCAGTAATGTGGAAGTTATGCTCAAAACAAGGTCAATTTTCTTTTTGATCTTCGACTGTTAACGTGACCTTGGAGGTATCACAAAAATCATTTTGCATGACACTAGCACTCATCAAGAAGAACAACTGTACAAAGTTATTTTTAAATCCATCCATAAATGTAGAAGTTATGAAAGGTCAATTTTGTCATTTGATCTATAACTGCGACCTTGAACTTAGGGGTATCAGAAAACTATTTCCAATAACTCTAGCACTTATCAAGAAGAACAACTGTGCCAAGTTATTTTTTCAAATCTATCCATAAATGTAGAAGTTGTGCTCTGGACAAAAAATGGACGGACATAGCATGCAAGCACTAATGCACTAACACTAACAACTATGTCTCACTCACCCCAAGCCGACTTAACAGAAGAAAATTGTCATTAAGGCCCATTTTTTGCAGTGTTTCATGCAGATTGGGCCATAATTGTTGCACCTAGAGCTAAAAAAGGAAATTGAAAAAAAGGAAATTGCCGCCCCTTTACTTGCTTTTTCCAATGCAACGTCCCCTTTGATATGATTCATCCTTGTGCTCAGACAAACATTTCAAGTTTCATGAAGATTGGATTATAATTATGGCCAAAGGAGTCTTAACAAGGAAATTGTCATTAAGGCCCCTTTTCCTGTGTAGTCAAAGGGAACATTACCAATTTCAATAAGATCCATCCTTGTGGCCAGACAAACTTTCTTACCAAGTTTCATGAAAATTGGGCAAAAAATTGTTGCCCCTAGAGTGCTAACAAGGAAATTTCATTAAGGCCCCTTTTCATGTGTTTTCCAATAAATTGTTTTCATTTTTGATAGGGTTCTGACCAAGTTTCATGAAGACTGGACCTAAATTAATGCCCCTAAAGACCTAATGTGGAAATTCTTGAAGATTCTGATGGACATACAACGTTCACAACAGCTCATCTTGAGCAGGATGTGCTCAGGGGATCTAAAAAGAAAACCACACTTTCCTCCCAAAGAGAGTAAAAGAAAAATATATAAAAAAGACTAAAACTCCGATTAGCACTCACCCTGCTCCTGATCACAATTACATGTACCATTGTCACATGACCCATGATCAGAACACTCAAACTGACACAAGTCTCCATTAAAACAGGGATCACAGCTACAGAAGCTATCTCCATTATCCTTGAATAACACAGTTCCATTTTGGCACAGCTTCTCACATTCATATCCAAACCAGCCCTGTAGGTATAAACCATGGAATTATGAATACCAGAACTGTTAAATGTAGTCAATTCAACATCTCAAATCCTTTTAATCCATTCCCACACAATCCTGCTTTATATGGTCTTCAAGAAAAATGATTTAGGAAACAAGCGATTCTTCATTTTCCACTATGTTTTCTACCCCAAAATATACAGAGACTTTCAAATATCAACAACTTGAAATTGCTGTTTCAACTCAAATTTGGACCAGTCTAAAATCATTGTCTCGTAATGGGTTAAAAAGCAATCTGGATTCCATTAATTCCACTTAATAATAAGTACAAGACAAATATGAATCCTTTTCACTAATTGCAGATTATAGACAAAACAAGACACTTACTGCAGTAATATTACATGAACATTTTGGCCTATCTTGTGATCCATCACAGAACCCTCTCCCGTCTTCTTCGAAACATGATTCACCCCCACAGTCTGGTATAGAGCAATCATCCCCTGTCCAACCTTAAAGGTGAAATACCATGAATAGAAAGTAGTATATTAGTAATCATAAAATACCTACTTTATTAACCCTTTCATGTTCAATCCCTAGTTTAAATGTCTATGTGAATTTATTATTGAGAAGACATTGTGAAACAAGATGTGTTTGTGAAACACCATGCCCCTGTAACAGGAATCCTTTAGAAATGGGTGATTTTTATTGTTTTTTTTCTTTGTTTTAGGGAAAAGGATTAAAATTTTGACTTTGACGAAATGACCTTCCCCAGTTGCGCCTTGTTGAGACCGATCTACATACCAAATATCAGCATTGTAACTTAATCAGGGTTGAAGTTATAGGAAAATGTTTAGTTGGCAGGTTAAGTTTTGCAGACAGACAGAAAGACAGATGGACAGACACCGGTTAAACAATATGCCCCCAATCTTATCAATGCGGGGGCATAAAAAGAAATTGCTTGTAACAGCAATGTACAGTTGTTTGGGGGAGACAGGTTTTGAAAGATAATAAATCAAACCTAACTGGGCACTACTTCTCATCTAACATAGTAACATCTTACTGGATTTTCCAAACTTGGTAACACTGATGGAGGCCTACGGTGTCCATCAAAAAAATATTGACAGGGTAATGGGTCATTTTACAAGATGTGTTATGGTACACTATTGCCCTCATTGATCCAGGTAGTATAGACCTAATGTTGTGGGTACTAATTGGTTGATCACCAGTCGATTGACCAATTGCTGCAGTCAATCAGATAACCAGTCCACCAATAAAATCATTCATTGTGGCAGAAATGAGTTTTGAACTCCGACATTGGTTGCCATTTTTGTTAACTTTTTTTGTTGGTTTGGCGACTTAAATGTTGCAACTACATCTTATTCAAGCTGTAGTTAGGATGTTTAGGTCACCAACCAACCATTTTACTTATTTGCCACATGCTACTGGTCTTAAACATTGCAAAATAAGGCTGTTAAAAACTGCAGAAGAACTTCCTGTCAGAGTTAATTGGCTGGGCCTAGGGAGTCAGTTTGCAGGGCCAGCAATTGGTCAATTGGTAGATCATCACTGTCATTTACAATATCAATTGAACAATTAAAATCATTCATCTAGTCCAGCACCCCTTACATATATAATTATTTAACCCTTTCCCGTTTTTTGGAAATTTTAGACTAGTCCAAATTGAAAGAGGTTGCAGACAACAATGACAACTGGATGCCATTTAATGAAACCATCATATGTGGTAGAAAATATTGTGGAAAAAGGAGAAATTGCTTGTTACAAGCAATTTCTTCTTTTTCCACAATGTTTTCTCAAGTATAAAATCACATGAACGTAAAACCCCGTTTTGGAACGGGAAAGGGCTAATACATTTTCAGTTGTGGGTCACTTAAACACCATAACTTCAGCGTATTCAAGCTATATTTGCAACATTTAGATCACTCACCAATGATTAAAAATTGTTTTATATCCAAGCCACATAACACAGTTTGACATCTTAACCCTTGTCATACTGAACCCGGAATATTCCAGTTTCGATAGGAGGTGTAGATCAAGATCAGCCTGCACATAAGTGCAGTCTGATCTTAGTCTACACCTCCTGCTTGTACTTTTCCTGCAAGAGTTGTTTATGAAATCGATTCCTAAAATAAGAAATTGATCATTGAACAACAAAATCTTTCAGTGCTTTCAGCTCTTTGATTTTACAGCAATTCATTTAGGTAATTTTTACAGCATGAGAAGGGTTAATTGAATTGCATTGTATCTTAAATAGGCTTGTAGTAATTGGCAATGTCAAGTTTTTTGGTTAAGTTTTGCAGACAGACAGACTGAATGACGGACAGACAGACAACGGTAAAACAATATGCCCCCAATCTTTTGATGCTGGAGCATAAAAAAGTAAAATGTTTGCTCAGTGACCTAAACGTACTAACTACAGCTTGAATAAGCTGTAGTTACGACGTTTAAGTCTCAAAACCAACAATAAAAGTTAACAAAAATGGCAGCGTTGAATGCTGAGGTCCAGGTTGATTAATTTATGTGATTGGTTGGTTGATTTTTTTATTGACAGCCACGACTGGTCAATCATCAATCAAGACAAGTCAAATGAGTACCTGTTCATAGACAATCTTATAACCATTTATCTCTCGTTTTGTGTTCTTGGCTTTTGGCCCACAAAAGCAATATATCCATAGACTAGGAATGTGTCAGACACAGATACCTCTGCTTAAATACTTGTCACATGACCATCATATGTGACCTTGAACTGGGGCATATCAAACAAAACTTTTTTCAAGATAATTGTATTAACCCAGAGGAACAAATGTGTCAAGTTATACTGAAACATACCAATCAATGTAGAAGATATGCTCCAGACAATAACTGGACACACACACATCCACCGGAGGTAACAAAATAACTATTGCTATTGTCTTTACATGGCTGGGGCAAAAAAGTGGTAATAGCTGTTGTTGACCTTTGCATATGACATATTATCTGATGTTGATTACCACATAGTGTCAAGTTATTTCGAAATACAACTGAGTTAAATAATGATCTCTTATGCTTTAGCTCACATTACCTTTGCTTCAAAGTGTAACCTTGACCTTGGAGCTACTTCAGACCTTAGATTTGAATGTTAAAGTTGTCTAATAGTTCAATCTAACAATTCTACAAAGTTATGTATAACTGCATTGACTGATGTGAGAGTTATAGAGCAGACAATTTTCCTTTTATCATAAAATATTCTTGTCCGGTAATGACTCAAAGAAGAGCATATGCTACTTATACATATGAATGATTGCCAGACATTACAAATGTCAATGTATGAACGCTTAGCTCAGTATAGCACTAACTTCTTGATTTACAGGAGCATAAAAACACTATACCTGGTAAACATGTACATTGATGTAAAGCTGAATTGCATTTTCCATGGTCAGAACAGTCAGTTTCATTGCCAGGACACCCAGCTACTTCACATTTGGATCCTCTCCAGGATTCGTCACACAGACATTCACCGTTGACACAAGTTCCATGATCATCACATTCTATGTTACAACCCTTCCCTGTATAACAGCTATCACACACACACTCTCCACTGTCCATAGGTTCCTGTATACCATGTACAGCATCACAGATCTCATCACATGCTGGGCCCATCCATCCAGGGATACAGTCTACACATTTAGGTTCAGCAAAACTAGAGTCGCATGTCCCATTACCACTGCAGTCCGGACTACCAGGACAGTCAGGCAACTCACAACCGTTCAGTAAAGGATCCACATAGCCATTGACATCAGCCTGACCAGTCCAGCCTGGGAAGCAATCACAGATCTGAGTAGCAGAGTTACACTCTCCATGACCAGAACAGCTTTCACCAAACCCAACACAGCCCTGTATCTCACAGGTTGTACCCCAGAACCCAGGATCACAGACACACTCTGTCCCATTAATGTAACCACGAAGCGAGCACATTGCGTCACACATTTCTCCCACCCAGCCTGGATCACACACACAATTCTGACTACCAGGTGGACTCATCTGTCCATTAACACATTCCTTCTCACAGGATTCTCCAAACCAGCCATCATTACACCTGCAAAAATTACACAAAATATGAGAATTAGCCAAATTAGACTATTCTCACTGTGTTTATCCATTAACAGATGACAATTTTTGACTTGTCCATATTAAAAAAAGATGCAGATGACATTTTCAAATTGCTGAAATTCAATAAACTTTGTCTTTCTGGGTATAAAATATTGTGAAAAAATGAAGAAATTGCTGGTAACAAGCAATTTCTTCACTGTCCATAATGTATTCCAAAACTTTTTCTTCAACCTGGACCTGTATTGACAGGATACCCCAGATCAATTCATAAATGAAGAAGTTATGCTCTGGACACTAACCTCAATTTTGACACTTGACCTTCAATTTTGATCTTGACAACCATACCTTTGCATGACACTTAAGTACTTGTCAGAAGGATCAAGAGAGCAAGGTTATTTGAAAACCATCTGGTTGACTTTGGCAGCAATTTCTTCTTTTTCTACAATGTTTTCTTAATCATACAATAACAGGGACATAAAAAGTAGGGATTGAACAGGAAAGGGTTAAAATATAAACTTACAAACAGTATGGTGTGTCTTCAGTATCAACACACGTTCCCCTTGCATTGCAGTCTGGTTGACCAGGACAGTCCGCATATTCACAACCGATACCTTCCCAACCATTGTCACATGTACATAATGGAGTAGAACTTTCACACGCTCCTGAAGTACATACAGTTCATAAATATACATTACTGCAGTAAAACCCATTCCTATACAACAAAAATTTAGGTTGGTTCAAATTGAAAGAAGTCGAAGATGAAAATTATGGTTCATGAAATACTCAAATTCTTTGTCTTTCTGGGTAGAAAAAAAACATTGTGAGAAATGAAGAAATTGCTTACTACAAGCAATATCTTCATTCTTCTTAAGTGTTTTCCTAAGACATTCTTGAGTTACATAAAAAATAAGGAAGATAATGGGAGATGGGTTCAAACATGACTTTACTTGATTTAAGTGTTGTTCTGGCCTCCACTTTTAATTTGGAATATGAGAATAAGAACTACCAGTCTTCTGGTTTTTATATAAAAGATGAAGAGAATATGTTTTATTTCCATTGAGGCATGAATCCACATCAAGGCTTCACAAAGTGTGGTTAGGTTTTTAGGTTCATTCTCCCAGGAAAGTATTTTCTTCACCTCTTATATTCCATCAAGGCATATAGTACATAGAAGGATTTCAAATATAGATCAAAGCCCTGAAGGGCCTGAGAGTCGCCATAACAGACTAATTGTTTGGTATTGGCTATTGAACATTTCCCTCTGGCTGTTGGCCTTTGATCACTCGAGATTAATTTCATGCCTGAAGCAGATTAAACCATGTAAATTCTGTTCACCCAATCCAACACAACAAAATTTTAGACTGGTTCAAATTGAAAGAAGCTGCAGACAACAATTTCAAGTTGATGGAATTTTAATTCTTTTTGTCTTTTTGGATAGAAAACATTGTGGATAATGAAGAAATTGCTTGATACAAGCAATTTCTTCATTTTCCACAAAGTTTACCAAACCTTTTTTCTTGAGGGGCATACAAAGAAGGGATCAAGTGGGAATGGGTTAAATGAGTTAATATTTGTCAACTGAGAGTTGAGGCTGCAACTTTGTTTCTGTTTATCTAAATATAAAGTGTTGGCAATAAGTAATTGTTTACCTAAAATATTCATGGTCAAAGCAGTGCAATGACTGACCTACAAATATGATATTTAAAAAGAAATATTTCAGTACCTCTTTCAAAACTGATTACAAATAGACAGAAAAGTCATTAAAAAATTGGATGTGCATTATGCTGGGTGTTAATCTAAGCATGTCTAAATAGCATCTCATTTCCACTTTAATTAGACTTTCCAAAACACTGTAGGATATTCTTTTTTTCTTCATTTTTTTTACATCAAAATAAAATGACTACATGTACTTGTAAGTACAAAACATCAACACTAGGGGTGTTGATAAGCAGAGCATGTGTGTTTGCATGTGTAATAATGTTAATCTACTCTAGGCACTTATAATTGTGCCTTAAATAAATACTTCCTAGACCCATTCCGAAGTAATCCCACCTTTTTATGAGCCTACTGGAAAAAGCTTGGGAAAATATTGTGTGAAATGAAGAAATTGCTTGTCACAAGAAATTTCTTCATTTTCCACAATGTCTCCTACCCCAAAAGACAAAGATTTGTTCAACTATTTAATCTTGACCAATTTACAATTTTGTTGTCTAGTAATTGGTTAATTATTCAAAGACAGTAACACTCACCTCTTCCACTACAGTCTTTACCAAATAGACCTGGGCAGCCTGGGATATTACAAACACGTCCTTTCCATCCCAGTTCGTAGGTACAGTTACAAAAACCTGACAATCCAATCTTTCCATGTTCTGAACATTCAGAATCACAATTTTCTCCTGTATATCCCTCATAGCAAGAACAATTTCCAGAGTCCATGGGTTCCTGGATTCCGTGCAGACAGACATCATTACAAGCTGGCCCCATCCAACCTTGGATACATGACTTACAGAGCGGAGGACTCGTTGACTCGTTACACACACCTCTGTTATAGCAGTTGGGGTCTCCAGGACAATCAGCGATCTCGCAGGCTGCACCAACCCAGCCCGCATCACAGTCACACTGACGACTTTCTGAGTCACAGTCACCGCGATAACTACATTCAACATTTGTAACTGGATTACGAGGACAGCCTAAAATAAAATAGGTGAGCAGTTTTCTGAAAAATAACTCAAGAAAAGTAAATGGACTATAACCAAAATAGGATATATGATACTCAGTGCACTTGCAAAATTTGAATCGAATCCATTGGGTAGTTGAAGATAAATGAACAAACATGATTTTTTAAAAAAAGGCTATAACTCTTAGAAAATTAATGGAAAAAATCAAAGTAACATGTGCATGCTGATACGTAATCTATCATACCAGTAATTTAGGTGAATTAGACAGACAAGAAGAAAGCTACACACAATCAACCAATCAACCAGCCAAAAAGCTGACTCCTTTTTACCTCCCAGACATAGTCTTCAGGGGTATAAAAAATGTTAATTCACACAATTCTTTCTAGAACTTAAAGCATGAAAAATTATTGTGGTGAATAAAATCAAAGTACTGAAAGTACTCTAAGCTAGCAAAGCATTGTTGACTTGAATAAACGTTTCCTTGTTGGGTAGAAAACATTGTGGACATTGAAGAAATTGCTTATACAAGCAATTTCTTCATTGTCCACAATGTTTTCCATAGCCTTTTTCCCGAAGCGGAATTGATAGGGAATGGGTTACATAGCGAGCTTTTGAGAGAGTTCAATACAATTTGAATAGAGTTTGCAATATACCTGAAATACATGAGAACTACTTTTAATGGCGTAGGCATTTAATGGATTAAGTGGTTAAGCCTCCAATGACAGTTTGCACTCGTTGAACTTTGAGACAACCTCAAAATTTCGTCTGTTATCTTAAGCTATCAAAGCTGTCACTTTGCTAGCTAAATATGCATCTCTTTGCTCTAAACACTAAGCAAATTTTCACTTTAATAAACTTTCAAGTTCAAGTAAATGGCAACACACTACAGATAGACGGGGTAATTGTAATTTTAGATGTAAATATTTTAACCCTTGTCATGCTGAACCCGGAATATTCCGGTTTTGGCAGGAGGTGTAGACTAAGATCAGACTGCACTTATGTGCAGGCTGATCTTAGTCTTCACCTCCTGCTTCTACTTTTCCTGCCAGAGTTGTCCATGAAGTTGATTTCTAAAAGAAATATTGATTTTTGAGCAACAAGTGCTATCAATGCTCCCAGCCCTTTGATTTGACAGCATTTTAGTCAGGTAATTTATACAGCATGACAAGGGTTAAAATACTACCTTATCAGATTCCCACACAACACTCCTGAATAACTTTATAAAGGAAAACTTTGGAGAAGATACCAAAAACCTTGTTTTGCACTTGCTGTTTGATTTTAAAGGAGTTTGAATTGTTTTCTGCAATATCTTTTCAATTTGGAGCATCCCACAATTTTGTAATTTGATAATGAGTTTAACTCTATGTTGTGGATACCCACTTGAATTGTCTTATCAATACAATTCGAATGAGTTGAATACAATTTTGTTGAGAATTTGGAATTACCCCTCTCATATCTAGACCTCTACTGCATCTGGACAAGTCTTGATTTTTTTCTCTCAAATCATTTAAACATAATAGCTTATTATTATGCCATAAACATATACAAAATTTTAGACCTGTCCAAATTCAAAGGTTTTGCATACGGAAATTTAAGGCTGATTTTATTTGAAAAATAACCATTTAGTAGGGTATAAAATATTTTGGAAAAAAAAGAAATTGCTTGTTACAAGCAATTTCTTCTTTTTCCACAATGTTTTCTCAATTACAAAATCACAGGGACGTAAAACCAGGGATTAACCAGGAAAGGGTAAATTGGGGAAATATTGTTGGAAAAGGAGAATCAGCTTTTGACAAGCAATTTCTTCTTTTCTGAAAATCTTTTCTATCTTATTGGTTACTTTATTTTGGTTTTCACTGACTTTAAAATGTTGTTTGCAACTTTCGTTAACTTGTAACAGTCTAATATTTTGTCGTCAGGTAATTAGCTCACGCTTTACCACAGGAAGACATTTTAGAATTGTCCAAGTTAAAAGATGTTGCAGCAACAATTTAAAGTTGATAGAATGTTAACAATCATTGTCTTTCTGGATAGAAAATATAGTAGATAATGAAGAAATTTCTTGTAACAAGCAATTTATCAATTTTTCCACAATGTTTTCCAAAGCTCTTCTCTTGAGGAGTATCAGTATAGTGTAGTAATGGGTTAGACAGGTTTATATCAAATGTTCTAACCTGGATATTCACACCATTCTCCTCTCCAGCCTGATAATGGAGGACAGTAGCAGCCCCCTGTGGCATTACATGAGCCATGGAATGAGCATTCAATGTCACAACCTAATCCATGGTAACAGTCAGCCTGGCAGATACACTCAGAATGGTTGTGGTTTGGTGTGCCGTGTAGACAGACGTCGCCACAAGCTGGGCCCATCCAACCTGCATCACAATCAGTACAGATGGGAGGGTCAAAGGTTGTATTACAGTGGCCTTGATTGTTACAGTTTGGTTCACCTGGACAGTCTGGCAAAGAGCAGTCAACACCTGAAATTAAATGAAACACAATATAGCTTTTATTCAAATCACTGAGGTTACTATAAATGGCAGGGACTCAAAAAATGGTTTAATACATTAAAGAATTTGATAAACAAAATATATCTTACAGATTTCAGTGAGTTTGAGGACAAGGAAATATTGCGGGAAAAGCTTCTAGATTCTACCTCAATATGTTGTTTTCAATACAATGATATGGGTTAAGGATAAATAAGTTAATAAAAAAAGCTATTTAAAGTGCATGAATTTACTGATTAATAACATTTTCACCCCAATATGCCCAGGTATTGTATGTTTTTACATGCCTCTAACTCCTACTGCCTTGTTACAAGCAATTTCTTCATTGTCCACAATGGTTTTCAAACCTTTTTCTGTGAGGGGTGTCATTGTATGAGAATGATTTAATACTCCAAAGCTTCTGAACTTTTATTAGTACATAACTTTCCAAAGTCAAGTCCTCATTAAATGCCAAAATACTTCCCCAAGTATTTTCATTAAAACCAAAGCAGTTTTACACATATTGAAAGCAAACTAATTTGTGAACTTACCAAACCATCCTACAGTACAGAAGCACTGACCATTCCCAGTGTTACATACTCCGTGTCCACTGCAGTCCTCCTCCACACCAGGACATCCTCGCTCTGTACATTTTACCCCATTCCAGTTATCTGTACAATCACAAGACAGAGTCCCACTATTATTGAGGCAGGTACCATGGTTGTTACACTCCGCCTCACACATCACACCCACACTACAATTATTACAGAGACATGAACCTGCAACACATTCACCAGCCCCGCTACACTCCACGGAGCAGTCTGGTCCAGAGTAACAGGGATCACAGATACAGTATCCACACCTAGAACATTCACCGCGTCCATTGCAGTTGCCATCTCTTGTACACTGACTCTCACAATTGTCTCCCACATATCCAGGATCACACTGACACCGTCCTCTCATGTCACAGTATCCATGATCCCCACAGGTTGTGTTATCGGCACACAGATACTGACAGTCATCACCCACATGACCATGGTCACATTCACAAGCTTGACTTGTGTGGTTAAATGTACCGTGTCCACTACAGTAGTTAGAGTGAGACTCATGTTTACTGCCAGCCCCTCCTGTACTGGCCAACCCTACCCCACCCGTTACATATCTCTGGTGTAATATTGCGTTACTGGTTAGGTCTCGTCCATATGTCCTTATTCTGCCACCAGCACCACCTCCTCCTTTATTACAGCAGGAAGAAGAACAGCCATCTGAGCCAGCCCCACCACCAACAGCATGTAGATAACCTCGTCCATCTATAATTTCTCCATCCACCCATACACTACCACCTGCTCCTCCGCCACCACCACTACCTGTTGACTCTCCATTCATTGTAATCAATCCATCCAGCACAGTCATGACATGGACTAACTTTAGAGATGCTCCTCCTGCCCCTCCATGATTATTGGAACGAGAACCTCCTCCACTACCTGCCTCACTTGGTATAACAGCGTCACCATATGCAAGGGGACTACTACATGAGTGACAACCAGAGCATGATCCACCTCTACCCCCATGACTGCCCCCAGACCCACAGCCATAATCATACCTACAGCCTGCACCTGGACCTGTATTGACAGGATATCCCAGATCATTGCCATCTAGCTCAGCACCCTGTTCAAGCTCAAACCACTGACCTACAAGGTTAGCAGTTTTAGAAATGTAACCCTTTGCAACTCCCTCCATGTGGAAGACTTGTGAGTGAAGTTCCATTCCTAGGTCAACATCGTACTCTGTCTCATCATACAGAGTGACTTCCCCATCAGTCAGCACTGTGAAGGATGTGAAGTAATAAATACCAGGATGCAGCTCTGATCTAGAGCACATGCTCTGTCCTACAGCCTCTAACTGTGTTGTCCCACGTGTGTACCAATGTTCAACTCCCACCATATGGCCAGTGTTTGTTGTTGATCTTTCTGTGTATACTGTGGGTGGAAATAACACTTCACCATTGATTACTAAGTTAGATTGAACAAAGGTATGAGTGTAGGGTGTAGCCAGTTGTAGGGTATTATCACTAGGGACTGTTAGAGTTCCAGATCCGTCACCTCCAATGTGGTCTATCGATGCATCCTGTAAACATGTAAGGCATTAAAAATACATCAGATAAACTTAGGAAAATCTATGCATATTGATTGAAAAAAGTTTTTGCATGTTCTGAAAAGATAGCTTTTTTTGTAAAAAAAAAACTACAAGAATCTCTAAAATTGAGAAGTGTATCCAATTTAGCATTCAAATTTTTGATGGAAGCATTAACCCTTTCCTGTTCAATCCCTGTTTTTTTCGTCCCTGTGATTCTATAATTGAGAAAACATTGTAGAAAAAGAAGCAATTTCTTCTTTTTCCACAATCTTTTCTTTGCTGCTGAATGGTTATTTTTCAAATAAAAACCACTTTCAATTTTCGTCTGCAAAACCTTTGAATTTGGACTGGTCTAAAAAAAAGACAGCAACAATAAAAAACAACAACAGCATTATTAGATATGCAAGAGTAATGGCATGTCTGTGACATTTTAAGCCATGCTGGAGGCATGCTAAAATTTCCTGATTTGGGACCCCAATATCCCGCCAAAAACTTTCAAATTTTCTACGATCCTCTCGAGAAATATCACATGTATAAATTGTAGGGGATTGTGCTAAGTAAAATCAAATTAATTTTCCAACAAGGATTTACTTCAGTATTTCACTATAAGCTGTACCTGTGAAAGTGTTACACATGCTCCGCGTAAAGGATGGAAGTTCGTTAGATGAGATATATCTGCTAATGTTGTAATACATGACCGTCCTGTATTGTCGACCCATAATGAGGTTCTCGATGTCTGACCGACAGTAGAATTGACGAAGCTAGTTCCTGGACCACCACTTCCAGATGATGACCCTGATGAGCCTCCGAGACAAGAAATAGCGCCTCTAAATCGTAGCCATTCACCAAGATTGATACAGATCTGTCCTCCTGAACCACCACCGTTTGCTGAAAGTAAAATCGTAATACATCAACCTTGCAATATGAAAAACCTCTACTTGGCAGCTACTTCCATTTGGTAATCTGTAAACGAAATCTGTCTATGAGAACACTGACTTTTATGTTAACATGTAATCAGACGAAATTTAAGACTGTCCAAATTACAAGAAGCAACAGGAGATAATTTTTGACATATGAAATTTTTAAAATCTTGTCTTTTATAATAGAAAACACTGGAAAAAGAAGAAATTGTTTTCAACAAGTAATTTCTTCAACTTCAACAATGTTTTACAAAGCTTTTCTCTTGAGAGGTACAAAAAAAGAGGCTTGAGTGGGAATAGGTTAACCGTTCCCATATTGTGACACTTCTTGACCCCCCTCAAGAAAAACAATTGGGAATCATTGTGTGAAATGAAGAAATTTTTCACAATATTTCCTTCGCAGAAAGTTGAAAAAATATAAACTTTCATCAACTTTAAATTGTCTTCTGCAACTTCTTTCAATTTTGTCCAGTCTAAAATTTTGACGTCTGTTAATTGGTTAATGTTTTATTTACCCTCATCATGGTGTATAAATTACTTTACTGAATTGCCGTAAAATCAAAGGGCTGAAAGCACTGATAGAACTTGTTGTTCAAAAATGAATATTTGTTTAGAAATCAATTTCATAAACAACTCTGGCAGGAAAAGTACAAGCAGGAGGTGTAGACCAACATCAGGCTGTACTTAGGTGCAGGCTGGCTAATCTTGGTATACACGTCCTGTCAAAACCAGAATATTACAGGTTTAGTATGACAAGGGTTAATATTTAAACACAATGCAACAAAGATATTTCTTAAGTTTCAGCAATTGTGAGCAAAGAATAAACATTTATTGTCAGAATAATTAACTTGTGGAACATATATGCAGTCTGATCTGTCTATGCTCCCTGCCAAAACAGGAATATGCTGGGCTGAGCATGACAATTTGAGAAGACTATGGGACAGATTTGTTTTCAACCTTTAACTTGAACCTATCCCCACATGATTCCCCCTTTCATACCCCCCCCCCAAAAAAAAACCTTACAAACTCTAGAAAACATGATGGAAAATGAAGAAATCGAAAGACTAAAAGACCCCCAAAAATAAATTTAGTTAGAGCAACTGAAAAGAGTCGTCTGCAACTTCTTTGAATTAAGACCAGTTTAAAATTATATTGTCTGGAAATTTTCTTTTTTCATGGAGGGGGGGGGGGGGAGAGTGTATGGAAATGGGTTAAACAGACATCTTTGAAATGATAAATGTCAGAAAAAACAATAAACAAGATTTAAAGCTAATAAAATCATCAGTCTTAATGAAATCAAAGTTTACAAACAGCCAGCCTGCTTTTAGTGTAACTCCCTTTCCAGTAAATTTCAGGCTAGGTTCAAAGTGAAAGAAATTACAGAAAACATTTAAAAATGCACTGAATTTGGAATACATGTGCCAAATAAGATAGAAAGTATTATAAGAACTTGTTACAGGAATTTCTCAAAGTTTTTTATAACCGTTTTTGTTGAGCAGATCAAAAGTGGAACTGTGTTAGTGGGTTCAAGCTATGTTAGCCCATTCCCAAACAATCCCTCCTTTTTATGCTTCTCATAAAAGGCTTTAGAAAACACTGGGGACATTGAAGAAATTGCTTGTTTCAAGCAATTTCTTCAATGTCCACAATGTTTTCTACCCCAAAAGACATTTTTTTTACAATTTCATCAACCTAAAATTATCATCTGCAACTTCTTTCAATTTGGACCAGTCTAAAAAATTTTCGTGTGGTAATGGGTTAATTGAAAATATGAGATCACTCTTACCTATAGTGCTGTAATTTGGATCTGAGGTTTGATAGCCATTCCCACCATGACCTGTAATACTGCCATAACCAGTAAGAGACACTGTCTCAATAACAACCATCCCACCACTACCACCACCACTCCTGTAGCCCACTATTCCAGACTCGCCATTGGATGAGATAGTTCCATCATTTATCAGTTTCTGTAAAACAAAGTCCAACGAATATATAAAAGTTTTGTGTGAAATATGATTTTCATAATTATGAAAATATGGCATACAAAGTATGTGTATGTAGAATTAAAAGAAATAAAAAGGTCATAGATCAAAGTCACCATACTAGATACAAAGTGAATATCTATGACCTGATGATCCTCTTTATGAGATATAATTGTGACAAATAGAAGGTATTTCATTCAAAATGAACCAAAAAGAAGGCAGAATTCCAAGGTCACTTATTTAACCCATTACCAGATGGTAAATTTTAGACCAGTGCAAAATGAAAGGGGTTGTAGTCGACAATTTAAAGTTTATGAAATTTTAGATTTTGTTAACTTACTAAGTAAAAACGTGTAAAATGGAGAAACTGTTTGTTACAAGCAATTTCTTCATCTCACACAATGTTTTTTCCAAATGTATTTTTTACGGGAGCCCAAAAGCGTCATTGTGTGGGAATGGGTTAAAGCACACAGTGAAGTCCAGCACAGAATATAATTCATGTTTAATAAATACAATTTGATTTATCACCATAGGTTTTTAGAGTTTGAAGGAAACTGCAGACAACAATTTCAAGTGGATGGATTTTAATTTTTTTTGTCATTTTGGTTAGAAAACATTGTGGATAATGAAGAAATTGATTGATACAAGCAATTTCTTCATCTTCAAATATTTTTTATAAAGCTTTTTTCATGAGGGGCGTAAAAAGGAGGGCTAGTGCGTGAATGTTTTTTTTTCTTTAATTTAAATAACTTCTAAATGTGTAAGCTTGATTTTAAAAACATACTTTTGCACAAATTAAAATCCTGCTGTAATATTAGCTGGCATAAACAATTATTTGATTGTAATAGAAACAGACAAGAGCCGTCAGAGATGGACTATACTCCCCGAATATAGCCCTGTCTCAAAAAGTATAAATTAAACAGGAAAGAGGGTTTGGATGACATACTGACACAGGCAGATGCAGTTAAGTGCTCACTATATTTCAGACATACTAAATTTTACCGTGCAACCTTGAGCTTGGACCTTGAACTTGGAGCTACCTAAAATCAAAGGCCTGAATGGCCTCAAATGCAGTCAAGACTGTATATGAACAATTTGTATTATAGTTTAAGTCATTCTCTGATTTGTTTGTTAAGTTTTCCTTATTGTGAAATCACATTTGAAGACTTCTACCCCCCCCCCTGACAGAATCCAAACAATATTTTCTCGCCCATAACTGACTTGATCAACAGTGTAATTGTCGAATTCGGACAAAGTATACGAAGGATAGTTTAAGGAGCATCACCCTCCAATATTTCGAAAGATAACAACTGTAGTTACTAGATTTTAGCAGAAACCGACGAAATTCAACATGCGGAGAATTATAAAATTCTACCCTTACCTTCCTGGTCTATCGGAATTGGATAATCCGTAAATTTCTACAGGTCTACAAATTGTGGTCACTTTTGGTCCGCGCCAATATTTAATAGCTAGAATTTTCACCTGAGACATGTTTTATTACTATTGATAGTTGTTGGAATTAATCTATTTGAATTTAGCTTTACATAGACGTAAATATTTCCATCCTTTGACAAAAGGAATAAAATCTAAGTATCCCGCATAGCGACGTCTCCTTCGAGACCGACGAGTTTTTGAACACCTGGTGTAACTGATGCGTTGAAAAAATGTCATGTGGATCGACCTTTGAACCTTTTTCTTGGTAATGGACTTGGTCTAATTTCTTTACCATTTTTAAAAATACAGTAACAATAAATCAACAAAGAACTCTATTTGACGAATTGGGAAGTTACACCGAACAGATGCATGTGTACAAAACTGGATTAAACTTTGTATCTGGTAACATTTAAAATCGTAAGAATGAAGGTTATAATAATCGAAAAAATCCAAGACGGCAGATTGTCTAGTTTCACTTTCAACTATGTCTAAGATTGAAGAGTCGTTGAACACTGAGGCCTACCATACCCATTATTTTAAAATGAAATCCGTAATGATGGTAAGTTCAGGCAGTCGATTAATGATGTCAGAGACATAAATATACATTATTCTATGTCCCTGATGATGTTAACTTTTGACATAACGACAAACCGGAGGATTCCCTCTATAGAGTGGCCTTGATACAACAAAGTTTAACCCATTCCCACACAACAAAATTTTAGACCAGTCCAAACTGAAAGGAGCTGCAGACAACAATTTCAAGTTGATATAATTTTAATTTTTTCGTCTTTTGGAGTAGAAAACATTGTGGATAATGAAGAAATTGCTTGATACAAGCAATTTCTTCATTATCCACAATGTTTTCCAAAGCTCTTTAAATGCAGGGTGTAAAAAGGAGGGCTTGAGTTGGAATGGGTTAAGATAGTATAAATAGAAGTACCTGTAGAGATCGTGACCTTAATCACTGCACACATTCAGTGATTCGGCTTTTCCCGGTCATTCTATATGAATGGGCTTACATTTTCAGATAGTATACTACAAGAAATTATGTATCAATTCACGAGCAAGGAAAAATTTTAAGGTCGTTGTCAGGTTCCTAGAAGCAAAGAGCGAATTCGGGCGACTCCTAGATTACAGTCAGTATCCTGACTGCAATAAAAAAATGTTTCAAATGGCACATCTACTCACAATAGAGAACAAGTGTGCAAAGTTATTTCGAAATCAATCAATAATTTTAGGTGCTATGATCCATACATGCTTAATCTTAATGTATGACCATCAGCTGTGATCTTAAGCTTCGAGCTATCTGTTTTTTTGTTTTTTTTTGAATTGCACATCTATTCATGACTGAGAATAATTGTGACAAGTTATATTGAAATCAATCTTCATTTGAAGGAGCTATGCTCTGGATATACTTAATTCTAATGTTCAACCTTGAGCATTGACCTTGTCCTTGGAACTATATAAATAAGTTCAAATGGCACATCTTCTCATGATAGACAACATTTGTGTAAAGTTATTTTGAAATCAATCCATAATTGAAGGATCTGTGTTCTGGAAAAGCCAAATTTCAACATTCAACCTTAAGCTGTGATCTTGAAGTTATCTGAAGATTTGTTTAAAATTTGCACATCTACTGATGAAAGAGAACAATTGTGTAATGTTATTATGAATTCGATCCATAATTTTAGAATCTATTCTCCAGACATGGCTTTTTCAACATTTGACCTTGACCTGTGAACTTGTAGCTATCTTTTTATCCTCTCAAATGGCACATTGTCTCTTGACTGAGAAGAATTTTGACAAGTTATATTGAAATCCTTCTATAATGGAAGGAGCTATGGAGACTTGCTTAATTTTACCTTACAACCTTAGGATGTGACCTTATCTTTAGAAGCTATCTGAAGATTTTTTTCAAACTGCAAATCTACTCATGCCAGAGCATAATTGTGTTAAGTTATTTTGAAACCTATTCATAATTGAAAGAGCTATAGTCTGGAAATGCTTAATTTCAACATTTGAACTTGACCTGTGACCTTGACTTTGGAGCTATCTCATTCTTTTTTTCAAATGGTACATCTATTCATGATAGAGAACAATTGTGCCAAGTTATTTTGAAATCATTCATAATTGAAGAAGCTATGCTGTGGACAAGGTCAATTTTGACCTGGAACTTTGACCTTGATGTTGGAGCTGTCCAAAAACTGATTTTCTTTTAAACAGCCACCACCACCCCTCCTGAGCACATGGCTGCTACAGTTTTGGCATTTATATTATACTTGTGTAGATGTACTAGCCAAACACACAGTGAAACAAGTGCATGTCGTAATGCGATGCAATACAGTAGTCCCCAACCAGATTATAAAAGTCTTTTTATAGTAAACCTTTTTGCTTTAATTTTGGAGAAGTGTAAAAGTAAAAGGTTTAAATGAGGATAATTATTTGTTTCAGTGTAAGTTCCATTTATCTTTCATTGAGTAAAAAATAAAGGCTATATTTTCAAGAGTGGCAGAGTGAAAATATGGCTTTTTTTGTTCATGAAATAAAAGATTCACTGATATTGTACCGAATACAAACAATTATCCTTTTTCTTTAATGCAAAAGTAGGATTGATTGAATGAATGGGGTTTAATGCCGCTTTAACAGTATTTCAGTCATATCTCGGTGGATGGAGTACCTAACAATGGATTCCTGGTATTTCTCCAGTACTACCACTACATTCTTTCCTAGCCTCCGACTGCAAACCCACTGAGGTTTACGATTATCCACCCACTGGTGAGAGACAAATGTCGGAAAGAATATGTGCTGCCACCGGGCATCGAACCCATGACACCCTATGATTTGCAAAAGTAAGATGAAATGTGAAAATTTTGCGACAAAATTACTTAAAGTGCCTCATTTTGCTGGTGATTACTAGGCAATGTCATTATGATGTCATCAAGATTTGTTTTTTGGTTCCATTCAGATAACGTGAAATAAAGTGAAATGAACGAAAGTAGAGTATAATCTACTGTTATTTCTCAATTAATCGCCGAAAAAAGCTTAAAGAGATTTGAAGGCTTCTGCAAAAGTGAAAACGAATTGGATAAAGATAGGATATGCTTCGTCTCTTCAAAAACACATGAAGAGTTCACAAGGACACAAGTAGATATCAAATGAAATTGTCAAACTAAATGATGTTCCAGACACATGGTTGTTACATATTTCGAATTTAAGATTTGAAATAATCAAAGGGCAAAAACTAAAAACAACTAAAAATTAGTCGTAGGAGAGTAACTGTTCTTATAATACAAAGTTTAAAACAACAAAGGGCAATACCTCAAATAATGGGCATGACAGAGTAACAGTTCTTGTACATGACCTTGCTACACATTGTGATCGATAAGTGTATAAAGTTTCAAGGTCCTAACACTTATGATTTAGGAGATATGCTTCGGACAAAAATATAAAGTTAAAAAAACAGAGGGCAATAACTCAAAAATTGGTGGGCTAGACTTACCGTTCTGAACATGACACTTTTCCACATTGTAATCTTTAAGTGTATAAACTTTCAAGTTCCTTATGATTAAGGAGATGTGCTCCGGACAAAAAAGTAAAGTTTTAAAACAACGAAGGGCAATAACTCAAAAAATAGGCAGGCTATAGTTATGGTTCTTGAACACAACACTTCTCCACATTGTGATCTTTAAGTGTATAAAGTTTCAAGATCCTAGCATTTATGGATTAGGAGTTAAACTCTGGAAAAAAAGAGTTAAAAACAACAAAGGGCAATAACTCAAAAATTGGCTGGCTAGAGTTACCATTCTGAACATGACACTTCTACACATTGTGATCTATACATGTATAAAGTTTCAAGTTCTTACCACTTATGATTTAGGAGATATGCTCTGGACAAAACTTCAAAGGTAAAAATAACAAAGGGCAATAACTCAAAAAATGGGCAAGCTAGAGCTATGGTTCTTGTACATGACATTCTCCACATTGTGATCATTAAGTGTATAAAGTTTTATATTCCTAGCACCTATGGTTTAGGAGAAATGCTCCGGACAAAAGTGTGACGGATGGACGGACGGATGGAATTGAGCAAAGCTAAGTCCCCAAACCGGTAACAGGTGGGGACTATTTAGACTTTACTTACAGTTCCAGTGACAATTTTCAAGTAACCTCCACCTGCTCCACCATTACTGCCGCCGCCACCACTTCCAAGCACCTGGCTGCTACAATATAGGTTTCCATAGTATACTAGAGTAGATGAACCACCATATGCATTTCCACCTGAAAATATAAAGAAATTATGAATTTTCAATATTTTAATTCTTTATCACATATTCATGAAGAAGCTTTTGAAAGAATAAAGAAAATGTTTAGATAATAATAATTATCTTAAAATTTTAACTCTTTCCTGTTCTGCAAATTTTAGACCTGTACAAATTCAAAGGTTTTTCAAAAAATTAAAGTTGATTTATTTTGAAAAAAACAACAACCACACACACATGCAAAAAATCATTTGATGGGGTAGATTTCTTCTTTTTCTACAATATTTTCTCAAGTATAAAATCACAGGGGCATAAAAACCAGGGATTGAACAGGAAAGGGTTAATTTGGATTTTTTTTGTGATTCAGCCGAAATTCTACAATGTGATCTAAGCTGTCTTAATAAAAAATCTTAAGAACTTCTAGAATAACCTCTGCTCATATTACTGGGAAGGCATGGCTCCTCCCCCTGGATTTTCTAATTCTATATCAGTACTTAACACTTGTCATGCTGAATTAAATTTTATCTTAATTTGCAATAAAAGTAAAGGCTTGAAAGTGCTGTGAGCACTAGTTAAGGATTAAGAATAAGTATAGAAATTAATTTCATAAACAACTCTGGGTTGAAGGAGACACAAAGGAGGTGTAGACTCAGATCAGCTTGCACTTATGTACAGGCTGATCTTAGTCTATACCTCTTGCTAAAACAGGAATATTCCAGGCTTATCGTGACAAGGGTTAATATGTTTATTTTGAAACCATAAATAAAAATTGAATTGCACTAGATATACAATCTCTTTTTTAATCCTTTCCTGTGCAACCCTTGTTTTTTATGTTTAACTATTTCATTCTTAAGAAAACATTATGGGAGAAGAAAAAATTTCTTGTAACAAGCAATTTTTTTCTTTTCACAGATTTTTTTCTTCCCTGCAAATCGGTTACTTATCAAATTTCAACCATTTTTACTTGACGTCCATATCTTCTTTCAAATAAAGTTGTAGTGCACATCAGCTCCTATCAATTTGGATTCGTCTATAATTTTATTATCTGGTAGAGGGTTAATTACCTCTTGATACAAAGCTAGCTCCACTACCAGCAATAGATGTAGCAGATGCCCCTCCAGGTCCTTGTCCAGCAGTATACCCAGCACCAGTTGCATCAATCTGTCCACCATACTCTACAATCAAGTCTGCCTGTGTCAGAGTTATCTTGTTTGTTTCACTGATCACCTTACCACCATTCTTCACAACCATTTTGGTAGAGGATATGTCGGGGTGATAAGGGTCAATGTCAATGGTAAATTGTCCCTCATTGTTTATTATGAAGTCTGGAATATTTAGAACAGCCAAATCTGTATGACCGCTTGTACTTGCAACACTGTCAATTACAAATTCAGCTCCTCTCTCTATAAACAGTTCCTCCACTCCCTTCATAAGACCACCTAACACTGTTTTCTCTGTGATCATAATAACCGTTGTAGGCAGAACTATCTCTCCACCAGAATCCACATGGAACCCACAAGGTGTTTCAAGGTAGGTATGGGTTGACTCTACAAAGTTGATCTGAAGTTTTTGATGGTTTTGTACCCGGACCATTCCTTGCTTATTCCCAGTGAGTTCATGAATAATAATATCAATAGTGGACACATTATTTGGATGGTAAAAATGGACATAGCTGTATCCTTGTACCTGTACTTCATCAAACTCATAGTAAGAAGTAAAAGTTTCCATGACTACTGCTGGATTAATGGTTTTACGATCACCGTTGTCTACTGTTAGTTTTTCATGTTCTGGTTCAATGATGGTCTCATTTAGCCGAGGATTATATTTCAGTTCTCTGTAGGTTGGTCCTCTGTCGGACTCATATTTGTACACAGTTCCAGGTCCCCCAGCATTTTGATCATTCCCAGAACCACTGAGTCCCCCGAACACTGTGTACAACCCTCCATATTTATTGGTTGCCTCAATGTGAGCCGCAATTCTACCACCACTTCCTCCATAACCATTCCCACTTCCTCTCCCACCTGTAGCTGCAAGTTGACCGTGACCAGCCATATCAAAAGCCTTTATCATGATAGTACCACCACTACCACCCCCTGCATGACTGCTAGCATTTGCACCTGACACATCAATTAAACCATCAATATAGCAGGTCTGGCCTACTTTTATATCAATAAACCCTCCACCAGCTCCGCCTGTACTACCTCCACCACCGCTACCAAGATGCGTTGGTATGAACACAGAACCATAGCATTGGGCATCTGCACCTCCCCCTCCAACACCGCCATAACTACCACCTTGTAGACTAATGCCAGCACCTGGACCAGTTTCTGCAGAGTATCCTCTTCCTTGTAAATTTAATATTCCATTGCTTTCTAAATCCAGGTTTCCTGCTTCTATATAACCATGGTTCATCAGTATAGTTCCTCCATATTTCAGTTCCAAGAAGGCAGCTTTAATTAAGAAATTTGTTTCTATTTTCCTGAATTCTAGTGCGCCCAAGTTTCTCACATTGATTGTAGGCAGGACAAAGTTTCCTGCGAGTGAGATGTTGACAAACTGATTTTCGTGTATTGCAGCTGTTTGTGATGTACTAGAGGCCACAATAGAAGCTCCATCTTCCACATATAGGTGATGAACACCGACAATCAGACCATCTATCTCGCTACGTATACCTTGAAGGTGTATTTCAGTTGGGAAGACTGCAGTTGCTCCAGCATCAATTTTGTAACTCACAGGTGCTTCAGTCACATTTGTTTCTGATTCTACATACTCTATATACGCCGTTTGGTCTGATCTCATATGAAGAAGTCCTGTTCTGTCTCCAATAAAACGATGAAATACAACTTCAACATTAGAATTTTGTGGATGGTAAAATACAACCCTACTGTATCCATCAATTTGTGTCTCATTGAACTCATAAAGAGTTGTCTCATTCTCCATAACCATGGTAGCTCCAAGCGTATCAATACCAACATTGTCCATGTGAAGATATCTGAAATTATAGACATAACTCTAACCCTTATTTCTGTGTTTTACAGCAGTTTGCATAACCTTTCGAAATTCCATAAAAGAAAATTTTATCTTTTTAAACGGCTCTTATAATTAATATATGCTTCCATTATGTTTAATTGCCCATCAATAGCCAAGGTCATTTGTCACAAATTTTAAGATAGACAATTCCAAGACAAAATCAAGATGAACAATAAAAGAAACAATAGAAGGACAATAATGGTTCTAGATTGCTCACTTGAGTAACACCTGAGTTACAATCTCCATAAGAGGCCAAAGAGGGCCTGTATTTCTCCATTGGCCGGCTTTAAGACCCCCCCAACCTTGAGAATTCACTAAGAATTTAAATAAGAAGTCATAAAGAAGAATTGCAAAAGAATGGTGTGTAAAGGAACATTTCATACAAGAGTGTGAAAGTGACCCAAAATCACTGACCTCTTTATTATAGAATTCAAGTTATGTTGCTATGCCTAAATTTAAGGGTCAATAAGAATTTAAGTCAAAGCACTGAAAGCACTGAAAGCCTGAGATAGATATACATAAGATATATCACCTGGACAGAAAAAGTTTGATGTTCAGATTATCTGAGGTGTCACTTTCTGATCAGATCTACTATTGATTATGAACAGATCTACAAATTTGTGTGCCAATGAATACAGCATGCCCACAAAAAGTAAAATTTTCTTTTTGCTTTGTAAGTATAATAAAGATATATATACACATACACATGTATATGTTGTTACATATTTTCCATCCAATCAAAATTCTTTGAAGGAATCTGATAAAGGACCACAAAAGGATCATTCCCGTAAATTTTGGTTAAATTCTTTTAGTACTCTCTGGGAAGAAGATTTTAACAAGAGCACTGCCTATGGGTGCCTACACTCGACTGTTGGGTGCTGGATAGTGGACAAAATGCATCTAGTGTTATCCACCTTGATAATATAGGTTGCTCTTTTGATAGTAAACAAATGTCCCAAGTTTCAAGTGAATGCCTTTAGTAGAACCAGAGATATCACAAAACGTCAAAGTTTTCGCACGATGACATCAAGGCTTTAGCAATTCCTTGGGTTTTCTCTGAAAACAGCTAAGCTAAAAATACAGGATACATATGAAGCTATAACATAATTACAAATTGAGGTTATTCTAGAACGACAACGGCAGCAACAACAAGGCTATAGCAATATATCGAGTTGCCTTTGAAAAAAGCCAAGCTTAATGTCAGTAGAGTGTAAGCAAAATTGATTGATTAGTAGAACCTGTACAAAAAACAGGACACTGAAGAAGCTTTGAAATAGTTACAAACTGAGGTTATAGGCCTTATGGTTTTGGGAGAAGATTTTCAAAGATTTCCTTCTTTATTCCGTTGCAAAATCAGGATTTGCACAGAAAAGGACACATTTTCAGAATACAGTAATTCTGTGAAGTATTTGGTAGAGGGTCAATAGATGATGATATGTACCAAATATCAAAGCTCTAGGCCTTATGGTTTTGGAGAAGAAGATTTTAAAAGATTTCCTTCTTTATTCCATTGTAAAATCAGGGATTGCACAGAAAAGTGCTAATTTTCAGAATACAGTTATTCTTTGAAGAATTTTGGTAGAGGGTCAATAGGTGATGATACATACCAAATATAAAGCTCTAAGCTTTATGGTTTAGGAGAAGATCTTAAAAGATTTCCTTTGTAAAATCAGGGATCGCACAGAAAAGGGTTAATTTTCAGAATACTGTAATTCTTTGAAGTATTTTGGTAGAGGGTCAAAAGGTGATGATATGTACCAAAATTCAAAGCTCTAGGCCTCATGGTTTTGGGGGAAAAGATTTTTTAATAATTGTTTACGGACAGACAGACTGACAGACGGACGCCGGTCAATTACCGATCATATTAGCTCACCTTGAGCACGTTGTGCTCAGGTGAGCTAAAAACGGATTGACAGATGGACAAACGAATCACAGACACCACATCATGACTATAACCTGCATCCTTTTAATCAGTGGAGCTAAGAGAGAGAAATGGAGCATGTAGTCAGGTTCGAACTAGGAGGCTATCTAGCATGCAATGCCAGTATTCTACCACACAGACCTTTTTAGTTATGTAATTATATGCTTTATAGTCTCCATGTAAAGAGAGACAGAGAGAGGGAAGGAGAGGGGGAGGGGTGATTACTTTCTAGGTATAATTTGCACTTCTCAAAAGCAATATCAGTATTTGCATGCAGATGTTGCCTTGTATTTTTGTATTTCCGTTTATTTATCGTCGCTACCGTAGCACATGCCCATATGAGCGACGCCCCCAGAAGACGGTTAGTTGTTACGGGGGAAAGTGCAAGGATACAGGACGTAACTACTGAGAGCTCCGCCTGGTTCTTTAACGTGCTCGGTGGACAGCACCATCACACGGGGCCTCGGTTTAACGTCTCATCCGAAAGACAATTAGTTTGTTAGTAGATATGGTCAGCCCAGGGCACGAACCTGTGATCTTGAGGTTTGAAATCAAGTGCTCTACCAACTGAGCTAATCGGGCTGACTAGATGTTGCCTTTAATTGGGTGTATCAATAAATACTCAAAGTCATGTAATCTGATCGGATGTACTTTTCATGTAACAGAAGATTGTATCAATTACATTATATTTTCACATTAAACTCTGCTTGGTTTGGAATTTTACTGTGTTAACTTTAGCCTGAATGGTTATAACAAATTTTGATAATGTCACCAAGGAACATTCCTGTAAATCTGTTGCATATCAGCTTAGGAGTTAAGAAGATAGAAAAGAGTGAAAAAACAACACCCTGCATTGCCCTTTTATTATTGGAAAATCAAAAATTTGATGAACAGATTTTGAAAAGGATCACCAAAGGATCATTCCATCAATGTTTAATCAAAATTGGCCAATTTATTATCAATGTCATTCACAGAATTCAATAATAAAATCTATACCCACGAACCAATCAAAATTTAATGAACAATTTTTTAGAAAGCTACCCAAGAAAGCTTCCCTCAAAGTTTTTTTAAGGAGGAGATGTCATTTGAAGAATACCCCTGCCAAACCATTTATTATGGGCAATCAAAACAAACAAAAAAGTATTGCTTGGCAATGATAAGTCCTCTATCAACTGAAAAATTAGATTTTCTGTGAATCTGTCTAAGTCAAACATCCGTATTAGATCTACTCCTTGTAATTCTATGGACCAGAAAAAACTACTTGATCTGTAACTCATGAATGCAGACTCACAAACTAAAAACCAGGTAATATTTTCAGATTTGAGCAAAAAACTTGTATTTCAGCAAAATTCTCAGAGTCCAACATCCATTTTTTATGAAAAAAAACCAGTAGACCTTCTCAAACGACAAAATTTTATACTGGTCAAAATTAAAATAGGTTGCAGACAAAAAATACCCAAAGTTATTTGAATAGAATAATAAGAGTCATTGAGGTAGAAAACATTGTAAGTAAAGAAGAATTGCTTGCTACAAGCATTTTCTTTTTTTTTTCTTTCTCACATTGTTTTCCAAAGCTAGTTCTTTCATGCATAAAAATGCTGAATTGTGTGGAAATGGGTTATTGAAGCTCAAACTTATTTTAAAAGCATGATTGCAGACTCACACATCAAAAATCAAACAAGTATCTACAAACACTTAGAAAAAAGTTCACAAAACTGGGATTTTAATGTAAGTACAGCATACTTATTTTTTTGTCAAAAATCAAGAACTAAACTTGAAAGTCTAATATCATTTTTTTGGCCCTAAAGAGCTTATCTGACTGAAAGCCTAGAAATGTTATCCCATTCCAACACAATAAAACTTTAGAATTGAAAGAAGCTGCAGACGACAATTTCAAGTAGATGGAATTTTAAATTTTTTTGTAACATGGTGAAAAAATGAAGAAATTGCTCGTTACAAGCAATTTCTTTATTTTCTGCCGAATTTTCCAAAGCTTTCCCTTTGAGCGGTGTAAAAAGAAGGGATTATGTGGGAATGGGTTAAACAAGGGGCATGTTATGTAGAGAGTCATCAGTTGATACCCTAGGCATAGGAAAAAGGTCTGATCCTATTAGTAGTGTGTTGAACCCATACCCACACAATGACACTTTTTGATGCCACTCAAAAAAACAATTAGGAAAACATTGTGTAAAATAAAGATATGGCTTGTAATAAATAATTTCTTCATTTAACACAATGTTTTCTCCCCAGAAAGTGGAAAAAACTATTTTTTTATACTTTACATTGTCATCTGCCACTCCTATCAATTTGAAACAGTCTAAAAAACATTTCAGTGGTAATGGGTTAATTGGAATAAGCCAGTTTGTGGCTTGGATATAATGTGATTGTAATAGTTTGAGAAATGATTAGAAGCCAAGGTTAGATGCATAAAGAAATTAAAATTCCAGAAAATGGATTTCGATTTTTTTTAGATTTTCTTTATAGTATAGAACTTCAGAAATAAAAAGATTATCTCGTTGAAATATGATAATCCAATTTCAAATATAGAAAAGAGACCTAAGGGCATTCTGTTATCAATTTTGTAAAGTGCAACTTGCAAAATGTGGAACCACTATACTTCATGCTTCATCAAGAACTGATTTTTAGAATTCCTTCTTTGTTTGTAATAAAGTGTAAGCTCAGGTGAAGCCCGAATTTGACCCTAAAAGCAGTACTTTAACAATTATTCTAGATGACCGGTAAGTGATGCCACATGCAAATATAAAACCTCTTTACCCTACTGTTTGTCAAGAGGAGATTAGTGAAAATGTCCTTCTTCTTTTCTATAGGAGATAGTTTCAACCTTTCTGTAGCCATGCAAATCAGTTTTTTTTATTGTAATCCAAGTCTTACAATACCTTTGGTAGAGCTTCACCAAAAGAATATTCCTGCCAAGTTTCAATGGTACCTTGAGCACAAAGGGCTCTTTTAAACCATTCCCACACAAGCCCACGTTTTTACGCCCCTCAAGAAAAAAGCTTTGGTAAACATTGTGGAAAATGAGGAAATTGCTTGTATCAAGCAATTTCTTCATTATCCACATTGTTTTCTATCCCAAAAGACGAAAAAGTTTAAAATTCTATCAACTTGAAATTATCGTCTACAGCTTCTTTCAATTTGGACCAGTCTTGAATTTTGCTGTGTTGGAATAGGTTAAGCTAAAAAAGAAAAGGCACACATGGTGGTTGCTTAGTGGCAGTAGTTCACCTGGTCATAACTAAAGGATATATCCAAAGATATTACTGTTGTCTTTAAAAACAAAAAAAGGGGGAAAAAAATTTAAGTTCCTACCTGTGATCCACCTCAAAATAGGTTGTATTGGTTCCATCAAGATATTTTAAGACTCTATACTCTAATGGCCTCTTATTGTTTTTTACAAATGTAGTGCCAGCAGCCCCAGCTCGCTCTGTACTAGATCCTGTACTACCTCCAAGTCCACCATTGTTGACAAATCTCCCACCAAATGTATATCTCCACTCACAATGTATGGCTGCACGTCCACCAGCCCCACCACCACCAGTACCTGTCCCTGACCCTCCCTCAGTATTTATCTCGCCATGTCCAGTAAAGTTCATACTTTCCACTAGTACAGATCCTCCACTGCCCCCACCAGCATTCCCTCCAACACCATCTGTACCCTGTATTGCCAGTAGACCATGTAGTTCAAAGTAATGACTGTTGATCCAGTGTAGTACACCACCTCCCCGTCCTCCTGTTCCTCCACCATTACCGCCACCACTACCAGCCTCATGTGGTCTAAACACACTACCATATGGATCTGAGTGTAGACTAGGATCAGAACCACCACCATTGCCACCATGTGATGCCCCATAACCTTCACCACTCAATGCTGATCCTCTACCAGGACCCAAATCAGCCCCATAGCCATGACCATTCAAATGGAACACACCTTCACTCTCAATCCAGGCATATGTGGATTTGATAGTGGCATCATTCATATACAGATTACCTTGGTATTTTACTTTAAATTCACTCACATCTACCAGAAGATCTTTTGCAATGTCTAAGAAACCTGCTTCTCCTCCACGTTTCACATGGGTCTGACTAAACTGGAAATGGCCCTGTGTAGTATTTCTGGTATAAATCCTGTTCTCTATCAGAGCTGTGTTAGCTGTTGACATAAACTCCACCCAGCTGCCATTTTCAATATATAAGTTATGTACCCCTGTGATTGTACCAGCAAATGTGCTGTTGGTACCATGTATATGCAGCACAGCTGGAAATATTGCTTCTGCTCTATAGTCAATTAGATAGCTGACAGGTGCCTCTGTCACATTGGTTACTGATTCTACCACTTCTACAAGAATTTTCTGGTTTGGTCTTACATGTAGTTGGCCAGTCTTGTCCCCCAAGAACTTGTGTATAGTCATATTCGCATCAGTTACATTATATATCCATGCATAGGTCAGTCCTGTGATTTCAACTTCTTCAAATTCATAAGCCACTTTGCCTGGATCTTGAATCAGTGTTGGAGCCCCACGTTTTCCAGCATTATCAGCATGCAGTACATGATGATCAACCTCCAGATATGTGGTGTTAAGGATAGGGTTGTATTTCTTCTCTCTGTACTCCAATGGTCTCATGTTCTCCTCTATAAAAGTGGTGCCTGCTGCTCCATGATGGGTGTTAGAACTTCCTCCATTTCCACCATAATTGTGATATTTACCGCCATATGAGTATCTAAACTGGCAGTTGACGGCTACACGCCCTCCTGATCCACCACCACCATGACCAACACCATTCCCACCATGGACAGTTACTGTACCGTGTCCTGTGATATTCAATGTTTGTATAACTAAGGATCCTCCACTGCCCCCTCCAGCATGACCACCACTCCCAGCCATCCCAGCTAATGATAACAGTCCATTCATCTCCAGTAATTCACCATTGATCCATCTCATTCTCCCTCCTCCAGATCCCCCAATGGCTGTACTGCTGCCACCTCCACTTCCAGCCTCAAAAGGTTCATATATTGAGTTATAGGGCACACCCCCAAACACATGTCCAGGTCCGCCTCCATATCCACCATGACCCGCACCTTCACCTGTAGAGTAGGTATCAGACAGGGTAAGTCCAGCCCCTGGACCTTCATCAGCTCCATACCCCATACCATCCATATTAAGTTCTCCTTGACTTTCTATGTGGCCATATGTTGATTCAATAGTCACAGCATTCATTAGTAATAACCCAAGATATTTCACATAGAATTTAGCTACTGATATCACACAGACATTAGTTATGTCTCTAAACTCAGCAATTGAGTAGGCCATAATTCGTAAAATGGCAAAACTAAAGTTTCCAGGAGTAGTCACAATGACATATTCTCTATTTTCTATTAATGCTGTTTGAGCTGTTGACAGGAATATGACATCCGCGCCACCTCTAACATTCATGACTTCTATACCAGTTATTTTACCACCTATTACTGATCTGGTACCCATCAAGTTGGTTGTAGTTGGAAACAGGGCTTCACTACCATTATCTATCTTGAAACTGCATGGTGCTACTGTCTCATTAGAGATGGATTCAACAACTTCAATGTACACTTTTTGTCTAGCCTGGATATGAAGAAGACCAGTCCTGTCTCCGTAGAAGAGATGAAAGTAGACTGTCACTGATGGATTAGTGATTCCATCATCAGCTACAGGGTAATCTATCTGAAGATTTGCATGTCTTGTTAGATCTATTTCATCAAACTCATATTCTTGCTGATCCTCTGACAACACAGTAAACAACCAGGGTTCCGCATGATCTACATACAGATGTTTGTCAATATCTTCATTGTCAATTTCAAGACGTCTGTGAGTTGCCACTGTTTCAAATTTCAGTGTGTCTGGATCATATTTGACATCAGCATACTGGGGTCCTCTTTGGTTTTCTTGGAGATAAACAGTTCCAGCAGCCCCGCTTGGGCAAGTTCCTAGACCTAGTCCTCCTATTACATTTAACCTACCCCTGTATTTATTCATGAAGCCTATGTGGACAGCAATTCGACCGCCTGACCCACCACACCCATTTCCTCTCCCTGACCCTCCATGGCAATCAATATGTCCAAACCCAGTGAAGTTGAGTGTCTTTATGAACAGCCCTCCCCCTGAACCACCCCCTGCATTCCCACTTTGTCCTGCTTCCCCTTCTAGAGTTAATTCTCCATCTATCCAAAGGTTCCCTCCATTAGACCAGAACAAATACCCTCCTCCATGACCACCCTGTCCATTCCCATTACCTCCACCACTACCCATATGTATAGGTTCATACACTGACCCATAAGGGATACCTCCAACATGGGGTTTTGGAGCCCCACCATGACCCCCATATGATCCACCATACCCAAAACTCCCAGATGACCTTCCAGCCCCTGGTCCCAGTTCCTCATTGTATCCTTTGTAGTTCACATTCAGAACAGCCAAACTCTCAATAACCCCTCGTCTGGAATAAATTGAACCTTTGTTCATCCACATTAAACCTTCATATTTCACACTGATCTCAATCAAGAATAGAACAAGATTGGCTTCTGTCTCAGTGAAGATGGCTTCTGAGCCTCTTTGTATAATTAGATGGCTCAGGCTTATGTTACCTAACGTTGTCATGTGTACATATTCCCCCTTCTCTATAAGAGCAGTTTGTGCAGTAGAGGAGAATGAACACTGTGCACCTTCTGCTATTGTCAAATTCTGTACCATTGTCATAAGACCTTTCATCTCAGTTCGTGTACCCAGGATAATTGTAGTTGAGGGTAGGATTATTTCTGCTCCATACTCAATATTAAAGCTGACTGGAGCAACAGTATATCCAAGAGTAGACTGGACATACTCTACATACATTTTCTGATTGGCAACAAGGTGCATTGAACCAGTTCTATCTCCATCAAACTTGTGTACAATCAGCACAGAATCAGTACCATCCAACCACAGAACTGCATGATGGTTAGCTTCTAGTAGATCAAACTCATATGGTTCTGAATCTTCACGCATAATTACAGTTCCAATTATCTTATTTCTATTATCATTGTCTATGTACAGAGAAACATATCCATCAAGAAACTTAAGTGTGCCATTCACAACTTCTGTTTCTTTATTAGTGACCCCTTGAAGATTTGAGTCTGTAACAAAGACGGTACCAGCTGCACCATTCCCTGTAGTGATGTGACTAGGTATACTGGTACCAGCATACCCACCATACGCAGTTGTATCTCCTGAATATTCTCTGAACCATTTTACATGTAGAGCTATTCTTCCACCAGCCCCACCATATCCATAGTTGATACCATTCCCGCCTGTGACGTCGATGAGACCATGACCAGATATGTTCTGTGTTTCAACATACACACTCCCTGCACTGCCTCCCCCACTGTTCCCAGACGTTGCATTCCCACCAAGACTCTCTAGTACACCATCCAGATGGAAGTATCGGTTGATTTCTACTTTAATCTTTCCTCCGCCTGACCCAGGGTTTGAACCTCCTCCTCTAGATCCAGTGTGAACTGGGACACGATAGGAGCCATAAGCTTTGCCTGAAATGTAAGAGGTTACCAGTCATAAAAATATTTCAGATATCAAAATTGTTTTCTTAAAACTGGTACTCACATTAATCTTCAAAATAAAAGTTTTTCCTTCTTAATCATCTTAACACCTGTTATGCTGAGCCCATTCTTTTTTTGCAGGAAACATGGACAAAAATTGGCTTGCACAAATGTGAAGTCTTTTCTTAGTCAACACTATGAGTTTGTCTCATTGAAGCCAGAAGATATGTCCATAAAATTAGTATTCAAAGGATATATGAGTCCATGCGTGACATTTCCAACAATTACACATGTGCGCCAAGTAAAGACTTAGATCAGCCTGTGCATCTGCACAGTCTGATCTGGGTCTTAACTTGGTGCTCTGTAAAGATACTGACGCAAAGCTTCTTCAAACAATCAGCGAATATTCTTATTGCCCCGAATGGCTGTCCAGGGTGCTCAATGTGTGCAAGTCACGCACATGCCAACTTGTTGGAAATGTCACGCATAGGCTCATATGAATTCACAAATAGTGCTTCCAGTGCTTTCAATTCTTTGATTTTAATGTAAATCTGAAAAGTATTTTATTCAGCATGGTAAGGTTTATCTCATACAAGTACAAGTAACATGTGTTAATTAACTCTTTCCCGTTCAATCGCTGCTTTTTAAGTCTTTGTTTGTTTGTTTGAATGGGGTTTTACGCCGCTTTCAACAATCTTTCAGTTTTATCGCGGCGGCTGGAGCACCTTACAATGGAATCCTGGTATTTCTCACACCAGTACTACCATTACATCCTTTCCTAGCCTCCAGCTGCTATCCCACATAGGTCTACGATTATCGACCCCTTGGTTAGAGACAAATAGTCGGAAAGGATGATCGAACCCCGGACCTCTAGATTGAGAGGTCGGACGCGCTACCAACTGCGCTATGACGGCGGCTTGCTTTTTAAGTCCCTATTGTTTTATACTTGAGAAAACTTTGTGGAGAAAGAAGAAATTGCTTGTAACAAGCAATTTCTTCTTTTTCCACAATGTTTTCTACCCTACTAAATGACTATTTTTCAAATGAAATCCTCATTAAATTGTCATCTGCATAACAGGAAAGGGTTAAATGATAGCTTTAACCCATTACCAGATGAAAAATTTTGGACTGATCTAAATTGCAAATGACAATGTTTCAAAGTGCTATTGAATTGAAAATAAGTAACATATAGGGTAGAAAACAGTATGAGATAGTGTGATATTGCTTGAAATAAGCAAATTCTCCTTTTTTTCATGATGTTTACCTAAATATAAATCAATTAGAGAATTGACTGCATAGTCAGAATTTGGGATTGTGTGGAAATATGTTCAACAAGTCACATGCGAATCATCTGACATGGAAGTTTAGCCTAGACTAGATACTTATACACTTAATCTAATTGCTAAATATTAATAATTCGCTGTACTAGAAAAGACCAAGTATTAAGGACCAAAGATATCAAGAACAAGTTGCTTTTTTAACCCTTTATCAGATGACAATATTGTATACTGGTCCAAAATAAATGGAGTTGCAGAAAACACTTACAAGTTTATAGAATTTCAAACAAGAGGCCCAGTGGGCCTTAACGGTCACCTGAGTAAAAGAGCATCAAGACAAGTGATTAAGGGTTTATTAGAAAAAGATCTTTTAAGAAGTACAAAAATTTACCCCTTTCTGCCCCCGACTGGGGCCCCTTTTACCCCAAGTCCCCCAACCTCTTTTCACAAACTGGAATTGGCATCCCCCAATGATGCTTCCGACCAAGTTTTGTTGAAATCCCCTCATTAGTTCTTGAGAAGAAGATGAAAATGTTTAAAAGTTACCAAAAATGACCCCTTTTGGTCCCCATTTTAGGCCCCCCTGACCTCCAGCCTTTTAATTTTCACAAATCTGTATAATCAGTACCCAATGATGCTTTTCACCAAGTTAGTTTGAAATTGGCTTAGTACTTCATCAGAAGAAGATGAAAATGTGAATTTTTTAACATGATGAACTTTGACCTCTGGGTGTGGCCCCATACATGACCCCAGGGACATGAATTTCACTAGTTATAATATACCTGTCCTAGTTGTCATGCACACAGATTATTTAAGCTCTGGCATTAACGGTTTATTAGAAGGAGATTTTTTAAAGAAGTACCAAAAATTACCCCTTTTTGCCCCCTATTTGGGCCCCTTTGACCTCCAGAACCCATATTTTCACAAACTTGAATTGGCATCCCCCAATGATGCTTTCTACCAAGTTTGGTTGAAATCTGCCCAGTTGGTACTGGTTGAAATCTGCCCAGTAGTTCTTGAGAAGAAGATGAAATATTTAAAAGGTACCAAAAATTACCCCCTTTTGGTCCCTATTTTAGGGCCCCCTGACCCCCCCAGCCCTTTAATTTTCACAAATCTGAATAACCATTACCAAATGATGCTTTTCACCAAGTTTGTTTGAAATTGGCTTTGTACTTCATCAGAAGATGAAAATGTGAATTTTTTAACATGATGAACTTTGACCTCTGGGTGTGGCCCCATACATGACCCCAGGGGCATGAATTTCACAATTTATAATATACCTGTCCTAGTTGTCATGCACACAAAATATTTAAGCTCTGGCATAAACAGTTTATTAGAAGAAGATTTTTAAAGAAGTACCAAAAATTACCCCTTTTTGCCCCCAATTGGGGCCCCTATGACCCCCAGAACCCCTGTTTTCACAAACTTGAATTGGCATCCTCCAATGATGCTTTCTACCAAGTTTGGTTGAAATTTGCCCAGTAGTCCTTGAGAAGAAGATGAAAATGTTTAAAAGTTAACGGACGACGAACGACGGACGACGCACGACGACGGACAAACAATGATTGCAATAGGTCACCATGACCATTCGGTCAGGTGACCTAATAATGTGGAAAATGGGATAATGGCTTGTAACAAGCAATTTCTACATTTTTGACATTCTTTTCCTGAAACCTTTTTCTTAGGGGTGGGGGCGTCAAAAAGAAGAATTGTGTGATAATGGGTAAAATTGAGATTCGGGCCTAAATATCCATGAAGCCTTTATATTTTTCCCACTAAAATTTTATTAAAATGGAACATGTCCTCAAGACAGAGGACATAATTAATGTGCCAAATAATTTTAAAATCAATTCAAAAGAATAGAAATAATGTCCCTATAGAGCTACATATATACCAATTCAACATCTCATCTTATTATGTGACCTTGAACTTAATGTTATTTCAAATTTATGGATTATTCATAACAAAAAATCAGTAATCCTAATTTATGCTTCAATTTATCCACAAAACCTTAAGGCAGGCTTAATCTTAACATTTGACCTAAAGCTATTACCTTGAACTTGAAACTATCGTCCAAACTTTTTTAAATGGAACATCTGCTCATTACTGAGAAAAATGGTGCAAAACAGTTTTAAAATCCATAACATTTGATCTTGACCTTTGACCTTGTACTTTAAGCTACCTGAGAATTTGTTTCGAAAGACACATCTACATGAACATATAATTTTAAAAATCCATCCATAAATGTAAGAGTAATGCACTGGCCTAGCAAGGTTGGGTCCCAACAGATGGAGGGATGGACAAAATTGAAAAAATATCCCTTGGTCTATCTTCAAGGATAAAGCTTGCTGGCAAGAAAATGCTGCATCTAGAAGGCTATCATAATGATCTATATGACATTATTATTTAAAATCTTTTTATAAGTGCACAATGTGCAGATGTTTAAGGTCCGCTATTGAGAGGTGGATAGTGAATGAAAGTCAAAGTTGAATTAGAGGCTTAATTAATGTATTGCTTGCCAAGCCTTCAGATTTGGGACAGGAAGTTCCACTTTGATATTAAAAGGTGTTATTTTGCAAATTTAATAGCCAGTAACATGTAACAAATTAGTATAATGGTTAATTGGCAATCTAAGGTTTAAACATCTTACTTACAGCTTGAATAAGCTGTATTTATGACTTTTAAGTTGTCAAACTAACAAAAATGTTTCTGAAAAATCACAACCAATGTCAGAGTTCAAAGATCACTTCTGGCTTAACCCTTTCCCGTTCAAATACGGGATTTTACTTTCCTGTGATTTTATACTAAAGAAAACATTGTGGAAAAAGGAGAAATTGCTTGTAACAAGCAATTGCTCCTTTTTCCACAATATTTTCTACCATATAGGATGGTTTCAATTCAAATGGCATCCAGTTTTCATGGTCGTCTGCAACCTCTTTCAATTTGGACCAGTCTAAAATTTCCAAAAACGGGAAAGGGTTAAATGTATGATTTGACTGGTCTATCAACTTTATGATTGACAGCTGTGATCCAATTTGTACAGTATTTACTTTAAAGGTATCCTCCTTGACCGTATAGATAGTTCTTCTGATAGAAAACTTATATTTCAAGTTTCAAATCAGTATCTCTAATAATAACAGGTATTACAAATTGTCAAATTTTTGCACATAGACAAAAATGTCACTCAGACTAAAGCAATGCTTCCTTTTCCCCCCCCAACAGCAGAGCTTATCCAAAAAAAATAAATCATTGTTATGTGTTGTTATAGATTTTTACACAATAAACCTCAGGCCAGATGTTAGTCTATTATTACCTGAGTTATATGAGTCGTGGTCTGAGCCTCCACCAAACCCTCCATGGCCTGCGCCACCACCAGCAATGGCTATAACATCTCCATTTGTATTGTTGACACTGAGCTCTCCACCAATTGCTGCTGTCACCGTTCCATTACCTCCTCTATCTACATATAAGAAAGAATGAGAATATTTTTGTTTTCATGGAAGTATGAAACAAACAAACTAATCACAATGTATGAATACGTGAAAATGATTCTTACATAAATGTGATTAGTTTTTTTTTTCATGCCTAAATAAAAACAAAAAATATTATCTTCATTTCTTAAACTTTAATGACACCAAGCAAAATATACATATATATATATATATATATATATATTACACAAATTCTGATACATTCTTTATGGAACTATTTTGTGCCTAAGCATACAAAATAGCTGGGTGCTCAAATTTTTGTTCATGGAGTGTGAATTTTTTTTTCCAAATGACAAAAGCTTTTTTTTGATAGACAAAACTTACAATTCCATCACATACAAACACAAATATCTGTCATTCATAGAAAAGGTCAAATCCTGATCAATCAACACATTCCCACATACTCCTTGAGAACACATTGTGGGAAAAGAAGAAATTTCTTGTAATTAGTCATCTGCTTTTTTCCTAAAGTTTTCTCTTGTATATGGCTCTTATCTGTTAACCTATTACCACTAAATTATGCCTTTTTTTGTCCCTGTGAAATGAAAATAATTTGAAATGTTGTCTGCAATTACTTTTAATACGAACCAGTCCAAAATATGGCCAAATTTGGAATGGTTTAATCAAGTATAATATGGACTGCTGGAGGTAAATGATCAGGATTATTCTCATTTACTAACTAATTACATTTTACTCATATTTACTGATATTGAATCGGAGTCATTTGATTGTAGAATATTGTAGAATAACCCAATATGGCTACTTAAGTATGGGTATCTCTGCAACATGAAATATTTCATCTTAATACATCTTAATATTGTAGAATAACCAAATATGGCTACTTAAGCATGGGTATCTCTGCAACATGAAATATTTCATCTTAAAACTTTACCAAAGATATGAAACATACCGGACACAGAGAGAGTGGCCTCCCCTTCCATCATCAAAGAGTTTGATATAACAGTGATTTGATTGGCTGTTATCCTAGAGCTAAATTTCATATGGATATCTGCTGTCTCTAAATTAAAATGATCTTCATGGTCTATCAGTCCACCTGACTGCATAGATAAATAGCCAAATCCTAGGGTACCTGAAAGAAATGAGACTTCAAATACATATTACATATAATTTGGGCTTAAAACTCATGTAAACATAGAGCCCAATCTTTGAATTCTTTTTGTTAAAGAAACAGATCATACAGTTTGAACAATGAAGAAAAACCGAAAAATCCACCACCAGCCAATTCCTTTCCTACAAATATTATTGCACTGATCAAAAAGTTTGTGAAATATTCTCTGTGATTCAATACCATAAACATTTTTATACTTAACCTACTAATCACATTTTTCATAATCCTCAAGTGTTACACTTTAATAGAATATTGTAGAGAATGAATAAATTGCTTCTATCAACAAAATAAAGAAATGTGTGCATCTTCTCTAACTTTTGACCAGTCTCAGATTTTTTTCTGGTAATGGGGAAAGGAGATATTCCCTTCTGGAAATACTGGTCCATAATCCATTACCAGATTACAAAAATTTAAACTGGTCCAAACTGAATTAAGATGCAGTTGACTATTTAAAATTTATAAACATTTTCATTTTTATCAGCTTTCTGTGTAGAAAACATAGTGTAAATTAAGAAATTGCTTGTTACAAGCAATTTCTTTAAGCAATTTCTTCATTTGACAGATTGTTTTCTCAAATGGTTCATTGTGTTTGGAAAGGTTTCTTATCTGAAGCTGTCAAATCTAAACAATTAAACCTATCATCGATGAGAAGCCTTGCTCTACTTTGTACAAAAAGACTTGATAAACAACAATTTACCCTCTGGGTATGTGTGTAATTGCTCCTGTACCATTCTTCCATTAGTGGCAGTATCAGAGATAAACATCTGTCTATCTTCTTCAATAGTTAGATTCATCACACCAACCATATGGCCATCCAGCTGTTGAAAGGTATTACTTTAATATATAGATCCAATTTTCAAACCTGAATACTCAGAATTTTTATTAACAAAATTACTAATATCTATAAATTAATCAAAACGCTTTATGGATCAAAACTTTCCACTTCTAAAAAGAGTACCATAGTCACAATACACATGTTAAAATAAGATCAATTTGATTTAGGTCAAAAGCCAGGGTCACCATACTAAATGTATAAGTGGGCCATTGGCCCTGGAGCTCACTTGAGATAAGGCCTCTTTTCTTCAAGGCTGTATACAAACTTCCAGGGTCTGTAGAAAACTTTTTTCAAATTTAATTTATGTGGCCATGGCAACCAAAATGGGAGAAGTTGTAATTTTAAAAATCCTCCTTTAATTCTTTATTTCCTTAAGAAATTTTGCATTAAGCTCCCTATATATGTGATGCAGCATAAAACGGGAAACACTAGGACTTGGAACATTCTGTGAAAAATGAATTCAAATTTGTTAATAAATGTAGGAGGAGATGCATCAAAAGATATGGACAGACGGACTGAGAAGATGATACCAATATACATCTACCTTTTGCAGCATATAAAAACGTTGAATGTTACTTTGAGGTAAAATATCTTTTGTACAAATATTGCCTTGTTGTTTAAAAATATCAAAAGATATGGTAAGGAAAAAATGAGTCTGCTTGAAAAGAAATAAATTGATGACTTTTTAGAATTAAGAGCAACAAAAGTGTTTCAGACATTGTAGGGCAGTTTGGAATATGGTTGACCTTTGGAAAGCCTTGACTCGTAGACCTGTGGATTCTTGTAAGATAATGCAAATATGAACAGTTATGTACAAAAATGCAACCCTTGTTGAGTAAGAAGTAAGACATTAACACTCTCCAGTTAAATCGCCTGTTTTTTATGTCTCTGTGATTTTATAATTGAGAAAACATTGTGGGGAAAAAAAGACATTGCTTGTAACAAGCAATTTCTTCTTTTTCCACAATACAGTAAAACCCCTCCTTTCGACCACCCCGGAATTATGGGCACCCCGCTATTACGACCAAATTTTTACAGAACGGAATTTTTTCTTCTTTATTTCAATGGTCGCGAACCCCTCTAAAACGGGCATCCCTCTATTCCGAATTACGACCACTTAATTCAGTACCAACTATAGCTGATACACTATTTTGAACCCCACTAAAACGACCAGAAACTTCACACATTGGGACTGACCACCCGAATTTCACACTTGATAAGAGCGACACTTATTGGGTACGAATCCATTGTAAAAAACTTTATCGGATTTTTTATTATGTGATATCGAACCCTTATTACAATAGGCGTTATGATTAAAGTGGCAGATCACTTTTAGAAATTAAATCTTGTATTATTTCTAGTTGTTATTTGAATGTGTTACGGGTTTTGACTCGAGTAATAAATTCACAAGTGAAAAAGTATCCGAGAAGTTACGATTAGTTTGTTAACGGCATTCCTAACAGTTAATTAGCAATTAAGTTTTGATTTCAACGTAATTGATGCTTGGTATTCCCATTATAGAAGATATGATATCGACAGTTTGACAATTTGAACCTGTACTTTCTCAGAGGTCGGACTTCTGAATCAGATCATAATGGTGAATGCAGAAAGTAGAACTTATCAAAGATTGTAAATTTGAAAAATGACACAAGATTCCACTGTAAAACATGTTTTTATAGTTTTATACATTAAAATAACGAAGATGAAATAAACATGAATTACTTGACAACAAATGACTAAACCTCAGTATAACGACCACCCCGCTATTACAACCTCTTTCAGAAAGTACCACAAGTGGTCGTATTAGAGGGGTTTTACTGTATTTTCTAATCTAATGAATGGTTAATTTTCAAATTAAATCCACTTTAAATTTTTGTCTACAAAATCTTTGAATTTGAATAGGTTTAGAATTTTGTAAAACAAGAAAGGGTTAAACATTACCTGGAAAGCTGGTACTTTTATTCCAAAAACTTTGTAATCAGAGGGCAACCATATCTCTGAGCCAACATCAACATGGAAGTTTGTTGGAGGGAAAGATCGTACCACAGAACTCTCAGAGTACTCCACATAAAATCTCTGACCATCTTGTACATGTATGTAACCAGTTTTATCTCCAAGAACGTAGTCAAAATTGGCTGTGGTAATACTATCATTACCTGCTTCTATCTCTATCATGGCCTAGAATTATAGGGAAAAAGTTCTTTTGACAAACAGTAATGTTGAAATGATCCAAATATATATTAGAAAATAATGCAGGATAAGAACTGACCAATTTTTTGAAAACAGAGGAAAAGAGGCGTAAATGTTAATATTAGTTAATTCTTTTTTTTATATATTTTTGTTAACCCATTCCAACATAATGTCACTTTTTTGACACTCCTCAGGAAAAAAATATTTGGAAAACATGACATTGCTTGCAACAAGCAATTTCTTCTTTTTTCATAGACTTTTCTATCCAGTCAGTTGAAAAAATCTAAAATTTCATAAACTTATAGTTGTTTATTTAAAATCCTTTTAATTGGGACATTTCTAAACAAGGTGCCAAATTGTCACAAGATACGCCCGTCACACTGCTTAATATTAACTGCGGGTTTGAATAGAACTGAGGTTATTTTGAATGAATTTTTTTTGTCAACAAAGTATGAAAAACAACAAAGAGCAATAACTCAAAATATACACAAGGTAGAGTTATGGTTCTTGTACACTGCACTCCCACTTGGTGAGCTCTATCCATCCATGAAGTTTCATGATTCTAGCTATTATGCTTTTAGAGATATACTCCGGACAAGATTCAAGTATGAAAAACAACAAAGGGCAATAACTCAAAATATACCCTAGGTAGAGTTATGGTTCTTGTACACTGCACTCCCCCTTGGTGAGATCTATCCATCCATAAAATCTCATGATTCTAGCTATTTTACTTTTAGAGATATACTCCGGACAAGATTCAAGTATGATAAACAACAAAGGGCAATAACTCAAAAAATAGGCCAGGTAGAGTTATGGTTCTTGAGCACTGCACTCCCCCTTGGTGAGATCTATACACCCATGAAGTTTCATGATCCTAGCTATAATACTTTTAGAGATATACTCCGGACAAGATTCAAGTATGAAAAACAACAAAGGGCAATAACTCAAACAAGAGGGCCAGAATGGCCCTAAAATCGCTCACCTGACTAATGTAAGATGATTCAAAATTGAAATTGGCCCAATGATTACTGAGGAGAAGATGTTTAAAGATTTCAAAGTCAAAAACTGCCCTACCCTTCCAAGCCCTTATTTGGTCATCAATCAAAATTCTAGAACATCTTTTGAAAAGGGACACTCAAGGAACATTCATACCAAATTTGGTTGAAATTGGCCCATAAGTTACTGAGGAGAAGATGTTTAAAGATTTCAAAGTCAAAAAAGTGCCTGACCCTGCCACGCCCATATTTGGGCATAAATCAAAATTCCAGGAACAACTTTTGAAAAGGGTCACCAAAGGAACATTCATGCAAAGTTTGGTTGAAATTGACCCAACTGTTACTGAGGATAAGATGTTTAAAGATTTCAAAGTTAAAAAAACTGCAACGCCCATATTTGGGCATAAATCAAAATTCTGCGAACAACTTTTGAAAAGGGTCACCCAAGGAACATTAATACCAAATTTGGTTGTAATTGGCCCAATAGTTACTGAGGAGAAGATGTTTAAAGATTTCAAAGTCAAAAACTGCCACGCCCATATTTGGGCGTGAAACGAAATTCTGCCGGACAACTTTTGAAAAGGGTCACCCAAGGAACATTCATACCAAGTTTGGTTGAAATTGGCCCAATGGTTCCTGAGGTGTAGATGTTTAAAGATTTCAAAGTCAAAAACTGCCACGCCTGGCCACGCCCATATTTGGGCATAAATCGAAATTCTGCGAACAACTTTTAAAAAGGGTCACTAAAGGAACATTCATGCCAAGTTAGGATGAAATTGGCCCAATGGTTACTGAGGAGAAGATGTTTAAAGATTTCTAAGTCAAGAACTGCCACGCCCTGCCACACCCATATTTGGGCATAAATCAAAATTCCATGAGCAACTTTTGAAAAGGGACACCCAAGGAACATTCATGCCAAGTGTGGTTGAAATTGGCCCAATGGTTACTGAGGAGAAGATGTATAAAGATTTCTAAGTCAAAAACTGCCACGCCCTGCCACACCCATATTTGGGCGTAAATCAAAATTCCACGAACAACTTTTGAAAAGGGTCACCTAAGGAACATTCATGCCAAATTTGGTTGAAATTGGCCCAATGGTTACTGAGGAGAAGATGTTTAAAGATTCCTAAGTCAAAAACTACCATGCCCTGCCACGCCCATATTTGGGCATAAATCAAAATTCCACGAACAACTTTTGAAAAGGGTGACCCAAGGAACATTCATACAAAATTTGGTTGAAATTGGCCCAATAGTTACTGAGGAGAAGATGTTTAAAGATTTCTAAGTCAAAAACTGCCACGCCCTGCCACGCCCATATTTGGGGGTCAATCAAAAATCCGCGAACAACTTTTGAGAAGGGTCACCCAAGGAACATTCCTACCAAGTTTGGTTGAATTCCGCCCAGTGGTTACTGAGGAGAAGATGTTTAAAGAATTGTTGACGACTTCCGACGCACGACGGACAAAACGTGCTCAAGGTGAGCTAAAAATAGGCTAGGTAGAGTTATGGTTTTTGTACACTGCACTCCCACTTAGTGAGCTCTATCCATCCATGAAATTTCATGATTCTAGCTATTATACTTTTAGAGATATACTCCAGACAAGATTCAAGTATGAAAAACAACAAAGGGCAATAACTAAAAAAATAGGCTGGTAGAGTTATGGTTCTTGAAAACTGCACTCCCACTTGGTGAGCTCTATCCATCCAATAAATTTAATGATTCTAGCTATTATTCTTTTAGAGATATACTCCGGACAAGATTCAAGTATGAAAAACAACAAAGGGCAATAACTAAAAATATAGGCCAGGTAGAGTTATGATTCTTGTGCACTGCACTCCCCCTTTGTGAGATCTATACACCCATGAAGTTTCATAATCCTAGCTATTATACTTTTAGAGATATACTCCGGACAAGATTCAAGTATGAAAAACAACAAAGGGCAATAACTCAAAATATACACAAGGTAGAGTTATGGTTCTTGTGCACTGCACTCCTACTTGGTGAGATCTATCCATCCATGAAATTTCATAATTCTAGATATCATACTTTTAGAGATATACTTCCGACAAGATTCAAGTATGATAAACAACAAAGGGCAATAACTCAAAAAATAGGCCAGGTAGAATTATGGCTCTTGTGCACTGCACTCCCCCTTTGTGAGATCTATACACCCATGAAGTTTCATGATCCTAGCTATAATACTTTTAGAGATATACTCCGGACAAGATTCAAGTATGAAAAACAACAAAGGGCAATAACTAAAAAAATTGGCCAGGTAGAATTATGGTTCTTGTGCACTGCACTCCCCCTTGGTGAGATCTATACACCCATGAAGTTTCATGATCCTAGCTATAATACTTTTAGAGATATACTCCGGACAAGATTCAAGTATGAAAAACAACAAAGGGCAATAACTCAAAAAATAGGCCAGGTAGAGTTATGGTTCTTGTGCACTGCACTCCGTATTGATGAGAAAAATATAACTGCCAAGTTTAAAGTCAATCGGACTTACGGTGACAGAGTTATGCTCCGGACAAAGAAGTGGACACCGCCTAGACAACCGGACACCCGGACGCCTGGACACCACGGGTGATCCCATAATACGTCCCGTCTTCGACGGGCGTATAAAAATTGATATCTGGTAATAGGTTGAATCAATTCTTAGGATAGTAAAATGTCTTGGTTATTAAGTACATACAGTAAAAATATGAGATTGAACAAGAGGGTAGTTTGATCATCTGCTTAACCTATTAACAAGCCACAAATTGTAGATTGGTCTGAATTAAAGAAGCTGCAGATGTCATTCTCCAGTTGTTAAGGTTTCAAAAATTCCTTAATTTTTAGGTAGAAAACATTGTGGACAATGAACAAATTCCTTGTCACGTGCAATTTCTTTATTTTCAACAATGATTTCAAAAAATTTCTCTTGAGGGTTGTAAAAAAGTGTCTCTCAGACAGAGATTTACACAACATAAAGCTTATAATGATCTAGAGTTCACGGTCTTAAAGGAGTCCTTTTAGCCCTGTCTTGTTCAATCCCTGATTAATTTGTCCCTGTGATTTTAGAATTGAGAAAACATTGTAGAAAAAGAGGCAATTTCTTCTTTTTACACAATATTTTCTACCCACTAAATGTTTTTTTTTTTAAATCCATTTTATATTTTCCTCTGCAAAATCTTTGAATTTGGAGAGGTCTAAAATTTGCAAAACAGGAAAGGGTTGAGAATAGCCATTTATTTCAACTTTGTCCTTTTCCAACACTATCATTGTGGCCAAAAGTTAAATGTAAATATCATTCAGAATGCCAGATATGGAGTTTATCATGCCTCTTACTATATTACAAACGACAGCAGGTTTGTGACTGTACTTCGACTTTTTGTTAAAAAACCTAGCTAGTGATCTCTTTACCTTCAAAAAAGTAATGACTTATTTTGCAGGACAATTTTCTGTGTTGCTAAAATGCTTTTGAGTCAAAGTGATTTTATTGAATTGAAAAAAACATCAACAAATTAGACCAGAAATGTGTCACAGACATAGATGCCCCAATATAATTGCTAGTCACATGCCGTTCAGTTGTGACCTTGAACTTTGGAGTATCCAATAGCATGTTACACATAAGCACTCTTAAAGTGAAATAACTGTGCCATGATATTTTGAAATCCATCAATTGACCCATTACCAGACGGCAAAATTTTAGACGAGTCAAAATTGAAAGTTGTTGCAGACGACAAATCATAAGTTATGTCATAAGTATGGATTCTTTTCACGTTTTGGGTAGAAAACATTTTGAATAATGAAGAAATTCCACAATGTTTTTCACAGCTTTTTTTCTTGGGGGTGTCTAAGAGTCATTGAGTGGGAAGTGATTAATGTAAAAGAAAAGATCTGAACAAGAATTGGACACACACACAACAAACACACCCAAGCAAGTACTCATACTGTTAACGAGTAAACTCTATATGCACTTACCATTACATGGCAGGGTCATAATAAAAATGATTGAAAATAATTAAAATTCAGCCATCCTAATTCATTAGGTTTTGAAAAGTCTTCATCATCCCTATTAGATACATTCAATTTATCATGAAGAAGCACATACATGATTGTTCAGCATGAGATGTTCAAAATCGAGTTGAGCTCCATGTGTGTTGGTTGGCAGGCCTGCTGCAATTTCCTCCATATGTCTGGGATTGAGATGGTCGATTATCACTGGTTTAGGGTCCACCAGACCACAGCCATCAAGATACAACCTAAAATGTTAGAATAGAGTTATATTAATAGTGTTAGTTACAGGAGTTTTTTTGTTTTTCTTTTTTTCTATGCTTTTCCATAATCAAACAAACGCAACACTGATCACTTGAAGTAAGTTTTTATCATAAGACAATTCTTGAACATTAGACATGTCTTAATAAGTTGACTTAACCCATCTCCAAACAATTCCATCTTTTTACATTTATAAAATATTCAGAAAACATCAATCTTTCTACCAAGGAGATCCATGTATTTCGAAATTTCATCGACATCAAATTGTTGTCAAAAGCTTCTTTGAATTTGGACTAGTCCAAAATTTTATTGTTTGGAAATTGATCAACAAAAGGGTAATTGGCCCTTAACTACTCACATGAATCATTCACTGGAAATATTTGAAAAATACCTAATGACTTAGTAATTACTTAAGATCTTAGCTAAGATATTGTAGAGAAACATTCTTGAAAAGCTTCAAAACATTTCAGGAAGAAACTCAGCATCTATTATGCAAACAAGGTTTTTATATTGTTCAACCAATTGACAAAGTTTTAACCATTACAGCCCAAATACGTAACTTGTCCCAGAAAGCGTAGACATGAATGCCCTGATCATGTCACAAAATATTTGAGTTAGAAATGTAGCCAATTGAAATTGACAATCAACAATTTGTTACCCTTATCTAATCATTAATTTAGACCTGAAGTGAACTTTGTAAATTTTGCAAAATAACACTGTTTATTAAGGAAGTAGAAACTTGGCTGAAAAATCTTTGTGTCAAACATTCTGACCAAATTCAAATCAATCAAGCCATTGGGCCTCTAGAGTGAACATAATGTTTATCTAAGATTTAACCTGAGCTGACCTAGTTTTTGACCTGACTTGAACTAAATTTGAACTTGGTTGAGATATCATGGATGAAAACATTCCACCCTATTATCAAATCAATTAAGTTAAAAATCAGGCTTCTGTAGGGAACACAATGTATTTCTAAGATTCGACCTAGTTTTTGACCCAACTTAACCCAATATCAAACTTGGCAAAGATATTATGCAGACAAACCATCTAACCTAATATCAAGATATTTGAGGCAAAAATGTGACCTCTAGAGTGAAAACAGGGTTTTTCTAAGAACATAGCATAATATTGAACTTGCCTGAGATTTCATAGAGACAAACATTCAGACCAAGTTTCAAGACATTGGAGCTTAATTGTGGCCTCAAGGTGTTGAGGGACGATGGACGCCAGACATAGCTAGATCACAAAAACTCATCTTGACCACTTTGATCAGGTGAACTAAAAACATAATTCATCAAGGTGTTTCTAGATTACTCAAGAAACTATTTTCGAAAATGAGTAGTACAATTAAGAAATCAGCAATCAGAATGGTTTTGACTTAACTTTTAAAGAGTTTGAGACATTATGAGAAAAAGATTCTGTCCAGTTTTGAGATATTTGAGCCAGATATGTAGCCTATGCACATAAGAGTTCTTTTATTTGACCTAGCAACTTAGTTTTTACCCAAAATAACCAATCTTAAAACCTGTGCAAGTAATACACCACAAATCGATATAAAAATATTGCCCCTAGAGTGTGCACATAGTATTACTTTGATTTTACCAAGTGGCCTTCTTATTGAGCCCTAATGATCTAATGTTGTACTTGTGAGCAATAACATGAAGACAAACACTCTGACAAAGTTTCAAGACGTTTAAGCTAATAAATACAGCCTCCAATATATACAAGATATTTCTAAGAAATGACCATGCGACCTGGTTTTTGACCAAAGGTGACCCAATTTGACATAGTAAGATTTTCATCCTAAGTTTTGAACTCCAGAGTGTGCACAAGGTATTTCCAAGATTTCACAGAGTGACCTAGTTTTGACCTTAAGTGACTCTATTTTGAATTGATCCATGATACACTGAATACAAACAACATCATAACAAAAGTCTAACCCTTTAACTAAAAATCCTGCAGGTTTACACATCAAAGAAAACATTGTTGGAAAACAAGAAATTGCTTGTAACTGGCAATTTCTTTATTCCACACAATGTTTTCTAACTCATCATCATTTATTTTTCAATCAAAATCACTTTGAAATGCCCTCTGCAACCTCTTTACATTTAATCAGTCAAATTTTTTGCTATTTGGTAGTGGATTATAGTACTTCCAGAGTACTACAAATAAATTCTTTAATCTAACCTAGTTTTTGACCCATTTATCACCATATTTAAAACTTCTTTGAGACATAATTATGACAAACATGAACAAGTCTCAAACTATCTTAGCCCAAAATGTGGACACTAGGGTATGCAAAAGGAATCTTAAGAATGACTGAGTGACCCATTAAATAACCCTGGAAATACCATGGAGACAAACACTCTGATCTTTTCAAGACATTCAATTACAAAATATTACCCATAGAGTGTACAAAAGGTAACAGAATAAATTTACACTGTGGCCTGCTTTTTGATCCAGAGGGTTCCAAAGGGAACATGCCCTCAACCCATTCAAACACAAGGATGCATTTTGATGCCCCCCGAAGAAAAACAATTTTGAAAAACATAGCGCAAAAAAGGAAAATTGCTTGTGAACAATTAGGAAATTGCTTGAACCAAGCAATTTCTTCAATTTCCATTGTGTTTTCTGCCCAGAAAGTTAAAAAAAATCTAAAATTTCACAAGCTTTAAATTGTGGTCTGCAACACCTTTCAATTTGGACTAGTCTAAAATCTTATTGTCTTTTAATGGGTTAAACTGTCCTAGACTTTTTGCCTTAAACTGCGAACTCTTCAGTGTACACAAGGCATTTCTTACACTGGACTTAGTGACCTAATTTTTTTACCCTACATGGCCAAATTTCAGGCATGTTAACCCTTTCCTGTTTTTTTAGATTTTAGACTGGTCCAAATTGAAAGAGGTTGCAGACAACAATGAAAATTGAATGCTATTTGAAATTAAGCTATCCTATGTGGTAGAAAATATTGTTGGAAAAGGAGAAATTGCTTGTTACAAGCAATTTCTCGTTTTCCACAATGTTTTCTCAAGTATAAAATCACAGCAATGTAAAATCCCAGATATAAATGTGGCAAACATTCTGATCAAGTTTAAAGACACTTGAGCAAAAATGTAGCCTCTTAACTCATTCCCACACAATGATGCTTTTTGACGCATTCAAGGCAATATGCTTTTGAACACAATGTTGAAAATGAAGAAATTGCTTGTAACAAGCAATTTCTTCATTATCCACAATGTCTTTTACCCAAAAAGTGAAAAAATCCATTTTATTTTTTTCAACTAAAATTTGTCATCTGCAACTTCTTTGAATTTGGACCAGTCTAAAATTTTGTTGTCCTGTAAACAGTTAAGTGTGTATCAACAAGTTTTTGATCTATGACACATGACAGACTACAGAAACAGTAACATAAAAACAACGACAAAACTAACCTTGAGCATTTTGTCCTCCAGTGAGCTAGAAACATAAAACAATCTCAATCCAAAATTTATCAATATAGTTACCTCACATACCATTTGGATTGCTTTCTTTTGCTCCTGATAGTAGAGTCCTAATGGGAAACACTTTAAACCCAAATCAAGAGCAATGTCGGACATGGCCATCCCCGCCGTAAAAGCTTGATAGTAAACTGAAGCCAGTTAGATTTAGGCTTCTTGTGCACTGCATTTCTTCTCAATGAGTTCGATAATAGCTATTATACTTTCAGAGATATGCTCAGGACAAAATCTAAGTCTTTAAAACAACAAAGGGCAGTAACTCCAAAATTATGCAAGTAAGAGTTCTGGCTCAATGAGATCTATCCACCTATGAAGTTTAAAGTTAATAGCTATTATACTTTCAGAGATATGCCCCGGACAAATTTAGTGAACGGAAGGACGGAATGACGGAAGGATGGAATGACGGAAGGAGACCATTACCATATCCCCTTTGCTGAAACGGCGGGGGATAATTAGCTAAAACATCTTTAGTGACAAATCATGGCTGTCAATCAAGGAAACAATCAAACAAACAAATTGTTTAGACTGAAAGGTAACTTTGAACTTCGACATAAGCCAACATTTATGTGATGCATTTTGTTGGTTCTGCGACTAAAACACTGTTACCATAACTTATTCAAACTGTAGTTATGACATTTAGGTTTCCAACCAACCAAATTGGGAAAACCCTTTCAATATCAAATTAGCTGTAACAAGAAATAGCCTTTCAATGTTTCTTCATTGACAAATCTCGGCAGTCAATCAAAGAAACACTTGACCAATAAATTCAGTCATTTAGACTCGAAATTAACTTTCTTACTCTGACATTTATGAGAAGCATTTTTGTTGGTGCAGTTACTTAAAGGTTGTTACCATACCTTATTCAAGCTGTTACAACATTCAGGCTACCAACCAACCATTTTACTAGTTTGTTACATGTTATTACCATAAATATTGCAAAATTCAAACAAATTGTTTAACCCTTTCCTGTTCAAACACGAGATTTTACGTCTTTGTGATTTTGTACTTATGAAAAAATTGTGGAAAAAGAAGAAATTGTTTGTAACAAGCAATTTCTTCTTTTCCCACAATATTTTCTACCACATAGGATGGTTTCATTTTAAATTGCATCCAATATTTATTGTCGTCTGCAACCTCATTCAATTTTGGACGGGTCTAAAATTCTAAAGATCAGGAAAGGGTTAACATCAAAGTGAACATTCCTGCGGAGCTCAGTGGGCTTGGCCACCAATCTGTTTATTGTCCCATTTGATATAATATGATACAAACCTGCTCTGGTATTCAAACAGACTGATCTTGTCTTCCACAAAGGCTGTCCCCGGACCGGCTATATCACCTTGTTGAGATATACTTCCTGATCCACAGGCCACAAGACTTCCCTTATACTCATTAAAACCTGTACTGTGTAGGGCAATTCTACCACCAGATCCTCCTCCAGCATTACTGTAACCTTTACCACCTGATGCCGACACTGATCCATGACCTTTAATATGACCTAAACAGAAATGGTTGGATTAAGACAGTTACTAATAACAAAAGTAGAATGATAATTATATACACCTCATCTGACCCAAGTCACATGAACAAAACTGATACACCCAAGAAACATCCTTAACAAGTTTCATCACGCATGGCTTGCTGGTCTAGAGGAACTTGTTTAAAGAATTTATCAACTGAGAGATGATAACAACTAGATGGTTGTCCCAGGACAACTGCTGTCGAGCCCGCAAAGTTTAGACCATCAACTTGACCTTGACCATTAATTTTAATTGTTTGACCTTGAGCTTTGGCCTTGAACTTGAAGCTTTCCAAAAAGTTCTTTCAAATGGCACATGTACTCATGATGGAGAATAATTGTGCCAATTTATTTTGAAATCCATCCATAATTGAATGAGAAATGCTCTTGACAATCACAATTTAAGTTTTTGACCTTGAGCTGTGACCTTGACATTAGAACTATCAAAAAAATTCTTTCAAATGGCACATTTACTCATGATGGAGAATAATTGTGCCAACTTATTTTGAAATCCATCCATAAATGTAGGAGTAATTGTCCAGACAAATTCGGATGGACTTACGGATGAACAGAATAACACACTAAAACACATACACCGACTTGTCATAGTGACAACTTTGTCTTGCTCACCGCAAAGGGGCTCGACAAAAATTTCAATTCATACAAACTTCTTTTTTCAGGAGTTGCTTTGAACAATATTTCAATTATCTTATGACAATGTTGACTTATTTATGTGCTTAATTAGTACAAGCAGTATCAAGGCTAGGGCTTTGATAGTCTAACTAACCTTACCAGCAGTGCAGTACATTGAACAAAAGATCTTTGATTCATCTTTGACTATCATTGAAATTCCCCAATCACTAATTCTTGAAGGACTCCTCATCTTTTAACTGGAGTTTACAAAGCATTTCCATTGTTGACGGATACTGGTTCATGTAATTCTTCAGTATCACTACTTTACTGTAGTGGGTAGTACTTAACAAATTGATAAAAGTCAGATCAATGTTTACCAAAATGTTTTCTGCTGCTGTTTTCAATCAGACATATCAAAATGTTGGATTGAGTGGGAATAGGTTAAAGAGTTCAGAATAATTCAGGTTTCACTTGTTCTGATGACTGACTCTCAAAATAGGTCTCCCTTCTCTCTCTCTGATACCACTTTAGTGACCTTTTGGGATTTTCACGACTTGGCATGTCCCATGGCATCTGTTGTATATAGAATAAATGTTAGTTTACACCTAATGTTACTATTTTCAGTGTTCATTCAAAACAAGTAGACCATTTTCACCAAAATTCTATGAATCTTACCTGCTACCACATATACAGAGCCCCCACTTCCACCTCCACCATCGGTTCCTGTTCCGTCAGCACCATCTGCAATGATGGCACCATCCATATATATGACTGAGGGGACAACCACATTCACAGTTCCTCCACCAAGACCACCATAGATGCCTCCACCTTTACTTCCCAAAGTCACAGGCTCGTAGACTGATCCGTATCTCACACCTCCAATTGTGGAATCCGTCATGGCTGTAATTTATCAATTAGCCCATTACCACACAACAAAATTTTAGACTAGTCTAATTTGAAAGATGTTGCAGAGGACAATTTTGAGTTGAATTTTTTTCCCATTTAGGGTAAATACATTGAACATTGAAGAAGTTATTTTCTTACAATGTTTACCAAAGTTGTCTTCATGAGGGGCACAAAAAAGCGGGATTGAGGGAATGGGTTAAGAGGGTATTCATACAGAAGTGTGACTACATTTTTGGTTTCGTAGCTGCATAGAAACAGGTAGGACAATATGATTAGTATGGTAGATATAGAAGTTGCATTAAAAACCGAATAAAAAAAGGGAATCAGCTTGCTTCTATTGATCATGTTCAAAGCTACAGTAGTTTTCAAGACCGTGTTAATGTTTACACATGTGTATTGCTTATCCTACCTTTTGTGATTTGTGTACTCCTTTTTGCACTATGTATATATTGCTTTTATCATAAGACAATTTCTTAATGGATTATTTTGTGTACTTGCATACAAAATATATCTTTTACCCATTCCCACTCAGTGACGCTTTTAGACGCCCACAAGGAAAAAAGCTTTAGAAAACATTGTTGAAAATGAAGAAATTGCTTGTTACAAGCAATTTCTTCACTTTCAACAATGTTTTTACCAAGAAAGTTGAAAAAATTCCTAATTTCTTAAACTTTGAATTGTCGTCTGCAGCTTCTTTCAATTTGGACCAGTCTATAATTATGTTATGTGGGAATGGGTTAATCAAAAGGTTTATTCACAGAGGTATGACAGTATGTGCCAGTCTAATATTGATGTCTGATGATAGTTAAACAATTCCCACACAATGACCCTTTTCAAATATAATATAAAAGCTGTGGAAACCATTATAGACAATGAAGAAATTGCTTGTTACAAGCAATTTCTTCATTATCCACAATTGTTTCCACCCCAAAAGACAAAGAACTTAAAAATATCGTCAACTTAAAATTGTTGTCTGCAACTTCTTTGAATTTGGACTGGTCTAAAATATGATTGTGTGGTAATGGGTTCAAGAGCAATAGACTTACATCCTCCCCCAAGTGAGGCATGCCCAGCTCCAGTGCCACGTACAACAGCATCTCCTTGGTTTGCCTCTCTACTTGTACCAACACAAACGACTTTAGAGAGAGGCTCCATGTAGAAGTTTGATGCCAATACTTCAAATTTATCCGATCTGAACTCGGATTCATACTTCATATCCTGGAAAAATATACAAACTCTCAGGTTGTAATGTTTTTCCTTATACAGTGGATTCCTTTTATCTAATCCCATACAACAAAATTTTAAACTGGTTCAAGTTGAAAGAAGCTGCCAACGACAATTTCAAATTGATGGAATCTTTTTTTTTTCTTTTTGGATGGAAAATATTGAGAACAATCAAGAAATTGCTTGATACAAGCAATTTCTTCATTTCCCACAATGTTTTCCAAAGTTTGTTTCTTAGGGGCATAAAAAGAAGAAATTGTGTGGATTAATTGAAATCCTGAACAAGCAACTCTCGCCTCAACTGAAACTACATAATTTTCGGAATATTTTCTTTCAAATGCAACTTCCTGTGTTTAGCAACAATAAGGGTTACAATTAAATAATTCCTACACAAACCCCTTTTTTGACACCCCTCGAGAAAAAAGTTTTTGGAAAACATTGTTTGTGACAAGCAGTTTATTCAATATCTAACATGTTTTCTACTCTAAAAGGCAAAGATTTTCAAAATTCTATCATTTTGAAATCGTCATCTGCAATATCTTTAAATTAAGATCAGTCTTTTTTTGTTGTTTGGTAATAGTTAGTTCACTATAAAAATAAGAAATGTATGATTAACTCATTCCCACATAATCCTGCTTGTTAAAACCCTTAAGGTAAGGGATTGGAAATCTTGATGAAAATGAAGAAATGTATTGTAACATATAATTTCATCATCACAATGCTTTTCTACTTAAATGCCCAATATTTTTCAAATTTCACCAATTTGAAATTGTCAACTTCAACTTCTGTCACTTTGACCCAGTCTAAAATTTTGCCATATGGAAACAGGTTAACTGATTTGATTAAATTCTGAACACATACAGAGCTCTAGATATGAGGGGGTGAAGACATTCTATATTTGTTATTTCTCTTCCAAACCACATATTGTGGGTAATCGTTTAGATTGTACTGGTCAGAAAATTCCATTAACCCTATAACATACAGCAAAATTTTAGACTGGTCCAAATTGAAAGAGGTTGCAGAGAACAATTTAAAGTTTATGAAATTTTATGATTTTCTAACTTTCTCGGTAAAAAATATTGAGTCAAATGAAGAAACTAGTTGTCACAAGCAATTTCTTCATTTTACACAATGTTTTCCAAATTGTTTTTATTGGGGGAATGGGATAAATTGGATTTTATGGAGAAATTTTGGTTATATAACAACCAAGTTCACTTATTCATGTATTTTGATAGGGCTCTGAATGCCTACTAAAGGACATATCCATGTGACCAGTGGAACACCCAGGAAACAAACCCAAGACTTCTCTTAAATAATGAGCCTTATCAACTGAGCCATGCAGGGCCTATATCCACAAAATATGGACAGAAAGGGGAGTCTTTTTAACCCAAATACACATTTTCACTACCCTCAAGAAATATCATTGGGAAAACATTGTCTTAAATGACAAAATGGCTTGCAACAAGCAATTACTTCATTTTCCACAATTTTGTCTACTCAGAAATATGAAAAAACTAGAATTATATATGAATTTTCATCTGTGGAACATGTGGAACTCTATTCAACTTGGACCAATCCAAAATTTTGTTTTCTGGATTAAGGTCATCAAGGATTAAATTACATTTGCACTTACCAGAAATCCGACTTTCAATGACAAATGAACTCCTTCAGGTATTATCAGAATAGCCTTGGCTCCAAGTTCCATTGTCGCAAACTGGAATGTCCCAGGCACTCCTTCATGATAGACTCCATCCTCTGTAAAACTTGTCATCGCACTGATGGCTATATTGATAACCCGTCCTGGTACAATGATGACATGTCTTACACCAATCAGTTCTCCGTTCCAGTTTAAGGCTATTTCTCCTAACCCAAGAATGTAGACCTTTGGAGACAGGTAGGCTATGGCTGCATCACTGACCCAGATGTTAATTGGCAGTTTACTTTGGTGCTGGAATTCTTCCAAATAACCTTTTTGGTTAGCCTGCAAAAATAAAGCAATGATTTTTTATCAGTTTTAATCCTTCAATATTTCAATGTATTTGAGCGCCTGTGTTGCTCCAAAGAGCTCAATTGTTAAACAGAGAATAAGCTTTACAAATTAGATGTGTTCGTGAAACACTATGTCCCCTTTCAGCCTTTTTTCAAAAATGTGACTTTAACCAATTCCCACACAGTGACACTTTTGACGCCCCTCAAGATAAGGAATTGGGAAAACATTGCATGAAATGAAAAAATTGCTTGTAAAAGGCAATTTCTTCATTTTACACAATGTTTTCTACCAAGAAAGTTGAAAAATATTAAAATTATTTCTGTGTAGAAAACATTGTGGGAGACGGATTATGCTCCCCTAATAAGGCTTTGTCACAGGACTGTATGCCATTATTGGACAAAAAGTTCTTATTGAATGGAACTATTGTTTGAGAGTTCAGTTCACAAGAAATTTGGAAGTTTGACAAACATTGAAGGAATCTGTTTGGCTTCACAGGCCCCATTCTAGTAAAATTCAATATCATTATGTGGTAAAGGGTTAAATATTTTACCTTGACCATCAAAGTTATCAATGAAAAATGTCTACATACAAAAAAGGAAGACTCTAACTTGAAAAGTTTTAAAGAAACAATAGACTGATTTATTTTAGAGTAGGAAATAAACAAAATGTAAAGCCACTCGGCATTAAGCCCCATTTTAGCATGATAAGGTTCATTGAGTCAAAAATTGAAATAAACATTACCTAGGGCACTTAATAAACGACATTTATGTAAAGTAAGAAGAATTTTGGCAATTTGTAAAGAAGGTATATTTGCAATTTAATAAACTTGAAAATTTGACCTTGAACTTGACCAATGACCTTGAACTTAGTACAGACAGAAAAGTCATGTCATAAGCAATGCACCTGTGAAATATGAAGGCTATATCACTTACCATTTATAGGAGATATTAAAATTAACATTTTCCAAATTTTGTCCTTGAGAGATGACCTTGACCTTGACAGACGACCTGAACTTAATACTAACAGAAAGGTCATGTCATAAGCAATGCACATGTGAAACATGAAAGCTATATCACTTACCATTGTAAACTTATGCATGTTAACGTTAAGATTTTCGAGATTTTGACATTGAAAAATGACCTTGATCTTGGTACTAACAGAAAGGTCATGTCATAAGCAATGCATATTTGAAATATAAAGGCTATATCACTTACCTTTGTAAAATTATGGGTAATGTAAAAATTAAAATCTTTGAAATTTTTACCTTTATACACGACCTTGACCTAAACAGATGACCTTGACCTTAGGACCAACAGAAAGTTTTTTTCATAAACAATGCACATGTGAAATATAAAGGCTATATCTCTTATTAATCAAAAGTTATGGCCAAGGTAAGTTTGTTGCTGAGAAATGGAGAGCTAATGTAAAGCTATCAAACATCAAGCCCCCTTTTTCCATGACACATTTTATTTCCGCAAATTTCAAATAGTTCATGGTCAAGGGAATCTGATTTGCTATTCAAATATGAAATTTAATTAATATCTGACCATTAGACTAGGAAAAATTCAAGAATAACTGTATTTAACCCTAAGTCCCCTTTTTCTGTGACGAGGACTCAAATCCAAAAACCGTGAAAAAGACATTGGCATTACATCATAGGGAATTCACATGGTAAGTTTCATTTGATTTGGTCCAAGGGCTATGGAGAAATTGTTCAGGACAGACGGACAGACAGAATGAAGGACGGACAGACGAAGTGATGACTATATGCTCTCCCTTCCGGGAGCATAAAAAGTTATGCAGAGAAATGGAAAGCTTAAGTAAAGCTATCAAATAGTAAGCCCCTTTTTCCATGACGCACCTTAGTTCTGCAAACTTCAAATAGTTTATGGTCAAGAGCTTCTGATTTGCTATTCAAATATGACATTCATGACCACTAGATTGGGAGAAATTTTAGAAAAATATCTTGTACCCTAAGTTCCCTTTTTGCGTGATGAGGCCTAACATCCAAAAGCCGGTATTATATCATAGGAAGTTCACATGGTAAGTCTCATTTGATTTGGTCCAAGGGTTAGGGAGAAATCGCTCCAGATAGACGGATGGAATGACGGATGGATGGACAGGCAAAGCTGCGGTTATATGCTCTGCCTTTGGGGAGCATAATGAAGAAATTGCTCATGGCAAGCAATTTCTTTATCTTATTCAATTTTCCCAAAGATTTCTATGAGAGGCGCCAAAAAGTGTGTGGGAAAATTATTTTCTGGACAATTTAAATTTAAGCGTATGACCAAGAACTGTGACCTAATCATTAAAGTGATCTAAAAATTCTTTCAAATCTCACATCTACTCATAAAGGTGAAGAATTTTGCAAAGTTATTTAACAAGAGGAAAATGATGGTCCTATATCGCTCCCCTGAGTATGATGGCTCAAGGGGTAATGATATAATATATAAAATATCAAAGCCCTATGCCTAATCATTTTGGAGAAGAAGATTTTTTAAAGATTCTCTCCTTTAATCCTAGATATAGTGAACCATATTGAGCCAATTTCAAGAGTGCAGTAATTCTTTTAAGTACTTAAGTAGAGGGTCAATAGGCATTAATACATACCAAATATCAAAGCTCTAAGCCTACTGGTTTTGAAGGAGAACATTTTCTATGATATCCTTTATAACTCCTTTCTGGGATTTCACAGAAAAGGGCTTATTTTCAGGATATAGTTATTCTTTGAAGTATTTTGGTAGAGGGTCAATAGGTATTATTACACACTAAATACTAAAGCTCTTGACCTAATGGTTTGGGAGAAGAAGATTTTTAAAGATTTCCTTCTTTTTTTCTATGTAAAATCGGGGATTGCCCAGAAAAGGGCTAATTTTCAGAATACGGTAATTCTTTGAAGTATTTTGGTAGAGGGTCATTGGATGATGATTTGTACCAAATATCAAAGATCTAGGCCTTATGATTTGGGAGAAGAAGATTTTTAAAGTTTCCTTCTTTATTTCTATATAAAATCAGGGGTTGCACAGAAAAGGGCTTATTTTCAGAATATGGTAATTCTTTTAAGTTTTTGGTAAAGGGTCACTAGATGATGATTTGTACCAAATATCAAAGCTCTAGGCCTTACCGCTTGGGAGGAGATTATTTTTTAAGTTTTTTTACTCTATTGCCATGGCAACCAGTGTTCTTCATGGATTTCAACTATTTGAAGTATTGTGAAAGAGCATGACCTAAGGATCATTTCTGTGAAGTTTTGCTTAAATTCCCTGGTAAGTTTAGGAGGAGAAGATTCATTGGTTATTGTGAACAGACGGACGGACAATGACCGATCACAATAGCTCACCCAGAGTCAAATGTCAATTTAGTTATTCTTTGACAAGCTGAATTTTATCATTTGACCTTGAGCTGTGAACCTGACCTTCAAGCCATACAAAAATACCTTACACGAAATGACACTAGCACTCACTAAGTAGAACAACTGTGCCAAGTTATTTTCAAATCCATCCATAAATATAGAAGTCATGCTCTAGACAAGGTTGTTTCACTTTCAACAGTGACCTTGACCTTGCATGTATCATGACACAATTATGCACTCATGAAGAAGAGCAACTGTTCCACATTATTTTCAAATCCATCCATAAATGCAGAAGTTATGCTGCTGATAAGGTCAATTTTGTCCTTTCACCTTCAGTTTGACCTTGACCTTAAACATATCTGAACAAATATTTTGCATGACACTAGAACTAATCAAGAAGAAAAACTGTGCAGTTATTTATAAATCCATCTATAATGTAGAAAGTGTATTCCAGACTAGGTCAATTTTATTGTTTGACCTTCAACTGTGACCTGGACCTTGGAGGAATCACAATAAATATTTTGCTTGACACTACCTTTAATTGAGAAGAACAGCAGTGCAACGTTATTTTCAAATATATCCCAAAACTTAGAAGTTATGTTCCGGAAAAGGTCAATTTGACCTTTTACCTTCAACTGTGACCTTGACCTTGGAGGTATCACAAAAAATATTTTGCATGACACTAGCAATCATCAAGAAGAACAACAGTGCCAAGTTATTTTCAAGTCCATCCATAAATGTAGAAGTTATGCTCAGGACAAAAAATCAGCATGGAAGAACGAACTCACGCACTCACACATTAACACCAAACCAAAATTGTGACAACTATGTCTCGCTCACCGCACGCAGGCTCGATAATAAATCGCAAACCTCAAGATGAACAATTTACCAAGTTATTTTGAAATCGATCCATAAATATAGATTTTATCAATATCATATACACAATCTTCTAAAATAAGTTGAGCTCCCCCATTAAATTAACAAAATGTGGGAGTAAAAATGTGGGTGGGGTTTGGGTTTTGAGGGAAACTGGTTGTTAAAAAAAATTATAATAATGGATTATGCAAAACATAACTTTCTCTGATCAATAAATTATTATTTAACCCATTTTTACAGCCATAAGGTGAAGAGCTTATGGCTTTGGGTTCAATTTTCTTAACCCTTTCCCATTTTTCCAAATTTTAGACCAGTCCAAATTCAAAGGTTTTGCAGACGAAAATTTTAAGTGGATTGAATTTGAACAAGAGCTTTGTCCACAGAACACAGATGCCCCCATCGGTAGCTTTGATAATAACAAAGGGCAATAACTCCAAAATTATGCAAGCAAGAGTTGTGGTTCTTGTGCACTGCACTTCTCCTCAATAAGGTCTATCCACCTGTGAAGTATCAAGTTGCTAGCTATTATACTTTCAGAGATAAGCCCCAGACAAAATGTAAGTTTTTAAAATAACAAAGGGCAATAACTCCAATATGCAAGCAAGAGTTGTGGTTCTTGTGCACTGCACTTTTCCTCAATGAGGTCTAACCATCTATGAAGTTTCAAGTTGATAGCTATTATACTTTCAGAGATATGCTCCGGCAAATGTGTAAGACTTTAAAATAACAAAGGGCAATAACTCCAAAATTATGAAAGCAAGAGTTGTGGTTCTTGAGCACTACACTTCTCCTCAATGAGGTCTATCCACCTATGAAGTTTCAAGTTGATAGCTATTATACTTTCAGAGATAGGCCCGGACAAAATGTAGGTCTTTAAAATAACAAAGGGCAATAACTCCAAAAGTATGCAAGCAAGAGTTGTGGTTCTTGTGCACTGCACTTCTCCTCAATTAGGTCTACCCATCTATGAAGTTTCAAGTTGAAAGCTATTGTAATTTCAGAGATATGCCCAGGACAATTTTGGGACAGACGGAAGGAGGGAAGTACGGACAGACGGACAAAGGCAAATCTACATGCCCTCCCCCAACATTAAGTGGTGGGGGCATAAAAATATGAATTCTCAGGGTAGAAAATATTGTGGAAAAAGAAGAAATTGCTTGTCACCAGCAATTTCTTTTTTTCCCACAATATTTTCTCAAGTTCAAAATCAGCGGGGACGTAAAATCAAAGGTTTGTATGGGCTAAATCCTTTCCTGTGTTTCAAAATCCAAGATTTGTCCAAATTCAAAGAAGTTGCAGACCACAGTTAAAAGTGAGTGTGATATATAAAGTAACAAACTAACAAGTTTGAAAACATTGCGGAAAAAGAAGAAATTGCTTATTACAATGTCTGATGAAATATGGGGACTTCATTATGTTACTAGAAAATTCATATGGCCCCTTTTTACATGATACTTGATGGTTTGTACCCAATTCTGTTATTTGAATAAAATCTGACCAAAAAATGCAAAAAAGCCATCTCAATGGCTCTAGTGACCTTTGGCCAGTAGAGCTAATAAACTACAAATCACCGCTTGACCTGAACTGAAATTACATAAAGTAAGCTATAAATATGATAATTTGGTATCAAAATGACAATACATGGGCCGAACATACAAATGATCAGTAACCAAAATAAGAATAACTTGTTTTTGCCAGTCTATGGTTATCTAGCGAGCGCAAAAATGGCTAGATTGGGCAATATACATATAAGGGTAATTAATCTAACGCTTTTAGGTAAAAGAAAAAGAGGTATTGCGTTTTAATAAGGACATCACGTGTGTCAACGATGATAGTTTAATATCAGTAAAGGTTGAAAGTAATTGTCAAACTTGTGGTTGGTGGGTGTTAGATGCAACCAATAATTAATAATTACGTCAATTTTAGAACATAAACTATAAGTTTACCTAATCGAAAACCTTTACTGATTTTTTGCTGTTTATAATTTAAAATTACTTTTCTCAACTTCCCAGGACATCTCTAAAGAAAGCAGGACAGACTTTGAAACTCCGGAACTATTCCGCACAATCCTGGATGAATGGCATGTCTGCAAAAGCCCAAGGGCTTTCAGCCAGATTTGGAAAACATTGTGAGCAATGAAGAAATTGCTTGCAACAATGTCCTCAATGTTTTCTACACTAGAAGGATAAGATTTTCTCAATTCCACCATTGGATTCTCCAACTTCTTTCAATTTGAACCAGTCTAAAATTTTGTCCTGTTGTAATGGATTAATGCCCACAAAGCAATTTCTTCACTGTCCACAATGTATTCTATCTCAAATAGCAGTCTTTTTTAAAAATCACCATCTTATATTGTCATCTGCAAAATATTTTGATTTAGACTTTTCAAAATTTTTATAAATGTGTTAAGGTTTAATTCATATAATTTTTTACCTGTAGGTCCACTCTTCCAGATGCGTCTCCGTACAACTTGGTGATAGTCAGTGTTCTGGCTATGCCATCACCTGTTTTCATCTGTAGAGATGCATTTCTGAACAGGTAAAGTTCATCAAAATAATATGAAGCAATTGCTGTACCATCACTGTTGTACTCGTCCAGAATATACTGATGGTCCCAGTGTTTTTCCTTGTTGTCTAAATGAAACTGTTCAAACTTGCGTGATTTCCTAAAATATAATTTATTATTTTAAAGAAGACCTGTCACATATTTTAGACTGAAAGAAGTTGAAGACGACAAGTTTTGGTTATTGAAATCTCTAAATTGTAGAAGAAATACCAAAATAGGTTAGCAATAATTGTGAAGAAAGGAGAAATCATTTATTCCAAGTCATTTCTCTTTTTCAGACATTTTTTTTTCATGCAATTTATTTTTGACAAGTTGAAATGTAGGACTTCATCTCAATAAACTAAGATAGGCTGTTGTAATTTTCCACAATTTTTCCAAAACTTCATTTTTCTTATAGGCATCCAAAAGTGGGATTGTGTGGAATTGGGTTATAATATTACAAAGTTTTAGATCCATAAATGAACAACAATATTATGCTGACAAGCCCAATTTTTACCTTAACTTGTGTCCATATTTGATTCTGAAGATACTAATGTTGTTGGGTTTTTTTTCAAAGTGCACATATAATCTTGACGGAGAACATCAATACCAATTTATTTTTAAAACCACCCATAAATGAATGATTTATGAGGCTTAATACTTCTTTTAACCTTTTAACAGCAGAGCATCAATCCTAGTATTCCTTACACCAGTACTGGAACAATATCCTTGTAAAAGACAATTTCTAAACTTCCAATGATGTATATTCCGAAAGACTAATTTTCAAAATTCCATATTCAAATGGGTGTCTGCAACTTCTTTTAATTTGGACCAATCTGATTTCTGTTGTCTTGTAATGGGCTAACAACAAAATGATTTTTCAAATTTTGTAGGTAAATTATCATTAACCTCTATTGTAACATATAACCAATCTAAGAAGATTTTAGATTGTCAAAACTAAAATACATGGTAGACAGCTCTCCAAAGTGCATCTAAATTGTAGAACAATTGCCAAAATAGGTTAGCAATAATTGTGAAAAAAGGAGAAATCACTTATTCCAAGCCATTTCTCTTTTTCTGACATTTTTTTCATTGCAATTTATCTTTAACATATTGGAACTGTATCTCGATCAGCTGTACAATACTTTAATCCATTTCTTGACAATAAAATTCTTTGATGCCCCAAAGGATAAATTTTTTTGATTTTTTTTTTAAATTTCAACAATTTAAAATTGTTGTCTGCAACCTGGTTTAATTAGGAGCGGTCTAAAATCTCACTGTATGGTAATGGGTTAAGAGCTTTCAATTGTACATATTCAGCATGAGGAACCCACCTTTTATCTCTGATATAGACTGATCCAGGCCCTCCACTTGTCAATAGCCCCGTCCCATCACCGTCTCCACCAAGGGCTTCAAACGAACCAAAGAAGTAAATCTGTGTGTCAAGCCAAACACTGATCCGACCACCAGCACCACCTGCAGCACCATTTCCTCCTATAGATTGTAGAATACCATGACCCTCCAGGTTATATGCCCTGCATTATCAAACAATTAAGTGTATATTTAAGACTACAAAGTTTAACACATTCACACACAGACATTTTTTTGCCTCTCCATAGAAAAACAAGAGGGCCAGAAGGCCCTAAAATCGCTCACTAATGTAAGATGATTCGAAATTTTGCCAACACATTTGAAAAGGGTCACCCAAGGAATATCCATTTAAGTTTAGTTGAAATTGGCCCAATGGTTACTGAGGAGATGTTTAAAAATTTCAAAGTAAAATCAAAGGACTGAAAGTCCTGAGAGCGGTTTTGCTGGTTTATCAGTAGCCGCGCTCAATAATACGAGCATATTTCATCAAAATGAGTGAGTAAATCGTACACCTAAGTAGGAGGAGCAGCTGCAGTCTCGATAAGGATGTAATGGTAGTATTGGTGTGTGAACTACCAGGAATCCATGGTTAGGAGCTCCAGCCGCCCCGATAAAATTGAAATACTATTAAAAGTTGCGTTAAAGCCTATTCAATCAATCATGACCCATTACTTTTTATCGAAATCGCTATTTTGAATTAATCGCAACGTTTTCTTCTTAAGTGCATGAAAATTTGTAGTTGGGTGGTAAAAGGTTAAACATTCAATTCTTTTTGCGTTGAGCATATTATTATCACTATTGAAGTAGTTATGTTTCAAAGATTTAGTCGAATTCGAGAGGCTAAAGGGTGTTTTATTCATGGGGTTAATAGGCGCTTCAATCGCCTCTATAACAGTGCTGTAACGTGTTACATATACTGTGTATACGGGGTGTAAATTTGCCCAGCCCTGCCAAGTCAAATCACTAACAGACAGTTTACATGTATTCGCCTACTCCACCAACCACTGACCTAGATTCTATCTTGAAACGCGAGGAGATAATTTCTCTTATTAGGCAGTTCATTAAACAATTTACTATGGATATATTAAGTCAAAGTTTTTAACCATTTCCTTGACATTCATTACTAAAAAGGAGGCTGTTGGCATTCAGCAAGTAAGTTATTTTCTTCATCAGCAATGAAACAAGATAGAGGCAATCACATAAATTTTCACTTCACGTTTATGAGCATGCGTGGAAATGAGCGGGAATGTGTAAGAACTTGTTTCTGGTTGATCAATATGAAATACCGGTTTTTCCTAAAAAAAACGCTAAAAACTGCCCTGCCCTGCCACGCCAATATTTGGGCATAAATCAAAATTCTGCAAACACCTTTTGAATAAGGTCACCAAAGGAACATTCATGCCAAGTTTGGTTGAAATTGGCCCAATGATTACTGAGGAGAAGATATTTCAAGATTTCTAAATAAAAAACTGCCCCACCCTGCCATCCCCATATTTGGGCATCAATCAAATTTCACAAACAACTTTTGAAAAGGTTCACCCAAGGAACATTCTTGCCAAGTTTGGTTGAAATTGGCCCAATGCTTACTGAGGAGAAGATATTTAATGATTTCTAACTAAAGAAACAGCCACGCCCATATTTGGGCGTCAATCAAATTTCCTAAACACGATTTAAAGGGTCACCCAAGGAACATTCATGCCAAGTTTGGTTGAAATTGGCCCAATGGTTACTGAGGAGAAGATATTTAAAGATTTCTAAGTTAAAAACTGCCACGCCCTGCCTCACCCATATTTGGGCATAAATCATAATTCCAGGAACAACTTTTGAAAAGGGTCACTCAAGGAACATTCATGCCAAGTTTGGTTGAAATTGGCCCAATGGTTACTGAGGAGAAGATGTTTAAAGATTTCTAAGTCAAAAACTGCCATGCCCTGCCACGCCCATATTTAGGCATAAATCAAAATTTGGAGAACAACTTTTGACAAGAGGGCCGTTGGCCCTGGGGCGCTCACCTGAGATAAAGGCTCTTTTTCTTTCAACAGTCTTATTTCATGTTAAGGTTAGGATTATGAAACAAGTGGGCCACAATTTCATATAAAGACTATGAACCTGGGGATCAAAAAGTCTAAATTACAAATTCCAAGGCTTAGGTGCTGATTTGAAAGAAGGAAAGAACTTTTTCCATGGGTTATAATTTCAGAAATAAGAAAGAAGTCTGTGAACTGATGCTTCATGCCTATACGCCCCCCCCCCCTGGGGCTCCACCCCTGGGGACCCGAGGACCATGATTTTAGCTATTTTAAAAGAGGTCAAAATACTGATGCTTCATGCAAAATATCAAGGCTCAAATTGGCCCAGTGGTTTGGGAGGAGATGTCATTTAAAAAATCGTTCTTTATTTCTATATAAACCCCGCCCCCTTGGGGCTCCGCCACTGGGGACCCAAGGATCATGATTTTAGCTATTTTGAAAGAGGTCAATATACTGATGCTTCATGCAAAATATCAAGGCTCTATGCCTTCTGGGTCAGGAGGAGAAGATTTTTAAAGATTTTTTTTAAAATTTCACTTTTGTTGCCATGGCAACCAGAGTTTTTAACGGATTTCAATTCTTTTAGCTATTTTTGAAGGGGAACACCTAAGGAACATTTCTGCCAAATTTGGTTCAAATTGGCCCAGTGGTTTGGGAGGAGATGTTGTTTAAAGAAATTGTTGACGGACGACCCACGACGCACGACTCACGACGCACGGACGCCGGACAAAAGGGGATCACAATAGCTCACTTAAGCACTACGTGCTCAGGTGAGCTAAAAAGGGTTGTCCAAGGAGCATTCATACCAAATTTAGTTGAAATTGGCCCAATGGTTACTGAGGAGAAGATGTTTAAAGATTTCAAAGTCAAAAACTGCCACGCCCTTTTTTTGGGGTCAATCAAAAATCCGCGAACAACTTTTGAGAAGGGTCACCCAAGGAACATTCCTACCAAGTTTGGTTGAATTCCGCCCAGTGGTTACTGAGGAGAAGATGTTTAAAGAATTGTTGATGCCTTCCGACGCACGACGCACGACGGACAAAAGGTGATACCAAAAGCTCACCTTGAGCACGTTGTGCTCAGGTGAGCTAAAAAGCTGTGGAAAACATTGTAGACAATGAAGAATTTGCTTGTTACAAGAAATTTCTTCATTATCCTCAATATTTTTCAACTCAAAAGACAGAAAAAAATAAGATTTCATCTACTAAAATTGTTGTCTGTAATCCAATGGACCAGTCAAATTATTTGTCATATGTAACGGGTTAAAAGTAATGCATAACTAGAAACTTGACAAAGTGACTATACATGTACTTCCCACAATATATCTAAAAATTTAATTATTTTCATTCATGCTTTGTGACCAACAGTCTAATTGTTTGATGTTTGTGAGAATAGCCAAGCCAAAAAAAGACCCCAACTATTCAAGTTGTATTTACAATCAAAAAGTTGCTCAGCAATTATTTTTGTTGTTGTTTTGGTTTATCATCAGCTGCCAACAAGCTTGAAAGTCAGAGTGCCGTTTGAAAGGAACAAGGCTATAGCTATCCATCTATTTTTAATCATACCAAGGTGCTCTTTCACTTCACAAAATGATCAAGTTTAACGGCTCAAATTTTTAGTCTCGATATCTTTGATAGATCAAAGCTTTCTCTTTCAAAAAACAACTTTAAGAAATAACTTTTACCCCTAGTTGATAACTTATATATTTGTCAAAAAAATCAAGTTTGTTCAATGTATAAAGTACAAATAAACTTCTAAAAAAGAATGATAAATTTCAGATCTTTTGATACTGGTTCCTATTATGCAATGAAGAGAATATTTTTTATTTTTATTGAGGTATATTTGAACTAAAAACTTAATCACACGAAGCAGATTCGCACATTAGAATGATTAGTGCTATTAACCCATTACCACACAGTGAAGTGTGGTTCATACCTTAATGAAAAAAAAAAATCTCTATCTTTTATAGTTTAACCCATTCCAACTCAATCCCTCCTTTTTACGCCCCTCAAGAAAAAAACTTTGGAAAACATTGTGGAAAATGAAGAAATTGCTTGTATCAAGCAATTTCTTCATTATCCACAATGTTTTCTATCCAAAAAGACAAAAAAATTCAAAATTCCATCAACTTGAAATTGTCGTCTGCAGCTTCTTTTAATTTGGACCGGTCTATAATTTTGTTGAGTTGGAATGGGTTAATGCCATCAAGCAAAACAAAGCAAACATTTTACTAGTTTTCAAGAAACTTGTATGGATCTTCTTTGTGGGCAAGCATAGGAAACAGTTGCATGCTCAATATTTTGTTTATGGAAGAATGAAAAGAAAAATTCAGCCAATTAAAGCCGTTTGATAGACAAAACTGACATCAAAAGATTTAGTATAGCTTTGAGAAAGTAACTCACTCAACGTTGACAGTCCCTCCACTACCACCTCCAGCATTTGAACCTCCATTACTACCATCTACTGACACTGTACCATCTATAGAGAGTGAGGTGGCCACCTGAAATACATTATGTTGACAGAAATTAAATTTCTTGTAATAAGCAATTTCTTCTTTGAACACAATGTTTTCTACCTTCAAAGATAAAGATTTTTAGAATTTTGTTGACTGCAACTTCTTTGAGTTTGGATCAATCTCAAATTGTATTGTCTTGTAATGTTTTAAATGATATATCAGTAATAGATCCACTGAGAAGTTATCAACTATAGGGAGATTTCTTCATTTCCCACATTTTTCCGACCAGAAATTTGAAAAAAAAATCTAAAAATTCATCCTAAATAATTGGTAAAACATTGTGTAAAATGAAGAAATTTCTTTTAACAGGCAATGTCTTCATTTTCCTCAATGTTTGCTACCAAGAAAGATGAACAAATCTAAATGTTAAAAAAATTTCATTGTCATCTATGCAATTAGGGCTTGTGTAAAATTTTGCCATTTAGTAATCGGTTAAGAATTAATTCCATCTCCATATTCCCATGATGACTTTGAAATGTCTCTTCCAACTTATTCCTTGCAGGCTTTGACTGTATAAACAGCTACAATTTAGACAATCTATTTGCTCCTTCCCTTAACCCATTCCCACACAGTGACACTTTTTGGATGCCTTTCAAGAAAAACAATTGGGAAAACATTGTGGAAAATGAAGAAATTGCTTATAACAAGCAATTTCTTCATTTTACACAGTTTTCTACCCAGAAAAAATCTTGAATTCCATAAACTTTAAAATTGTTGTTTGCAACTACTTTCAATTTGAACCAGTCTAAAATTTTGCTGTCTGGTAATTGGTTAAGCTACAAGTTGATCTCTATATGCCCAATCTGACTCAATTGTCTTACTCTCAAACAACCTGGACTATCACTGAAAGTGAATCAATACCCCCCCCCCCCCCAGTTGCTCCATGTAACTGAAAGAACAATGTCAAAAGAATAAAGTACTTTTTTAGATTTTTCAACAAAGGGCTGTGTACCTCAGAGTAAAAGAATTTACTGTAACCAAAATATAACCAAAATATAATACACAAATCTTTGCATAATACTCAGTGCACATGTTAAAATCAATAGAATTCAGCAGTTGATGGGGAAATAAGGGGGACAAAAAATTTCAATTCTTATATCTATTTTTTATTGAAATTAAGAAAATCAATTGAATCCTACCTTGAGATAGACAATTCCACCTCCATTTCCCCCTGTTGTTGTCTGACCATCACCTCCCTTACTGCCTCTCAAATTAGGACTGTACAAACTGTTATAATAATCACCGCCACTCACTGAACTGCCATTGCTCATGTAAACAGCTGTAAAGTAATATTATTTGATATGATTTAAATATACTGCTGGCAAGTAAGAACCTAAATGGAGCATAATGTGTTACCCAATACCAGTGGGCAAAATTTTAGACTGGTTCAAATTCCAAAAAGTTGCAGCTCGCAGTTTGAAGTGAGTGATATCATCTTAATCTGTTGAGGTAGAAACATTGTGGATAATGAAGAAATTGCTTGTAGCAAGCAATTTCTTCATTTCCACAATGTTCAGAATTTTATTGAGGGGCATAAAAAATGGGATTGTGTTGGAACTGGTTTAAAAGAATAAGCTGATAACTTGCCTCCTCTTTCTTTTGCCCAAGAGTGTTGGTAAACTGTATACTTCCAAAGCCTGGGCATCTATTTGAATAGTTTCTTGAATATATCTTAATAAAAGACTATAAATTGTGTATAGGCAGCTTAGATCAATTAACAACCAAAAATATTTTATTTTAAGCATGAAGTTAGTTTTCCTTACATTCATTTTACAATGAGAAGAGAAACACTATATTTATCTTGAAAGAACCATAGTTTAGTCTTCATTTATCTGAGCCACAGCCATAGCGAAGGTGGTAGCTGCTAATCTTTGGGTCCAAGGTTTGATTCCTTGCCGTGGCAAATATCTTTTAAGACATTTCTCTTCCACCAAAGGGTTGATAATCGTAAACCTAAGTGGGATGAGCAAGTGGAGGCTGAGAAAGGATGTTGTGGTAGTACTGGTGTGAGAAATACCAGAATTCAATGGTTAGGTGCTCGAGCCCTTGTGATTAGGCAAAACTGCTGTCTAAAATTGCATTAAACCTCATTACATTTTTTTTTATCTGATATCAGGAAGCATAAGAATTAGACAAAGAACATTATAAATGAAACAAACATCATGACTTCATAAAATATAGCTCAGTTGCATGCAAAGACAATCAAGACTTCATCTATAAATGAGGCAAGAAAAATTATTATTACCTCCCCCTTCTGTTGCATGTCCTGCACCAGTACCCTTAGACATCATGTTGATGATAGCGTCTGATCCTGCTCCAAGAGTTTCATCTCGTAAATCATGAGGACGATCTGTGGCCGAGGCTGTGAGCTTGGCACCAGCTTCCAGGTTGTATATACCAGCCTGAATTGTGATATTTTCTGCTGATGTTACTGACTGGAAGCGTGAATCTATCTTTGCTATCAGCAGTATAACAGATTGATCTGGGGAATATATAACATTGGAGTAACTCCGTAAATCCAGTGTACCTAAAGTGATGGTACCAGCGTTATCAACTATATCATACGCCCCTGTTTGAGAATCCAGGGAAGCAGTATGGGATCCATCTCCTAAATAAACAACTGTCTCAAATCCCAGAATAAGATCAGCAATACCAGTAATACGACCAAATACAGCCAGAGACCTGATTTCTGTCTGCCCTGTCAGGAAAACACCTTCTCCATATACATACACAATGGATGGGAAAATGATTTCTGCTTCTGTACTAACAATAAAATTGATCCCTGCTAGAAAAGCATTCCTAATAGATGGTTTATATTCAGCATCAAGAATTTGGCCATTATTCACTTGTAACAATCCTGACCCATCTCCATAAAAGGCATTCACTTCTATATCCATGTGAATTACATCTGTGACAAATTGTAAGCTTGCATTCTGAACCAAATGGACCTCGTCAAAATAGTGGTATGACATTGCTTCTTCTTTGATGACTGTAAACTTTTCTTGGTTGTTTTTGTTGTTGTCCAGTAGTAAACGTTTATAAGTTTTAGAGTTCCTCTTGTCTTCTAAATACACAGTACCTCCTCCACCTCCCAGTATGTCAGTTAAACCTTTCCCACCAAAAGCAACATAAGAACCATCAAAGTCAATTTTCAGTGTACAATTAACAGCAATCCTTCCTCCTCCTCCAGCTCCATTGTTATTCCTCCCATCTCCACCAGATACTGACAGAGTGCCATACCCTTCAAAATCATAGGCTTTAATGGCAATACTACCTCCACTTCCACCACCACCATACCCATCTGACTGTTCACCGTCAGCTGAAATAGTACCATCCATAATCAGTTTACTACCAACAGCAATAGCAACTGCCCCAGCACCTCTCCCTCCTGTCTTAACATTTGTCAAATTGTTATAGGTACCTCTACTTCCACGCATAGTGGGATTGTATACAGAATCATAGTATGTTCCATTGAGACCAAGATAACTATAATCATAACCACCACCAATTCCACCATGACCAGCACCTGTATCTAAATTTGTTCCGGGTAACCCTGACCCTGTAGTTATATCCATGTCTACAGAGTATTGCCTATTATCAGGAGAACAGCTCAGTTCTGCTCCAAGTTCCAGGTCCATGGCTGACACTGTAATGTTAAATGTATCTGCATTCAGATTTGATGCAAACTTCAGATTCAAAACACTTGCTTGGATTTTAGCCCCTGTTCCAGCATCATATTCAACAAAACTTCCAGGTTCCAGTTGAAATTTTCCAAAGGTTACATAATCAACATCATCAACATTAGTCTGATCAAGAGCCACAATCTTAGCATTTGAACCAACCCTCATTTTTCTACTAGATCCCAAATATAGATCAGTTACACCTCTCATAATTCCATCAAGGTCTAAAGAGATGTCTCCATCACCAAGAATGGTTGTAACATGTGACAGAATAAACTCTCCCCCATCATGCAGCTCGAGGTTAGTGTAAACTTTAGAATTGGTCTCAGTAGCTCCTTGAACCCTCTGTAATGTTCCAGATTGATTAGTCTGAACTCTCAGTAGCCCTGTTCCATCTCCATTTATTTTATTGATTACAAGAGATCTCTTGACTCCATCTTTCACCATCTGGAGTTTAGCATAGTTATACAGGTCAACAACATCAAACACAAGGTCACTCTCAGCTTCATTCAATGTGGTATAGAAGTCTTTTTGACCGTTTTCATTATCTAGGACGAGCTTTTCTCCAAAAGTAACAGATTTAGTAAAGATTGATCCAGGTCCACCATCTCCATGTGTGGCTGATGATGTTCCTCCATGAGCCTTATAGATCCCTTGATACTGATCTGTTGTCATCCAGACAGCTATATGACCAGCACTACCAGCACCGGAGTCAGATCTTGTAACGCTCCCACCATTTGCTTCCATGCTACCAAGACCTTTCAGATTAAGACACTCTACAAAGATACTACCACCTGCTCCACCACCGCCTGTGCTAGAGTCCTCACCAGACGCCTGTAAAAACCCATCTAGATAGAGTTCATCTGTCCCAATATAGATATATCCACCACCTAGACCTCCCTGACCTCCTGATGAACCTGGGGTCAGAGGTTGATATATGGTACCATAGGGCTCTGAGGCCTGATCTACAGTATACCCAGATCCAATACCTCCCCCAGCAGCATGGGCACCACCATTCCTGCCCTGTCCATGAGCACTGGATGGAACAGCAGAGTCTGTTATACTGGCCCGTCCAACTGTATTTAGAGCAGCTTCCCTTTCTATGATGACAGTGACTGCTTGTAAGAATACATAGTCTGCTTTAAGAACAACATGTCTCTTGAGTTCAAATTTGGTTAGTAACATGTGCAGATTCCCTGCAAACTGGAACAGAGAACCAGCCTCTAACCTGACAGAACTTAGTGTATATTGACCAGGTTGGCTTGTTGCCCTGTATTCACCTCCTGCATAACCTGAAGTGAAGGTGGTGCTATAGCCTTTAATAACTCCTCCTGACTCGACATCTAGTATCTTAAATGTACATGTACCCATAATGTCTAGTGTTACACCTTCAACAACTAGAGTGTTTGGTACATGAAGGGTTGCATTCTCACCTACAATGATGTTCACTGTAAGGGTAAATGTTCCTATGACACCTTCAACAAAAGCTGCCCTGAATATCTGAGTTCCTGTCAGAGTTATTATACCGGTAGAGTCTCCTGTAACATTTGATGCTCTCATTTCTGTGTCTGATGTACCAAATATAACTGTTGCATAACCTAAAAGCATAGAAAAACGTGATAAAACCAGTTGAACATAGGCAAAACTTTAATTTTAACAGATAATCCTTTAAACCCGCTCACAGTAAATCCTACTTTTTTTTTCATCAATTTCTTCACAATTTCTATTTCCCACAATAATTTCTACCAACGAACACAAATACTTTTAAAATCTCTCCAACTTTGAATTGGTGCACCTTCTTTGGATTTGGACCAGTAAATGTTATAAATGTGCTTTATCAAAAAAGAGAGAGCAAAATCAATGTGTTTAAGTAGAAGAATACAGTGGAAAAGCTTATTCTAGCAACATTATATAGATTAAATTCACAGAATATGTGTTTGCTTGTCTAACCACAGCTTCAACATGGTGAATCAACAATATTTTTTCATTAGTAAGAGGTGATTTAGAGAACAAGATTTATTCTTGCATGTATTACTTGAACTTTCCTTCGTACTACCAAGTACAACTTGTTTGGGAAAGGTTTGTATTGATTAAGGTAATTTTTTAACTGTTCATGAAATTCTATGGGTAGATCTTTTCATTCAATAATACCTTAAGGAATAAAGAACTTTTTGCAAAGTTCAGTTCCACATTTAGGAATACAATTATTCTGAGACCCACAGGGATTGTAGGAGGAGGTATTAATGATAGTAAATAGTTTGGACTTTATCCTTTGACAATATTAGAATATAACATTAGTTAATGTTTATGTCTTCACTCTTGTAGAGTTCCCCATCTTGTTTCAGTCGAAAGATTGTTTATAGAAATTAATTTGGAGCATCTCGTTACTATTCTTCCTGCTTCTATAAAGCTATTGTTTCAAAGATTTTTGAAAAATCTCCCAAATCACATCAGCATATTTTTCATTACCCCTTGTGTTAGAAAAGAAATGTAGCTAATGAAAAAATTGCAATGTTATCCAACAAGACAATTTGGACAAAACATTTTTTATGTGTGTTCACAGTTTATTGATATGTAAAGAAGAGAATTACCTTCCACTGTTACCACATCAAAGTCAAACTCGTCATGTGCCCCTGTAATGTTTGTGTAAGTTTGTTGTTGAACAGAGTTGTCAGTGTCGCCACCTATAATCAGCGTTTGGACCTGTTTAGGGTCCTCCCCTTCTTGAAGATAAACAGTTCCAGGACCTGCCTTGATTGTATCCAGACTGTTGTCATTGCCAGCACCATATGTTTTGAAACTTCCAGTATATGCATTACTGCAAAAAAATAATTTCTAAAATAATATAACTTACAAATTTTCTTTTTTAACCCTTTCCTGTTCAATCCCTGGTTTTTATGACCCTTTGATTTAATCATTGAGGAAACATTGTGGAAAAAGCAGAATTTGTTTGTGACAAGCAATTTCTTCTTTTTCCACAATATTTCTACCCTGAATGGTTATTTCTCAAAATAAATCTACTTTAAAATTTCGTCTGCAAAACCTTTGAATTTTGACTGGTCTAAAATTTTCTAAAACAGGAAAGGGTTAAAGAACTTGAAGCAAAATAGGACATGTTTTCAGTGTGATGAAAAAGTTACAACTTACCCCTTTCACAACACTCAAAGAAAACTTTGGAAAACATTGTGGACATTGAAATAATTGCTTGTGATAAGCAATTTCTTCAAAGTCAAAAATGTTTTCTTCCCTAAAAGTAAAGGATTTCTAAAAGTCTGAAATTTTCGTCTGCAACGTATTACAATTTGGAACAGTCTCAAATTTTGTTGTAAGGTAATGGATTAATAAACTACTGAGCTACTTGAAGAATTAATTATACAAATGACCGATCTCTAGAAAATTGACTTAGATATTAAATATTGTCGCAAAATTTATGGCTAGTTACATATAACCAAAAAGTAAAAGAAAAAACGATGAAACTGTCACAAAATCAGGTTTTCAATGGGTTTCTCAACATCCTTCAAGAAATGTAGTAGTTGCACACAGGATGTTCATAAATAAGTCCCCTTTTAGCATGACAAAGAATTAAATTACAAAACACTGACAATATGCACTAGGTCACATAAAAACAAACATTTGATGTAAATTTCATAAAGATCTGTCAAGAAATGTAGGATAAATTAATGAAAAAAAATCCATAGTTTTTGGTATATTAACAAGGACACTTTTTCAAATACTTAAAAAATAATCCAATATATATTGTTTCCTTAATATGTTTCTCAAATATCTTATATCAAACAAATGCTGAAACCATCAACATAAGGAATACTTCTATTTGAAACAAATTAACACCCACCTGTCAGTGATGGCAATACGTATTCGACCCCCGGCCCCTCCACCACCATAACCTGTTCCTTTTCCTCCATTACTTCTAATCTCACCATCACCAGACATAACAGGTGTGTCTATATCAATGGTTCCACCACTACCACCCCCTGCATTGGTTCCCATGCCTGGATTACCGTCCACTTGTATCACACCTGGAGGGAAAGTTTAAGCCATGCATACATTGTTACAAGCAATCAATAATAAACACCTTATGAAAACGTTACGAGAAATTACCTTTTGAATATATTGTTTTCAAGATAGCATCTTGAAAATTACTTGTTTTTAACCCATTCCCACTCAACAAAAATTTAACTACTCCAAAATGGAAGAAGTTGCAGATAACCATTTTTTGTTGATGAAATTTAAAAAATCTCTTTTCTTGGTAAAAACTTTGTAAAAATGAAGAAATTGTTTGTAACAAGCAATTTCTTTAATTCCCACAATGTTTTCATGTTTTCACAATGGAAGAAAACATTGCGAAGAAATAAGAAATTGCTTAACCAATTTGTACACAATAAAATTTTAGACAAGTCCTAATTCAAAGTAGTTGCAGATGACAAATTTAAGTAGGTTATCTTTGTCTTTTGGGATAGAAAACATTGTGGATATTGACGAAATTGCTTGTCACAAGCAATTTCTTCATTTTCCACATTGTTTTCCGAAGGTTTCATAATGAGGGGCGTTTAAAAGCATCACTGTATAGGAATGGGTTAACACAAGCAATTTCATCATTTTCTATATGTTTTCCAAAGCTTTTTTTCAAAGGGGCATTGAATTAATTCATTTTGTAGAAATGGGTTTAAATAGGCAATTATCCTAGTGTTAAATCAAATTAAGTCATATGAATAAATGTAACAGTTAATCTTTTTTCCTCAAAATATTCTACCAAATTAGATTTCGCCTTTTTCTACAATATTTTCTTCCAAATAAGATGATTTCATTTCAAATTGCATCAAATTTTCATTGTTGTCTGCAGCCTCTTTCAATATGAACCAGTCTAAATTTTCAAAAACAGGAGAGGGCCAAAACAACAAACGATATACTCACCATAATTGATCAGTTCTATGTAAAGTTTAAGTTTTAGATATCCACCACCCTGGCCACCAATTCCATCAGCTGCACTGCCTCCCCCACTACCAAATTCTACCGGGTGTCTTGTTGTATCATACACGTCCCCTCCTGACTCCGACACAGACTCACAGCCACCCATAGCACCATGTCCAGCTCCACTTCCATAACCATTTGAGGTCTGGAAAATTATAATTGTCAAAAGGTTGGGTTAGCACACAGTGGACAGCCACACTCAACTTGTCGGTGCAGCAGTTCAGCAGTAAAATAGGGCAAAAGTTCACTTAAAAGTTGTCAGAGTACTAAATATTTACTTACAAGGCTGAATTATGACATTAACCCATTACCACACAATGCCACTTTTTGACACCCTGAGGAAATATGATCAAGGAAAACTTTGTGGGAAAAGGAGATATTGCTTGTGAAAAGCAATTTATCCTTTCTCATAATGTTTCCTACCTTATTTGGCACATACTTTCCAATTTTAGTCTGATTTGAAATATCCTCTGCAACTTTTTTTTTAATTTTGGACTGTCTAAAATTTTCTTGTGTGGTAATGGATTAAACACATGTGAAATGTTTCAAACCTTTACCCAGTAAAATAGGAAAGATATCACACCTTTCAAGTTAAAATTTAACTAGAATGTTTCTATTAAGTTGCAAACATGAGGGCCAATATGGCCCTAAATTGCTAACCTAAATTTATGTGCTTATGCCTACAAACAACTCAAATTTTGAAGATGATAAAGATATTTTCAGTAAGTTTGAAGTATATAAAGGCAGGGGTGTGGAAATACAAAATGTTCTCACTTGTCCTTGGACAAGTGGACAGTTGGAATTCACTTGTCCGATATGGGGATTTAGTTGTCCAAATCTTTTGAAAGTCTAATTCAGACCTTTTTGCTGTTGCGAACATATTAAGTCACACTCATACTTTTTGAGACGGAGACACACAAGTATAGGAAACATTAAGATAAAAGGAAAAATTGCTTCTTGAAAGCAATTTCTCCTTTTATCTAATGTTTTCCAGACCTTAAATATACTTGTAATAATTAGGAAAAGCTCTTTGACTTATGAACTTGAAATCTGGCACAAAATGGACTAGTTTGTAATTTTGTTCTTGATTCAAAATACACTTGTCCTTGGACAAGATCCCAAAGAAAATCTACTTGTCCGCAGGGTAAAAAGCACAAGTCGGACAAGTCGGGCATAGGAATTCCACACCCCTGTATAAAGGTAACCAGTAAAATCATAACAAAGAAATTCTGAATTAGGCCCCTATTCCCTTGATATGAATCAGAATGTCACCATATTCCTTAGGGTTCTTCCTCATGACCATACAAACATTTTCAGCAAATGTGAGAAAGACGGCAAACAAAAATTGTGACTTCTAGTGCTGTAATAAGGAAACAGTCATTAAGACCCTTTTCCCCTGATATTAGTCAGAATGTCACCATATTCAAGAGATCATCCTTATGACAATACAAAAATTTTAAGAAAGTTTAAGATTGGGTCAAAACTGTGACCTCAAGGAAATTGTAATTGAGACTCCCTTTTTCTGTGGTATTAGATGAAATGTCACCATATTCAATAGGGATCTCCCTTAACAGCTCTTTTCAGAAGTTACCTTGACCTTAATGGAACACCATGACCTTACAACTAGCTAATGCATACCAATGCAAGAAATGTATGTCCCAAGTATGAACAATTGCTATTGAAAGGTGTTTAAATAATAGTAAAATGTTAAGTTTTTGAGTTAAGTTTATTGCTCACAGACAAATGGAAGGACATAAATAAAACAATATGTATCCAATCTTATTGATATTGGGGCATAAAAAGCTCATATTGTGCTAAAAGAAGCTTAAGGTTAAATTTCACTTACTTGTAGGTCAGAGTAATAGGTCACAGAGACTTAACTTGACATTAAACAAATGTGCAAAGTTTAAATAGTTGCATGTTTTACTTAAACCAGAATTTGCTTTGTTGTAAAAGGGTCAAATTCCACCAAAACCAATGCAAGGGAAATGCATCTTTGTCCTATGGAATTTGGTTGAAATCAAGCCTTTACCCTTGTTATGCTGAACACACAGAATATTCCTGTTTGGACAAGAGGTATAAACAAAGTTCAGCCTGCAAATGTGTGTTGTCTAATCTTAGTCTGCACCACCTACTTTTCCTAATTTTCAAACAAATATTGACCCATAATTACTGTCTACAGTGCTTTCATCCTTCTTATTTTTAACACACTCTGAGCATGGTTAAGTTTCTGAGAAGATAATCATAGTTTTCTCTATTGAGTATGGAATGATATTCTGATAGACAGCCACATATTCCTGTGAAATTTAGTTGATATCCAGCCGGTAGTTTTCGAAAAGAGGATATTTTAATGAGAAATATGTTGTCAAAGGACAACATGTCGAGCCTGTTGATTTGAACAGAGAGTATTGTGCACAGAATTTTTTTTTTAACTTTTACCTTGACTTCGGATGTATCACAACAAACCTTTTGCATGCCACTAGCACTCACCAAGTAGAACAACTGTACCAAGTTATTTTCAAATCCATTCATGAATGAGGACATTATGCTCTGGACAAAAATCCAGACAGATGGATGGACACACTAACACAGAAGCTAAATTGTGTCAACTATGTCTCACTCACCACAAGTGGGCTCGACAAAAAAGCTTATAGACATACAAACTCATGCACACATAGATGCACAACAGACACAATGCCATGAAAACAAGACATTGTCGCAAAGCTGACTAATACTCCCCCAACAGCGCTTGTCTATATACAAGTGCTATCCGCAAAAGGGCCGTGACAAAAAATGAACTATTTAATTAAAGGGCCATAACTCCATCAAAAATCAATGGACTATAACCAAAATAGGATGTCTGACTTATACCGAGTGTTTCTGTGAAATTCGAATCAAATCTGTCCAATGGTTGCAAAAATTGAGTGGACACGATTTTTCACCAAAGGGCCATAACTCTGTCAAAGATCAATGGACCATAACCAAAATTGACTGACCGACTGACCGACGGACCAACAGACCGACAAGCTGACTCCTATATACCCCCAAACATAGTTTTGGGGGGTATAATAACCTGTTGGATTTAGGCCAGTAGACCATTAATAGCTGTACTTACATTGTAGGTGAGGAACATATTGCTTGTAATAAGCAACTTCTCCTATTGTGACTCTTACTTTTCAAATTTGCATTTTCTGCAGCCTGCATCAGTTGGGATTAGATTAATATTTTGTCAGATGATAATGAATTGAAAGGTTTTTGTATGTGAGGCAATCAAACCTTATTTTAAACATATCAGGCTGGTACTTGTCGTAATGACCATGTAATTACTTGTTTAACCCATTACCACACACGAAAACCTTTAGAAAATATTTTGAACTAGAAACACGAACGCCCCGGCATGAATGATTGTCACAGGACCTTCAGTTGTGATCTTGAACCTAGGAGTATCCAACATAAAACTAATACTCTTCATTTGGGAACAACTGTGTCGATTTATAGTAAATACCCTCCTTACAACCACCCAAAAATACAGGCACCCCGCAATCAAGACCTAATTTTGACAGATTTTTTGTTCTTTATTTTATTGGACAAATCTCTCGAAAACTGGCTTTTCAAAATTAGACCACTATATTCAATGCTATTCAAGATGTTATACTATTTGAACCCCACTTAAACAACCACTAACTTCATACCCTGAGACCGACCATTCAAATTTCAATCTTAATAAAAGAGACCACAAATTGTGTACAAAACAGTATCAGATTTCTGATTATGTAATATTAAACCATCATTATCTTTGGTGTCCTTTCTATTAAACAGATTAGGATGGCCAATTGCTCTTAGAAATTACAGTCTGTGTATAATAATAATAACAATAATAACGACTTTATTTAATGAGGCTACACATTTGGTTTCCCAATCTTCCATGTGGGCCTCTAAATAAGAATACAAACAATTTACAAGCATTACATATTATCAAACATTATATACATTCAAACAAGGATTAACCAATGTCTGGTTCAAACAAGTATTATGGGTTCAATATTATTACAAGCAGATGAAAAAATTATCATAAATACGAGAAGTCTGCTTTCGAAAGTCATGAAAACATTTCTCAATGTAGAGCTTGTATCATTTCCTCATCACATTGATCACATTTATCATTTCCTTTTCACATTGATGACAAAGAGAAACAGAGCTGATCATTTGACATAGATAAAGAGCTGCTATTGAGAAATTTGATACTTATAAGAGATGCACAAAACATTTTTTTTTTTTACTTTGCACACACTGAGTTCTAAATCATATGATGTAGTAATCAGAGTAAATACATGTAATAATGAAACAGAACATATTAAATTTGATTTATGAAGAGTTTAGTTTCAGATAACAATTAAGGCAGGTTTAACAGTTTGCACCATTTAAGGATAGCCCCCTTGGAAACTTCCATTGTAAATAATTTGATTTAAATTTTTTAAGTGAATCTGAGTTTCTTATTGAGATAGGCAAGGTATTCCAAATTTTGGGACCAGAGTAGCTAAATGATTTTCGAAAGATTTCCCGTTTTGGCTTTGGCACAAGTAAATGATGTTTATCTGAAGAGCTTAATCTAATGTTGTGAGTACGGGTTGGCTTAACACATTTTTCTTGAAGGTATTTGGGGGCCATATCACTCTTAGTGGCTTTATACATAAGAGTAGCCTTCTTGTAAATTACTCTATCAATAAATTTCATCCAACCTAGTTTTTGAAAGAGCATGTCAGATAGAGTTTCAACTGGTTCATCAAGAATTATACGGGCTGCTCGTTTTTGAACCTTTAAAATATCATTAATAATATCATTATTACAGTTTCCCCAAATTGTGCAACATTAATCTAAGTGGGGTAATACATATGCATTGAAATAAAGCTTGCGAACATCAAGATTCAGAAATTTTCTTATTCTCAACAAAAGATACAAAAGCGAGTTACATTTCTTGATTACATTTTGAACCTGTACTTTCCAGTTCAAAGTACAATCTACATAAATTCCAAGTAATTTTTCTGCATCTGTATACTCAATGCTGTGGCCTTGAAGTTTGATTTGTAGGTCTAATCTGTCTTTTACACTTTTCTGGGTATTTTGTGATGCAGATATGTACATGGCTTTTGTCTTATCTAGATTAAGTATCATAGAATTCTGATTACACCAAGTCTGCATAAATTGGAGTTCTGTTTGAAGTGTATGATGTACATCATCTACAGAGTTTCCAGCTACTGTTATTGAAGTATCGTCAGCAAATATGTCTGCATTTGCATTTTTAAGATGAAGAGGTAGATCATTGATATATGCAACAAATAGTAGAGGACCAAGTACAGAACCTTGTGGAACACCTGATGTAATGCTTTGAGAGTCTGATAATTCCCCTGATATACAAACTTTTTGCGATCTGCCAGTCAAATATGACCTAAACCAGGCTATAGCATGAACAGATAATTTGTAACATTTGAATTTCTCGAGTAATAATGAGTGATTAACTAAGTCAAGTATACTTTGTATTTGTCATGGGTTTTTACTCGAGTAATAAAACGAAAGTGGAATTTATCCGAGCAGATATAATTGGTTTGTTTATGGCGTTCTGAACAGTCTAAACCTGGATTAATTAGCAATTAAAATTTGATTTCAAATTAATAAGTATTTGCTATTCACATTAAAGAAAATATAAAATCAACAATTTGACACTTTGAACCTGTACTTATGTATTAATAATTGGAACTCAGACTTCCAAATCAGAACAAAATTGAGAAAGAGTTAACCTTTGAAGAGAAAGTAGAACTGATCAAAGAAAAAAGTGGTAAATTCATGGCAAATAGTAAGTTTTTAAAAGAGATTAGTACTCTGCAATGCATATTCTTATTGTTTTGATGTATAGTATAAATGCAAAATAAATGAACAAAGATAAAATGAACATGCACACCTTTTAGTTAGCCAAATGACAACTTACTTTACTGTGATATCTAAAACATACAACCAAACCTCAATACTAAGAGAACTCTGCTATTAACCCTTGTCATGCTGAGCCCGTAATATTCCTGTTTTAGCAGGATGTATAGACAAAGATCAGACTGCACAGAAGTGCAGTCTGATCTTAGTCTACACCCCCTGTCTGTCCTTTTGAAACCAGAGTTGTTTATGAAATTAATTATCAAAAGAAGTATTGACAACTGAACAGCAAGTACTACCAGTTCTTTCAGCCCTTTTAATTTCATACAACTCTGAAAAGAATTTATTCAGTAGGACAAGGGTTAGGACCACTTTCAAAAAGGACCGTATGTGGTAACATTAGAGGTTTTTTCTGTATTTTGAAATCAATCCATTTATTTAGAAGATATGCTCCAGACAAGAATTGGCAAACACAAATACCCACCCACCTCCCTCAAGCACCCACTCATACACAGAGGTAACTCTTTATGCCCTAAACCATTAACCCTTTCCTGTTTTTGGAAAATTTTAGACTAGTCCAAATTGAAAGAGGTTGCAGACGGCAATTTAAATTTGATGGAATTTTATATTTGCCAGTATTTTGGGGTAGAAAACATTGTGGATAATGAAGAAATTGCTTGATACAAGCAATTTCTTCATTTTCCACAATGTTTTCCAAAGTATTTTTCTTGAGGGGCGTAAAAAGGAGGGATTGAGTTGGAATGGGTTAACCCATTCCTGTTTTATGAAATTTTAGACTTGTCCAAATTGAAAGAGGTTGCAGACAGCAATGAAAACTAGATGCTATTTGAAATGAAACCATCCTATATGGTAGAAAATATTGTGGAAAAAGGAGAAATTGCTTGTTACAAGCAATTTCTTCCTTTTCCACAATGTTTTCTCGAGTATAAAATCACAGGAACGTAAAATCCTGTATTTGAACGGGAAAGGGTTAAATGGTGATGGCATAAAATTGAAGAAATTACTTATTACACACAATATCTTCCTTACTTACAATGTTTTCTACTCCGTAAGACTCAGATTTTCAAAATTTCACCAACTATTAACTAATGTCTGCAACTTTTGTTAGGAGGTAATGAGCTCAATTACTTACAGTGTGTCCTGCGCCCGGACCTAGACCGGCCAGGTATCCGCCACCCTGTAGATTTAGCATACTCTCATGATGTAATTTGATCTCATTGGCATTGATCTGAAGTCCTTCTCCATAAACTACAGCCTTATAGTTCAGCTCAAGGGTGGCAAATTTGATTGTCTTGTCCACTTCAGCTTCAAACCTGACCTCAGCATGACTGTTGATTGTAAACTTAGCAAAGCTGTACTCCCCTTTAGCAGACATGCCCTGATGGTGGCCATTATCATCACAACATATACCTGTCCTTGCTGTTTTAGAGATGTTCAGTTTTTGGTAGGCAGACACAATCAAATTCTGGATGTTTGTCAGGATACCTGGTCATATTGATTATTGAACATTTAACTCATTCCCATATGGAAAATTTTAGACTGGTCCAACTTGAAAGGAGTTGCAGACGGCAATTTAAAGTCTATGAAATTAAAGATCTTTTCAACTTTCTGGGCTGAAATCATGGTGTAAACCCTTTCCTGTATAAACACAGGGTTTTACGTTGTGGTAATTATATACTTGAGAAAACATTGTGGAAAAATTAGAAATGGCTTGTAACAAGCAATTTCTCCTTTTCCCACAACATTTTCTACCACATGCTATGGTTTCATTTGAAATTGTATCCAATATTCATTGTCGTCTGCAACCTCTTTCAATTTGGACTAGTCTAAAATTTCAAAAAACAGGAAAGGGTTAAATGACAAATTTGCTTAGTGTAAGCAATTTCTTCATTTAACACAATATTTTCCTTATTGTTTTTCATGAGAGGCGTCAAAAAGTGTCATTGTGTGGGAATGTCTTAAGTTATCCTCCTTGTTGGTCTAGATTGCTCTATTGATAGTGAACAAATATTCCAAATTTCATTTGAATGTGTTCTGTAAAACCAGAGATATTACATTATGTTAAAGTTTTTGGATGACACAGACAACATCAGGACCTAACCCTTTCCTTGCTTTTACGTCCCTGTGATTTTATACTCAAGAAAACACTGCGGGAAAAGAAGAAATTGCTTGTGACAAGCAATTTCTTCTTTTCCCACAATTTTTTCTAACCTTTAAGTTGGTTACTTTCAAATTGCACCCACTTTTAATTGTCATCTGCTGCTTCTTTCAAATTGGACCACTTTAAACTTTAAAAAAAACGGAAATAGCAATACCTTAGATTTTCTTAGAAAGCAGACAAGCTTGAAATGTGATAGCTGAATGTATATTGCTCAATAAGAAAATCTACGTACAACATTCTACTGTGAAACAAACAAGAAGAAAATTAAAAGTATTGAAAGAATTCCAACTGGAGATATTGTTGGAAAAGAAACTATGAAATTGAAAATGGAAATGATTTTTTCATAAGATGCTTTTTTTTTCACTTGATAATTTATAACAAAATGTTGTGTGCAACCTCTTTGAATTTGGACTCGACTACAAGCTGTTTTTTTTTTATTAGATTGATTGAAGAAAGTGAAGAACGGAGACGCAAAAACAGTAATGACACCCACCTTCCAGCTGACTTGCTTCTCCTTTCAGTTCTACAGAAGTTGGTAGTCGTATTTCTCCTTCTTCATTCAGATGGAAACTACAGGTGATGGCGCTGTATGAGTAACCAACATCTGCACTGAAAATACTGTAGTTACCAATTGTGATTAAACTACCTGTTCCACAGTAGAGAGAGTCCACCTTGAAGTGAAGCTGTTCAGTAATTAGTGATACCAGAGTATCATCTCCAATATTTAAGTTATCTATGTTGTAGAATGTCTCTGCTGGTAGATCTATGTAGGTCTCTGCCTTTGACATACTACTGGAGGCACAGGAATTATCAATGTAGAGATTATACAGGAGTGCCTGGGTATTAACATCCCTGTACTGTAGGAATGCAGTGCCAGATCCCCCAGCCTGTCCACTACTTGATGTCCCTCCACATAGTGTGTAAGTTCCCTGATATATAAAGTTTTCTATACTAAGGGCTATCCGTCCCCCTCCACCACCGCCCCCCTGATCTGAAAGTCCACCGATCACTGATATAACCCCTGTTCCAGACAATGTGTCAGAAACCATATTAATGGAGCCACCACTTCCTCCTCCACTACTGTGTGTACCATCCTGACCATCAGCGCTGATCTCACCATGAAGTGTTACAGTAGGGACATCTATATGTAACCGACCCCCGCCTAACCCAGAATCTCCCGTAGCTCCCTGTCCACCTTTGGACCCTAGCTTATCTGCCTGTCTGATATCTCCAACATAGAGAACTCCTGGCTCTGTACCATCTGCAGATTGACCACCTGAACCACCATAACTACCTCCTGATGATACACTGCCATCTTGTCCTGCTCCAGGACCTGCCCCTAGATTTCCAGCATCTACACTAAACAATCCACCAAAGGCAACCTCTAGTGTTTTAGCTGATGTGTATAGATGCCTTCCTGTTATAACACCTCCATATTTCACATTTATATCTGTGAGAATATTAAGAGTATATCGGTTGTCATTGTCCAGGCTAATGTGAAGTTCACCATCAGTTGACACAGACAAACTCCTCAAGGCAAGAGTCCCAGGAGGAGCAGTGGAGGAACTTGTATAGGAACATTTACTATCAGAGTGTATCTTTACCCTTCCTCCTCCTATAATGGTTAAATGCTGCAGGTTTGACATGTTTCCATACAGTTCCAGGTTATAAACAGTGGATGTGAGATCTTGTCCATTACTTATCTGTAGTTTTGGGGGTACGTTTGTAAAACCTCCAGTCTCCACAATCAACCTACCCTGTAAGGTGTATGGACTAGCTGTTCCGTATGTGATAGCAATATCCATGAATTGACCTTCCCCAACATACAGGCTACCAGTATAATCTCCCTCTATCGTATCAATCTTTGTATTTGTTGCTAAAACACTAGACCTTAGTTTGGCATATCCATACAGATACAACACATTGATGGAATCAAGGTTATGTAGATATGTGACAGCTGTAGTGTTCTGGAGGTTATTATCAACTGTAATTGTGCGGAGCTCTGAGCCACCCGATATGCTGTATTTCTTGTATATTGATCCTGCTGCTCCATGTTCAATGGTTCCAGATCCACCATAAGCAGTCACCTGTCCTTGGAATCCAGATAATGAAGGAACCAGCAAAGCAATTCTTCCTCCCCCACCACCACTTCCGGTTGTACTGGCTCCCCCATTTACAGTCACATGACCATGACCTATAAGGGAAGCAGCCTGAACCTTGATAGAGCCTCCACTCCCTCCATTAGTCTCCCCATCACACAAGATGTCACCATCTATCTGGGCTGAACCAGTGACTGTTAAAGATACAACTCCACCACCTCTAGCACTACTGGTTCCATGTCCAAACTCTACTGGCATGGTCTCTGATCCATATGTTGTTCCATTGTTTTCCCCTCCTTCTCCACCATGACTCGCTCCAGCTGTAAAAGACAGGACACCAGTTGTATCCAGTAAACCACCACCAGTCAAATTCAACTTAGCTCCATCCAGTAGTGTCAAGGAAGAAGCATCTATAGAGAGACTTTTTGTTGATCCAGTTAACACAAGTTCTGATTTCGAATCCATATAAAACTGTGTAGCTGCTATTGTGAGATCACTTTCATCGAGAGTAAAAATGGCTCCAGACCCTAATCTAAAGGACTGCATGGAAATCTCTCCTTGTGCTCCGCCAAAAAGAGAGCCAGTACCAGCTATAGCGTGGGAATAAGCTGCCAGATGTAAGCTATTTGTATCCATATTTCCTGTTGATGTCAGCGTCAGAATGCCATGATTTCCCACAGTAACACTATCAGCTGTCAGAGAGCCATTCGCAGTCAGCTGTGGGTTTTTACCTTTCAAGTCGAGTTCACCAGCTAATGTCAGAGAGGCAGAACTTTCTACCACAAGATCACAAAAGAAGCCTGTATCTGCAGATCCTGGAAATTAAAACGGAAGAAGCTTTAACAAGAATGGACCCAACCACCAATCTTCTTCGCATGAATTAACCAATTACCACACTATGACACTTTTTCATGCCCCTCAAGAAAAAAGCTTTGGAAAGCATTTTGGATATGAAGAAATTACTTGTGAAAAACAATTTCTTCATTATCCACAATGTTTTCTAACCTAATAGACAAAGATCTTGACATAGACAAGAATCCCATCAACTGTAAATTGGCTTTTGAAAATTCTTTGAATTTTGACCACTCTAACATTTTCTCGTCTGGTAATGGTTTAATATACAAACTTTATGAACTTATATTAATGTACATTGCAGGAATTTAAAGTGTGTGTGTGTGTGTGTGTGTGTGTGTGTGTGTGTTTGTGTGATTTAAGCTGTCGTCAAGTTTATATAAATTTTCAATGAAAATAGCCTTTGAGATCAGAATAAATGGTTGGAATTTCAAGTCCTAAGTTATCTGCCCTTCTCCTTTTATTAAAAAAGCTTCATTCTTCATCAAGTCTAATTCAAAAGCTCTGATACCCATTGTATATCATTTACAGATGATTATCAAAGAGTAAAAAGGGCCAAGTATTCTTTATTGTTTTCTGGTGGATTATTATGATTTCTCAGTGGATTATCACCTGATAATTTAAAAAAAAAAGTGAATTTATCAAAGTGATAATTCACTAATTCCATAGATTTAGTCCTGCTTTTGTTCATTTAGCACCACTAATATTAACTCAGTAGGACCAAAGTCGAGAGGATATCATCAGGTTGCAATGTAAATCTCAAGTAAAAAGACAAACTTTGAGAGATTTTGTTTAAAAAATGTCATATTTTGTCTCTTTGTACATTAAAGACATAGAATTATTGTTTTTATCCTATAAGATTGATAATTTTTTCATTTCATAAACAACAAAAGCTATATTTTCAGGCAATGAAAGATAAATCAACCTCACACCAACACAAACACAAGCAATTGTCCAATTATGTCTGTCATTCAAGGAATTAACCAAACTATCAAGTCATTCTTTCAGTCCGGAACTAAATTTTGAACTCTGATATTGGTCACAATTGGCTGCCACATTTGTGAAGTATTTTTGTTGGTTTGGTGACTTAAAAATCATAACTACAATTGGTTCAAGCTGTAATTGGGACGTTTAGGCTGCCAAACCAACCATTTTGCTTTTTTGTTTTATGCTTCTGGCTATGAATTTTGCAAAATAACATTGTTTAAAATCCTATTAGAGTCAACAGGCATGGCCAACAGAGTTAGAAGGCTTGGCAAGCGATTGTTCCTCTTTATCTTACCAATTTGTGTAGCAGTCAAGGTGTAAGGACTGTTCACTGTCAGTTTACATGAACCATCAGATGTGTATGTAGATAAAATTGTGTTAATGGTAACACTTGATCCTATTGTAACACTGGCTCCATCCTCTATCCTCAGGACTGATATATCCTCAACGATCAATGTTGTCTCAGTACTTCTGCCTCGTATAATTACCTCATCAGAGCTTCCAGGCCTACTCAGGTATATTGTACCTGTTAGAAAAATGCAATTTTCATTGTTAATTGTGCATAATTGAATGCTGCAATTAAGTATTCTGGACAAAGAGAAATGATACTTTCATCTTTTTTCTTTAAAAGCATATTTTATGAATTGGCCATTTTGTGCCATTTTTGTTCATTTCATAATGTTGGTCATTTTGTGAAATAAGGCTATGCCATAATCCCATCTATCTGTGAATAAGGGAGAAGACTTTCCCCAATACTCAACATTAAAAATGGCGCTTAAAATGGCCTAACCCGCAACATCGGTATAAAATGTCAATAACTTAAGCATCAAAAAGGATACGGCAACATTGTTCTAAAAATAGTAGCGTCAAAAAAGTCATTTATTGTTCTTATAATAGAAAACTGGTAAAACCAGCAACATCGTATAGCAACGCTCTCATGGTCATTGAACTCGAGTAAATAACGTCATCTGATTGGTTAAAAATAGCAGAACCGGCAACAAAAGTTATGCAGTAAATTTCCCTCATGTTATTTTCTTTTTGTACTTCAGCAACTATAATAAATATATAAAATGTTGTTTTTGAAAACAGAAATTGAAGCACCCTTGTGTATGTGGAAAAATTGGATAAAACACTCTTTGGAGTGGGGGGAGAACTGTCTTCAATTGATAATGTGAACATTTGTTGACATCAACCTATTTAAGCAGCCAGCATGTCTCCTAAACCCATTACCAGGCAACAAATTTTTGACCGGTGCAAATTAAAAGGAGTTGCAGACAACATTTTAAAGTTCTTGAAATTTTCATTTTTTTTCAATTTTTTTCATAGTAAAAAGCAATTTCTTCATTTTGCACAATTTTTTACATTTGTTATTCTTGAGTGGCATCCAAAAGCCAGATTGAGACGGAATGTGTTAAAAAAAACAACTGTACAATAAGAACGTCAAGCTTTGATTTTGAAGCCTATGAAGACTGCAAAGTTATGAGAGGTCAATGGTACAAGTACTCCAATAATTTTTTTCAACAGTAAGAAAAAAGTTTAAATGGAATTAACCCATTCACATTTTAATCTAGTGCAGATAATAAATGTGGAAAGAAATATGTGCGCAGACTCATTCAATTATTCTGGTTAAGTTTCTGTCTTCAAGTAAAATAAAGCCAGTGTTTGAGATTCCCTCAATTCAGACAGTACAAGACCACCTGATTTCACGATGGACTTGCTGAATTCCAATTAACAGACCTTCTAACCGGTAGATATTTTAGAGTTTGAGTACAGTAATTTGTTCATTTGGACATGATGATTTTTTAATTTTTTTCAGAATATATGGACAAATTATGTTCATTTGTACTTGTGTGTTATAATAAATGAAACTTATCCCTGAACTAGAGCTATCTGCTTCTATTTATCACCAGTGTTCAAATTTATTTGATAACAAATTAAAACCTTGTTGGGAAAACTATTTTCTTCACAAGATTTTGATTTGTTACAAAAATAACTTTGAATAACTTTATTTTTTGAGAAAATCCTTCCATTCTACTTTTCTACCTTAATTTCATATATCTAGAAAAACTTAGAAAGACCACTTGTCCAAATGGTCTAAATTGAAAGGAGTTGCAGACAAACAATTTTTAGTTTATGGAATTTGAAGATTTTTTTTTTTTTTTTGATAGAAAACATTGTGGGTAATGAAAAAACCACTTTCAACAAACAATTTCTTTATTTTCTACAAAGTGTTTCGAAGCTTTTTTTCATGAACAGCATCAAAAAGGGTGGTTCTGTGGGCATGGGTTAAAATAACCAATTAATTAGTCTTATAGTACTACATTTAGAAAGACTGACATCAGAGGTAATTACCTGGTGAACCAATTCTTCCATCATTAGCTTCTCCACCAACTACGGACATTTCACCAGTATAGTCATATGAGCCGGAAGATTTCACAGCAATTCTACCACCACCTCCTCCTCCTGGTCCACCGTTAGCTTTCAGATACCCATCTCCTGACATAGTCACAACTTCTATCAATATTGAACCTCCACTACCACCCTGACCACTTCCTGCACTCATGTCAATGGTTCCCTCTAGTGTGAAGGTAGTAGTGACAAGTTGAATCTGTCCACCTCCCCGACCACTATCCCCATTACTGCCATACTGCAAGGGTGATGTTATACTTCCATAAGGCTGGGCTCTACTATCAACACCCAAACCTCCATGTGAAGCAGCAGTTCCTTGTCCTATACCACCATTCTCAAATCCTGACCCAACACCAGATATCACACCCTCAAACATCACATCTATCACATCCACATTGACAACAGTCTTCAGGACACCATCAGGATCACCCTCAAGGACCAGCTCTCCTCCAGGATACACTGTTATGTTATCATATGTGTATGTTCCATTCCTTAGTATACAGGTTTGACCTCGCTGTAGTTCAATAAATCCTGACTCAGGACAATAGGTGTCATTTAATGTTTGTCCTACTTCAGTGACTGTACCCTGAATTGATCCAGAACTAAGAGTAAACATGGTACCTAGAACGAACTCTGATGTGGCATTAAAATAGTCAACATTCAGGGTCACTTTATTGTTAGTTGTATCACAGTATTGGGAAGGTTCTAGAATACCATTATAGTCAATTACAAGAGAACCAAGTTGAAATGGAAGGGCAGGGTAGGACATCCTCAGAGCTCCATTTTCCCTCACTGTAAGTTCATCTATGCCAGCTGTTACACTTCCACACACATCTAAACTCCAGCCCTTATCAATTATCACTGTATTTGGTAGATCTATTTTACCAAACTCTTCAACTAAGATATGACATTTAAGTCTTAGTGAGCTCACAGAATCCACTCTTGTTGCCAGGAACAGGTCAATGTATTGGCCAACCTTGATCAAAGCTAGAGGGTCACTGGTGATTGTGCCAACTTGAGCATTTAGAGCAGGTGTACTTGGTCGTGGACTAAAGGAAACCACAGCTTCACCAATAACCTCTATTTCATGGATTTGAACAATAACCAATGTATCTGGTACTCCTATTGTAGACTCACAAGATGTTCCTCTATCAGCTTTTACCAGAATCTGAAATGAAGAAACAGTAAAAATTTATATAAAAAGAGAGCTCTACAGGACTTACCTTTGCAATAAACAAACCAATAAGAAACAGTTTCAATAAACAAGACCTTTGATAAAGGCTCTTTTTCTTTAAACAGTCTAATTTCATGTTAAGGTTAGGATAATGATACAGGGGCCATACTTACATATAAAGACTATGTACCTGGGAATCCAAAAGTCTAAATTACAAATTCCAAGGCTTTAGGGCAAATTTGAAAGAAGGAATCAGCTTTTTCCTCCCACTGGATCCATGGGTTTAATTTCAGAAATAAGAAAGAAGTCTGTGAACTGACGCTTCATGCCTATAACCCCCCTCCCAGGGCTACGCCCCAGGGGACCCGATGATCATGATTTTAGCTATTTTGTAGGAGGTCAATATCCTGATGCTTCATGCAAAATATCAAGGCTCTATGCTTCTGGGTCAGGAGAAGATTTTTAAAGACTATTTCAAAATTTCACTTTTGTTGCCATGGCAACAAAAGTTTTTAACGGATTTCAATCCGTTTTAGCTCTTTTCAAAGGGGACCACTTAAGCAACATTTCTGCCAAATTTGGTTCATATTGGCCCAGTGGTTTTGGGGGAGATGTCGTTTAAAGATTCTTCTTTATTTCTATATAAACCCCTACCCCTTGGGATATGCCCCTGGGGACCCAAGGATCATGATTTTAGCTATCTTGGAAGAAGTCAATATACTGATGCTTCATGCAAAATATCAAGGCTCTACACCTTCTGGGTCAGGAGGAGAAGATTTTCAAAGATTATTTTGAAATTTTACTTTTGTTGCCATGGCAACCAGAGGTTTTAACAGATTTCAATTCTTTTAGCTAATTTCAAAGGGGATCACCTAAGGAACATTTCTGCCAAATTTGCTTCAAATTTGCCCAGTGGTTTGGGAGGAGATGTCGTTTAAAAATCATTCTTTATTTCATTATAACAGGGTTCCCACAAACTTTAAAAAGGAAAATTATCTGACCTTTCCCTGACTTTTCCCTGACTAAATGACCGAAATCATTGACTTTATCGACCGTAAAACAGTTCAGGAAGCAAGGGGTGCTGATAACCCTTTCAGCTTCTGATGTGCACTTTTTGCACTTTGCAAACAAAACTGACTCATAGACACTTTTTCTTTCTTAAACAGAGATTCAAATTAGAGATGAGTTCACAAATACATCAACAAAATATGCTTTCTAATGAGACATAATGAAAAACACATCCATGCCTTGTTTGGAAGAAACTGCCATAGCAATTTGTCCTTTTTCCTTTACTTTCTTAAAAATTTCTACACCTGATTCTGAAATTCCTAGACTTTTCCCTGACTTTTGACATATTTTTAAAAATTCCCTGACTAATTTTAAAATTCCCAGACTTTTCCATGACCTTGAATTTTTTTCAATTTTCCCTGGCTTTTCCATGACTGTGCAAACCCTGATAAACCCCAACCCCTGGGGATATGCCCCTTGGGACCAAAGGATCATTATTGTAGCTATTTTGATATTGATAAAATTAATGACTGGGCGAAAAAATGGATTGTTAAATTTAACCCACTAAAATCAGAGTCTCTTGTTATAAGTCGTAAAAATAAAAAACCTGCGCATCCAGATCTATACATGGCAAATATGAAAATACCAATTGTACAAAACCACAAACATCTAGGAATTTATATATCTGATGATGGTACCTGGGATTATCATATTAAAAACTCGATTGATAAGGCTTGGAAAAGATTAAATATTATGCGATCTCTAAATATGTGTTTAGACAGGAACTCTCTTCAGACTATTTATTTTTCATTTATACGTCCATTAATAGAATATGCAGATGTAGTATGGGACAACTGTCCTAAATATCTTAAAGATAAACTTGATAAAATTCAAACAGAAGCTTCTAGAATCGTATCTGGCTGATCGAAATTAGTTTTTATCGCCGATCTTAATGTCGAGATAGGTTGGGAATCACTTCACGAAAGGAGGCGAAAACATAAATTAATATTATATTTTAAAATGGTTAAAGGTCTGAGTCCTAGCAACCTGAGCCAATTAGTCCCTCAAAGAACTGAAACTACATCTTCGTACAATCTTCGAGGATCCATTAATCACAGAGTCCCTTCATGTAGAACGGAGCTTTACAAAAGATCGTTTCTTCCTTCTGTTATTGAGGAATGGAACAACTTACCAATAGAAATAAGGAACCAAGACTCTTTATCTCTTTTCAAAAACTATTTAAATAGAATTAAATCAGTCCCTAAAAAGCTGTACTTTATTGGAGAAAGGAAGCTCCAGGTCATTCACACTAGAATTCGAAATAAATGCAGTTCTTTGAACCACCATTTATTTAATAGAAGCATTGTTGACTCCCCTTTGTGTACCTGCGGAGGGATAGAGTCGAGTGAACACTACTTTTTTAGATGCAATAAGTATAACTCTATTAGGAACGCCCTTTACAATAATCTTTCAGATTTGATTAATATTGATATCGATACTCTTTTATTTGGTAATGATGATCTGACCTTCCAAGACAATGAAAAAATCTTCCTGGAAGTCCAGAGATATATTAAAGAAAGTAAACGCTTTTAACTCTATTGATACAAGAACGCGTTCGCAAGTAAGAAATAGCACTAGCAGATAAATACAACAATAAGACACTCAATGAACACCCTTATTGCCTATCTTCATCTTTTTTTCCTTTTGCTTTGTTAAATGACCTCCCTATTCTTTATTAAACCCTCAAAGCATTTTCTTCTTCTTACCGAAATAGTTGTATTATGCAATAACAAAGGAATGATTTAAACAGTCGTACATCTTTTGAACATTATGAAGGAGAAGAACAATATAAGCTCTGCTTCTGTTCTCATCCTTTTTGCATGAAGTTAGTATTTCATTATAATTTACAGTGTACAAATGTTTATTTATGCAAATAAAATATGTTTAAACTAAACTAGCTATTTTGAAAGATGTTTATATTCTGATGCTCCATACAAAATATCAAGGCTCTACACCTTCTGGGTCAGGAGGAGAGGATTTTCAAAGATTATTTTAAAATTTCACTTTTGTTGCCATGACAACCAGAGTTTTTAATGGATTTAATTCTTTTAGCTATTTTCGAAGGGGACTACCTAAGGAACATTTCTGCCAAATTTGCTTTAAATTTGCACAGTGGTTTGGGAGGATATGTTGTATAAAAATCATTCTTTATTTCTTAATAAACCACACATCCCTGGTGCTCTGCCCCTTGGGACCTGAGGATCTTGATTTTAGCTATTCTGAAAGAAGTTAATATACTGATGTTGCATGCAATATATCAAGAGAAGTTATTTAAGGATTATTACAAAGTTTCACTTTTCTTGCCATGGCAACCAGAGTTTATAATGGATTTCAATTCTTTTAGCTATTTTCAAAGGGGACCACCTAAGGAACATTTCTGCCAGATTTGGTTCAAATTGGCCAAGCGGTTTAGGAGGAGATGTCGTTTAAAGAAATTGTTGACGGATGACGCACAACAGCTGGACGCCGGACTTAAGGTGATCACAATAGCTCACTTAAGCACTAAATGCTCAGGTGAGCTAAAAATATAATGTAGGTATAACAAAATGCACTACTGTCACATTTCAAGATATATGCAGAAAATGTGATCTATGGAGAGGCTCAATGCTAGAAATACAATGAACCAAATTTAGCTTTGCTAGTTTCAAAACCAAAATACCTTGAATTAAATAAACCCTTTCCCGTTTTTGAAATTTTACACTAGTCCAAATTGAAAGGGGTCACAGATGTCAATGAAAATTTGACACACTTTGAAATGTAACCATCCTATGGGGTAGAAAATATTGTGGAAAAAGGAAAAATTACTTCTCACAAGTGTAGAATTGCAGCAAAAAGTGACTATAGGCTTATAACACAAATTTAATTTTATGGCCCTACCCTGACATTAAACCATGAGATCACATCTAAGAAACTGCCAACCCAAATGCAAATGCTGAAGAGATTGGAAGAAAAATATAACCAAATTTGACCCTTTTGACATTGACTTGACAGCCTCAAAACTGATTGTGTTTCTTGTCTTGCCAAGTTCAACCCATATGCAAGGCTTGAAAGACACTGGATGAATAGAGCATTTTTTCATTTTTGCATTCTTTTCCTGAATCTTTTTCTTGAGGGTAGTCAGAAAAAGGGATTGTGTGGAAATGGATTAAACAAAGTTTGACCACGTGACTTTGACCTTGTAACCACAAATTCAAAAAGCCAATCTCACCAAAGCTATATACATGCATGGGTTGAAAGAGATTGGATGAAAATGTTACCTGTAGAGGAGCCTCAAGACTAAAGAAGGTGCCAGATTGTCGCAAGATACACCCATCACATTGCTTGATATCAACTAGGTTAGGGGATTTAAATAAAAGTGTGAAAAAAACAAAAAAAAAACCAAAAACAAATGGAAATAACTCACAAGGTTCAGTTCTTTTGCATGTTATTGTGACTATTAATTTTCATGATAATAGGTATTATACTTTAAGAGATATGATACAGACAATATTCAAGTCTGAAAAACAATCAAAAGCAATAACTCATAAAAATGAGAACTGTAGAGTTATAATTCATGCACACTGTACTTCCCTTTATACTTTCTGAGATATGACACAAACAAAGTTCAAGTCTGAAAAAGATCTATCAACAAATGAAGTTTCATGGTCTTAGCTATTATACTTTTAGAGATTTGCTCCAGATAAAATTCAAGTCTGCAAAAAAAGGCAATAACTCAAAAACATGGTAAAGTTATGGCTCTTGTGCACTGTACTCTGTTATCATATAATGAATACAACTGCCAAGTTTCAAGTCAATGGTACGTAAAGTTCAAGAGTTATGTTTTGGACAAAGAATTGGACGCCACCTGCCTGGCCCCGACATGATCCAATAATACTTCCTGTCTTCCGACGGGGGTGTAAAAAAATCACCTGGCCTCTTGATATCCAAAACAAAAAGTTTTCTAGTCACACTACACTCTATTACTCCTGAGGTTCTAAGAGTCATCATTTTAGCTAAGTCCAAAGATGATAAATATCAAGGCTTCAGACCAGGGCTCCGGAAATTTGGAAATTTAAATCAGTCAGGTAACTCCCCCCCCCTCGGCCAGCAAAACGAATAGCCCCGCCTTTTTCACCTTTCCCCGGACGTAGTGGCCTTCTTTATCAAATTTTTCGAAGTTGATTATAATCTTCAACGAGTGGAAGATAGATGAAAACAAATGACAAATCCTACTTTTATTTTGTTTTTGAAAATTCGGCTGTGTATAAATTGCAATTCAAGCAATATACGGAAGTCCACGAAATACCAATATATTGTAATATTAGATAGACAAATAAATTACATTATTAAAACTTCCATATTTTACAGAATATTTCCGTTACGTACAACCCCCTCCCCTTCAACGAGTACCGCCGATTTAATTATAGTATTGATATACTTTCTCATAAGCTAGTTATCCAAAGTTCTGTTAATTTAGCACAGTCATGGAGATTTTCTTTCAAGACGAACCTCTGTTGAAAAGTCATTTTTCCATTTCCCACAATATTTTCTACCATATTTGGTCATTATTTTTCAAATTACAAACACTTTGAAATGTCATCTGCAACTTCTTTGAATTTGGACCAGTCAAAAACATGGTTGTGTGGGAATGGGTTATGTAATTTTTTAAAGAGGTCAATGCATGGATGATTTGTGCAAAATATCAAGGCTCTAGACCTACTGGGTCAGGAGGAGAAGATTTTCCCTCTGTTGCCATAGCAATCAGAACTTTTAAAGGGTTTCAATTTTGGGGGTCATTTAAAGGGACAACCAAGGAACATTTCTGCTAAATTTGATTTAAATTGGACCAGAAGTATTTGAGGATATGTATTTTGAAATAACTGTTGACAGACACGGTACAACATCAGACATATGGCTGTAACAAAGGCTCATTTGAGCATATTGTGCTCAGGTGAGCTACAAAGTAAGTAAAGTAATAAGGGATACATGACAAACCTTTTCATGATTATTCTGTTTGAGAAAGATAACACCCGCTCCACCAACTTCACTACCACTGGGAGAGTTTCCACCATACGCTGTGATATCTTTAGTCACCACAATTCCAGAAGTGTACTGTACAGAGATATATCCACCACCACCCCCTCCTGACACAGTGGAGGCACCACCATTAGCATTCAAATGTCCTTTAAACATATACACACAGTAATATATGTTCTTATGATGTGCAGCGTAAGCTTGAAATGCTTGCATGAATAAGAAAACTATATTTCAATTTTAACATTTGACCTAGAGCCTTGACCTTGGTTCAGAAGAAATACAGTTTTTAATTTCTTTTTTCATTATGCCCACGCGGTAAAGATTGAGATTATCAGTGTCATAATACTTTAAAACATCTAAAATGTAGGAGTTATTGTCCAGATAACTTTAATATTTGTCTTTGACCTGTTACCTTGAACTTTAAACTAAAGAAATTGTTTCAAATGACATATAGTTGATCGAGAACAACTGCAGGAATTATGCTCTGGACAAGATCAATTTTTACAGATTTTAATGTTTGACCTTCACCCATGACCATGGACTTGAGGGTTTCCAAGAATTTATTTAAAGTGGAACCTTTTTCTCTGGCAGTGAACATCCTTACCATGTGATTTAGGAATCCATACTTAAATGCAGGAGTTATTCTCACAATAAGCACAAAGCATACTATTTTCAACATTTGACCTTAAGCTTTAAGTTATAAAAGAATTTGTGTCAAATGGAACACTCATAATTGAAAACAACTATTTCAAATCAATTAAAATCTATGCATAATGAATGAGTAATGCTCTGGAGAAGCCTGGACAGTAGTCAGATGGACTGAAGGCGATGAGAAAAAAAGTATCCCTCTGCCTGTAGGTGGGAGATCATGAGAGCATAGTAGAAACATTATCACACTATGTGATATGTATTCTTTTAGTCTCAATTTCGGTTTTACCATGGTATCAATTTTCTTAAACTACCCATGTATGAGCTACATCTTTCAGATTTTTAAAGAATTATTTCATGATTTTTTTCAAGTCTGATAAGCCCATTCTGCAACGACCCCCTTTTTCATGAATAAGTATTTTGTTCATGAATAAGTTTTTAAAAGGGTCACCGAAGGTACATTCTTGCTAAGTTTGGTTCAAATCAGTCAAGTGGTTAAGGAATGAGAAGATTTTTTACAAAATTATTTCATAATTTCTCCAAGTGTGTTAAGCCCAGCCCTACCATGACCATAATTTTTTCAGAGTCAAAAAGAAAATTTTGAAAGGGATCACCAGAGGAATTTTTCTACCATGGTTGGTTCAAATCAGCCCAGTGGGCTAGAAGGTTTTGAAAGTACTATTTCAAGATTTTTTAAAGTCTGATAAGCTTGATTTGTCATGCAAAGATTTTTTCACAAATAAAAATTTCATAAACAAGTTTCTAAAGGTCATTGACAGAATTTTCCTGTAAAGTTTGGTTCAAATTAGCCCATTGGTTTAAGATGAGAAGATTTTTAAAATAACTATTACAAGATATCTCCAGTTCTGATAAGCTCCGCCTGCTATGCCCCCATTTTTACACAAATAAAAAATCTCATGGAAAAGTTTTGAAAAGGAAAAATTTGAAAAATCACTTTGAAAATACTTTTGATTTGTTTACCAGGGTCTAAATAAAAAAATACTCATTGGTGGATTGGAAGGCTATTCACAATGCCAAGAACTATAAGTTTGGGTTTTTACTATTCAACTTATATAGTTGAGGAATTCAAACTTTCAAAAGACACCAAACAAATATACCTTTAATATTAGCAGTAACACAGCTGATCCATATACTTCCTCCAGAGGCCCCTCCTCCAGATGTGATATCTTCACCACTGTAGGAAAAACAAAGATAAATAAACCATTATCATACAATCAAAAATTCAACCTATTTCCAGACAACTAGTCCAAATTCCAAGCGGCATACGATAATTTTTCCTTAATAAAATTTCAAAAATGTCTGTTATTTTTGGTAGAAAACATTGTGGATAATGAAGAAATCGCTTTTGACAAGCAATTTCTTCATTCCCACAATGATTTCTAAAGCTTTTTTTTCGGGAGTGTCCCTAGATGGAATTGATTGGGAATGGGTTGAAGAATCCTGAAAGAGTTAGAAAGTATAAACTTTCTTCTGACTGGGTATCTCAAACACTTACTCAGATATGTACCACAGGACAAAATCTTTAGACTGGCTCACACTGAAAGCAAATGCTAACTACAAGTTTCTTAAAATTAAAACTGAGTGACAAGTGATGTAGAAATAGAAAGCTGTCAATGGATAATATGTTGAAGCTCCTGAATATTTGAGCCACTGCTGTGACCTTGACACTTCTTCTATATGAATATTTGTTGACACATCAGCTAATGATGGAGAAAAAGTGTCACAAACTATTTTGAAATCTGTGCACAAGTGTATGAGAAATTCTCTGTACAAACTTAACCTGAATGTTTGACCTTGAGGTGTGACCTTGACCTTGGAGCTATCTGAAAATTCATTTCAAATGGCACATCTACTCATGACAATTACGCAATATCATTTTGAAATCCACCTAAAACTATTGGATTGTCTGGACAAATTTGGACAGACTAACCCACTAACACAACCTTACCATAGTGTTAGCCATGTCTTACTCAACACAAGTGAGCTCAACAGAATTTGTTAACCCATTCCCACACAGTGACGCTTTTGGATGCCCCTCAAGAAAAACAATTGGGAAAACATTGTGTAAAATGAAGAAATAGCTTGTAGCAAGCAATTTTCACATTTTGCACAATGTTTTCTACCCATAAACTTTGAATTGTTGTCTGCATCTCCTTTGAATTTGGACCAGTCTATAAAAAAATCGTCTAGAAATGGGTTAAAAAGTAAGTTATTTCTTTTTATATGCTATTTATCTTCAGTGAGTTTATGGTAATGGCTTAATAAAGACACAGTCATAAATTTAGCCATTATCACAAAGTCTAATATTGTAAGAAAAATTAGTTTTAAAAACCTGTTGCAAGAATGTGTTTGTACAAAGATTTTTTTCTTTAAAGATTTACCTGTGTGAAAGAGTCAAATAAAAACCAAAGATAAGAAGAAGAATGTATGCTTGCATTTTTAGTGATAAATGAAAAGTCAAGATAATTTTCGAGGACTACTAATGTATAGTAAGTAAATGTTTTACCTTCATATGTAACCTTGACCTACAGCAATAAAATTTCTTAAGGGGAACATGTGTGAAAAAATTATTTCGATTTCCATCCATAGATTTAGAAATCATGACTCAGGCAAATATTTGACCTTGATCTTGGTTGTGACCTTTAAGGTACAGCAAATATTCCCTCTGAAAGGCTAATCTGCTCATGAAGAGAAACAAATTGAGGGAAATTATTTTGAAATCAATCCATAAATGAAGAAGTTATGTGCAGAGGTAATCAGATAGATGGGTACACATATATGCTCACCATCAGCTCCCTTGACTATAAAAGGTAAACTAACCTGACATCTATCTCTCCAAGTATATCTACTTCAGAGGCAACCACTTTCAGTGCCCCACCCCCTCTAGATTTATCTGCCCCTGACCCGGGCTCTGTAGGCTCCTTATAAAAGTCGTATACAGCACCTCTTACATTGGACTGAGCTGTAGCATCATAGTATCCACCGCCCTGACCACTGTGGGAAGCTCCATAATCAGCCAAATAACCTGTTACATGTGGGAAACAAGATCTGATGTTAATCCTACTTAACCCATTTCTAGATGACAAAAAATCTAGACTGGTCCAAATTGGAAGAAGTTGCAGACTATAACTTTTGTTCCTTGAATCTTAAAAACTGTCATCTTTTGTAATACAAAAATAATTGTGGATAATGAATAAATTGCTTGTAACAAGTAATTTCTTCTTTTTCCAAAACATTTTTGCAAGATTTTTCTTAAATGGTGTAAAATAACAGGACTGTGTGAGAATGGGTTAAGTATTACCCTGAAGTGACAATAAACTAACACTTTTATAATTGAACTTGACCTTCTTAAATAACCTTGTCAAATGACCTTGTAATCAATTAAATGGTATTGATGAGAGGTAACTGAGAAAAAATACCTTTATACTAACCCATTCCCACATGATCCCACTTTTTCACGCCACCAGAAAAAGCTTTGGAAAACGTTGTGAACAAGAGCCTTCAGTGACGGGTTATGTTCCCGAATGAGTGCTTGATAATTAAGTATGCTGTAAATCAACAGTCAAAATTTACTTAACCCTTTCCTGTTTTTTGAAAATTTAGACTGGTCCAAATTGAAAGAGGTTGCAGACGACAATGAAATGGATGCAATTCCAAATAAAACCATCCTATGTGGTAGAAAACATTGTGGGAAAAGGAGAAATTGCTTATTTTAAGCAATTTCTCCTTTTTCCACAATGTTTTCTAAAGTATAAAATCACAGTGACATGAAATCCCGGGTTTATCCAGGAAAGGGTTAAACAGTTTACCATGACATATTTTTTATGTAGGTTATAATAGCATATGCTGAAGGGTTCCCAGGGTTGTGGAGAAAAAGGTTTAGGACCAATTACTGGGAGAAATGTAAAGACATCACATGAAGCGCCTTTTAACCCTTTCCCGTTCAAACACGGGATTTTACATTCCTGTGATTTTATTCTTGAGAAAACATTGTGGAAAATGAAGAAATGGCTTGTAACAAGCAATTCCTCCGTTTTCCACAATATTTTCTACCACATAGGATGGTTTCATTTCAAATGGCATCAAGTTCTCATAGTTGTCTGCAACCTCTTTCAATTTGGACTAGTCTAAAATTTCCAAAAACGGGAAAGGGTTAAAAGACATGTTTATTGGATATATATTTCCAAACAGTGTTTGTCACTAGTGAATTGATATAACAGTAGCCAATGCTTAGGCAAATTAAACATTTTCTTTAATGCTTTTTGGTGGATAAACAAAAAATAATGGAAGATTATCATATCTAATGAAAGGTCTTGTCACAAGTAATAAACATGCAAAATATGAAGGTTATATCACTTACCATTGCAATATTATGGCAAATTTTAAAGTTTTAACTTTCCAACTTTGACCTTGAGAAAAGATCTTGACCTTGACTGATGACCTTGAACTTGGATACCAACATAAAGGTCTTATCACAAGTAATGCATGCAGTGAAAAAGACTAACAATTTAAACTTTGGGGGCTCAGACTGCAAGAATGCAATATTCAACATTAGATATATGGGCATTTTCTCCAAATATTCAGGGACCCTGCCCAAAATTTAGGGGCCATGGGCGACTGGGCCCCTGTTAGTCTTTTCCCTGACAAGTGTGGAATATGAAGATTAAATGTCAATCCAATTAAAAGTTATGGCAAATCTAGAGTTTTTATGATGGAAATTATTGACCTTGACAATTTGATCTTGTCTTATTAATCTACTGAATGGTCTTGTCAAAAGTAATAAACATTTGCAATATGAAGGTTATATTACTTACCATTGCAAAATTATGGCCAATTTTAAAGTTCTAATTTTCCATTTTTTACCTTGAGAAGTGACCTTGACTCTGACAGATGATTTTTAACATGGTAGCAACAAAAAGATCTTTTCACCAACAATAAACATGTGAAATATGAAGATGAATTCTCATTCCAATTAAAAGTTCTAGCCAATTTAGAGTTTTTATGATAGAAATTATTGACCTTGACCTTGACCAAAAACCTTGTATTAGATATCTACTGAAAGATCTTTTCAAAAGTGATGATCATTTGAAATATGAAGACTATTTCACTTACCATTGCAAAATTATAGCTAATTTTTTTCCAAATTTTGAATTTGAGAAATGACCTTGACCTTGACTGATGACCTTGAACTTGGTACCAACAGAAAGGTTTTATCACAAGCAAAGCACATGTAAAATATGAAGATTAAATCTCATTCCAATTAAAAGTTATGGCCAACTTTGAGTTTTTATGATGGAAATTATTGACCTTGACAATTTGACCTTTGCTGAGATCTTTGCCTTAGTTTTCTAATAAAAGGTCTTGTCACAAGTAATAAACATTTAAAATATGAAGGCTATATCACTTACCATTGCAAAACTATGGCCAATTTTTAAAGTTTTAATTTTTCTAATTCTGACCTTGACACATGACCTTGACTGATGACATCGAACTTAGTACCAACAAAAAGGGTTTGTCACAAGCAATGCACATGTGAAATATGAAGACTATATCTGTAACCAATAAAAAGTTATGGCCAATATACGGTAAGTTTTTGCAGGACAAAAAGAGAGCTTACGTAAATCTAATAATATTAAGGCCCCTTCTACCATGACAAGCTTTTTTAAACATAAAATTTTGATAGTTTGAGGTCAAGAGGTTCTGATATGCTACTCAAATATGAAATTTCATAAAATTCTGACTATTAGGCTAGGAGAAAATGGGTTAAAAAAAACCTAATTTTTACATCAAGGCCCCTTTTTCCATGATGCAGCCTTGAATTGAGAAAATTCACAATTGCTGTCTTGGATATTTCCTAGAAAGATTATATTTGAAGTTTCATCCAATTAGGCCCAGGGGTTCCTGAGAATTGACTCCTTTGCACCACCCATTCACTCTGACAGAAAGTTGTGCTTCGATATTTAACAGCATAATTTTAATTTCAGTAGAATAATTGGTTAGTGACTTCAACGTCGTAACTAGAGCTTGAATAAGCTGTAGTTATTACATTTAAGTCACCAAAGCAACAAAAATAATTCACCAAAATGGTGTCAAAAGCCGGAGTTCAAAATGAACTTCCAAACTAAATGAATGATTTCATTGCTCGACTGATTATTCTATTGACAGCTGTAATTGGTCAATTTTTCTTTTTGTAAGGCAGTAAACCTAGGTCATTATGTCCCTTTTCACTGCTTTTACCTTGTCCAGAGGTATTTCCAACTCTAGCACTCAAGTCAATCTTCCCATCCTCCTCTATAGTCAGTGTTGTTGTATCTACTGAGAGTTTGTAGGCCTGGATCAGTCCAGTGGGTGCTACATACAGTGTGTCCAAGTTGATCTCATACTGCACATTATCTGTCATTGTGAGTATTCCACCAGCCATCACGTTTAATGTAGATAGAGTGTATTTGCCTGCCACTGTGCTGCCCTGAAATAGAAAAATAGTGCAAAATGTATCAACTAGATAATTCCTCATATCAAATATCAGAGCTGTTTGATAGAAAAAGATTTTCCAAAGTTTTCACTATGTAAGCTTATGCCCCCCTCTAGCTTTGCAAGCCCCCCCCCCCCCTATCGCAGCCATTTCTTGAAAGATTTTTTTTTCTTGGACAAATTTCCTACTCCTTGTCCTAAAGACTGTACATACCAAATGCTAATCTTATCTAACTGCTGGTTCATGACAAGAAGATTTTTTAAGATGTACCCTTTTTTGCCCCTCTTTAGGGCCCAAGTTGGAGATAACCCCATGACATGTACAAATCTGCAGCTCCTTCCCTGGAGATTCCTCCCAAATTTGGTTGAAATCCGTTCAAAGGCTTCTTAAGAGAAGTCAAAAATGTAAAATGTTAACACTCAAAGACATATGAAACATGATCTGAATAGGTCACCATGACCTTTGCTCAGGTGACCTAAAAACCTTGATAATTGACAGGAAGTTTAACTTATATATTGAACAGACTTATTTTGTAAAATATATGGTAAGTAGCATTTAACGAAAAAGAATTGTTGGTTGGTGATCTAAACGTCATAAATACAGCTTGAATAAGCTGTATTTATGACATTTAGGTCGCCAAACCAACAAAAATACGGTCAATATTAGAGTTCAAAATCATAATCAAGTCTTATTTGATTAATAACAGCAACAGGTCAATTCTTAGCATTCATCATTGAACTTATCAGTAACATAAATTGATTGGCAAGTTTTAAGTCTGTCCAGATGGCATGGCAGCTGTTACACCTCACCAATGGGTTGATAATTGTAAACCTAAATGGGATGAGCAGCTGGAGAGAAGAAGTGGTAGTAATTGTGTGAGAAATACCAGGAATCCATGGTTAGGTGCTCCAGCCACCGCAATTCGACTGAAATACTGCTTAAAGTGTTGTTAAACCCCATTCAATCAATCATTCAACACCTCACCCTACCTTTCATTTCTGACTCTAGTACAACCAAAGTAAGATCAATTAGTTAGCTTTTCTCATTCAAGTTATGTAGTTACTAATTATTTTCCTTTTTCTGACATGTCCTGCATTACTCGGAGGTTAGGACAGCAGAATGATAATCTAAGAGGTTTCCAGGGCTTCAGTTTCTAGTTTAGGCCATACCACTGGCAATACAGGTATGTGGTTTGGAAAAGCCTTCAGAACCCCAGACTAGCAATGGTAAGTGAGCTCTGCAGTGATGTAACTGAAAGGTTGTTCAAAATTGCATAAAAATCAAATCCTATTTATTAGGATCAAATGACTTGTGTCACAAAAGAATTTATTCATTCAAGATATTACTGACTGGGCTAATAAGGCGGCAAAACTTACCCTAGACATACTGCTTTCTTCAAGTATTAACTGTGAATTTGTTAAAGTCAGCTCTATTACCCCACCCATCTGGCCTTTAAACGTATTTTTAGCATGGATCCATTCTACTTGTCCTGGTAACATCAATAGACCAGACTCATGGACATAGGCATTGGCAGGGAAGTAATGGTCTAAAGCACTGAAATAGTTTACATTCTAGATTATATGGCAATAAGTCTATTAGAATACTATAGTAGTCATACAATATGAGAGGTAAATCTGACACATGAAGAAAACATTGATACCTTTGATTTCCATTGATACATTCTATCCTGGATAAAACTGGCCATCATAGAATCATTTGACCTTTGGTTTTTTACTTTAAACACAATGAATATACTTATTTCACAGATAAAAGTCAACATCAAATACCTGATAGTTACAGTCTGTTGAGGCCCAACTTGAATTGTACCAAGATTAGCACTGTTCTGTACATAATCCTTCCCATATATAGCACTAGCTGTAAGGGACACACTGGGATAGGATGGGTCCAGAGCAACATGAGCACCATTATATATATGGAACTGATCCACACTGATTTCACCAGAACTTGGGAAAACAATCCATGTTCTGGAGGCATCCTCTGATTCAATAGCATCCAGCGAATAATCTGATATATAGGCCTGGAATATAAATCAGTTTTACCAAACACATTGTTTAGATCATAACAGAAACTCTATTGTGTTGCAAACAAAATTTAAAACAGGGGCAATTAATGAAAGTGACAAACATGCAATCTTAATCTATACTTCAATAACTTATGAAAATGAAACAATTGACAGTCATTAAACTTAAAGAAGGTATTGAATTAATAGTCATGAAACACTAACTTAATTAACCCTTGTCATGCTGAACCCGGAATATTCCGGTTTTGGCAGGAGGTGTAGACTAAGATCAGACTGCACTTATGTGCAGGCTGATCTTAGTCTATACCTCCTGCTTGTACTTATCCTTCGAAAGTTGTTTATAAAGTTGATTTCTAAAACAAATATTGATCTTTTAACAACAAGTTCTATCAGTGCTTTCAGCCCTTTGATTTCACAGTAAGTCAGTAAGGTAATTTATACAGCATGACAAGGGTAAATAAAATGAGTAATCTGTAAATTAAAAAAAATGAGGTTCTGACAATTTTATATCTATTCTACATGACAAATTCAATAAATTCAGTATTTTACCAAACACAAGTTTGGTATCCTATTTATAACATAACCCTTAACTTCTGCTATATATAAAATCTGGAATAAATGAACCACCAGAAGAGATTTTTCTCCTTTTTAATTCTGTTCCAATATCACCACAGTCATGATCTGGACTACATTTGACAGGTAAATATCAATTTAATTATCCTTTCAAGATCCTAAGACAAACAGCTTACAATTTAGAGCACAGAAACAGTTTTCAACCAAAGTTCAATTCTGACCTTGACCTCTTTGACCCCAAAGCAATAAGGCTCTTCCTTCGACCAGTGTCAACAATTTTAAGAAGTTTCATGGTTGAAGGTCAAGTGGTTCCTGAATTAGAGCATGGAAACCAAAAGTCTATGAATGAAAGGACAGATGTTAAGACATGGTGAAACCAATATACCCCCTCTACTTTCTAAGCGTGTGTGTGTGTGTGTGTGTGGAAGGGGGGGGTAGTGATGAAAAACAATACATACAGAGACAGTACATGGTGATTGGTTGTCAATGTAGAGTTTAGTCTTCCCATTTTCATTGAGTAACACTGTGCCAGCACCCCCACAACTGAGATCTGATCTTCCCCCATAGGCTGTGGTCATACCACTATATTCTGATGTAGTGTAATACAGGGCTATACGACCACCAGACCCACCACCACTGGTAGCTGTACCTGTAGATAACATAAAGAGTCATGAATATCTAGTGATAAGCACAAATTATTTGAATTAAACCTTTTCCTGGAAAATTCATTTTTTATGTACTTGTGATTTTATACTTGTGAAAACATTGAGGTAAAAGAAGAAATTCTTGTTACAAGCAATTTCTTCTTTTCCCTCAATATTTTCTAGCCTATAGATTGGTTTCTTTTCAAAATGTACCCACTTTTAATTGTCATCTGCAACTTCTTTCAAATTGGACCAGTCTAAAATTTTGAAAAACAGGAAAGGGTAAAAAAAAAGTTGCTTCCCATTCTCTTCTGTACATTAATTGGTTCGGATTTTTATTTGAATCGTCTCATTAAAACTTAACCAACAGACAGAATACTGAAATGGTCCAAATTGGAACAAGAGGGCTGTTGGCCCTGGGGCGCTCACCTGAGATAAAGGCTCTTTTTCTTTCAACAGTCTAATTTCATGTTTAGGTTAGGATTATGAAACAAGTGGGCCACAATTACATATAAAGACTATGAACCTGGGGATCCAAAAGTCTAAATTACAAATTCCAAGGCTTTAGTGCTGATTTGAAAGAAGGAAAAATCTTTTTCCATGGGTTATAATTTCAAAAATAAGAAAGAAGTCTGTGAACTGATGCTTCATGCCTATACACCCCCCCATGGGTCTGCCCCCGGAAACCCTAGGATCATGATTTTAGCTATTTTGTAAGTGATCAATATACTGATGCTTCATGCAAAATATCAAGGCTCTACACCTTCTGGGTCAGGAGGAGAAGATTCTTAAAGCTTACTTTGAAATTTCACTTTTGTTGCCATGGCAACCAGAGTTTTTAACAGATTTCAATTCTTTTAGCTAATTTTAGGGGACCCGAGGATCATGATTTTAGCTATTTTGAAAGAGGTCAATATACTGATGCTTCATGTAAAATATCAAGGCTCTACGCCTTCTGGGTCAGGAGGAGAAGATTTTTAAAGATTATTTGAAATTTCACTTTTGTTCCATGGCAACCAGAGTTTTTAACAGATTTCAATTCTTTTAGCTTTTTTTGAAGGGGACCACCTAAGCAACATTTCTGCAAAATTTGGTTCAAATCAGCCAAGTGGTTTGAGAGGAGATGTCATTTAAAAAATCGTTCTTTATTTCTATATAAACCCCACCCCCCTGGGGCTCCACCCCTAGGGACTCGAGGATCATGATTTTAGCTATTTTGAAAGAGGTCAATATACTGATGCTTCATGCAAAATATCAAGGCTCTACGCCTTCTGGGTCAGGAGGAGAAGATTTTTAAAGATTATTTTAAAATTTCACTTTTGTTGCCATGGCAACCAGAGTTTTTAACGGATTTCAATTCTTTTAGCTATTTTTGAAGGGGACCACCTAAGCAACATTTCTGCAAAATTTGGTTCAAATCAGCCAAGTGGTTTGAGAGGAGATGTCATTTAAAAAATCGTTCTTTATTTCTATATAACCACCCCCCCCCCCCCTGGGGACCCGAGGATCATGATTTTAGCTATTTTGAAAGAGGTCAATATACTGATGCTTCATGCAAAATATCAAGGCTCTACGCCATCTGGGTCAGGAGGAGAAGATTTTTAAAGATTATTTTAAAATTTCACTTTTGTTGCCATGGCAACCAGAGTTTTTAACGGATTTCAATTCTTTTAGCTATTTTTGAAGGGGACCACCTAAGCAACATTTCTGCAAAATTTGGTTCAAATCAGCCAAGTGGTTTGAGAGGAGATGTCATTTAAAAAATCATTCTTAATTTCTATATAAACCCCACCCCCCTGGGGCTCCACCCCTAGGGACTCGAGGATCATGATTTCAGCTATTTTGAAAGAGGTCAATATACTGATGCTTCATGCAAAATATCAAGGCTCTACGCCATCTGGGTCAGGAAGAGAAGATTTTAAAAGACTTTTTTAAAATTTCACTTTTGTTGCCATGGCAACCAGAGTTTTTAACAGATTTCAATTCTTTTAGCTACTTTCAAGGGGACCACCTAAGCAACATTTCTGTAAAATTTGGTTCAAATCAGCCAAGTGGTTTGAGAGGAGATGTCATTTAAAAATTGTTCTTTATTTCTATATAACCCCCCCCCCCCGGGGCCCCGCCCCTGGGGACCCGAGGATCATGATTTTAGCTATTTTGAAAGAGGTCAATATACTGATGCTTCATGCAAAATATCAAGGCTCTACGCCTTCTGGGTCAGGAGGAGAAGATTTTATTTTAAAATTTCACTTTTGTTGCCATGGCAACCAGATTTTTTAACGGATTTCAATTCTTTTAGCTATTTTTGAAGGGACCACCTAAGGAACATTTCTGCCAAATTTGGTTCAAATCAGCCAAGTGGTTTAGGAGGAGATGTTGTTTAAAGAAATTGTTGACGGACGACGGACGGACGCCTGACAAAAGGGGATCACAATAGCTCACTTGAGCACTACATGCTCAGGTGAGCTAAAAAGCTTTTGATGAGATTGGAAAATGCCCTTTGATTCAAGAACAAGGACCATAAAGGAAGAAAACATTGTGAAAAGGGAAAAATGAATGCAAGAAATTTCTCCTTTTCTCACAGCGTTTTCAAAGGCTAGAGTTCCTAAACACATCAGTAAAAAGGACTTTGTGGTAATGGGTTAGGACAGTTTACTTCATACCCATACATAAAGTACTCAGGTTTTAAAGTGAACCCTAACCTTAACCAATTACCACATGAGAAAATTTTGGGTTGGTCGAAATTGAAAGAAGCAATTTTTTCATCTTTCAAAATGTGTCCCAAATTGGTTTTCTAAAGGGACATCAAAAAACATCATTGAATGGAAATGGGTTAACCCATTACCAAACAGTACAAATTTAGACTAGTCCGAAATCAAAGAAGTTGCAGACAACAATTTTTAATTGATGAAATTATAAAAATATTTGTCTTTTCTGGAATAAATCAATGAGGAAATTGGTAAAAATTACTTACATCAAGCTTCATTTTCCACAATGTAAAAAAGCAGGCTTGTGTTGAAATGGGTTAAACTCATCAAAAAGAGAATTAACCCTTTCCTGTTTTTGGAAATTTTAGACTAGTCCAAATTGAAAGAGGTTGCAGACGACAATGACAACTAGATGCCATTTTAAATGAAACCATCATATGTGGTAGAAAATATTGTGTTACAAGCAATTTCTTCTTTTTCCACAATGTTTTCTCAAGTATAAAATCACAGGAACGTAAAATCCCGTATTTGAACGGGAATGGGTTAATGCCATACACATACCTTGCCCTCCATCTGCTGTTATTTTTCCAGTTCCTGTAAACAAGTTTGCTGATAGAAGAATACTACCACCACTAGCGCCCCCTGCTAGAGTTCCACCAGAGTCTCCATTACTGCTTATAATTCCTGGAATAGAAATTAACCAATAACAATACATTAACATTTTAGGTTGGTTCATATTGAAAGATTTGGAAGACTACAAGTCAACCTGATTTAATTTATTTATTTTTTTTGTCTTTTAGGATAGCGTTAGGATGTGGGTTATGAAGAAGTTGCTAGGAACAATCATTGTCTTCATTTTCCTCAAGGTTTCTAAAGCTTTATTCTTTGTAAAAGGCAGTATTGCATGGGAATTGATTAAAATACTTTGAATTCAGAAGCTAAAATCTTTTAAAAATGGTCAGGTTCTAAGGGAAAACACAAAAAAAGAGGACCGAGTGCTAATTTTCTTTTGTTTTCCCTTGACCATTTTCAAAGATTTCATTCTTATAACCTAAAATTATTCTGACAAAGTTTTTATAAAGAGTGTGATAAAGAAATTGTCATGAATGCCCCCTTGCCGGTGTATTCCACTGGAACCATCCTGTTTTCAATACTTTTCATCCGAATGACCTTATATGCATGCTGACCAAGTTTCATCAATTAGAGTGAAAACAAAGAAAAAAGTCATTAAGGTCCCTTTTCTCATGTTTCCAATTGAACTCTTCCCATTTTCAATGGGGCTCATCCTTATGACCTTAAAATCACTAAGAGCAAGTTTCATCAAGTTTGAATGATAACACAACAGAAGAAAATGTTATTAAGGTCCCTTGTTTTCCAGTGGAACCATCCCATTTTCAATAAAGGTCATCCTTATGACCTAAGAATCATTCTGACCAAGTTTCATCAAGATTGGACCAAAATTTTGGCCTCTAGAGTGTAAACAATATATTTGTTGACTTTGGGCAATGGACAACAGACATTTAACCCTTTCCTGTTTTGCAAAATTTTAGACCTGTCCAAAAACAAACGTTTTGCAGATGTAAATTTAAAAAGGATTTAATTTGAAAAAAAAAACACACCCATACAGTAGGGTAGAAAATATTGTAGAAAAAGAAGAAATTGCTTGTTACAAGCAATTTCTTCTTTTTCTACATTTTTTTTCAATATAAAATCACAAGGATGTAATTTTCGGGAAAGGGTTAAGGATCAATAAGCTCACCATGAGCAGTGTACTCAGGTCAGCTTAAAAACACACCTTATTCTAACACAATTATCCTAGTTTTCTATAGTGAACAGCCAAGGCTCACCTAAAAACCTTTTTTTTATTCTAGGCTTAGAAAATTTAGTAACAGATCCCATATAAAAACAGGAAATTAAAAGAATAAATGACAACCCCATTGATATTTTTCTCTTATACAAAGTATTCTCTGCCATAGTAAAGATACCTCCAAGTCGTTCAATTGGTGAATGATTTAATCCCTCATTCATTTTAAACTGAAGGCACTTGAGTGCCTGATTTGCTCCGCCAGCCTGAGTTTACATGTCATTAAGCTAATTTAGTTTTCTTTAACATAAGAAGCAATTTATTTAAAAACAAGAGCCATGTCGGACATGGCCATCCCCTGCCGTAAAAGCTTGATAGTAAACTGAAGCCAGTTAGATTTAGGCTCTTGTGCACCGCATTTTTTGTCAATGAGTTCGATACTAGCAATTATACTTTCAGATATATGCTCTGGACAAAATCTTAAGTTTTTAAAACAACAAAGGGCAATAATACCAAAATTATGCAAGCAAGACTTGTAGTTCTTGTGCACTGCACTTGTGCTTGATGAGATCTATCCACCTATGAAGTTTCAAGTTGATAGCATTTATACTTTATGAGTAATTGTCCGGACAAACACAATTTTCGTGTTTGACAATGAGCTGTGACCTTGACATTAGAACTATCCCCAAAATTCTTTCAAATGGCACATCTACTCATGATGGAGAATAATTGTGCCCAAGTTATTTTGAAATCCATCCATAAATGTAGGAGAAATTGTCCAGACAAATTCAGACGGATGGACAGATGGACTTACTAACGCACATACACCGACTTGTCATAGCGACAACTGTGTCTTGCTCACTGCAAGTGGGCTGGACAAAAATGTTGTGTTGAACCATTCCGATTTTATACGAACAGCAACTGAAGTCTGTTCATGTCTCAATTAATATACACATCCCATTTTAGAGAAAAAGAACTTTTTTCACAAGTAACGGCAATTTAAAATGAGCAGTATTATATGTCCATTCTGATAAAACTTTGATTGCATGTTAATCAAACTGATTCAGTAACACAAACAATTTTTAAAACCCGATACCCAAAGTTTGGTCAAGTGTGAAACATTGGCTAAATGCAAGTGCAGATGGGTACCTATATGGCAGGCGGGTAAACTAATTATAGAATTTTTACACTTTCGTTAATCTCTTAATCTGCAGGTAATGTGAAATTTAATGAAGATTTAGGACCGATATTTAGTGTTATTTTTGGGATTCAAACCGGTCTGGCAATTCATAATTCGGTCCAGCATTTTTTACACCATTTGTTTTCTAATTAATTACCATCTCACAAATTAGTGTTTTCAGTCCTTTGACTTTAACCCTTTCCTGCTTTTTGAAATGCTTGACTGATCCAAACTGAAAGAGGTTGCAGGCGATTGGAAATGAGAAATTGCCTGTTTCAAACAGTTTCTTCTTTTCACACAACATTTTCTTAAGTATGGAATCACAGTGATATAAAATCTTGGGTTTGTACAGAAAGTGGTTAACAAAAATTTAGAGAGGACTTTTATTCAGTATGAGAAGGATTAAAATCTGTTTGTGACAAAAACTATATTGTCTGTACTTATAAAGATTGACCAAATACCCACCATCAACTGTGGCTGTTCCTGAAATACTAAAGTTCAGAGTTCCACCTCCTCTTTTCTCTATGTTATATTCAAAATCCACATATCTCCCATCACTTCCTTCTACGTCTGGATTCTCTATACTGCCATAAAACATTCCTCCTCCTGTGCTGCCTGAAGTTTGACCTCTACCACCCTGACCTCCATGACCTGCACCACTTCCAAAGTTACCCACACCAGGACCTCCATTAGTGTGGACAGCCTATAATGTATAAAGTTTAATTTGATGAGGTTTAAACTCTACCATCCTTACTTAATTCATTCCCACACAATCCCTACTTTTAATGCCCCTGAAGAAAGAAGCTTCAGAAAACATTGTGGAAAATGAAGAAATTGCTTATATCAAGCGATTTCTTCATTTTCCACAATGTTTTCCTTCCCAAAAGAGAACAAAATTAAAAATTTCATCAACTTTAAATTGTTGTCTGCAGCTTCTTTAAATTTGGACCAGTCTTATGTTTTGTTGTGTAGTAATTGGTTAAACGACCTGCACCACTTCCAAAGTTACCCACACCAGGACCTCCATTTGATTAGTATTGAAAGCCTATAATGTACAAGGGTTTATGTATTGATACTCGATAACAAAATTTCAAACATCTAGGCCTTATGGTTCTGTAATATGCACTGTAAAGGCTAATTCCTGGTGGTAAGGGTAAATCTTTGTTTGATATATATGCATTCCATCAAGCCATGAGTTTCATATGGGTTCCCATGAGAACGGAGCGTGTTGGTCAAGGTCATTACGGAAAGTGCTTGGAATTGGTCATTCTGCAGGGATAATTATCGTTGTTAATTTCGCGTTTTTTATTTGTTTCTATCGAAAAGCAGATTTAGTGTAGTAAAGAACTGCTATGTAAACACATTAGGATTATATTGCAAAGTGTGTTTTGTCCGGAATTATTCGGAAACGCCATAAGATTTGGATTTTTCTGGAAGCTCCTAATTTTCTTTGTCTCTCAGACATTTTCGCAGTGCTAACAAGTGGCCGAAATGGCAAGTTCAAAAGAACTTTCACTTGTTGAAAAGGTCATGCAACGGACACGACCTATAAAAGCTGGGAAAGCCAGCAAAACACAGGGAAATCCGGAGAATAGTATTAATATTGATTTAGAAATAAGCAAGGTTGGGAGAATTGCGCACAATAATTGAAATTTGGACAGTTCAGCGCAGGGCGGATATTCTAAGGTATTGTGGGAAAAAATAAACAATATGGAGGCCTCCAAGGCCAAATTAGAGGCCAATCAGACAAATATATTGTCACATCTTGTTTTGAATGTCGCCAAAATTCAACAACAAATGGAAAAATCATCTCAAATAAATTTGCCACCAACTTCTTTGGACTCTAGTGTTTTATCTTCTGTGAACAACGATGACATTGATCGTTTGAGCACTGTTATGGATTCCTCAACGACTACCGAGTCGGATTTCTTGACAGAATTCGAGGGTCTTTATGAGAATTCCAAGAAATTTGGACCTGACTTGGACGACCAACTCGCGAATTTATGTTATCGGGCCATCGATAAACCTATCTCAGAGGAACATCTCAAGTCCTTGATGGATAAATATCCTATTCCGGCGAATTGCAAAAGGTTAGACGTACCTGCAGTCAATAAGGAAATTTGGACTGCATTGAAAGATAAACGGGAAGGAGATCTCGCCATGCAAGCAGTTCAGAAGTATCTCCATCTAGTAATGGTTCCGGTCTTAAAAGGGCTGGAAGTTTACAAAAATAAAGGAGACACAACTATCGTACCATCCCCTCTTAAAGACATGTTTAAAATAGTAACTAATGGAATTTATCAATCTAATCGGAAACACAAATTACTTATTAAACCTGGTCTGCCGTCTAAATATCGGAAGGTCTGTGATCTGACCATTCCGGTTACTGATTACTTATTTGGTGATAATATCAATTCACGGGTTGAAGAAATTGAAAAAAAAGACAAACGAGCCCAAAAATTGAGTGCACGTACCTCTACAAGCCGTCCTTTTTTATGGGACAGATCTGCCCAAAGGGGCAGACACAGTTACCCCCAAATGACCAGGAACCCGAGAGCTCCCACTTACCAAAAATCAAAAGGCCAAGATCAGAGGGGTTTACAAGCACAAAAAACCGTATTGAATGTAAGTACATTTCAGCTTACGAATACACCTCTGTCTTTTGAGGGGGGGAAATTGCGTTATTATCTGCCTCGCTGGGGGAAGCTTACTTCTGATGACTGGATTTTGAGTGCAATATCTGGATATAAACTCACAATGAGATCACAGCCAGTACAGTCATTTATACCCCAACCAATAAAATTCGGGATTGGTGATCAGGAAAAAATTCAAAACGAGATTGATCAATTTCTAAAGAAAAACTTCATTGAAGAACTGACTGATCATGACACCTATGGGTTTTATTCAAACATTTTCTTTACCCCAAAGAAGGATAGTAGTGTGCGTTTGATTTTGAATCTAAAAATTTTCAATGATTATGTAGATAGACGACATTTCAAAATGGAAACCCTTGAGACTGCCCTGTCAAACATTAAACCTGGTGATTTCTTTGGGTCAATTGACTTAAAAGATACATATTACAGTGTTCCTATTCATGAGGATGATAGAAAATTCTTGCGGTTCATCTGGAATGATAAACATTATCAGTTCCGGGTACTCCCTCAGGGTTGTAGCCCTAGAATATTTACAAAAATCTTAAAGCCTTTGTATGCAGCTCTGAGGAAGGTAGGGTACTTCAACTCACCCTACATTGATGACAGTTTACTTAAGGGCCAGACTTCTCTAGATTGTTTGGAGAATATTAATGCTGCAGTTCAGTTAGTTGACAGCTTGGGTTTCACGGTACACCCTGAAAAGTCAGTGTCAATTCCTACACAAGTCATAATATTTCTAGGTTTTGTCTTAAATTCCCTTGAAATGACTGTTAAACTGACGCTTGAACGTGTACAGAATATGAAAGCCTTGTTTAGCCATGTTTGTAACCAACAGTATATTACCATAAGGGAATTTGCTAAAGTCATTGGTAAGATGGTCGCAAGTGAAGCTGGTGTACAATATGCCCCTTTATATTATAAAGATTTGGAACATATCAAAGATCAATTGTTAAAACGTCATTTAGGTAATTATGAAGCTCGGAGAGAAATTACACCAGATATTAAATTCAACTTACAGTGCTGGATATCTAATATTGACACCTGCTTTAATTACATCAATCGGCCAGAACCCTCTATCTTTTTACATAGTGATTCCAGTCAAAAAGGATGGGGGGGTGTAAATGATACAACTGGATTAACAGTTGAAGGGACTTGGTTGATAGATGATCTATCGGAACACATTAATTACTTGGAATTAAAAGGGGCCTTTTTGGTGTTGACAAGATTATGTTATGAGATTTCAAATACTCATGTTCGAATTTACATGGACAATACTGTTGCCATATCTTATATCAATAATTTTTGGGGAAAAATAGACAAATTGCACAGTCTGGCTAAGCTGATTTGATTTTGGGCAATTGATAAAAACGTATGGATCAGTGCAGCCCATGTTCCGTGGGGCAGACAATTTCGAGACTGATCGGTTATCGCGCAATCTAAGTGATGATATGGAATGGATGCTTAAACCAGACTTATTTACAGACTTACAACAAGTTGTTGGTCCTGTTGACATCGATTTATTTGCCTCTGACAAAAATCATCAGACACCTAGATACGTTTCTTTTCATCCTGACAAAAATGCTTTTGCAGTGGATGCTTTTAGTTTATCTTCGACATTATTTACTAATGCTTATCTTTTCCCACCTTTCAGTGTAGTGAGTCAGACTTTACAGAAGATAGCACAGGAACAACTGCATCGAATCCTCTTACTGGCACCAATTTGGCCAACACAAGTGTGGTTCTCCACTTACTGCATCATGTCGCCAGTCAGTCCTACATCCTACCAAAACACTGTCTCCAGCTACCGACTCACACGGGCAAGAAACATCCAATCAGCAATCTGCGACTGGGTCTTTTTGTATTATCCGGGAAGAACTCGGAAGTAGAGGAATATCAGAGCTATTGAGATCTGATCTGATTGAGTGGCAGAAGTCCCAATATGGGTCATATCTCAAAAGATGGCTGTGTTTTTCACGTAAAGAACAAATTGCTCCATTTGATCCACCTACCGAGTCAGTGTTGAAATACTTAGCGAGTTTGTATGAGGAAGGGAAAAGTTACAGTGCTATAAATACTGCAAAATCATCCATCTCTTCCATTTGTAGTTTATTGAATAATAAGGATATAGGGAATACAGTGTTAATTAAGCGCTTCATGAGAGGTATTTACAACAAAAGCCCTCATCTTCCCAAGTACTCTACAATTTGGGATGTCAATATTGTTTTCAATTATTTGCTTTCCCTACCTTATAATTCAGAATTGACACTGTTACAGTTGTCTGAAAAGTTAAGTTTGCTTTTGTTATTGCTTAGTGCACAAAGGTGCCAAACCATACATTCATTGAAAGTACACCATACATTCATTGAAAGTACAGGATGTTGATATCAAGGGTGAACAATTGGTAATCTATTTCTCTAGCTTGTTGAAACATTCTAGACCTAGTTCACATTTAGAACCACTTTGTTTAGATAGTTACACTGTAAATAATAAATTGTGTGTGGTACAAACTGTAAGGGATTATTTAGAAAGGACAGAAGCTCTACGTGGGGACACAGAGTCCTTCTTTATTTCTTTAGTTACACCGCATTTAGGTGTTACTAAAAGTACAATTAGTCGTTGGCTTAAGAGCATTATGACAAAAGCTGGTATTGACACCTCAGTATTCCAGCCTCACAGTTGTAGAGCAGCTAAGAGGGGTCTACAATTAGGCACCATCTTGAAAGCAGCCAGATGGAGTTCTGCAAAAACTTTCAGAAGATTTTACCAGAAAGTTACTACTGAATCTTCAGCAAAAAGGGCATTCAACATCTAGTGACTGGTGATTGATTAATCAGCTTTATGTTATCATGTATAGTTATTTGACTATTATATAGTTGTATTCAATGATGTAATTTTTTGTTTTGAGCCTTGGTAAATAGAGACTGTGGTAGCTCTGAAATCTCGTGGGAACCCATATGAAACACATGGCTTGATGGAATTGTTAAATTAATCGAGACTTGATGAAGATTGATTGTAATTCCATCAAGCCAGTGTTTCTTAGGGTTTACATGACCACCCCTTTTTTCATCATGCATTAACTTTTACCATTACGCAACCCTCCAAATGAATTGCCACAGTCTATATTTATCTCTAAAGAATGACCTTGACCGACACGCTCTGTTCTCGTGTATTCCCTAAGAAACACTGGCTTGATGTAATTACAATCAATCTTTATCAAGTCTCGATTAATTTAACAATTAAACATGAAAACATACTAATCATGTGAGAACATTCACGTTAATTTTCAACATGAGAGTTAACCCTTTCCTGGACAAACCCAGGATTTTATGTCACTGTGATTTTATACTTGAGAAAACATTTTGGAAAAAGGAGAAATTGCTTGTAACAAGCAATTTCTCCTTTTCCCACAATATTTTCTACCACATAGGATGGTAAGATTTCAAATTGCATGCATTTTTCATTGTCGTCTGCAACCTCTTTCAAATTGGACCAGTCTAAAATTTCATAAAACAGGAAAGGGTTAACTGACAGATTACCACTGTCAATCAAAGAATCAATTGACTAACCAAATGATTCATTTGAAGTGGAAGCGAACTGTGACATTAGCGTTTAGCATTTTTGTTGGCTTGGTGACTTAACCAATTATCTGACGTCAAAATTTTAGACCGGTCCAAATTGAAAGGAGTTATAAACGACAATTTAATGTTTATGAAATATTAGATTTTTCAACTTTCTCGATATAAATCATTGTGTTATATGAAGAAATTGCTTGTTACCAGCAAATTTTTTTATTTTGAACAATGCTTTCCAGATTGTTTTTCTTGAATGACGTCAAAAAGCGCAACGGTGTGGGAATGGGTTAAAACATTGTAATTACTACTTACGCAAGCTGTAGTTACAGCATTTAGAGCGATAACCAACCATTTTTCTTACTAAAAATAAATATAAGTCTATCTTCTTGTCAGATTCACTGGGCTTGTCCAACTATCAGTCAATTGACTAATCACTGGCACACCCACTTACTCCATTAGCAACGCCCATTAACTCTGACAGGAAAGTCCGCTTTAATTTTAAACAGTCTTAACCCTTTCCCGTTTTTTGAAATTTTAGACTAGTCCAAATTCAAAGAGGTTGCAGACGACAAAGTTGAATAGCTGGTTGATGACCTTAATGAAGTAACTCCAGCTTGAATAAGTTGTAGTTAGAATGTTTAAGTTGCCAACCCAACAAAAAGGTTAAAAAAAAGGCAGCCAATATTGGAGCTCAAAACTCACTGCTAGCCTAAATGAATGATTTCATTGGTTGACATGATCCCAAGATCTTTGAATAGCTTTTGAAAGAGTGTATACAAACCTTTCCATTCACAGAGATATGAGCAGCATCTTCTACAGTCAGAGTTTCTGCTATAACATGTAGTCTGTCTACAAATACTTGACCACCACTCTCCACTATAAAACTGGACCCAGTCAGTCTCATTCCTTCCCCCTGGGTGTCAATCTCAAGCGTACCACCTCCCTTAACCACCATATTGTTAAAGGACACTTCACTCACTACTCCTGGAGTCACCACAGGTCTAAAATAGAACATGAGTGTCCCATACTGCTACAGTTTTTAAGTCATTAACCTGTTACCAGACGGCAACATTTTAGACTGATCAAAATTGAAAGGAGTTGCATTTGATATTTTAAAGTTATTGATTTTTTTTATTTTTTAAAATTCTTGGATGAAAACATTTGGTTCAAGCAATTTCTTCATTTTTCACAATGTTTCCCTAACTCTTTTTCCTGAGGGGCATCTAAAAGCATCATTGTGTTGGAATGGGATATCCTATCAATATCAACCTTTTAAACAAAATTCTTGGCAAAAGAGGACTTATACTCCCCACTAGCATTTTGTCACTCAAGTAGCACAGTTGACCTATGATCTATGTTACCCAAAAATACAAGGGCACCACCTTAGATCATGCAAAATATTTGCATAAAATTTCAAAGTTCTAGGTCAAATTGATTATGAGCTAAAGCACAGATTGGTTTTCAGCCAAATGTAACCTTGACATTTGACTTATGTGACCCACAAGAGCCATGTCAGACATGGCCATCCCCCGCCGTAAAAGCTTGATAGTAAACTTAGTTGTGACTCTTGTACACTGCACTTCTCCTTAAGTTGATAGCATTTATACTATAGGAGATATGCTCTGGACAAGCTTAGTGACGGAATGACAGACGGAAACCATTGAATATATATGGCATTGCCTTAGATCAATGGAAACACCTGTATGAAGTTTCATGGTTGTAGGTCAACTGGTTCTGGAGTTAGAGAACAGACAGACAGACATGGTGCAACCAACATACCCCTCTCTTCTTCATAGGGGGTGTATATTCTTGTTTCAAATCTTTACACGTATCATTACAATGTAGGAAACCTTATGAAAATACTTGGCTTTTTATCAACAAGATATTTTGTCAACATTTTCAATAATGAACCATGTTACCTGATGATACATTTAGCCTGAGGTCCAATATCAACATTCTCCACACCACTGAGCAATCCTTCATTGATAATGGTCACTCCTGTAATGCTTAGATAATTTGTGGCCTGGAATGTTCCATTTCTATAGACAGATAAACCAAACTGTAGCTCTGGACTGTCTGGCGGGAAGCTTGCTTCAAACTTTTGATTGGGTCCTAGATAATAGAAAAGATCATTACAAAGTAGAAATTAGTATTCTTAATTTTGGTAAAATTATCATTTCAATCCTGGTAATACTTTAAGGAATTCTGTAGTGTATTTTTTAACCCATTCTGACACAGTGACACTTTTGGATGCCCCTCAAAAAAAATCATTTGGAAAACCTTGTGTGAAATGAATAAAGTTGAAAAAACTAAAGTTTCATTAATTTTAAATTGTCATCTGCACCTCCTTTCACTTTGGACCAGTCTAAAATGTTGTTCGGTAATGGGTTAACCCATTACCATGTGACAAAATATTAGACTAGTCTAAATTAAAAGAAGTTGTAGACGACATTTAAAAAGACTTTGCTTTCTATTTTTGAAAACATTGTGGACATTGAAGTAATTGCTTATTACAAGAATCTTTTTATTATCCACAATATTTTCCTATGCCTTTTCTTTGGGAGAGGAAAAAGTGGAACTGTGTTGAAATGGGTCAAGCTGAAATAAGCCAAGGAATATTATCAAAATTATGGAAATAGATAACCACAGACAGGTAAAGGTCACAATAAAATTGTACTCAGCATTTTAAATCAAATGGTTTTACTGTAAAAATGTATCAAACGGTTCAACCCATTCCCACACAGTGACGCTTTTAAATGCCCCTCAGGAAAATTTTTTTTTGAAAACTTTGTGTAAAATGAAGAAATTGCTTGTTACAATCTAAAAATCTAAAATTTCATAAATTTTAATTTGTTGTCTGCAACTCCTTTGAATTTGGACCAGTCTAAAATTCTGTCAAGTGGGAATGAGTTAATTATACAAATGTATGGCTGACTGAAGAAGTTATTCTATCATTTCCAAAATGTGTTATAACTGGAGATCTGAGTCAGTATTCGACAACCAATCTTATCTACAAGCCTCACTTAAATTTCAGATTGGACAACAGATACAGCTGAGCCAATCAGAGACATTTTTATAATTTCAGATCAACATTGGAAAATGAAGAGTGTTTCAGACACCATCTGAAGTTTGTTAGAATGCAAGTAAGCTTATGAAATATTTTGTTTTTCATTTCTTTTTTCATCCATTCCAATTGGAAATGTTTCTCCAATCCAATCTTTCCAATCTACTTTTTGATGCCCTGAAGCAAAAAACACTGAAACAAATATTGTGGCAAAGGGAAAAATTTCTTGAAACTAGTGAATTCTCATTTTACCAAAACGTTTTTTCTACACTATATGAAGTTTCAATTTAATCCATTCCTACACAATCTCATTTTAATAGACCCTCACAAAAAAGCATTGGAAAAGATTGTGGACAATAAAGAAATTGTTTGTAACAGGCAATTTTTTTAATATCCACAATGTTTTCTACCCCAAAAGGCAATGCTTTTAAATCCAACCAACAAAAATTGTCATCTGCAACTTCCTTCAATTTGAGCAAGTCTAAAACTTTGTCGTCTGGTATGGGTTACTTAGAACTTAGAGCTCTCTGCAACGTCTTTCAATTTCATCCAATCTAAAATAATCTCTGTAATGATTTTTTTTTTCTTTTGAAAATGTTTGTTGTATTCCCACTCAATCCAGCTTTTAAAGCATCTCAAGAAAAGGCTTTGAAAAACGTTGTGGACAATGCTTGTAACAAGCAATTTCTTCAATGTCCACAATGTTTTCTACTCTAAAAGACAAAGATTTTCTAAATTCCAACAACTTACAATTGTCATTTCTTTCAATCTGGACAGGTCTAAATCTAAAATTTTGCTATCTGGTAATGGGTTAATCAATTTGAATCGTTTGCATCTTCTTTCAAATTGGACTAGTCTGAAATTCTTCTATTTTTCTTTTGATACAAGTACGACAGAAGTTTCATTATTTACCAATATGTAAGATGCCTGATCTGTCTCCACTTGTTTTCATCACACTCATAATCTGCGCAAACTCATCTTCAACTTTTCTAAATACAGCAACCTGGGCCTGTCCGCTTATACTCAGTTCCTAAAAAACAAATACAGTCGAATACCTTTACCTCGAACGTCCCTTAGCCGAAGTTCTCTCTACGTCGAAGTTATTCTAAAGTCCCGATCTTATTACTCTTTAGTTCTATGTATTTGAACCTCCATACGTCGTTCTCTTTATCTCGTAAACTACCCCTACGTCGAATCAATTTTAAAGTCCCATCACTATTGTTTGCACATATTCACACCTCTTTAAGACGAACCTCAATCATAAAGTTTGATTTTTGCAATCAACTAAGATTTCACACATTTCGACTTGTCAACGCAGTTAAGAGATAGGTGCGTCACAGTATCGGATATTGATTGCTAACTTGATTTTGTTTGAATGTTTGTCTACGATCTGATAATTTGAAAGATTGCATGAAAAGGAGACAATGTTACAGACGAATTTTACAATGATAAAGAGGCATCTTACGCCCAAACCACGCAGGGCTTGTTTGGCGCCGGACCTGGTCGATGAAGGGGATGGCCAGCAACTTCGACCGACGGGACGCGCTAAAGGAAGAACCCGGTAACCAATCAAGATGGATTATTGGGTTTTTGGACAGGAAAGAGAAAATACTTGTAATCAAACTATGCAATCGACATGAAGAATAAGCAATAATAGAAGAAGAAAAACAAACAAACAAAACAACAACAAAAAAGCGAAGTCTAAACAATACTTAAGCTACAAGAAACAAAGATATCGTAATATTAATGTAAGAAATTACGATAAATACATCGTCGTTATATCTTTCGTTCGATTAGATAATCATACTAGTACCAATCATTTGTGGCCTTATTCAGTTACGGTATTTCGCCACCATTTTGGTCGTACATGGAAAATATTCGATTATCTACACGTCGAACTATCTCTACGTCGAAGTTTTCTCGTAAGTCCCCTGAACTTCGAGGTATAGGTATTCGACTGTATGTACAAAATTAACTATAAATGAAAGCTGAAATTAAAGAATTGCTTGCTACGCTAACTTAGCTCTGACAAAGCAGTTTGACTGAGATATGGAACTGCATCAGTTTGTGAAACATATGGCCAGAACCACAAAATAAAGAGAAAATTGTTAGCGAGCAATCTAAGTGTCTCTACTACAGCAAACAAACAAAAAATGTATTACATATATGTCCAAGGTGAACCTTGCACTCACAGTTTAAATTAATAATTTGATTGTCCTATCAGTATTTTGATTGAAAGTAGAAAAAATGTCAATCACTCATCCTAACAGCACTTTTCTGACAGTAGAAAATACAGCAAGAAAAGGGGAAATTGCTTGATATTAGCTATTTTTCCTTTTTTTTTACAATGCTAACCAAAAGCTCTTCCTTTCAATGCATCAAAAAAATGCAGGATTGCCTGGAATTTGGTTAAGACATTAGCCAATGATACAATCTTTAGACTGGTTCAAATTCAAAGAAAATACGGACAATAGTTTCAAGTTGAAAGTTCAAAATTCTCCTTCTTTCTGGTTACAAAACAATGTCCAAAATGAAGAAATTGATGGTAACAAGGAATCTCTATATTTTCCAGAGGGAACAGTATAACCCATTCCAACACAATCCCACATTTTATGCCCCACAAGATAAAAGCTTTAGAAATCATTGTGAACGATGAAGAAATTGCAAAAATATATCAAGCAATTTCTTCATTGTCCACATTGTTTTATTCCTAAAAGAAAAGTAACTTTAAACGTCTATCAAATTAGAATTAAACCCCTTTCAATTTTAGACCAGTATAAAATTTTGTCAAATGGTAAGGGGTTAAGCCATCTATGATCATGACTAATTACAAAGCCATGGAACATTTTAGAAGGTTGCTTTACATGTACTTACATCAAAAGAGTGATAATGCGAGTCTGGTTCATCAAAAATCCATGTGTTAAAGCTCAGCTGACCTCTGTGTGTGTCTGTCAGTCGTGACCAGTCTACAGTGTCACTTAGTGGTGTACACATATTGTCATTGTTAATGGTTAAACTCTTGGAGTCATTTTTCTTGTCAAACATGAGGATAATACCTGCACCACCACACTCAAACCCTGTACCTCCATGAGCAGTGACAGACCCCTCAAATGTTGTCTCATTATAATGAACACTCACTCTACCTCCAGCCCCACCACCTCCGAGACAATTGGGATCAGCACCTGTAATGGGAATGATTTTTTTCAATGCTTTATGGCAGTTCATTAAAATTTCTATGTAGATAATCACACAATAGTTTCAGCTTAACCCTTACCTATTTAATCTGAAGTGGTTTCTTACTTGAGAAAAACATTGTGGAAAACATTGTGGAAAAAGAAGAAATTGCTTGTAACAAGCAATTTTTTCTTTTTCCATAATATTTTCTATCCTACTGGATGGTTATTTTTCAAATAAAATCAACTTTAAATTGTTTTCTGCAAAACCTTTGAATTTGAATAGGTCTAACATTTTGGAAAGCAGGAAAGGGTTAAAACAGTTAAATTATGAAAATGATAAACTAACAGTTTTGGTAGATTGAGTCCTGTTTTCATTAATTGCACGCTACTGAGCATCGTCTATTTAGGGACCAAAGACACGGTGACATCATCATCAGGTTGTCATGTAATTCATGTGCAAAATGACATGCTTTCGGAATTTTCCAAAAATGAAATGTCATATTTTGTTTATCTTTTGCATTTAAGAAATAGAATAAATGTTTGTTTATAATTTCTTCAAATCATGAACAGTTTGTGTATTTACCAGAACTATGTGTGGTAAGAGATGGAGTAGGCATATCATTAATAAACCATTACCAGATAACAAAATTTTATGTTACAGACAACAGGTTTAACTTGATGTGGGTTTTTTCTCTGTCTTTTAAGGTAGAAAATATTGCAGATCATGAAGAAATTGCTTGTAAGAAGCAATTTCTTCATTTTTTGCAATGTTTTCCAAATGGTGTTTTTGTTGTTTGATATTGTGTGAAAATTGGTTAAATAACACTTTTACTTATGCAATTTGAACTGTTGGTATTGTATGAGAATGATGCACCGGTAACTGTCTTGATAATGCTTCCACTAAATGCAGTAATATATCCTATACTGTCAATCTTGACCACTCAGTGATTATTCCAATTAAGCGACCATACTTGAAATCCACTTTCAAAACAAAATCTCTAAAGAAATGAATGCCTTTTGCTAAAATGTAAGATCATGAATAAATCCAATGTGGATGGAACTCATTAGAATCGTCTCAATAAGATTATGATAATGATTGGAAACAATAAAATAACTAACAGAACCTACCAAACTTCCCTCTCATGGTGTAATCTAGATAATTTTTATCATCAAATCATAAACAGTTTCTGTATTTACCGGAACCAATTTATTTGAAGATAGAGCAGGCATACCATTAATTAACCCATTACCAGAAATTTAAGACCTGAAATTTTTGACTTGTCCAAATTCAAAGCTTTTGCAGACGAAAATTTAAAATGGATTTAAATTGAAATATACCATTCAATAGGGTAGAAAATACTGTGGAAAAAGAAGAAATTTCTTGTTACAAGCAATTTCTTGTTTTTCTACAATATTATCTCAATGATAAAATCACAGGGACGTAAAAACAAGAGCACCCCGTACGGGTGCCTACGCTTGGCTATTAGGTGCTGTATAGTGGATAAAAAATCTAAATCGAAAAAGGGGAATAATTTGCACAAAATGCATCTAGTATTATCCCCCTTGATAGTATAGGTTCCTCTTTTGATAGTGAACATGTGTGCCAAGTTTCAAGTGAATGCCTTCAGTAGAACCAGAGATATCACAAAATGTCAAAGTTTTCGCACGACGCCAACGACGACAACAACGATGACAACGACACCAAGGCTATCTCAATACCTTAGGTTTTCACCGAAAACAGCCGAGCTAAAGACAGTGCTTGAACAGGAAAGGGTCAAGGGATCACCTTTTTGTCGTCCCTTAAGTGATTTTCTATAATTGTGTAAGAATCATTGATATTCTATGTACTTACTTGAACTATCTGCGTGGGTAGATGGAGCAGAGGTTCCACTCACAGAGCCTATAACACTACCACCTAATGCTGTAATTTGGCCTCCACCAGACAATGAGTTAACCTAAAAAAGAACATCATTGCCTTCAATTACAGATTTCAAGATCTTGTTATGGTTATTTAGCCTATTACTAGGTGACAAGAATTTAGAAAGGTTCAAATTCAAGAAAGTTGCAGACAACATTCAACGTGTGCTAAAATAATGTATAAAATATGTGAAAAATAATGAACTGCTAGTAATTGATTGGTAATCAGAAAGGATAAACTGCCTGTAATCGATTGATAATTAGAAAGGATAAACTGCTTGTAATTGATGACTGTTCATGATTCAATAAGAATTACTTTCCATTAGATGATGTTTATTAAACTGTCTTCAAATCTCCAACCAGTAGAAGTTGCTGGTAGTAATATCACCTCACATTGAACATCTGCCATCTAATTAAACAAAATTAAAATCCTCCTTATCAAAATGATGTAAACTGCTTACATATCATTGTACTGTAATCTTACAAATGATAGATTGTATGTGCTTAAATGCCACTTTAACCCATTACATCACAATGATGATTTCTGATGCCCTGAAGAATTATGATAATGGCAAACTTTGTTGGAAATGTTTTCTACCCTATTTAGCACCTATTTTCAAATTCAAGCACAATTTGAAATATAGCAATTTTCTTCAATTTGGATATTAAATGTTGTAGTCTGGCAATGGGTATTATTTCAATTATATCACAACAGATGTAGCACATATTATTATGATTTCTTGGTATAAATTACATAAGAACCACCACAAAATCCAACTAAACCTCCAGTTGTCCCTCAAATTTTGGCAAAACAAATTGAAAGAGGCTGCAGATAACAAAACAAAGTTGGTTTAAATTGAAAAATAAGGTTCATATGAGGTTGTGAGAAAAGGAGAAATTGCTTGTTACAAGTTATTTCTCCGATACTTGCAATGTTTTCAGAAAGTATCTTTCTTCAGTGTGTAAAAACGGGATTGTGTGGAAAGGGTTAATAGCCTATTGGTGAGGGACTATGACAACATTGAATGCAACTAGACATTGCCGCGAAACAGACTAAAAACCCCTTACAGCACTTGTCCATATACAAGGGCTATCCGCCAAAGCGCCATAACAAAAAATGGACTTTTTAATTAAAGGGCCTTTACTCCGTCAAAAATCAATGGACCATATCCAAAATAGGATATGCACATGTATGACTTATACCGAGTCTTTCAGTGAAATTTGAATCAAATCCGTCCAATGGTTGCTGTGAAATTGAGCCGACATGATTTTTCAACAGAACTCCGTCAAAAATCAATGGACTGTAACCATAATAGAATTTGCACATCTCTGCTTGATACTGATTATATCAGTGAAGTTTGAATCAAATCCGTTCAATGGTTGACAAGAAATTGAGCGGACACGAAAAAGTTACAGACAGGTAAACAGACAAACCGACGAACCAACAAGCTGACTCCTATATTCCCCCGAAACATAGTTTTGGGGGTATATAAAAGAAGGTTAACCTTGATGGAGGTCAAACTCTTGATTCAATATCTTCCTGTAACTTTAGAAACACATGACCTTTTATTCATTTTATCTCGATCTAAATTGTGGAAATGACAGTTTTCTAGCAAACATTTGGAAAACTTGGTAAACCATTTTTTCTGCAGCCCCTAGACATTGACATTTGTAAACAAGAGGATTTTCTCCAGTACACCTATGAGTAACATTCACTGTATACACTACTCCTCCCCATGACCTTGTCCTTACTTCACAAGATGAATGCCTCTAGCATAACCATGAATATCATTTACTTTTGTAAATACACTTCCTGTTCTCCTACTTTGATCTTTGTCAACAAAATGAATGTCTCTGGTATAACCATGTATATGGTAACCCCTATTAGTTCAGTTGGTAGAGCACTTGACTTCAAACCTCGAGATTGCAGGTTCCTACCCAAACTGACCAAACTAATAAATTCTCTTTCAGATGAGATGTTTAACCCAGGCCCATTGTGACTTGGCTATCTATCGAGTATGTTAAAGAACAACAAACCATCTTCTAGGTATCGCTCATACAGGTATGAGCTCTGGTAGCCATGGTGAATTGACAGAAGTACATACACCCATGTATAACATTTACCTGTATAAACACACTTCCTGCTGCCCCTCCTCCTGACCTTGAACCTCCACTTCCTTGTCCATTTACATTCAACAGTCCATCAAGTAACATGGTGTTGGCTTTTAACTGTATTATACCACCTGCATATAGTAATAGGATAGTATTAATTGTTAATGTTAGAGCTTGAGATTAACTCATTATTTTATAATTTAATTGTTAGTTTTGTCTATCAAAAACTAGCGATCTGATTGGTAGGAAAATTTAATTCATACCTCCATGAACAAAATTTTGAGTACGCAGCCATTTTGAATGCTTCCGCACAAAATAGTTCACTACAAAAAGGTATCAAAATTTGTTAAGTTGTTGCATTTTTCGCTAGATGCTATTAAATTATAAGAAATGAAGATAATATTTTTTGTTTTCATGGAGGTATGAACCGAAAAACCTAATCACACAATGTATGAATCCGCTTCGCGTATTCATACAGTGTGATTAGGTTTTTTGGTTCATACCTCCATGAAAACAAAAAATATTCTCTTCATCTCTTAAATAAATTTGACAAGTCTAACAGTGCAATTATTGAAATATAATTCAAAGAAAATCTTGATAATTAAAATTGCATTAACCCGTCCCAAATCAAAGAAGATGAAGACAACAGAATTTCAAAAATTTTCTTTTGAGGTAGAAAACATTATAGATAACAAAAATATTGTTTGTAATAAGCAATTTCTTTAGTTTCCATGATGCTTTCCAAAGATTTTTTTCTCTAGAATTTCTTTAAAGAGTGTTCAAAGTAATAAATTTGTATGGAACCCCTAAAGTGACATTTCAGACTTTTTTTTAATATGCAAATGATCCTAATTACGAATTAGTCTGTAATGCTTAAATTTGCTTTACAGCTTCAGTCATTAATAGACAACCCAAAAAGCAATGGCTAGTCTGTATGTCTTACACCTTTGAGAGCACTGGGTTACTATTGCATTATGATTTTAATTTACTGATTTTAATAAACTGATTTCAAAAATATTAATACATCATATAAACGCTTATTGCTGTTATAAAAAAGGACCTTATTTTCCCCCTTCTTTTGTACAATCTTCAACAGAGCAGCCTGTTATGACGTGGTAATGTCTTTCAACCCTTTACTACTAAGCGAAATTCTATATTAGTCCAACTTCAATAACAACAATGACAAAAATACAGACAACAATTTTAAGTTGATAAAATAACAATATTTTTTTGTCTTTTACAGTAAAACTTTGTGGATAATGAAGAAATAGCTTGTTACAAGCAATTCTTCATTATCTAAAATGTTTTCCAAAACTTTTTCATGTCGGGCATAAAAACTGCCATTGTGTACAAATTGATTGAGTAACCACGATAAACATGAATGCAAATAGAATATATTCTTTTACCAGGTACACTTGGTCTGGTGAAATGCACAATCATATACTGTTACAGCTTAACAAAATTGCCCTACTGAAACAATGACCAATGCTGGCCCCAACCACTACTCCATTTGCCACACCCATCGACCTCTACAGGAACCCCTGCTTTGATTTTAAACAGCGTTATTTTGCAAAATCTATGGCAACTAACATGTAACAAAAAGGTAGAATAGTTGCTTGGTGACCTAAATGTCTTAACTACAACATGAAAGGCTGAAGTTTTGATGTTTAAGTTACAAAACCAACAAAAAAGCTAACAAAAGTGGCAGCCAGTATCGAAGTTCAAAACTCATTCCCGGTCAAAATGATTGATTTTATTGGTCAACTGATTTATTTATTGACAATCACGATTGGTCAATGCTAATGAGTACCAAGAACAAAGGATTTAAATGATATCAAACTAAGAACGACTATTTTTATAGTTTTAGAATGTGGTCACTAAATGGAATTTTTTGATAAACAGAGTTAGTTGCTCAGGCAAGATTAACTGTATTTATTTATTCTAGTTATGGTGTGGCAAAAGAAGTTAGCTCATACATTCAACCAAAACCTGCAGTTGACCAAACACAGCTGTCTGTCAAATAACCAGTCGGCCAATAAAATCATTCATTAAGAATGGAAGTAAACTTTTGGACCCCACACTGAAGGGTAATTATTTCAAGCATTTCTGTTAGTTTAGTGACTTAAACGTCCTAACTACAGCTTATTCAAGTAATTAGAACCATTTGGTAATTACAAAATACTTTGAAGATTATTTCCTAATTACAAAATAGTATTTTGTAATTACGAAATACTTCTGAGAGTATTTTGTAATTACAAAAAAGTATTTTGTAAATACAAAATAATTCGGATCATATTAAAAAAAGTCTGAAAAGTCCCTTTAGGGGTTCTGTAGAAATTGGAGGTTTTTTTAATCCAATTTTTAATGATTTTTCCCCACCAAAATATGAAATAATCTTGCTAATTAGGGGGAGGGTAATTTTAACCCCCTGAACCCCTTCTGAATATGCCACTGTATTTCATTGAACTGGGACACCCCAACTAAAATAGGGTTTGTCCTTTAATATTTGACTTTGACCTGCAAACTTGAAGCTATTTTTTTTCCATATAGAAAATTTCATTCCTGATGAATACCCATTGCGCCACCAAATTATTTTGAAATCTCTCCATAAGTGAAGGAGCTATTCTCTAGAAAAAGCTCAATCTTACAATTTTACCTTGACTTTTAATTGTTTTAATTGGTACATCTTATAATGATGGAGATAAATACTTGCAAAATTATTTTAAAATATTCATCCATTTATAATGTTTTTTGCACAATATAAGCCCAAATTTAATATTTGACTTGGACCTTTGACCTTTGATATATCTGAAAATTTGTTTCAAATGGCATAACTAGTCATGATGGCTAACAACTCTCTGCCAAGTTATTTCGATCAATTCATAAATGTGGGAGTAGTACTCCAGACAAGCTAAACCTAAACATTAGACCTTGACCTGTAACCTTGAAGCTATCCCAAAATTTGTTAAATGAAAAAAAGCTGTGCAAAATAATTTTGAAATTCATCCATGTGGGATAATTTTGAACAGATACAAGATAGAAGGAAGGGTGGACAGACAGTGCCAAAACAATATCCATTCACCATAATTATGAATTTATGTTGAAAGGCATAAATTATCCCAATATGTCGCCAATGAGTCCAATGAGGCTTAGAAATCATTAACTCTTGATAGAAGTATATATTAACTAGAGTTTTCAGATAACAACTTTTAAAAATTTTTGCCACTGTGAATCTCTATAAAGAATCTTGTAGCCCCCAAAATCAAGCATATCATTCTAGACTCTAAGGTCAGAGCGATAGAAATACCTCCTTTTCCCCCAGTCTGTGCTAGAGCATTTGTACATCTCAGGTTATTAGTTGATCCTGCCCCACCTCCACCATTACCACCATACACAAGGGGTTCATAAATGGACCCTTGATCAGGGGGTGGCCCAACATAATCTTGGTATGACCCCTGACCTCCTGCGGCTCCATTACCACCACCACTTCCACCTGAAATACAAATATAAGGCTGACACTTAACCCATTAACAGATGGCAAAGATTTAGTTGGACTGGTCCAAATTGAAAGGTGGTGTAGACGAAAATTTAAGGTTTATGAATTTCAGATATTGCCAACTTTCTGGGTAGAAAACATTGTGGAAAATGAAGAAATTGCTTGTCACAAGCAATTTCTTCATTTTCAACAATATTTTCCAATTTGTTTTTCTTGGGGGGCATCCAAAAGTGTCATTGCGTGGAAATGTGTCGATCAGGGGGTGGCCTCACATAGTCTTGATGTGACAATAAAGGAAATGTCTTTTTATCAATTCTTTACTAAAACAATTTTTCAATAAAAAGACATTTAGTCATTTAGATGCTCTGTGCCATCACTTAAACCTAGCTGAATGATTTCCTTTAACTAGAATGTGTCACAGTCACAAATGACCCCACATAATTGCTTGACACATGACCTTCAGTTGTGACCTTGAACTTAAGAGTATCCAACAAAATTTTACACATGACACTAGTACTCTTCAAGGGGAAAAATTGTGAAAAGTTATTTTTGAATTAATAAATTAACCCATTTTCATATGACAATTTTTTAGACTGGTCTAAAAGGAAAGGAGTTGCAAACAACAATTTAACCCATTCCCACTTGATAAAAATATAGATTAGTCCATATTCAAAGTGGTTGCAGTCATCAATTTTAAGTTGATGAAATTTTGAAATTCTTTGTCTTTTTTGGTAGAAAACATTGTGGATAATGAAGAAAAAGCTTATAGCAAGCAATTTCTTCATTTCCACAATGTTTGCCCAAGCTTTTCTCTTGAGGGGCGTCAGAAAGCACCATTGTGTGGGAATGGGTTGAATTTATGAAATTTTAGATTTTTCAACTTTCAAGGTAGAAAATATTGTAGTAAATGAAGAAATTGCTTGTCACAAGCAATTTCTTAATTTTACACAATGTTTTCCCGATTGTTTGTCAGCAGGGGCATCTAAAAGCATCACTGTGTGGGAATGGCTCAAAGTAGAAGATATGCTCCAAACAAGAATTGGACATGCACCAACGATCACACCCATACACCCTTTAACAAGTGAAACTAATAATAGTAAACTGACCTCCATCTGGTGTAGTGACCCCACTTTGGTCAATACTGACTGGCGCCTGACCACTGGCATCTATGTAGCTGTCAGCATCTACCTGGATGGTTCCTCCTGCAGACACTTCTATCCAAGGAGTCTGAGTGAATGAAAGTAAAAAACTTTTACCAAACTTTAACCCATTTACAAACAACAGAACTTTAACCGTCCAAATTGAAAGGAGCTGCAGATGACAATTTAAAGCTTATGAAATTTTAGATTTATCCAACTAGAAAAAGTGGTGTAAAATGAAGAAAATACTTGTCAGAAGCAATTTTTTCATTTTACATATTTTCCTGATTGCTTTCCTTGAGGAATGTCAAAAAGCATCACTGTGTGGGAATGGGTTAACAATCAAAAGAACAAAGAGGCCCAGTAATTGATGACAAAATAGGCCATCTTGTAGATTCAAAAAGTTTCTGTCCTTGTCAAACACATACGGAAATGCAGGCTGACTATGAATGAACTTTTTTACTTCAAAACTATTTCTGTATGTTTAACCAATTACCAGACGACAAATTTTAGACTTGTCTAAACTCAAAGAAATTCCAGATAACCATATTTAATTGATGAAATTTTAAAATCTTTGTTTTGAGGGGGTAGAAAACACTGTGAAGCAATTTCTTTATAAGTCACTATGTTTTCCAAGCTTTTTTCTGAAGGGTGTTCAAAATCAGGATTGTGTCGAAATGGATTAATAATACTGGATGTTCCTCTATTTAACTCATTCCCTAAAAATGGTGCTTTCTGATGTCCCTAAAAATCATTTGGGAAAACATTGTGTAAAAAGAAGAAATTGCTTGAAATAAGCAATAATATCTTCATTTTCCACAATTTTTTTCAACACAGGCTGAAAATATATAAAATTTCAAAAACTTTAATTTGTTGTCTGCAACTCCTTTCTATTTGGGACAATCTAAAATTTTGCCATCTAGTAATGGGTTAAGCTGTACTTGTTTAAACTGTATCAACCAATGTGATTCCACATGCAAAAGGACCTCCTAGGTAGTAAGAAAAGTTTTGAACCCTGGTTAGACTGTGCAGAGTGTGTAAACTGACCACAGTTGAAACATTTCGCCCTTGTAATGACGCCACAAAGACACCTTTTGAAGCCCCTTAAGAAAAACAGCATTGGAAAACAATTTTGAAAATCAAGAATTTGCTTGCAACAAGAAATTTCTTTTTTTTCCACAATGTTTCTACAAAGAAAGTGAAAACAAGAGCACCGCCTACAGGTGCTAGGCTGTTGGGTGCAGGATAGTATAGGTTGCTCTTTTGATAGTAAACAAGTGTGCCAAGTTTCAAGTGAATGTCTTTAGTAGAACCAAAAAAACAAAACAAAAACAAAAAAAACTCACATTTTAATATAGGATTTTAATTATATCTATTATCCGATAAGCGCTTTTACATATCTCATTCTGCTTGGTTTTGTGTGCAATATAGATCTGTATTAGGTTGCACATCTGTGCACTTATTTGTGATTTGTATTTCAGACTTACTTGTTTAAATCAGAGTGTTATGAAATAAATATTAGAAATTTTTATATGGGTCCACAAATCGTTTATTTGCTGCTGAATCATCGAATTCCAGCCTGAATGGGGGCTGTAGTTTTGATGTTTTTATGGCAAATTAATGTTCTTTTTAAATATTACCAATTATTATGAAATTGCACGCTCTAACACGCGTAATTTATTTTCTGCTATTTTAATGTAGCGTTAATGACATCACGTTTGTTTATTTGTTTTCATTATCATGTACTGTGAAGAAGAAGTATGCCAAAACGTTAGTACTTAAAAAATGAAACAAGAGGGCCAGAATGGCCCTAAAATCGCTCACCTGACTAATGTAAGATGATTCAAAATTGAAATTGGCCAAATGGTTACTGAGGAGAAGATGTTTAAAGATTTCAAAGTCAAAAACTGCCACGCCCATAACAACTGTCACCCAAGGAACATTCATGCCAAATTTGGTTGAAATTGGCCCAATGGTTACTGAGGAGAAGATGTTTAAAGATTCCTAAGTCCAAAACTGCCACGCCCTGCCACGCCCATATTTGGGCATAAATCAAAATTCCACGAACAACTTTTGAAAAGGGTGACCCAAGGAACATTCATACCAAATTTGGTTGAAATTGGCCCAATGGTTACTGAGGAGAAGATGTTTAAAGATTTCTAAGTTAAAAACTGCCACGCCCTGCCACGCCCATATTTGGGGGTCAATCAAAAATCCGCGAACAACTTTTGAGAAGGGTCACCCAAGGAACATTCCTACCAAGTTTGGTTGAATTCCGCCCAGTGGTTACTGAGGAGAAGATGTTTAAAGAATTGTTGACGACTTCCGACGCACGACGGACAAAAGGTGATACCAAAAGCTCACCTTGAGCACGTTGTGCTCAGGTGAGCTAAAAAAATAATACTAAATATACGTGTTGTTGTAGTTATTTTGAGAATTATTTAGTAGAACCAGAGATATCACAAGAGATATCTCCAAAAACAGCTGAGCTAAAAATCTAGAATTTCATAAACTTAAAATTGTTGTCTGCAACTACTTTGAAATTGGACCAGTCTGAAATTTTGCTGTGAGGTAATGGCTTAAGAGGCTGTTCACAGGGTTCTTTTGAGCCCCCTCTGTAGCCTAATTATTTCATACTTATGGAGAAATTCAATATAAATTTGATAATGTTGCCTGAGCAACCACTTCTATCAATCCAACACATTAAACAACCATAATCAAAATCTCTTTTTTAAAAGCAAAAGCTCTTAAGAAGTGAAAGTATTTTGCTACAAAGGAAAATCACAACTAAAACCTGTTATTGGAACTCATTTGAAATATCTCAAAGGAATAATCCACATGAGTCCCAACAAAGTATTAAGCAAGAATTCTGTAATAATGTATGCAATTGTATCAATCCTTCCTGCACTTATCGAATATAGTCTAAAGTGACCACTTTTTTGTTATCCCTTGAGGGGTCGTTTCATACAAAATTTACTGTAATAGGACACACACACCCCCCCTCATTGGTAAGTTTGAAACCTCTTCCCTAAAATCTTGGATCCGCCATTGAGTCTCACCTTAATCTCACTGCCAGCATGAAGTCTCAGATCTTGTTCTAGAGATAAAACAAGAGAGGGATTCTCCTCATCAACTGTGTCAGATGACATCTTGCCTCCAGAAAATATCTCTACAGACTCCATATCAAATGACAGTTTGGCTTGTCCGGAAGTATATCCCTAGAAAACAACAAACTTGCAACTTGATGGAATTGTATTCATTCGAAATATTGAGAATTTGAATATCGTACCTACGTCAGCAAGAGGACCAAGTGGTCCTGAACCACTTACCTGAGAAGTCTCTGATTATTTACCTTAACCCTTTCCTGTTCAAACACGGGATTTTATGTTCCTGTGATTTTATACTTGAGAAAACATTGTTGAAAAAGAAGAAATTGCTTGTTACAAGCAATGTCTTCTTTTTCCACAATATTTTGTATCACATAGGATGGTTTCATTTCAAATTGCATCCAGTTTTCATTGTCATCTGCAACTTCTTTCAATTTGGACTAGTCTAAAATTTCCAAAAAATGGGAAAGGGTTAATATATTAAGTTGTGTAAGGTCTTAGATTTGGTATTTTGAAAGTGTTGACAATATAACTCTTCTAGTATAAACTAGAAGGTCTTCAAGGGACAACATATTGAGACTATCATAAATTTGACCTTGAGTTGTGACCTTGACCTGAGAGCTATCTGAAAATTTGTTTAAATGGCACACCTACTCATGCTGGAAAACAATCATGCTAAGTAATTTTGAAATTGATACATAAATACATGTATAGGAATCCAAACAAATTTGGATGGACTGAAGCTCTAACAAGCATACACTGACATGTCATAGGGTCGACAATGATCAGACTAATTGAGCAATAATTATGATCTTTAAGGTGCTCTCAGTCTTCTGCTTTAAGAGAAGAATATTTTTAAAGCTTACATTATTTTCCCCCTAGTGGATAGAAAAATTGGTATTATATGTCTGGTTTGAATAATCTGATAGATTCTTACATTTTCTCCAATAAAAAAGTTAACACCTTCTCCTATCTTCAGGCGTCTAACACCACTGATTTCACCATCAACATAAATGTCTTGGTATTTGAGGTCTTTGAAGTAAAGTTCTATAAAAAAATGATAGAAGTCATTTTAAACAGTAAAATTTACTCTAAATCTTACTATTGCACATTTTGTAAATCACAAGAAGATGTGTTTCGAAACAGCAATGTGCCTGTCAAGCAATTTTTGCATTTCCCACAATATTTTCTTCCCATTATTAGATGGACACAGGTAAAAACAGCATACCAACAATCTTTCAATATGCTAGTATAAAAAGTTATCTGAAATATCTGACTTTTTAATCTGTTGAGTATTCATATCCATCAATTGTGTGGTTCTTTTCTTTTTATCCTTTATTGGTGTTGGAATATACAAAACTAAATTGCATGATTTTTGGGTAGCGTCATATCGGACTGCTTCCTGTATTTGGTTCAAGGTAACCTTTGTGTCTTGAAAATTCTTAGTCTTATTTAGCAACCTCTAATAGCAACCTCTTATAGCAATCTTTTGTGTAAATCATATGTATGAAAAGAAAACAAATTTTGAACCCAACAAGCTATTACATCATTATCAACTATGTTTTCTAACTAAAAACACACACAAAAAAATATAAAAAATAATCATGTTGTCTGTAAAATCGTAAGATTGGACCAGTCAGAATATTTTTGTTTGTAAGTTAGTAAATGGTACAACAGTCTAATCTTTGTCTACACCAAGTGTTTGTCTCTTTTTAAACCCATTCCCACACAAGGCCTCCTTTTTACGCCCGTCAAGAAAAAAGCTTTGGAAAACATTGTGGATAATGAAGAAATTGCTTGTATCAAGCAATTTCTTCATTATCAACAATGTTTTCTATCCAAAACGACTAAGAAAATTTAAATTCCACCAACTTGAAAATAACCTCAATAATGTCTGCACCTTCTTTCAATTTGGACCAGTCTAAAATTTTGTTGAGCTGGAATGGGTTAAGTTTATAAAGTTTATTTTCAAAATAAATAGTACCCACAATTAGTGCTTCTAGTGCTTTCAGCAATTTGATTTTAATGTAATTCTGTAAAGCATTTTATTCAGAATGAGAAGAGGTAAAGACTTTCCTTTTTGTCAACTTTTCACTGTTCTCCCTGATATATTTGAATACATACCCTCTGGAAATTGAATGGTAGCTTGATCATAGACTCGTATAGAAGCTGGTATAGGGCTGTCACTATCCACCACCTCGATTTTCTGATCTACAGATGTATGTATTAGACCAGTCCTATCTCCATGTAAATGCTCCACAACGATATTAATATTCTCCGTTGTGTTTTTGTACAATGATATGTGAGCATCACCGGTCATGTATACATGGTCAAATGTCAGATCATCTTGGCTATCTCCACTATTTGTTACTATAACTGTACGACAGCTATCCTGCTCTGTGTTTGTAATATAAACATTGTTGGGCACTGAGTTCCGATTGTTCACCATGAGGACTGATTCCATCACACCCTGATCATTTGGACGCTTTCTGTACACTGTGCCTGAACCTCCACTTTCAGAGAACCCTTTTCCGCCATATGTTAAGAACTGTCCCTTAAACGTATCCTGTTGACTCACGTAGACAGCAATCCTGCCACCACCTCCTCCTCCACCAGCTTTCTGTTAATAGAGCAAGTTTAACCTTCTAAATATAAAGTCCATATTCCTTTTTATCTATAGGTAATAGACTCATGGGAAAAGGTACAAGAATTTTTTTCCAGATAATTTAAATCTAGCATTGTGATGTAATTGACTAAACTGGACAAGAGTGTGAAGAAACATTGAAATTAATAAATTAGCAAAAGACCTATATAGTATAGCACAAATTAGTTTAGCTTATATTCTTAATTCATCCTTAAAATGTGACCTTGAACTTAGTATTGATTTTTAATTGTTGAATGACTTGGGGTGAAAAAGAACAAAGTGTAAAATAACCTAAAAATCAACCCAACAGTTTTAGAATTTGCCTGGACAAGAGCTTTACGTCCGACTTAGAAGTTTAATTTGAATTGTGACTTTGAACTTCGAGTAACCCAAATCCTTTTTTATTTAAGAGATTAAGAGAATATTTTTTGTTTTCATGGAGGTATGAACCGAAAAACCTAATCACACTGTATGAATACGTGAAGCGGATTCATACATTGTGTAATTAGGTTTTTCGGTTCATACCTCCATGAAAACAAAAAATATTCTCTTCATTTCTTATAATTTAATAGCATCGAGCGAAAAATGCAACAACTTAACAAATTTTGATACCTTTAGGTAGAACTATTTTGTGCGGAAGCATTCAAAATGGCTGTGTACTCAAAATTTTGTTCATGGAGGTATGAATTAAATTTTTCGACCAATCAGATCGCTCGTTTTTGATAGACGAACTAACAATTAAATTATTGCACAATAAAGGCTGATACTGATTTAGTGCAAGAAATAACCACACTATCGTGAGATTTCATTAACCCAATACCAGACAGCAAAATTCTAGACTGGTCTGAATTGAAAAGATCTACAGACAACAATTTAAAGTTTATGAAAATTTAGATTTGTTCAACTTTCTGGGTAGAAAACATTGTGTAAAATGAAGGAATTGTTTCTTGAGGGGCGTTAAATTGTTTCTTGAGGGGTGTTAAAAAGTGTCATTGTGCAGGGATGGGTTAAACCAAGACAAAGCAGGCAGACTAATTGAGATGCAGACACTTGAGACAAAAAGCTAGAACTGGTGTGAATCAGGTGTATCCTCCAAATGATTACTTTGTCACAGCAGAAGTTCTTTCAGAGATTGGAACTGTTTCTAAAAAAAAGTTATTTTTCACCTTAACCCATTCCAACTCAACAAAAATTATAGACTGGTCTAAATTCCAAGAAGCTACAGATGACAATTTTAAGTTGATTAACTTTTACAAAGTCTTAGCCTTAATGGGTAGGAAACAATTTCTTCATTTTCCACATTTTTTTTCAAATCCTTTTTCTTGGAGGCATCACAAAGTGTTTTTGTGTTGAAAGGGATCAAACTTTGACCTACATGACACTGAAACAATACAACACTTTCCTGAGTCATGATAAACACTTTCCCAGACAACAAAATTTTAGACTGGTCCCAATTGAAAGATGTTGCAGATGACAAAATTTATTAGATGAAATTAGGGATTTTTTCAGCTTTCTTGGTAGCAAAACATTGTGGATAATGAAGAAATTGCTTGTAACAAGCAATTTCTTCATTTTCCACAATGTTTTACAAAGCTAATTTTCTAAGGGGCTTCAATAAGGGTCATTGTGTGGGAATGAGTTAAAGGTCTTAGGTTATACATAATTTTGAGTAAAAGCATTAAAATGGATTTATGACACAGTTCAAATGTAACCTTTGACTTTTGACTGTCATGACCCAAAAGCAAAAGAACATTTCCTTGGGTCAAACAGGCGCACAGATTAGGTTACAGGGAACTAATACAGTTTCCAGCCATCTGTCACATTTTGTCTAGGGATACTACGGTGATGTAAACAAAGACCAAAGTGACCTCTGATTGGTCCATATAATATCAAGACGAAATCTAACGATTTGATCCGATAAATTGATACTCTGTTAATAACTTAGGAACAAAAAGGATAACATTTTAATGTATTTCCCTCTTGAGGGGCGGTTTCTATACCCTGGGGTATTTTTTGGAGAATGAAGTAAAACTAGCTGCGCGAAGAGGGTTATCTTAAAAATGACGTCATAAGTCATTGATAAAAGGGATCATGCCATATCAGAATTCAGTTATTTTGATGGATGAGTGATTGTTCTTGAATTTGATATATGGTTTGACTCCCTTGCAATTTTTGGGGATGAGCTATGTGCAATTTTCTTATAATGGTCGCCTATGGAAAACGGAATAGTTCCCTGTAACCAGAAGAATTGACTGAAAGACAGAGAGAAATGGTCAAACCAATATATATCCCTATACTTTGTATCTGGAGGCAAAATTTGTCTACCACAGAGCAGTGAGATGTAATCTTTTTGGATATGCTTGGTGAAATTGAATAGCCTTGAGTAGTATACAGGCATAAAGTTCAAAACACTAATTCTGGTAGGAAATTAAAGAAAGTTGCCAGCACAATGGCTGTCAATAAAATGGTAGCCAAGTTTGAAAATAGTGACTAAGGAAAGGTATATTATGAGAGCTAAATTTTGAATTATTGTAAGAAATAGTTACCGGACTGAATGTAATCTTGGATTTTTAATTAAATCTTCTGTATAAACAAGACAGCATTTTTAACCCTTTCCCATACAATATTTTTCCTCATATAGAATGGTTACTTCTTTAATTGTACTCATTTTATAATTTCACCTGCTACTCTTTTAAATATGGGCAAGTCTAAAATTTTGCGAAACAGTAAGGGGTTAAACTGTCAGTAAATACAGAGACAAAATTTTTGTCAGACCAAATTAACGAAAGTCGAGACGTACTGCAGTAGTTGTGCTGCTAGTCCGACACACATAGTTTGACAGAGTTCCTGAGCTGCATGCTGTACATCGTCTCATGTTATCACATGTACTACAGTACGGAACACAAGCCCCTCCACCTCCATTAGCTGTTATCTGTCCATTACCTGTGAAAACAAGTCAGATATAATTAAGCGATGAAGAGAATAATTTTTGTTTTCATGGAGGTATGAACTGAAAAAACTAATCACACTGTATGAATTCATACATTGTGTGATTAGGTTTTTTGGTTCATACCTCCATGAAAACAAAAAATATTCTCTTCATTTCTTATAATTTAATAGCATCGAGTGAAAAAAACAAAAGCTTTACAAATTTTGTTACCCTTTTTGTATGGGACTATTTTGTGCGGAAGCATACGAAATCACTGCGTGATCAAAGTTTTGTTCATGGAATTATGAATAATATTTTTTGACCAATCAGAACGCTTGCTTTTGATAGACGAAACTAGAAATTAAATTATTCTAACATGGTGCACATTGACTACATGAATTACATGTACTATAATGAGGAACATTACTTGTATCAAAATACCCATTGTGATCCTTTTCATCAAAGAAATGAAGAGGATATGAGTTTTTTTTAAACCAATCCTACTCCATCTCACCTTTTACACGACCCTTGAGATATTTTTTTAAGCATGGTGGAAAACGAAAAATTCATTGTAACAAGTAATTTCTTTTTTCCCACTATGGTTTCTTATGTCAAAGTACAAAAGACTAATTTTTGATAAACTCAGTCTGTGGCATCTCTCAATTTGGACCAGTCACAAATTTTGTCATTTGGTAATTGGTTAATCAATAGAAACATAATTTCACTGCAGAAATGTGATAAGGTTATTTCCATACTTAACCCTTATCATGCTTAATTATAAATCCTCTACAGTTTTTCTTTTAAATCAAAGGTTGAAATTTCTTTTGAAAATTTGTCTCGCAAACAATTTTGGCTATTTTTGGGAGTGTTTCTGTAGTTGACACATGCAAGACATGTACCCTGTGAGAATTTTTACCCTTGTCATTATTAGGATTAACCCATTCCAACTCAAGCCCTCCTTTTTACGCCCCGCAATTAAAGAGCTTTGGAAAACATTGTGGAAAATGAAGAAATTGCTTGTATAAAGCAATTTCTTCATTATCCACAATGTTTTCTACCCCAAAAGACGAAAAAAATTAAAATTACATCAACTTGAAATTGTCGTCTGCATCTCCTTTCAATTTGGACTGGTCTAAAATTGTGTTGTGTGGGAATGAGTTAATACACTATGATTTAATTGGCTGTCTGAACTTTTTTACATTATTGATTTTTATTTACAAAAAGATAAAATGGATTTGTTTTTTTTTTACACAGCAGGTAGGCTTTACTTTTTAAATCAAACGCAATAACATACCATGATTTTTACTCATTGTCAGATTTGATAGTTTTGTATCAACAGAGAAATGTAAAACTGTTCTTATTGTGAAATTCAATCAAAAATATAACGACAGTTTGCTCTTACCTGCGCTGTAATACAAAAGCACATGCGGTCAGATAAATTGCTTATTCGGAAATACACTTACTCTGGACAATTCCATCAAGAACTAAAGTGTTCAGATTAACACATCATGACTGTATATCATGGGTTTGGGTGGGGGTGATAATTACACAGAAAAAGAAAGAAATCAGGATTGTGTGATAATGCACTATGTTCTGGTGCTAGAAACATGATAAATATTTTAAAAAATACCAGAAAACGTTTGTGCATCAATCCAGATGGCTCCTCCTGATCCACCTCCCACACCAGTGTCAACACCATCTCCACCGTCAGCCTGAATCTCTCCGTCAACGTCAACATAACCACTTGCTTTCAGTCTCAGAACACCTCCACCATAACCACTTGTTGTAGAACGAGTTGTTCCTCCTCCACTGCCATACTCTGTAGGGCTAAACACGCTATCATAGGCTAAGTTAGCATACCCAACATGGGTGCCCTCTCCTCCTAGACCCCCATGAGAGGCCCCTGATGCCCCGTTCTCATGTGGCACACCAGAACCTTTACCTGCTGTAGGGGCATGTCCTTTCTCTGAGGCACTGAGAATACCATCAGTATCAATAGTGATGTTCACAACTGGAAAATTGTGGGAAATATTTTAGCAAATTTCAGATTAGTCTAAATTCAAAGTAAATAAGAGTTTCAGAGTACAATTATAGTTCATGAAATCAAACAATGTTTGCCTTTTAGGATAGGAAACATTGTATTCAATTGTATTCAAAGAAATCACTCGTTACAGGCAATTTCTTCATTTTCCACAATGTTTTCCAAAGCTTTTTATCTTCAGGGCCGAAAAAGAGTGGGATTGTGTGGGAATGTGTAAAGAGTTAAAATTCAAAGAACTGCAGACATAAATTTGAATATGGTAGAATTTCAAGTACCTCAATCTGTTGAGGAAGAAAACAATGCTCCACATTTCATTCCCGAACCAATCATATTTCAAGAATCTGTCTTTCAGGATAGAAAAAATTGTAGAAAATAAAGTAATTGCTTGCAACTAACAAATTCTTCATTTTCTAAATATTTTTCAAAGCTTTTTTCTTGAGGGATGTCAAGGAGCAGAATTGTGTGGGGATATATTGACAACACTAGTATATCATTATGGTAAGTAAACAAACCTGTTAGATTTAGGTTATTGACGACCATTTCACCACCGCCACGTATGACCAGATCACCCTCTAAATTGATTGTCATTACATCATCATCAGCTGCATTTCCATAGTAAGTAAATGTTCCGCCATCAAGAATACTAATTGTGTTCAGGTTATATTCCGTAGGGTGATAAAATTGGGAAGTTTTAGACAGGGGATAGACTCTTACAGCACCATTACGAGAGATATTAAATGTTTTAAGGCCGGTGATAGTTCCACCATAGTCAAATACAGTACTGTCCTTAAGATATGTCTCACCAGGTAGGTTTACTTCAGCATCCTGTATAGGATGACATATATTTATAGTAAGAAATGAATGAATAGTAACACAACTTTGATACATATATATTAAGTTACAGTAGAAAACTAAACATATCTATATATTATGGTAAAGTATGGTATAGCTTAGGTTATATTAACTCTTTCCCGTTTTCTGAAATTGTAGACTGGTCCAAATTCAAAGGTTTGCAAACAACAATTTAAAGTAAAACTTATTTGAAAAATAATCATTTAATAGGGTACAAAAAATTGTGGAAAAGATGAAATCATTGTTTGTTACGAGCAATTTCTTCTTTTTCAACAATGTTTTCACCAAGTAGAAAAACACAGGACGTAAAAACTAGGGATTAAACAGGAAAGTTTTAACCAGTATTCCCTCTCCATCCTGCTTTTTCAAAACCCAAAAGAAAACAAAAGAAATTTCTAAAAGTACCTGATGTATGGGCTTTGAGTGCATGAGCAAAAAATAGGCATGATTCTTACAAACATGCATTTAGAATAAATAGTATAGGTTGCACTTTTAATACTTAACATTAAATTCAAGGTTTCAAATGATGCATTCATTTATACAAGATATATTGCAACAAAGACAATGACAAGGTTATATATGGAAATACCTTGGGTTTGTTGAGCTAAAAACTCAGAAAAATTGTAGTAATGAAGAAATTACTTGTAATAAGCATTTTTTCATTTTCCACAATCTTTTCTACTGTCATTGTTAAAAATAAGAGGGCCATTGGCCCTGGGGCACTCACTTGAGATAAAAGCTCTTTTTCTTTCAACAGTATAATTTCATGTTGAGGTTGGGATTATGATACAAGTGGGCTATACTTTATACATATATATGCTCTGTACCTGGGGATACAAAAGTCTAAATAACAAATTCCAAGGCTTTAGGGATAGAAGGAGAAAACTTTTTCCTCCCTCTGGATCCAATTATAATTTTAGAAATGAGAAAGAAATCAGTGACCTGATGCTTCATGCATATAATCATCCCTTCCCGGGCTCCACCCCTGGGGACCTGAGGGTCATTATTTAAGCTATTTTGAAAGATGTCAATATAGTGATACTTTGTGCAAAAAAAAACAAGGCTCTACGCCTTCTGGGTCAAGAGTAGAAGATTTTTCAATATTATTTCAAAATTTCAATTTTGTTGCCATGGTAAGCAGAAATTTCAACAGATTTCAACTTTTTAGCTTTTTTTAGAGGGGATCACCTAAAGAACGTATCTGCCAAATTTGGTTCAAATTAGCCCAGTGGTTTGGGAGGAGACGTTGTTTGGAAATCATTCTTTATTTTTATATAAACCCCACTCTAGGGTCATGATTTTAGCCAGGGATGTGGAAATACAGATTTTCTCTACTTGTCCATGGACAAGTAAAATGTGATTTTCTACTTGTCCAGGATCAAAATGGACTTGCCTGTGAAAAGATGAAGAACTGATAAATTTTGAGAAAGCATTATTTTTAAAGAAGAAAATGCTGGAATTCAGCATTTTCTTCATTAAAAGCAATATTTTCTAGCCTTAGATACAAAAATTACGCTCAAAAATCTCTTCTATCTATTTATTGTACTTGCCCACAGGTAGAAAAGCCCGCGTCAGACAAGTCGGGTATGGGAATTCCACACCCCTGTTTTAGCTATTTTCAAAGAGGTCAATATACTGATGTTTCATGCAAAATGTCAAGGCCCTTCACCACCTGGATTAGAAGGAGAAGATTTTTGAAAAGTATCTAAAAATTTCAGTTATTTTGCCATTACAACCAGACTTTTTAGCAGATTTCAAGTCTTTTGGATATTTTTAAAGGCGACCACCTAAAAAACATTTCTGCCAAATTTTGTTCAAATTGGCCTGATGGTTTGGGAGGAGATGTCCCTAAAAAAATCATTCTTTATTTCTATATAAACCCCAACCCCCTGGGGTTCTGCCCCTGGGGACCCATTAGGGTCATGATTTTAGTTATTTTGAAAGAGGTCAATATGCTGATGTTTCATGCAAAATATCAAGGCTCTACACTTTCTGCGTCAGGAGGAGAAGATTTTAAAAGATATGTTTAAAATTTCAATTTTGTTGCCATGGTAACCAGATTTTATAACAGATTTCAATTCTTTTGGCTAGTTTTAGAGGGGACCACCTTAAGGACATTTCTGCCAAATTTGGTTCAAATTGGGAGATGTTGTTTAAAGAAATTGTTGACGGTTCTTCTCATTCTAGAATCTTTCTTTCTGATAATGTATCCCATGGCTGGTTGTGAAAACAAGAAAAAGTCTTGTTTAGGGATGGTTAAACATAAGAATATAAAGCTTGCTTGTTTTTTATCTACAATAAAACAAAGTTAGCTGATTCTGATCACTTTCAAAAATTTGTGTGGAAAGTAGGTCAGAAACATGATGGTTAACAGGATATCTTTACACTGCATCACATTATCCTGACTTTTTCATAAAAGGATTAAAACTGATCAAACAATCATGAAAAGCAAGCATTTTCTTCTTCCTTATTTCTAAACAAAATCAGTCTATGCTCTATTTTCAACTTACAAACTCTTGTCACTTGTAACCAGTCTAAATATTTTCTTTGCTTTCATGGAGGTATGAAAGCAAAAAACTAATCACACTGTATGAATATGCGAAGCAGATTCACACAAGTTTGGTTAGTTTTTTTGTTTCATACCTCCATAAACACAAAGAATATTCTCTTCATCTCTTATAATTTAATGACATCAGCCGAAAAAAGCAAATGTTTCCAAAATTTTGATACATTTTTTATAGAACTATTTTGTGCGCAGGAATACAAAATTGCTGTTTGCTCAAATTTTTATTAATGGAAGTATGAATAATTTTTTGTCCTATCAGAACATTGGTTTCTTGGAGACAAAACTAAAAATTTAACTATTCACTTCATAGACAAAGACAGACAGAACTGTTGACTTCTTGAAACCAATGATAAGCCAAAATATAACATAACATTTTTTTACCTCATATACTGCTACACTGAAGGACAAGACTGTAGAATTCTTGAAGTCAATATTAAGCCACATCCCTGGTTCAACATGAATAGTTGCTGTAAAATCGCCATTAACTCTCTGAAATAGAAAATAATATGATTTTTTTCAAAAAAGAATACAGTAACTCACTTACATATTATAAATGTTCAAAAGTGTCCAAAAAAACTACAGTCAAACCTGGTCATCCTGTCACCTCCATCCAGCGTCTTAAACAGCCAGTTCAATGTCCCCCCAATCTTTTTTACACTAAATTCTACCTGCATTCAACAAGCATCTCTAAAACGCAGTCTTATCGACTCTGGGACATAAAAAAAATGTTTGAATGACCTGTTTTCTTTTTTTTTTTATTACTATGAAAAAGAATATTTTCTAGCCACCCAATCTTTTTGTAATACAAATATACAGCCGTTACCTTGTCAGGCCGACCTGTATTAAGCAAGCACATGTCTTAAGCAAGCGATTTTGGCAAATTCCTTGATTGCTTGCTTAAGACAGGTTAGACTGTATTTGGAAAAGTTAATGTGAAAATTAAAAACTAGTTTTTCTTTAACAAGTTTGTTAAACCAATTCTTTAAGGGCCCTCAAGAAAAACAAATGGGAAAATCATTGTTGAAAATGAAGAAATTGTAACATAATGTTTTCTACCCAGAAAGTTGTAAAAATCTAAGATTCAATCAACTTTTCTGCAAATCCTCTCAGTTTGGACAATGTAAAATTTTGCCAAAGATAATGAATTAATTTAAGTTGTATTCGTAAGATCTTGTCTTAGGTATTAATCTTATTACAATCCTTTACAAGTCAAATACAATCCTGACAGCTGAAATAGTTTTCAAGCTACAAAGAGAATCAGTTTTTCCGAATATATAACATAGTTTGAAACAAGAGGCCCTGTGGGCCTTATCGGTCACCTTAGTCTAAAGAGCACAAAGACAGATAAATGTCCACCAGATTATGCTACATACCTAATATCAAAGCTCTAGGACTTTTAGTTTGGGAGAAGATCTTTTAAAAGTTTTCACTAAACACTTGTGACATCATGGAATGGGCTAATTTTGACCCTTGGGCCATAATTTATACAATTTTGATAGAGGTCCAACAGATGATACTGTATACCAAATATCAAAGCCCTAGGCCCTCCTGTTTGGGGTAAGAAGAGTTTTAAAATTTTCGCTATATAAGCCCTATGTAAAATTTGTGACATCCAAGAATCGGCTAATTCTGTCTCTGGGACAATAATATATTCAATATTGATAGAGATCCACCAGATTATGCTACATTCCAAATATCAAAGTTCAAGGCCTATCTTTAAATGTTCACTATATAAGCCCTTTGTTAATCTTGTGACGTCTGGGAATGGGCTAATTATGACCCTTGGGCCATAATTTGTACAATCTTGATAGAGGTCCACCAGACAATGCTACATACAAAATAAAGCTCAAGGTCCTCTCATTTGGCAGAAGAAGATTTTCAAAATGTGCACTATATAAGCCTATGTAAAACTTGTGACATCCAGGAATGGGCTAATTCTGTCTCTGGTGCCATGATATATACAATCTTGATAGAAATCTATCGGACGATGCTACATGCAAAATATAAAAAATCTAGGCCCTCTAGTTTGGGAGAAGTAGATTTTTTAAATTTTCAATATAATAGTCTCTGTTAAACTAGTAACATCCGGGAACGGGCTATTTTTTGACCCCTGGGTTATGATTAATACAAAATTGATGGAGATCCTTTAGATAATGCCACATACCTAATATCAGAGCTGTAGAACTTCCTGTTTGGTAGAAAAAAAGAATTTCAAAGTTGTCAATATGTAAACTTATGCACCCCCCACACCTTTGCCCCCTCCCCCTCTTACACTGCTATTTCTCCACATATTTTTTTTTCTTGTACAAACTTGATAGTCTTTGCCCTAAATACTCAAAATACAAAATGTGAATCAAATCCGACAGCCAGTTCATGACAAGAAGATTTTTCAAGATGTACCCTTTTATGCCCAAGGTGGGGCCCAAAGGGGAGATAACTCCATGATGTGTACAAATCTGAAGTGCCTTCCCATAAGGATGCTTCCTGTCAAATTTGGTTGAAATCAGTCCAAGGGTTCTAAAGAAGTCTAAATTTTTGCCGTGTTGTAATGAGTTAAAAACCCTTTGTGGAATAAGGTAACTTATATGGTTAAAGAAGCTGGTCAATATTACCTGTAAGTACAAATTCCTTCTTCCTGCCTCTGGTAAACCATCATTATCTGTTGCTAGAAGACCAACCGATGCATAGGAGCCAAGGTCTAGGACATCGATATCATGATCCTCGGTTTTATTCTCTGGTATTGTAATTCTGGTTTTTCTATTCTTTAAAGTATATAATGCATGATGAGAAATAACTGAATAACCTAGAAGTAAAATAATTTTGTCCCTTCTAAACAGAGACATAGGGAAGAATTTAGACTAGAACTGGCGCAAAGCAGACAAATACACTTATCTTTGTGTCACTATGGAAGCACTTGATCCATTACCAGAAAGCAAAATTTTAGACTTGTCCAAACAAAAAGGTGTTGCAGAAGATAATTTAAATTTCATGAAATTTAAGATTTTTTCAAGTTAGAAAAAATTGTGTAAATGAAGAAATCGCTGGTTATAATCAATTTTTTGATTTTACACGATGTTTTCTAAACTGTTTTGCTAGAGGGGAGTCCAAAAGTGTCATTGTGTGGGCATGGGAAAGCCCATTCCCACACTATAATACCTTTTCACACCCCACCAAAAAAACAGTTTCGAAAAACATTGTCGAAAATGAGAAAAATGCTTGTATCAAGCAATTTCTTCATATTCCACAATGTTTCTAAAATAGAACATAAAGAATCTTAAAATTTCATCAAGGAAAACTGTTGTCTGCAATCGTTGTTGTCAATTTGGACCAGTCTAGAATTTTGTTGTGAAGGCAAAGATTAGATGGACAGCGACTTTGACTTAAATAATCAGGAAACTACCTAGCATTGCGATGGTCCATGGGTAGCATTGGTCATAAAAAACTTTCCTGTATATACTAAGCCTTTCCTTTTAGCATGTTGAACATATTAACGAAATTTCAAACTACTCAAAAGATGCAGGATATATTTCTCAGGTAAACAATAGTTTTATATCTAAGACTATGTCAATTTGAGAGAAAAAATTAGCTCTTTTGAAACAGCTCACCATTTTTACATTACCCTAAAATAATATTTTTTGGACAAAAGTTGAAGAGATAGAAGAGATCTCCATAAAAAATTGAAAATATTTTTGAAACATAAGAATGTGGGTTTGTTTTTGTATGTTTGTTAGTCTTGCTGGTGGTTTTTTTTTTTGGTTTTTCGTTTGTTTGTTTTCTGCAAATATCATTTATTTTGATTCAGTGTCTGCAACCTCCTCCAAACCATTCCCAAACACACATGCTTTTTGACACACACGCCCCAAGAAAAAGCTTTCAAAAACATTGAGGAAATTGAAGAAATTGATTGTAACAATTTTTTCATCATCCATATTATTTTCTACCCCGAAAGACAATGATTTCTTTTAAACACCATCAACTAAAAAATGTTGTTTGCAACTTCTTTGAATTTGAACTTGTCTAAAATTTTATCATATTGAGGGCTTAGAGCAAAAACATAGTATGGCTCTATACATTGTATAGAGCCATACTATGTTTTTGCTCTAAGCCATTGATATGGTAATTGGATAATATCAAGTAGAAAAATATTTATGCTGTGTTAAAATAGACTTACCTCATTTCCTTCAATGTTGTATATTCTGAGAGATTTCAAGCCATCATTAGTTACATCTTTTGTATAGACTGTCCCTGCTGCTCCGTTCTCCTGACCCGTGTTTGCTCCACCATCGGAGAAATACTGTCCCTCGAAGTAATTATTGGAGTTATTGTATCCATACTCTATAGCCAGTCTACCACCACCTCCACCATTGTATCCAGAGCCACCCTTTACCTGATTTGTGAAAATGTTAACCCTTGTCATGCTGAATATAATCCTTGTTCAAAAATGCATGAAAATCACAGGACTTATAACTCTATAGGTCTTTTTGTCAGGGTCAATATTTAGTTTGGACAATGATCTTATGGACATTCTGGCTTGAAGAGGAGAAACAGGTGGTGTAGACTAAGATCAGACTGCACATATGTGCAGGCTGATCTTTTGTCTACACCTCCTGACAGAACAGGAATTTTCCCATTTAAGCATCACAAGGGTTAAGACAAAATAAATTGATGGATTACTACTGTCAATAAAAAAAATACTCTATTCACATCATTCATTTAGACCAGAAATAAACTTCAGTTAAGTGAAGCATTTTGTTGATTTGGCAACTTAAATGTTGTAAATACAGCTTACTTAAGCTGTAGTTACCATGTTCAGGTTATTCTCCAACCAATTTAATTTTTTGTTACATGTTACTAGCCACAAATTTTAAAAATATTCAGGTTTAACCCATTACCAAATGGCAAAATTTAGACGGATCCAAATTCAATGGAGTTGCAGAAGAAACATCGTTTTGGGTATTATGGGGAAGGAGAAATTGCTTGTAAATTGGGGGGGGGGGGGGGGGGGAGAGAATTGCTTTTAAATTATGGGGGAGGAGAATTGCTTGTAAATTATGGGAGAGGAGAATTGTTTGTAAAACAATATTTCTCCTTTTTCATGATGTTTTATAATGAATATGGATCTCAATTAGGTTAAATCAAATCTAATTAAAGATATTTAACCAACATAAATGGCAACAAATGTCGGAGTTGAAAACAGATTAATTGCTTGATACAAGCAATCTCTTTATTTTTCACTATGTTTTCTACCCAAAAAGTTGAAAAAATCTAAAATTTCATAAACTTTAAATTGTCGCCTGCAACTCCTTCCATTTTGGATCAGACCAAATTGTGCTGTATGGTAATGGGTTAAAATAGTGACAGGTCAGTTTCTAGTCTGATTACACATTATTTCTCCAGGTGGGGTAATGATAAAAATCTGTTGATTATTAACCAAAGGATAAAAAATTTGACAGATATAAATATAAAGAAGTTGTAGATGATAATTTCAAGTTGGTAGTCAAAGGCTCCAGTGCATGGGAATGAGTTAAGGATCAGAAAAGGTGACAACATAAGAAACTTTACCCGAAAGGCTCCGTCAAAATGTGCTGTTATTAGATAGTGACTGCTACCTGATGTTCCATCTGATGAGCATAACAAATCTTTTATGAGGATTAGGAGGAGAGCATTAGGCTAACCTGAACATATCAGTTCAAACAAACTCTGCTGTTACCAGATAGATACCATCTCCTATTTTAGAGTAAGAAGGAAACAAGCAAACCAGTCTTACCTCAACAGTGCCAATTCCATTACAAATTGTTGTAATTAGATAGATACTGCCTCCTGATCCTCCACCTAAAAAAGTTGATCTCTTCTGTTTCCATTAAGGGTTAGAGGTGGACAAATAAATCAGTCTTACCTAAACAGTTCCAGTTCCATGGGATTCTGCTGTAATTAGATACTGCCTCCTGATCCTCTACCTACAAAAGCTGATCCACTTGTTCTATTTCAGGATAAGAAAAGAAACAAGCAAATCAGTTTTACCTCAACAGTGCCAGTTCCATCAAATTCTGCTGTAATAAGATAGATACTGCCTCCTGATCCTCCACCAGAATTGCCTGACCCACTTTGTCCATTGGCACTCACAATACCATCAATCTTCATAACATTAGTGGCTTCTAGTCGTAAAATACCACCACCACATCCACCTGTAGAGGAAAAGAGAAACCTCAAATATTTACATGGTGTTAATCAATTCCCATACAATGACCCTTTTGGATACCCCTCAATGAAAACAATTGGTACAACATTGTAACAAGCAATTTCTTCATTTTATACATTCTTTTCTACCCAGAAGTCTACTAGTCTAAAATTTTGTTGTCTGGGAATGCGTTAATTACATCATGATCAATTAGTTATATCCCAAGCAAGGTTGCGTAGTCATATACTTTCAAGGTTCCATCTGTTCTTTACCGGGTCTCAGTCTTGTCTAATCAACATATCACTGTTGCCGTTCTAAAACTTCCTTACTGCAGCTTGATTAGAGCTGTAGTTACAATGTTTTAGAATGACAACGACGATATGTGGACACATATATAATCAAGAATTCAAATCTACTGCATTACAAATCTTGGCAGTTTAATCAGTCATTGACCGATTCCATAACAAAATTTTAGACTGGTCCAAATTCAAAGAACTTCAAGACAAAAATTTGTAGTTGATTGAATTTACATAATATTTGTCTTTTGGGATAGAAAACATTATGGATAATGAAGAAAATGCTTGGTACAAGCAATTTCTTCTATTCCATGTTTTCCAAAGCCTTTTTCTTGATAGGCATAAAAAGAGGGATTGAATGGGAATGAGCTAACCACAGAACCATACAGTTCCATGCTATAGTGCATCTGGATGACCTGATAAAAAGTTATTACTAGAATACTTAACCCTTGTCATGTTGATTAAAATCCTTGATCAGAAGTGCATTAAATCAAAGGGCTGATGGCAATGTAGGTCTGGTTATCAGGGTTAATATTTAGTTCAGCAAATGATCTTATGGACAATTCTAGCTTTTTAGAGGACACACAGGTGTTGTAGACTAAGATCAGACGGCACATATGAGCAGTCTGATCTTTTTTTATGCCTCCTGCCAAGCAGGAATATTCCAGGATCAACATGAGAAGGGTTAATCTTGATGATTGACAAATGACTAGACATTGTAGATGAAAAGAAGCATACACTCGATGCATCCTCGGGAAAGATTTTTTTATGACCCTGATACATGATCTTGACCTTGTCAGTGGAGTTTGGCCTTAAAATTTGTAGATATGTATGGCTGTGAGGGAGTATTGTACCAAATATGAGCATCATACTTTTGTTTATCAGTTTTAGGGTAAAAGGAAAAAATGCCAAGTCCTCAGCTTTAGTTCAAGACACACAGATTGGCAGACAAGTAGACTGTTAGACAGACAGTGATAAAACAACATGCTCCAAATACTATCTATGGGAGGGGAGAACTAGAACTTGTCACAAGAGGTGGCTAAATACTCCTGCAAGAGCCTTGCTTGATAATTGTTGTTTGGTTTTAGAAATGCAGTCATGTTCAAATTCAAGGAGAAATGATCTTAAACTAATGGGAGTTGATGGTAAAAAAAGGTTTCTTCCAAAGCATTGACACATATTCAATGCAAAATCCAAGTTTTACCACAATTGAAAAAAGTAATGAAAGAGGAGTTTGCAATACAAAATTTTAAGTATATAAGTGCAAATATGAGAAAAATGTCTAAGTTCAAGGTGAAATATTTCTTCAACCATAGGAGTTAAACAATTGTTTTGAAGGGGTAACAAAAGTATTTGAATTCATTCATTAACCCTCTCTGACACAGTTTTTTTTAGACTAGTCCAATTTGAAAGAAAATGCAGATGAAAATTTTAAGCCAATTAAACAAAAATGTTTATCTTTTGGGGTTGAAAACATTGTGGATAATGAAGAAATTGTTTGTAACAAGTAATTTCTTCATCATCCACCATGTTTTCAGGGGTGATTATCATTAGAGGCATAAAAAAGCAGAGTTGTATGGCATGGATAAACCCTTTCCTGTTTTTGGAAATTTCAGACTTCTCAAAATTGAAAGAGGTTGCAGATGACAATAAAATTTGATGCAATTTGAAATGGAACCGCATCCTATGTGGTAGAACATATAGCGGGAAAAGGAGAAATTGCCTGTGACAAGCAATTTCTTCTTTTTCCACAATGTTTTCTCAAGTATAAAATTGCAGAGATGTTAAAGCACTTGTTTGAACAGGAAATGGTTAAGTAATAGAATTATACCAACCAGCGCCTGAATCACCATCTCCACCAGCACTGCCAAAAGCATTTGGAGCGGTAAACATTCCATATGCTGTGGGCGCCATATTGGTGCTTCCTCCAGACCCTGCTTCCCCTCCGTGGCTTCCACCTGTCCCGTAGTGACTTACATGGTATCCCGCACCTGGACCTTCTGAATAATGTAAAGTATTTCACATTTCTAGATGAATGAAAGTGAATAATACATAAATATATGTTTTTCAAATTCAACCTGTGACCTTCATTTAGAACTGTCTTACCCTAGATCTACAAAGCACTTCCTTGGATCATAAGCATAACCAGTATGAATTCTATATTATACAGCTGTTGAATTAGAGCAAGGCAATTATTCTTTACATTAAGGGGGTGATTTCAGTATAACCCCCCCCCCCCCTACAAATTCATTGTTAGGGTTAACCAATAACCATGGGTGTGTTCTTTTCAAGATTTTTGGAGTGTCCTAAGGAACGATTGTTATTTTGACAGAAAATATTCAATGTCATCAAGGCCTTTAAGCCAATGCTGAGTATACTTGAATTCCTCATCAAGAATTCTTAAGATTCTTATTTAGAGGCTTAAAAATCTTTATCTAAAAAATCTAAATAAGAATCTTGACAAAAAGAACACACCTCTGATGGCAAAAAGTGTTGAAATTGGAAGGAGATGCCAACTACAACATAACTGGAAAGTGAAGAAATTGCTTGTTTTCTACAATGTTTGCCCAATTGCTGTTCTTGAGCGGACCAAAATTGTCATTCTGTAGAAATGACTTAAATGAAGGCATATGACATAGCTGTGGGAAGGAACAAATATGAGAGTAACTTACCCATGTTGCAATAGCCTTGATCATCAGCAGAAAACTTTGCCAAGTAATCCACATATAGATACTCTACAGTAACATGTAGGTGTTTTGCTACAACATTTCCTCCAGGGAAAACCTGGGAGATATAAACTTAGAATTAGAAATATCATTAATGCATGCATATTCCATTATAGATATTCCATTATAACATATACTGTATATCATCATAGATATGATTTCGATCTGCATTGGTCTGAAGATGGTACATCATCAAAGAAGAGCAGTATTAACCCTTTCAAATTCGTTTCGAGGACTACTGCATCTTATTGAACAGTTAGTCATAGACTTCCAAGGCGAGTGACCAACTGTGTCCTTTCAATAAAGGACCCAGCATGGCCTCTGGACTCACAACCTTAAATCAGTCTGCTTACGTGAGAAACTCGATGAAACAAGCACACTCACATTGATTTAATTTAGAAAAGTCAAGGTGACATATATATTACTTCATTGTAAACAATTTATGTTTATGTTATAACACATATCACTATAATAATAAAATTTACTTACTTACTTAAAGATATGTTCTATTGTATTCAGACTTAGTAAATTTGAGGAATATTAGAATTAAACAGTTGACACTCATTGTCTCGAAAATGGAAAAATGACATTTCTGCATAGTAAGATAAGGTAGCTATTCTGTGTTCAAACTTTGTCCCTTCTCTATTTCATACAAATTTACGTGTTTGTGTCAAACCAGCAGCATATTAAGGCAAACTAATTTAACTGAATGTTAGAGACACTTTGAAAAGGTTTATTCTATCCTAATTAATAAAATGATCAAATATTTTGGGATATATTGATTGTCAAAATTAGGCATGAGAAAAACAAGAGACATAGAATTAGTCAGTCAAAAAGGCACAAACTTCTGCCTGCCAGAAGAAACCTCTGGTTTCAATAGCTGATTGTATTACTGGAATTTCAGTTATCTTGACCTTTTTGTTATGGCTGTGAAATTTCAGACAATTAGTATCCACTGTACCAAGATATTTTATTTATGAATGCATATTTTACTATATCAAAAAGCTAGTCCACTACAATTCACAGACCAACACCCTATTATTTTTTATCAATTGTATGGTCTAATCACTCATTACCAAACAAGATTTTAGACTGGCCAAAACTGAAAGGAATGCATATGACAATTTAACACATTCTCACACAGTGACACAATTTCTTCATTTTCCACAATTTTTTTTAACCCAGAAATTAGAAAAAATCTAAATATTCATAAACTTAGAATTGTCCTCTGCAACTCCTTTCAACTTTGACCAGTCTAAAATTCTGTTGTCTGGTAATGGATTAAAGTTTATGATTTTTTAATTTTTCCAACTTTGTGCAAAAAAACATTATGAAAAATGAAGAAAATGCATATTGTACAATATTTTTCATATTTTTTATTCTAGAGGGGCATCAAAAGGCATCAATCTGTGGGAAATGATAAAAGAATATTGTAAACTTAGAGGAAATTAGCCTAATCATCAGAGTGGTATCAGCGTCCCTGGCAAAGCTTTGTAATTAACTTACTACCAGATAACAAAATTTTAAAACTGCTCTAAATTGAAAGAAGTTGCAGAAAACAATTCAATTAAAAAAAAATGATAGTTTATGGTAAAAAACCATTTGAGAAAGGGAGAAATTGTTTATGACAAGCAATTTCTCATTTTCTCACAAGGTTATTCTAAATATGGGCATTTAAAACAGGGATTGTGAAGGAACTTGTAAAGTGGTCCAAAGGTTTTATTCTATAGCAGCTAATCACCTTTGCTCTTTCATCCATTCACACACAATGACGCTTTTTGAAAAGCTTCAGAAAACATTGTGGAAAATGAAGGGATTGCTTGTAACAAGCAGAGATTTTTTTAAAATTCATCAACAATAATTTGTCATCTGCAACTTCTTTGAATTCGCACCAGTCCAAAATGCTGTCATCTAGTAATGGGTTAATTTGCAAATTCATTTATTGATTATTCCTAAGATGAAAAAAGCTTTTTTCCAATCTATTTGAATTAAAAAGGTTTAAATCGACATAGCAGAATATCAGAGAATTATGATTGGTATCAGAGAACTATGATTGGAACAAAATAATAGGCTTATAAACCAATTAAAGTTTGATGTTATTAGCCCACCACAAGACAACAAAATTTTAGATTGGCTAAAAAAATAAAAGATGAAGATAACATTTAGAAGTGTGATAGAATTCAAATCAAATGCTAGATAGGGTAGAGTAGTTTTCAATGGATTATTTTCTTAACTCTATCCTGTTTTGCAAAATTTCAAACCTGTACAAATTCAAAGGTTTTGCAAACTAAAATTTAAGGTGGATTTAAATCCAAAATTTACCATTCAGTGAGGTAGAAAATATTGAAGAAAAAGAAGAAATTGCTTGTGACAAGCAATTTCTTCTTTTTCTACAAAGTTTTTTTTCAATTCACAGACACATAAAACCAGGGATTGAACAGGAAAGGGTTAAGTGTGTCAAAATGCTGGGTTTTGTGGTTACAAGAGCACTGCCTACAGGTGCCTATCCTCTGCCATTGGGTGCTGGATAGTGGACAAAATGCATCTAGTTATCCCCCTTGATAGTTTAGGTTGCTCTTTTGATAGTGAACTAGTGTGCAAAGGTTAAAGTGAATGCCTTTAGTAGAACAAAGAGATGTAAAAAAATGTCTAAGTTTTCGCAAGCCACCGCCGCCAACAAAAATAACAATGACTCCAAGACTAAAGCAATACCTCAAGTTTTCTCCAAGAACAGACCAGCTAAAAAGTTAATAAAATGTTGAACGAACCTGTATAATTGTTCCAGTCATATTGTGTGCAAACTCATTGTTATCCATGATGAGATTTCCTTTATTTCTGACACTCAGAGACAGAAACCTGACATCATCCAGTCGCTGGTAGTCCAAGTTCATCATCAAACTGATCTTTAACGTGCCTTAAAAAAAGAAACACTAACCCCTACAATCCCAGATTTCTACATCCCTGTAACATTATACTTATGAAAACACTGTGAAAAACAAGAAAATGATTTGAATAAGCAATTGCTTCTTTTTCAACAAAGTTTTCTATCATATAAGTTTGCTTTTCCCCCTTTATAATGATGTCTGTTACCCTTCTCAGGATTTGAACGAGTCCCAAATTCTGAAAAACAGTCTCAAATTTTGAAAAACAGTCAAAGCTTAACCCATCACCAATGAGAAAATTTTGACCTGTCTAAATTCAAAGCAGATTCAGGAAGCAATTTAACATTCGGATAAAAAGGATAAATTGCTTGTTGCAATCAATAAATCTTTTTTCTGCAATGTTTTTCTTTATATTTATTCTTCAGGAATGTTAAAATGCGGCAAGGGTTGGTAAGTACTAAGGGTAAACCAACTTTTAAATTTGAACAGTTCTTGATTTGTGAAAAAAAAGGTTTTTTTTTTTTTTAAAGTTTGTTTGAGATCTTTTACAAATCTCACTTTTTATTTTTCTATACAAGCATGATATAATGAAACTAAAAACTTTTAAACATGCTTGTATTTTTTACCCTTCATTTTACCCAGATTTCTAACATGAAAAAGTGTCCATTAGATTTTTAAGTCACTAAATAAAAATCTTAATTCTTATTGAGGCATTTAAGTGTACTCAGCATTGGCTTAACCCACTCCCAGATGATAAAATGTTACCCCAGTTCAAATTCAAAGAAGATGCAGACGACAAGTTTGATGATATTTTAGATTTTTTCATCCATATGGGTAGAAAACATTGTGCAAAATGAAGAAATTGCTTGTTACAAGCAATTTCTTCATTTCACACAATGTTTTCCCAGTTGTTTTTCTTGAGAGGCGCCCAAAAGCGTCACTGTGTGGGAATGGGTTAAAGTAGTAGCCTTGATGATGTTGAATATCTTCACGCAAAATAAAAAACAGAGTTTCCAATTTTTTTAATATTCCTAATCAGCCGGATTTTTCATCTCGACAAAAAGAGCACAACTCAAATATAATTAGGATAAGAATGACTATGTATAATACCTCCATCTTGAATGGTCATGTTCTCCACATTATTGATGGTTCCTTCTATTAGAACATATACACCAACCACAAGTAGTTCACCTTGCAGGGTTGTAAAACTCCCATGATACATTGATACATCAAGGGGGAGCTGTCCAGTACCTGAATGTGTAAACAGTAATCATTTCTTTACCCATTCCTGTACAATCCTGCTTTTTTATGCTTTTTTAGAAAAAAATTCATACATTATTTTGGACAATGTGAAATTACTTGTGACAAAGTAGCAAAGCTGTCTGTCTAATTATTTTGGAGAAGAAGATGTTTAAGGATTTTCTCCATTAAGCCTAGGTATTTTGATGAATCCACCTTATAGAGCTAATTTCTTCAGTACAGTTATTCCTTGAAGTTTTTTGTTAGAGGGTCAATAGACATTGATACATACCAAATATCAAAGCTCTAGGCCATATGATTTAGGAGGAGAAAATTTTCAAAGATATCCTTCTTTGTTCCAATCTAAAATCAGGAATAGCACAGAACGTGCTAATTTTCAGAGTATGATAATTCTATGAAGCATTTAAGTAGAGGGTCAGAAGATGATGATTTAATCAAAATATTAAAGCTTTAGGCCTTATGGTTTGGGAAGTGAAGTTTTTCCAAAGATTTCCTCCATTATTCCCATGTAAAGCAAAGGATAGCACAGAAAAGGGCTAATTTTCAGAGTCCAGTAATTCATTGTAGTACTTTGGTAGAAGATTGGTATGGTTTGGCAGAAGATTTTAAAAGACTTCCCTCTTAATTCCTTTGTAAAACCTGGGATTGCTAAGAAAATGGCTAATTTTTAAAATACAGTAATTCTTTGAAGTATTTTCATAGAAGATCATTAAACACTGATAAATATCAATTATCAAAGCCATAGGCCTTATGGTTTTGGAGGAGAATTTTTTCAAAGATTACCTTCTTTATTCCTTTGAAAAATCAGGCTTGACAGAAAAGGGCTAATTTTTAGCATACAGTAATTCTTTGAAATATTTTGGTGGAGGGTCAATAGACATTAATACATACCAAATATCAAAGCTCTAGGCCTTATAGTTTGAATATTTTCAAATATTTCCTTCTTTAATCCCTTGTTAAACCAGTGATCACACAGAAAGGTGCTAATTCTTATGGTAGAGGGTCATAAGGTGATGATACATACCAAATTTCAAAGCTCTAGGCCTAATGGTATGGGAGGAGAAGATTTTCCTTGTAAAATCAGGGATTGCACAGAAAATTGGTACCAAATATCAAACCTCTATGCCTTATGGTTTAGGAAGAGAAGATTTTCTAATAACTGTTTATGGAATTACAGATGGACAGATGGACAGACAGACAGACGGATGATCACAATAGCTCATCTTCAGCCTGTTGTGCTCAGGTGAGCTAGAAAGTATTGCCAAACTACTAAAACATGCCAAAAGCCCTCTTTAATGGATACTTCTATGCTCAGATGTATCTTATGGAAAAACACCTTGTGAATTTTGTTCCCAATATTTAGTGCTTTGATTTCTTTTTAATCTATATTTCTTTGTTTTGAATGAGATGCACTCCAATTTGAAAAGAACAATACTTTAATTAAGCAAATAAAATTCAGGAAGTGAAATCAGATAGGCCCTTTTTCTTGTGTTTCAAAAAAATATCTGAAACTTTTTTGAAGTAGTGTTCCTTATTATGCTACAAAATTCCTATGGAAAATTTATTAAAATCCAATTTTTGGACTTCATGGTAGAAACAAGGATGTAAAAAGTGAAATTCCTTAAGACTGCTTATCCTGTTTTTTAGGGTTTTTTTTAATTAGTCCTCTTAAATTTCAAAAGAAACAATCATTATCATCCTACAAATATCTTTTGACAGGTTTATCAATTACCGCACAATTAGGCATTTTTACGCCCTGAAGAAAACTCAACACTTTCTTCTTTTTTCACCTTGACCCTGATCTTACTATCAACTGAAACCTATCAATGCAAGGAACCAATGTACCAAATTTGAGCTATGTATCTTCAACGGTGTCTGAATATCAGCCCAATGTTGCATTTTTGTGATAGGTTTACTGCTCATAGACAGACAGACAGATGGACAGACTGAGGCTAGTAAAACAATATGCCCCTGATCTTATGAATGTGGGGTATAAAAATTCCTAATGCCCTTTTCAAGTGCTTTCCATTGTGAGCTTATACCTTCTATGTTCACAACTTCAGCTATATTATAGTAATAGACTAACTTAGCTAAAAACAGAATTTGGAAATAATCCACAAATAGATCCATATCCAATGTCCTTTGGTGTCTGAATTTTGGGGATCTATGACCCTCTGTGCTCTAGGTATATATGGTATGAACATGAGAAATAAGGAAGCAGATAGGAGATTTGCATTCTTGCTTTTATAGGTTCATACACTCTAAACTCTTCTACAAATAGACCCCATTGGTTCTTAATTCATGCGAAGTTACCTCTGGGTTCCTTACTAGTTCACTTCTAGCTGGGAGGGAGACAGCATGTGTCCCTGAAAAATCCTGATGCATTTGGATTTGAACCACAGACCTTTGGATTGGTAGTCCTGTATTTTACCACTGGACCACAGGGCCACCCCTATCTCCATTGGTATAGCCTGTTGTTAAATTTATACCATCTGTGTAAACATCTCAAACTACCTTAACCTATTCCAACACAGTGATACTTTCAAACTCAATATGAAAGCTTTGGAAAACATTGGGGAAAATGAAGAAATTGCTTGTTACAAGCAATTTCTTTAGTATCCACAATGTTGTCTACCCCAAAAGACAAAGGTTTTAAAGTTTTCATCAACTTAAAATTGTCGTTTGCAACTTCATTGAATTTAGACTGGTCTAAAAATTTTGTTGTGTGGGAATGGGTTGGAATAATGGAGTAACTCACCTATAAACAGAGTTTGGTTGTACCCCACATGCAGATGACCCGTCCTGTCTCCTTCAGTATAGCCTGTTGTCAAGTTTATACCATGTGTGTATATGTCTCTAACCATAGCAAGCTGAGCTTTTCTGTAAAACTGAAATGACATTCATTTTGCACTCAAAAAAGTGCCTGCCACCCAGTCAATACAAGCAGACAGACGGACAAATAATTGACTGATTGGTGTTTTATGGAGTATGAACAGCTGTGGTCATTTAGGTCACAAGAAACATAGGGATAGTTAATATAAAACACACAGCAGACGACAGACAGACAGAGGTAAAAATCCCAATAACTTTCAGAAGATGTCATGGAAGCATTTTGCATGATGATTAAATCCTTTTGGAAAGAAGGATAACAAAGCTAATGGGGTTAAAAAAGCAAGAGTGAATGTTCTTTGGTATAACTTTTCGTTCATCAGAATCTCTCTTTGAAGATAGTTTCACAGTCAGTTCACAGATGACCATGACAACTCAGAGTAGACAGTCTGATTGAAGTATCTAACAACATAAAACAGCAAAATTTTAGACTGGTCCAAATTGAAAGGAGTTGCAGACAACGATTTCCAGTTTGATTTTCAGATTTTTTCAAGTTTCTGGGGAGAAAACATTGTGTAAAATGAAGAAATTGCTTGTGATAAGCAATTCCAGTGTTTTCCCAATTCGCATTTAAATCTCTAAACCACCAAAATTACCTGACATAAATGTGTGGGGTTCCAAGTTTACTTCTAGTCTAGATGAATGTTGCTCGAAATTCACTTACAGTCAAAATGAATGATATTGGTAAATATAATTTTTTTATTGATATATTTGATCAGGCAATTACCATTTTGTTCCCAACACTCGTCCACAATGTAATAAATGTCAAATTGAGAACTTTCATATCTTAGAAAGGCCACATTAAAATACTAGATAGTTGTCCCAAGACAACTGCTGTCGAGCCCGCAAAGTTTTGTAGGTATCAAGCTACAGATAAGCACAAATTTTGTGTTTGACCTTGAGTTGTGACCTTGAACTTGAGGCTATCAAAAAAATTCATTAAAATGGCACATCTACTTATGATGGAAAACAATTGTGCAAATTTATTTTGAAATCCATCCATACTTGTAGGAAAAATGCTCCAGATAAGCACAATTTTAGTGTTTGACCTTGAGCTGTGACCTTGAACTTGAAGCTATCCAAAAAATTCTTTCAAATGGCATATCTACTCATGATAGAAAATAATTGTGCCAAGTTATTTTGAAATCCATCCATAAATGTAGGAGTAATTGTCCGGAAAAATTTGGACGGACAGACGGATCACCGCAAGCGGGCTTGACAAAAAGTAAGAATGCTGAGATCAGTGCAGAAGGACAGCTTTAATACCCAACAGGGTTTTATGTTGATAGCAATTGTTCTTTGAAAGCTGAGCTCAAGACATAGTGAAAGAAAGAAAAAAAACATAGGAAAATAACTTCAACAAGAAGACCACTACACTGAAATCATATTTTAAAGCCTGATGTCTGTCTCAACACAATCATTAGAGATTCTTTCTTCTTTTTTTTCTTCTTATTTTATGATTGATTATTTAACCCATTATTCAAAAATATCACAAAAACAATCAGATTGTTGGCTTTCACCTCCAACTTTTATGCTAAGAATCTTTATTGGTTTTGGAAGTTAACCATCGTATTCAAGCTGTAGTTAATGACGATTTAGTTGCCAATCAACCAATATTTTTTTATTACATGTTACTGACAATAAATTTTGTAAAATAGCAACGTAATAAAGCCAAACTTCCTGCTGGAGGCAGTGGGGTGGCCAGCAATCTGCCGATTGACAATTTGCAGCTGTCAATCAAGAAATCAATCGACCAATCAAATCATTTATTCGGCCTAGAGCTAAGCTTTCAACTCTAAGATAGACCGCCTTTTTTGTTTATCATTTTTGTTGGTTTGGTGACTTAAACATCGTAACTACAGCTGTTTAGGTCACCAATCAACCATTTTACTTTTTTATTACATGCTACTGGCTACAAATTTTGCAAAATGACGTTGTAAGAAATCGAATGGAAACCTCCTGTCAGAGTCTGTTAGCATGGCCAATAAAGTAAATGGGTGGGGCCAGCTATTGGTCAATTGAAGTTTCTAACTTCAATAAAGTTCATCCTCAAGTCCTGACAAAATTCTTGGAAAAATTTATTTAGCTTGAGCCAAAATCATGGCCGCTAGAGTGTAAACAGACAAATAATCATTTACGCTACATTTCTTGTGTTTATACAATAACACTCCCATCTTCAAAAGAGTTTATCCTGTAAATTTAACTACAGTAAAACCTCGGTAGTTAGTAGCGCAAGGGACCGGGGAAATTTATATGAATTAAGCGAAGTACGAACAAAACGGAGGGCAAGAGGTCGGCTGTTTGAGATACACGGAATCTGACACAGTCTTGTTTTGTCTTCCATTTAGGAATTGATTCTAAATTGCTTATTTCTTCTACACAAGACCTGCAGATATTAATTGAGGAATACATAAAAATATATTAAAAAATACTCGTCTTCTATTTTTATGCTTTAATCTCTGTGTTAATTTTTGGCATTTTTTATGCACAGTGTCTGTATCAAGTGGTAAACTCCATCTGAGTGATTTCCCTTTACAATACATTGGATCAAATCACTCTGAGTATTCTATCATTAAATCATAAAATGAAGGACCGACGATTGTGAAGAAAGTAACCGCAGAATAAAATAAAGTGCTTGAATCTCTTAATGAGCAATAATACCGATACTAATGGGTGTGCATCATTTTAGAATAAATTTTCGGCGTAAATTACGGGTATCTTTACAAACCAAACAGCCCCTTTTAACTAAAGGTACACGATAACACATAATTGTCATATAGATCAGCAGGTGTGAAAATCAAGGCAAGTGGTGATTGTGGACAATTAGTTTATCACACCTACGAATTAAACATAGGAGTTTATGCTTTTATCATACTTTCGGGACCTGAAATAGCCTACGAACTACGAACCACTGACGTTCGAATTAGACAGAGTTTTCTAACAAAGATAAAGAAGGAAAAAGATCGGGACCGCGTAAATTATACGAACTAACACATACCTACGAACCAGTGACGTTCGAATAAACGAGGTTCTACTGTATAACCTAAAAAAAAATAGTCTGAGCCTGTTTCATCAACAATAAAGAAAAAAATGATGTTCCTAAGGGGGTAAACAAGCCTCTTAGCCCCTTTTTCCATGTTTTCCATTATAACATTCCCATTTTCAATTGAGTTTATCCTTATTACCAGACCAAGCTGCTAAAAATGAGGCTCATAGAGTGTAAACAATTTAATTGTCATTAAGGCCCCTTTTCCTATATATTTCAATTGAAATCTCCAATTTGCAATTAGGCTAAGAACATTCATTAGTGGTATAAATTAATTCAAGCAATCAAAGCTATCCCAACCAATAATTAAAATTGTGAAATTCAAATAAAATGCCTTTTAGGGAAGAAGACATTTTTTTCATTGTTGACAATGTTTTCTAAAGCTTTTTTTTCTTTAGGGGCCTTAAAAAGGTAGGCCTGTGTGGGAATGGGTTAAACCTAACCTTCAAATAATCAATCACAATATCCTGTTCCGGGTTGTCTAAATGTTGTGCAACATCTACACCAGCAGGATACATTCCTGGTTTAATCCATGCCACACCACTAGCAGTAGGATGATCTGGGTAAGTATCTGTCAGATTTCGGAGCGGATCTCGGGGCTCGTAGTTATAGTTATCCACTAGCAGGGTACGGTTTTCATAGTAATGGTCAGGTATTTCCCCATTCTCTCTATCAGGATATCTGTGAATATAGGTGGTCCCTGGACCTCCTGGTTCTGCGTTTGATCCACCACTACCACCATGGTTCTTAAAGTCACCTTATAGAAAATAATGGGTGAAAGAAAAAGCCGTAAGAGGTTTAACAGCATCAGCAATGTGTTCTTTTTACTTACGATCAAGTCACAGGAACATTTGACCAATCAGAAAGCAAATTTCTTTTGATACAATAATCCATTCCCAAACGACAAAATTTTAGAGTGGTCTATATTGAAAGGGGTTTCAGACGACAATTTAAAGTTTATGAACTTTTGATTTTTTTTCTTCAACTTTTTGGGAAGAAAACATCGTGGAAAATGAACAAATTGTTTGTTGCTTGATTTCTTCATTTTTCACAATGTTTTCCAAATTATTCTTATTGTTTGTTGCTTGATTTCTTCATTTTTCACAATGTTTTCCAAATTATTCTTATTGAGGGACGTCCCTGTGTGGAAATTGGATAATGTTTCTACCCTAAAATCTACTTATTCTTAAAAAATATTGCAGATTACAATATAACCCATTCCCACACGATAAAATTTTAAACCATCCCAAATGGAAAGAAGCTACAGATGACAATTTTAAGTTGATGGAATTTTCTTTTTTGTCTTTTGGATAGTAAACATTGTGGATAATGAATAAATTGCTTGATACTTCAAGTTCCATAATGTTTTCCAAAGCTTTTTTCTTGAGGGCTGTACAAAGGAGGGATTATGTTGGAATGGGTTGAAGTTGATATAATTCTAAATATTTCTCTTTTTCGGAGTAGTCAACAAGGTGGAATATGAAGAAATTGCTTGCAAAATTATCTTTTCAAATTTTTCCTACAAGGGGTGTAAAAAAGCGGGATTGTGAGGGAATGGGTTAAGTTCAACTTAGATATAGGTGACTGCAAAATTTCCCTAATCAACCCACTAAAACGCCATAACACTTAAATAAACTGTAGTTACAATGTTTTGTGTCACAAATCAACCATATTTATTTTTTCCTGTATGCTATTGATCATAATTTTGGCAAAATGAGGCAAAAAATGTGATTGAATTTATTCCGTATGCTATGCAATGTCCAAAAATAAACAAAGTCATAAAATTGGAAGAAGATAACTTGCTGACCTAAATTCAGAGAGAGCCTTTGCCATCTCTGGCAAATAGATATAATCACTGAAATCTTTGAAATAGTTCTAGAGAAACATTTCAAACTTGTCACTGTTTGTCACTGTTTGGGAATGGGTTAACCCATTCCCACACAAGCCCTCCTTTTTACGCCCCTCAAGAAAAAGCTTCGGAAAACATTGTGGAAAATGAAGAAATTGCTTGTATCAAGCAATTTCTTTATTTTACACAATGTTTTCTCTCCAACAAGAAGAAAAGTTTTAAAATTCAATCCACTTTAAATTGTCGTCTGCAGCTTCTTACAAGTTGGACCGGTCTAAAATTCCTTGTGTGGGAATGGGTTGAAAGTGGTGTTGTGTAGAAGCCCGATCAAACTGTACAACCAATACAATGTACTGGAAGGTTGCATAGATTATTATCTATGATAACATAGAAACATACCTAGATGCAAACAAGATACTTACCAACATAAAAGTTATACATGTAGTAGACAGCCACCCGTCCTCCTCCACCGCCACCACCATGACTGGCATGATTTCCATCGTAGCCTTGACCCCCTGACGCATCAATATAACCATTACCAGCTATTGTATATGTTATGATATGGATGGTACCCCCACTTCCTCCACCAGACTCTACAGACCTCCAGTCACCTCCTTTAGCAAGCAGGTAACCATCCACAGTGAGAGTGTGTCCAACAGTCAGAATGATCTGACCCCCACCTACACCTGCCCTATGTGGGAATGTCTTAGTACCACCATTTTTACCATGGTCTTGTGGATCAAGAAATGAGTCATGGGATCCACCTGCCCGGGTCACGCCCTGACCTTGACCTCCATTTCCACCATGACCTCCGCCTGAACTACCGCCAACATGTCCTATTCCTGCACCAATACCTGCCGACAAGAAAAGTATTACAGGTTAAACCATTTCCTCACATACCCTCTTTTATAATCCCCTTCTTGGAAAAGCTCTTGAAAATACTGTGGAAAATGAGATTGCTTTTTACAAGCAATTTTTTCATTATCTACTATCTTTTCTGCTCCCCAAAATAAAGCGTTTTACTTAATAACCTAAGAACATGTACAGGACTGCATCTATAGCGGAGAGGCATAAGTGCTCATTTCATGATCTAAAGGTCATGGATTCTAGCCCTACGACACTTAATAGGTAGCCTAAGTCTATCCAGCTGTAAAATCTTTTAGCAGCTGGTCTTAGCCACTTTCTCTCTCTCAGGGACGTGAACACATCTTGATTGCCAGTTTTTGACAGCTACTCTATAAACTAAATCCAAATGACCACCAACAGTAAATTCAACTTAGATATTGAAAAACTTTACTTTGGAAAATTAAATGCTAAGCAACATGTAACAAAAAAATGGCTGGCGACCTCAATGTCACAAATACGGATTAGATAAGCTGTAGATAAGATGTTTAACCCATTCCTACACAATGAGACTTCCTGGCACCCCTCAAGAAAAATGATTAGGAAAATATTGTTAAAATGAAGAAATTGCTTGTGACAAGCAATTTACCCCAATTTTTTCTACCAAAAATGGTAAAAATATGCAAAATTTCATTAACTTAAATTTGTCGTCTGCAAACACCTTTGAATTTTGACCAGTCTAAAAATTTTGTTGTGTTGGAATGGATTAAATGGTCAAACTAATAAAAATACTTAACATAAATGTTTACTTCTAATCTAAATTGATGATATGGTTGATAAACTTTTTTACTGTCAATGGCAATCAATTATGTAATCATTGTATCATCTGTGAGAGGTTGGTTAACTACAGAAAATTTACTAAGACCATAGTCTGTGTAAATTAACCCATTACAAAAAGACAAAATTTTAATCTGGTCCAAATTCAAAGAGGTTGCAGATGAAAATTCAAAGCTTGTGCAAATTTGAAAATAAGTGCTAAATAAAGTAGAAAACATTGTGAGAAAAGAAGAAATTTTTTGTTACAAACAATTTCTCTTTCTTCTCACAATGTTTACCAATGTTTATTTCCTGTAAGATTGTGAGGGAACAAGTTCACTTACCTTGATGTTGAAGAGTGAATGGGCAACCTTCAGACACAGTCACATATCCATACGGCTCTATAATCATGGTCTCGTAGTCCAGTTTAAGGTAGTTTGAGGTTAACTGGGGAAAAAGAAGTACCACATGAATTATCAAGAAAGAGTCCTCCGGGCGACACCTAACAGAATGTTATCAGTAATGTTACAGAAACTCGAAATCAAAATTGTTTAGCCCATTCCCACACAATTCCACTTTTTATTGCCCCTCACAAAAAAACTTGGAAAACAATGTAGAAGATAAAACAAGATACTTGTTACAAGCTATTCGTTTCATAATTTACAATGTTTTCTACCCAAAACCCATTCCCACACAATGATGTGTTTTTAAGCCCCTCAAGAAAAACAATTTGGAATACATTGTGGAAAATGAAGAAATTGCTTTTGAAAAGCAGTTTCTTCATTTACCGCAATATTTTCTATACAGAGAGTTGAAAAAACCCAAAATTTCTTCGATATCAAATTGTCGTCTGCAACTTCTTTGAATTTGGACCAGTATAAAAATTTTGCCATGGTCATTCTTTTAATATGAAGAATTCTAAACAACATTAGTGAGCAGACCAGTGGGTCAGCATGAAAAAGTTGTTACAGCCTATAAATATATCTGCAGTTACAACTATTTTGTGTTGACTCATTGAGATATACCCACAGCAATAAAAGAAGTGTAGCTTGGTGAAAGGCTACGTAAATGAAATCTTCTTACCTGTGCGCCACTCCTAACAGTCAACTCTGTACCATTGAGTGTAGTTAGTGCATCATATTCAGTAAACACTGTTACAGAACCAAATGTCTTCACATCTAAATAGTCTATTTCATTTATGGTCAGTTCATGATGGTCAATGGTTAAATTACATCTTGCATTGACTGTTACATTCTCCATCTTTCTAAAATAGCCTGAAGTATAATTTTGGGCATTTTGTTTAAATTCTGTACATTGTCTGAATATTTCAAATTCTATAACATTAACCCTTTCCTGTACAATCCCTAAATTCTATGTCGCTCTGACTTTACAATTGAGAAAACATTGTGAAAAAAGAATTGCTTGTTACAAGCGATTTCTTTTTTTCCAACAATATTTTCTACTATGTGGTATGGGTTTCATTTGAAATTGCATCCAATTTTCATAGTCATCTGCAACCTCTTTCAATTTGGACCAGTCTAAAGTTTCATTAAAGGGAAAGGTTAAACATCTTCTTATCAATATAAAGTTGCTGATTTGGTACCCTGACTTCTGATGTGTGACAAATGACAAGAAATGCCACAAGAACAACATGTACAAAAGTCCAGACAAAATTTTGGGTGTTTTTTCTAAAAACTGTTGTTAAAGATCGATTTCCCGTGTCATGCTGAGAGAAACCTCCTTAGAATGTCATTAAAGTCAAAAGGCTGATGGCAATGCAAGCACTTATGCTGGTCAATATTACTTTTGAAAACTGATTTTAAAATAATTCTGGTATGACAGACACAAACAGGAGTGTAGACTAAGATCAGACTGCACATATTTGCAGTTTGTTCTTTGACTATACTTCCTGTCAAAATCCGAATATTCCAGGTTTAGCATGACAAGGGTTTAAGTCAATGGCGCCTTTTGACGCCCCACAAACAATAATATTGGGAAAATATTGTGTTACAATCAATTTCTTCATTTAACACAGTTTTCTCGCCAATAATTTGAAAAATCTAAAATTTGATAAACTTTTAATTCCTGTCTGCAACTCCTGTTCAATTTGGATCATTACAAAGTTTTGCCGTCTGGTAATTGGTTAAGCTTCTTCAATTCAAGATACTTTAATTACATGCCATCAACAAAATCTTTAAACCAGTCTATATTGAAAGCCATAAGAAAAGAAAGAACCAAATAATGAATTCTGTGGTATCTCACCTTTTATGTACATGTCAATTCCTCGACAGTCCAACACAGGCGGTAGATTGACAGATGATTGCCTCTGAGATAGAATACCTACAGTCTGTAAGATACGACTTGCAGTATTTTCAAAACCCTGGGATTTACGGAGTTCTATTCTACCAGTATCATCTCCTTCCATAGTGCTGGTGATGACAGCCATATTGTCTCCATCCAAACCTAAAGTTGCTCCTCCAAGAATGTCAACCTAGGATGATTATGGTTGGATTAGGTTTTTTCATCATCATAAAATGCTTACCCAATCCCAAGCAATACAACTTTGTTATAACCCCCAATAAAAAAGTTTGGGAAAATAATGCAGATAATTATTTTTCCACAATACTTATTACCCAGAAAGACAAAGATTTTCAAAATTCCATCCTCTTAAAATTCTTTCTGCAACTTCTATGAATTTGAATCAGTCAAAGTTTTTGTAGTCTAGTAATATCTCAAGCCAAGTTAGACTAGTAATGTGTTAACCCTTTCCCGTTTCTTGAAATTTTAGACTAGTCCAAATTGAAGGAGGTTGCAGACCACAGTGAAAACTAAATGTAAATTGAAATGAAACCATCATAAGTGGTAGAAAATATTGTGGAAAAAGGAGAAATTGCTTGTTACAAGCAATTTTTCCTTTTTCCACAATGTTTTCTCAAGTATGAAATCAAAGCAACGTAAAAACCCGGGTTTAAACAGGAAAGGGTTAAGAGATGTGAATACCCTCACTTACTTGTTTTACACATGGTCTACAGTTGTGACCTTGAACTTGGGAGTATCCAACACTACTTTATGCATGGCACTTCTACTTTTCAGGGGAAACAACTGTGCCAAATTATTTTGAAATCCATCAATAAATGTAAAAGATATGCTCCAGACCAGAATTTGACACACGCCAACCAATCCCCATCCATTAACAAACCCTACATATGCACCCACACATGCATTCATACGCGGACAGAAGTAACTCTATAAGCCATCCACCATTTCATTGTGGGTTGAAAAGAATATTTTATAGACAATATTTCAAAGTTTTGTCGCATAACCAGAAGCAACATAGTTAAAGTTAAGACAAGAAATACATTCATCTGGCAAACACACAAATCAAAACAGTGAACACAAAACAGTGAGCTCTAAAGAAAGATGAATCATTTCAGCCCTTTTATAGAGTAAATAATAGAAACTTGGCTTAACCCATTACCAGATGACAAAATTCTAGACTGGTCCAAATTCAAAGAAGTTGCAGATGACAGTTTATAGTTTGTAGTATTTTGTAAATCATAGTCTTTAGTGCTAGTAACAATAATCAATTTCTTTATTATACTCAATATTTTCTGAAGCTTTTTTCCTTAGGGTGTCAAAAGGCCTTATCATATGGAGATGGGTTTCATAAACATGTTAAAGTAATAAATAACTCATACGCACAAACAGAATAATATCACGTTTTTTAAATGCCATTCTTTGTAAGCACTGTTTTGAAACTATGCGAGTTTGTGATTTAACCCATTACCACACAGTGCACTTTTAGACACCCTCAAGAAAAACAAATGGGAAAACATTGTCTAAAATGAAGAAATTGCTTGTATCAAGAGATTTCTTCATTTTACACAATGTTTTCTACACAGAAAGTTGAAAAAATTTAAATTTTCATTAGCTTTAAAATGTCGTGCAACTTCTCTGAGTTTTGACTAATCTAAAATTTTGCCGTCTAGTTATTTGTCAAAAGAGAACGGAAACCAAGAATTCAAAGAATAAGGTATAGTTTTGACAAACAAACCTTATCAAATATAAATTCCCTGCTGTCTGGTTCAGGAAGTATATATCCAGCACCATAGGCATTACTATATGGTGTTTGTGTGATAGACAAGGGATCTTCCGACACATAGATTTCTATCTCACTCATAGACACATAACTCCCCTCTCCTTCTAGATGAACCAAAATCTGAAATGATTAGAACGGTTTATAATACTATATGGTGTTGGTGTGGTGGCAATGGAGTCTTCAAATATATAGATACTACAAACATATTTATTCAAGAAATAAAGAGAATATATTTTTGGTTCATTGAACACCTAAAAATTTAATTACACTGTATGAATACATAAGCAAAAAATATTCCCTTCATTTCTTATGATTTAATGCCATCAAGCAAAAACAAAGTGAATATTTTATTACTTTTGTGTAAAATTGCATGGATTTACTTTGTGCACGAGCATAGTCAAGATCAAAACACTTGAATCTTGATAGACAAAATTAAAATGAAATTATATACACATGAATAATCCCTCACTTAATGTTTAAAAGATATGGTCAGTTCAAAGTATTTTTTCATAAATTAGTCCTTTCAAGAGACATTCATCTCAACTGATAACCTTATTATTTTAACTTTCAGAAATGTCAACAAACATACAAAATATGTAGATTTTATCAAACTACTATTGACAAGTAATGGAATAGCTTAAATTTCGAATGTGACCATAAAGAAGAGAACCACATGCAGGTACCAATTGACCAATTGTGGCTGTCAAACAAGGAATCAATTGACCAATTCATTTATTCAGCCCAAAGTTGAGCTTTGAACTCCCAACCATGGTGAAACATTTTTGTTGGTTTGGTGACTTGAACATCAGAACTACAGATTCTTCAAGCTGCAGTAAAAATTTTTAGGTCACCATCCAACCATTCTGTTTTCTTATTACATGCTACTAGCTATAAATTTTGCAAAATACTGCCATTGAAAATCAAAGTGGAACTTCCTTTCGGGCAAGGGCCAATTGAGTAAGTGGGCAGGGCCAGAGATTGGTCAAGGCTCTACTGCATAATAGTGAATTAATGAAGTTAATAAAGGGGCATAAAATGCTTCTAGATTTATCTCTCTTGATAATATGTAATGTTCTCAGAATAGTGACCACACATGACAAGTGTTAAGGAAATGTCTTCTATATCTATACAGATATGACCAAGGTAAAAGTCACAGCATCTCCAACACCAATAAAACAGGAATAATTCCAAGGTGATGAGAATAATTCAAACTTTTGTTAAAAAACAATTGCAATATTGACATCAGCCTTGGTACTAAAAGATCTAGCTATTTATAACAAATATGTGATACTATTTTACAATATAATCAAAATATCACTTATTATTTGAAACACATCTTCTCTACAGTGACAAACAACAGAATTGGCATGAAATTAAACAGTACAGTACAACCTGTATAAACCCATTCCCATACGACTCTTTTTGACTCCCTCAAGAAAAACAGTTGTGAAAATATTGTGTAAAAATGAAGAGGTTACTCGCAACAAGTAATTTCCTCATTTACCAATATGTTTCTGACTAGAAAGATGCAAAAATCTTCAATTTCAAACTTTAAATTGTCATCTGCAGCTTCTTTCAATTAGGACCAGTGTAAAGTTTTGCTATCTAGTAATGCTTAAAAAGCACCTTAGGGACAAACACACTTGCATGTCTCATTAGCAGACAATGAAACTCTATACTGGTCCAAAATCAAAGGAGTTGCAGACAACAATTTATTTGTTGATGGTATTTTCAAATCTTTTGGCTTTTTAGTTAAAAACATTGTGGATAAAAATGAAATTGCTTGTATCAAGTGATTTCTTCAAATTTTACAATGGATAGAAAGGTTTGTTTCTTATGGGAGTCAAAAAGCATGATTATGTGGAGGCTGGTGCTTAATGAAACAGATTCATCTGTATTAATTTGCTTTATTTGGAAACTTAAGGACTGCTTGTTTAACCCATTACTACACGAGAAAATTTTAGACTGGTCCAAATTGAAAAGAGTTGCAGACAACAATTTTAAGCCTATGAAATTTTGGATTTTTAGCTAGCAAAGCGTCAGCTTTGATAGTTTAAGTTGACAGACAAAATTTGAGGTCTTCTCAGAGGTCAGTGAGTGCAAACCGCCACTGGAGGCTTAACCACTTATTCATTGAATGTCTACGCAACAAAATGTAGTTCCTCAAAAGCGTGCTATAAAACCCATTCCCACTCAATCCCGCTTTTTAAAGAACCCCAAAAAACGCTTTTAGAAAACATTGTGGACAATGAAGAAATTGCTTGTAATAAGCAATTTCTTCAGTGTCCACAATGTTTTCTACCCTACAAAAGACAACAGACAAAGAAGATTACCTAACCAACCCATGCTTTGCTAGCTTACAGTTCTTTCAGTACTTTGATTTTACCTTTTGGGTAGAAACATTGTGGATAATGAAGAAATTGCTTGTAACAAGCAATTACTTCATTTACCACAATGTTTTCCAAAGCTTTTTTTCTTGGGGGCGTCTAAAAGCGTCATTGACTGGGAATGGGTTAATACAGGTTGCTTGCTTAACTCATTCCCAAAAAAGCCCGCTTTTTTACGTCGCTCGCAGCTTTTAAAAACATTATGAAAATGACAAAATTGCTTGTCACAAACAATTTCTTCATATTTTACAATATTTCTACTTAAAGAACAGAGATATTTTGAATTTCACAGACATAATTTTTCTTTTCTGCACTGCAAATTATGAAAGTTTTAACTCGACTGGATTTTTTTTTGTGGTTGAATAGGTTACTACAGATGGCCAATAAAACGGGTTTGACTAAAAAAATTAACTGAGTGGTTGTAAGGACTGCGTCTGTTACCATATCAAACATATCAATATCATTTCTGTGTGATTTCTCAATATCTTTTGTCTTCTGATTGTGTATGAAACTCATTCGTAGCCATAAACTACCTCTATTACATTGCCTACATATATCTCTAATGTAAACCTTGACACATTTACTATCTTCTGATTGAATGTGACATTCATCAGGATTTATAAACTACCTCTATTATAATACCTACCATATAAATACTAACTCTGAAAGTTAACCTTAATGTATTGACCAGCTTCTGCTTGTATGCGATATTTATCAGCACTCTTTAACTACGTCCATTACAATACCTACCTTATCAATATCATCTCTATCTTCAAATTGAGTGTGACATTCATCAGTACTCATAAATTACATTCATTGCAATACCTGCCTTAACAATATTATCTCTATTGTAATCCTTTCCATATTGACCTTCTACTGACTGTGAATGACATACAACAGTACTCATAAATTATCTTCATTACAACACCTACCTTATCAATATTATCTCTTATGTAAACCTCTCCATATTGACCTTCTACTGACTGTGTTCGACATTCATCAGTACTCATAAACCCATCAGTATGATTATGTAAACTACCTCCATTCACAGAGGATTCCACACTGTATGATGTCATAAGTGAACCATATTGTCTGTGATGAGGAACATAAAAAAGAAAAAAATGTGCTGTAGAAGAACTGAAATTTATATTACAATAAAAAATTAAATATTATAAACTTTCATTACAAAGAATTATCGAAGAATTCCTTATTTACAAAAAGCCTCTTATTTGATGCTTTTTGTTTGAAATGATTTATTTGAAAAGATTTGTTTGTATTTGCTGGGTTTATCACCACTTTTAACAGTAATTCATTCATACTGTAGCAGCTGGAGGACCTAGTAATGGATTTCTGGCATTTATAACACCGTTACTACCACTACATCCTTTCTGAGCCTCACGCTGCTCATCACAAGTTTACAATGATCTACCCATTGATTTAGAGACAAATGTTGCAAAGAATTTTTGCAGCAAGAATGAACTGAAACCTGGACCTCATCTCTGAGATTCATACTTCCAACTGCCTATGGCTGCAGTAGTTTCAAAGGGAACCATCAATGAGACAGTAGATTCACCCTATAAAAGTCTGAATATAATTCAGTGAAAAATGGCCAGTAATTGAGAGGAGTTGTCCTTTAAAAAGATCATTCTCTACTTATATACACACAAACTTAGCTCTGCCCTTGTGTGTTTGAAAGAAATGTCTTCAAATAAAAAGCTATCACACAACTGAGAACAGACAGAGGATTATTAGAATACCTCACCTTGAGCACTATGTGATCAGGTGAGATAAAAATATTTGGTCCCTCTAAACATCACAAGCCACTAAAGATAACAACACAATGGTTTGTGGTTGTCTGTGGAGTTTAGTGCCTTCAAAAATATTACCATATTAACAAGAAAAAGTGGACTTAATGTTAAAGTTCTTTGAAGTTCTATAAGGTACTCACGAATATGATGTGTAACAATATGGATAAATCCTGATATACTCCACATAGGTAACATAGGGCAGATCAAAGGTCAAGGTTGCTGTTTTTGAATTAGCAATGAAGGCATCTTGTACATTTTCGGTTCCCTGTCCAAACATGTATGTGAGAGGATAGACAGGACTGTAGTATGAGTCACGGACATGATGATATTTTGGTCTAGCATCACTTGTCACATTGACACCACTGTGTGTATGTACGGTAAGAGCAGGGTAACTTGTAGTGCTGTAATAATTCCCTGTCAAATTCAGTCTCTCTATCTGGTAAATTCGATTAGATGCTGTATATCCATAGTTATCCATTAGGAGATAATTGTAGTTAGGTTGTACATTCAGAGATTTGATGTACACAGTGCCTGACCCTCCATACTGGTATGGACCCTGACCACCGTGGACCAGGTATTCACCAGTAAAATAGTTACTGTCTGTATGATAAATAGCAATCCTTCCACCTCCACCTCCTCCACCATTAGAACCACCTACAAAAAATACATAGAATGTATCGATTTATCTTTCATTGAGTTGAACAACAAAAACTTCATTTTTGAGAGTGGCAGGGCCACAAGTGATAACATGCTTAAGTTGTCCACGAAATAAAAGATAATTTGATTTCAAACAATAAAAAATGATCATTTTATTTCTTTGATGCCAAAAAAGTGACAATTTATGCAAATGTTCATGCCAATCACTAAAGGCACTTCATTAGACACATGAACTACATAGCAGCATGATGCCATCATTAGTGCCTTGAGTCCTTTTTAACCCTTGTCATTCTGTATAAAATCTCTTGCGGAATTGCATTAAAATCAAAGGACTGAAAGTACTGATAGTGCTTGTTGTTCAATAATTAATATTTCTTTTGAAAATCAATTTCATAACTTCTCTGGCAGGAAAATTACAAGCAGGAGGTGAAGGCCAAGATCAGACTGCACTTATGTGCAGGCTGATCTTAGTCTATACCTCCTGCTCAAACAGGAATATTCCAGGTTCAGCATGACAAGGGTTAAGGTGATATTCAGTAGCTTGAAATGAACACCCACTCACTCGCTCTAATATTAACCCTTGTCATGCTCAACCTAGAATATATCTGTTCTTGTAAATGGTATAGACAAAGATCAGTCTGCACTTTAGTGCAATCTGATCTTTGTCTATACCTCCTACTTGTCTCTTTTAAGCCACAGTTTTTCATGAAACTAATTGACAAATGAAAGATTGACCCACAAATAGGGTATCCAGTGTTTTCTGCCCTTTGATATTGATACTTTTTTGGAAACAATTAAATTCAGCATGACTAGGATTTACGGAATAAACTAATGAACTGGTTAAAAATATTTAAAAATTTGAGTTTGTAAAATATTTCATTTAAAAGAGAAAGAGGGTATTTTTTTGTTTTTTGTTTACCTGTTAGAGGTATGAAGCTTGATTTTTGTCTATGATGCATGACTATCATTATATTCAGGAGGATAAGGATTATAATCACCCTTATATGAGGGTAATTGTTTGTTTCGGTGTAGTCTCACTTCTCTTTCATTGAGTGAACAACATAAGCTATAATTTCCCCATAATCCCAGGGTTTTCCCTTGACTTTCAAAACAGGGGGTCATTTTGCCACATTATGACCCCTATCAAATAAGATAAAGAAGGCTGTCTAGATATTTTGGGGGTCATTTCTGAAAAATGGGGGTCCAAATTCAAAGATGGAGACGGTCAGGGAAAACCCTGCCATAATCCTATTGTTTTATTCCTATTTCTTTAATGCAAAAATAGACAACATACAGTCTTTTGGGAGGACCATTCCTAAAAGCACATCTTTTCCCACATGAAATCAAATGCAACCTGATGATGTCACCAGTGTCTTTAGTCCTGGGTAGACGGCACTTAGTAGTGCACAATGAACGAAAGAAGGATATCAACCAAAATAGAGAGTTTATCATTTTGATCATTTCAGGGATTTTAACTACCAGAAAGTATTAACCCATTCCCATACAATGACGCTTTTAAATGCCGCTCAATATAAAAGCTTCGGAAAACATTGTGGAAGATGAAGAAATTGCTTGTTACAAGCAATTTCTTCATTATCCACAATGTTTTCACCTCCCAAAGACAAAGAACTTAAAGATTACATCATTTAAAATTGATGTCTGCAGCTTCTCTGAATTTGGATTGGTCTAAAATTTCATGGGAATGGGTTGAATAAACAAATACACTTTTTTTTTAAATTGTATTTTATATTTTAATCACTCACCATTCCCTCCAGTTGTCTCAATTTTCCCAATACCATTCAGCTGGAATGTAGAGATATAGATAGATCCTCCTGCACCACCTCCTGCCTTTGACACTTTACCAGCCTCACCGTTAGCATGTAAACGACCTTCAACTCGCAGATTGTCACTGATATACAGGTGTATGATACCTGGCAAATTGATATAATTGATTAAAGTATATAGAGTAATAAAATTTTAAATACAAATTATCTCAGACAAATTCCAAAAAGATAGTATTTTGGAAATCTTTGTCTTAATGGGTAGAAAACATTGTTGAAAATGAAGAAATTGCTTATAATGGGAATCAACCATTTGTGCAAGAAGTCCTACTGAGATGTAAGATAAAAGTAATATAATTTACTAATTTGACTAATTTACAAAATAGTATGTATTGTCTCCTTTAGATCACTATTTAAATTGAATATAACAACTCCATATTTATGCTATATATAAAACAAGAGCACAGCCTATGGGTGCCTACGCTTGGCTTTTGGGTGCTGGATAGTGGATAAAATGCATCTAAAGTTATACCCCTTGCTAGTACAGGTTGCTCTTTTGATAGTTAACAAGTGTGCCAAGTTTCAAGTGAATGCCTTTAGTAGAAAACATAAAAATATTATTTTTAACAAATCTGAATAATTTCATTGAATCAAGTAGACCTTTACCCAAGGAACATTTCTGCAAAGAGAAATGAAACTAAATCAACAGTTTGAGACTAAATGGCTACCAGAGATTTTCATGGACCATTATTTTTCGAAAGAATATCAAAAAGGACCATCTAGGGAATAATTCTGTGAAATTTTGCCGAGATCTGACCAGTAGTTTCTGAGGAGAAAATTTTAAAGGAAAAGTTTACACACTAACAGACAAGTGCACATGCAACACAATGCCATGACAATAGCTGGGTGGTTGAAAATTAGACAAACAGATCAACAGTTGGACTGGCAGAAGAACCGAAAGACAATAGTAAAATAGCATATCCCTGATTCTTTGATGTAGTGGCATAAAAAAGAAAAGGGTATGTTACAAGCTGTTTGAATATTAACTTCCTAGGTTTGTTAGGAACATTGTCAAAATGGAAAATTTCTAACAACACTTTGCTAATGTGGCATAATTTTTGAGAAAATGGGAGTTTGTAAGGATTGCTTAACCCATTCCCACACAGCAGAATTTTAGACTGGTCCAAATTGAAAGAAGCTGCAGACGACAATTTCAAGTTGATGGAATTTTGAATTTTTTCGTCTTTTTGGATAGAAAACATTGTGGAGAATGAAGAAATTGCTTGATACAAGCAATTTCTTCATTTTCCACAATGTTTTCCAAAGTTTTTTTCTTGAGGGGCGTAAAAAGGAGGGATTGAGTTAGAATGGGTTAATCCAATACCAAACAACAGAAATACAGCCTTGTCAATTCACAAACCCATGAATATAACAATTTAGAGATAAGAATTTTGATAACCAAGCATATTTCAGGCTAAAAATCATTTTGGGAAAAGAATTCAACTAATATTAAGTACAGTTGACACTCAAAATCTTGAATTTCCAGATATGTTGAGGTCATATGCAAGTCCCAACTTTATCCCTTCTTTATTTCATATAAAACTGAAATTCCATATCAAACCAGTAAAATGGGCAATTCCTGTTATGTTAAGTTGTTTTACCAGCGGAAAATTTAAATTTTCATGTCAAACTTTAAAAATTTCAAAATGTATCATCAAATTATTGCCAATAAAACATCCATGAAAAATGGGAGAATAAGATAAAATGAATATTTCTTTTGTTTTTCTGGGGAGAAAGAGTATAACTTATTCATTTCTCTGGTCTGACAATGTGTTAAAGCCGACATTGACACAATACCAGTCTATATAGTGGTTAATCCCAACTTCCGGTAAAATTTTCTGGTTTGATGACCAAATTCTTTTACCTCGAACTTTGATTATTTTGAGCTTTTTGCCTAAAAAATGCGATAACAAATGTTGACTGTTTATGCTTTCCTTTTGTTATCTGTATCTTATTTTCATCTATTTTTTGTTATTCACCTACATTCAAATATGTACTTATTGCTTCACCCAATTTTTATCTATTTTAACCCTTAGCTGTTTAGATTTGTCCAAATTCAAAAAGGTAGCAGATGATATTATTAAGTAGAACAAAGAAAAAAGTAGCCATCTTATGTTATAGAAAACACTGTGGAAAAGAAGAAATTGCTTGTTACAAGCAATTTCTTCTTTTACCCTAATGTTTTCTCAAGTACAATATCCCAGGGACATAAAAATCAGAGATTGTACAGGAAATGGTTTAAGTCCAATAAGTGCTTTGTCTCTAACAGAATAATTTAAAAAAATACCAGATGACCAGGCAGCAAAATTCTAGACTGCTGCAATTTAGAGATGTCATGGCAACAATTTTTCATTGGCAGATTTTTTTCAGTCTTTTGGGGTAGAAAACAATGTAGATAACGAAGAAATTGCCCCAATGTTTTCTCAAGTAAAATATCACAGGGACGTAAAAATCAGGGATTGTACAGGAAATGTCCAATAAGTACTTTGTTTCTAACAGAATAATTTAAAAAAAATTCCAGATGACCAGGCAGCAAAATTCTAGACTGCTGCAATTCAGAGATGTTGTAGGCAACAATTTTTCATTGACAGAATTTTTTTTCTGTCTTTTGGGGTAGAAAACAGTGTAGATAACAAAGAAATTGTTTTTATTAGCAATTTCTTCATTTTCCAAAATGTTTCCCAAACCTTTCTTTCCTGGGTCATCAAAAAGATTGTGTGGAAATGGGTTAAAAAATGTTCATCTTTTTACATCTTATGTAGATCTTATTTAGTTGATGGTTAAATCAAAACAGATAGACAAAAAAGTGGTCCTAAATAACTCTATGTCTACATTTTTTGTGAATCAAATTTTCATGAACAAGCTTTAAAAAGGGTCACCTCAGAAACATTCTTGCCTTATTTTGTCCGAATTGGGCCAATGGTTTAACAGTAGAAATTTTTTAAAGAATTATTTCATGATTTCTCCAAGAATGATAATCTCGGCCCTGCAATGCCCCTTTTTTGGGAATCAACATTTTTGAACAGAGTCATCAATGAAACATTCCTGCAATGTTTGGTTGGATTTGTCCATGTTTTTTTTTTAAAGATTTATTTCATATTTTCTTTCTAGTGTGATAATTCTAATAAAAGTTTCATGAATAAATTTCAAAAAGGATCACCCGAGAAACATTCTTGACAAATTTGGTCCAAATTGTCCCAGGGGTTTAGGAGGAGAAGATTTTTAAAGAACTATTTCATAATATCTCTAACCTGATAAGCCTGGCCCTGCCTTGCCCCTATTTTTTTGCAAATCAAAATTTCATGAACAATTTTTGAAAAAAAGTCTTCTAAGGAACATTCCTGCCAAGTTTGGTTAAAATTGGCCAAATGGTTAAAGAGGAAAAGATTTTTAAAAGAATTCCAAAATACGACACACAACGGACTAAGGGTGATCATAGAAGCTCACCTTGAGCATGTTGTGCTCAGGTGAGCTAAAAAAACAAAAGGCAATAATTTAAGCCAAGCTTGTAAATGACACTGGAGCTGAGATGTGATAAATAAAAGAAGAAACTTGCTTACCTCCACCTCTACCTCCACTGCCATGAGGTGAGTTTCCTCCCGCAGAACCCATTTCTATAGGGTCGTAGATGGAGTCATATGCATACCCAGAGAAGTAACCACCTTTAGAGCGCCCTCCTCGGCCTCCATGTCCGCCCCCTGATCCACCCCCTTCATAGGAGTTAGCACTTCTTCCTGCTCCTGGACCTGTACCACCTGGGTACCCTGTGTCATCTGCATGGAATTCGCCTAAAGATGAGAGAAAATATCTTTTACCACAGCTACAGAAATTATATTTATTATATTCCTAGCTGTGAAATCTTGGGATTTCCCAGTGTAATAAATTTTATATCATCACTATTGATGATATCAACCTACACTCCGAAAATCGGAAACTACTTCTATTTCCAAAAGGCCAGATGGCTCTGTGACTTTATATTCAAAAAATAAAAAAAGGCTAAAAATCAATTCAAAACAGTAAAATAAGAAGAATTTAATGAACATAACTACAACATCAAAATAACCTATTTGTTAACAAGGGGTTTTGATAAATAACGATCCTGGATGTTTGTGTTATCACTGATTGCCCAGTATCCCAGGGCCTTTAGATTGACAATAAGATTGTCACCCTTAGATACAGTATATGTTTCGCCCAAATTATTTTCGTGCCTGACACTGCAAATCTTTAAGTGTCTTAAAATATGGACTTTCCCTCAAAAATTCCTTTTAAGACCTCGCCCACTTGGAAAGACAATCCAAGATGGCAAACAGAAATTACAAATTTGTTGATGTTAAAGTGTACAGTTCCCAGGGCCAAATATGAAGAATATGACTGAAATAAATAGGTAACTATTGAAAAATATGACTGTTTCAAATACAATAAATAGAATAATCAACTGGTTATTTTTTATTAGAACAATCTCTCACTTGAATGCGTTGTTATGTGTTCAGACTTTTTTTTCAGCGCCTGACAATGCATTCTCATGAGAGATTGTTCCTATCAAAAATTACCAGTTGATTATCCTCTATATATTTTTTTTAATTGATGCTCATTTTTATCATCAGTGAAAGATAAGTGCAGAAAACAAGTAATGGTTACATTTTGTGCATATTGAATAAATACAGTCTTCAGAAACCCATGTATATAGCTATCAACTCATTCCCACATGATAAAATTTTAGACCAATCCAAATTCAAAGAAGTATTTTAAGTTGATGAATCTTTAAGATCTTTGTCTTTTGTGGTACAAAACACTGTGGATAATAAAGAAATTGCTTGTAACAAGCAATTTCTTCATTTTCCACAATGTTTTCCAAAAATTTCATATTGAGGGGCATTTAAAGCATCACTGTTTGGGAATGGGTTAACCTTGAGCCTATACCTTGACCTTGGAGCTATCTGAAAAATTTGTCTCAAATGGCACACCTACCCATGATGGAGAACAGTTATGCACAGTTAAAGCCACGCATAGACATAGGAGATATGCTCTAGGCATGCTAAATCTTTATATTTGATCTTGAGCCAAGACCTAATCTTTGAAGCTATCCAAAATTTTTGTCTCAGATGGCACATACACTCCTGGTGGAGAGTTATTTTAAAATCAATCCATAAACATAGGAGATATGCTATGGACAAGCTCAATTTAAAGTTTTGACATTGAGTCAAAAGCTTGACCTTAGAGTTATCTGAAAATTAACTTAAAATGGAACTTCTACTCATGAAGAAGAATGATTGTACCAAGTTATTTTGAAATCTGTATATAAATGTAGGAGATATGCTTAAGATACAATAACATACAACTTGTGATTGTGACACACGTTATTTTGCCAAAATTTATGACCTGTAATATGTAATAAACAAGAGGGCCGTTGGCCCTGGGGCGCTCACCTGAGATAAAGGCTCTTTTTCTTTCAACAGTCTAATTTCATGTTAAGGTTAGGATCATGAAACAAGTGGGCCACGATTTGAAAGCGGAAACTTTTTCCATGGGTTATAATTTCAGAAATAAGAAACCAGAGTTTTTAACGGATTTCAATTCTTTTAGCTAATTTTAAGGGGGACCACCTAAGGAACATTTCTGCAAAATTTGGTTCTAGTTGGCCCTGTGAATTGGGAGGAGGTGTCATTTAAGAAATTGTTCTTTATTTCAATGTAAACCCCACCCCCCTGGGGCTCCGACCCTGGGGACCCGAGGATCATGATTTTAGCTATATTGAAAGAGGTCAATATACTGATGCTTCATGCAAAATATCAAGGCTCTACGCCTTCTGGGTCAGAAGCTAGGAGAAGATTTTTAAAGATTATTCTAAAATTTCACTTTTGTTGCCATGGCACCCAGAGTTTTTAACGGATTTCAATTCTTTTAGCTATTTTTGAAGGGGACCACCTAAGCAACATTTCTGCCAAATTTGGTTCAAATCGGCCCAGTGGTTTGAGAGGAGATGTCATTTAAAAAATCGTTCTTTATTTCAATGTAAACCCCATTCCCCTGGGGCTCCGCCCCTGGGGACCCGAGGATCATGATTTAAGCTATTTTGAAAGAGGTCAATATACTGATGCTTCATGCAAAATATCAGAAGGAGAAGATTTTTAAAGATTATTCTAAAATTTCACTTTTGTTGCCATGGCAACCAGAGTTTTTAATGGATTTCAATTCTTTTAGCTATTTTTGAAGGGGACCACCTAAGCAACATCTCTGCCAAATTTGGTTCAAATCGGCCCAGTGGTTTGAGAGGAGATGTCATTTAAAAAATCGTTCTTTATTTCTATATAAACCCCGACCCCCTGGGGCTCCGCCCCTGGGGACCCGAGGATCATGATTTTAGCTATTTTGAAAGAGGTCAATATACTGATGCTTCATGCAAAATATCAAGGCTCTACGCCTTCTGGGTCAGAAGGAGAAGATTTTTAAAGATTATTTTAAAATTTCACTTTTGTTGCCATGGCAACCAGAGTTTTTAACGGATTTCAATTCTTTTAGCTATTTTTGAAGGGGACCACCTAAGGAACATTTCTGCCAAATTTGGTTCAAATTGGCCCAGTGGTTTAGGAGGAGATGTCGTTTAAAGAAATTGTTGACGGACGACGCACGACACACGACGCACGACGGACGGACGCCGGACAAAAGACGATCACAATAGCTCACTTGAGCACTACGTGCTCAGGTGAGCTAAAAAGTAAAATGGCTTGGTTGGCATCCTGAATGTCATTACAACAGCTTGAATAAGCTGTATTTAAGATGTTTAAGTCCAAAAACATACAAAAAATCTTCTAAATGTCAGAGTTTGAAGTTCACTTCCAGTCTAAATGATTGACCAGATTGGCAGATTGATCCTTTGATTGACAGCCATTAGTCAATTAGGAGATTTTTCAACGCATAGTGAAAGACAAACAACTATGTCAAATGTAAGAAAATATGTTAGTCTTAAGGGGGATTAACATGTGACCCAACGATTTGCAGATTTGCAGCAAACTGAACCAAAAGTATACCTATAGTAAATTATATTCATAATGGCCTCCAGATCAGATGTATATATTTTATAAATTAATACCTTCCAAATGAGGTGTTTAAATAGAAATCAAAAGAACTTAAGCTCTTGATCTTATCAGAGACAAAGCTCTGCAAACTACTCATATTCATAAGAAATCTATTATGCTAATAAAATTTTATTTGAAACCAAGGAGCACTTGGCTAGGAACCATGACAGAATGTTGCATAAAAAGATATCATATATGATGTCCTACAGTTTGAGGCATGACGACCAAAGTGAGGCTTCAAGGAAGTCGTTATTGGTCACTTAATAGACATAGTCCTTCAAGCAAATCACCATCTTTACATTGAATATTACTGCAGTTTCATTAGGATTAACGCAGAAGAGATGCTCTGGTCAAGAATTGGACTCTCACCCCATTCTCTCACACATGCACAAACATGGGCAGATAAAACTCTATATTATATAGTCTATCAACATTACGCGGCAGAGGCATCAAAATCAGTGATTAATTGATTAATTGAATGGGGTTTAATGCCATTTTCAACAGTATTTCAGTCATATTGAGGCAGCTGTAGCACCTAACAATGGATTCCTGGTATTTCTCACACCAGTACTACCACTACATCCTTTCATAGTCTCCAGCTGCTATCCCACTTAAGTTTACAATTATCCACCCATTGGTAAGAGACAAATGTCAGAAAGGATGTGTGCCGCCACCGGGGATTGAATCCACGACATCCCATGATTGAAGGTTGGGAGTCTGATGCGCTACCGACTGCGCTAAGACGGCGGCCAAAATTGGTGACCTTTAGTCTAAGGGCAAGAAAAATTCTACATTGTTTAATTTTTTTTTGATAACTTTTCAAATAATCTAATAAAAGGTCAGAAGATTAACAAAGCTAACAACTTACCTGACACATCCACTGTACAATTTGTAGCATTCAGTTTGAGGTTGTTTGTCCGCATGTAACCATTTCCATTGATAATAAGTCTTATAACTTCTACTGTCATCTGCAAAATGGCAGCCAATGGTTCAAACCCACCACCTGCCTTCACTGAGATATTTGTGGCATAAATATGGCCCTCTGGGTAGCCGTCACTGTTAGCATATGACCAGATATACAATCGGCCCTCATTTTCCACAGTAATGTCATCCATTCCTTCAATAGTTCCATTGATTTCAGCCCAAACCTCACGCATTGTAACTCTGTTTGGAACTTCAATACGGCTATACCTATATTCATACAGAACATAAATGGTTAATTCATCTTCATAGCTTGGAGTGCCTTGGATGTAATCAAACCAATGATTTTTAGAAATAACACAAGCCCGTTAGTGTCAGGCTTTTATTGGGTGAACAGAAATTGTAGGAAGGTATTGTTGAATGTTTTTTTGAAATCGCACAAGCCTGTGTCAGGCTTTTATGGAGTAAAAAAAGAATGCAGTAATGTCAAAGTAAAATGAAAAAAAAAATAATAATGATAATTCTATTCTCCTCATTTGTCATTACTCATCTAAAAAGATAGCTTTTAACCCAATACCACACAGTCCAACTTTTTGATGCCCTGAGACATAAAGTAATAGAAACATTTGTGGGAAAAGGAGAAATGGCTTGTTTTCTACCTTATTTGACTGTTATTTGAGAACTTTATCACACTTTGAAATTTCTATATTTGGAAGAGTCTACATTGTATCATTAGTATATACTAGTTACCTGTAGGATGCCAAGTTGACAGGCATATACACGTCCACTTCCGTCAAACCAAATGTCTGGTTTCTCCCAGCATGCAACACTCCAGTCCGATCACCTCTGAGATATCTCACACGAACATCAATAACCTCATTGTCTGTATCACTTAGAATAGCTACATGTGCATTCCCACTGACCTCCAGATTTTGGAAGGAGTAGTAGAGACTATTGTTGTAGAGCCATGTGACCCCACCTGCACGTGAGATGTCATGATATTCTCCATTGAGAAGGTTCAATAATGGGCCCCAGCTAAAGCCTCCTTCTCTAGGGTATGCATGCCCATTGTTATCTACGAGAAGTTTCTGGTACAAGAGTTCACTGGTTGTAGAGTTAAGAGACTCAATATATGATGTTCCAGCACCCCCTGACTCACTGGAACTTATTCCTACAAGAATAATAAACAAACTTTAAAATAGACTTTATAAATATGCTGATTTATTACTGCTCAAGCAGCAACATTTAAAACACCACCATTATCAAAATACCTTTTCCTAAAGCAAATTCAAGGGATTTGAATCATGCAGACTGACTTGGATAGCAATTAACCAAAAGTTACTATTACAAGGACATATTTGTTCTCTAAATCATATGTTTGTGCATAAAGTCAGTTGCACTTAAGCAGTAGATGACTACTATCAGGGTTGTAATATCTAAACTATATTCAACACAGCAACAGAAAGAGATATACATATACCTTAACCCAATACCATTACCAGTTACAGACAGCAAAATTTGAAAGTGGTCCAAATCGAAAGAAGCTTCAGACAACCATTAAAGTTTATGAAACTCAACATTTTTCAACTTTCTGAGTAGAAAATATTGTGTACAATGAAGAAATTACTTGCTACATGCAATTTCTTGATTTTACACAAAGTTTTACCAATTGTTTTTATTGAGGGGCATCCAAAAGCATCAATGTGTGGGAATGGAAAAATGGTTAAAATTTGTATCATTGATGTAATCCATTAACAGTCTAAGAAAAGTTCAATTGACAAAGCATGGCTGTCAAAGAATCAAATGATTCATCTAGACTGGAAGTGAACTATGAGCCTCAACATTAGCCTACAAACTTGTGAAGCATTGTTAATTTGGTGACTTAAACATCCATACTACAGCTTATTTAAGCTGTAGCTACAACATTGAGGTCACCATCAAACCATTTTACTTCCTTTTTCCATTTTATAAGCACAATATTTGCACAAAAACATTTGCAAGGGTCAAACGATCTGTCAGTTTCATCCTCTAAATATATATTCATCATTCTTTCCATAAAATATTGAACTTACCTCCATGGGCCTGCAATGTGATGTTAAATTTGTTTATATTTTCACAATGAACAGCAATTCTGCCACCAGCTCCACCCCCTCCTGCCAGACTGCTGGAAGTGCCGCCTCCATTACCACCATTGGCTGTTATGATACCATGACCAATGATCTCTACACATTCTATCAAGACAGAGCCACCAGATCCTCCCCCTTAAACAGAGAAAAACAGAAGTACCATAATAACAATACACTGCCACATTAACCCATTCCCACTCAATCCCTCCTTTTTACGCCCCTCAACAAAAAGGCTTTGGAAAACATTGTGGAAAATGAAGAAATTGCTTGGATCAAGCAATTTCTTCATTATCCACAATGTTTTCTATCCCAAAAGACGAAAAAATTCAAATTTCCATTAACTTGAAATCTTCGGCTGCAGCTCCTTTCAATTTGGACTGGTCTAAAATTCCATTGTGATGGAATGGGTTAAGGTCCGTTTTCTGTGACACAGCCCAGAATGGTAAAAATCAGATAATATGATCAGGTGACTAGGAACATTCTGTAAAAATTTAATGCAAATCGGTCCAAAAATAAAGGAGGAGCTCTGTTAACATGAAATTTTGCTTTAAGTCCCTTTTTTCTGTGAAATGGCCTAAAATGGCAAAACCCTGGCAACATGCCAAACTTCAGGGGGCTAGAAATATTCTGTGAAAATTTCATTCAAATTCGTCGGCTATCTGCAATGTTACATTCCCTTAAAATAATGATTTCTAATTTTCATCAACAAAAATTGTTATCTGTAAATTCTTTGAATTTAGATCAATCTGAACTTTTATCATTTGGTAATTGGTTGATAAGACAACATTTAACCAATTCCCACTCAGTGACGCTTGTAGACGCCCTGAAGGAAAACAGCTTTAGAAAACATTGTGGAAAATAAAGAAATTGCTTGTTACAAGCAATTTCTTCATTTTCCACAATGTTTTCTACTCTGACAGTTGAAAAAATCCAAAGTTTCATAAACTTGGAATTGTCTTCTGCAACTTATTTCAATTTGGGCCAGTCTAAAATTAAGCTGTCTGGTAATGGGTTAAATGTACACATCACATTGATGTGAGAAGGTATCCTCAAAAAGAAACACACAGTAAAATGGAAAATTAGACAGGACAAACATACCAATAACTATGATGTAAAGTTCTATTAACCCTTGTCATGCTGTATAAATTACCTAACTGAATTGCTGTCAAATCAAAGGGCTGAAACCACTGATAGAACTTGTTGTTCTAAAATCAATTTTTTTAGAAATCAACTTCATAAACAACTCTGGCAGGAAAAGTACAAGCAGGAGGTATAGACTAAGATCAGCCTGCACATAAGTGCAGTCTGATCTAAGTCTACACCTCCCGCCAAAACCGGAATATTCCGGGTTCAGCATGACAAGGGTAAAATATGAAGCAATAATTACCAGCTCCTGCATCAAATCTTCTATCAGGCGGTAAACCATTTGCAAAGATACTCCCATCTATATCAATGTGGGTTGCTTCTATCCATAATACCCCGCCCCCTTTACCACCAGAGTACTTCAATATTGGATCATTACCATACACATTGTCTCCAAAGTAGATTTCACCTATAAGATAAGAATATTTGACAAATTGTAGAGTTCTGTGCAAAAGTAACTGCAGAGGGTAAAGATGCCAGATGACATTAGTTTGTTGACTCCTGAGGGCTAAACGAAATTTGACCAATTGTAACTGTCAAACAAAGAACCCATCAAATCATTCACTTAGACCAGAAATGAACTTTGAACTTCAACATTGGCTGACATTTATGTGAGGCATTTTTGTTGGTTTGGTGACACAAACATTGTAACTACAGCTTCTTCAAGCTGCAGTTACAAGATTAAAGTTGCCAAATAACACTTCTTTTCATATGTTGGCCTTACATTTTGCAACATAACTCTGTTTAATATAAAAAATTCACTTAAGCTTAACCCATTCCAACTCAATCCCTCCTTTTTACACCCCTCGAGAAAAAAAGCTTTGGAAAACATTGTGGAAAATGAAGAAATTGCTTGATACAAGCAATTTCTTCATTATCCACAATGTTTTCTATCCAAAAAGACGAAAAAATTCAAAATTCCTTCAACTTGAAATTGTCGTCTGCAGCTTCTTTCAATTTGGACCAGTCTAAAATTTTGCTGTGTTGGAATGGGTTAAACTTGCTAGAGAAAATCTGTGAATCTCAGGCTAATCTTTATTTAAAATAAAAAAATGCTGTTTAGTGAACATGAATTTTTCAACTTTGTGACAAATAAGATGTCAACACTGCAACTCTTTTCAATTTTGACCAGTCTAAACTCATGCCATCTAGTAATGAGTTGAATTTGAAGGTAGTCAATGATTCAAGTTTTGGATTTACTCCATCTCTTATCCAATTACCAGATGGCAACATTTTAAACTGATCCAAATTGAAAGGAGTAGCAGAAAACAATTTAAAGTTTATGAAATCCTAGATTTTTTCAACTTTCGGGGTAGAAATCATTGTGTAAGATGAATAAATTACTTGCTGCAAGCCAATTTCTTCATTTCACACAAGAATTTCCCAATTGTTTTTCTTGAGAGGCGTCAACAAGTGAGAGGGAAACTAAAGAATAATATTATGAACATACCAAACTTTTCTCCATAGCCTCCTGCTGAGCCATAGTTCTTTGGTTCAAACAGAGAATCATATCCAACACCAACAGCTATGCCAGATGATCCTCTACCACCACTGCCCCCATGACCTCCGCCACTTCCTCCACTAGTGGATCCTGTGAAGGTTATTTGAAAACTTACTTAGAAAGAAATGTTATGGCAAGTCTCTCTTGTGATGCAATCTGCCTTTATACTAAATAAAACAGATGAATTGATGTCCGCAATTTAACCCATTCCCACTTGACAAAATTTTAGACTGGTCCAAATTGAAAGAGGATGCAGACGACAATTTCAAGTTGATGGAATTTGAAATTTTTTCACCTTTTTGGATAGAAAACGTTGTGGATAATGAAGAAATTGGTTGATACAAGCAATTTCTTCATTTTCCACAATGTTTTCCAAAGCTTTTTTCTTGAAGGGCGTAAAAAGGAGGGATTGAGCTGGAATGGGTTAAAGTAAAGATTTGCACTTGCAACTGAAGCTATGTATGTCACAGGTTATTGATAACTAGAACTAGAATTTCGCAAAGCGCATTTATACCCACCATAAGCATTTCGTCACTGAAATAACACAATTAACCTTTGATATATATGATCCTTACACAAAAGGACACCTCCTTGGATCATTATACACCCCTCTATATCAAGATTGCTTGATAAACTTTCTTCCTTACCATGATTACACCTATTATATTTGAGAGTAAGCCTTAGATTGTTTGTCAAAGAGTTGAACAACACTGAAAGTTCAACAAGAAAATACCTTTTCCAGTGCCAGACCAGTCAGGTTTTTCATCTTGCCGATATCCTCCACCTGTCAGGTTCAATTTTCCACCAGAGTATATGGCCAACCAGTGATGAATCTTCAGTTTGAGGGCAGTGTTTACTTCAAAATGGCCACCACCATAAATCTTTATAAATGAAATGAATTTTATTTACAAGCTTTCTTGATACAATGTTTTTAGGAGGGCAACATTGATTGTAACAGTTCTTTTTCTTTTTTCAATTCAACTTAGGAATGCAAATGCTTTAAGTAAATAATGAAAGGTCAAGGTCTGAAGGTGTGGTAGGAAAAGATTATAAAAGATTTGAGGACTATTAGTTTACATAATGCTACATGCAAAATTTGAAAGCAAGAGTCCTTACAGTTGGGAAGAGGATATTTCCTTTAATGTGTATGTAAAATCTGGAATTTTACACAAGATAACTTTCCGTGCAGAGAAATAACTTTTGGTTGATTGATTGATTGAATAGGGCTTAACACCACTTTTAACAGTATTTCAGTCATATCGCATCAGCTGGAGCACCTAACTAGGATTCCTGGTATTTCTCACACCAGTACTACCACTACATCCTCTCCTAGCCTCCAGCTGCTATCCCACTCAGGTAGACGAATATCCATCCATTGGCAAGAGAAAAATGTTCGAAAGCATATGTGCTGCCGCTGGGGATCAAAACCATGACATCCCATGATTGAAGATTGGGATTCTTAAGCACTACCGTCTGGGCTATGACAGCAGCCAATAGTTTTGGGTATAGGGTAATAAGTCAATGTTGCATACCAAATACAAAAAGTCAATAGCTTTCATTTAGGAAGAATCAAGTTCTTTGAGATAACCTTCTTATCTATAAAAATTAGGGATCCCAAAACACAGGGCTTATTTTCATTGTAAAACTGCGATTTGAAATATTTTAAAAGGCAAAGAGCCATCAGGTAATTATAAACAAATTACAAGACAAAGCATCATTAAATAACCTGGAAGAAAAAAAGCTATATTTGTTGCTTTTTCTTCAAATTAATTAATATTTGAATTATTGTCTACCAACTTCTGTAATTTTGACCATACAAAAATTTTGACAATTAACCCGTTCCAAAACAACACTGCTTTTTGGCTCTCCACACAAGAAAAATCTTTAAAACATCTGGAAAATGAAGAAAATTATTAGGAATTGCTTGTAACAAGCAATTTCTTCATCATCCACAATGCTTTCTACTCCGAGAGACAAAAGTTTTAAATTCCATCAACTAAAACTTTTCTCTGCAATTTCTTTCAATATGGACCAGTATAAAAAATTGTACTGCAATGAGTGAATGGGTTAACCCATTCCCATGCAATATTGCTTTTTTATGGCCTCAAGAAAAAGCTTTTGAAATTGCAGTGAAAAGTGAAAAAAAATGCTTCATACAAAGAATTTATTCATCATTCACAATGTTTTCTACCTCAAGACACAAAGATTTTTAAAATTCTATCAACTAAAGATAGTCATTCTTTGATTTTGGGCCAGTCTAAAATTTCAACTTACAAAGAGAGAAGTTGCATCAAAATTGAAGATATTCTCAAGGTCATATGACACCATTATGAATGTCCCTCCCTCTTGTACATGGAGGGACTTGATTGATACGGTTGCAGGAACATGATTGGTTGCTATACTACCATTTGTATCGACTGAAACTTCCCCTCCTTTAAAAACATAGATGTCTTCTAACCCTGAAACCTGAAAGATAGTGAAACAATCATAAAGAAGAATTCTTTATTGTCAACATTCTTCAACACATAACCAGACAGCAAAATATTAGACTGGTCCAAATTGAAAGCAGTTGTAGACAAAATCTTTAAGTTAATGAAATTTTAGATTTTTTCAACTTTCTGGTCAAAAGACGTGGAAAATGAAGAAATTGCCCGTTGCAAGCAATTTCTTCATTTTGCATGTTATTTACCAAATTGTTTTTCTTAGGGGATTAAAAAACGACAATGTTTGGTAATGGGTTAAACAACAGACCAAGACGACCCTAGATTGCTAAACTGTCAATTTATCGAATTCTTGTATTAAAATAATAGGGCCAAGGAATATCTTAGCAACTTAAATAAGTAGTAAGGGAAAGTTGTAACCAGATGAGCTGTAATACTTATACTGTCTGTAAGTCATCTCTTTACTGTGTATTCGATAGAATGTCACAATATCAAAAAGTATTAGAGTTCTTTCTCATTACAGACAGACATTTTCAACAATTTTTAGAAGGACCAAGTCAAAAATTAGATCAGTATAGTCTCAAGGATTTTGACAATAAGGCCCCTTTCCCCTTGAAATTGAATGAAAAAGGAACCCATTCTGAAACAAAAGCGCTTTTTGACCCCTTAAAGAACAAGAGGCCCAGTGGGCCTTAACAGTCACCTGAGTAAAAGAGCACCAAGACAAGTGATTTTGTTTGAAAGAATTAGAAAAAGGTTTGGTTGAAATCCCCTCAGTAGTTCTTGAGAAGAAGATGAAAATGTTTAAAAGTTACCAAAAATGACCCCCTTTTGGTCCCAATTTTAGGCACCCCTGACCTCCAGCCTTTTAATTTTCACATATCTGTATAATCAATACCCAATGATGCTTTTCACAAAGTTAGTTTGAAATTAGCTTAGTACTTCATCAGAAGAAGGTGAAAATAAGAATTTTTTAACATGATGAACTTTGACCTCTGGGTGTGGCCCCATACATGACCCCAGGGACATGAATTTCACAATTTATAATATACCTGTCCTAGTTGTCATGCACACAGAATATTTAAGCCCTGGCATTAACAGTTTATTAGAAGAAGATTTTTAAAGAAGCACCAAAAATTACCCCTTTTTGCCCCCTATTTGGGCCCCTTTGACCCCCAGAACCCCTATTTTCACAAACTTGAATTGGCATCCCCCAATGATGCTTTCTACCAAGTTTGGTTGAAATCCGCCCAGTAGTTCTTGAGAAGAAGATGAAATATTTAAAAGTTACCAAAAATTACCCCCTTTTGGTCCCCATTTTAGGCACCCCTGACCTCCAGCCTTTTAATTTTCACAAATCTGTATAATCAATACCCAATGATGCTTTTCACCAAGTTTTCTTTGAAATTGGCTTTGTACTTCATCAGAAGAAGATGAAAATGTGAATTTTTTAACATGATGAACTTTGACCTCTGGGTGTGGCCCCACACATGACCCCAGGGGCATGAATTTCACAATTTATAATATACCTGTCCTAGTTGTCATGCACACAAAATATTTAAGCTCTGGCATTAACGGTTTATTAGAAGAGAAGAAGATTTTTAAAGAAGTACCAAAAATTACCCCTTTTTGGCCCCTATTTGGGCCCCTATGACTCCCAGAACCCCTATTTTCACAAACTTGAATTGGCATCCCCCAATGATGCTTTTAACCAAGTTTGGTTGAAATCCGCCCAGTAGTTCTTGAGATGAAGATGAAATATTTAAAAGTTACCAAAAATTACCCCCTTTTGGTCCCCATTTTAGGGCCCCCTGACCCCACAGCCTTTTTATTTTCACAAATCTGAATAACCATTACCAAATGATGCTTTTCACCAAGTTTCTTTGAAATTGGCTTTGTACTTCATCAGAAGAAGATGAAAATGTGAATTTTTTAACATGATGAACTTTGACCTCTGGGTGTGGCCCCATACATGACCCCAGGGGCATGAATTTCACAATTTATAATATACCTGTCCTAGTTGTCATGCACACAAAATATTTAAGCTCTGGCATTAACGGTTTATTAGAGGAAGATTTTTAAAGAAGTACCAAAAATTACCCCTTTTTGGCCCCTATTTGGGCCCCTATGACCCCCAGAACCCCTATTTTCACAAACTTGAATTGGCATCCCCCAATGATGCTTTCTACCAAGTTTGGTTGAAATCCGCCCAGTAGTTCTTGAGAAGAAGATGAAAATGTTTAAAAGTTAATGGACGACGCACGACGGACGACGCACGACGACGGACAAACAATGATTGCAATAGGTCACCATGACCATTCGGTCAGGTGACCTAAAAATCAAAAACATTATGGAACTAGAACTGTCGCCTTTTACCATTACAGTTAGACAAGCACTGATATAATGTAATTTCAACTGACAATTTCTAGAGTTAAGTTCTTCATTTTGGACTGTTTTTAGATTGTTTCTAGGTTTATTTTTTATTTTAGATACTACATTTTCTGGATTCCTGAATATTACCAGAATATATACCTATGGTGTTTTGTTTAACATAACCAATAAAATGCAAGATTCAAAGACAAAAAAAATTGACCAATAAAAATTTGAGACTTAAAAATCAATCTACACCAAAGATAAACAAGAGGATTCTGATCCAACTTGGAATGTCAAACTTTCACACCTAACCACTAACAATCAAGTTTACTTTAGTCACTGACTACAATGATCGAACAGCAATTTGTTAGGAAAACAAAAAGTCAGCCCAATCTTGACCTGAGGATTATAATCTAATTCTCATTTCCTGACATTTTTTCAGAATTGACATGATATTTTTGCTGGTTGATAAGCAATCAATACAGCCATTCTTTTAGAATTCTTGAGCAGAAAATACTTCTAAGGACAAATTTAGACTTTATGATTTTCATGCAAATTAGTACAAAATTCTAAGCTACCAAATATTGTGCAAAAAAGTCAAACACAAAACTTCTCTTTTTATTGCATTGTTAGATAGATTATGCTCCCCAAATATAGTCCTGTCACAAAAAATATAGAATAAACTAGGAAAAGGGTTTTGATTCTCAAGACATGCTTGATTTTAATGTTTGAAAATGAACTGTGACCTTGGAGCTATCTGAGAATTTATTGTAAACAGCACATCTTCTCGTGATAGAGAACAGTTGTGTAAAGTTTTATTAAATTCAATCCCTAATTTAAGGAAGTATGCACTGGACATGCTTTAATTTAATGCTTCACCTAGAGCCCTTACCTTGTCCTTGGAGCTATCTGAAAATTTCTTTCAAATGGTACATCTACAAATGTTAGAGAACAATTGTGCCAAGTTATATTAAAATCCATCCATAATTAAAAGAGTTATGATCTGGACAAACTCAATTTCAACATATGACCTTGAACTGTGGCCTTTACTTTGAAGTTATCCATATATCATAAGGAATACACATGTGTAGTTTCATCCAATTTGGCCAATTAGAGTTGTGGACAAATTGAGGCAGACAAATAGATGAAGACACAAAGTGCTGGCTAGTGCTAGTCCTTTAGGGAGCATAAAAATGAAAAATGGCTTGCTGTCAGTAATTTCTTCAATATCCAATATATTCTCTAGCAACAAAAAAGTAAGATTTTTAAAATTTCATAAAATAGACATTGTTGTAGATATAGAAATTATCGTTTACTCCCTCTTTTCTCTGACATTGATTGTAATGTGGCCATATTCAAAAGAGCCTTTCCTTTTGATCATCAAGGAAATCTGATAAAATCTGTGCCAGAACATAGCACTGTAGATAAGTGTTGTCTTAAAGGACCTTTTTTTAATATTGAAAGGAATGCAATCATAATCATTAGGGTTCATTTATATGTCAATAAACAATATTCAACAAATAGGGAAACACTGAGCTAATATTTAGACCCCTAAAACAGTGACAGAATATTTTCACCAAGGCCCCGTATCAAGAGAGTTTGTATGAAATGTCACCATATTGAATAGGGATCTTTCTCATGATCCTACAAGCACTTTAAGTAACTTTTAGAAAGATTGAGATACAAGTTGTGACCAATAGAGCAGTACGAAACACCATGCCCCAGTAACAGCCTTTTTTCATAAACATGACCTTGATTGACCTTGGTATCAACCGTAGTATCTGTAGATGCATATCAATGAGATCTTTTATCATGCCAAATATGAGCAATGTAGCTGGAATAGCCTTAAATTCATTGTAAATGTTAATTATTTTGGTTAAGTTTTGCAGAAGTGTGACCTTGAAAAAGACCTTGACCTTGTCACATGACTCAGTATCTGCAGATACCTATAAATGAGATTTATTAGAATGCCATAAATGAGTATTATATCTTGATAAGAATTAAGGTTATTGTAAATGATACAGTTTTTGGTTAATTTTTTTAAGAAGTTTATCTTGAAAATGATCTTGTCACAAGTCCTAAACCTTGGTATTGCAGATGTGTATCCATGACATCTATATTCATGCCAAATTAGCATAGTATCTTGAAAGGACTTAAAGTCATTGTAAATATTAAGTTTTTCAGATAGGCAGATTGACAATATGACAGACAGACAATGGAAAAACAATTTGCCTTCCATCATTTGATACAGCCATGATAAAATAGGAAATTGGCATCAACAATGGTTGATAAAAACTAAAATACCTGTCAATAACTTAATGTTTCTCTGTATTTTATTTTTTTCCTTCATAACTATTGAGACATCTTGAAGTGTTATTTATCTTTACCTTTCCATATGAAATGAGTTTTGTCTTATAAAAGAAAACTCTAGGTGGATATGTTATATGGCCATTTTCATAGACATGTGCACTAAATGGAACATCATAGGCTGTGCTCAGCAATGATAGGCTCTGGTCATAACCAACATGTATGTAACCTGAAATGAAACATGTTGCATGCATTTGTGATTTCAATAACTCATTTTCTAATAAAGCTTTTTGACCCCCTAAGAAAAAATGCTTTGAAAAACATTGTGGAAAATGAAGAAATTGCTTATTACAATGATTTCTACCACAAAAGATAGAGATTTCTAAAATTCCATGAACTGTAAACTATCGTCTGAAACTGCTTTGAATTTTGACCAATCCGAAATTTTGTCATGTGGTATTGGGTCAGCTCTTTATTTTCAAATTGGCAGCATTCTTTTTCCCTCCAATTGTAATCAGTTAACCAATGAAAGACCATCACAGAAGAGCAAAAAATGTTGACCCTGATCTGGCTGTGCAGATTGAATAGAATGACTTGGGCAATCGGGACTCCTCATTCAATTCTATGAATCAAATCTTGGATGTCCATGATAGGACTATGTTTAAAGTTTAACAGGACAAACTTCCAAAAGGGCCCTATCTGCAAAGTGTCTGTTTTAAAAAGGTTCTGTAAGAACTCTGTTTGGTCTTCAAAGGAAACTTGCTATCAAAACAAAATATGAAAAAATAACAAAAGGAAATTCACTTTGAATCTGATATTTTTTTTTGATGAATCATGGTAAATTAACCATTACCATGAGTTCTTTTTTTCTGGTATAGCTAAACTGTTTCCACTTATGTGATAGTAACAAAAACTCATTAATATAAAGGAGTTGGACTTGTAACAAGAAATTTCGTCATTTAACACATTGTTTTCCCAATTGTTTTTCTTGAGGGGCTTCAAAAATTGTCACTGTATTGGAATGGGTTAAGCAGTGGGCTATCAACTTCAGTTAACGCGTTACCATATGACAAAATTTTCTATTGATCCACTTTCAAAGAACTTTTAGAAAAAAAACTTACAGTTGAATACATTTAAAAATCTGTGTGACATTTGTGGGAAGTGAAGAAAATCCTTTTAACAAGAAATTCCTTAATTTTCTAAAATGTTTTCCAAGTGATTTCTTAATTTTCTATATAATTTTAAAAAAAATTGAAACAATTTTCTTGAATGTCATTAAGAAAAAGTTATGTGAGAATTGACTATGAATGGATTATTCTAATGTTTCCGATAGATTCTAGTTGCTCTTCACTTACCAGTTTTATCTCCTATTATATTATCCGCATGCACAATGACTGTGCCAGTAAAGGCCAGATGGGCATTGCCTTTCACAATAACATCTGTAAAGTTAAACAACTCTCCAGGACTTCCCAACACCCAAGTTGTTGCTCCTTCAAGGTTAGTGTGCTCATATCTGAAAATTGTCAAGATCAGAAAAGTAAACAGAAATAACTCGAAGGAAATACAGCCATTAAAATATTATTAACTCATTCCCACAAATGACACTTTAGGACACCCCTAAAGATAAGCGATTGGGAAACACTAATGCACCCCACCAACAGCATTTTTTTGGTATTGCAATTGTGATAAATGACCTTGATCATGTTGGATGACCTTGACTTTGGTACAACAGAAATTAGGCCATTTTACAGTGTTTTACTATAGCATCAATCCTTATGACCTAATCAATCAGATCAAGTTTCAGCAAGATTAAGTAAAAATTATGGCCCCCTAGGCAGTAAACAAGGAAACAAGATTGAGATAAAACGGTGACCTTTAGAGTGTAAACAGTAAAATTGTTGACACCGCATACTACACAAGGAATGACAGATGACAGACGACAGACATTAAAGTATTACAAAATCTAACCATGAGCATATTGTGCTCAGGAGAACTAAAAGTACATATGATTTTGATTAAAGGAATAATGATCAGTTCAAGAATTTTCTTTTTTTGAGAAGTAGTCATTTTCAGGTCCTTGCTTTCTTCAAGCTTTTGAAACACATAGACAGGAACATGAACAAGACTAACAAATAAAACTAGACTATCACTGAATGTCTGTAAATCTATACTCTCTTTTTCCATGAAAGTTTCACTTAATCTATTAATACCCCCAAAGGCTTCGTGTCACAGAAAAAAAAAAAGTCACTGGGACAGAGGCTATTTTCAACAAAGGACTATAACTCCAAGAAAAGTCAATGGACTGTCACCAAAATGATACATCTACATCTTTAATTGCTATTGAGTGCACATGAGAAATGTGAGTCCAATCTATTGAGTAGCTGAAGAGAAAATTAGCAAACAAGATCTTCATCAAAGAGGCATGACTCTGTCAAAAGAAAATGGACCAACCTAATTACAACATGGACATCTTGATACCAAGTCCATATGGAAATTTGAATCAAATTCATGCAATAGTTGCTGAAAAAATGAATGGACAAGGAAATAGCTACAGACAGTTTACCGACCAACAAATCAACAAGCTTACTCCTATATACACCCAAAATAAAAGTAAACAAGATCAAACATTACCACATTTCATATTTGGAATAAGTGTAGTAAATCATACAAATAACTCCAAACTCACCTGTTACTTGTCTGTTCACCATCTACAAATATTTCAAACTCACTGAGGGCTACGTAATCATAATCATAGCTTGGTGATCCTACACCGGTCATGTAGATTTCAAGTGTTTTGGCATAATTCATCATGGGTAGTTTAACATATGTGCCCTGTGTCCCTGAGGAACTTGGGTCTATATAGTTTGAGGTTACATCGTACTCAACCCCTGACTCAGTAATGGCTTTCACCTATCAAGACAAGACAATGTAATCAATTTAAAATTAAAATAATAGACAGATTACTAGCTACACCAACTACCCTCTGATAGGAAGTTCAACTTAGATATTGAAGAGAATTATTTGCAAGATTCATGGTCAGTAATATGTAAATAGATAAATAAAATTTTTGGTTGGTGACCTTAACATTGTAACAAAAGCTTGAATAAGCAGTACTTATATCACAGCCTGATTAAGCAGTAGTTACAACGTTTAACTTGCAAAACCAACAAAAATGAATCAATTGATTTGATTGATTAATTGATTTTTGATTGACAGCAATGATCTGTCAGTCACAGACATTTTTCCTTTTTTTTCCTAAAATATATTTTTCATTCTTTCTAAAAATTGTTGTGCTATGTTAAATTTTACCTCTGCAATCCCTTTCCATAATAAAGGGACAACAAAATGAATCATACAGCAAGGTAGGAAAATACATAATTGAGAAAGTCATAAACCCATTCCTAGATAACAAAGTTTTAGACTGATTCATATTGGAAGGAGTTGCAAATGACAATTTAAAGTTAATGCAATTTTAGAATTATTCAATTTTCTGGGAAGAAAACATTGTGTAAAATAAAGAAATTGCTTGTAACAAGAAATTTCTTCATTTTACAAAATATTTTCCCAATTGTTTTCCTCCAGTGGCGTCCAAGAGTGTCACTGTGTGACAATGAAGCTTTTTGACGGCCCTTAAGAAAACTTTGGAAAACATTGTGAAAAATGAAGAAATTGCTTGTAACAAGCAATTTCTTCAGTATCCACAATGTTTTTTCTATCTTATAAGGACAAGATTTTCTTAATTCCACCAACCTGAAATTGTCGTCTGCAACTTATTTCAAATTGGACGAGTCTAAATTCTTGCTGTCTGGTAATGGATTAATTGTTCAGCATGAATTGCTAAATGTCACTTATCCGCACAGCGTTAACCTATTACCAAACAAAAAATTTTCTAGACTGTTCAAATTCAAAAAAGTTGCAGACAACAATTTTCAGTTGATGAAATTTAAAAAAACTTTGTCGTTTGGAGAAGAACATTTTGTGGATAATGAAGAAATTGCTTGTAATATAACCAATTTTCATTTTTTCCACAAAGTCCTTTAAAGCTTTTTCTTTGGAGATGTCAAAAGACAAGACTGTCTGAAAATATCAAAAAATTATGTGTAAAATCACTGGCTTACCATGAAAGCTGTAGGACGGCTGATCTCTGGGTATAGCTTCAGATTGTTGACGAAATATTCCTGATTGAGTGTGATTGACAGTTTGGCTGATTCTGACCACGCCATGAAATAGTCATATGCTGAAGCTCTTAATGTTTGGTCAAAAGCATTGTGTAGCAGGTAGTATGATTGATGATTTGAGTATGGACAATAACAGCTCGATGTATGACATGAACAGTCATAAACACTGGCATCTAGGCTCACCTGAAACATTCATGAAAAAGAGAAATTTACAAGCAATGGAATAAATCTGTGACAAAACCCAACATGTAAAGTTGTATGAAGGTATTTTACATCTAACACAATAAATGAGGTCATATGGAGAAGGGGTCCCTTGTTATTAAATCCCTGCGATTTTATACTAAAGAAAATTTTGTGGGGAAAAGAAGAAATTGCTTGTAAAAAGCAATTTCTTGTTTCTCCACAATATTTCTACCCTCTTGAATGGTTATTTTTCAAGTTAAATCCACTTAAAATTTTCCTCAGCAAAACCTTTGAATTTGGACCAGTCTAAAATTTTGATAAACAGGAAAGGGTTAACCCATTCCCACACATTCCCGCTTTTTAACGCACCTCAAGAAAACAGTATAAGAAAGCATTGTGGACATTGAAGAAATTGCTTGTGACAAGCAATTTCTTCATGTTAACAATGTTTTCTACCCTTTAAGGCAAATATTTTTTAAATTTAGCCAACTTGAAATTGTTGACTGCAACTTCATTAAATTTCAACCAGTCTAAAATTTAGTCATGTGGAAATGGGTTAAAGTCTCACCTGACTGGAGAACTGGGAGATTGAACCAAGGACCCTTGAAATTAGAGTCTAGTACATACCACTAGACCAACTCTGCTTCTAGTTACTATATGGATTTCTAAAAATTATTTACCAAAAAAACTCTGATAAAGCACTAACCAGGTAAGTCTTTTGTCCAAAATCATGTTCACTTATTCTCTTACACAAATTTTATCATCTATACCTTTGCATTGTTATAAAAAAAAAACGCTTTAGATTTGAATAAATGTCAAAGTTCATTGATCAGGAATTAACCCATTCCCACATAATGATGGTTTATGACAACCCCTAAAAAGACAATTTTAGGAAACATTGTGTAAAATGAAGAAATTGCTTGCAACAAGCAATTTCCTCATTTTACACAATGTTTTTACCCAGAAAGTTGACCAAATCTATAAATTTAATAAACTTCATATTGTTGCCTGCAACTCCTTTCAATTTTGACTAGTCTAAAATATTGTCCTCTGGTAATGGGTTAATAGGTCTATCCAGAGCTCCGGAAATTTGGAAATTTAAATCGGTCCGGGACAATGCCCCCCCCCCCTGGCAAAAACAAATACAGCCCTCCCCACCCCGCTGGCAAAAACGAATACCCCCCCCCTTTTTCACCTTAAGCGTACGTAAAAGGGAACATCATTCATTCAGTAGTTGCCTTCTTTTTCAATCTTCTACGAGTGGAAGATAGATGAAAACAACTGACAGATCATACTTTCATTTTTTTCTGAAAATTCCGGAGTGTATAAATTGCCATTCCGGCAATATACGGGAATTCATTAAATTCTAATATATTGTAAAAATACATAGACAAATAAATTACATTATTAAAATTTCCAGGTTTTACAGAATATTTCCATATCGAACGCTCTCCCCCCCTACCCCACCTCACCCCGAGTACCGCCGATTTAATTAAAGTAATGATATACTTTTTAATAAGCTAGTTATCCAAAGTTCTGTTCATAGCGATTTTCTCTCAACACGAGCCTCTGTTGATGGAAAAACACAGCTGACGTCACAAAAATGTGGGGTCAGTCCATTCTACTCCATGGTATCGCAGAGTCGTGACATACATCAAAAAGACCAACGAGACAAACTCGAGTGGGTCACCCACGTGTACGACTATTTTCCTAGAGTAGAATTTGTGCGCAAATCTCAGTCATTTATGAATTGTTGTTGATTTGCGATTTACTATTCAGACGATTTCCACCTCTGAAGTAAGATTTCATGATTCGTAGTTTCTTTAATTTTATAGACGGAACTAGCGATATTACTAAGCAGTCATTTTCGTTTATATTCAAATTATCTTCATCTGCGGATTTCCACATATTGTTTGAATTCTATCGGCTACATAGCGTTGTGCTGAGCTATTCCGACTTTATACGAACGGCAAATTAAGTCTGTTCATGTCTCGATTTATATACGCATCCAATATTTGATTCTAGTAAAAGAAATTTGTTTCACAAGCAACGGAAATTTGAATTAAGGCAGTATTAGATGTCCATTCTGATAAGACTTCAAACGTGTGTAGTCAAACCGATTCAAATAGTTTACCAATCTCGATACCTAAAGTTCGATCAAGCGTGAAACTGTGGCTAACTGCAAATTAGGTCCACATGCGGATGGGCACTTGACTGGCCGGTGGCAAAACTAAGTATCGATTTTTGGCACTTTTGTTAATCCTTCAATCTGCTGGTAACGTGTGAAACCCTTGAATTCTATCGGTTTCAAGTGGATTTTGAAAGATGGCGGGCGAGTTTATCAATATTTCAATGCGAAATTAATGAAAATTTCGGACCGATTTTGGGCGTTTTTTTTAGGATTCAAATCTGTCTTGCAATTCAAAATTCGGTCCAGACCGGCAATTTATCGGATTTCCGGAGCCCTGGGTCTATCTATACATATTTGTGTGTGTATGACCGGACGCCCGGACACCACGGGTGATCCCAAAATACGTCCCGGGCGTATAAAAATTACATACAACAATTTCAAGTAGATGCAACTTTATAACAAACTCACAGTGTGCCCATGGCTAGTTGTATAGGAGTTTGATTTAGAGTACGACGTCAGCGGAGTTGATAAATCCAGTCTGTAGCCTTCATTCAATATTGCTGTCTCTTCTGAAATCTGATTTTGATTATTGTTGTCCACTTGTAGAAGACTGAAAGATAAAATTCAAAAAGTGAAAAAAAGCTAAAGAACAACTCTCAACTTTTCACCAGGAGAACTATAATAGTCGTATATAGCTCATCCAAGTCTCCTTCTTACACACCAAGACATTGTGCAAAAAGGATCAAGAGAAATTTGTTCAACAATTTTGGAGAAAGTAACTAAAGGTGCATGAGCACCTGTACCACTTCATTGGCTTAGATTTACTGGTTTAACCCATTACCATGCAATCTCTAATTTTTTAAAAGAATTGAAAACAATGTTGAACAAAATGCATCGGCTCATGTAGCAGCCTTTTCAGAAAAATTATCTTAACCCATTCCCACACGGTGAAATTTTAGACTGGTCCAAATTGAAAGAAGCTGCAGACGACAATTTCAAGTTGATGAAATTTTAAATTTCTTTGTCTATTTGGATAGAAAACATTGTGGATAATGAAGAAATTGCTTGTGACAATGTTTTCCAAAGCTTTTATATTGAGGGGCATTTAAAAGCGTCATTGTGTGGGAATGGGTTAATAAGTAACATTAGCTTTGATGGATGACCCAAACTTTACAACAAAATGATTCTTATCAATGCATGGAACCTATACCCATGTATCTTGAACAGTATTTCAATGTTAAGCTTTTCCATTAAGTTTCTACTTGCTAACTGATGGATAGACAGACAGACGGACATTGGTAAAACAATATGCCCCACATCTTAGTGATGCAGGGGCATATAGATGTTACATTCTACTCTATCTGAGATCTATTTTCAATGGAATGTTCCTTTTAGATTATGTCTGCGATTTTCTTAAATTTGGATCTGTCAAAAATGGGTTAACCACAAAAAGCTTTTGGATACATGGTTCAAATAAAGAAATTGCTTATAGTATTTCATTTATAAACATTATCTTTACCCAAAAAGCCATGTTTTTGACCAATTAAAAATTTCTGGCAGGAATCTGATGAAGAATCTTCCTGTGAAATTTGGTTGAATTCCAGTCAGTAGTTTTTGAGGAGAAATTCTGATAGAAAAAGTTTATAGAAAGACAGAATGAGTCATGTATGCACAATGGTTACAATGCCTATACAAAACGTTCTTGTCTTCTTGTAAGTGGAGCTAAAAAGTCCTTGCCATTTGGTATGTCATAAGAAGTATTCCTGCAATGTTTTTATGTACATTAGGGTATAAGAAATAGTAATAGCTATGTCTTGCTCACTGCAAGCTACTCTGATAAATCAAAGCACTGATAGTACTGATTTTCGACATCTGTGTTGGTGTATTTGAGTGATATGCCGGTTTAAGTGTACAAAATGGCAACTTTCACATAGATGATCTTTTTAAGCAGAACCTCTCGCCTAGCCTGGTTTGTTTAATAGGTACATGTTATACAGGATGTTTCTATTCTAGAGTCCTGAACAAGATCACAAGTTCGGAAAACAAGAGGCCCAAAGGGCAAAATCGATCACCTGAGTCAAAAGAGCACAAAATCAGATAAAAGTCCAGCCAAATGTGCAGCCCGATCTTAGTCTACATGATCTATTTGTCCCTTTCAAACCAGAGATGGTTATGAGATTAATGTTCAAAAGAAATATTGACCTTCAAAAGATTCCAGTGCTTTCAGCACTTTGATTTTAATGCAATTCTGAAAAAGATTGTCTTCAGCATGACAAAGGTTAAGATCAGAATGTCTCTAGAAGACCTTATGACAGATCTTATTTATACTGTTATTAGTGTATAACCTGTAGTCTCTCTCTGCATCTCTAACATAGACTGTTCCCGATGCCCCAGCTTCACCTCCATAAGTTCCAACCTCACCTCCGTACACATCAAAATACCCTCGGTAGTAAGGGATTGTGTCATGTCTGGCATGGTACAAGGCTATACGCCCACCAGAACCACCACCACCATAAATTACATCACCTCTACCTCCCAGAGCCTGGATGTGGCCTGTATGACTGCCTGTAAATAGTATCAATTATAATGGGGTTTGGGCAAAACTATTGTTAGGGAATAAAGAATTGTTCCCCTGGAATACTGAATAACAAATTACCAAATGACAACATTTTAGACTAATTCAAATTCAATCGTGTTGCAAACATGTATTTCAGTTGATGAAATTTTGGTTTTGTTTTACTTATTGGATAGAAAACATTATGATAATGAAGAAATTGTTTGTATCAAGTAATTTCTTCATTTTTCACAAGGTTTTCCAAAATATTTATTTCTTAGGGGGCTTCAAAAAGCGTAATATTGTGGTAATTTGTTAAATATCAATTGAAAAAAAGTAGATATGAATCTTACATTACATGCATCAATTGACAAAAATCAGATAATTACATGAAATTTATGATTCACTGAAAATAAAATACAGACCTGTACTGGATTCCAGACTAGTTTCTTTCTTTAACCCATTACCAGATGACAACATTTTAAATTGGTCCGAAAGTTTCAGAAACGCCCTCTATTGGTTCCCTGTTGACTGCAGCCTATCAGTCTAATGCAGATGACTAGCTCCTAAGCACAAGACATCTTTAGAGCTTGCCAAAATGCGCAGAACTACATCTGAAGCAGTTTTTGGGAAAAAATGGTCAATTCTAGGTACTAAAGGTTTTTAAATCATCTCAATTCTGGGAACCCACAACATAGGGCTTATGTAATAATTTGAAGTATTTTGGCAGAGTTGCATTAAGCAATGTTACAAGCAAAATTTGAAACAATATGGTTTTGGAAAAGAATAATTTTAATGTTTTTCTCCAACTACAGTTCTTCATTGAAGACTTCCTCCACTACCACCAGTAGTCACAAATAATGTGTTTTCACTGTTAGCCTTGACATAACCATCTACAGCTTGTGTGTTATACACTTACCAGTAAAATTATGGGTTTGGATATGAAGACTTCCTCCACTACCCCCACTGTCACCAGCAGCCTCATATAATGTGTTTTCACTGTTAGCCTTGATGTAACCATCTACAGCTAGAGTATGATGTATTTTCATCTTCAGCACACCACCACCTGCAATCAAATTTTGTACAATTTTTGTTTAAAAAAGATTGAAGTATGGACAGAATCTTATCTTGAATTGATGCAAAGTGCACTTAAAGCCCCATCAATTTTTTTGCCACTCAAGTAACAGTTAAGCTTTGACTTGCATTACCCCTTAACAATTGGGCACCTCCTTGAGTCATGGATAACATTTGTATAAAGTTCAAGCTTTTTGAGTTAGATAACAGAAACGGTTTTCAATCAAAGTTCATTTGTGACCTGGACCTTTGACCTTCGTGACCCAAAAACAATTGGGCACTCCCTTGGATCATAAGCCACAAGTGTATGAAGTTTCATGGTTATTATAGTCTGTCTGTAAAGTTTGAATCTGGGCCAGAGATTATAAAACTTTTTTGTATTCAATTGAAAATTCAATTAAAATTGGATACGAAATTAAAGATGTATTTCAGCTTAACCCTTTCCAGTTTTTCAAATTTTAGACTGGTCCAAATTGAAAGAGGTTGCAGACGACAACGAAAATTGGATGCAATTTGAACTGAAACCATCCTATGTGGTAGAAAACATTGTGGAAAAAGGAGAAATTGCTTGTTACAAGCAATTTCTTCTTTTTCCACAATGTTTTCACAAGTACAAAATCACAGCAATGTAAAATCCCGGATTTGTCCAGGAAAGGGTTAAATATTGATAAGTGCATGAAAATGAAACATAAAATTGGTCATTTATAATTTAGAACACAATTTCTACAGTTATCAATGAACACACAACATTCATTTAAGCTTTAGCTAAGATTTAGTTAATTCTCAACTGAGTACGAAAAAAGTTTTATAATCTCAGGCCCTGATCTTTAAGTAATTGATGAGAAAAAAGGCGGACAAGATTTTCTATCAAAGGGCTATAACTTTGTGAAAAGTAAATGGATCTTGGTTCAAAGCACTAAAAGCACTCATTGTGGGTTAAATTTATTTTGAAAAATTGTCTTATGAACAAGCAGGTGGTGCAGCCTAAGATCAGACTGCACAAAAGTACAATCTGATCTTTGTCTATACCTCCTGCCAAAGCAGGAAATTCCGGGTTCAGCTTGACAAGGATTAGGTTCATAAATACATAATTCTTCTCACAACATTTTCTATATAATTTTCTTATCAATTTATACCAACATTGAAATGTCACTTTATTTTCTTTTAATGTGTCAGAATATCTGAAAGGAGGATAACCCATACCTGTTCCACTTGACCCAGTAGCTCCCCCTGATCCATGATGTATCGGTTCATACAAGTCACCATAAGGTATGTTCCTGTACAGTTTACATGTGACCAAATTTCCACATGAACCACGACCTCCATAACCTCCATGTGAAGCACCACTTGATCCAAGTCGACTCCAAACACCAGCACCTAATATAGAATATAATGTAGGCATAATGCACCGAAGACTAAATGTTTTCTTACAACATTCAGATCACTGAAACTAATTTGTGTTTGTGAAACACAATGCCCCCACAACAGGACTAAACGTTTGACATTGATATGTGACCTTGACCTTATCACATGACCTTGACCTTGACATGAGGAGATGCGTATTATGGAGATGCATCATTATGCCAAAGATGAACATTTTATCTTGAATAGGCTGGTAGTAATTGGCAATGTTAATTTTTTGGGTCAAGTTTTGCAGACAGACCGACAGACGGAAAGTCTGAATGACGGACAGACAGACAGACGGACAATGGTAAAACAATATGCCCCCGATCTTCTGAAGGGGGGGGGGGCCAAGGTATAAAAATGTAACTCCAGTATCAACAATTTCCACAATATTCCTCATTTTGACTTCTGTAAATAATAGTCAGGAAAATATTGTAAAAATAGAGAAATGAACTGCAGTGAGAGATTTCTCGTTTAAACCATTGTTTTCTATGCTAAATTGTTCCTATTTCTCAATTTACATACAATTTAAAATGTCAACGTCATCTTGTTTTAGTTTAGCAAACCAAAAGTATTGTCATCTTGTATAGTACTAATTGCTTACAACAGGTTGTTCTCTACCGTAGAATGTTGTCCGATGTCACACTAATATTTCTTCAATTTGGTCAAATACTAAATTTTCTTGAATGTTAAGAAATAACAAGCCTAAAGGAACAGAAATCGGAAAAAAAATTCCACAGGCCTGGTTAACCTATTACCTTTTGACGCCCCTGAAAATAATACTCAGGAAAATATTGTTGAAATAGGAGAAATGGTTTTTCCACCATGCTATTTCTCCTTTTCCCACAATGTTTCTTACCATATTCAGTCATAGTTCTTCACATTACAAACACTTTTGAAATTGCTGTCTGCAACTTTTTTCAATTTTGACAATTCCAAATTTCTTACATTTAGAAATGGATGAATAAAGTATGATGACAAGAAATTAGCCCTACCATCATTTCAATAAATCTAATTACAACATGTTACAATATAACCCTGCATATTAATGTGCTAAAATAAAAATTGCTTTGGAAAGCCTTGTTTGGAAAAGAGAAAATGCATTTTGTGGCATTTACCGTGTTTTTCTAGTTAAATTTATCATCAGTTTTAATCTGGTATTGTGTTTAATTGATTTATCCCCCCTTTTTAATCCGAAAAACATTCCTACAGGCTAGGTAAATTAAGTCTGAAGACTAGGAAGCAGCCCTACCTGATCCTTGTCCCGGTAGATAGCCACCATTGCTCACATCCAAAACTCCGCCATCATCTATGGTAAAATCTGTGGCTTCAACATACAAATTACCTCCCTTTATGACTCCTCCACCTTCAACAATGACCCACCCAAAGTGCAGTAAATAGGAGTCAGAGTCAGCATTAGGGTTAGAACAGTTGATATAGGATTCAGCCTTGATGACAATTTTTCCAGGGATAACAAAATTAAGTGGAGCTCGTCTGTTTGTGGACCCTGTCTTGTATAATTTCATCCCACCCCCCTGTATGAGGGTCAAATTATGAATGTGGTCTACCGTCCCTTCAACATGTATAAATACTTTCTCCACAAAGGTTTCAGGTGCGAGACCAAGATAGCCTCCATCATACACATAAGCACTGAAAGGAACATCTACAAAAGGCCTGTATAAATCCATGACCTGGTTAGGACCAACATGTATATAGCCAGTTCTATCCCCTATCATATGCAGAAAGTGAAGTGTACAGTCAGCCGCATGGTCTTCTGGCATCATTGCTAGATGAGCATTGCCATAAATCTGAAGTTCATCAAAACTGTAATTGCCTGTCCCTCCTGCTAGCCAGTGATCTGATGATGATGGTAAAATCCAACCTTTGAATCTATCCTGTGAAATGTCTGTGTAATCATAGAGAAGGTTGATGTCGGCTCTCATGTCATTGTTGTTGTTGTTTATGTACAAAGTACTGTGATTCTCTTCAACATTATACAAAAACACTATACCAGGCCCTCCACATTCAGCATTACCAGTTGAGTAACCTCCATGACTTTGATATGACCCCCAGTAAGTTATGTTTTCATGAAAGTAGACAGCTATTCGTCCTCCTGCTCCTCCTCCACCGTTACCTCCTGACTTTCGACTTCCACCATTGGTGGTTATATTTCCCATACCTCTAAAGCCATGTGTTTCGATTAATATGGTCCCTCCTGAACCACCTCCTCCTCGAGTACTGATAGCATCACCACCATCAGCCCGTATTTCACCATCAATCTGTATCAGGTTATTTACCTTGATTTTGATTCTACCCCCACCTTGACCACCATGCCCTGAGCCTCCACCAGCGCTGCCAAGTTCTTTAGGCTCAAAAAGATGACCATAGGGTTGTCCAGTGTTTGAAGTACCAGCTCCTTTACCACTGGTTCCACCATGACCTCCCCCTGTTGATCCATAATAATTGTACTCCCCTAGACCAACATTCATCAAGTCAGTTTTAGGATCCTCGGGACGGTAGCCCAGGCTGTCAGCATGTAGTGTTCCTCCATTGTCTATTTCCAAATCATTTGTATGAATATTCATGTTTGTTCCATAAAAGTTTCCACCCCCTTCTATAAATAGAGTGTTAGTTACATCAAAATATGTTTCTGGGTCTGATACTGGGTCAGTCAATATGCTGATAGTTGCATTGTCTTGAACTCTTACCCAAAGAAAGTGGAAACGATTGGGTACATTGCCTGAGGTGTATGCTCCAGTATGTAGTGCTAAATGACCACCATGGTGTAAAGTGATGTTTTCAACATGATCCATTTCTCCATGTAGCCAGATAGTTACACCATGAACTATGGTCCAAGGGGCTAGACCCAAGTATGAGCCTGCATAAGCCCTAACATTGAAAGGAAGATCTATTTCATATCTCTCCAAGTCCATAACTTGTGCATTTCCTAGATGGACAGTTCCTGTTCTATCTCCTATCATGTACAGAAAGAATAAATCAACTGGGGTACCAACAGGTTCAGGGAGAATAGCCAAATGAGCATGCCCATAGATTTGTATTTCATTAAAGTTGTATCTAAAGGCTCCATCAGTGAAGTTACTTATTCCCGATTCCGGTAAAATCCAGGTGCGACAAGAGTCATATTCTAGATCAGCATAATCATCAATAATGTTGTAGGGATCCCTACATATGTTCCCATTGTTATCCAAGACTAGTGTAAGATGGTCCTCCCCTGAGTGATACAAAAACACAGTCCCTGCTCCACCAGGTTCTGAACTTGAGCCTCCTGCTTGTCCACCATAAGCTTGTACACGGAATGTGGACATGGTTTCATTCTTCTTGAAATAGACAGCCACTCTACCACCAGCACCTCCACTTCCAGTATCTGATGAGTATGTTGATCCAGCACCACCGTGTGCAGTGATCAGACCATACCCTTGAATCCGATTACAGTGCATCCATATTGATCCACCTGAACCTCCACCGGATCCAGAGTTAGTGCCATCACCACCGTTAGCACTTATGACACCATCAATGAATATTGTGTCAGTGATATTAAACCACAACAGACCACCTCCCCGTCCCCCACTACGTCCAGATCGGCCTACACCACCAGATGAGCCAATGTTCACTGGTTCAAAGATGTTACCATTAGCAAACCCTGCTCTTCTTGTATTGGAATCCTTTCCCCCACTTCCTCCATGCCCCCCTCCACAGCCTGTGCTAGCAGCCCCACCTGGGTTTACAGTACCATGTACAGAGTTTGAACCATGGGTAGACTCTGTATGCTCAGTCCTATAACCAAGACCATGAGAGCTGAGTAAACCACCAGCATCTACTGTGATGTTCTCCATGTGACAAGTGATATGTGTACCATGCATGACACCCCCACCATCTATAGTCAGTTGTCTCATTGTAAAGGTGATGCCCTTCTCAGACACAGGGTCAGTGGTCGCATTCAGTGTCCCATCATCTTGTATCTGTACAAAATCAAACTTATAATGATTGGCTACCTCTTCAAGTGTGTGTCCTCCATTCTTCAACCACAGATATCCATTGTGTCTTATTGTCATGTTCAGAACATTAGTTAATATCCCTTCAATGTGGATCTCAACATCATGCACAAAAGTAACAGGTGCAAGACCAAGTAAGGAATCAGCATAAGCATAAGCATGATACGGCAAGTCAATGTCTTCTCTAATTAATTCCACATCACCCCAAAGGCTCAGGTCTAGTGCCTGCTTCCCTGCAACATGAACTGTGCCTGACCTATCTCCTATCATATATTTAAAGAAAATCATTAGATTATAGGCATTCAGGTCTTCATATTTACTAGCAAAGCTGATATCCAGCCGATTACCAGAGGCTGTATTCAACACTGATGGTGGCTCAAAGGCAAGTTCCCCATTTCCATAAATCTGAAGCTCATCAAATTTATATGTATACATAGAATTATATCCATTAAGGTGACCATGACTACCAGGTATAGGTATAATCCAGGCTCGACCTCCATCCTCCTTAAGATTGTCCCAATTCACATATCTGGTGATAGGTGATGGAGCACCATCATTGTCTATAATTAAGGTACTATGGTCCTCTATCATGTGGTAGATGTACACAGTGCCAGGTCCTCCTGCCTCACAGTCATCACACTCTCGACCGGGATATCCTCCATTAGCTAGGTATCGAAACTCACTGAATGTAGCATTCTTGGCAAAGTTGATGCTGACCCTGCCTCCTGCACCACCACCTCCACCTAACTCTTCAACAGAGGCAGTGTGTGTAAAAGTGTCAATAGATGGTGGTCCATAAGGACTGACTAGGTTGTACAAGCGATCAATATTCCGGTCTTCACAATTACCACCATCAAAGCAACATGTCTGCTGGAAATACGAATTAGATGTACTGTCATAATCATATTCCTCGGTCAGATGACAACAAGCAGTTGTGGAGAGCCAATCACTTCCATTATATAACAAGGCATTGGGATAGCAACACTCCTCATTCCATGGTTTACTGTTGTCGGTGTGACAGCAGACATACTCTGAATTCCAATTAGAGTTCAAGTGATCATAATATGTTTTGACAGATTGATAACACCATTCTGTTAGACTGGTATCATAACATACAAATCGGGGATCACAGTGTCCTGTAAAGTCACACATGTTTTGTGAACTACAGTATCTCTCACAAGCATTACCTGTACAGGAGAAATTCTTCTTTATAGAGAATGAATCCTCCAGATAACTCTGTGTGCAAGAACCATCGTTAGTGCACTGTTTATACTGACATGATGTAGAATTGACACAATGACCTGACCAGTCACATACAGGGGTTGTCCAACATAGGTATGTCTCTAGACCATCACTGCTGACTAGTTCATCCACAAACACTTCCCTGAAGGATCCGTTCCCACCCGCAGCTTGTATCAGACCAAATCCTGTAATTCTGTCTGCGTAAATCCATATGCTCCCTCCACTTCCTCCCCCACTAAGCTCTGTATCAACTGTAGCAGCATGTCCAGCATTAGCTGTCAGGTTACCGTCTAAATGAAGTGTGTCAGAAATATTCATCCAAATTCTTCCTCCACCTCGTCCACCTCCTGCCCCTCCACCAGCAGAACCAAACATGTTGGGCTTGTAAACATCGCCGTACGCTCTGCCACCACGAGTAGAATCTAAAAAAGATGATACCAAGACTCAAAATTAGTTCATGATTTGTCATTCAAGTTATTATATAATTGTATACTAGATGGTTGTCCCAGGACAACTGCTGTTGAGCCTACAAATTTTTGTAGGTATCATGCTCTGGACAAGCACAATTTTATTGTTTGACCTGGAGCTGTGACCTTGACATTAAAACTATCCAAAAAATTCTTTCAAATTGCACAGCTACTCATGATGGAGAACAATTGTGCCAATTCATTTTGAAATCCATCCATAATTGTAGGAGTAATTGTCCCGACAAACACAATTTCAGTGTTCGACCTTGAGCTGTGACCTTGTCATTAGAACTACCCCAAAAATTCTTTCAAATGGCACATCTACTCATGATGGAGAATAATTGTGCCAAGTTATTTTGAAATCCATCTATAAGTGTAAGAGTAATTGTCCGGACAAATTCGAACGGACGTACAGATGGACTAATGGACTAACTAACAGGCTAACGCACTAATGCACATACACTTTCATGTCATAGTGACAACTATTACTTGCTCACTGCAAGCAGGCTCAACTATAATGATATAAATAAACTTGAATAAAATTAAAGGCAGCCTTGTTGTTCATTTAGCTTTATCAAAAAAATCATAGAGGATTTAATAATGCAATGTTATTTTTAGCTCACCTGAGCACAAAGTGCTCATGGTGAACTTTTGTTATTGTTGAATATCTGTCATTCAGTGTGCATCGTGTGGCCTCAACAATTGAAGTGTTTACACTCTAGAGGCAACAGTTTTGACCCAATCTTCATGAAAATTGGTCAGAACAATTGTAAGGTCATAAGGATGAACTCTATTGATTATGGGAAGGTTCTATTGGAAAACACAGGAAAAGGGGCCTTAATGACAATTTCTTTGTTTAAACTCAAGAAGCCACAATTTTGGCTCAATCTTCATGAAACTTGGCCAGAATTATTGTTTGCTCATAAAGACGAAACCTATTTATTATGGGAAGGTTCATTCAGAAAACACAGGAAAAGGGGCTTTATTGACAATTTCTTTGTTTACACCCTAGAGGCCACAATTTTGGCTCAATCTTCATGAAACTTGGCCAGGATTATTGTTTGCTCATAAGGTCAAACACTAATAATTATGGGAAGGTTCAATTGGAAAATACAGGAAAAGGGGTTTCAATGACAATGTCTTTGTTTACACTCTAGAGGTCACAATTTTGGCTCAATCTTCATGAAACTTGACAAGAATTATTGTTTGTTCATTAGGATGAACTCTACTGATTTTGTAAGGGTTCCACTGAAAAACACAGGAAAAGGGGCCTTAATGACAACTTTTTTGTTTACACTCTAGGGGTCACATTTTTTGTTCAATCTTCATGAAATTTGGCCAGAGAAATCATTAGGTCATAAGGATGAACCCTATTAATTATGGGAAGATTCTATTGGAAAACACAGGAAAAGGGGCCTTAATGACAATTTCTTTGTTTACACTCCAGAGGTCACATTTTTGGTTCAATCTTCAATTTGGCCAGAGAAATCATTAGGTCATAAGGATGAACCCCATTAATTATGGGAAGATTCTATTGGAAAACACAGGAAAAGGGGCCTTAATGACAATTTCTTTGTTTACAATATAGAGGCCACAATTTTGGCTCAATCTTCATGAAACATGTCCAGAATAATTGTTAGGTTATACGAATGTATCCTTTTAACTATAGGAAGATTCTATCGGAAAACACAGGAAAAGGGGCCTTAATGACAATTTCTTTGTTACAATATGGAAGCCACAGTTTCGGCTCAATCTTATGAAAATATTTGGCTCTTGATGTATTTTTTTAACAGCAGACAATTCAGGTAAGCGATTTAGGACCATCATGGTTCTCTTCTTTATAATTCTTTCAAGATAGAGCAATTCTTAAAACCTCTTAGGGTTTTCATAACTTATAGTAAACTTGTTAAAAATATTTGAAGCCTTCATATGATTGGCAAAGTACCTGCCTTGTAATATGATGCAAATGCACTCAACTCTCAAAAACTTTCAAAAAGCAAATGACTGCATTTTTAAGTTCATGAAATTTTAGAATTTTTAATTATCTGGGAAGGAAACATTGTGGAAAATGAAGAAATTGCTTGATACAAGCAATTTCTTCATTTTACAAAATGTTTTCCCCATTTTTTTTCTCTTCAGGGGTGTCAAAAAGTGTCATTGTATGGGAATGGGTTAAACTTATGTGAAAATTCAATTTTGATATAGACAGATCTATTTCTCTCACCCTCTGGACGTCCACCACTGCCACCATGTCCAGCACCTGATCCAATACCTTCACGTCCTGGGTTGACCACACCAAACACACCAGTGACAGTCGTACCATTATCCGTGACTCGATATCCCAGTTCATTAGCACTCATGAGACCTCCCGAGTCAATGGTGAGATTTGTTGATATGAAGTATATGTGTGTTCCTCGCACCAAGCCTCCACCATCAATGTGTGTTTTTACTGTCGTAAACTGTATCCCTTCTTCAGTAACAGGGTCTGTAATCATGTGGAGGTATCCACCAGTCTTTACATGTACTGAATGAAAATCATAGAAACTAGCCTGTAAACCAGATGTCCGGCCCTGGTTAAACAGCCAGAGGGATCCTTCATGGTGTAATACGAGGTTCTTGATATTAGCTAGCGTACCATTCAGGTAAATGTCAATGTCATGTATGTAGGTATCTGGTGCCAGCCCTAAATAACCTGTCGGATAGACATGAACATTAAATGGAAGGTCTATCTCCCCTCTGTTCAGATCCATTACTTGGGTTGGTCCCACATGTATGGCTCCTGTTCTGTCACCTATCATGTTTTTAAAATGTAAATTCGCCAATGTTCCTACAGGATTGGTCAAAACAGCTAAGTGTGCATTACCATAGATCTGGAGCTCATCAAATCTGTAGTCATTTGTGGCTGAAAAGATAGATGGTTAAAATTATATTAGGATCATGCTTAAACCGTAACCAAACAACAAAATTCTAGACTGTTCCGAATTGAAAGAAGTTGCAGTCAACAATTTGTCTTTCTGCAGAGTAAATTTCTGGAAAAAGAAAAAAAATTACTTGTAACAAACAATATCTTCTTTTCAACAATGTTTTCTTAGGATTTTTTCTTGAGTGGCATAAAAGGCAAGACAGTGTGAGAATGGATCAACATATACTTTTTTTGTCCAATCCAACTTGAAAAGAAAATTTTAACATTTCACCAAACTTAAATTGATAAATAGTACAAATTTAACCCCATTAACCCATCACCAGATGGTAAAATTTTAGACTGGCCCAAATTTACAGAAGTTGCAGACAACAATTTTCAAGCACTTAATTCTGGAATTTTTTCTATTTCAGGTTTGAAAACATTGTGGATACTGAAGAAAATGCTTGTGTTCGAAAGCATTTTAGTGGGGGTCTTTCAAAAGCATCATTGTCCGGGAATAGGTTAATCACAGATCTTATGCTTGAAATAGCCAAATTTCAGAAGTTTGCCCTTGATATATGACCTTGACCTTGTCAGAGAACATTCAAGTTGTTTTATCCTTGTCAAGCTGAATATGACCCCCTTTCAAAATTGCATTACAATCAAATGGCTGAAAGCATTTGAAGCTCTAGTTACTGGTCTATATTTCTTTTGATCAACTCTTGATTGTCAAAGTAATGAATCTTTTCATAGGGGATGATATGCAAGAGCAATAGTATTTATAGAAACAGAGATATGGAGACTTGCATTGAAAACTTTATCAAAAACATTACATTGACACCAGCACTGATACCAAGGTGACTGGAATAGCCCCTCTATTCTTTGAATAGTTGAACTATAGAAGTATAAAATGTAAACATAAGACAATTTGGAATAAGGATAAATTCTTTTTCAAACATTACTTTACTGAAAAAACTACTGAATGAATTTCAGAAATAGGCGTGTTTAAATTCTCCTACCTGTAGGGATCCGGTCATTGTTGCCATGGTGAGGTAGGAACCAGGCATGAGTGGTATCTGATGAAAGATCATTGTAATCCTCAATAACTCCAAATTTGCCAGAAACTCCTCGTCCAATGTTGTTGATCAACAGGGTAGAATGATTGTATACTGAAAATTAAAAAAAACATTAGAATGTATGTTTAGCTTAATCCATTACCACAAAAAAATTTTTTAGACTGGTCCAAATTTATATAAGTTGCAGACAACAATTTGAAGTTGATGGAATTTTCAAAATCTTTGTATTTTGGGGTAAAAAACATAGTGGATAATGAAGAAATTGCTTGTCACAAGGAATTTCTTCGTTTTCCAATTGCAATTCTTGAGGGGCATAAAAAGGTGTCATCTTGTGAGAATCGGTTTAGTTTTATTTTAAACCATTACCATAACTATTTTGGTTTGTGTGAGCTGCAAGAAGATGCAGACGACATATTAAATGAATGTAAATGTAAAAATAAGAACCATAGAGGAAGGAAAACAATTTGGCAAAAGGAAAAATTACTTGAAACAAGGAATTTCTTCTTTATTAAACAATGTTTTTCAATATGAATTTTTTTCGGCACATCGGAATGTGGGTTTGTGTGGTAATGGGTAAAAGTTCAGATCTCTTCTCTTATATTTCTATGTACTTGAACCTGTCTAATGGGGCTGATACAGGATAAGGTATACAAATAACCTAACTCTATCAGTGTCAAAGTAGGCAGTTGATTTTTTACTCATATATTTGATTTTCTTTAACTGTTTTCCTCTGAGATGAGAATGTCAAAGTGTAGGAATTTCATTTGTCTTATGGTAATGGGTTAATATATAAGGTTACCCTTAAAATCCTCATAACCGCATCAATTAGTAATTTTTAAAGCAAACCTATGAAATTTACTTTTGTAAATAAGTTTGATAACTTTCAGGTTTATCATAGATGTAAGTCTGCAAAATGTTTGTATTGAAAATGAATGCTGTTTGGTGTTTTTATCAGAAATTAATAAAAATGATAAAAGAGCTTATCAAATTTTAGATTCAATTAACTCCTTGATCAACAGCCATTTTGTTTTTCTTCTTTATAAAATGAAAATAAGAGGACAATGATTACCCTAGATCAATCAACTGAAATTACTTTCTGAAGCTAACTTAAAATCAACTCAATTTTAATGACATCTAGATAATTTTGCAAAGTCAAATGTATAACAAGAGTCGTCAGACATGGATTATGCTCCCCGGATAAGGCTTTTATCACAAAACTGTATGCCATTATTGGACAAAAAACTTCTTATAGAATGCAACTATAGTTAGAGAGGTCAGTTCACAAGAAATTTGGAAGTTTGACAAACATTGAAGGAATCGGATTTATTTTAGAGTAGGAAATAAACAAAATGTAAAGCTACATAGCATTAAGCCACCTTTTAGCATGGTAAGGTTCATTGGGTCAAAAATTGAAATAAAAATTACCTAGGGCACTTAATAAACAACATTTAGGTAACGTAGCAAGAAATTTTGGCAATTTGTAAAGGAGGTATGTTTGAAAATAAATGACCTTGACAATTTGACCTTGACCAATGACCTTGAACTTAGTACAAACAGAAAGGTCATGTCATAAGCAATGCAAATGTAAAATATGAAGGCTATATCACTTACCATGTATACTTATGGGCTATGTTAAAGTTAAAATTTTCGAAATTTTGACCTTGAGAAATGACCTTGACAGATGACCTTGAACTTAATACCAACAGAAAGGTCATGTCATAAGCAATGCACATGTGAAATGTGAAGGGTATATCACTTACCATTGTAAATTTATAGACAATGTTAAAGTTAAGATTTTCAAAATTTTTACATTGAGAAAAGAACTTGACTTTGACAGATGACATTGAACTTGGTAGCAACAAAGAGATCTTTTCACAAACAATAAACATGTGAAATATAAAGATTTAATCTAATTCCAATTAAAAGTTATGGCCAATTTAGAGTTTTTTATGGAAATTATTGACATTGACAATTTGTACTTGACCTTGACCAAAAACCTTGTCTTAGATATCTACTGAAAGATCATGCTAAAAGTGATGAACATTTGAAGGCTATATCACTTATCATTGCAAAATTATGGCCATTTTTTTTTCCCAAATTTTGACCTTGGAAAATGACCTTGACCTTGACTGATGACTTTGAACTTGGTACCAACAGAAAGGTCTTATAACAAGCAAAGCACATGGGAAATATGAAGACCCTATCTCATTCCAATTAATAGTTTTAGTCAACTTTGAGTTTTATGGTGGAAATAATTGACCTTGACAATTTGACCTTGACGTTAGGCGAGATCCTTGCCTAAGTTTTGTAATAAAAGGTCTTGTCACAAGTAATAAACATTTGAAATATGAAGGCTATATCACTTACCATTGCAAAATTATGGCCAATTTTAAAGTTTTAATTTTCTAAATTTTGCCCTTGACACATGACTTTGGCCTTGACTGATGACCTTGAACTTAGTACCAACAAAAAGGGTTTGTCACAAGCAATGCACATGTAAAATATGAAGACTGTGTCTGTAACCAATCAAAAGTTATGGCCAATATAAGTTTTTGCAGGACAAAAAGATAGCTTACATACAGCTAGTAACATTAAGGCCCCTTTTCCCATGACACATTTTTTATACATAAATTTTTTATAGTTTAAGGTCAAGAAGATCTGATTTGCTACTCAAATATGAAATTTCATAAAATTCTGATAATTAGACTTGGAGAAATTGGCAAAAAACTATTTTTTACATTAAGGCCCCTTTTGCCATGACACAGCCTTGAATTGAGAAAATTAAAAAAGATGTCTTGGAAATTTCCTAGGAAGTTTATATATGAAGTTTCATCCAATTAGGCCCAGGGGTTCCTGAGATATGACGCCGGACGGACGCCCACACAAGCCCGTAACTATATGCTCCCCTGAAAATTTTTTGGGGAGCATAAAAATGTAAGAGGTTGTGATTGGATGAACAGAAAACTGGTATTACCACGAATGCCAATTTTTACTTCTATAACATTGAGTGTCACCATATTGAAAGGGGTTCTTCTTTCATAACAATACAAAAGTTTCTTACAGAAAGTTTGAGAAAGATTGAGAAAAATTGTGACCTCAAAAGCATTACCAAGGCATTTGTCAATAGAGTCCCTAATCCCTCTGTAAGAATGTCACCATACTGTTTTATGACCATACAAACAGTTCAGCATGTGTGAGAAGAATTTGCCTAAATTAAGACCTGTAACGTGATACCATGGAAATTGTCAATAAGGTCCCTTCTCCCTTGATATTAGTCAGAATTTCACCATATTACATAAGGTTCTTTGTAATAATCATACAAACATTTTCAGCAAGTTTGAAAAAGATTGAGCTAAAAGATTGTGACCTCTAGAGTGGTAAAATGGAAATTGTCAATAAGACCCTTTTTTCTTTGATATTGGACAGGATGTCTCTATATTCAATAGGGTTCTTTCTCATGACTGACTATACATATATTTCCAGCAAGTTAGAGAAAGATTGAGCAAAATTGTGACTTGTAGAGTGATAACACTAAATTATTATCAACAGATCATGCATGACACATGATGGATGACGGACATTCAAGTATCATAAAAACTGACCATGAGCATGCTGTGCTCAGATGAGCAAAATAACTTTAGACAATCCACATGTCAAATTATCTATCAGGCAATTTTTCTTGAATTTAATCTGAACATCAAGGTATAGAGATCCAACCGTAGTGAAATATGCTTAAGTTGTTCTAGCCCATTACTTGATGGCAAAATTTAAGACTGGTCCAAAGGAGTTGCAGAAGGCAATATAAAGTATATGAAATTTTAGTTTTTTTCTATCATTTTACACAATGTGTTTTTCCTTTGGGACATCAAAAAGGGTTAAAACATGCAACAGTGTTACAGATATATTTGAAAATATTTAAACAAGGTGTGATTTCAGCATTGCTACAAATAATTTACAATAAATGTTTATGATGAGCTAACCTTTTCCCTACTAGAAAACTAAACATAGATAGTAGTAAAATGATGCCCTACTCAAACCATTCCAAGAAAACAAAAATAATACTGATCAAAATTGAAAGAAATTGTAGACAACAATTTCAAGTTGATAGAATTTAAAAACCTCAGGGAAAACATTGTGAAAAATGAAATAAAAGCTTGCAATTTATTCTTTTTTTCCACTGGTTTTCAAATTTCGATTCTTGGGGGGTTATAAAAAATAGACTTTGTGTGGCTTAACCTATTCCCACACAACAAAATTTAAGACTGATTCAAATTCAAAGAGGTTAAAGGCAACATAATAAAGCTGTTTTAAATCTAAAAAATTAGGGTCCTATGAGTTAGAAAATATCGTTAGAAAAGAAGAAATTGTTTGTTTCAAGCAATTTCTTCTTTTCTTGCAATGTTTTCCATAGCTATATTTCTTTAACAGGTAAAAACACAGGAATGTGTGGTAATGGGTTAAAAAGCCAAAGCTTGAATGCCATACAAGACTTGGATGAAAACTACAATATATTTCCTGTTCATTTCCTACCATTATGATAAAAGAAAGCAGTTCCCGAGCTTCCATCTCCAGTGTCTGACCTAGAATGGTCACCTCCATATACGTCCCAGGTCCCTGCGTATGTTCTGTTGCTGTTAAAGTACATGGCAATCCTCCCTCCTGATCCACCGCCCCCTGAATATGCTGTGTTTGAGTACGGATAATATGTACCATCACCACCAATCACTTGAAACTTTCCATACCCCTGTAATTGTAAGGAAAAAGTTAGAAGAGGCGGAGAATAAACAAGAAACAAGTTACTTGTTGCATTAAGATCCAAAACGAAAGGGGAATTATGAATAAATAGGTTTTTTTATTACATTCAAGATGTTTAAATCTATGAAGGAGATCAATAAATGTTACTTGAACAAGAATCTATTTATTTCAAGTGACAAATCCAGCAATTCAAAATTTTAAGCATAAAGGTAGGCGTTAGACTCTGCAAAAGCTGAAATTATCCCAAATTTAAACATTTGACCTTAACATGGGATGTGACCTTGATCTTGAACCGATCATGAAAATCGTTTCCGATGGCATATCTGCCCTCAATAGAAAACCTTTGACAAAGAATGTGAAATCCAACATTAAATATTTTATTTATTCTCCAGACAAGCTCAATTTTTCATTTGAGAATGATTGGTAATCTTGAATTTTATCAAGGAATTGCGTTTTAACCCAATACCAGATGGCAAAATTTTACACTGTTTCAATTGAAAAGAGTTGCAGATGATATCTTTAAACTCCAGCCGCCGCAATATAACTGAAAGATTGTTGAAAGCGGCGTAAAACCCCATTCAAACAAACAAACAAACAAATTAAAATTCATAAAATTTTGTTGTTGTTTTGTTGTTTTTCTTTTTTTTTGGGGGGGGGGGTCATCTTTCTTAGTAGAAAACATTGTGTAAAGTAAAGAAATTGCTTGTAACATTGCTTGATTTCTCAGCTGTTTTTCTTGAGGGGCAATGAAAATCCCTCCGACAGGAATCAAAATCTTGCAATATTTCATCCTGAGCAATGATTAATGCTGAAACAATGACCCAGACATGTTTCTAAGATTGCTAGAAAATGCTTTTTATTTAATTGATATCTTGTCATGTGAATAAAGTGGCATACCATTCAACGATACAATTCACATATGATGTAATGTCATAAAGCACTTGGTTATTACAGTTTTAATCCTGGTTTTAAAAAACATCTAAAATTTTCAGAATTCCAGGACTTGTGATGGTAAACTAGCTAATCCTAGTTTCAAAAGGCGTCAAAAAGCTGTCATCAATTTTTCTTACCAGCAATGGATTGTTGTCATTCTCCCTCAGCCTTTTTTTTTTCATATTTTTTTCCTTTTTCTTTTATAATAGCCATTGATGCTCGAGCACCACAATGAAAATAATAGAAAAAATAGAAATTTCATTCATAATTTTGTTTTAAATAAATGAGTTTGAAGATGTTTTAAAATGACTGCAACTGCAGACTATTTAGCAATAGAATTTAGCTGAATGTAATAATTGCTACATTTAAGAGGGTGAATTTTACACAAATACATTTAACCCATTCCAACATAGTCCTACTTTTTGACGCCCCTCAAAAAAAGTGCCTTGGAAAATATTGTGGAAAATGATGAAATCAATTGTTACATTATCCATTATGTTTTTCTAATCCCAAAACACAGATTTTTTTCTTAAATTTCATCAACTTGATATTGTTGTCAGCAACTTCTTTTAATTTGGACAAGTTTAAACATTTGTTATGTGATAATGGTTTCAGCCAATCCCAAACCTTAATATTATGAACATCAATGAGAATAGATCCACCACTGCCACCTCCAGAAGCCCCTGTGCCTGGCTCCCCATTACAACTGATCTCTCCATCATTCTGAAGGGTACTGTGTACATTGAGATATATCACACCCCCTCCTCTGCCCCCTGTACCGGCTATAGTTGATGTACCCCCAGCACAACCTCTATCAACTGGGGCAAACACTTGTCCATACGGGGCACCAGTTATCCAGCTCTGGCTTCCTCCACCTCTACCACCATGACCAGCACCTGGAATTGATCAGATTTATTTATCAATTGTTCAAAACTTTTTTTTTCTATTCTGAAAAGTACTAATACCCTCAGAAAAAAGCAAATTTTTCAGAAATTTGTCCTTGTTGGATGGTCTTTACCTTGTCAAGACCTTGACCTTTGTATCAGCAGATGCAAATTAATGTGAACTATCATTTATATCATGTCATATACAGGTATTATATCTTGAATAGGATAAATTGAATTGAAATGTTTTTTGGGTTTTTTTGTCGATTTCAGAAAGGAATTTCAAGTTTAAAGGATTATGAATTTGACCGTGAACATATAACCCTAAACGGATGTGCATTATTGGCAGGTACCTACATGCCAAACAGAAACCTTGTATTAAATAAAAAAAAATGGGGGGGGGGGCTTTTTGGTACCTTTTCTTTTTAAGATAAGTTTTACCAAAATAATGGAAAGAGGTACAGACAGATGGACAACTGCAAAACAATATGCCCCAACTTTCAAAACTTAAAAATACGCATAAAAATACGTGCTGATCTCCTAGACGCCCCTCAAGAAAAAAGCTTTGGAAAACATTGTGGAAAATGAAGAAATTGCTTGTATCAAGCAATTTCTTCATTATCCACAATGTAGTCTATCCAAAAAGACGAAAAAGTTCAAAATTCCATCAACTTGAAATTGTCGGCTGCAGCTTCTTTCAATTTAGATCAGTCTAATATTTTGCTGTGTTGGAATGGGTTAAACACAGAAAGGAAAAACCATATCTTATGGGTTGACATAATATTGATGCCTTAAGTCCAAGAAAATCTTAAACTCTGCGTTAAAAATGACTAAGACTCTTAAAATGATCATCATCACACAAAAAGGAAAAACCATATGTTATGGGTTGACATAATATTGATGCCTTAAGTCCAAGAAAATCTTAAACTCGGCATTAAAAATGACTAAGACTCTTAAAATGATCATCATCACACTAAAGCAAACTGATGTGAAATCACAAAGCTCTCACTACTTTTGTTGACTCTTTTGGCTCTTTATTGTTGAATCCTCCATAAGTAGACGTTGCTGAATAGACACTATCACAGGGTATAGAGTGGAAATCCCCAACAATTTGACCCATTTTGGTTTATCATTTCTTACGTCCTGCCTGTTCCTGCAGATGTCCTGGAGTAGACACTATCACAGGGTAAAGAGTGGAAATTCCCAGCAATTTGGCTTACTAATTCTTATGTCCTACCTGTTCCTCCATAAGCACAAGTCCCCGAGTAGACACTATTGCAGGATATAGAGTGGAAATCCCCCACAATTTGGCTTATTAATTCTTATGTCCTAAATGTTCCTCCATAAGCCCAAGTCCCAGAGTTGACACTATCACATGGTATAGAGTTGAAATACCCCAAAATCTGGCTTTTTATTTTTATGTCCTACCTGTTCCTCCATAAGCAGATGCCCCTGAGTAGACACTATCACAGGGTATAGAGTGGAAATCCCCCACAATTTGACCCAAATCATCCACAATAAGGTTATCTGTCTCTATATTCACATGGGTTGCATGGATTAATCCTCCACCTTGCACATTGATACTAATTGCCTGTGTTATAGAAATAACAATTTTAACCAATGACCACACAATCATGTGTTTTGGATTTCAGTTGGAATATAAGTACAGGAAACATTACAAACAAAGGATAAGTTGCTTGTAGAAAGCAATTTCTTCTTTATTGCAATGTTTTCTTCCCTACATGGTATTCACTCTTCTGTTTAACCTATTACAGTACAATATCAAAGAAGCTAACAACAACAATTTAATGTTAATAATATCTTCCATTGATTTGTCTTTTGGATTACAAAACATTGTTTAGAATAAAAAAAAAAGTTTTTAAAAGCAGTTTTTCTTTCTCACAATGTTTTATTTCCATCATGGCATTTATATTTCTGTCTAACATATTACCAGACAATAAAATATTAGACTGATCCAATTTCTGAGAAGTTGTTGACAATTTTAATTTGATGAAATCTTAAATTAATTTGTGTTTTGTGTTAGGAAACATTGCTGGATATGCAGAAATTCTTTTTTACAAGCATTTTCTTTCCACTGTGTTTCCATACACACACTTTATATTGTCATATTTACCAATCCAAAGGTATGTTGTCTGGTTACAAGTTAATACATGTAGTTTCAAGCAATTTCTTCATTATCAACATTTCTACCAAACATTTTTGAATAATTTTTAGTTTCGTCTATCAAAAACGAGCGTTCTGATTGGTCGAAAAAATTATTCATAACTCCATGAACAAAATTTTGAGCATGCAGCGATTTTGTATGTTTCTGCACAAAGTAGTCCCATACAAAAAGGTATCAAAATTTGTCAAGCTTTTGTTTTTTAGCTCGATGCTATTAAATTATAAGAAATGAAGAGAATATTTTTTTATTTTCATGTATTTCGCGTATTCATACAGTGTGATTAGGTTTTTCGGTTCATACCTCCATGAAAACAAAAATTATTCTCTTCATTTCTTTAATATAATAAACTAGGAATTATCTTCTGCAACTTCTGCAAATTTTGTTTTGTAGTACTGGGTTAAATGTATCTTCCTAATAAAACTGAAAAACAGAATTAACCATATTTATCATGGACATAAAGAAATTTCAATAACCCTTTCCTGTTCAATTCCTGGTTTATACATCCCAGTGATTTTATGATTGATAAAATATTGTGGAAAAAGAAGAAATTGCTTGTAGCAAGCAATTTCTTCTTTTTCCACAATATTTATCTACCCTATTGAATGTTTTTTTTCAAATTACATCCACTTTAAATTTTAGTCTGCAAAACCTTAGGATTTGGACAAGTCTAAAATATTGCAAAACAGGAAAAGGTTAAGGAGATAAAACTCTCAGAAGAAAAAAGTTAAGCGCTTTCCTTTTTAATCCCTGGTTTTTACGTCCTTGTGATTTTATAAATGAAAAAAAAAACATTGTGGAAAAAGAAGAAATTGCTTGTAGCAAGCAATTTCTTCTTTTGTACATAATTATCTACCCTATTGAATGGTTATTTTTCAAATTAAATGCAATTAAAATTTTCGTCTGCAATATCTTTGAATTTGGACAAGTCTAATATTTTGCAAAGCAGGAAGGGTTGAAATCTTAAGGATAAAGAGTTAATCCATTAGCATGCAAAATCTCGCTTCTTCATGACCCTAGAGAAAAGAGTCTGAAAACAATGTAGGAAATGAAGTTAATAGTTACAAGCTATTTTTGCATTTTTCTGATTATTCCATACCAAGAAAACTGATATTATACCCATTCCCACACAATGACACCTTTAAAGGAGTAGCAGACAACAATTTGAAGCTTATGAATTTTAGAGTTTTTCTGGGTAGAAACATTGTGGAAAATGAAGAAATTACTTTTTGCAAGCAATTTCTTCATTTTATACAATGTACTCCCAATTTTCCCTGAGTGGAATTGGGTCAAACTTGAATGGATGGTCCAAGCTAGTAAAATCAATCTTTTTAAAATTAACAAATCAAGAGGGACTGAGCATGGTTTTACCTTTAAATTAATAACATCTAGTGCTCCAGTCAAATCATATGTTGATGTAACTTCACCAAAGGCTGTGACAGTCAGTGTTTCAAAATCAAATATACCCGGTGTACCAGTCAGGTTTGTGCGAGTTGTAGTGCCTGTACTTCCAAGATATAGGCTGCAGTTTTGTCCAACAGACATATCATGTACACCAATAGTACCCCTACAAAATTATGTTAGATCATATTGTATTTAAATCTGAGTACAATTAGTGAACCTTATGAGTTTTACAACATGTACCATCATGATCTGTCCAACAGGCATGTTATATTCACCTATAGTACCCCTTCAAATTAATGTTAGATCATACTGTATTTAAATCTGAGTACAATTAGTGGACCTTTCAAGTTGAACAACATGTACCACCAAGATCTATACAACAGACATGTCATGTACACCTATAGTACTCCTACAAATTAATCTTAGATTATATTGTATTTAAAATCGAGTACACTTAGTGGGCCTATCAAGTTTAACAACATGTACTACCAAGATCAGACCAACAGACATGTCATGTACACCTATGGTACTCCTACAAATTAATGTTATACTAGTTGTACAACCTGACGAGCAGGCAACTCATGTACACCAATAGTAACACTACAAAATAATGCTAGATCATACTGTATTCAAAATCAAGGACACCAGGATTTCTATCAAATTTGTACAGCCTGTACAACCAAGATCTGATCAACAGACAAGTCATCTATAACAATAATACCCCTAAAAAAACATGCTTGATCAGGCTGTTTTTAAAATTTAGGACACTAAGATTACATATCAAATTTATAGGAGTTGTAGTGCCTGTAATACCCAGATGACCATGTCATATACATCAATAGTTCCTCTACATAGTATTGTTAGATCATACTGTGTTTATCAAAGCACAGAAAGTAATGATTATGGCATAGTAGAGTGATGCCTGTTTTGGTGTACAAAATGACAATTTTCAAATAGATAATTTTTCTAACCATTTCCTGTACAAACCGGAGATTTTCTGTCCCTATGATTCTATACTTAAGAAAACATTGTGGAAAAAGAAGGAATTGCTGGCAACAAGCAATTTCTTCTTTTCCAACAATATTTTCTCCAAAAAAGGAAGGTTTATTTCAAATTGCATCTGATTTTAATTGCCGTCTGCAACCTCTTTAAGTTTGAATCAGTCGAGATTTTATAGCAGATAAGGGTTAAGCATAACCTCTCACCTAGCCTGGTTTGTTTAATAGGTACAAGTTGGCTAAGTAGCTGCACATGAAATGGCCCGAATTTATTGTTTCTGTTGTACATGTTACTGGTGAGAAAAATCACAGGAAGTCATGGTTGGGTCCACCTACTAACCGCGGTTTTACTGTAATATTACTGAAAGTCACATTAAACCAAATTCACTTGATCGCAGTCAACAAGCTTTCATGATCAATACTTTTTCTTACTTTTCCCAGGTAATCCTTTTCTGAAGACATTCCACAAATTATCCACAGTAGTAAGTGCTCCCTCGATAACGTATCGCACGTTGTGATTGGTTTACTTGCTGATATATGCCAAGCTTACACTTCAACTGCTGGTGATTAGTTGAATTTAGGTGGCATTAAAGGGTAGTCACTAATTTTAAGAATATGGGTAGAATAAAGAGACTATAATTTGGAAAGGGCATTTTTAAAAAGGACAGGGCTTCGTACTAAAAGTGCAGGGCGCCCTTCTGAAAGGGCCTAGCTGGAGCAACGCAGAGAACACAGAGAACACGCGTTATTGTAACCGTGACTGCATCTCCGCTAGGCAGGATATTTGCAAGTGTTTTAGTACATAAAAGGAGTCTTCATGTTTCTATAGATTATAAAGAACTAGAGCTGTCGCCCTCAAGGGCTGACGAGAATACCCCCCCCCACCGCTAAAAAGGCTTTTCTATGAAGGAGTGGAATTTGAAGGGGCATTTTATGACCCCTTTTTAAGTAGGAGTGGAAAAGTAGCAATTGTGTATGTAATTATGTTTTCAGCTTCTCCCCCCCCCCTCCATCCCCGCCCCCCCCTATCGCGTCTTTCTTTTGCAAGTCTCACTCTCCAACACTTCTGACCCTTGAAAGCTATGTACCAAGTATTAGAGAGGACGGAATTGTTCAGTTAATTGTTAATTGTAAATGACTTACAGCGTCTTGATATCAAACATGTATATATATATATACAAGATGATGTTACTTACCAAATTTGGTGACTCCCCTTATGGTTACTGAGTTTTGCAATTTTAAATTTTGACTACTCCCCCCCCCCCCATTAAAAAGTTCAAAATGGCATAACTCTGAAACTAACGACTGGATCAAGATGAAAATTGCAGGTGCACAACTTCATATGATAGGAAACAACCTGATAAAATTTCAGCAAAATTGGTCAAAAAATGTGGGAGGAGAAGAGGACACAAAATTATGTCCCCCCCCCCCCATTAAAAAGTTCAAAATGGCATAACTCTGAAACTAACAACTGGATCAAAATGAAAATTGCAGGTGCACAACTTCATATGATAGGAAACAACCTGATAAAATTTCAGCAAAATTGGTCAAAAAATGTGGGAGGAGAAGAGGACACAAAATTATGTCCACGGACCCCCATTTAAAAAGTTCAAAATGGCATAACTCTGAAACTAACGACTGGATCAAGATGAAAATTGCAGGTGCACAACTTCATATGATAGGAAACAACCTGATAAAATTTCTGCAAAATTGGTCAAAAAATGTGGGAGGAGAAGAGGACACAAAATTATGTCCACGGACGGACAGACAGACGGACGGACGGACGGACGGACAACCTGATTCCAGTATACCCCCCCATAACTTCATTGTGGGGGGTATAATCATGGTATTATGCCATTTTCAAAATTTACAGTTGTTTCCAGAAGACAGGTTTTGAAAAATAATAAATCAGACCTAACTGGGCACTACCTCTCTTTTAACATAGTAACATCCTACTGGATTTTCCAAACTGGTAAACACTGATGGATGCCTACATCAGAAATGACTACACTAAGTGTCAAGTTTACAAGATTGTAGTATTTGTAATACCAAGGTAGTATGACAGTAGGTTGCTGTATCTAAGTCGAAAAAGGGACATGATTCATACATTTACAACTACGGTCAAATCTGTGTACAGCAGCCATTCAAGGGAGAGGGCCAAATTGGCTGCTATTCACAGATTGGCTGCTGTTCACAGTATCAATAGGGTGGCCATTTTGTCATACCATATTTGGTTAGCTCATCAATAGATCACAAAACTTTAGACTACTCCAAATTCTAAGAAGATCTAAACTTCCATTTTAAGTGTCTTTTAAAAAAATGAAAAGGCAATTGGTACCATTTGTACCATTTAAGATAGAAAGTATTGTGACAGAAATGAAAATATCTTGTTATAAGTAAATTGTAAGAAGGCATGTAAAAATCATAAAATTTGAACATAGTGGACCATTTAAATCCATTTGGCAAGATGTGGTGTACATAAACCACTTGTAACACAAACCATCAATGTTTTCAAATGAGACATTCTTTTTGACATGCTTTGAAGAAGGATCACCATTTTCATATTCCTTGAGAATCTCTCGTTTATGTTTAGCTTTATTTTGGACCTGCGTACGACCATTACCAAACTCACTAGCAATAATCCTAGAAGAACATCCAGATTCAAGCATGGGAACCACTTTACTGCAATCCTCTAGAAAGAGGAACTTATGTTTACAGAATGACATTATAGCAAGAATTAACAGCAAAGGCAGGTTTTTATCCAAAGACCTCTAGAAATCTGTTTGCTAAATATGCAAACAACCTGTAATGCTCATGTTCATTTTTTTTAAAAAGACCCGACAACTTGAAAAATTCTGTATCCTTTAATCAATAATCATCACTCAAATTGATCAAATAAATATTAATGGCTAATTACACATCAATTAATCAGCTACACGGGATTAGGTTGATAATTGGCTGTTTACATCTTGTACATTACAATAAGGCGACTACGGCAGTTACTTTAGTAATGATTATCAATTTTTTCGAACAAGACTAATTAAGTCGCGTGTTTTGCAAGATGACCGTTGTTTAGGTGTGATATACTGTTGGCACTTGACCAATTAGGGTGACCGCTGGCTGCATTTCAGAATATCACGCTATTCACAGTGCAAATAAAGAAGGAATTTGAACGGGATAACTAGAGTGGCTGCTGTTGGCAGATTGGCATAGTTGGTTGCTAACACAGATTTGACTGTATCCATCTAAATAAAATGCTTTTTGTTTTTCTTATAATGAATATGCATTACAAGTTTCAAGAGAATATCTCCAGTAATATTACAGATAACAAAATGTCATAGGTTTGAGGTTCATGACAAAAAAGATAGAGGATGATTACAAATCTGCCCTTAAAGAATAACAATACTATGTTAAAATCAACCAAAATTTAGGAGTTATGCTTCTAACAAGCTATATTTTAGACTGGTAAAAATTGAAAGAAGCTGCAGACTACATTTCAAATTGCTCTAAAAATTGACAACAAGTAACAAATAGGCTATAAAACATTATGCAAAAATGATAATTTGCTTTTTACAATCTATTTCTTGTTTAAGCACAATGTTTTTTCACATTATGTTTCTTGACAACATCTAGAAGTGGTACTATGTGGTAATGGGTTAACACACATGCCACTTTCAATGGTAACTACTGAGATTAGAGCAAGGTTCAACTGGGTCCAAAACAGCTGAGCTAAAAGTATGCTACTTTTGTTCTTACCAAATATAGAATTTTACATTATGGCAGATGAAGTCTGTGGGTAAAATTAAGCTGCCTCCTTCATAAACAAATATGTTGAAAACCAGCTCAAGATCATCTGGGTGCTGTATGACTGCCATCTGATTTGGACCAATATGCAAGGTGCCTGAATAATCACCCTTAAACAGGAAGCTTCTCAGGGTGAAAACATCACTGGAAGGGAATAAAACCATGTAAGCTTAACCAAATGACAGTTAATAGTTTTAAATTCTATAAGAAATCATTGTTTAGATTTTATCTAATCTTAAAAATCAGCACTTTCTTTTAATTTGTAAAATCTTTAAATTGTTCTTTACATCTTCTTCCCACCTGGAAGTATCTAAAATTAATTGAATACTTTCAAAATTGCCCAAAGACAAAATTTTAGATTTGCTCAGATTCAAAGAAGTTGCAGACAACAAATTTTTACTGATGAAATTATAATAATACTTGTTTTTCTGGGTACAAAACCTTGCTAGATGCCAACAATTCCTTCATTTCCTTTAATGATTTTTAAAAGCTTTCTTTCTTGGGGGGGTCATAAAAAGTTGTTTTTGGTGGATTGATTGAACAATAAAGAAGATAAATGATCAAAATCCTTTCTAAAGATAATATTGCTACATTGTTGACTATATTTTCATAGAATGTTGTTGGTTAAATTTTTTTCGGAAAATATTTGAAATGAGCAGATTTTCGATGGACTGAAAAAAGTCCAAGTAAATAATTTCAAATCCTTAACCCATTCCCACTCAATCCCTCCTTTTAACGCCCCTCAACAAAAAAGCTTTGGAAAACATTGTGGAAAATGAAGAAATTGCTTGGATCAAGCAATTTCTTCATTATCCACAATGTTTTCTATCCAAAAAGACGAAAGAATTCAAAATTCCATTTACTTGGAATTGTCGTCTGCAGCTTCTTTCAATTTGAACCAGTCTAAAATTTTGTTGTGTGGGAATGGGTTAATTGAACTATGGATAGAATTGTCTTTTCATACTTGAACACAATACCAAATCTGAAACTTGATGATTGTCCTAGGACAACTGCTGTCTAGCCCGGAAAGTTTTGTAGGCATCATGTTTCGGACAAGCACAAATTTAGTGTTTGACCTTGAGCTTTGACCTTGAAATTGAAGAATATCCAAAAATTCTTTAAATGGCACATCTACTCATTGTGCCAAGTTATTTTGAAATCCATCCATATTTGTAGGAGAAATGCTCTTGACAATCACAATTTTAGTGTTTGACCTTGAGCTGTGACCTTGACATTAGAACTATCCCAAAAATTCTTTCAAATGGTACATCTACCCATGATGGAGTATAATTGTGCCATGTTATTTTGAAATCCATCCATTAATGTAGGAGTAATTGTCTGGACAAATTTGGACGGAAGATTAATAGACTAACGCACTAACACCCAATCACCAACTTGTCATATTGACAACTATGTCTCGCTCACTGCAAGCTGGCTCGACAAAAATCATGGAAACATAATAATTCTCAATTGACAAACTTACGAGGTGAGATCTGGACTTATAGCAACATGAGCTTCTCGTATCAGCCTGATTGTATCCATTTCCACAAGGGAAGATTCTGTGATCCATGTCCGACTACCCTCTGTATTGTAGTTACTGTAGGAGTGATCCAGAATCTCATCTTCAACAAGACTCTCACCAAAATTATCAACAATCATTGTCTTATTCTGGGCATCTGGTGTCGTATCCTAAGGAATATAGTGCTTTATTACCAGATGATGTTCATGTCTTTCAAATAAAAACAAAGCTCTTTCCAGATTTATCTAAAGAACTTTAGCAAATTAGACAATTATGCCCCTGAGTGATACGTCACAGAAGAGGTTTAACCCATTCCTACACAATCATGCTTTTTGACGCCCTCAAGAAAAATAGCTTTGGGAAACATTGTGGAGAACGAAGAAATTGCTTGTGGCAAGCAATTTCTCCATTAACCATAATGTTTTTCTACCCCTAAAAGAAATAGATTTTTAAATTCCATTTTGAAAAAACCCATTCCTACACAATGATGCTTTTGACACCCTCAAGAAAAATAGCTTTGGGAAACATTGTGGAGAATGAAGAAATTGCTTTTACAAGCAATTCCTTCATTATCCACAATGTTTTTCTGCCCCAAAAAGAAATAGATTTTTAAATTCCATTTTTTAAAACTCATTCCATCACAATGATGCTGGTGTTGTCTGCAACTTATTTTGATTTGGATCTATCTTTAATTTTGTAATCTTCTTAATCTTTGACTAATATGATCAAAAAACCTCGCAAAAGAACCAGTCATATAAGGTTGAAAGATTCTCAGCCATGACCCTGACCTAGGTGACCTGAAGCAAAGGGATAAATCCTTGGGTCATGGGAAACATTTGTGTAATTTACAAGGTCAAAAAGCTTCTAAGTGAGAGCCCAGAAACTGTTTTCAAATGAAGTTCAAATGTGATATTGACCTTTGAACTATATATCTATTAAAAAAATGGGAACCTCCTTGAATATTAAATATTTGTATAAAGTGTCAGGATCTTAGGTCATATGTTTTTTTGAGTTAAATCATGGAAATAATTTTAAAACCCAATTGTGACCTTGACCTATGAACTACATGATCAAAATAAGGTACCTCATATGATCAAAGGCAACACTTGTGAAAAAGTTGAACAGTCTTGAGTCAAATTATTCTTGAGTTACAGCACAAACAAGAAAACTTACAGGGCAAACCAACTGACAAAGGACAGACATATATACTTTTTAAAACAAAATACCCCCTGCTTCTTTGCAGGTACAGGGTATAAATATCCCTTTAAATTAACTTTAGAGAACATTTTAATGAAAATGATAACTTGATCTTTAGTGAGTTTTGTACAACCCTCTGAAAATATAGCCTGATAAAATATAACATATTTTCCTTTCTAAAGTTACTTTCTTTTGGGAAACAAATTTTCTCATTTCAGATGTAGGAGGTATATTGAAAAAGAATCAAAATGGACCTTTGTAAAATTTTGACATCTTGAAATCAAAACAGTCCATCTTGCTCAAGCTATCACCTCTATTAACCCTTGTCATGCTGATCCCGGAATATTCTGGTTTGGGCAGGAGGAGTAGACTAAGATCAGACTGCACTTATGTGCAGGCTGATCTTAGTCTACACCTCCTGCTTGTACTTTTCCTGCCAGAGTTGTTTATGAAGTTGATTTCTAAAAGAAATATTGATTTTTGAACAACAAGTTCTATCAGTGCTTTCAGTCCTTTGATTTGACAGCATTTCAATAAGGTGATTTATACAGCATGACAAGTGTTAAGTAAACATTTCCTTTAAGCAATCATAAATAAGATCCCCTCTTCAAAATATAAAGTGCTTGTAAAGAAGTGATTGAATTGGCTAAAAACATATCATACCTAAATCCAGTATTGTTGAAACTCATTAGAATGGTTTCACTGAGGTCTAATGAGTCCCATCAAAATAGGATTTATCCATAATTCTGTAAAAATTCATACATGATATGATCAAATAAATCCTTCATATGTTTCACAAAAATTTGTTTTAAAAGAACATTCTCTTAATCCTTTCTTGTCCAAACCCTGGATTTTACATTGCTGTGATTTTATACTTGAGAAAACATTGTGAAAATAGAAGAAATTGCTTGTAACAAGCAATTCACTCTTTTCCAATAACATTTTCTATCACATAGGATGGTTTCATTTTAAATTGCATCCAATTTTCATTATCATCTGTAACTTCTTTCAATGTGGGCCAGTCCAAAATTTCAAAAGCAGGAAAGGATTGAGCAACCACATTTTCATCATTCTATGAGTGGTCGCTTGATACACGAATTCAGTACCTATAGCACACCCTACAAAACTGTCATTGAGTTTTACCTCTAGATAAATGATTCCTGCTCCACCAATGGCGACTGTGCTAGCTCCTCCTTTAGCATTCAGGACACCAAACCAGTATTGTGTTGTCCGATAATACAGAGACAGTCGACCACCAGCACCGGCACCAGTGTTTGATCCACCAGCACCACCATATACCTCGATACTCCCTGATCCTGCCAGCTGACTGGTTGTTACTGTCATACCGCCGCCACTACCCCCTCCAACATCTGCTTTACCATTGTTCCCATTAGCATGAATTCGACCCTCTACCATCAATATTCTGGCTATATCAAGGGTGATACGACCTCCACCTGTAATAAAGATCAGCTGGTAATAAACAACAAATTTTGACACCCCCAAGAAAAAAGCTTTGGAAAGCACTGTGGACAATGCAGAAATTGTTACAAGCAATTTCTTAAATATTCACAAAAAGAAATAAGATTACATCAACTTTGTCCCCTTGTTATTGCTTAGCCCTTTCCCGTTCAAATATGGGATTTTACGTTCCTGTGATTTTATACTTGAGAAAACATTGTGGAAAAAGAAGAAATTGCTTGTTACAAGCAATTTCTCCTTTTTCCACAATATTTTCAACCACATAAGATGGTTTCATTTCAAATAACATCCAGTTTTCATTGTCGTCTGCAACCTCTTTCAACTGGACTAGTCTAAAATTTCCACAAACGGGAAAGGGTTAAGTCTAAGCTACCTGCCTATCATTGTACCCTTTCATCAATTGACAGACTGCTGCTGTCAATCAAAGCTTCAATCGACCAATCAAATCATTCATCTAGGCTGGAAATGACCTTTAACCCTTTCCTGTTTTAAATTTTCTACCCCAAATATTAGAGATAAACTATCAACCTAAATTTATCATTCATAACTTCTTTGAATTTGTCCCAGCCTAGAATGTTGTCATCCAGTAATTGGTGTTTACTAACAAAATCAAAGATCAATAGGCTGAATCTTTGAAACCTGAGATTCCTTTAACCCAATTCCACAAAATGAGGCTTTTTGACTCCCCTCAAGAATAATGAATGAGATAACATTATAGAAAATGAAGAAATTGCTTGCAATAAGCAATTTCTTCATTTCCACAATGTTTTCTACCGAGAATGTGGAAAAATCCAAAATTTCATTAATCTTAATTTGTCAGCTTCATTCCTTTCAATTAGGACCAGTGTACCATTTTGTTGGGTGAGAATGGGTTAAGAGATGAGAATAATCATTTTATTTTCATGGAGGTATGAAAATAAAACCCAATCACACTGTATGAAGCAGCAAAGCAGTTTGTTACAGAAACATGGTAAAGTTTTAATTTCATACCTCAAAGAAAAACAAAAATATTCATAGATTGTCATAAAAATTTGATATTTTAAAGGCATATACCAAATATATCAAATAAGCAAAATTGTTACAAGTTTGTGATAGTTTGTTATGGATCTTCTTTGTGTGTATGTTGATACCCATTTTTTCTTAATGGCGGTATTAACCCATTCCTACAAAATAATGCTTTTTAACTCCCTTCAAGAAAAAAACTTGGAAAACGTTGTGTAAAATGAAGAAATTGCTTGCAACAAGCAATTTCTTCATTTTCAACAATGTTTTCTACCCAGAAATTTGAAAAAAACCCTGAAATTTCATCAACTTTGAATAATTGTCTGTAACTCCTTTCAATTTGGACTAGTTCATTTCCAAAATTTTGATAGACAAAACTTAAATAAAATCATCAAAAAAGACACATAAGAAATATGGACAGCTTGACGTCTGGTACCTGTTCCGTATGATGTTGAAGCCCCATCCCCTCCACTGCCATAGAACAGAGAACCATCTGTATGCAATCCGTAGGGCTTTCCTGGTGCACTCCCTGTATATTGTGAATTATAAAGATGTTACTCATAGCAACAGCTAAATCAAGATGTAGTTATTATGTTTTGGTTACCAACCAATGATTGCTTTTTTTTATGGTCCTTATCATAAATAATGCAAAATATTGTTTTTTATTATATACCTATAAAAGATATGGATTAGAATCTGGCTATCTAATACATCCCGACAGAAAAAATATCAATATTCAGCATGTACCAAAAAAAAAAGTATACGTCGAGTACCGTTGAACAAGGTGTGTATTGACGTTGGGGTTTTTTTTTTTTCGGAAAGTTGGTTATCTCTTAATCATTTAAGAGAATTTTCTTAATGTCATGTCGAAAAGGTATATAAAAGGAATATTATTACAACACTGTGTTTTTCTAATTGTTGTTATCATGTTCTCGAAACATGTGTAGGTATTTTTTAATAGATTGGACCTTTGGTCTCATCCAATAAAAAATACCTACACACGATTCTCGAACACGATAACAACAAATAGAAAAAGACACTGTTGTAATATTCCCTATATGTCTCAGTTAAACTGCCTTGACTGAGGTCAGTGGGCGAGGCAAGTAATCCGTCAATCAGAAAACACAATCTTAACCCTTGTCATGCTGAGCCCGGGAATATTCGAGTTTTGGCATGGGGTTTAGACTAAGATCAGACTGCACTTATGTGCAGGCTGATCTTAGTCTACACATCCTGCTTGTACTTTTCCTGCCAGAGTTGTTTATGAAGTTAATTTCTAAAGGAAATATTGATTTTTGAACAACAATTCTATCAGTGCCTTCAGCCATTTGATTTGACAGCATTTCAGTATGGTAATTTATACAGCACAACAAGGGTTAAATCAAGCTTTATCCCTCATGTTTCTATTTTCAGGATAGCTGGGCTGAATGTGTTCAACAATTGGTTCATGAATGAAAGATGCACTTGTGGATCTGACTTGGAGCCTCACAATGCAGAAGTCATTGCTCTACCTCCTACCTATAGACCTACTAATTTGGAGTCAAACATTGAAAATTGTATGTGGAATGGTACAACTACAAACAAGAGTATCATAACCATTCGCCAAGACTCAGCTGTTTGAACTAAATACTATGATCATGTCTCTACTTCCTAGTATTTAACCCATCCCTACAAAACAAAATTTTACACTAGTCCAAATAGAGAGAAGCTGCAGACAACAAATTCAAATTGATGGAATTTTAATTTTTTTTTATCTTTTTGGATAGAAAACATTGTGGTTAATGAAGAAATTCTTGACACAAGCAATCCCCCCATTATCCACATGAAAAAAAAGCTTTTTTCTTTTGGGGCATAAAAAGGTGAGATTGTGTGGGAATGGGTTAAAAGCACCAATAAGTATGAAAAAAGACCATGTGCTCATCAAGATATACATACACAAGAGGGCCGTTGGCCCTGGGGGCGCTCACCTGAGATAAAGAATCTTTTTCTTTCAACAGTCTAATTTCATGTTAAGGTTAGGATTATGATACAAGTGGGCCATACTTACATATATATAGACTATGTACATGTGGATCCAAGAGTCTACATTACAAATTCCAAGGCTTAAGAGCAAATTTGAAAGAAGGAAAAAACTTTTTCCACCCTCTGGATCCATTGGATATAATTTACAGGCGGACGCTGGACAAAAGGTGAATGCAATAGCTCATTTGAGAACTTCGTGCTCAGGTGAGCTAATAAGATAATATGAGGCAAAATCCGTTAACAGTAACAAACACTTAATCTTTTGATCCTTACCTGTAAAAGCAGAGTTAGATCCTCCTGTCCCACCATAACTCCCACCAGCATAGTTAACCCCATGACCTTGACCTTGTACCCATCCAAGACCGGTAGCTGTCACCTCTCCACCCTTATCCACTTTCAAAATGTCAGTTACTATCATCATATATCTGCTTTCTATTTTACCACCTGATTCTACAGTGACTAGACCAGGAAAGGCTCCATAACGTACCTATATCAATATTTGTAAGTACAAGATTACTTGACCCTATGGAATACAAGCTCCTTTTGCAGGCAAAATATATTCAAATTTCAGGACAATATCTATATTCATGGGAGAAAATTCTCATTGTTGACCCATTACCAAGCAACAAAACTATATTCAAAGAAAGTTGCAGATGACATGTTCAAGTTGATAGAATTCTGAAAATATCTGTCTTTTGAGGTCACAGACTACAATGAAATTTGGATGCAATTTGAAAAGAAATTATCCTATGTGGTAAAAAATATTGTGGGAAAAGAAGAAGCTGCTTGTTACAAGAAATTTCTTCTTTTTCCACAATGTTTCTCAAGTACAAAATTACAGCGACCTAAAATCCTAGGTTTGTACCTGTAAGGGCTAAGAAATTGCTTGTAATTATTTCATTTTCTGCATGGCTTTCCAAACTGCGATATTGATTGACATTTATGTGACACATATTTGCTCACTTGGAGACTTAAGTTGCAACTTCAACTAATTCAAGCTTTGGTTGCAATACTTAGGTCACCCAGCCATTTTACCTTTTTGCTACTTGTCTTTGACAATAAATTTGAAAAAAAAAACACTGATAAATGACTAGACTAAACTTCAAATCGGAGTTCAGTTGCTGTGTCCAGGGATCTGTCGATTACCCTTGATCATGCCTGATGATCTCGACTTTGGAAATAAGTAGATAAAAAATGGTAACTACTAACAAGAAATCTATCTATCTATATATACTGTGCAACTCCCCTTTCGGGTATTACTGACAGGTGATATAAGCACTTAGCTTCCATATTGTCTTAACCCATTCCTACACCATGATGCTTTTGAAAGCCACTTAGGAATTAAGATTGGGAAAACATGGTGTAGAATTAAGAAATTGCTTGAAAAGTTAAAAAATCTAAAATTTGATAAACTTTAAATTGTTTTCTGCAACTCCTTTCAATTTGGACCAGTCTAAAATTTTCATGTGGGAATGGGTTAAAGATACTTATAGGAAAAGAGACCCACCTGCAAGTGCCATGGTACTCCTGTGCTGTCTGGACTGTGTAGATTTAAAACACCCTGATGTTTTACAGTCAGATTAGCAAAGGAAATAGAATAAGAACCTGTCAATCCTAGATCCATTGTAGCACCTGTAAATATAAATTTGACAACAGATCTTGGAAAAGTGCAGTATAGCTCCCAAAATCAAATTTCATTTTTCACATCCTCTTAATTTTTCATCTGTTTTTACAAAATGATAAGAAAAAAAAAAAATCAATGAGGACATTTCATTTTCAGAATTTGATCTTATATATATGTCTTATTCTGAATAGAGATAATACCCCGAAAGGTTCCTTGTCACAAAAAATACATTTTGTCATTAGAACAGAGCCTTTCTTCCACAAAACTTCTAAGAAAAGTAAACAATAACAGCAAGTTCATATCTTTTCTAGATACTACTTGTTTGAATTTAAATCATATCAACCAGTAGTTGCTGAAAAAATGACTGGACAAGACTATTCATCAAAAAGCCAAAAGTCTTTAAAAAGTAAACAAAGCATGACCAAAATAGATTATGCACATCTCTGCTTCATATTGAGTCTACGTGTCAAGTTTGAATTAAATCAATTCAATAGTTTTAGAGAAAATAAGGAGACACAATTTTGCATCAAAGAGCCATAACTCTGCAAAATGTAAAACTGACCATAACTGAAATAGGATATGCACTACTGTACTTGGTACTAAGTAAAGCTAAAAGATAAGTTAAAAAGAAAATGAGTGGACAAGATTTTTCATCAAAGGGCCATAACTCTTCAAAAAGCAAATGGACCATAACCAAAATAGGATATGCTCATCTCTAATTGATACTGAGTCTACCTGTAAAGTTTGAAATAAATCCATCATATAGTTGAAGAAAAATTGAGCAGACAAGATTTTTCACAAAAGGGTCATAATCCGATGAAAAGTAAAAGAGCACAACTAAAATAGTTTATGTACACCTATGCTTGATATTGAGTATTCCTTTGAAGTTTGAATAAATTTCATCCAGTTGTTTATGAGAAATAGAGCGGACAAAAAGCTACTGACTGAAACCAACAAAAAGGTTTCACATAAATGTTAGCCAATGTTGGAGTTGAAAGTTCACTTCCAGTATAAATTCTAAGTTTCAAGTGAATGTCTTCAGAAATAGCACAGATATTACATAATATCAATGTTTTCCAACGGCAACAACGCTGATGCAGAGGATCTGGATATTCTCTGAAAATAGTCCATCTAAATATTAGAGAGTAAAGGTCTGGACTACACAACAAGTTTTAAAGTTCAACTCTCGTAATGTGTGAGCTGTCCAAGGTTGGAAATAATGAATATAAACGATTTGTGTTGTGACTAAGTTCCTTCAACTAATTTCCATTTCCATGCATTCCTGTGTTTGAGTAAAAGAGTGACTCTAATACAATTATTCAAACCTGTAGCTATAATGATGTGTGTTCTGGTTGCATCCAATGTTCCCCATATTCTACCAACTGTAGAGCGCAGATAGCCAGTGGAACATACAGTATCAGCGGATGACGTCATACCCAGAGCATGCTGGTCAAGGGGCTCCCGGAACTCCACGATGGTCTGAGGTAACGTCCACAGGGCTCCCTCATACAGGAAGACCTCATAGGTTATATTGGTCTTCATGTACTCATTTACCTGGAATATATTAACATGATCATGGAAAACTTTTTGGGACAAGAAAAAAATGCTTGAAACAAGCAATTTCTCCTTTTCTTTTAGTGTTTTCTACCTTATTTGGTGCCTATTTTCCAAAAATTTAGAGCAATTTAAAATGCTGCCTGAAATTTCTTTCAAATTGGACAAGTTAAAAATGTGGTGATCTAATAATGGGTAAAAAAAGAACAACCTAAAAACCTTGTACCAGCACAGATGCACTCTAGCAACAGAAATTATCACAGGTTCAAAATGAGCATTTACCAATAGTAATACACTGATTTCAAAACCTTCAACACCAATATCTTTTATCTAAAAGTTTCCTTTCTTAGTCAATAAAATGTCAGAATTGTCTTGGAATAAGATATCTTGGAAGTACAGCTATGTGTACAGTGGATTCCTGTTAATTGCAACACCAATTTGTCAACACTTTTGTTTCAATTAACCAGAAGTTGTTATTAAAAGGAGCTATTTATTTTTTAAATCTTATATTTGTGCTTTAGATCAGTTTCAATTAAGCAGTGAATTGCTACTATTAGGGTTGTAATTAAGAGGATTGCACTGTACTATACGAAGTATTTAAATGTACCTCAGTCAATTCAAATGTTTGTCCTGGTCCAATATGTAGATGTCCAGTTTCGTCACCGTACATTCTACGAGTAACTAAGCCTGTACCAACTCCTCCAAGAGCAAGATGTGCTCCTCCGTACAGCTCTACATACGTGAAGGAAAATGTATAGTTGTCAGTCTCTGGTAGCAGATAGGCAATGGCACCTGCATCAATAATGAAAATATTAGTATTTATTTGTATGATAGACTTGTTAACCTATTCCCACACAACCTTGCTTTTTGATACCCATCAAGAAAAACAATTTGGAAAACTTTGTGTGAAATGAAGAAATCGTTACAAGCAATTTCTTCATTTTACACAATGTCTTCTTCCCAGAAAGATGAAAAAATCTAAAATGTCACAAACTTTAAATTGTCCTCTGCAACTCCTTTCAATTTGGATAGGTAAAACAAGGTGTGTTTGTGAAACAAAATGCCCCCACAAGAGGACTAAAAGTTTGACCTTGGTATGTGACCTTGACCTTATCACTGTATAATGACCTTGACATGAGGAGATGTGTATTATTGAGATATACCATCATGCCAAATATGAGCATTGTATGTTGAATAGGCTGCCATCCCACTTAGGTTTACGATAATCCACCCATTGGTGAGAGACAAATGTTGGAAAGGATATGTGCTGCCGCCGGGGATAGAACCCATGACCCATTATTGAAGATTAGGAGTCTTATGCGCTACCCACTGCGCTATGACGGTGGCTCATGAAACAGACACTATTTCTCTCAATCATGGACATTACACCACATTCTTAATTCCCATTTCAATACCTTTATTGGTATGTATTGCATACTGCACTGTGGGGATGAGGGTTTTTAACCCATTCCCATACAGTGACCCTTTTGATGCCCCTTAACCCTTTTCTATTTTTTGAAATTATAGACTGGTCCAAATTAGAAGAGGTTGCAGACAACAATAAAAATTTGATGTAGTTTGAAATAAAACCATCCTATGTGGTTGAAAATATTGTGGAAAAAGGAGAAATTGCTTGTCACAAGCAATTTCTTCTTTTTCCACAATGTTTCCTCAAGTATAAAATCATAGCAACGTAAAATTCCGGGTTTGAACAGGAAAGGGGTAAGAAAAAAGGCTTGTGAAAACCTTGTTGAAAATGAAGAAATTGCTTGTCAAAACCAATTTTTTCATTTTCCACAATGTTATCTACACAAAAAGTTAAATATTTTCTAAAATTTGATAAACTTTAAATTGTCCTCGGCAACTTCTTTCAATTTTGACTGGTCTAAAATTGTATCATCTGGTAATGGGTTAAAGAATGTTCATTGAAAATACTTTTTATGGTATAAACCAATTGCTCCTAAATTCCTTTCTAAAATACCTGTCCTAGTATATTGCATTTTTTTTCATTTGGATTAGGTGTTTGTAGGTTGAAGGGTGTTTAACCCTTTCCTGTTGTTCAAAATTTTAGACCAGTCCGATTTGAAAGAAATTACAGACGTCAATGAAAACTGGATGCCATTTGAAAAGAAACCATCCTGTGTGGTAGAAAATATTGTGGAACAAGGTGCCAAATTGTCACAAGATACGCCCGTAACACTGCTTAATATTAACTAGGGGTTTGAATAGAACTGATGTTATTTTAAATGAATATTTTTTGTCAAACAAAGTATGAAAAACAACAAAGGGCAATAACTCAAAATATATGCTAGGTAGAGTTATGGTTCTTGTAAAATGCACTTCCACTTGGTGAGCTCTATCCATCCATGAAGTTTCATGATTCTAGCTATTATACTTTTAGAGATATACTCCGGACAAGATTCAAGTATGATAAACAACAAAGGGCGATAACTAAAAAATAGGCCAGGTAGAGTTATGGTTCTTGTGCACTGCACAACCCCATGGTGAGATCTATACACCCATGAAGTTTCATGATCCTAGCTATTATACTTTTAGAGATACACTCCGGACAAGATTCAAGTATGAAAAACAACAAAGGACAATAACTCAAAAAATAGGCTAGGTAAAGTTATGGTTCTTGAACACTGCACTCCCACTTGGTGAGCTCTATCCATCCATGAAATTTCATGATTCTAGCTATAATACTTTTAGAGATATACTCCGGACAAGATTCAAGTATGATAAACAACAAAGGGCGATAACTAAAAAATAGGCCAGGTAGAGTTATGGTTCTTGTGCACTGCACAACCCCATGGTGAGATCTATACACCCATGAAGTTTCATGATCCTAGCTATTATACTTTTAGAGATACACTCCGGACAAGATTCAAGTATGAAAAACAACAAAGGACAATAACTCAAAAAATAGGCTAGGTAAAGTTATGGTTCTTGTACACTGCACTCCCACTTGGTGAGCTCTATCCATCCATGAAATTTCATGATTCTAGCTATAATACTTTTAGAGATATACTCCAGACAAGATTCAAGTATGAAAAACAACAAAGGGCAATAACTCAAAATATACACTAGGTAGAGTTATGGTTCTTGTACACTGCACTCCCTCTTGGTAAGATCTATCTATCCAATAAATTTCAAGATTCTAGCTATTAAACTTTTAGAGATATACTCCGGACAAGATTCAAGTATGAAAATCAACAAAGGGCAATAACTCAAAAAATAGGCCAGGTAGAGTTATGGTTTTGTGCACTGCACTCCCCCTTAATGAGATCTATACACCCATGAAGTTTCATAATCCTAGCTATTATACTTTTAGAGATATAATCTAGACAAGATTCAATTATGAAATACAACAAAGGGCAATAACTAAAAAAATAGGCCAGGTAGAGTTATGGTTCTTGAAGACTGCACTCCCCACTTGGTGAGCTCTATCCATCCATGAAATTTCATGATTCTAGCTATTATACTTTTAGAGATATACTCCGGACAAGATTCAAGTATGAAAAACAACAAAGGGCAATAACTCAAAATATACACTAGGTAGAGTTATGGTTCTTGTGCACTGCACTCCCCCTTGGTGAGATCTATACACCCATGAAGTTTCATGATCCTAGCTATAATACTTTTAGAGATATACTCTGGACAAGATTCAAGTATGAAAAACAACAAAGGGCAATAACTCAAAATATACACTAGGTAGAGTTATGGTTCTTGTGCACTGCACTCCCCCTTGGTGAGATCTATACACCCATGAAGTTTCATGATCCTAGCTATAATACTTTTAGAGATATACTCCGGACAAGATTGAAGTATGAAAAACAACAAAGGGCAATAACTCAAAATATACACTAGGTAGAGTTATGGTTCTTGTGCACTGCACTCCCCCTTGGTGAGATCTATACACCCATGAAGTTTCATGATCCTAGCTATAATACTTTTAGAGATATACTCCGGACAAGATTGAAGTATGAAAAACAACAAAGGGCAATAACTCAAAAAATAGGCCAGGTAGAGTTATGGTTTTGTGCACTGCACTCCCCCTTGGTGAGATCTATACACCCATGAAGTTTCATGATCCTAGCTATTATATGTTTAGAGATATACTCCGGACAAGATTCAAGTATGAAAAACAACAAAGGGCAATAACTCAAAAAATAGGCCAGGTAGAGTTATGGTTCTTGTGCACTGCACTCTGTATTGATGAGAAGAATATAACTGCTAAGTTTAAAGTCAATCGGACTTACGGTTACAGAGTTATGCTCCAGACAAAGAAGTGGACACCGCCCTGATGCCTGGACGCCCGGACACCCAGACATCACGGGTGATCCCATAATACGTCCCGTCTTCGACGGGCGTATAAAAAGGAGAAATTACTTGTTACAAGCAATTTCTTCTTTTTCCACAATGTTTTCGTGAGTATAAAATCACAGGAACGTAAAATCCCGTATTTGAACGGGAAAGGGTTAATTGAATTTCTACAATATGTCAAAAATGTTTTTAATTTCCTTTTTCCATACCTGTCCCAATATATGTTGCATATTCTGTTGACCCGGCTGTGGAACCTTGAGGCTCTGTCACCTGAAATGATATAGACAGGTAGTTAGGTCTGCAGACAAACACAGGTCTGAATTATCAGCATACTTAACTCATTGCCAGATGACAAAGTTTTGTAGAAATTCAAAGAAGTTCAAGACAACAACTGAAATTTTAAACTTGAAATGTGTCACAGACACAGATACCCCTGCTCAAGTGCTTGTCACATGACCTTCAGTTGTGAACATGAACTTGGGACAATCCAACAGAACTCTACACATGACACTAATACTCATCAAGGGAAACAACTGTGCCAATTCTTTTCAAAATCCATCAGTTAATGAAGACGATATGCTCCAGACAAGATGGGACACACACACACTCGCCAACACACAAACAAATCCACCCGACACACTCACTTACGAACCAAGTTAATTCTATATGACCTTTGCCATTTATATGGCATTATGTAGGGAAATGAAGAAATTGCTTGTAAAATGCAGTTTCTGCTTTTTCTTCTTTGTTGGCTTGATTTTTTCATGAGGTTGATAAAGAAACAGGTTTGTGTGGGAATGGATAAATCTAATTTGTTGATTTTACACAGAAACAGATATGGCAATTTTTACAAGAGTTAAAACTTAATGAGCTTCCAGGACAATGGGAAACCACCTCTATAGTGTGCCACAACTATCTATACAGGCCCAATGAGAAAAGATTGAAAAGCAACCAAATACAATATGAATTTGTATTATATACCTATAAATGATATGAATTAAAATCTGGCTAACTAATACAACTCGACAGAAAAAAATCAATATTAGGCAACGTATTCGTCGAGTACCGTTAAACATGGACTACTCTTTTGTGTATTGACGTTCGTTTTTTTTCGGAAAGTTGATTATTTTCTTAATGTCATGTCTTAAAAGTATATAATAAAAGGAATATTACAACAATATGTTTTTCCATTTGTTGTTATTGTGTTCTCGAATCGTGTGTAGGTATTTTTTATTGGATTCAACCTTCTGTCTCATCAAATAAAAAATACCTACTCACGATTCTCGAACACAATAACAACAAATACAAAAAGGCACTGTTGTAATATTCCCCATATATCTTGTGGGATCAAACAGGTTTATCTTACATTTGGGGTCTGACATCCATTATCGACTCTGAGGTTGGTAATAACTGACGTCTGGAAAAAGCTTATACCAGGGCCACCATCTTCTCCAAAAACCGACGATCCACCTAACATGGAGAAAAAACTGATTTCAAAATGTTTAAAAGCTGAGTATTGTATGTCCTGAATTTTATTTCATGTAATGTCAGAGGGCAATCAAAACCTTGTAACTACTGATTAAATAAGCTGTAGTTGCAAGGTTTTATACATTCACAGTGCATGTCTTATACTATCTTTCAGTCAATGATAGTCATGTCATCAGTTATCTGACTTTTTCTACCATTATGTTGACTTCAATTAGCAGAAATGTCTGCTTATCCCTCAACAGCAATTCTGCTTGTTTACAATTTTTTCATTTTCCACAATGTTTTCTACCCATAAAGTTGATAAAATATAAAATTTCATAAACTTTACATTGTGGTCTGCAACTTCCTTCAAGTGGGATCAGTCTAAAATATTGTTGTGTGGTAATGGGTTAAATTGTTTACAATAGTTTTCTTCATTTGTTACAGTTAAAGAAGATAACTAGACTCGATGGATTTTATTTAAAGAACAAATTTACTCCAAGCAGTTTTTCGGCAAAACTTTTCTACATCAGAAGATCAAAGATTTTAATTTCTAATTAATTAATTTTGATTTCTGGCAAATGACATGGCATTTGTAAAGATCCGCCATTATTTTCATTGTTTGAAAGCAAATCTCGATGATAATCTCTTATAGGCACTACAACATGCAAAAGATTCCAAGCTCTAGGTTTTGTGGTTCTGGAGAATTTTTTAAAATTTTCCTATATCGATTCTATGTAAAATTAAATGACCCTGGGACAGGGATAATTAGACCCAGGGGGTCATGGTTTTAAGCAAACTTGGTAGAGGTCTACTAGGTGATGCTTAATATAAAATACTAAAACTATAGGACTTGTTGGACTGGAGACATTTTTTTAAGTATTCCTATATGAATTTTATGTAAAATCAAATGAGCCCTAGGGTGGGGGTCAATTTTGATTTTGAGAGTCATAATTTGAGCAATCTTGGTTGAGGTCATCTAGACAATGCTTCACACCAAATATGAAAGCTCTTAGCCTTGTAGTTTCAGACAATAAGTTTCTTGAAATTTGCAAATTTTGAAACACACATTTAGGCCTCACAGCAAAAGTGTGTGATGGTCCAGAGGGATATGAGCATTTTTGGTAAAGGGCCACCAAAGATTTTGGACAACAACAACATCACTAAGGCTATTAAAATTATCCATGCTTTCTCCAAAAACAGGAGATCAATCTAATTACCCATCGTGTTAGAAACCATCATGTTGGAATGATTTTCATACCTATAGACTGGACAAATCCTGAATGAAAGTCTCCAGCATGTGTAAAGACATGTACACGTCCTCCTGCACCTCCTCCTCCATATGTAGCACTTCCTCCGTTACAATATATCCTGCCTGTCAAAGTAAAGTATCCCTGACTCTCCAGAAATATCTCACCCCCACTTCCTCCACCACTGTACTGGTTCTGTAACGTAAAACAAATATCACATAATTCATTGTTTTTTCAGCAATATAACATTTTCTGTATTCCCAGGGCAATGTATTGACCATGATTTTTAAGACATAGGAACAGTTAACCTGTTCCCAAAGAACAAAACTTTAGATTGAAAGAGGTGGCAGATGACAAAACAAAGTTTTGTCACAATGTTTTTCAAAGCTATTTGTCTTTGGTATGCAAAAACGTGGGATTGAGTAGTAATGGTTTAATCAAGTGCTGCATCAAAAGTCTGGATCAGTTAGAAATATACGTAGTGGATTAGTCAGACAAAAAATCAAACTGAAGACTCAATTTGTAAATCTGTTTGGACAATGATTTAAAAAAATAAATAACAGTGTAGAGGATCATTAGTGCCAGTCGCTGTAAATGAAACACAAATGATGTTCACACCTGCCTGTTGTCCATTACTTAATTTCATTATTTTTGGCACTGTTTATCATGGGGTCCAGGTGTCTATTCCTGGTAGCAGCAATTATCCTCTGACATTTGTCTGCTACTAATGGGTGGATAATCGTAATCCTCAGCGGGATCAGCAGCTTGGGGCTCAGAGAGGATTTTGTTGTAGTACTTTTTCAAAACAATAACTTCAATTGCACCTTTCAGTATAACAGCCTAAGCAGATAGATAAGGAATATCATGTTATAGCTTTGATCCCAAAATTTGTATTATTTTCAAGCTACAAAGAAATATCCATATACTTCACTTGCAGGTATTATCAAATATCAAATTTTTCCTCAGCAGTGAGATCAGTATAAGGTTTTGGATCATGACATCACAGTATTCTATTCATAATATACCCACAAACTTTCAGTATTCAAACAGAAATAAGCTCACAAGAGCTGTCTAAAATCTCAGCACTGGATGTCATTTTTACCAGGGAATGATTTCCTCTAACAATACCACTATCAGACACTGTCTGATGTAGAGTTTTCCTGTCATGTATGATTTTGCTCTCCTGCAATGCAAATTTTTCATACAGAAATTTATGGGATTGCTGCCCAAGCCCACTGACCTCCAACATTGCAGTCTAGCTGAGGTTATAAACAACTTTTTTTTAATTAACCCTTGTCATGCTGAATTAAAAATCAAATATGGAATTGCTCTAAAATCAAAAGAATGATAGCACTGAAAGGTCTTCATTAGGGTCAATATTTCTTTTGAAAATTGATTATTTAAATCACTCTGACTGAAAAGGGACAAGCAGGAGGTGTAGGTCAAGATTAGACTGCACTTATGTGCAGGCTGATCTTGGTCTACACCTCCTGCAAAACAGGAATATTCCGGGTTCAGCATGACTAGGGTTAAATATGCGGTAAGGTATGTAATATAAAATGCCAAATTGTTGGTGACCTAAACACAGTAACTATATCTTGAATAAGTGGTACCAGTAATTACAATGTTTAAGTTGTCAACCTAAGTAAAATGTTCAACAAGAATGTTGGAGTTCAAAGTTCATTTCTCAACTGCACCCTATTAATTGATGGTTTGTGGCTGTCAATCTAATAATCAATTGACCAATCAAATCATTAATTAGACTGGATGTGAGCTTTGAAGTCGAACGTGGGTTGGTATTCATGTGATGCATTCTTGTTGGTTGGCAACTTAAATGATAATCAAAGTGGAGTTACAATGTTTATGTCACAAACCAACTATTTCACTTTTTTTGTTACAAGTTAATGGCCATAAATTTTGCACAGTAACACCATTCCCATACAGCAAAATCTAGACTGGTCTAAATTGAAAGAATTAGCAGACAAGAATTCTAACTTTGTGAAATTAAAAGGAAAAATTGTCATTTTGGGAAAAAACATTGTGAACAAGGTGCCAAATTGTCACAAGTTACGCCTGACACACTGCTTAATATTAATTGGGGGTTTGAATAGAACTGATGTTATTTTGAATGAATATTTTTTGTCAAACAAAGTATGAAAACAACAAAGGGCATTAACTCAAAAAATATATACTAGGTAGAGTCATGGTTCTTGGACACTGCAATCCCACTTGGTGAGCTCTATACATCAATGAAATTTCATGATTCTGGCTATAATACTTTTAGAGATATACTCCAGACAAGATTCAAGTATGATAAACAACAAAGGGCAATAACTCAAAAAATAGACCAGGTAGAGTTATGGTTCTTGTGCACTGCACTCCCCCTTGGTGAGATCTATACACCCATGAAGTTTCATGATCCTAGCTATAATACTTTTAGAGATATACTCCAGACAAGATTCAAGTATGAAAAACAACAAAGGGCAATAACTCAAAAAAATAGGCTAGGTAGAGTTATGGTTCTTGTACACTGCACTCCGACTTGGTGAGACCCATACATGACCCATGAAGTTTCATGATTCTAGCTATTATACTTTTAGAGATATACTCCGGACAAGATTCAAGTATGAAAAACAAAAACAAAGGGCAATAACTCAAAAAATAGGCCAGGTAGAGTTATGGTTCTTGTGCATTGCACTCCCTCTTGGTGAGATCTATACACCCATGAACTTTCATAATCCTAGCTATTATACTTTTAGAGTATACTCCAGACAAGATTCAAGTATGAAAAACAACAAAGGGCAATTACTCAAAAAATAGGCCAGGTAGAGTTATGGTTCTTGTACACTGCACTCCTACTTGGTGTGCTCTATCCATCCATGTTGTTTCATGATTCTAGCTATTATACTTTTAGAGATATACTCCGGACAAGATTCAAGTATGAAAAACAACAAAGGGCAATATCTCAAACAAGAGGCCCAGTTGGCCTTAACGGTCACCTGAGTAAAAGAGCACCAAGACAAGTGATTTTGTTTGAAAGAATTAGAAAAAGGTTTGGTTGAAATCCCCTCAGTAGCACCAAGACAAGTAATTTGTTTGAAAGAATTAGAAAAAGGTTTGGTTGAAATCCCCTCAGTAGTTCTTGAGAAGAAGATGAAAATGTTTAAAAGTTACCAAAAATGACCCCCATTTGGTCCCCATTTTAGGCACCCCTGACCTCCAGCCTTTTAATTTTCACAAATCTGTATAATCAGTACCCAATTATGCTTTTCACCAAGTTAGTTTGAAATTGGCTTAGTACTTCATCAGAAGAAGGTGAAAATGTGAATTTTTAAACATGATGAACTTTGACCTCTGGGTGTGGCCCCATACATGACCTAAGGGGCATGAATTTCACAATTTTTAATATACCTGTCCTAGTTGTCATGCACACAGAATATTTAAGCTCTGGCATTAATGGTTTATTAGAAGAAGATTTTTAAAGAAGTACCAAAAATTACCCCTTTTTGCCCCCTATTTGGGCCCCTTTGACCCCCAGAACCCCTATTTTCACAAACTTGAATTGGCATCCCCCAATGATGCTTTCTACCAAGTTTGGTTGAAATCCGCCCAGTAGTTCTTGAGAAGAAGATGAAATATTTAAAAGTTACCAAAAATGCCCCCCTTTTGGTCCCCATTTTAGGGCCCCCTGACCCCACAGCCCTTTTATTTTCAGAAATCCGAATAACCATTACCAAATGTTGCTTTTCACCAAGTTTGTTTGAAATTGGCTTTGTACTTCATCAGAAGAAGGTGAAAATGTGAATTTTTTAACATGATGAACTTTGACCTCTGGGTGTGGCCCCATACATGACCCCAGGGGCATGAATTTCACAATTTATAATATACCTGTCCTAGTTGTCATGCACACAAAATATTTAAGCTCTGGCATTAATGGTTTATTAGAAGAAGATTTTTAAAAAAGTACCAAAAATTACCCCTTTTTGGCCCCGATTTGGGCCCCTATGACCCCCAGAACCCCTATTTTCACAAACTTGAATTGGCATCCCCCAATGATGCTTTCTTCCAAGTTTGGTTGAAATCCACCCAGTAGTTCTTGAGAAGAAGATGAAATATTTAAAAGTAACCAAAAATTACCCCCTTTTGGTCCCCATTTTAGGGCCCCCTGACCCCACAGCCTTTTTATTTCACAAATCTGAATAACCATTACCAAATGATGCTTTTCACCAAGTTTGTTTGAAATTAGCTTTGTACTTCATCAGAAGATGAAAATGTGAATTTTTTAACATGATGAACTTTGACCTCTGGGTGTGGCCCCATACATGACCCCAGGGGCATGAATTTCACAATTTATAATATACCTGTCCTAGTTGTCATGCACACAAAATATTTAAGCTCTGGCATTAACGGTTTATTAGAAGAAGATTTTTAAAGAAGTACCAAAAATTACCCCTTTTTGGCCCCTATTTGGGCCCCTATGACCCCCAGATCCCCTATTTTCACAAACTTGAATTGGCATCCCCCAATGATGCTTTCTACCAAGTTTGCGGACGGACGACGCACGACGGACGACGCACGACGACGGACAAACGATGAATGCAATAGGTCACCATGACCATTCGGTCAGGTTACCTAAAAATAGGCCAGGTAGAGTAATGGCTCTTGTGCACTGCACTCCCCCTTGGTGAGATCTATACACCCATGAAGTTTCATGATCATAGCTATAATACTTTTAGAGATATACTCCGGACAAGATTCAAGTATGAAAAACAACAAAGGGCAATAACTCAAAAAAAAGGCCAGATAGAGTTATGGTTCTTGTGCACTGCACTTCCCCTTGGTGAGATCTATACACCCATGAAATTTCATGATTCTAGCTATAATACTTTTAGAGATATACTCCGGACAAGATTCAAGTATGAAAAACAACAAAGGGCAATAACTCAAAAAATAGGCCAGGTAGATTTATGTTTCTTGTGCACTGCACTCCGTATTGATGAGAAGAATATAACTGCCAAGTTTAAAGTCAATCGGACTTAAGGTGACAGAGTTATGCTCTGGACAAAGAAGTGGACACCACTCGGACGACCGGATGCCAGGTCAACCGGAAGACCAGACGACTGGACACCTGGACGCCCGGACACCATGGGTGATCCCATAATACGTCCCGTCTTCGACGGACGTATAAAAATGAAGAAATGGCTTGTAACAAGCCATTTCTTCATTTTCCACAATGTTTTCTGAAGTCTTTTTTTTTATTTGAGGGGAGTAAAAAAGCAGGATTGTGTTGAAATGGGTTGATATCGAAGTTGAACTTTCTGTTGGATATCAGTGGCAGTGGCTAAATATCTATCAGTTTGTAGGTGTTGACAAAGTAAAAGATGTAGAAGACCTACCTGAGCTGCCTGTGCATTAGCCCTGACAGTTCCACTGATAGATAAAGAGTCTATAGCATGTATAGAGATCCATCCTCCTCCACGGCCCCCTGTCAATCCAAGCTGGCTACCCCCTCCAGAACCCCAAACACTCTCACTGTATATGGTTCCATAGGGATGTCCAGCCATCCTGTAATTTGCTCCTATACCACCACGACCCCCGTGACTGGCCCCACTTCCTCCATTACCAGATATCTCTCCTTTGCCTGTAAACATTTGACAAGATTTCAAGTATTTTAACCCATTCCTACACACTCCTCCTTTTTGATGCCATTCAAGAAAAAATCTTTGAATGCCATTGTTGAAAATGAGGGAATTGTTTGTAATAAGCAATTTCTTTAATTCCAACAAAGTTTTTACAGTATAAAACAAGAATTTTTAAAATTCTTACAACTTTTATTGATGTCAGCAACTTCTTTGAATTTAGCCAAGTCTAAATTCTGATGTCTGCTAATAGGCTTAAACCATTACCATACAGTCTGGCATATTTATTGGCAGAAATTACCCAGAAAAAAAATGAGAAAATTAGAATTTTTTGTAACAAGAAATGATTCCTTATCTCATATGTTCTATCTGGTACTCTAAATGGTAAATGTCTTCTACTTCTTTAAAAAAAGACCAGCCTGAAAATTTGTTGTCTGCTAGTGACATAGCACTTTAGGAAGAAACATTCCTCTTTCCTGATTGTCAGAAAATGATTTGAAATAAAAAAAAAAATCAAACAATTTGAAATGTGGGAATAAATTGTGAATTTGTGTATCACAGAAATTATGACTAATTATTCCAATCTGTAAGAGATCTTTTTCAAGAATGAATAAAATTGGAGTTTGACAAATATCAACATTTTGTTCAAGAAGAAATTGCTTAGGAGAATATGCTTGTTACATGCAATTTCATTCCCTCCTCCCCCAGTTTGTATAAGTATATTTATTAAGGGCATCACAAAGGGGGATTGTGTGTTAGTAGGTTAACCTATTTCCATTCTTTCTCAATTTTTTATAACCCTAAGAAAGTGGTCTTGTTAAAGATAACATAGTGGAGAAAAGTGTTAAATTGATTGTTTAAAGTAATTTCTTCTTTTCCTGTTATTCTTTTTAACCCAATTTGATCTTTATTTTTGAAAACTGTTAAATACAAGCTCTTTCAAGTGGAATTTGTCTAGAATCTTTATGTCTGGTTAATTGTTAAAGCAGAGAAAATTTCGAACAAACATACCTGGTCCATGATCTGCCTGGTACCCGCCTTCAGATACATCCAGGACACCAGTAATAATGACAGACTCTAGATTCTGGGAACCATCCAACATATCCCCTGCATACAAGGAGCCAGCCTGTAAGGTCCCATAAATCTTAATGTTCTGGTAAAACAGATGAGACAACTCTGACCCAGAACTGCTGTTGTCCGGAGTATGTCTGTAAGCCAAGTCCATCACACCACTGTTGGTTAGATTAACTCCCATTATTGTTACTGTTCTGGAGAAATCTACTCTTCCTGAACTGCTTATGGTGAAATAAACCATCTTTACATCCTGTGATGGGAAGGAATATAGGGCACCACCTATGGTTCCTGTTCTGATGTCCCAAATAGTATCACCAGATTGGAAATATGAGCCTGAGTCCATCTGTAGTAAATATGCTACCATGGATGACTGGACGGACCAATCTGAACTGATGAGAGAATCAAAATACACCTTCCCATTGGATGCAATGTGGAAATGTAAGTGTGTATCAAATGATGAGATATTCAATGGTGTGTATGATTCAAACCTGCCATTCACATAGACATTGTCAATGTAAAAATGCTCATATGGTTCAAAGTAAAAATAACCCAGTTCGTGAATATTAAGTGTGTCCCATGATCCATCAGGAACAACACGAGGTTTAAGTAGGCCAGCGTAAAATTTGCCATACAGATCTATCACATGCACACCAACCTCGGAATACCCTGTCCAGTTTTGAGAGGACTGAGCCAGAGAATCCAGGGTCATAGTTCCCCCATATTCAACATGAATACTATGTACCTTATCCTTTCCCTTTCCTTCAAGTCGTAGAGGTGTTAAAGACGTTAAAGTTCCATTTGTATAAATCTCATATATATGGTATGTACCACATGGGGTAAATGTCCAGCTACCATATTGATTGGAAGATACACTGTCAAACCCAGAATCAATATCTAATCTACCTGAGTCAAACTGACCATTAATTGTAACATTCTCTGCCTTTAGAATAGAACAAGTGGAACTGGTTGGTGAGTTATTTATATATTGTGGTTGATCTTCTTTGTTGAGGATGAGCGAGGCACTATTGTGGATAACAAACTGCTCCATTCTACCATCTGAATTACCTGTATAATAAAACTCAGCAAGGTTGTTGATTATAAGAGAACTGGATATGGAGACAGTGTTGACACTGATCAGTCCATCCACAGTCATCGACACATTACCCTGGGGACCAATAATAAGGGACTCAATGCCAGAACCAAAGGAAATATTACCTGCCATAAAAACTGAGTTCAGTTCAACAGTGTCACATTCTAGTAAAATAACATTACTATCTGATGGGAATATCAGGGTGCCCGATTCTAGTAAAAACTTGGTGCAAGGTGAGGGAAAATCAATGTGATTTCTGAAGTTCACAACACCTCTTATATCAACAGAGTTCCCTAAATACATATTATCTATAGGAAACATGTCCACTCTACCGTGGGTACCCACATAAAACACATCTAGACCTTGAATATTGATATCACTCTCTGTTTGAAGTTGTCCGTACACTGACAATGACGTAGTTCTCAGATACAGAGGCTCCAGTATATCGAGAGAGGCGCCATATTTCACTTCTAAGTCTTCCATCTTCAGCTCTACCGTCTCTGTGGAGTTAATAATAATCTCAGCAGGCTGGTTTATACTGAAAGTCTGGTTTGCCTCGTATGCCGTCTGCAGTAGCCCATGAATTAACATATACCTGGTGAGTGTAACAATGGGTTCTTCTAACTGTAATGTCCCATGATGACCAATGTATGAGTTGATGGTGAACTCTTCACTGACAATCACTGTTTTTCCATCCAACACGTAGATCATTGCTTCATCATCTTCACCAATTATTTCCGTAGCATTGACATCTCCATACAAAACCAGGTGAGACTGGTCCTTAACTGTAATACTGGCAGCATGCTCTATGACTGTCACTATGTAAGCTGCAGCTCCTTTAATAAAGAAAAACTTTAAAAAAATCATCAATAGCAGCAATCGACATATTGCTGGCACATCCTACTGACCTAAGATTAGGTATTTCAACTCAAGTATCAAATAATATAAAGGTCGCAAAATACATAGCCAGAGTCATAAAACAAAATGATTGGATTGCGATCTAAATGTTGTAACTAATGCTTTAATAAGCTTTGGTTATGAAGTCCAAGTTGCCAAATCAACAAAAAAAGCTTGACATACATGACAGTGTTCATGAACCATTCACCATTCACTTCCAGTCTAAAAATGAACGATTTGATTGGTCAATAAATTTTTTGATTGACAGCAGCAATCCTTTTATTATATACCTATAAATGATATGAATTAATATCTGGCTTCTAATACAACTCGACAGAAAAAAATCAATATTCGGCGTGTACCAAAAAAACGTATTCGTCGAGTACCGTTAAACACAGACTACTCTTTTGTGTATTGACGTTCGGGTTTTTTATGAAAATTGGTTATTTCTTAATCAATTTAAAAGAATTTTCTTAATGTCATGTCCTAAAAGGTATATTATAAAAGGAATATTACAACAGTGTGTTTTTCTATTTGTTGTTATTGTGTTCTCGAATCTGTGTAGGTATTTTTTATTGGATGAGACCTTTGGTCTCATCCAATAAAATATACCTACACATGATTCTCGAACACAATAAAAACGCACAGAAAAAGACACTGTTGTAATATTTCCTATTTATTGCAGATTATTTAGATCAGTACTTACAAAAAGCATACTTAGGGCAAATATATAGTTTCATTAATGTTGTTAGGACAAAAAGTTCAAAAACTTTCTCAGAGATTTTTTTCAAGAACAAGAAAATGTTAATGGACAGACAAACAGATGCTGTGAGCAAACACACCTGTTTCCACCATTGGCCACTTAGTGTGGAGACAAAAATATTACAAGTGAGAAAATCAATCTTTCGTTTTCTGTTGTTTTTCATCAAATATTTTACTTAACCTCATGCAATGAGGCTTTTAAAAAAAAAAAGCTTGGAAAATATTGTGGAAAATGAAGACAATGTTGCAAGCATTTTCTTTATTTACACAATGTATTCCCAATTGTTTTTCTTAACCCTTCAGGGTTTGACATTAATTTTTTTGGCTGCCAGACAGTCGGGCTTGTTGCTGCCAGATACTGCTGGCCCTGACCAAATGTTCACTGGTCCTGACCAATTGCTTGTATCAGAAGTTAGGAAATGCATTATTACATGGTTTTCTTTACCAGATACCAAACTATTCCAAAGTTATTTCACCTTGAACATTTACTATTTAGATTTGCACAAAATATTAATGATGAACTTGTAGGTAGTTGGTACTAGGTAACAAGAAAAACAACTGATAAACACATTTAATAAGCAGTCTGAATTCATAATAAAAATAGTTGAGAGTTGCCAAGTTAACAGGGGTTCTACTTACTGACATACTCGTAAAACAAGCAGCAAAGTCTACCTGATTTTTAAATTAAACAGAAATCTCAGTATATAAATATGATGGTTGCAAAGGACTTACAACTTAAACAGTGACATTTTGTCATATCGTCAATGTAAACTAAAGTAAAGCGTTCTGACCGTTTTATCGTTAAACCTAGCTTGGGATATTTTTCAGTTTTTAAATTATGAAAGATGGCCGGAATAGCTTTATTTTAATTAAAATTGTTACACATGACATCAGAACCTTTATGTTTTCTGTAAAAGAAATTTGTGTTTTTAGGCCGCATTTTTGTATAACCACATTCTCGTAAAAGTTGGGATCCCAGAATTAATGATTCTCGGTTTCAGTAAAGACTTACAGTTAAAACCAGTCATGTGGAATTTCCCCTGCTAGTAATGCATACGCGTCCATAGCGGATATGGTAGAATAGTAAACAATCATCCTTTCAACAAGGGAATAGGTCAGTTTGCAATCGTAAAATAATGAATTTATAGAGGACGAATGTAGATTTGAAATTAGGACGACCAGTTGGGCTTGTTTCTGGCGGGTTCAACCTGACCAGACCGAGCATCAGGCAGACAAAGTCGGTCGGTCGTAGGTTAATGTCGAACACTGCCCTTTCGTGGTTAATCCCTGGATTTTACGTCCCTGTGAATTTACACTTGAGAAAACATTGTGGGAAAAGAAGAAATTGCTTGTCACAAGCAATTTCTTCTTTTCCTACAATATTTTCTACCCTGTAGGTTGGTTACTTTTTAAATTGAACTCACTTTTAATTGTCGTCTGCAACTTCTTTGAAATTGGACCAGTCTAAAATTTTGAAAAACAGGAATGGGTTAAGGGGTGTCAAAAAGTGTCATCCTGTGGAACGGGTTAAAAGGCATTGAGTTCATTCTGTTACGAAACCAACATATGAGGCAAAATAGGTTGTAAATACCATGTACCATTGCCGTTTTCGGGATTTCACATAATCAGGGGTTGGAACTTTTTGCTTTTTTTTCTGTTTAATGTAAGTCTACTACTTATGTGACCTTACTTACTACAATGTTTATTAACCCATTACCACATGGCATGATTAAAGACTTGTAAAATTGAAAAAGGTGGCGGACAACACTTTTAGTCAATGAAATTTTAAAAATCTTTTGTCTTATTTGGTGGAAAACGTGGGTAATGAAGAAATTGCTTGCAACAAGCTATTTCTTCATTTTTCCATAAAATTTTCCAAAGCTTTGTTGTTTAAGATGTAAAAAAAGGGTGATTGTGTGGATTTGGATTAAACTACAAACCTTTATGGACCTATGCTTGATTAACCCTTTCCCGTTCAAACACGGGATTTTACGTTCCTGTGATTTTATGCTTGAGAAAACATTGTTGAAAAAGAAGAAATTGCTTGTCACAAGCAATTTCTCCTTTTTCCACAATATTTTCTACCACATAGGATGGTTTCATTTCAAATAGCATCCAGTTTTCATTGTCGTCTGCAGCCTCTTTCAATTTGGACTAGTCTAAAATTTCCAAAAACAGGAAAGGGTTAACACTATGTTTTGAGTATTTGTTTTACAGAATTCCGGGATTGTTCCTTTATGTAAAGATGTACATACCTTGAGTAAGAATATCATTGTATGTACAGGACGGGTCCATGGCCACCTGGGGTATCTTCCAGAAGTTATCTATCAACAGAGCTGATGAGCCATCTGTCTGTATGAACACAGTTCCTGGGCCTCCAGATTCTCCTTGAATAAGACATAGTCAGTTAACCCTTTACATTTTTACAAAATTCTAGACTTGTCAAAATCCAAAGGAAGACCAGATGCCATCATAAAGTGAGTAAAATTAAAAAGTAATCATTCTATACAATAGAAAATACTCACAATTTCTTCTTTTTTGTTAATGTTTTCTTCAAGTATCATATGACAGGGAAGCAAAGATCAGGGATTATAAGGGAAAATATTTAAACCCATTCCAAACTAATCCCACATTGGAAAACATTGTGGATAATTGAGGGATAGCTTGTTACAAGCATTTTCTTGATTACCCCCAATGTTTTCTAAGCAAAAAGGTGAAGATATTTTAAAATTCCATCATCTAAAAATTGTTGTGCAACATCTTTGAGTTTGGACTAGTTTAAATTTTTATGCCTAGTAATAGGCCGACCAAGGCTTGAAAATCCTCTTTAGAGTCATGTTACATTAAGAGAAAATGATAGTAATATGAAATATCTTAGAAGGGGGGGGGGTGTTCTTTTTTTGTTTTGTGAAGGTATAACAGTTGTAACTGCCAATATGTTTATAGGCAACTTTTTTGAACCATTGTTATGTACTTTAAATTCTTTTGCAAAACAATCAAACTGAACCTGGCTTTCTTATATAATATCACCTTGGGAACTGTTTGTATTAAAATAAAGACCTACAAAATGAATTCCATTTGATTAAAAAAATCTAAAATCTGCTTGAACATAACTTTTTAGGCAATGACCGGCCGAAACAGACGGTTCATATATATATTTGGAATAGTTATTTTCATATTTAAGAGTAACATATAGGCTCATGGGGGGCCGGATGTTATTTATATGAACTGTATTCAATTTGGTTGTTACACATGTCCCTATAATAAAAACTTACTTACTTATCATATTTAACCCATTACCAGACGACAAAATTTTAGACTGGTCCAATTTGAAAGGACTTGCAGACGACAATTTAAAGTTTATGATATTTCAGGTTTTTTCAACTAAATGGGTAGAAAACATTGTGGAAAATGAAGAAATTGCTTTGTTACAAGCAATTTCATCATTTTCCACAATGTTTTCCCAATCATTTTTCTTGACAGGTGTCTAAAGGCGTCACTGAGTGGGAATAGGTTAAGAGTTCTTTACACATGTAATTATTATATCTTTTGATTTTTGCATTTATTGAATTCATTTTTCCACCTGTCATTTTAACCAATCAAGAGGAATTAAATTATCAGCTTAATTCTACCTAGAAAGCTTTAGGACAAGAAAATTATTTCTGTGAAAACCGCGATGGATTGCTAAAAACCTCGGCTGACTATTTTTACCCAGTCCCACACAATAACACATTATGACGCCAAAGAAAAAAATGAAGAAATTGCTTGTTAGAAGTAGTTTCTTCAATATCCACACTGTTTTCTTCCAAAAATTACAAAGGTTTTTTTTTTTTTTTTTTTAATTTCATCAACTAAAAATTGTAAAAAAATTGGACCAGTCTAAATTTTGTCGTCTGTTAATTGGTTAACTCATTCCCACACAGTGACGCCTTTTGACGCCCCTGAAGGAAAGCAACAAGGAAAACATTGTGTAAAAGGAAGAAATTGCTTGTGACAAGCAATTTCTTCATTTTACACAATGGTTTCTAACCAGAAAGTTGAAAAAAATTAAAATTTCATAAACTTTAAATTATCTTCTGCAACTCCTTTCAATTTGGATCAGTCTAAAATTTTGCTGTCTGGTAATGGGTTAAGCAATGACCTTCATAAAAGCATCTCACCTTCAACAAAATTTATGTAAAATTCATTTGCTTAGTGCATGGAAACTAGAACTCAGGTGGTAAATTGTCCTACGTTTGAGTACCAAAGAAAAAAAATTCAAGCAAATTAAAGTTCATTTTCTGAATGACAAAGAGATAATTTCAATAATTAAAGTTATTGACCTCATTTTCAACAAAAGCAATCATAACTTGTCTATCTAAATGTGACTTCTGTAGATCTATCTAGAACCAAACACTTTTTCACAAGGTGATAAACTAAATATTGCGGGAAATGAAGGATTTCTTTTTCTATGTTTTTAATTCCTAATGATACAGCTAAGTAATCATTATTATATATGACCCATCACAAAAGTTGGATCATCCACAAGCCAGTGTTTCCTGATTAGACTTTTAATGTATGAGTTGACCATGGCCAGCACTTTTTCTTACAGCTTATCCCATCACAACAATGCAAAATCATAGACTGGTTTGAATTCAAAGATGTTGCAGATGACAATTTCAAGTTCAGAGAATTTTGAAAATGTGAGTCTTTTTGGGCAGGGAACAAGGTTGAAATTGACCAGTCTGAAATGTTGTCATTGGTCAAAGGTCAATTCATAACTATATCAGCCCTAGTTTAACCAATTACCACACAATGCCACTTTCCTTCACATCCCAAAAATTACAGAAATGGAAAAGGAGAAACAAGGAGAAACTGCTAGTAACAACCAATTTCTCCTTTTTTTGTAATGTTTTCTGTCATTTAGCACTTATTTTTCAAGTTTAGCGGACTGAAATTGCAACTGCAACTTCTTTCAATTTTGACCAGTCTAAAATTTTGTCATTTGGTAATAGGTTAATGCTGCTAAAGAATTAATTTTGAGGAAAAATAGTTGGAATAGGAGGAATTTCTCCTAATATGTAATTACTTCTTTTCTAACTATATTTCTACTCTGTATGACTGTTATTCATTTACCTAATACTTTTACATTTATTGTCTGCATCATTCAATTTGGAATACATGTAGTCTGAAATTTGGTCATCAGGTAACATTCTAACCCATAACCACAACACAAAAATTTGGGATTAGTCAAAATTTAAAGGAGTTGCAAACAGCAATTTCCAGTTGGTGGAAATTAGAAAACCTTGGCCTTTAATGGTAGGAAACATTATGGACATTATAGAAATTGCTTGTTTCAAGCAAAATTCTTCCTCGTTACCAGCAATTTTTTCATTATCCACCATGTTTTCAAAAGCTTTCTTCTTGGGGGGTGTCAAAAGCAGGGATTGCCTTGGATTGGATTCAGAAGTAAACCAACAGGTAACCTAGTAACTGATTCCCAACAATACTGCATTTCTTAACAACTGTCAAGAAATCAAAGTACTGGAAGTACTGTATGGTAGCAAAGCATACTTATGTTAAGTAATCTTCTTTGCTAAAAGTTTTGATAAAAAATCTTTGCCTTGTTTTGTAGAAAACATTATGGACAATGAAGAAATTGCTTGTAACAAGCAAATTCTTCATTGTCCACATTTTTTTCAAAAGCTTTTTTATTGGGATGCTTAAAAAGGGGAATTGAGTTGGAATGGGTAAAACAGCATGCTTCTGAAAGAGTTCTCTACAATTTGAATAGATTTTGTAATATTCCTTAAATGCATAAGAAATACTTATAATGGCATAGGCATTCAATGGATTTAGTGGATAAGCCTCCAGTGGCAGTTTGCACTTGTTGAACTTTGAGAAGACCTCAGAATTCTGTCTGTTAACAAAAATGAAGAAATTGATAGTATCAATCTTTTCTTACCTAAAAATACAAATATTTTTAACCTATTCTCAAAATATAAGACTAATCCAAATTGAAAGGAGTCGCAGATGACAATTTAAAGTTTTTGAAACTTTAGAATTTTACAACCTTCTGGGTTTAAAACGTTTTATAAAATGAAGAAATTGCTTGTCACTAGCAATGGGTCAAATTTCATCAACTTAAAATTATTGCTTTCAATTTCTTTTATTTTCGAACAATCACAAATTTTGTCATATGGTAATGGGCGAACTAAGAAAATGAAAAAGCTCGCTTTAAAATTCAGAGAACTAAATAAGAAAGTGAAATTCCATAAATGGACAGAGGAATGTTTTGGATAATTACTACAAAACAATCTAAGACAAGACCTCCAGTTGCGTCAAAAATCAAGCTTTATTGCCAAAACTTGACAATTGGATTTAGTTTCATGTACCAATCATGTCATTAGAGAGAATAGACAATAAAAGAAGAATTAGTCCAATTCACAAGCTGTTTTTTAACAATGTTCTATTTTAAAACATTCTGTCAAACAGACTTGCAGAATATAATGCCAACAACCATTTCACAATAATCAGTATTTTTCCTTCATGACATTGTTAAATATTTAGGTCACAAGTACAGAGTAAACTGCTCCTGTTTAAAGCAGTACCAATGTCCGTGGCAACATACTGTTTTGCTACACCAAACAACAGGTGATTTTTTTAACAAAACATAAATATATATATATATATAAAGACGAAATTACTTGTTACACTAAATTTCTTCTTTTTCTACAATTTTTTTTCAATTATAAAGTCATAGGGATGTAAAAAACAGGGATTGAACAGGAAAGGGTTAATATCTTCATCATCAAATGATGTAATTAAATTAGAACTTTCTCTGAACCCTTTTACGGCTATGTTTATAAATTTATTTATGTAGGTGACTGTCAAATATGCCAGTGCTATTAAATCAACACATAAGATATCAAGAGGGCTGTTGGCCTTGGGAAGCTCACCTGAGATAATCGCTCTTTTTCTTTCAACAGTCTAATTTCATGTTAAGGTTAGGTTATGATATAAGTAGGCTGTACTTTATACATATAGACAATGTACCTTGGGATCCAAAAGTTTAAATGACAAATTCCAAGGTTTTAGGGCAAATTTGAAAGAAGGAGAAAACTTCTTCCTTCCTCTGGATCCATGGGTTATCATTTCAGAAATTTGGAAAGGAGTCAGTGAACTGATGCTTCATGCCTATTACCCCCCCCCCCCCTTTCGGCTCTGCCCTGGGGACTCGAGGATCATGATTTTAGCTATTTTGAAAGAGGTCAATATACTGATGCTTCAAACAAAATATCAAGGCTCCACGCCTTCTGGGTCAGGAGAAGATAATTTTTAAAGATTATTTTAAAATTTCACTTTTGTTGCCATGGCAACCAGAGTTTTTAACAGATTTCAATTCTTATAACTACTTTCAAAAGGAACAACCTAAGGAACATTTCTGCCAAATTTGCTTTAATTGGGCTTGAGATTTTGGAGGTTTTCGAGGAGATGTTGTTTAAAAAATCATTCTTATTTCTATATAAACCCCATCTCCTTTGTGCTCCGCCCCTTGGGACCAATTGATTATGATTTTAGCTATTTGAAAGAAGTCAATTTACTGATGCTTAATGCAAAATATCAAGGCTCCACACCTTCTAGGTCAGGACAAGAAGATTATTCAAAATTTTACTTCTGTTCTGTTGCTATGGCAACCAGAATTTTAACGGATTTCAATTCTTTTAGCTATTTTCAAGGGGACCACCTAAAGAACATTTCTGCCAAATTTGGTTCAAATAGGCCCAGTGGTTTTGAAGCAGAAGTTGTTAAAATAATCATTCTTTAATTATTTATCCCCCCCCCCAACTGGGGCTCCACCCCTGGGTACCAGAGAATCGTGATTTTAGATATTTTGAAAGAAGTCAATATAATGATGCATCTTTCAACATAATAATGCTCTAAGCATTCTGGATCAGGAGGTGAAGATTATTTTAAAAATTCACTTTTGTTGCTATGGCAACCAGTTTTTTAATCGATTTGAATTCTTTCAGCTTTTTTCAAACAGAACCACCTAACAAGTTTGGTTCAAATTGCCCCAGGAGTATGGAAGGAGATGTCGTTTACAAATTGTTCTTTATTTCTAAATAAACCCCAACACTTTTGGGCTCCACGCCTTTGGACCATAGGATCATGATTTTAGATATTTTGAGAGAAGTCAATGTACTGATGCTTTATGCAAAATATCAAGGCTCTACACGTTCTGGGTCTGGAGGAGAAGATTTTTAAAGATTAGTTTAAAGTTTCACTTTTGTTGCCATGGCAACCAGTTTCTTTTAATGGATTTCAAATCTTTTACCTAATTTTAAAGGGGACCACCTAAGGAAAATGCTGCCAAATTTGGTTCAAATTGGCCAAGTGGTTTGGAGGGAAATTGTTTAAAGAAATTGTTGAAGGACAACAGACGACGCAAGACCCATGATGGACGACAGACAGTGATCACAATAGTTCCCTTGAGCACTTTGTGCTCAGGTGAGCTAAAAAGTAGAAAAGTAAGTGTTGAAAAAAAGAAATTATTTGTAAGAAGCAGACTCTTCTTTCTTTTGCAATGACAATGTACCAAGTGGATGTTTGTAGAAACAAACAATGTATTGCTTAGGATTTGGTAAACATAAGCATTAAAGTTTGGTTCTATCTGTTTTTTGTTGTTATTTACAACAAAAAGCTAGCATCTGTTCCAATCTATTTCACAATTCTGTTTGGAAAGGAAGTCAGAAATTTTGAGATAAAGAATATTCATCCAGTCTTTTAGGACCAGGAAGAATTACATTGATAAAACATTGTGAAAGGAAGAAATGCTTTTAGCAATTACTCTGCAACTTCTTTAAATTAGGACAAGTTTAAATAGTATCCTATGATAGTGCGTTATCAAAATCTCTAAAAAAGAAGAGGGTCAAATTTCCACTAAAATGAATGTCGTAGCAATAAATCCTTACTAAAGGGATGGCATTATTGTCACATAGGATTGTAGAAAGTTTAATAGCAATAACCAGAACAAAGATATGACACTTAAAGATAAAACTTTAATCACAGCGTAACATCAAAGTCAAGATGACAAAACTTTTGATTGGTCAAATTTGAAAGGAGGTGCAGATGGTGATATAAAGATAATGAAATATTAGATTTTTTCAACTTTCTAGGTAGAAAGCATTGTGGAAAATGAAGAAATTGCTTGTTACAAGCAATTTCTTCATTTTACACTTTGTTTTCCCATTTATTTTTTTTTAAGGTTGTCCAAAAGTGTCATTGTATGTGAATGGGTTACATAGCTCCAATTTTTCTTTAAATAGACAAGGTAATATTTGGACAGACAGACATATGGATAGATGACCAGACGGATTGACTGTCTTGTTGACTCTAGAATAACATCATTCATGTATGATGTAATTCTTTCTATTATTTGTCATTATGAGTCTTTTGTTCCTTTGTTGCTACCCAACAAACCATGATCCATGTAATATGCGAGCAAAAAATAATCAGTAGAGTTATTTCATGTTGCACATGATAATATAATAATTCTAATTACCTGTAGATGCAGGGGTACATATTCCTTTTACAGTGTCGGTTGAATCTGAAAAATAAATATATAAGCTAGAGCTAGAAATAAAATAGAATACAGTATATAGTAAACGTTGTCATGCGGAACTCATTAGTTTCTGTTGTGGCAGGGCCAAGGAGGTCTCAAGGGTTTCTTTGGGTCCTAAAAAAGTGGGTTGTTTGAAATTGATTATTTATTTTGTTCTAAAAAAAAGGGGGGGAGAAAATAGAGCTACACAGTTCAAACATTATAAATCAAGAGCAATATTTTTCCATTAGAGATAATGGGAAACAACTATGAAAACAATGAAATACTTTTTTGATCACAATTATATCTGTTTTTCTTGGTTTTATTCCATCTAAAAGTTATTCCCATTCATCATTAGAATTTAACTGTCTCATCTCCTTACCCCTGACATATCCATAAACAGCAAAGGACATTTCAATATCAGAATTCCAAGTCTGTGGGTAGATCCGGATGGCAGACGTGTATAAAGGCCATGGAAAACTGACTGATTTTGTCTGACTGGATGCTGTATTACCCTCAAAAACAAAATTCACATCTCCCAAGTCAACCTGAAATATAATACGAATGTTAACATCAAACAAATTTGTCTGCCTGTACCAATGATCGGCAGGGTTAAGACAAAGATCAGTTTGTAAAGTCTATTAACCCTTTCCTGGTTTTTGAAATTTTAGACTGGTCCAAATTGAAAGAGGATGCAGACAACAATGAAAATTAGATGCAATTCCAAATAAAACCACCCTATGTGGTAGAAAACACTGTGGGAAAAGGAGAAATTGCTTAGTATAAGCAATTTCTCATTTTTCCACAGTGTTTTCTCAAGTATAAAATCAGTGACGTAAAATCCCGGGTTTATCCAGGAAAGGGTTAATAGATTACTACTGTCAATGAAAAAATCCAATTAATCAATCATTTCATCCATTTAGACTGAAATTGAAATTTGAACTCAGACATCTAGTTAAGATATTTTGTGTTAAAAAATTACCAGACAGCAAAATATTAGATTGGTCAAAACTGAAATGAGATGCAGACGACAATTCAAATTTTATGAAATTTTAGACTTTTTCAAATTTCATGATAGAAAAAATTGTGTAAAATGAAGAAATTAAGGGGCCTCAAAAAGGCGCCACTGTGTGGGAATGGAAAAATCTAAATTTCATAAACTTCAAATTGTCGTCTTCAACTCCTTTTATTTGGACCAGTCTAAAATTATATCGCCTGGTAATGGGTTAATGAACAACTAAAATGACCTAACTACAGTGTATTCAAGGTGTAATTACAACATTTTAATTGATTGATTGATTGAATTGGATTTAACGCCACTTTCAACAGTATTTCAGTCATATAGCGGCAGCTGGAGCACCTAACAATGGATTCCTGGTATTTTTCACACCAGTACTACCATTACATTCTTTCCTAGCCTCCAGCTGCTATCCCACTTAGGTTAACAATTATCCACCTATTGGTGAGAGACAAATGTCGGAAAGGATATGTGCCCCCGCCGGGGATAGAACCCATGACACCAAATGATTGAAGATTAGGAGTCTGACATGCTACCCACTGCACTATGACAGTGGCACAACATTTTAATTGCTAACCAACTATTTCATTTTATTGTTAAATATGCGGGGCTATGAATGTTGCAAAATAACGCTGTTTAATATCTAGGTTTATCTTCTTGTTTGGGTTCAGTGGGTGTGACTATTGATCCATCAATTGCAGACTGATCTTTTCAGATGCTGTCTCCCCATGCTAGAATCAGGTAAAAAGTTCTGTAGGCTCTTAACCCAGATGGCAAAATTTTAGACTGGTCCAAATTGATAGGAGCTGCAAACCAGAAATTAAAGTTTCTGAAATTATAGATTTTTTTCAACTGTCTGGGTAGAAAACATTGTGTAAAATGAAGAAATTGCTTATAACAAGCAATTTTTTCACTATACAAAATATTTTCCAAATCATATTTTTTAGGGGCATCAAAAAGAGTAATAGTGAGGGATGGGTTAAATATATGAAATAATAATGTAAGAATGTCTGACCCTCAAGCTTTTAAGTTTTATTTTGATTTTATTTTGGTTAACAAATAGATTTGAAAAACCTTGTGCCCCTGATCCAAATTGAAAGGAGTTGCAGACAACAATTTCAAGCTTATGAAATTTTGGATTTTTTTTTCTTTGGGGTAGAAAAAAATGTGGATAATGAAGAAATTGCTTGTAACAAGCAAATTCTTCATTTTCAAAACAATTTCCAAATTTTATATCTTTGAGGTGTCTTAAAGCCTCATTGAGTGGGAATGAGTTAAATATATTTCAGAAATTCAGATATAACAGATTAAAGGTCACTTATATTGTTGAATGATAATTCCACATTTGAAAACTGATTGCATTACCAGCTTGATTGATAATTGAAACATGTAATGTGTCACAGACACAGATGCCCCACTTATTTACTTTTCACATGACCTTCAACTATGACCTTAAACTTTGGAGTTTCCGACAGAACTGCGTATTCATACATTTGGTTCATACCTCTGTGAAAAGAAAAAATATTCTCTTCATTTCTTATAATTCAAATAACATCGAGCAAATAAAGCAAAAACTTTACAAATTGTGATACCTTTTTGTATGGGACTATTTTGTGCGGAAGCATACAAACTCACTGCGTCCTCAAAATTTTGTTGATGGAGTTATGAATAATTTTTTTCCACCAATCAGAACGCCCCTTTTGATAGACAAACCTAATATTAAATTATTTGTCAATGAAGTAATGTGGAGTGAATGGGCACAAATGTGAGCATGAAGAATTCAGTTACCCAATTAGAAGATGTTTGGTCCATATATTCAACATTGAATGACGTCACATATCGACTGCTGGTTGATCGAATCTCCATCTTGGTGATGTACGATACACTTGAGAGGGATCCTTGAATGTACGGAGAACTTGCAGTCGATGATGGTCTCCAGCCACTTGAGTAGGAACCAAGTCGTGCGTAATATGGTGGGTATGACGAGTAATAGGAGTTGGATGTGAAGGAATTGATATACAGTGACACCTCAGTCTCTCCTGGAAAATAATATGACCTGTTAGAGCCACCACCTCTATTAAGGAACAACTTCAATTAAGCAACCACAATCTAATTTCCTTTTTCAAATCAAAAGCTCTTATAAGAAGTGGTTTTACCAATATTTGCTAAAAACATATCATACCTAAATCCATTGTTGTAGGGACTCATTAGAATCATCTTAGTGAGATGTTCTTATTGAGTCCCAACAACATAGGATTTAGCAGGAATTCAGTAATACATGTAATTTGTGTATATCTAATTAACCCTTGTAATGCTAAACCTGGAATATTCCTGCTATGAGAGAAGGTATAGACAAATATCAGCCTACACCTAAGTGCATTCTTATCTTAGTCTACACCACCTGTTTGCCCCAAATTCAATTTTCGAAAATAAATATTAACCGGACAGAAAAACTATCAGTATTTTTAAACCTTTGAATTCAATTAAATTTTGAAAAGGATTTCTATTCAGCATGACAACAGTTCATCAAAGATTCAAGATTCATTACTAAATTTTCATTTTGTAAAGACAGCCTTATGCAACAAGCAATTTCTCCATTTTTGACAATTATTTCAAAGTTTACTTTTCTTAGGGGTGTCTAAAAGCGTCACTGTGTGGTAATTTTTAAAACTTACCTCCATATCCTCCATCTGCTATCACTTGCCCAGTGAAGGCATTTCTTGTAGAATTAATTGATATTCTACCACCAGATCCACCACCACCATTATCATTGCCTCGTCCACCTCTGGCCACAATCACACCTACACCTTCTACTGAGATTGCATCAATATATATACTACCACCACTTCCACCACCTGACTCTGACGAGGAAGCATCACCTCCATTGGCAGAAAGGATCCCTTCTATGATTACTTGTGAAGATTCAATGGAAAAAGAGCCTCCACCGAGCCCAGGTCCTGATCCACCTCCAGAACTCCCAGACATTTCTGGAACAAGGTGATCTCCGTAAGGAATTGAAGTTGAAGAATCAAGAAACAGGTCTGCTGGTGCTCCACCTCGGCCTCCATAACTGCCTATAAAAAGTAGAAAAGCCAAACATTACTCGACACAGAAACTGTAACTGTCTTTGTTACAGAACAATCAAAAAGCTCCTGGAATTTTAAATGTAAGTTACAGGTCATGATTTAGGAGAATATCACATTAACCCTTGTCATGATGAACCTGGAAAAAATCTTTTGACGGACATACAGATGGACAGACAGACACACCACGGATACCACACCATGAAAATGGTCCCTTGGCTTTCAGCCAGTGGAGCTAAACGGAGAATGTTTTGTTACAAGCAATTTCTCCTTTTCATGTGGTAATGGGTTATAATTGCATTTTCTAACAATTAAACTCAATCTAGAATTTTGTCATTTGGTTTAAGGCTAAAGGTTAATGATAATTTTTTCTCTCAAACATTTAATAAAGAAAACTCATTATGCAAAATGATATGCAGAACAGTTGACTAAAGCAGGTGAATCTATTACCTTCCTTTAATACTTTAATAAACCTTACAAAATTGGGCCCATAACATCAAAAATGTTCATCTGATAAAAATCTCTTCAGAAAAATCTTCGTTATCTGCCGATAGGTGGCATTTTTCAAATACTGACCTATCTAATTTGAGCATTCTGGGTAGTGTCATTCATGACAACTCGGCTGATTCTGTCGAACTACATTCAAAAAGTCAGCGCCCATGAAATGCACGCTTCAAGTTCTTGATGCCTCTTCATGGAACACAGGTAAGACATAAATGCTTTCGCAATTTAAAATGATTATTTTTCTAATTAATTTGGGGCGACAGTTAAGTTTGATTTCTCTACAATTGTAGTTTTTATTGCAATGAATCAATTACTACTTTTTGGCCATATAATATGTAATTATGCGCACAGCATTGTAATGTACATATTTATCCAAATCTGGATAAGTGATGACATGCGCAGACAACGGAAAAATATTATGAAAGGTAATCTAAAAGAGATCCATGAACATTCGTTTAAAATATGACAGACGGACAGAAAATTTTATTGTTAGACTTGTACAAAGTACATCATCACATATAAATATATTACAAAGAATGTTCTTATATATTTACATTCTTTAAATAATTCAAATAATCACGCGAAATATATGAGTTATCTTGGGGTTATTAATTTTCAAAAGACGAATGCCGCATAATAACATTTTGTCGGGTTCAATTTCGTCCGTAAATATGAAAATATCCATTTGATACTATCTACGGAGACTACTTAAGTTAAATCATTGTCTTCCTTATATGGTAAAAAGCTCCCTAAAAGCTAGGTCTTTCATCTGATCAAAATTCTTTGAAGGAATCTGAAAGAGGGTCACCAAAGGATCATTTCTGTAAATTAGGATGAATACCAACTAGTAGTTTCTGAGAAGAAGATTTTTAAAGTAAAAGTTTATGGATGGACGGACAGATGACTGGAGGGAATGTGGTGCACAGAATGATTTTTTTAAAGGTCCAACCTAGTAACGTACTTTCTTAACACACATGACCAACATTGGAATTTGGCTGAGGTATCAATAACAAAAACATTCTGACCAAGTATTACTAGCTCAGTATGGAGAGTACTCTAGTCACAGGACATCCACACTAAACAGCAAGATCTAAAAAGATATTCACTTGTCAAAGGGTTAAGTTACAAAAATGACCAAGGGGCCTGAGAGGAGATGACGAGCAGCTTTCTAGATGATTTTTGCACGATTTTAATCTTCCCACCAAGTTAGGCTCCCAGGGTGTCAAGTATTTGCAACTTTGCATTATAAGGTTCATTGCCTAACTCATTAACCCATTCCAACACAAACATTTTTTAGACCAGCAAAAATTCAAAGAAGTTGCAGACGACAGTTTTAAGTTGTTGAAATCTTTAAAACTTTTGTCTTTTTGGATGGAAAATTTTGTGGAGAATGCAAAATTGCTTGTTACAAGCAATTTCTTCATTTTCCACAATATCTTCCAATGTTTTATATTGAGGGGGGTGTTTAAAAGCGTCACTGTATGGTAATGGGTTAATTTCTGAAGCCGTGAAGTATTAAGATTCAGGAAAACCAAGTCAGAGTTTCTCCTTTCTTCACAATGATTTCTACCTCATTCTAAATGTAGCTGACTTTGAAATGTTGTCTGCACCTGTCCTCATTTCAGTTTAGACTAGTCTTTAGAAAACATTGTCGTCTAATAATGGGTTCAGATTTGGTAGGCCTGCACCTTCTCTCAACTCGGACCAGTCTAGAATTTTCTGATGTGGTAATGTGTTAGCCCTTGTCATGCTGTATAAATTACTATACTGAATTGCTGTTAAATCAAAGGGCTGAAAGCACTGATATGACTTGTTGTTCAAAATTCAATATTTCTTTTAGAAATCAAATACATAAACAACTCTGGCAGGAAAGGTACAATTAAGGGATGTAGACTAAGATCAGACTGCACTTATGTGCAGGCTGATCTTGGTCTACACCTCCTTCCAAAACCGGAATATTCCGGGTTCAGCTTGACAAGGGTTAAGTTTTAGACTGGTCCAAATCTGAAGAGGTTGCAGACAAAATTCTAACTTCTAAAATTTCAAAAATAAGTGCCAGATAATGTAGAAATATTATGAGAAAAGATAAAAAGAAATTTCTTCTTACAACCAATTTCTTCTTTTCTCACAATGTTTTTAACTTTTCATTTTCTACATAGCATAAAATGCAGGATTGTGTGGTAATGGTTAAAACATTGTTTGATAGACTGAATGGTTATAACACAAACTGTATTTCAGTAATATTGTTATAGCTGGAGCACCTTACCAAGGATTCCTGTTACTTCTCACACAAGTACTACCACTTTATCCTTTCTGGGCCTCCAGCTGCTCATCCAACTTACGTTTACCATAATCAACCAAATGGTGGTAGATTAATATTAGAGAGGATATTTCTTGTAGCCAGGCATCAAACATGTGACCCCATGATTAGGAGTCCTACACAATACCAACTGTGGTATGGCACAGCCTAAATCTTGAAACATTCAATTCAAAGCCCCAAGGTTAAATGTTGAAAACAAATTGACCGCTATGGCCATAAAAACCTTGAACAATTCCTTCTTGAAGTTGAGAATGAGTCTAAGAGCATTCATTGGACTTACAACAGAAAGGTTTGGGAGGCCTGGCAATAAATTTGTGATTGGGATTGTGTACCCTCTGCTTTGTAAAAACAGGAGTTAAAAGACAGAAAATGGATATACAAATTAAAACCCTTGTCACCAATTAAGCTTTAAAACGATTATTTCTTGATTATTCATCTATTTTATGAGCAATGACACAACATAATGTATTCATTCACAGGAACAGACCTTCACAACAAAGCAGTCTGAAAAGGTTTCAAATACTAGCGACCATATAAACAAATCAACGGGTTACCAGACCACAAAAAACTCTTTCCCGTTTCTGAAATTTTAGAATGGTTCAAAATGAAACAGGTTGCAGATGACATTAAAAATTTGATGCAATTTGAAATGAAACCATCCTATGAGGACAAGGTGTAAAATATTGTGAGAAAAAGAGAATTTACTTGTGAGAAAAGGGTTTAACCCATTCCCACTCAATCCCTCCTTTTTACGCCCCTCAACAAAAAAGCTTTGGAAAACATTGTGGAAAATGAAGAAATTTCTTGGATCAAGCAATTTCTTCATTATCCACAATGTTTTCTATCCCAAAAGACAAAAAAAATCAAAATTCCATCAACTTGAAATTGTCGTCTGCAGCTCCTTTCAATTTGGACTGGTCTAAAATTCCATTGTGTTGGAATGGGTTAAGAAGTTGCAGACAGTAATGTTGAGTCAATAAAATCTTAAAAAGCCTGGTCTTTATTGGAAGAAAACATTTTTAATTGTGAAGGAAATTGCTTGAACTAGCCTTTTTCTTCATTACTTCATGACTTTCAATGCTTTTTTCTTCAGGGGTATCCAAAAGCAGCATTGTGTGCGATTGATTATGGGTTAACTCATTACCACACAATGATGCTGTCTGATGCCCTGAAGAAGTACAACTATGGAGAATTTTCCTGGAAAAGAAGAAATTGTTTGTAAAAAGCAATATCTCTTTTTCTTCTAGATTCTTTCTCCTTGACTTCTGAGAATCAAAACAACCATAGCCCACCTTGGTCAAAAGACGGGTCTGAAACTGATAAGGTCTGAGAAAGGGCTTACTGTCAACTCTTTTCTAACTCCAGTGGTGGTAACCTCAACCACCCGTACAGCCTATATCTATTACAATTATGGAACAAGTACAAACTAACACAGTATTTATTCAATCTATTATGAATAAAAAATATTAGAGAAATTAAATGCACAAAAAATCATTCAGACTGTCCTCAAAAGGTTTGGCCCAGTGACCTACATTCAGGACAGATGTGACCCAGTTTCAGACTTAGCCCAGATATCATTAAGTTTCATGCACATGTGGTAGATCATGAGTGCTTGACCCATTACAACTCAAGCAATTTTAGACTTTTCCAAATGAAAGGGATTTGCAGGCCACATTTTTTCCTTCTTTTTTATTGCTTCTTCTTGACTGATAGTAAATATTGTGGGAAAAGGAGAAATTGCAGGTTCTTTAAAATTAACTTTTTTAATACATTAAATATCTAATCTTTTGAATTCTTATTAAAAATCAAAGGACTGAAAGTCATGAAAGCGGTTTTTCTGGCTTATCATTAACCCTGTCTACATGCCACCCATGTATTATCATGTAAAGATTCAGAAATGGCACTCAAACACGAAGTGCATTTTTACCAAGTCTATAATTGAACATATATTTTACTGCATAATGAATCCCCGATGTGCAAAAAAGAATTCAAAGTAGTATGACTTAATAGCAATAGAGCATTGAAACAAAAACAGGACCAACAATATAATTTGAACAAAAATTCATCCAGGGTTACCACCGCTTATAGTGTCTGTTTCTCTTTTTTTACTAAAAATACATTTTTATTCAAAATAGCTATAAATACCTCAAGAAAATCGTGATATTGCAAGATGTTAAAGATATTGCACAATAGCAAAAGGTATTAAGAAGGGCAACTTGAGAAACAAAGCAAATGAACCGAATTTAAAACATCAAAAAGGTCATTAAGTGACAAATCAAATACAGATCTTGGGAAATTTCTACGCCACTTTCTGGAAGAATGGAGCCCTTTTACGTATAGGAAGGTAACCTTTATGACCCTCTTAAAAAACAGTAAATGCCCTTAAATGAATCAAGAAAATTGTGTTTTCACATGGTTTGCGATGTTTATGTATAAGATGTTTACTTAATAACACAATTTCTCTTTTTTGCTTGAATCTCAATATTTTCCCCAAATTCATTTCACCAGTGCCAGAAATCATTAGGTGAAAGGTTAAAAGTAAATGGACCAGGAAATCGAAATTTATATTAGATTTTTTTTATTTTTTCATCTATTTTTTTGCATAAGCATATCATTAGTATTACACAAGAACTATTACCGATATATATCTAATTCTATAGGTAAAATTGGGTTTAATTCGGTGGAATTTGTAATTACTATATATGCGCTTGAGTCACGTACATAACAGTGTTGTAACCATACTGCATATCTATTGTATCACACGGAGATTTACCACCCTAACCCAGCCAGATAAAAAAAACAGAAGATATTCAGAGTTTGTTTACATGTATTTGCTTTACTCCACTGACCAGGGCGCCGTCATAGTGCAGTTGGTAGCGCGTCGGACTGTCAATCTAGAGGTCCCGGGTTGGAACCCCGACGGCAGCACTCATCCTTTCCGACTATTTGTCTCTCACCAATGGGTCGATAATCATAGACCTATGTGGGATAGCAGCTGGAGGCTAGGAAAGGATGTAATGGTAGTACTGGTGCGAGAAATACCAGGATTCCATTGTTAGCTGCTCCAGCCGCCGCGATATAACTGAAAGATTGTTGAAAGCGGCGTAAAACCCCATTCAAACAAACTCCACTGACCAGTGGCCTAGATTCTATCTTGAAATGCGAGTAAATTATTTCTCTCATTTAGAGTTCGTTAGACAATTGTTTATGGATATATCAAGATTCATGAGGTCCTTGTTATGCACGACAAAAAATAGACTGCTAACATTCAGCAAGTAAGTTTTTCTTTATAATCGATGAGAAACAAACTGGAGGCGATCGTGTAGATGTTCAAGTTTATGAGCATGCGTAGAAATGCGTGAAAAACTTGTTTCCGTTTTGATCGATTTGAAATACCGGTATTGCATATGCAAGTGCCTCTAAACTTTTATTCGGATGTCCCGGATGTAAACAAATATTGCCGCGAATCACTGGTTATCGCAAATTTAGGTAACGTTACATCGATGATATTTTAGTTTATAACGTTGTGCAGAAACTTTGGCGGTCAATGGACATTTTTAATCCACTTCCTTAATGTTCGTCATTTCTAGTAACTTTGACAAAGGAGGATTACCCCTCTTAAGTTAAACTAGAACCGGGCTAAAAGTTTCAGATATTTTCCCCACGTTACATCATTCTAGTCTGGGATATTTTTCTATAATTAGACTGGATATTTAGTCCTATTCCCTTTGGGTTACACTCCTGTCCATTTTTGCCTCATTAAATAAAGAGCAAAAAGGGCCCACGTTTCACAATCTGTAGCTCCTCCCAAAAGTTTCGTTGGGCCTTAAATCTTAGTCCGTCTTAAAGAGCAGTCTTTGATCTTGAATTACAGGCCATGAAAATGGTATCATTAGGGATAAAGTTTTTCGCAAATCTTCATTCTGCACATCAACCCATGAAATTGTTTAGGCTCGGAAGTGAAAGTCTTGTAGGGTACCACCTTCAAATGTCAGTTTCTACAAGGAAATAGTTCCCTGATTAAAGCTTTGAATCACATGCATGACATGCAGCAGTGATCTCTCACTCTGCAGAACCTAACATCAAGCAACTTGCTGTTGATTAAAAGTTGAAACAGCATGACAAAAGGAGGAGATCAAATTTTCTTAATGGACTACTTTAGGGTACAACCACCGGGGAGTGGAGTTGACCCTTTGTCTCCTACGGGACGTGGTGTGGCTTTCAAATCGAGAGATATAAAAAAAATTAATCATCTAAATAATGATACGGTACCATTTACAAGACTCCCAAATTTTACACTGGTCCAAACTAAAAGGTATTGCTGAAGACAAGTTTCGAAATTAAAATTTTCTTGGTGGGCGTCAAAATGCGCGATTACTCGGGCGTAAGTTACATAAATTATTGTCATTATTATTTACTTATATCCGTGATTTTGTTTCAATAAACATGATGAAATCTGTAAAATCTTTGTCTTTTGGATAGAAAACACCGTGGATACTGAAGAAATCACTAGTAAGAATAATTTTCTTCATTTTCCAAATTGTTTTCAAAAGTTTTCATATTAAGGAGTGTTTGAAAGCGTCATCGTTTGACCATTGGCCAACCTGTAAATTCAGTTCATACCAAAGTCATGTATATTAGATTTTCTTGTGCTTGCACGCTAGTTTTCTATTATTTCCAAATTATGTTCTATGTTATTGACGACATTAACAATCAACTACAACAATAATATGACCTACAAATACCAACTTTATACCCTTGTCATGCTGAAATATAAATCTCAAACAGAATTGCAACTTAATCAAAAGACTGAAATCACTGGAAGCATAATTTATTTAAATTGAGTAAATATTTACTTTGAAAATTTATAATCATCTCTTGCTGAAGTGAGACTAGCAGGAGGTGTAGACTAAGATCAGATTTCACATGCATATATGTACAGGCTTATTTTCGTCTATATCTTCTGCCAAAGTAGGCTGGTTACCGCCCCTGATACTGATACGGTATTCACAAGGGTGGCAAGTTCGCTGCCAGAGCAGGAATATTCCGTGTTCAGTATGTTAAGTGAAAAGAGTATGCCCCCACCAAGCGGAGTGTAATGCCCTGCAAAGGAAGCAAGAATCGAGACGAAAGGCTGTGGACCCAAGAAATATTTCAGTTTGTGTTTGGTCTTCAGAAGTTGGGCAGTTAGTATCTCAAAATCGAATTCATGACCAGGGAGAATGACCAATTTATAATCAAAATATGACGTACTGAAAAATATCAATCCTGATTAGTCTGCACAGACAGCGTATTTATTTATTTATCTACTAATTTATGTATTTATTTATTCATTTTATTTATTTATTTATTTTATCTATTTATTCATTTATTTATAGTTGGATAGAAAAACACCGTCGATAATGAAAAAATGCAAAGCAATTTCTTTTTTTTTTTTTTTTTTTTTTTTTTCTACAATATTTTCTAAACATTTTTTTTTCAGGTGGGGTGGGGTATTAAAGTTGGAACTTTATGAGAACGGGTATATTAAATGAACGATCATTGAAGTTCGAAAAGTGTCGTTTTTTATCAAATTGCGCAGGTTACCTCGCTAGTTATGAATGCAGGATTGCTATTCTGCCTGATTCTAATTTCATTTTGAACTGCTTTTAATGTATATTTATATTACATAGGAAAACAATAGTGATTATTAACCTTACATACGAATTGGAAATACATAGAACTTTTTTTCTTTTTGAACAAAAACTAACTTCGGGTAGGAAAACAGAAATATGGTTATAAATGTCATAATTTGTTCATTTATTTATTTATTTATTCTTTTAAAATTGTACCACAAGCAAAATGATTATCATTATCTTGAGATATACATCTTATTGACATTGCACGCGTTTGTGCGACTGGAGTCTACAAAATATGTCGTATAGCTTCTATAGTACTGACATAGCTTCCTAACACCAAACTTGTGATCACGTCGGCTGAGCCGAGGATGTTAGACATTCCTACACACTCCTCTTTCATGAGAAAAGTTTTGGAAAACACTGCAAACAATTTCTATATTGTCCACGGTATTTTTCACCATAAAAGCCGAAGGTTTTTTTTAAAATATCACCACCTTCGTTTTTAATTTCGATAAAACGGGTCCGAGATGCCTGCAAAATGTAGATAGTAGAAAGATATTGCAACTTTCTCTCGCCCATTACCGAGACCAGGCGACACAATTTTAGACTTGTTAAACATAGAAGTATCACACAAAAAATCTAGGGTGGTTATAATCTAGATCAACAGATGAATACCTTAGAAACAATTGGAAAAACAAAAAAATACACTTGAAAGAAGATTAGTTGATTGTATAGTTTCCTGCAGTATCATGTACACATCCCTTGTATCCTTTAAGCAGGTGCGTGAATGGGGTGATGGGTTAATTTCTGTTTTATTCCGTAAACAAGTTTACAAGTTAACAAACTTTTCACCGGCAATAAACCGACAGCGTAAAATAATGAAGCAATGTTAGTGGTGTCATTTATTACCCACCATTCACAAGTCTTTTGTTGCAGTAGATTTAATCAATCCAGCGCGACTTGTCATGACAAAGACTTCATCCAAACAGTCGCTAATATTTCAAGAATTCAGCTGACATACTATCATGACAACAAAATATCCGCTGGTCTAGACAAGAGGGAGTATTTCCTTTTTAAATTTGTTGTTTCTATTTAAAAAATATATATATGCTGTTGGTACGCATTTGAATTACCACTACGAGGCGATTCGGATGAGTACCCACAACATAGGTTTTATACTACAGGTTTTCATCGTTTTTTAATACTTTTGAATTTCTAAAATTCAAATCATATATCGACTTCACTTATATCGAATAACAGTTTCTGGTGAACTGAAATAATGGACTGATTTCCATTACAGTTGACCACTTAACCCATTGCCACACAACATCGCTTTTTGACGTGTCCCCAATAAACAATTTTTTTTAAAAACATCGTGCCAAATGAAAAAAATGCTTGTTATAAGCAATTTCTTCGATATCCAAAATGACCTTTTTTTTTACTTCAAAATGCAAAATGAATGAATTACCATCAATTTGGAATTGTTGTCTGCAACATCTTTCAAATTGGACCGGTCTATGATTTTGTCATCTGATAATGGGTTAAACAATCCCTATATGCTGTTTTTTTTTTTTGTCTATTTGTCGATCCACAGAGCGAAAGAAACCGACCCGTAAATATTTGGACAGTCAACCAAAATGGGCCATCTTTGAAGTGCGAAAATTATCGATCCTTTTCATATTGCGAAGATTTCGCGGGCTGGCCAGGGTCAAAACTTTTCTCCTTTTGCCGGTTTTTTAAGTAATGATGGAAAATCTACCGTAATTCACGTTTACTCTTAAAACGATTCAAATGAATGACCTCTGCTGTAGCTAGTATCTCTTCTATATTATAATTTGTTTCATAGAACCCTGATCGGCCCCATATCGCTAGATTGTTCTACATCCTTTCCGAGCCTTCAGCTCCTCATCCCCCGTAAACCCAAGTGGGGTGAGCAGATGCAGGCTCGAAAAGCATGTAGTGGTGGTACTGGTGTGGGAAATACCAGGAATTCATGGTTAGGTGCTCTAGCCTCAGCGCTATAACTAAAATACTGCTAAAAGTGGCGTAAAACCCCATTCAATCAACCAATCAATCAAATACAAAAGAATACATGGCAAGGATTTCCCAAAATTAAAAAAAAAAAAAAAAAAAAAAGCCTCTTCTTGTTTATTACAGTGTTGTTATACCACAAGCTTCGAGGACCAACGCTGTCCAAAATCTAGAATTCAAGTCCGTTTTAGCGAAGTTTGAAACATATTCTAATAAAGAAGAAGAGGAGGGAAAACCCCTTGGTATTAGCTTTGTTTGCACTTGGTTGAAGATATGAAACAGGAATGGGGAAAAACACACTAGAAATGGTGGTTGAAATTGTGAATTGGAAACTTAATAGTTAAAATTACCTTCAGACGCATTGAAAATCGGAATGAATTTCAAATATCATTTAAAGGGTTAATAGAAGATTACAGCTGCATATAAAAATGAAAGCTTTGATTAAAGTTCATAGAATTCTATGCCATCGCTTATAACTAAATCAGCATTTTGTGAAGACAAAATTAATTTCCATCCTTTCATAAAAAAATCTTCTTGCTATGTCACATTTGCCGTGTCATTTTGATGGTGAATGCTCTGTCTGGTATTATAGTATCTCCGAAAAACTTAAGCTTCAGTTCACCAAAGATGAAATAATCAGGTTTGGATTTAACTTCAATTAATTGACTGAATTGGGTTTAACAACACTTTTAACAGTATTTCAGTCATATCGCGGCGGTTGGAGTACCTAACAACGGATATCCTTTCCGACTATTCGTCTCTCACCAATGGGTCAATAATCGTAGACCTCTGTGGGATAGCAGCTGGAGGCTAGGAAAGGATGTAATGGTAGAACTGGTGTGAGAAATACCAGGATTCCATTGGTAGGTGCTCCAGCCGCCGCGATATAACTGAAAGGTTTTTGAAAGCGGCATAAAACCCCATTCGAACATTCGAACCAAATTCAAAGAAACTTGCAGATGACATTTTTCAGTTGATAGATTATTTGTTCGTCTTCTTCCATAAAAATATTTTAGATACAATGTGATACAAGCAAGTCTTTATTTTCCGCAATGTTTTTTATTTCTAAGCTTTTCTGTATTTGGGGGGGGGGGGTTAAAAAGAAGGGCCTGTATGGGAATTCTTTAATACCAACCCAGAGTGACCTGTGGTACATCTGTTCTCATTTTGAGATATTTGTTGATACTGAATTCCGGAATAATTTCCTTTCACTATATCGTTTTTAAGTCGATAACCTCGAAAACGGCTGTTGAGGGATTTTAACATTTGCGGAACCTGGAACATTCCTGTTTTGACATGAGGTAAAAACAAAGATATGCCTGAACACATGTGCAGCTTGATCCTGGCCTACATCTCCTACATGTCCCAGAACTGTTTAAAAGATAAATGGAATCGAAAGAACAATTAAACCACGTTATTTGCATTCAGTACCGTCATCCCTTTGATTAAATGCAAATTTGTAGAGGGTTTAATTCATCATGACGAGGGTTAAGAATTTAGATCACGTGACACACGAAGAGAATACGGAGAACAGCTGTGATAGTCACCCAGTATAAATGTTACTGTTCCGGCGAAGAGGACCAAAACCGAGAACTCCGCTAAACCCATTACCAGACGACAAACGACAAATTGTAGACTGGCCCAAACTGAAAGGAGTTGCAGACGACAATTTAAAGTTCGTGAATTTCTAGATTTTTTCAGCTTTATGGATAAAAAAATCAGTAAAATGAAGAAATTGATTGTTGCAAGCAATATTTTCATTTTACTCAATGTTTTACAATTTTTTTTTCTTTCGGGGCGTCCAAAAGCGTCATAGTGTGGGAATGGGTTAACATAATTTTGAAGAACAGATCGGATCCGTAATATTACACTTGGTAATTTGAATTTTTTTGATGCTTTTACTCATGATTTCCAGTAATTTCCAGATTTAATTTTTATGGTAGCTTTCCCCCCTTCGATTAACGTTTACAGATTAAAAAAAAAATAGTATGCATTTTCATCAATTCTTTTCAATCCAGAATATCGGCAATTCCCGTACTTAATAGTGGGATGTGATGAACTTGGATATCAAATTATAACTATCCAATATGTTATTGACGACATTAACAATCAACTACAACAATTATATGACCTACAAATACCAACTTTATACCCTTGTCATGCTGAAATATAAATCTCAAACAGAATTGCAACTTAATCAAAAGACTGAAATCACTGGAAGCATAATTTATTTAAATTGAGTAAATATTTACTTTGAAAATTTATAATCATCTCTTGCTGAAGTGAGACTAGCAGGAGGTGTAGACTAAGATCAGATTTCACATGCATATATGTACAGGCTTATTTTCGTCTATATCTTCTGCCAATGTAGACTAGTTACCGCCCCTGATACCGATACGGTATTAAAAAGGGTGGCAAGTTCGCTGCCAGAGCAGGAATATTCCGGGTTCAGCATGTTAAGTGAAAAGAGTATGCCCCCACCAAGCGGAGTGTAATGCCTTGCAAAGGAAGCAAGAATCGAGACGAAAGGCTGTGGATCCAAGAAATGTTTCAGTTTGTGTTTGGTCTTCAGAAGTTAGGTAGTTAGTATCTCAAAATCGAATTCATGACCAGGGAGAATGACCAATTTATAATCAAAATATGACGTACTGAAAAATATCAATCCTGATTAGTCTGCACAGACAACGTATTTATTTATTTATCTACTAATTTATGTATTTATTTATTCATTTTATTTATTTATTTTATCTATTTATTCATTTATTTATAGTTGGATAGAAAAACACCGTTGATAATGAAAAAATTGCATGTGACAAGCAATTTCTTCATTTTTCCACAATATTTTCACAATATTTTCCAAACTTTTTTTTCAGGTGTTAGTTGGGTATTAAAGGCGGGACTTTATGAGAACGGGTATATTAAATGAACGATCATTGAAGTTCGAAAAGTGTCGTTTTTTTTTTTTTTTTTTTTTTTTTATCAAATTGCGCAGGTTACCTCGCTAGTTATGAATGCAGGGTTGCTATTCTGCCTGATTCTAATTTCATTTTGAACTGCTTTTAATGTATATTTATATTACATAGGAAAACAATAGTGATTATTCACCTTACATACGAATGGGAAACACACAGAAGTTTTTTTTTCTTTTTGAACAAAAACTAACTTCGGGTAGGAAAACAGAAATATGGTTATAAATGTCATAATTTGTTCATTTATTTATCTATTTCTTCTTTTAAAATTGTACCACAAGCAAAATGATTATGATTATCTTGAGATATATATCTTATTGATATTGCACGCGTTTGTGCGACTGGAGTCTACAAAATATGTCGTATAGCTTCTAAAGTATTGACACAGCTTCCGAAAACCAAACTTGTGTAAATTTAGGGGAGATCACGTCGGCTGAGCCGAGGATGTTAGACATCCATAAACACTCCGGCATTTCTAAGTCTTTCATGAGAAAAGTTTTGGAAAACACTGCAAACAATTTCTTCATTGTCCACGGTAATTTTCACCCTAAAAGCCGAAAGTTTTTAATATGTAACCACCTTCGTTTTTAATTTCGATAAAACGGGTCCGAGATGCCTGTAGATGTAGATAGTAGAAACATATTGCAACTTTCTCTCGCCTATTACCTAGACCAGGCGACACAATTTAAGACTGGTTAAACATAGAAGTATCACACAAAATTCTAGGGTGGTTATAATCTAGATCAACAGATAAATGCCTTAGAAAAAATTGGAAAAACGAGAAATACACTTGTAAGAAGATAAGTTAATTGTAATGTTTCCTGCAGTATCATGCACATATCCCTCGTACCCTTTAACCCATTACCACATGAGAAAATGTTAGACTGGTCCAAATTGAAAGGAGTTACAGGCGACATTTAAGTTCTTATGAAATTTTTGGTGTTTTTTATCTTTGGGGTAGAAAACATTGTGGATAAAGAAGAAATTGCTTGTGACAAGTAATTTCTTCATTTTCCACAATTTTTTCCCAAGTCTTTTTTCTTGAGGGGCGTCCAAAAAGCGTCATTATGTGGTAATGGATTAATCAGGTGCGTGAATGGGGTAATGGTTTAAGTTCTATTTTATTCTGAAGATAAGTTTACAAATTAACAAACTTTTCACCGGCAATAAACCGACAGCGTAAAAATATAAAGCAAAGTTAGTGGTGTCATTTATTACCATCCATTCACAAGCCTTTTGTTGCAGTAGATGGATTTAATCTATCTAGCGGGACTTGTTATGACAAAGACTTCATCCAAACAGTCACTAATATTTCAAGTATTCAGCTGACATACTATATTAACAACAAAGTACCGCCGGTGTAGACAAGAGGGAGTGTTTCCATTCAAAAATTGTAGTTTGTATTTTATAAATATGCTGTTGGTACGCATTTGAATCGTGCCGACGAGGCGATTCGGATGAGTACCCACAACACAGAGTTTATACCACAGGTTTTCTTCATTTTTTCATACTTTTAAATTTCTAAAATTCAAATCATATATCGACTTCACTTATATCGAAAGGGTTAAGGCTGACTACTAAACCAATTGCCTCACAACACCGCTTTTTGAAGTGTCCCCATTAAATAAAAACTTTTAAAACCATTGTGGAAAATGAAAAAAATGCTTGTTACAAGCAATGTCTTCGATATCCACAACGACTTTTTTCCTCAAAATTCAAAATAAATGAAATACCATCAATTAGGAATTATCGTCTGCAACATCTTTTTGAAATTGGACCAGTCTATGATCTTGTCGTCTGATAATGGGTTAAAAATCCGTATATGCTAAACTTTTTTGTCTATTTGTCGATCAGCTGCAGAGTGAAAGAAACCGCCCCGAAAATATTTGGAAAGTCAACCAAACTGGACCATCTTTGAAGTGCGTAAGGTATCGATCCTATTCATATTGCGAAGATTTCGCAGTCTGAACAGGGTCAAAACTTTTCTCTTTTAGCAGATTTTTTAAAGTAATAATGGAAAATCTACCGTAGTACACGTCTATTCTTAAAACGATTTAAATGAATGACCTCTGTCGTAGAAAGTCTCTCTTCTATATTTGTTTCACGGAACCCATGAACGTCCCCTATCGCTAGACTGTTCTACATGCTTTCCGAGCCTTCAGCTGCTTATCCCTCGAAAACCGAAGTAGGATGAGCAGATGGAGGCTCGAAAGCAAGTACTGGTGTGGGAAATTCCATGAATTCATGGTTAGGTGCTCCAGCCACAGCGCTATAACTGAACTACTGCTAAAAGTGGCATTAAACCTCATTCAATCAGTCAATCAATCAAATACAAAAGAAAAAAATGGATTTCGCAAAAAATAAAAACTCTTATTTTTTATTACAGTGTTGTCACACACCACTAGCTTCGAGGTCCAACGTGGTCCAAAATCTAGAATTCAAATCCGTTTTGTCGAAGTTTGAAACACGTTCTTATAAAGAAGAAGAAGACGAAAAACCCCGTAGTATTAGCTTTGTTTACACTTGGTTGAAGAGATGAAACAGAAATAAAAAAAAATAATAAAAAAAAAAAAAAAACCCACTAGAAATGATGGTTCAAATTGTGAATTGTGATACTTAATAGTTAAAATTACCTTCAGTCTGAATAAAATCCAAATATCATTTAAATGGTTATTGCAAGATTACAACTGCGTATAAGAAATAAAAGCTTTGATTAAAGTTAATAGAATTTTATGCCATCACTTATCACTAAATCAACATTTTGTATAGACAACATAAATTCCTATCCTTTCATTAAAAACAATAATCCTTGGAATGTCACATTTGCCATGTGATTCTGATTATGCTTGTTCTGTCTGGTATTATAGTAAGATAGAAACTTAAGCTTCAGTTCACCAAAGATAGAATAATCAGGTTTGCTTTGAACTTCGATTAATTGATTGAATGGGGTTTAACGCCACTTTAACAGTATTTCAGCCATATCGCGGCGGCTGGAGTACCTAACAATGGATTCCTGGTATTTATCACATCAGTACTACCACTACATCCTTTCCTAGCCTCCAGCTGCTATCCCAGTTAGGTTTACGATTATCCACCCATTTGTTAGAGGCAAGTGTCGGAAAGAATATGTGCCGCCGCCGGGGATCGAACCCATAACATCCCATGATTGAAGATTGGGAGACTGATGCGCTACCGACTGCGCTATGACGGCGGCTGTTTAAACTTAGATAATCGCCAGCAGATCACCATGCATCATTTTAATGAGTTGAATTAGCTAGCTGTTGATGAAAGAGTGAACCAAATTATTTTGTGTCGCGTTTCTTTTAAAGAACACCCCCTTCCTACTTGGAAGAACATTTAGTATTGGCAGATACATGTCACAGTTATTTTACAAGGTTTAGCTTAGAGTTCCCAAAGTTAAAGGTTTTGGCATGACTTTTTTTTTTTTTTTTGCCTTTAAGCGTTGTTCTTTGTTGAATCACCATTAAAGATAAAACTATTGGTAAATCTAAGTGTGTTTAAACAAATAGCAAAGAACCATTTTCTCGATAATTCTTAAATAATGATGAGATATTTGTTGTTGTAATACATGTTCTAAGTTCATGATACTTCTTCGTTCTGATTTGTGTGTGAGTGTGTGTATGTGTGTGAGTGTGTGTGTGTAATTTTCATGTATGCCTTGCTGGGAAATGTCTGTGTTTATCTATGGACCACAATGAAAACAAGGAAATTATTGTTTCCTTTTTTTGTGCTATCCATGATAAATGAAAACATGCTCTAGTACAAGAATTTTAGTTAAAAATGTTAAGTGCCAAAATCGCCAAATCATAATCTTTATTTTTGATAAGTCTTCAATCATTATTTCACATTTTATTGTTCCTAATTTTGATCATTTCATGAACTATGTAAATCAATTTCATTTATTAAATATGTTATACCTATCTGTCTTTGGTAATGGAAAATATGAGATTATGTGACAATGGGTGAAATACCCCCTTGCGTATAAATGACAGTCTTTTAACATACTTGATTAATATTTAATTTCGTCGCTCTTGAATTATCCATAACTTAAAAGATAATGCACAAAGCGATAAGAATATACAAGATGAACGATAAGCTGTTTTCTGACTTATATACCAATCATTTTCAATAACTGTCATTATATTTCAATGTCAAAGGAAAATGAAACCACTAAATCCCTAACACCATGTCATTGGACGATTCATCCTAGGTTATTCTTTACCGAAATGTACAACTGACAAATCGCTGACCCCGTCCACTGACTCCCTCAGCCCCGCCAATTAACATCGACAGGAAGTTCCGCTTCGGGTTTTTTTGCAAAATTTATAGCCAGTAGCATGTAACAAAAATGTAAAATGGTTGGTTGGTGACCTAAACGTCGTAACTACGGGTTGAATGAGATGTAGTTACGACGTTTAAATCGCCAAACCAACGTCAAAGTTTGACAAAAATAGTGTCCAGTGTTGGAGTTGAAAGCTCTGGCCCGGGCTGAATAAATGATTTGATTTGTCGGTTGATTCCTTGATTGACAGCCGCGATTGGTCAATTGACGGTGTACAGTTGACGTACGTTGATGTCAATAATAGTTAAAGAATCGATTGACGAATCCAATTATTCTTAGTGAACTTTGAACTTTTAACATTTATGTTAGGCCGTTTTCTTTGTTTGGTAAATAAAACGTCGTAACTACATCTTCTTCAAGCTGCAGTTACAATATTTTGGTCGCCTTTCATTAATTTTCTTTTCGTTTTATGCATTCGTCATAATTTATGCAAACTAACGTAGTCTCAGTCGACCTTCCATGTCGGAGGTCAATAAACGTGACCAGCGATCAGTCAATTATGTTGCATATGAGACCCGTAACGCAAGAGCGCTTAGTACAGATCCTGTGCAGTCTGCGTGAGCATTCTACCTATCCAGACTTGCGTTTTTTAAACCCATTCCCTCTCGACAAAACTTTAGACTGGTCTAAATTCAAAGAGGCTGTAGACGACGAATTCAAGCTGATGTTTTTTAGGTTTTTTTATTTTTGTTCGTAATCTTCAATGAAAAACATTTTGGATACAATGTGATACAAGCTATTTCTTCATTTTCACATTTTTCTTCTTTTCTTTTCTAAGCTTTTTTTATTGAGGGGTGTTAAAAGAAGGGCTTGTATGGGAATGGGTTAATACCAACCTAGACTGACCTGTGGTGGATCTGATCTAATTTTCAGACATTTGTTGTCACTGATTCCGGAATAATTGCCTCTAACTTGGTGGTTAACATATAGCATTTTTGAGTCGACAAACCGAGAACTCCGGTAAACAAAACTTTGAAGATCAGGGCCCGAGATTATAAAACTTTTTTCTCATCGAAGTGACGTACACCGTGGAAAAATGAAGAATTGCTCCTGACAGGCAATTTCTTCTTTTCTCACAATATTTTCCAAAGATATATTTGTACGCGCGTAAAAATGTGGGTTTTTTTTTTCGGTCTGTTTTCTTCAACACTTTTTTCATACTTCTGTTCTTAATTATCATAGAAAAGCAGGATTATGGGGAAATATATAAAGCTCTTGGACGACCACTCGTGCAGTGTCCGAATGTTTGTCTTGTAAATTGGCAAATATTAGTATTGTTATTCAGCATTTAGATATGAGAAAAGAGTACTCTATCAGAAAAAATATTTTTGTAATGCTGTAGAAACAACTTGACATGCTCTACTTTGTTTCCATCTATTTCTCTTTTAACCCTTTCCTGTTCAATCCCTGGATTTTACGTCCCTATGATTTTATACTTGATAAAACATTGTGGGAAAAGAAGAAATTGCTTGCAACAAGCAATTTCTTCTTTTTCTACAATTTTTCTATCCTATAGAATGATTATTTTTCATATAAAATCAATTTTATATTGTCGTCTGCTAATCCTTCGAATTTGGACAGGTCTAAAATTTTGTAAAACAGGAAAGGGTTAAAACCTTTCTTATTTTGTACCCTAAAAGGACAATCATTTTGGCTGTCTTTGCTACGAGTGAAATCTTGTAAGACTTCTGTTAGACGGCCTTTGATCAGACGTCGGGTAGAAAGAGGGATACTATTATCGTTGTTTTTTTGTTCGGTCACATGCCGTCTGAAAGACCCGTGGTCAAACTTAACCCTTTCTCGTTCAATCCCTGGTTTTTAGGTCCCTGTGATTTTATGATTGAGAAAACATTGTAGAAAACTAAGAAATTGCTTGTAACAAGCAATTTCTTCTTTTTCCCCAATATTTTCTACCCTATTGAATGGTCATTTTTTAATTAAAATTCCTTTTAAATTTTCGTCCGCAAATCTTTGATTGTGGACAGGTCTAAATTTTTGAAAAACAGGAAAGGGTTAAGATAAAATCACACACGGTACAAGAACTAATTCTTGGAGGTGTTTTACCCCAAATTTTCGAATATAATTTTCATCTTTTCACTTTTCGTGACAAAAAAATGAGTTGTTTTCTGTGGTATTAAACTTAATTAACTGCAACAACATGTTAAAATAAGACTAAAAAAACAACCTAAAGTGTATCATTACCCCGTTCCCCACCCATCCACACACCTCATTTTTTTTCGCACTTCAGAACCATTATTTCAATTTATTTGACATAACGGAGAAGTGTACTCCTGTTTGCTCATTTTTTATAATTTGAATTGAATGTCTTTCTTCTATTTGACAGATCGTTTGCCACGCCCTCTGACCTCCATCAAGGTAGTTTTACTTAGATATAAAACAACGTTAGTTTGCAATTTATAATATATGGTCTGGGACAATTAAAAAAAAGCAAAACGTTGATTGGCGAATTAATCGCAGATTGAAAATATAAATAGGTAACTTCCCAAAACCCTTTAAATTGCCTGGCCTACTTGTCGGCGGTAAACATTCACTTCTGATCTAGATGAAGGTGCCAACTGACCAATCGACTTTTTAATTGACAGCCATAATCTGTCAATTATGGGTACTTTACCCCCCCCCCCCCCCTCCTTACCCCCGACCATATCTGTTTAATTATACCCTTAACCCTATCCCGTTCATTTCTTGGTTTTTACGCAGTGGTTTTATTTTTAGAAAACATTGTAGAAAGATAAGAAACTGCTTGTGTCAGGCAAATTTTTCTTTTTCTACAATATTTTCTACCCTACTGAATGGTCATTTTTCAAATTCAATCTACTTTAATTTATCGTCTGCAAAACCTTTAAATTTGGACAGGTTTGAATTTGAGAATATTTGAGAACATAGTTAATTGCGTGTTACGAGCAGTTTTTCATTTCCTCATTATTATTAGTATATAAATCGTCATAGGGTCGTCAATACCGAGCGACGGTGCATCTGTCCGTTGCCATGGTTAATCCATTCTCATACAACCCCGAGAAAAAATCTTCGGAAACAATTAAAGAAATTAATGAAACTGCTAGTTACAAGTAATTTCTCCAATACCTGAAATGGTGTGTGTGTGTGTGTGTGTGTTTTTTTTCTCACTCAAAAAGAAAAAAAAAAGTTTTTTTAAAATTCAATCATCTTAAAGTGTTGTCTGCAGCTTCTTTGAATTTGGACCAGACGCTCGCTGACAATATTTTCTACGGGAATCGTCTTATATTGTAAAGACAAATAAATATTAAATTGTAATAATGAACATCGATCCCGGATATTTGATATGAAACAATTACCATAACAAGAAAAGATATACGGATGTTATTTAAACTTCTTAAGATAACCAAAATTCACTGCACGTGTATTGTGTATTGCAGAAAAAAAAATGGTATCGGTTGATGTAAAAAAATTAGCCAACTGAACGAAATAAATATCAGCCGCTTTTGAAACTAGGTCATCATGATAATTTTAGATCTATGATAATACTAGTAGTAATAATGACGATGAGTTGATGAATATACTAATTAATCCTGTCCCATACAATGACCTTTTGAAAAAACAATTGGGTAAACATTGTGTAAAATGAAGAAATTGCTTGTAACAAGCAATTTCTTCTTTTTACACGATGTTTTCTTCCAAGAAAGTTGAATAAATATAGAATTTCATAAACTTTAAATTGTCGCCTGAAACTTCTTTGATTTTGAACTAGTCTAAAATTTTGTCATGTAGGAATGGGTTGACCCATCCCAATTCCCATTTTTAGACTGAGGTTTCAGGCGACAAACAAAGATGAGTTATTTGAAATATTAATTGCATTTAAAGTAGAAATATTGTGAGAAAAGAAGAAATTGCTTGTGACAAGCAATTTCTTCTTTCCTAAACTATTTTAAAAGATATATTTTTTCGATGCGTAAAATGCGGGATTGAGTGGAAACGGGTAATTTACCTCTCTTTTCGGCCTGTTTTTATCAATTTTAGGATAAAAGAGAAATTATTTTTTCCAATTGACGAATCGCGGCTGACATCAAAAAGTCGCTGGACCAATCAAATCATACTTTTAGACCGGAAGAGAACACATTAAACTTCGCCATTGATCGACTATTTTGTGAAGCATTTTTTTTTTAATTTGGCGACTTAAACACCATAACGACAGCTGAATCAAGTTGTAGCTTGGACGTTATGGTCGCCAACTAAGCATTCTATTTTTTGTAAGATGTTACCGAATATATACTTTAAAATAAATTATAGGGCCGTTTTCATCTAAGTCAAACTTCCTATTGGTATTCCAACGAATTGATTTGATTTGGCTTTGTAACTTCTTTCAAATACTTCCACTTATCTAAGAGTATACCTGTCCCATTTGCAGGCACCGTAAACAAAAATAACAAATAAAATAAGATGAAAAAAAAAATAAAATAATAATAATTATCATATAAAAACATTCATCACGTTATTTGATCGTCTTCCCCAGTACATAATTGCAATACATTCATTATGTGTGTGGTTAATCCGTTCTCAAACAGTACCACTTTTTACGCCCCTCAAGAAAAAAATCTTTGGAAAACATTGTGAGAAATTAAGACGTAACTTATAGCAAGCATTTTCTTTATATTCCAAGACGTTTTCTACCATAAAAGACATATATGATTAGCTTTAATCATAACAACACTTTCCTGTATAAACACGGAATTTAGGTCGCTTCGATGCAAACATTGTGGAAAAGAAGAAATTGACTAAACAATCAATTTCTCCTTTTTCCACAATATTTTTTTCCACATAGGATGGTTTCAAATCAAATTACATCCAATCTTAATTGTTGTCTGTAACCTCTTTCAATCTGGACCAGTCATAAATTACAAATAAATAAATAAATAAATAAAAACTAAAAAAAAAAAACGGGAAAGGGTTCAAATTTTCGTCTGCAATATCTTGTCAAATTTAGACCAGTCTAAAAGTTGTCGACTGGTATTACGCTAATACAAAAAACTCTGACTACCTCCAGCTCCTAGACTGCCGCCCGTGCCAGTACCACCAGAAATCAGAGCATCAGCTGTTATCTTTCCACCTTCCATTATGTGTACCATATTAGCCGTTATTTTCACGTTCGAACTCGCTATCACCGAGATGGTTCCATGTACGGTGATTTCACCCACCGTCAGATCTGTGTCCACAGTACAAGTCGTAGACGGAATCACATCCAGGTGTCCTGTCGGTCCGGGAGGATTGAGCAAGGATTCACAAGATGTCCCAGATGCAAGGTCAGCATAGTGACCAATGCTTATAAACAGATAAATCATAACGTCCCATCGGGACGCCGCGCGCTTCCAAAGCGCCATGTTTCTAATTTTCGTCCAGCCCAATCGGAGTCCGAGGGCTTTCTTACCGGTAGAAGGCTGTAGATAAGTTTATATACCCTAATTTAGTTAATAAACCCAAATTTTGGTATTTAAGTTCTTGTTCCCATTATGTCCACTCCAATTACATATAATTTAAATACTTTCAAACAACTTTAAACACTCGTGATTCGACCGATGTTAAGTTATTGAAAATGTCAATTTTTGAAAGAGTTATCAATAATTATAGTTGTTTTGGTCGTATACTCAACGTGATGATCAATGGCACGTCAGAAGGAAGATTGTTGAATTGTTATAAAAGTCTTCTCCCATTACCACATGCAAAAAAATAGACTGGTCCAAATTGAAAGGAGTTGTAGACTTCAATTCAAAGTTTTATGAAATTTTGGATTATTTCAACTATCCTAGTAAAAAACATTGTGTAAAATGAAGAAATTGCTTGTTACAAGCAATTTCTTGATTTTACACACTGTTTTCCCAATTGTTTTTCTATGGATGGGCGGGGCGTCTAAATATGTCATTATGTGGGATGGGTTAAATTGAGATGTTCTAGTTTGTATTCTGCAATGCTACTTAACCATTAGAGCACTCTTACTCCAACAATTTTGTTTGTTTGTTTGAATGGGGTTTTATGCCGCTTTCAACAGTCAGTCATATCGCGGCGGCTGGAGCACCTAACAATGGTTTCCTGGTATTTCTCACACCAGTACCGCCATCACATGCTTTCCTAGCCTCCAGCTGCTATCCCACATAGGTTTACGATTATCGACCCATTGATGGGAGACAAATTGTCGGAAAGAATGGATGTCGCCGTCGGGGATCGAACCCGGGACCTCTAGATTGACAGTCAGACGCGCTACCAACTGCGCTATGACGGCGGCTCTTACTCCGACAAGAAGTTCAACCTAAATATTATCCCATTCCCACACAATTAATCCTTGTTGCGCTCTCACATAAAGAAGCCTTGCGGAAAATGAAGAAATGCTTGTTTAAACATTGTGGAAAATGAAGAAACTGCTTTGTCAAACAATTTCTTCATTTTCCATAATATTTCCAATTCAAAAAGACACACACACAAAAAAAAAAAACCAAAAACACACGCACACACACAAAAAAACATACAAATTCTACCACCTTGAAATAGTCGTCTGCAGCTTCTTTCAATTTGGACCAGTCTAAAATTTTATTGTGAGGGATTAGATTTTGCAAAATCTAATTCCAGTGCCATGTTACAAAAAAGCAAAATCGTTGGTAAGCAACCCACACGTCGTATTGAATAAGCTGTAGTTACGACGTTGAAGTCTCCAGACCAACACAAATGCTTAACAAAAAAGTCGGCCAATATTCGAGTTCAATGTTCCCTTCCGTTCTAAACTAATGAATTGATTTGCCGACCGGTTCTTTGATTGTAGACGCGATCGGTTAATTCCAGACGACGGAGTCTTGGATTGATCCAAATTGAAAGAAATTGACTCTTTAATCATATTTATGTATTATATTCTCCCAACTGTGACACTGACCTCTGTCTATTTCATCAATATGTTTTGTTATTTGCGCCCGTATGGATTCAAATTCCGTTAGAGTTATTTAATCAAAGTCTATGCAAACTGATTTGACCAATCGCGACTGTCGATTAAGCAATGATTATCATTAAAATCGTTCATTCAGCTCAGAAATGAACTTTGAACTCCATCATTGGCCGCCATTTTTGTGATACATCTTTGTTGGTTTGGCGACCTAAACGTCGTAACTACAGTTTATTCAATCTGTAGTTACAACGTTTAAGCCGCCAACCAACTATTCCCCCTTTTTGTTGTATAAGACTGGTCATAAATCTTAAACAACGCATTTTCTCCCTTTCCAACTATATTTTATTCAGCTTTATATGTTAGGGTCGTGAAAAGCCAGAGTTGCACGGGAAAGATTTACTAAATATGAACTTAACGAGTTTTTGAATAAAAGCAAAACTTATTTACTGTTGTCCGAAGAACTTAAACTAACCTGAAAAGTTCCTGCTACATGTAAGGTTGCCATAACCCATTACCAAAAGGCATAATTTTAGAATTGTCCTTATTGAAAAGATTTTAGGACGACAATTTAAATTGATCCTAATTTGAAAATTCAGTGATACGTGTAGTATAAAAACTCTGGGAGAAAAGGAGAATTCTATGTTTTCCTAGTCTTTTTTCTTCGGTGTGTATCGATCTTGGTCAGACAGCGCTGGCTATGTAGGTTGACCGGAGCCGAAACTTTTGAGTCGTGACATATACTTTCCGAACCTATAGACTGGTTACTTTACTATTCTTGAAGTATAATTACACTTCTGGGTTCACCCCTTTATCCAATAGAAAGAAAGCACGTATACCCGCCCCCGCTCCGCTCCCGAGCCCCAAACCCCACTTGACTCGTTGGCCGAGTGGTAAAGGTACTCGACTCTTGATCCGAAGATCACGGTTTCGAGCCCCACCGTCACCGAAGTGTGACAACTAATAACCGGCTCCAGTCTACCCAGCTGTAGAATTAGGAAGCAGTAGGTTTAAGCCACTGACTCTCTTTCAGGGACGAGAAAACATCTAAGTTGTGAGTGTTCGAAAGCAACTGTATAAGATTAAAGCTTCGCAATCGAAATCAAATGAATAAGTATAAACTAACCCTATATTTCCTTTGATGTAGATTATAAAATGCACGCCATCTTTATGATACAATAGTTTTATTTTAACTTCGTTTATCAGGATTCAAGAGTTTTGATTTTTTCATACTTCCAAGTAAAAACCAGGGATGTAACAGGAAAGGGTTAGTAGGAGACATGAATGAATGGTCATGAAATACCGAATATTTCTAACTTGTGATCTATGATCAGATAAAAACGAGGTTTTGCCGAGTCGAAAGTCGAAATTTTGAAGTCTGAAGTGTAATCTTGGAAGTGTGAAGTTTGGCGTGTGAAATGTGAACTCTGAAGTCAGAATTGTGAAATGTGAACTCGGAATTAGAAAGTTTTGAAGTGTGAAGTCTGAATTCGGAAGAATAAAGTGTGAAGTTTGAAGTCGGAAGTTTCAAATGTGAAGTCTGAATAGTGAAGAGATAACTCGATAGTGGGAAGCTTGAAATGTGAAGTCTGGTGTCTGAATTTTGAAGTGTGAATTTCCCACCTCACATATCATTCTTCCGCTTCAAACTGCAGAGTTGACACTTCATACTTCCAACTCTACATGTAAGACTTCCGACTTCACACCTGCTCTACTTTTGACTTCACACTTCACCAATTCCGACCTCTGAGATCACACTTCACGCTTCTGAGTTCACACTTCACACCATCAACTTCCACTTCACACTGCCGAGTTCATAAATCATACTTCATGTTTCATACTTCACACTTTCGACTTCACACTTCCAACTTCAGACTTCAGAGTTCACACTTCACACTTCATATTTGATATGGTTTTATTGCGGACCGTGAACTCACATTTCACACTTTTGAGTTCACACTACCGACTTCACACTTCACATTTCCGATTTCACACTTCAATCATCATACTGCCGTCTTCACATTTCATACTTCCGGTTTCATACTTCATCCTTCCGTCTTCACACTTCCAACTTCAGACTTCATATTTGATATGGTTTAATTGCGAACTGTAAATTTAAGAAGTCACCCTGGGTCCCAGGTTTCATACTTCATACTTCAGAGGTTTGAACTGTGAATTCATGATGTCACCACCGGTCTACCGTGGAAAGGCTCCATCTTATTTGCGTAGTTATAACAGCAGCGTAAATCACCCTTGTAATATCAGAAACATTCCAATGATTCATTTCCCTTTTACGCCTTAAGTGTTTCTGTAATACTTTATTTGTCCACTTAAAAAGAAATATTACAAGTCTTCTATTTTGTAATCAAATGTTTTATGAGTGAAGATTTACCAAGTTTGCTCCAAGGACTTCATGTTTTAGATGATAATCTATTGTAGTGACATTTATACAAACTACAGAGAAAACTATTCTAAACCTTTGACGTTGTTGATTTGAAGATGTTAAACATCGACCCGTCATCGATAAACCAGGGAGACATAAATTTGATCTGTCTCGCAAAAAGGAACATCCGAGGAAAAGCCTTGACCCTGGGCACAATGCAGAGGTTATGCAGACTGGCAAATGGAACTTTCTTTTCTCCTGGATTTTTCCCCCTGAATATAGAACAGTCATTCCGCAGTCCCACTTGTTTACTTTATACCAACAATGCTTGACCTCCCCTGGACCCGATCCATTTTTGACTATCTGTTGACCGGATGGTCCCTTTATGCGTGACGGGCTTTACGTAAGGGCTTTAGGGGTCCAAGGTCCCCAGGAAACACCAGTCAGGGCAACATTTGTGGTCAAATAATGTAATTTTCAGTTTGGTTTGTCAAAAACGGGTATTCTGATTTGGGTAAAGAGAATCGTTCATGAACAAAATTTTGAGCAAGCAGCGATTTTGTCTGCTTGTGCACAAAATACAAAAAGATATCAAAATTTGTAAAGTTTTGGCCTTTTTCGCTCGATGCTGTTAAAACATAAAAAACGAAGAGAATATTTTTTGTTTTCATGGAGGTATGAACCGAAAAACCTAGTAACACTTATGTATGAATCCGCTTCGCGTATTCATACAGTGAAATTAGTTTTTTTCGGTTCATACCTCTATGAAAACAAACAAACAAAAAAATACTCTCTTCATCTCTTAAATATACTAACTGTAACGTTTGAATATAGTTATTATGTCTTCAAGTTTTAAATGCATTTAACCCGAAGGATCGATTGCTTGAATGACTAAATAGAGATTAACGCCTCTTTTAACAGTATTTCAGTCAAAACGTGGCGGCTGGAGTACCTAATCATGGATTCCTGTCATTTCTCACACTAGTAAATCACTGCACCCTTTCCGAGCCCCAAGCTGCTCATACGACTATCCGCCTATTAGTAAGAGTATCCGAAGGAAATATTTTGTCATCAGTGAAGATTAAAATTCAAATACAGATTTACATCTTACACAAACAAACACAACAACAGAAACAACAGAAACAACGGAATACGTTCTATGATGTGTGAAGGATCATTTATATTCAAACGTGTATTCCCTGTTGTGATACCCTTCTAATTGTAAGAACTCTTACATCTGAAATGTCAGGTTTTAACCTTGTGGAAAATGAAGAAATTTCTTTTTATAACTAATTTCGTCATTTTCTACAATATTTCCAAAAGCACTTTTTTCGAGGGGCATCCAAATGCTGATTTGTTGGGAATGGGTTAATAATAAGAGTCTTTCATATTTAAAAACAAGACCAAGGTCATCTGTCAAGCTCAAATGTCGAATTCTTAATGAAAAAAGGGGGGGGGGGCTTGTATAGGGGTACTTGTAATATATCCCTTTCCAGTGTACATAGAGAACTAAATGATATTTATGTTCGCTAGAAAAATATTTAGCAGAAACATTTGTATTTGAATTTCTAAATACCTCTCAATATATCTTCCGTTTACTTAACTAATGGAAGTTAGGACATTTCATTTAATTCTTCCTCTACTCGCAAACTTGTGTCACACTAATATAGTTTGAGCACTAATATCGCTATTTGTGCTTGTCTGTGAAGGGCATACGCCTTTGATTCGTATTTATTTCTTCTATTTGGCTTCTATCAGAAAGAAACTTCAAACTCTTCATCGAAAAGGTTTCTTCGTTTCTTTTAGATTGCAACTATTTACTGCAATCGCAATCGATAAAAGGGTCATTCACACGAAGATTTAGTACAATTGCACCAAAAATGGGTTAGATTTTACTCGAGAAAACTTTACCTTGAAGTTCCATTTTGTACTGAATCCTAAAACAAAATCTTGCATGTATGTACATGCAACCTTTTTTTTTTTTAACCCTTTACCGTTTTCTCGAAATGTTAGACTAGTCTAATTCGAAAGACGTTGCAGACGATAAGTTACAACAACAAAAAACAACAAAAGACAGCGTCTTGGGACTATTTTAACAAGTTACCAGATAAGTAACAGATATTGTTGACGCCTTTCAAGATGCGTTTAATTCTAAAAATAAAACGAAACGTGAAAGCAAACATTATTGTAAAAAGGGAAATTAATTGTAAAAAAACACAATCTTACTTTTTCGATTCGCCAAATTGCACATATTGAAGCAAATTGTTAGAAAAATGCCACATAAATAGATACCAAGATTTATGTTTAAAAAATTAAAATATATTAGATATAAATGACAAATAAATGCTTCATGAAGAAAAGCGAAAATAATTACTCCGGTCGTCAAACGCAATCGCATAACCATCTTCCAATTGCCTGGGTAGGATGATTGAAGGGGTTTAAGTTTAACAGTATTTAAGTAGCATCGCGGCGGCTGGAACACCTTACCATGGATTCATAGTATTTTCATACCAGTACTTCCACAACATCCTTACCGACCCTCCAGCTGCTCATTGGGTTTACGATTACCCATCCATTTTATGGGCAGCAATTGTCGGAAATGATATTTGCCACAGCAGCGTATCGAATCCAGAACCTTATGTTGAGTAGTCCTGTGTGCTAAAAAAGCCTCGGCCAAAAATAACATTCGATGTCGGAATGGATTGTTCTTCAAACTGTGAGAAGCCGCCGTCATAGCGCAGTCGGTAGCGCGTCAGACTCCTCATCTCCAATCATGGGATGTCATGGGTTCGATCCCCGGCGGCACATATTCCTTCCGACATTTGTCTCTCACCAATGGGTGGATAATCGTAAACCTAATTGGGGTAGCAGCCGGAGGCTATGAAAGGATGTAGTGGTAGTACTTGTGTGAGAATTACCAGGAATCCATTGTTGGGTGCTCCAGCCGCTGCGATATGACTGAAATACTGTTGAAAGTGGCGTTAAACCCCATTCAATCAAACCAACTGTGAGAACAAGGGTGTACTAGTCTGTAGGCAGCGTGCGTATCGAGCGGGAATCTTATATTCTCAACCCATTCCCACACAGCAAAATTTTGGACTAGTCCAAATTGAAAGGAGTTGCAGAAGACTATATAAAGAATATGATTTTTTTAACTTTCTGGGTAGAAAACATTGTGTAATACGAAGAAATTGCTTGTGACAAGCAATTTCTTCATTTTACACAATGTTTTCCCTTTTGTTTTTCTTGGGGGGCGTGCAAAAGCGTCACTGTAGAGAATGGGTTAATACAATCGAAATGTTCGGATGCTTGTGATCGAGAAATGAGCATACTTTTAGTGACGCCATGATACTTTTCAATTTAGTTGCGGAACCGTCAATCAAAGAAGAAAAAGATCGAGATATCATACCGAATAAGATTAGATAAGATAATTTTATTGACGTAAACCTTACAGTTTCTTGTCAAACAACAATAAGTATGAACAAACAAAAGCAACACGTGATCAAATAAGCCAAGAAAAATACAACAAATACAGTATGATGTATATGGAAGAGAAGCAGATGTCAAATAAGATATTTTGGAGCTGTATATGATGTAATTATACAGTCTGTATATCATTCAAAATACCATTTCTTCGGATGAAAGCCTCTTTTATAAACCTTGCCAAATCAATTAAAATGTTTTTACTTGAGTTATTAAACAGCAATATAAGCTTGTGCATATTTGGTCGGGTATAATATTTTCTTTTGAGATAATTTTTGCGTAAGTCAGTGTATGCATCACAAATGAAAAGAAAATGAAACTCGTCTTCTATTTCATTTGCGTTGCACACTTGACATACTCTTTGATTTCTTTCTATTCTATTGATTCCATGTCTTCCTGATTCTATTCTAAGACAATGTGACGAAAGCCGTAATTTAGCAATGTGAGTAAACCACTTATAAGGTAACAAATTCAAATACTTATCAATGTCACTGTGAGATTTCAAAAATTTATAAGTAAGCAAAACAGTACTCTTATTCAGGTAACCATATAAATTCTGCTGAAAATCGTCAATCAATCTTGATTTGAAGGTTTTATGAAAGTTTCTATGGTTGACACAATAAGGATCTTCCCAGACGTATCCGTATCCATGTCTGTACAATAAATCTTTAATGTTACTGCACCAGTTAATACAGCCATGCCGAGCACCATCGTCTAGTGATCGATATATTGTATTGATTAGTACGTTATCGGAAAACAATACCTTTCCCCAATATTTAATAATTCTAGAATACTTATTAATATACAAAGGGTGTCTACCCGTTTCATGATACACAGCGTAATTGCAAGTAGATGCTTTAACACCTAATAATTTTTTCAAATATTTTAAATGAATTCCTTCAATTTCCTTCGATTTATTAAAACCGGAAATTTCGCATGAAAAACACAAAATCGAGCCAACAAATGCGTCAAATAACTGCAATAGTGTAGTTGTCTGAAGGTTAAAAGTTCGAGTCTTACTTATTTGAACATTCATGGCTTTTAATCCTTTTCCCGCTAACGTTTTATTGTTAGTGGTAAAGGAACCAGTATAATTAAATAATGTACCAAGATAATTAAAATCATTCACAATTTCAATGTTTGAACCATTATATGACCAATGCTCATTGCCTCTAAGTCCGCCCCTTTTTCTAAAAACGACTATTTTAGACTTAATAGTATTCACTTCTAATCCCCACAGCGAGCAATAATCATATAATTTATCTAGACTGGTCTGTAAGCCGCCGGGGGTGTCACTCAAAATAACCATATCGTCTGCAAAAAGTAGAAGTGCTCGAGAGATATCCCGCATGAGTTATCTCCCTGCAAGAATAATTCAAGATCATCAATAAACATTGCGAACAAAATGGGCGAAATTGTCTCCCCTTATTTAAGACCTACATGGCTTTCAAATGAGCTAGAAAGAGACCCATTTACTTTGACAAAAGCTTTTACCTTAGAGTACATATCACGAATTATTCTTAACATTTTCCCTTTAACTCCTAAATTAAAAAGTTTATACCACAAGCCATTTCGATACACACTATCGAACGCTTTTTTTAAATCAATAAAAGCTGCATATAAGCGTTTCTTTTCACACAATGTTTTCTGTATTAATGCATGTAAGATAAAGCAAGCATCAATGGTAGATCTCTTTGGTCTAAAGCCAAATTGTGCATCGGACAAAATATCATTATTTTCACAAAAAGTAGAGAGTCGTTTGTTCAGTATACCCGTAAATATCTTGGACAAACAACTCACTAGAGAAATTCCTCTATAATTATTCACATCACTGGGGTCACCCTTCTTATGCAAGGGAATAATTATACTCCCGGTCCACTGATCAGGGAAAACCCCAGAGCTAAAAATAACATTAAACATGTCTGCAAGATGAGATGAAATAATATCGGAACATTCTATAAAATATTCATTCAATAAACAATCATTACCAATTGACTTATTTCTCTTTAATTTACATATAACATTTTCGACTTCCTGCACTGTGATTGGCTGATCTAATTCTTCAAAATTACTATATGTTGAATCAAAATCATTTTCTGTACAGAAATGTTCTGCTTCAACATTATAGACTGTTTGAATATCATCCGACATAGACGAAAAATAATCATAAAAATCGTTTACATTTAAATCACTATCAAGTGCAATTTTCCTTTTACAAAAAAGTTTCCAGAAATCACTGGGCTGTGAAAATCTTAGTCTCTCTATCGATTTATATTGCTCATGCAGATATGCTTTTTTTTATGTTTTCTCACAGTGTTTTTGTAAACCCGTTTTAGCCTGCACATGTTCTCTCTGTTTTCCTGTGATTTGCATGAGTTATACAATTTCAAAGCGTCAAAATAATGACGCTTTAAAGTTCTACATTCATCATTAAACCAAACTGCCCTTTTACGTGTTTCTGTAAACCTTGGGCGATTATGAGAAACAATGTCCTTAGAAAAAAGAGGATCCGAAACACTTCGAAAGATGGAAACGAAATTTTTTAAAACATCGTTTACACTTTCACGACTTGAATTGTCTACATTTAAAAATATATTATTTAATGCTGGTAATTTGCCAATAACTTGTCTGCGAAATTCATGCGATAGGTCATTATTCCACCGATAATGAGTTGACCTTGTTTCAGTAGGTGGGTCATGTTTAACATTACAAATCAACGAAAATGATAAAGGGGCGTGGTCAGACCATTCATTAAACTTTTCAACATTAAAATTACAGATTGTGTCAAAATTGACTTGTTTTAACAATAGATAATCAATAACAGTTTGAGAATTACTTTTTGCATATGTATACGAACCAATTGCATCATTACCAAGTCTTCCGTTTGCAATACGCATGGACGTAGACTTGCAAAGATCCAAAAGTTTAAAGCCAAAAGTGTTACAAGTTTTGTCAAGGGTAGATCGAGGAATGGGCGTGTCTGGTGCATACATATAAGACAGTGTCTCTACCCAAACAGGTCACAGCGACACTGTCTTATATGTATGCACCAGACACGCCCATTCCTCGTGTCTCTACCCAAACAGGTCACAGCATTCTCTCTTTGACCACCGAAGGGTCAACATCGTGTTTCTTGTGATTTAATCCTTTTTGATAACAAGCAGATTATCTTAATTGTATTTCTTTTACATTTATATTGTGTCAATATAAATCTGCCAAAAATTATTTTAGAATAATAAGCAATAATAGTAATAAAGTGAACTAATAAATCTTAAATTGTGAAAAAAATTATATTGGATTATCAAGAGAACAGGAAAGGAGAAATAAGGTGTTGATGTTCAACAGACTGGTTTGGTTTAATTATAACCCCTACTAACTTTCACATTGTTTCAAATCTGTTTCTTTAAATTGAAAATTCACTATCTAACAACCATACTCTAAGATATCTCACATAAAAAAACATCACATTTTGCTATAAGATGGAATCTGACAAATTGACTCCTATGACCCCCTTCACCCCAAACCAAAGAGTAGAGAAGAGACCCTATTCTGAGGTGGCCAACTCTTCTTCGTCATCTTTTGGATCTCCAGATGCCAAACAACTTTTATTGGCAGACTCTTCTGTGGAATCTTTAGACTCCACAAACTCCCTTGAATCATACTTAGGGCGCTATTCAAGGGCTGTCACTAGCACTCCAACAACTGTGCATCAGGGAGGTTCAAAAGAGGATGAAGATGAAGGTTGGTCGATTGTCCAAGGAAAGGGACAAAGACAAAACAAGGCCCAAAGTAAAACACCAATATGGCTTTCATTCACAATTATAGTTATTGGTGCAATGGGGACTCAAGCGGGCAAAATGGGTGAACTTTTTACAGCCCTTTTAAAAGAATTCAGTTCAAGCCATATCAAAATTCTAAGTAACATAAATAACGTGAAAAATAGCGTCAGAATAAAAATACGAGAAGATAAAGTAACTCAACTGAAAAATTTTAAATTTGGACAATTTGATTTAAAAATTCAGGATGATAAACCAAGCTTGGCTAGGGGAATCATTGAAATTAGTGACAAAAACCAAATTGAAGATATCAAAAAGAGGTTAGCCAGCTCTCAAGGTGTATCTAAAGTAACAAAAGGCCGCAATGATACAAATCTAATTGTAACTTTTGATTCCCCAAACCTTCCTGTGAATATTGCTGGTCACCAGATTTCACCTGCATTAAGATCCGTATTTCGATGCAACAAATGTCAGGGTTTTGGACATACTAAAAGCGTGTGTTACAATGAACTACATTGTCCACACTGCGCAGGCAATCATTCTCATGAACAGTGCAGATCGAGAGCAAAGAAATGTGCTAACTGCTCAGGTGAGCATAGCGCTGCTTATAAAGGTTGTCCAGCATACTTTAAGTATTCAAACAAAATTCAAAACCTAAACTCAAAAATTATCAACCAATATACAAGTAAATGTAAAATAGCTGGTTTAGAAATTCCAAAAACTTTACAAGTAAAGAAAATTTCAAAAGAAATTAATGAGTCAGATTTACATCAGATAGCGAAACTGTTGGTCGGAAAAAGCGAAACTGAAATACTGGAAGTATTAAATAACAAGCTTTTTAAGAATCATGAAATAAAACAATGCACCAAAATTAGTGAAAATCAGAGCTCTGAAGGGACAAATAAAACCCAGGATAAAAAGGATTATAGAAATCAAAATTCTTATTCAAATCGGCGTCTTCAAAATAATGGAGCAAAGCGAAAAGAATATAGACCGAAATACACTCAGAATGGAGGAAATGGACATTTCAAGGGTCAGGGCTCTCCGCAAAGATTTTATAGGCCGCCATTCCGGGCACCTGGTGCTTACTTTCCGTTCCCCCCTCCATTTATGAATCGCCAGGATGGTTTTAGCTTTCGTCCTCATCACTACCTCAGCCGCCATTAATAGTTTTATTACAAAAATATAATAATGTAAAAGTAACGACTACAAATTAATTATAGACCATGGCGGTGAAAAATAATAACAATTCAACTATAAATAATGAATACGGACTCGCCGTCATGTCATGGAACGCAAGATCAATTAAAGGCCAAACAAGCCTGAAAATGAATGAACTTCAAAATTTCATAAATAATACTAGAGATCCAATACATGTTATTTGTATCCAGGAAACATGGTATAAGCAAAATGACAAACCATTCAATCTCAAAGGGTATCAAGAACCAATTAATAAATTTAGACAAAATAGCGCAGGTGGGGGTTTATGCATTTATGTAAAAAATGGGGTCCAATTCATTGAAAAATATGTACACTTCACAAACCAGATAGAATTATGCGCAATAACAATTTTTGGAAATTCCCATAACATTGATGTCCACAATTTACATGTCATAGACAAAAAAGGAATTACTAACCAAAATTTGCCAAATATATTCCAAAACCTAAATAATTACAGCATAATTGTCGGAGACTTTAATCTTAAACATTTAAACTGGAACCCCCCTGGAGATTATAGACATGACGGCGAGGCAGAAATCTTATTAGAATTTCTTTCTGCAAATCAGGTTAACATACTAAACGATGGCCAAGTGACTCGAATAGATGCAAGTGCAAACAAAGCAAGTGCTATAGACTTGGGCCTAGTGTCTGCTAAATTACATCCGTTTAGCGAATTCAGTGTTGTTGACAACTCATTTGGGAGTGACCATCTGCCAATAGTAATTCATATAACATTAAGGAAAAGGCTAGGTACACTCACTGACACTGTAAAGTCAAAATGGAACTTTAGAAAGGCTTCAGAAGCAGACTGGGAAGATTTTAAATATGAATGCAGTTTAGAATTCAATGAAAGCGCTTTTGACGAAAATATAGAAATATTTTTCAATAAATATTGTAAGAAACTAGAAACAACACTAAACAAAACTATACCTCAATCAAAATCAAATCTAAAAAAGAAATATCAAGTGCCCTGGTGGACAGACGATTGCTCCCGTGCAATTAAAAACAGAGAAAATTTAAGAAAAAGACTCCGATTTAGCAAAACTAAAGTTGATAGAGATCTATACACACAAGCAAGACGCGACGCTGAATATACAATACGTCAAGCAAAGCGAACAGGTTGGCAAGATTTTTGCTCCAAAATTACCGATAGAACAAACTCAAAGGAAGTCTGGGATTTTGTCAGAAAGATTAAAGGAACTACGCCACAAACAAACCATCCATTCGTAATAGATCAGAAAGTTGTTTCAAATGCAAAAGAAAAAGCGTCTGTGCTTGTAAAACATTACGAAAAGGTCAGTAGCAATGATGGTTATGATAATGATTTTCTAGAACAAAAAGCAGAGGCCGATTTCATTCTGCGGGGCTTTGATCCGGTTCATGAAGCCGATGTGGGTAAGAATTTGCCCTTTAATTCGGAATTCACTATGTTTGAATTGGACCAGGCTCTGCAGGATTGCAAAAATGGTGCTCCTGGTGATGACGGAATACATTACTCTGTTCTAAAAAACCTGTCACAAAATGCTAAATCCGAACTTTTGTACCTCTTTAACAAATCTTGGAATACAGGTAAAACTCCAGATTCTTGGCATGAAGCAACCATAATTCCCCTGCTTAAACCAAATAAACCCAAAACTGACCCAGCGTCGTATAGACCAATATCTCTCACAAGTACTTTTACAAAGCTCATGCAAAAAATGATTAAACCGAGACTCTGCAGTTATTTAGAAAAGAATAATCTAATATCAAATTATCAATCAGGCTGCAGACAAGGACACTCTTGTGAAGATAACTTAACTAGATTAGAGACCGATATTCGACGCGTTCAAAAAAGCAAACATTTTCTAATTGCTGTATTTCTGGATTTGACTGCTGCTTTTGACAAACTATGGAATTCTGGAGCAATAATTTATCTAAAAAAGATAGGCCTTAGGGGTAAAATTTTGAACTGGATCAAAGATTTTTTAGAAAGTAGAAAAATAAAAGTTAAATATCAAGGTCATGTTTCTGAAACTGTTGAAACATTGAACGGGTGTCCCCAAGGAAGTGTATTATCGCCCATCATTTTTTCACTCGTCATGAATTCTCTTAGAGATAAAATGGATAGACATAATAAGACAGAAAACAATACACTTGACAACATACAACTCTCTCAATTTGTTGATGATAGCGCAATCTGGACGGAATCAAAATGTCCAAAATTAGCAGTTAAAAAAGCCCAAAAGGCTCTAAACTCGATCGACAATTGGAGCAAAGAAAATGGCTTTCTAATAAATCCTATAAAAACACAGGTAGTTATGTTCCACCTAAAATCTAAATTAAAACCACCCGAACAAGACCCGGATTTCCCTAAATTAAAATTAGGCAAGAATGTTCTGCAATTTAGCTCATCAGCATTGTTCCTCGGACTCATCTTTGATAAGTATCTTAACTGGCAGGAGCACATAAATAAACTTACCAAAAGAGTTGATAAAGACATAAATCTCTTAAGATCAATCAAAGGCTATAGTTGGGGATCTGACAAAAAATCCCTATTTAACATTTATCAGAGTTTAATAAAATCCAAACTGAATTATGGCTCTATTGTTTACAACTCAGCAAATAATAGTGTGCTTGAAAAACTCCAAAAATTACAAAATAAGGCCCTTAGGGTCATCACAAATTGTCCAAAACACACACCCATAAGTACATTAATAGCAGAATGTGGTGACCTACCCTTACAGCAACAAAGAGAAATGAACATGTTAAAGTATTGGGCAAGATCTATAGGCCATGGCGCAAATCTACCGATAAATGAAAAAATTGAGACTGATCCAATCTTTCTCTTTAATCCAAAACGGGTCAAATCGGTTAAAAATCCATACTCTCAAAAGATTCAAGAGTTGACCTCAAAATACAATTTAACTGCAAACGATCTGGTGCAACCGTATCAAAGAGACATTTATGAAATATGCAAACCAGACATAGATTTAGAACTAACTCATCATATCTCAAAGAAAGACAATCACAGTCTCCAATTACATAAAGCAAAAGAACACTTGTCAAAATACAGAAATTCAATTAAAGTGTATACAGATGGCAGCAAAGACCAAGAAAAGTATATAGCAGGGGCCGGGGTTGTTATCTTTGATGAAGAAAACACTGTCATTTTGAATAAAGGGATTAAAATGGACCATGGTTTGTCTATATACACATGTGAAATGAGTGCTATTGACTATGCACTGGATTGGCTTAAGAAAAAAGATACCCATTTATTCAAAACCTCAAATATAACGATTTTTACGGATTCCCTGAGCTCGTTACAATCTATGCAGTCAGGTAAATCCAAATCACGCCCTGAAATCCTAGATAAAATATTACTTTCAATAAAATATTTTAAAGAAAGAGAATTAAAAACCACGTTTGTATGGATCCCAAGCCATGTGGGTATAATAGGGAACGAAATAGCCGACCAAACCGCTAAAAAAGGAGCGACTTCGGGTGAAATTAACAAAATCAAACTGAGTGTTAAAGAAATGTACCATCTCATTGAACAGAACATTAAAAATGAATTTAAGAAAACGGACTTATCAAAATACGGTTATTATGATCAACCATCAGCTATCACAGTTTACAGTTCTAACAAAGTCCATGACACAGTTTATACAAAGTTAAGGCTAAAGGTAAGTCGTTTAGGAGCAGAAAGATTCCCAAAGGTTAATTGCGAACGTTGTGAGATAGAACAAACCTTTGACCATGTTTTCTTTGAATGTCCGTTATATAGAAAAGAGAGGGTCGATTTTAGAAATGAACTACTATGCCTGGATATACCAGTTATAAGTAGAAAAACCCTAATGTTCCCAGAAAACAAATTGGCGCTTCAAACTAGAAATGCTGTCTTCAAGTATTTGAAGAAAATAAAATTAATAGATAAACTGTAGTGAATTTGTCTGGATATTGAAGAATAAGATTGGGGAAAACAGTATAAATAAAGTAAAATTTTAAACAATACAAGTTCAGCAGTAAAGCAACAGTTTAGTCTGATGGCGCAAAATGTGCAGATTGGGATGCTAAATAATTTAACCAATTTAATTTAACCGATATAAAAATAACAATCATAATAATAGTTATAAATTTGAATAACGTCTATGGGAGGTCAGCATATGGCTGCTCCTTTAGAAATTGAAATTGATAGATAAGGCTGTAACACTATTGCTAGAATATCAGAATATATAGAAACATGATTTGGGATAACATATTAGAAATACAAATAATACAATATTATGAAATTGAGTAACCATGGGCTTATATAATAAAACTTAATTTTCTAAAGTTATAAACATAGGACTGTGCTAAACAGCCTTAAAGCTGCGAATTGTCCTCAAGACTTAAAGGGAGGTCAGTAAATGGCTGCTCTCTTGATAGCCCAGGATTAACAACAGATTTAGTTCTTGGTTATTTTGTATATATGAAACAAATTAGTTTTTGCCATAACATTGTAAATAACATGTGCTTATATTTGTTATAAATACATTACTAAATTATACTGATTAAAGAAAAATAAAAATTCAAAAAAAAAAAAAAAAAAAAAAAAAAAAATTATACCCCCCCCTAAAAAAACTCCATTGTGATAACGATAAAATGAAAAAGAAACAATAATAATAACTACTAGTAATTGATGGTTATTGCAAACACTAAAAAAAAATCAACAACAAAAAAAACATTGTTTCAGGGGGAAAGGTAGTAAATGTTGTAGAAGAACAAGGGATTGCTTGTTACAAGAAATTTCTTCTTTTTTCACACTGTTCAAACATAGATACACAGAACTTAAAAATCAGGAATTGAACAGGAAAGGGTTAAAGATAAGGGGGATTGAAGGTAATCAGCAAACTTGATAAGAAACAAAAGTATCAAGCCGAAATAATTTGAGAAATCACACTTTGAACCATCAAGCTTGTAAGTTGTTTGCACTGTGTTTTATGTATGTTTGAAAATAACGATTTACAAAAGGTATTGTCTAACAATGCCTGTACAACAAAAACAATGCAAACAATGTCCAAGCTAGATTTTAGACACCATTTAAGGGAGAAGGCAATACCAAACTGAGAATTTACTCTTCTGATTTTATAATTTACCAAAGGAATAAAGCAATGTTAATCCTATTAATCTTGGTATTATAAGCCATCCACTCTATCAGATAAAAATTTGATTAGCCAGTTTTCCTTTTCTTTACCATATGTAATATCAATAAGCTTTATTTCTACTTCTCTTGCCACATTGTTTCAAGGGGGAAATTAGAATTTTGCCAAGACTGCTTTAAGCAGCTGACTTATTTTGTATATAAATGATTAGAACATTAAAAAAAAACACAAAAAAACATTGTTTCAAGGGGAAAATTAGAATATAGACCATACTGTTTTGTACTGGTTGGTTATTTGTATATATAAGAGATAAGAACAATGTAAATAAAAATGGTGATGGTAATAGAAAAAAAAAAAAAAAAAGAGAGAGAGAGAGAGAGAAAAGAGAGAAAGAGAAATCAAAAAAAAAATGAAGAGTTTACACTTAAACAAAGTATACACATAATGTAACTAGGAAAAAAAAAATATATATATAAATGATTAAAACTTGAATTTGACACTTTAAAGAAAAAAGAAATGATAAAGAAATAAATCACACACACTCTTATAGCGAATACCTAAACCTAAATTGATGAAAGAAGTATGATTAAAAGGGGGGAAATAGTGGTAATGGCAATGCAAAATCGAATTCTAATAGCAAAGGTTATAAGAAAAAGAGAGAATAAAAGTAAGGCCCTAAGATCAGGTTGATCACGTGAACAATAAAGGATGTTAATCTTTTGTAACATTATAGGCCTACGGGCACCATGGGTACACACTTTGCTAAATTAGCATCTTGTATCCTTAAAATTTGGCACCCAAATTTGTCCTTTTGCTGAGTAAGAGAATTGAAACTCATTTCTCATCAAATCTCAACCCTTTTCGATGTGAAAAAGTCTTTTAAACGGGCTGGTGGGTTGCAGCCTGGGGTCCATACCATATATGCCTCGAGCACGGAGGGACCTTATAAAACTACAAATACAACAACAAACAGGTCACAGTAGTTTTTAGCCTTGGATTACGTCAGCAATCTATGGCCAATGTACAACGTAAAATCAAAATGCATGCAGAATATAAATTGACAACACACTACGCAGTTAATGAGATATTCTTCCTCGTAAAAAGTACACCGGTCCCGATAACAAGACTGCGAAAATTTGTTTGTATGGCTGTATTCGGAGTAATGCTTGGTTCTTCCCGTAACTATAATGGTTCTTCCCGTAACTATAAATCGAGGGGTCAATAGCTGCTCTTTCCACAAGATCATTGTCGGACAAATGCTGAAAAGTTTACTGTTTAATAAGAATTTGGGTGGTAGTCATTAGAACTGCAAACTGTATAGTAGGCTACACTAAACTGTTAAATGAAGAGCTCCTCATAGGATGCGTATCTGCGGATTTCACGCGACAATATCGATGAAATGCGCAGACAGTTTATTTCTGCCTCGTTTAAATTTCGAATACGCATCATTCTTACATGAAGTGATATGTAATGGAAAAAACCACGATTGAAATAGAATGGCTGCATGTAACCGTAACTTGTTAATGTCGCCACCTCACATCAACACTAGATCTCAATTGGCTCAATATGAAAATAAAGGTCACTCTGGAATTTCCATATTACGTAACAAGTCATGTGATGTATGTGCGATCAATTTGGCATGTAGAATATATGAAGGTCAACTAATTGACTAAGTTAAAAGCAACAATGACGTCACCGAGTCAACCTGTTACTAGGGCTGATTCGATTACAAACATAAGAGATTAAAAAATTATCGCTTATTCCTATGTTGTTGGTACTCATTAGTATAGTCTCATTTAGACGGTTCTAGTGAGTTCGAACAACATAGGATTTAGTTGTAATTTTAAAAAAATGTCTTCACTTCTTAAGAGCTTTTGCTTTAAACCAATTCCCATTCACTTACACTTTTAGACGCCCCCAAGACCAAAAAACTTTGGAAAACATTGTTGAAAATAAAGAAATTGCTTGTTACAAGCAATTTCTTCATTTTCTACAATGTTTTCTACACAGAAAGTTGACAAAATTCAAAATTTCATAAACTTTAAATTGTCGTCTGCAATCCCTTTCAATTTGGACCAGTCTAAAGTTTTGCTGTGTGGGAATGGGTTAAAAAAGGGATCTCGATTATGGTCGTTGAATGGACGAGGTCGCTTAATAGAAATGATCGCTCGCGCAAAATCGACTGTATGAACAAACATATATCTAATTCCCCGTATACTGAGTTGGAATAATAAGGCTACGGAAAAGGCTTAAAAGAACCCCCGAACTCCCTCTAAATCCGCGACTGGCTAGAGCTTTGTAATGTTGTATGTGTATTACCTTATGATTTAAATTCAAGTTTCGTCTATCGAAAAACGGGCGTTCTGATTGTATTGGTCGAAAAAAATCATTCTTACCTCCATTAACAAATTTTTTAGAACGCAGCTATTTTGTATGCTTCCGCATAAAATAGTCCCATGCCAAAAAGTATCAACATTTGCAAACGTTTTGCTCTTTTCGCTCGATGCTATTGAATTATAAGAAAAGAAGAGAATATTTTTTGTTTTCAAGACGCATGAACCAAAAACCTTATTATACATATCTTTAAACCCACTTCGCGTATTCATGCAGTATGATTAGTTTTTTCGGTTCATACCTCCATGAAAACAAAAAAATTATTCTCCTCATCTCTTAATAACTCTCGAGCTACCGATTTCACTTTAACCCTTTCCTTTTCGATCCCGGGTTTGTATGCCCCCGTGATTTTATATTTGAGAAAACATTGTAGAAAAAGAAGAATTTGCTTGTAACAAGCAATTTCTTTTTTTCCCCACAATGTTTTCTACCCTATATACTGAATGGTTATTTTTCAAGTTTAATTCACTTAAAACTTTTGTCTGCAAAACCTTTGATTTTGGACAGGTAAAAAATTGTGCAAACGGGAAAGGATTGATTCCCAATTAGGTTAAGAAGTATTGAATTTTCATCTATCATTGCTATGTAACCCTTTACTTTATTACCACATAATACTGCTCTTACATAACCACATGTTTTGGGTTCCACGATGAACTACTAAACTGTTAGGTCTAAAAGTTTCCTTTCAGCTTATACAAGAGAAAGGGAGCCTAGAACAGACCCGTTGAAAGAGCTTTGGGAGTAGTGGCGAGGACGAATTCTGAACATGGTTGTCTAACTTGGGAATTGAGGTATTACCTTAGTGTGTTTAAAAATGTTGTGTCGTCTTCCTTTCTTGTCAGAAATACTGGGGGAGAAGCTTACCAATCTAGCGCATCCCCGTACAATACGTGAGCAATTAAGAAGAAACATATTCCTACCGTATATGAAATTCACTTATATGCATATTGGCCAAATGACAAATTCTTTTTATACATTTTTTGAAAAAAAAAAGAAAAAAGAAACTTGTTGATATTCAACAAAAACCAAAAGTCCTCAGCGCTTTTAGCGCTTTGATTGTCCACGTAATCGTGCAGAATATCTAAAGATCGTTTTACTTGAAAGGATAGAGCCCGACCCTCAAGAAATCTCTAGATTATCTGTCTATGGAGCAAAACGAACTCGTCATAAAGCCGGATACTTTTCACTCTGTCAGTCCGGGTTTGAAACAAACAATCAAACAACAAAATAATTGTGATAATAAAAGCTTTTCTTTCTCACAATGAGAAGCCGCCTTTTCATATCAAAATTAATAAATAACCAATCGCGGCTGTCAGTCAAGGAATAAACCGATCAATCAAATCATGCATTCAGCCCGGAAATGAAATTTGAACCCCTATATTGACCGCCATTTGTGTGAAAGATTTTTGTTGGTTTGGCGACTTAAACGTCATAACTACAGCTTATTCAAGCTGTAGTTACGACGTTTAGGTCACCAACCAACAATTTTACGTTTTAGTTACATGGTACTAGCTATAAATTTTCCAAAAATTACGCCATTTAAAATTGTAGCGGGACTTCCTGTTGGAGTAAGACGGCGTGGCCAAAGGAGCAAGTGGGCGGAGCAAGCGATTGGTCAATTATGATCACGTGCCTACTTTGATCGGATTTGGCCAATTCTCAAAGAAAACAGCGGTTTAGAAATCTTTCGAGTATGAATTACTCTTGAATGCCCTTTGATCAGACCTAATCTTCAATCTTATCTAAATGCTAATAAATAATCATTGAAAATATGCTTTTGAACTGTGGTCTTTAGAACCTAAAATAGACTGATCCGCCCAGAAAATATTACAAATTGGGAAATCAGTGCTATCATGAATACCTTTTTTTGTCTAGCAGTCGGGCGTAGGTGTGCATGTTTCAGCTAAACGCTGCTTGTTTATCAAAACAACAACAACAACAACAACAAAAACAACAACAACAACAACAAAAAAAAAAAAAAAAAAAAAAAAAAAAACCAATAATAACAACATAAACAAATCATTATTTCAAGTAAAGAAAACATCCCATGTTGTAGAAAAATATTGTGGAATAAGGAGAAATTGCTTGTTACAATCAATTTCCTCTTCTTTTCACGATGTTTTCTCAAGTATAGAATCGCAGCGACGTCGAATGCCCGTTTTTTTCTCTGGAAAGTGTTATTAGGGTGATATGATTCGATATTTTTCATCACAGGAATTCTATAAAACAAGCTATTTTGTTCACTCAATATATATTTTGCACCCCTTTTGGATAAACTTTTCGTTACGTTTCGGATAAATTCTCCATAAAAAGGGATTGAAAATCTTGAACCTGTGTCTCTGTGTCTGATTATTTTCGTCTTTCTCATTTCCACAACTCCAGTCGTTTTTTTCTTCTTTTGTCTGTTTATCTCTTTAGTCTCTGGCTGTCATTTTTTCATGTATAATAATTGTATGTCTTCGTTGTAAATATATATGTGTGTGTATTTTTTCTTTCTTTTTTGCATCTGTTTTTGTGTGATTTTTTTTTCTAAAGTTCTGTATGTATTATGTAAATTTAACTATGGAAGACATAAAGGTCAGTAACGTAATTAGGTATAGAATAACAACAACAACAAAAAAATCGACATAGTAAAATTATCAATGTTTGCCTAGAGCGTTGAATAAGGGTAATATTTTATATTTTTTAGTCTTGCCTATCAAAAACGAACTTTCTAAATGCCCGAAAAATATTCATATCTCATGATTGAGCAAAGTTTTGAGCACGCAGCTATTTGTAAGCTTCCGCACAAAATAGTGCCATAAAACTGTATCAACATTTGTATTTTTTTTTCGCTTGGTGTCATTAAATTTTAATGAATGAAGAGAATATCATGTTTTCATGGAAAAAAGAAACGAACAAAAAACTAGTGTGATAAGTTTTTTTCTTTTCATACCTCCATGAAAACAAAAATAATGTTCTCTCATCTCTTAATTCAAGGCGACGCACGGCTTTGACATTCTGAGCTGATAAATGACGTAAACGCAAAATCTTATCAATTTGTTCGAAACTTAACTCATGTCAGCACTGAATTTGAGTGTTTAATCTACGAAACATGAGGAGAATTGCACACGTGATTTCCTCTTTATTCGAGACTTTTCAATGCTGTGTAGTGTAAATTGAACCCTCGAAACTTAAATCCCCAAATGTCATTTAGAGCAATTCCTTTAATTCTTTCCGGTAGATTATTGAGGTTTATCGATATCAATAATTAGTGAAATTATCAAAATGATGTTTAACCCTTGTCATGCTGTATAAATTACCTTACTGTATTGCTGTCAAATCAAAGGGCTGAAAGCACTGATAGAACTTGTTCAAAAATCAATACAATTTTAGAAATCAACTTCATAAACAACTCTGACAGGAAAAGTACAAGCAGGAGGTTTAGACTAAGATCAGTCTGCACATAAGTGCAGTCTGATCTTAGTCTACACCTCCTGCCAAACCCGGAATATTCCGGGTTCAGCATGACAAGGGTTAATAACTCATTGTTTAGTGTATATTTAGCCCTGCTTGCGTTCATTGCGCGTTACTTAACGTCGTCTACGCGAGACAAGAGATACTGGTGACGCCAACAGGTTGCCACGTAAATCACGTGCGAAAAGACGTGCTTTTAGACCCCCCTCCGAAAACAAAACAAAACAAAACAACAACAACAAAAAACTTCTAAAAAACAACAACACAAAACAACAACGACCCCACACAAATCAATCATATTTTATGTATTGATGCTTCAATTACATATTATTTTTTTTTTTTCGTGCGAAATCGAGTATCTTTTCTTTGAGCAGTATTTTTTTACTCAATGAAAAATAAATCGATTTTACACAGAAACAAACAAATATTCTTTATTTATATAACAAACGAGTATTTTAATTAAATCGTTGTTGGGCCTTTTCGTCACCGAAAGATCTAGGACAAAATTTTTATGATAAGATAGACATGTCTGTACACTTTTGCAAAGACGGGACCTGTTTGCATTTTTGCTTGTGCCAAACATTGATTATAGATAAACATATCTGTTTACAACGAATAGAAATAAAAGAAACTTCCTCATCTCAGAGACCAGTGTGAACCATATAAAGGACATCGAAAATCGATTTATTCTCTTTACCCTGTATCGATTTTTAGCTTGAGATTGCGTAAGCAATCTGAGGCTAAAGTTAAAATGCTAAAAATTCAAACCCATGCAGAGTTTAATGTGAAAACATAATGTAAAACATCTACCGCAATCAATGTGATCTTCTGTCGCACGAAAAGTAGATCGGATCTGACCATAAATTAATACGCCCGAGAAGGACGGAGGCGAGATATGACTCATTGAAAGCTGTCGGCTTGATTGGTCATTCAAAGGATCATATTCGCACTGTCTGAAGACAGTTAGGTCGTCCTCGGACTTTGTGTCTATATATTTTTACCTCCGAATTCTACCCAAAGGATGCAACGTCTACATACCGCTTTTTAGAGGTGATCATAATCATGCTAACCGTCCGTCAACTTTTACTTTGAAAATCATCTCAGAAAGTACTGAACATAATTCAACCAAACTCAACTAAAATTCACAGGAAGCATCATTGGTCGGCCTTTATCAGATCCCTTCAAAGCATTTTGATCGGGTGAAAAATATGTAACGATAAATACATGTAAATATATCGTTACAATACCCCAACGGGATGAAAATTATTGCGGGCATTTTGTGTCTCCTAGCGCACAAATCGGCAGATCTGCGCATAATCGACGGTAGATTTGGGTAAAAAAGTAGCACCTCCGATAATCCGACCATCAAACTTTTTCTGCCCAGATTATCTATCTCCTGTATACATATCTCAGGCTTTCAGCGCTTTCAGCGCTTTGATTAATGTTGGAATTTAACGTCTTTTTTCCCGGTTTCTCGTGGCACACCCGGAAAGCTTGAGCTTATGCGCACAAATTGGTTGAGTGTTTAAACATTTCCTCTGTCGAATACTTTTTGTTATTAAGAAATATTTTTGAAAATAAATTCGCATAATAACTTGATTCAAAACTCAGACATTTAAACCCATTCCTACATCACAACATTTTGGACTGGTTCAAACTGAAAGAATCTGCAGATGATAATTTCGAGTTATTGCAATTATAGATTTTTTCGTCTTTTGAATACAAGCACTCACTTCATTTTTCACAATGTTTTCCTAAGCCTTTTTTCTTAAGGGACGTAAAAAAAGGCTTGTGTGGGAATTGGTTAAAGAGCAAAAGTTTGAATCAGAACATTATTAGCCTGAGATTGCGTAAGCAATCTGAGGCTAAAGTTACAATGCTAAAAATTCAAACCCATGCAGAGTTTAATGTGAAAACATAATGTACAAACATCTACCGCAATCAATGTGATCTTCTGTCGCGTGAAAAGTAGATCGGATCTGACCATAAATTAATACGCCCGATTGAGGCGAGAAAGCAAAGGCGAGATATGACTCGTTGAAAGCTGTCGGCTCGATGTACAGTACTATCGTGTGAGTGTTCTGAATTTGGCAAAATTATCAAATCTTGACGAGTGAATAGAAAGAAAGAAAGGAGATATATAATATATTGAAAATTATTAAACATAGATAATCATAACATATTGTTAAGAAAAAATAAGATGTTTGTTTCATACCAAAATAATATTACTTATTCTAGAGTAACAATGTTAAAACAGTCCGGTTAGACGAAGTTGCTGTATAAAGCTGATAAGCGAAGCTGTCGGTTTTTCGCACGATTGGAATGTTTTGTTTAACAAATTAATTGGTCATTCATAGGATCATATTCGTAATGTCTGAAAACAGTTTAGTCGTGTTCGGACTTTGTGTCTATATATTTTTACCCCCGAATTCTACCCAAAGGATGCAATGTCTACATACCGCTTTTGAGGGGTGTACATAATCATGTTAACCTGGTAAACGACCACCCGCCCTCTCTCTCTCTCTCTCTTTATCTGGAGATTTTAAAGCGCATATTTACATAACAAAATTGGTCTGTGTGGAAGAATACTCACATCGCACGCAAGAGCCTCCTAGTTCGAACCTGGATACCCATCTCTCTCACTCTCTGGCTCTCTCTGGCTAGCTACACTGGCTGAAAGCCAACGAGCTTTTGTCATGATGTGGTGTCCGTCGTCCGTCCGTCCGTCCGTCGACTTTTACTTTAAAACTCGTCTTCTCAGAAAGTACTGAACATAATTTAACCAAAGTCAACTAAAATTCACAGGAAGCATCATTGGGTGGCCTTTATCAGATCCCTTCAAAGCATTTTGATCGGGTGAAAAATATGTAACGATAAACATGTAAATATATCGTTACAATACCTCAACAGGATGAAAATTATTGCGGGCAGGTTGTGTCCCCTAGCGCACAAATTGGCAGATCTGCGCATAATCGACAGTAGATTTAGGTAGAAAGTGGCACCTCCGATATTCCGACCATCAAACTTTTTCTGCACAGATTATCTATCTCCTGTATACATATCTCAGGCTTTCAGCGCTTTCAGTGCTTTGATTTATTTTTTCTTTGAGATATACGTGCAGTTCTTTACTAACTTGTTTTTTCTGTTATTTATATGACCTACGGCGAAGAATTGAAATAAAGTCGATGAATATCTTTGATATTACATGCGTGATATTAAACTAGTATACACTAATGTAATAACTATGCGAATGAGCTGAAACGTATACTTTTAAAACGCCTTTCTGCTATCCCGAAAATCTGTCACAAACAGAGTTACATGTAAATGTTTTGCGAAATACTACAAGTTGATGAATTCGTCGATTCATGCTACAACATTAAAAATAGAATATGGAGTTCGAAATCATATTATACCTTTTTAGCTAGCAAAGCGTCAGCTTTGATAGCTTAAGTTAACAAACGAAATTTGAGGTCGTCTCAAAGTTAAACGAGTGCAAACTGCCACTGGAGGCTTTACCACTAAATCCGTTAAATGCCTACGCTATAAAAGGTAGTTCTTATGTATTACAGGAATATTGCAAGTTTATCTCCTAGTTAGTTTTTGCTCACTTGAGCACAACGTGTTCAAAAGAAGTTGCAGACGATAATTTCAATCGTTGAAAAAATCTTACATATTTATCTCTCTTTGTAGAAAACAATGTGGAAAATGAAGAAATTGCTTGTAACAAGCAATTTCTTCATTTTCCACATTATTTTCTACAACTTTTTTCTTGTGGGCGTAAAAGAAGGGATTGTGTTGGAATTGGTTAACTCCTTGTTTACTTTAACATCGTTTCTTTATCATGATAACGTTTGAAGAAGAAGATAACGGAACAAAACAAAGCTTTGCTAGCTTACAGTACTTTTCAGTACTTTGATTTAAAAAAAATCGGTCTCTAAAACAGTAAATAACTCATTTTTCTTTATCTCTTTACAGATAACTTGTTTAACCCTTTTCTGTACAAACCCGGAATTTTACGTCGCTTCAATTTCATACTTGAGAAAACATTGCGGAAAGAGAAGAAATTGCTCGTAACAAGCAATTTCTTCCTTACCGACAATATTTTCTACCACATAGGATGGTTTCATTTCAAATCGCAGCCAATTTCCTTTGTTGTTTGCATCCTTTTCAATTTGGACCAGTTCATAATTTCAAAAGACTTGAAAGGGTAATAAATTCGGTATTTTATAAGAATTCATACAATATCCCCTATATATCATCGGGATCGTTCAGAGTGTAGAATTCGTGATTTTCTTAATCGTTTCCCGGTTTTTTTTTTATTTTAGACTGGTCCAAAATGAAAGAGGTTGCAGATGACAATTAGAATTGGATTCAATTTGAAATGAAACAATCCTGCATGGTAGAAAATATTATGTTACAAGCAATTTCTTCTTTTCCCAAAATGTTTTCTCAAGTATAAACTCACAGCTAAATAAAATCCTTTGTTTTTACAAAAAAGGGTTAACTGAAATCGAAAGGATCAGCTTATTCGTAAGGTATATCTGATCCCGTAAGTCAGTTCTCTTTTTTGATAAAAATCAACTGCATACCTATAACAAGCCACAAAGTTCGATATAAAATTTCACTTAGATATGCTATTTCAAACAAGTTGATTTACCCGTTAACAATATACCTAGTAAAAAGTGAAATAAAAAATCACGATCAAATTTCCAGAGGAAAATGATTTTTAAGACAACGATTTGTGTACTTTAACGGGTTTTTGTTGTTGTTGTCGTTTGTGTGTGTGTGTGTGTTTTGAAGTGAAGAAATAAAGAAACACGATAAATAACGTTAACGGAGCATTTATATTATTTTTTATTTCTTACTTCAAAACCGGACAAAAAAAACTAATTAAAATGTATCTCTCTGGCCAAGCCATTGTTTTCCAATGCTATTTAGCATAAGCGGAAATCCCGCAAGTTTCTTTTTGCGTAACATTTTTTTGTTTAACCGCCCCCCCCCCCCCCCCGTGAAGATATATTTTACGGACGGTATATATATCGCCAAATATTTAAAACTCGTCAGGCGAAAAAGAACCTCCTGTGTTATACATAAAGTATCGCTACTGATCAGACTGCGCAAATTGCACCGGTCCAAATTGAAAGGAGTTGCAGACAACTATTCAAAGCTTATGAAATTTTGGAATCTTTTTACTTTTGAATTGATATCCCTGATTGACCTTTGATTGTCCGTTTACTTTTTTTTCGAATGATTCGTTTTCCAGGAAAACATGTAAAAAAAATCATAAGGCGTCATTGGAAAATTCTCAGTTTTGATGACGTCACATTTTTCTGATTATTGCTGCGTCCATAAAGAAAAACAAAAAAACTTGGAACATTATGGAAAATGAAGACATTGCTATTACAAGTAATTTCTTCATTACACATAATGTTTACTTTCCTCATATGCAGATTTTGAAAATATTACCATTCATGTATGGTGAGAGTAACAAACGATAACTCGGCTTGCGGATCAAATATTTGTTTCATGGATCTCCCGGAAGGTCCCCTTATGCGTGACAAGTCACATTTCTAAATGCAGGTTGAACACTATCTTGATGCTGCAAAAATGACAATGTAAACTTATTGGCACCTATTCAGGCTGCATTATTTCGTCGTTGGGTGCGCAAAATGTCGTAACTACAGCTTGAATAAAGCTGTAGTTACGACATTTTGCACGCCAAAGGACGACATGACAAAACTCAATTAGATCTTGAAACCTATACATCTCGACTGTTCTTTAAAGATAACGGGCAGTTTTCTGTATTGTATTCAAAATGAAACAGCCGCCGTCATAGCGCAGTTGGTAGCGCGTCGGACTATCATTCAAAGGGTCCCGGGTTCGATCCCCGACGGCGGCAAATCTCTTTCCGACATTTGTCTACCACCAATGGGCAGATAATCGTAAGCCTATGTGGGATAGCAGCTGGAGGCTAGGAAAGGGTGTAGTGGTTGTACTGGTGCGAGAAATACCAGGAATCCATTGTTAGGTGCTCCAGCCGCCGCGATATAACTGAAAGATTGTTAAAAGCGGCGTTAAACCCCATTCAAACAAACAAACAAACAAATCAAAATGAAACACAAAAACCAGCCGACAATTGGTATATGATTATGGTTATTATATGCACTATTATTCACAAAATCGATCTTCTTTAAGTCATTGTTCTTGCACAAGGGAAGCGTGATTGATACTTAAGTTATGCACGAATTTTGTGACAATGTCAGTAAAAACTAACGTTACCTTGATAGTATATCTTCATTTTATCTATACGTGGTATTCTTTTTGAATTTGGTCATTTAATCCTTTCCTCTTCAACCCCTGGATTTTACGTGCCTTTGAGTTTATAATTGAGGAATAATTGTAAAAATAGAAGAAATTGCTTGTAACAAGAAATTTCTTCTTTTTCTACAAAGAAATTGCTGTGACAAGCAATTTCTTCTTTTCCCACAATATTTTCTACCCTACTGAATTAATATATTTCAAGTTATGTTGATTGAATGGACAAAACAATGGGATCGGTTTTAAGAAAATTGCTTTACATAAATGTCGGTCAATGTCGGAATTTAAAGTTCTCTTTAGTTGTAAATGAACAATTCGGCTGATTGTTTCTTTGTTTGTCAATCGCGACACGTCAATTTTCTACAATAATACCTTTCACCCGAACCCTATAAGAATACCATTGAATTCGTTCAGGAATCACGCGTGAAGAAAGGGGACTTGTGTTAATCTCCGAAAGATAATTAAGATAATAACCACTATTTTTCAAATCTATGCCAACTCACAATGGGGCGACTTATGGAATAATTGATTTCCAAAGTTTGATCAGTATCAGTTTACATTTAAAGGAGGTTTTACTTTACACTTATATAGACATTAAAGCCAGATCATAATAGAAGACATGGCGAACCTATAATGGACGACGATACATTGTTGGCGATGGGACCGAAACCTCGTAACTACAAAAGCATGCAAAAAGCGGCCTAATAAAGTCGATCTTGATCGAGCTACCACATTCATTAACCAATTCCCACACAGCAAAATTTTAGACTTGTCCAAATTGAAAGAAGCTGCAGAAAACAATTTCAAGTTGATGAAATTTTAATCATTTTCTTTTTACCTGATAGAAAAAATTGTGGATAATGAAGAAATTGCTTGAAACAAGCAATTTCTACATTGTTCACAATGTTTTCAAAAGCTTTTTTTCTTTAGGGGCGTAAAAAGGAAGGATTAAGTTGGAATGGGTTAAGCGACCTGTTCCATTAAGCGACCATTATGGACATCCCCATTTTGAAAGCAAAATCGTTTCAGAAGTGAAAGCATCATTCGTAAAAAAATCTTAACAAAATCCTATGTTGTTGGAACTCACTAGAATCATCTCAATGAGGCGATTCTAATGGGTCCCATCAACATAGGATTAAGCTAGTATTCCGTAATTACTTCTTTTAGCAAAAGAATCAATACTTTATTTCTTACACAATAAAGCGTATTACACAACCGTTCTACACAACAATTTTAGGCGACAACTGTTTGTCGTCCCTTCACTGGTCGCTTATACAAGATTAACTGGTCCTTTAATTTAAAATTTAAGCAGAGATCAGACCAGAAAAAAGTCAACCAGAGTTGGTACTTCACCCATCTTTATGTTTAGTAAAGTATATTAGCCATTCCTGAATCAGAAATCTATCTAAATCGCATTTCGAGCAATCTGGCCAGGGCCGACACTTTCGCGCCTCAAATAGGATTTTTTATACAAGACGAGTCACATATTTAAATCATTTAAATTTTATGAATCCAAATCAAAACGTTCTCCTATTTTTTCCCACAATGTTTTCTCCTTGTCAGATCGGAAAACAAACGAGAAAATTTAGACTGGTAAAAATTTGAATAAATCGCAAACGACAGTTCAAATTGCGTCTAGATTTTGAAAGAAAGAAAAAAAAAAAAAAAAAAAAACACACACACACACAACAAAAACCAACCAACCAAACAATTTGTTACAGTTTTAAAGTTGTCGTGTCTGTAAATGGCTTAATTTCTTTCTCGGTGTATTGTCTCATAAAACTCGAAGTCAACTTTTGACACCAACACTTGGCATTTCAAACGAGCGCGTTTGGTAAAGACTCAGACAAGACATCCGCTCAGTACGATCAGAGTCTGCCTTATACATTATCTATAAATCTCGACGGTGTTCTGTAAGCTGTAGTAACGAGGTTTTCGTAGAACACCGACGACTACTGACTTAAAGTTTCATTAGACCATCAACGAATATTCTTTAACCCTTTCCTGTTCAAATACGGGATTTTACGTTCCTTTGATTCTATACTCGAGAAAACATTGTGGAAAAAGAAGAAATTGCTTGTAACAAGCAATTTCTCCTTTTCCACAGTATTTTCTACCACATAGCATGGTTTCATTTCAAATGGCATCCGGTTTTCATTGTCATCTGCAACCTCTTTCAATTTGGACTAGTCTAAAATTTCAAAAAACGGGAAAGGGTTAAATACGGTCTACAGGTCAAGTTTATTCAGTCTCGACGCTTTACGTACATTTGGTATTGGTGAAACTAACACTTCAAATAATTGACGATTCCGTATGGAAGGGGATAAATTGTTGACAACTCACACTGACCTCCTATAAGACAGTTCGACTCTAAAATTATTTTATGGAAATTGACATAAAACAAAAGGCATTTCGTTGGTTTTGGAGACTTAAACGTCGTTAATACAGCTGTAAAAAGCTGTAGTTTCGACGTTCTAACATAAATGTCGTAGTTCACATTGACTTCCGGTCTGAATGAAGGATCGAATTGGTCAGTTTATTGATTTGATAGCGACCCGTATTTTCTTTTAAAACGCAGTTTTGGTTATCATGACTACTCGTATGTTGGTGGTATTATTTATCAGGACTTGGTACACGCTGTGATTGTCCCGATTTCAGCCGAATTCCAGTTATTCTATGGAGTAATGTAAGCATTACAGCGTTGAAATGAAAGGGCTGGTAGTACCGAAGGTCCCCTTTAAAGTAATGGTCACTCTCAAGTTAAACATGACATATTAGATCTATTTTTGAAATTTGTACAACCGCATCAAGGTAAAATGATTGGAACTGTATTCCTTAGAAAGGTATTTGATCTTGTAGATCACGAAATTCTTATTTCAAAGCTAAAACTCCACCATTTCAGTCATAACACATGTGATTTATTTCGTTCGTATCTAAATGAAAGACAACAAGCAGTTAAGAATGGCAACGGTTTGTCTGTTAAGAAACCAGTTATTTCTGGAGTACCCCAAGGATCTATACTTGGACCCATCTTATTTTTAATCTGCCAATTTGTTTGTCATCAAACCTGGATATGTACGCTGACGATGCAACTCTACATAAGACTAACTCTTCTGTAGCATTTATCAATCAAAGTTTGAGAGATGATCTTATTCAGATCGAAGAGTGGTTTAAGTTTAACAATATGATTAAGAATCCAACGAAATGCATGCTAATAGGTTCCTATCAAAGGCTACGACAATCACCAAATTTAAAGTTACAAGTACACCATGGTCAGATAGAGAATGTTACTTCGCAAAAACTATTAGGAATGCACATTGACAACAAATTATGTTGGAATATTTACATTGAAAAATTATGTTCAAAATTATCATCACAGCTTTACCTTCTTAAAAGAATATGTACGATACGATACAACTTCCTTATATACTGATAATATGAAACAAATGTTTTATAATGCTTACATTACACCTTATTTAGATTATGGTTGCATTATTTGGAGTCAATGCAAATCCTCTTTAACTCAGCGGGTCAGTATAATCCAAAAGAGGGCAGCAAGAATATTTTTATGTAAACCGAAATGATCTAGTACTGCAGACAATTTTACCGCATTGAATTGGTTGTCTTTTAAAAACAGATGCAAATACATTACAATTATCCTGGTATATAAAACTATTCACGGTCTAGTTCCGTCGCATATGTCAGATTTTGTAAAAGTGAGCAATAATTCATTCTATGAATTAAGATCTAGTTTTAATAATCAAATATCTCACTGTACTCCTCGGACAGACTATTTGAAAAAATCCTTCACCTTTACTGGCATGGAATGCTTGAATGACATTCCATTACACATCAGAAATATCAACAATTTATCGAATTTCAAGTGTAATTTGAAGAAGCACTCAATGTCAAATAATGAGCTGTGATTAAGAAATATTTAACTCGTATAACCAACCATCCAGTTGGTATAATCATACTGTTGTCAATCAATATATATGACGCATTTTGCTGTGTATGTCTTTGCATATCTCTAGTTCGATTTTCGATCTAGACTCGTGATTAATTTTGCAATACACCATTTTATTTTATATACATGTATATAAGATAAATAAGAACATCAACTTCATTTTCGTGATTTTATCATCAAAATGCGTTTTCTTTCTCACCGTATAAATTTGCGTTTGTTTTTCAGATCCTGTTGTTATTTGCTTGTTGGTTTTTTTTACAGAAGGCCTCATTGAAAATAAGTTTTTTATTCATTTACCTGTATGATTAATGTATGATGTTAGCGTAATGTGCTTCCTTCTCTAAATAAAGAATTTATTATTATCTGAAATACAGAACCCGATTTTCACAACTTTGCCTAGAAAGCACTTTGTGTTATGTGTACTTGACTGTTATAGAATCTGTGTAAACACGTACTTATAAGAAGAGAAAAGACGTGAGTATAAAAGTAGTGGTTTTGTAAATGTATTCCCATGCGATTTAGATAAATTGTACAGTAGGCATTTTCGGTATACTAAAAATACAGTATCATTTTTGTTGTTGCTGTTTTTTTTGAAAATGGGGTCTGTAAGGGGCAAAATCTTGCAGAAAAGTTAAATAAGGGGAAAAATGCTTTCCAAATTCAATGACATTTTCTTGTATTTGAAAAAAAAAAAAGATGGAACAACTCAGATGCATTTACTACATTTGTTTTAAAAACCGACCCATTACCTTTAATTTGTCCAGTTTAACACAGAATGTGTAGATCTATACTTTAGAAAATTTCACATAAGAGGAAAATTTTCCTACTAAAAGATGGGAAAGTATATATTATAGGAATGGGTGGGGTTGGGCCGATAAAATCCGTTTATTTTGAAAAAAAAGAGTACATGTATGTACAGAATACTATAATTTTGCAAGATTTATAGTCAGTAACATGGAAAAGATAAACATGATAAGTATGGCGACCTAAAAGTCGTAAATACAGCTTGAACTTACTGTAGTTACGACGTTAATGTCGCCAAACCAACACAAATGATTCACACAAATATCAATCGAAGTTCACTTCCAGTCTAATTTTATTTGTCTTTTTATGTTTTTATCGTCAAGCGCGATCAATCAATGTACCTGCCGTCAATAAAAAGCGCACAAAAAACACTTCTTATCAACGAAGAGTTGCGAGAGGCGAAAAAAAAAAAAAAAAAAATCCAGCCTACGCATCGGCACAAACTATTCTATGGTTGATAAGTGAACAGGCCCAACAGCTCTGCACGGACAAATAAGATCTTCAGGTCAAGTTCATTGTCAGAAAAGGGATGATTTCTGTATCTCGAAGTCGCACAATGTTTATATTAACCCTTTCCTGTTTCGCAAAAATTCAGACCTGTCCAAATTCAAAGGTTTTGCAGAGGAAAATTTAAATTTATTTGGAAAAAAAAAAAAAAAAAAAAAACGTTCAGAGGGGTAGAAAATATTGTGGAAAAAGAAGAAATTTCTTGTTACAAGCAATTTCTTCTTTTTCTACAATGTTTTCTCAATTATAAAATCACAGGGACGTAAAAACAAGGGATCCATCAGGATAGGTTTAAAATGCATTTTGTTCATAAGTGGATCCAGTTATTTTTTCACGGAGAAGGCCCTACCATAATATACTCATCAAATTATTTTCACTCAATGCAACAAATTTTAGATTTGATATTTAAAATCATTCACAGGGTTTTCATTTCGTTTCCGTCAAACCTGTGTGATATGACTTCTTTACAAATATCTGAGATCAGTATTACAGCTACGCATTTGCACACATATATATTTATTTTTTTTCTAATTCTTTATGAAGGTCAAAATTACGTCTTAGAAAGTTTTATTAAAATTCGCCTTTTTCCATCTTTAACTCCTTTACACTCTTTACAAAACCATTTTCTCATTCCCGTTTTCCGGGAACTAAAACATTTTTATTTCGTGAAATGTGTACTATGTTCATTACTGTACATCACGGACTGTCATGTTTTACTGCGTTTAAAACTACTTAGATTAAATCTTGTCATAATCATTACCGAGGGAAGTTTCCAAGCAGAGTTTAAGTTTGTAACACTTTAAATCATGGTGATACTTATCTTGCAAAACACTCACAAATACTTAAGCATTGAAAATGTTTACACAACTTGAAAGATTTAATAGCAATAAAACTGAATTTGAGATGTCACAAGCTAAATACTAGTTTATTGCTAGTAGATATAAAATGGTATTTTTCAATTATGCGTGATAAAATATATGAATATTGGTATATCCATAAGTATCTTTGACTGTAGTCCTTTGAGTGTTTAAAAAGTCTTGAAAAACACTTGAAATTTTCTTTCATATCGTATGACAGCAGTGTTAGTTCTTGCAATTTCCAAAAATGCCATCGTCTTTAGGCATTGTTGATGCCGGGGAAATATTTTACATGAAATTCTGAATATAAGTTCACCATGTAAAGAAAAACTTATACATGTAAATCAGTACGAAGAAAAATAACTTTCAATACATGTGTCCTCTTCTGATTTAATGCATCCCCACAATGTTAAAATTTAGGCCAGTCCTAAATTTAAAGAAGTTGTAGACGGAAAGCTTAAATTAATGAAATCTTTAAAATATTTGTGTCACCTGTTTATCGACCTCTGGAATAAAAAATCAAGGACGTTGACGGCTAAGTCAAGCGTAAAACTGTAGAATATATGCAGGACTCGTGAAAAAGTTAACATTTGAGCATGTCGATCGTTAATGTCCGCTGAAAATGTTGTTTTCATATCGGACTAGTTTTGTGAAAGAACTACAAAGAACGACATCTGGAGTGAGATCACTCCGTCAAAAAACGAGCGTAGGAGCAAATCTACTTATTGCGATATCTTTAGCTATGAAATTTCATGTTGATTCCTATTATGGACTTTTTTCTTTCGCCAGAAAAATGAAAAATAGAAGGCAATACCATTACAAGACGAAAAATTTCTTGACTTGTTCAAATTGAAAGATACTGTAGACGGTGTTTGTAAGAGTGCTTAACCCATTCCCATACAATAAGATTATAGACTGGTCCAAATTGTAAGAAGCTGCAGACGACAATGTAAAGTTGATTGAATTTTATTTTTTCTTGTCTTTTTGGATAGAAAACATTGTGGAAAATGAAGAAATTGCTTGGTACAAGCAATTTCTTCATTTTCCACAATGTTTACCAAAGCTTTTTTCTTGAGGGGCGTAAAAAGGAGGGGTTGTGTGGGAATGGGGTAATATTGAAAATACGTGCCAAATAAGGTAGAAAACTTAGTGAGAAAGGAGAAATTGCTTGTAACAAGTAGTTTCCTTTTTATCGCAAAAAAATCCAAAACATGCTTTTCTTTGGGGTGTCAAATGATTTATTTTGTGATAATGAGATAAAAGCAAACGCCAGTGATATGCCGTGTGCACTGTACCTATATTCAGTAAGAACTATCGATCCTTGAAGTTTCTTTTTTACCCATGTCTTGACGGAGTATTCCTGTTTTGAAAGGAGGTATAGACAAAGATCTGCAGTCTGATCTTAGTCTTAACAACCTGCTTTTCCCTTTTGAACCAGGGTTGTTTTTAAGGTAAATTTTAAAGATAGATATCAACCCACAACTAGTACTTCCAGTGCTTTCAGCCCTTTTATGTTAATGCAGTTCAATAAAAGACTTATAATTCAGCATGAAGAGAGTAAATACCGACTATGCTTTCTTAACCCTTTCCTGTTTTGCCAAATTTTAGACCTAACCAAATTCAAAGATTTTGCAGACGAAAAATTAAATTCAATATAAATCTTAAATTAACAGTTCAGTAGGTTAGAAAATATTGTAGAAAAAGAAGAAATTGCTTATTACAAGCAATTTCTTCTTTTTCTGCAATGTTTTCTCAAAATAGAAATCACACGGACGTGAAAACCAGGGGTTGAAAGGGTTAAATGCGCTCCATACAATACTCACGTCAAGAAATCAACAGAAAGATTTGACTAAAAACTAAGCATCACCGTTTTGTTTTTGTTCGTTGTGTGGGAGGTCTTTCCGCTCATGTTGAATGCTTTAATACCACGGACAGAATTTACAATAAGGGAAAATAACTCAAATATAAACAAGTCATGAATAGACGATATCAAAGTCGGGCAGAAGGACGGATAGACGGACACGTACCTTAGCCCTTTACGAAATAACTCAGATATAGATACCGAGTCATGATTTGACGAAAGAACAGAAAGACTTATGAGAATCATTGGTGCCCCAATTTAATTTTTATGTTTGATCTGTGTGTTAACCATTTTTTCAAGTTCATATCGCATAAACCGGAAAAGTTATGATGAACCAGAATCATCCCTATGATCCAGTATATTGATTGATTGAATGGGGTTTAACCACACTTTCAACAGTATTTCAGTTATATCGCGGCGGCTGGAGCACCTAACAATGGATTCTTGTTTTTTCTCACACCAGTACTACCATTTCATCCTTTCGTAGCCTCCAGCTGCTATCCAACTTAGGTTAACGATTATCCATTGGTGAGAGACAACTGTGGGAAAGGATATGTTCCGCCGCCGGGGATGATCCAGTACAATATCAATGAGAGTCTAATGGACTGGTTGCTGGCCCCGCCCTTTCGATATTAAACAGCGTTATTTTGCAATTTTTTAATGCCAGTAATAGGTATCTAAAAAAAGTGAAATTGTTAATTGGTGACCTAAACGTCGTAACTACAGCTTGAATAAGCTGTAGTTACGACGTTTAGGTCGCAAAACCAACAAAAAAGCTTCACACAATTATCGGTCTATTTTTGAGTGAAAAAGTTTACTTTTAATCTAAATTTGATAGATTGTTTGATTGGCGGGCGCAATCTGTCAATTGAATTGATTGAGTGAATAGGGTTTAACGCCGTTTATAACAATATTTCAGTCATATCTCGGCGGCTGGAGCACCTAACAATGGATTCCTGGTATTTCTCACACCAGTACTACCACTTCAGTCTTTCCTAGCCTCCAGCTCCAATCCCACTTAGGTCTGTCAAGTGAATGAGATCCATCAGGGAACAGTTTAACCCATTCCAACACAGCAAAAGTTTAGACTGGTCCAAATTGAAAGAAGCTGCAGACGACAATTTCATGTTGATGGAATTTTTAATTTTTTAGTCTTTTTGGATAGAAAACATTGTGGATAATGAAGAAATTGCTTGATACAAGCAATTTCTTTTTCCACAATGTTTTACAAAGCTTTTTTCTCGAGGGGCGTAAAAAGGAGGTCCATCAGGGAACAGTTTAAAAACAAATATTTGTAAAAGAGATGTGATTCAGAAGTGGCCAATCTAAAAGAGGCCAATCGAAGAAAGTTTGTTTGTTTTTGGAAAAAGACAAGATGATGAGGTAGAATTACTTTTTTCCAGTTGCATAAATTGTACACAATGAGCAAAAAAGCGAGATGTGTCGGACAAAGTTAGCCTGCACGATCCATGCAATATGCGTTTCGCGCTTATTCAAAAGGTCTAATTTTGCTTGACTGATCACATCTATCGCAACACCTCTTATAAAGACCTTCATGACAATCTATTAGAATTGTCAGCCCGATTAGCTCAGTTGGTAGAGCACTTGACTTCAAACCTCAAGATGACGGGTTCGAGCCCTGGGCTGACCATAACAACTAACAAAAACTAATTGTCTTTCGGATGAGGCCCCGTGTGACGATGCTATCCATCAAGCACGTTTAAGAACCAGGCGGAGCTCTAAGCAGTTTCGTCCTATATCCTTGCACAAGCCCCCGTAACAACTAACCGTCTTCTGGGGGCGTTGCTCATATGGGCATGTGCTACGGAAATAAACGGAAAAATGTTAGAATTCGACAATTATCTTACAGTGCCACCTTAGGGAAGTACCTTCATCGAATTTTGAAAATTAGCTTATGATTGCGCGAATTAAGCTCCCTAAGACGTTAGTTGTATCGGAGTTAACAAAGCCACATTGAAACAACTCTGCAACGACATGAATAAATTCTTCTCTAAAACTTTATATTTACTTTAATGTGTTTCAAATAGTTAAATAGTCTATATGGATTATGCTGAAATCGAGACACAAAAACTTACACAATCCCATCCTTATAAGAACATTAATAAAAGGGCCTGGAAAAAACACTGTGGAAAATGAAGAAATTGCTTGTTACAAGAAACTTCTTCATTATCCACAATGTTTTCTTTCCCAAAGGCAAAGAATTTGTTAAAATTTGATCGAGTTAAAAATGTTATCTGCAACGTCTTTGAATTTAGACCAGTCTGAGATGTTATCTGGTAATATGTTAACCATTAGAAATGTCTACAAAGGGAACTCACTATTTGATATATAGACATACAAGTGAAGATTTGATTATCTCCCTTTAAATTAAACAGATATTTTGATGGAGGCTATTTAACCCATGCCAACACAGTGCAATTTTAGACTGGTCCAAATTGAAAGAAGTTGTAGACGACGATTTCAATTCTTTGAATTTTTTAAAATCTTTGTCACTCTAGGTAGAAAACAATATGGAAAATGCAGAATTGCTTGTAACAAGTTTTTTTTTTCATTTCAAACTAGTTTTCTAGAACCGTTATTTTCTTAAGGGGCGTAAAAGGGGTGGGGTCGGGGTTGAGTGGGAATGGGTTAAACATATTTGCTTTGTATTGCGAAGTTACTTCAATATCGTCACAAATATAGTAATTATAATGATAATGATAAAAAGAAATTATTTATGTTTACATCCATTATATTTGAATTGTTCACTGAGGCCCCCAAAAAGATCATAACTACAGTCGAACTGGTGCTACCATGTTTTAATACCTTTCTTGTACAAACCCGGGATTATTCGGCTCTGTGATTCTATACTTGAGAAAACATTGAGGAAATTGCTTGTAACAAGCAATTTCTCCTTTCCCCACAGTATTTTATACCACATAAGATGGTTTCAATTTAAATTGCACCCAATTTTCATTATCGACTGCAACCTCTTTGAAATTGGACCAGTCTAACAGGGTTAATTCGTGGAAACCATTTTGTAAAAGGTAATTATAATTTCATTTTCCGTATACCTTTTCTAACTTACAAAACTTAAGTCGATATCTTTTCTATTTAGACTAGTTTAATTGTCCCATCATGTCTTGAGCTCAGAAACAGAGCTATATCTTGGATGATAAATACATTGTTAACACCATTGCTCTTTATCTTTAACCCATTACCAGACGGTAAAATTTTAGTCTGGTCCAGATTGAAAGGATTTGCAGACGACATGTTAAACCAATGAAACTTTTGATTTTTTTTTTATTTTCTGGTTAGAAAATATTGAGAAAATTGAAGAAATTGCTTACAATTTCTCCTTTTTACACAATGTTTTCCATTTATTTTTCTTGAGGTGCGTTCAAAGGCGTCATTGTGAGGGGATGGGTTAAATCATGCCATTCTTCATTTGATTATAATTGGAGGGATAGTGCAGAACTGAGATCAGATCGTATATTCTTATATTTACATACTGCAGTTTTGCTGTCGATTATTCTCACTCTGTACAAATATCACATCCACAAAATATCATAACTACAGCCGAACTGGTGCTACCATGTTTTAATCACTTTCTTGTACAAACCCGGGATTTTACGGCTTAAAATAATCATTGAGTACGGTAGAAAATATTGTGGAAAAGAAGAAATTGCTTGATACAAGCAATTTCTACTTATACTACAATATTTTCGTGAGTATAAAAACACAGAGACGTAAAAACCAGGGATTGAACAGGGAAGGGTTTAATAACACGTACAGAAAAAAATCAATGGTAAAGTAAGTCTGTTTGATCCTTTGGCTTTTATAACTCAAAATCTCTCCATAGATTGAGTTAACTTATCTTACAATGACGCACGAAGTATTTATATTTATATTTTCTATGTTGACCTTCTATACCCCAACCCGATATCTTCCTATCCCATCTTCTGTCATCCTATTTGTTCTTTTCACTCTCTCAGTCTTTCTGCCTATCTTACATCAATAGTTTATACCTTCCTCTGTCTCTAAAGTTCCCGCTATATGTTCCTTTATTTGAAGCTTTTGCGGTCTATAGGCTTATGTCTCTATCTCGCCCTCGTTGTCTTTCCCACTTTTGATCTCCGTTTTTTGATTTTGTTGTGTGAGTGTGTGTCTGGTAATATGTTCGTCTTTGCAACTTTGATCCTCATGTAAAAGAGTGCATACGCTATTAATATTATTGACAATAACATTGATCAAACTTTAATGTTGCCCACGGCCGCGGCCATAGCGAATGGCATCGCGTCCGTGCTCCAGACACCGCGATATGACCGACATTTAAGTCAGGCAATTTTATTTGTTTTGCGACTTAAACGTCGTAATCTTCTTTTAATAGAATACTTCACAGATCTCAACCAAATTTCACAGGAATGATCCATAGACCTTTTATCAGATAACTCCAACGAATTTTGATCGGAAATAATCATGGCCGTTACGGGCATGGCTAATTTCATTCATGATAGTGTGGAAACTTTGAATTTTTTCTTCTCAAAAGCTAGTTGATGGATTTAAACTAAATTTCACAGTTACGATCCTTTTGCAGTCCATTTATCAGATTCCTTCGTCGATTTCGATTGATCTAAAACAAGGCTCTTATAATTCATTTCCATATATGATATAAAGAGAAAACTTTAAAATGTTCTACTTTGAAAGTGGAAATCGAGTTTAAACCAAATTTCAAAACATTGATCTTTTGCTGGACCTCTAACAGAATTCTTGAAAAAATGTTTAAGAAAAATTGGCATTTAATAGAAATGCAGAGAAATAAATTGAAGACATTTACTGCATAAAATAAAGTTGTCTCCCTTAAACCCATTACCCCCACAAGTAAACTTGAGACTGGTCCAAATCGGAAGAAGCAGACAACAATTTTAAGTTGATGGATTTTTCAAATTATTTGTCTTTTAGGATAGAAAACAATGTTGAAAATGAAGAAATTGCTTGTTACAATCAATTTCTTAATCTTATTCAATAAATTTCCCGATTGTTTTTTTCTTTAGGGGCATCTAAAAGCGTAACATTGTGGGAATGGGTTTGAGTAAATTTCAAAAAGTAATTATTCCTTCAATGGGTTGCCTCAAATGGTAAGTAAAACAAAATTACCAGTATCATTAGGCGGTTCAGGCTTATAGAGCGATTCAGGTGCTCAAGTTTAAAGGATTGGGAATTTTTAATAAATACAACAATGATAACAAAATAAATGAATAAAACGGATTTTTTTTAAATCGAGACTATTTCTCTTTTTCTATCAGACTGTCTCCGTACCCTATTCTCTCTCCTTTTCTCTCTCCATGTCTAACCCCCCCTCTCTCTCTCTCTCTCTCTCTCTCTCATTTTCCCTCACGACGACAAAGTTTACTGCAAACATTTTATTCGAGTATTAACTTTCTGCATCGACAGTTACAGGTCCACAAATGGTAACTTCTGACTATCACCAATAATTTCTCTTTCAACAACGTTCCTCCAACAATCATATCTACCACTTGTAAGATTTTTCCTTAGAGAGAGTAGTCTTTACAACAGATGTAAAGATTTCCCTGGATTGTTCAGAACCAAAACTTACCAAATCTGGTAAATTCTTTCGTCACCAATGTACAGTGTCCCTTTAATTCAATTCGTATTTTAAACCCATTACCAGAAAGCGAGTTTGAGTGAAAAAGGGTTAAACATTAAATAAGTCACTAATTCATGAATCGGAGGCTTATATCAATTGAGAAATCGCCTGTATCAACCAAAAAGTTGATTGAACAATCATATTGTTCATTTAAACCGGAAATAAAATGTTGACCTTGACCTTGACATTTATATGATATAATTTCGTCGGTAAAATACTTAAAATAAAGATATTGATATTGTTATTATTATTATCATCATTATTACTTAAACTTCATAACTACTGCTTATTCAAATTCAAGTCGCCCAGCCGCCGTCATAGCGCAGTCGGTAGCGCGTCGGACTCATAATCTTCAATCATGGGATGTCATTGGTTCGATCTCCGGCGTCGGCACATATTTTTTCCGATATTTTTCTCTCACCAATGGGTGGATAATCGTAAACCTATAAGTGGGATAGCAGTTGAAGACCAGGAAAAGATGTAGTGGTAGTAATGGTGTGAGAAATACCAGGAATCCATTGTTAGGTGCTCCAGCCGCCGCGATATGACTGAAATACTGTTAAAGGCGGCGTTAAACCCATTCAACCATTCAATCATAAAGCCGCCAAGGTTAATTTACTAGTTTTAGTTTTATTGCACTTGCCATATATTTTGCAAACTTACCAGGAGTCGACACTAAATTTGCTTCAGTGGGATCCCACAGAAATCCCTACCTATTACTCCAGGGTTTCCTCCAGATAATCAAGGATCCCTCCTTGCTAAACATTAACTCATTCACTAGCAATCATGCCCTTCTAAGCCCAACTTGAAAAAAAAGCTTTGAAAAACATTGTGGAAAATGAAGAAATTGCTTGTTACAAGCAATTTCTTCATTATCCACAATGTTTTCAACAAAAATAAGTAAGCAAAAAAACAACAGCAACAACAACAACAACAAAAAACCCAACAAAAAACAAAACCAAAAACAACAACAACAAAAACCCCAAACAAACCAAACAACCAAAACAAAAACAGGAGCATAAGTTGATACATTAAGATCTATTGTTCTGGAGAAATATTGAAGGATCTTGGCGGAATCCCTAGTCTGGGATTACTGGAGTTCATTCCATTTTTAGGGATCCTCGGGATCCCGTGACACTGTTAGTGTGGACCCCTGCTTACAACTCTGTCAAACCTCCTTGTCTAGGGTCAGTAGGCGTGGCCAGCGATCTATCAATATTTCATTGCTTCCTCCGAGTTTTGAACGTTTCAAGATATAGCTCGCAGGAATAATGATACGCAATGACTTTTAATCCGTATGTAAGGACATTAAGTAGCCGTTAATCTAATTCACAATGAACTATTTCCCGTATACAAATACGGTATTTTGGCCTTATGGACGAAGCTAGAATAAATCTATAATTTCATGTATTAAAACAAATAGAAAGAAATTTGCGTTTACCCGTTCCCATACAATAATACTTTGAACGCCGCTCAAGAAAAACAATTGAGAAAATGTTGTATAGAATGAAGAAATCGCTTGTTACAAGCAAATTCTTCATTTTACACAATGTTTTATATAGAAAGTTAAAAAAGAATCTAAAATTTCGTTAACTTTAAATTGTCGTCTGCATCTCCTTTGAATTTGGATAAGTCTAAAATTTTGCCATCCGGTAGGTGTTATCATGGTCGAACGGACGCATCATTTCTGAATTACACGTAAACGTTTGGACGATCTAGCCAAAAAGATGCGTCTCACTTGTTACCCAAAGATGCTACGTAAGATAAGGAAGATCGACCCTTCTTTAACCCTTTCCCAAACAATAAAATCGTAGACTGGTCCAAATTCTAAGAGGTTGCTGACGACAAGGCAAAATTGGTATAAATTGAAAAATAATGGCCGAATGAGTTAGAAAACAGGGTGAGGAAAAAGAAACTGCCTGTGACAAGCAATTTCTTCTTTTTTCACAGTATTTTCCATAGCTACATATCTTTGACGCGTAAAAATGAGGGAAGGGAACAGATTAAAGCGATCGAACAACGTTAAAAATAGAAAAGAAAGCTTATTTTTGATCTTTCCTGTTTTCTGCTTGTTTTTCTCCCATTATTACTTAACCCCCATCCCAGACGGCAAAATTTTAGAAAGGTCCAAATTGAAAGAAGTTGCATACGAAAATATTTAGTTGAGGGAATTTTAAAAATCCAAGTGTTTCGGGGTTAAAATCATTGTGGACAATGAAGAAATTGCTTAATACAAGCAATTTCTTAATTTTCCACAATGCTTTTTCCAAAGCATTTTTTCTTCGAGGGTGTCGAAAAGCATCATTGAGGGGAAATGGGTTAATTTGTGAGAATATAATGATTGAATGAAAGACCGCACTTTAGATTTAGCATGAAATTAACCATGCAGTAACACTGTATAAAGAATGTTTGTGAAAAGCGATAGAATATCATTAATAGGATTAAAAGTTCAAACGGAGGAAATTACGGAGTTTTATACACTGCATTAATATCCTTTTAGGCGAACTGATTTTTATTGTAATGCAAATCTTGGCTCTAGGAAGATATTTCATATCTTGTTTTATAGATTTAATCATGAAAGAAAGATGAACACTTTTAAGATATAGTTAAGTCGCCCTAAATTACATTTGATATAACTATGAATCGCATTAAACCATTCCAACACGATGACGCTTTTTGCCGCCCCTGAAGAAAAACATCTGGAAAATATTGTGTAAAATGGAGAAATCGCTTGTCATAAGCAATTTCTTCATTTTACACAGTGTTTTCTATCTAGAATGTTGAGAAAATCCAAAATTCCTTTAACTTTAAATTGTCGTCTACAACTCCTTTCAATTTGGACCAGTCTAAAGTTTTGCCGTCTGTAAATGGGTAAAATGAAAGAAAGAAGAAAGAAAGGAATAATGAGATGGACGGATTGTATATCGAATTAATAGACGGATTAATTTTACAACAACAATAATAATAACAACGTTGGTTATAACAAAAAGGGCTTTCATTTAGCTTTTAAGAATTCCTTCATTAACCAAAACTATAAAAATACCTGTAACATATTTGATTTGATACGGTAATGTCTTATTATTCCCATAGACGGATTGTCTTTGGCTGACACGACAAGGGAAAAAATGAAATAAGATGAGAATTAATATATCAAGAAATAGTTTTATTGATCCAAAATACAATTTATACCCAAACCAATAGGCTAGATACAGATTAAACGATATGTGCTTGAACCGATATATCCGTGTTGTCATTATCAGATGATTAACTTTTAAACTGATCCAAATTGAAAGGAGTTGCAGACGACAATTCAAAGCTTATGAGAATTTGGAATTTATTTTATCCTTGGGGTAGTAAACATTGTGGATAATGATTAAATGTCTGTAACAAGCAATTTCTTCATTATCTACAGTGTTTCCAAGGTTGACTTTTTTCTTGGGGGGGGGGGTCAAAAAGCGTCATTGAGTGGGAAATAGTTTAATCAAAACGTATGTGTAAAAATCACTTGTGGGAAATCACTTGAATAATTGACCAATCGTGCCTGTCAATCAAATAATCAAATGACCAATCGAATCATTCATTTAGATCGGAAGTAAACTTTCAATTCGAACAATGACCAACATGAATGTAAATCGTTTAGGTTAGTCTGACGACTTAATGTTGTAACTACAGCTTCTTCAAGCTGTAGTTAAGATGTTTAGGTCGCCAACGAAAAGTTTTGCTCTTTTTTACATGTTACTGGCCATAAAAATCGCAAAATAATGTCGATGTCTATGTCGAAGTGGAGCTTCCTGTTAGAGCCTGTGGGCGTGGCCAGCGGAGTCGGTGGGCGTGGCTATCGGAGTCAGTGGGCGGGACCAGAGATCCGTCAATTCCTGCATGACTTCTCAAATAAGTTCTATAGACATAGAATTGATGGCAAAATATTTAGATATTTTAATATCGAATATTATATTACCTCCTGTACATTAATCTCTGTCTCATTATTTACGTTTATACTATAAGTTATAATTTCGATCAATGGCCGATAACACTTATATTAGCGAGTAGGTGAAAATGACGACACATGCTGGTCAATATATGTGAAAGTGGAATACTTGTAAGGATTTTCTGAACCAATGATCAAGCAAATTGGTAAGCCCTAAAAATTCTACATGATGTTTTTAATATTAAATGTGCCTCAGGTCTACACCAGATTTTGGAGATTTTCAGGTCTTAGATTTGAAGCTTGTTTCAGTGGAAGTTACCCAAATTTAACGTCGTCGTTTCTGGATAGAAAAGAGTGTGTAAAATGAAGAAATTGCTTGTTACAAGCGATTTCTTCATTTCAAACTATTTTTTCTCAATTGTTTTTCTTGAGGGGCATCCAAAAGCGTCTTTGTGTGGGAATGGGTTAAAGAAGGTAGCTCACTGAGCTATAATCATTCGAAACAATACAATGAAGAACTTATTTACAATGAGGCCCTCTACGATAAATAATGCTTATCATAACCGTACAGTTTATACAGTTATCATTTGTTTTACAGATAAAATGTCTATCATGCAAATATACATAATAACTACAGTTGTACAGTTGTACAACATTATTTACAAAATAAGGATAACGGCGGTCGTTATTTAGAAATACAGGAGAGAAATAGTTAGTTTGGAGAAAGGTTATAGTTCTAATTGTAACAAGATCAAAATGGTATTGGTTATGTTCATGTATATGATGACAATATGAGAAAGACTCGAAAAGGCAATAGCCTTACCTGTAAAAACCATTGTAATTCACTGCTTCAGACTTATTTTACGGCTAGAGGGTTAATCTGCCCAATATTACAGTTCATTCCACATTACAGTGACATATAGGCCCATGGGGCCGGGTGTTATTTAGATATATATTTTACAGAACTGTATTCAATTTAGTTGTTACGCATGTCACTATAATAAAAACTTACATACCTACCAGGAAGCATATAGTAAGCATCAGTGCAGAAACAAAACCCATCGAGGCAGGATCTTTCCAATGGAAAAACTCATAAATTCCCAGAAAACACGCGAAAAAGCTAACTTCACCTTGATTTCAACTGAAAGGTTCTCGAAATCAACCTTGACTATTATCACATATTCCCGCCATTTGAAACTACCCCCATTTAAAGGTTCTAGGAAACAATGTAGAAAATGCAGATATTGCTTGTAACAAGCAATTTCTACATTTTCCACATTGATTTCTTCCTAGAAAGACTGAAATATTTGACAGAAATATTTGAAATTCTCCCCCCCCCCCCTCCTGAAATTTTCGTCTGCAACTTCTTTCATTTTGGACCTATTTAAATTGTGTGGTCTTGTAACTGATTAAACACCACACAAACTAACATATGGGATCTGGTTAGACATATCGATCTATCTACACTTTGGTTATCCTAAAACTTCGCTCCTTTGCAGATAACCACCCACCGCAATGTGACATCATGGGAGCTGATCCGAGTTGTGACTTTGATCTTGATCTACTTGGAAGTTTTCATGGCTCGAAACTATCATCACCCGAAAGGTAAAATATGCTAAATGGAATAATAGTCGATCTTGGTTGACTTAAACACGTCTGTGAAAGTGTCCGACGGCTATCAAAATGCACAGCATTTCAACAGAAGAATGTGTAGATCTGTATTAACTCATTCCCACACATCAGAAATTGAGACTGGTCCAAATTCAAGGGAATCGCAGACGACAATTCAAAGCTAATGAAATTTTAGATTTTTTCACATTTAGGGTAGGAAACATTGTGGATAATGAAGAAATTGCTGTAACAAGCAATTTCTTCATTTCATTTTCCACATTATTTTCCAAAGCCACTTTTCTTTGGGGCGTCTAAAAGCGGCATAGAGTGGGAATGGGTAAAACTAATAACTTAGAACTCAATGAGCATATGTTATTTGAAACAGAGATATTCAGTAACCCATTCCCATACAATCACGTTATTTGACCCTCCAAGAAAAAACACTTCGGGAAAAACGTGGGTAAAGAAGAAATTGGTTGTTAAAGCAATTTCTTCCTTACCTACAATGTTTTCTACCCAAAAAAGACAAAGATTTTAAAAAACCATAAGAAAAAATAATGGTATTTGCAACTATTTTGAATTTGGACCAAAAAAGGGCACAATCATGTCCCTGTTCCCAGCATCTACGGAAAGAAGGGTCATGCAGCGCCAAGAAAGGAGAGTGAATTTTAATGATGTTTTATTCGATGAACTCATTGGACCATAAGAATAGGATGCCGTTTTCATTGGCTGATTGTCTATTAAATGTATATGTGTACGCTGGCCGGAACGGTTTTGTACCTAACCATTGTTCGGGCAACATCCCCTAGAAAGGAGGCAAGAAGGAGATAAATCCATTTATTTCCAATAAAGTATCACTTATTATGATCCCTGAGTTTAAGATGGCCGGAAGGATATCATCAGTTCCATTAGATGATTAAATATTTGAGATCTTTTGTAGGTGGCTGTTTGTTTCAGCCACCATTTAGAAGGAAAACACAGTTCAGTTTTCGAAATTGCCCGAGGTTTATGAATATTTATTGCAGCTTCAACCTAAAGACGGACTTAGTATTATTGTTCGCTATTTTTTCATTTGACTTATCCAAAATCATAAAGTAACGTCATTTATGCAGGATTTCCTGGATACTGGATCAATTTTCTTACATATGAAGTCTTATGTGGCTTTTCCTAATTTTACATGTGCGTGATCTTAACAGCCGCACTGGACTTTTAGAATATTCGTTGATTGCGTAAAGAAGCTTTGAGTCAGTATCTATCTATAGAGCGCATGGTGAAGACTCTGATCAGACTGTGCGCATGCACAGTCTGATCAGAGTTTTTACTCTGCCTGCATGTGTAAAGGTTGGGGATGTCACGCACGGACTCATATTCTGTCTTCATGTTTATTTCATTATTCCGTGTCCGCTGTCAAGCCGCCGTCATAGCGCAGTCGGTTGCGCATCAGACTCCCAGTCAATTTTATATTTGATTTGAAAAACTATTATCCGAGTTGACTTAAATTCATAAAGGGCAAAAATAAAAAAAATAAATTGTTGATTTCTAACGCAAGGGTTGAGGATACGATAGTAAGACCGCGAGAATACGGGAGTACGGCGGTGAGAACGCGAGAATACTAGAGTAAGATGGTGATAACGCGAGAATGCAAAGAACCAAGGTGAGAACGCGATTATACGAAAAACCAATAAACAGAACGCGAGAATACGAGAGAACGATGGTGAAAACGCGAGAAAACGACGGAGAATTCAAAACAAGAGAACAGTGGTGAATACGCGATATTACGAGAGAATAGTGGTAAGAACGCGAGAGTACGAGAGAACGATGCTGTGAATGCGATATTACGAGAGAATGATGGTGAGAACACGAGAGTACGAGAGGACGATGGTGAAACGCGAGAATACGAGAGAACGATGGTGAGAACCCGAGAATACGGGAGTATAGCGGTGACAACGCGAGAATACGAGAGTACGATGGTGAGAACGCGATCATACGAGAGATCGATGTTGAGGTCGTGAGAATACGAGAGAACGATGTTGAGATCATGTGAATACGAGAGAACGGTGGTGAAAACTCGAAAATACGTCAGTACGTCAGTGGGAATTCAAAAATACGGGTGTACAGCGGTGAAAACGTGATATTACGAGAGAATGGTGGTAAGAACGCGAGAGTACGAGAGAACGATGCTGTGAATGCGATATTACGAGAGAATGATGGTGAGAACGCGAGAGTACGAGAGATCGATGGTGACAGCGCTATAATACGAGAAACGATTGTGAGAACGCGAGAATACGAGAGAACGATTGTGAGAACGCGATAGTACGAGAGATCGATGCTGTGAATGAGATATTACGAGAGAACGATTGTGAGAACGCGGGAGTACGAGAGATCGATGGTGACAGCGCTATAACACGAGAAACGATGGTGAGAACGCGATAGTACGAGAGATCGATGTTTAGAACCCGAGAATACGGGAGTATAGCGGTGACAACGAGAGAATATGAGAGTAAGACGTTGAGAACGCGATATTACGAGAGATCGATGAAGAGGTTGCGATAATATGAGAGTAAGACCGGGAGAACGCAATAATACGAGAGATCGATGGTGAGAACGCGAGAATACGAGAGTAAGACTGGCAGAACGCAATAATACGAGAGATCGATGGTGAGAACGCGAGATTACGAGAGAACGGTGGTGAGACCGTGTGAATACGAGAGAACGATGGTGAGAACGCGATAATACGGGAGTTCAGCGTTGATAACGCGAGCGTACAAGAGAACGGTGGTGAGAACCCGAGAATGCAAGAGAACCACGGCGAGAACTTATGATTACGAAAGTTCGTCGTGGAAAACGCTAGAGTCTATTTGACGTCTCATACATTAGGTGTAGGCCTTTCCATTATGCGAAATATCGAAAGTTACTCAAAATACAAAAGGGCACACTCTATCTGAGTTTATGTTTTTCTCCAGTCCCAAGTTCTGAGGAAGGTTTACAATCAATCATCATTATGTATTTTTAGCAAAATGAGTTTTTATTTCAACTCGTATCGCTTTCATAATGTTGAAATCGTTAAACCAGTTGTTACGTTGTCATTTTTTTCTTCTATTTTATTTATGGCATATATGATTTATTCTTTCGTTCACCAAAATAACACTGACACAACAAAAATACCTTAAATGAAAAATTCAATAACAGTTGAGTATCAGTTCCAAAACTAACGGAATACAAATCCTGTCTCCGGCGGAACAAAAGCAACCCTAGCGACTACTGTTTGAACTGGTAGAATTATCTCTTAAGAAAATGATAACTTATAACAAGACGGTAAATTTTAGACTAGTCGAGTTTTAAACAGGACGCGGAATTATTTTAGAGGTAAATTGTTTGTTTGAATGGGGTTCAACGACACTTTTAAGAGTATTGCAGTCAAATCGTGGCAGCTGATGTACCTAACTATGCATTCCTGGTATTTCTCACTAGCGCTACATCATTTCCAAGTCTGCAGCTTATCATTCCACTTAGGTTAACGATTATCAACCCTTTGATGGGAGATAAATATTTGAGAGATAAACAGGACATATAGCAGAAACGATTGCTGGGGGAAAAACTTATTTCAGTATTGCACGTGGGTGGCCAAAATATCGAAAATACAGCTTGATTCAAGCTGTATTTTCGATAATTGGTCACCAACTGACAATTAAGTATTTCGAGTGTCGAATGGCTATTTCTTGTACTGTTAATATATGATTTTTAGGAAAGATCGAGATGATTGACCTCTGCTGTATTTGATCTTATTCTTAAAACTATTTTGTCTGATGAAAATATCGAATGGCTCCTTGTTCTATGACGGAGCATTTATGTTCAAGACTACTGACCCGCATATCGTCTTTTGTCTGAGTTAGAGAACAAAAGTGTTTAATTTCACTAAACACGTAAACGTTCTTTGTTAATGATCGAAGATATCAGATTTACCATCCTTAACCTCTAATATCATTCACTGATTTTACTCGTTTATAATAATTATCATTTTATCCTCACCATTCAGTTATTCTCGTCTTGCTTTCGAAAAACCATGATTTGAGAGCAAACTCGTCTCACGTTTATTCGGAAACTCCGCAAATGAAGTTAATAAAAATATGTTTAAGTTACTGTTGAATTTGAGGACATGTTCATTTGGTCGATGGTACCAAAGAAATCACTTTTCACTCTGACAAGAGTAAACGGTTAAATGAATTTCGACATTTTTGTCTGTCATTTGGAACGTACATTTCTATTTTCAAAGCAAAGATGAACCGTTAATTAAATAAGAGCTATTTTAAATTAGAATAATCATTACTTCATGATAATGGTCGAGCTGTTTATGTGGTAAAACTATTGTTAAAATGGACACATTAGTATCTGGAATAAGTAAAACAAATTAAAGAGACGTGATCTCGATAAGGAGAAAGATGTCAGAAAGATTAAAGAGATCAGTCGGGGCTATCTGTATATGCTGTAATATGTGAGTACTTTATTGATTGGTTGAATTGGGTTTAAGACAACTTTTAACAGTATTTCAGTCACATCGCGGCGACTGCAGCACCTACCGTAGATTCCTGGTATTATTCACACCAGTACTACCATTACATCCTTTCCGAGCTTGCAGTTGCTCATCCCGCTTAGGTTTACGATTATCCAACCGTTGATTGCAGACTAATGTCGTAAAAGATATTCGCCGTGACCGTGGATCGAACCCGGGACCCCTTGACTAGGAGTCCTACGCACTACCACTGCGCTATGGCCGCGACAGTGAGTACTTTATACTGTCTCATCTATTTCCTATCAGATATTCTAGAGTGGTTAAACCCTTTCCTGTTCTGCAAATTTTAGACCTGTCCAAATTCAAAATTTGCAGACAAAAATTTAAAGTTGATTTTATTTGAAAAATAACCATTTAGTAGGGTAGAAAAATATTGTGGAAAAAGAAGAAATTGCTTGATACAAGCAATTTCTTCTTTTTCAATAATGTTTCTCATTTACAAAATCACAGTGACGTAAAAACCAGGGATTAACCAGGAAAGGGTTAAACACCAGTGTAGCTTAAGAACTCAGCACTTCACACGCCTATTTCAGACAAAGTGATTAAAACTGTCTTATACTATTTTAATATTTTAGCAGTTACGCGTTTCCTTCATTTCTTTTTGAAGCATTTATAGATCACGCACACCGATCTAGATCGAATCAAATTTTACTCGACGGTTATCAGTCTAGGAATTGACGGATCGCGTCTGTCTATCAAAGAATCAATCGACCAATCATATCATTCATTTAGAGCGGAAGTGAACTTTGAACTCCGATATAGGCCGACATTTATGTGGGGCATTTTAATTAGTATGGCGACTTAAACGTCGTAACTACAGCTTATTCAAGCTGTAGTTACGACGTTTAGGTCGCCAGGCAACTAGATTTCTGTTTTGTTACATGTAAGTGTCCATGAATGTTGCAAAATGACGTCGTTTAATATCGTAGTAGAACATTTTGTCGGAATCAGTGGGCGTGGCTAGCTGAGTCATTGGGCGGAGGCCAGCGATCCTTCAATTAAAACATTCTACTGTTTACCATGTCATGCTGTGTAAAATCCCTAAAATGCTTTAGAATCAAAGGACTTAACGCGTTGGAAACATCAATTATGAGTAATTATTTCTTTTAAGAATTAATTTCGCCAATGACGCTGACTTGAAATGGAAAAACAGATTGTGCAGATTAAAATCAGGATGCAATTTTGTGCAGGTTGATTCCTTCCCTTACCTTCAATAAAAGGAAATATTAAAGAAAGAAATATCCCGGCTTTAGCGTGACAATGGATATTCAGGGAAAGGTGAATTTAACCCGTTCCGACACAATGACGCTTTTAAGCGGCCTTCAATATGAAAGCTTTGGAAACAATTGTGGACATAGCAGAAATTGCTTGTTTTAAGCAACGTCTTCTATATTCGCATTGCTTTCTATCCAAAGAGACAAATAATTTTAGAATTTCATCAGCCTAAAATTGCCGTCTGCATCTTCTCTCAATTTGGACCAGTCTAAAATTTATCATGTGGGAATGAGTTAAAACCCCTCAAATCTCTCGGCCAAAGTCGCTACCTATGATAGTTCTGTCACCAGGTGAGCGAATGAGTGGTAAATGTGTTACTGTCAGGAATCTACCATAATAGAACCAATGGCTTTGTTAAGAACATATTGTTTTAGAATATCCGGCTTTGTAATAAGCGGTTGAAAATACGGACCTAAACACGTTAGTTGTACGGAACAAAATTTCGAAAAAAGGAGAATGTCAAGCTCTAGTATGGCCATTTATTATATACCTATAAAAGATATGGATTAAAATCTGGTTATCTAATACATCCGATAGAAAAAAAAAATCCCTATTCGCTGTGTACCAAAAAACAGTATTCGTCGAGTACCGTTAAACACGGACTAGTTTTTGTGTATTGACGTTCGTTTTTTTTTTTCGGAAAGTTGGTTATTTCTTAATCATTTAAGAGAATTTTCTTTATTTCATGTCCTAAAAGGTATATAATAAAAGGAATATTACAACCTTGTGTTTTTCTATTTGTTGTTAGTTATCGTGTTCTCGAATCGTGTATAGGTATTTCTTATTTCATGAGACCTTCGGTCTCATCCAATAAAATACCTACGCACGATTCTCGAACACAATAACAACAAATAGAATCAAAGTACTTTTTTTAACAGATAGATAGATAGTTTATTTGACGTAAAGTACTAAAAGTACTGTAAGCTAGCAAAGTGTGGTTTTGTTAAGTAGTCTTCCTTGTCAAAGGTTATTATGAAAAATAAACGAGGTTCAGGCAACCATGCAGCTAATTAACCCATTCCCACACAATCTCTCCTTTTTATGCCCCTCAATAAAATAGTTCTGGAAAACAATGTTGAAAATGAAGAAATTGCTTGTCTCACATTGGTTTGAGCTAGAGAGACAATATCTTTAAAATTCCATCAACTACATCAACTATTTTCGTCTGCAACTGCTTTGAATACTCCGATCAAAACCATTTTAAACACGATGTGCGCGGGCAGAGATTACAATATTCCTGAAATACATTAAAACTATTTTACGGCGTATGAATTTAGTGGTTAAGCCTCCAGTGGTAGTTTGCACTCATTGAACTTTGAAAATACCCCAAAATCTTGTCTGTTAACTTAAACTATCAAAGCCGACGCTAAATATATCCTATTCATCGAACTCTGCATCATATTGCAAGTTGAATGTTGTGTATTATTTTATCTGAACTATTTTTGATGCGAGGCGACCCTAGGTTCTTTTGTTTTTCTGCTTTTCTTTGCTCAAGAACTTGTGTTTCTATTGATAATCACGTCGATATTTTACCAGCCTACGTAGATTGGTGGTTCAAAAACAAGTTTCAATAGTAAGAGCCTAACCAAGTCATATGAATTGAAAAATAATGCATTAGAACACAACAAATACACAACAAATTAAACGGTTGCTCTAACACTTTCGGCTGGCTCTGTCATTATCACTTGTGAAACATGCAATTTCTCCTTTTCTCACAATGTTTTCGTTAATGCAATTCTTCAGGGGCGTAAAAAGCGTGATTGTGTGGGAATGGGTTAAGCTACTACTGGGGCGCAAAAGTTTTAAAAGATATACAAAATATCTCATTTGTTTCTTATTGCTAATAATTGTCAATGAATATTGTTAAAGTAATTTTGTCAAAGTTTCATAAATGAAGTTCCTTTATCATTTGTCGACTGTCATCGGAAAAGGATAATCTCGGAAAAGTTAAAAAAGTATTGATCTCGGTAGCTAGTTAGTGTGCGATTAAGTGAATATGGTTTAACATCACTTCAGTAGTATTTCAGTAAAACCGCGGTAGGTAGGCCTAGGTGCACCCAACCATGGCTTCCTGTCAATTTTCACACCAGTAACATCTACAATTGCAACAATTAATTTGGGCAATCATATGTGTAGCTGCTCAGCAAACTTAATAGGCAAATTAATTATCATATTTCCATCGGTGGAAGACAAATGACGAGTGTAACAATGGAATTTTTTCGAACTTATGATGGTGCTCAGGAATCTAGAATAGCAAACATCCTGTAATACTTATTTAACAAACCAGGTTGGACGAGACGTTATGCTTAAATATTATCTATATGAAAAATGCGATTTTCAACACAAAATGGGCATATCACTCTACTTTGCCAACGCGAACGTCAATCATCAGTACTTTCAGTGCTTTGATCTACCGCTATCATTGGCTCTGCAATTGTAGTTTCACCACGTGTGCAAGCAACAGGCATTCATGAGGTATATCGTGTTACCTGCCAACTTGTGGAAGGAGCCTAAAGCAACCCAGAATTGAATTGAATCCAAGTACTGAAAGTACTGTAAGCTAGCAAAGCATGATTTTATGAAGCAATCTTCTTTGTCGAAGGATATCATGATAAATAAACGAGGTTAAAGTAACCTATGAGTTAACCCATTATAACATGATAAAATTTTATATTGGTTCAAATTAAAAGGAGTTGCAGAAGACAATTTTAAGTTAGTTGAATTTAGAAATTTTTCCTTTGTTGGGTAGAAAACATTGTGGACAATCAAGAAATTGCTTGTTACAAGCAATTTCTTCATTATCCACAATGTTTTTCAAAGCTTTTTTTCTTGAGAAAAGCGAATAGGAGTGGGAATGGATTAAATAAAATACTTTAAAGCGTTATCTTCAATTTGAATAGAGTTTGAAATATTTCTGAAATACATAAGAACTACTTTTTATGGCGTAGGCATTCAATTGATTTGGTGGTTAATCTCCAGTGGCAGTTTGCACTCGTTGAACTTTGAGACGACCTCTAATTTTGTCTGTTAACTCAAACTATTAAAGCTGACGCTTTGCTAGTTGAAAATATATCTAATATGTCTAGTAACGCTTCATTTTTAGTTCATATCTGTTCAATGACTTTAGTACCTATTAATAAGAATATACAGTTAGCCAAACGTGAAAGGCATGCTTCTTTCGAGGAAAGAACAGCGAAGACTTTTTGTTCAAGTAAATGGAAAGTCAGTAGATCAGCAGCTCAACCGTTTTCTAGGACAACCTGCATAAATGTCTCTATTTTATGACGTTTGAAAATTCTAATGGTTTGATGACGTCACAGTTGTCATTTATTGATTTTCAACAGTCTAGTATGTGATGGATAGCCGTCACCATTTATTGTGATGGATACTTGGCACAAGATTAAAATGCATTGTGGTGATTAACCGTCACCGGATGATATATAACGAAAATAATAAAAATAGCTTAAGAAAGAATGATGAAAAAAAGTCACTGAACAGAAAAATGTGATAGTTATTCACTTCAAGTTTAGGCATTCCGAAATTGTTAGATATTTTGTAAAACCGTGATAATCTTTGAATGAATTCCGTGATGGCTAGGTGCATTACGGCACCAAATGCATATGAGCCTATGCGTGACATATCCAACAATTTCGCAGGTGCGTGACTCGCGCACATTGAGCACCCTGGACAGCCATTCGGGGCAATTAGAATATTCGCTGATTGTTTAAAGAAGCTTTGGGTCAGTATCTATCTAGAGCACAGAGTGAAGACTCTGATCAGACTGTGCAGATGCACAGGCTGATCTGAGTCTTTACTTGGTGCACAAATGCAATGGTTGGAAATGTCACGCATACGCTCATATATATTGTGTCGAATAGCACACTGGTTTTATCTACAGGAAACTGTATTTATTGAAATATGAAGTATTTTATGAACGCCCTATAATGGAGCGTGGGTCATCTTTTTGGCTGATAAATCAGTTCTAACGATGAAACTAAACACAATTTTCAACCCTATTGAAAGGATTTTCATATACTTTAAGTAGATATCAAAAGAAACGTGATCAGTGGTTTTGACAGGGGATAAAATCCATTATTTGGAAAAGTTACATTGCGACGATTTGCGCTCACAAGAGGATGTGACGGTTGGGCATTAGATACTTGACTGACCAAAACGAACTGTTTCCATCAATCTAAAGATATATGCGAAAAAGTTAAGCTTAGGACATCTAGTTTACTAAAATATCATATGGAGTTGTGTCATATAGCTGCACAAATGTTGATATTAATTGTTAGTTTCGTCTATCAAAAACGGGCGTTCTGATTGGTCAAAATTAAAATTCATACCTCTTTGAACAAAATTTTGAGCACGCTGGCACGTTTGTATGCTTTAACACACACACACACACACACACACACACACACACACACACACACACACACACACACACACACACACACACACACACACACACACACACACACACACACACACACACACACACACACACACACACACACACAAAAATCCATACAGAAAAGTATTAAAATTTGTAAAGTTTTTCCTTTTTTCGCTCGATGCTATTGCATTTTAAGAAATGAAGAGAGTATTTTTTGTTTTCGTGCAGGTATGAACCGAAAAACCTAATCACACTTATGTATGAATTCGCTTCTCGTATTCAGTGTGATTAGTTTTTTCGGTTCATACCTCCAAGAAAAAAAAATTCCCTTCGTCTCTAAAATGAATTGTTTATAGAAGCAATGGGTTCAGTTTGTAAACTCTGTCCGAGGCAATTGGAGCATTTTGCGCCCCTCGAGAACAAAGCTTAGGAAAACAGATTGTGTAAAATGAAATAAGTAAATGTTACAAGAACTTCCTTCATTATCCAAACTTTCTTCTAACCCAAAGACAGATTAAAAAATGTTATCTGTTACTTCTTAAAAATGGAATTTTGCATCATGATAAAGTAACGTCATTAAGGCGGGTTATTCTGGAAAATTACTCCCGATCCTTAGCCCTTTACATTTTTTTCAAAATTTTAGACTTGTCCAAATTCAAAGTGGTAGCATACCATATTATAAAGTAAGTACAATTCAAAAAGCTACCATCCCACATGATAAAAAAATAGTGGAAAAAGGAGACATTTCTTGTTACAGGCAATTTATACTTTTTCAGCAATATTTTCTGAAGGCTCGGTAAGAATGTTATGGCAATACTGGCATGAAAAATACCAGGAATCCATGTTTGGGTGCTCAAGCCGCCGCGATCTGACTGAAATACTTTTAAAGCGGCATTTATCCCCATTCAAACAATCAAACCACAAAGATTTCTCAAGTATAATGTCACAGAGACGCAAAAATCAAGAATTGTACGGGAAAGAGTTAAAAACAAAACACATGCGAGTTTAATAGAAGAGTTCCGCCCATTGCCATGCTCTCTAAGCTGACAGCTTTTAATGTTTTGTTGTTGTTTTTTCAAAAAGAAATCGTTAAGTCAATGCCCTTCATAAATACAATAACATATCCCCATTATTGCAATATTCCATTCACAAGAACGGAAATGATTTTATACTACTTTATTTGTCGATATCGATATTAAAAAAATGAGTGTTTGTTTGAACCCTTTAGATAAGTGTGTGTGTTCGTTTAATTGACCAATCACTGGCCCCGCCGACTTACTCCTTTGGCCACGCCCACTGACTCGGACAGGAAGTCCCGCTTCGATTTTAAACGGCGTGAATTTACAAAATTTATCGCCAGAAGCATGTAACAAGAAAGTAGAATGGTTGGTTTGCGACCCGAACATAGTAACGACAGGTTGAATAAGCTGATATTACGACGTTAAAGCCGCCAAACCAACAAAAATGTTTCGCGCAAATGGTAGCCAATATCGGAGTTCAAATCTCAATTCCGGGCTGAATGAATGATTTGATTGGTCGATATATTCCTTGATTGACAGCTGCGATTGGTCAATTGTCGTTCGATATGAGAGACATCCCGACGGTTAATATCAATTTGATTAAATTCAGATTCGTCATATTGATTTATTGCTACGCCACTTATAGTGTGGAAGGATAATTGACCAATCGCTGACCCCGCACACTGACTCCTCTGGCCCCACTCATTGACTCCAACAGGAATTTCATCTTCCATTTTTAATGGCATTATTTTGCAAAAGTTATAGCCAGTAGCATATTTCAAAAAGGTAGAATGGTTGGTTGGCGATCTAAACGTCGTAACCTCAGGTTGAATAAGTTCTAATTACGTCGTTTAAGTCGTCAAACCAACTAAAATGATTCACCAAAAATGGCGGCCAATGTAGGAGTTCAAACTGAACTTCCAGTCTAAATGAATGATGTGACAAGCAATTTCTTCTCTTTCTTCAATGTCTTCTCAATTATAAAATTACAGGGACGTAAAAACCAGGGATTGGACAGTATATTATAGTCGAATTGTCAATATCTCACGCCAAGTTATATTTTTAGACGTGTTTTTCAGATGGCCCGCGGCTGTCACATATTAGATTACATGTATTTGATAATTAATGAATGTTGCATTTATAACGGATATAATATGTGATTCACACATAATAAAATATGGAGATAGCTGTGTGTATTGCAGAGAAGCTTCGGTCGTTCAATTGACGGATAGCTGTGTGTATTGCAGAGAAGCTTCGGTCGTTCAATTGACGGATAGCTGTGTGTATTGCAGAGAAGCTTCGGTCGTTCAATTGACGGATAGCTGTGTGTATTGCAGAGAAGCTTCGGTCGTTCAATTGACGGATAGCTGTGTGTATTGCAGAGAAGCTTCGGTCGTTCAATTGACGGATAGCTGTGTGTATTGCAGAGAAGCTTCGGTCGTTCAATTGACGGATCAAATGAAAACTATTGACCAATCAAATAATTCATTCAGACCGAAAAAGAACTTTGAATACCGAGTTTTACGTCAAGCACTTTATTTGGTTAAGCTACTTAACCCATTCCAACACAGCAAAATTTTAGACTGGTCCAAATTGAAAGAAGCTGCAGACGACAATTTCAAGTTGATGGAATTTTGAATTTTTTCGTCTTTTTGGATAGAAAACATTGTGGATAATGAAGAAATTGCTTGATACAAGCAATTTCTTCATTTTCCACAATGTTTTCCAAAGCTTTTTTCTCGAGGGGCGTAAAAAGGAGGGATTGAGTTGGAATGGGTTAATCGTCGTTACTACAGGTTATCAAAGCTGTATTTACGACGTTTATGTCAACAACCAAGGACAAGTCTTTTATTTTATGTCCACGATAATACATTTTACAAATTAATGCCATTTATCTTCTCTGTCGAATCGCAATGCAGGAGGTCCGTTGACCTTATATAATATACTTGTTTTTAAATCCATGTTATTCGTTCATGCAACAAGGCGAATACGAAGCTTTTGACGAATACTGCAACACGAAAAGAACTTAAGTGATCTGTGTGATATATGTTTATATATATTTTCAATAACTGAATGAATTCTGATCTGTATCCACGCAATGTGTTATCCAAGCCGAGAAACTAGTGTGGATCAGTTTCTACAAGAGATCGTTAATTTTCTTCACGGGTAAAGTATAAATTTGGTTAGGTTTTGCTTTGTTTAGCTAGTTCTTGTCGCATTTGCAATCCTTCAATATCGGATAAAGAAGTATTACGGCGTTTATTTGAAACTGTAGTTACGACATTTTGCACGCCCAACGAATATTTGCTATTTGTCATACATATAGTTTTATCTATGCTTAAAAATAATTCCTGAAAAGTTGAAAACATAGAATAAACTCACTAAAATGTTTATTATCGTCGTTACGGGTAAAAATGTCGTAACTACAGCTATATTCAAGCTGTAATTACGACATTTTACACTCCCAACGACGATATACCTTTTAAGTATTTTGTCAATCTACTTTTAAAGTTCAGGTGCACGCCTTCAAAGTTAACCCTTGTCATGCTGTATAAATTACCTTACTGAAATGCTGTCAAATCAACGGGCTGAAAGCACTGATAGAACTTGTTGTTCAAAAATCAATATTTTTTCAGAAATCAACTTCATAAACAACTCTGGCAGGATAAGTACAAACAGGAGGTGTAGACTAAGATCAGCCTGCACATGCAGTCTGATCTTAGTCTACACCTCCTGCCAAAACTGGAATATTCCGGGTTCAGCATGACAAGGGTTAAAACAAAATTAATGTACACGACTGTAAGGTAATTGAATTGGTAAGATTTGCAACCATTCGAAAATTTTGTGTCATAGAAGCAACGAGTAGGAAACTTTAAAAAATGAGTCCTAAATTCAGCAAAATTACAAAAGAAATTCCTATTTTGGCAAGATATAATTTCAATGTGATAATTTTTTATCTACTTTCAGTAATGATCGTGGAGCCCGATCAGCAAGCGACCCGGACTGGTTGGAGATTAACGGAAACCCGACCATTCCGCCCGTCCAGTCTATACGAGCGCCCCCTGCACCGATCGCCCTACATGCTCAGAAAGATAACATGCTCGGTATTACAAATAAAAATGTGTCTAGAAAATACCTGGAAAAACTACAGAAGGATCGTGAGAGGAACCAGGAAGTTCTCGCCGAATGTATTGATAACCTACCTATCACCATAAAGTAAGTCGGCTTCTACAACATGTCGAAATCAAGGGACAGGGGCTCTCCGAAATGTATCAATTGAAAAAAATAGCTCCTTTTTCGTTTTTTTTTTAAATTTTAGACTTGTCCAAATTGAAAGAGGTTACAGATGACATTGAAAATTAGATGCAATTAGATTGAAATATTCTATCTGGTATAAAAATTGCGGGAAAAATAGAAATGTCTTCTTCTTCTACAACATTTTCTAAAATATAAAGTCACAGCGGTGTAAAATCTCGGGTTTGTACAGAAAAGAGTTAATGTAAATAAACTAAACGAAAATTGATGAATGATTAATTAATAAATACTCAGAGATAAACTGTCTTAACAGATCAGTAGAGTATCGCACCAAACCTAGATAAGCAAAAATCGCAATCGTTGTGTATCACATTCAAATATAGTAGAAATACATGTAGTTGAAACGGTTTGCTTACTCTGAACATGTATAGTGTATCATCTTAAATAAACTAGATGAACATGTAACATGTCAGATTTAGTAAAATAGCAGGGAAAAGACAAATTCTGAAAAATGAATCATGATCAAATATAGTAATCATGGCAGGGAAACTGCTTATTCTGAGAAATGAATCATGTTCAAACATAGTAATCATCTATTCTGAGAAATGAATCGTGTTCAAATGTATTATCATAGCAGGGTAAAGACAAAGTCTGAGAAATGAATCATGTTCAAGCATAGTAATCATGGCAGGGAAACTGCTTATTCTGAGAAATGAATCATGTTCAAACATAGTAATCATTTATTCTGAGAAATGAATCATGTTCAAATGTATCATCATAGCAGGGTAGCTGCTTATTCTGAGAAATGAATCATGTTCAAGCATAGTTATCATGGCAGGGAAAATGCTTATTTTCATTCTGAGCTTGTATCATCATCAAATATAATAGTTATAGGAGGTAAATTGGTCATTCTGAACATGAATCATGTTTAAATCTAGTAGTTATAGCAGCTAACTGCTTATTCTGAAAATGAATCATGTTCAAATATAGTAATTATATTAGCGAAACGCTTATTGTAAGCATATATCATGTTGAAATATAGTAATTATAACAGGCAAACGCTTATTGTGAGCGTATATCATGTTGAAATATAGTAATTATAACAGGGAAACGCTTATTGTGAGCGTACATCATGTTGAAATATAGTAATTATAACAGGGAAACGCTTATTGTGAGCGTATATCATGTTGAAATATAGTAATTATAACAGGGAAACGCTTATTGTGAGCGTATATCATGTTGAAATATAGTAATTATAACAGGGAAACGCTTATTTTGAGCATATATCATGTTGAAATATAGTAATTATAACAGGGAAACGCTTATTGTGAGCGTACATCATGTTGAAATATAGTAATTATAACAGGGAAACGCTAATTGTGAGCGTACATCATGTTGAAATATAGTAATTATAACAGGGAAACGCTTTTTGTGAGCGTACATCATGTTGAAATTTAGTAATTATAACAGGGAAACGCTTATTGTGAGCATATATCATGTTGAAATATAGTAATTATAACAGGGAAACGCTTATTGTGAGCGTATATCATGTTGGAATATAGTAATTATAACAGGGAAACGCTTATTGTGAGCGTATATCATGTTGAAATATAGTAATTATAACAGGGAAACGCTTATTGTGAGCGTATATCATGTTGAAATATAGTAATTATAACAGGGAAACGCTTATTGTGAGCGTATATCATGTTGAAATATAGTAATTATAACAGGGAAACATTTATTGTGAGCGTATATCATGTTGAAATATAGTATTTATAACAGGGAAACGCTTATTGTGAGCGTATATCATGTTGAAATATAGTAATTATAACAGGGAAACGTTTATTGTGAGCGTATATCATGTTGAAATATAGTAATTATAACAGGAAAACGCTTATTGTGAGCGTATATCATGTTGAAATATAGTAATTATAACAGGGAAACGCTTATTGTGAGCGTATATCATGTTGAAATATAGTAATTATAACAGGGAAACGCTTATTGTGAGCGTATATCATGATGAAATATAGTAATTATAACAGGGAAACGCTTATTGTGAGCGTATATCATGTTGAAATATAGTAATTATAACAGGGAAACGCTTATTTTGAGCATATATCATGTTGATATATAGTTATTATAACAGGGAAACGCTTATTGTGAGCGTGTATCATGTTGAAATATAGTAATCATAACAGGGAAACGCTTCGATCCCCGGTCGCTGCAAATATCCTTTCGGATTTTGCCCATCAACGTGTGGATAATCACAAACCTAAGTCGGATGAGCAACTGCAGCTTGGAAAGGGTCTAGGGACAGTACTTGTGTGAGGAATACCAGGAATATATAGTTAGGTGCTCCAGCCCCCGCAATATGAGCGAAACATTGTTAAAAGAGGTGTAAAACCCCATTCACACAAACAAACTTAAAAAATCCGTTCGCGTGACATTAATAAAACTCTCAAGTCAAGCACAATCACTTGTTTAAAATAAGAAGTGTTTCAACTGGTTGATTTCCCTTTATGAAAACAGAGATGGTTTCAAAATTTAGAAATACCAAACGACAAAGCAGACTTTGGTTTCATTGTACAAATATATTTGAAAACCGAAAGGCGATTTCATCTTTTTCAGCAAATGTTCTAACGATTCTTTCATGTCATTAACTGCCGACAGTACATGATATAAGCTGTCCATTCTATCAAAAAGCCGGAACATTTTTTCACGTTTTTCACGTTTTGCGATCTACACTCTTACTTGGGGATAAAAAAGGAAATGACAGGTAAAATGAGCTATTTTCAAAAAAGATATCTTTTGTTCAATTTAAGCACAGATGGCGGGTGGTTATATACAATAAATCAAATACAAATTAATAAAGTTATGATAGATATGATAGTTGTCATCGCCGCCAGGTACTGTTTGAAGCGATGTCAGATTGAAAGAAAATGATTGACAGAAACGCCTAACTCATTACAAGATAATTTAATTATAAACTGTTCAAAATTGATTGGAGTTATATACGAAAACTCAAAGTGATTGTGATTTAAAATATTATATACAAAATTATATAAAATATTATAGTACGTGGTAGAAACGGCTTGTCAACTTATCCTGCTCAAACTGCTTTCAACCATATATCTGAAAGTATTAACCGTTCCCACACAATGGCGCTTTAACACGTCTTATAGAAAAAAATGTGGGAAAACATTGTTGACAATGAAGAAATTGCTTGTTACAAGCAATTTCTTCATTATCCACAATGTTTTCGATATCAAAAGACATAAAAGTAGGATGTCATCAATTAAAAGTTGTCGTCTACAGCTTTTTTGAATTCAGACCAGTCAAAAATTTTGCAGTCTGGTAATGGGTTAAAAAGAACTCATTGAAGGTGCATATCCATATTGTTTATCGTTGGGTAGCGACTGTCGCAAGCCTTTGTTCTGCTAATTATTTTTCTTTTACCTACTATTTCATAAAAATGCGACAAAATGTAAAACTAATATTTCGACCAATTTACACTGGTAAATACAGAACAGATCTCGGTGAAACCCCATATTCTCTTTCTTTTATCATGAGGTGACAAGTAAAATATTGCTGTAATGTACAGCAAAGTGAATTGTGTCGCCCTTAAAAATCAATATCTTGAGACAGATGGACAGTGGTATAACCATTATCCGTGAAAGGATTAATGCGGGTGGGGCGTAAAAATGTTCAGTTACATGCACTGACTAATTTATAATGGATATAGTTGACAGCTTATATATTGAAAATATCTAAGGTCTAAGTTGAAAGAGAAGCATAATTCCTCAGAAAAATGCTTCTAGAGTTCAGAGTTCTTTCGAAATTCATCATAAGATCTCTTTTAGATGTTCTCCTTTATTCCTATGCAAAAACAGGGTTCACATAGCAATGGACTACTTTACAGAGTTCAGTAATTCTTGAAAAGATTTTGGCAGAGGGTCAATAGATGATGATACATATTAAATATCAAGGCTGTAGGCCTTATGGTTTGGGCGGCGAAGATTTTTGAAGATTTCCATCTTTATTTCTATCTAAAAACAAAAATTGCACAGAAAATGGCTAATTTTCAGAGAATGGTAATTGTTTGTAATTTTTTGGTAGAGGGTCAATAGCTGATTATATATACCAAATATAAAAGCCCTAGGCCTTATGGGTTGGAAGGAGAAGATTATTCAAGTGTTTTTACTCGATTGGCATGGGAACCAGATTTCTACATGGATTTATTTTTATTAAGTATTTTAAAAGAGCATGACCTAAGGATAATTTCTGTTAAATTTGGTTGAAATTTTATGGTTAGTATAGGAGAGGAAAAAGATTTCTTTAATGTGAATGGATGCACTGATTGATAGATGGATGGAAGGACAGATAGACAGACAGACGGACAGATGATGCACAACGACTGATCACAATAACTCAGAGAGAATAACGTTAAAGTAAAACCACTGCTGCGCAAACAAACAAAAAAAAAAAAAAAAAAAAAAAAAAAAAAAGCAACAAGAGCCCATGATTGTCCTAAATCGCTCTCCTGAGTATGATGTTTCAAGGCTGTGTGATATATACAAAAAGCAAAACCCCTTTTTAATTATTTTGGAGAAGATGTTTAAATATTTTCTCTTTTAAACCTAGGTATATTGATGATCCAACCATATAGCGCTTATATCCTGAATATGGTATTGCTTTGAATTATAGACATCAATACAAACAAGCTCTAGGCCTTATGGTTTGGGAGAAGACTTTAAAAGATTTCCTTCTTAATTCCTTTGTAAAATCAGGGATCGCTCAGAAAAGGGCTAATTTTCATGAAACAGTAATTCTTGGAAGTATTTTGGTAGAGGGTCAATAGATGATGATATCTACCAAATATCAAAGCTCTAGGCCTTCTGATTTGGGAGAAGAAGGTTCTCAAAGATTTCCTACTTTATTTCTTTGTAAAATCAGGGATCGCACGGAAAATGGCTTATTTTCAGAATACGGTAATTATTTGAAGTATTTTGGTAGAGGGTCAATAGGCGATGATACATACCAAATATCAAAGTTCTAGGCCTTATGAAATGGGAGAAAAAGATTTCAAAGATTTTCTTCTTTATTCCTTTGAAAATCAGGAATCGCACAGAAAAGGGCTAATTTTCAGAGTACGATTATTCTTTTAAGAATTTTGGAAGAGGGTCATTTGGTGATGATATGTATCAAATATCAAAGCTCTTGGCCTTATGAATTAGGAGAAGAAGATTTTTAATGATTTCATGTGTTAAATCAGGGATCGCACAGAAAAGGGTTGATTTTGAGAGTACAGTAATTCTTTGGAGAATTTTGATAGAGGGTCATTTGGTGATGATATGTTCCAAATATCAAAGTTCTTTGCCTTATAGTTTAGGAGGAGAAGATTTTTAAAGATTTCCTCTGTAAAATTAGGGATCGCACAGAAAAGGGTTAATTTTAAAAGTACAATAATTCTTTGAAGCATTTTGGTAGAGGGTCAATAGGTGATGATTGTACCAAATATCAAAGCTCTAGGCCTTATGGTTTGGGAGGAGAAGATTTCCAAAGATTTCCTTCTCTATTCCTTTTTAAAATCAGGAATCGCACAGAAAAAGGCTTATTTTCAGAGGACGATAATTCTTCGAAGTATTTTGATTTAGGGTCAATAGCTGATGAAATGTACCACAAATCAAAAGTCGTGGTGTTATAGTTTAGGAGAAGATTTTTAAAGATTTCCTTTTTTAAATCAGGGATAGCAGATTTTTAAATAATTGATTACGGACGGACAGAGGGACAATTACCGATTACAATAGCACACCTTGAGCACGTTGTGCTCAGGTGAGCTAAAAATAAATCAACCGGAAATATAGACGTCAAAATCCCGCTCGAAATGACGGAATCGTAAAAGTTAAATTCGCGTGAACAATACATATTTGGTATGGATAAATACTACCAAATCTTAGCGGACATGAATTGATTCGCACAAAATTAAAGTATAAAATAAGGATCACTACGGATATTTCCTATCGTTAATGCATAATGTGTAACACAATGTGCACAATACCATGTAGCTGTACTTAGCACATAATAAAGAATGGGCGCAACACAATATAGAATTTAGTGGAGTGTAACAAAAAATACATAACGGCATAATCGGTTGGTTTTTAGACAAATCTTTCATGGGCAAACCGGAAATTGGGACTTTCCAGTGACATGCACAAAATAAAACAATGAAAACGTTGTTTTCATGATATTTCGGCGTGTTGCAAGATTAGATGAACTCCATTGTAGGGTTTATAGTACTGCTTTAAAAGTTTATCTTGTAAACAATCGTTCTTAGAATACAGTTGCGATTCTCAGGTAAAATTAATTATCCCTCATGACGTAATATCTAAAATTAGAATGAGTATACCACAATTAGTGTCGCCTATGAGGCGACACAATAAACATCATCTTTCTTTTACTATCATTTGACGATCATTTAGCAGCTTTGTTCGTAGCCACGTCACAAAATTTGTCATTCTAAAAGGGGACTTAATATAAATTTTTTTTTTCCATCTATATCTATCAATGCAGAACCGTACTTATTAAAATGAATTTTTCAATTTGTTTATCATTTGACAATGACAAAAAAGTCCTTGTTAACTTAAATTCTGTGCATTATTCTGTATCATTTAACCCTTTCCCGTTTTCAGAAATTTTAGACTAGTCCAAATTGAAAGAGGTTGCAGACGACAATGAAAACTGGATGCCATTTGAAATGAAACCAACCTATGTGGTAGAAAATATTGTGGAAAAAGGAGAAATTGCTTGTTACAAGCAGTTTCTTCTTTTTCCACAATGTTTTCTTGAGTATGAAATCACAGGAATGTAAAATCCTGTATTTGAACGGGAAAGGGTTAAAAAGGAGACTTTAAATTAATTGCAGTTTTCACTTTTAATTCTTCCGGATTGCGGTTGTCAATCAAAGAATCAGTTGACCAATACACCGCATCGTACTGCAACGTGGGAAGGGAGAGCGTCTTGATGAATTAACCCTTTCCTGTTTTGCAAAACTCTAGACCTGTCCAAATTCAAAGGTTTTGCAGACGAAAATTGAAAGTCTTTTGTATTTGAAAAATAATCTTTCACTAGGGTAGAAAATATTGTGGAAAACGAAGAAATTGCTTGTCACAAGCGATTTCTTCTTTTTCCACAATGTTTTCCAAGGTATAAAGACACAAGGACGTAAAAACCAGGGTTTGAACAGGAAATGGTTAAACTATTTTCTTTATCAACAGGGGTTGACTATATGTCCTTTATTTTGGTAATTTATTATGTTATATCACCAGGGATCTTCATGTAAAAAAGTTTTTTGTCATCAATAGAAACAGAATCGTTTGTCATGGAAAAGGGGAATAAATGGCTATCGTTAGAAAAAAGGATTTTTTTCGACGGGTGTCTTTTTAACGAAATTGCTCCCTTTCCGTTTTTCGAAATTTTAGACTGGTCCAAATTGAAAGAAGTTGCAGACGACAATGAAAATTGGATGCAGTTCTAAATGAAGCCAACCTATGTGGAAGAAAAAAACTACGGGAAAAGGAGAAATTGCTTTTAGTTAGCAATTTCTCCTTTTCCCAAAATCAAGTATAAAATCACAGTGACGTAAAATCCCGGGTTTGTAGAGGAAAGGGTTAAAATATTCTAATACAAATCAATAATTTTGTTATGCTTGACTAAGCGGTAAAGTCATTCTTACTCGATACGCGCGATGTGTATGGAGTTGGGATCCCGTCCGGGACACTAAGACAGTGTCCCCTTGCCGAGAGGTAGAACGTCACCTTAAAAATCAAAAGGTCGTTAGTTCGATTCTCGGGAGCGGCTACCGATCTTAGTTCTTTAACTGGCCCCCACATTCGGGTCGAGTACTTTTGTATTCCCCAACAAGCAGAATTGAGAGCTAATAATCTAGGTTGTGAAAACTTGTTTCCAATTCGATGTAAGATAAATAGGTTTACATCAAACAAGGCATCTTAGCATTCTAGCACAAAACTTGATGCAATGGTAGCAAATAAATAAGGAAATATTATCTTGAGAGATTGAAAAACTGTGCTGTACTCCATTAAAAAAGTTAAATGTCTAACATCGGATTAATAATGAAGATGTGCGACAAAATGTTGGACAGTTCCAAGCCTAAATAAGTTATAGACGATAATTTCATTTTGATAAATTTTTAGAAAATTCTATCTTTCTGGTTAGAAAATAATTCGGAAAATGAAGGAACTGCTTGTAATAAGCAATTTCTTTATTTTAATACTGTTTCCTTAACTCCCATATTTAGCTCATTATTAAGGAATGCCGCTTTTTGTGGGCCCTAAAGATATATATTTGAAAAAAAATTGAGAAAAGCAATTTCTCAAAATGTTTTCTACCATAATTGGAACTTATTTCCCAAGTTTAACACAATTTGAATTATTGTCTGCAACTGGACCAGCCTAAAATTTTGTCGTCTGGTACGTGTATAGGTCATACAAAGCAGGATTGTGTTAGTATGTGTAAACCCATTCCTACACAAGGACACTTTTTGTCGCACCCCAAGAAAAAAATGTGGAAAGCATTGTGTGAACTGAAAAAAATGCTTGTCACAAGCATTTTTTTTTCATTTTACACAATGTTTTTACCCAGAAAGTTGAAAAAGTCTAAAATTTCCATAGCTTAAAATTACTGTCTGCAACGCCTCACAGTTCGGATCAGCCTAGAATTTTGTCGACTGGTAATAGTTTAATCGTGCTCTAGACGTTCGATATTTAGGCCATGGACCCGATCAGTGATAACAAAGAGAGCGGTTCAATGGGTTCAGTGATGGTTTAAGCCGATTTATTCTTTTGTGAGACAGTCTACCCTATACAATACTTATAGTTCCATTCATGGGAGGATATAATAGAATACACTTTGTTATTTTGTACAGGATTTTTAATACAGTGTTATCGTGCAGTACCACCTCATATATGTGGCCCCGCCCACTTACTCCGCTCATTGACTCTGACAGGAAGTTCCGCTTCGGTTTTATACGGAGTTAGTTGGCGTTATTTTCCGAAAATTATGGCCAGTAGTTAAATTGTTGATTGGCAACTTAAACGTCGTAACTACAGCTTGAATAAGCTGTAGTTAAGACGTTTAAGTCGCCAAAACAACAAAAATGCTTCACACAAATTGGCGGCCAATGTCGGAGTTCAAGATTCATTACAAGTTTAAATAATTGATTTGATTGGTCGGCTTTTATTTTGATTGGCAACCGCGATTTGTTAATTCAATAGTTACGTAGTTCAAAAAACAAAAAACAAAAAACGATATATCAAAATGTATGTGCATGGAGCCTTCAGTCGTTATCGTGGATCATTTTTTTTTCAAAGATCACTTTGAAAATAGGTTTTGGTTTATAAATATTCAGTTCTGTTTCGAAACGGATTTCTATATAGATCCACGAGCTTTCTGTACCGCGATATTTAAAACTTGAGATTGTAAGATATAGGCTAAAAATATTATGGCATTGCCTATTTGTGCAAACGAAAACATATCATAGGAGACTGATAGACTTATACATATATACATGTTAAATGGATATATCATGGGTAACAAACGTGACTACGAATGAATACTTTTGCCCCCCCCTTTTCCCAATATGAACACGTTTGGCTTTGTCAGGTAATAAAAAACGGATCGTGACATCAAACAAAAAATCGATACAAATCGAATAATACATTCAGACCGGAAGTGAACTTTGAAATTCGAAATAGGCCGACATTTTTGATAAGATTTTTTTGGACGACTTAGATGTCGTAACTTCAGCCCTTTCTATATTTTGCAACGATGTGCAGGTCGCAGACCGGCCATTTGATATATTTAAATTATACTGCTTCAAATCGGGTCCGTGGAAACCTTGAATTGGTCGCTATATTTTGTCGATGTCAAAAACAATGTAAAAGTGAAATGTCTCATAGATACTTTTGTAATTTATGTCAAAGATTTCCTGGTGAATGCCTCATAATTCTACTCGTCATTATAGCAAACAGTGACAGAGTGCAAGTGCATAGATTAGGACAGACTTTGCGCTGAAAAAATATTTCAGCTGTTTCCCCTCCACGCATTCACGCACAAGCAAAGAAACACACAAATAAACAAACAACAATATGCGTTCATCTATTCATTCTTATTTCTGAAGATTCAGTCTCTTGTTTTAATAACATAATAAACTGTGTGATCCTGTCGTTCTTTAACCAATTAATAACCATACTAATAATATGTTCATTTACAGAAGGTAACATTTTTAAGATAAATAGAAACAAATCTTATTTTCAACATGGCCTTCATATCAATATATAAACAAAACAGAACAAAGAAAGAAAAGAAAACACACACGAGTTTCACCTCTCTCTTCATTTTGCTCGTATCTCTCTTTCCATTTCTACCCCTATTTAACAAAAAGTAACTTATTCAAGATTAAGCGAATATTAGTGTTGGCATATAGATAACATTATTATTTCAACCAAACAGACAAACCAACTACAAAATCTAAACTGGTGCAATTTGAAAGAAGTAGCAGACGGAAATTTGGAAATGAAGAAATTGCTTGTAACACGTAATTTCCCCCTTGTCCGTAATGTTTCTCAAAGCTTATTCAATGAGGGGCGTCAAAAAGCGAGAATGTTCGCATCCCGTTTATGTACATTTTGACAGTACATGGGACTGGTGGCTTAAAATGTAGACGAAATTGGAGATCTAATGGAATGGAACAATTTATGCAACGTTGCTGGACAGATAAAGCATAAAACTTAATCCAAAGATTGAGTTAAAATGATATTTAATCAAAATATCGAACGAATTAAAATATATATGCAGTTGTATAAAAAATACTAACGTGTAACAAAGTGAAAGCATAAAAATTAATTTCATTTTTTGTTAGCAGTGCAAGCCTTAATTACCACTTAAACGGCCCTGGGATTAAAAGCCTCTTTAGATGTCAAGAGGCGATCGGAATCAACATGCGGTTATTCTTATAGAATTACTTCGTAAATGCACGACAGACATTTTCTTATGGCTTTTTGATAGAGTCCCAATCTTGACAAGGTAATCAGAAAATTATTTAAACTGCAAACAGCAATACATTTAAAGCAGTTTACAAAGTAAATATTAAATGTTATTGGTGAAAGACGGTCTAATTGACTACCTCCACCAATCTTGAAAAAATTGTATCGTAGGTTTGTGACCAAAACGTCGTAACTATGACTTTAATAAGCTTGAGTTACGAGGTTTCGGTTGCCTACAGGCGGCGTCTTAGATTTTTTGTTTGGTAATCGGCCTTTAACCCTTTCTTATTCAATTCCTGTTTTTTACGTGAAGTTATAATTGAGAAAACATTATTAAAAAAAAAAGAGAAGAAATTGCTTGGGTCAGTATCTTTCTACAGAACGCAGAGTGAAGACTCAGATCAGACTGCGCGGATGCACAGACTGATCTGAGTCTTTACTTGGCGCACATGTGTAATGGTTGGAAATGTCACGCACGCGCTCATATACTTGTATTATTGTGATGCGGCAGGCGAAATTTGACACATTCTGCCAAGTTTTGAACGCTTCGACCTAATCTTGACCTGATCCTTTTTTTTCAAACACCACATGAAGTTCCGGGAGGGTCCCCGAACGAATGAAACGTAAATGATTGCTGGCCTTACCGAGACTGATGATTAATACAAAAGGGCGAAAGCTTGACAATATGATCATGGCTTTCTCAAAATCAACTAAAGAACCTAATTCCCCAATAATCTTACCCCTCTCTCCGTTTTTCTCTCTTTGTCTCTCTTCGCCCTCTTTGTCCGTCTGTCCGTCGATCCGTCTATCTGTCTCTCAAAAACAACCGATTGAAATTCAAATTAACCGAACACCAGTATTTGCCATATGGATACCACTCTATTTCAATCATTCACATTCGTGGTTACAAAGGGCCTAGCCTATCTCCCAGGCTGTCTGTACGTGTGGGTTTAAAAGTAACTAAGGTACATCACTTATGTTTTTCGCTTCATTCCTTGAAATTCTCTCCCTTACAACCACAAACTGACAGAGAAAACAGGGAGATAACAGTGGACATCCTTTTCAGCTGAAAACGTACATAACTAACTAATAGATATCAGATAGATAAATGATTTAACCCACACCCATACAACAAAATTTTAGACCGGTCTGAAACTGAAAGAAGCTTCAGACGACAATTACAATTTGGTATATTCTTTGCGTCTTTATGATAACAACATTGTGGATAATGAAGAAAAATGCTTGATGCTTGATAAAAGCAATTTCTTCATTTCCATCCATGTTTTACAAAGTGTTTTCCCTGACCAGAAAAACGTAAAAAGGAGGGTTTGTGTGGTATTAAATCAGAGAGTTTATTAATACAGTTTGAATTCTCCTTTGTTCCCCTTTCTTTGTCGACGCTAAACGATTCGTTGTCAACGTTTAACGATAAAGTCAGATGTAGCGGAATGTTCCCAACAGAGTTAGTTATCAGTCGAGTGACTCCATCAAAGTATATCAAAGACTCTTGAATATTACATGTTTTTATTCGTTATCAGACATCGATTTCTTGGGTTCACTCTGGACGAAATCTATTAACATCCGGACATGAACAATTATCGGACATCAAGAATGGTGACGGAAAATATCTCTAGTGATTTAAAATGGATCGATACTGTTTTGACTTATTGAAATAGTTATTGTTGTTTGTGGCATCTAGAAGGGTGAACCTTGGATATTGTTTGAATGACTGCTTCTATTAACCCATTCCCACACACTCCGCCTTTCTACGCCTATCAAAAATAATTTCAAGAAAAACAATGTGGAAAATACAGGAATGGCCTGTCACAAGCAATTTCTGTATTTTCCAAAATGTTTTCTACTCAGAATAACTGATCTATTTCAAATTCTATCAACTTGGAATTGTCGACTGCAATTTGAACAAGTCTAAGATTTTGTCGTGTGGAAATGGGTAAAGCAACCTCTGGTATTGTAGATAAGTTAAGAGATATAGTTAAAACTTGAAAACTCAATCGTTTTGGTGTTTTGTTTTGAAACCATATACGAAAAAACAAAAAAACAAAAAAAAAAAACTATCGTTTGTATCAGTTCAGTGCAAAGCGCTGGACCATAACAGAATTTTCTAGGAATTGAAAGTCAGTTTCTTCTTTAGCCGTGACTTACATTCGACTATGTATCAAAAATAGACATTTTCTTTCTAATAATGTTGGATATACTTTGTGTTTTGAATTTTAAATACAATTTTCTGTAAGAGTGGTGACCTATGCCCGAGTATGTGTTAAAACTGGGCATGTTCTTTCCGAGGATTCCACAAGGAGTCAGGTAATCTTTTGGTAATAACAAAAATAAAGATTATAAGAAAAATAATAACGACAAGATAAATACTAACACAAATAAATAGAATAATGATAATGTTAAACGTGGAAAAAAACAGACAGAAAAATGATATATATTTTTTTAAAGATTATAATGACCTTAATTTTTACTTGTTACTGGTTTTCATCGGTTCCTATTATACTCTTATTGTTGATGCTTAAGTTAGTATAAAAATATCTGTTAACCGGTTCCCACACAACTACGCTTTTTTACGCTTCTTAAGAAGAGGATTTGAAAACATCTTGGAAAAAGTAATATCTTCATTATCCACATTTTTTTCTACCCAAAAAGGATAAAGAACTGGTGTCTGCAACTTTTTTTCTTCAATTCGGAACAGCCTAAAATATTGTTGTGTTGTAGTAGGTGAAAGGGAATTCACCACAAAATTGTGATAAGAGTAGTTATTATTACATTTGTATTTAGTTTATAGCAAAGGTTAATTCACGTTTATGCGAAGATAACCCCTAGTAGCTTCAACCCATTACCAAACGACAAAGTTTTAGACTGGTCCAAATAGGGTGAATTTGCAGGCGACATTAATGATTGATAGAACTTTAAAAATCTTCATCTTTTGGGGTAGACAACATCGAGAAAAATGAAGAAATTGCTTGTAACAAGCAATTTCTTGATGCCCACTATTTCCCCCCCCCCCCGAGTTTTCCTCTTTTATTGACGGGCGTAAATATTCGGGATTGTGTGGTAATGTGTTAAAATGCCTAGCCGCCCCGCATATTTTGAGAAATGGCTCAAGAATAAGTATAACATGAGAAAGCGGTACAATGTCCAAATCTGCCTTTTTCTCTAGACGTTATTCCTTATGACTTTTTCTTGTTTCTCTTATCCTATTAACCAGCCGGCAAAATTTAAGACTGGTCCGAATTGAAAGGAGTTGCAGACCACAATCTAAAGTTTATGGAATTTGAGATTTTAGAAAAAAAAAAAAAAAAAAGAAAAAAATGTGATTTAAAAAAAAATGTGGGTAGAAAACATTGTGTAAACTGAAGAAATTGCTTGTGACAAGTAATTTCTTCAGTTTACATGATGTTTTCCTAATTGTATTTCTTAAGTGGCGTCAAAAAGCGTCACAGTGTGAGAATGGGTTATGAATGAAGATACTATCAGGACGTCGATATGAATCTGGAAGTGCGATATGTAGTGCAATCTTTCCGGTACGTATACAGGGGAGCCCAAAACTCTTCTGTTACGTAGAGTCGATTTCGAGGCTAAAAATGTTTTTACAAGGTTTGAATTGTCCAAATTGAAAGGAGTTGCATACAACAATTTAAAACGTATGGAATTTTGGATTTTTTTTACTTTGGGGTAGAAAACATTGTGGATAATGAAGAAATTGCTTTTCTTCATTTTCCACTGTGTTTTCCAAAGCCTTTTTCTTAGGGGCGTCTAAAGCGTCAATGAGTGGGAATGGGTTAACCCATAACCAGACGACAAAACTTTAGAAAGGTCAAACTGAATTAAATTGAAGACATCAATTATAAATTTATGGACTTTTAAAGATGTTTTTCTGTGTAGAAAGTATTGTAGTAAATTAAGAAATTGCTTGTCATGATCAATTTCTTCATTTTCTACATATTTTCCATTTTTTTTCCATTGATGAATGTAAAATGGCGGGATCGTGTTAGGATGGGTTAAAGGAAGGTCCCCTCGAAATAATGATAATTAAATGACAAATAATTTTTCTCCACAATGTTAACCCTTGTCATGCTGAATAAATACCTTACTGAATTGCTGTAAAATCAAAGAGCCGAAAGCACTGATAGAAAAGGTTGTTAAAAAATCAATATTTCTTTTAGAAATCAATTCCATAAACACCTCTGGCAGGAAAAGTACAAACAGGAGGTGTAGACCAAGATCAGACTGCACTTGTGTGCAGACTGATCTTGGTCTACACCTCCTGCCAAAATATTCCGGATTCAGCACGACAAGGGTTAATCGTTTTTGCAATCATTTTTCTACTAGATATTGGTAAATGACGGATAGCCCATGTCAATTACAGGATTAATCAACCATTCAAATAATTCATTTAGATCGGAAATGAACTTTGAACTCCAACATTGACCAAAATTGACCAACATTATGTTAACTATTTTCGTCGGTCTTGTCAAACCAAATTTACTTTTTTTGTTACATATTACTGGCAATAACAACAATAGCAACAACAAACTACAACAGTATTCACCACTACCCATCCACCTAAACAAACAAGCTCCCCCCCCCCCCAAAAAAAAAAAACAACAAAAAAAAAAACAAACAAACAAAAAAAAAACCCACACACACACCAAAAAAACAAACAGAAAAAAAAACCCCAACAACACACACACACGCACACACACACCAAACAACAACAAAACCCCGCCGTTAATAATTAAGTGGAACGTTTGAGCTCAGTTTACGTGATCAGCGATCTGGGGAAGGATATATGATAGCGATACAACAACTTGCATTTGGCATCCAAAGGTCGAGTGAAATACCAAAATTTCCTCTGCAGCGAGAAGCAAATACAAGATGTTCTATCGCTATCGAAATACAATATCTATTTATTATATATTCTTACATTTTTAATAAGATTGAAGAATTATTGAAATATGCGTTAAATTTGTGCATGTATTTCCATTCTCCCTTACCATTCATATAACGTTTAATTTCATTATGACGTCATCTACAGAATGGAAATGACGTCATCTAGGACTACCTTATATCTTGACTGGCAAGCCTGTCCTAGTTCTACGATGCCAATGTTGGAGAGTAGCGTAGATGGGACAGGTTCACCAGTCTACATTATATGAAATCGTATTTATCACTTTCATATACGAGATTTTTCTGTGTTGAATGTATAGATGAAACTAGAAATATTTATGGGTATATAATAAGATTCGGTATCAAATGTTTTATATATATATAATTTAATCTTTAGTTTCGTCTATCAAAATTCGGCGTTCTGATTGGTCGAAAAATATTATTCATAACTCCATGAACAAAATTTTGAGCACGCAGCAATTTTGTAAGCTTCCGCACAAAATAGTACCATAGAAAAAGGTATCAAAAGTGTAAAGTTTTTGCTTTTTTTCTCTCGATACTATTAAATTATAGGAAATGAAGAGAATATTTTTTGTTTTCATGGAGGTATGAACCGAAAAACCTAATCACACAATGTATGAATCCGCTTCGCGTATTCATACAGTGTGATTAGGTTTTTCGGTTCATACCTCCATGAAAACAAAAAATATTCTCTTCATCTCTTAAATAAAAATCAGACATTTCGGAATGAGAAATGGTAAACTGTGTTTGCGAAAACCCTTGAAACGTGGAGAGGTGTTTATCAATTTGGTCAGTAATTTACAATTCTGAAGTGGCCTCTAGTTTGTTAACCTCGCCTTAATCGAGAAGTTTACATTTTTTTTTACGAAACGTTTCTATTTTTGTTGTAGCAGCTCGATATCTCGCCCAATAGTGGAAAGAGAAACACATTGCAAAGGTTAAAGTTAATGCAATAATAATGATAATAATGAAAATAACTTTATTTAACGAAGGTTATTAATAACTCATTACCATACACGGACGCCAAGAAAAAATCACTACCACGGAAAACTCTGTGGTAAGAAGGAGATGTTGCTTGTAACAAGGTATTGCCTATCGCTTCGCGTATTCATACAGTGTGATTAGGTTTTTCGGTTCATACCTCCATGAAAACAAAAAATATTCTCTTCATCACTTAGATAAAAAAGTTAATCAGACATTTCGGAATGAGAAATGGTAAACTGTGTTTGCGAAACCCTTGAAACGTGGAGAGGTGTTTATCAATTTGGTCAGTAATTTACAATTCTGAAGTGGTCCCTAGTTTGTTAACCTCGTCTTAATCAAGAAGTTTACACTTTTTTTTACGAAACGTTTCTATTTTTGTTGTAGCAGCTCGATATCTCGCCCAACAATGGAAAGAGAAACACATAGCAAAGGTTAAAGTTAATGCAATAATAATGATAATGATGATGATATTTAACGAAGGTTACTTAATAACTCATTACCATACACGGACGCAAAAAAAAAAACCTACCACGGAAAACTTTGTGGTAAGAAGGAGATGTTGCTTGTAACAAGGTATTGCATCTTTTCTTACAATGTTTCTTGCCTTATTTGACACTTATTTTCCGATTTAAGCGCAATTCATTATGATATCTGCAGCTTCCTTCAATTTGGACCAGTCTATAGTTCTAGTTGTTTGTTAATAGGATAAGACACAATTACACGTATTAAAACAACAACATAATGATTATGATAAAGCCATATTAACAAAAAAGCCAATAAAAAGATAAGTTCGTGATCTGTATCTATTTTCCGAATTAAGTCTAACGATATTAAAACAAATAAAAACAACAACAACAACAAAACCCAACAAAAAACCAAACAGGCTTTGAGTTATATGCAGGAAAACTGTGTCCTTGAGTTCAGTAAAGGAGTTGTTAATACATGTAAATCTGTCTTTAATGTTAGTGTATTCTTCAAAGTGATTTCAGTAGAGTCAAATGTCTTCTATTTTAATGTTCTACGACATATACAATGAATGTGAATTATTATCAGTGAAAAAATGTTAAGAAGCTCAAATGAAGGAAAAATGAGACACAAAAAAGCGCAACGGAATCGAGATTTGAATGACAATTCGTCTTCTGAATATCAATAATAATGGCGAGTTTTACCATCTGCAGTCCGATATGGGTCGACCCGTTTTCGCAGTTCCAAAATGCACCTTTTTGGTAACCAGTCTCAACTGACACAATTTATTTTGAACTTGAGTTTATGCATGATACTAATAATAATGTTAAATCCTTTCCCATTTTTTTTCAAAGATTTAGTCTCGTCAAATTTGAAAGAAGTTGCTGACGATAATTAACCCATTCCAACACAGCAACACTGATCCAAATTAAAAGAAGCTGCAGACGACAATTTCAAGTTGATGGAATTTTGAATTTTTTGATACAAGCAATTTCTTCATTTTCCACAATGTTTTCCAATGCTTTTTTCTTTAGGGGCGTTAAAAGGAGGGATTGAGTTGGAATGGGTTAAAATTAAGTGATAAGCAATTTCTTCTTTTCCTACAGTATTTTCTGAAGTATTATATTACTGGGACGTAAAAACAAGGCATTGTGCGGGAAAAGGGTTAATGTAATGAAATCAAATACTCTACGCAACCGGGACATCAATAAAGTGTGATTTGAAATACACAATTGACGTAACACGACTGTCAATCAATAATTTAATTGTTAGTTTCGTCTATCAAAAGCGAGCGATCTGATTGGTCGAAAAATTTAATTCATACCTCCATGAACAAAATTTTGAGTACGCAGCCATTTTGAATGCTTCCGCACAAAATAGTTCACTACAAAAAGGTATCAAAATTTGTTAAGTTGTTGCATTTTTCGCTCGATGCTATTAAATTATAAGAAATGAAGATAATATTTTTTTGTTTTCATGGAGGTATGAACCGAAAAACCTAATCACACACTGTATGAATCCGCTTCGCGAATTCATACAGTGTGATTAGGTTTTTCGGTTCATACCTCCATGAAAACAAAAATATTCTCTTCATCTCTTAAATGAATCAAACCACCAATCGAATCATTCATGAAGACCGGAAGTGAACATTAAACTCCTACGCCGGTCGATTCTATTCGTTTGGGGATCATCATGTCGTAACTTTAGCTTATTAAATCCGTAGTTGCGACGTTTAGGTCGCCAATCAACCATTTTAATTTCATTTGGTGAGTGAACCGCCAATCCTAAGAGCTTATAGGGAGAACCGCTGTCAGACTGGGTTTGTAATGAGGATACCCAGTCTTTATTGCAAAATGTGTGTTTATTAGAAATTTCGTGCTCGGGGGCAGCTAAGAATTAGACCTGCTGAACGAGAAGGGTTCCCTTGGGTCGAAAGAAAAGTATCGACTCTTGTCAGAGTGTTGTGACTGCTCAGGCTGACCGGGGTCCGAATTTGTCACCCTTTGACATTTGTCTTAATCTCGAACGACTATTTTACCTAACTATATGCTTATTTATGCTTATTCCATACATTTATTTCTTTTTGACCTCTATTTGACCTAATCTCTGTTTCAAAAACCCCGGAGGTCCCTTTTAACCCTTCATGTCACAGGCTATGAGGTATCAGTCGTTGGTGCGCGAGCAAAATGTCGTAACTACAGCTTTGATAAAGCTGTACTTCCGACATTTTACTCGCGCCCTACGCATTGATTGTTGAACGAAAAAATGAAATACTAATTCTTTTGAATTCTTTGTCAAATATATGCAGTGAACGTTTGCAAGATCACCAGGATATCGTCGTTTGGCGTGGAAAATGTCGTAGCTACAGCTTCATTTAAGTTGTAGTGACGACAACTCGCAGCCGCAACGACGATATACACTTTTAACAGACAAAAATTTATTTTTGATGGCTTAAATGTAAAATCGAAATTTTATCTTATATTTCAGACAGCTAGTTTACCCAGAGAAGCCTCGTTTTGGAAGTGTTAGTTCTAACCAATCTCGAGATACCAAGTTTAGAATAGGTAGGGCTAACGACTTTTGGCAAGAAACAGCCGACCAGTGGGTTAACGAAGATTCGGACTCGGCAGACCCACATAGTGTGCCAAATCATCACCACAAACACAAAAATCATGTCCGTAATGGCGTGCGGGAGAACTCGCACCATTCTAGGAGTACATCAGATAGTGCCTTTGTTAACAAAGATTTTGTCCATTATCCGGGATTTCAGGGCGCATCCGGGCAATCACAGAGTCTCAAATATAGATACGGGAAGAAAAAATCCGGGATCAGTTCGGAGAGTCAGACTAAACAACGGCCGGCGAAGTTCAAACCGAAAGGTTATGGAAGTTTGTATGACGAGCTTGAATTTGAAAGACGGTATAAGAAAGTGTTTGATTTAAATAAACATATCCATTTCGTTCATTCAAACTTTTTGAGCGGTCAGAGATTGATGAAGAAGTCACGATTACCACCACTCGGTTATAACTCGTCCGTACAATCAGATCCGATGGATCCCGGAGATATCTTCGCGATCATGTCCGTACAAAAATTCAATCACCCAGATGACATAGAGAAGAGCCGGTTAGCCCTGTCAAACCCCGGTAGCGGGTTCCGTAGAACCGAAGGACCTTATGATCGCCGGGGTAATAAACCAAGACTTGAAGTTACTCAAAGTCTAGATACGCCGGTTGGTTTTGTGCCGGGTTCCATTCCGAAAACCGGAAGTTCGCCATTCGACGGCGTGAATGGCGCCAACAATGAGATTAACCACAGCGGGTTTTACCGATTACAAAACATGTCAGGCGAGGATCGAGATCTGTCTAGAACAAATCACACTGTGTCGACTTTTGACGATAGCAAATCCGAATCACAAAGAAATGTGGCAAGTAAACGCAAACCAGAAGACGAGAAAAGAAAGTCTCGTGCACACAAGAAAATACCTCAGACACAGGATAGTATTCGATCAACGGACATGGGGTCAGAGATACTAGATGACACAGAGCCATTTAATATTCGCGTTCATGTAGAAATAAGACCAACAAAAGATAATGAGTTAAAAGAATCAAGTGATAATGATAGTCCTACTGGTGACCCTGACCTTATTAACGAAGGAAATCATTTCAATCTGAACCACTTTCAAGGCGAACATGACGCTGATGGAGAACACGAAAATGATACATTTGAAGAAAAGATTATATTTCCAACAAAACTAGAACAATTGGATGACAATATGGTCAGTAATGTTGATAAGGAGAATTCGTCAGAGACTGTCATTAAACCAAGAAACATACCTATATCTACCAATCAGTTCGGGTTTATAACTAAAAAAGTTCAGTACCCTCAAAATTTCTCTTTCGATGATAACAAAAAACCCTAAAGGCTTCCCCGCGCACATTTACAACCGATCATATTAATAAACGAATAAGACCTACATGCAGAATAGCATACATAAATTGTAATTTCTGGTATAAAGGATAGAATATATTTTTGTCTGTATTTTAAGCTCATCAAATTGTGTCAGTGAAATGTTTTACTTTAACTCACCCATAGGTTGTAAATGTCTGGGTTAAAACGAGATGGGTATTTATGGGAATCTCCGACAGCTCAAACCTTCGGAATTGGTCACGTTGTTTATGTTACAGATATGTGTCATCGTAAACACATTATGCTCAAAGAATTGACGAATGACGACTGTCAATCAACCATCTAATCGAACAATCAAAATTCATTTAGACCAGATATGAACTTTGAACTCCGACGTTTAGGTCGCCAACCAACCATTTTACGATTTGTTCAGCATAACTACTTATAACGTTCTTATGTCCACAAATGCAACATCTCAATAACTAGTATTTTCGTTTGCCGACGATACGAAGCCACGGAATCGGCTTTTTCATCTGCAAACCGTCTTTACGAAACTACGGAGACAGAATCTCCACCATGGTTCCTCGCCCATAACTGGCTTGATCAGCGGCTTTATTGTCAATTTCGGAAAAATACACGAAGGATAGGTTTCTAAGTAGAGTTTTCGCTGCGGAATTCGAGCAAGTTTAGAAGCCATTATTGTGGAATCTTTCTACACACTTCATCCACGTTGTCTCCGCATGTCATATTCTCCGAAGACTGACCTGTCTTCGGGGTAGTATCACTTATCCAGGTTGGGATAAATATTACCACGTCGTACGCATAAGTGGAGAATTGCAATAAAAACGATAATTGTGGAGAAATCAAAATTAACTGTCGCCCAAATTAATTAGAAAAATAATTATTTTAAAGTGCGAAAGGATTTATGTTTTACATGTGCTCTAAGAAGAGGCATCAATAATTCGAAGCGTGCTTTTCACAGGCGCTGACATTTTGAATGTAGTTTGACGGAATCGGCCGAGTTGTCACGAATGACACTACCCAGAATGCTCAAATTAGATAGGTCAGTATTTGAAAAATGCCAACTATCGGAAGATAACGACTTCATCCATAAATAAATTGTTGGATTCTGAAAAACCGGGAACTAAGGCATGTGTCGGGTTCGCGACTATTCGCAATGGGAATAATAGCGGACTTTGAAAAATATACATTGAAAATATTTGATTACAGTCAGGAACCTGACTACAATAAAAACTAAACAGAAGATTGTAAGCCTCTTTCCATCCTAGACGACAAATCAATTCTTACCTCACCTGATGCAGTTATCGGACCGCTGGCCACTAACCACTGACTCCAACAGAAAGTTCGAGTCAGATATAAAACGGCGTTCTTTTTAATAATTATAGCTCGAGAAATATAACAAAAACTAAAATGGTTGGTTGGCGACCTTGACATCGTAATGACAGCAGAAATAAGCTGCGTTTAAGGTGTTAATGACGCAACAACCCAATAAAACAGATAGATAGATAATTTTATTGACGTAAACTTTACAGTTTCTTGTCAAACAACAATAAGTATGAACAAACAGCTAGACACGAATGTCGGTCACTGTTCACTCTAAATGGGTAATTTGATTGGTCTATCAAACTTTTGATTTGCAGCGAGGATCTGTTAATGTACATGTATTTAGACGTCATCATATTTTACTAAAAAAGGAAGCAATTTGAAATACATGAAAAGCTATCGCATTAATGTGTGGTAACTGGGTGTATGTTTGTATGAATTCACATCTTGCCTGTCTATGCGTGCAATAAATTGATGCTTGATTCTGATATCATTTTTCACGGGAATTATTCTTATTCCATTACCACACGACATAAGTTTAGACTAGTCAGAACTGAAAGATGTTGCAGATATTATAAAGCGATTAAAAAGGACGATTAGGAACAAATACGATATAAATCGTTGTAAGAAAAGAAGAAATTGCTTGTGGTGAGCCATTTCTCCTTTACCCGCAAAGTTCCCCATAACAATATTTCTTCGGGGTGCCGAAAAGCGGGATTGTGTATTAATGGGTTATTTTTTTGACACACAGATTTTCCAAAAGATCACTTTCTTGAGTTTTCTGTACGCTTATACCATTTAGATGTGTTTGATTGTTTTTTTTTTGTTTTTTTTTTCAACCATAAAAACCGGTCAAATGAATATTCCGGAAGAGATATCAGTTTAAAGTTAGATACCCAATGGTTCTGATAAAACATTGTAGACTACAGTCTGTCTATTTCCCAAGGGCGCCAAAAGCTGGATTTAGTCGGAATTGGTTAAGAACCTTTACCTAAATTTGATAAACATTGGCAAATTATCAGACATAGATCTTCTTCCTGATCTTGCAAACATGAAGAGGACAAAGTTTCAGCAAAATCTTGCTTTGTAGTTTTGAGTTTAGAATTGAGGAAGACACTTGTCGAACGATGGAAGACTGACGTCCAAGGATCACAGAAGGTCATTATGAGTCCTTTGAGCGGGATAGAACGCAAGATAGCATCACATTACTAACAATATCAGTACGATATGAGTACGATTAACGCGGGAAATCCACACATTGCTAACAATATAAATACGATAAACGAAGAAAATCCACACATTGCTAACAATATAAGTACGATAAACGAAGAAAATCAACACATTGCTAACAATATAAGTACGATAAACGAAGAAAATCCACACATTGCTAACAATATAAGTACGATAAACGAAGAAAATCCACACATAGCTAACAATATAAATACGATAAACGACGAAAATCCACACACTGCTAACAATATAAATACGATAAACAAAGAAAATCCACACATTGCTAACAATATGAGTATAATTACATTGAATACAATATAAATACGATAAAGGCAGATTATCCTCACCCTGCTAATAATATGGGTGCGATAAACGCAGGATATCCTCAAATACTAACAATGTAAGCACGATAAAACGCGAGATGTCCTAACATTGTTAACAATATAAGTACGATAAAACGAAGGGTATCCTCATATTTCTAACAATATGAGTACGGTAGACGCAGGATATCTTGACATTGCTAACAATATGGGAATGATTAGCGCAGGATATCTTCACATTGATTACAATATGCGCACAATAAGCTCAGGATATCCTTTCATTGCTCACAATGTTAGTACGATAAGCGTTGGGTATCCCCACATTGCTAACAACATGAGTACAATACACTAAGCATAACTTTACATTGCTTATAAAATTGGTACGACAACGCAGAATAACCTCACATATTAACAATACGCGGTATATCCTAACATTGCTAACATTATTAGTACGATAAACGTAGGGTATCCTTACACTGCAAACAATATGAGTACAATTAACTCAACATAACTTTACATTGCTTACACTATTGGTGCGACAGCGCAGGATATCCTCACATTGCTAAAAATATAAGCACGATTAACGCAAGATATCCTTACATTGATTACAATATGTGTACGATAAACGCAGGATATCCTCACACTGCTAACAACATGAGTGCGATAAACTCAGGATATCCTCACATTGCTAATAATATGAGCACGATAAACACAGGATATCCTTACAATGCTAACAATATGAGCACGATTTATGCAGGAGATCCTTACACTGCTTACAATATGAGAATGATAAACCTAGGATATAATCACATTTCTATCGCTTGGCAGATCGCCGTTGGTAATTAAAACGCGCTCGATCAGTCAAATTAATCATTGCGATCTGTAGCTAAATGAGATCCCGCCATAAACATGCTCGTTTGTGGGTGACAGTTTTGTCGCAGCTTCAGCTTGTTTAAGCTGATTGAGGAACAGAGAGATATTTGGAAAAATTACTCCATAAACATTACAATTAATGATAAACCTTACCCATAAACACGTGTTTTGAACATACCAAGAATGTTTTATGGATGTGGTAGATCTTCTACATGCGACATTGTATTGTAGAGGTTTAAAGCCATAGAATGAGGAATTAGAAACTAGAGGCGCTTGAGCGCCTGTTTCGCTCCACAGGCCTGAATATACCAATTAAGCAAATTGATTTTTAGGAATTGAATGTAAACTGAATCATCTTTACCATATCTGGTTATTAATCTAGTCACTGAAATCTTTTCCATAGTTCTAGAGAAACATTTCAAACGTTTCGTTTTACAAAATTCAAGTCAAGTTATGTAAAACACATTTACTAAGTTGGATGAAAGAGGACAAAATATTCACTGTATACCATATATAGTCGTAAACATTGACCTAAAAGCATTTTTTAACCGATAAATATTAAAATGAAGGAATCTGACAAAGAGTCACTTAAAATGAATTACATGAATTTGGTTGAAACCATTCTGGAGTTTCTGAGAAGATTTTCCAGGTTTTCATCAAATCAAATTCATTGAAGAAAACTTATAAAGGGTCTCCAAGGGATAATTCGTGTGGAATTTGGTTGAAATCAATGTACTGGTTTCCAAAGTTTTCACTACAAACCATATACGGAAATAAGTCCCGCCTGTTAAGCCATGTTATTCATCCGATCAAAATTCTTTTAAAAAATCTGATAAAGGATCACCAAAGGATCATTCCGGTAAAATTTAGTTGAAATTAATCTATTGCTTATTGGAAAAAGGTGTTTCAAAGTTTTCACCATGAATTGAAATTAGCCTCGCCCATTAAAGCCAGGTTTTTAACACCCCCCCCCCCAAAAAAAAAATTATTTGGGGGAATCAGATAAAGGTCACACAAGGATCATTCTTGTAAAATTTAGATGAAATCCATCAACCGGTTTTGAGATTTTCACATCTTTCACCATTTATAGATATTAGCCCTGCCTATTGAATTCAAGTTTTCATTCGATCAGAATTCTTTTAAGGAATCTGATAAAGGATCGCCAAAGGATTATTCCTGTGAAATTTGGTTGAAATCCACCGGCTGCTGAGAAGATTTTCAAAGCATACACCATATATTAGCCTCGTCCATTAAGCTACGATTTACATCCAAAATTCTTTGAAAGAATCTGATAAAGGGTCACTCAAGGATCTACTCTGTGACATTTACTTGTATTCTGCTCATTACTATCTGAGGAAAAGATTTGTAAAGTAAAAGTTTACGGACGGACGGACAACCGGACGCACAACGAACACCACGCCATAACAACAGCCCATTGGCTTTCAGTCATTGTAGCTAAAAACGTTGAATATCTTTGTAGAAATAAAGAATAGCTTTTTACAAACCATTTCTGTTTTACTCATAAAGTTTTCTACTTGAAAAGACAAAGATTTTAAAAGGTTCATCAATCTGAAATCATCTTCTTTGAATATGGACCTAAATATTGTTGTCTTGTAATGGATTGATGGGTTGAAATACGATCTCCCTGTGCATAATAAAAGCTAAGAAACAACAACTGAGGTCGTGTAACGCAATTTCCCCTTTTTCTCACAATGCATTCTGTCTTTATTGTCACTTTGTTTCAAATTTCGCTTATAAAATGTTGTCTGCAATTTCTTTAAATTTAGATAAGTCTAAAATGATGTCATCTGGTAATAGGTGAATGGGTTGGAAATTGAACCGAAGACCTCGTCAAAGGAATTTAGAGTATTCGAACTAGCTCAAACACCCCAACCTGACACCGGAGTTAAGAATATTCCAACTAGCTGGAATAAACTTCAAACCTGACACCGGATCTAAGCTGAAACAAACTCGAAACCGGAAAGTGGAGTTTAGAGTATTCCAACTAGCTGAAATAAACTTCCATCCTGACACCGGAGTTAAGCTGTAACAAATTCCCAACAGGATACTGGAGTTTAAAGAATTCCAACTAGCTGAAAAAAAAACTCCCAACCTTACACTGGGGTTAAGCTGGGGTTAGAGTTAAGCTGAAACAAACTCCCAACTAGCTTGAATAAAATCACAACTTTACACTGGGGTTTTATAGTAGAGTATAACTTGCTGAAACAAACTTCCTTTAGAGACAAAACTAAGACCTACATTATTGACATCCATTAATGACCCCCCCCCCCCCCTCCTCACGAGTGAAGGGTTTTCCGAGATCATTTTTTACAATATACAGGCCTCCCAGTAGGCCAAAAAAAAAAAAAAAAAAGGTTTTTATAAAGGACCCAATGTATCAAAATAAAGGCCTTTTAGAGTAAAATATGAAAAAAATAAAGAGCAGATAAAGGCTATTTTTGTCGAAGTTCTCATTTCTTTAGTAAGCCCATAGACATTTTTTGATGTTATATACTGTCTGATTTATGCAACTACAATACATACCTAATTTAATGTGTATACTTATTTTTTGTTTAACTACACATAAAAGAAGGGAAAATGCAGAACAAACCCATTCCTTGCTTTTAGCTAGCACGACAACCAGTTAGAGCAAATATAAAGGTTTTGAGTGAAAATTACAGGCTATTTTAGCATTTTAAAGGTTTTCTGGGGGAAATGTAAAGGTTTTAAAGGTTTGCTCTGAAATTAAAGGTTTTCAAAGGTTTTAAAGGTTCCACTAGGAGGCCTGCAATATATTAGACAAGTAGAAACTTGGCCAACCATGGTACAACAAAATGCGGTGAACTAAATGTTTTAAAAGCTACGCTAAAGCTGGAGAACAGCTGTGCAACAGTATTGTAAAATCATCCACAATTTTTGAAGTTATGGTCTGGGCTAAATTGGACAGACTCACTAATGAACTGACAGCATGCAGCCATTATGGCAACTATTTTCTTGTTAATCCATTTCCCGCATAATCTCATCTATTTACACCATTCTAGATAAAAGCTTTAAAACATTTTGGGAAATGAAGAAATTGCGTCTTACAAGCAGTTTCTTTGTTATTCACAATATTTTACCTCACCAAGGACAAAGAATTCCTCAATTTTATCAAATAAAAATTGTCTTCTGTAATTTCATTTGAATTTGAACAAGTGCAAAACTTTGTTGTCTGGAAATGGGTTAACCACAAATAATTGGCTAGAATAACTGAAATGGTCAAAAACAACAAAGACCAAATTACTATTTCCATATTTTACTTTACATAAAAATTAGTAAAGATCTATATTAAATAAAAGCTAACAGTAGTTTAGGCAAGCTACAGTATTTACAAACATATACAAACAACATGTATAAAATTGGATAAGAAAAGATCACATATTTGTGAAAAATTGCAAATAGTCACAAGGTCAAATACAGCAGAATTTATGTCACATATTCTTCTTTAACCCATTCCTAAACAACAAAATTTTAGACTGGTCAAAATTGAAAGAAGCTTCAGACAACAAATTCAAGTTATTGTAATTTCAAAAATTGTCATTTCGGAAAGAAAACATTGTGGATAATGAAGAAAAATTGCTTGACACAGGCAATTTCTTCATTTTTCACAATGTTTTCCCAAGCTTTTTTCTTAGGGGCATCTAAAAGCATCATTGAGTGGAAATGAGCCAACACTTTACATCATTATCCCACTTTTTATGACCCTAAGATATTATATTCAAGATAACATACTGGGAAAAGGAGAAAAAAATTGTCACATAGTACAGCGTTATAAATGTAAATAAAGTCTGATTTAGATTGGCCAAGATACAGACACAAACTAATGCAATGTACTTTCACAGATCTGATGTATAAGAAAAACATTGTTTTACAAGAACTCTGCCGAGAATGACTAATTCAAGATGATTCCCAAAAACATTGCTGGACTACATCAGACTACAACTTGTGACCGAGGACATGCTAGAGCCCACTACCAGATGACACTTTTCAGTTGCAGGGATTGTAAAAAATCTCTTTCTTTTGACATAGAAAAATTAATTATTACAAGCAATTTCTACAACATTTTTCAAAGCTCCTTTCTAAAGGGACATAAAAAGTGGGATTATGTTGGAATGGGTTAATTTGTTATCAAATATTAAAGACAAGCTTAACAAGACTGCACATAGCATCCAGGACTAAATTTATGAAATATACATCAGAAAAAGGTGCAAATATTCTCTTAAAAGACAGTTAAAAGTGTTTTGCTCTTATTCTGAAATACTATTCAAAGCTAAATTTCCTTACCTCTCACCACAAAATCCTGTATTTTAATGCACTGAGGCAAGCAACTACATCTTTTGCAGTAATGTTTTCTACCTGATGGCACTTATTTCCAATTTTAACTCATCTTACTGTCTAAAACTTCTCTCTATTTAGTTCAGTTTAACCAGATGCCAATGCTTGGCTGTTCAACAGCTTCAAATGGGTAAGACTACTAACCCATTACCAGTTGGCAAAATGTTAGACTGGTCCAAATTGAAAAGAGTTGTGGACGACAATTCAAAGTTTGTGGAATTTCAGATTTTTCAACTTTTTGGGTAGAAAACATTGTGGAAAATGCAGAAATTGCTTGTTGCAAACAGTTTCTTCATTTTACACAATGGTTTCCCAAATGTTTTTCTTGAGGGTGTCAAAAAGCTTCATTGTGTAGGAATGTATTAAGTTGAAAAGGGGGAATAATGTGTTGAAAAATGCATTTGGAGTTATCCCCCTAGTTGGTCTAGATTGCTCTTTTGATAGCAAATATATTTTCAGAGTTTCAAGTGAATATGTTCAGGAATTCCAGACACATAAAACATCAAAGTTTTTGGATGACAATAACGCTGACAGACCTGGCTAAAGCAATACTTTAGGTTTTCTCAAAAAAGAAAAAAAAAAAAAAGGCCTCGCTAAAAATTGATGTCAGGCATTGGATTAACCCATTCCAGGACTTAACCCATTCCCACACAGTGACGCTTTTGGACACGCCTAAAATAAAAAAACACTTGGGAAAAAATTGTAAAAAAAGAAGAAATTGCTTTTAACAAGCAATTCCTTCATTTTCCACAATGTTTTCTACCAAGAAAGTTGAAAATATCTAAAATTTCATCGACCTTGAATTGTCGTCTGCAACTCCCTTCAATTTGGACAAGTCTAAAATTTTGTTGAGTGGGAATGGGTTTAGAATTAAAAGAGATTATTACAATTTTAAATTGATAAATTTAAAAAATCTTTATCTTTCTGGGTAGAAAATATTTAAGGAAATGAAGAAATTGTTTGTCACAAGCTATTTCTTCATTTTCAACAATGTTTTCCTCGAGCTCTTTTCTTCAGGAACATTAAAAGGCTGGATTATGCTGGAAAGGGATAAGCCTGTCAACAAGCAAGATTGTGGTCTGATGATATCTGAGTGAAACCTTGTATGTGGTCATGCTATTTATATTTGGTTTTTGTAGTCAAGAAACCTTGTCCATTATTCAGCTCTGCTGACTTAAATATAGAAACTTGGCAATAATCACAAATATTTAATTCAATGTAGTATATCACATGTTACATTATGGCATTGACAGATGAATTCTACTTTACATTATTTACAAAATAATTTACAAGATATTTATACATGTATTCTGAACACCAAAGCAATACACAGTGTGTAATATTTGGCTGTTGGTGATTGAAAATGAGTGTAACATTTCTAAACAAAGAAGTTTTTATTCTTTGAAAAAATTGTTTATCTCCACAGACAGTATTGCATAATCTCAATTATCGTGCATATCCATGTTTTTGTGCATGACTTCAAATGTGCCCCACTGTGCTATAGTTACCAAATTTTTCACAGGACAGTTTGCTTTCTGTGTCTCAATTCAGGTGCATTGAGAAATACTTAAACCATACAGTACACTTAACTAAAATCCAAAAAGGTGCATAATTTAGGACAAAGAAAACTTTTCAAAAGAAAACTGTTCACAGATAGCCAATAGGCCAGATTTAACCTTACTTCAAGTAAATCAGAACTATACTTTACTAGTAAAACAGTAATAAAGCTGTTTCATACAGAGATTGATCTTAATTTATTTACTCATTATTCAAAAGTATTCAAAAACTACTTATGTGTCATTCTATTTAGCTAGGAAACTATCCATTTGTAAGTCAAATTCAGGCAAAATTAACTTTGTTGGCAAGTGCTTGCACATCTATTTGACAAAGTTAAATTTTCAAAAGAATGACATTTGTAATCAAACTGGTTTTTAATATGTTTGGAATTACCATTGAGGGTAATAAGTGCATCGAACATTATCCCATTTCCTTACAATGATGCTTTCAGACGGCGTGAAGAAATACAAACTTTTCAGGGAAAAGAAGAAATTGCTTTTAATAATTTCTCGTATTGTCACACTTTTTTCTAATGTATTTGGTACTTATTTTCCAATTCTAGGGCAGTTTGAAAAGTCATCTGCAACTTGTATCAATTTGGACCAGTCTAAATTTTTGTTGAGTGGTAATAGATTAATGGGTCAAAAAATGCAGTCAATGTTATATCTGAAGCATCCAAAAGTATACTATTCATTCAGATGCTCAATACATGTACTTAACCCTTTCGAAATTTGAAATTGAAAGAGGTTGCAGGCGACAATAAAATTGGATACAATTTGAAATGAAATCATCCTCTTTAGTTGAAACAAGCAATTTCTTCTTTTTCCACAATGTTTTCTCAAGTATAAAATCATATAGACTTAAAATCCAACGTTTGTACAGGAAAGGGTTAACACCACATTCAACATTTGGTTACAAGGAATTTTCAAAGTCTCATGACTCATTTTAATTTTTGTCTTAAACCCAACCTACCATATTGTATTCAACTGATGCTTTAGTAACAAAGAAATTGAAGTTCTTATCAATTTCTTATCAACTGCAGCCTTGCTGATGAAATTTCATCACAATATTCTTTTGGTGGAGGTGGTGGTGAATGGATCTATGAAACAATTTTTCTCAGTAGTCCCCTAAATTTTGAGATGTAGAAATTTGACTGAGCATATATATTAACCCATTCCAACACAGTGGAATTTTAGACTGGTCCAAATTGAAAGGAGCTGCAGACGACAATTTCAAGTTGATGGAATTTTAAATTCTCTTGTCTTTTTGGATAGAAAACATTTTGGATAATGAAGAAATTGCTTGATCCAAGCAATTTCTTCATTTTCCACGATGTTTTCCAAATCTTTTTTGTTGAGGGGCGTAAAAAGGAGGGATTGAGTGGGAATGGGTTAAATAGATAGTCCATGAAGAATATTATTGATGGGCAATCAAATTATTGTAACTACAGCTTGCATATGCTGTTATTACATTACAAGTACTTTGGTCTACCGTCCACACTATACAACCAAACTAGACAATGTGAGACTGAAAGTGTTGACTGTTGGAGATCAGAGCTGAAGCCTTAAAACACCAAATTCTTTGCAGAAACATGGGCAAGGTTCAGCTTATTCCTAATGACTTGTGGTTGTCTGTCAGCCAGTTGTGGTACAGATTCAACATATGGTCTTGTGGTTTCACCTACAAATATAATAATTCAGTTGCAGAAGTGTATAATCGAGATTCTTATATTGTGATAGTCCAAAATTTCATTCCATACCCCCATGAAAATAATTTTGAGTACTGACCTAATTTTTGCCTCTTTCACCCGAAAAAAGTTCACTAGAAAATTTTCTCAAACTGGTAAATGTTTGCTTTTTAGCTGTATGATATATCATTCTTTTTGTACATTTCAGATCCACTGTTGATAGAAGTATAAATATAAGATTCATATGCAATTGAAAATATGTTACTGTTTTTAAAACAGTGTTCTTTTGGAGACCAAGCTTCGTGGTTTCTGTACTCTTCTTGAGTTCTGCTCTCAAATTTTATAAACCAATTACTGGACAGAAACAATTTAGACTGGTCCAAATTGAGGGGAGCTGCAGACAACAATTTAAAGTTTAAGAATTCTTTAATTTTTTTCAACTTTTCAAATTCACACAATTGTTTTCTCAATTGTTTTTCTTAATAGGTGTCAAACATGTCACTGTGTGGGAATGGGCTGAAGTGCATCTAAACTCTGTGCCTTGCGTTTAATTGCACATTGAAACCCATATTGAATTCATTATTTCATAGCTAAATACCAGTGTTGTACAATATTCATTTGAAAAAGATGGCCTAAAATCAAACATTAAATAGCATTCCTCTTTTCAAAAATTAGTTTTCCTTCATTCTAAAACACTTGAACTGAGAATCATTATGAAGAGATGAAAAGGATTGAAGACTATATATATAACAAGAATTGTCGCAAAGTGGCCTCATACCCCCCCCACCAGAGCTTCATAACTGAAATAGCCCAGACTTACATTAGCAAAAATGCTGAATTATGACCTTGCCCTTTGACCTGCATGGCAAATAATAGGAAACCTCCTTGGGTTATAGGACAACACATGTATAAAATTTCAAGGTTGTAGGTCAAATGGCTTATGGGTTAGAGCAGAGAATCATTTTTAACCCCAATTTAATTGTGATCTTTGACCTACAAGACTTAAAAGCAATAGGGCACTTCCCTTGATCACTTGGAAACAATTGTAAGAAGTTTCAAGGTCAATTGGTTCTTTAGTTAGAGCATGGAAACTGTTTACAAAACAGTTCAATTGTGATCTTGACCTTTGATCTACATGATCCAAACAAGATGGTTGTCCCAGGACAACTGCTGTCGAGCCCACAAAGTTTTGACCATAAACTTGTCCTTGACCATCAATTTTAGTGTTTGGCATTGAGTATTGACCTTGACTCTATCCAAATAATTCTTTCAAATAGCACATTTACTCAGGATAGAGAATAATTGTGTCAATTTATTTTGAAATCCATCCATAATTGTAGGAGAAATGCTCTTGACAATCATAATTTTAGCGTTTGACCTTGAGCTATGACCTTCACATTAAAACTATCCCAAAAATTCTTTCAAATGTCACATCTAGTTATGATGGAGAATAATTGTGCCAAATTATTTTGAAATCCATCCATAAATGTAGGAGTAATTGTCCGGACAGATTCAGACAGACTAACAGACTAATGCACTGACGCACATATACCGACTTGTCACAGTGACAACTATGTCTCGCTAACCGCAAGCAGGCTAGACAAGAATGATAGGGCACTTCCTTGGGTAATTGGAAAAAATTGCGTGAGTTTCAATGTTGTAGGTAAATTGGTTCTTGAAAAGGAGCACAGTAATTAAAAAGTTTACTGTTGGAGAAACAGTTTTCAACCACAGTTCAATTGTGACCTTGACCTTTGACCTAACTGACCCGTTGACAATCGGGCACTTCTTTGGGTCATTGGCAAAAATTTCTTGAAGTTTCCATGTTGTACATCAATTGGTTCTTGAGTTAGAACAAAAATATTTACTGACTGACAGACAGGGTGAAACCAATATACCCCACTCTACTTCGTAGGTGGGGGGGGGTATAATAACAAATAACATACCTGTTTCCATTCATTCACACAAAATATCCTAAATGAATCATTCCCATATTTTCCAATACCATACAATTCTATAGGATATTTCCAAGATTTTGTCAAATAATCATCTGAAACAGAAAGATGAATGAAAAGTAAACTGCTATTTTTTGTTAGCAAAGTACCAGTTATCTCATATCCCAAACCATAATTTAACCCATTCCTGTTCAAACACAGAATTTTTGCGTTCCTGTGATTTTATACTTGAGAAAACATTGTGGAAAAAGAAGAAATTGCTTGCAACAAGCAATTTCTTCTTTTTCCACAATATTTTCTACCACATAGGATGGTTTCATTTCAAATTGCATCTAGTTTTCATTGCCGTCTGCAACCTCTTTCAAATTTCAAAAAACGGGAAAGGGTTAAACAATGGGCCTAAAGCACTCACCTGAGATAATGCTTAGGAATATTCATCACAGGACAATTTCCAAGAGGGTCACCAGTTGTTATATGAGACCTTTAACCCATTCCCACACAGTGACACTTTTGGAAGCCCCTCAAGAAAAATACTTTAGAAACATTGTGAAAAAGGAAGAAATTGCTTGTGACAAACAATTTCTTCCTTTTACACAAGTTTTTATACCTAGAAAGTTGAAAACATCTAAAATTTCATAAACTATAAACTGTCGTCTGCAATAGGTTGTGCCTAGACGGAGTACAAATATGACCAAAAGGCTATCATATGAACATACTCTGTACATATCAACTGGGAGATTCTATAAGCCAAATATCTATACTCAAGGATTTCTGGTTTAGAGAAGTTTTTAAGGTATCCTTCTTTGTTACTTTGTTAAAATAGGATGCTCTGGAGCCCTAATATGACCCAAGGGGCATCATATGAGATGTTGCGTACCAAATATCAATAATCTAGGCTGCCTCTTTTCAGAGAAGAAGATTTTAAAAGTTTTCATTATTTCTTTCAATATAAAATGGGGTGCACCTTGGCGGGGCGCAAATATGACCTAAGCGGCATCATTAAACCAATTCCCACACAGTGAGGCTTTTGGGCACCCCTCGAGAAAATCAGTTAGGAATACCTTGTGAAAATGAAGAAATTTCTTGTAACAGGCAATTTCTTCATTTTACACAAGGTTTTCTACCTAGAAAGATGAAAAAATCTTTAATTTTGTAAGCTTTTAACTGTCGTCTGCAACTCCTTTCAATTTGGACCAGTCTAAAATTTGGCTGTCTGGTAATGGGTTAAACAAAGTTGAAAGCTACCCACTAGGATGTGCTGCATACAAAATATCAAACCTCTCAGTCTTCTTGTGTCATTAAAGATTTCTAAAGATTTTATTTTTAGCTTTTGTTGCTATGGCAACTAGGGTTAAGGGGGATTTGAATTGTTTTAACAATTTGGAAAGCTTCATCTGAGGAACATCCCTGTCAAGTTTCATCAAGGTTAGCCTACTAGTTTAGGAGGAGATGAAGTTAAAAGAAATTGTTTGACAGACACACAGCAACAATCGACGCCGGAAATTGGGTGATCACAATAGCTCACATTGAGTAATATTCTGTAAGCATACCAAAGGATAGTTGCGCAAAAGCAATTTGAAAGCATTACCGTTTTGGAGGAATGTTTTCTTTCTTCATCTCTTTGTAAAATCCAGAATGCAACAAAAGTCTTGTATGCAAGATTCGTAATCTTTAGGCCTCATAGTTTTGAGGTAGACTTTTAACCCTTGTCATGCAGTATAAATTACCTTACTGAATTGCTGTAAAATCAAAGAGCTGGAAGCTCCAATAAAACTTGTTCAAAAATCAATATTTCTTATAGAAATCAATTTCATGGTTAACTCTGGTAGGAAATGTACAAGCAGGGGGTGTAGACCAAGATCAGACTGCACTTATGTGCAGGCTGATCTTGGTCTACATCTCTTGCTAAAACCGGAATATTCTAGGTTCAGCATGACAAGGGTTGGGATTCCCTTCTTTATCTTCATGTAAAATCAAGGAACCCACAACATAGGGCTTATTGATGATGCAAGAGTAATAATTTGATGTCTTTTGGTAGAGTACAATAACCCGATGCTACTTTCAAAATTTAAAATCTCTAGGCTCTATGAGAAGATTTTTAAAGAATTCTGGTTCTCCTAGTTAGAGAAAAGTGTTTCTTTTCTGTTGTCTTGGTAACCAGAGTTCTATATGGATTCCACTTCTTTGAAAGAGCACGCCTATCTGTGAAGTTTCGTTGAAAGCCATTGACTGGTTTTTGAGAAGATATTTTTGAAATTGTGAACAGTCAGACAGACAGACACTGATCACAATTCCTCACCTCCAGCACACATACTCAGTTGAGCTAAACAACAAAATCTCCTTTTCCTACAATGTTTTTCCTTATTTCTGTCTCAGAAATTCAGGATTATTTTACATATCTGGATAAATAGTTACCAGAAAATTTTTGGATAGTGACTGATCTCTTTTCGTGTAAGCCCAGTGGTTGTAAGACTTTTGCCATTGATGTTACGTCCCCTTTTCTGGCTACATCAGGATTTGGCCATTTGTTCAAAAACTTCCACAATAAAGGTATAGCTGCTGTACCTGAAATATAGATGCTGTATTTCCAGATAACTTTGTCCTTTAAATTTGAACAGTTTTCACATCTTACATTAACCCATTCCCAACAAAACCATAGATTGGTCCAAATTCAAAGAGTTTGCAGGTGATAATACACAGTTGGGGATTAAATTAAATAAAAAGAGCCAAATAAGGTAGAAAACAGTAAGAAAAGAGGAAATTGCTTGTTACTTTTCAAATTAACCCACACTAAATTTTCGCATGCAAAACTTTTGAATTAGGACAGGTCCAAATTTTACAAAACAGGAAAGGGTAAATTTACAGAGGATTCTTAGTGTTTAAAATGGCATTTTTAGTCATCGTCATGACTAAAAAATCAATTTGTATCTGTCAATATAGGTGTTATAGTCACTATATAGTTTTAGCCTATAAGTGTGACCTTGACCCTAGACCTTGATCAAATGTTAAAAATGACATGTCTTCTTCTGAAAGAGGACAATTTTGCCAAATAAAAATAATTAGCATATGGTTAGAAGGTTAGAAAGCATTATTCCTTTAAGCAATTTCTCTTTTTCTCACATTTTTTCAAGGGTGTTTTTCTTTGGCACTTCAAATATGGAATTGTATGGTAATTTAATACATCAGGGACATGAACATTAGTTATAAAATGTATGAACAAGAGTGCTATAGTCACAATATACAAAACCTACTAGCTAGGCAATTACTTTGCAGTAAGCTACTCCATTTTCATGACACAACCTTAAATGGCAAAACCATGGCAATATGCACAAGGTCAGGTGACAAGGAACATTCTTTGAAAATTTCATTCAAACCCCTCTATAAATCAAATCTGTCCATTGATGTAAAAGATGTGTTCACAAGAAATGGTCAGATGGACAGATGGAGAAGGTGATACCATTATAAGGCCATCTTCAGCTGTGTATAAAAAGGTTAACAAATAAAAGTCTTAGACAAATAAAATGTCAATTTATACTAACCGGTAGTTCTGTTCAGAAAGATGGTAGCAATGAGTAGTTTCCATGGATCATGAAACAAACTTTCTTGCACAAGATTATATGGAGATTTTGGTGGCGTCCACTGCATGTCTCTGTGTAACTGTGGCTGCGGTACAAATATACCATTCAGGAAGTACTGACTTTCTACCTCACTGTCCTGTTCTGTTATAGTGTTGGTCTTTACTTCTGATTCCGAATCTAGAAGTTGAAAGAGGTCTAGATAAAAGGGGAATACAGCATTCTAAAATCCTTATTTCTTGATGGAACCCTATGTTGTGGGTACTCATTTGAAATGTCTCGAAGAGACAATTCAAATGAATACCTACAACATAGGGTTCATTGAAGTATTGGTGAAATATCTATCTAATATACGAAATACACCCTCTATCTGCTGCTCTGGTTGAACAAGAAGGAAGAGTGATTCATTTAACCCATTACCACACAACAAAATTTTAAACAAGTCCAAATTCAAAGAAACTGCAGGCAACAAATTTTAAGCTGTGAAACTCTACGTCTTTATCTTCGGGGTGGGTGGGGGGGGGGTGAAGAGAAAATTTTGGATAATGACACATTGCTTGCAACAAATATGAGGGAATAGGTAAAAGGTGCTGATTCAACGTCCTTTACCAACTTTACTTCTGATTCAGTATCTTCAGAGGAAAACAAGTCATATCTAAGCAAAGGCAAAGTCGCAATTCCTATACAAAATGGCCAGGATGGCCCTACACTGCTTGCCTGAGTTCTCAATTGAACAAAGGAACATGAAACTCCAAATTCAAAGCAAGAATTTTCCACATTTTCTATAGAGTCTATTTTTATGACCTAAAAACATATGACTGAGTTTGAGCCAAAATTATATCCCCCTAACCACAAGGTAAACAAAGACTTTGTGATCAAAGTCCCGTTTCCATGTTTTCAAATTGAATGCTCCCATTTTCAATACGGTTCAACCTCATGACCTGACTAGCAATAAGGCCAAAATTAAAAAGGATTGAGCTAAGGTTAGTATAAAATCTGAAATTGTTAATTGAATGTGCACAAAATTACACTCAAGGATCACAAAAGCTCACCATCAGCATGTTTCACCAAGGAAATTACAAATGCAAGTTTCAAAGAGATTGGATGAAAAATGGGACCTGTAAATAGGCCACAGGCTCTAAACAAAACAAGAGGACCATGATGGTCCTAAATCGCTCACCTGAGGCATCCGCAAATTATAGTCCTTTTTTGTATAAAAAAGACTTAACTTGAGTAAAATAAATAAAACAAAATATAAGATTTTGGGCTTTGTACAAAACAATCCAGTAATGCTTTCCAAAATATGAATGCCTTTGGCTTTATTGTTTAATCCATTACCAAACTATCCCAGAATTTGTCACACTCAGGAAAAAAAGGTTTAAAAAAGCATTGTGAGAAAGGGAGTGACAAGCTATTTCTCCATTTCTATTTAAGAATTCTTTCAATGCGATTTAAGCAATTTTTGACCCCAGGAGCAGAGACTTTTTTTATCCTAAGAGCATCTTTTCCTATAACATAGTACAAAATTATTTAGTCATGCTACATACCAAATATGAATGCCCTTCACCATATATATCAGAAGAAGAAGTCTTTCGAAGTTGCTCTAATTGGATGTTTTTGGACCTATAGGGCAGTGCCATGTTTTATCCCAGGGCTAAGATTTTAGCTAACATGGTAAAGAACCATCTGTTCATGCTATATACCAAATATGAATGCCTAAGACTTTGTAGATTGGGAGGAGAAGATTGTTGAACATGGTCTAATTGAGCATTTTTACGAACTTTGGACACCCAGGGAAGGGGTAACCTACAGGCATAATTTTAATCAAAATTGATAGATAACAGCCAGGCTATGCTAAACTCAAAATATAAATTCCCTCCACCTTAAAATGAAGATTTTTTTTAACATACTCAAATTTTGCGCTTTTCCCAATTTTTGGACCTCTAGTGCAGCGCCGTTTTTGACCCTGGGAGGACAACTTTAAGTGATATAGTACAAAACCATCTAGTTATGCTACATACCCAATATAAATATCCTAGACTTTATAGTTTAAGAGGAGAATTCTTTTGAAATTGCTCTAATTAAGCATTTTTCCAAACTTCAGACTTCAGGGGTTGGGCCATTTTTTACCCCAGAGATTGAATATTTATAAACTTGGTAGAGAACCATATGATTAAGCTCTATACAAAATATAAAGGCCTTTGGCCTTGAAGTCTATGAAAAAAAAAAAATATTTACTAAAATTTCCCATTTTCATATGCTGCGGTTACAACATTTTTTAACGGAATGAAATTCTTTTAACATCTTTTGAAGAGCTTCCAGGCCTTGAATTTCCCTGAAAATTTGACACGCAATTTTTTGCAAGTGGCTTTTGAAACAACTTGCAAAAAGTCAAATTGACTTGGAATTTTAGTAGTTAGTTATTATACAGGTTGAACTACAGAAAAATAAAATCATATATTATTTAATGAGTTATTCTTTTATTGTGAGAAAAACTTCATAGAAAAACTGAGTCGATAATCATAATGCAAAAACAGAATGAAAAAATAATGACATCTTTTTCTGCTGATTTATTTCACTCGCAAAAAAAATCGAGTTGCAGAAAAATCACTTGCATTCTTTATCTTTAACTCGCAAATTGCAAGGATTCACCCAAGGAACATCCCTGCAAAGTTTCAGCTTGATTGGCCTACTGGTTCAGGAGAAGATTTTTAAAGATATTTAAAAAATAACTAAAGATTCCCATTTCCAAATGCCGCGGCAACCAGAGTTTTTGATGGAATTAAATTCTTTTAACAGCATTTGAAGAACTTCACCCATGGAACATCCCTGCAAAGTTTCAGCTTGATTGGCCTACTGGTTTTGGAGGAGAAGATTTTTAAAGATATTTAAAGAATTTCTAAAGATTCCCATTTTCATATGCCGTGGTTACAACATTTTTTCACGGAATGAAATTCTTTTAATAACTTTTGAAGAGCTTTACCCAAGGAACATCCCTGCAAAGTTTCAGCTTGATTGGCCCACTGGTTCAGGAGGAGAAGATTTCTAAAGAAATTGTGGTCGGATGGACAGACAGACCGACTGACGACAGACAACGACTGATCACAATAGCTCATCTCGCACTTTGTGCTCAGGTGAGCTAAAAAGTAGGATAAATAACCTTGTGACCTCAAAATTGATTGGGTTTCTCTTCTAACCAGGGGCTATTCACATGCAAAGTTTGTGAGACTATTTGGAAAATGTCAACTTTGAAGAGGCAAAATCTTCTAAGATAAGTTGATTCCCTTTTTTTCTGTATTTGATCAACTTTTGGCTAGATTATACACACTTTTCTTTATCCAATCCTTTATCTTGTGGCATTAGAAAACATCTGAGTGATGAAATCGGGATGTTTCTCCATTCTCCAATGTTAATTTACGTCTGGGTCTGATTTTCCTGATGTTTTCTAGACATAAATATGTCGATGTCTGCTTTTTGAGAGTACTGCTGCAACAAGTTTTTGTCCCTTGAAGTAGAGAAAATTGAAGATAATGAAGACATTGCTTGTAACACACTATTTCTTCATTTTCCACATTTTCCTATAATTTTTACGGGTGGGAGATCAAAAAGCATCATTGAGTTGGAATGGGTTAAACTGACAACCACACAATTTTGAAATTTGATGTTCTGGAGTTTCCTACCCTATGTTACCCTTTCTTACACTTTGACACATTTTACATTGATGTCTGAAACCCTTTTCAATTCTGAAAGACCAAAATCTGACTATGGATTAACTAATTCCAACTCGATGACACTTTTAGACATCCCAAGATAAAAGGTTTGGAACAAGCTTGTTACAAGCAATTTCTTCATTATCCACAATGTTTTCTCCCCCAAAGGTAAAAAATCCAACATTTCATAAGCTTTAAATTGTTCTCTTACAACTCCTTTTATTTTGGACCAGTCTAAAATTTTGCTATCTGGAAATGGGTTAAGATATTCTGGACCAACTAACCAATGGCTCTTTTAAAACCTACCATCACTATCTGATCCATGCATGACTAAATCATCAACAGCTTCTGTCCGTGAATTATTTCGTGAGATTGGTGATCGTAAGATACACATGTTCGTGGCTGGTGGTGATATCACATTAGGTTCACTTGATCTCTGTCTTTTTGGAGAATTTGATTCCACATTGTCAGAAGAAAACTTTCTCTTCCTTACTGGAGATTTACTATTTGAATTTAAATCCACTGCAGATTCAGATATTGTCTTTTTACGGGGAGAATTTGTGTTTTTTGCCGACAGGGGTGTTCCATAGGAACTTATCCGAGATCTCCGTGATGGGGATTTATCCGGTGATAGTTTCCGTGAGTATCCATGTTCTTCAAGTCCATTAAAATGCCCTAATCGTAAACTAGTTAAGTATGCATCCTGTACAGTTATACTGGTTGTGTCAGTCACATTAAACACTCTTTCTTCATCAACGTCACCAGACATTGCACCAATCATGTTCACTTTGTCTACATCATCATCAAATAAATCATTACTGTTGTCCAATAACACTTCCTCATGAATGCTGGGTAATCCGTTATTTTCTTCACAAATAACAGCACTCAATGATGCAGGATCTAGTATAGCTCCATAGTTTTCCATCACAACAACTTTCTTGTCATTGTTGTTTTCAGGTATTGGTATAGCCAGGTCTGATGTTAAATCTTCTTCCTCTTCAACAACCATAGGAGTACCTTTGATGACAAAATAAAAGTTCAGTAACAAATGAAAACATTGATTAACCTATTCCCACACAACAAAACTTGACTCAAGTCCAAATTGAAAGAAATTGTAGACGAAAAAACAATGCTTGTTCAAAATGATACGAGATAGAAAATAATGTGAGAATAGAAGAAATTACTTGTAACAAGCAAGTTCTTTTCTCTTAATATTTTCCATTGCAATATATCTTAATGCCAGATTGTGGTAATAATTTGAGGTGCAAAACCATTATTTTTTAAAGAAAAGACAGCAATTTCTACACTTTGTACGTTTTCTTCTTCTTATGACAATGACTTTTAAAATTCTAAAAAAAATATTTGTACCCCAAATTCCACAAATTTGGATTAGTCAAAATTTTGTTGCCTTGTAATGAATGAACTATTTCAGTTACTGTGACTTTGTGTATTTGTTCAATATTTTCTTCAATAAGAGGGATTATGCGATGATGAATGATAGAAAGGTAACCAAAGAGTAGACTTTGAACATTCATTTAACCCTTTACTGTTTTTCAAAATTTTGGACTTGTCCAAATTCAATGGAGTAGCATACAGTATTATAAAGTAAGTACAAATAAAAAAGAAACATAACAGAAAATATTGTGGGAAAAGAAGAAATTGATTGTTACAAGCTGTTTCTTCTTATTTTCAAGTGTAATACATAAGGGCCATTACAGTCAGGAATAGTACGGGAAAGGGATGATAATATGAGCTACAAGGCTGGAGTGAAATAAATTCATTAAGAACTTTGGATATTAAACAGGTGATACATAGTGTACTAAGTACCCAAATGAACTGAAGCCTATAGTCAGGCCTCTTGGTTACCCTGAACAACATTTTAAAGCATGTGATGACTGTACTTTATAAATTTGTCACAGAATATCATAAAATGATATTTACAAAGAATTTCATTGATTTATTGCAAAACTAAGGTAATATCAAAAACAGAATCTGAAATTCGTATTCATCAAATACCAGATTTATTGAACTCGTCCGTAAAGTCTTGGCAAAGGTTTATTTTCCTTTTTATAGACAAATCCTTCAGATGACATTAACACAATCCCATGATAACCCCCCTAAAAAGTTTGGATAACATTGTGGATAATGAAGAAATTACTTGTTACAAAAAATTTCCCTATCAATCACAATCTTTTCTACCCCAATTGACAAAGATTTTTAACTTCAACTAAAAATTATCATCTGCAGCTTTCTTCAATTTGTCTAGAACTATGTTGTGTCAGATTGAGTTAAATATTTTCCATACCTGTAATTATAGGCCTCTCTGTATCCTCATCATCTGATCCTGTGTAAAGAAATATTGAGAAATATGTTGTGTACCGCGCCATGAACACCTTGTCTTGTCATGTTAATCTTTAGTATCGATCAGGTGAAACCAACCTCCAGGGTGTTCCATAAAACAAAATATTAACCCTTTCCTGTTTTGTGAAATTTTAGACTGGTCTAAATTGAAAGAGATTGTAGACAATGAAAATTAGATGCTTTTTGAAATGAAACCATCACACGTAAAAAATATTGTGGGAAAAGAAGAAATTGCTTGTCACAGGCAATTTCTTCTTTTTCCACAATGTTTTCTCCAGTAAATAATCACAGTGACATAATATCCCGTGTTTGTACAGGAAAGGGTTGGATCCATCACAGATCATTTAGGAATAACTTAACAAAATGGATGTAGAGTAAAAGATTTATTCTACTTTCAGAAAATTCAACACCTAAAAGTTTCAAAGATAGTCAGCCTGCCTAATTCCAGCAGCCTGATCATCAATACTTTTCCCCCTTCCTGGGAGGTCCCTTTTACCTTGATGGTTCAAATATCATGTCACTGTAGAATAGTTATCTCATCAAAAGAAGTGTAGAAGCTTTATGAAAAATTAAATATTAGCTATCCTTTTTCTCCTTTTCAAACATTGTTTCTAGAGATCTCTTTCTATAAATGCATTATAATGAGATTTTTGGTAAATCAAATGTAGTTTATCCTAAGCTTGACTGCCTTTGCTTTTCACCAGAAAAAGAGTGTGGAACAACATAAGAAAAGAATGTGGAACTAGTTTCGAATACATAATAAAGTAAAACTTAAATGGTTAAGACACCTTGGGGACCATTTAATTTGTTTGAGATATCTTGGCCCGACATTATAAGATTTTCCTTGTACTCAATTGAGAATTTACTTAAACCACAAGTTTAAATAAATTTTGTATGTCAACGATAACTGTAGATTGTTAATTATAATTAATCAATACAATGTTTCATTTTCACAGACTTGCAATAGAATTTATGTAAGGTTTATCTTTATTTTAAATGGAATTTGAGTAAATTCTCAATTGAGTACCAAAAAAGGTTTATTATCTCTGGCCCTGAAGTTTGACCAGACAAAGCACATGTAGATCGAAATGTACCTTTTGTCTTTGTAAAACAATATATTTACTTTCTTGCATAAAGTTATTGCGTGGAATCCAGGATATGTATGAATGTTTCAAACAAAAACACTGCATATTGAAAGCCTGATAGTGTTGGAATGATTTCATAATTTTATTGAAAGCTTGATAGTGTGGGAATGATTTCATAATTTAGCTAAGTTTAAACTGTATAACATTAATGTCAATTCAGCAAATCTGTGAGAGAAACAGGGTATTTTGTAAAACTAAGATTTCCTGCTAATATGGACTTTGTCTATGAAGTGTGCCATGCAAACTTTTTACCCAAAGTTTACTTCATTTGGCACATGTACTCAAAATAAAACACAAGATTAATGTGCCATTTGATTTAGATATCAATGCAAAACAAGAGTGCCATAGCAACAATTTACGCCGCCACTTTGCTGCTGTTTCACTAAAAATAATTGTAGACACTACTTATTTTGACAGAACCAAATTCAATTTGCGTTCACAAGACTGCAATTTCAATAAGCCCAAGATACTAAGTTTTAAGGGGGCATAAATCAGGGAAATTAATGAACCATAAAATACCTGATCCATGTACATCTACAAATTATGGTGATGACATTGACTAAGTTTCATTTACATCAAGACAAAAAGTTAGAAGGAGTTGCATTCATAAGGCTGCAATTTCATTAAGCCCCAGATTCTAAGTCTTAAGGGGGCATTATTCAGGGAAAAACTAATGAACCATAAAATCCTTACTTCATGCAAATCTAACAATTTAGGTTATAACATTCACCAAGTTTCATTTAGATCCAGCCAGAAACTTAGGAGAAGTTGCATTCACAAGGCTGCAACTTTAATAAGCCCCAGATGCTAAGTTTTAAGGGGGCATTATTCAGGGAAAAATTAATGAACCATAAAATCCTTAATTCATGCAAATCTACCGATTTAAGTTTTAAGGGGGCATAACTAGGCAAAAATCAATGAACCATAAAATCCTTACTTCATGCACATCTACCAATTAAGGTGATAACATTGACCAAGTTTCGAAAAGATCCAACCAGAAACTTAGGAGGAGTTGTGCTCACAAGGCTGCAATTTCAATAAACCCAGTTTTAAGGGGGCATAACTGAGGCAAAAATCAACAAACCATAAAATCCTTACTTCATGCACATCTACGTATTAAGGTGATAACATTGACCAAGTTTTAAAAAGATCCAACCAGAAACTGAGGAGGAGTTGTGCTCATGAGAAAAGTGGATGTACGTACATACAGACGGACAGACACGCGGAGAAGATGACGCCAAAATACGACCGCCTCCAGCAGCGTATAAAAAAAAGATATAATGCATCTAAACATTTTACCAATTCAACTTTTGACCTTGATCTGTGACCTTAAGGCAAAAATGAAACTTTCAGAGAGTTAAATTACGAAATAAATAGAGCTAAAGTTAGAATTTACCAATAGCAGCTGCATCAACCATAATAGCTTTAAGATCGGACATCCTGATGGCTGAATCTGCGTCAGGTTTTAGTTGAACTGATATGTAACCCGAGTCTGATGAGAAAATGTCCAGAGAAAATCTATCTGTAATCTCGGCACGTTCTATGGTTTTACAGTTAAGCTGAAAAAATATTGATAAATAGTTTTAACCCTTGTCTTGCTTAACCTTGAATATACCTGTTTATGCAGGAGGTATAGACAAAGATCAACCTTCACATAAGTGCAGTCTAATCTTTGTCAACACCACCTGTTTGTTTCATTGAAGTCAGTAACATTCATTACATTGATTCTCAAGAGAAATAATGACAAACAACTAATGCTTCCAGTGCTGTCAGCCCTTTGATTTTAATAATATTCTGGACAGGATTTTATTTAGCATGACAAGGGTTAAAATCCAATAATATATCCTCATTACTGCCTATCTTATGGTGGGATTATTACTATAAGTAAATTATTCTTTTCCACTAATGTTTTTATCTAAAAGACATTTTTTGTTGTGCACTGACACAATTTTTTTTCTCTCTCAAACTGGACTTTGCTCTTCATCATTGTTTTGATTGGAAGTCAAATCCTTCCTTTAAATAAACTAGAAATTGTTTTAGTAAAAAAAAACATGTCTCCCCACTAAGTAGACAAATGGAATAAAATGGTGGCTATTTTGAAAATGGCATCCATTTTGAAAAAGGTGCCAAATTGTCACAAGATACGCCTGTCACACTGCTTAATATTATCTGGGGTTTGAATAGAACTGAGGTTATTTTGAATGAATATTTTTTGTCAAACAAAGTATGAAAAACAACAAAGGACAATAACTCAAAATAACTAAAAAATAGGCTAGGTAGAGTTATGGTTCTTGTACACTGCACTCCCACTTGGTGAGATCTATCCATCGATGAAATTTCATGTTTCTAGCTATTATACTTTTAGAGATTCACTCCTGACAAGATTCAAGTATGAAAAACAACAAAGGGCAATAACTAAAAAAAAAGGGTAGTAGAGTTATGGTTCTTCTACACTGCAATCCCACCTGGTGAGCTCTATCCATCCATGAAATTTCATGATTCTATATAATATACTTTGAGAGATATATTCAGGACAAGATACAAGTATGAAAAACAACAAAGGACAATAACTCAACAAAAAGGCCAGGTAGATTTATGGTTCTTGTGCACTGCACTCCCACTTGGTGAGCTCTATCCATCCATGAAATTTCATTATTCTAGCTATTATACTTTTAGAGATATACTCTGTACAAGATTCAAGTATAAAAAACAACAAAGGGCAATAACTAAAAAAATAGGCCAGGTAGAGTTAATGTTCTTGTGCACTGCTCTCCCCCTTGGTGAGATCTATACACCCATGAAGTTTCATGATCCTAGCTAAAATACTTTTAGAGATATACTCCGGACAAGATTCAAGTATGAAAAACAACAAAGGGCAATAACTAAAAAATTAGGCAAGGTAGCTTAATGGTTCTTGTGCACTGCACTCCCACTTGGTGAGATCTATCCATCGATGAAGTTTCATGTTTCTAGCTATTATACTTTTAGAGATTCACTCCTGACAAGATTCAAGTATGAAAAACAACACAGGGCAATAACTAAAAAAAAAGGGTAGTAGAGTTATGGTTCTTCTACACTGCAATCCCACTTGGTGAGCTCTATCCATCCATGAAATTTCATGATTCTATATAATATACTTTTAGAGATATATTCAGGACAAGATACAAGTATGAAAAACAACAATAACTCAACAAAAAGGCCAGGTAGATTTATGGTTCTTGTGCACTGTTTTCCCCCTTGGTGAGATCTATACACCCATGAAGTTTCATGATCCTAGCTATTATACTTTTAAAGATATACTCTGGACAAGATTCAAGTGAGAAAAACAACAAAGGGAAATAACTAAAAAAATAGGCTAGGTAAAGTTATGGTTCTTGTACACTGTACTCATACTTGGTGAGCTCTATCTATCCATGAAATTTCATGATTCTAGCTATTATACTTTTAAAGATATACTCCGGAAAAGATTCAAGTATGAAAAACAACAAAGGGAAATAACTAAAAAAATACGCTAGATAGAGTTATGGTTCTTGTACACTGCACTCCGACTTGGTGAGCTCAATCCATCCATGAAATTTCATGATTCTAGCTATTATACTTTTAGAGATATACTCTGGACAAGATTCAAGTATGAAAAACAACAAAGGGCAATAACTCAAAAAATAGGCCAGGTAGAGTTAATGTTCTTGTGCACTACTCTCCCCCTTTGTGAGATCTATACACCCACGAAGTTTCATGATCCTAGCTATAATACTTTTAGAGATAAACTCCAGACAAGATTCAAGTATGAAAAACAACAAAGGGAAATAACTTAAAAAATAGGCTAGGTAACGTAATGGTTCTTGTGCACTACACTCCCACTTGGTGAGATCTATCCATCGACGAAATTTCATGTTTCTAGCTATTATACTTTGAGAGATTCACTCCGGACAAGATTCAAGTATGAAAAACAACAAAGGGCAATAACTTAAAAAAAAGGGTAGTAGAGTTATGGTTCTTGTAAGCTGCACTTCCACTTGGTGAGCTCTATCCATCCATGAAATTTCATGATTCTAGCTATTATACTATTAGAGATATACTCCAGACAAGATTCAAGTATGAAAAACAACAAAGGGCAATAACTCAAAAAAAGGCCAAGTAGAGTTATTGTTCTTGTGCACTGCACTCACACTTGGTGAGCTCTATCTATCCATGAAATTTCATGATCCTAGCTATAATACTTTTAGAGATATACTCCGGACAAGATTCAAGTAAGAAAAACAACAAAAGGCAATAACTCAAAAAATAGGCCAGGTAGAGTTATTGTTCTTGAGCACTGCACTCCGTATTGATGAGAAGAATATAACTGCCAAGTTTAAAGTCAATCGGAATTACTGTGACAGAGTTATGCTCCGGACAAAGAAGTGGACACCATCGGACAACCGGACGCCTGGACACCACGGGTGATCCCATAAAACGTCCCATCTTCGACGGGCGTATAAAAAAGAAAAGTGTCTTGCACAACTAGAGGCGACACTGAACAAATTTATGATGTTTTCCTACAAATTACCTCTATCGTTACTGAGAATTCTTCAAGATCAGAAATTTACTGGAGTAAACAGCAGCCATTTTGAAAATGGCAACCACTTTGAAAAAAAAAAGTCTTTCAAAACTAGAGAGGATATTGAAAAAATGTGAGAAGGTTCATCAAAATCCACTCAATGCCTCCTGATAGTTCAGCTGGACAAGAAAATGTCAAATTACAAAGTAAGACTGAAGCCATTTTGGAAATACAGCCATCAACTATCATCTTGTCATCTATAGTCTGGATGTCCTGACTGCTCTGTGTAGTTCACACATATGTGGAATTGACCAGTCGCGGCTGTCAATCAAGGAATAAACTGACCAATCAAATAATTTATTCAGCCTGGACCTGAGCTTTTTAACTCAGACATTGACTGCCATTTTCATTAACCTTAATTGTTGGTTTGGCGACATAAACATTTTAACTACATTTATTCAAGCTGTAGTCACGAGTTTAGGTCACCAACCAACCATTTTACATTTTTGTTACATGCTACTGGCCATAAATCTTGCAAAATAATGACGTTAAAAATCTAAGTGGGGCCTAGGGTGTCAGTGGACGGGGCCAGTGATTGGTCAATTGTTGGTGATGTCATGCATAAACTCATTAATGATAAATACTCACTATAATCATGACAACTGGTTCATCAGATTTTGTATTATCCAACAAGACTTGAAGAAGCCAGCCTTCGTCTGTCCTTGCTAGAATCAGTGAACCAGAACTATACTTCATGGGTGGCGAGTGGATGAATGCATACTTGATCAGACCAGTAAATATCTGGGGGCTTACAATATCTGCAAAAAAAATGACTTCGGTAAACAGTATCCAAACTTGACACAAATGTTTGCTGTTTTATAGAGCACTTACAGCTATGTTCATTTAGCACCCAATATAACCCATGTCAAAACATTAAAATTTTAGGCTGGTCCAAATTGAAAGAAGCTGCAGACGACATTTTAAAGCTGTTAGAATTTTAAATTATTTTGTCCTTTTTGATAGAAAACATAGTGGATAGTGAAGAATTGCTTTATACAAGCAATTTTATCATTTTCCACAATGTTTTCCAAAGCTTTTTTCTTGAGGGTGTAAAAAGGAGGGTTTGTGTGGAAATGGGTAAAAGACTCCTTTCAAACCTCAAAAACTATGTTTCAGGGAATTTAGCCTTGGAACAAAACCCATTACACAGTCAACCAGTTACAAGGAAACCGGTTGTTTGTCCCTGATTTAACCCATTCCTACATGATTGTCTTTAGGCCAGTCCAAATTGAAAGAAGTTGCACATGACATTTTTAAGTTGATGAAATCTTCAAATTATTTGTCTTCTAGAGTAGAAAACATTGTGGATGATGCAGAAATTGCTTGTAACAAGCAATTTCTTCATTCACCATGTTTTCCGAAGCTTTCATAATGAGGGCGTTTAAAATGTGTCATTGTGTTGGAAGGGTTAGGACCCCGCTATAACAGGCCATTGAGAGACTGAGGTACAGCACCATGATGGTCCTATACTGCTCACCGGAATAAGAAAGCTCTAGTCTTTATAAAGTAGGTTTTTTTCAAAAAGATTACCTTCATTATCTCCTTGTAAAACATTGGATTTTAAAACAATTCTGATTCTTATCCAAGAGCAATAGTTACATTTGTTGTGTTAAGAACACCATAAGACAATACTGAATACAAAAATAACATCAGGCCTAATAATTAGGGGAGCAATATTTTTAAAGTTATTTCTCTTATATCTCTTTATACAATAGGGGGATTTCGCAAAAAGGAGGGCAATAAATTTCATTTTAGAGCAAAAATTCAATGTAATTGCCTTGTACCACCATAAGGCAACTCTAAATGCCAAATATAAAAGCTCTATGTCTAATGGACCTGAAGTTAACCCTTTCCTATTCAATCATAGTTTTTATGTCCCTGTGATTTTATATTTGAGAAAAAAATTGTAGAAATTGTAACAAGCATTTTTTTCTTTTTCCACAATATTTTCCAACCTACTGCAGGGTTATTTTTTCAAATTAAAACTACTTTTAATTTTTTGTCTGCAAAACCTTTGAATTAGGACAGCTCTAAAATTTAGGAAAACAGGAAAGGGTTAAAGGGCTAATAGAAATTCCTCTCTTTAAAGGTCAGTATTCAACTACACAAGACTTTATTTGATCTTAAAACAACAATTTGAAGTATTTGGTAAAAGGCATTGAGGCAATTCTTTCCAGTTTGGAAGAAGAACATTAAGATTTCAAAATTTATTCCTTTGTAAAATCCTGGATCCCTTTTCTTCCAAAGAGACATAATTGGAAGTATGTTGGTAGATGGTCATAAGGCAATATTTCAAAGCCTTTCATGGGCCTTCTGATTTGGAGATGATTTTTTTTAGATTTCATTCTCATGTAGATTGTGGGATTCCACAACATAGGAGTTACTTTCAGAGTAGAGTGATTTAAATATTTCTGTAGAGGGTCAAATATCTCAAGCTCAAAGCCATAAGATTTTAACCCATTACAAGATGGAAAATTTTTAGACTAGTCAAAATAGAAAGGTGTTGTAGACGACAATATAACTTATATGAAATTTAGATTTTTTAAAAGCAACATCTTCAAATTACACAATGTTTTCCCAATTATTTTTCTTGAGAGGTTTCCAAAAGTGTCTCTTTGAGGAAATGGGTTAAAGATTTTATTTTTTAGTTGCCATGACAACCAGAGTTCTTCGTGGGTTTTAGTAATTGTGGATGGACAGAAGGAGAGACAAGGACAAAACAAACAAGCCAAGTTCAACTCACCATTATCATCATCTGTGTCTGTCACTGAATCCTCAACACCTTAAAAACAAAATACCCAGTACTCTTGTATTTAACAATGTTGTGCTTGAATACAAACATTTGGAATCATTCTCATATTTCAGAAGAATTTTATCATAAATCAGTGATATTTGATCTAAGATTGCCAGATAACCAAATCAACACAAATTTTGACTGTTCCAAATCAAAAGGAGTTGCTGACAAATAAAAATGAATGAACTTTTAGATTCTATTAACTTTTTTTTTAGAAAACATTGTGTATAGTGAAGTAATTGCTTGTAACAAGCAATTTCTTCATTGCACACAATGTTTTCCTAATTGTTTTTCTTGCGGGGCATCAAAAGCAGCATTGTGTGGGAATGGGCTAACCAATTCACTGGGATCCCTATGTGCATATTATTAGTACTTGAAAAATAGATTATAACCAGAGCAATGCATGCAGATGTCAACACTTGGCTGTTCTAGTGAGTGAAATTTTAAGTGAACAAGGGGAACATGACGGTCCTATATCACTCACCTTAGTATGATAGCTGTAGGCTTTACAGAGTTTGAAAAGGTTTTAAGAGATTTGAATCTTCACCATAGTGCAATATGGAATTCTACAACAATCATGATGTACAAGTGATAGTATGATTTACTTTGATAAACTACCTCAAGAAAATACTGCAAGTAAGGCAACTACATAGGTCTAGGCCTTACCATTTTGGATAGGAGAGATTTTTAACCCATTCCAAATAATGAAGCTTTTGGATGCCCCTCAAGAAAAACATATTGGAAAACATTGAGAAAGATAAAGAAGATTACCCAAAAAATTGAAAAATCCTAAAATTTCATGAACTTTAAATTGTTGTCTGCAACTTCTTTCAATTTTACCAGTCTAGAATTAAGTTGTCTAGTAATGGTTTTAAGAAATACTTCTTTAATCCCATGTAAAATTCAGGATCAGACAATGTAGGGCTAATTTTAAGAGAAGACTAATTTCAAGAAGCATAGGACTAAATTTCAAAGTACACTAATTCTTTGGAGCAGTTTTGGTGATGATAAATACCAAATATAAGAGATTTAGGCCCTACCGTATGAGAGAAAAAGATTAGAAAGATTTCCTTCTTTATTCCTATCAGGGGTCTCATTTGGCAAATTCTGGGGCCAATGGCAAAAAGTATCTTTTTCTCAATTTAGAGTGTGAAATTCCCAATTGTAGATGCTATTCCCAAAGATTCCAAGTTTTCATATGCTTGGTAAATTCAAGCCAACTAATGGCATGGAGTAGAGTAGAAAGTTTAATAAAGCCTTTATTACAGGTGATTTATTTTATTTCAACTATTGAAATACTTTTCTTATAATCTCCTCAATTTTAACAAATTAGAAAATTCAGTGAATTTTCCCAATTAATCTGGTCCCTGTTGGCAATGTGTGCAAGGCCCCTGCCTATGTAAATCCGAGATCACACAATAGATTTTGGTAGAGGGTCATTAGATGATATTTACTAAATATCAAAGCTCTAGGCTTTTCCATTCGGGAAAAGATTATTAAAGAATTTCTTCTTTATTTCTAAGCAAAGTCCAGGTAGACTAATTCATTTCAGTATTTTGGTAGAGGGTCATTAGGCAAAGATATATACCAAATATCCAAACTGTAAGATTTGTGGTTTGGGAGGAGATTTTTTTTCCACTCCATTGCCATGGAAAATGAGTTCATGGTTTTCAACTCTTTGAAGTATTAAGAAAAAGAATGACCTACGGATCATTTCTGTGAAGTTCAGTTGAAATCCCATGGAGAGCCTGAGTGAAGATTATTTTGTAATTGTGGACATACAGACAGATGGATGGCCAGATGATGATTGATTATAATAGCTCATCCTGAGCGCCATATGCTCAGATGAGCTAAAAAAGGGGCATAATTCATTCAAACATGCATTCAGATTTATCCCCCTTGTTTGTATGGATTGTTATTTTGATAGCAAACATAAATTCTGACTTACAAGTTAATGTGTTCAGTAAAAGCAGAGATTGACAATGAATATATTCCAAGTCTAAACTGACAGCGTTCAGTAATACCAGAGATATTATGAAATGTCAAAATTTTGGGACGACGGCGCTTACGTCGACCTGGCTATGGCAATACCTCAGGTGTTCTCCGAACACAGCCAGGCTAAAAAGTAACCAGGGGTCGACACTAACTTTGCTTCAATGGGATCCAACAGGAAACCCTTCCTATTACTTCAGGGTTTCCTCCAGATAATCAGGGACCCACCTCAATATACATTAACTCATTCCCTCATGATCTTGTCCTTCTAAGCCCAACTTGATTAAAACAAGAGGACCATGATGGTCCTAAATTGCTCCCCTGAGTATGATGGTTCAAGGCTTTATGATATAAACAAAATAGCAAAGCCCTCTTATTATTTTGGAGAAGATGTTTATGGATTTCTCTTAATCTTAGATATATTGATGATCCCACCATATTGCACTTATTTCCTGAATATGGTAATGCTTTGAAGTATAGACATCAATACATACCAAGTATAAAAGCTCTAGGCCTAATGGTTTAGGAGAAGAAGGTTTTCAAAGATATCATTACTTATTCCTAACTAAAATTAGGGATTGCACAGAAAAAGGCTATTTTTTTATGTAATTTGGTAGAGTGTCAATGGCTGATGATATGTACCAAATATTAAAGCTCTAGGCTTTATGGTTTGGGAGAATAAGATTTTCAAAGATTTCCTTCTTATTCCTTTGTATAATCAGGGATTGCACAGAAAAGGGCTAATTTTCTGAAATATCAAAGCTCTAGGCCTAATGGTTTGGGAGAAGATTTTTAAAGATTTCCTTCTTTATTTCTATGTAAAATCAGGGATTGCCCAGAAAAGGGCTAATTTTCAGAATACGGTAATTCTTTGAAGAATTTTGGTAGAGGGTCAATAGATGATGATGTGTACCAAATATCTAATCTCTAGGCCTTACCGCTTGGGAGGAGAAGATTTTTTAAGTTTTTTCACTCCGTTGCCATGGCAACCAGAGTTCTTCATTGATTTCAATTCTTTGAAGTAATTTGAAAGAGCATGACATTAGCTAAGGATAATTTCTGTGAAGGTTTGTTGAATCTATGGATAGTTTAGGAGGAGAAGATTTTTTTGTAAATGTGAACGGACGGACAGATAGATGGACAGACGATGACTGATCACAATAGCTCCCCCAGAGCACTTTGTGCTCAGGTGAGCTAAAAAGGCTTTGGAAAAGATTGTTGAAAATGAAGAAATTGCTTGTTACAAGCAATTTCTTCATTATCCACAATGTTTTCTACAAAAACAAGCAAACAAAAAAGTCAGGAGCAAAAGTTGATACATTAAGGTCTATTGTACTGGAGAAATATTGAAGGATCCTGACGGAATCCCTAGCCTGAGATTGCTGGGGTCCCTTCCAATTTTCAGGGATCCTCGGGATCCCGGGACACTGTTAGTGTCGACCCCTGTTAATGAATAAACAATAGATGAAATTTAGCCTAATATATTAAATAAACAAGAAAAGACAAGTCCACTAATTCAAATTGGGTGCTATTTTTGAAGGGATAATTGCATACTAGCATTTAAAAAGATTTGCTTTGTTTAGCTCTAAGGCCACTGCCAGATGACAAAATTTTAGACTGGTCCAAAAAGAAATGACAGATGACAGTATTTTGCTGATGAAATTTCTAAAATCTGTGTCTTTTGGGGTAGAAAACATAGTGGATAAATAAGAAATTGATTTTAACAAGCAATTTCTTAATTTTCCACAAAGTTTTCTGAAGCTTTTATCTTGGGAGAGTCAAAAAGTGTCATTGTGCGGGAATGGATTAACTCCTTAATTCATTCCTCAATCAAACAAGATTTCTGATCTAACAGAGATAATTTTAAGTAGTTTGGTAGAGGACGAACAAGAGCTTTGTCCACAGGACAGAGATATGCCCCGGACAAAATGTAAGTCTTGAAAATGACAAAGGGCTATAACTCCAAAATTATGCAAGCAAGAGTTGTGGTTCTTGTGCACTGCACTTCTTCTCAATGAGGTCTATCCACCTGTGAAGTTTCAAAATGATAGCTATTATACTTTCAGAGATATGCCCCGGACAAAATGTTAGTCTTTGAAATAACAAAGGGCGATAACTCCAAAATTATGCAAGCAAGAGTTGTGGTTCTTGTACACTGCACTTCTCCTCAATGAGGTTTATCGACCTATGAAGTTTCAAGTTGATAGCTATTATGATTTCTGAGAAATGCCCTGGACAAAATGCAAGTCTTTAAAATAACAAAAGGCAATAACTTCAAAATCATGCAAGCAAGAGTTCAGGTTCTTGTGCAGTTTCAAGTTGATAGCTATTATACTTTCAGAGATATGCCACAGACAAAATGTAAGTCTTTAAAATAACAAAGGGCAATAACTCCAAAATTATGCAAGCAAGAGTTGTGGTTCTTGTGCACTGCACTTCTCCTCAAAAAGGTCTATCCACCTTAGGAGTTTCAAGTTGATAGCTTTCAAAGATATGCCCCGGACAATGTTGGGACGGACGGAAGGAAGTACGGACAGACGGACAAAGGCAAATTTATACCCCCCCCCATTAAGTGGTGGGGGCATAAAAATCAATGATTCATGCAACATTTTAACTGTTGACCTAATGGTTTTAGGGGAGAATTTTATTTTCTTTTTACTTATTTACTTACGTCTTGCTTCACTATTTTCAACAGGGGCCTGGTGCAAGGAGAATTAGGAAAATTCACCAAATTATTTTAATTTTGAGAAAATGAAACTAGTACTTCCTGTCCTTAACACAATAAATCATCTCTAAGCAAGGCTTCATAAACCTTTGCTCTACTTCAAGCTTTTAGATGGGTTAAATCCAATGATCAAATGAAAACTTGGAAATTCTGGGAATTACAGCCTACAATTGAGAATTTTATGCTCTGAAATGGGGTAAAAAAGAAACTTTTTGCCATTTGGAATGGGGCACATATTCGTCACTAGAATTAGGCAAATGTGCCTTGTTTTTCTTCATCTCTCTGTCAGATACTGGATCCCACAACAAAGGGCTAATTTCAATCTAAGAATGATAAGTTGAACTAATTGGGCAGAGGACCATAAATATAGCTACATGCGAAATCTTAATCTTCTGGTTTCAAAGTTATAAACATTAATAATTGATTTCCTGTAACCCATTCCAAAAGAACCAACTTATAGACTGGTCAAAATTGAAAGATGTTGGGGACAACAAAATAGAGTCTGTTTGATTAGAAAAATAAGGGCCATGTGAGGAAGAAAAATATTGTGCCAAAAGGAGAAATTGCTTGCTACAAGCAATTTCTCTTTCTCACAATGTTTTCTAAGTATTTTCACACAGTGTGTCAAAAAGCGAAAATGTGTGGGAATATGTTAATCTTATACTTAATCCAGGGATCTGCCCCCCCACCCGAAATGTCTTTTTTCATCTATTAGTAACTAAAGTTGTTGCAAAAATGACTAATGTTCCCTAGCAACATTTTGCCACTCAAGTTGTACAGTTGACATTTGACCTACTTAACACCCAAAAGATAGGGAATCTCCTTGGGCCGCGGATAACCTTTGTATAAAGCTTCAAAGTCAAATTTCAAATGGCTTATGATTTAGAGCATGGTAAGTTTTTAATCATAGTTCACTTATTACCTTGATCTTTTGTCCTATATGACCCTAAAACAACAGGGCACTGTTGGTCATTGGCAAGTTTCATGGTTGCAAATGATTTGGTTCTTGAGTTGGAAAACAGAAACGAAAAAGTATACGGATGGACAGACAGATATGGAGAAACCAATATCCCCCACCTCTCTTTTGTATGTTGGGGAATAAAGATGAAGTAAATCCATCCTTCTTTCCTTACCAATATCCTCATCAGTTGGTGCATCAACTAGACCAAATGGTGGATATTCATCCTCTGAATCTTCTGTTGCATTCACATTCACCTCAGCCTCGTTTTCCAGCACTGTTTCACTTGCCTTAAGATCATTCTGTAGTTGTCTATATCTAGCACTTCTGGATTTAGCTTTCATGTTCTGCATCACCTGTAACTCCCTTTCAAGGGCATCACTCTTTCTTCTTGGTTTTTTAGGTTCTGGTTTTTCCCTCACTTTTGTTGGACTAGAATGCCTCCTTTTTACATTGATTCCCACTACAGTTGGAGATTTCACTGAGTTATCGTTGTTTTTATTTATCGGTGAAGCAATATCAATCTTATTTGTTGGGGATTTGATATTGTTTACTTTTTCTTTCACTTTTTCACTTTTTTTCTGTTTTGGAGCTACTAAAGATTTCTTTTCCTTGTTTTTCAGGGAAATACCAGCCCTTTTGTCTTTAATACTTTGGGGTTTATTTTCTTTATGAACAACCTTTCCTGAAGTTTGAATTTTAACTATTTTTGCTTCTTTGTTCTTCACTTCACTAGTTGAAATTTCCCGTGATGCTTTCTTTTCATCCTTTGCCTTTCTCTTTTTTTCAACATCCAATCCTTTTTTCATTTTCACTGGTGTAGAAAATTTCATCTTAACTACAAGTTTTTGAGAGAGTGTTTTCCCACTTTTAGGTGGACTGTTGACTAGTTTTGACTTCTTTTTGTCTTTACTTGATGTATCCTTATCTGATTTATTTTTTGGTGAGGTCAGTTTAGGTGTTTTCGGAGAAATTAGTTTCAGTACTTTAGGTGAATCAGTTTTGGGTAATTTGGGAGTTCTAGGAATTGGTTTTGATCCCCTCCCTCTGACAGAAAAGTCTATAGACTCTGGGTCAACTTTTAAACCTGTCTCAGCAACATGCTTCTCCAACTCTGTCCTTGATCGGAACTTTTTACCAAATGGGCTGTAATTATGTAAAATACCTAAAGATTATGACCAAACACAAACAAGATAATCTTAGAAACACATAAGTTTTAACCCTGGAGAGTGATCAAAGGTCAAGACTGCACTGGTTGACTTTTGTCAAACAATTTCACCAAGGTGACCATTGTATGATTATCTTAGTGAATAAATAATAGCCATTCTACCAATCCTAGAAGACCTATGTGTCTAATTATAATTTCAATGTTATTTTCAGTTGATATCTACGACATATCCAAGGCCATTCCACTGACTTCCTGTATGGCAGATCAAATGAGATATTAAAAAATACAATACAACATACACGAAAACTTGGTAGGCGGCCTAAACCTCATATCTTCAGCTTGACTAAGCTGTAGTTACATATATTACCATACCAACAAAATGTTCAATATATATGTCAGAAATAAAAATTCATTTAGGTCTAAATAAATAATTTCATTATATACCTATAAAAGATATGGACTAAAATCTGGCTATCAAATACAACGACAGAAAAAAAATCTGTATTCGGCGTGTACCAAAAAACCGTATTTGTCGAGTACCGTTAAACACGGACTACTTTTTTTGTGTATTGACATTTGGGTTTTTTGGAAAGTTGGTTATTTCTTAATCATTTAAGAGAATTTTCTTAATGTCATGTCCTAGAGGTATATAATAAAAGGAATATTACAACAGTGTCTTTTTTTATTTGTTGTTATCGTGTTCTTGAAACACACAATTCTCGAACACAATAACCACGCATAGAAAAAGACACTGTTGTAATATTCCCTATTCATTTGTCTATTTATTTTCATTTACAATGACGATCTGTCAATTACCAAGAATCTAAAGGATAAGGCTTTCTTTAGTCATCATTCTTTTGAACTAGTCTTTGGAAAGAACCAAAAGGCTTGCAATATGCTTATATTCTGAGAAATATCTCTTTTAAACCAGTTTAACAAGATATTGACAGATGGCCATCATCAGTCAAAAAATCAATTGACCAATGTAATTATTCATTTAGACCAGTGAACTTTGAACTCTGACATATATGTTGAGTATTTTTTGTTGGTTTTGCGACTTAAAAGTCATATCTACAGTTTAATATAACCAACCATTTTACCTATTTGTTACATCTTACTAACCATTACTTTGCAAAATAATGCTATTTAATTTCTAAGTTGAACTTCCATTTGGAGATCATTGAGTTTCGCCATGTTACATCAATTATTCAATTTGGTCAACAATTGCTCAAGTTAAAACTTTCTCTGCAATACTTGTGTAAAGTTTCTAATTAACTACCAAACACTTCCACATTTTGACAAGCTGAAGAAATCTACTTTAAGAAAAATTGTGAGAAAGGGAGAAGTTTCTTGTAACATACAGGCAATTTCTCCTTTTCTTGCACTTTTTCAACCCCATATGGAACTTTTTTCAGTTTGAATGCAAAATGAATTGTCTTCTGCAACTTTTTTTCAAATTGACTTATAAAACATTTTGTCATATAGTAATGGATGAATCTTAGGCCTAATTTTTTTTTTCTTTTCCCCTAATATATACAACACTGTCTACAAAAGAAAAAAATTGACAATATGTCAGGCAGTCTGGACAAGTTAAACAAGAGGCCCATGAGGGCCTGAGACGCTCTACTGGTTATCAAGTTTTCCGTTAAAGAAATCTGATATTTAAGGAAGTTTATTTCTCAAAGAAGAATGCATAAAGAAAGAAAAAAGGGCTTTATCCCCAGCAACAATCCTCAAGGCCCCTTTTCCCGTGTTTCATGACGGATCCACTCCATTTCCAAAAAAAAGTTACCTTATGACCCTACAATCATTCTGTGAATTTTTTATCAGAATCTGACAATAATTGTGGACTTTATCATATAAACAGGATTGTTTTGAATGAAAATCAATAAGGCCCCTTTTCCTGTGTTTTCTGATGGATCAATTTCATTCCAAAAGGAACTTTCCTTACAACCCTACAATTGTCCTGTGAAATTTAAAAGACAATTTGATAATGATTGGGCCATGATGTGTTAACTAAGTTTTTTATTAAATTTTCATAGGGCCCCTTTTCCCATGAAACTTGACTGATCAAACCTACTTCCAAAAGGAACAATCCATTTAATGTAATAATCATTCTGGGAATGTTTGAAGAGAATTTGTTGAAAACTATGGACTCTATTGTGTTTACTAGGACTTTTTCAATCCAATTCTTATTTGGCCCCTTTTTCCCGTGGTCCTTGGCTGATCATACCAAATTTTGCAAGGAACAATTCTTATGATGGTACAATCATTCTGTGAAAGTTTTAAGTTAATCAGATGAAAACTGCGGAAAAAGTGTTAACAAAGATCTTTGAATTAAATTTTCATAAGGCCCCTTTTCTGATGTTTCTTAAGGAATCATATCCAATTCCGAAAGGAACAATCCTTATAATGGTACAATCATTCTGTGAAAGTTTGAAGAGAATCTGTTGAAAATTGTTGGCTCTAGATTATTAATGAGGATTTTTTATTAAAAATCTCATAAGGCCCCTTTTTCCTGTGTTTCTTGACGGATCATACCCAATTTCAAAGGAACAATCCTTATGATAGTACAATCATTCTATGAAAGTTTGAAGGGAATCCGATGAAAACTGTTGACTCCAGAGTGTTATCGAGGATTTCTTAAAAGATTTTTCGATTAAATTTTCATAAGGCCCGTTTTCCCGTTTCTTGATGGATCATACCCATTTTCGAAAGGAACAATCCTTATGATGGTACAATAATTGTGAAAGTTTGAAGGGAATCCAATGAAAACTGTTGATTCCAGAGTGATAATGAGGATTTCTTAAAAGAATTTTCAATCAAATTTTCATAAGGCCCCTTTTCCCATGTTTCTTGACAGATCTGACCAAATTTTGCAAGGAATGATCCTAATGGTGGTACAATCATTCTGTGAAAGTTTGAAGGGAATCTGATGAAAACTGTGGACTCTAGAGTGTTAACGAGGATTTCTTTAAAGAATTTTTTATGAAATTTTCATAAGGCCCCTTTTCAAACATTTCTAGATGGATCAATCCAAATTTTGAAAGGAAAGATCGTTATGTTGGTACGATCATACTGTGAACGTTTGAATTGAATCTGATGAAAACTGTGGACTCTAGTGTTAACGAGGATTTTTTAATTAAATTTTCATTAAACCCCTTTACCTTTTTTCTTGACGGATCATACCCACTTTTGAAAGGAACTATCCTTACGACGGTACAATCATTCTGAGAAAGTTTGAATAGAATCCAATGAAAACTGTGGACTCTATCTCGTAAATGAGGATTTTTAACGGAATTTTTAATAAAATTTTCATAAGGCCCCTTTTCCCATGTTTCTAGACAGATCATATCAAATTTCCAAAGGAAGGATCCTTATGTTGGTACGATCATACTGTGAAAGTTTGAATTGAATCTGATGAAAACTGTGGACTCTAGAGTGTTAACGAGGATTTTTTAATTAAATTTTCATAAAACCCCTTTACCTTTTTTCTTGACGGATCATACCCACTTTTGAAAGGAACTATCCTTACGACGGTACAATCATTCTGAGAAAGTTTGAAGAGAATCCAATGAAAACTGTGGACTCTATCGCATAAACGAGGATTTTTTATGGAATTTTTAATAAAATTTTCATAAGGCCCCTTTTCCCATGTTTCTAGACGGATCATACCAATTTTCCAAAGGAAGAATCCTTATGATGGTAAAATCATTCTGAGAAAGTTTGTAGAGATTCCGATGAAAACTGTGGACTTTATTGCATAAACGAGGATTTTTTTAATTAAATTTTAATTAGGCCCCTTTTCCCAGGTTTCTTGACGGATCTGACCCAATTTCGAAAGGAACAATCCTTCATGGTACAATCATTCTGTGAAAATTTGAATGGAATTTGATGAAAACTGTGGTCTCTATCGCATAAACAAGGAAAAGTTTAACTGACGGATGGACAGACAGAGGGACGCTAGACGGAAAAAGCCATGGCAGTAGCTCTAGTGGCCTTCGACCAGTAGAGCTAAAAACCAGTAGCTGGGAGAGAAGGTATAATGATGTAAATACAGTCTGCACCTTACCTTAAGATATAGACATCGTATTTTCCAGCTGACGCTCCTGTACTTCTCTGTACAACTTTTCTACTCCATCCTGGAGGGAGTGTGGGATCATCAAACATAGGGGAAACATCATAGGTATGATCTCCCCTGAAATGTACATCAAATATATCAACATCTAAATAGATAGCTTATGACAGTGCTCAACCTACCTGAAAAAGCTATTTTATATTATAGAGGGCATTGGCTCAATGACTCCCATAGATTTGTAGTATTTTGAAAATGTTGCTTCAGCGATCTGCCAAGGCTGTTTTTTGCACCATTATGCAAATCACTAGAGTCCCAGTTTTTTTTTTAAACCATTCACTATATTTCAAAAGCTCAGACCGATCCAAATTCAAAGGTTTTGCAGATGACTATTCAAGGTCAATTTTCATTTAAAAAAATAATCATTCAGTAGGGGGAGAAAATATTATGGCAAAGAAGAAATTGCTTGTAACAATTTTTTCTCAACTATAAAACACAGGGACATAAAAACCAGGGATTGAACAGGAAAGGGGTTAAGGCAGTGCTCCCTTAGATCCAAAGCCCTGTTTCTAAGATTGTTAGTGTGATCCATCAATATTTTTAGACCATGGGATTATTAAAAGCCTCTGCAGATCACTGATTGCTTTAAGGCAATTGACAAAGAGTTAACTTCTTAATTAGACAAATTGTAGGTACATGTATTTAATGACTGGAATACTATGGAGTGTAGATAAACTATATGTTTGGAGGGTGAACATGAATAGTTAAAAGACTAATGATACCTCAAAGCACAGAGCTTACTTAAAGTAGTGTTCACAGCTTGGATCCAATACAAGGTGTTGTATGAGTTCTAGAACATAATGTTTTTATAGATCAGACAACAAATTTTGTGTAAGTTGGTCAAGATGTTTGAAATCAACTTAAAAACTCTCTACATAAGTTTGTTGAAAGGGAAAATGTCCACCCAAATTTCATGAAAAGTTCAACCAAATCTCAAGAAGTGGAATAGAAGATATTAATCAATTCCTACACAATGACACTTTAAAGTGCCCCTCAACAGAAACCAGTGTTGAATATGAAGAAATTGCTTTTTACAAGCAATATATTCATTATCCATAATTCTTCTACCCCAAAAGACAAAGATTTTAAAGATTTCATCAACTTAAATTGTTGTCTCTTACTTCTTAGAATTTGGACTGGTCTAAAATTTTCTTGTGTTGTAATGGGTGAACATTTCAAAAAGATATTACTGCAGATAGGTGACAAACAACACACAAAACCACAATAATAATACTGTTTATCGATTACAGTTGAGGTACATAGATATATGTCTAATTTTAACCCATTACCAGACAACAAAATTTAAGACTTGCCCAAATTGAAAGTAGTTGTAGACAGCAATTTTAAGTTGATGAAATCTTTAAAGTCAGAGTCTTTTTGGGACAGAAAATATTGTGGATAGTGAAGAAATTGCTGGTAACAAGCAATTTCTTCTTTTTCCACAATGTTTCCAAAGCTTTCATATAGAGGGGCATTTGAAAGCATACCTGTGTGGGAATGGGTCAAAGTGTAACATCAACTTACCGTGCATGGATATGAGATGTAGGAGTTTCAATAGACGGCTCCATTTTTATGTTTGTTTCTGAAAAATATCAATAGATTTAATTTCAGTTCAAAAAGGATAAATTAACAAATTTATAAACCAATCGTACATATTTGATGGGTTCTTATCTTGCTTTATTCACTTTACTGAACCAGATTATAAGATTAGCCCATGATTACCACACAACAAAATTTTATAGACTGGTCTAAATTGGAAGAAGCTGCAGATGACAATTTCAAGTTGATGGAATTTTAATTATTTTCTTTTTTTGGATAGAAAAACAATGTGGATAATGTAGAAATTGCTTGATACACAATGTTTTCCAAAGCTTTTTTCTAGCGGGTGTCAGAAAGCCTAATTGTGAGGAAATGGGTGAAGTGAAATGTCAGAGAGACTAAGCAGCAAGTTAATATGAGAAAAGTAATGCTAAGCATCAGGTGCTCTGAAGCCTTTATCACTTCTATGTAAAGGGGCTGGGCTTGTGTTTGATTTGTAAATCAGGGTTTTGACCACCCACCCACCCCCAAAAAATTGAACATTTCCTTTATTGATCCTTAGATTGTTCTCTCAGGAAGGCCCCCCCCCAAATCAACACACACTCGAGACATTTTCAAGGCACAAAAAAGTACATTTTGACCCCTCGAGTTTTCAGGGATGCAACTTATGTATTTGTGAGTAATATTAACTGTTTACATCATTACTTTATAAGAAGCTTATATAGGTGAATCAAGGCACAATTTATACTCATGATTTGCTCTTTTGTTCTTTTGACCCCTTCAAAAACAGTCTTGACCCTTAGAATTTCAATGTCAAGGGGTCAATGACTTCTGAGTTTCAGAGGGTAGCACATGCCCTGATGTAACTTATGGGTATTAATAAAACAAAGAGCAGCAAGTATTCTGAAGTATTGTAGGGCAACACAGTCCCCAACTTTCAGTAAAATCACTTTTTCTATGAGTTGGTCTACCTCAAACATCTGAATTCTCGACAAAAATTAATGGATCAAAACAAAACTTAAACTTGATCTGTAATTCATGATTTGCAGACTAACACATGATAAGTTAGCTAATATAAACAAACGCTTTGAGAAAAAGTCTGGGAAGCTTCAAGCTTACCCCGACTCTGCCTTGGACAAATTTCTGATTTGCAGAGTCAGGGTATGATTCATTTCAAATGCCTTTCGTCAAAATATTAGGAGTATGACAAAATCAAAACTAAAAAATTCTCAAATTGTTCCCGGTCTCATCATAGGTTTATCAGGGCTCTGAAGAGTGGGCAACTCAGATGAAGAAGTCGCCTGGTTTCGTAAAAGTTCACCTGAGTTGCTGATCAAAGCAAAATTGAAGTCACCTGAAGGTGTCTTGTTATGATAGGTGACAATCAAATTTTGCCTAGAGGCTATTAAATCAGGAGATAGTAAATCAGTTAAACAACAGTTACTGCTGATTGGAGCCTTGTTATTGTAAATCAAGCGTATATCAATAGGCGACATGCTTGCTTTAGTTGCATCTCCCCTGATTGGATGGTTGCAAGCCCTTGTATACTGTTGGAGGTACACAAACTTTTTGATGGCAAACCTTTTCCCTTCTGTAGATTCAATTATTTCACTGGCATATCATGTTTACTTTATCAATCTATGAGTTTTGTTGCACACTTTTAGGCAGAGAGAAAAATGGCGGATTTTATTACGAGGGTCATGTCATTTACCAGAGATCTTGTTTCGCTAATTAATCCATTCAATGAAATGTAATCCAAACAACTAGAGCACATTATTCCCTGTTAACTTAGTTTCAAATTTAACCAGTCTCAGAGTCTGTAATTTGTGTATTCAGCTGTTATCTTTACCCTTTAATTACAATAACTGCAACTCAGTCAGATTGAACTCTTTTTTATTCTATTTATTTCAAGCTGTTTATCCATTTTATTGTTATAAAAAGGTGAAGTTGGCAGACATTTAGCTCATTACGTCACAATCCTGCTTTTTGATGCCTTGAAGATTTTAAATGTTTAAATGGAAAGCTTGTGAGAAAAGGCGGATTTGCTTGTAGCAAACAACTTCTCCTTTTCCTACAATATTTTTTACCTTATCTGGTACTTATTTATGTTTTGAGCATACTCTGATTTGAAAAGTGGCATGCAACTTATTTCCATTCCCCCAAAGGAATCATTGGACCAGTCTGAAAATTTTGTCTTCTGGTTATGGGTTAAAATAAAATAGTAACAATAATCATGTTTTCTTATATTTTGCTTCAAATTAAACTCATTTTTGTTAATTTAGACCACCTATACACTCTCTGCAAATTATTGATTATTATCATTTTAGATAATTGAGAATATAAAACCATCTACTGGTATGTATAAAATATAAAAAAAAAATCAGAATCATGTTTCTTAATTCTCAAACCAGAAGAAGGAAGACAATAATACTTGTTCACATGTTAAGATCTCTTTAACAAGGAGTGAAAGAAAGAATGAGCAGTACTTTTCATTTTAATTGCACACTTATACAACAAAATATGCAGGTTATTGGTTGCAAATCTTTTCTTATTTTACTATACAGATACTCAAAAAAGTGTTATGTAACGCGATCCACTTCTCACCACTTCTCCCTCTTTTGAAAAACTTCTCTCAATTCTCAGATTAGGGAGAAGTCACTTCTCCCCAAATTCTGAGAGTCTGCAGAGCCCTGTATACTGCATGAATATCACTCACTTAACCCTTTCTTGTACAAACCCGGGATTTTACGTCATTGTGATATTAAACTTGAGAAAACATTGTGGAAAAAGAAGAAATTGCTTGTAACAAGCAATTTTTCCACAATATTTTCGACCACATAGGATGGTTATTGTTCAAATTGCATCCAATTTTCAATGTGGCCTACAACCTCTTTCAATTTGGACCTGTCTAAAGTTTCACAAAACAGGAAAGGGTTAAATCAAACTAACAGTACTAAAAGTAATGAAACTTTAGCAGACTTGTATTTTATAAGAATTTCCTTGTTACAAGTTGGTCTTAACAGAAAACAAGCGCAATGCAATTGAAATGGGGAAAGAACTGGTGGAAACTAGCAAGATCAATCAGTTAACTTTGATGTTTCTATGAAGGAAGTCATGTCAATTGACGAAATAGAATGCCTCCAGTCATAGACGTATTTGAAATGCAAAACAGGTGTGCATTTTCGATGCCCCATTCTGTACCAGCCACAAACACAAGGCTTCACATTATCAGCCCTAAAAAGAAGTTGACAAAATCGAAAGGATGGTGATGTATGATGAAGTCTAGTCCCATGTCCTAAGACCTACTCTATATATATAGACAGGTTCTCAATCAAGTGACTTCAAACATGGAGTGATGGCTCAGTTAGCAAACTGATTACAATTGAGAAGGCCATATATTGATTTCCAATTGATTGAATGGGGTTTAACGCCGCTTTTAGCAGTATTTCAGTCATATCGCGGCGGCTGGAGCACCTAACAATGGATTCATGGTATTTCTCACACCAGTACTACCACTACATCCTTTCCTAGCCTCCAGCTGCTATCCCACTTAGGTTTACGATTATCAACCAATTGGTGAGAGACAATTGTTGGAAAGAATATTTGCCGCCGCCGGGGATCGAACCCATGACACCTATGATTGAAGATTAGGAGTCTGGCGCGCTACCGACTGCGCTATGACGGCGGCCCTATTGATTTCCAAAGCAGCGGTCACTGAGATATATCAGTAAACTGCTTGTGGATTAAATAATCGCCCTTTGGGAATAGTATACCAGTTATTTGCCAAGGTTTTGGAAGCAAGGGGACACTGTCCCCATGGTTTAAAAAGAGTTTGGGCTTTTTAGAAAATAATGGATCACACTAACAATTCAGCTACCAGGGCTTTTGAACCAATATCTTAAACAAATAGGGACATTGATGACTTTTAATTGACATTTGTGCAAAAAGCCAGCCATAGCAGATCACTGGTATAGTATACATACATTTGATCATCAAACACTTCCTCTTGTGAACTTACAAAACGTCTGAAAGTTAATTTCAGGAAATTTTTCTGTGTTCTTGGACGTCAATTTACATCTAGTATGATTTTCCAGATGTTTCTTTCAGATTTTCTAGACGTAATTTACAATTTCCACTTATTGAAAGCGCTGAGAGTGTAAACAAAGAAAATGGAACCGTCCCATTTATCAGTAGAATTAATCCTAAACCAATTCCCAGATAAGAAAACTTAAAACTGGTCCAATATCAAATAAGTTGCAACTGAAAACTTCAAGTTGATAAAATCTTCAAATTTCTTTGTCTTTGTAGTAAAAACACTGTGACAAAGGAAGTATGGAAATGGGTTATCACAGATGACCTGTGTTTAGTAACCTTGTTTAAATTAATGGCTTGCCTCTATTTACCATACATAGAATGAGGACTGAAAGATTCTCAAAGGTTAAAAACGTATTCTACAGGTAATATGCATGCCTTGATTTAAAATAACATCCAGAAACTAAAGGCAGATACTCAGACCTGTAGGAGGGCTTGATTTTCCATGACCCTGGTTCTTTGTATTTGCAACCCCATTTCTTAGAAATGCCCCCCCCCCCCCTTATTGCTTTGAGAGCTCCCATAACCCATTTCAAAGGGGTCATAATATGGCAAAAATGACTCCCACTTTAAAGTCAAGGAAACCCTGGACAGGTCAAATTTGCCAGACAAACAATTATTTTGTCAGTCATATCCAACCGTCCTTTGCCATGCCTGTGACACATGACAAGTCATGTATAGCTTTAACAGACAAGGTTAATTCTAGGAAAATACGGTAAATTTTATCAAGTACTCGCGAGTAAGAGTTGATACTCAAAACACAACCATCATCTTGCATTTTACAATGTCTTTTAAAATGTGAATCCCGCGTATATTAAGAAACCCAAAACCTTGAATTTCAAACTAAGGGCTTTACATAACCCCGTCTTGACAAAAGTTGTGGGAATACTGTACTGTTTTCCCATGGTCAAACAACACCCAAAAAACAGATTTCTTGTCGAGATTTGCAACACGTTCTTGAACTTAATCGTAAAAGCCCAGACGACCTTACGAGATGTAAATACACAAAGGTTAAGAAGAACACGAATAATTACTCTGAACTGTTGAACTGAATAGCAAAATTGTCTACCAGATATTTGTTATTGGTTTTCACAGAAGAAAACCGCCATGATTTTGCGAGGAAATATCTACGACGAAATATTTTGAACATTTTTGTAAAAAAATAAATTAAGAGTCAAGTAAATCAAGGGGTCAATGACTTCTGAGTTTCAGAGGGTAGCACATGCCCTGATGTAACTTATGGGTATTAATAAAACAAAGAGCAGCAAGTATTCTGAAGTATTGTAGGGCAACACAGTCCCCAACTTCAGTAAAATCACTTTTTCTATGAGTTGGTCTACCTCAAACATCTGAATTCTCGACAAAAATTAATGGATCAAAACAAAACTTAAACTTGATCTGTAATTTATGATTTGCAGACTAACACACGATAAGTTAGCTAATATAAACAAACGCTTTGAGAAAAAGTCTGGGAAGCTTCAAGCTTACCCCGACTCTGCCTTGGACAAATTTCTGATTTGCAGAGTCAGGGTATGATTCATTTCAAATGCCTTTCGTCAAAATATTAGGAGTATGACAAAATCAAAACTAAAAAATTCTCAAATTGTTCCCGGTCTCATCATGGGTTTATCAGGGCTCTGAAGAGTGGGCAACTCAGATGAAGAAGTCGCCTGGTTTCGTAAAAGTTCACCTGAGTTGCTGATCAAAGCAAAATTGAAGTCACCTGAAGGTGTCTTGTTATGATAGGCGACAATCAAATTTTACTCGCGAGTAAGAGTTGATACTCAAAACACAACCATCATCTTGCATTTTACAATGTCTTTTAAAATGTGAATCCCGCGTATATTAAGAAACCCAAAACCTTGAATTTCAAACTAAGGGCTTTACATAACCCCGTCTTGACAAAAGTTGTGGGAATACAGTACTGTTTTCCCATGGTCAAACAACACCCAAAAAACAGATTTCTTGTCGAGATTTGCAACACGTTCTTGAACTCAATCGTAAAAGCCCAGACGACCTTACGAGATGTAAATACACAAAGGTTAAGAAGAACACGAATAATTACTCTGAACTGTTGAACTGAATAGCAAAATTGTCTACCAGATATTTGTTATTGGTTTTCACAGAAGAAAACCGCCATGATTTTGCGAGGAAATATCTACGACGAAATATTTTGAACATTTTTGTAAAAAAATAAATTAAGAGTCAAGTAAATCAATAGTAAAAAATAAACTGTTATGAAGAAAATAATATTTGAATAGCTTTAAACTTGATTCTTCAAAATTGATAATTTATCAGTTCGTTAAATGATTCGTTTCTCATTTGGGCATTACTAATACGCCATGGAGACAGATGTTCTTAAATACGAAATGGATTTAACACGAGCCCTAGTTAGATATGAATGTTGATTTTAGGCACTATGATGAGATCAAATCTCAATCATCATGTATACATATTTCATCTTGCAGGGCCTCAAAATGAGTCTCATATGGGTTTATATGACCCATTTTTTAGCCACAAGATGTCTTTTATATTTTACCGCCATACCAGTGATGTGAGAAATATTTGTGCCATATTGTACATTTAATTGAAATCACACTTGATCCTAAACAAAGAACAAAAGAAACATTTCTCAAAGTACTTTTAAGAGCTTTGAGATAGCTATTACATTCATTTAAGCTCAAAAGTTCACGAGTCTCATAATAATTAAATGATATTTTCATGTAATAATATCATTATTTGTATAATTACATTATTTTTCACTACTGATCTACTTGACTCTTATTTGGTCGATGAAGTTTCATCAGCACATGAGCAAAGCAACTGTATTAATAGAGGTAATAGAGTAACTGGATTAATGAGGAAAACGTTTCTACATATCTCGATCCAAATATTCTTTTAAGAAACTTTACAAGTCACGCATACGTCTCAATTTAAAACAATGTAATATGGTTTGGAGCCCAAGATTTAGAAAAGATATCAATGCCATTGAAAGAGCGCAGATACGTGCAACAAAATTGGTGAAATGTACATTAGAAGTACCTTATACTGTAAGACTAAAAGACCTGAAAATACCCAGTTTATCCTATAGGAGATTCAGAGGAGACTTAATCCAAGTTTGGAAACTTCTAAATGGAAAAGAAGATCTCAATCAAAACATATTCCTTGAAAAATGTGAAAATGATGAACATAACATACGAGGTCACTCATTAAAATTAAAAAACAACAACAACAACAAAAAAAAAAACCCAACAAAAAAACAAAAAAAAAAAAAAACAAACAAACAAACAAAAAAACCCCCCACACAAACAAAGAAAGAAAGAAACAAAAAAAAAAACATACCAAAACAAAACAAAAACAAATCAATCAATTTAAGAACAGCCTAGATGATCTAGTCGGAGATGAACAATACAACACTCACTCAGAATATAATGCATGGGTGTCAATAATCAAGAGTAGGTTACACAAGTTATACTGAGACGTGCGACCTCTCATCGATTGTAAATTGTAAATAACCACCCAGGTTATATGAGTGAAACAGTTTTAATTGGAACTTTTGGAATCGTTTTCCCTTTTATTTCTTCTGTGTCTGTCCATATTGTCCTGGTGCTCCTTGATTTATCCTTGATCTTCCTTATTTCGAGGTCGCGACTTTATCTCATACTATCACTTCTTAGTTATTCGGGTGACTTATTATATGTGACTTGTGGGGCAGGTATAAAAAGCAGACCAAACTCTGCAGACCAGCAGACTGCAGACCAAAGGGGTATAAAAAGCAGACCCAATCCCTGAAGACTGGATATAGAATGGTGATTTAGAAGACACTATTACATAATATTGGATAATGTGAGATAGTAGAAGTGACATGGAGTTATTAGCAGAGAATATGGTACTTTGAATTGGTACATCATCAGGTGTATACTGGATACTTAATATTACAGAAGTTTTTACTATTGAAGTTTATTTGATAAAGAGTGGTTTTTCATTTTGTTGTTGTTATCTTTTTGAGTTTTGTGTTTTTGTTTTGTTTTGTTTTGTTGTTGTTGTTGCTGTTTTTACTTTTTATTTATTTTTTGGGTTGGGGTGATTTATAAAGGTGATTTTTTAGCACAGTAGGTCTTTAGTAAAATCTATTTTATGCAGAAACCTGACTGCCTTCATTTTCTCTTCTTGAAAGTCTAGTTTTTTCCATTTGAAAACAAGGTGCCAAATTGTCACAAGATACGCCCGTCACACTGCTTAATATTAACTGGAGGGTTGAATAGTACTGATGTTATTTGAATGAATATTTTTTGTCAAACAAAGTATGAAAAACAACAAAGGACAATAACTCAAAATATACGCTAGGTAGAGTTATGGTTCTTGTACACTGCACTCCCACTTGGTGAGCTTTATCCATCCATGAAGTTTCATGATTCTAGCTATAATACTTTTAGAGATAAACTCCGGACAAGATTCAAGTATGAAAAACAACAAAGGGCAATAACTCCAAATATACGCTAGGTAGAGTTATGGTTATTGTGCACTGTACTCCCACTTGTTGAGCTATATCCATCCATGAAATTTCATGATCTTAGCTATAATACTTTTAGAGATATACTCCGGACAATATTCAAGTATGAAAAACAACAAAGGACAATAACTCAAAAAATAGGCCAGGTAGAGTAATGGTTCTTGTGCACTGCACTCCCACTTGGTGAGCTATATCCATCCATGAAATTTCATGATTCTAGCTATAATACTTTTAGAGATATACTCCGGACAAGATTCAAGTATGAAAAACAACAAATGGCAATAACTAAAAAATAGGCCAGGTAGAGTTATGGTTCTTGTGCAATGCACTCCAACTTGGTGAGCTCTATCCATCCATGAAATTTCATGATTCTAGCTATAATACTTTTAGAGATATTCTCTGGACAAGATTCAAGTATGAAAGACAACAAAGGGAAATAACTCAAAAAATAGGCCAGGTAGAGTTATGGTTATTGTGCACTGCACTCCCCCTTGGTGAGATCTATACACCCATAAAATTTCATGAACCTAGCTATAATACTTTAAGAGATATACTCCGGACAAGATTCAAGTATGAAAAACAACAGAGGGCAATAACTCAAAAAATAGGCCAGGTAGAATTATGGTTCTTGTGTACTGCACTCCCCCTTGATGAGATCTATACACCCATGAAATTTCATGATCCTAGCTATTAAACTTTTAGAGATATTCTCCGGACAAGATTCAAGTATGAAAAACAACAAAGGGCAATAACTCAAAAAATAGGCCAGGTAGAGTTATGGTTCTTGTGCACTGCACTCCTCCTTGGTAAGATATATACACCCATGAAGTTTCATGATCCTAGCTATAATACTTTTAGAGATATACTCCGGACAAGATTCAAGTATGAAAAACAACAAAGGGCAATAACTCAAAAAAAAGGCCAGGTAGAGTTATGGTTCTTGTACACTGCACTCCAAGTTGGTGAGCTCTATCAATCCATGAAATTTCATGATTCTAGCTATAATACTTTTAGAGATATACTCCGGACAAGTTTCTAGTATGAAAAACAACAAAGGGCAATAACTCAAAAAATAGGCCAGGTAGAGTTATGGTTCTTGTGCACTCCACTCCCCCTTGGTGAGATCTATACACCCATGAAGTTTCATGATCCTAGCTATAATACTTTTAGAGATATACTCCGGACAAGATTCAAGTATGAAAAACAACAAAGGGCAATAACTCAAAAAAAAGGCCAGGTAGAGTTATGGCTCTTGTGCACTGCACCCCCCATTGGTGAGATCTATACACCCATGAAGTTTCATGATCCTAGCTATAATACCTTTAGAGATATACTCCGGACAAGATTCAAATATGAAAAACAACAAAGGGCAATAACTCAAAAAATAGGCCAGGTAGAGTTATGGTTCTTGTGCACTGCACTCCCCCTTGATGAGATCTATACACCCATGAAGTTTCATGATCCTAGCTATAATACTTTTAGAGATATTCTCCGGACAAGATTCAAGTATGAAAAACAACAAAGGGCAATAACTCAAAAAATAGGCCAGGTAGAGTTATGGTTCTTGTGTACTGCACTCTGTATTGATGAGAAGAATATAACTGCCAAGTTTAAAGTCAATCGGACTGACGGTGACAGAGTTATGCTCCGGACAAAGAAGTTGACACCTCCCGGACGCCCGGACAACTGGACGCCCGGACACCACGGGTGATCCCATAATACGTCCCGTCTTCGACGGGCGTATAAAAAAGGAATTTGTAAGTCAAATGTGAATTTTCCCTTTTCTTAAGATGTTCAAAAAAGGATTTATGCCCTTACAAAACTTTCTTCTTAATCCACAATATTTTCTATCTAAATACAATAAAGACAACTAGCTATAACAAAAAACATTCATAAACATGTACAGGAATTTAGATTTGCATATATATGGACAATAACCAAATTTCATAGGAATCAACACTTTGAAACTTGTGGACCGGATTCTGCAGACTATTGTTTTGAATTCCTCAGACCAGCTTTACATCTTGTATTAGTTGTGAAGAGGCTAAAACCAATAAATCATTTCTTATTGTGTATAAACTTGTTGTTCTTTATGGATTAGGCTCTATTATAAATAAGATTTTGCTCACACACCTTTAACATACCAGTAATACTCTACACTATTTTATCTAACATAGAATATAGACAAGCTACAACAACAACAACATAGTTTGTCTTTTAAAGGGTTGATAACTGGTAAGGTGAGAAACATGTTGACCCAAAAAATGTATGGACCATTCTAAGTAAAGAGAGGACAGAAAACTAATTGTGATTTTCTTAAATATTAAACACTTTAAAAAAGTAAAAACATGTTCAAATTATATATTATTTTTAGCAAATTCATGGATTAACCCCAATCACTTCATACTGTGTGCTAAATTTTGTGGACTGTATTCTGCAGACCACTGTTTTGAATTCTGCAGACCAGGTTGACATCTTGTATAAAGGATTAACTCCCATAAATCACTTCATACTGTGTATCAACTTATTGTTCTCTATGGATTAGGCACTGTGCCAAAAGAGTATTATACCCATACAGAATTTGTCCCATTCCCAACTTGATTTAGAACTAAAAAGGGCAGGCTAGAGCAACAACAACAATGCCAATCATTCCTTATGGAGAAATCTTAATTATGATGATTCCAATTTGGTTATAGATATTATTCTTTGCAGCATTTTGTCTATTTAGGGGACAATAACTGGTGAGCCGAGAAACCTGTTGACCCAAAAATGTGTGGACCATTGTAAGAAAAGAGAGGACCAAATACCAATTTTGATTATCTTCAATATCAGACACTTATATAGTTAGCTTACCGGTGTCTCATTTCTGAACTTATTGTATTAAAGTTAACCCATTCCAATACAACAAAATTTTAGACTGGTTCAAATTGAAAGAAGTTGTGACATATTCAAGTTGATGAATTTTTTTGTGTGTCTTTGGACAGTAAGAATCGTTGATAATGTACAGATTGCTTGAAACAAACAATTTCTTCATTTTCCACTACCTTTATTGAAGCATTGTCCTTCATGGGCGTTGAAAATTGTTATTCCGTCGGAATGGGTTAGGAATTTTTGCTTTTTTAGTTGACACAATCATGGTTAATACAGCCAATTCAAACTGCAGTGTTTAGTCCGCAAAGCAACAAATTTACATTTTTGTTACATGGCCATTTATTTTGCAAAAGGTATGGAATTAAATAACAGAGTTGAGCTTCTTGTAAGAGCTTAGTAGGCTTGGTCAGAGATTTGTTGATTTGCATTATCTGGAAAATTTAGTATTGATAAATGGTTTGTTCCTGTCTTCACTTTGTGTTACACGAAATACATTTAAACTCAAGTTCACTGATGGCAATATTATTTTGAATGTCACAACAATTTTTATGAAACCTTTTCATACAACTACAACATCGTATTAGTCATCCACACATTCAGGTAAATTGCAGTAAGAATAGTTTAAGATTTTGATTACTTTATTTTTTTTCTTCTTACGAAGTGTCATGATTTTTGTTGTCAATGGGAATTCTGACATGTGATTGTTTTCAAGACAGTTTGTTAAATATGACCTTAAAAGTTTTGTATCAAAGGTTACATTTGGATTTACTACCCCATTTATACAGTCGGCAACTTGATGGGCTATAGCAAAAAGGCCACAATTTGTGTTTCCAACTTTTTTTGTGTTTCTGGTATTATAGATAATTCATCTTTACCAATACCATACAATATAGACAATTGGATTTTCAAGCCATTCGGGATGATGTTATCGTCTGGCCGTTCAGTGCCTTAGCTATCAAATAGGTAAACTTCGTTCTTTTCATCCAAAAAGGAGACAACCCAATGACTTTTGTGTGTATGATGGACTTACACAGCAGTTGGCTCAACAGGGGCCATAAACTTGGCAATAATCCATCTATTTTCCTTGTCACAAAAGCACCCTCTCTGGTAGTTGCAATCCATTAATTTTGTCAGAAATATGGTTCCTTTATACAATATTTACAGCTTCTATGTGAATGGAAGTAAGTTTCGTCATTCATGATGTCATTTTTATCTTTATCTCCTAAATACAGATGTGGCAGCCAACCTTCATTTCGTACATGAGAATCCAATTGATAATCATTTGAACACTCAATGAAATCTTTCACAGATTCATATTCTTGTGAGGAAAACCTTAACTTCTTTTTTTAATTTTGAATATCATCTGGTATAGTAATTTTTCGTTTACGTTTCAATATAGATCCAGGCGTTTCACGTTTTGGTGTTGAAGAGCTTAAAATGTTTTGTTCTTGATCAGGCAATAAAGGGCAGTTATTTTCGCTTGCACAGGAATCGCTAAATACACTAGCATTTAGAGAATCAGGTGCTGGATTTATAATTCTTTCATCTAAATCTACATCCCCAAAGCAGGTTTTTTAACGGCCTAACCTTTTCTGATTATTTTTTCTACTTCTTTTACATAATTTACTAAGGTTAATAATTCTTTTCTTTCTTTGACATGCCAATGCTCCTCATTGCAGCAATAATGTGGTAACATCTAGTAGTTGATCGACATTGGCATGATTCCTCTTGCAATAATTTAACAGCATATAGAATATTTCTATTTCCTTTCACAAGAAAGGCACCTGCTTCAGGGACCAATGTTATACCTTTATCATAAATTTATTTTCTTTGCCAATGACTCCCGAGAAAATGTATTTTGATTTTGTTTTACAATGCATTGTCCTAAATAGATTCTTCATTTTTTATATTAGTTCCATTCTCCTCAGTGTCTTTAAATACAGGAGACATATTTTCTCTACATGCTGTTAGATCTGAATCAGTATTTAGTCGGGCCCTTAAAAGGTCAATAACTTCCTCAGGATTTACTATTTTACACAAATCAATTTCATCTGCACTGATGGTAAAATGTTCATATTTCTTCTTAATGTTATATTACCCTAATCCACAAAGTCCCTTCAAAATATTGTTATGATGTATAAGCTGTAAGTAATTAAAATATAGAACAATTGAATCTATTTCTCTTTCTTTGAAGTTCATCAAACGTTTCACCCTTGCATTACTCGATTCTGATGCATTATTTGTTATTCCAGAAAAAGGATTGAAAAGATCAAAGTGGGAAACAACCCATTTCTTTGCAGATGACTTCATTTGACAATCCAAGTTGGTATCGAAATGTTCAACAAATAGTTTCGACCAGACAGTTCTATATCCATTGTCAAGGTTAATCAGTTTAAAGAGATAAATGTCTTCATCTTCTGATTCTAATAAAGACCTAATTTGTTTGGCATAAATCTGAATATTTTCAGGTATTTCTCCTTTTTTCCTTAACCACTCTTTAATGTCTCTCAGAATATGGTTCCAGCACAAAAGGTTAGTAATATTATGGTAAGTAAAGTTAATAGTATTTATTACCCCCTGCTCTCTATCTGTTACTATTGGAACATTCATTTTGCTTAGTTTAGGTAATTTTGATTTGACATATTGGAAAAAATCTTCATGTGTATTTTGAAACTTTCTCTCATGAATTAGATGGGCTAATGGTATAACCGGACTTTCTTTGAACAAGCAGTGCTGGTATGAAAGTGTACTTACATAAAAATTCCCTAATTCAAATGTTGTATAATAGAATAAGCAAACAGACTCATCAGACTTTAATTGCAAAAGTTTATCAAACTGAGAAAAGGCCTCTTGGAGGCCACAGAAGACATAAAGATCTGGAATTATTTTTATATCAGAAATGTAGTCTTCCAGTTGGTAATACAGTTCTCTTAAGTTATATAGGGAGTCATGACTATTTTTTTTCTTTGATTTTCCATTGCCTGATTATTTTTTACATGTCTTGTATTTCTTACTGTAGATGTTGCAGTTTCCACAGCTTGCCCAACATTGATACTTCCCAATATTTTATTCCTTGCCTGAACACGATTGGTACATTTTCATTCTTTATTGCATTAAGTACAGATTTTTAGTGCTTGTAAATGCAATTTATTATGTTTACTGTTTTTATGTGGTGCAGGTTTAAATATGGTCTCATCACCATAATAAATGATCAACATATAATCTTTTTATTCAATTTCAGTTTTAAACAAGAAAAATTGATTTTTGAAATTATCATTTACTCCTCCTTCATTTATAATTTTGAAAAAAAAAATCGATACCAAAATATCACTTCCTTCAAATTTAAATTCTTTGTTTTTTGTCCCATATTGCCTCAATCTATAGCCATCAGCCTTCCAATTATTAATTTTTCTTTTGAAAGTCCTACATTGTAAATATAGAAAGTATTTGCTTGTTAAAAATATCATTGCCTTTTCATGACTCATGTATTTCAAAACGTTTTTCCCCATCTGTATTCAAATCCTTGTTAGAATAAGTTTCCTCACATATTTCATCCTTTTCATTAACTTTTAATTCTTCTATTCTATTCTTCTGTTCATTTGATTTTGGTTCGGGATTATTTGCTGATGTACCTGGACTGAGGTCATTTGTAGTTTCATCACATAAAGAATGATTGGAATTGTTGTTGCTGTTGTAGCCTGCAGAATGCGGTCCACATTTTTTAACACTGTTGATTCTTATGAAAAGATATCTCCATTAAACATTTTCTGATGAATAATGCTAAAAAAACTAAACAATTCCTATTTGAACATTTTTTTACTTCTTTAAAGTGTTTGATATTGAAGAAAATCATAATTTGTTTTTGGTCCTCTCTTTTCTTATAATGGTCCACACATTTTTGGGTCAACAGGTTTCTCACCTCACCATTTATTGTCCCAACTGCTGCAAAGAATAATATTTATTACCAAATTGGAAACATCATAATCAAGATTTCTACATAAGGAATGATTGGAATTGTTGTTGTTGTTGTAGCCTGCCTTTTTAGCTCCCCTGAGCACGAAGTGCTCTGGAGGAGCTATTGTGATCGGCCATCGTCCGTCGTCCGTCCGTCCGTCTGTCCGTCCGTCCGTTCACAATTACAAAAAAATCTTCTCCTCCTAAACTAACCATGGAATTTCAACAAAACTTCACAGAAATGATCCTTAGGTCATGCTCTTTCAAAATACTTCAAAGAATTGAAATCCATGAAGAACTCTGGTTGCCATGGCAACGGAAGGAAAAAACTTAAAAAAACTTCTCCTCCCAAACGGTAAGGCCTAGAGCTTTGATATTTGGTATATATCATCATCTATTGACCCTCTACAAAATACTTCAAAGAATTAACGTATTCTGAAAATTAGCCCTTTTCTAAATGATCCCTGATTTTTCATAGAAATAAAGAAGGAAATCTTTAAAAATCTTCTTCTCCCAAACCATAAGGCCTAGAGCTTTGATAATTGGTATACATCGTCATCTATTGACCCTCTACCAAAATACTTCAGGGAATTACCATATTCTGAAAATTAGCCCTTTTCTTAATGACCCCTGATTTTACATAGAAATAAAGAAGGTAATCTTTAAAAATCTTCTTCTCCCAAACCATAAGGCCTAGAGCTGTGGTGTAGTCTCCAAGGAATAAAGGAACAACAAAGACGAAAGTAGCCAGTGATCGTATAATTTAGAATCCAAAATAGACGTCGTGGACAAGTAACGCAGCCAAAAATACAAGTCCCCGATGTATAAATTGCTCGGGCTTATATACACAGCCAGAACAATTAAACACATCAGAATTACATACATGTACAATAAAATTCTCATTAACTCAGTGCATGCTAATTAAACATCCCCCAAAATACGTGTCTACTTGTCAACCGATGACCTCTATGCAATGAGGTATAGGTGCGTTAAGGCAAAACAGAGACATAAAGAGAAAGTGAAATTAACTTAATTTCACTACACGCCCTTTCCTTATAAATAATTTTGGCAAAAGTCCTCGGGTTAGCACGGAAATGACTTAATTATTGATAATCAGATTTAGAAATTTGACAGTGATTAGATTCGATATTGGGATATAATTAAGAGTAATTTAAACGAGGAAGTAATTTAATCCTCGAGTAATAATTGCTACTCCAATTAAGCGACGGATTATAAAATAAGATAACATATGATAGAGAAAACGTACGCAGTTCATAGCCTGAATGCACTTGGTACAAATAGGATAAGACGTATCGTAAGGTTTCTCTTCAGATACTTGAACATACTTTTAGCGAAGAAGTTTTAAAGCATTGATACGTATTTGGAAATATTCGAAGTACTTCAGAAAAATGAAAAAAAGTTTGTTTATTTTAGACAACTTGTTTTAAATGTCCTTAATAGAAAATATTCGTGGAAATGAGATAAATGTGATACAACATTTTTAAAAGTAAACAATTAAAACGTTTGCAAACAAATGAAATACATGCGAAATATCCAATACATAGTGAAATAACAAGTAAAAATGTACATATGAGATAACAGCAACGTTCGCAAACAAATGAAATACATGCGAAATATCCAATACATAGTGAAATAACAAGTGAAATGTACATATGAGATAACAGCAAAATATTACATATTTTTACATATTTTTGGGCCCTTCATTTTTTTTTTTTCGAAAAGAAATTTAAACAGTATACATTTTTGTGGAAAATTACTAGGAAAGAATTCTGTGAGAAGACTTTACTAGAGAAAAGGAAATGGAATTGCTTACGTATGACTCAATTGGAGAAATGAAATAGCTTTCGAAGTCTTTCCATGGTCTATCGGACTTACATAATCATGATGGTGACTGGGACTAAATCGACAGATAATAGACCGATCTTGCTCGTTTATTAGCCTTGTGACATAACAAGTAGCTAATTCCCGTCCTAACGGTATTTTAACGCGTAAAATAAAGGAAATGTAACGTGTAAGAAAACGTTGTAACTTAAAACATGAATAAAAACATTTGAAATTGGAACATTGAACAATTGTAACAAGTACCAAATTTGAGGTTAAATAATGAATAGGTATAAGTACACCAGTTTTGTTTGTTTGAAAACGTTTGAACGCCGTTTTTCAACAATTTTTGTTTGTTTGTTTGTTTGAATGTGGTTTAAATTTTTCAGTCATACCGCGGCGTACTAGTTTCACATCAGTAATTGACAACTAATGAAAACATGTATTGTAAAATTTGACACGAACATGTACAGAAGAAAAGGAAACAGATTAGAGTAAATCGTAACATTTAACGATCTCGAACACATGTAATTTCAAACCAATGAATCTAAAACGCCGTAACTAGCGTAAATAAGTTCCAATTGAATTTTCCGTCTCTGCTCGAGAAATTACACAAGTACTTATCAGGACACAGTTTTGAATCCGTTATCCAACAAGAAATGCACTGTAAATTCTAGTGGTATCCACAAAACATCTGGACATTTGGTGTGGTGTAAAGGGCACTGAATATGGTGAAGATCACCCCCTTTATCTAGCAATACGAGAGCCTGGTTCAGGAAACGTTTAAAACATGGCGGCTGTTTCTCCAAAAGATGAGCAACGACAACATCCCCAACATCCCTGTAGCTGAGGATACGTAGCAAATTTTGCGACGCATCAGAGTCACATCCGTACGTCTTGACGGCGTCGACGTAGGCATCGAATAATTCTAGGGCTACTTCCATGATGAGTTGAGAGATAGTCCAGTCCGTTTGAATAGAAAAATTGGAAAGGAAATGGTGATGGTGAAGGTAGAACAGGATCTTATAAAGCTATGGGTGTCCATGTGTTGCGTAGTGTCATGTCATCCAGACAGATTGTAATGACGAGTGATTGACAGAAACATGACATGAGTAATCTGTAATAGTCCATTTGTCAACAACTCAGAAATCGAAACATGACATCAGGAAAGTGTATTACAGGCAACATGACATCAGGAAAGTGTATTATAGGCGACCAGTTGCGAAAGTGTCGAGAGTACCAATTTGGTCCATAGTGAGGTATAGCGTGGTCATATGCTGTTGTTTCATCGGCGCCGAAGGATGCAGAGTGGAATCAATAGTCCGCAGTAAATTCTGCTGGATTTGGTTAGACATTGATGCGGTACTAGTGGCCAACAGTTTTCGTCCTTCAGGCAGCTCACTTTCGGGCAGCTCAGCATCGGGTTTGGTGAACCTTACATTACTATACTTCACTCTTTCCCCATGACGAGCAATTTTGGTACAGAATTTCAACTTGCCAAAAGTGCCTAATACTGTTACAGAAATGATAAAAATTGACGATCGATTTAAGAATTGATTCGCGATTTTTTCTGATTGAGAACATTCGAAGAATAATGGCAGAAGTATAATGGTCGATGTCCATTTCGGAGATCAAACGCATGCATTGAATTTGACTGGTTAGTTGGTTAACAAAACGCGGGTACGAACGAAGATCCATTACTAAAGCTAATTTCCAATGAGTCTTTGAGATAGCAACCGTATTTACAACAAAAACATATAATAAAGAAGACAATAAATTGCTTGACATTACTTAAAGACATGTAATTTAGATCATAAACAGATCGGTGCATATGTACAAAGGACGTTACCTCATTAATCAAAGGCAACAACAACAACAAAAAAACATTAAAAGCATTCTACTTATTCAGAAGTAACAAAAACTATACTTCGGGTCATAAACAAATGATCATTTGAACACAATTCACACTTAATTTGTGTATTTGGTTTAATGATTAGAACGTAATCTCTACTTTCAAGGTACCAACTCAGAGATAAAGAAACCGTCTTATTCTGACTATATTGAGTTGACTATCCTGATTAGATCTATATATATACAAAATCTTATCAACAGCATTTAGACAAAAACTATCTTGGAAAAGGAAATAGTCTTATTCTGACCGTAATTCCGTCCTAATATAAGATGCGTGCTGTGAATAGAATAGTATCCGTCCATAAGATACACCCTTACATATAAAAGAGAGTTTTAAAAAGAATAATAATCAACATTGCCTTAAGGAATAGGGTTAATATTTGATGCTGGAAAGCCAGCTCAGTGTTGTAATTGTAGTCAATTGAATTGATATTGGTAGATTGTCTAGTAACTGTGTTGCAGTCCATGGGGGACATGGCACCTTGTGAAAACTCATTTTGTGATATAGTACTGTCAGAAATTTCCGAGGGGGAATCCGACGGCTGATCTGATATACCGGTATCAGATCGTTCGTCACCTGATTCTGTGGTAGATTGGTATGAGGTCATGTGATTTGCGTGTGACTGACTGTCCGAACCATATATCCTGTCATTTTGTAATTTACGTAGGTTTGCTTGAAGGCGGGCTAAAGGAATGTTATCTTCAGAATCAGAAGAGCTTGAGAGCACGGAGTCGTTTCGATTATGTTGGACCCTGGAACCTGTTGCTCGGTGCAAAGGAACCTCGAAATCTGAATCTTCAGATGAAGCATCAGAACTAGTACTTGCCTTGTCTGATAAAGATCGATTAATATATCTGCAATTACGGATAGGGCGAGCATTTAATTGCTTGTCATTAGGTAACGGCCAATCTTCTATCTTTGCTTTTTGGACTTGATCTACATGACAGGTAATTAGTTGGTTGTCTAACTGGTTGATAATGATTAATCGTTTACCTGGTAATAGTCGAATGACCCTGAAATAAGGAGCCCATTTTGCTTCGTGTTTGACAGTTTTAGGTTTAAGGTAAAAAACTGGGTCGTGAACTTGCAGATCTAAAGTTTTAGTATTCTTGTTAGCACTAGCTTGGCGAGTTCGGCGAGCTTTTGCTATTGCGCGGTAAGACTGACAAAATATTTGATGAGATCTTTCTAACATAATTTCCCCTGGATCTTCCCCATAATAAGAAGTCCGTTTATTTAACAGAAGGTCGACAGGTAGAAGAGGGTCCCTGTGAAATAAAAGGTAGTACGGACTCAGACCGTGGTCACTGGAAGGGGTAAACCTTAAGCTACCGGCTATTTCAGGGAGTAACATGTCCCATTCCTTGCGATCTTTGAGTATTTTCGCTAGTATCCTGCCGTAATCTAAATGAATTCGTTCGTTGCTACCATTTGAATGAGGTCGATAGGGAGTTGTTTTGGAGTGAAGTATGTTAAGTGATTTTAAAAGGGAAGTGAAAGCTTTCGAAACGTATATAGAACCATTATCCGTAATAACTTTGAGAGGAGCCCCGTATCTCCAAAATATAAGATCGAAAAAGGCTTGTAATGCAACATTGGATCAATTGTTTCTACGCTTTGAATCTCTTCGATGAGTTGTGATAAAGGTAATTTTTTTATCGAATTGAGGTGTTTCGGTATCTTAACTGCCGAGAAGTTAGCCAAACCTGAGTGGAATGGTTTCCAAATGTCACTAAAAGAAATATTGGTCACTCTGATTGAGTCATTTATGAATTGATTCGCGATCCTTTCTGATTGAGAACGTTCGAAGAATAATGGTATTAGTATCTGATTACTGTATGCTTGACACATTGGAGGAATACCAACTGTTGAAATAATAGGGTTAATAACAAGAGTAGACGTACTACCGTTCAAACATCGTACTGTAAAACGTAATTGAATATCGGTAATTATCAACCATTGACTACGCGTAATGCTAATAGCCTTAGGCAGTACGGCGTCTTGATTCGTGACTACCTGGCAATAGCTTTCACTGTCGGCTGAATTGATATAAGATTTTATCAAACATGATCTAGAAGTGTAAGAAGATAAAAGGCCTTCGGTGGCTTCACAGAATGCCATGGGTGATTTTATACACGATTGAGCTAGACTTTCAGAGAGCATCATGAAATGCGAATTTCGCTCGTTTATGATGAAATAACTAGCATCGACGTTGACTGCAGCAGTTAATTGTACGTTGCGGTTTGATAATTTGACACTAGCAGAGTAATTGTTAAAAGGAATCTGGAGTGGTTGCGAATGGATTAGCTTATAACGATCTCCTATTTGTCGCAAGGGAATATCCAAAACAATTGTTAGGTATTCTCGATTTACAATAGTATTACATTCAAGGGTTTCATAAAATTTCCACAATTGTTCAGAGGGGTTTTGTAGAAGACGGAACTCGGATGGCAATTGGTTCTTAATTTCAAGTAAGAGTTCTTCTAAATGTACTGGGCTAATGATAGATGGGGTTAACTTCCTCAAGCTTAAAGAGTTTAATTTAAGCCGGAAATCATTCAAATACACTCTTGCCCTAGTAACTAGTTGTCTTAAATCGGAGGTGAGAATATTAAAAGAATTAGCGAACTGATGAAAAGAACTCAGTTGCAGAATCTGTCTTTCCAGTTTGTTAAGTTGTTTTTCGACTGCTGTTTGTAAGTCTGTTACTGATTTTACCAACGAATCAATCGTATCTCTATTTTGCGCCAATTCTATCCGCGTTATGTTTAATATGCTCAGACTATGTTCTAAAATATGCAACATCTGCTTCTGAGATTTAGCCAATTTTGCAACATTACGCTTAATTCCCTGTACGTCTCTATCGTCTGCAACACCGAATAAAAAGGAGAACACGCCTCCCAAAGGTAAAATAGATCTCTTTGTTCGTTGGTGAGTGAACGATATCAAGTTCGCGTATTCCAATTGGAGTTCGTCGCCAGTTCCGTTAAAGGACAATGCGTACGATTGAATATCTTTTAACGTTGTTAATAGGGGTTCGACGTGGGCTATGTTATCAGAGCTATAATTTAGAATCCAAAATAGACGTCGTGGACAAGTAACGCAGCCAAAAATACAAGTCCCCGATGTATAAATTGCTCGGGCTTATATACACAGCCAGAACAATTAAACACATCAGAATTACATACATGTACAATAAAATTCTCATTAACTCAGTGCATGCTAATTAAACATCCCCCAAAATACGTGTCTACTTGTCAACCGATGACCTCTATGCAATGAGGTATAGGTGCGTTAAGGCAAAACAGAGACATAAAGAGAAAGTGAAATTAACTTAATTTCACTACAGACCTTTGATATTTGGTATAAATCATCTTCTATTGACCCTCTACCAAAATACTTCAAAGAATTAACGTATTCTGAAAATTAGCCCTTTTCTTAATGATCCCTGATTTTACATAGAAATAAAGAAGGAAATCTTTTAAAATCTTCTTCTCACAAACCATAAGGCCTAGAGCTTTGATATTTGGTACAAATCATCATCTATTGACCATCTTCCAAAATACTTCAAAGAATTACCATATTCAGAAAATTAGCCCACTTCTTGGCAATCCCTGATTTAACATAGAAATAAAGAAGGAAATCTTTTAAAACCTTCTTCTCCTAAACCATAAGGCCTAGAGCTTTGATATTTAGTCAAATCATCATCTATTGACCCTCTACCAAAATAATTCAAAGAATTACCCTATTCTGAAAATTAGCCTTTTTCTGGGCGATCCCTGATTTTACATAGAATTAAAGAAGGAAAACTTAAAAAATCTTCTTCTCCCAAACCATAAGGCCTAAAGCTTTGATATTTGGTATATATCATAATATATTGATAGTCTACCAAAATATTTCAAAGCAATATCATACTCTGAAAATTAGCCCTTTTCTGTGCGATTCCTGATTTTACAAAGGAATAAAGAAGGAAATCTTTGAAAATCTTCTTCTCCCAAACCATAAAGAATAGAGCTTTGATATTTGGTACATATCATCAGCCATTGACCCTCTACCAAATTACTTAAAAAATTAGCCCTTTTCTGTGCAATCCCTAATTTAAATTAGGAATAAATAATGATATCTTTGAAAACCTTCTTCTCCTAAACCATTAGGCTTACAGCTTTTATACTTGGTATGTATTGATGTCTATACTTCAAAGCATTACCATATTCAGGAAATTAGTGCAATATGGTGGGATCATCAATATACCTAGGATTAAAAGAGAAATCTGTAAACATCTTCTCCAAAATAATTAGACAGAGGGCTTTGCCATTTTGTTTATATCATAAAGCCATGAACCATCATACTCAGGGGAGCGATTTAGGACCATCATGGTCCTCTTGTTTTAGTTGTAATAAAGTTGGGAATGGGACAAACTCTGTATGGGCATAATACTCTTTTGGAATAGTGCCAAATCCATAGAGAACAATAAGTTGATACACAGTATGAAGTGATTTATGGGGGGTCAATCCTTATCAAGTCAACTTGGTCTGCAAAATTCAAAACAGTGGTCTGCAGAATACGGTCCACAATATTATACAGTGTTGATTCTTATTAAAAGATATCCAGATCATACCTTTTCACATGAATATTGCTAAAAATACTAGACAATTTCTATTTGAATATTTTTTGACTTCTTCAAAGAGTTTGATATTGAAGAAAATCACAATTAGTTTTTTTGTCTTCTCTTTACTTAGAATGGTTGACACATTTTTGGGTCAACATGTTTCTCATCTAACCAGATATTGTCCACTTAATAGACAAACTGCTGCAAAGAATAATATTAATAACCAAATTGGAAACATCATAAACAAGATTTCTACATAAGGAATGATTGGAATTGTTGTTGTTGTAGCCTGCCATTTTTAGTTTTAAATCAAGTTTGGAATGGGGCAAATTCTGTATGAGCATAAAACTCTTTAGGAACATTGCAATATCCATAGTACAATAAGTTTATACACAGTATGAAGTGATTTATGGAGCTTAAACCTTTATAAAAGATGTCAACCTGGTCTGCAAAATTTAAAACAGTGGTCTGCAGAATACGGTCCACAATATCATACATTGTTGATTTTCATTGAAAGATATATTTTCGTATTAATTTTGCTAAAAATACTAAAGAATTTCTATTTGAACATTTTTTGACATCTTCAAAGTGTTTGATATTGAAGAAAATCAAAATTAGTATTTTGTGTTTTCTTTACTTAGAATGGTCCACACTTTTTGGGTCAACATGCTTCTCACCTAACCAGCTATTATCCCCTTAATAGACAAACTGCTGTAAAGAATATTATTACCCAATTGGAAACAAATTTATCCAGATTTCTACGTCAGGAATTATCATAAATATTGTTGTTGTTGAAGCTTGTCTTTTTTACTTCTAAATCAAGTTGGGGCTTTGGCAAGTTCTGTATGGGCAAAATTCTCTTTTCAAACAGTGCAATATCAATAGTGAACAATAAGTTTATACACAGTATGAAGTGATTTATTGGGTTAATCCATTATACAAGATGTCAACCTAGTCTGCAAAATTCAAAACAGTGGTCTGCAGAATATGGTCCACAATATTTACAGTGTTTATTCTTATGAAAAGATATCTAAATCTTACCTTTTCAAATGAATATTGCTTAAAATACTAAACAATTTCTATTTGAACATTTTTTGACTTCTTAAAGTGTCTGAGTTAGAAGAAAATCAAAATTAGATTTTTTCGTCCTCACTTTTCTTAGAATGGTCCATACATTTTTGGTCAACATGTTTCTCATCTTGCCAGTTATTAACCATTTATAAGACAACATATTGTTGTTGTTGTAGTAGCCTGTCCATATTTTATGTTGGTTAAAATTATGTAGAGTATTACCAATAGGTTAATTGTGAATGAGCAAAATCACACTTGTAATAGTGCCCTTAACCATAAAGAATATCAAGTTAATTCACAATAAGAAGTTATTCATGGGTTTTAGCCTAATACAAGATGTCAAGTTGTTCTGCAGTATCCGAAACAATAGTCTGCAGAATTTGGTCCACAACTTTCATAGTGTTGATTCCTATAAAATTTGCTTATTGTCCATATATATGCAAATCTAAATTGCTGCAAATGTTTATGAATGTTTTTTTCTTATAGCTAGTTTTCTTTGTTATAATTTAGATAAAAAAATATATTGTAGATTAAGAAGAAAGTTTTGTAAAGGCATCAGCCCTTTTGAACATCATAAAGGGAAAAATTCACATTTGGACTTACATTCTCATTTTTTCAAATGGAATAAACTAGACTTTTATGAAGAGAAAATGAAAGCAGTCAGATTTCTGCATAAAATAGATTTAATTTTTGAACTACTGTGTTAAAAAATCACCTTTAATAATCCCCCCCCCCCCCGAAAAAAAAATATATATAAAATTAAAAAAAAAAAAAAATCCCCACACACCCCGCAACAACAACAAAATGAAAAAAACATTTATGATAAAATAAACTTCAATAATCAAAAATTTCTGAAATATAAAGTGTCCAGTATACACCTGGTGATGTACCAATTCTGATCAAATTACTATATTCTCTGCTTATAACCCCATGTCACTTCTACTATCTCACATTATCCAATATTATGTAATAGTGTCTTCTAAACCAATATTGTATATCCAGTCTGCAGGGACTGGGTCTGCTTTTTATACCCCTTTGGTCTGCAGTCTGCTGGTCTGCAGGGTTTGGTCTGCTTTTTATACCTACCCCTTTTTGTGAGACTTCCGTTCTATTTGTGCATATTCATTACTTATTGTCATTGCTCACTTTCCTTGTTTTTACGTCCCTGTGTTTTTAAACTTGAGAAAATTTTGTGAAGAAAGTAGAACCTCTTCCAAAAATGCTAGATCATTTATCTTGGGACCCCAGGGGCGGAGCTCCAGGGGATTGGGGTCATAAAAACATAAAGAAGGATTTTTTAACCGACATTTTCTTCCAAACCACTGGGCCAATTTCAACCAAATTTGGCAGAAATGTTCCTTAGATAGTGCCCTGTGATAATTGCTAAAATAATTAAAAGCCATTGGAAACTCTGATTACCGTGGCAACAAAACTGAAATTAAAAAAAATCTTTAAAAAATATCCCCTCATGAAACAGACGGCGTAGAGCATTGATATTTTGCATGAGGCACAAGTATATTGACCTCTTACGGAATCGCTTAAATCATCACCCTCAGGACCCAAGGGATGGGGATTATATAGATATAAAGAAAGGTTTTTAAACGACATGTTCTTTCAAACCACTTGGCCTAATTCAACCAAAAAAATGAAATCCGTTGAAAGGTCTAGTTGCCTTGATAACAAGAGTACAATTGAAAAAATAAAAAAATCTCCTTCCGATCCAGAGGTTGTAGAGTCTTGATATTTTGCATAAATCATCAGTAAATTGACCTCTTTCAAAATTTCTAAACTTTGTGAGCCCCAGGGTGATGGGGGTTATATAGAAATTAAGAAGGCAGCTCTTCCAAAACCATGTGGCCAACAAAATTTGCAGAAATATCCATTAGGTTGCACCTTTTCAATAACTAAAAGACTCAACATCTGTTGAAAGCATTGGTTGCCATGACAATATGAGTTGATGTCAAGGTCTATTAAAAAACAGACCATTTTCTGTTATCAGATTTTACTGAAAATATGTTCAAGAGCCGCTTTAATAACTTTAATGGGTTGAGGATTTCGCTCTCCCAGAACCCTTAAATTTAGCCGAAAAATTGGGATATTACGGAGGTTGTTCTGGAAGTTCGTAGAATTTTTTTTATAGGACAAGTTATAATCGCAGTTTAATAGAATAGAATATACGGGCACAAATTTCAGATTTTATTCTATCTATTCCCTGTGTATTTTTCTAGTAACTTAAATAGCAAAATTTTACTAACATAAATAAAACAGCATGTAAGTCATACCCGGAGCACGCCGACGTCATAAGTAACGTCAAACGTCATTTAAGACCAACGAACGTCGCACTTTCTCCACATAGTCACCCGCAAGATCCACGCATTTCCGATGCCTGCTTATCCACTTAGTGTACGTTTCTACATACTACTCTTCAGAAAATGACGACACAACTGCTTGGGCTTGTTTAGTAAGGTCGTCAGCTGAATCAAACCGTATTCCGCGTAACTGTACTTTGAGCTCCGTGAACACGCGAAAATCCATGGGGCGAGGTCAGGACTGTATGGTGGGTGCTTCAAGACCTCAAAACCCAGCAGAGTGATCTCTAGCTGTGTAGATTCCGCTCGGTGTCCCGGTGCATTATCCTGGTGTAGTATTACTTGGTCATGGTTCAAGTGGGGCCGTTTCTTCCGCATCGCGTTTACGAAATCCCGCCTCAGAACCTAAAAAAAGAAATGCATGGTTCATTAGGTTGGCGTAAATCAATATCTCATTTTTTGTTATTTATTTTATTTATTTAAATTTATCATTTACCTTAGAATAGTATGCCGCTGTGACTGTTTGGCCCTCTGGAATTCGGTGCTGTAATAGCATCCCATGCTGGTCCATGAAGTAAACGAACATATGTTTTCCTGCGCTTTTTTGGACCCGAGCCTTTTTTGGTGGAGGGGTACGCGGGGTTTCCACACCGATGACACGCGCTTAGTTTCCGGGTCAAAGTTGTGCAGCCAGGTCTCATCCGTGGTGATAATCCTGTCTAAAATTGCGTCTCCCTCTGTTTCGTAGCGGGTAAGAAACTTCTGTGAACATCGCACCCGGCATTCTTTTTCACTTTCCTTGAGCAATCGGGGCACCCAACGCGCACTAACTTTAGACATGCCCAGTTAATCTGTTAATATCCCCTGCACCGTGGATACCGAAACATCGAGTTCATCTGCAATCGACCTGACAGTAATTCTCATATCACAATTTACCATGTCTTTCACTCGATCCCTAACTGAACACACTACGACACCGCTTCTAAAACGCGCATGCCACTTATATACAGTAGCTGGGCTGCATTTTTTATATTTGCCAGTAGATTTTATCATGTTCAGCGTTTCTGTTGGTGATTTTTCCAGCGCGACACAAAATTTCACAACACTTCGCAATTCGACGTCACCGGTAGACGTCATCTCTTCCGGTCAGCGACTTTTTGATATCTCCTTCAAAATCGTGTAGCTGGTTTGAAAGAACCGAAAACGTTATGAAATTTGCAGGAAATGACGTCATGACGTTGTGTTAATGATTGACGTTTTCGCACCATTTTGATGCCAATAGAAAGTATAAAAGATACAATGTAAAATCTGTTATCCTATGTTATACATTGCTAAGAAATGGGCTGCTCTGGCATCCCGATATTGTGTTGCCAGGGTTATCGCTATTTTCGGTTATTGTTTATATTTTCGAATAATCTTTTGGAAATGTAGTCACGGCATGTTTAAGTACTTATACCTTGATATTTACCTATAAATTACAAATAATATGGATTTTAGAGAAAAATTCTACGAACTGCCGGAACAACCCTCGTAATCCTTTCCGAGGACTGTAAAAGTGGCGTGAAAACTGGTTTAATCAAAGTTCTAACCAGCGACTTAAGAGTATAAATCTCTGTAAAGCTACAGGGGCCTCCTTTGATATTAGGCCAAGATGTACAGCATAACCAGTGGGTAGATTAAAATTTAAAATACCCAAACCGAATATCTGCCATTATCGAGAGATATTTACATCTTGACCTTTGTTAACATTAATGCTAAATCTTCCATGTACTCAGTACTTTGAAGTTGATATTGGGATATTAAAACTCTTAGCCGTTCTGTACACAGGCACGCCATACTTAATCATATAGGCATTGCTTAAGTCTTCTTGATCATCTATTCGATATCATATTAATGTTAACCTTGTAAATTAATTTCGGTAGACTTAATGTTACGATGTTCCCATTCATGAATGCTTCAAACCCATTCTATTTAATCCAACTATTTCAAATCTTCTGAATATTTCGTTTTCTTCGAAATCAAATAGTTTTTAGCATCAAGAAATTGATGGCAACACGAATAAGGAAAATCCGAATTTTACTTTCCTTTAGAAGAATGATGACAATATACGTCATTTGACATGCGACAGATGAGAAAAGAAAACCGAATTACAACCGGAGAACTTCACGATTTACTTAAAACCGAATTACACTGTATTTTCATTTTCTTTAATAAACCCAACTATTTCCAATATTTCAAATATTTGCATTTTTCTCAAAATTCTTATATCCGACTTTTCCAAATCAAATACCGGTAGTTACTCAGGAAAGAATGGCCTAATATCTCTATCCACAAGATGACCGAAAACGATACACGTCATTCGACACACGTCAGATTAGAAAAGGAAACCGAATTACGCCGGGTGTCTCCATGTTTTGCTAAGAAAACGGATTCACAGTCCTATTTATGTTTCTTCATTAAAGCCAGCTATTTCGAATACATGTACATACTATATGTATTTTGTTTTTTCCTCGAAATCCTTATAGCCATAATCAACTAGATTTTTGACAACAAGATGATACGTTAAAGAAAAATTCCTTTACCGAGAGAATAAAAAACAATATACGTGATAAGATACGCGTCAAACGGGAAAAGAAAAGGGTTAATTGTTAATAAAGGAGGTCGCTCATTGACACCTTCATTAGTCGAAGATCGAGGGTAGTGGTATACATTATATGTCCAATATAATTTCGAATACTGCATAACTTTCATAGAATTGAATAATTATCCTAATGATATAATTTTAGACGGATCCATTGTGATAAAAGATTGAAAAATAAATGCAAGCAGAAGTGGAAAAATTGTGAGAAAAGGGGAAAAAATGCTTTATCGTAGCAATTTCTCTGTTTCTTGTAATTAAATGTTCCTTGAAATGTGGTTACTGTGAAGATTCTAGCGAAACATTTCCCCAGTTCATTATCTACTCATGTATGATTCTAGGCACCCAACAAGGGATACACGAATGAACTGGATTAATAATCCAGTTCTCAAGATAGGTCAGTCTTTTGTCGCTTGATTGTGGTTGTCTTAGTATAAACTCTGCTCTTGCGTTGACCAGGCTTTTTGTCGTGCGTCTTTGAAGGAACTATTGACGCCAGACCGTCAGTTGGTGTGATCAGTCCCGAAACCTCAGGCTTGTGGCACTGAAAGTCGATGTCTTTTATTATCGGTCATTGAAATCAACCCCGTCTTTGTCAATTTGGGGCCAGTTTTGCGTGCATCGTAAAACCAGGAAATTGGTCATAACAAGCTGTGTAATCAATAATCGAATCATTTACAACTCTTGATCTGACCAATGAACATCACAGTTTGGTATATTTTTTGTCGGACCACATCGTTACACCCGAGCCAAGCAATATATTTTTTAATATCTGAATACTGTCTGTTTATCATATTTTCAGATAAGTTTCTTTGTCCGGGAACTGTATAAAGCGCTACTTTAACATAGATCAATTGTGTTAGTCTCTAACAAGGGGATAAAATGATTCGATGTTGATACAGACGTAGATGTCCACATTATTTTCAATTGAATGTCTGAATTTAATTCACTAACACAACGTCCGTCTTCTCGCCTTGTTAAGTCTTCTGGTGTGTACTGTGAGTGTAGAGGATAACAAGAGTTTATCTGTACTGTGAAAGAAGAGACAACGTATTTAAATGAGCCAGCCGCCGTCATAGCGCAGTCGGTAGCACGCCAGACTCCTAATCTTCAATAGTTGGTGTCATGGGTTCGATCCCCGGCGGCGGCAAATATTCTTTCCGACAATTGTCTCTCACCAATGGGAGGATAATCGTATACCTAAGTGGGATAGCAGCTGGAGGCTAGGAAAGGATGTAAGGGGAAGTACTGGTGTGAGAAATACCAGGAATCCATTGTTAGTTGCTCCAGCCGTCGCGATATGACTGAAATACTTTAAAAAGCGGCATTAAACTCCATTCAATCAATCAATTTAAATGAGCTAATTCTTAGTAGAAACATATTAACATATTGGATTTGGCTGGAATTACACGGCCTCTTTTTAATTATCCCATTATATATTTTGAGAAGTTTTTCTTCTGATATTTCTTGATGTACAAGTAGTTTATCATTGGAAAGTTAGTTTTCAGTCTGAAACATTAAAAATCCAGATGTGTCCTTTAAACACAAATTATTTCAGATAGGCATGAAAAAATGACCTTTCTTAACTGAAGCATGTTTTTTAGAAAATATCCACTAAGATCAATTTTAATGCCCACTGTTTAATGTTTTCATTTCAATTTATTAACCCATTTCCATACAATCCCGCTTTCCCACACAATCCACACAATCCCCCCCCCCCCTGGAAAAAAAGATTTAAAAAACAATGTGGGAAATGAAGAAATTGCTCATCACAACCAATTCCTTCTTCATCCGATATATTTTTACTCTTAAAGACTATGACTTTTAGAGAGAAATCCTTTCCCCGTAGAGTGCTCAATTTTCCCTACTTCGTGCCAGATAGTCCATGGCGTATCTTAGGCCGAACCTAAATCTTAACACATTTTAAGTCAGAACAGAACAGAACCGAACTTTTATTCACACCCACGTACAATTCTTTACAATATGGACAAATAAAAACAAATCATGAAATAAACGGTTTAACATATCCGGCTTACCAAAACACCTACATCTATACGGGGAATGTATGTTTGGTTAATATTTCATTTTTTATGCTTCCCGAAGGGAGAGCACATATTGTCTGTCCGTCCGTCATTGCGTCCGTCCGTCAATCCGTCCGTCCGTCCGGAGCAATTTCTCCATAACCTTTGGACCTAATCAAACGAAACTTACCATATGAACTCGCTATAATATAATGCCGATTCATTTTTTCCCGGTTTGGGATTTGAGGCCTTATCACGGAAAAAGGGGATTTAGGGTAAAATATAGTTTTTCTCAAATTTCTCCTACTCCAATGGTCAGAATTTAATGAAATTTCATATTTAAGTAGCAATTCAGATGCCCTTGGCCATGAACTATTTGGAATTTGCGAAAGTAAGTTTTGTCGTGGAAAAAGGGGCTTAATGTTTGATAGCCTTACGTAAGTTCTCCATTTCTCTTCAACAAACTTACATTGGCCATTACTTTTGATTGATAAGAGATATAGCCTTCATATTTCACATGTGCATTGTTATGCATTGTTATGACATGACCTTTCTGTTGAAACTAAGTTCAATGTCATCTGTCAAGGTCATTTCTCAAGGTCAAAATTTCGAATTTCTTAACTATAACATTGTCCATTAGTTTACAATGGTAAGTGATATAGCCTTCATGTTTCACATGTGCATTGCTTATGACATCACCTTTCTGTTGGTATTCTGTCAATGTCAAGGTCATAACTCAAGGTCAAAATTTCGAAAAAAAATAACTTTAACATCGCCAATAAGTATACAACATTAAGTGATATAGCCTGCATATTTTACATGTGCATTGCTTATGACATTACCATTCTGTTGGTACTATGTTCAAGGCTATTTGCTAAGATAAAGGTCAATTCTTAAGGTCAAAATTTTGAAAAAAATAACTTTAACATTGTCTATAATTTTAAAATGGTATGTGATACAACCTTCATATTTCAAATGTTCATTAATTGTGACAAGACTTTTCAGCAGATACCAAAATCAAGGTCATTGGTCAAGGTCAAATTGTAAAGATCATTAATTTTCAAATATACCTCCTTTACCAATTGCAAAAATTCCTTGTTACTTTACATAAATGTTGTTTATTAAGAGCCCTAGGTAATGTTTATTTTAATTTTTGACTTAATGAATCTTACCATGCTATAAGGGGGCTTAATGCCATTTAGCTTTACATTTTGTATATTTCCTACTCTAAAATAAATCAGTATTTTGTTTCTGTAAGAAAATAATATAGTATGTCCAATAAGGGCTTACAGTTTTGTGACAAAGCCTTATTCGGGGAGCATAATCTGTCTCTGACGGCTCTTGTATTAATTATTATTATTTATTTGTTAATTTATTCATTTTTTATTTATTTTTTAGGCATAGTTTGTTTTATGTTATGGTTAATAGTACTGCCGGTTATTGATCAAATACTGTAACCACAGGTTTACTCAAATGTGGTCATATAGAGGTTTTAGTAGCCAACCATTGATTTGGTTTTCGCATTAAGTGAAATGATTGAAAGGATATAAGGTAGTGCACGACACTAATCTAAAATTGATTTTATTTTTTGATTATCACCCCGCCTACATAAACCAGCATCCACAACTTGTAATGGTCTGAAACAAGCCGTGGCTACAAGATTTCTGAATCTAATTATGCTGATATTGAATCAACCCTTTCTTTTCGATCCCTGGTTTTTACGCCCCGGCGTTTTATTTTAGTACTTGAGAGAAGATTGTGGAAAAAGAAGAAACTACTTGTAACGAGCAATTTCTCTGTCTCCACAAAATCCTCTACCCTTATGAATGGTTATTTTCCAAATAAGATCAATTTCATATTATAGTCTTCAATTCTTTGAATTCCGATACGTCTAGAATTTTTCAAATTAGCAAAAGGTTCGTTGGTTAGTTTAAGCAGAACTATATCCCCTTATTTTACCTCCTTGTCCGAAAAGACAAGACAAGGGTGGGAATGGAGAATGTATAAGAGATCAAGACAAAATTAGCAAAATAGTTGAAAATTATAGTTGATTTAAAAAGGATAGTCCAGTTGTCACACTAATGTTTTAGACCACTACTATACATAGGGCGGAGAAAGTCAACTTAGTTGTTTATAAATTGTTATCTCCTAGAAAATAGGAAGACCGTGTTTTTTGGACAAGGCTAATCAGAATAACACAAAATCGTGTTGCTTGTAAAAACACAGGCGGTGAATCGGATACCTGCATGATAAAATCAACAAATAGTAAAATCCGTATATGGGACGATATGTACAGTGTTTACACGCGAGACAATTTGCATAGCGTTACCGCCCCATGTGATGACCAATCAGAAAACATATGTCAAGAGAGCGTCAAAGATTTTCACGTGAAGAAACTGGCTGAGTGGTCACGAATGAACTTTCGTAAGTAGGTCTCAATTGTTTACAGAACGCAGTTTCTTCATAAAAGTCTAGCATTATTTCAGTCATGCCGGGCAGCTGGAGCAACTAAACATGGATTCGTGCTATTTCACACACAAGTACTAGTACCACTACATCCTTTCTAAGGCCCTAGCTGCTCATCCTACTTATATTTGTAGTTTTCCAACCATTGTTGGGATACAAAGACTGCAATAATAAGAACTTGCACTCAAATGTCTTATGGTTCTAGACAAAGTTTTCATGTATACTAATTAAAATAGTACATGTGTATAATTATGCTACATGTAGTCATTCTGTTTTTGATTTACAAAATAATCATTTATTTCGAAACCTTTCATCAAAAGGAGGAAAATCATTTTTCATCTGATCTCCTGCTTAAATAGTAAAACTATATATATATTTGACCAATCGGTCTATGAAAGCTTAATTGAAAGGAGCGGCCTCTCTTGTCATAACTTCAAGTATATTTTTAGACTGGTACCACTGTCAACCTTTACAAAGGCTTTGTTAAGTCGACGGAAAGGACCGGTCTAGTGCCGGTCTTATTGTGTCGGATCAAAAAGGCCCATTGTTAGAATGGCCCGATCCAAAAAGGCCCACTATTAAAACTGACCAAAAAAGGCCCTGTCCCGAAATGCCCAGACTAGAAAGGCCCACTAAAAAATCTGACCAAAAAGGCAAGGGAAAATCTTAACATTTCACATTATTTTGACTATGACCATGTGAATTTCTTTTGTTTATTTTGAACCTGAATTAAAATTGATCAGTATATAAACAAACACCTTCAAATAACCAATTTGAGAATAGCGGTTTTATGTAAATCGGTTCATTAAGTGTGTTGAAAGGTGTTGGCATAAAGAACTAAGTACATGTGTATTATGTGTATCCACCTGCCAGTAATACCCGAAAGGGGAGTTGGGCAGTATATATAGATAAAGTAAGGTCTGGCTGTTTATAAAGCATTTTCTCCTTTCCCAAAATAGCTTTCTGTCATTATGGCAATGTTGTTTGAAAGCAAGGTGTTTTTAATAAAATGTTAGTTCTTTTGTACATTGTGCAGAATATAATATTATCTCGAAAAGAGTTATTTGAGCAAGAGAATAAGATATTTGCACTTCTTGAAATGTATTTCTGCTTACAGTTGAGTGAAACATAATGAAAATGACTCGCTATACTTCTACATATGTTGGACTTTTTTGACTAGGCCTATTGGTCAATTTTGAAAGTGGGTCTTTTTGGACTTGGCCTTTTGGACCGAGTCTTTTTGACACTGGGCCTTTTTGTACACTTGGCCTTTTTGATCCTAACTGGGTGTACACTGGTGTCACTGTCGACTTTAACAAAGACCAAAAGGCTTTGTTCAAGTCGACGGCGGTACCGGTCTAAATTGGGTCTAGTATATTTTTCTCTTCAATGTTCTAGTCTACATTTTGAAGAGGGAAGTAACTCTTACAATACAGTTTGAAAGTAACCTTGGAAAAAGAAAATGAGACTTTTACATGCCTTGCAGGCTGCATACAGGACTGTAAGACACATATACCATCGTTGCTTTATCATTTATTTTGATTGTGACTTGCTTACCGTTGATAATTACATTTCTCTGGCTTTTTCGGTGGGACCAAAATACTGAACTGTTTTCGGATATACTCATATTCGGATAATGCCGATTTTTGCAGAACAAATACCTCTCCTATGATATTACGTTTGTGTATATTGCTGCGGGACTAACATTTGTGAACTACTCTTAGAAAATAGTTCGGGGAATAGTTATCATCAACAATAATCAAATAATCTCTTGATTCAAGTATATTGTTATACAGAAAAATTTGCTTGTTTTTCCGATAGTTTTCCTAATCATACAAGTCTAAAATCTATCTATTCATACTGCCCAACTCCCCTTTCGGGTATTACTGGCAGGTGCGTGTCTGTGCTGGAATAAAAACAGAAAAAGAAACAATGTGACAATTTCCCTTCCGCTATGGTTCAATGAAATTCATTGAAAATCGGGTCATACATCTGAGGTGGCGCATTTTTACTGTTATTCTAGAAATAGATGACTACATAGTAATATATTCTAAAACAAAGAGTAGAATTATTCTTTTTACATGTTTCAATGGTTAGCCTATTCCCACACAATGTTGCTTTATATTGCCCTCAAGAAGAAATCTTTGGAAACACTGGAAAATAAGCAAAATGCATGTTACAATCAATTCCTTCATTATCAACAATGTAACAACAGAAATACGAAATAGTTTAAAATTTCATCGTCTTAATATTATTCTCTGCATCATCTTTGAAACTGAATCATTCCAAAATTTTCTTGACTGGTAAAGGGTTAAATGGAGGTAATACATATATCTTCTAGAATTTTTAAAAAGTTAATCCCTTTACAGGTGAAATAAGGTAATAAAGTGTAACCTTACTAACAACCCATGACCTGATGATAAAAGTATAGTTTGATTCAAATTAAAGCAAATTTTTGAAGTTTCTATAATTCTAGAAGTTCTCACTTACAGGAAAGAGAAAATGTAAGTAAAGAAGAAACTGCTTTTTGTAAGCAAATTGAGAGGAGTTGTAGATGACTCTTTTCAGTATATGAAATTTTATATTTTTTCAACATTCAGTATAGAAAACATCGTGTGAAATGAAGAAATTACTTGTTACAAGCAATTTCTTCATTTTGCACAATGTTTTCCCAAATGTTTTTCTTTGGGGGCATCAAAATGTGTCATTTTGTGGGAATGGGCAAGGGTTGAAATTAAAACTAGGCTAGACTAGCTAACTCATAAAATGCCAGTTTGAAACCGAGCCTTTTGCCTTTTTTGGGAGTTGAAAAACCATCATCATAAACAGTCATTATTGGCAGAACTTACATTTAACTGAAAATTACATGCACTGTCTATTAGTAGGGCGCTTTCTATCACTAGTTTTGTAATATGACAATTTGAAATTGAAAGTAATTCTAAACTCATTTTACCTGTCTCTTTTTTGTGTGTGAGTGAAAAAAACAATCATTGTAAACAGTCATATTGGCAGATCAAACACATAAATTGAAATTACATGCACACTCTATCAGCAAGACGCTTGCCATCACTATTTTTGTAATAATATAAGCGTCTGGAAATTGAAAGTGATTCTCAACTCATTGCATGGTGATTTCATAACAAAATATATGAGTAAAACAACCTCTATAAGGACCCAGGCTGCGCCTGAGGAATTATTTAATCAGTCATCAGAGGGAAAACCAATGTCACCTCAAAGCCCTAAGGCTGCCAAACATCCATTTACTAGTATTTAATGAATATTTGTGGCTTCAAAAAACCAAAACCAAACAAGTAAGGGAAAAAGATTTAAATATTTAACTTATTTCGGAAATTGACGATTCCGGACATAATGTTACTAAACTCTGGTGTTCATGTTGTAAAGATTATGCTGTTCCATAATATAAGATGTCAAATATAAGCCCTTAAAATGGTCAATATCTAATATTTTTCACCGAACACTCATACTTATGCTCCTGTTAATAGAATTTAAATGATAATGGTGTTGGATTAATAGATAATATTGGAATATCAGTTACAAGCAAAGTAAAAAGTAACATTTTCTTTCACTTTGTATTGATAAAGAAAAAATATGTTTTAATTTTGCTAATAGCAACTTACATTTAGCAAGTTGGTAATGTAGGGATCCCCATTTTTTTGGAAGTAGCAAATAAAGTTAATTGCACCCCCTGAATGGGTTAACCCATTCCAACAAAAAAATTTTAGATAACTATGTCAAGTTTGTAGAATTTAAGAAATATTAGTCAGCTGAATTCAAAGACTAGGTCAGTTCCTAGTGTGTATAAACATTTAGCTGCTAGGTTTTTGCCCAAATGACCTGAAAAAGAGTCAAATTATTTGTGACGGAATTGAACTATGGTGAACAAATTCTTTTTTAGGCTGGTATAGCTTTATCTTTATTGGTAGTTTTGCTTTAGTATATGGAAATGCAGGATTGTGAGGAAATAGGTTATCCATAAATTTCTATACTTGTTGTTACAGACAACCAACCTGACAAGACTACCTGTAGCCAGAGATCCACATGAGGTAAGAAATTGACAGATTCTTGACCAATCCCACTGGCAGCATTAAATGAAATACAATTCATTGGTTGGCAACCTACTCGTGATAACTACAGCTTATTCAAGCTGTAACTATGACATCTAGGTTATCAAACAAAGAAAATGTTTAACATAAATGTCCAAGTTCAAGAGATTTGAAATTATGTATGTAGCATTGTTTTATCAGAACCAAATATGTTGTTAAACCAATGTTACACAAATTCTTAGACAGAAATCTTTGATAACTTTCATAAACTCTGTAATGTCTATAGCAATTATACATAGGTGAGCTAAGTAATAGGATCATCATGGTCCTCTTGTATCACTTTAATGGCTTAATGGTCAATTTCAGAAGAGCATCTTCATAATATGTAGACATTCAAATGTACTGCTGGAGAGACAGAGATGAGCAGTGTTTAATCCATTCCAACACAATGACACTTTTTGACGCCTCTCAAGAAAAACAATTGGAAAAACGTGGAAAAATGGAGAAATAGCTTGTCACAAGCAATTTCTTCATTTTACACAATGTTTTCTATCCAGAATGTTTAAAAAATCTAAAATTTCACCAACTTTATATTGTTATCTGCAACTTCTAATCTAAAATTTTGTGTGGTAATGGTTTGACTCACTACCAAACTACATAATTTTAGACTGGTCAAAATTGGAAAGATTTGTAGATGACAAATTAAAGTTTATGAAATATTAGAGTTTTTTTTCCAACTTTCTGGGTAGAAAACTTTATTCAAAATAAAGAAATTGCTAGTTACAAACAATTTCTTCATTTTACAAAATGTTTTCCCAACTCATTTTCTTGAGGGGCGTCAAAAAGTGTCATTGTGTACTAATGGGTTAAACATTTTCACTCTGACCTTTCTATGCAGGCATAAAAATTAAAAAGTGTATCAACAGACCTTTTCGCTCTCTCACTGCATATGTGTCAAATCAAATCTTGTTAAATGTGATATTTATATATGATCGGTTGCGGAGTCAATAGATTATCACTTTATAAACCTACATATATTGGCTATTTTGTACGAGCAAAAATAAAGGTTAGAAATAAAAATTTGGATGAAAAAAAAACAGTTTCAACCTTTGAGCAGACATATGCAGACTAACTGTCCCGAGTAATATTGATGATATTATTGTGTATTAGTAACTAAATTGTGTTTAAAGCCTTGTATTTAGGCCATATGAAATATAATGTACCTGGAATTTGGCGAAAATCATCTTTTCATACAATCATATTTCCAATGTTGTGAGATTTTTTGAAAATATTTTTACACCCCCCCCCCAACAAATTACTGTAAGTTATTTGTGCCAGAAATCAATGGCTTTGTAATATTTACAACTATCGACACTACACAAAAGACATAAGCCTTACAAAGTTTTTTGGCATACTGATTGGTTAAATTTGAGAATATGCATCAATCATAGCCATGTCAATCATGGCAAAGTTAGGCAAACCCCTCCTTTCACATGGTAGGCCTGATCATAAGAGCAAGTGACAATAATCCTGATTGACATGATTGACTAAATTTATTTGTTTAATTATTAGAGCATTTAAATACTATTGACCACATTTTTGATGATACACATAACATGTAACTTTAGATATGCAATAAAAGTGTTGATACCAATCTCCTAAAGTCTTCACCAAAGTGCATATATTTCTTTTTTTAAAAAAAGTTTCCTTGTTACAAAGAATAAGCATATAAACCTTACCTGTTACCACACAACACAATTTTAGACTAGTCCAAATTGAAAGGAGTTGCAGACGACATTTTTAAGTTTATGAAATTTTAATTCTTTTCAACTTTCTGAGTAGTAAACATTGTGGAAAATACAGAAATTGCTTGGTAAGAGCAAATTATTTATTCTACACAATGTTTTCCAAATTATTTTTATTGAGGGGAGTCCCAAAGCATCACTGTGTGGGAATGGGTTAAACATTATAAATAAAAAGAAGAAAAAAGCAGGCATGCTGTTTTTGAAATACATAATGTATTTGTTTCTGCTTTGTGTCAACCTATGTAGATCTCTCTCTCTCTTTTCTTAATATCAAACAAGTCCACTATGTCATTTTCTTCCCCAATATGCACATCATTGTAACAATAGAAATGAAATTCTATTTCAGAAGTTGGTGAAATACTACACCAAGACATTACGCCTCTTGGAAAAAATGCCTGCTGAGGCAGCTTATAGACAACAAACAGAGGCCATTGTTAAATCTAGACTAGCTCTTGTTGAAACAGTAAGTTGATGAATGCTCCCTAGGGGGGAAAATTGTATTCTACATGTTTTAGTGAAAAAAGTAGTAATTATAAACATATTAACCCATTACCAGAAAGCACTATTTTAGTACATAAAAAATTGAAAGAAGCAGCAGATAACAATTTAAAGCTTATGGAATTTTGGATTTTTTTTACCTTTCAGATACAAAATATTGTTGATAATGAAGAAATTGCTTGTAACAAGCAATTTCTTCATTTACCACAATTTTTTCCAAAACCTTTTTCTTTGGGGGCATCCAAAAGCATCATTGAATGGGAATGGGTTAATATCATGTTCATTTCAATATCATCAGATCAGTGAGGCACAAAGCTATTTATCAACACTCTATTTTCTACAGATAAGCCCATTTATAGACAACAAAATTATAAACAGGTTCAAATTCAAAGAGGTTGTAGACCACAATTTTTAATCCATGAAATATTAAAAAAATCTTTGTTTCTTGGAGTAGAAAACATGTTGGATAATGAAGAAATTACTTGTAATAAGCAACTTCTTCATTTTTAGCTCCACTGGCTGAAAGCCAGAGAGCTATTGTCATATCATTGTGTCCGTTGTGCAGGTGTCCTTCCGTTCAGCGTCCATCTGTAAACTTTTCCTTCGAAACTTTTCTTAGAGAGTACTGAGCAGATTTCAACCAAATTTCACAAAAATGATCCTTTGGTGACCCTCTATCAGATTCCTTCAAAGAATTTTGATAGGATGAAAAACATGACTTTAATTGGCAAGGCTTATTTCCGTATACAGCAAAAGCTTTGAAAATCTTCTTCCCAGAAACCAATGGATGGATTTCAACCAAATTTCACAGAAATGATCCTATGGTGAACCTCTACCAGATTCCTTCAAAGAGTTTTGATTGAATGAAAAACATGGCTTTAATGGGCTAGGCTAATTTTCATATATGGTGAAAGCTTTAAAAATCTTCTTCCCAAAAACCAATTGATGAATTTCAACCAAATTTCACAGAAATGATCCTTGGGTGAAAATTTATCGAATTGCTTTGAATTATTTTGATCGGATTATAAATGTGGCTTTAATGGGCGGGGCTGACTTCCATATATGGTGAAAGCTTTGAAATTCCTCTTCTCAGAAACCAGTCAATGGATTTCAACCAAGTTTAACCAGATAGATCCTTGGTTAACCTTTGATCAGATTATAAAAAAGAATTTTGATTGGATGAAAAAAGATGGTTTTAATTGGCAGGGCTAATTTCCATATATGGTATATACTGAAAACTTTGTAAATTTCTCAGAAACCTGTTGATGGATTTCAACCAAATTTCACAGGAATGATTCTCAGATGACTGTTTGTCAGATTCCTTCATGTAATTATACCCCCCAAAACTATGTTTTTTGAATATCAATCATATTTAATATGTAGCATTACCAGAAGGTTTTGTACTACAACACTCAAAGTAGTTCCCCTAGGGTCAAAAACGGCTCTGCACTAGGGGCCCGAAATAGGGAAAAATGCAACATTTGAGAAAGTTAAAAAAAATCTTCACTTTAAGACCAGGGCTTTTATATTTGGAATGTAGCAAAGCCTGGCTGCTATCCATCAATTTTGATAAAATTATGCCTGTAGATTAAACAACACCCCATGCCAACAGTTTGTAAAAATGCTGAATTAAACCATGTTCAACAGTCTTCTCCTCCAAATATACAAAGTCTAATGCATTCACATTTTGGTATATTGCATAACCAGATGGTTCTCTACCATGCTAGGTAAAATCTTAGCCCTGGGATAAAACACGGCCCTTCCCCAGAGGTTCAAAATTTTGGAAAAGTCTACTTAGAGCAACTTCTAAAGTCTTCTCCTTCTAAAATACAAGGTGAAGGATATTCATATTTGATATGTGGAATTACTATATAATTTTGTACTATATTACTTGAAAATATGCCCTTAGGATTAAAAAAAGAGGTCTCTGCATAAATCGCTTGATTTGAAAATTCTTCTTCCTAGATATAGGGCCTAGAGCATTTATATTGAAAACATAACATAACATTATTGTTATCTACCACGTTTATATACTTTGGACAAAAATGGCACTTCCCAAGGCATCTCAAGTTAAGAAAAAAGCTCAATAAGAGCATGTTCAAATATGCATTCATATTTGGTTTACAGTACATCCAGATTGTTCTCTACCAAGGTTGCTAAAATTATACCTTTGGGTCAAAATGGCCCCGCCCCAGGAGCCCTAAGTTTGGTAAAATGCTCAATTAGAGCAATATCAAATTCTTCTCCTCTTTGAACTGGTCGACATTAAAAGAAGTTGCAGACGATAATTAAACCTTGTCTATTTTGCTCAAGTTGTGTCTTTGTTGTACAAAAAGAACTGTAATTTGCAGATGCAGGTGAGCGATTCGTTCTATAATGTTTTCTCAAGTATAAAATCACGGTGACGTAAATACGAGATTTGTACCGGAAAGGGTTAACACTGTATCTAAAATTTTACAAATTGTGAAAATACAGATTTTCCCTACTTTTCTCTGGACAAATAAAACATGATTTTTTACTTGTCTTAGAAATAAAATTAGCTTGACAACAAAGAAAGTGACAAGTTGAATTTTGAGAAAGCTTTGCTGTTAATGAAAAATATGCTATAACCCTGCATTTTCTTAATTTACCCCCATTTTTTCTACCCTTCAATGTAAACATTGTGGTAATTTTCCAATGTATGGGGAATATTACAACAGTGTCTGTTTCTATTTGTAGTTATCATGTTCGAGAATTGTGTGTAGGTATTTTTTATTGGATGAGACCGAAGGTCAAATCCAATAAAAAAAATAACTACACACGATTTGAGAACAACAAATAGAAAAACACACTGCTGTAATATTCCTTTTGATAACATATATTCCTGTTATTACTGGTACATGACACAAAGAAAATCCCCTTAACCCATTACCAGATGGCAAAATTTTTAGACTGGTCCAAGTTGAAAGGAGCTCCAGACTAGAGTTTTCGATTTATGAAATTTTAGATTATTTCAACTTTCTGGATAGAAAACATTGTTTAAAATGAAGAAATTGCTTGTCACAAGCAAAATCTTCATTTTACACAATGTTTTCCTAATTGTTTTTCTCAAGAGGCGTTCAAAGAGTTGCTATGTGGGAATGGATTAAATGATTAAGAAATAAGCAACTTTCCGATAAAACCCGAACATCAAAACACAAAAAAGTAGTCTGTGTTTAACTCGAAGAATATGTTTTTTTGGTACACGCCAAACACATATTTTTTTCCTGTCGAGTTGTAATAGATAGCCAGATTTGAATTCATATCATTTATAGGTATATGATAAATACTGAGCTATCTATTTTGTGCTTTATTTTGAACAATTCCATGATTTTAACAGGTATTTTTTGTCCTTAGCCTAGCAGCATTAAAAACATTCTTTTTGTTAAGTAGAAAAGTCTATGTCTAACAAGTCAGGCTTGGAAATTCTGCATCCTTGCATTACATGTATAATGCTGTATCCAGAATTTTAGAGCAATTTTTTGAGCATATGAAGATAACCTGTATTTGTTTATACTGAAGGAAAGAGATGTTCTGAAGTTAGAAAAGAAAATAAACAATGGTTTGATAGAAGAAGTAATACTACAGGCTGAAAGAGAATTGCAGTTATGTAGAAATATGATGTTATGGAAACCATGGGAGCCCCTCGTGGCACAGGCACCAAAGGGACAGTGGACATGGCCAATTGTATAATGACTTGTTTAGAATATATTTTGATGACCATATGATAGCTCTGTGTTGGTAGTGAAAGAATTTTTGATAGAAGTGCTCTTCTTATTTTGTGACCAAGATCTCGCAACTTTCAGTGTTCAAACTAGAGGGGGCCATGGCTAAAATGACCATCTAAAATCCAAAATGACCCCCATCAAAATGAAGACTGGGCCCGAATGGCACACTTCAATCACACATTCAATAAGACTTCTCTGAATGAAGTCATGGAAATAATGTGTTAACTTTTTCTAGTAAATTTATTTTGTTCACAACAATATATTTACTATCAAATTGTTAGGGTTTGTTAAATTTAACGCCTTGTAATTCAATAGTTTGTCTATGTATTTGTATCGCATGACTCCCTTGACAAAGAGCCATGGGCCCATTGGGCCCCCTATAATACAAAGCTAGATTGATCGCTGAACTAAAGCTAATTCAACCCATTGCCACACAATAGAATTTATGACCTGTCCAACTTGAAAGGAGTTGTAGACAGCATTCTATAGGTTATGAAATTTTAGACTTTTCCAACTTTCTGGGTAGAAAACGTTGTGGAAAATGTAGAAATTACTTGTTACAAGCAAATTTCGTCATTTTACATGATGTTTATACAATTGCTTTTTACTTGAGGGGCAATCTGGAAAAAGGTTAAGAGTATTCACAAAAATATGAAGAAAACTTGCAAATGCGATTTGAATCTGGGTGTAACAAGCATGATGTGAGATTTCCCTTGCAGAATAACTTCAATAGCAATTTTTGCCTGATGATGATTCTTTTAAGACATATGGTTTGTGACTTGGAAATGTTATTAAATGATATGACTTGTTTGTTCTGGAGAAATTTTTTTTCTGGCACATTTCAGCCTTGTTTATGAGTCAATCTACAAATTTTGAACATTCTGATTTAAGCTCACCTGAGCATGAAGTGCTCAAGATGACTCATTAAAATAATCCTGTGTCTGTTGCCTGTTGTGAATTGTGTGTCTGGCAACAATTTATTGGAATATCCTCTCTTAGATATAATGCTAATCTTGATAGAACTTAGTAGATAGTAAGAAATCTGGTAATTTTGGTAAAAGGGGTCTTATTTGCAATTTCACTGTTTCATTTTTCCACTAGAAAACAAGGAAAGAGGTCTTAATTGTAATTTCACTGTTCACATTCTAGAGGTCAAAATTTGGTCAGATTATAATGATGATCTCTATAAAAATGGGAGCACTCTATTGGAAAACACATGAAAAGGCTTTAAATGACAATTGCACTCCACTCTGTACAGGCCCTAGGTCACACTCTATTCTTTGTAAAAAGGGGTTAATAATATGGTAAACACAAGAATTGGGGCTTTAACGGCCATTAATTATGATCATTTAGAGAACATATTTTTGGTTCAATCTTGTGTCTTTTAACAGTTTTTTTAGTGTGGTCAACAAAGTGAAACCCTATAGAAAACGATACACTCCAATTGGAAAACACAGCAAAAGGAGATTTTCTGATGGAATTAACTCTTGAGGCCACAACTGACCAATCACTGGCCCCGCCAACTGACTCCCTAGGCCCCGTCTATTAACTCCGATAGGAAGTAGCATTTCGAATTTTAACAGCGTTATGGCCAGTTGCATGTATCAAAAAAATAAGATGGTTGGTTGGCAACTTAAACATCGTAACTGCAGCTGGAATAAGCTGCAGTAACAGCTTTTAAGTGGACAAACCAACAAAGGTCAAAAAAGGGGTGGCCAATGTTGGAGCTGATAGCTCAGGTCCGGGCTAAATAAATGATTTGGATGGTCGGTTGATTCCTTGATTCCTTGACAGCCATGATTGGTCAATTTGGCTCAATCATGAAGAAATTTAGTTTGAATATTTTTTTAGGATGTCTTAAGGTAAAAATGCAAATGGTCTGTTGGAAAACAAAAAAATAAATCATTTTTGTGATCAACATGTACAGTATTATAGATGAACTGTTTTTTCCCTCACATAGTTTTATTTTCACGTTTCATTGTCGATTAGAAACCAAGGAAAGTGAGTTAGGGTAATCAAGGCCCCCTTGTACCTTGGGATTTAAGAAAACATGATTTAACGAAAAACAATTTTATGCCTCCCCCCAAGATGGGGACATATTGTTTTACCCTGCCTTTCTTTCTGTCTACTGAAAAATTAACCTTTGAACACTACCTCAGTACTGTTCAAGTTACAATGTTAATATTTTGCAGGATGATAGCTCATATTATACATCTACTGATACCAAGGTTAAGGTCACCTGACATGGTCAATGTCACCTTTCAAAAATCTTTTGAATGGCATTAGAGTTTCACAAACGGATCATGTTGTTTATATTGAAGACTGGATGCATGTTTTTGTTAAACCATAAAAAATAAGGGGTACCGAAACTTTAATGGTTTCCGTGGCAACAAAGATGGATATTTAAGAAAAGCAATAAAAGATCTTCTTTGAAATAAGGCACGTGAGGCGCAAATTTGTCATGAAGCATCACCAGATAGAAAACTACGAAAGTTGTTAAAAGCTTTGTTCCGCAAATGTTATTGTGGCAATCAAACGAGCAGATTAGGGATATATTTTATTTGGCGCTTTTTATCACCGAGACATCAAATGACCCCGATGAAAAGACAAGCATTAGTTTACCAAAAAGATCGTTAAAACCAACCGAATGAATAATCAAATTTAGAAGAACAAGTGCTCAATAGTCCTCTTAGAAAACGGCTTAAAGAATTTGAATCCTCCAAAAAAATCTTGTAACCATTTCAACATAGATAAATATAAAACAAGTCAATGTAAAGAGCAACAATAATATGACCAAGACGGTCTATGTCCCGAGTTATCGGTTCATTGTCCTGAAAAAAATTAATAGAAAACCGTTGTAACTGAGTTAACTGGATTTGTACCTTATGGACTGTCACGTATCCGGATTATTCCTAAGCAAGACGAGTTATTCGATTATAAGACTAATGAAACGCTCTCATGCAAAGACTTGCAAACCAAATGATTGAAAACAAAAAGGTAGAATAATCTATAGGGTACTTCAGCAGAAGCATGTTTGTAACGGCATATAAGACAACATTTATAACTAAATCCATTCTCACACAAGCCCGCTTTATAACTCACCGGAGCACGAAGTGCTCATGGTGATGTATTTTGATCGCGCTCTATCCGGCAACTCCTCCAAACTATGTGGCAGAAATGCTCCTTAGGTTGCCCCCTTTTAGAAATTACTCAAATATTTGAAACCTGTTGAAAGCATTGGTTGCCATAGCAACCTTTGTTGATTTACTTGAATTTTAAGGAGGTCTTCTCCATATCCAGTTAGTATTTGGCCTTGAAGTAAAAGAGCATTATCTCAGATGAGTGCCCGGACCACTGGCATTCTTTTTATACTCCCTTTTTGAAAAAAAGCTGGGAAACATTTTGGAAAATGGAGATACTTCTTGTTCCAAGCAATGTCTTCCTTATCCACCATGTTTTCTGTCCCAAAAGACAATCCCACTTAATCGTACTACTTATCATTCACCCATTCTTTAGATACAAATGATGCATGTCACATGGCACCACATGACAGAAAACAACGTCTTCAACTCACGACCCAAGGAATTACGATTCTAGATTCATAAAATGCTCAAAGAGCGTCGATCCTGGACAGCCCCTACAGTCTAATCGGGATCGATATTTTTACGTACTTTTCTGAAAACTCTTATTTTGGTTTAAGAACCTCGGATATTTTCGGATTGTAAATCTGACGATACATTTAGGAAACTTACTACTGAGATATAACTAGCATTATATCATAAAACAGTGTGGTAAATGGATACAATGTATATAACGAGTAAATTGTCTTTTCACAGCGATCTTTCCTGTCGATCATATAATTGTTAATTGTTACAATATACACTCATTCCTCTGCAACTTCTTTTGATGTGAATTCTAATACCTTATAAGTTTAACACAATTTTAACAGATTTATATTGTTGGACAATTACATCATCGCAAACATTTTCATTTAACCCATTACCAGACGATAAAAATTCAGACTGGTCAAGTTTGAAAAAAGTTGCATACGACATTTCAAATTGCGCTTAAATTAGAAAATAAATGCCAAAAAGGGTAAGAATCTGAGAGAAAAGCAAGCAAGTAATCTAACAGCTTTCTACTATCATATTCATTCAGGGTATCAAAAATAACGATATTCTACGGTAATGGATTAGGTGATTGAACCGAAATCCTGGGGCCAGACTTGTGTAGTGTCGGAAGGGAAATGTACGCTCGATTGTTTTACGCCCTCTGCATCATCGGCCCCACGGATAGTCTCGCCGTGTTCACTCCATTAAATGGAATGGCATGACGTAATCAATGTACCATGGGTTACCGACGATGCGCTCTATAAAAAAAACAAGGCCCGAGTTCGTAGTTTTAGACGAAGTGTTCTGATTCGCGAACTTTGAGTTCACCTGACCAACATTAGCGTAAGCTTTAAGGACATACTGAATATCCGGCTTCGTGCTTGAACAATAGTATTTTCACTCTCGAGATCACAATCTGACGACCCAATTGTCCTCCAACTTGCTCATATAGTTTATCTAAATAACAAATAAATAGACCTCGAATCCCATTGAAAACGGTGGTGGTTGGGTAAAAAAAACTTGGTAAAATCTTGGAAAATTCTTACTTACGTACTAAGAGCCTCATTATTGGTCCTTTCTTCACAAGACTTTGTTATAAAGTTTGTATTGACAATCTCTTGAAATCGGGTGTGGTAGGTTAACAAATCGGTCTTATACAAATCTAGTTTACTCGCTTTGGGCCATGTTCTGTCCCAAAACTTGATGGCTCTTTTACAACTTGAGAGCAACAGTTTTGTTGCAATCTAGATTAAAATTGGCATGTTTTTTCACGTCTTAACCCTTTCCCGTTTTGTCATATTTTAGACCTGAACTAATCAAACGGTTTTGCAGACGTCAATTTAAAGTTTATCTAATTTGAAAAGAACGATCATTCGCTATGGTAGAAAGTATTTATGAAAAAGAAGAAATTGATAAGCACAAGCGATTTCTTTTTTTTTTCCAAAATGTTTTCTCCATAAAAACTCAGTAACGTAAAAACTAGGTATTAAGCAGGAAAGGGATGAGGATGCCTTGTATTGAGCATGGAACTATTGTGTTGAAAAACGACAAACGACCAAAGTCGCTAGTTAATAGCTTTATCAGTAAAAACATTTTGTAAGGTTTGTGTCATCCTTGTGTCCGGCGGCGGAAAATATCCTTTCCAATATTTGTCTCTCATCAATGGGTATAGGATTCGATCCCCGGCGGCGGCACATATCCTTTCCGATATTTGTCTCTCACCAATGATTGGATAATCGTAAACCTATGTTGGCTAGCAAGGATGTAATGGTGGCGTGATATACCAGGAATCCATTTTTAGGTGCTCCAGCCGCCGCGACATGACTGACATTTTGTTAAAAGAGGCGCTTAACCCCATTTAAACAAACAAAATTCCTTTTGCCTTTACAAGTTTCGGTTTCACATTTCTTTGTTAAATTAAGAACTCGGATGGGCGATCTACGGCCATATTGGCCCTCTTGTTCATTTACACCATCGGTTCTACATTTCCGGGTATCATGGTAAGATTTAACCAATCACTGTTTTTCAAAATTTTAGAGTTGCCCAAATTAAAAGGGGGTGACAGACGACTTTATAAAGTAAAATTCATAAAAGTAACCATCCTATAGATAGAAAATATTGTGGAAAAAAAGAAATTCCCTGTTACAAGCAATTTCTTCTTTTTCTGCCATGTTTTCTAAAGTATAATATCACAGAGACGTAAAAGTCAGGTATTGTACAGTTAAGAGTTAATAAGCATCACTTAACTAAATATTCTGTGAAACTTATTTATACCCTCACAATGGCGCTTTTCGGCGCCTCTCAAGAAAAACAAATCGGAAAACATCGTGTAAAATGAAGAAATTGCTTGTAACAAGCAATTCCTTCATTTTACACAATGTTTTCTACCAAGAAAGTTGATAGAATATGAAATTTTATAAGCTTTAAGTTGTCGTCTGCAACTCCTTTCAATTCGGACTAGACTGAAATCTTGCCGTCTAGTAATGAGTTAAAATGCGAAGAAGCATATCTACCATACTCCAATCAATTGTTAGAAAGGGTCAGGAAATAAGCAATAAGAGATGAAACGCTTATAATTCAACACTTAACACATGTACGATTTATATAGTTGTATAAAATAGTACTACACAAATTGCAGCTTTACATCGACGTCTGTTAATCTATTTCCACATGACAAACTTTAGACTGGTCCAAATTGAAATCAGTTGCAGACGGCAATTTCAAGTTGGTGGAACCTTTGACTTTTAGGATAGAAAACATAGTGGACATTTCCACATTGTAAACAATGTTTTCCAAACCGTTTCTCATTAGGGCCTGTCAAAAAGTGGGGTAGTGTGGGCAAGGGTTAAAGGAATTAGTCTACTTTCGCCCAACAGCTGTTTTCCGTAAATATTCGAGATTTTGTCATAACAATTTTCCCCTGAACTTCCGAAGAACTTTTATCAAACTTTTTTTTCTGTTTCTTAATCAGATAATTTTACAGTGAAGTTCGCTTACAACGCTTTTCGCTTAACACAATGACGCTTATAACGAAGTTTGATTTCATGATCACAATGGTTGTTACAATAGTATTTAGGTTGTTACGATTTTCGGATATAACGATATGATCCGTTATCCAGGAAACCCTGACTAAATGACGTTATTTTATGATGTAGGAAATTCCAGTGTTTCGATGACACCATAATTGTTTTACTATTGCTACTTCCAGAAGGGGGAAAAACTTTGGAAAATAACGTGGATTGATTGTAACAAGAATCAATTTCTTTATTATCCAAAATATTTGGGATTTCTTTAATACAAATTTCATTGACAGAAAATTTCTTCTGCAACTTCTTTAAATTTGGACAAGTCAAAAATGTTGTCGTCTGCTTATTTGTTAATGTTAAAAAAGAAAGCAGTTGTAACTTTGCTATTTTTAAGATATTTACAATTTTTCCTTTCGTGAAAAGTTGAAGTATAGGCTAAAATCATCTTTTCCCTCTTATATAGGCAGGTTTTTATGTATATTTCTGGTTCCTAGGATCTTCATTGTCGGAGTTAACAGAATTATGAAAGTGTTTTTGCGAGAGAATCTACAGTGAAACTTAAAGTCTGCAACATCACAATTCTAGTTTTATCAACGCTTTATCACGCCTGCCCAGAGCTACGAATTTCAAAGCAATTAAAGATCAGGGTTAAGACTTCCTAGTTGATCTTGTTATTGTCGTCCATATATCTAATACGTTTATAAGGATGTTGAAGTGATGTCTATGGATTTTGATTAGATAATGATAATTTATAACATAGCATGTAATTTGGGGATACACAGAGATGTCTGATCGGGGAGGTGAGTCTGCCACAGCCAGTACATGATTACACGTTTTAACCCTTCCCCGTACAATCCCGGATGATATAATACTTGAGAAACATTGTGGAAAAAGAAGAAATTGCGGGCTCCTCTTTTTGTCAACACGTCTTCATGTTTGCCCGTCTATGCCTTATGAAGGCATTTCCTCCTAGATTTCAAGACATAGACAGTGGTATCCAGAATTATCAGCATTTTTCTGTAACTGAAAAGGGGACTTTATGTGAACTCACTTTTAACGAGTTTCCTCCTAGATCTGCATCTCTTATCGGATTTTGATAAAAAAAATATCTACAAATATATTCTATATCTTTGTGCGAGGTATTGTATGGCTAGAGTACGATCTACGTTGACAGAAGTCAAGTCAATCGAAAAAAATATCGACCAATGAAATCATCCATTTCGACCTGCAGTGAATGTTGACCTCTTACTAATGCCAAGTATTGTTGCTGGTGTTGCAGCTTAAACGTTTAGTTTGCCAACAAACAAATGGTTTTTCTTTTCTCTTTTTCTGGCTATGTTCTTGTCCATGAAAAATGTGCAAAATAAGGACGTTAGATGTGTAAGTCGAACTGCGTTGTCGAAGGCCAGTGGACGTGGCAAGCGATTCTTCAATCCTCAATTAATTATAAAGTGTTTTTGTCATGTAAATTTTGTCCCCCAGTCTGCTACACTATCCAGATCCATTGTAACAGTTACTTGTGTTCAACATCAACCTAATCCTAGACGACAGAATGTTAGAGTGACCCAAATTAAAGGAGGTTGCATACCGTACATTTCAAAGTGCGTATAAATTGAAAAATAAATGTCAAATGGGATAGAAAATGTGTATTCTTGTTACAAGCAATTTGTTCTTCTCTCACTATGTTTTTCAAAGCTATTTTTCGAAATGAAGGATTGCGTAAATGGATTAAACATTGAATTCACGTGCTGGACCGTTCTATCCAAAGGGAAATCATTATTGTTATTCAGATTTTTATAATTTTTATTATTTCCCTTGGTATACCGATCATAAATATACAACTTGGCTGCAATATTCCCGTGTTTCCCGAGCTCCCATTCACTCCCCGAGAACTACGTAACAGTAATATGTGTTTCTGAGCGAAACCTTATTTTTCAGAGAGATGTTGTAACTAATTGCCTTCTTTCAGAAACACTCTATCGCTTGCCAATCGTACTTCAATGGTGTAACATGATGTCAGAGCCTAAAATTTGGTCTGTAGCTAGGAATGACTTTATGTTTGTCTAGCCTTAAATCAAAATCATTCCTATGCAAATCTTGTTGAAATATAAGTCTCCACAGTGCTTTCCAACTATTAACCCATTCACACTATTCCGCATTTCGACTTTACCTAAAAAGCTTGATAAAACATTGTATGGCATGAAGAAATTTATTGTAACAAGCAAATTATTTATTTTCCACGATATTTTCTCCCCTGAAAGAAAAACATTAATTTCATATGCTTGATATTGTTGTCTGCAGCTTCTCTGAATTTGGGATTTTGTCGTCTGGTATGCGGCCTGTGCATGCGCGGCTCAAGATGGTAGTGGTGTGGCTCCCAGACACCCACCCAACCTTGAATAATGGCATAAATATTGTTATAAGATTCGGAAAGTCAAAGAATCATATTGTCAGTTGGCAAAATATGTCGTAACTACGACTTAATTCAAGTTGTAGTTACGATGTTTTGTTCACAAACTGGCGAATATTATAAAATGAGTGCATTTTCGACAAAACTTTAGACTAGTCTAAATTAAAATTGCCTGCAGACGACAAAGCAAGTAGTTTAAAGTGAAAATAAGAATTATATGAGATAGAAAACACTGTGAGAAAGGAAGACATTGCTTCATACAAGCAATGTCTTCTTTTCTCGCAATGTTTCTATAGCTAAATATCTTTGGCGCGTAAAAATACGGAATTTTCCAGTAAGGGCTTAACCCTTTCCTGTTTGATGCTTGGTTTTTACGTCCCGGTATTTTTATAATTAAGAAAATATTGCGGAAAAAGAAGAAATTGCTTGTAACAAGTAATTTCTTCTTTTTCCAAAATATTTTCTACCCCATTGAATGATATTTTTTCATATAAAATCAAATTTCAATTGACGTCTGCAAAACCTTTGAATTTAGACAGATCTTATATTTTGCAAAACAGGACAGGGTTAAATACACATGTGAGATTTTTGGAAATGTTATTATGGCCAAGACACATACATTGGAACTATCAATGGACTGTATCCGTGTTTTTTTACCCTAGAACAACATGACCTACTAGATTGAAGCCTGTTAGCTACCCGGGCCACAACTACATTGTGAACCGGTCGCCTGAACGATTTCTTCAGTAGCCGTTAATCGTCTCTGAACTAAAATCGGCTCAGAATCATGTAAGCCAATAATATTGTTTTCAGGTTTGATAACTCTGGAGGACCAGGGGACGATATTCATGTTTTCCCTGTTATTTGCGATGATCGTAACTGCAGTGATATATTTCGCCTGTATCTGGCACAAGAAGAAACAAAGCGAACAGGCGGACATACCACAGACGACGTCAAAACCCGCCGTCTCTAAAACATTCTCGAGATTCTCACAAGTAGACGAGGAATTGGTATGTAGCTATATGGTTTTAAAATAACAGACGGGTCCCTAGCCACGCCAACTGTTCTCCAACAACCTAGAGCTAATTTACCTTAGATATCAAACGAATTTATTTTGCAAAATTTGTGGCTGGGATCACAAAATAAGCAATTCCTTTGTTTGAGACCGAAACGCCGAAACTAAGACTGAAAAGGTTATAATAATATACCAAGCTCATCACCAGACAACAAAAATTAAGACTGGTCCAAAATCAGAGAAGTTGCAGACTATGATTTTGAGTAAAAAGAATCTCCAACGTCTCTCTCATTCTGGACAAAAAAAAAAAAAAAAAAAAAAAAAAAAAATGTAGAAACTGCTTGAAACAAGCAATTTCTACACTTTCACCATTGTTTTGATAACATATTTATTTAAGCGAATCAAAAAGCGGTATGGTGTGCTATTGGATTAAATCGCTAAGCCAACAAAGTTCTAGAGCGAAATGCCAGAGCTATTGATTTATTTTCGGTTAAAACGAATGATTTGATTTATCAATCTATTTTTTGCCTGACAGCCGATATCCTCAAACCGACTGGTAGCAGCATCGAAAATAATTTGATTGATCACTTTAACTCATTCTCACACAGTAACGCATTTGGACGCCCCTCAAGAAAAACAATTAAGAAAATGTGTAAAATGAAGATTTTTTTTTTTATGCGGAAAGCTGAAAAAATATAAAATTCTATTACGTTTAAATTGTCGTTTGTAACTCCTTTCAAATTGGACCAGTATGAAATGTTGTTGCGTGGGAATGGGTTAAGCACTTCACCCGGAGCTATCCTGTCTGTTTCTGATACTTATGTAACACTTACTTTATCGTTGGCAAACCATAAACTTAACTGAAGCTGTAGTTACGACATTTATATCTCCTCCATAGATTTACTTTTTGATTTCGTCCTCAGCGACTAAGGTGCAAATATCGCCCAGGTACCATCTCAGACAAAGTGTCATGTCTGAGAGTATTTCAAGTAGGCGTGGCTTGTGATGCCTTAATTGATGGATCGCTGGACTTACCCTCTGAGCTCCGACAGGAAGTTCAACTTCAGTATCAAACGACATTGTTATGTAAAAATGTATAGCCAGTTACAAAAAAATGTAGGTTTGAGTCATAAACGTAGTAAATAAAGCTTGAATGAGCTGTATTTTTGACCTTTAAGTCGCCGAATCAACAAATATGATTCATATTTTGTCATCCAAAGTAGGAGTTCAAAGTTCACTCCCGGTCTAAATGAATGATTTGATTGGTTGATTGATTCGTCGACACCAATACCGTCAATTAATTACAGCCATGTACTTAACAGTATGCATTTGTCTAGTTTTCCCGGTAGTTACTTAAAATCAGCTACTAATTTGTATTTTTCTGAACTAAAAATTCGTGGTTGTCTCGATGCCTTCTCTCGTATAATACCCCCTGTTTACCTACTACAACACGAATTCACACTGTAGCGCTTTAATAAAGTTAATCAAACAATTTCTCATTCTGTCACTTTTTCCGTGTAGATGGCTGTTATTTTTTTTAAGGATAATCATAGTATGTATTGTTGCAATATCCTCTTTCAAATAAGGTTTGTATTAAATTTCGTCGTTTGATAATGGCATGCCCTCAGACTATCGGTATCATCTTTCAGTTATGCATGCAATTCATGAAAATATTTACGGATCTTTATCCCTTCCAATAATTTCACGTGTGCGTTAAGGTACTGTTCTAGTCTAGAAAATTCACTGGTCGTCAAAAGAGTTGTGACTACAGAACTCTGAATTGACCGATCGCGGCTGTCAACCGATGAACCAATCGACAAATTAAATCATTAATTTAGACCGGAAGTGAGCTTTGAACACCGGACGACAATTTTATGAAGCATTGTTGTTGGTTTGACGACTTAAACGTCTTAACTTCAGCTTGAATACGCTGTAGTTACGACGTTTGGATCGCCAATCAAGCATATTACTTTTCTTGTTCTAGTCTTGAAGATTTATTGGTTTTCTGAAGAGTTGTGACAATACAGCACTAAATTGAAAAATCGCGAAGTGAGCTTTGGACTCGAACATTGGCCGACAATTTTTGTAAAGCTTTCTTGTTGGTCGGGTCTGGCGACTTAAACATCGTAACTACAGCTTGAATAAGGTCTGTGGGTGAGGTCACGATCAGTAGTTTGTTAGAAATGTCATGCACAGGCTGAATTTTATCTACTGTCTGCTATTCTCGCGAAAAGGACCTCCGAGGAAGCGCAAACAGTATCGACCTGGTCAAAATCTACGGACTACGCAGTCTAACCAGGATCAAAACGTTTCGATCTGAGTAGATTATCTGAAGATAGAATGACCCTTCTACCTACATGTACATTTATGTTTTAACCCGTTTTTCAAAAATTCTGACTGGTCAAAATTGAAAGAAGTTGCAGACGACAATTAAAAAAGGGTGTAATATAAAAGTAACCAGCCCAAAGGTAAGAAAATATTGGGAGAAAAGACGAAATTGCTTGTTAAACGCAATTTCTTCTTTTCCCACAATGTTTTCTCAAGTATAAAATCAAAGGGACGTAAAAACAAGGGATTGTACAGGAGAGGGTTAAATATCAATCCCTATTGACCAGTGCTGGTCCCGATCTCTTTTTCAAGTTTTCAAATATTTGTTCCAGGTGCTCTCATAAAAACGGGGGAGGCCCCTTTTCACCTTACAGGTCAGTTTATTTAGCCTTGTTCTGATTAGACTTGATTGTCTCTTCACATCTCACGTTTTCTCATTTCAGACAGTTCATATGGGATCAATTGATGATGAGGATGACAGCGAGGATAATCAACCCCATATAGATAATGACACGAATAAATCTGAAAGCTCACAAAATATCTTAAACAACGCTGCAAAAATAGACGAGAGACCTCCTTATCTAGAAACTGACATGTAGATTCCGTCACATGAAAAGGGACCATCTTTGGATAGGCGAAAAATGGAAAATGGCAAATTTATTACCCTTTGTCATGTTAAACCAGAGATATTCCTGTTTTGGCAGGAGCTGAAGACAAAGATCAGACTGCACATATGTGCAGTCTGATTTTAGTCTTCACCACCTGCTTGTCCATAATAAACCAAGATGAATTTCCAAAATGAATTAACCCACAATCAGTTGTTCCAGTCCTTTTGGTCCTTTGATTTAAATGCAATTCTGTAGATTTTCTTCAGCATTACAAGGTTCAATAACGATTGAATTTTTTGAAATTGGTATGTTAATCTTATATCGCTATCACTCTAAGGATTATGAATCCCCTATGATAAGAATACTTTTTTCTTATTAAAAAGTTACACACTGCAAAAGTCTGAGATGGTCCTATTTTATGTAATTTTAATTTAATTCAAAATTGGTTAAATTTCTTGTGATGAAAACAAATACTATCTGTGTCAGTTACATGTGGTTTCTAGAGAGTTTGCTTACGCATAGAAAAAAACAACAACAAAAAAACCGAAGTTCGACATAAATTTGACTTTTCGCTGGCCAAGCTCATTGACCTTTTATATGGCAGTTCGACTGAGACATCAAACGGCATTATTTTACAAAAATATATGGTCATTGCGCAATAAACAAAAGGTAAATCGTTGGTTGGAGACCTAAAAGTCGTAAAATCAGTTTTAAGAGATTTTAGTTACGACATTCAAGTCGCTAAATCAAATAAAATCTACATGAAAGTCGGAGTTCAACTTTCACTTTTAGTCAAAATGAATGATTTGATTGGCCAATCGATTTTTAATTGGCAATGGCGATCCATAATTCTATTATATACCTATAAATGATATGAATTAAAATCATGCTATATAATACAAATCGACAGAAGAAATCCGTATTCGGCGTGTACCAAAAAACCGTATTCGTCAAACGGACTACTTTCTTGTGTAATTTCGGAAAGTTGGTTATTTCTTAATCATTTTAGGGAAATTTTCTTTGTTTCATGTCCTAAAAGGAATATAATAAAAGGAATATTACAACAGTGTGTTTTTCTATTTGTTGTTATCGTGTTCGCGAAACGTGCGTAGGTATTTTTTATTGGATTCGACCTTCGGTCTCATCCAATAAAACAAAGTACTGAAAGTACTTTAAGCTAGCAAGCATAGTTTTGATAACTAATCTTCTTTTTCAAGTTGCCATGATAAATGAACGAGGTTAAAGTAACCCAGGAGTTAACCCGTAATAACATAACAAAATCTTAGACTAGTTCAAATTGAAAGACGTTGCAGACAACAATTTCGGGTTGGTTTGAATTTAGAAAATCTTTCCCTTGTTGGGTAGAATCCATTGTGGACAATGTAGAAATTGCTTGTTACAAGCAATTTTTTCATTGTCCACAATGGTTTTCCAGGCTTTTTTATAGAGATGCTTAAAAGGTGGAATTGAATGGGAATTGGTTAAATAGCAAGCATTTGAAAGAGTTCTCTTCAATTTGAATAGAGTTTGCAATATACCTGAAATACATAAAAACTTCTTTTTATGGCGTAGACATTCAATAGATTTAGTGGTTAAGCCTCCAGTGGCAGTTTGCACTCGTTGAACTTGGAGACGACCTCAAAATTGTGTCTGTTTACTTCAGCTATCAAAGCTGACGCTTTGATAGCTAAAAACATACTGTTGTAATATTCCCTACGTATAAAAGTAGAAAAACTGTATAATGTAATCGGGTTACTAGGATACTTCCAGGTCGGTGAATGACCCTGGAAAACACACGCGCAAGAGGGCATTGTCGCAATATGATTGAACGATTCTTCAAAGTAGAGAAAAGCTCCATAAAAATCTTCTGAGTGACACAAATTGACGGATCGCTTGCCATGCCTTGAACTCCTACAGGAAGTTCGCCTAAGATTTAGACATATTACAACACGACACAATTTTAGAATGGTCCAAATTTAGATAAGTTGCAGACGATATTTTCAAGGAAGTGGAATCTAGAAAGTCTTTGCCTTTTAGGGTTGAAAACATTATGGACAATGAAGACATTATTTTTAACAAACAATTTCTACATAGTCCACAATGTGTTACCATGTTGCTTTCATGAAGGGCGTCAAACAGCGTCTTTGTGTTTGAAAGGGTTAATTGGCGTAGTTTTGCCCAGTTTTAAGGTAAGTAACATGTAACAAAAAATGAATATGGTTGGTTGGCGACCTAAACGTCGTTACTACAGCTTGAATAAGACGATAAAACTTAAGGTCCACAAAGCTTATTGCGTTATACATGTTTTTCTGCATAAATTACATGTATCCGTGAAAGATTTACAAGTTATGACACTACAAAAATTTAGAAAGGTCCAAATTCAAGATGTTGCAGACATCAATTTTCTTAATTCTTTGGTCTTTTGATGTAGAAATCAATATGGATAATGCAAAAATTGCTTGCAACAAGCTATTTCTTCGTTCCATAATGTTTTCAAATTTTGTCTGTTTGTTTAATTTGTTCGTCTTAATTTCTGTGTATTCTTTCTCTTTTTTCCCTAAAAATCTAGTATAAACCTTCGAAATATATTGAACATAAAAAGCTGATAAATTAGCTTATTTAAAGGTAAGAATGTATGAAAGATATTCTAGCATCAATCGATGAATCGCTTGCCACGCCCACTCACCTCCCACAGGAAGTTCCACTTCAAAATTAAACAGCATTATTTGCTAAGTTTCTCACAAAACTACGTCTAACAAAAAAGTAACATAGTTGGTTGGAGACCTTAACGTCGTATCTACAGCTTGAATAAGCTGTAGCCAAACCAACAAGAATGTTTCACATGAGTCGGAGTTCAAAATTCGATTCCGATCGAAATGACCAAATTATTCGGTCGACTGACAAAGTTCTTTGATTGACACCCGCGTATCCGCCAATCATGAATACCCTTACACTTAGAAAACGGCAGCATTTGCAAAAAGTTTTATCCGCCATGTCCGGCTCTTATAATTAGGTTCAGAATTATAATTTATCGAGTTCTTCTAGTATCATATCTGCCCCTTTCTCACCTACCATAATACACGGAGCGTTCGTGTTTCCTGATATGGCGGTAGGAAACACTGACGCGTCTATTACTCGAAGTCCTTTGATTCCTTTCACTTTTAACTCCGGGCTTACGACCGTGTCGTGTTTGTTGACGTCACCCATCTTGCAGGTTGTAGTCTGGTGTCCGCCTATAACAACGTTACGTACGAAACAATCCCAGTATTTGTCGGAATCAAACGCTTCGTGCTCACATGGGGGAATTTTCGATAGTCCCAGAGAAATCTTATGTTTTTGCATACTGGGTGTTTTTATGTATTTTTGTATAATTCTAATTGCTTTAATTATTTCTTTCATGTCCTCTTCGTTTGAAAAATACAACGGATTAAACAACGGTTGGTCGAATGGATCTGTCGTTTTCAATGTCATGTACCCTATACTTTTTGGGTGTAGTAACATAAGAACAAATGAAAAGGCAGAATGATTCTTAATATAATCAAGTTCAGCTAAACCAGACGCTGCCGTTGGGAATTTGCCGCTAAGTAACTGAAGTTCGAAATCCGGTCTACCGTTCTTTCGTCCGTCTGTTCTCATAAAAGCCACTCCAGCATTTACCTGTGAAGCTAACGGTCCGCTGTCGAAAGCCAGATATTGCAGAAAGTCTGTTATTGATGGCATTTTGGCCTCCAGATGAGAGCTATTAGTGTCGACCCAGAATGGCATGATGTAGTGGTATCGAAGGTTTTTACCAACCGGGAGATCAGCGACCACGGGAATGTTAAGCTTATCCAGGTCCTGTCGGGGGCCTACCCCTGATAGCAACAATATCTTCGGTGATCCATATGCTCCGGCTGACAAAACGATCTCTCTTCTCATATTGACGCTACGTTTTACACCATCTTTAATGAATTCTATTCCAACTGCCCGATTCTTTGTAAAAAGTACCTTAGTAACAAAACTGTGTACAGACACGTGTAAATTATCTCGTGTCATTGCATCTCTTAGTAGATCACGTGCAGGGGCTGAACGTACACATTTTTTAGCATTCCAGTAATGAGAACTGAATCCAATCTCGAATTCGCCATTGTGATCAATGACGTCATACCCAAGTTCTTGACCGCTGGCCAGAAAGTCAGCATGTAGTGGATGATCTCGTGAGTCAGTCACTCCGAGAAACCCTCCGCTACTGTGATACGCCGTCTTTCTCAACTCGGGGACGAGTATATCCTCGGATCTGAGATAAAACGGTAACACCTCTTCGTATCCCCATCCGGTACACCCCGATATTTGCCAGGAATTAAAGTCATGTCTACTCCCGCGAGCATATTGTAGGTAGTTAATGATTGAACTACCCCCGAGAACCCTACCAGCGCCCCAGAATTCTTCGTTACCCGGCTGTCGATTAGGGTGGGAGTGGTCTTGTTTAACAATCTGGTACATCCAATCTATGTCGGTGAAGGAATGCTCGAACATGAATCCTGGGATGTGGTATGTCGGACTGTCCGTCTCTTCTCCTCCAGCCTCTAACAAAAGTACATTTATGTGTGGGTTCTCGGAGAGCCGGGCGGCAACAACTGCACCGGCTGAACCCCCACCGACCACTATATAATCATAACTCGAATTCAAATTGTACGTTACCCGACCAGGGCTAAAGTATCCATAAAATCGAACCCACTTTACGACAAGAAAAGCCAAGACTGCAACTAAGATCACAATTAAAGCACTGTATTTATTCATCATTCAAGCCGTGATTGTAGCAATTGCACGTAGCCTCGAAAATCAGTGAAAATGACACACTGGGCACTATTTTACTTACAATATATCGACCTTGACTATATTTGAAGTATTTATAAATATGGCTCGAATGAGTAGTCAGTGTGTAAATGGTATATTTTTTTTTGTTCTGATTAAAAAATAGAACTGCTTAGGGCTTGACTCCCTCGTCCATATGGATTAACACGTGTAGTATAATTCTTAACTTGTTTGACCCCCAAACCCTTTCGACATATCCGATATTCATACCAGAAAAAAAAACTCAGAAAAAGATGTAAACTGTTTTATGTTACATTATCATTCCTCTGAGCTCCTGCTGCTAAAATCCCTGTGACAGGACTATCAATTTCAATGAATTTGGGGAGTAGTGCGTTCGATTTTCTAGTATGGTCAACAATCATTTGGAATCGATACAACAGTATAATTTTACCATTTGTCTCTTACCCACAATGGCTGAAAATACGCCTTATTTGGATGTGTACCTGATGGGTGGTATCACCAGTGAATCATCAGTCAGGTTATGGTTGAACTGCCATGAAAAAAGAAGGAGTCATGGTGAGGTGTACTGGTCAGCGTCTATGAATTTTATTACAAGGTTAGGGACTAGTCCATTTCTTGTTCAAGCTGGTCTTAAAGTTTTACCCATATAAACCAACCATTCCGCCTTACATCCTCTATTTATACAAAATATCTTTGCTAAAACTGGGGAAGGGAGTTTAAAAAAATAACCATGCAGCAACTCGTCGGTGTAATGCTAAAACTCGTAACAACAGCTTTATTGAAGCTGTAGTCAAAAGGTTTTGTATTTACACAGACTTAATAATACAACAAATCTCGATTCGTGTAAAAAATATCATTCAGACAGACCCAAACATAATGTCATACCATGTTTCAGTCGTCACTTTGTCATGGAGTTTATATTTAACCCTTTCCTGTACAATCCCTGGATTTTACGTTGCTGTGATTTTATATTTTAGAAAACATTGTGAAAAAAAGAAAGAAGAATATGTTCTAGCACATAGGATGGTTTCATTTCATATTGCATCCAATTTTCCTTGGCGTGTGCAACCTGTTTAAATTTGGATCAGTCTAAAATTAGAAGAAAAAAAAACGGTAAAGGGTTATGAGTACGTTCAAAAGAAAAAAAAGTCTTATCCCCACATCGCGCAGTTACACTAAGGGTTGTCGTATTCAAAGTTGACACAGCTAGTATTTAAAAATTTATGAACCGTAACAAGGTTATATGACCTCCAAATAGGACATATCTCACACACCTTTAGTATTTAAATGGCGCTTATAAATTGAGCCATTGCGTTAAATTTCAAACCATTACAAGTATGTGCCAAGCAGAGACTCAGATCGGTCTGAAATTTTCAGTTGGTGAAAATTTTGAATTCTTAACTTTTGGGTTAGAAAAACTGTGAATAATGGAGAAATTCACTGCTCAGTATGACAAGCAATTTCTTCATTTCAAACAATGTTTCCAAAAGGTTTTTTTCTTTCATGAGGAGTCAAAAGTGTCATTGTATGGGTAGTCAGAATCACAGCAAATATTGTATATATGTAAGAAACAATCATAGTCTTAACACTAGTTATGCTGATACAGGGCTGGTTATGCTGATACAGGGATGCTTTGAAGGGCTGACACCACTAGAAGGCCCGATATAAATGAGGGTCAATATTTCTTTTGAAAATTGATTATTTAAATAACTCTGGCTGAAAGGAGACAAGCAGGAGCTTTGGACTAAGATCAGACTGCACTTATGTACAGGCTGATCTGTGTCTATACCTCCTGATAAAACAGGAATATTCCGGGTTCAGCATGACAAGGGATAAAACTGAAGTTTAGCCTAATAAACATGATAAGTTTTGAGTAGTATGTTTTATAATGATTAATTATTACACCTAGCATTTAAACAAATAGACCAATTTGTTAATAATTCTGGAAAAAGTTTGATTTTAGCTTTCTTCAAGTTGATAGGGGAGACCGGGGCTAGTTGTTATACGGGGTTATATGATACAGCGGGCAAAATCCAAAATGATGCCACTTTTGGCAACAGAATGCCCCGTTTTCAAGTTCTTTGGTGCATTGCGGCCATTTTGCTGTGAAATTCATAGTTTTTCGGTGATAACGTGTATATTTATGTCCATTTGTCTATTTTTTGAGAAATTTTAGATTTTTTCCTAAATTTGGAACTGAGCGAGCATGATATTAGATTCGTTTATTCAATATTCAAAAAACAGGATGTCGATTTAGTAAACACTATTAGAGCATTGTTTTGAATAGTTCCTATACAATGATAGACTCGGCGAGTCTTTTTACACATGACGTTGACACGGGGCTAGTTGATACAGTGTATCAACTAGCCCCGTTCATGTTTTTTCACTTGTTTATGTCAAAATAATGTATGTTTTGACCAAATACAAGTCAATTATGAAACTATTTTGTAAATTCTTAAGCTTAACCAACCTTCTAACATAAGTAAGTAAGTAAATTTTTATTATAGTGACATGTGTTACACAAATCAATATACAATATCAAATATCAAAGTATAAACACCCGGCCCATGGGCCTATAAGTCACTTTTGAATAATAAATATAACAATATACAAAGTTTTAGATGGTGGCACGTCATTGAAAAATTTGAGTATGAAAAGCAAAACTATTTGTCTTCTTTTTTCAGACTTTCAACATAATTCGAACGCATTATGAGAAATCATATTACTTATCAGCGCCGAAAGAAGAGAAACAAATCGGGACGGACACCTTTCTCTTCTTTCCTTACTGTTTCGCTTATGAACAATGCACATGCGTGTATATAAGTTGAAGCGTCAGAGTTGGATCAGCCTATATTTCTAATATAATCTTGTTTATGTCTGTGAACATTCAGATAAACCATGGTGTGTATAGTGTATATGGCAAAATATGCATGAAAGAAAAGTAGAATGACAATAATTAGTACGTATCGAGGTATAAAATAATTGATTCACGTGAGTGACTCACGGTTTAACCTTAACCCCTTTCTTGAGAAACAAAAAAAAAAAAAAAAAAAAAGGCGATATTTTTTTTTTCACGTGTCACTGTAGTTGAGCAGGTCAATAAGGGTTATCGGACATGAATAGGTTATAACCTATTATTTGAATAGGTTATATCCCACCACCTCTGAGAACCCTCCGACCCGCTCGTCTCAGGCTTTTTGGATTGTAGCTTATAGATCAAGAGTGCTTCGTCGAAACGAAATCTAAAGCATACTTTATCCTATGAGAAGAAAAGATTTATGCTAAATATTCATGCATACCTCGATTAATATTTTTTTCATAGCGTATTACACAGACACATCATATAGCAAAATATTAATTGTAAATGTTTAAGCTCCAAAACACACAATGTGTCGACAAAGATCAGCCCACATTTCCATGTGGACGGATCCCAGCCCACAGACTGCGCATCCTACAGAATACCAGTGCGGCAACAAGATAAGAAATATGGCACAAAACGAAAAAGTTGTGGAATATGAGATTGCAAATATACACACAATAGTTATTATTTATATATGCAAAAATGATAGATACTGAAATCATTTCTTTCCAATATGAAAAAATGAATGTTACAAGGATCCAACGGTATGTAGTTGAATGCAAGAATAGAAATACTCGCTTTGTAAAACAATATGTACAGGGGAAAGTATTGACGGAAAATGAGAAAATTGCCGTTTTCAGCACTCTCTTCAATTCTATCAATATCCCCATTTAGCGTTTATCGACAGTAACGTCAATGCAAAACCTTGTTGTTAACATATAATACATAATGAGCCTGTGCGTGACATTTCCAACAATTTCGCATGTGCGTGACTTGCACACATTGAGCACCCTTGACAGCCATTTGGGGCAATAAGAATAATCGCTGATTGTTTAAAGAAGCTTAGGGTCAGTATCTTTCTACTGAGCGCAGAGTGAAGACTCTGATCAGACTGTGCGGATGCACAGGCTGATCTGTGTCTTTACTAGGAGCACATGTGTAATGGTTGGAAATGTCACGCACGCGCTCATATAATACATATACATGTAATAGCGTCCTTTAGAATTTCAAATACGGTTGAAACGAGTAGTTGATAAAACATTATTACAAGTATTTTCTGAAATTGTAGTCTATCTCGTCATTTATATACCTATCATCAGGATAAAACAATGTGATAAAATGAAAAAATGCTGCTTATTAAAATCGTTTTATGCGCTCTAAAGTATACATGGAGTCATACAGTATGGATTATCAGGAATATGACAATTTATGCGATCCCGCTCCATTGATACAAGTTCCTTATATCTACATATATGCATTCCCATTTCATTCCGCTTCTATGTCCCATGTAAACACGGGCAAATTATTTACTCTGCGTATCCTTTTAACGTGTTGAACATGAAATTGCATTTTAAAACATTGTGGGAAAATTAGAAATTACTCGTGACTTTCTAACAGCGATCTTTCGATCCAATCCTGTATCAGGTTCGCACTCTCTTTCTCTCACGTTTCGCTCTTTCTGTAAAATTCATGATGTTCCATACACTATAATACTATTAGAAAATTGAATGCGTGACGAAATGAACGTGTCACCACTGACAAGCTACTGGCATTGACAGTGAAATACATCTCGTGTAAAGAAAGCTTTCTCTCCAGAAGAAGTAAAACTTACCAAAAAGCAAAACCTATAATAACGGATACGAAACGAAAGTGTCCTATATTAACTAAGACACCAGAAATGATGCGTTTGAACGCCTGAATAGCTTCACCGTTGTGGTACAGATAATTTAATTTTCTGTAACACTTGAAGCAACTTATTTTAGAATGAATTAACTTAAAGGGGGGGGGGTAACTTTCTTAAATATATAAATATTCTACGTCTATAACTATCATTTATTTCCCTTCATCACTATGTAATCTCTAACTAGAATTCAAATACGTCATATCTCCAGATCATCATGACTAAACCTATATCTTCGTAAAATCAGATACATCTATGGTCACCAAATGATCATTCCTGTGAAATTAATTGAAAATCATCCTCAAGTTTCAAAGATTTTTAAACTTTTCATTATGATTATACTGTATATTGAATTAAACCTCGCCCATTCATGCCAGAATAACAAACCCATTGAAAATTCTTTTAGGGAATCTTGAAAAGAGCCAATAAAGGATAATTCCTGTGAAAATTGGTACAATCCAACAACTTAAACTTCAAACCCCCGAAAAATGGATTAAATGCAACGACTGCCGTGATTGGGCACATGTCGAATGCACATGTCTTTAAATAAGGCGGGAGTATGTCTGTCAAAACTGTGATTCTGACGTTAATGACTTTGATTATTAAAGTGTATCAAGTAGCCCCGCATGCTGTATCAACTAGCCCCGCGCACGGGGCTTGTTGATACACATCTAGTACTTTCAAAAGTAGTTAGATATTGGATAAAATATAATTAAATGTCTTAAAATAGTTGCTTTTTTGATAAGAGTGTATTTTTTTCTTTCTTTCTATTATATAGTTCAAGTTTTAAATTTCCCATAATCCTGTTAGGTACAAGTCCAAAAATCCCTTCACCCAATGTTACTATTTTTAGACCCTAATTGCTTAAATGATAATGCCTATTGTTACAGCATGCCACTGGCCATAAATAAAATAAACACCGGATCCCAGTTGACGGCTTATCAGGGACTGTATCTGGTTTCGCAATTCATTTTACAAATAGCAAAGAGCTTTTTAAAAGAATGATGAATCTTAATACAGGCCTATGTTGTAGATACTTCTAAAATATTACAGTTGCTGACAACTTTTTCGATCTGAATTTTTGAAAATTTGTTTGTTACAAACAGTAGCTTGAGTTTCCACAATATTTTCCAAAGATTTTAACCTGGGGGCCTCTAAAAGCGGGGGTGTATATGAATTGATTAAAAAATGCTCATAACATCTGTGCTCATTCTATAGAAATTCAGCGCAGTTCCTTTGATAAGTTCTTATAAAAATATGTAAGGAAGGTCTTAGGGTTGCAGAGACAACAAACCAAAAGGACCATTATGGTCCTAAATTGCTCATCTGATAAATCTGCTAATAAAAATACCAAATATTGATGCCTTAGGCCTTATACTTTCGAAGGAAAGACTTTTTAACTTGCTATAATTGAATGTTTTTCCAAACTTTGGACATACTACAAAACCATCTTGGCATCTTACATGCCAAATATTGATGCCCTTTTCTATATTGTTTACGAGGAAAGGATTTTTGAACTTGCTCTAACTATGCGTTTTACCAAACTTCAAACTAAAGGGGCGGGGCCATTTTTTATCCCTTGGGCATACTCATGTATATTCTTATAAAAAAACCCATCTAGTTATGCTATATTCTAAATATGAATGGCCTAGCCTATGTAGTTAAGGAGGAGAAGACTTTTGAGCTTTTGACCTAAGGGACAGGGGCATACGTTTTGAGAACTTGGTTGTAAACCATGTGACTATTCTATATATGAGATATAAATGCCCTTGCTCTTGTAGCTGCCGCAAATTTTGTCTAAAGATTTACCAAAATTTCCCATTTTCAAATGCCACGACAACCAGAGATTTTCAATAAATGAAATTCTTTTTACATCTTTTGCAGAGCTTCACCAAATGAACATCCCAGGAAATGTTCGGCTTGGTTGGCCTACTGGTTTTTGAGGAGAATTTTTTTGAAGATTGTGGACGGACGACAGACACTGACAGATCACAATAGCTCACCTCGCACTTTATTCTCAGGTGAGCTAACAGATTTTAGCTCAACTTAGCACAACTTGCTTGTGTTGGGTTTTTTGTTCATGAATGTCTGTTGTAGGTTGTCACAATAATACTGTAGGGCTTTATTCATGGGCTATATTTCGAACACAAATTATGCCTTTTTACGTATTTTGGACCCCTATGGCAGGACCGCTTTTGATCCTAGAAGCATAATTTTCAGTAGCAGTACAAAGCAATTGAAAGTGTGACGAAAGTGTAACAAAATATTCTGACTCAAAAAATAAAGTCGAATAAGAAAAAAAAAATTAATAAAATAAAAAAAAAGTAAAGGACCATGGTGGTCTATAATCGCTCACCTTTATACTATGCTAGTTAAAGTACTTGTTGGTGTAACTGGAGCCCAAAATTGTGACAGTGAGATTGAAACTTCGTTTGACTCCATGGGCATAAACTTTTTTTAATTAGTACAAAACTTTCTGGGTTATGGTACAAAACAATTGAGTGTCCTAGGCCCCATAGTTTAGGAAGTGTAGACACGAACTTGCTCTAATTTTGCGTATTTCCCAAGTTTGAACCTCTTAGACAAGGCTATTTTAGACTCTAGGAGTATACTTCAAACAAAAATTGTAGGTAACTGTTGGATTATGTACTATTCCTAATTGCTATGTCCTAGTCCTTATAATTATAGTCAAGATGAATATTTATTTGTATAATTTGTTCAAATTGATTGATTGATTGAATGAATGGAGTTTAACGCCGCCTTTAACATTATTTTAGTCATATCGTGGCGGCTGGAGAACCTAACAATGGATTCCTGATATTTCTCACACCAGTACTACCACTACATCCTTTTCTAGCCTCCAGCTTCTATCCCACTTAGGTTTCGATTATCCACCCATTGGTGAGGGACAAATGTCATAAAAGATATGTGCCGCCGTCGGGGATCGAACCCATACATCCCATGTTTGAAGATTAGGAGTCTGACGCACTATCGACTGCGCTATGACGGCAATTTCCTTAATTATGGACCACTTGAATAGATCAGATAACGGCCATAGGAACATAATTTTAGTAACGCTGTAAAAGAAACTACCTAGTAATGCTACATACCAAAATAAATATGAATGTCCCGCACCTTATATTTAAGTATGAGGTGACTTTTGAACTTGCTTTGAGTGTTTTTCCAAACTTAGGACCTCTAGGACAGGGCAATGTTAAACCCTGCTTTAATTTTATCAAACTTGGCAGACAACCATCTGGTTATGCCATATACCAAATATGAATGTCTTAATACATTGTGAGGGGAGACTTTTTTAACATGCTCTAAATGAGCATTTTTCAGGACTTTTGACATCTAGTGAAGGACTGTTTTTGAGGCATAATTCTTTCAAAATTGGTAGAAGACTATCAGATTATGCTATATAACTAATATCAATTCCTTCAGTCTTCTAGTGACGAAGAATATAACTTTGTTGTAAATTACTAAAATTTTGCAATTTTCTTATTTTGGACACCTGGGACAGAGCCATTCTTTAGCTCACCTGAGCACAACTTGCTCAATGTGAGCTTTTGTGAGCTTTTGTGATAACCGTTTGTCCGTTGTGCGAAGTCTTCAACAAATCTGTAAAAATCCTTCTCCTTTTGTAACCATTGGACCAATTTCAACCAAACTTGGCAAGAACGTTAAATGGGTGACCCTTTCCAAAAATAGTTCGTGTAATTTTGATTTACAAAAAATAGGGACATTGCAGGTCGTTGCTTATCAGATTTAGAGAAATCGTGAATAGTTATTTAAAAATCTTCTCCGCCCAAACTCTAGGGCCAATTTTGGACCAAATTTGTCAAGGAAATCCTTTGGTTGAGCTTTTCAAAACTTGTTTGTGAATTTTTTATCCATTGAAAATGGGGACGTGGCAGATAGGGCTTATCAGACTTGAGAGAAATAATGAAACATTAAAAAAAAAAAGTTCTTTTAAAATTTTCTCCTTCTAAATCACAAGGTTATTTCTAACCAAACTTTGCAGGAATGTTCCTTTAGTTACCCTTTTCAAAACTTTCACAAAAAGGGGGTGTGACAGGGTCTGGCTTATTTGAGAAATCACGAAATAACTCTTTGAAAATCTTCTACTCCACAACCTTTGGGAAAATTTGAACAAAACTTTGCAAGAATGTTCAGAGCTGACCTTTTTCCCAAACTTGTTAATGAAATTTTCATTTTGAAAAAATCGGGCATGTTAATGAGAAATAAGTCTTTGAAAATCTTCTCCTCCTAAACCACACGGCAAATTTGGACTTAACTTGACAGGAATGTTTCTTGGGTAACCCTTTTCAAAACTTTTCAAAACTCATGAAATTTTGATTGAATTTTTTTTTCTTTTTTTTTTATTTCTGTTAGTATCTTCTCCTTAACTACTGGGACAATTTGGAATGCCTCATGAGTGACACCTTTAAACCTTGTTCATTAGAGCTTGATTCTAAAAAAAGTGGGCATGGCTGGCCTTATCAGACTAACTAGAAATCATTCTCAGATGAGCATATAGGGCCATTTTTGTCCTCTTGTTTACTCTGGGGGATATTATTAAGCAAAAGAATGCAAAACCACCTAGTTATACAACATACCAAATGTGAATGCCAGTGGCCTTAAAGTTTAGGAAAAGTCTTTTGAACTCGCTCTTATTAAGCAATTTTCCAAACTTTCCAGACAGCCATGTGGTTATGCTGCTTATGAAGTACGAATGACATTGACCTTGTAGTTTCTGTAAAAAAGGGTTTCAAGCATTTACTAAAATTTCACATTTTCAAATACCATGGCAACTAAAGTTTTTGACGGAATTGAATTCTTTTTTAACAATTTTTGTAGAACTTTAACCATTGAATATTGCTGCCAAGTTTCAGCTTGGTGGGTTACTGGCTTAGGAGGATAAGAACGGATAGACGAACGGATGACGAACAATGGCTGATCACAATAGCCAATCTCCCACTTTGTGCTCCGGCTCAGCTGAGCTTAAACGTTCATAGGCCTAAATGATCCCATTTTACAAAACCGCTAAAACATGCAACACAGATTGTATGTTTAAGAAAAAAAGCTGTGGTCAGAGAAATAGTGAAATAGATGGTAAAATGTGAACATGACACTGAAACACTATACTGAACGACCAGCTGAAAGTTTATGGATGTAACTATTAGGCCTAAATCAGTCAAGTGGTGGCAATCATGTTACCGTGGTCGAAAAGCTTGTGTTCGGAGATTTTGTGCTTTATTCCTGTAAGTAATAAGGGTCGCAGAGTTCCAAAGAATATAAAACTGTAACAACTAGCCCCGGTCTCTCTTAACATAAATATTTACGGTGGGGTTTCCGTATCATAAGATTTACATTTTCTATAGTTTTAGTATTTCCGTACAGATACTGCATTTTAGATCAATTACCTTAAAATCAGTACAAAGTCATTTGATAAAAATTTCTTTACTTTTATCAGGACAATATGGATTATATATCTGGTAGTTTCTTTTTGGGGGGGGGGGGTGTTAGGCGGTCTTGCATTTATTACCTCCCTTACACAAATTTAACTTATTTCGGCAGATAGCTAATATATATTTTACTATTTTAGACATTATATTACATATGTAATACTTTCTTCTACAAAGTTAACTATTTAATGCATTAAAGTTGTTATATCTGAATATTACCTTTTCCATGTTAAAGAAAAACATGTTTTGTTTTTTATTTTTAAATAGTATTAATTAAAGATAAACCTCCATTCTTCACGGACACAGCTAATCACAAATATAAAAACGCTCACCTGAGTTAATTACTCGGTATATGATATTTTGAAACACCCAAGGGTGTAAAACTATGTCAGATGACCAGCTAGCCTTTCAAAATGAGCTCAGACAAGGAACTATTCAATGTCACGCCGACGGATTTGGGGTGCAGATAAAGGGAAAGTATTGATGTTTTTTCCATAGATTTTAATTATTTTTGTGCCCTCTCAAACAGTATTTGTATACAATATTCTGAAAGTATTTTTGCGAAAAACAGAGGTCGTTTGTTTAAAAAACAACAACAGCAAAATAAATCTCTGACAGCATACTTAGCCTCTTAATCTATTTGTAGATCACTTCGAGAAAACTGCAATGACTATTGGGACATCCAAGCAGCTCATATAACTTCTGACCGTTGGAATCGCACATTTAGTTTGAATTGGCACCGTGACGTCAGCAAGAGTTATGATCGCTGACTGATTAGTTTCAATTACGTAAAGATCAGTCCAAAATGACTTAAAAGTTGATATAAATATAGACTTTTAACGTAGTTTTGCGCTACGCTAACCACTTAATGTGACATCAATCAAGTCGTTGGTTGTTTCCCTTGTCACTTTGTTGAAAGCCGGCGTCAAACGTAGGAATGATCTCATGGGTTCGATTCCCGACGGCGGCACATATTCTTTCTGACATTTGTCTCTCACCAATGGGTGGATAATCGTAAACCTAAGTGGGATAGTAGCTGGAGGCTAGGAAAGGATATCACGGTGGTAGTACTGGTGTGAGAAATGCCAGGAATCCATTGTTAGATGCTCCAGCCGCCGCGATATGCCTGAAATACTGTTAAAAGGGGCGTTAAACCCCATTCAATCAATCAACCAACGGCAAGCGTAGGAATGTGTTGTAATTATGCATACGGTAGGATCGAGGCATCATTGAACTACTCTGTTACTTTAAAATGATAAATGTAACCTGTAGATATTACTTTACTACTTAACGGTTAAGCACACTCACCTTTTTGGAAATGTGTGAGGATATAGTCATGTTCTGTCATGTTGAAATGGGTTAACGCCTAGGCTACTTTAACCTCGTGTGTTTATCATGATAACCTTAAGCAAAGGTGGTTACTTAACAAAATTATGCTTTGCTAGCTTTCTGTACTTTCAGTGCTTTGATTAAAGACTGGTTTCATGGTTTCCCTGAGTCGGATATGCCCCGCACTGCCAAACCCCCTTTTTTTTTTAAATTAGAATTGCCTGTACATGTTTTCAAAAGGGTAATCCAAGAGATAACTTGGCTGGTTTCTGATCTGTCAGTTAGGACGCTATCTTTGTCGTTCTTTCAATGTACGGTTATGATAACTATCACTTTAAAGTAGATGGTATTTCATCTAAAATCGAAGGATTTTATAAAACTTGTCCAAATGGAATTATGGCCATGAAGGCGTTCTTAATTTACATTTTTATATCAAGGTGCCCTAGAAATAATTTACTTTTGGCTCTATAGACTGGTGACTTTTTTCACTGTCCGAATATCAGAGGAGAAGGGATGAAAAAGACATTTTTCTATCCTGTCAAAAGGTTACTTCTCCAGCTAACCTTTGTCAAACATGCCTAAACACGCATTGTGGTCTTGCTTTATATTAATTTATTTCAGGCTTATTGCATCAGATACTTTTAAACATAAACATTAGTTGCACTCAATATTCAAAGTGTTTCACAGTCCTAAAAGAAAGATCAGAAAATTTCATATTTTGGTTTCCAAAACATTGCTACCTCCTTAAATCAAGTTTCGACTGTATGTCATCTATTCTGCGATCAGGAACCTTTACGACCGAACGTTCCCGCTTTTTCACGCCCTGGCTTGGGAAAAAATCTGAAAAGTGAAGAAGTTGCTTAAAATAAGTAATTTCTTCATTTCCAAGAAGGTTTTCTACATTTTTTAAAAAAAAATTCATCAAGTTAAAATTGTCGTCTTCAACTTTAATCGATTTGAGCTGTATAAATTTTTGTTGTGTGGTAGGATGGAATTGTATTCATCTATGCCGCGCGTCAGTTAAAAAAAAACATTTCAAAAGATGGAAGCTCTCGCTAGGGTCTTTTTCGTGATCACAGCCCTTGTTCGAGCGTTATTGGTGAACCGCGGAAAGTACAATGTGATCCAGGTGATGCTTTCCGCGGTTCACCAATCATCGGGTGACTATAGAGAAGGGGTATCGAGTTCATCTTCTTTATTGAAGCCGCGATTACCGGTATCTGTCGTGTAGGATTAATACTGTTGTGTGCTGAAAAAAGCATAAATTGTCATTTTACCTTATTCTTGCAATTTTGTGGCCGACCCGAAAAAGCCACAACGGAAAATTTGATCCGACGTCACGTCGAAAGGGGTGATCTGGAAAGTACTCATATCGAGCCTGTCGGGTCGTAATCAAACATGGGTTCCACAGGCTGACAGGGACAAACAGTTATTTGAACAGATCTACTGAATTTGAGTAAAGTGACCATTGGACTTACTGGCTTAATATATCAAATAACGTGAATCATGAAATAAGGTATCTCACCCTTTCATTTTTTATTTAAAAAAATATATCGACCTCTTCAGGGCAAAGCAATCACGCCCCAGTACCACTTCCATATCGTAGACACCGCGTTCAATGACGGTTAGATCGACAGTGGTAACAATTCTCTTCTCCGCAGTAGACTTTTCAACAACATCATTCAGGGCGTATTGAGCTCCAATCTTTATCTAAATTATTCTATCTTTGCCTAGATATTTGTCCCTTTGTAGTCATGTAATAGTCGGAATGTTTAATAAGACTACGTGGTCTGTCTGTTAACATTGATAAATCGGTTCCACTGATGTAATCAAAGTACTGAAAGTACCTTTGGAGAGCAAATTTGTTTGTTATGCTTTCAAGCTGTCTAAAAATTGTTCAAAGAAGAGTATCATTTTTTTCCTTTGATTATATACAGCGCTGTCGGAGAACCCGAAAGTTTTTTTTTTTTTCTACCCTGAAAAAAGAAGGTTTTAAAATTCATGAATCTACTGTCATAATTTGCACTGAAACTATTTTTTAAATCTAACTCTGTGTGAAAGTTTCAATGGTATTTCAGAGATTATACTGCAAAAACTTTTCCCCACACATTTCCAGTAAGAGAAAGATTCTTGAATTATTATCAACTTCAAAAATTTGACTTTGATAGGAATCAATCTAAACTTTTGTCATTAGGTAGGCTAGTGGTTTGCTAATAAAGTTACACTTTATAAGCTTATTTCTCCTGTAAAGGAATTAATAAAATTTCTAACAGACATCGGTATTTCCTCAATTCAACCCATTACGAGACGACAAAAAATTGGACTTAATCCTTTCCTGTTTTATCCCTGGTTTTTACGTCCCCGCATTTTTATACTTTGAAAAATATTTTGGAAAAAGAAGAAATTGCTTGTTACTAGCAATTTCTTCTTTTCCAAAATATTTTGTACCCTAATGAATGATTAAAATGAAAATAAATTTGAATTTAAATTTGCCGTCTGCCGAACATTTGAATTACAAGCAGTGTAAAATTTCAAAAAAAACAGGAAAGGGTTAAACTGGTAGCCCGTTGTCTGTGAGAGACAGTATTGATAGACCTAGGGGCAGTAACCCCGTCAACTTTGGACTGATCCAGTTTTAAAGATGTTACAGACGTATTAATATTTTTGAGGTAGAAAACATTGTGTATAATAGGGAAAAGTTGCTTGGAACAAGCAATTTTTTAATTATTTTCCATCCTGTTTTCCAAAGTTTCCCGCGAGGGTCAATAAAAAGCGTTAGGCCTATTGTGTGGGTTAAACATAATCTATTTTTAGAATGTAATAGCTTTTGACGCCCATGAGCAAAGATTAAAAAATTCAGATATGGTAATGAAAATAAATCAATGTTCTGTTGTGAAAAGTTACAATAGATTAATCTACCTTAATTAATTGAAAAAATTCAATAATTTTCTCTGTAAAAATCGAAGGAGAAAAAACAGTACTCTTCCACTTCCATTGAACTGGCAGTAGCCTAATCTATTTCTAATTTGGCATGCATATTCATTGACCAAATATATTTCTTCTACTTTCCTTCAGATAAATTTAAATAACTTCTTACTTAAGACACTGTAGTTTGACCCATCATCTCAATAAGTAAATAAAGGAAACCATCACTTAATAAAATCCACTACAGAATTGCATTAAAATCAAAATGCTAAATACATCAAAAACTATAGATAATATTCATTTTGAAAATTCATCATATCAACAACTCTGGCTTAAAAGGGAAAAGCAGGTGGTATTTACTAGGATCAAACTGTACATATGTGCAATCTGATCTTGGTCTGTACCTCCTGCCAAAACAGGAATATTCCAGGTTCAGTATAACATGGGTTAAGTATTTCGAAGATTGTGTGTATAAGTTAAGCGAAAAGTCTTGTTTTCAGATATTCGAGCAAAAAAGTAGCCTCTTACACTCAAGGAACGTTAAGTAACCTTCTTTTGTAACTTAATTTAAATATCGACCTTGTGTGAGATATCAGGGTAGCAAATACTCTGACCAGGTTTCGAGACATCTGAGCAAGTAAGCCTCTAGAATCCATTAGGTTTAACCTAGTGACCTAATCCTACCCCCATTTGACTCAATATCAAACTTAAATGACAAACATCCCGACTAAGTACCAATAGGAGTTTTAGCAGAAAAAAATGCCCGAGTCAAGGGTACACACAACACTTCTTTATCATATATTTGACCTAGATATCAAGTTTCTGAGACTTAAGACTTATATAAATGTACAATTATGTAACTTGTCCATGACGTCATGAAGAATTGTTAAACACTCCGCCAAAGTTTCGGTTTGTTTGAGCTAAAACCTCTCGAGTGTACTCGGCTGTTCTTAGATCTGACCAAGTGTCCTTATGGTATATTTAGCCAATAAGTACAGTCAAAAAGCATGTAGAGTAAAGATCGAGATTAGCCTGTCCTTAACGTAAGGAGAGACGAGGTTGCTCTCTCCTCGAAAACTACGTTACGGACTCTGTTATGGTACAACGATAAAGAGCGCTTACACGGCACTTGTTTCAGCCTTTACGAGTGTGACCTGATTAAACCATTACCAGACGGAAACATTTTAATCTGTTCCAAATAGAAAGGAGTTGCATACGACAATTTAATCTTTTTGAAATTTTAGATTTTTCAAGTATTTTGCCAGGAAACATTGTGGAAAATGAAGAAATTGCAAGCAATTTCTTCATTTTACCCAATGTTTTCGTTATTGCTTTTCTTGGTGGGCGTCAAAAAGCATCTTTGTGTGAGAATAGGTTAAAGGTTCTGCATGAAAATATGAAGAACGAATTCGAGTGTCGCACAGAAACGCCCCTCAATATAACATAGTTCTCACCGAATGTATATATGTACATTTAAGTTTACGACAATGAGGATTGTCACTGAACTCAGAATGACAGACAGACTACACCCAACGCATCGTTTTAACCCTTGTAATGCCGAATAAAATCTTTGTACAGAAATAGATTAATATCAAAGAGCTGATGGCAATGTAGATCTTTTTGTTAGGGTCAATATTTAGTTTGGAAAACGATCTTATGGTCAATTCTGACTTAAAGAGGACAAACAGGTGGTGTCCTTGTTACAAGCAATTTCTTCATTTTCCACAATGTTTTCTACCATAAAAGAAAAAGAATTTTAAAATTTCTTTAACTAAAATGTTTCGTCTGCAACTTCTTTCTATTTGGACAAGTCGAATTTTTTGTCGATTGGGAATGGGCTACACAATGAGGTTAACTACCTTAGAGCTGTAGATAAGACGGAGTGAAGACGATCTAAATCGGTTATTTCCCTCCCAAATACTATGTTGTGGGTACTCATTAGAATCGTCTTAATGAGACTGTCTCATTGATTTTAAATTGCACTACGTTTGGTGTACCAAACATAAAATTTTATAATTTTAGAGCAAATTCAATCCCTCTTTCTCGAGTTCTGTTCCCTATTTAACAGAAAAACAACGTGTGTTTTGTACATTGTCATATATTATGTTACTCGCACAAACGCTATAGAACACACCAAAAACCTTTTCGGTTGAGTACGTCTGGATATGACCTTTGACAGATACATTTTTAGCTAGCAAAGCGTCAGCTTTGATAGCTTAAGTAAACAGACAAAATTATGAGGTCGTCTCAAAGTTCAACGAGTGCAAACTGCCACTGGAGGCTTAACCACCAAATCCGTTAAATGTCCACGCTATAAAAAGTAGTTCTTATGTATTCAATGAATATTGCAAACTCTGCCTGCAAATTCATCTCCTAGATATTTTTCGCTCACTTCAGCACATCGTGTTAAAAATTACTCTGGTCAGAGTCTTTAAAGAAGTTGCAGACGACAATTTTAAATTGTTGAAAATTCGAAAATATTTATCTCTCTAGGTAGAAAACAATGTGGAAAAATGAAGAAATTGCTTGTAACAAGCAATTTCTTCATTTTCCACATTGTTTTCCACAGCTATTTTTACGGGGCGTAAAAGAAGCGTAAAAGGAGGGATTATTTGGGAATGGGTTAACTCCTCGATTACTTTACCTCGTTTCTTGCTCATAGTGAAAGAAAAGAAGTTTGCTGAACAAAACAATACTTTGCTAGCTTACAGTACTTTTCAGTACTTTGATTTGCTATATTTAGATAGCAATTATGGCGATAAAGACATTTCTTATAGCCCTGATTGTGTCCATTGTTGGATTTTATCTTATTAAATGGACTCCACTTATTGGACTCTATGATTTCGGAGCTAGCCGATCTATTGAGCTTTTGAACTCATCCTACGATTTTATAGTTGTTGGAGGGGGCTCGGCAGGGACTGTGGTAGCATCTAGACTGTCTGAGAATCCCAATGTCACGGTTCTGTTACTGGAGGCCGGCGGGGAGGACACCGACAGCATTACCTATCACATTCCAGGCTTTGCCTTCGGTCTTCAGTATACAGATAGTTTAAACTGGAATTATCAAATAGAGAGACCGGCACGTGCTCATGAAAATCGCCAGCCAGGTGACGAGGAGATCTGGGCCGCCGGGAAAGTGCTCGGGTGAGGCTCGATTATTAACTATCTACAATATGCTCGCGGTAGTAGGCACGACTATGATTCCTGGGAACAGGCCGGTTGTACTGGGTGGGGATACAAAGAAGTGTTGCCGTATTTCCTAAAGTCGGAAGATTTTCAGGTTGATACGTTGAAGAAATCGAAATATCATTCAACAGGAGGTTTTCTAGGAGTCTCGGACACTAAGGGTTTTCATGATGAGTTATTTCATTCGTTTATTAAAGCCGGTAAGGAGCTTGGATATGACCACATTGACCACAATGGTGAGCAAGAAATTGGATTTAGTTCACATTATCGGACTTGTAAGGATGGTGTTAGAACTAGTCCGTCCAGGAACCTTCTACGAACAGCCACGAGAAGGAAAAACCTACACGTGGCGACAAGGGCCATGGTCACGAAGGTTGTCTTTGCGGATAAGACTGTTGTAGGCGTTGAATTCATTAAAAACAATAGAAAACAGGTTGTAAAGGTGAACAAAGAGGTCATTCTGTCTGCGGGATCGATTGGTTCACCAAAGATACTTTTACTGTCAGGGATAGGTCCTAAAGAGCATCTGACTCAGATGAAGATACCAGTAAAAGCAGATCTACCGGTTGGAAAGCATCTTAATTACCACGCTTTTGTTAATGTCTGGGCCAATACAAACAATCCACAGTATTCTTTTGTCCCGCCCTCATTAACCGACCTGATCCAATACGTGTTGTATGGCTCTGGAAAAGTTGCTTCACCGGCGGGAATTGGAGTGGCCTTCACAAGGGAGGATGGGTCTAAAGAGGGTCAGCCTGAATTCCAGATCGGAGTGGCTCCTTTCAAACTTCCGACAATCGAAACTAAGCTGCCACAACTTGAAATGCTACCCAGTGGTCCTGGTCTGACGTTCGTTATGTTTCTACTTCATCCTAAATCGAGTGGTAGTCTTGCCTTAAGAAGTCGGGATCCTTTCGACAATCCTACTTTACACGCAAACTATTTCAGTAACGAGGACGACGTTCGTAAGCTCACACAGGGTATAAGGCTGATAAAGACCCTTATGCAAACTGAGTCTATGAAATATTTAAATCTTAGCATAGAAGTTAATAGAATTAGCATGTGTGACAGTGATCTCTCGAAGAAGGGCAGGTTTACGTTTGAAAGTGACGCCTATTGGGCATGTTTCATTCGAAATGTTGTGACTGGCATACACCATGTGTCATCCTGTAAGATGGGGAGCGTGACAGATCCTACTGCCGTCGTAGACCCAGAGTTGAAGGTCCGACATATCACAGGACTTCGAGTAATCGATGCATCTATAATGCCAACAGTCGTATCTGGAAATACAAATGCCGCTGCCATTATGATTGGTGAAAAGGGTGCGGATATGATTCTTGATGAACTTAAATAGTTTAATGAGTTTGAAAATTGTCCTTGGTTATATCGATAAGTAGGGAGAAGTGGTGGACTTGGGGGGAGAGGGAAAAGTTTCGATAAGATATCGATGATGATGTGTCCCAGTCGGTTGAAAAACTAATTAAATTGTACTCCCTGTAGTGTAATTCGCGACAACTATTTCACATTTTCTGATTGTTTTGCAGTTTTCCAAAACCAGAACGTATTTGTTGACAAAATGCTAGGTGTAAGGAAATTAATTTTATTGTTGTTTTTAGACTTTTACCGTCCAAGTGGGTAAAATTCGGCTATTTAACTTTCGAAAAAAATCGAAAGAGAAGGGCGATGCGTATTCAATCGGGTCCAATACAGTCACTTGTTTAATGTCGTTGAGATATAAGGCACATAGCAAATGCGAGATAGGAAGAAAATGGTTCTAGTACTTGTAATTTCTTCTTTTTTCATAATATGTATGTTTTACAAACTAAAAAGGCGATAAGGCCTGCGTTTCAGTACTTCCAGCCTCGTAAAATTCAAGATGAGGCAGACATATATTCTCTAACAGATTGTACATTACATTCTTTTCGTTACATCGCTCTTCATTACATTGTTTCTTATATTAAAGCTTAATGATCTAACTTCTGTAAATGAAAAAAAACTATTTTCATTATTCATGATTATTATCATTATTACAAAGTAAACTGATTTGTCTATCATTGTCATTGTATATGTATAAACTTTGAAGGGTGATTAGTCTCACTTTTATTCCAGTATTTGCAAAAGTAGATGCCTGATCGAAATCGACAAATCAAATCACCATTTAGACATGAAGTGGTATTTGAACACTGGCATTGGCCGACATTCGTGTTTCATTTTGTGTTGGTCTGGCGACTTAAACATAGTAACTACAGGCTATTTGCCTACCGATGATTTGCCTTTTATTTCATGTCCGTAGACACGTTTCTAACAAAATTACGTCGAACTCCCATGTCGGAGGTCAGTTGACGTGTCATTTGTCAATCAATTTTAATTATGTTTGGCCCTTGTCATACTGAATAAAATCCTCCACAGAATTGTTTTAAAATCATAGGGCTGACAGCACTGGAAGAACAAATATAGAGAGTTGATATTTATTTTGAAAAATATCTTTTAAACGTCTCTGACTTAAAATGAACAAGCATGTGGCGTAGACTAATGTGCAGGCTGATCTTTGATTACACCTCCAGCCAAAACGAGATTATTCCGGGTTCAGCATGACAATGGTTAACTTGATTTGTTAACAATGAGAAGGAAGGCTTTGCTATATGTGGATTTAAAGAATATTGCCTACGTTTGTTTTATGGAAAACGTAACTATAAAACTGTATATGCTTGAATTAAAGAAGAGCGCGCCAATCGCTGATTTTTTTCAAAGCTTATGATTGTTTTCTTTACTTTTTGGATAGAAAACATTGTAGATAATGAAGAAATTGCTTGTTTCATACAATATTTTCCAAAATTTTTTTGGAGGGGGGGGAGGGGGGTAGGCGTCTAAAAGCGTCATTAGTGGGAATGGGTTAAGGAATAAACTTTTAGAGGCTATTTCTAAATTAATTGTTAATTTTGATACTTTTAGCTTTACCCTTTCATTTTCAATCCCTGGTTATACTTTCCTGTGATTTTATAATTGAGAAAACATTGTAGAAGGCGAATTCTTCTTTTTCCACAACATTTTCGATCCTCCCGAAATGTTATCTTTTTAATCTCTAAATTTTCGTCTGCAAAACCTTTGAATTTGGACAAGTCTAAAATTTTGCAAAACAGGAAAGGGTTAAAAGAAAATGTTTAATGTTACTAAGCTCTCGACAATCTGATGTGAAATTTCTAGCTGTTGTCAACAAGCAATTTGAAATAAGATCCGTTGATCAAGAAGACTAGTGATTTTAAGAAGTAGAATGGTAAAGTTATTTTCTTCGTTATTAAGTCTTATTTGAAATAACAAAACGAAGTTTATAAGATTTTTTTCATGCTGATGTTGTTCTTGTTGTTATTTGCTGTGAGAAATCCCTGGATCCATCTCAATCAGATGGCTCCAATGGATTCTCGCTGTCAATTATTCGTTTGAAATAACAAAACGAAGTTAATAAGGTTGGTTTTTTCCATGCTGATGTTGTTCTTGTTATTATTTGTTGTGAGATATCCCTGGATCCATCTCCAATGGATTCTCGCAGTCAATTATTCGGGTAAAAATTCTGCATGTGTCGGATTAGTTGATCAATCACGGCTGTCAGTCAATCAAAGAGTCAACCGACCAATCATGGCAAATGACTCATTTGTACAATAAGCGCAAATAGAACACAGACATTTGTGAAGAATTTTTCAATGTTGGTTTCACGACTTAAATCACCGTAACTACAGCTTGTTAAAGTTTATGACGCAAATCAATCGTTTCAATTTTTGTCAAGCTACATGTTTTAGGCCATAAATTTGGCAAAATAACGCCGTATGATAATGGGCAAAGCGGAACATTCTGTCGGAGTCAGCCCGGTGTGAGGGCCCAGCGGGCGGGCGGCAAGAACTGCATATCTTTGAATCTCAGCCTCAGATGACCTTTACGTCATCAATACGTCACATGTCACGGTACTGGCCATTCGATGCTGTTTTAAACAAGGCCGGGCATTGAGTTCATGCTATTCATGTTGGCATAGCTGCAACAGGTAACTGAATTGGAACTTGAAACATATTGGTCTACGGAACATCATTTTCGAATTTTGAACCAGTTGGGCTAGATCTACTCGTAATTTATCGGACCGGTTTCAAACGTTTCTTCTTTTCTTACAATATTTCCCTTCGCTACATTTCTTTTGCGCGTATAAAGGTGGAATTGTGTGGTAATAAGTGCAAAACTTTGGTACAGTCACTCCACTGATGCATCTACGGAATTGAGTAAAACGTGCGAAAGACTTTGAAATTATTTCATTAGGCTACTGACCATAGCCTTGGGATATTTATTTCTTTTCTAAAACAGTTAGGTGAAATTCTTAAGCTGGGTTCATTCTTAGTAACTCGGTACTATTTATCAATTAAGACGACCAGTCAAAAAAAAAGTGGGGAAAAAATGATAAAAGCTGTGCGGAATCGCTCTACTGGCCCATAGCCTATTAGCTATAAATAGAATAGAATAGAATAGAATTTATATACCAATCAAGGACCCTCACTGGCATAAATGATAAAACAAGTATAAACAGCACATTCATACACACACAATCTCTATCATACATGCTCATTAGCATGAAATCAATTATTTGTAGAGTAATAAAGTACTAGCTAAAAATTGTAAAATCAAAAGAGGTGAAAATTACCAAACTAGTGTATAATAGATGCTAAATGATCTTGGTAGGTACCCAAACAAAAAGTCATAGGCTAAGTGTGTTAAAGACATACTTGCAGATTATGGTTTTAACGAAGTTTAGTTAAATCAAGGGGTAGATAACAATAACTTGTTTTTAGCTATTTTCAAACAGAGGGCCTAAGATATCTACCTACAAGAATGGCACAAACCTCAAAAAATCTCATTTGAAAACAGAAAAAACAAATTTTGTAAAGTACTAGAGGATGAAATGCATTTTTACTTGAATGTTCTCTGTACAAAGACCTAAGAAAAACTTATATCAAACAATTTTTTTGGAGAAAGCCTAGTATGCTTGTTGATTTATTATCATGTAAAAAACCAAAAACTATGAAAAATCTAGCAGTTTTTATTTATAAAGGATTTGAACTTTGAAACAATTACATCTTACAGGAAAACATGCCAAACTCAGTTATTGATCTTTGATGAAATATTGAAAAGATATAGTATTATAATGAAAACAAAGACAACAACAACAACAACAACAAAAATGCACGCATGCCCGCACGCACACACACACATAGACACACACGCACACACATTAATACACAATTCTCAAGTACCACTGCCTTGAAAGAATGTGAAAGAATATTTTAGAATTTTAATTGCTACAAATTATAAATCTGGATTCAAACAAAGGGGGTCAGTGTGTATTTCTGTATCATACAATACATATACGTGTATATCGAGTGATGTACGAATGCACTCTCTCTCCCTATTAGACTAAAGAGTTCATATGAATATGATCAAGCATCATTTCGGGATCTTGTAGTAGACCGATATCACATTTGTTATAAACATGTATTTTAATATACATGTACTTTTCCACCAATATCATTTTACCTTCTATTTAAATTACGATTACTCCAAATATCTCACCTTGTATTTCGTTTCCAACAAGGGAGATATAGGGGACTTATAATTTTTATTTGATTATTGATCCAAAACCGCCGTAAGTACAGCTTTAGTTAAGTTGTAGTTGCGGGGTTTCTAACCCCCCCCCCCCCCCCCCCTGCAAAAACTTTGCATGATACAAGGGACATAACAATGCCTGTAGCTTTGAAGATTCGAATACTTGTTGCCTCCCCTACATTTAACGTCGTGGGTGCCGGCAACACAAACAACGGTATCTCGCTTACATGAAGATTGCAATATTATTATTCTTTTCACCTAAACAAAGTCGAGGTCATTTGCACAAAATAACTCGTAATGAATTGGTAACACCTAGCCTTCTCTCGCCAGCAATATATCTAAAAATATCTAAAGGTACGCAAACTGATATCTGCATGTATTTTAACCACCATTGACACTGTAAATATTTGAATACTTAATTGGTTTGATAGGTAATATTACCTTTATTCCTGAATACCATCTATCTACAAGATGAGAATAAATGCAAATTGTCGAGGTTTAACCCATTCCCACACAATGACACCTTTGGATGCCTATCAAGAAAAAACAATTGGGAAAACATTGTGTAAAATGAAGAAGTTGCTTGCAACAAGCAATTTCCCCACTATCTACAATGTTTTCTACCCAGAAAGATGAAAAATCTAAAATTTCATATACTTTAAATTGTCGTCTGCAACTCCTTTCAATTTGAACCAGTCTAAAATTCTGCAGTGTCTGGTAATATGTTGAATATGCTTCTTTACAAAAAAAAACAAAACAAAAAATCAGTTTGATATTAAATAGGTGTGGAGTTTCCCTTACTTTACCTTCATATTTCTTTACTCGTTCCGGGCCAAAACACTTGATACCCTTTAATCAATTGTGTTTTCAAAATATTTTCAAGTTGTGATTCTGCGAGATTTCTACATTCTGCGATACCGAGACCTAACCAATGAAGACCATATAGTGCAGATGAATTCCAGGTTTGAATACCCTGACAATGAAGTCCCCTAGCAAAGCTGTACGATTCTTTAACCCTTTCCTGATTTGCAAATTTTAGATTGATTGATTGATTGATTGATTGATTGATTGATTGATCGCTAAGCGTGGTTATTGGTATAGTGTTCTTGTATTTAACCCTTGTCCTGCTGAATATTTTCCTCTTTTCACCATATCTAAAAACTTTGACATATTAGATCGATCTGGTATTCAAAAATTACTCTCACAACTTGACAAAAACAATAAGCAATTAGTGTAGGCCGAGATCAGACTGCACTTCTGTGCAGGCTGATCTTAGTCTAAACACTTGCCAAAGCCATTGTCAAAGCAGGAATATTCCGGAATCAGCATGGCAAGGGTTAACCCTTTCCCGTTCAAATACGGGATTTTACGATCCTTTGGTTTTATACTAGGGAAAACATTGTGGAAAAAGAAGAAATTGCTTGTAACAAGCAATTTCTCCTTTTTCCACAATATTTTCTACCACATAGGATATGGTTCATTTCAAATGGCATCCAGTTTTCTTTGTCGTCTGCAAACTCTTTCAATTTGGACTAGTCTAAAAGTTCCAAAAACGGGAAAGGGTTAAGAGGAGTCTTTACGCGATCTTTGAGTTATATAGAATCCTCGTATTACTCCCAGTTGTTAGGGGGAGACGGGTTTTTAAAAATAATAAATCGGACTTAACCGGGCACTGCTTCACTTAACATTATATCATCCTACTGGATTTTCGAAACTTGGTACCACTGATGGACGCCATCGCAGTCAAAAAAATAATCAAAGTACTGAAAGAACTGTAAGCTAGCAAAACAGTTTTGTTAAGTATATATTCTTCTTTGCCAAACTTAGTAAACGAGGTTAAAGTAACCAAGGAGTTTACCCATTACAACTTGACAAAATTTTAGACTGGTTCAAATTGAAAGGCGTTGCAGACGACATTTTCAAGATGGGTGAATTTAGAAAATATTTCCCTGGATGGGTGTAAAACATTGTGGACAATGAAGAAATTGCCTGTTAGAAGCAATTTGTTCATTGTACACAATGCTTTCCAAAGCTTTTTTCTTGAGATGCTTAAGAATCGGAATTGAGTGGGAATGGGTTAAGTGGCATGATTTTGAAAGAGTTCTCTACTATTGAATAGAGTTAGCAACTGATACTCCTGAAATACATAAGAGCTACTTTTATGTCGTAAAAATTCAATGGATTTAGTGGTATAGCCTCCGGTGGCGGTTTGCATTCGTTGAATTTTGAGAAGACCTCAAAATTTCGTCTGTCAACTTAAGCTGTCAAAGCTGTCGTTTTGCTATTTAAAAATGCAAGTGTCACCGTACTTCATTGACTGGCTTACTGCCCCTAGATCTATCGATACTCAAAGACAGCGGGCCAGTCAGCCGATTTGCAAAATCAATAGAATCGTGTCAGTATTTTGAAATAATTACCTCCCTTATAATTTGAACCACTTAAAATTAGTATCTGACTTTCAGTTGATAAATTTACCTTCGTTTACTATCAAATTAATGTTATATTTATTATTTCTTTTAATTGTAAATTGAAGACATTTTGACTATTTTACACACAAAGAAACCTTTTTTTCAACGAAAGCACATTTTAGTAAGATTAAAGACTTTACTTTAACATCCAAATTTTTTCTTGTATCAACGCCACGGGCGATCCCATTATAAATTGTCACAAGATAAACGCCTATCTTGAATTAAATTTTGTAATGCCTCTTACGGCATATTCATTGTAATTATCGGAAACAAAACAAAAGAACATGTCCCTCTTCATCTGACGTTGGAATAACCTTTTCCTAAAATTTCTGCCCTTGGAATGCAATGCTATTCTTGGAAACGTCTCAAATTTAGACTAGCTGCAGGAAGGGTTTTGCATCGGAACATGCAGACTTATGTCCAAAATTTAGACCGCAATTTTCATAATCAAAGTACGGAAAAGTACTGTAAGCTGGCAAAGCAATGCCTTGTTCGGTAATCTTCTTTGTCATGATAAAGAATCGAGGTTAAAGCAACAAAGAAGTTAACCAATTCCCACACAATCCCTCCTTTTTACGCCCCTCAAGAGAATAGTTGTTGAAAACAATGTGAAAAATGAAGGAATTGCTTGTTACAAGCAGTTTCTTCATTTTCCACATAGCTTTCTACCGAAAGAGATAAATATTTTAGAATTTTCAACAATTTGAAATAGTCCTCTGCAAGTTCTTTAAAGACTCTGATCATAGTCATTTTGAACACGATGTGCACAAGTGAGCTAAAATTACTTAGGAGATGAACTTGTTGGCAGAGTTTGCAATATTCCTGTCATACGTACAAAATAACTACTTTTCAGTTATGACGTAGGCATTTAATGGACTCAGTGTTTAAGCCTCCAGTGGCAGTTGAACTTTGAGTCGACCTCAAAATGTTGTCTGTTAACTTAACGGAGCCCTATCAAGGATGAACCTTTGCTGGATAAGCAAACGATTTTAAAAAGAGGAGTATCAGAATGAGTTAGATTTTTCAAAGAATTTTTCAAAATTCGTTTAGACTGGTTCAAAATGCTTGTTTCACAATGGTTCTAATAACGCTATTTGTAATTTCGGCCACATTTTATATACAGTCGAATACCTTTACCTCGAACGTCCCTTAGCCGAAGTTCTCTCTACGTCGAAGTTATTCTAAAGTCCCGATCTTATTACTCTTTAGTTCTATGTATTTAAAGCTCCATACGTCGTTCTCTTTATCTCGTAAACTACCCCTACGTCGAATCAATTTCAAAGCCCCATCAACATTGTTTGCACATATTCACACCTCTTTAAGACGAATCTTAATTTTGCAATCAACTAAGTTTTTCACACATTTCGACGTGTCGACGCAGTTAAGAGATAGTTGCGTTACAGTATCGGATATCGCTTGCTAAGTTGCTTTTGTTCGATTTTTTGTCAACGATCTGATGATTTGAAAGATTGCATGAAGTGGACACAATGTTACAGACGAATTTTACAATGAATAAAGAGCCATACCACGCAGGACTTGTTTTGTGCCGGACCTGGTCTAACAAGGGGATGGCTAGCAACTTCGACCGACGGGACGCGCTAAAGGAAGAACCCGGTAACCAATCAAGATGGATACTTGGGTTTTCGACAGGAAAGAGAAAATACGTGTAGTCAAACTATGCAATCGACACGAAGAATAAGCAAAAATTGAAGAAAACAAACAAACAAACAAAACAACAACAAAAAGCGAAGTCTTAACAAAACTTAAGCTACAAGTTACAATAATATCGTAATATTAATATAAGAAATTACGATAAATATACCGTCGTTATATCTTTCGTTCGATTAGATAATCATACTAGTACATATCATTTGTGGCCTTATCCAGTTAAGTTATTTCGCCACCATTTTGGTCGTACATGGAAAATATTCGATTATCTACACGTCGAACTATCCCTACGTCGAAGTTTTCTAGTAAGTCCCCTGAACTTCGAGGTATAGGTATTCGACTGTATTTCTATGTTTCACAAACAAAATAACGCTAGTGCCTACTTTTAACCCTTTCCATTCAACGACGCCTTTGGCGCCCTCAAAGAAAACAATTGGGCAAACATCGTGTAAAATGAAAAAAATACTTGTAGCAAGCAATTTATTCATTTTACACAATGTTTTTACCCAAAAAGGAGAAAAAATCTAAAATTTATTTAACTTTAAATTGTTGTCTGCAGCATCTTTCACTTTGGACTAGTCTAAAATGTTGTTGTCTAGTAATGTGTTAAGTACTTCCATAAGTTCTGTAGCTATATTTGCTGAAATTAACTAACTTATTCAGACACTTACTATTCCAGCCCCAATGGCTAATATCCTGGCCTTAACTCAGTCACACACAGTTTTAGACTGGTCCAAATTGAAAGAAGTTGCAGACCAGAATTTGAAGTTTATGAAATTTTGGATTTGTTCTACCTTTGGGGTAGAAAACCGTCATTGTGGATAACGAAGAAATTGATTGTGACAAGCAATTTCTTCATTTTCCACAGTTTATTTCATGGGGGCGTCTAAGAGCGTCATTTTGTGGGAATCATTCGGGGTTATTTCAGGATGTGGAGACAGACATATTTTCTCCCAGATTACACTGGCATTGCATTCTTTTCATTACATTGCTCTTTATTACATTATTTTGTATGTTAAAAAAATGATTTACCTATCATTGTTTCTGTCAAAACTTTAAACGGTGATTATTCCCTCTTTTGTTCCTGTATTTGCAAGAGCAAATGCCTGATCTGACGGATCGCTGTGTCAATCAAATGATGAATCGACTAATCAAACCATGTATTTAGACCTGAAGAGAAATTCGAACTCCAACATTGGTGGACCCTTACGTGAAACATTTTCGTTGTTCAAGCTGTCGTTACGACGTATCCGTCGCCTGCTGACCTTTTTTTTTGTTACATGTTACTGGCCATAAATTCTATAAAATAACTCCGTGTAATATCTTTGTGGAACTTCAATTAATGCCCGGTTAGCCCGATGAAGTCAGTTTTAGTATCATCTAATTTGAAAGAAGTTGCAGCCGACAATTGAAACTGGATACAATTTGAAAACAACCAGCCTACAGGGTAAAAAATGTTTTTGGAAAAGAAGAAATCCCACGAGATATCACCTTTAGTAAGTCCTTCCCTGTTCCCACGAGTTAATCATCCAACCACTTTCCTCATCTAACGCGGCATCCATTTCAAAGGGAACTAGATACACAGCCAATTAATGTCTGTCTTGATTTATTTGAGCTATTTATAACTTTAAAATGGATGTCGCATTAGAGAAGTAACCTGGTTGGATGACTATCTCGTGGGAACAACTTACTATCTCGTGCGCACGACATTGAGACCGATTTTGATTGGCTGTGTTACTCGTTTTCACGAGATAGCAATTCGTTTTCTTTCCTCTTTAAAAGAAAAACTATAAAACGAAAACACCGTAGTATGTTTTTTTAGCTCACCTGAGCACAAAGTGCGAGGTGAGCTATTGTGATCGGTCGTTGTCCGTCGTCCGTCGGTCTGTCCGTCTGTCTGCCTGTCCGTCCGTCCACAATTTCTTTAAAAAATCTTCTCCTCCTAAACCAGTAGGCCAATCAAGCTGAAACTTTGCAGGGATGTTCCTTGGGTGAAGTTTTACAAAAGTTGTTAAAAGAATTTAATTCCGTCAAAAACTCTGGTTGCCGCGGAATTTGAAAATGGGAATATTAAGTAAATCTTTAAAAATCTTTAAAAACCTTCTCCTCCTAAATGAGTAGGCCAATCAAGCTGAAACTTTGCAGGGATATTCCTTGGGTGAAGTTCTACAAAAGTTGTTAAAAGAATTTTATTCCATCAAAAACACTGGTTGCCGCGGCATTTGAAAATGGGAATATGAAGGAAATCTTTAAAAATCTTTAAAAATTTTCTCCTTCTAAACCAGTAGGTCAATCAAGCTGAAACTTTGCAGGAGTGTTCCTTGCGTGAAGCTCTTCAAAAGTTGTTAAAAGAATTTAATTCTGTGAAAAAATATTGTAACCGCGGCATATGAAAATGGGAAATTTTAGAAAATCTTTGTTGTCTTTATTTCCACAGACTACAAGGTCAAAGGCATTTATATTTCATATGGTTCTCTTCCAAGTTTTTAAATATTTAATCTCTTGGGTCAAAAATAGCCCCGCCCATGAGGTCTGAAGTTTGGAAAATATGCTTAATTAGAGCAATTTCAAAAGACTTCTCCTCTTAAACTATTAGGTCTAGGATAGTCCAATTTGGTATGAAGCATAACTAGATGGTTTTGTACTATATCACTAAAAGTTGTCTTCCTCGGGTCAAAAACTGCCCTGCACTAGTGGTCCAAAATTGGGAAAAACGCAAAATTTGAGTACGCTTAAAAAAATTTCTTCATTTTAAGGAGGAGGGCATTTATATTTTGAGTGTAGCATAGCCTGGCTGTTATCTATCCGTTTTGATTAAATTATGCCTGTAGGTTAATAAACCACCTTCCCTGGGTGTCCAAAGTTTGTAAAAATGCTCATTTAGACCATGTTCAATGTCTTTTCCTCCCAATCTACAAAGTCTAAGGAACTCATATTTTGTATATAGCATAACCAGATGGTTCTCTACCATGTTAGCTAAAATCTTAGCCCTTGGATAAAACATGGCACTGTCCCAGAGGTCAAAAATTTTGGAAAACACCCAATTAGAGCAACATCAAAAGTCTTCTCCTTCTGAAATATAAGGTGATGGGCATGCATACATAATTGGTATGTATCATGACTAAATAATTTTGTACTATGTAACAGGAAAATATGCTCTTAGGATAAAAAAATGTCTCTACTCCTGGAGTCGAAAATTGCGTAAATCGCATTGAAAGAAATCTTCTTCTTAAATATAGGTTCTGGAGTATTTACATTAAAAACATAGTATAGCATTATTGTTATCTACCATGTTTATATCCTTTGGACAAGCATGGCCCTTCCCAAGGCATCCAAAGATATGAAAAACGCTCAATAAGAGCATGTTCAAATATCTTCCACTCCTCATGTATAAGTTGTAATGCATTCATATTTTGATTTGTGGTACATCCAGATTGTTCTCTACCAAGGTTGCTAAAATTACACCCATTGAATTATCAGACAGTAATAAGAGTTTGTTTGAAATCTAAACACAAAGAATTTCAGGTAGAAAACACTGTGAGAAATGGATAAATTGCTTGTCACTCCCTTTTTCACTATGTTTTTTCAAACCTATTTTTACTGAGGGTGACAAATTCTTCGATAGTTTGGTAATGGATTAAACTATAAAGCCAAAGGAATTCAATCTTATTGTTAAGCTTAACTGGATTGTTTTGTACAAAGCACGAAATCTTATATTTGTTTTATTTATTTTGCTCAAGTTGTGTCTTTTTTATACTAAAAAGTACTGTAATTTGCAGATGCCACAGGTTAGCGATTTAGGACCATCATGGGCCTCTTGTTTTATATAAGAGGTCTAAATATAAACAAAGCCCTGAAAGTACTGACGATGGATGTCCATGTTGGCATAGTAGATTGATATGCACATTTTGGTGTACAAAATGGCAATTTCCATATGGATAATCTTTGTTAAGCATAACCTCTCGCCTAGCCTGTTGAATAGGTACATGTAATACAGGATGTTTCTATTCTAGAGTCCTGAGCACGATAACAAGTCCGGAAAATGCCATTTTCGCACGCGTCCTTTGTCTTTCACCGATGGAAATGGGATAAGTAATTTCCCTGTTAAGTTGGCTGAGCAGCCACACATGTAATGACCCAGATTTCATGCCAAGAAAAGTAAGTACCAAAAGTCCACTTTAAGAAACTGCAGCCAAAACATTTGCCTTATTATACTATTATCATTGGTTTATTTTGATTATCGATGTGGTCTATAAGTAAGCTCAAACAAAAAATATGATAGAGACAGACAGACAGACAGACAGGAATTAGAACTGAGACGAGTTTATTATCAGACTGCACTAAATATGAACCTAATTGACCTCTGCTGAATATGACATACCTTAAATATTTGTCTCATAGGGCTTTCGGGTGGTCCTTTTCTACAGAACTGTCACAAGAAGTTTTAAATCTGGCCACCCTGCACATTCTGTGTCAATCGTAAGATTACTTGTGAAATCTTCAAACCAAGGTTGGTTGACTATTTTCACCAAAATACTCATTTGAAAGCTATTGAAATGGTCTACTATACTTCTATTTAAAAGTTCAGAGTTTCGTAACATTTTGTCGAATTAAATCAGGGAGACATAAAAATAATAGGACAAAATGATCAAAGAACTTTTGATACGCAATACACACGCAATCAAAGATGAATTTCATAATCTATCTATTTATGATACATATTCAAATATCCGGAAAAAAACCCGACCCCCTAAAAGAAATATTTCATTAGAACTAGTTCAATGAATGCATTAACTTATTCCTATGCTTAGAATTGATTGAAAGATCAATTTAGTGAAGAATACATAAAAGAAGTTTTCATACTGAGGACAAATATAGTACAAGATGGATATTTTTATAGGTTAAGGTGAAATGTGAGTTGCTCAAGTTGATAGTTAATGATGAAAAGCTTCATTTGTTATAAATAATAACGACAGTCCTTCTGTTTCGTCGTTTGGCAACCAAAACCTCGTATCCACAGCTTGATCATTGATCGCCCAACGACGATATATGAAAGTGTTGAAAGCAAAGAAATCACGATTGGGCCCGTGTATACAATAGACGAGATATATCTTCTATTATAATATCTATCTTAACCATCATAAAAAAGAAGTTTTTTTATTCAAATGTAGTTCTGTAGGAATGCACAGGTTTAAGATAGAAAATCTAGGGCCATTAGGTTTTACAAACAATTCTCTTGAGATTCTTCATGCCTCGGGCTAAAAACAAGTAAGTGTCGTAAGTCTGGTACCTGCTTATATAACCCACCATCTTGCCGTACAAAGGGCAGCGAACGTTCTACTTATCTATATTAGAGAAAAAGGTGATCTCGATATCCCTTCACTCGTAAGGATGATAACCCACCGACAATAGTTTTATTGACCGTTCAGTGGGGCATCGAATATCAGCTCTAATTTCCTAAATCAATTTGTCGTATATAGTTTATGTGAGTCTGCGCGTTGCCTTTCCATCCATTTCCCATGAACGCCAAATAAAGGCTCAGATAATCATGTGCATCCACACCGTCATCCTCATTAGTGAAGGGATATCGAGATCATCTTTTCCTCTAATATTTTAGATATGTTTTAGAAAAGTAGAACGTTCGACGCTATTGGTACGATAAGATGCCGCACCGTCTGACCAGAGCCCTCACTATTCGCTTTGTAGATAGCTAATGATAAATTCCTTTAGAAAACCAGCAGTTTTATTCAAGTTACTCAACATTACACCATGGGCCACGAATAAACTATCTAGTACCATGGGGTGAATTGAGGGCAAATTTGTATAAATGAACATGGAAAATTCATTTACAGCTACTTTCTTCGGGAAATTTCTGGTTGGAAGTGACTGATATGAAAATAGCCGAACTATTTTCTTTTAACGAGTATACTTAAAAGAAAAGCATTTCCCGCTTTTTTAATACGATTCAATATACAAGGGTAGTTTAATGAGAAATAGCCAGAAAACAGGGATTGGTCATAGATGAACAAAGAAATTTCATTTACAATTACTTTCTTCGTGAAATTTCTGGTTAGAAGTGACTTGTATGAAAATAGCCGAAATATTTTCTTTGAACGATCACACTTTAAAGAAAAACATTTCCGATTTTTTTTCTTTTCCTTTTTTTTATATTAATATTTTTTAATAGGATTCAATAACAAAGGTAAATTAATGAGAAATTGCCAGAAAACATAGATTGGTCTATCGCATAAATCAGTTTTTGAGAAAATGCATTTAGTTTTCGTCATGTTGGTCAAAGAGGATATGTGCTAGCTACAAACTAGACTGTCTTCCAGGCTGTCAGTAAGTGCTTAGGTTTGAAAGTAACTAAGATACATCAATCATGCAAATACATTTCATTCCTTTAAATTACCCCCCTTACGTCTCACAAACTGATCAGCAAAACAGAAAAAGATAACAGCTAGAGAAAAGAAACTTTTCAACTAAAATATAAGTATCAGTGAGACGGGGAGCGGGTCTAGCTACAATCCTTCATCATCATTTCTATGTATTGACTTTTCCCAAAATAAATGCTAACACTTTCTTATAAATCCTTTGTTGTCACTTCCATTTGATAAATCACTTAAGACGGTAAGACAAAGTATTGTAATTGTCATTTTATTTAAATTTATTACGCTTTGTTATGTATTACATGTTATTGTACTAATTTGTACAGTTGTTTGTCTGCAGATCAATTCTAAAGTGTTAAGAACGCAATAAAGGTGGAACAAATGTGGAACACTTAAATCCGATTTGCCATGAAAACCCAATGCGCCATCTGTGACGACACGGCTAAAAAGATTGCTATTTTCTGATTATGTACATGTGCAAACAGAGATATTTTTGTAGAACTTATGGAAAGAAAACAACAAAAGAAACATGTCACTCTTTACTATCCAAGTTATTCGTTCCCACGAGAGAGAGAGAGAGAGAGAGAGAGAGAGAGAGAGAGAGAGAGAGAGAGAGAGAGAGAGAGAGAGAGAGAGAGAGAGAGAGAGAGAGAGAGAGAGTATTTTGTGACATCTATTTAAGTGGTATGTTGTATTTCTATAAAGAATATATAATTCAATGGCAAGTATCTTGATTTTTCTGTTAAGACAGATAAACATACAGATAGACAGACTAAAAAGTTTAATATATTAGAGAAAACGAGAATATTTAGTTTTGCGATCAAGGAATGTTACCATAGAAACTCATCTTGGACTGGCACTTTACACTGATACACACAAAAATAATGACCATTAATTGCCAATTTTCCAGGCAGCTGGAAGTTGGAGCATTCACAGAGAATGACTAGGGTATGGGGATATAGTGAAACCTAGAGAAAATGTTTTTGGGTTTCAAGCTCTTATTTCAGTCATGAACAAGTACGACACATATTGTGAATTTTGCGATATTGCGAATGTATCATTCATAAATATAGTACTTCAAACTATAACCATCCGGGGTGCAATTCTTTTACTAAATAGTTTTTCATCCTACCTTTGAAAGATGAGGGGACATATAATAAATCAGGGTTAAAGAAGACAACAATCAGCCGTCATAGTTCGCTCAGTCTGATCAGATCGTAAACTTTCGCAACTACTTTTCTCCCGTGACGATTCAAACATCTCTATCTTTTCTTATAATGAAGTCCAAATGTAAAATGCGTGATGTTTAACAACAACAACAGCAATTAAAGAAAACACGGCGAAAGTTAAATGTTTTCACCTCCGGTCAGTCTGCGCAGGGAGACCATACACGAAACGTCAAATTCGTCGTGAGTCCTGAGATCCGCCGCCGGCAAATTTATGCTGGTTTGATGAATTTTGAAGACAAAAATGGATAATCTCGCATTAAGAGGTACTGTGCGGAGTGAGCAGGCTTACCAGGATCGAGACTTATCCCTATCGCCTAATTACAATTGTAGATTGGTTATTCTACCTTGATATACACTCAATTTTGAAATACCACATATGTGGATGGTTTGTGCTGGATCTGAACTAATTTTCTAACCGTCTGTCTGTCTCTCTCACTGTGTCTCTCTGGTTATTCTACCTTGATATACACTCAATTTTGAAATACCACATATGTGGATGGTTTGTGCTGGATCCGATCTATTTTTCTAACCGTCTGTCTGTCTCTCTCACTGTGTCTCAGAGCAGCTGTAGTTACATTGTTAAGTTGGCTGAAGAGGATATATGCTAGTTACGATTTTAACTTGGTCAAAGAGGATACATGCTAGTTAAAATGCAGATCAAACAGATTCAAGGACATCCATGCGGAAAAAGTTATGCTTTTACATCGTTAGGGAAAAAATGTGTAAATATCTCCACTAGCTTGGTAATCAAAGAATGCTACCATAGAGCCCCGTTACCATGGAAACACCTCTAAGACTGTCCCATTGCACTGGCATACGCTAAACTAATGAGTGTCTGACCATTAAATACCCATTTTCTAGGCACCTGGAATTTGGGGCAATGTACATTGATAATCAAACTGAGTAAAATTTGAAAAAAATGTGTTTCGTTTTCACGCTCTTATGTATATCATGAACGAGTATAACATAAATTACTTCCAATCATAACAACCCGGTAAGTATTAAGTCCAAGAAACTTTTAGTTTGGCCCGAATATTTAATGCCTATTTGCCGTTCAGCATATTTCATGTTATATTTCAAAGTTTTTGAATTCAAAATTAAACTTGTAGATACTTTTTTTTATCTAATGCTGGGATAAGACGTTAAAATATGAAGCATTTTTCAAATTATTCCGTTCGAACCATAATGTCACCGGGGCTTTAAAAGATTGGGGGACGAAAAAAAAGCATGGATAAAAAGACAATTATTTTTCTTAGATAAAACTTAAAATGCTTCGAAAATTTCCCGCTGCATCTAGGATCTAACCAGAACAAAGTTTGGTCGTCCTCAATCGATTAATATTATAAGTTTATTTCTTTGCTTTTTTCTATGTCTGCATCTCTCTCTCTCTCTCTCTCTCTCTCTCTCTCTCTCTCTCTCTCTCTCTCTCTCTCTCTCTCTCTCTCTCTCTCTCTCTCTCTCTCTCTCCCTCTATCTCTGATTTGGAAGTGAGTTTCCCTACGATAGTTCAAAGCTATATTAAGCCCCGTCACTAACACATACTCTCAGCCTGCTCTCTCTTACACCATATCCACTTCTTTTTTGACCACGTCCATAGGGCAGTGTTAGCGCGTATGACTCCTAGTCAAGGGGTCCCGGGTTCGATCCCTGGTCGCGGCGAATATCCTTTCCGACATTAGTCTCCCACCAATGGTTGATTGATCGTAAACCTATATGTGATGATCAGCTGGAGGCTCAGAAAGGATTTAGTATTAGTACTGGTGTGAGAAATATCAGGAATCTAAGGTTAGGTGCTTCAGACGCCTCGACATGGCTGAAATACTATCAAAATTGGCGTTAACCCCCCCCCCCCCCAACAACAATAATAATAACTTTCTCTTAGGCATTTCATCTCTCATGACCGATATTCATCATCAAATGATTGCACGATTACACCAAAGAACTACAACCGGAAATTGTTGGAAATAGTTTTTTAATTCAAAGGATTTTAGTTTGAGATTAAAATAAGAACGCGAAATGAACGACTTTCGCTAAGTAACATGCATTAGAACTATCTCTGCACTCTGTGCATACAAAACCAGATGCTTTAGACATTAGAATTTAATGATCGTACAAACATACATCGCTATCAAAATGACAGTCGTATTTGAGTTACCATGGGAACCAACTATGCTGTGCGAAATAACTAGGTCCCTTCTCGATTCTTTCTCAATGTTTAACGTCTTCAAGTGTTCGCCTGTCTTAGTCGACATATCGAGATGGTTATTCTTACATGATATATTCATGTACTGCCTACAACTTCTTTCAATTACATCTGGTAAAGGGTTTAAAGAGGCATGGAAAACCAATTCAGTACAAGGAGGGTTGTAAAGTGACGGACCACGTCAGACAATCAATTATGGATTACCGATAAAATCGTCCATTTATGCCGGGTGTGAACTTTGCTTTTTTGTTGATTTGACGACCTAAACGTTTTAACTACAGTACATTCAACCCGCAGATACGACTTTAAGATCTTCATCCAAAATGTTGCCTGTTCATAATTCATGTCCAAGACAACATATCTTACAAAGTAACGCACTTAAAATAACCTTCCTTGCATTATGACTACGATTTAAATTATATGTAGGCCCTACATGTTCACAAACTATTATTCTTTAGCTATTATCTCTCTGTTTTGTCTGATTTTGTCAATTCGCTCATCTACCTAACTGCGAAGACAATCAAATAATATTGATTTCAGTTAAAAGTAAGGTGATTTTGAATCACAATTAAGTAGATATACATATATAGCTTGCCCGTGAACTATAACTAGGCCTCGAAACCTTCCACAAGCCAATCATAATTGTTTCCTTTTCAAAATTGAATGTATATCAAGGTAGAATGCCCTTTCTATGACTGAAAAATTGAAAAGAGAAAAGTCTACACTATGGTCAGCCTGCGTACCCAGAATAGTAGGTCAGAAAACGAACGAAACTTTTTGCTCTTCCGAGATGATCCTTTTTTGTTATTTTGTGACTGACATATCGGGACTTCGCCCTTTAAACGTCGTCCATGGTCACACTGCGCGGGCTTTCCGGCATCAAAAATTTATATTTTTTACCAAGTTTTTCCACCTACCTGACTATGCAGACTATGCTTTCAGTTTGGATTGCATTTCCTCTTTCACGTGCGCAAGACCAAACTTTTTTCTTCTTATTATTATTATCTTTATTTTCAAAATAGAATAAATAAAGTGCAAAGTGTTCAGTTGTCCCGTAATTTCAGATAATATGGAGAAATGTGAATCGTTCCGGAAAAAAAAAGATACAAGAAATGAGTTGCTAAATGTTCCGATCTGATCAGACTGTGCCAACTATAAAGGTTGACCGTGGTCGAATCTTTCTTTTTACAGAATTTATGTTGATCGCTAATCCTACCTCTATTTAAGATCTGGATCTCGGAGCTTATGCAGACCACTTCACCTCCAATGAGTTCTTTTCTTCATGCACAAGTATACAGTTACTTTTTTGTCAAGGAGGATATGATATTGTCAGAATGCGACCAAAATATAGTAAACACAGGTTGAAAAAAAGCTGTATTTGCGACATTTTGGTTGCACAACTGCGATATTTGATACACTTTTTAAAAGATTCAATCAGAATTAATAAGATCCATCCTTACTATGAATAAACCAAGACCAAAAAGTATGAACTACAATTTGAATTTGACTATTTGAGTGTTACGGGGAACCAGTTAATTAGCAACTCACACTTCTCCATCTCCTTTGGGACTCATTTTAAACATCCTATTAAGTAAAGCCACTATTTACACAGAACTTTCAAATTGTCAAATAGCCCGCCGTGTACAATTACAAACAATTATTAATTTACCATTGAGTAAAATGAATATTTTACATTCTTATTTATTCATTTTCCTCGTGAATTTCAAACGATATGTTTTACTTTTATTATCATTTTTATTTTACGTTGGCTCAAAATCGGTGATTAAGCCATTGGCATTTTTTTTTTTTTTTGATAGAAAAAAAACTCGTTTTTATCTAACATTCATTCGATATCCATTTGGTAGGCTGATGAAACCACGTAACTACAGCTGAGCAGAACTTGGATAAGAATTTAACCTATTATTTTACATCTAGTGGGAAACAAGCTTTTCAAGCCTCGATTCTGCTTCCTGGAGAAACAGCAGTACCCGCACCATTTATGTGGGCAAATAACAGACTTAATGTCGACAGATGCTCAAAAGAATCGAACTCTGGACCTTTTGATCGTGAAGCCAATACTTTACCTCTTAACCACGCGTTAAAATTCCCCTTAGTTAATACGTTTCGGGGGCTCGTTGACCGTTGGTTTACTAAATAATTCCATTTTTTCTGGTCATGTTTATGTTTTATCATTAGTCCGATTTTGAAAAAAAATATGTTAAGTAATGTCGGCATACATATTCCAATCATTAGCTAAAAAATAATTCTGATAAAAAAAAAAAAAGAAAAAAAATGTGATTTATGATGTCGTTAATTATTTTGTAAAACAGTCAAAGTTCTGCGAGGCTTAATTCACTCCCACACAATCCTGCCTTTTTACACCCGTGAAAAATTAAATTTAGGAAAAATGTGAAAAAGGAGAATTTGCTGTAATCAGGCGATTTCTCCTTCTTTCACAATATTTGTACGGTGTTTATCCCCTTCTTTGCAGCTCCAAAACAATTTGAATTTATATATGTTGCTTCTTTCAATTTATTTATATCAGTCCAAACTTTTGTCGTCTGGTAATTGGTTAATCCGGGTCATAATTGTTTGAGAATTACAGATGAAAACGGAATCATCCATCGATTAAAACGACAGACGGCATATTTCTATCCCTTTGGCGTCAGAATACGGTTTATAGCACAATTCCTGGGGCGTCGACAAACAACCAAGACTCTGGCTTGAATATTTCCTTCAAACACAAACCTGCGAATGAAAAAACATATTCAAGTTCAAAATGCATTATTAAACTACTAAAAACTCACAACAAATCTCGTGTATACTGTAAGAAGGCACAAAACCTATCGCTCGTAGCATTTTGTCATGCCTGCACAAAATGGCGGAAATCACGTGGTTTAATGATAAAATAAAAATGTAGCAGACGCCAGATTTGCGCCGATAGCCATTGACTGACATGCTTTCCGGACAGCAAAATCAGTTCAAAGTCTGGGGAAACGTAGAAAAATACCACGATTCCAGCTACTTTTTCCACTATTTGAACACATCTTCCTGCCTTTCAAAAGTCGCCCGCAAAAAAAGCCAAAATCCCCAACCCCACCACCTTGTATTACAAGCAACACAGGGTACCAGTAATCTGTGGGAAGTTCGTGACCTTTTAGTTTCGCATTTGCTAATAGGCCTTATTTCACGTTTAAAAATCATTTAGGGCACCAGTATCAATCCTTATCTTCAAATCTGCAGATAAATCTCAAATTTTCCTAATATCTAGTTTTTTGACCATGGCCACTTCGAGTATTTTGCTAAAAACCGTAGTCTGCCACCTTTATTGAGGTGGTCGTCTACTGACCGTCAATTAAAAGTTAATGTGTGTCTGGTTTATTTCACTTTGACTGGCCGCTGCAAGAAAGGTGTATCGATAACGCTAAGTCCGTTAGCCAATGCAAACTTAAAGTGGAGGAGATTTCTTCGCATGATTGTTGCAGTTGTACATGTTACTGTTGTGAAAAAGACAGGAAACCATGGTTTAGTTCACCTACAAACCGCGGTTTTACTGAAATACTACTGAAAGTCACGTTTAACCAAATTAACTTGATTGCAGTCTAACTAGCTTTCAAGATCAATACTTTTTTTAAATTTCCGATATTGTCCTTTTCCGAAGACATTCCACAAATAATTAAGATAGCATTTACGAAACTTGGACAATACTAGATTAGCAATATTCATTGAGAATAATTACCTGAAAGAAATAAATGTGAGATTTTGCATATCTTTTTAAACTTTCGGTGATCCAATAGAAGCGTAACCCATTCTGAAACACACACGCATTTGTACGCCCCCGAATAATTGCATTAAAGAAAATATTGTGAGAAAATGAGAATTTTCTTCTTTCCTACCCTATCCTGGCCATAGTTTTCAATCTCAACGCGATTTTAACTCGTCTGTAACTAGTCAAAAATGTGTTCTCTTGGTAATGGATGGGAACGGCTTATTCAAAGTGAAAATAAGCAACTTGTAATATATGTAACTGTATTACTTATCACTCCTGCGAAATACAGCTGGTATGCTCAGTTCTCAAAGAAGAAGGCAAATTACTCACTATATAATTGAAAGACTCCGCGTTTTTGAAACCGTGACCGCATCTACGCCAAGCCGGTTATTGGTATAGTGTTATTGTATTTAAGAGGAGTGTTTATGCATTCAACGAATTATATAGAATCCTCGTATTACGCCACCTTCAAAATTTGCCAGTTGTTTGGGGGAGACAGGTTTTGAAAAATGATAAATCGAACCTAACCGGGTGTAACAATATACATTGTTACTCGTTTTTATGATGCCGCGACTGAATAGAAATATATATGGTGGGCTGCAATTTGGTGGTCCATGCTTACATGACTTGACTGAAGGCCCTTCTTGTAGATAGTCAATATATATGTATGTATTGTATGCATTGTCAAATCCGCTAGGATTTGACAGCAGAGCCTCAGAGTTGTTTACTAGTAGCAAGTCACGTCTAGTAATCCATCAAAGGTCACTTGTCAAATTTATTATATAACCAAAGAAGCGATTACATCGATTGAACGGTCGCCAGTTTTTACGACTCAGGCGATTGCATCGATTTAATGATCGCCAGTTTTTACGACTCCATACTAAAACTTCAATCAAGCCAGCAGAGGTTTGGTATAAATACCAGGCCGTTTTCTAGACCAAATCAGTGTTGATCCGAGTCTGTAACTGGTAACATCTTCTGTGGCTCTATTTTGGCTCCTGCACTCCAGACCTGCCGTCCGTCTGTCTGTCTGCCTAAATTATTGATTTAAATTTGTTTCTTCTTATTCTTGGACATTTCTTTGTTGTATCAAAAGACGCGTGTTAGTGAACCTGGGTAGTTGTTTGATTATTCTATACAGACGTGTTACATACTTGTTTATTTTGGTGAACGAAACCAGAGATCTACCAACTTTGTGGATTTGAGACGATTCTGCTGTAGCAACCAAGTCAACTAACTAGGTAAGTGCATTTTTAACTCTGTTTTTGTTATTTTCGAAGGATGGCCAATATTGACGAAATTCAAAACGTTTTTCAAACCTTTTCGAACCAAATAGGTAGCTTATCAAACCAACTTTCAGGGGTTAATAATAACATAGGTGCCCTTAGCTCAGCTATAATAGTACCTAAATTTTCGGGGGGTTCTAGAATTGGATTAAATCAATTGAAAAGCAAGCCATGTTAGACCGCCTTAATGATGGCGGGATTAAATCTCTAACATTTCGATCCAGCCGCGAAGCAGTCTCAGATTTTATACAAAGGTTTTTGCGGGAACATCCGAATGAAAATTGGGATAGGCTTAAACAAGAATTTACGGCAAGATTCGCGGAAGTTACTGATCAAATGCACGCTTTCACACTTTTGCGCTCAGTAAAACAAAACGTAGGCGAAAACGTTCAGATTTATGCCGAACGACTTCTTTCTTTAGGAAGAGACAGTTTCCCCGCCGGAACTGATGGGTTAACAATAGAAAGACAATATATCGGGTTTTTTATTGATGGTCTGCGGGAGGATTCCTTAAAAATAAAACTTATGCGCGACAATCCAACCTATTTCCAGACAGCTGTTTCAACAGCTTTACAAGAACAAAATTTACGGCGAAGGTTTAATTTTCGTTCTGGCCAGCAATCATCATTTACACAAAGGACCGGTAATTATTCATATTCACAACGCAATAATGAGCAACCTCATACTCAACGTGGAATTCCTATGGAGGTAGATCACATTAGACCTCGGGGTAGAAGGGGACATAATTATTCTCGTTCTCAAGCAGATCATAACAATGATAGGTACCAAATTCATAGAGATGATAACCGTAGGCGTTATGTACATGCCGTTAATGCACAACCGAAAAATTTCGAAAACTATATCTGCTATAAATGTGGGAAAAGGGGTCACATTCAGCGGTTTTGCAAAATAGGTCAGGTAATTAAAAGAGAGTCGGAAAACTAGGCAATCCTTTTTGTGATGGAGTCGACAAAAAGGATTTTGATAATAAAAATAAGCAAATATCACAAATACCCACTTATAAAATTTCTTTAGCAGGTAATCCAAGTACATGTCTTTTACACTTTGGCAAACAAAAATTCAGGGCATTAATTGATAGTGGTGCAGAGGTCAGTCTTATGCACAATAGGGTATTTGAATCATTAAAGCAGGCTCCTAAACTTACTAAAAAGACTATAAATTTACAATCAGTTAATGGAGGAAATCTGTCAGTTAAAGGTTGCGCAAAGATTAAATTTGAAATTAAAGGCAAAAAACTAGAGCATACTTTTTTTATTGTTAAGGATATGAACCGAAACTTGATACTAGGAAGAGATTGGATGGTGGCTAATCAAGTTAGACTCTATTTCGATTTAGGTTGCTTAAGGGTAGGAATTAGTACATATGCTCCATTGGAAGAAGACATTCATATAGCGTCTATACTGAGACTAAATTCAAAATTTTCAATTGAACCACAAACTTCAAAAATCGAATGGGCTAAATTAAAAGCTAATCCATCATTTAACACTGCGAAAACATACCAAATTTCCGCTATAAATCAATGACATATCTTTGACGAACCAGGTCTTATGGTTTCAAATTCCATTGGCATTTTGAACAAAACAAGAAAAATTCCCGCTCTTATAGTAAACAACACAAACAAACGCTTCAAACTAACTAGAGGTACAGTTATCGGAAAGCTTACTCCCGTTTCAAAAATTGAAATAGCACCCTTAAATCAATTTTCATCAAACAATCACGAACATGATGACTCTTTCGATGTTATTTCAAATATCAATGTCCCGCCAGAACATAAGGATATTATTACTAAATTAGTCACAGATAATCATGATTTATTCGCAATTAAAGATTCTGATTTAGGTAGAACTGATACAATTAAAATGAAAATAGATACTGGGAATAGCCCAACCATCAAATTAAAATCATACAAGACACCACTAAACAATAGAAAAGTTGTAGAAAATGCAGTTCAAGAGATGTTGCAGGCAAAAGTTATTCGTAAGTCACAGTCTCCATGGTCATTTCCGGTTGTCATTGTGGATAAAAAGGATAAGTCTAAAAGATTCTGCGTCGACTTCAGACAGCTAAATTAAATTACTAAGAAAAATTCATACCCTTTACCCGTTATTGACGAAATTCTTGCAATATTAGGCAAATCAAAATACTTCACCACTCTCGATCTTAAGTCAGGTTATTGGCAAGTAGCTATGGATCCGAAGGACCAAGAAAAGACAGCATTCACGTGTCATGCTGGACTCCTTGAGTTCAATGGTATGCCATTTGGGCTTGCTTATGCGCCATCCGTCTTCCAGGAACTGATGTCTAACGTTCTGGGGGGTTTAGAAATCTGTGTGGCATACATTGATGACATACTCATATATTCATCTTCGTTTGAAGAAAACAAACTGCATATTCAATGTGTTTTTGATAGGTTACGTCAGCATGGGTTAAAATTAAAGCTTAAAAAATGCAATTTCGTTCAAAAGGAAACTAATTACTTAGGCTTTGTAATAAATGAACGCGGTATCAAACCAGATGCTAACAAAGTAAAAGCAATCCGAAGTATGCAAAACCCAGCTTCCGTAAAGCATGTCCGCAGCTTCATAGGAATATGTAGTTACTATAGGCGAGTTCTTCCTAATTTCTCTGAAATTGCTTCACCTCTTATCAACTTGACAAAAAACATGCAAAATTTAAATGGTCAACTGCATGCCAAACTTCTTTTGATACCCTCAGGAAACACTTGACGAGTATTCCCTTGTTAACCTACCCTGATCTGAATAAACCGTATACCCTTTACACGGATGCAAGCGACAAAGCCATCGGTGCTTGTCTTACCCAGTCTTGCACAGATTCAGAAAGTTATTTACCGGTTCTAACAACAGAAGTACCAATACACTTCCTGTCACATAAATTAAGTGATACCCAAACTAGATGGTCTACAATAGAGAAAGAAGCTTTTGCTATACATTATGCTTTACAACGTTTAGATCATTACTTGCATAACGCAGAGTTCATTATTAAAACAGACCACAAACCACTAAAGTATCTTCTTGATTCCCCAATTCAAAATAAAAAGATTCAACTTTGGGCTTTAAGTATCGCCGGTTATAACTTTAAGATAGAATATATTGAAGGGAAGTCAAATATCTGTGCAGATTTATTATCCAGACCTATCAATATAGATGACCTAGAAAACTCATGCAATGATCATGCAATTGAACTAGACATAAATCCTAACTCTCTAGAAATCAGCGCCATAAATTCAAACCATTTCTATCCAAAATCATTCACAAATTAAGAAAATGATGTACCAGATAAACAAAATCCTGCAAAAGGCTATTTAGGTTTCAATATGATAGAGGAGCAAGATAAAGATGAGACAATTAAAACTATCAAACGTGACCTAGTCAATGGTACAATTACAAAGTCACTTGAAAAACGTCATGTTTTACTGGATGATTTTCTGTATTACATAAGTAGTCCAGATGATGCTCCTACTCTTAGGATTTACATACCCTCTCATATCAAATCTGAAGTTCTTTTACAGTTCCATGATAATAATAGTCATATGGGAATAGACAAAACTTTTGACACTATCAAAAATAAGTACTATTGGCCAAACATGTATAAAGAAATTACAACCTATCTCTCGAAGTGCATAACGTGTCAAAAACGAGGATTAAGGTCACAAAACGCTCCTATGCAAGAAACTGACATTCCGCCTTACCCCTTTGCAAAGATTGGGTTGGACCTGTCAGGACCGTATCCCACGACTATGTCTGGAAATAAATACATTGCAACCTTTGTTGACTGGTATTCTGGGTGGCCTGAGGCTTTCCCAATCCCAGATAAGAAAGGTGAAACAATTGCACACATACTGATCGAAGAAATATTTCCTCGATTCGGATCTTGTCTTCAAATTGTTATAGATAATGGGACAGAATTTGTGAATAAAACTGTAAAGGAAACTTTAGAAGCTTTAAACATCACTCATGTTACAACATCCTTCTATCACCCTCAAAGTAATGCGAAAGTAGAAAGATTTCATAGCACAATGCATGACATTTTAGCAAAATTAATTGATGACCAAGTTCACAAATGGGATTTATTTCTAAATCAAGCACTCGCTGCTGTCCGATTTAATGTGAGCGAATCTTCAAGATTCTCCCCGTATTTCTTATTATACAATAGGGATGTTGTTCTGCCTATTGATAATCTGTTGCAACCTCGACGAAAGTATCAAGGCGAAGATACTCACCTTATTACTCTAGAACAACAACACAAAACATTTCTGACAGTTCATAAACTTCTTAAAAGGGCTAAGCGTAGGCAAGCCAAATATGCTGATAAGCATAGCACCAACACTAAATTCAATGTCGGTGACCCTGTGTTTTATAGGAATTACAGAAAATCATGTAAACTCCAAAATAATTGGCGACCCTATTTCAGGATAATTGAACAAAAATGTCCTGTAAGTTATATAATTAAAGATCAATTGAGTGGACGAACCGTTAAGACTCATGCGGAACAAATGAGATTGACTCCGTTAGACGAATCGGAGGTACCAAAAGCTAAAGCAATAAAATTATCTAGACAATCTTTCTTTGTTAAATCACCTGAAAGTTCAGACTCAGAAGAATCCGAGAGTGATTCCAACGAACCTCTGAGCAAGGCAATTAAGAGAAAAAGACATGAAAGAGAATTTTCTGATGATGAGGAAGATATTCCTCTTATGGAATTAGCTAAACGGCTAAAAGAAAGGGATGTTAGGGTTAACGAAAATGACAGTACTGTAGGGGACGTTGATTCCGATACCACATCCTCTATTTCGACAGATGCAGAAGACCTACGGGACATCAATGATGACAGTATGTCAGTTGATGCTATTCAACAAAATTGTCCTATTTCTGATGCCTCCTTTCATAAAGATTTAACGTCATCATGCACTACTCAGCACCAAGGTTTCAACCTTGACCACATATCAGTTAAACCGAAAAAAGAATCCCAAAATGAAACTGAAATAAAAACTAAGCAAAGCCAAAACGTTTAGCCAAAGACTTTACTAATTGCATTAGCCGGTTTAATGTAAAATGTATTCGAACGCAACCAACATAAATTCAAAATATAATTCATTTTATTCCTTCTCCCTTCTTCAGGTAAAATGGTGAGGTGTCCAATCTGTAGACAGATATGTGAGATAGAATGTGGAAAATGTTGGGGTGTATTAGACCATCTCGGCCACGAACATAATTGTCTCTAACCTGACGAGGGATTTTACGATTCCCATGAAGGATGCACTATTGTCTGCGAGTGGTGCGATATAGAATTAATTCCTTTAGACCCTGCTGAAAGAGTATAGTGCCTCCACATTAATCTTCCTAGCATGCATCTATTCTTATCTAAATCTAGCCTTTCTATCTTTCAGGAAATTACTGTATTTCTTACTCTTTTGCTACTCTCTTTCGGTCTCGCAAATTATATCTTTATAAAAGAAAATGTAGTATTTCAAAAAGTAAACGAGATAATCACTACACGTTCCAAATGGACTATCACTTTCGTGATTGATCTGGAACCGTATGAACACTTTATAAATAAACTCGCAGCGGATTTTCAAGTGGCTAGGGATTCCATCAGAAATATTGAGTTAATGCACAAAGACAATAATCAACCAGGGGTCGTTGATTCAAAAGCGTTCTTCGGCGGTATAATCAATGATTTAAAAAGAGAAATACAGTCCATGCTTGTTGCATATCGACGTATTTATAACAGTTTTTCCACTCTCAAACATTTACAAATTCGAAATAAACGTTCCTTACTTCCTTTTGTCGGGTCGGCATTAAGTTTTCTTTTTGGAACTGTTTCCGAATCGGATCTCAACTCAATCAAGCGCAATGTTAGAACTCTAAGTCAAAACCAGAAACAGCCTTCTCATCTTGTCAGAGAAAGTCTGATTATAATGAACACTACTCGTACCGCTGTGGCACAAAACCGAGTAGCAATTAACGACTTAATGACACAATTAAAGATAGTCGAAGATAAACTGTTACAAGCAAACGATCTGGTAATTCAAGAAGTAATGAAGCTAACATTACTTAATCAAGCTTACATGAAAATAGATAGATTAAGTAAGGAATTAACAGATTTCATGCACAAAGCAGTCACTGATATGGAAAAATTACAGTTACAATTAAACATGCTTTCCTTAGGCCTTTAAGTCCAAGTACAATACAACCTAATAAATTTAAGAAAGTCCTTTTAGAAATCAAATCAAATCTACCATATTATCTAACCTTACCAGGAGATCCAGAAAATAACATTTGGGATTTCTATAATATGTTAACATGTCGAACAATATAAGACGGAAATCACATCTATGTTATTGTACTTATACCACTCCTCGATTCAAACTCAAAATTTGAAATATTTTTTGCTCATAACTTACCAATTCCTTTCCTGAACACGTCAAATAACCCGAATAATATTGGAATGACAGCGCAATACGCTATGGAATCCACCGCATTTGCTATTAATGGAGATAACACAAAATTCTCTTTCTTGCGCGAAACAGAAATAAATCAATGTTCGAACCCATTCAAATCTTTTTGTAAACTTCAAAGTCCAATCTATCCAATAAATCTAAGCCAAAGTTGCGTGATTGCTTTATTTTTGAACAAAACTACTAATATTAAACAATATTGTAAAACCATTATAAAACCATCAACGGTTCTTCCTTTAGCAACATACTTATTTAGTGGTACTTGGATAATTACAACTATTGAACCTTTAAAATTTACTATTGTATGTCAAAATTCAAACTTAAGAGATTCTACGTATGATATAAGGCCACCGATAGATCTTAGATCTTTTGAAACTGGATCAATCATATACTGCTTCGAACGATTATCTCTACCTGCCTGCCTCTTTCAATAACGAATCGAAATACGAAGTTGGAGATCCTTTTAGTGATCTAAATAATTCTTTTGGGCTCTCAAAAATAGATCTATGGAAACCTCTTTTGATTAAAAGACCGGATTTGAATGTGACCAAGTTACCGAAACATTTAAAAGCTATTGATAGCATCCCTATGGATCATTTCTTAAATGAACTCGATTCCTTTGATTTAATTACCGCCCAGAAGACTTTTATTTTTCTATTCTGGGGGTATATTATCATACTTATTGGTTCGTTAGTGGTTCTTCTAATCATAATTTGCAAATACAAATCTATAAGTAAATGCATATTGGCCAAACTTAGAGGCAGCAGGCTGAGTTCGAATGCACAGACTAGCGTGTGGGCAAGATTCGCCAGACGTCAACCCGAGGAAAAGGTCCGGCACGAGAACACTCCTACATCACCACCAGTACCTTACGCGCCACTCATACTGAAGGATAATCAACCCCAAGATGAATCAATATATCCTAGACTTGAGCTAGTGCCCGCAAAGACAGCATAAAAAGGACGGTTGTAAATAAACATTTTCGCCGACGCAAGTCGCGCGAAGGAGTTATATAGTTCCTGCAATCGTAAAGTAAAAATTGGACGGTACAGTTTGTGTTGAAACATCCGAGGACTATTTCTAACCGTTATCTTACGGTGTCGGATTCATCAACATACGATGACGGATTCATCATCATACGGTGTCAGATTCATCAACATACGATGTTGGATTCATCAACATACGGTGTCGGATTCATCAACATACGGTGTCAGATATTATAAAACATTTCATCATCACACGGTGTCGGATATTATAAACAATTTCATCAACATACAGTGTCAAATACTATAAAACATTTCAACAATATACAGTGTGAGATACGCATAACCATCTCACCAACATAACATAACCAATGTTAATAAATGTATTATTTGTATTTAAGACATGCATATGTGCACTTATTGTATGTGCTGTTAATTTGTATTTAAGATTCTTTAAATATTTTTTTCCTTAATATAAAACTTCATGCATTTGGACAACTTAAAAAAAACAACATAGGAAGGTGTGTAACAATATACATTGTTACTCGTTTTTATGATGCCGCGATTAAATAGAAATGTAGCATAGCCTGGCTGTTATCTATCAGTTTTGATCAAATTATGCCTGTAGGTTAATAAACCACCTTCCCTGGGTGTCCAAAGTTTGTAAAAATGCTCATTTAGACCATGTTCAATGTCTTTTCCTCCCAATCTACAAAGTCTAAGGAACTCATATTTTGTATATAGCATAACCAGATGGTTCTCTACCATGTTAGCTAAAATCTTAGCCCTTGGATAAAACATGGCACTGCCCCAGAGGTCAAACATTTTGGAAAACACCCAATTAGAGCAACATCAAAAGTCTTCTCCTTCTGAAATATAAGGTGATGGGCATGCATACATAATTGGTATGTATCATGACTAAATAATTTTGTACTATGTAACAGGAAAATATGCTCTTAGGATAAAAAAATGTCTCTACTCCTGGAGTCGAAAATTGCGTAAATCGCATTGAAAGAATTCTTCTTCTTAAATATAGGTTCTGGAGTATTTACATTAAAAACATAGTATAGCATTATTGTTATCTACCATGTTTATATCCTTTGGACAAACATGGCCCTTCCCAAGGCATCCAAAGATATGAAAAAGCCCAATAAGAGCATGTTCAAATATCTTCCACTCCTCATGTATAAGTTGTAATGCATTCATATTTTGATTTGTGGTACATCCAGATTGTTCTCTACCAAGGTTGCTAAAATTACACCCATTGAAGTATCAGACAGTAATTAGAGTTTGTTTGAAATCTAAATACAAAGAATTTCAGGTAGAGAACACTGTGAGAAATGGATAAATTGCTTGTCACTCCCTTTCTCACTATGTTTTTTCAAACCTATTTTTCCTGAGGGTGACAAATTCTTGGATAGTTTGGTAATGGATTAAACTATAAAGCCAAAGGAATTCATTCTTATTGTAAAGCATGACTGGATTGTTTTGTACAAAGCCCGAAGTCTTATATTTGTTTTATTTATTTTGCCCAAGTTGTGTCTTTTTTATACTAAAAAGTACTGTAATTTGCAGATGCCTCAGGTGAGCGATTTAGGACTATCATGGGCCTCTTGTTTTATATAAGAGGTCTAAATATAAACAAAGCCCTGAAAGTACTGACGATGGATGTCCATGTTGGCATAGTAGATTGATATGCACATTTTGGTGTACAAAATGGCAATTTCCATATGGATAATAACCTCTCGCATAGCCTGTTGAATAGGTACATGTAATACAGGATGTTTCTATTCTAGAGTCCTGAGCACGATAACAAGTCCGGAAAATGCCATTTTCGCACGCGTCCTTTGTCTTTCACCGTTGGAAATGGGATAAGTAATTTCCCTGTTAAGTTGGCTGAGCAGCCACACATGTAATGACCCAGATTTATTGTTGCAGTTGTACATGTTACTGGTGTGAAAAAAACAGGAAACCATAGTTTAGTTCACCTTCAAACCGCGGTTTTACTGAAATACTACTGAAAGTCACGTTTAACCAAATTAACTTGATTGCAGTCTAACTAGCTTTCAAGATCAATACTTTTTTTAAATTTCCGATATTGTCCTTTTCCGAAGACATTCCACAAATAATTAAGATAGCATTTACGAAACTTGGACAATATTAGATTAGCAATATTCATTGAGAATAATTACCTGAAAGAAATAAATGTGAGATTTTGCATATCTTTTTAAACTTTCGGTGATCCAATAGAAGCGTAACCCATTCTGAAACACACACGCATTTGTACGCCCCCGAATAATTGCATTAAAGAAAGTATTGTGAGAAAATGAGAATTTTCTTCTTTCCTACCCTATCCTGGCCATAGTTTTCAATCTCAACGCGATTTTAACTCGTCTGTAACTAGTCAAAAATGTGTTCTCTTGGTAATGGATGGGAACGGCTTATTCAAAGTAAAAATAAGCAACTTGAAATATATGTAACTGTATTACTTATCACTCCTGCGAAATACATCTGGTATGCTCAGTTCTCAAAGAAAAAGGCAAATTACTCTCTATTTAATTGAAAGACTCCGCGTTTTTGAAACCGTGACCGCATCTTCGCCAAGCGGGTTATTGGTATAGTGATTTTGTATTTAAGAGGAGTGTTTACGCATTCAACGAATTATATAGAATCCTCGTATTACGCCACCTTCAAAATTTGCCAGTTGTTTGGGGGAGACAGGTTTTGAAAAATGATAAATCGAACCTAACCGGGTGTAACAATATACATTGTTACTCGTTTTTATGATGCCGCGACTAAATAGAAATATATATGGTGGGCTGCAATTTGGTGGTCCATGCTTACATGACTTGACTGAAGGCCCTTCTTGTAGATAGTCAGTATATATGTATGTATTGTATGCATTGTCAAATCCGCTAGGATTTGACAGCAGAGCCTCAGAGTTGTTTACTAGTAGCAGGTCACATCTGGTAATCCATCAAAGGTCACTTGTCAAAGAAGCGATTACATCGATTTAACGATCGCCAGTTTTTACGACTCAGGCGATTGCATCGATTTAATGATCGCCAGTTTTTACGACTCCATACTAAAACGTCAATCAAGCCAGCAGAGGTTTGGTATAAATACCAGGCCGTTTTCTAGACCAAATCAGTGTTGATCCGAGTCTGTAACTGGTAACATCTCCTGTGGCTCTTTTTTGGCTCCTGCACTCCAGACCTGCCGTCCGTCTGTCTGTCTGCCTAAATCATTGATTTAAATTTGTTTCTTCTTACTCTTGGACATTTCTTTGTTCAAGACTCGTGTTAGTGAACCTGGGTAGTTGTTTGATTATTCTATACAGACGTGTTACACGGGCACTACTTCAAATCTAACATGATATCATCCTACTTGATTTTCGAAAGTGGGTTCCACTGATGGACCGGAGTCCAGCAAAAAACAAAGTACTGAAAGAACTGTAAGCTAGCAAAACAGAGTTTTGTTAAATATTCTTCTTTGCCAAAGGTTATCTTGATAAGTAAACGAGGTTAAAGTAACCCAGGAGTTAACCTATTACAACTTGACAACTTGACAAAATTTTAGACTGGTTCAAATTGAAAGACGTTGCAGACGACAATTTCAAGATGGGTGAATTTAGAAAATATTTCCCTGGATGGGTGTAAAACATTGTCGACAATGAAGAAATTGCCTGTTAGAAGCAATTTCTTCATTGTGCACAATGCTTTCTAAAGCTTTTTTCTTGAGATGCTTAAGAATTGGGTGAATCCCTGGATGGGTGTAAAACATTGTGGACAATGAAGAAATTGCTTGTTAGAAGCAATTTGTTCATTGTACACAATGCTTTCCAAAGCTTTTTTCTTGAGATGCTTAAGAATAGGAATCGAGTGGGAATGGGTTAAGAGGCATGATTTTGAAAGAGTTCTCTACATTGAATAGAGTTAGCAACTGATACTCCTGATATACATAAGAACTACTTTTATGGCGTAAAAATTCAATGGATTTAGTGGTATAGCCTCCGGTGGCGGTTTGCATTCGTTGAATTTTGGGAAGAACTCAAAATTTCGTCTGTCAACTTAAGCTGTCAAAGCTGTCGTTTTGCTAGTGTCACCTCTACATCACCGTACTTCATTGACTGGGTTACTGCCCCTAGATTTATCGATACTCAAAGACAGCGGGCCACTCAGCCAATATTTGCAAAATTAATAGAATCGTGTCAGTATTTTGAAATAATTACCTCCCTTATAATTTGAACCGCTTAAAATTAGCATCTGACATTCAGTTGATAAATTTACCTTCGTTTACCATCAAATTAATGTTATATTTAATATTTTTCATAATTGTAAATATAAGAAATTTTGACTATTTTACACACAAAGAAACTTTTTTTTTTCAACGAAAGCACATTTTAGTTAGATTAAAGACTTTACTTTAACATCCAAATTTTATCTTGTATCAACGCCACGGGCGATCCCATTATAAATTGTCACAAGATATACGCCTATCTTGAATTAAATTTTGAAATGCCTATCACGGCATAGTCATTGTAATTATCGGAAACAAACCAAACAAAACATGTCCCCCCCCCCCAAAAAAAAAGACACAAAAACATGTCCCTCTTCATCTGACGTCGGAATAACCGCTTCCTATTAAAGAGGAAAATTTCTGCCCTTGGAATGCAATAATATTCTTGGAAACGTCTCAAATTTAGACTAGCTGCAGGAACGGTTTTGCATCGGAACATGTAGCCCTATGTCCAAAATTTAGACCGCATTAGGACACTTCATCATTTTATAATCAAAGTACGGAAAAGTACTGTAAGCTGGCAAAGCAATGCATTGTTCAGTAATCTTCTTTGTCATGATAAAGAATCGAGGTTAAAGCAACAAAGAAGTTAACAAATTCCCACACAATCCCTCCTTTTTACGCCCCTTAAACGACTAGTTGTTGAAAACAATGTGAAAAATGAAGGAATTGCTTGTTACAAGCAGTTTCTTCATTTTCCACACAGCTTTCTACCGAAAGAGATACATATTTTAGAATTTTCAACAATTTGAAATAGTCCTCTGCAAGTTCTTTAAAGACTCTGATCATAGTCATTTTGAACACGTAATGGACTCAGTGTTTAAGCCTCAAATGGCAGTGAACTTTGAGTCGACCTCAAAATGTTGTCTGTTAACTTAACGGAGCCCTATCAAGGCTGACCCTTTGCTGGCTAAAAATCATGTATAGGCAAACGATTTTAAATAGAGGAATATCAGAATGAGTTCGATTATTCAAAGAATATTTAAAAATTCGTTTAGACTGGTTCAAAATGCTTGTTTCACAATGGTTCTAATAACGCTATTTGTTATTTCCACATTTTTTATATTTATATGTCACAAACTAAATGACGCTAGGGCCTATTTTTAAACCTTTCCATACAACGACGCCTTTTGACGCCCTAAAAGACTGATTTCTAAAAGAAATATTGATTTTTGAACAGCAAATTCTATCAGTGCATCCAGCCCTTTGTGAGGCAATTTATACAGCATGACAAGGGTTAAGAAATAATGAGGGAGGTCAGTTGGCACGGTTAGCGATTTGTCAGTTTAAAGTATGTTTAAACCCTTGTCATACTGAATAAAATCCTCTACAGAATTGTATAAACATCAAAGGGCTTAAAGCACTGGAAACACTAATAGTGAGTTAATATGATTTTTGAAAAAAACACAACAACAACAACAACAACAACAAAAAAACAACTTGTGAACGTCTCTGGCTTAAAATGAACAAGCAGGTGGCAAAGACTAAGAACACACTGCACTTATATGCAGGCTGATCTTTGATTACACCTACTGCCAAAACAGGAATCTTCCGGATGCAGTTTGACATGGCTTAGCTTGATTTGTTTGCAGTTAGAAGGCCGTGTGTCGGTTCTATGAATATTGCTTACGTTCGTTGAGGTAAAACTTAACTATAAAATGTAAAATTTGAATTAAAGTAGAGGGCGTTAATCTATGATTAAATAATGCAGAATTATTCCGAAGATTGGAGACTTTTAACGATAACCTTCAAGCAATTGAACAACAGCTGACCCCGCTAACTTACTCCGTTAGCCCCGCCCATTGACTCCAACAGGTAGTTCCACAATTAAGTTTAAATGGCTTTATTTTTCAAAATTTATGGACATGTAACAAAAACGCCGAATGGTTAATTGGCGACCTAAACGTTGTAACTAAAGCTTGAATAAGCTGTGGTTACAACCTTTAAGTGTCCACACCAACTAAAAAGTTTCATATACATGGCGGCCATGTCGGGGTTCAAACTTCACTCCCGGTCTAAATGAATGATTTGATTGGACTTTTTTTTCTTTGATTGATAGCCACGATTGGTCAATTCCGAGTGGCATCAAGTAAAAACATAAGCTAAAGTGCATCTGACAGTTTAATCAGGAAATTCACTTTGTGCTTTACAGCTCCTGACTCGAAATTTCTGAATGAAATACACAGGGGCTAGAATAAGAGCTTAGGTTTTTAGGATCTGGTTTTAACCTATTCTCAAACAAACACGATTTTTGATGCTCCAAAGAAAAACAAATTGGAAAATATTGTTGACAATGAAGAAAGGGCTTGTTGTGTGCTTTATTTTTCATTTTCAACAATGTTTTCTATCCAATAGGATGAAAAAAGATATAACTCAATCAACTCGAAATGGTCTTCTGCAATTTCTTTCAGTTTGGACCAGTCTAAAAAAATTTCATGTGGGAATGGGTTAAAAATGAAAGAAAAGAAACAAAAATATTTCGTGTAACATAACGCCATATCAGTTAAAGAAGTAAACCCTGACTGGAATCGGGCAATACATTATCTTTCGATTGCACATAAAATTGCCTTAATTGTAGTTTCATGGCGCATCAATTACGTCATTCCCTTCCGCTAGCAATACAATCAATATGGACATCACTTACGGCCTTACCCGATAAATCTCAAAGTATGGCATAAGGAATATACTACATTAAATAGAATATATGGAGAATTAAATAGAATTCATCATATAGCATCTCACGAAGGGAGAACATTTATTGTAAAATTGACATAAATTTTGTTAATTTTTCACGAGAATCCGTTTACATGGCCGCTTCAAAGTGATTACCACCAAATTGACAAACGTTTAGGGTGAACACGAAACATGCTTTTACTGATCTGACTGTACCGTTGCCGCGTTCAATTAAAAAATATTGACAAACCAAATTTCATTTAGACCTTAAGTATTTTTTGGAATCATTGGAAAACGATAGCTAGCTGATTGATATACATGTATACAGATAGAAATCAATGATCTTTAATACTGGTGAAGAATCCAGTACCTTTTTATGTTAGTGGGTGTAAAATGTATGAATTCACCAAATATTTTTTTCGAAGAACATGTTTACAGTGTACAATTATACCAAACATAAAGGAAGGTGAGCCCTGACAAAAATTATACATGTAATTTGATTGAAAACTGGTTAGTATATTCTGCGATACTCAAAAAACTTTCACCAAAAGTATGTCGGTTGGTTAGAATACAGTTATTTTATCTTTCTTATTTTATAATATTTTTTTCAAGTAAATACGGGATCATACACGATATTGAGCTTGTTGTTTTAAACTGAAAGTGACAAATCCGAAAAATTCGGAAGATGTTTCCAAGCAAGAGCCCCACTGACCCAGAGTAAATGATTACGAATATTCAAACATAGGATATTGTTGTGATTCAAGAGTCACCATGGTGACACCCTAATGTTATATATGAAATCTTGAAGCCGCGTTTGTTATCACAAAACTGTAAAATATGTCTTATTGTCTGACTCTGTAAATATACATGTATCTCATAGAAATCACTTGAGTATTTGTGACATTTTCACGACGAGGCAAGTCATTTGCTCTATGATGCTTTCTTGTTTCGAGCACAGGAAAGAGAGTGCCAATACATTGTCAATTTTATAAAAATCAAAGGACTAATGGACCCAACAGTCTCCTACTAGTGAGCACCGGCAATGTTGACCATAGATGAACCGTGATATTGACTTGGCCAATATAAACATGGAGGTCAAGTAACCCAGGTCATACCCCCGAATTATCCAATTTGTATCGAGTTGTATCATACAGACTGAAATTCTGGGCAAGTTTTGAAATTTGGATACTTATATGTGCACTTTTGTTGTTGCTGTTATTTTTTAATGGCGTAATATATTATTTAAAGATTTTCGATTTTGTTCATTGGGATACAATCTAAGCAAATTATCTGCCGTTGTCCCTTTAAATCTTGTTCTTATACATCCACAGAGATACACCGGCTTTGTCTTATTTATTGGTATTTCTCTGTTGTTGTTGGTTTTTTTTTTTTATTGTTTATGGAAGAGAAGGAAATCGCCTTAAGATTGAAACTGAAATAGCCATAATCTGCATTAACAGCCCCCAAACAATTGTATTTTACTTGTAGAAAAATGTGATGGGTTTCATTTTCGTTTTACATTGTTGTTTCGTACTAGGCTCGCTTGCTTAGTTTTAAATTTTAGACCCGGTAAAACCAGCTCTTACGAAAAATCCGGACATGTTAATCAAGACTCATTCGCGACAATTTTAAATAAGCAGTTATCTGTTTTCCCAGCCAAACAGCTGCGTTTTTTCAAGTTCCGGTTTCGAGATGAATTTACATTGAATGAAATTTTTCTGTTGTTTTATTTGCAATTAGTGGTAGAGTCGCAATCATATATTAGTCAAATTAAATTACGATTGGTAGAGAGTGAATTGTCTGTGTAGCATTAATCTTGAACCTGGATGATAATGATGATACCGGCGTTCCTGATCGTCTGCTTGAGTCTTGCTATTCGACATATTGAAGCAGCTGACTGCACTGCGGTAAGCGTTTTAGTTATGTAAATGATTGTAACGAGTATTGTTCATTGAGTTTGCCCTACCATAGATTGATTTCGGCTTACGATGCAATTTGATCAACTTTCGCACCTAAGAAAATTTAATTAAATTGACAGTGCTCTCAACTAGCGTACGTCGACTTACTGCCAAATCTCAATTAGGTGCCTACCTATGTTATTTTGTATAGCCTCCCTAAGGAGCCTGAGTGAGCTTTGATGACCCTAATTTTTCACTTGATGATTGCTTTCAGCACCCTCTTTCTGGGGCTGTGAGAACCACCTATACCACATAGTTCTCTTGGTATACAGTCATTTTGTACCATAACCATTTCGTACTATAATTTCTATGGTTATTTCGTACCATACAATGGTAATTTTGTACGGTGCATTAGTCATTTCGTACCAAAGAATTAGTCATTTCGTACCATCATCTACCACAAATAAACAACTCAATTAGAATTTGATAATTAGATTGTTTGTCATTGTTTGGTCGTGTTAGGTAAGATCAGTTAAGATCTAATTGTCGAAGTGTGAACGATTGTTGATTGCTCAATTATTTTTAGATTGGCATTTGCCTTTCATTTGACTGTCCCACTTTTATACACCCCATCAAGAAAATTACTTGGGAAAACATTGCTGGTGACAAGCAATTTCTTCATTATCACAATGTTTTCTTCTCTAAAAGATGAATATTTTAGAATTCTGTCTTGACGAAATTGTGGTTTTCAATTTTTTTAGAATTGGAACTGTCTTAAATCTTGTTGTGTGTCAATTCGTTCATGGTTACTTTATCACATTATTCGATAAACCATGATACAAATTTGACATAAATACGGTTCTGATTATCTACTCTGAATTTCTTCTAATGAACACAACCCCTATTAGAAAAAAAGTGATGTGCTGATACGGTATCGTCAACTATCCGTTTGCCTGAATGGGCTGTCTTAATTGATTTTCACTTGTTTAATGATCGGTAAATTAGATAAAGAAAATACATAATAAAATATTTTCTTATTTTATTAATTTTGAATGCCGTATTTTACCATTCAAATAATATAAGATTTTTTTTCTAAACATGGTACGAAATATTTGACGTATGGTACGAAATAACTACAAGATTGTACGAAATGATCACAACATGGTACGAAACAACCAATACCATGGTACGAAATGACCAATACTATGGTACGAAATGACTGGTACTTAATGGTTATGGTACGAAACGACCGTAATTCGTACACTTAAACCAAACGAGATTCAAATTTGACCCCTAAAGTAAACATTTCTCAAAATTAGGAGCCACGATATTGATTGAAATGACAAACAAGGATTAAACAAACATCTCTCCTCAAACCACTTGGCCAATTTAAACCAAAATTTACAGAAATTTTTCTTAGGTGGTCCTCTTTCACATTAGCTTAAATAATATAAATCCAGTGGAGGACTCTTGTTGCCATAGAAGTACGAAAGTTTAATCTCTAAAAAAAATCTTCTCCTGATCAGACTGATATTTAACATGAAGCCTTCGGGCATATATCTTCCGTTCTGTATAGCTCTCGTTCAGTGTATTTCTCCTAGCTTGTTGCTCATAATTGCATGATTTTTCCTCCAAGAATAGATTTATTAATAGGTACTTGATTGAAGACATTATTTGAATGTTTCAATGTTATGTGTTTTGGTATTCTATGCAGGGAAAAAGACTATTAATTTCAACCTAGGGGCCAAAATTCAATATTTAACATTAGTGGAATAGGCATTTTCTAAAAAGGTCAAGGGGCCCAGCCCAAAATCTAGGGGCCATGGTCGACTGGGCCCCTGCTAGTCTTTTTCCCTGCTATGGACTTTTGTTTGTTTGAATTTGGTTTTACACCACTTTCAACAATCTTTCAGTTATATCGCGGCAGCTGGAGCACCTAACAATGGATTCCTGGTATTTCTCACACCAGTATTGCCATCACATCCTTTCCTAGCCTCCAGCTGCTATCCCGCATAGGTCTACGATTATTGACCCATTGGTCGGAGACAAATAGTTGGAAAGGATGAGTGCCGCCGTCGGGGATTCTATGGATTATAAACATATTTGCATATAAACAAACAATAATACATGATTGAAGTCATTGACCATTTCTCTTTTGTATGAGGCATTTAGCAGGACCAAGATTTCCCAAACTGGTCATAAACAGAAAATTAGTCCTAAATTTCCAATGTTATTTTTATTTGTTAAACCTCTGCAGTGATATTAAGAATGAGATGCAGTGCAATTTGAATTATATACCGTAATTTGTCCATATATTCGGACACAATTAAATAATTTTTTTTTTTCGTCTCCAAATACATAGATAATTACTCAAGCCAGTGTCCGAATTTATAGATAAATCGCCGTGCAGCTGGGAACAGCCATTGCCGATTTTCATGAGTCACAAACTGTTTTGCTTAGACACTGAATTCATTTCAACAGTAAATAAACTTGATATGTGTTACGCATAACATTTGTAAATTTTTTTATTTTTATTTATTTTTTTTTTCAGATTGTTTCAAGATAACGGCGAAAACGACGTGAAATTAATGATCATTCACTGATTAAAAACCTTATTGAACGATTTATTTTTCTAAAATGTTGTTTTTCTTTGTTTTAACGATTGATAGAATCCCACATATCACCGTAAGAATATGACAAGATCCTAACTGCAGCATGTTCAGGCAAAATTGTTACGACGTTTCAGTAGTCAAAGTCCGATCTTGAGAGGATGGTAAATTCTTTTTCTGTCAGGTACAATCATCGTCGGTTGAATTGAAAAAAGGGGGATGTTAATATGGAGAGCTAAACAAAATCTTCGCATTTTAATTGTTCTTGTATTAAAGTCACCTAGAGATAAGAAGTAAATTATCAGTTAAAATAAAACTGTCGCAATTAAAATCACGGCATCGGTCAATTACAACAGTTTTTCTCTGATCTGCTTGACATAAATCATCGCATGATATTGCCCTCAAATTTAAAGTAAATGCGGTGGCCTACCTGTGTAATGTTTTGAGAGTATTCAGACAGTCGATTAAACCATGTAAACTTTCGGCATAATGACACGGGTAAAAATTTGGTCACCAAGAATTATCACAGGGTACGCGTCTGGCACGTGCCAACCCCGGAAACTCTCCCAATATAGCTGAACATCTGGCGGCGGTGCCTTTCATCACCTTTCCTCCCTCGTAGTAAAATAAACTGTACCCGAAAAACCTTTACTGTATATTTGTCAAACGAGTCTTGCTACGTGTTTGATTGAATAGTATGAGATTAAATTTTCGGATTGTTAAAAGAAGTTTGGAACAAAAACGGTAATTTATTTTAATTTACCAATATTATATATACCCTCTTGGATGAGAAGAAATAATTTTGTGACAAATTAACAATTAAATTTCTCGCATTTTCCGTATTTAGTGAAAACATCGTAGGTACGACTGACTCTTTTCAAAGCATATCATTGCATTTTTTTCATGATTTGATACGGCCGATGAGCTCGATGAGCTCTGGATACGAGGGAAGTGTAGTAAAATCGAAAGTAGGTTCAGGTCTATTTGACTAATTTTATAGGGTCGCGCATGTTAATCTTAGCCATCCTTTCAGAGTGGGTCCTGTCGGGGAAACGAAATTAAGAAATCAGAGAGAGAAACCAAGCTTGATATTTTAATTGCATCACCTTCACGGTTCGTAGCTTAAGGATATCGAGGTGTGTGCCTATTCTCGGTCACTGTTATAAACAATATACACCTGTTGACACTTAACCCAGACAGTTTGGAGATACTGATTGCCAAGATTCCAAATTGCCGATAATGGATGAGGTATTTGTTGATCTGATATTTTATGTTTGTAAATTCTGTGTCCGAATTTATAAATAAATTCCAGACATCATTTGTCCGAAATTAGAGGCACAAAATTAATTATTTCATGAAATAATTAATGGTGTCCGAATTCTTGGAGTGTCCGAATATATGGATTAATTATGGTAGATGATAACAAAAATGTGGGTATGAATGATGAATATATTGGCCTTTACCACAGCCAGTGGTGTGGAAATACAGATTTTCTCCAGATAGCCTTTGATCAGTTAGACATGTTTTCTACTTGCTCAGAGTAGAGATGACTGTGTTTGCAAACATAGAGAAGGGATAAATTTGAGAAACATTAATTTTAATGAAAGAAATTTCTGGAACCCAGCATTTCTTAAGTAACCACAGAATTTTCTGATGATTTTCATGTACAAAATGTATGTAAAAAGCTCTAATCTTTGAGATCTATTTTGTACCATTTCAAGATTTGTTTGTCTCCAGACAATTTGACATGAAATATATACTTGTAGGCACGTTGAAAAGCCCATGTAGTACAAGGTGGATTTGGGAATTCCACACCAACTTAATCCATTACCAGATGGCAAAATTTGAGACTGGTCCAAATTGAAAGGAGTTGCAGACCACAATTTTAAGTCAAAGAAGTTTTTAATTTTTTCATCTTTTTGATAGAAAACATTGTGTAAAATGAAGAAATTGCTTGTGACATGCAATTTCTTCCATTTTACACAATGTTTTACCAAATGTTTTTCTTGTGGGCGTTCAAAAGTGCCATTGTGTAGGAATGGATTAAAGCATTGATATTTTGGCATAGAATAGGACAAAGATTGAATTTTTTGAAAATGTGAAAAAAGGTGTTTCATTTAGGATTTACCATGACTTTTCTCATGTTTTATGACAGTTTAACCCTTCTTCTTTAGAACTTCATTAAAATAAAAGTGCAGAAAGTACTGGAGGCAATATCTGTTTGCCAATAAATGTTTTGCAAATTTTTTGTTAAAAAAAACCCAACTCTGGCTTGATAAGAAAACAGGTGATGTAGACCAAGATTACATGACTTAGAATTATCCAACAAAGCTGTATTTCTGCTGAATTGTTTTAACCTCTGATAAATGAATATGACATTTAGTGTCAATTAACCAATTACCACATGACAAAATTTAGATTGGTTGAAATTGAAGGAAGATGCAGACAACAATTTAAAGTTTAAGATATTTAAATTTTACTGTCTTTCCGGGTAGAAAGCAATTTCTTCATTTTACACAATATTTTTCAATTTCTTGAGGGGCGCCAAAAAGTATCACTGAGTGACAATAGGTTAAAGGATCAAAACTTAAATATTGTTGTGGCAGAGGTATATGTCTGTGAAATTTGAAAATATGGGATTTATGCAACAGTATTTTGCATGTGTATCCCACAAGAACTTTCTTTCCTTGGATACATCAATTTTATCGCATATTTTTTAGTTTTATACCTCAATTTACTCTACTCAGAGACAAAACTTACTGCCAGAAAATCATATAGTTTGATTTCAGGCCTATGATACGATTTGAAATAGAAATACAACATTTTATTCAACCTGCCGTTATTCAAAGGTTTTGCAGCAAAATTTCATTTCCACACAGTCCTTATTTTAAGCTCACCTGAGCACGTAGTGCTCAAGTGAGCTATTGTGATCCCCTTTTGTCTGTCGTCCGTGCGGCGTCCGTCGTGCGGCGTCTGTCGTCCGTCAACAATTTCTTTAAACAGCATTTCCTCCTAAACAACTGGGCCAATTTGAACCAAATTTGGCAGAAATGTTCCTTAGGTGGTCCCCTTCAAAAATAGCTAAAAGAATAGAAATCTGTTAAAAACTCTGGTTGCCATGGCAACAAAAGTGAAATTTTAAAATAGTCTTTAAAAATCTTCTCCTCCTGACCCAGAAGGCGTAGAGCCTTGATATTTTGCATGAAGCATCAGTATATTGACCTCTTTCAAAATAGCTAAAATCATGATCCTCAGGTCCCCAGGGGCGGAGCCCCAGGGGAGTTGGGTTATATAGAAATAAAGAATGATTTTTTTAAATGACATCTCTTCCCAATTCACAGGGCCATTTTGAACTAAATTTTGCAGAAATGTTGCTTAGGTGGTCCCTGTTAAATTTAGCTAAAAGAATTGAAATCCGTTAAAAACTCTGATTGCCATGGCAACAAAAGTGAAATTTCAAAATAATCTTTAAGAATCTTCTCCTCCTGACCCAGACGGCGTAGAGCCTTGATATTTTGCATGAAGCATCAGTATATTGATCTCTTACAAAATAGCTAAAATCATAATCCTAGGGTCTCCAGGGGCGGACCCAGGGGGGGTATAGGCATGAAGCATCAGTTCACAGACTTCTTTCTTATTTCTGAAATTATAACCCATGGGAAAAAGTTTTTTCCTTCTTTTAAATCAACACTAAAGCCTTGGAATTTGTAATTTAGACTTTTGGATCCCCAGGTTCATAGTCTTTATATGTAATTGTGGCCCACTTGTTTCATAATCCTAACCTTAACATGAAATTAGACTGTTGAAAGAAAAAGAGCCTTTATCTCAGGTGGGCGCCCCAGGGCCAAAAGCCCTCTTGTTTTATAACCCTGGCCTCAAGAAGAAAGCTTTGGAAAAGAGGAATTACTTTTTACAAGCACATTCTCTACTATCCACCGGCATCATAGCACAGTCTGTACTGACTCGGTAGAATGTCAGACTCCTAATTTTCAATCATAGGATGTCATGGGTTCTATCCCCGGCTGCACATATTTTTTTTGACATATGTCTCTGATCAATAGGTGGATAATCGTAAACCTACGTGGGATAGCAGCTTGAGGCTAGGAAAGGATGTAATGGTAATACTGGTGTGAGAAATACCAGGAATCCATTTTTAGGTGCTCCAGCAGCCACGTTATGACTGAAATACTGTTAAAGTGGTGTTAAACCCCATTCAATCAATCAAATTAACCCTTGTCATGCTGTATAAATTACCTTACTGAATTGCTGTAAAATCAAAGGGCTGAAAGCAATGATAGAACTTGTTGTTCAAAATTCAATATTTCTTTTAGAAGTCAATTTTATAACAACTCCAGCAGGAAAAATACAAGCAGTAGGTGTAGACCAAGATCAGACTGCACTTATGTGCAGGCTGATCTTAGTCTACACCTCCTGCCAAAACCGGAATATTCCAGGTTCAGCATGACAAGGGTTAATTTCTATTATTTTTTAGAATTGTTCCCCTCAAAAGACTCACACAAACAGAAATTCATTAACTGAAAATTGTTGTCAGGAACTATTTTGAATTTGCACACGTCTAATTTCTTTTCGGATGGAAATAGGTTAAGAGATAGGCTGAATGTCTGGAAAATTAAACTAGTTTCAATGGGCTCTATTTAGGATTTTTATAAAAAAATATTTGGGACCAGAGGTTGTTTTAAATTTGAACTGTGCTAAAACTGTTGGGAAAAGTAGTATTAATATTTTGGTTTTAGAATATCATTGGTACATTGAGGCATTAACACTGTATCTCCAACAGAAATATTCAAAAGATACCAAGCATTAAAATCTTCATTTTCATTTCTTGTCAACAAGATTAAAACCATATTGTTCAAAAAGATTTATTCTTGAAGTTAACCTATTCCCCAACAATGACGCCTTTAGACGCCCCCCTAGAAAAAAGCTTTGGAAAACATTGTGTAAAATGAAGAAATTGCTTGAAACAAGCAATTTCTTCATTTTACACAATGTTTTCTCCCCAAAGATGTTGAAAAAAATCTAAATTTACATAAACTTTAGATTTTTGTATGCAACTTCTTTGGATTTGGACCAGTCTAAAATTTGGCTGTGTAAAAATGGGTTGAAACATAAAAAAATAATGTGATCTGTGCCAAACAGACATTAAATGTGCGGACCAAATGCATAATAACAAGTTGGTGAAACTGAATTTAAAAAAGAAAAGACAGGCCACTCATGAATTGTCATTTTGTGACTTAAGCTATCTTTTGTATTAACCCATTCCCACACAATGATGATTTTTGATGTTAAAGTTATTCGCAATTAGGAAAACATTGTGTAAAATGAAGAAATTACTTGCAACATGCAAAGTCTTCATTACCCACAATATTTTATACAAAGAAAGCTGCAGAATCTAAACTTTCATAAACTTTAGATTTTTGTCTGCAACTCCTTTGGATTTGGACCAGTCTAAAATTTTGCTGTGTGAAAATGAGTTAAACATAAAAAAATAATGTGATCTGTGCCAAACAGACATTAAATGTGCGGACCAAATGCATAACAACAAGTTGGTGAAACTGAATTTAAAAAAGAAAAGACAGGCCACTCATGAATTGTCATTTTGTGACTTAAGCTATCTTTTGTATTAACCCTTGTCATGCTGAACCCCGAATATTCCGGTTTTCACAGAAGGTATAGACCAAGATCAGCCTGCACATAAGTGCAGTCTGATCTTGGTCTACACCTCCTGCTTTTAGTTTTCCTGCCTGAGTTGTTAATGAAAATGATTTCTAAAAGAAATATTGATTATTGAACAACAAGTTCTATCAGTACTTTCAGCCCTTTGATTTTACGGCTATTCAGTAAGGTAATTTATAAAGCATGACAAGGGTTAACCCATTCCCACACAATGATGATTTTTGATGCTAAAGTAATTTGCAATTAGGAAAACATTGTGTAAAATGAAGAAATTACTTGCAACATGCAATGTCTTCATTACCCACAATATTTTATACAAAGAAAGTTGCAGAATCTTAACTTTCATAAACTTTACATTGTTGTCTGCAACTCCTTTCAAATTGGACCACTCAGAAATTTTGCCATCTGGTAATGGGTTAGATTTTCTCAGTGAGGCTTTCAACAATTCCCTGTTTCCAACAACAGTGTTCATATTTGAATGTTTGTTTGTGTCGGTGACACATATTTCATGAGAGTTCCATGTGTAAGGCTTAACCCATTCCCACACAATGAAAATTTAAACCAGTGCAAATTCAAAGAAGCTGCAGACGACAATTTAAAGTTTACGAAATCTTCAAAATCTTTGTCTTATAGGATAGAAAACATTGTGGATAATGAAGAAATTGCTTGTGACAAGCAATTTCTTCATTGTCCACAATGTTTTCCAAAGCTTTTATAATGAGGGGCGTAAGCCGTTTAAAAGCGTCATTGTGTGGGAATGAGTTAAGCCCTTATCTGGAAAATTTGACTTGATTAACTTAACTCCAAAAGTGTTTCAGCTAACTTACCACATCCTAAATGGGTATAATAAATGTACTTATCGTGATAACTCTTTTACTGATGTCAAGGTTAAGTTCATCTGACAAAGTTGATATTAAATATTTCAAGCATACTCATGCTTTTTGCTGTTTTTAGGGCGTTAGTGTTTCTCAAAAACATCTTGAGCAATTGAGGAAATAGTAGTTGGAATGAAGAAAATCTGAAAAATCTACAAGCACAAAAAAAAAAAAGATTAAAAACATTCTATGACAAAACCAGATTCCCAGTGAATTAATGGCACATTAGATGAGGAGGGCTATAAAGGTGGGGAGTGTGATCAATAATGATAGGAACCTTTCTTCTGCTGGGAAAAATTTCCTCTACCAGATTGAGGTTCTAAATATTTATCCCATTCCCATTGACAAAAATTTATAATGGTCCAAATTGAAAGAGGTTGCAGATGACAAAACAAAGTTGGTTTGAATTGAAGAATAAGGGCCATATGAGGTAGAAAACATTGTGAGAAAAGGAGAAATTGCTTGTCACAAAAATTGCTTGTCACAAATATTGCTTGTCACAAGCAATTTCTCCTTTCTTGCAATGTTTTATAAAATATTTTTCCACAGCGCATAATACAGCATGATTGAGTGGAAATGGTTAAATTATGTTATTTTCAGAGAAAAATTAACATATAAACAGGGGAAAAGACTATAAATTTCAACCTAGGGGCCCAGCCTGCCTAAATTCAATATTTAATATTAGACAAATAGGCATTTTCTCAAAAGGTTTTGGGGGCCCAACCAAAAATTTAAGGGCCATGAGCGACTGGGCCCCTGCTAGTCTTTTCCCCTGATAAAGATAAATATTATTGTTGATCAGGCTTGCTATGAGTGAGACATATTTGCTCTTTGACAATTTACGTATGTGGATGTGCATCAGTGAATTATAGTGTTAGTTAGTGTATAAATCACTCCACAATTTATCCATATCAATTCCCCTATACTTATGGATTGATGTAAAAATATATTGCTCAATTATTCTCCGATTTATTCTCCATCATGAGAAGAAGTGCAATTTGAAATAGAGTTTCAAATAGCTCAAATTGAGCTTGTCCAGAGAACGCATCTCCTGTATTTCAGTATAGATTTTAAACTAGCCTAGTGTCACACTGGTTTTTAGTAATAAGTAGATGAGCCATCTGAAAGAAATTTTCAGAAAGCTCACAGCTCAATGTCACATCTCCAGGTAAAACATTCGGTTTGCTTGACATGTTGTCCCTGGATGACAACCTAGTATTACAACATGTCAAAGTCTTTGCTCCACAATTACTACAACAGTGACAACACATGGGCTATATAATATAGCATATGTGGTGTCACTTTTCTAAAAATAGTGGTCTAATGCCCATGACATAGTGCGTTATCTCTGTTATTAGGTCACCTGACCGAATGGTCATGGTGACCTATTGCAATCATCGTTTGTCCGTCGTTGTGCGTCGTGCGTCGTCCGTTAACTTTTAAACATTTTCATCTTCTTCTCAAGAACTACTGGGCGGATTTCAACCAAACTTGGTAGAAAGCATCATTGGGGGATGCCAATTCAAGTTTGTGAAAATAGGGGTTCTGGGGGTCATAGGGGCCCCAATCGGGGGCAAAAAGGGGTAAATTTTGGTTCTTCTTTAAAAATCTTCTTCTGATAAACCGTTAATGCCAGAGCTTAAATATTTTGTGTACATGACAACAAGGACAGGTTTATTATAAATTGTGAAATTCATGCCCCTGGGGTCATGTATGGGGCCACACCCAGAGGTCAAAGTTCATCATGTTAAAAAATTCACATTTTCAGCTTCTTCTGATGAAGAACACAGCCAATTTGAAAAAAACTTTGTGAAAAGCATCATTTGGTAATGGTTATTCGGATTTGTGAAAAATAAAAGGCTGGGGGGTCAGGGGGTCCTAAAATGGGGACCAAAAGGGGGTAATTTTTGGTAACTTTTAAATATTTCATCTTCTTCTCAAGAACTACTGGGCAGATTTCAACCAAACTTGGTCGGAAGCATCATTGGGGGATGCCAATTCCAGTTTGTGAAAATAGGGGTTCTGGGGGTCAAAGGGGCCCAAATAGGGGGCAAAAAGGGGTAATTTTTGGTACTTCTCTAAAAATCTTCTTCTAATAAACCGTTAATGCCAGAGCTTAAATATTCTGTATGCATGACAACAAGGACAGGTATATTATAAATTGTGAAATTCATGTCCCTGGGGTCATGTATGGGGCCACACCTAGAGGTCAAAGTTCATCATGTTAAAAAATTCACATTTTCATCTTCTTCTGATGAAGTACTAAGCCAATTTCAAACTAACTTGGTGAAAAGCATCATTGGGTACTGATTATACAGATTTGTGAGAATTAAAAGGCTGGAGGTCAGGGGCCTAAAATGGGGACAAAAAGGGGGTCATTTTTGGTAACTTTTAAACATTTTCATGTTCTTCTCAAGAACTACTGAGGGGATTTCAACCAAACTTGGACGGAAGCATCATTTGGGGATGCCAATTCCAGTTTGTGAAAAGAGGTTCGGGGGGCTTGGGGTAAAAGGGGCCCCAGTCGGGGGGGGCAGAAAGGGGTAAATTTTTGTACTTCTTAAAAAATCTTTTTCTAATAAACCCTAAATGCAAGAGCTTAAATATTTTATGTGCATGACTGGTAGGACAGGTATACTAAAGTTTGTGAAATTTATGTACCTGGGGTCATGTATCGGGCTACGCCCAGGGTTCAAAGTTCATCATGTTAAGGAATTCATATTTTTAGGTCACCACCGAATGGTCATGGTGACCTATTGCAATCATCGTTTGTCCGTCGTCCGTTAACTTTTAAACATTTTTTATCGTTTTCTCAAGAACCACTGGGCAGCTTGGCTTAGAGTTTTTATATTTGTCCGTAGCAACCATCATCTAGAAGACTTCTAGCAAGATTTTTTAAATTATGGTACAGGGCTCAAAAGTATGCCATCATTTGAAACTAACTCTGAAGATGATGGAGCTTTGAAATTTCGTATGTAGTATCATCACATGGATTTCTTTCTAGACTTTTCAACTCATTGCCCATGAGTCAAATATGCTCATATCTCAGGAGCAAAAGCTTTACATGGGTCATATGGTGAGAAATTTAAGATTTTCTCGTCAAATCTTAAAGGTTCACAGCTTTTTATGTATGCTTTGCTTTTAAATGTCTAATAATGTTTATATGATTAATTTTTGTTACTTGGGAAAACATCAAATTCTTTTCATCCTGACTAATTACATGAAAATTTTTAGTCCATCATTAACAGTTAATGGTGCATATCTTTTGTTTTAGGTAAAGGAAGAATATAAACTGGCAGAAATTAGTGACTATCATATCTACTGACAAAACATGGATGTAGAACAATCAATCATTTCAATTACTGTACCCAAAATTTTTAAGATTCTGATTTCTAACAAGCAAATAACAACAGTAATTTCACTTGATGACATTCTTTTTGAAATGTGAAATTCCAAATAAATATAAGGCATTGCCTTACTGTTCTATCGCAGGTGTCGGCTCTGTACCGGGTAGGTGCCACTGGTGAAGGATTATTAAATTTCATACATTCTATCTTTATACCCGTCACTTATAATTATTATACTACTTGTTCAACATGGAAACTAAATATCATTGACTTGATACATTTTTTTAGTGTACCATTTACCATGCTTCACCAGTGTGGATTGGGGGCCTATTCTTTTGGGAGTGATCGCCTTGTCGATGACGTTTTTTCTTTTTTTTCCTTTATGTATTTCTTAGAATTGATAGTTATAAATTGTTAGGTTGAGTTTATGTAAAAATGTACATGTATCAACAATTTTAACGGTTCAAAATTTATAATCTTCTTCCAATGCATTCTTCATTTACATTTATTATCCTTGACTTTGTAATCGCTCTGTTTTTTTTTTTATTTTTTAAATGATTTTTGGTACCGACTACCATTTAGAATGTTTAATGCTCTTGTTGGTATGTAGCATTATCAGATGGATCTCTATCAATATAGTATGAACTATGTCCCTAGGGTCATAATTAGCCCATTCCTGGACATCACAAATTTTACATATGGCTTATATAATAAAACTCTCCCAAACTAAAAGGCTTAGAGCCTTGATATTTAGTATGTAGTATTATCTGGTGGACTATTATTGTTTTTGTGCTCTTTGGACTCAGGTGACCGATAAGGCCTTATGGGCCTCTTGTTATTGAAGATTTCACATGAAAATTGAATATATATATATTGTGTAGTCCCTGATCTAGTGGTTTGATGCAGGACTCGGGATCCCTGGTTTGAATCCTGCATGCGCCCTGGGAATTTTTCTGAGCAAAAAATTAACTACACATTGCTACTCTCCGTTCGGTAGCTTAAATAGGCAAGACACTTAATAACAAGCCATGTCATGAAACTTGATATCTGTTAAACTTCAAACCAAACATTATGCAAGCAACTCAATATCTTTTAACCCATTACATGGCAATACTGCATTTTACGTCTGTTACTCCAGTTGGCTATGATCATACTTCTGTTGAGAAATAAGGTCATAACATTTTAAACTGTTAATAAATATAACACTAGTGCTTTGCCTTTGGTGACTCTGATTGAGAGACTCTGATAATGATTTTTTTTCGAAAATTGTAGAATGTTGACCCTGTGACTCGGTCATAAAGTCTAAGGGACTGGAAGAGAGATTGTTTATGACAAATCTTTGATATGATACATTTTGATGCCCTTTAAGAAAAACAATTGGGAAAACATTGTGTAAGTTGAAATAATCCCTTCTTGCAAGCAATGTTAAGCTTCAAACGCACGGAACAGATTTCAACCAAATTTCACAGAAATGATCCTTGAGTGACCCTCAATCAGATTCCTTCAAAGAATTTTGATTGGGTGAAAAACATGGCTTTAATAGGCAGGGCTAATTACCATATATGGTGAAAGCTTTGAAACTCTTCTTCTTATTAACCAATGGATGGATTTCATCCAAATTTCACAGAAATGATCCTTGGCTGACCCTTTATCAGATTCCTTCAAAGAATTTCGATCGGATGAGAAACATGGCTTTAATGGAAAGGGCTAATTTCCATATGGTAAAACCTTTAAAAATTTTCTTCTTATTAACCAATGGATGGATTTCATCAAAATTTCACAGAAATGACTCTTGGGTGACCATTTATCAGATTCCTTTAAAGAATTTTGATCGTATGAGAAACCTTGCTTTAATGGGCGGGGCTAATTTCCATATTTGGTAAAAGCTTTGAAATTCTTTCTCTTTGAAACCAGTTGGATCGATTTTAGTAATTTCCATTTGTGGTAAAACTTTGAAAATCATCTTCTCAGAAACCACATAACGGATTTCAACCAAATTTTACTGAAATGACTCTTGGGTCAACATTTTTTTTAATTCCTTCAAAGAATATGGTAAAACCTTTAAAAATCTTCTTTTTATTAACCAATGGATGGATTTCAACAAAATCTCACAGAAATGATCCTTGGCTTACCCTTTATCAGATTCCTTCAGAGAATTTTGATCAAATGAATAACATGGCTTTAATGGGTGGGGTTAATTTCCATATTTGGTAAAAGCTTTGAAATTCTTTCTCTTTGAAACCAGTTGGATCGATTTTAACCAAATTTTTACCGAATTGATCGCTTAGTGACTCTTTATCAAGTTATTGAAAAACAATTTTGATCATAAGAAAATATAGTTTAAATTTACAAGCCTTTTTTTCCATATAAATGTTATATACTGAAAATGGTCTGTTGATGGATTTCAACCAAATTTCACAGGGATGATCCTCAGATGACTACTTGTCAGATTCTTTCATTTATGATTTTGTTTGGTTGAAAAGCTTGGCTATTATGGTTGTGGCTTATGTCCATTATAGGGTATACAATGAAAATTTTTAAATTTTGTTAATACTTTTTCATCCTCCCCAGTGAATGAATTATACATAACTTAACTTGATGTTTGTAAAAAGAATGACAATGTTGAACTGCTTCTAGAACTATTTCAAAGATTTCAGTGACTTAGATTTATTTTCCTTACGTCAGTTTATATTGAAAACATGAAAAATTTGCTTAATCAGTACATTCATGCCTGTGTAGCGATACAGGCTCTCAAGCGTCTCTAGTTTCATTTTCCACAATGTTTTCTACTAAGAAAGTTGAAAAAAATCTGAAATTTCATAAACTTAAAATTGTCTTCTGCAACTTCTTCTAATTTGGACCAGTCTGAACGTTTGCCGTCTGGTATTGGGTTAAAGGAGTTTTGGGTTCCTTTCTCAGGAGAGGGGCTCTGCATGGCTCCGCACTTATGGAGGTAGAAGATTGATGTAAAAAGTTGAGATTTCTGAGTTTGAGTCATATAAGGAGGTGTGTCCTTGAGCAAGGTATTCAGAGCCCCTGCATAGAGCTGGTAACACCAAGAAAGCACATGACTAAGTGAATTACTTTGCCATGATGATATAACTGAAAGATTGTTCAAAATAGCAAAGACCATTGAATCAATCTTACCTCAGGTGAATGAATTATATGACATGTCAGAGTCTTATTTATAAGGTCATTGTTTCAGAAATACAATTCTTACATGCTGTAGACAACCCTGAGATGTGTGTTATGTTTTATTTCAGAACGACTATAAGCCGGAATACACTGTCTGTGACACACAAAATGGCCGTTGGAGTGTGTATGTACCAACCAATGATTGTAATCCAACAGAGGACAGCTACAAAAATTTCTTGCCCAGGAAAGGAGATTGTTGTAAGTATTGATCAATAAGACCTATCTACTCTTTTTCGTAATGTTTTGCCAATTTTCTCAAAAAAACCCAACCTTTGCTTTTTTCAAAAGATTTTGTTCTAATATGAGGATTGTTTTGTCTGAACATTTATTTTGAAAATTGGGGTAAAAAAAATATCAAAAGCTTTGGAATGGGTTAACTTAAATGAAACATCTGCAAACAAAAGGCTTCAGCAGAATTGATGAGTTTGGGTGTCAGGCATGCAATTAATAAAGATCTCCAGAATAATGTATCTTACTTTTTCGGTGTTCAGGGTGATCTTATGTTACAACCAAATACGTCAGTCAACAATTTCTTTAAACATCTCCTATCGAACCAGTGGCCAAGAACCGATGAAGATTTGTGCAGGCGTGATCCTTTGGTGAAGCCCTTAAAAAATTATTCAAATACTTGAAATTGACCCTTAACTCTACTTGCCATGGCAATGAAAAGGATTAGAATAATGGAATCTGAAAATCTCTCCTGAAACCTGAAGGCAGAGAACTTATTTGCTATGTAGCAACTTGATTTTTATAAACAACTCTGGCTGGAAAGGGACACAGAGGTGGTGTATTCAAGGATCAGACTGCACAAATGTGCAGGCTGATCTTTGTTTATACCTCCTCTCAAAATACAAGAATATTCCGTGTTTACAGGGTTAACAGAGTTCTTATCTCTCATAGTTAGGCAGATGGATAATGTTTTGGCATCATCAATCTGTCCTTCCATCCAGCATCTGTGGAAACGTGTCCAGAGCATTATCATTATAAGTCTTACATTAATGGATGAATTTAAAAAAATTGACACAGTTGTTTCCATCATGTTTGTTTGTTTGATTGAATAGGCTTTAATGCCACTTGAATAGTGTTTCAGCCATATCGTGGCTTCAAGTTCAATGCACAAATCAAGGTCAAATTGTAATTTGAATTTCGTCATGAAATCATGGAAATGGTCAAATGTAGAAATTGGGCTTTTACAGAGCATTTCTGGTATATTTATTGATGAAAAATTGGCATAGATATTGTCCATCTGGGGCAGATATACCATTTGAAACAAACAAACTCTTAGATAGCTCAAAGTTCGAGGTCACAGACCAATGTCAGATTGCAAAACTGAGCTTTTCAGGAGCATTATTTGTACATTTATGGATGGATTTCAAAATAATATTTCACACATTTTCTCAATCGTCAGTATTTGTGTTATTTGAAATCAATTTAGGGAAAGGTTCATGGTCACAGGTCAAGGGATAAAATTGCCCGGGTCAAAACATGTACATTTAAGGGTGCAAAGAATTCACTCATCCTCTTGTATTAACAAGTAAGATATCCCGGAGACCGAGTGAAAATTTGTAAGAGGTTGTCTGACTAGACGAGTGCAAAATAACTTACAGAATGATTTATTTAAGAATGAATACAGATGAAATATCCCAAAAACTGCATTTGTGTAAATTTAGATATATAAGTTCGCAAAAATATAAACAATCATGTACTTTGATTTTTTACTGTTTCTGGTTTTCGCATGATATGCCTCGGTACCTGAATACCGTAAAAGATAATTAATCATAAAACTAAGAAAATTATCATGCATATATTTCAAATTTCACACAAATATATTATTACAAAAAAGTGCTTTTTTTAGACCGCTAGGCTTATTGTAGGATGAGTGATAGTCAATGCAGGGCAAGTAACTTTTTTGTGTTAATTGGAATTCTTTGGACCCTGCATTTGTGGATGAATTTCAAAATAATTTAACAGTCATTCTCCATGATGAGCATGTGCCTTTAGATGTCAATTTTACAATATCTATAAGTTCAAGGTAATAGGTCAAGGTCAAATGGTTAATTGGTATCAATTTGGGATTGACCTTTTTTCTGAATATGGGTATCATAGTCATGATTGCTTGTGTGCAGTTGGTCATGTTATGAACATATATAAGGATTTATGGAATGAAATTGCATTGTTATAAAAAAATATTTTTTTTTGTGATTGTGTATATTTCAGTGAAAGAATGTGATAGTGGCCAGTATTTAGATATAGACACTCAGGACTGTAAAGATTGTGAGCCAGGTTTTCATGCAACAGGACAAACGGTGCGGTTTGAAGAATGGGATGAACTGCCTAAAGGATTTACAGTTACCACGGAAAACTTTGTGGGAAGAAACTCAGAAGTAAACTGTACAGAGTGAGTAAACCTTGTTAACCCTTGTCATGCTGTATAAATTACCTTACTGAAATGCTTTCAAATCAAAGAGCTGAAAGCACTGATAGAACTATTTATTAAAAAATCAATATTTCTTTTAGATTTGAACTTCATAAACAATTCTGCCAGGGAAAGTACGAGCAGGAGGTGTAGACTAAGATCAGCCTGCACATAAGTGCAGTCTGATCTAAGTCTACACCTCCTGCCAAAACCAGAATATTATGGGTTCAGCATGACAAGGGTTAATAAACTGTGGTAGTTTCTCAATGTTTTCCAAAGCTTTCATATTGAGGGACGTTTAAAAGGGTTTGTGTGTGGAAATGGTTTAAGTGAAATAGAGAGATTTGACTCACAATAACAGTCAGTAGTCTGAATTTCCATCAACGGCACACATGAAAATTTGTAGTCTTTGTCTCATGCTCCTCACACTCTATTGTTACTTGCTGCTGTTTCTAGTGCTGGAACATGTCTGGGTCATTTTGTGATGACTAATACAAAGCAGAGACCTCCCCCCCCCCAACAAAACTTGTGAGAATTGTGAGCTGCATTGCACCATGAAATGCAGCTACCCATATAATGGTTTCAACAGGGGAAGTATATGACCAAGACTACAAAAAATCAGCTTACATAGCCTTAGGTTGGATAATTACACCACAATTACAGTTTGTTCTAGGGAAGAGTAGTTGATCATGAAGGGTTGAGGACATGAAAGAAGCTTCAAAGGAGTTTGTGTCCTGGGGAGTGGAGGGGAGAAGGGTTCAATTGGCAGTTGTGAAGAGGGGTCCGCCTTACCAATTCAGATTAGAATTCTTCTGATTGCGATGAAAGCTTTAAGCACTCATTATACACCCGTCGATGACGGGACGTATTATGGGATCACCCGTGGTGTCCGGTTGTCCAAGCGTCCGGGCGGTGTCAACTTCTTTGTCCGGAACATAACTCTGTCACTGTAAGTCCGATTGACTTTAAACTTGGCAGTTATATTCTTCTCATCAATACGGAGTGCAGTTTCTAAGAACCATAACTCTACCTGGCCTATTTTTTGAGTTATTGCCCTTTTTTGTTTTTCATACTTGAATCTTGTCCGGAGTATATCTCTAAAAGTATAATAGCTAGGATCATGAAACTTTATGGGTGTATAGCTCTCACCAAGGGGGAGTGCAGTGCACAAGAACCATAACTCTACCTGGCCTATTTTTTGAGTTATTGCCCTTTGTTGTTTTTCATACTTGAATCTTGACCAGAGTATATCTCTAAAAGTATTATAGCTAGGATCATGAAACTTTATGGGTGTATAGATCTCACAAAGGGGGAGTGCAGTGCACAAGAACCATAACTCTACCTGGCCTATTTTTTGAGTTATTGCCCTTTGTTGTTTTTCATACTTGAATCTTGTCCAGAGTATATCTCTAAAAGTATTATAGCTAGGATCATGAAACTTTATGGGTGTATAGATCTCACCAAGGGGGAGTGCAGTGCACAAGAGCCATAACTCTACCTTGCCTATTTTTTGAGTTATTGACCTTTGTTTGTTTCATACTTGAATCTTGTCTGGAGTATATCTCTAAAAGTATAATAGCTAGAATCATGAAACTTTATGGATAGATAGAGCTCTCAAGGTAGGAGTGCAGTGTACAAGAACCATAACTCTACCTGGCCTGTTTTATGAGTTATTGCCCTTTGTTGTATCTCATACTTGTATCTTGTCGTGAGTATATCTCTAAAAGTATAATAGCTAGGATTATGAAACTTCATGGGTATATAGATCTCATCAAGGGGGAGTGCAGTGTACAAGAACCATAACTCTACCTGGCCTATTTTTGAGTTATTGCCCTTTGTTTTTTTTTCATACTTGAATCTTGACCGGAGTATATCTCTAAAAGTATTATAGCTAGGATCATGAAATGTATTGGATTGATAGATCTCACCAAGGGGGAGTGCAGTGCACAAGAACCATAACTCTACCTGGCCTATTTTTTGAGTTTTTGCCCTTTGTTGTTTATCATACTTGAATCTTGTATTGAGTCTGTCTCTAAAAGTATAATAGCTAGAATCAGGAAATTTCATGGATGGATAGAGCTCACCAAGTGGGAGTGCAGTGTACAAGAACCATAACTTTACCTAGCGTATATTTTGAGTTATTGCCCTTTGTTGTTTTTCATACTTTGTTTGACAAAAAATATTCATTTAAAATAACATCAGTTCTATTCAAACCCCAAGTTAATATTAAGCAGTGTGATGGGCGTATCTTGTGACAATTTGGCACCTTGTTTTACAGATGTTATCACATTCCTGAAAGAGAGGCAGTGGCTTTACCCATTCCCACACAATCCCTCCTTTTTACGCCCCTCAAGAAAAAAAGCTTTTGTAAATATTGTGAACAATGAAGAAATGGCTTGTATCAAGCCATTTCTTCATTGTGCACAATGTTTTCCACCTCAATAGACGAAAAAATATATAATTCCATCCATTTGAAATTGTCATTTGCAAAGTCTTTAAATTTAGACCAGTCTAAAATTTTGTTGTGTTGGTAAGGGTTAAACCCATGGCCACTTACTTTTCCGCTAGGTAGAATGGGCTGGCTAATAGATGTCTTGCTCATTAACACACCACAGTATAGGTGGGGCTTAAACATATAACCTTCAGATCTTCAATTAAGCACCTAAACCACTTGGCCATCGAGGCAGTCTATAGAATACTTCTTGAGCCCTGGGTGGTACCAATTTGATTAAAATCTGTGACTTGCAACTCCTTTAATTACAAATATCATGTCTTCCAGGACATTTTTCTTTTTCCCAACCCTCTCACATCAAATGAAATGGTTTTAATCAGTGATGTGGAAGTACAGATTTGTTCCATTTGTCCCAGGACACACCATGGCACTTTTTGATGATCCTCAAGAAAAATAATACGGAAATCATTGTGTCAAATGAAGAAATTATTTGTAACAATCAATTTTTTCATTTTCCACAATGTTTTCCGTAAAAAAATGGAACAAATTTAAAATTTCTTAAACTTTAAAGTATTGTCTGCTACTCCTATCAATTTGGAACAGTCTGAAATTTGGCAATCTTGTAATGGGTTAGAACAAGTTTATTTCTGATAAGTTGGGACAGATGTCTTTGCCAATCAGAGACTTTGTTATAAGATTCAAAGACAAAAGGTTGATTTAGAGTGGATGTTGTCTTACAAGAATTCTTGACCTTGACGGGAATATGGCAATTTTTTGTATGTAACATATGTTCAGAACAATTGGCTTTTCAGTTCCCTTCAGGCAAGCCTCTCTTTTTCCTCTGTTCCTAACTTATCACCCAACACCAAAGGACAATATCTAAGACTACTATATATATATTGAAGAATTTTAACACATTACCAAATGATAAATTTTTAGACTGCTCCAAAATGCAAGGAATGCAGATAACAATTTATAGTCAGAATTTAAATCAAAGTTCTGTAAACACTGTAATTGATTGTCACTAAAAATTGGACAGTCAGTTGCATTTTAGCTTTAAAGAAAAATTGATTTTAATTCATAAACAGAAAACCCCCAAGTTATGTGGCATAAAAGTACAACAGATTTTAATTATAGCCTGCCTGGAAAATAATGAATGGTAATGTAAGAAATTATGTAGAAAAGTAAAGATTCGATCCAGGTCCTCTCAAATGGTAAGTGAGCAGTCTTACCACTGGGCCAAGTTGGCCTTTGGTACATAGGCCATATAGATAAGACTTATTTGTAATCCATTGAGAACTCTTTCGTTACATGACTCATTTGTTTACCTTACTATGGACTTGCTAACCTATCCCAACTAAACTACCCCTTGATATATCAATAGATTAGGTTAGGCTGGGATATTTCTTAATAATCTTTTACCAAAGGATTGTATTTTCAACTTATGACTCGAAAATGATTACATGGCAGTATTGTCTATTATGAAGATTCATTCACTACTTGCTTCTTTACACGAAGGTTATGTCACTAGATGTTATACTTGGAGGTAATTTTTTATGAAGCTCAATTTTAAATTGTAGTAAGAACTTTTATGACTACAGGCGCTTCAAACAGTTCTGCGCAAACCCTCTGATGTGACGAAATTCCTTAAATTGGTCATTGCCCATTTCAATTCCTTTTGTTGAATTTGAGGTCGGACGGTGTTATCATTTGAATGGTGCTATTTCCAAAAATAATCAAAAGTGTCTGATTCAACTTAATCTTTGTTGTTAGATAAGTCCAAAAAGCCGCTTTTGCATATCAGATAACCATAAAGACAATATCTGCTATGTTGTTTCTCTATCAGAAAAAAATCTGTATAAAAGTCAGAAGAGCAATACACTCCCTCTTGGGCCTCTTGTTTCCTTTTAAGATAGAGTTGTTTATTAAATCAAAAGAAAAACTGAACTGCTACAAGGCCTTCCAGTTTAACACAACTTTGAAAAAAAAAAAGAATTTGAAGCATGAAAAAGGACAAAAGCCACTGCCATAATGTCCAAGATCCATGTTAACCCTTTCCCGTTCTTTGAAATTTTAGACTAGTCCAAATTGAACAAAGTTACAATGAAAATCAGATGCAATTTTAAATGAAACCATCCTATGTGGTAGAAAATATTGTGGGTAAAAAAGAATTTGCTTGATACAAGCAATTTCTTCTTTTTCCACAATGTTTTCTCAAATATTAAATCATACCTACTTAAAATCCCATGTTTGTACAGGAAAGGGTTAAAGTCAGGTAAGCCATCCATAGCCATTTTACCTTCTGGTTTAGTGAATAAGGCCATGAAATAATCTGTTGTTTTATGTAATCAGTTCCTGTTATACACTAGATCAATTATAAAATCAATAGCTTGCTTTAAACAGACCTGTAAATAATAGATTTAGTCATACAATCAGACTGCAAACTGTGCAAGATGAACGGAATATAGGCTTCTTAAACTTCAATAGATTTCTCCTTATTCTATTACCAGACAACAGAATTTTAAACTTTTGTGTAAAATAAAAGAGAATTCAAAGTATGCTTAAACTTGAAAATAAATCTTATAGTAGAAAATATTGTAAGAAAGGGGAAATTTCTTGTAACAAGAAATTTCTCCTTTTCTCACATTTTTTTCGTTGAAACGATAATTCTTCAACACATAAAATAAGAAGTCTTTTAACCCAAAACTAGAGAACTAATTATAGACTGGCCCAAAATGAAAGGAATTGCAGAGACAATGTAAAGTTAATAAAATTCTATATTTTTTTAACTTATGGATGGAAAAAAATGTGTAAAATGAGGATGTTGCTTGTAGCAAGCAATTTCTTCATTATAAACAATGTTTTTTCCAATATTTTTTCTGAGGGGCATCAAAAAGCGTAATTATAGGGGAATGGGCTAAGACACTGCTTGTGTGAATTAAAGAATCATTCATGTCTTGCCTTGATCAAAATTATTTGTCTAACTGAAAATGACAGGTTTTCCTGAACTATAATGTTTAGGTTGGTAACACTAATTAGTGGAGGGAAGTCATAAACTATTGCTTTAGCCTTTTCCTGTTCAATCTAGTGTTTTCACAATCATAAGAACTTTAGCTCACCTGAGCTCAACATGCTCAATGTGAGCTTTAGTGAGGACCCTGTGTCTGTTGTGTGTTGTCTGTATGAAGTTGTCAACAACTCTTTAAAAAAATTCTCCTCTGTAACAATTGAGCCAATATCAACAAAACTTGGCAGGAATGTTCCTTGTGTGACCTTTTCATGACTTCATTGGGAAATTTTGACACCGCCCCCCCAAAAAAAAGGGGGGCATGGCAGGGCTGGACTTTAAAAATCTTCTACTGCTAATCCATTTGGCTAATTTAAACAATACAAGGCAAGAATTTTCCTCAGGTGACCTTTTACCAAAAAATAAATTTTTTATTTTGAAAGAAATTTGGGAAGGTGGGCTTATCAGACTTGGAGAAATCATGAAATAATTCTTTAAGTATCTTCTTCTCCTAAACTATTGGGACAATTTGGACTAAACTTGACAGGAATGTTCCATGGGTGACCCCTTTCAAAAATTGTTAATGTAATTTCCATTTGCAAAAATGTGGGTATGGCAAGGCTGGCCTTATAAAACATAGAGAAATTGTTCTCAGGTGTTCAATTTAGGGCCATTTTGGCCGTCTTGTGTACATGCGGAAAAATTGTGCAAAAGCAGTTAACCCATTCCCACACAGTTACACTTTTTGACGCCCCTGTAGACAAACAATCGGGAAGACAGTGTGAAAAATGAAGAAATTGCCTGCAACAAGCAATTTCTTCGTTTTCCACAATGTATTTTGCCCAGAAAGTTGAAAAATTCTAAAATTTTACCAACTTTCTATTGTCACCTGCAACTCCTTTAAATTTGGACCAGTCTAAAATTTTGCTGTCTGATAATGGGTTAACACATGTAGTTATCTTGTGGAGCTGTAATCTTTAAGTGGCACATAGGACCTCAATCCGTACCAAATTTCTGTGATTCCAAGAAAAGTGTGATAAAAGATTTGTATTAATTTTACCTTGTTAAGTTTATGGAAATAAATCTAATTTTGAACAGGATGTAGGTATCATGTGCACCTGAATTCTGTAAACATATACAATATAATAGGATGTCTATCTAATACACATCTAGGTTTCTGCTGCTTTTCTAAGATCACTTGCTCCGAACAGTTTATTTTTATGCAGAAAATATTGCTAAACGGGAAATGAATTAAAAAAGACACAATACAGTATTTTGAAGTTATTGCATAATCATGGTATCTACATTTGTGTAAGTACAATCATTTTAAAGCAGTCAACAGATCGAAAAAGTTGTTAGCTTAATTTTTGAGAACCCAAATCTATTTTACAAAAATTAACCTTCTGAATATTATAAAGCATTTCAAAAATGTGTCTCAAATGCTTTCCTTGATATACCTTCCTTAACATACCTTATCAAATAGGTTGTGGCTTCTTGCCAGTGACCAATAAGATATAGTCTTTGGTTAGAATATTACAGATTAACAGCTATCAAAAAAAAAAAAAAAAAAAAAATCCAACACTGCTGATTTGATATTGGATTTAATAAATGTATTTTAACCTAGCTGTTGTTTCCATAAATCAATATCCCTGAACTCTTATCCCAATCATGTCTTGTACAGAACGGAGATGGATGATTAAAATATCCCGATAAATATTCCCATTGAGGGTTTAACCCATTACCAGATGGCAACATTTTAGACTGGTCCAAATTGTAAAAAGTGACAAAGGACAATTTACAGATTATGAAATTTAGATTTTTTTTCAAGTTTCTTGGTAGAAAACATTGTGTAAAATGAAGAAATTGCTTGTCATAAGCAATTTCTACATTAGCTCCACTGGCTGCGTGTGTCTGTCCGTAAACTTTTACCATAAAAATCTCCTCCTCAGAAAGTATTGAACAGAATTCAACCAAATTTCACAGAAATGGTCCTTAGGTGACCTTTATCAGATTCCTTCAAAGAATTTTGATCTAATGGAAAACATGGCTTTAATGGGCTGGGCTAATTTCCATATAGGGTGAAAGCTTTAAAAAAATTCTTCTTAGAAACCAATAGATGGATTTCAACAAAATATTACAGGATTTATCATTTGGTTACCCTTTATCTGATTCCTTCAAAGAATTAAGATCGGATGAAAAACATGGCTTAAATGGGCAGAGCTTATTTCCATTTATGGTGTAAACATTAAAAACTTTTCTCAGAAACTATAGGATGGATTTCCACCAAATTTCACTAGAATGTTCCTTTGGTGACCCCTTGATAGATTGCTAAAAAAAGAATCGATTGGCTGAAAACATTGCTTTTATGGACTAGGCTAATTTCTATATATGGTAAACTGTGAAAACCTACAATCTTCTTAGAGATTACGAACGATTTCAAGTTTTCAACAAAATTTCACAATATGATCCGTTGTTGACTCTTTGTCAGATTCCTTCATAAAATATGGCTCAAATGGAAAAAATGGCTTTTATGGGGGCGCTTGTGTCCAAATAAAGCATATAGTGAAATTTTGAAAATCTTATTCTTACAAACTGCAGGATGGTTTTCAACCAAACTTCTCCTGAATGATGAGTAAATTCAGTCCGGTGGAGTGAATTAGGTGCTCAAGCGCTTCTAGTTTCTTGTAACTTTAAATTGTCACCCACAACTTCTTTCAATTTAGACCAGTCCTAAATCCTGGGTTAATATATTATCAGAAAACAGACTTCAGTCTGGTTTATTTTGAAATAAGTTAAATTGAAACTTCATAGTGAGTATAATGTGTGAGTTGTAACAATTTCTTCTTTTTCACCTATGTTTTCCAAACAAATATCACAAGGTCACGAAAACCAGCAACCTTAGGGTAAAATTTAATGATGTTAAGCTGTAGAAATTGCAATATTTTTTATGACATTTTTAGTTGTAATTCAAATAGAAAGTTTAAACTGACCCTTGTAAAAGGAATTTGCAGAGGACATTTTAACCCTTTCCAACACAGAAAACTTTAAACTGGTCCAAATTGAAAGAAGCTGCAGATGACAATTTCAAGTTGATGGAATTTAGAGTTTTTTCATCTTTTTAGAAAGAAAACATTGTGGTTAATGAAGAAATTGATGTGATCATTTGCCACAGTGTTTTCCAAAGCCTTCTTCTTGAGGTATGTAAAAAGGAGGAATGTGTGGGAATCGGTTAAAGTAGATAAATTGAGGATTTTGTTACAATGGGTTAATCATGTAATGTTTGCTACAGCTTGTAAAACACCACATTGATGGCTGTGACATACTGCAGTGAAACTTGCATAACAATTGACAAATAAGGTCATAATATTTTCCCAGGCTGTTACATTACTCAAACTATTCCATCTGCCATAGACAGGTGGTTTGACAAATGAGAAAAAAGATACTACTGAGACAGGTAAATTATGGCTATAGGACACTGATGTTACCATGGTGACAGCCCTTCATGTATAATATGTATAATGATGATGATTATATAAGAAAGAACTTCCAACAATAGCACTATTGAGGAAACCCTAAAACTTATCTAAACAAGGAATCAGGCACGCAAGAAAAATATCACTCTCAGAATGATATATTTAACCCTTGCCATCTTGAATAAAATGCATTAATATCAGAGGGCAAACAGCTCTGGATGCACTAATTCTTGCTTTATTTCTTTTTGAAAATTTATTCTTTGCCCAACTCTTGCTTAACCCATTACCCAACAACAGAATTTAAGACTGGTCCAAATTGAAAGGAGTTGCAGACGACAATTTAAAGGTTATGAAATATTAGATTTTTTCAATTTTCTGCATAGGAATCATTGTGTAAAATTAAGAAATTGCTTGTTACAAGCAATTCCTTCATTTTACACAACGTTTCCTCAATTGCTTTTCTTGGGGGCGTCAAAAAGTGACACTGTGGAAATGGGTTAAATAAGACAAGTAGGAGGAGAAGACTAAGATCAGACTGCACATATGTGCAGACTGATCTTTGTCTTTCCCTCCTGCCAAAACAGGAGTATTCTAGGTTCAGCATGACAAGGTTCAGCATGACAAGGGTTAAACACAATTTATAAACGATAAAACTAATGTGTAGGTTGAAATGATACATGGGTTTACTGCAACTTTCTTATCATAATCTAGCCACCAACTGTTTGTCTTTTTCAGTTTACATATACTCTCTCTTTCTCTTATATGTTTGATTGAGTGTTTTTAAAACTGAGCTTTTGTGATGACATATTGTCCCTCACCTGTCTGTCTATATGTACATTCATACATTCCTAATTACATATCAGTCATTAGGCGACCCCTTATAAGATACCTTTATAGAATTTTTTAATCAGATGAAAGAAAAATCCTGTGTTGGTTCCATTGTCTTTCAAAATAGTTCAAAGAAGTGGTATATGTGAAGGAATTGCCATGATCCTAACAACCCCCCCCCCCCTTAATAACCCTTCTACTGTCTAAAGTTTTCAAAATTAGCATGCACCTTCTCCTTGTGGTACTGTACTAAAAATACGCAGCACTAACACGTTGATCAACATGAGTCCAATGTTTTAGGTTTCTGGATTTCACATATAGAGATAAAGATATTTTCAAAAATCTTCTCCTAGCTTTAATAACCTTATCCTCAACACTAAAAAAACACAACAAATTTTGCAAACCATATCACCATTTCAAGTTCAGTCCTTTGTTTTTACGTCCCTGTGGTTTTATACTGAAGAAAACGTTGTAGAAAAAATTATAAAATTGCTTTTAACAAGCAATTTCTTCTTTTTCCACAATATTTTCTACCTTACTGGATGATTCTTTTTTCAAATAAAATCAAATTTTAAATGTTCACTTCAAAACAATTTATGTCATACTCCGATGTTAGTTTTAAACCAATACAACACATTAACACTTTTTGAAGACCCCTAAGAAAAATATTTGGATAAACATTGTGTTAAATGAATAAATATGCCTGTGACAAGCAATTTCTTCATGTTCTACAATGTTTTCTACCCAGACAGGTGAAAAATCTAAAATTCAATAAACTTTAAATTGTTGTTTGCAACTCCTTACAATTTGGATCAGTCTAAATTTTTGCTGTCTTGTAATGGGTTAAAGGTTTGTGCCCAGATTCCTTTGTTGTTAAGCCATTGCCCCCAAATCCCATATTTTGATCTTGTTATATTGGTCCACTTGCATACTGTAAAGCTATGTTGTAAAGAATTGAAATATCTATATTTTTGAAGATTCTTGATACCTTTCCTTTTTTTGCTCACATCAGCGTAAAGTGCTTGAGCTGAGGTATTGTGATAGGGCAGTTGTCTGGAATAAGTCCTTTTGTTTACAATTACAAAAAAATCTTCTCCTGAATAACACATCAAATTTTTATGGTACTTAATGAAAATGTTCCTTTGGTGTTGCTCTTTCAAAAAACATTACAAAATTGAAATCCATGAAGAACTCTGGTTGCCATTGCAATGGAATGAAAAACTTAGAAAATCTCCCAAACTGTGAGGCCTAGAGCTTAATATTTGGCATGTGGCATTGGCTAAGGGCCCTCTACCAAAGCACTACAAATTATTGCTAATACTTGAAAATAAGCTCTATATCATGCAATCCCTGATTTCTCATAAAGATAAAGAAAGAAATCTGAAAAATATACTCACAAATCAAAAGGCGTATAGCTTTAACATTTTGCATGTGACATCTCCCTATGGCCCTGTACTAAAATACATCAGAATAATGTTTGATATTGTGCGATCCCTGACATAGTAATAAAGAAGAAAATCTTGAAATATCCACTTGTCCAAACTGAAAGGATATTTGGCATGGTTCATCAAATAATAATAATAATAATAATGACTTTATTTACAGAGGCTACACATTTGGTTGCCCAATCTTCCATGTGAGCCTCTTACATATTGGTATACAATCTACAATATTAACACATACAATCATCACAAAGCAATAAGGTACATAATTTAGTCAAACAAAATCATTCAGAGTTTAACTCTTGAAAAGATAACAAGATTTTTGTCTGGTCCACACTGACTGCAATACAAGTCAGCAAACAATCTATCATAATGCTTCGAATTATTATGCTCCTCCAACTATTTTTTAGCTCACCTGAGCACGAAGTGCTCAAGTGACCTATTGTGATCGTCATGCGTCGTCCGTCAACAATTTCTTTAAACGATATCTCCTCCCAAACTTTTGGGTCAATTTGAACCAAATTTGGCAGAAATGTTCCTTAGGTGATCCCCTTTAAAAATAGCTAAAAGAATTGAAATCCGTTTAAAACTCTGGTTGTCATGGCATGAAAATTGAAATTTTAAAATAATCTTTAAAAATCTTCTCCTCCTGACTCAGAAGCATAGGGCCATGATATTTTACATGAAGCATCAGTATTGACCTCTTTCAAAATAGCTAAAAACATGATCCTCGGGTCCCCCAGGGGTGGAGGCCCAGGGTGGTAGTGTTTATATGGAAATAAACAACAATTTTTAAACGACATCAACTCCTAAACCACTGGGCCAATTTAAACCAAATTTGGCAGATATGTTCCTTGGCTGGTCCCCCTTGAAAATAGCTAATAAAATTGAAATCTGTTAAAAACTCTGGTTGCCATGGCAATAAGTGAAACTTTAAAATAATCTTTAAAAATCATCTCCTGACCCAGAAGGCATAGAGCCTTGATATTTCGCATGGAGCATCGGTATATTGACCTCTTTCAAATTAGTTAAATTATTGATCCTCACAGCAGAGCCCTGGGAGGAAGGGGGGGGGGGGGTGGAGGGGTATTGGCATGAAGCTTCAGTTCACAGACTTTTATCTGAAATAATAACCCATGGATCCAGAGGGAGGAAAATATTTTTTCCTTCTTTCAAATTGCCCATAAGCCTTGGAATTTGTAATTTAGACTTTTTGATCCCCAGTTACATAGTCTATATATGTAAGTTTGGCCAATTTGTATCATAATCCTTACCTATACATGAAATTAGACTGTTGAAAGAAAAAGAGCCTTTATCTCAGGTGAGCAGCCAAGGGCCAACACCCTCTTGTTTCAATTTGGCTTTGCAATGACGCCCATTCTATAGAGAAATAAAAAATGAAATTTTCAGAAAGATCTTTAGGTATTAATTCTTTGCTTGAGTACTCTGTTTTAGAGAAATCTGCTTCTATTCACAAGGAGACTCGGGTTATTTTTTATGATACTTGAATGTTCAACATGTGTTGTCAAATGTGAACAAGTTCTTTGTTTACATTCTGGGGGCCATAGTTACATTCTTTGGACCATAGTTTTATCTCAATCTTGATGAAACTTGGTCAGAATGATTGTTAGGTTATAAGGATGAACCCAATTAAAAAATCAATAACAGAGCACTCCATCAGAAAATACAGTGACACGGGCCTGAATTCCTTTGTTTACACTATTGGGGCAACAATTTCAGCCCAACCTTCATGAAGCTTGGTCAAAATAATTATTAGGTCACAAGGATGAACCCTGTTGAATATGGGAAGGTTCCATGAGATATTACAGGAAAATGGGGCCTAAAGCCATTACCAATTAGCAAAATTTTAGACTGGTCCAAATTGAAAGGAGTTGCACAAGACAATTATAAGTTGATGAAAGCTTAGATTTTTTCAATTTTCTTGGTAGAAAACATTGTGGCAAATGAAAAAAATTCTTTGTGACAAGCAATTTCTTCATTTACAACATTGTTTTCCAAATTGCTTTTGTTGAAGGGCGTCCAAAAGTGTCATTGTATCAGAATGGGTTAATGACAATTTCTTTGTTCACACTCTTGGGGACACAATTTTGGCCCTATCCTGATGAAACTTGGTTTGATTGATAAGTCATTAGACTGAAGCTCATAAAGATTGGAAGGGTCCATTGGAAAACACAGGAAAGGGGTCTTAATGACATTTCCTTTGTTTACACCCTAGAGGCATCAGTTTTGACCCAATCATGGATGAAGCTTGGACATAATGCTTTTTAGGTCTTGGTGTATATTCTAGGATTTCAAAAGTGGGGAATTTCAGCACATTTTCTATACAATTGCGAAATGTTTGATATCTCATGCTCTTTTTCAAAGAAAAAATCCCCCACAAATGTTGAAATATGGGGGAATCTTTGAAAAAAGTGGGGGAATCCCCCAACCCCTCTGCCTAGAATAAATTCTGAAGTTTTGAGGAAGAAATTTATAGAAAATCAGAGGATTCCTTTAGAAAACATTGGAAAATGGGCCTTAAAGGGCAAATCCATAGGGGTAACATAATTCAAATTTTCAAAATTCCATTAATAAACATGTGCATTGATACTCATTGATTTTTCTTGAGATTGTTTCAAAAACACTTTATTGGAGTTTTTATTTTTACCTTTTCATTTTTACGGCATCGCTTATGTCCCTTACCTATTGGATACATATGCTTAACTCCCCTGAATTGTGACGTCATAGTAGAAGTTTATTAAAAATGGACGTAGAGTATGACAGAGATTTGAGCGATATTCCCGAAGAAGAAATGGATGTTTCTGGTACTTTAAGGCCATATGTGTACGAACCAGTTTGAAGGGCAATTGCTACGGAATCGGAGGATAGTGATGATTATATTCTTCGTCTTCTTTTTGCCCCGATTTTGACGATAATGTTCCTGAGGTGTCAACATGGTGAGTGATCAATATTTGCGGCGAATATTGCCCTTTATAAACATTAGAATCGTAAAAAATTTAACTTACTCCCTTTTTGAACGTTTGAATCTGACTTGAACAACGAATTTAAATGAAGATCCCAATGAAGTGACGTTTGCGAGTGAGACCCCTTTTGAATTATCCCTGGACTATTAACACTAACAAAAACTCCTCTGAGTTTTCTTCTACCAAAAATTTACGATCAAACATCTCGTTTGTAAATTTAAGACGAGAATAAGAAATTATGTGCATGACATTTCCAGTCTTATTGTCCAAATAGTGCATTAGATGATTATCTGGCTGTCATAAGAAACTTTCAGTCTGTAGCTATCTACTAGGTGCAAAGTGAAGTCTGATCGGACAGGATTATATGCAAATGTCTAACACTGGCTCAAATGGTTTTGGTTGCTTGAATCAGTACTACATTGTCCAATGTTTGAAAACAGTTCTTGGTATATGGTTTACAATTGTGCCCCCATCAGAAAAGTTACAGTAACGTTTGTTTACTCTCTGTAAATATGGACAGTAAATCATTCTCAAATATGAAAATTATAATAAATAATTCAATTTCACAGGTGCCAGTGCAAGATTTGTGTGAATATGCCAACTGTGACAGAATCCAAGTGCTGCAAGACAACAAACAGTATAGATGGGAAGGATGAAGGAGGATTGACACGCATAACAGATCACATTGCATTCCGGGTGAATTGTCTGAACACTCATGTATTGGGAGTTACCTACTATGACCATTCGTTACAGACAGGCCCACTTGAGGAAAACCAAAGAATTCATGAGTAAGTAAAATATTGTTTTGTTATAGTGCTAAATTATTTTTCATAAATGACCTACATTGTTTATAACCCTTTCCTGTTTTCTAAAAATTTAGACCCGTCCAAGTTCAAAGGACTTGCAGACGAAAATTCAAAGTGGATTCTAGTTGAAAGTAAGCATTCAGTGGGATTTGAAATATTGTGGAAAAAGAAGAAATTGCTTGATATAAGCAATTTCTTCTTTTTCTACAATGTTTCTTATTCATAAATTTACAGGGATGTAAAATCAGGGATTGAACAGAAAAGGGTTAAGGCAAGGAAACTTACCCCATTACCACACAATCCAATGTTCTGACATACTGAAGCTATGTAGTTTGCAAAAAAATAGTGGGAAAAGGAGTAATTGCTTGTAACATGCAATTTGTCCTTATACAAAGTTTACTACCCCATTCAACACTTAAACTAAAAATTCAGTGATTTACCAATTGACAGCTGTCAAAGAATTTTTTTACGATCAATTCATTCATTTAGACCAAAAGTGAACTTTGGACTGCAATTTTGGACATCTTTTAGGCATTTTTCTTGGTTTGTGGACCTTGACATTGTAACTGCAGCTAATTCAGTCTGTAGTTACAATTTAGATCACCAACCAACCATCTTGGAAACACTGTAGAAAAAGAAGAAAATGCTTGTTACTTGATTCTGTCGTATGTAAGACAAAGCCTGTAAAGATCATCAACTTTATATTGTCATCTGCTACTTTTTGAATTTGGACCATTCCCAACTCTGTTGTCTATCATTAAGTTAAACATCACCAAAAAAATTTTGGTTTAAAAGCTAAGATCTCTTTACGGTTTTTTTATTTTAGGCTACACAGACACCTGGCCTCTAGACGATTGCGAAAGGAGCGAGGAAAGTGATTCCTTCACATGTGGTGACTGCTATCAGAGACATGATTCCCTCTGTGGACTATTGAAAGAAAGAAATTCTGGTTGTCAACCTTTCAATTCTTTAAATCCATTATAAACCATTTTATGATACACCTCAAGAAATGGCTTTGATTAAAATTGTTGAAAATTTTGAAATTTCTTGTTGCAACCAATTTCTTCATTTCCCACAATGTTTTCTGCCAAGGAAATGTTTTCTGTCATGTTATAAAAAAATTAAGATTAATTCATACATGACATAAATTATGACCTTTTCCAGTATCATCTTAGCTTATTTCCAAAGTCATAGTAAGTTGCAATAGAATAATAAGGACTTTAACAAGGAGTTATACAGTCCTTGGAATAAACATAGATCAAGGGTGCCATATACATCACTAGTTTGTCTAACATGAAAGGATGGGATATGCATATATTATGTAATCATTTCCTGTATTGTTTAAAACACTAATTAAGACATGACCATGGCCTAAGTTTACCCTTTACCAAGCAATCAGTAGCTTGTCTTTCCACTAGTGACTATCGTGATCTTTGAAAAAAATTGAACTTAATGATAGCCACTATTTTCTGTTCAATTATCTGTACCTCCTTTTAACTCATTACAACTAAATCCTCTATTTTTACTCACAGTAGGAGAAAGTTGTGACAAATATTGGGGGAAAAGGAGAAATTGCTTGTGACTAGCAATAGCAAATTTTCTCAAATTTTTGAAGCCTATTTACAATAATTATTCAATTTTGGCACAAATTAAGTTGTCATCTGCAACCTCTTTCAATAAAAAAAAAAAAAACACTTTTTTTTTAATTTGATCTTAAAATTTTTTGCCCAGTAATAACTCATTCATACGCAATCCTGTCCGTCTAAGCCCAACTTAAAAAAAAAAATTCAAAAAAGATTGTGGAAAATGAAGAAATCGCTTGGTACAAGCAATTTCTTCATTATCCACAATGTTTTCTACAAAGGCAAGCAAACGAAAAATCAGGAGCATTAGTTGATACCTTAAGATCTATTGTACTGGAGAAATATTGAAGGATCCTAATGGAATCTCTAGCCTGGAATTGCTGGGGTCCCTTCCAATTTAAAGGGATCCTGGAACACTGTTAGTATCGACCCCTTAATGTGTCTAAATGGATTTTTTGGTAACAAAAAAAAAAAAAAAAAGAAATACCTTCTAACAACCATGTAAAAGGAACATTTTGAAAATTTGATGGAATTCTAGATAAACAGTATGTTTATGAGGGAAATATGTTCATATCAATAATAAACACAGGTCTAAGTAGTTGATAACAGCAATTAAATTCAAAGCACCTCTCAATTTGGACTAGTCTAAAATTATGTCATTTTGGAATGGGATCAATGAAAAATGAGAGTATGACTAGAGGAGAAAATGGTGAGAATAAGGGGAAATGACTTATAATTATTAATTTCTCATTTTGCCACACAGTTTTCGTGAATATGTCAAAATTGACCAATGGCTGACCCGCCCTTTACTTCATAGTCTCCGCTCATGAACTCCAACAGGAAGTGCCGCTTTGATTTTTAACAGCGTTCTTTTGCAAAATTTATGCCAAGTAGCATGTAACAAAAAAGTAAAATGGTTGGTTGATGACCTAAACGTGGTAACTACAGCTTGAAAAGGCTGTAGTTACAATGTTTAAGCCGCCAAATCAAAAATAATAAAAAATAAAGGTAAACAAAAATGGCGACCAATGTCGGAGTTGATAAGCTCAGGTCAGGGCTGAATGAATTATTTGATAGGTCGGTATACTCCTCTATTTAAAGTCTCGTTTGGTCAATATATTGGAAGGACAATATCCGAGATGAACAAAATGGGAACCCTTTCAGTTCTGCTGTCTCACGAAAAATCGGTCCATAATGTGATTCGTTCATTGTTTTATATAATCCCAACCCCCACAATATATGGCCGAGATATCAATTTGTTCACCAAATTGATCTAACGGCTGTTGCAGCTTGTTCCTGGAAATCGCCCTAGCTGATGGTCGGCATGTCGGTTCTTCTTCCCGTCGGTTCTCCGAGATCAAGATTGTTGGCACGGCGTCAGGTTTTAATCGGAGTCGAAAGTTCTTTAAAACAACGTCATTTGCTAGTTTCGGGCTGATCAAAAACTTGAAATTAAATTGTCTCACACAAAGCTTTGCATGACTCGGTGGCTCAAAATTTGTCACTGCTGTCCGCTATGAATTCACAACTTTTTTTCTTTTAAAATCAATCGGAAACGTAAAAATGCTGATCCCCTGAGTCCCCGATTCAACATTATAACCGTAAGCGGCACAGATCGTCATTATTCTCCTTTAAAATCGATTCTTTACGTATTATCGCCTGTATTTAGTACAGCAACCATTGGACATGTAAAACAGATAGGTTCTACTATGACGTCACAAATGCAGGGGAGATAAGCGGTTTGGGAAATGTACAGGGGAAGTAAGCGATGCGCTGTTTTGGGGCAGTATTAAATCTTGACATTTCGAATTGGTTTTTGTACATGTGCACGGTCTGCAATCGCGAAAATATTGTTTGTGTGTTAAATTAACACCATATACTTGAAAAATAATGAATGAAAAGACAATATAAAAATTTCTTTGAATTTGACCTTTAATGACACTTTCTTTGTTTTCACTCGAGTGGCCAAATTACGATGAAACTGGACAGAATGCTTTTTAGGTCTTAAGGATGAGTACTAACATGTATCATTTGAAACAAGTTTTTGATAGGTCTAAGGTCAAGGTCAGAGACAGATCGATGTCAAATGTATGGCAGCTTGACTTGTTGTCTTTTTATGACTTTGTAATGTATTTATAAACAAGTGTTGTTTTATCCTCATCAAAGTATACAAATACTTGCAATGAACCTTGAATGTGTGGATTGTTTTAAGTAATTACCTTGTTGAACATCTGCAACATCATGAACTGTATGATACTGATTGTTGTCTTGTCATCCATGACATTAGTTACACACCAATATAAAGTGACTGCTTTAAAATTGCAGGCTAATGTTTTGGTATCAGACAAAAGAAAGAGCAATGTAAAAATAGGCTCTTACAGTACTTTGCTTTTAACCCAAAATCTTTTAGCTCACCTGAGCACAATGAGATCAAGGTGAGCTTTTGTGGTTGTGTGATGCCCGTCATCCTTTGTGCATCACCAACATCAAGTCTTTAATTGTGTCTCAGTCAACTTGAAAATTAATCATATTGTTTGACTGGATAAAATCATGAACAAATTAGATTTTTTTACCTCGGGTGAAATACTAGGTTATTAGTGCTTGGAGAAAACCTGTGGAAACTCCAGCAGTTACAATTGTTGTTCACACAGGCCAAATATCATTGCGAATTGTTTACTTGATATGATAGTCTTGGACAATTGATAAAATGGGTCACTTGGGGTCAAAAATAGGTCACTAGGTAATATCATAGAAAAACCTTATTTTTACGCTTTGGGACAAAAATTTTAGCTCAAATTGAAGAATGGTGTGATTGTTTGTATTGATAAAATCTTGGGAAAGATTGTGTTTGGGTCATCTTTGGAAAAGTTTGCAAGTACACAAATTTATTAACTCAACATAAACAACTAAATATTTTGCTCTTATTCAAACACCATTACAGATACATGGCTAATATTTGAAATATAAGTTACTTGCAATGATTATAGGCATCAGTTGGTTTTCAGGTCAAGTTCAAACTTGAAGATCAAGATTACTTATGAAGGTAAAATTTCTGAAAAAGACCTACCCTATACAAATCCGGGATTTTAAGTCACTGATTTTATACAAGAGAAAACATTGTGGAAAAAGAAGAAATTGCTTGTAACAAGCAATTTCTTCTTTTTTCATAATATTCTTTAAGCACATAGTATGGTTTCATTTGCATAATTGCATAATATACATAATTTTACATCTTGATAAGAGCAAGTGTTCTGTATTCAGGCTCCTTCTCAAAAGGTTATGGTCGCAACAGATGGTCAAAAGGTCAAATTTTTCATCCAATATTTCAAATTCTTGTTTCACTATTCAAAAGGGGTTGGCATCAACATGCCATAATCTTAACTATAATGATCACTTTTTTTCAGATTTGAGTTTCAACCTGAAGGTACATATGTGTCTGCAAAACCAGGAACCTGCACCACCCATCTGATATATTCTGTAACCCTTGTGAAAGCTGGGTTCCTTGAGTTTGAATATCAGTATCCTAGTCAAGGAGGGGGACTCTTCTATATAACTGTAAGTAACAGAATCATGGCTATGGAAGTGAAATATTTAACCCATTCCCACACGATAATAATTTAAACCAGTCCAAATTCAAAGAAGTTGCAGACGACAAATTCAAAGTTGATGAAATCTTCAAATCTCTGTCTTTTAGGATAGAAAACATTGTGGATAATGAAGAAATTGCTTGTAACAAGCAATTTCTTCATTCTCCTTAATGTTATCCAAAGCTTTCATATTGAGCGGTATTTAAAAGCGTCGTTGTGTGGAAATGGGTTAATGTAACCAAGTATCAGTATGCTAGTTAAGAAGGGGAACTCTTCTATATAACTGTAAGTATCAGTACCCTGGCAAGGGAAGTGAAAAATATTGTTTAACCAAGTATCAGTATCCTAGTCAGGGAGGGGACTCTTCTATATAACTGTAAGTTTCAGTACCCTGGCAAGGGGAAGTAAAAAATATTGTATAACCAAGTATCAGTATCCTAGTCAGGGAGGGGACTCTTCTATATAACTGTAAGTATCAGTACCCTGGCAAGGGAAGTGAAAAATATTGTATAACCAAGTATCAGTATCCTAGTCAGGGAGGGAACTCTTCTATATAACTGTAAGTATCAATACCCTGGCAAGGGGAAGTGAAATATTTTGTATAACCAAGTATCAGTATCCTAGTCAGGAAGGGGACTCTTCTATATAACTGTAAGTATCAGTACCCTGGCAAGGGAAGTGGACTATTTTGTATAACCAGGTATCAGTAGCCTAGTCAGGGAGGGGAACTCTTCTATATAACTGTAAGTATCAGTACCCTGGCAAGGGAAGTGAAAAATATTGTATAACCAAGTATCAGTATCCTAGTCAGGGAGGGGACTCTTCTATATAATTGTAAGTATCAGTACCCTGGCAAAGGAATCGGACTTTTTGGTATAACCAGGTATCAGTAGCCTAGTCAGGGAGGGGACTCTTCTATATAACTGTAAGTATCAGTACCCTGGCAAGGGAATTGGACTATTTGGTATAACCAGGTATCAGTAGCCTAGTCAGGGAGGGGACTCTTCTATATAACTGTAAGTATCAGTACCCTGGCAAGGGGAAGTGAAATATTTTGTATAACCAATTATCAGTATCCTAGTCAGGGAGGGAACTCATCTATATAACTTTAAGTATCAGTACCCTGGCAAGGCAGGGTTCTCCCCAGAAATTTTTGAAGGCGTAGTGGCAAATGCGCGGTGTGTTGTCTGTTAACATCTTGGTATGACTATACATAATAAAGGTCACTAAAAGAGCTTTTTAGCTTGATAATTGACATCTTGTTTTTTTTATTGAGAGTTATTCTTGAATAATATTCTTCAACTTTTTGATTATTATAAGTTGATTCATCTACTCATAGGTTTATTTTGATACCAACCAACTGTGACATTGCTCAGCTTATTTTACCTCTCTATTCTATTTGTTAGAAAGGGCACTAAATTGTCCGATAAAAAAGGGTTTGAAAGGAAAGATAATGAAAGAATATACCCAAGAGTCTCAAAGGAATGAGTAAAAAAAGTGTCAACTGCTTGTCTATTAGATAGGATCAGCTTTTCATGCATGGCCATTTTACTAAGTCTGTCCAAAAATCATATCCTTAAAGACTCTTTAAAAAAAGCATGGAGTGTTTGATTGAAAAAAAATGCCCTTCCTCAGAAAAAAATAGAAATTATTATCAGAAATTTCAAAAATGTATTTATAAGGTACCTGTGTGAAATACCTGGTTTCATTTTCAAATTTATCATCTTAAAGGGTTCCATTAGATTCTCTGTGTAACATTTTAACCCATTCCAACACAAGAGAATTTTAGACTGGTCCAAATTGAAAGAAGCTGCAGACGACAATTTCAAGTTGATGGAATTTCATTTTTTTTGTCTTTTGGGAAAAAAAACATTGTGGATAATGAAGAAATTGCTTGTTACAAGCAATTTCTTCATTGTCCACAATGTTTCCAAAGCTTTTTTCTTGTGGGGCGTAAAAAGGAGGGCTTGAGTTGGAATGGGTTAAATGCTCATTATTTGCCCATTCAGAAGCCATTGACTGTCTGACACTATGACTAGTTTTCTAACAGTATTTTCAGCTCTTTGCTTTCAATAAGTTACTAAAAATGTATGATATATCAGCAGTGTCAAATCTTAACCTTAATTCTCAAATTATAACATGAAACTTGATCAAATTTATAAAACAAGTGTCTTTACTCAACTCTTCTTTAAGTGATTTCAGCAATTTGATTTTCAAAAGTGGATTTTGTTTTCCAAATATTATAGAGTGAATGATCTTTTCCTGATTCTAAATAATTATCAAACCATTACTTTTTATAAAAAGAAATCCCTAATTGGTCTAAGGCGTTCTTTTCTTGAAGTGCTTTCAGCACTTTGATTTTTATGGGGTATTATTTCTTTTTGGGCAAAAAACTTGAGCGGATGAGATATCATTAGAGGATTACTTAAAGTATAATAATATTTTTCATCAAACTATATTTTTCATCAAACTTTTAAAACAAATTTATTGAAAAAATGGGTTGAACAAACAAGGATACGAATGTTTGAGATAATACCCTCCATGTTGGATAAAAAATAAATGGACTTAATCTAGAAGATACATGTGTGTAATTATTAAACTGAGTTGAAAACAATAGCTAAGTATAACTAGGATGGCTTCCATACAAATCTGTCTTTATTATTTTGGCAAATTCTCGTAAGGAAAAAGATTGCGAAAAGGGTATGTTTTTTTAGCGATCAATGAATGAAATAAACTGACCTCATTAATCTTTCATTCAAAAAATTAAATTTCAAACCACTATGGCTTTAGTTTGATAGTTGTCACATCAAATAAACACATCTTTCACTTTTAACTAGACCAATCTCAGCCGAATTGACAATTTTACGAAACCGGGTCGCCATTTTGAATTCATTGTTTACATATTGGTACCCATCATCCTTGGTGACTGATAGCGAGGTACCAGTGGGAAACGCCAGAAAAAAAAATCAATAATCACCAATTAGTAAGAGCGTCAGGGTCTTATCAATAGAGAGAGACAACACTATAGATAAAGAGCATGTCCTGTTAACGCTTTTGCAAGCAATTTTAATGGATTTCTTGACCCTTTCTTCAGCTGGAAATTAAGCAGTATCGGTGACCAAATTTAAGCGTATCTTCTATTTGAAGGCGTACGGGCAAACTCTTGATTTATGAAGGCATATCGAGGCCATTACACCATAAGGGCCTCAGGGGAGAACCCTGCAAGGGAAGTGAAAAATATTGTATAACCAAGTATCAGTAGCCTAGTCAGGGAGGGGACTCTTCTATATAACTGTATGTATCAGTACTCTGGCAAGGGAAGTGGTCTATTTGGTATAACCAAGTATCAGTAGCCTAGTCAGGGAGGGGACTCTTCTATATAACTGTAAGTATCAGTACCCTGGCAAGGGAAGTGAAAAATATTGTATAACCAAGTATCAGTAGCCTTGTCAGGGAGGGGACTCTTCTATATAACTGTAAGTATCAGTACCCTGGCAAGGGGAAGTGAAATATTTTGTATAACCAAGTATCAGTAGCCTTGTCAGGGAGGGGACTCTTCTATATAACTGTAAGTATCAGTACCCTGGCAAGGGAAGTGAAAAATATTGTATAACCAAGTATCAGTATCCTTGTCAGGGAGGGGACTCTTCTATATAACTGTAAGAATTATTACCCTGGCAAGGGAAGTGGACTATTTGGTATAACCAGGTATCAGTATCCTAATCAAGGAAATGGAATATTCTGTATAGCTGTATACATATCTCAGTAAAGGTAGTGAACTTATCTCTATAACAAAGTATCAGTATCCTAGTAAAGGAAGTGGGCTTTTCGATATAACTTTAGGTATCAGTATCCCAGTTAACCAATCCCAACACAACAAAATATTAGACTGATCCAAATTGAAAGAAGCTGCAGTGGACAATTTCAAGTTGATTGAATTTTATTTTTTCCTCTTTTTTTTTGGTAGGAAACATTGTTGATACAAGCAATTTCTTCATTTTCCACAGTTTTCCAAAGCTTTTTTCTTAAGGGGCATAAAAAAGGAGGGATTGTGATAGAATGGGTAGAGAAAGTCTACTCTTCTATATAGACTTGAATGTTTTACCATAGGACTTGTGTGTATTAACCGAGTACCAGACAACAAAATTTTGGACTAGTCCAAATTTAAAGCAGTTTCAAATGACAATTTCAAGTTGATTAAGTTTTAAATTAAGCTGACCTGAGCACAACAAGGTCAAGGTGAGCCTTTGTAATCACCCTGTGTCCATTATGTGTCATCCATCATCCTTTGGAAGGCATCAACAATTCTTTAAAGATCAATATCATAGTCAAGGACATTTGATCTTGTATATAGCCTAGGAAGTGTGACTATCAGCACCATAGTCAATGAGACGGAATGTTAACCCTTTTCTGTACAAACCCTGGATTTTTACGCTGCTGTGATTTAATAAAAAAAGAAAAAGAAGGAATTGCTTGTAACAAGCTATTTTTCCTTCTCTGCAATATTTTCTACCACATAGGATGGTTTCAATTCAAACTGCATCCAATTTTCATTGTTTTTTGCAACCTCTTTCAATTTGAACTAGTCTAAAATTTCAAGAAACAGGAAAGGGTTAAATAATACTTCACGTCTGATGACCAATATCCTTATCAAGGAAATGGACATCTCACCTCCAGATTTGAGTTGCATTAGTGTTGCATAAGGTTGGAGTACCATTAGATGTAAATGTTTTAACCCATTTCAACTCAATCCCTCCTTTTTACGCCCCTCAAGAAAAAAAGTTTTTGAAAACATTGTGGAAAATGAAGAAATTGCTTGTATCAAGCAATTTCTTCATTTCCCACAATGTTTTCTACCCAAAATAACGAAAAAATTCAAAATTCTATCAACTTGAAATTGTCGTCTGCAGCTTCTTTCAATTTGGACCAGTCTTAAATTCCACTGTGTTGGAATAGGTTAATTATTGGAGTAAACAATATACACTCTGATAATTAGGCAAGCCCATCTGTCTATAGATAGAGCAGTATTCTGAGACAAAATATACTCCCTTGTTAAAGAAGGCGAGATTACTGGTATACAGATTTACATCTGTTTGTCTCTCCTTCTTTCTGTTATCAGAATTTCTTAGAAAGCCTTTTTCTCAGCAACTATGAATCTCAGAGACTTTATAATAGATATGGTGCATCAGTTAGGGTTGCTAACAGAACAGAATTCAGGTCCCCGTGATCTTTTTCCTTTTAATGACTTAATTCATTTCTGCACATAACGGGGTAAAATTATGCAATGACTTATTTATTTTTACACATCATGAGGTAAAATGCAATTATTTTGGTCTCACTTTTCTCAGCAACTATGAGGTACAGAGACTTGGAGGAAGTATAGGTCCATGCAATATCTACTTCCTATTTCATGACTTTTATGAACATGTTGTCTGATTTTCTATTTTCAAATCATCTTTCAAAGTAAATACTGCCATGAGGCATAGAATTTTGAAAGCAGGGATATATATTGAGTGAGTATCAACTCAGATTTTCTTGTTTTGATCTCTTAGTATTTTCATCTTATTCCAATAATTTTTGTTTGTCTTTAACCAAGTACCACAAAAGAAAACTTTAGACTTGTCCAATTTGAAAGAAGTTGCCAGCAACAATTTCAAGTTGATTAGATTTTAAGAATCTTTTTCTTTTGGGGTAGAAAACATTGTAGATAATGAATGAATTGCTTTTCACAAGTAATTTCTTCATCAACCACCATGTTTTCCAAATTGTTTTTACTTGAGGGGTGTCAAAAGCGTCATTGTATGGGTATGGGAATGGAAATTTGTAAGATGTATACTTTATATGCATAACAGGTGCAAAATGATCGCTGCCAAGCTGCGTCTGACAGAGATGCTAGTACATGGCCTGGAAACACTGACCAAGGAAACTGGGGACATTCAAAGGTTAGAAATGAATTTTACTTATTTAAACCTTTCCTGTTTTCTAGGTCCTTGGCTGAAAGCTGGCTGAAAGCCAGCAAGCTTTTGTTGTGGCGTTGTTTCTGTTAGCATCCATGCATGCGTCCATAAACTTTAACTTTAAAAATCTTCTCCTCAGAAAATACTGAAGAGATTTCATCAAAATTTCACAGGAGCAATCCTTGGGTGACCTCTTATCATATTCTTTCAAAGAATTTGATTAGACGAAAAACACGACTTTAATGGGTGTAGCTAATTTCCAAATATGGTGAAAGCTTTAAAAATCCTCTTATCAGATTCCAATGGATTGATTTCAACCAAATCTTACAGGAATGATCATCATGTGACCCTCTCAGAATCCAGTAGATGGAATTGTACCGAATTCAAAGGAATGATTCCTTTATGTACTGTCAGATTCCATCATATAATTTTGATCGGTTGAAAAACATGACTTTTACTGTCATGGCGTATGTCCATATATGGTATACAGTGAAAATTTTGTAATTACAATTTCATCTGACTAAATGAATTTTACATACACTGCAACTCCTCTATAACGCTACCCGGCACAGAGATGACTCCATTATAACGCAGGGTCTGCTTAGCTCCAGAAATTTGTGCGTGTGTGGGGGGATCATTTTGGGTCTGATTTAACTGCGATTTTTCATCCCATCTTCGGTCCACTCAAAAAAGCAGGGTTGCATATAAAAATTGATAATTACCAGTAGCCAGGTAAGTTTTTCACACGTAACAGTGGATGGTTGTGGCTTAAAGGATTAGATTAGAGATAATTACTTTGTTTGATTGATGACATGTGTAGTGCTTCAAATCATGATTCGGTTTCATAAGCTTCTCATCTGATACAAGATGGATAATATTGGTAGATTAAAATAAAATACAGTTTTTTTTCTGCATTCCTTTCAATGATCCGGAAATTTAATTCCATTCTGTCTGATCAAACACAGGACTAAAAGCTCGTTGACAAATACGAAGTAAAGGTTTTTCGGTACAGTTTACTTTATTATGAGGGAGGAAAGGTGATCAAAAGCACCATCGCCAGATGTTCGGCTATTTATGGGAGAGTTTCCGGAGTTGACACGTGCCAGACACGTACCACGTAAGACTTCTTGGTGACCGAAATTTTACCCTTGTCGTTAAAGAATCAACTGCCTGAACTTACCATCATTACTGATTTCATTTAACAAAAAATCAGTATTTTTTCTTACAGCAGGTAGGCCCAGAAGTTAAATTATTTGTCGGTTTTGGTAATAGTCGAAAGTGAAACTGGACATGCCGCCATCTCAGATTATTTTTGTTTTTCATGACCTTCATTGTCACAATTAAAAGTTACCCTCTACAAAGTTTAATCTATTTTGTACACAAGCAGCTGGTCGGTGTAAAACCAGATTCGTAAATAACATGGTTCAGATAGAGTTCTTTGTTGATTTATTGTTACTGTATTTTTAAGGATGATAATGAAATTAGACCAAGTCCATTACCACAAAAAAATGTTTGAAGGGTGATCCACGTGACATTTTCTCAATGCAGGACACTTAGATTTTATCCCTTTTCTTTAAAGATGGAAATATTTCTGTCGATGTACAACTACATTTAATTAGATAAAAACGCTAACAAGTATCAATGATAATAAAACATGTCTTGTGAAAATTCTAGCGTTTTGATATTCGGGGACCGAAAGAGAAACATGATTTGTAGATCTGTAGAAATTTAAGGATTATTTAGTTCCAGTAAACCTGTAAGGTAAGGGTAGGATTTCGTAATTTTCAATTTGCCGAATTCTGTCGGTTTCTGGTTAAATCTCATAATTACATTTGTTTTTTTTCATTTCCCGACTAGTAACATCTATGAAATTAAACTTGTTACATTTTAGTAAATATGGTAGTGTTATCACGATTTTACTGGGTTTTTGGATCCGACGGTCGAGTAAATCAGGTGGGGGTAGCGTTATAGCATAATAACTCCACTTCTTCCGTTGTTTCACTATGGACCCCACCAACAGCGTTATAGTGGAGCTGCAGTGTAACTTGACTTGTCTCCTTTTAAACAGTGAAAAAATCATCTCTAGAACTATTTCAAAGATTTCAAAGACTAGATTTATTTGCCAAATATTGTAAAGATGATTCAGATAATATTGAATTCCTGAAAACACTAGTTGCTTAATCAGTACTTTCAGGCCCTGGTCCAGTGTGAAAGAGGTTGCAAACAACAACGATAACTAATGCGATTTGAAATGAAACCATCCTATGTGGTAGAAAATATTGTGGGAAATTAAGAAATTGCTTATTACAAGCAATTTCTTCTTTTTTCCACAATGTTTTCTGAAACATAAAATCACAGCAACATAAAATCCGGGTTTGTACAGGAAAGGATTAACAAAGATTAACCTTTCACCACACAAATGAAAATTCTGAAAGGAATGAGGGAAAAACAAAATCCTGGTTACTTTATTTTTCACATTTTTTCATAATTTAGTATACTTGCAGAATGTCATAAGTTTGTTTGTTTGTTTGAATTGGGTTTTACACCGCTTTCAACAATCTATCAGTTACATGGCGGCGGCTGGAGCACCTAACAATGGATTACTGGTATTTCTCACACCAGTCTGCCATTACATCCTTTCCTAGCCTCCAGCTGCTATCCCACATAGGTCTACCATTATCGACCCATTCAGCATGTCATAAGAGATGTTGCAATGGTGTGTTTTCATTCCCTCCTTTTATACCTCAGTGCATAATTACATGCTTCCCTCTAACCAGTTACCAGATGGCAAATTGAAAGGAGTTGCAGATGATAGTTTAAACTTGATGAAATTTTAGATTTTTCAGCTTTCTGGAAAGAAAACATTGTGGAAAATGAAAAAATTGCTTGTTACAAGCAATTTCTTCATTTTACACTATGTTTTCCAATTGTTTTATCTTGCAGGGCATCCAAAAGCATCACTGTGTGGGAATGGGTTAACTCTTTTTGTATGCCCAATACAGTCCAACTTTGTGAAATTGGGTTGCTTCTGTCAAGTTGCATTGGAAAACGATATTAGGAAAGTGAAAAAGATCTTAAGAAAGTGAAATAGAATTTCTATGTAACACAATAAAAAGTAACAGCTTCCATGGTAAAAATTCCATTAAATGTTACGCATTATTGCAGTGGAATCCTTTAATTGCAACTCTGATAAAAGCAATTCACTGCTTAATTGCTACTGACTTTATGCACAAACATTTGAACATATAGCCCCTTTTAATAGCAACTTCTGGTTAATTGAAAGAAAAGTGTTGTGATAAACCCATTACAAGATGACAAATTTCTAGACTGGCCCAAACTGAAAGGAGTTGCAGATGACAATTTTTAGTTTATGAAATTTTAGGGTAGAAAACACAAGCAATTTCTTCCTTTTAGACAATGTTTTCCTGTATGGTTTTTTTTAGGGCCAAAAGCGTCATTGTGTTGGAATGGGTTAACAGGATTTCACTGTACTGAATTTTTTATTTTAAATAGATTTATGATAACAATTCTATTATTGATATACATCTGCTATGGTCAAGGTCAATGTCATCAAACAAGGCCAAACTTCTGCAAATTCTTCTTTTTAACGGGAATAAGTATTTCATAAATAAATCTTGTTTCATTTCAGATTAGCCTTAAGAGTGGTTTTAATGTAATCAAATGGATTGTTATAGGACTTGGAGATGATGAAAAAAGTGTCCCTGTATCCCTAAGAAAGATAACTGTGAGAGGTAAAAAAAAAATTGCAGATAGAAACTCATTCTGAAAACGAAAAAGTTAGCATTAATTGAGTTAATGCAAGAGTTGCTTGTTTATGTACTTAGAGTAGCTTTCTCCTTACCTCTAGATAAACCTGCAATAAAATGAGTTAAGTCATAATTGACATTTAACAAATTTCCACACAAGCAAACATGGTACCCACATTTTGTGATCTTGTTTGAAACAATGCTTTCATTGAATACTGTAAATCGGGTTTCATTAGCAAGGTTTTTATTTCGCTAAAATTCGTGAAACAATGAGCTCACTAATTCAAGAATCTTGCTTTAATTGGACCATTTTGTCAAGAAATACGGAGGGATCTGAAGTAAGTCGGGGAAGACGAAGTTCAAATAACAAAATATATACCTTTTCGGCATCATCTCACTATATTTCATTCAAATGGGGGTTATCATCTTCTCTGGTTAAAAGAATTAAAAAAAAAATCAGTTTTGAGAAAAGGACGAATCTTTAGCAATCCACATTTTTTTAAAGTGTCAAATTAGTCCACTTGGTGTATTGAACACAGATATACAAACATAGACAGGTGAAAGAATTCTAGGCGACGACAAAGAAAACAAAGAGCCAAAAAGTTGTAACTGAGTCTTTATTGCACAGACTCTTAGAACCTTTCAACAAAATGAAAGCAGTTGATGTAAAATAAATGAATAAAAACTGTTTTGACACTGGATATAAATATTTCGCCTATGACAGTTACTTAAGACTATTATCGCATTGATAATTCGATGGATCTGTTCTTTACAGTATTACAATTATACTTTAAACCTCTTTTCAGCTCTTTCCAAAATTGAATTAAACTTTAATGCTTAATTTGAGATCTTAGCGCGATTTCAGAAGAGAAATCGTTATACTATGAGAATAGAGAATAGCTAAGTGTTCTTTAACTGAATTACTAGTAATCATTCAATTCATAGGTCGGTATCAGATCGGTATATGATCCTATATTGATTGTTTCTTTGTTGGTGTATTCCCGAAAATACTTACAGAAATTACTGATGTACAATATGGCGGCTCGCGAATTCATGAACTCACTAATAAGTCTTCGGGGTCCTGCTCATGCGAAAATAAGACAACACAAAAATTCCCTGATTTACAGTAATTCGAGTTATTTGAACTGTTATTATTCCAAGAAGGAGAGACTGACTCTCATTTCAGGAATTTGTAGGTTTCCTTAAACCGTTTAGGGCCATTTTGAACCTCTTGTTTCTTCTTTCTGTACAGTGTTAATAGATGCAATGTACCAACTAATCACTTATGCAATGACTGGGTCATTCAGTTATTGGGATGTTATGTCATTGTTTAGAGTTGATTTTATTTTCAAATTTCAGTGTACCAACATTCTATAAAACATGCTGTGCATGACTGTTTAACAAACAGACAACTTGTTTGTATTAGATGAGATTCAATATGTCATCGCATCAGAGATTTTGATGCTTTGTTAAGCAGGGGCCACTATTTGGAGCTTATGTTTTAAGCAGGCTTGGTCTGTAGAGTGGAGAACTTAGCACTTACTCTACAAATCAGTCTTAACCCTTGCCATGCTGTATAAATTACCTTTACGAATCGCTGTAAAATCAAAGGGCTTAAAGCATTGATAGAACTATTTGTTCAAAATCAATATTTCTTTTAGAAATCCATTTAATAAACAACTCTGGTAGGACAACTACAAGCAGGAGGTGTAGACAAATATCAGACTGCACTTATGCGCAGGCTGATCTTGGTCTACACCTCCTGCAAAACCCGGATTATTCTGGGTTCAGCATGACAAGGGTTAATCTACATCTTTTTTATGAGATTTTAAAATGACCATGTAGATTTACTTAGTTGGTGATGAGAACCGCGGATGTTCTGTTTTGTGTTACAGGTGTTGCAGTATCATCTACCTGTGCTAAGTGTGATGCAGGGACCTACAGTAGTGGTGGGGCAAGTTTCTGTACCCAATGCCCTATGAACACTTTTTCTGAGAAAGGAGCCACCCATTGTGAAGCTTGCAATGCTATAACAGAGTATTCAGGTTAGATCCTGAATCTATTTTTGAATATAACGTAAAAATTCTAATAGACGCCCGGGCGGTTATTAGAATCACAAATTTTACAAATGAAGGGGATGGGCGTTTATTAGAGGCTATAGATTTGTGAGATGTTAAAAAAAGGTCAAAAATCCTAAATTAATGTACGATCTCATCGGAACACAGGCAAAAAGGTTAATTCCTGTGAAGTTGCGTCAATATAAATTAAGATAATTAACTTGTAAAATTTAGACCTGTCCAATCAATTGAATGATCAACGCCAATTAGACTGGTACCGCTGTCGACTTTAACAAAGCCGGCTTTGATAAATTCCATGGCAACACGGTCTACAACACCAATGAGCCTGCAAGATTTACACAACCTGACCAGGATCAAAAGTGTTTGTTTTCGGTAAAACATCTAACAGAAGAGATATTATTCTACCGAGCAATCAAAATTATTCAATTTCTTGGGATGTAATAAATATTCGGAACAAGCCAGATAGCAAAGGAAAATGCGAAAAGATTACCGCAAAATTACTTTTTCTTGCTATATTCCAAAATTAAACCCAATCCCAAGTCTAAAGATGTGATAAATAACACATGAGGCAATCATGTAAATGTGATAATTTGATAGGCTTATTTTACTGCGAGGGGAAGAGCAGGTGATCAAAGGGGCCGATGCCAGGTTTTCAGCTAATTTGGGTCGAGTTTCCGGAGTTGACACGCATGTCTTGTGAGAAGTTAGACCCTTGTCATTTTGTGTATAATTTTAGTGCAAAAACTTAAAGAGAATTTTTCATGCAACAGGTAAGTTCTTCTTTAAAAGTAAAATACACACCTACATTGAGGCGATATATGAAGTTTGCCGTCAGTGACAGATGTGGCATTTGTCTTAGTTTTGCAAAAATTGAGAGGAACAATGTTAATCTGTTGGAATTTGTGGATGTTGTATCATATTTCCAACAGTTTTCTCCTATAGATACGTTAGAATTACTAAATAATACATCGCTACTTTAGTACCGGGTTATTGTCATTTAAAGTACAACCACAATCTAGACTTACCATTTCACCAATCAAAATCCAAACAAGTGCATAAACGAATTTATTAGAAAATATTTTAATTTAAATGTTGCGTTTATTGCAATTTAGTTTGGTTTTAACACCTCGCCTTGTTAATTATGAAATAACAAAGTACGTACATTTGATGAATGCGATCGGCGTTTCTGGTGGTAGCACTTTGGACTGAAGTTTTTCCAAGCATCAAGACTAATAATTTTTGGATATGTTTTCCGTAATAAGTTCCCGTTTTTAGGGCAATAAAGGAATATTTCCATAAACAGTTGGACTCAAAAAAATGTTGTTTTTGTTTTTATCAACTCACATTCTATTCTCTTTCTATGGCGTACCTAAGATCAGTTGCATTGGACAAAAAGTAAAAGGCAGTCTTTGTACAATAAATCAACTCTTCAAAGATGTTTATCCGAATTTCAAACACACAATTCAGTGACTGGGCGTTTATTAGAGGCTTCAAGATCTCCGATAATCAAACAAAAATGGTCGATTTTGATGTCCGAAGTGGGGAGTGGGCGTTTATTAGAACATGGGTGTTTAATAGAATTTTTACGGTACTTAATTTACAAGAACACACTTTGATAGATAAGCCTAACTTATTTATTATGTTCAACCTATTCCCAATCAATCCCACATTTTCATGACCTTCATGGGGGAAAAAACTCATGTTAAAAATGTTGGGACAAGGAAGAAATCACTTATTGCAGTAATTTCTTCATTTATAAACAATGTTTCCTACCCTATAAGACAAAGATTCAATCTTGATTTGTCTTAAATTTTTCATCTAGTATTTTGTTGAAATTTACTTGGAACTTATACTTGTTTGCTATCATAGAGCAACCTGTTAAAGAGTTGATGCCTTTTTCATATAAGATATAGTATACACTGTCTAACACCCTAAGCTGTTGGTTAGGTACCCAAATTCAATGCTCCTGTGTCCCTTTGTAAGGCTTTTTTTTTAAAAACTATTAGCATGTAGTATGATTGTTTTATTTCAAATTGGTTTAATAAGGTCAGGGATGTGGAAATACTGATTCTCTACACTTGTCCCTGGACAAGTAAGAGATTAATTTCTACCTGTACAGAAACAAAATGAACTTGTTCACATCAAAGTGAACAGATGAATTTTGAGAAAAAATGTTGTTAATGAAGAAATGCTTGAGCACAGCATTTTCTTCATCAACAACAATATTTTGTACCCTTCAATATAAACATTAGGATAATAAATTGTTAGTTCTTTTAGATCTATATTTTACCATTCCAAGATTTACCTTTGAATTCATTAGTCCAATTGGACAAGTATCCTTTAAAAAATGTACATGTACTTGTTTGCAAGTAGAAAAACCCATATCAGACAATTGGACATTGGAATTGCACACCCCTGAAAGCTTTTTTTCTTGCGTGGGATCATTTTCCTATGAATAATTTTTCAAACACATTTTGCTTTGGATGATAACTAACACTAAAGAAATAAATTGTTAATTCTGTCTTTAGTATAAGTAAGTAATTATCATTATTTTGGCTATTTTTAAATTTCTTTTTATTTGGCAGTAAAGGGATCAGTGAACTGTACAAAGAGACCGGCTTGTACATCAGAAGATTACTATGAAATCCAGGAGCCATGCAAAGATGGAAAGGTAGACTTTGTTGAAAGCATCTTAACATGAGGCTTTCAGCACATAATAGTGTGATCAAACCTGGCCCTGCTGAATATGCAATGAGTGTAGACAAAGATCAGATTGCATGTATACAGGCTGAACTCTGTTTATCTTATCTACCATTGCTAAAATATGCTTGTGTTAGAATATTATCAGAAGGGTATATAGCAATGCTATTTCCCCTAGTTCTGAATCTAGATAAAGGCTGATCTTTGTCTATAATGTCTACCAAGGCAGAAATATTTTGTGTCAGTGAATGAGCAGGAGAGGGTTAACCCTTTCCAGTTATTTGAAATTTTAGACTGGTCTATTTCAAAGGTTTTTTAGACGTCAATTTAAAGTCAAATTTGTTTGAAAAATTATCATTCAGTAGGGTAGAAAATATTGTTGAAAAAGAAGAAATTACTTGTTACAAGCAATTTCTTCTTTTTCCACAATGTTTTCTTAGGTATTCCCTAGGGACGTAAAAACCAGGGATTGTGTTAAACATGCATGTTGAGTATAAAGTTATCTAATAACCTTACTATGTTAGCTGTATCTTGTCGCATTTTTACTCTATGTATGCGTAAGGTATTGCTGTTGACTTTATAGCTCACCTGAGTACAACACACTCATGGTGAGCTTTTGGAATGTACTTTATTGTCTGGCGACTGGCGTGTGTCGTCAACAATTCAGCATTACCTTTCAAAGGTTACAATTTTGACTCAATGTTTCTCAAACTTGCTGAATTTGTTTGTATAGTTATGAGGAAGAACCCTATAGAATTTGGTGACATTCTGACTAAAATCAAGGGAAAAGGGGCCATATCAACAATTTATTTGTTAACACTATACAGGTCACAATTTTGGTTAATTCTTCTTAAAATTACCGAAAATATATATAGTCAACAGGAAAAACCTCATTGATTATGGTGACATTTTGACTAATTTTAAGAGAAAAGGGGCTTTACTGACAATTTCCTTGTTACCACTCACAATTTTGTCTCCATCTTTCCCAAACTTGCAGAAAATGTTTGTATTGTCAATTAGAAGATCTGTATTGAATATAGTGACATTTTTACTGATATCAAAGGAAGAGAGGCCTTATGGACAATTTCCTTGTTACTGCTCTAGAGCAGTGTTCAATCTAGCTTTGTATCACAGGGGGCCCAATGGGCCCAAGGCTCTTGGACAAGGGGGTCATGCAATACAAATACATAGACAAGCTATTGAATTACAAGGATTTAAATGTAACAAACCATAACAATTTGATAATAGATATATTGTTTGGATAAAATAAATCTACTAGAAAAAGTTAAGACATTATTTCCATGACTTCATTCCAAGGAGTCTTATTGAAAATGTGATTGAAGTGTGCCATTTGGGCCCAGTCTTTATTTTGAAGGGGGTCATTTTGGATTTTAGAGGGCCATTTTAGCCATGGCCCCCTCTAGATTGAACACTGCTAGAGGTCACAATTTTGGCTCAATCTTTGTAAATATAAATGTAAATGCTTGTATTGTCATGAAAGGAGAACCCACATTGAATATTGTAGAAGATGGCATAAATGGCCAAATCAGCTTTCTTCTCGTTCAATCGCAACTTTTTGTGGTTATATTCATTTGACATTGTAAAATATCTCATTGTTTTCCAAATTTGAATTGTTTTATTAGCTTGAAACTGATTTCAGGTGAGTGATCTAGAGCCAAGACGGCCCTCTTGTTTATATCTTCGGTAATACTCAAAGCAATCACTTGAAACTTAAAATATATGTTCACAATAAAAAGAGCAGTCAAAACTAATGATGAGCGAATTTCACAAAAAATAGAAAATGTGTTCTGTTTCAAGATATCTTCACAAAAAAGGAAACTTGCAAAACTTATATTTACAAAAATTACTTTATTCTAGATAACATTTGTGAATCTTTCATTACAATAAGTGCCTGTCTTTATTTCTACTATTTGATACATTCTGTGACTTAACTATAGTGGAGAGACATATTTTATTTTTAAAAACAATATCTTGATCTTGTTTTCAGAGTTTGTCCATCCAAGTTTTGCTGTGTTGGAAATTTTGTCAAATGCCAAATTGAAATTGATGGATTTCTTGTAACACCCACTGAGCTCCCAAAGAAGTTCAACTTACATATCATACAGTGTTATTTTTCCAAATTTTATGGTCAATAACATGCAACAAATAGAATGCTTGATTGGTGACCCAAATGTCTTAACTGCAGCTTGAATTAGATGTGGTTACAACATTTAAGTTTATAAACCAACAAATATGCTTCACATAACTGTGAACAAATGTCAGAGTTCAAAGTTCACTTCCGATCTAAATGTATGATTGAATTGTATTGAATTGATTGGATTCATCAATTATATTTATGATTAATGTAAGAAAAGAGGAATGATAGATTTAGAGTGCATAATAAATGATATCTTTCCTACCATATGAACCACTAAACGATCCCTACTGATACACAGAGTTGTTCCGAGAATTGCCCTTTAATTAACTCCCTTGACTAGACTGGGTAGTTTTGGTTTACATTTCCTACAAAGAGAGTTTAAGACCTAAGACTAAATGCTTCTGTTTTAATCAAAATAAGATAATTTTTCAATATTTCACATGGAAAAATATTGAATAATAATCTTAAAATATGAAGTTATTGTGATGAATTGCACTTACACTGATACATTTGAATGTCTTCACATTTGAGGAAACCAATTTCATTCTCATCCAATTTTCCTATTTTACGTCTAATTTTCTAATTGCCAAAGGTGTCCTTTACAGTGAATTTTTGCCTTAAGTTCCTTAGCTTGAAAAGACTTATTAAAACAAGCAAATAACCCAACAATTACAAGAACAAGTCTTGCAACAAAAAGAGTATTTTTAAACAATTTTTTTTTTTCTAAATCTGAGAATAGTGATTTTAGATACAAATGGCTATTAAAATTTCATCTGTATCCTCTTTCATTCTGAGAAATTTTTTTATCTGTGTAGGGTTAAATTTTCCATGGCACCACATTTTCAAATTTGTACATTCTATGTGATATAATTTTTGTGATGCATTACATAAAAATCTAAATCTAAAATAAAGCCAATTTTACATTCAAAACTAGATTGACCTGTACTTAACAGTTCCATGCAAATGTTTAAACGTAAAAGGAAAAAGCATTATAACAAAAAAAGGAAAACATAATTTACTTATTGACTTATGAAATTTCTCAATGCTCTGAAATAAATTTATCTGCCAGTTAACACTTAGGAAGGAGGTGCGCTTATTTTAATAACAAGGTGACAATAGCCAGTCACACGTATTAATGTAATTGACATATGATCATCTTGTCATTTAAAGTGCTTTAGCTTTCAAATAAATTGACCAAGAAACTTCAACAATCTCATGAATAAGGTGGAAAAGCTTCAATAATTTTGATAAGATGTAAAACATTTTTAATTTTTATGCCCCTGCATTGAAAGATCGGGTGCATATTGATTTACCGTTGTCGGTCTGTCTGTCTTTCTGCAAAACTTAACCAAAAAACTTAACATTGCCAATTACTACCAACCTATTCAAGATACAATGCTCATATTTGGCATGGTGATACATCTCCATAATACGCATCTTTTCATATCAAGTCAAGGCAATGTGATAAGGTCAAGGTCACATACCAAGGTCAAATGTTTAGTCCTATTGCGTTGGCATTGTGTTTCACAAACACATCTTGTTAAGGTATTCTTTTTTATGCCAATATAGACAGTGTACCAATATAGACCGGAACTACCTAGAGTTCAAGGGAAGTAACTGGTCAAGCAGAGTAACTCTGTATATCGGTAGGGGCCCCTTGCATGCTATTCTATCTATTGCTTTAATTAATATGCATGTGGAGGCAATCTTGCTTAAGTCACAACCTCTATGCAGCAACAGTTTTCATGAAGTGATAAAGATTAAACCATTACTAAAATTTTTTTATCAACTTAAAGAGGAACATATTAAGCGATATGGAAAAATTACTTGTAACAAATCAATTTTCCATCCCAACATTTGCTTTTCACCAATGGGTGTATAACCATAAACCTAAGTGGGATGAGCAGCAGGAGGCTGGGAAAGGATGTAGTGGTAGCACTGGTGTGAGAAATACCAGGAATCCATGGCCAGGTGCCAGCATATGACTGAATCACTGTTAAAAGTGATGTTAAACTCCATTCAATCAATCAATCAATCAATCAATAAAAATGCTGAGTTGTGTGGTAATGTTTAAATAAATGTTTATGATTTTTGCAAGGTAAATTCGATTGTGATCACTTACAGAAAAATATCACTTACTATAGATGGTTGCTAAAGCATGATTAACTGTAATTGATTACAGACTAAAAGAACTTACAAGTGGGTAATGCCCCGGTTCTGTAACCCAGATTGGCCTGCGTCTGTGAAACTGCCGGAATCCACTGGCATGATAGACTGTAAACCCTGCAACCCTGGCATGCACCTTGTAAATGGCTCTTGTGAATATTGCCCAGAAGATTATATGTCCGATGGGGGTACCTGCATGAAATGCAATGTCTCTACAGCCCCAGATTACGGCTTTACTTATGAGAATTGGAACACCATACCAGATGATGTTAAAACGGCATGTGTTTCTTTCAAAGGTAAGAAGAGAGGTTGTTTGTAGAAACACCATTGTCTTAGAAACACCATTTTTAGCTTGGCATTTTTGTAGAAATTCTAAGCTATTGCTGTGGACGGGTCATCATCAGTGTTGTCCAAAACTTTGACATTCTGTAATTTCTCTAGTATTACTGAACACATTCACTTTTAACTAAGAATATGTCATAGGGGCGACTAAAATCAGAGACTATTTTCTGTTTTCCTCATTACTCCTGGATTGCAGCAGGCTGGTGGTTTTTAGGTCACCTGACAGAAGGTCATGCTGACCTATTGGGATCTTGTTTTGTCCGTCGTTGTGCATCATGCGTTATCTTTTTCCAACTTCTTTTTAAGAGCCCTTGGATTAATTTCAACCAAACTTGGCAGGAAGCATCCTGATTGGAAGGCGCTTCAGATTTGTACATTTCATGGAGTTATCTCCCCTTGGGGTCCCATTAGGGGCAAAAAAGGGGCCAAAAAGGGTATATCTTTACAAATCTTCTTGTCATGAACTGGCTGTCAGATTAGATTGGTATTTAGAGACTTTAGGGCAAGGACTATCAAGTTTTTGCAAGAAAAACAATCTGTCAAGAAATGGCCGCCAAGGGAGGGGAAGGGGCAAAGTTGGGTGGGGTACATACGCTTTCATAGTAACAACTTTGAAATCCTTTTTCTACCAACCAAATACCTACGTCTCTGATACTTGTTATTTGGCATCATCTAGTGGACTTCTATCAATATTGTATGAATATTAACCCCGGGGTCAAAATAAGCCCGTTCCTGGACGTCACAAGTTTAATATAGGCTTAAAAGTTAAATTTTTAAAAATCTTCTAGTCCCTAACGAGAGGGTTTAGAGCTTTTATATTTGGTATGTAGCATCCACATCTGGTGGATTTCTATCAAGATTGTATAAATCTTGCCCCCAGAGACAGAATTAGCCCATTCTTGGACATCACAAGTTTAACAAAGGCTTATATATTGAAAATTTTAAAAATCTTCTCCCAAAGAGAGGGCCTAGAGCTTTGATATTTGGTATGTAGCATCCACATCTGGTGGTTTTCTATCAAGATTGTATAAATCATGGCCCCATAAACATAATTAGCCCATTTCCGGACATCACAAGTTTAACAAAGGGCTTATATAGTGAAATTTTGAAAATCTTCTCCCAAACAGGATGGCCTAGAACTTTGATATATGGTATACAGCATCATCTGTTCGACCTCTATCAAGATTTTACAAGTTACTGCCCCAGGATTAAAATTGCTCTTTTGACTCAGATGACCAATAAGGCCCTATGGGCCTCTTGTTACTCCAAAGCTTATATTATTTATCTCATTCTAAATAAGCTTAGTAATGAAAAACACTTGCCTGTATGTGAGACCCTGTGTGGTCTGTGTATATTCTGACTATGTTTTCAATTTGGAATCTTAAAACATCTTCTCCCTGATAACTGGAACAATATCAACTAAATTTTTAAGGAACTTGACCCTTCCAAAAACTTGCTTGTGAAAGTTTACAAGTCCAATAATATGGGTGTGGCTTATTTTTCATCTCCTTCCTAACCATAGAACAAATTTCCAACTATTCTTGGCCGGGATTATTCTTGTGTGACCTTTAAGCTAAATTTAGAATGGCCCATAAATATGGGTGTGGTAGGAATTTTTTTGAAACATCAAAAGGGTCAATGAAATTCAGATGAGCATTTTAGGGACATTCTTGCTCTCTTACTGACTGCAAAAAAAGCTCATTGATCTTTATACCCCAAACAATAAAGTTATAGGGGTATATTGGAATTAGGTTGTCCATCCGTCAGCCTGTCTGTGTCCACTTCTTCCACAATTCTTCAGCAAATTTACTGAAACTTTACTGAAATCCTTCCTACTATTGGACAGTTTAGGGACTATCTAACGAAAAACTGCATCAAATTGATGAAAATCTCCTCGTGCTTTATCTGCAACATTGAAATGGTTGACTTGAAATTGTAGCTTGATGTCATCAAAATGAATCTTTATTAGACTTTTGAGTAGGCTGCTGATAATACACTGTCTTTGTTGTTAACAGATTTCCTACTTCAAGGTAAATGGTTGAGTTTTAAAGGGAGGTATCGATGTTTCCGAAACCTAGACCAGAAAAAATTGCCAAGTGTCGAAACATACGCCCTAACAAGCATTTAAAGCTTAAATTTGAATCAGATATTGTCTTGGTGAAAAATTTATAGGTTTAAAGTGGCTTTTTGTGGTTATACATGAAATGTTCAGCGGAATTCCAGGTTATTTATAAATATCATGATATTCCGTTGACAACATCGCATGACCTCATTTGGAAGATAACAAATTGACAAGCGAAACAACCAATGATCTAAATCAGGTCAGATCAAATGGCTAGCGTTACACTACGGTAAGTGTTTATAATCGTAATAATGCTTTCGACAGTTTTGAACTGATCTTTACAGAATTAAAGATCGGCTAGGGAACATAACTCCTGATGACGTAATGATGACTTTGGTATGATGTAATTTAAACTTAATGCAAGATTCCAACGGTTATTTGCACCATGTAAACGACCTTTTATGGCTTGCAACTGTCTCAGCTTATTCTAAAAATAGCTTAATAGCCTATGTAGGCTTTTAGGGAAATACCCTGTTTTTCTCTGATAAGCGACCTCTGATTTCCAACAAACTACTTTTAAGAATATTGTATTTAAATAGTATATGAGGGAAAATAAAAATATTTAAAATCTGCGACGTGAAAAAAACATCGATACCTACCTTTAAGATTTCTTCTATAAAACTGTTAAAGTACGAATTCTTTTTGGATAAAAAAAAAGTCTTGAAACAATGCCATATCTAATTTGTTGAAGATAGTAAGACCGTTTAAAAAACACACTTGATTTAACAATCATTAATCAAACAAGAGCTGTCTGCGAACAACATAGCTCGTCCTTTGGGGTGCTATTTGCAACAGCATTGAATATCGAGGGAAAATCTATATAGAGTCATTGTCATCCTCTTATGAGTGCACAGGTGAAATATGAGCATCCCTGGATGAAAAAATGACCAAGGTATATGAATCACATGGTCAAGGCCATTTTCTCAAATGAAAGCCTATCTCCTGAAGAATACAAGTGTGAAAAATGAGCACCCTATGATGCAAATTAACTGAAAAAATGTGTAAGTTTGGGGGTTTAACTTTTATAACATGTCAAAGGTCAAGGCCATCAGGTCAAGGCCATTTTCTAAAATGAAATCCTGGTTAGTGCATTCGTAAAATATAAGTACCCTAGGATGTAAATGACCACATTAGAAAAAGTTTTAAAAAATGTTAAAGTTTTTCATAACATGCTAAAGGCTCAATGGCTCTTCAAAGGACTAATTTCTCGCCAAAAGGAATCCTGAACTCTTCGTTAAAATTGTTCACAGACCCCTCCTAAATAATTTCAGAACAAGTTATAAGCCTGCTTTGAAAAGCTTTTCTAAGAACTAATTTCTCGCCAAAAGGAATCCCGAAATCTTCATTAAAATTGTTTACAGACCCATCCATAAATCATTTCAGAATAAGTCATAAGCCTTCTTTGAAAAGCTTTTCAAAAGGAAATGATTTTGAAAATTGTTTTATGATGCCATCATGAAATGATTTTGAAATTCATTTTTGCTTTCTATTCGACCAACGTTCTTCCTATCAGGCTCGTTACCTTATTCCAAACTTATTGGGAGATAGTTTGTAAACAATTTTAACGAAGATTTGAGGGATCTTTTTGACAAGAAAGTTTATCCCTAGGAGAGTCATAGAGTCTTAAAAGGTCAAAGTTAAAATATCTCAGTGCCAAGGTCATTGTCTCAAATGAAAACCCATCTCCTGATGAGTTAAATATGAGTACCACATAATGAAAGTTGACCAAGATGGGAAAGTTAAAAGTTTTTCATAAAAGGGAAAAGGTCAACATCACATGGTCTGTAGGTCATTGTCTCAAATGAAAGCTAATTTCCTGATGGGTGCATGTGTGATATAAGTGCCCTAGGATGATCAATCAATCGATCGATCAACCAATCAATCAATGATTGATCAATCAATCAATAAAACTTCAATAACTAAATATTTACAGCGAAGCCAATAATTGACTCAAATTTAAGTATTAAGCGCCCGTTTGATCGTAAGTTTCCATATATGGTGAAAGCTTTGAAAATCTTCTGTTCAAAACCATTGATGAGTTTAACCAAGTTTTACAGGAATGATCCTTTGATGATTCGTTTTCATATTATTTGAAATAATTTTGAGCGGTTTAAAACATTACTTTAGTAGGTGATTGATGGAATAGGTTTAATGCCACTTTTAATAGTATTTCAGTCATATCTCAGAGGCTGGAGCACCTAACAATGTATCCTGGTATTTCTCACACCAGTACTATACCACTACATCCTATCCTAGCCTCCAGCTGCTATCCCACCTAGTGGCGACAGACAAAAGTGGGAAAGGATATGTTCCGCATCCAGGAATCGAACCCATGTTATCCCATGGTTGAAGATTGGGAGTCTGATGAGCTACTGACTGCGCTAGGCAGGCCTTATTTCTATATATAAGCTTTACGGTGGAAACTTTAAAAAAAAATCCTTTTTTCTCAGGAGCCAGTAGCTTGATTTCAACAAGAATTCACAGGTATTTTCCTTTAGAGACCCTTTTCAGTACATTTAAGTCCGTGGACAATACAGGCCCTCAAGCGCCTCTAGTTATTGCATTAGTCAAAGATCATGACCACAGATGAACTTGAATAGAAACAAGTTAAGAAAATATTTGACAAAGAACCATAAAACTTTTCAGGAATGCTCACTGGTCTGCACATGGTATTTGTGTTGATATTCATGATCCTACCATTGTTTGTGAATTTATCTCCCATAAACTTGATACATGTAGCCACTGCTGTGCAGTTCATTCAATATTAACAATATCTAATACCAGAAGAGAGTCATAATCTCTAAAGCCCTCACCTGACTCGGTGACTTCAGAAGTAAAAGGGCCCAAGGGATTTAATTTTGGCCAAAAGAGAGCGGTTATCAACTTTTGTACGCGGAATTAAGAACAAATATTCATACAATGTTTCAAGGTCATTGTGACAAAACTTGACATAATTTTAAAGAGAAACATTATGCACAAATATCAAGTCAGTTAGTCCAAAATTGAGCCTGTAGAGTGCATGCAAGTTTTGACATAGTGATGTAAATTATGAGACTATATGACCTAATACTGAACTTGTACAAGCCTATATGGCGACACTCATTCTGAACTTCGTGCTTAGGTGAGCAAAAATTCATAAAAGGTAGGTATTGATGATGGTGGTTGGGGTTTTTTTGTGTGTCACAGATCTTTATTATTTTAATTTCCCCTCATATACTTTTTGAATACAATATTCTGAAAATAAGTTTTGCGGAAATCAGAGGTTGCTTATCAGAGAAAGTCAGGTTATTTCCCCAATAGCCTACGTATGCTATTAGTCTATTTTCAGATTAAGCCGAGACAGTAGGCTATTTACATGTTGCAAATAACCATTCGAATCTTGCATTTAGTTTGAATACGTTTTGAATACATCATAAAAACGTCATCATTACGTCATTGGGAGTTATGTTCGCTAGCCGATCTTTAATTCTGTAAATATCAGTCCAAAACTGTTGTAAGCATTCTTACCAATATAAACACTTACCATAGTTTAGCGCTAACCGTTTGAAGTGAACTGATTTAGGTCGTTGGTTGTTTTGCTAGTCAATTTGTTATCTTCCATTGACCTTGGGTCATATGCAAATGAAGTCATGCGATGACGTCAGCTGAATACCACAATATCTATAAATAATTTGGAATTCCACTGAACATTTTATGTATAACCACAAAAAAGCACTTCAAACATATAAAATTGCCGCCAGGACAATATTTGACCAAAATTTAAGTATTAAATGCTTGTTTGAGCGTATCTTTCCACACTTGGCAAATTTTTCTGGTATAGGTTTCAGAAACATGGATACCTCCCTGAATGAACTGTCATGGTGATAATGAGCACAGCTGTCAAGTTTTAAGCAACCGTCCTTATTAAAAACAGAGATACAATCAAGTTTTTAGTGTTTAAAGTCAAACTGTAAGCCTACAACAGCAGCAAAGCCAAGCTAATGACAGTACCTCTGCTTTTTGGTCTAAAACAGCCAAGTTGAAAATAAAATTTCACAAAAAGTTGTTATATAGATTGTATGAAGGATTGATTCGAATTTTGACACCTTGAGTCTTGCGCTATTGTAGATGCTTCTGAAACCAGCATTACTCCTAAGGTAATTTTATCAATATATCCTTTCTTTTCAATTTTAAGCTTTCAAGCTAACGTTTGGTTTAAATGATTATTTCATCAACATCAGTTTATCATAACAGTTACAAGAAATACATTTCATTATGTATCTCTTGCTGAATCCTGGGGGATTGCATTAATGGGCATGATAAGCCAGCAGTAACTTGACAAGGTGTAACCTTTCATTCAGATAAAATGATTAATGGTAGAGGGGCTGTGAGACAGGGATTTTAGTTAGTCCCTAAACATAGGAACTTGTACCCCTACAATTTTTGTTTTCATTTTTTACTACTTTGGAAGTTATGCCCCTTTGACTATATTTCTTATGTAGAATTTATAGAGAGTCAGTCATAACTCATGATCTGGTTGACAGATTAGGGAAAAATGAAAATGGTACACATGTTTATCCCAGGACATGAACACCATGTTTGATGTTGGACAAAATCCATTTTGAACAGTCATTGACCCTTTTTGGCTTAGAATTTGTTAAAAAAAATCGCAAAAAGCCTGCTTGATAAATAATAAATGGCCTATCATATTTTCACGTCTAATTATTTCTTTATACAATTTGGCCTCATTACACAAAAGGTTGTAGTGTATGTGCATTTGGGGAGTATTTGCTATTCATTGGAAAACTCTGCTTTTATTCAGTATTGAAATATTAGGCTAACATCAAATATTTCTCTATTTGACAGAAGCCAACTGTAGTGATGACACTAGGTGGTTAGCATTTGGCAGCTATCTTACAAGCCATTTTGCTAGAGGGGAGTCTGGTTACCTGGTTTTTATAAAAAAGGTGAAGGGATTTAGATCTGCTGGACTGGAGGAAGGAACAACTGTTGGACAGTTCATAGTTACATTTGAAATGTCTTGTGATCACCTCTGTCAGTTTATACTCTTATCTGTAAGTGAGAAAATAGTTTTATTAACAATTTTGTTCTTTTGAGGCTTTTCCTGTACTGATAGTTTTATGCAACAAAGACATACAGGCTGAGCTTTGTCTAAACTACCTTCGTTTCAGGATGAATTGCCATTAGGTTTCAGACACAAGCTTCGAATGAGTATCTTAACCCTTTACCAGATGGAAAATTTAGACTGCTCCAATTGAAAGGAGTTGCAGACAACAATTTGAATTTTTACTTTTTTCAATTTTCTTGGTAGAAAATATTGTGTAAAATGAAGAAGTTGCTTGTTACAAGCAATTTCTTCATTTTACACAATGTTTCCCCCATTTACTTTTCTTGAGGGGTGTCAGAGAGCATCATTGTGTGGGAATGTTAACAGATGAGAACATATTTAGTCTAGTCTTATTTCAAAGCATTTGGAGACGACATATAAAAAAGCAGGTAAATTGAAAAGTAAATACTATATAGGGTAGAAATGTTGTTAGAATAAAAGATCTTTTGATGGCCCTAAATGTATATAGACTGTAGTCATAGCGCAGGTTCGATCGCTGGTCGCAGCAAATATCCTTTACGAGAATTGTCTTACACTAATCGTAAACCTACTTAGAATGAGCAGCTCGAGGCTTGGAAAGGATTTAGTGGTAGTACTGGTGTGAGAAATACCAGGAATCCATGGTCAGGTGCTCCAGCCACCACAATAAGACAAATACTGTTGAAAGTGTAACAAGCAATTTCCTTATTTTACACAATGATTCTCCCAAAAATTTGAACAAATCTTAAATTTCATTAACTTTTACCCTTTCCTGTTTAGCAAAATTTTATACCTGTTAAAGGTTTTGCAGATGAAAATTAAACATGGATTAAATTTGAAAAATGATTATTCAGTAGGGTAAAATTGTGGAAAAAGAAGACATTGCTTGTTACACGGCACGCAATTTATTCTTTTTCTACAATGTTTTTTCAATCATAAATTTACAGGGATGTAAAAACCAGGCATTGAACAGGAAACGGTTAAATTGTCATCTGCAACTCCTTTCAATTTGAACCAGTCTAAAATTCTGCCGTCTAGTAATAGATTAAACCGCATTCAATCAATCAACCTATATTACAGGATGAAACAAATGGAGAACAAGAGGTGAAACACATTTGGGAAAATAGTACAAATAGAACAAAGTTTGTGTGAGTATGATTGATTTCGTTGCTGATAATAAGATTTATATAACCTCAAAACTAAAAAAATGAGATTTATTCTTTTGTATTTAATAACAAAATATGTTATTGGGCTAACATCATCAGCTGGCTGTTCTCAGATAATACCCAAGGTATAACAATATCCTCTGTGTTGTCGTTGTTGTTGTCGTCGTCTTGCAAAAACTTAGACATTTTGTGATATCTCTGGTTCTACTAAAGGCATTCACTTGAAACTTGGCACACTTGTTTATTATTAAAAGAGCAACCTATACTATCAAGGGGATAAATCTAGATGCATTTTGTCCATTATACAGCACCCAACAGCCAAGTGTAAGCACCCATAGGCGGTGCTCTTGTTAGGTTTTTAGCTCCACTGGAAATATTCAAGCAGGGCTATTGGCATGGGCCGATGTCTAACTTATGTCTTTCCATGTGTGTACTTTCATTCAAATATCTTCTCCCCAAAAACTACTTGGCAAAGTTGAACCAAATTTCACAGGAACAATTCTAGGGATATTCCCTCTAAAAGATCTCGTAGAAAATAGGCCAAAAGCATGTGTGTTAACATGTTTAAGTTTGAAGAATGGCTATCATTGGTAAAATGTAAAATGATTGTCTCTGAAAATATAGTCAAATCTGTGTTAGTGACCAACTATGCACAGCGTCCAATCGCCAACAGTGGCCACTCGAGTTCCCCTGTGCAAATTCCGTCTTTAATTGCACTGTGAATAGCGTGATATTCTGAAATGCGGCCAGCGGTCACCTTAATTGGTCTAGTGCCAACAGTATATCACATGTAAACAACGGTCATCTTACAAAACAAGGGACTTGGTCATGTTCGAAAATTCAATAATCACTACTATAGTAACTGCTGAAGTCGCCTTATCGTAATGTACAAGATGAAAACAGCCAATTATTGACTTAATCCCTTGTAGTTGATTAATTGACGTGAAATTAGCCATTAATATTTATTTGGGTGATTTGAGTGATGATTATTGATTAAAAGATACGGAATTTTTTAAGTTGTCGGGTCTCTTTATATAAAATGAACTTCAGCATTACAGGTTGTTTACATATTTAGCAAACAGATTTCTTGAGATCTTTCAAATTGATGAGAACTTGCTTTTGCTGTCCATTCTGGCTATAATGCGCTCTCTAAATGCACTTTACTCTTTCTAGAGGATCGCGTGAAAGTGGTTTGCATGCTTGAATCTGGACGTTCTTCTAGGGTTATTGCTAGTGAGTTGGTGTAGGTCGGACGCAGGTCCAAAATGTAGCTAAACGTAAACGAGAATTTCCCGAGCAATATAAAAACGGTGATCCTTCTTCAAAGCGTGTCAAAAGAATGTCTCATTTGAAAACATTGATGATTTGTGATACAAGTGGTTTATGCTTACCACATCTGGCCAAATGACCATAAATGGTCCACTATGTTCACATTTTGTGATTTTTACTTGCCTTCATACAATTTACTTATAACAAGATATTTTAACTTCTATCACAATATTTTCTATCTTAAATGATACAAATGATACAAATCTTTTTTTTGAAAGACACTTAAAATTGAAGTTTAGAACTTCTTAGAATTTGGGGTATTCTAAAGTTTTGTGATCTGTAAATGAGCTAACCAAATATGGTATGACAAAATGGCCGCCCTATAGATACTGTGAACAGCAGCCAATCTGTGAACAGCAGCCAATTGGGCCCTCTCCCTTGACTGGCTGCTGTACACAGATTCGACTGGTACTTGGATTTTATTTTCTAATTGGTCTGCCACTGTGTTTGTAAACAGTTTGTCTACAAAAAAATTAGATTTAATTTTTAATGCTAAGTTGTAAGGGGAGTTCAATTTTCATATTGTGTATGTGGGAAACAAAAATCTTTTCGCAGAAAGCCGTTGCTACAAGGCTAATACAGCTTACATACAGTGTGATTTCTAATGATTCAGCCTTTCTCTTTTAGAAATTTAATTTCATGAGTCAAGGTTAAGTTGAAAAAAAAAAGCTTAGTCACATTTTGAAGCTTGGTGCTTTATGTTTAACCTATTCCCACGGAATCACACTTTTTATGTCCCTCATGGTAAAAACTTAAGAAAACCATGTGGCAAATGAAGAAATTGATTTGAACAAGCAATTACTTAATTTTTAGCCCCTCCGTTTTCTGAGAAAACTGGAGGTATTACGGTAGCCTCTGTGTTGTTGTTGTTGTGGTCGCTGTCGTGCGAAAACTTTGATATTTTGTGATATCTCTGGTTCTACTAAAGGCATTCACTTGAAACTTGGCACATTTTTTCACTATTAAAAGAGCAACCTATATTATAAAGGGGGATAACTCTAGATGCATTTTGTGAGAAAACTGGAGGTATTACGATAGCCTCTGTGTTGTTGTTGTTGTCATCGCCGTCGTGCGAAAACTTTGATATTTTGTGATATCTCTGGTTCTACTAAAGGCATTCACTTGAAACTTGGCACACTTGTTCACTATTAAAAGAGCAAGCTATATTATCAAGGGGGATAACTCTAGATGCATTTTGTCCACTATCCAGCACCCAACAGCCGAGCGTAAGCACCGGTAGGATGTGCTCTTGTTCACAATAGTTTCTTCTCAAGTACAGTATTTTCTAAATTTCACAAACCTTAAAAAAATTGTTGTCTGCAACTTTTTATGCCCCCGCATCGATAGATCAGGGGGGAATATTGCTTAACCGGTGTCCATCTGTCTGTCTGTCTGACCATCCGTCTGTCTGTCTGCAAAACTTAACTTGCCAACTAAACATTTTCCTATAACTTCAACCCTGATTAAGTTACAATGATAATATTTGGTATGTAGATAGGTCTCAACCAGGCGCAACTGGGGAAGGTCATTTCATCAAGGTCAAGGTCAAAATTTTAACCCTTTTCCCTAAAACAACGAAAAAACCCAATAAAAATCACCCGTTTCTAAATAATTCCTGTTTCGGGGGCATAGTGTTTCACAAACACATCTTGTTCAATTTGGACCAGTCTATATTTTTTTCTGTGTGGGAATGGGTTAACAGATATCTTGTTTCCATAGCGTTTTTCATCACATTTTACTCATGTAAATCGTGTAATTTCAGTTACGATGTCAAGAAGAATGGTTCAGTTACTTTTACATTGGCGTTCAGAAACACAGGTGTCCTTATAGATCCTACAACAGTGAAGAACTCTTCAGTTAAAATATACAGTATAGAGATAACAAACACTGTAGAGGGTGGGGCAAAGTCTTGTCAAAAATGTCCCCAGGGAACTACAAAGCAAGGGTAGGATATTTATTAACATAATTGATAACATTATCTAGCAGCTCAAAAGTAGATGTAGTGTCTTGGAAGCCCAAAATATGCAGAGATTAACTGGATTTTAACAGACTGTATTCTTAGCTTGTGTGTGGTATTTTCACAAAATTAACATGAGTGCCAAGTAAGAACTTGGATCAGCCTGTGCATCTCAATAGTCTGATCAGAGTCTTTACAATGCACTCTGTGCCGCCGTCAAAGAGTAGTCTGTAGCGCATCAAACTCCCAATCTTCAAAGTGATAGCACATATCCTTTCCGACATTTGTCTCTCTCCAAAAGGTGGATAATGGTAAACCTAAGTTGGATAGCAGCTGGAGATTAGGAAAGGATTTAGTGGTATTAATGGTGTGAGAAATACCAGGAATCCATTGTTAGGTGCTCCAGCCTCCATGATATGACTGAAATACTGTTAAAAGTGGCATAAACCCCATTCAATCAATCAATCAATTACCATGCACTCTGTCAATATTTAGTAACTCAAAGCTTCTTCAGACAACCAGGATTCTAAATGCACTATCCCCCACTTCTGTCATTTGGATGAAACTTTAAACCTAGGCCCAATCTACATATGACCTTATTTGTTACGTAAAACCCTATACAAATTATCTAATTATTCTGTGAGGCTGTCCAGAATTGTGTAACACATTACCAGATGATAAAATTTTAGACAGGTCCATATTCAAATAAGTTTCAAACAACATCTCAAATTTCCCAAAAATTTGAAAAAGAGTACATAATTGAGTAGAAAACATTGTGAGAAAAGGAGAAATTGCTTGTCACAAGCAATTTCTTCTTTTCCTACAAAGTTTTCCATGGTTACATTTTTCAGGGCGTCAGAATGCATCATTGTGTGGAAATTGGTGGTTATGCCTGTGCCATGTGAAATCATTGGAAGTGTCACGTTCTGGCTCTTCTGCTTTAGAGTACATGTTGCCAACATATAAAGTGGAAACTTTTGGTTGTTTTCATGACTCTATAGAAAGGAAATAGTTTATATAGGGATACATCATACATATGCCTTCTGAATATTGAGACGATCTTAACAATAAGAAAAAAAAAACTGAAACAAATTTGTCATTTGTTTATTGTTTTCCAGGTGTATACCATGTCCGAGTGGGTATTACATTGATACAGCAACAACATCATGTGCCAAGTGTCCAACAGGAACTGTAGTCAAAACTAATAATGCATATGGGGCAGACTCTTGTAAAGCATGTGGAAAGGGTCTAAAGACATACAAAGGCAGGGCTTGTTACTCAGATGGAAAGTTTATATCAGTTAGTGGGAGGAGTTATGACTTTACAAATTTGAGCAAGTAAGTTGGGAATTGATTCTTCTCTAACAAATCCAAGAAATAAAAATGCCATATTTTTGTAAGGTTTTGAATGAATTTAGTAATGCTTTTATGTTTTTCAGTATATCTCAGAAGTATGATGTAATTTAGCATTACAAATTCCTACAATATTCCTATAAATAAGGGACTCTGCTCCCGTTGAGATGTCACTGGCTGGGATCTGTAGGTTTCACTCTGTCTGTTTTTCTGTCTGTTTATAATTTGACACATAATAACTTTATTAATCAACAGATTTCAAAAAAGAAGAAAAAAAAAAAAAGAATAGTAATGCATTCAACTAATAGATCTCTCTATTAAGTTTGAATTTGGGCTTTCCATGACTAGCTGTTTCAAAGATGCCAATAAAATTGCCAACATTCAATCATCCCATTCAATCCAAATTTCTTGTCCCATGCCGTTTGGTTAAAGGGGATATAGTAATGTTCTCCGTCTTTCATTCCGTCAGTAAGATTGTCCTGAGCATATCTCCTAAAGTATAAATGCTATCAACTTGAAACTTCACAGATGGATAGATCTCATTGAGGAGAAGTGCCATGCAAGAAGCCTAAATCTAACTGGCTTCAGTTTACTTTCAAGCTTTTACAGTGGGGGATAGCCATGTCCAACATGGCTCTTGTTACACCTCAAGTATAAATCGTTTGCAAACATAATGGATAATGTTACTAGCAATTTCTTCATTGTCCAAAATGTTTCTACCTTATAAAAGAAAGATTTCTGAACTTTCTCCGACTTGAAATTATCGTCTGCATACCCTTCAATTTACACCAGTCAAAAATTTTGTCATATGGTAATAGGTTAATTCCTGACTTTGACACAATGACTATATTTCTCGATTCATTTCATTGAATTTTTAGCTTGGCTGTTTTCGGAGAAAACCCGAGGTATTGTCATCACCTTGATGTCATGTGCCTGAGCGTTGGCGTTGGCGTGACAAACTTTAACCTTGGTCATATCTCTGTTGTTATTGAAGATATCCTCATGAAACTTGGCATGTGTATTGACCATCACAAGAGCTATCTAGACTATCAAATGGGATAACTCTAAAAGCATATTTGTAAGAGTTATGCCCCTTTTTCGACTAAGAATTTTTGCATCATCCAGCTGAGTGTTGGCACCTGTGAGTGGTGCTCTTGTTATATTTGCATTTATCTCAGTAAGCAATTTCTTCATTTCCACAATGTTTTTCAAAGATTTTTTAGAGAGTTCAAAAAAGCGTTGTTGTGTGGGAATAGGTTAAAGTAAAATCCTAATCATAGTTTGCAAACAAAATTTGTCATTTAATCTCAGGGCCCAGTTTGTGCAGGGATCTTTACTCTTTACGTCAAGTGGAGCCCAGTATTACCATGGTTTTAATATCAGTCTATATGGGGATCCCGAATCTTCGATGGTGGTCTGTAGGAACAACATTACAGCCAGTACAGATATGGTATGTAGCAGAACAAAAGATTAACTCTTGTCATGCTGAACCTGGAATATTCTTGTTTAGGTTTCTGTGGAAGTGTTGACGAAGATTAGCCTGCATATATATGCAGTCCAATCTTAAACTACACTACCTGCTTGTCCCTGATTAAGCTAGAGTTGTTTAATATTCAAAATAGATAATAACCAACAATTACTTCTTCCAGTGTTTTCATCCCTTAGGTTTTAATGCAATTCTGTAGAGAATTTTATTCAGCATGTCAAGGGTTAAAAGCATCCTATGTAGGAATCTAGAATTTTATAACAGATTGCAGGAAATATGTCACAAATACCACAGATAAAATGTTTAGAAATCTTCAAATACAGGAAGGGATGCCTATTGCAAAATAGAGTGTATACTATATAATCTTTCTCTATTTATCATAATGTTGTGCATGGTCAAGAATCAGTGTGACTTTAATGAATACCTAAATACAAGCAGAAAAGCTGTGAACTTAATTTTACATCTAATCTTGACCTTAGTACAAGAAGCATTTGCTAAACTTTATCTTTAAAATCCCATAAGGAAAATATAACAGACATTAGATTGCCTGTTGATTCTTTAAATTTAGATGCTTTCAAATAGAATTAATGTTCAATCACTTTTTTCAAACAGGATGAGGAAGTAAGGCAATGTGTATTTAACACCGAGTGTCTGAGTGTCTATGTGTGTTTTTTGTTTGCAGTGAGCAGTCATTTGTGTTACCTGATCTATTACCATTTGCTAAACCTCCATGACATGTATGTCGAACAAAAGTTTTAGAAGGCATAAAGAAAGGGGAAACTTTCTCTTTACCTACAAGAGGAATTAAAAGTATTCCTGACATATATACTACTCAGTATGCAAACATTTGAACATGTATGTCATCTGCAATTGCCATGATATTTACCATTGTTGAACTTTTGGGTTTAGCAAAATGTTATCTAGATTTTGTCATGAACATACACATTACAAATATTGTTGCACAAAGCCTAGATATTGATACATGTACCTTCAATAACCCATTCCCACACCATTACACTTTTTGACCAAAGGGAGAAAAAGTCATAGATGATATTGTAGAAAATGAAATTGCTTGTCCCCAACCAACCATTTTATATTTTAGTGGTGAGATTTTGTGACCTGATATAAAGGAATAAAGAAGGATTTTTGATATGACACCTCCTCCAAAACTACTGGGCCAACCAAATTTGACAGGCTTGCTCTTTAGGTAATCCTCTTTAAAAATTGCAGAAAGAATTGGAATCTGCCTAAAACTCCAGTTGCCATGACAACAAAAGTGAAAATTCAGAAAAAACATCTTCTTCTGCAGACCAAGAAGATGTAAAAACTAGATATTTTTCATGATGTCCCCTGGTAAGGAGCCTTAGGGAGCGGGTTGGGGGCTATATACAAGTATAGAAGGATTTTTAAAGGACAACTTCCCCCAAACTACTTGGCCTATTTAATACAAATTTGATAGAATTGTTCCTAAGATGGCACCCTTTAAAAAGAGCTTTTTCCTCAGGCGAGTGCCCTGGGGCCAATAGCCCTCTTGTTTGTTACAAATTACTAGCCATTAATTTTGCTAAATAAATGTTTTTAATATTGAAATGGAAATTCCTGACCAATTCAGTTGGCAGAGCCAGTGATTGGATAACTGGTTAAGCTGTCAATCGTCTGATTTTTCAGCAACTTTGTCTTAATTGTTTTAGCCCTTTTCATGCTGTATAAATTTCCCTACTGAATCACTGTAAAACCAAAGGTTTGAAAGCACTAATAGAAATTGTTGTTCAAAAATTGATATTTCTTTTAGAAATCAATTTCATAAACAACTCTCGTAGGAAAAGTACATGCATGAGGTGTAGACCAAGATCAGACTGCACTTATGTTCAGGCTGATCTTGGTGTACACCTCCTGTAAGAATCAGAATATTGCAGGTTTAGCATGACAAGGGTTAACTTTAATAGAATATAAGGGGAGCGTATGTGTCTCAGCAGTTGACTTGTAATCAGGTGATTGGCTTTAATTCTGCCCACACCACTGGTCACAACCAAACGTCCTTTGGCTAGGTTTTGCAGAGCCGAAGTGTAGTACTAAGTGTTACACATGATATTTAACCCATTACCAGAGGACAAAATTACAGACTGGTCCAAATTCAAAGAAATCGCAGAGGACAATTTTTTGTAGATATAATTTTAGAAATCTTTGTCATTTGGGTAAAGAAAACTCTCCATTTCCACAGTGTTTTTCAGAGCTTTTTAAGCCGTCATCATAGCGCAGTCGGTAGGCATCAGACTTCTAATCTTCAATCATAGGATTTCATGGGTTCTATCCCCGGCAGAGGCACATATCCTTTCCAACATATGTCTCTCACGAATGAGTGGATAATCGTGAACCTAAGTGGGATGGATGCTGGGAAAGGATTTTGTGGTAGTACTGGTGTGAGAAATACCATTAATCCATTGTAAGGTGCTCCAGCTGCTGCGATATGACTAAAATACTGTCAAAGTGGCGTTAAACCCCACACAATCAATCAATCTAAAGCTTTTTACTAAGGGAGCCTCCAAAAAAGGGATCTTGTGGTATGGGTTAACTGGATTAACTCATTTACTATGCCCTAACAATCCTAACCAAGTATTACAACATGATCTAGACAATGCCAAGTACGAATAAGAGTTTCCAGCCTATTATTATTGAGTCGCTGAAGCTGAAAGCTTCGGAAGCGACTCATTGCTATCGCACGATAATTCTTACACAAAGTCCCGAACCAATTTCCACCCCTGAATGCCTATGTTATAACTCTGCCATTGTATCTTGATGTGATTAATAAGAACAATCAAAATACAGTTAGAAGATTGACGTTTGTATATTTAACAGTTTTGAATCAAAATAATCGTTAACTTTGTCATTTTTTTAGTTTTAAACGCGAACTAATTATAGCGCGGAAAAAGCCAAAGTACGTACTAAAATTGAGGTCGACAGTTCTTATGAAATGACCATACTTCCCTATGTATTTTGCATAACGTCATAATCGTTTTGCATTTTCAAATAAAATAGATGTTAAATTTCATTTTAAATCAAAATTGAATGCGTAAACCATTTCTATTCATCATTTCGAGGTAAAATAAATCATCCGCGTAGTTAGGGACTGTGTTACTATTTACCCCGGGACACCCCGGGACACCAAAACGGCCCGAAGTCAAAATGACTCAAAGTCAAAGAAGCCCGTAATTTTGTCGGAATGACCCGAAAGTGATTGTCAAAACGGATCAAAAGGAAAATTCAAAAAGTAGATCTTGAAAAATTATCCAAATATTAACTTTTATGAAGAACTTCTGATTTTGGACCCAATGCAAATACAAGTTTGGGCCGTTTTTTGACTGTCGGTCGTTTTGACTGTAAACCAGGACACCCTGAGATGCCTTTCATAATATTTTCATATAATTAGTAATACATAAGTAAATCTTAATAACATTAAATTTAACCTTCGACTCCATTTAAGATTAGCGTTATTCGTGTTAAAAAAATATAGAAAACTTAAAATACATGTCCATTCTGGCATTTTTTTTTAATTCTATCTTTTATTTGAATTGAGAATGTTTATTACTTAATCTAACCGCATTTCCTGTTTACAAATGAGTAGGACATTCACGGGTCATAAATGGGAAAAAAACCGTCCCGGGTTGATGTTATCAATCTTAACAATTCTTTTACCCCTGGGCTCATAGAGTTACCGTGACCGTTGTAAGCAAACCGAAGGAGTCCCGGGGTAACGAATACGTTCTTTATGTGAGGAATTTAGATAGCCAGTTTGACTTAATTTTTCCGTAAGTAAAATAGAAAGAATCTCAAGGTACTAAAGGCGTTGTCTCCGGGTGAGAAAAACAACAACAACAACAAAATTTACCGACGAAAGATGTAAGCATTCGTAAAGCTTCAAGGGAATTACTTTGGGGCTGATTGATACTGATTGCACAGAATAGGGGCAATGAATCCAGTTGTGAATAGTTTAATTTCAAAGTATCGGGGAAAATTCAGATACGAAATGATCGCTTGGTATACATATATATGAAATCTATAGGTATTAGTTTATTTTGCGGAGCTTGATATGGCATCGTCGTTGCTTTGAGCGTACATTTTAAATGAATGAAAAAATATATTTATAGCGAGAAAAGAAAACAAACCAAACTTAGTCTTAATTGTCCAAGTACCGGGTTGATAATTGAAAAATGGTAAGTAAGTTCACAAGGTTGTGAAAATCATCTTGAATGAAACAATCTAGGCCACATTAAATATATTTTTGATAAAAACAAACAATTGTCGCTGTCATGCTTTCAATTTGAGCAAAAGCACTTAGAACTAATATTTCCGTCGCAATAAAGCCGAAAGAGTCCCGCGTTCAATACAGCGAAAAGATAAATAGCTATGGCAACATTGAGTAAATATTGCCGTCAGAATGATTTGTTTGTTTGAATGGGGTTTTACGCCGATTTCAACAATCTTTCAGTTATATCGCGGCGGCTGGAGCACCTAACAATGGAATCCTGGTATTTCTCACACCAGTACTACCATTACATCCCTTCCTAGCCTCCAGCTGCTATCTCACATAGGTCTACGATTATCGACCCATAGATGAGAGACAAATAGTCGGAAAGGATGAGCGCCGCCGTCGGGGATCGAACCCGGGACCTCTAGATTGATAGTCCGACGCGCTACCAACTGCGCTATGACGGCGGCTGCCGTCAGAATGAAGCAGAAAGAGTCCTGAGGTTCCTGTGTTCCCATGTGATTTAAGAGACGAAGCGATCGACGGAAAATGGAATAAGTGACCAATCGTCATTGGATTTACTCACTGATATTAGATTGTATGATAAGATGAGACACCATATGAAACACGTTTGTCTTTTCTTGTCACTGATTCTCTTATCCTAATAAAATTGGAGAAAGAGTTAAGCATTCGTATAAGATTAGAAAAGTTATTTCCACTATTTTTCTTTTCCGCTCAATGTTCTTTGGGGCGAAATTGTTACAGTGTTTTCTGCTTTTATTTTGGCTTCTAATGCATGACAAAGATGTTCTCAGACTTCACATATATCAATTTCTTTACAAAACATAGGAATTCCTTTCTTGTACAAATATGACTTATTACACTGGGACTTATATTCATATTCGATTATCAGTCCACCGGGTTGATATATGACGATGTGTAGAGTTGAAAAATTCCATAAACTTCCATTTATAATTGACTAATTAAGAGCGCAACAATATCTTGTCAAACTGTAGGTTTGACGTATTTGATAGAAATCCGAAGATGTAATAGACTTTTTATGGATCTGAATGCATCTTATTCTTAAGAATTGAATAAAATGATATTAAGGTGCCGGAGCATTACAGTAAATATTCATAAATGTTTATATATGAAAATACTACGGGAATTCAAGGAAATATTTTCAAGAATATATTTTCTTGCTTATGGGGAGTCCGAGCGTATGTGAAATTGTCAAAGAAAGTCAATATGCATTTTATACTAAAATTACCGTCATTGCTTATCTTTTAATATATTAAAGTCAAATTGCCCAGGATGCTCATGGATCTTCTGAAATCATAATTATAATATATGCAAACTGAATCTGTCTCTGTTTACTCGATATGCAATTAAAATAATTTTGACCTTCGGATATCTCTTTTAAATTTATCCCGGTTCAGTCAAACATTATTTAAAGTACTCATCCGTCCGGGGTATGGTTATATACACAGTCAATATCTCTGATTTTTTTTAATTCAAATTACTTAAATTATCCCGCTGGTGCAATCACAAATTGTTCCAATGAATTATGAGTCCCGGATGAGAGGTGAAACCAATTCCCGGGGTACACGATGTGGCTAGACAACGTATTAAATACAGATCCAGTGTTATAACTTGGTAATATTGAAAAGGTCTTTCATAATTCAAGCATTAAGGTTGTGGAATGTTTCTTCTTTTAAAATGACTTTTCTTAAAAACTCCTGAAAAAAATCTAGTTCCGGGACATGTAGTGTACTTAACTGTTAAACTGGACAGGCGGACGGACACCGGTAATTTAATTTGTCCAAATATATTTAAAATTTGCATTACATAAATGGTACTTTCGTTCATCTATCGTCGCTACCGTGGTTTTAAATCAACGTCACACGGGGTCTCAATTTAACATCTTACCCAAAAGACAATCACTTTGCTGGTTTGGTCAAGCAAGGGCTCGAGCCCATTATGGTGCGGTTAGAAGTCAAGTGCTCTACCAAATGAGCTTATCGACTGTCATATACTTCATAAAGAATTTATAAAGCATCTGTATATAACTGCTTGATGATTCCACAAGTTTAAAAGTTCATCGAATAATGTATAATTGTCGAAAATCAATATGCGGAAAGGCCGTTATAGGCATGTTTCAAAATAGCATACAGTTTATTGAAAAGGCTTTATCAAAAGTTATCATATTTTTTATTTATTCGTATTTTGTAAATCAATAGCGTTACAAGCATTATTGTAATGACAAAAAAAAAAAAGAATTCGATTTTTCATACGTAGGTTTTAATTTCTGCAACAACAAAATTTAATTACATCATAAAAATATGAATAGAAGTTCGGAAACTTTAATTGTGTATCGTTACAAAAATTTATTTTATACATAATTGTTCAAGCATGTGAAGAACAATTGGGCCTTGTTTGGCGATCTTGGGGCTGCTTTGGCGATTTATGGGCCGGTTTAACGCTTTTTAATGGAGAGGCCGGTTTGACTTTATTGGGCCTGTTTGGCCAGGGGCCGGTTTCACGATGGGCCGGTTTGACTGTAATGCTAATTACGGACAGCACCCATATAAATCAAAATGAAATTTTGAGAATAACAGGGGAGTTATTTATTATAATTCCCAACATTCAACTTAATATGTGGCAATAATTCTATATATCAGATGTCCCGGGGTTTCCCGCGGTAAATAACAATCCGTTTGGGCGAACATTGGATGGTCGACGACAACAACAACAATGGAGGCGAGTTCAAGTTCATTTTGTACTTTCGATATTTTATCGACGTTTATTCATTTTAATAGTCTTGAAATGATGTTTCTTCAATCGAGAAATAATAAGAAAAATATCATAGAACAAACACCTATTTGAATAGCTGTCTTAACGATTAGCGAGGCTACTGCCTTTGAAAACGGAGCCGTCGTTTCCAGTGCATCAAGTTTAGATTGTCATCGGCGTTGAAAAAGGTCAGTGAATACCGGAATCACACACGCATAAAAGTAATTACACACACACAAAAAATGCTTTTTGTTTCTTTCAAAGAAAAACAATAATATTTATCAAGTTGTCTTATTCTTTACAAGAGCAACTTCTTTGATTGTTTATAACTTTTTAACTCGGCACCCAGGACCCTTCAGGAACCACCAGCAAAAATGTTCAGGACTTCTTAATTTTACCCATGTGATGTGCCGATCTTGTAGCCTATTCAGGACTTCTTAATTTTACCCATGTGATGTGAAGATCTTGTAGCCTATGTAAGAATATTTGTTTGTGTGAAATTGTCAAGAGTCTGAAAACAAGCCATTCCATTAAAATTAGTCAACAATTTTGGAAATTTTATGGGTGTGAATTATGAGGGGTAAAATATGTGTGCTAGTTGTTCTTATTGAATTACTTTGGAACATCAATATGGACGCATAAAATATTCTTCTTAGAAAGGGATTTATACATCTGAATCTGACAAATAATGATTGACAAACATTTCTCAAACAATCGCACCAAATATTGCAAAATTGACTGACCACGAATACTCTGTTCATACCACACCTGACTAAAAATAGAATGAAAGAGATATGACAGATAGTAAATAAAAGACCCTACAGAACAAGAACTTATGTTTTAGCCCTCCACATTTTCCAAGAGAAAGCAATATCCCAGAGATATTTACTGCTTTTATGCCACATAAAAAGACATTTTATGCTTTGAAATCTAGAAATGTTATTCATCTTTCTAAACACAAATCAGATGAATAAATTATATGCATAGAACCTACAGTATGAAATGGAGTAAAGTGCAAGAAATGAAAGTCTTTTTCAACATGCTTTCATGCACTCTAGAGGTCACATTCTAAGCTCAAACCATTAACAATTTTCTTCATGGGGAGTCATAGCCATGCTACTGATCATGTGGGTATATTCAGAACCTGGGTATGTCCTTTGGCAAGGCATTCAGTCACAGCATAGTACTAGAGATACATGATTAATTGATCAAATGAAGTTTAACGCAACTCAATTTAACAGTATTATAGTCATATCACAGCAGCTGGCGCCTTGGAATCCTGGTATTTCTGAAACCGGTACAACCACCACATTCTCTTAGTCTCAAGCTGCTCATCCCACAAAGGTTTATGGCTATCCACACATTAGTGGGCTAACATATGTCGGACAGGAAGTTTGCTGTGGCCGAGGGTTAAACCCTGGACCCCATGACTAGGAGTCCTATGTACTACCACTGTGCTATGACCATGGCTGAAGTACATGAATAGGTAACTTGGCCGTGATATAACTGAAATGTTGTTCTTTGAACAGTGTTATACCACCATTTAATCAAATGAAAAAAGGCCTAGCTTCATTAACAAAATTTACATGATTTAATCGGCTTTATGCATGAAATTAATCTCAAGTGATCAAAGGCCAACAGCCTGAGGTTAATGCTCAATAGCCAATACAAAACAATTAGTCTCTTATGGCGACTCTCAGGCCCTTCAGGGCTTTGATTATGTATTCTGTCAATACATAGACAGATTCCTTCCTTATTGGCCATGTTATGGTTCATTTACATAAGCTTTTTTCAAGTTTCCTAAGACTTATTGACTTAAAAATGATGTGTATTTTAATAATCTTAGATATGATTTTGTTAAATGTATTTTTAGCACAAAACCCGGACTGGGAGGCCTGACTTATCTAAAGTAGGATAAACTTGTCTATTACATAATGCTTTAAACTGAGTAAAACTGTACCATTTGGTAGTGTTATCTGACAGACTATAAAACTTAACCCATTACTAGATGGTAAAATTCAAAACTGGTCCAAATTGAAAAAAGATATAGATGACTATTATTAGTTTCTGAAATTACAAAAAACTTGGTCTATTGGGTTAGAAAACAATGTGAATAATGAAGAAATGGTTTGATACAAGCAATTTCTTCATTTTCAACAACTTTTTTTTCTGAAGATTTTTTACTTGAGGGTGTCAAAAAGCGTCATAGGTATAGATGAATTATCTATACAGTGCCGATTAATCTTTGATTTATACAATAGATTATTCTTAATATCATGAGGAAACATTTGTACAGAGGAAACATTTACACAATAATTATAACCTTTAGAAAAAAAAACATGAAGGTGGTACAGATTTATTTAGCTTTGGTGAATGGCTGTGTTTTTGTTTTAAGAGTGCAAGAAGTTTGAATAGAAAGAATACAAGAAATAAACAATTCATGATTATAAACTCCTCTTATTTTTTGGGGATGGAATGTCTTATATGAATTATCTATTGAACATTACCTGCAGAAATTGCAGTGTTGAGTTATTTGTTTAGGCAGAATGCCGCACATGTAATTTAGGATAATAGGCAAAATCAGATTTAAATTGCCTCAAATCAAACATAATTGAAATCTTAACCCATTTCTAGAGAACTTATGCTAAGACATGCTGAAGGAAATTAGTTTAGGTAAACATCATTGGAAAAGAGGAAATTGGTTGTAAGGAGCAATTTCTCCTATTGCCAGGTTGACACCTTAATATAAAGACATTTCAGATTGTCTTCTCCAATCTGTTAGAATCCAAAATTTTGAGGTGTGGTAATTGACATATTGTTAAACCCGCCCACCAAGCTCCAACAGGAAGTTCAACGTAGGTGTAAATAGAGTTATTTTGTAAAAATTTTAAAGTTATAATCTGTAACAAAGAAATAGGATTGTTGATTGGTGACCTAAAGTGTGTTACTACAGCTTGAATAAGATTTAATTACTACAGCTTGAATAAGCTGTAGTTACAATGTTTAAGTTTGCCAAACCAACAAAAATCCTTCACATAAATGTCAACCAAAATGGGATTTCAAAGCTCACTCATAGTCTGAACGAATGATTTGATTGGTCTATCCTCTAATTGATTGACAGCTGTAATATGGTTAAAAATAGTTGCTGATATAGGGCCAAAAATTATGATAGCTTCACTGACTGAATTTCCTTCTTTTTCTTTTTTGGAGAAATTATAGGAGAAAATTATTTTAATTTTGTTCCCTTTTGTTCTTGTGCTGACTTTTAAATAAACAGGCCCAAGTTGTACCCGTATGTTGTCTAAGAACTTGTGATCCATTCATGATTGGCTTTATTAACCAACTACAATGTAACTAAATTTTTGACTAGTCAGATTAACCCTTTCCTGTTCAATCCCTGCTTTTTATGTCCCTGTGATTTTATAATTGAGAAAAATTGTAGAAAAAGAAGAAATTGCTTGTTACAAGCAATTTCTTCTTTTTATACAATACTTTCTACCCTACCTAATGGTTATTTTTCAAATTAAATCCACTTTGAATTTCGTTTACAAAACCTTTGAATTTGGACAGGTCCAATATTTCGCAAAACAGGATAGGGTTAAGAAAGAAGTACATAATGAGTCAAAGTGAAAGAATAAATAAGTTTGAAAATATTTATTATAAGAAAACCTTCAAGGTAATTTTCAAGGTCAGAAAAAGTCAGAATTGTTTGGTATACGGTTTAGATTTAACTTCTATAATTGTTGTGGTGTAGGGTACAAGATTCCTGTGGATGGTTTGGGTTAAAGTTAATTCAGAATGTTAAAAAGCTGCATGATTGCATGAGGACATTAATGTACCTCCCCAGAATTATGCTTTGGGGGTAAATAGGAGTCCGCTTGTTTATTGGTCAGTTGGTTGATTGGTTGTAACACCTCCTAGAACCTATGTGATATTTAGGCTCCACCTGGGTTCACACGATTTTACGTAGCTGCAGAGGAGAAAATATGCTCTGAAAGCATAAAGTCTAGAGCATTGATATTGAGTATGTAGCATCTTCTGGTGGAACTTAACCAAGCTTTTTCATATGATCTCCATGTGTTCATATTGAACCCTGTCTAGCTTCACCCTTTTTTACATGGAAATAAAGAATTTAATTTAAAGATTTTCTAAAACCAGAGAGCCTAGGGCATGGATATTTGGTATGTATAATCTGGTAAATCTTTATCAAGTGTTTTCATTTGATGCCCTTAGGTCATATTTGATATTTGGGCTCTGTCCTAGTGCACTTTATCTTAAACAGAAACAGAGAAGGAAATCCTTAGAACCCCCCCCCCCCCCTTGCCCCACACTTAAAAAAAAAAGACAGGCTAGCACTTAAATATCTAGTATGTAGCATCTTTGAGTTAATCCCTTTCAAATTTGTTTATGTGATGCACATGGGGTCAATTTTTGTTCTGCCAAACAAATAAAGAAGGAAATCCTGAAAAGTTTTTTTCTTTAACTCTTTTCTGTTTTACAGAATTTTAGACTTGTTTATTTTGAAAGAGGATGCAGATGACAATTTAAAGGGAGCATTATTTGAAACGTTACTATCTTAGGGTAGAAAATGTGGGAAAAGTAGAAATTGCTTGTAACAAGCAATTTATTCTTTTCCCACAATGTTGTCTCAAGTACAGAATCATGGGGATATAAAAATCAGGAATTGTACTGGAACACAAAGTTTAAAGATTTGTTTCTTTCAGTCGGTTTCACCAGGTGACTCTCAACAAAATTTGTTAGAATAATGTCTGTTATTTAGGTAAAGCAATGGAAGAAATGTTAAAAATATTTGACTTTTCGAGTTGAAAACATGGTTGTTAACCCTTGTCATGCTATATAAATTACCTTACTGAATTGCTGTAAAATTAAAGCGCAGAAAGCACTGATAAAACTTGTTGTTCAAAAATCAATATTTCTCTTAGAAATCAATTTCATAAACAACTCTGGCAGGAAAAGTACAAGCAGGAGGTGTAGACCAAGATCAGACTGCATTTATGTGAATATTCCGGGTTCAGCATGACAAGGGTTAATGAAGAAATTGCTAGTAACAAGCAAGTTCTTCATTATCCAGACTGTTTTCCACAACTTTCTTCGTGGGGGTGTCAAAAAGTTGGATTGTGTGGGAACAGATTAAATGAAGATAGTACCATCTTGGAAGAAACCTAGCCACCATATCTAACAATACTGCAATGTTAATTAAAACTTTGTATAATACAGCAGTTGGACTGTAAATATCTTGTAGCTTATTAGATTGTTTCATTGCTATATCTTGGCATATAACTGTATAAAGCTATGAGTATAGAATGTGACAGCAACTCTGATATAATGATGTCATATAGTCATATCCCCTCAGGTGGGTTTATTAGTGTCATGTCTATCTGTCTGTCTGTACATTCATTTCTCCGTCTACACATCCATCTATAGACTTTTTATACGCCTGTCGAAGACGGGACGTATTATGGGATCACCCGTGGTGTCCGGGCGTCCAGGCGTCCGGGCGGTGTCGACTTCTTTGTCCGGAGCATAACTCTGTCACCGTAAGTCCGATTGACTTTAAACTTGGCAGTTATATTCTTCACATCAATACGGAGTGCAGTGCACAAAAACCATAACTCTACCTGGCCTATTTTTTGAGTAATTGCTCTTTGTTGTTTTTCATACTTGAATCTTGTCCTGAGTATATCTCTAAAAGTATTATAGCTAGGATCATGAAACTTTATGGGTGTATAGATCTCACCAAGGGGGAGTGCAGCGCACAAGAACCATAACTCTACCTGGCCTATTTTTTGAGTTATTGCCCTTTGTTGTTTTTCATACTTGAATCTTGTCCTGAGTATATCTCTAAAAGTATTATAGCTAGGATCATGAAACTTTATGGGTGTATAGATCTCACCAAGGGGGAGTGCAGTGTAAAGAACCATAACTCTACCTGGTCTATTTTTTTAAGTTATTGCCCTTTGTTGTTTTTCATACTTGAATCTTGTCCGGAGTATATCTCTAAAAGTATTATAGCTAGGATCATGAAACTTTATGGGTGTATAGATCTCACCAAGGGGGAGTGCAGTGCACAAGAACCATAACTCTACCTGGCCTATTTTTTGAGTTATTGCCCTTTGTTGTTTTTCATACTTGAATCTTGTCCGGAGTATATCTCTAAAAGTATTATAGCTAGGATCATGAAATTACATGGATGGAAAGAGCTCACCAAGTGGGAGTGCAGTGTACAAGAACCATAACTCTACCTGGCCTATTTTTTGAGTTATTTCCCTTTGTTGTTTTTCATACTTGAATCTTGTCCGGAGTATACCTCTAAAAGTATAATAGCTAGAATCATGAAATTTCATGGATGTATAGAGCTCACCAAGTGGAAGTGCAGTGTACAAAAACCATAACTCTACCTGGCCTATTTTTGAGTTATTGCCCTTTGTTGTTTTTCATACTTGAATCTTGTCCTGAGTATATCTCTAAAAGTATAATAGCTAGAATCATGAAATTTCATGGATGTATAGATCTCACCAAGGGGGTGGGTGCAGTACACAAGAACCATAACTCTACCTGGCCTACTTTTTGAGTTATTGCCCTTTGTTGTTTTTTATACTTGAATCATGTCCAGAGTATATCTCTAAAAGTATAATAGCTAGAATCATGAAACTTCATAGATGGATAGAGCTCACCAAGTAGGAATGCAGGGCATAAGAACCATAACTCTAACTGGCCTATTTTTTTAGTTATTGCCCTTTGTTGTTTTTCATACTTGAATCTTGTCCAGAGTATATCTCTAAAAGTATAATAGCTAGAATCATGAAATTTCATGGATGGATAGATCTCACCAAGTGGGAGTGCAGTGTAAAGAACCATAACTCTACCTAGCCTATTTTTTGAGTTATTTCCCTTTTTTGTTTTTCATACTTAGTTTGACAAAAAAAATTCATTCAAAATAACCTCAGTTCTATTCAAACCCCCAGTTAATATTAAGCAGTGTAACGGGCGTATCTTGTGACAATTTGGCACCTTGTTGTATCAGTAGTTTCTCTAATTATGATTTTGTCTTGGACCATGCAACTTTTCACAAGTGTAGCCTTTGATCCAAGGAAGTGCCTTTATGATTTGAGTCGTGATTAGACTTCGTTTTGAAAATCATTACTAAGCTCTAAAGCCTTTTGAACCAGCAGAATATTGAAACTATAAAATTATTGATATGACCCGAGGAATTAGTATTGTGCCTCACACATTTGTCAAATGTCAAAGTCACATTAAAATTTTGTTTAAAAATCATTTCTGTGACCCCCCCCCCTTTACGCCATTTGAAAGATTGCTCTAAGTGGTGTTAAACCCAATCAAAAAACAGTCTGAAACTGTATGACCTATGACCTTGAAATCATACAAATACAATAACTTTGTTTATGGGTCATGGAGGTCAAAGGTTAAGGTAACAGATGAACTTTTTGTTAGAAACTGTTCCAATCTGTGAATGAAATTACTTTCAGTGAGACAGTGAATAGGGGATATGTCCACCTTGCATCAGTTCAAGTTAAATTTGTTATCTGACTTGGTCAGGGTCATGTTTGATGTTTATACATGTTTTACTGTCATTTCAAAGAGTCATCTTTTTTCTATCAACAAAGTCACTTGTCTTATGAAAGATATCTTATTTACTTATTTTCCTGACCTTTACCTACTCTGAGATATATTGTTATAAAAAAGTATTTGGGAAATCTTTGTGACAATTGTTTTTCAGTTTAAAATCATTTTGAACTATTGATTACAACACCTTTCAAATTAGACTAATCTAAAATTTTGCAGTGAGGTAATCAATTAAATAAGAGTTCATAAAATGGTTGTAACCACAAATAAGGTGCTTAATTCACTCTCACACAAATAATGTTTTATGACGCCTCTCCAGAAAAAACATTTGGGAAAACATTTTGTGAAATAAAGAAATTGCTTGCAACAAGCAATTTCTTCATTTTCCACAATATTTTCTGTCCAGTAAGATGAATAAATCTAAAATTTCATAAGATTTGAATTACTGTCTGCAACTCCTTTCAATTTGGACAAGTCAAAGATTTTGTTTTGTGTTTTAAAACTGCTGTTTTTTAACAGGCAATGAAGGAACCAAAAGAGCTTATAGCCAAGATCTGTAGATCTACCCTCATACCATCATCAGAAAAGGGCAGTGATATGATGTCCACACAGTCTGCAAGGTACATGTATTTCGTATTCTTCTTTATTCCCATGTCATTGTTTCTTACACAAGCACTTTCACACTTAAGACCTTGCCTTATAAAGCAGATAGCTTTCATAATTGATGGATCACTAGCCCAACCCACTGAGCTTTTAATAGGAATTTCAACTTCATTGTTATTTTGCCATATGGTCAGTAGCATGCAACGACAAAGCTGCAGTTATTATGTCTTGGTCGTCAAACAAATAAATTTGTTTCAGATAAATGCCAATCGATATCAGTGTTTAGAACTCATGTCTGGTCAAAATGAATGATTTGACTGATCTATTGATTCTTTTGATTGCCAGACGGGATCCTTCAGTTGACATTATTCTGGTATCTCACATAAACAAAGCATTCATCTGTATGAGGTACTTCTTTCTTTAAATCTACCACTACAATTAACCCTGTCATGCTCAACCCGAAATATTTCTGTTTGGGCTGGAGGTATAGACAAAGATCAGCCTGCACATATGTGCAGTCTGATCTTAGTCTACACCTCCTGCTTGTCCCTCTCATGCCAAAATTGTTTATAAAATCAGTTTTTAAATGAAATATTGACCTGCAACTTGTGCTTCCAGTAGTTTCTGTCCTTTGATATTGGTGCAATTCAAAAGAGAATTGTTATTCAGCATGACAAGGATTAAGAGAGCTGAATACAAATTTAATAGCCCGGAGCATCTTGCACTCTTTGAAATTATCTTTTATTCTAATATTCACTGTTTATCATCTTGTACACGCGAAAAAGTCTGTTCTGTAGAGCAGATTAAAAACCTTGAAATAACTATCTGAGGACTTTGTAATGAACCCTTTCTCTCACAATTCCATTTGTTTATGCCCCTCAAGAAAAGAGCTTGTGAAAGCATTGTGGAAAATTAAGAAAATAATAAAAAGCAATTTCTTCATTTCCGACTTTTTTTTTCTTCCGTAATTAGCAAAGATTTTTAGATTTTATCTACTAAAAATTATTTTGTGAACCTTCTTTCAATGAAATTTTGTCATCTGGTATGAGGTTATCAAATGAGAAAGAAGTAGTAGTCATTTTAAATCGGCTGAAAAAATCTTCTAACAAATGAATATTTCTGTTGTAGTTTAGGAGATGTGATGCTGGAGATTGTTCAAAACCAGACCAGTTTTGATGAACACCCTGTTGACCTGGTCAAGCTGTATACTGACAGTGGATTTGATCTTTCAGGTAGAACATTGTTGATTGAAAAGGATAATAAAAAATTGATTGATTAATTGAATGGGGTTTAATGTCACTTTTAACAGTATTTCAGTCATACTGCAGGAGCTAGATCATCTGAAAATGGATTCCTGGTATTTCTCACACCAGCACTACCACTACATCCTTTCCCAGCCTCCAGCTGCTATCCCACTTGGTTTTACGATTTTGGTATTTTGTATGTATCATTGCTTTTTGACCTTCTGCCAAAATACTTAAACAAATTTTGCATGTAGCATTGCTGTATGATTCTCTGCTGAAATACTCCAAAGCATTGATCTACTTGAAAATTAGTCCTATGTTGCTAGATACTGGATTTAAAATTGGAGTAAAGAAGGAAATCTTCGTAGCAGTTAAATTTTGAATGTATCAATGCCTTATGATTCTCAGTCAAAATACTTCTTAGTAAGTCTCTTAAATGAAAAAGGCTCTTTGGTTTTGGTTATGGGATTTTGCATAGATATTGTGGGGAAGTCTTTAAAAATTTCCCAAATCGAAAAATTGGGAGGCCTGCAGCTTTCAACTTTTGCATGTTGTAATACATTGTGGTCTATCGAAAAATGCAGGACCCCTACTCATGTGGTTCTGGGTTTGATCTCTGTCGTGGCAAATATCCTCTCCACCATTTATCTTCCACCAATGGGTGTTTAATCATGAGCCTATGTAGGATGAGCAGCTAAAGGCTCGCGAAGCATGTAGTGGTAATACTGGTGTGAGAAATTCCAGGAACCCATTGGTAGGTGCTTGAGCTTTTCAAAATGGCTGAAATACTGTTAAAGTAGCATTAAAGCCCATTTGATCAATATACAAAAATACTTTAGATTGTGGCTATAAGATCACATATAACAATATGTTGTCAGCCTTACAATGGTTTTATTTCATGTTGAATTAGAGAAAAAAAATCCCACTCTTAAATTATTATGTTTCAAGAACTTATATTGCTCAAACTATTGCTCATGAAGTTTTCAGAAAGGTATGGTAGAAGTCGTTTCGTTTTCTTTACAGATTTTGAAAAAGATATCCAATTTCACTTCGCTGCTGAAGCGTGAGTATAAATTTTATATAAATGATGTAGTAATATCTGTCAATAGTGATGTGTAGCTAAATATCAGGGCAAATAAAAGTTGCAAATTTCATTAAATATCTACAAAGGCTAGTCCAGTAGTTTACTGCACTTATGCTGCCAAGCCTAAACGTTTGGTCACATCTGTGGTTTATTTTCAAAACAAACTATGCTCTAACTGTTGATGTATAATTTATACAATGAATCAAAAACCTGTAGATAACTAACATGAGCTATATATAGTGGACTGTTCTTAACCCAATACTAAACCACAAAATATTAAACTTATACAAATTCAAAGATGTTACAGATGACAATTGAAGTTGGTAGTTATGTAAAAAAAACAACAACCAGGATTGTATTGGAATACAACCCTGATAAAAGCAACAGTCTGCTTAATTAACCCATTCCCACACAGTGAGCTTTTAGACACCCCCAAGAAAAACAAGCTTTGGAAAACATTGTGGAAAATGAAGAAATTTCTTGTCACAAACAATTTCTTCATTATCCACAATGTTTTCTATCCCAAAAGTAAAAAAATCCACATAACTTTGAAATTGTCTTCTGCAGCACATTATATGGACCAGTCTAAAATTTTGCTGTGTGGGATTGGGTTAAGTGAATGTTGGCCTTGCCTACTGACTCTGCTGACCACACTTTCTGACTGACAGGAAGTTCTGTTTGGATTTTTCACTGCATTTTTTAGCAAATTTATGTACCATGAAAGTAAAATAGTTGGTTGGCAACCTAAAAGTTGTAACTACAGCTTGAATAAGATTATTAAAAATGTCTGCAAATGTCAGAGTTCCAATTTCACTTTTCAGTCAAAACGAATGATTTGCTTTTATTTTTAGCTCATCCCAGCACGAAGTGCTCTAAGTGAGCTATTGTGATCTGTCATCGTCCGGCGTCTGTCCCTCTATCCGTTCTATTGACCCTCTACCAAAATACTTAAAAGAATGACAGCACTCTTAAAATTAGCCCTTTTCTGTGCGATCTATGACTTTATATAGAATTAAAGAAGGAAATCTTTGAAAATCTTCTTCTCCCAAAAAATAAGGCCTCATCATCTATTTACCCTTTACTAAAATACTTCAAAGAATTACCATACTTTGAAAATTGGCCCTTTTCTGTATGATTCATAATTTTAACAAATGAATAAAGAAGGAAATCTCCGAAAATCTTTTTCTCCCAAGTCGTAAGTCCTAGAGCTTTGATACTTTTTGTATATCAATGTCTTTTGACCCGTCACCAAAATAATTCAAAGAATTACCATACTCTGAAAATTAGCCCTTTTCTGTACAATCCCTGATTTTACAAATGAATAAAGAAGGAAATCTTTTAAAATCTTTTGCTCCCAAGTTGTAAGTCCTAGAGCTTTGATATTTTGTTTGTAGCAACGTCTATTGAACCTTTACCAAAACCTTCATAGAATTACTGTAATCGAAAAATAAGCCCTTTTCTTATCAATTCCTTATTTTAAAAATGAATAAAGATATCTTTGAAAATCTTCTCCGCTTAAACCAGTATGCCTAGAGCTTTGATATTTGGTGTGTATCATTGCCTATTGACCCTCTACCAAAATACTTCAAAGAATTACGGTACTCCTTGAATAAGCTCTATATAGTGGGATCTTCCAAATACCTAGGATTAAAGGAGAAAATCTTCTTCTCCAAAATTAATTGATGTAGGGCTTTGATATTTTGTATTTATCATAAAGCCTTGAGGCATCATACTCAGGGGAGCGATGTAGGACCATCATGGTCCTCTTGTTGTAATTGACAGCCCCAATTTGTAAATTACAACTAATTTTCTGCACATTTTATTTTTTTCATAGAATATAAAAAGTTCTATTGTGATTTTTTGCAGAAGATTTTGCAATTCAAAGTCCACAGATAACTGATATGACCCTTTTCCTTTAAGAGTTTTTAAATTATATACTCTGTTATCAGTGAAAGATGAATTTTGCCATTCATCTCCCAGTTACAGCTTTTTAGCTCACCTAGGCACGAAGTGCTTAAGGTGAGCTTTTAGGATCTAGCTGAGTCCAGCATCCTCTGTCATCAATCATGTGCAGGACTCCGGAAATCCTATAAATTGCCGGTCTGGACTGAATTTTGAAAGCTAGACCAATTGGAATCCCAAAAATTACACCAAAATCGGTCTGAAATTTTCATCAAATTTCACTTTGAAATATTGATAAACTCGCCCACCATCTAGCAAAATCCAATTGGTTTCACACATTACCTGCAGATAAAGAGATAAACAAAAGTGCCAAAAATTGATAATTAGTTTACCTACCTGCCAGCCTAATTCCCATCTGCATGTGGACCTAATTTGCAGTTTCAACTTGACCCAACTTCGGGTATCGAGTTTTGTAAACTATTTGCAACCCATGCACAATAGAGAATCTGTTTCACTTCGAAGTCTTATCAAAATGGACATTGAATATTGCGTCGATTTGAATTGCCGTTACTTGTGAAACTAATTTCTTTTACTATAGCATGGCATGCATATATAAATCGAGACATGAACAGGCTTCAGTTGCCGTTCGTACAAAGTTGGAATAGCTCAGCATAACACTTTTATGAAATTAATTTATCACAAGTAAGCACGTGAGACCGGGTTTGAAATTTATATAAAAAAGTCATGTCGTTTATATGTTTTATTGTTTTTCACTCAGGATAAGAAACATAGCCGATGGAATTCAAACAATAAATGGAAATCCGCAGAATACAGATAATTTGAATATAAAAGAAAACAACAGCTTAATAATATCTTTAGTTTCATCAATAAAATTAATTCTTATTCAGGGGTGGAAAACGTCCGAATAATAAATCAGAAATCAACTACCATAAATAAATGACCCAGATTTGTGAACAAATTCCACTCTAGGAAAATTATGCAACACGTGGGCGACCCACTCGAGTTTGTCTCGTCAGTCTTTCTGATGTACGTCATGACTTTGTGATCCCGTGGGGTAGAATGGACTAACCCGATATCTTTGTGACGTCAGCTGTGTTTTTTTCCATCAACAGACGCTCGTGTTGAGAGATAATCGACGTGACTGTGTTAAATTAACAAAACTTTGGATAACTAACTGATGAAAATGAAAAGGTTTATCTTTACCACAATTAAATCGGTGTTACATGTCGTTTATATGTTTTATTGTTTTTCACTCAGGATAAGAAACATAGCCGATGGAATTCAAACAATAAATGGAAATCCGCAGAATACAGATAATTTGAATATAAAAGAAAACAACAGCTTAATAATATCTTTAGTTTCATCAATAAAATTAATTCTTATTCAGGGGTGGAAAACGTCCGAATAATAAATCAGAAATCAACTACCATAAATAAATGACCCAGATTTGTGAACAAATTCCACTCTAGGAAAATTATGCAACACGTGGGCGACCCACTCGAGTTTGTCTCGTCAGTCTTTCTGATGTACGTCATGACTTTGTGATCCCGTGGGGTAGAATGGACTAACCCGATATCTTTGTGACGTCAGCTGTGTTTTTTTCCATCAACAGACGCTCGTGTGGAGAGATAATCGACGTGACTGTGTTAAATTAACAAAACTTTGGATAACTAACTGATGAAAATGAAAAGGTTTATCTTTACCACAATTAAATCGGTGTTACTTGGGGGGGGGGGGGGTTGGCGGAAGCATACTTCAAGGACATATTCTGTAAAACCCGGAATTTTTAATAATGTAATTTATTTGTCTTTCTAATTTTATAACATATTGGATTTTCGTGGACTGCCGTACATTGCTGAAATCGCAATTTATCCTCATATTTCATGTATCTTCCACTTGTTGAAGATTATAATCATCTTCAGAAAATTTGAAAAAGAAGGCAACTACGGAATGAATGATGAACCCTTTTACGTACGGGAAAGGTGAAAAAAGATGGCGGGGACGTTTTTGTTGGCGGAGCGGGGGTGGTGGTTTTTTGCCAGCTGAGGGGGGGGGGCAATGTCCCGGACTGATTTAGATTTCCAAATTTCAGGAGCCCTGATCATGTGTCAACATCTTGTTTGCCATCTAGAGGCCACAATTTTGCAACAATTGTCTTGCCTGTTCTTGATTTCTCAGACAAGATTTGACAAAGGGTCTCTTTTGGCCATGATTACTTGGGGTTTTTTACTTTACAGTATTCGACTCAGGTGAGAGCTTTAGGGCCAATGGCCCTCATGTTCATGTAAATTGTAGGATGCAAAAGTAGTGATGTAGGGCAGAGCATCTCTTGCACAAATATAGTTCTCAGGAAGTTAACCCATTACCACACAAATTTTTTAGACTGGTCCAAATGAAAGGAGTTGCAGACAACAATTCAAAGTGTATGAAATTTTAGATTTCATTCATCTTTTTTGGTTGAAAACATAGTGGAAAATTAGGAATTTGCTTGTCACAAACAATTTCTCCATTTTCAACAATGATTTCGCAATTGTTTTTCTTGAGGGGCGTCAAAAAGCGTCAATGTGTAGGAATGGGTAAATGAGATGTAATATATTTGTTTTTACTTTTGATTTACTTTAGGCCAACTCGGGCATGTCCACTAGGTCGTCACACAGTTGTAAGTTTACATTGTGATAAGGATGAACTGAAGGAGGGCGAGATAGTATTGCCCCCAAAATGTGCCGATGCCACATGTGATGGATGTACATTCCACTTTCTCTGGAGAACCCGTTCAGCATGTCCAATTTGTACGCAAGAGGATTTCAAGCGGATTGTATCAGAATGTGTGGGTGGATATCAGACAATCCATTATTTTGCACCTCCGTAAGTGTTGTATTTTTTGAAGTTGTATATTTATTTACTTTATTTGGATGCCCCTCAAGAAAAATAATTGGGAAAACAATGTGTAAAATGAAGAAATTGCTTGCAACAAGCAATTTCTTCATTTTACACAATGTTTTCTACCAAGAATGTTGAAAAAATCTAAAATTTCATCAACTTCAAATTGTCTTCTACACCTACTTCCATTTGGACCAGTCTGCTATCTGGTAATTGGTTAAGATCCCCATTGCAAGAATTCATTCATACAACTGTTTTGTAACAATGAGGTGAAAATATCACCAAGGTATCATCAGTGTGTTTGGTGAATAATCTTTCATGATTTGATTGATTGTGCTGGAAGGGGTTAAGATAAATTTGTTTGGACCAGATTCAATTAAGCAGAATCAGGCATGCCGTTTTTATTCCCCCTTCCCCTCTTTAAAATATTGGAATATAGTTTTACCTCTATTCATCTGTCTGTCCATGAATATTTAACCTGGGAAATGAACATTTCCCTGTTACTGGAAAGCTTTAAAAGGTTTTGTACTCATTTATGGCACTAAGGTGAACCTCAGTGATGCACATATGCTAATGAAAAGGTCAAGGTTAAGTATCAAGGTCATTCATACAAAATTTTACTGATACAGAGGATGTAGTGTTCACAAACTCCTCTTATTGACTTAGATTTTCTTATTGCTATCAAGAACAGAAGATAGGAAAGGCTTACAGTTTCTTGTCATTAAGTATTTTCTGTTGTACTGCAACAAGTCTTGAATGTTGTTTAGATAAATTTGGTGGCAACACTTGTGTTTTCAGAGATTGTATTGTCATGGATGAGAGGATGCTGGTAGAAGAAACACAGACCTGTACCATGAGATTGACTGCCTTACCCTTAATTGTATGTATATAACTGAATTTGAGCCTGTTGCCACAAAATCCTGTATTTTTATGCATTCAAGAAAAAAACCTGTTAAAAACAATGTCAGAAAGAAGAAATTCCTTGTTACAAGCAATTTCTCCTCTTCTCATAATATATTCTACCCTGTTTAAGCCTTATTTGTCAAGTTGAACACACTTTGAATTGTCTTCTGTAATTTCCTGCAATTTTGACCAGTTTGAAATTTGTTGTTTGGTATTTAGTTAACCTTTGAAAAAAAAATAGACATTTTAAAATTGTAAGAGCTTTTAGAGATTAAATGAATTGTCTCCATTTAGATAAATTCATTAATTTTAGGAAATGTTCATACTTATACTGTTTCAAATGTGATTTTAGCTTGTCAGTGCAAAAAATGCTTGCAGTGCACTATTGTGATTGGTCATTGTCTTCCTTCCACCTGTCACTCTGTCTGCAATTTAAAAAATAAAGAAATAAAGCAACAACAAAAACAAAAAACCTTGTAAACAAAACCCTAAGATTTCAACTCAACTTTTTAGAAATTATCGTTAGATTGTGCACTTTCAAAATATTTGGAAAAATTTAGATATTTGTAGAACACTGGTTACCAGTTGCGATGGCAATCATGGTAAATATAATTAAAGAATAATACATTTTGACTCACCATTGCCTATGGCTTGTACAGACTTAATCAAATTATCATTCCTAGGTAGAAATTAGCCCAATTTTGATGTATCCAAAATTTAGCAAGGATATAATCTAACCAAGCTGTATAGCCAATCCTAATCAGGTGAGCAATATAGGACTATCATTTTAGGGGAGCCTTTTAGGACCATTTTAATAGCACTCTTGTTTCATCATCTCTTACATCTGTGCATCTGATTGTATTTGATTAGTTTAATAATAAGAAAAGGAAATAAAAAGAGAGAGAGAGAAGTAAAGCAAGTAAAGAAATATACTACTGAAATCTTTAAAAGGACTGGAACTTTGTTCAATGAAAACAAAATGCTCTGTAAATTGTTCAAGGGCCCTAAAAAGTTAACCATGTCTTTGAAGTGTTTGTCTCAGATTGTGATATCATGAATGTGCTATCACCTTGGAGATCAATCACACAAAAATGGTGGGAGTCTAAATAGGGCTACCGCTTCATATCAGGACTGGCTTTTTGTAATTGGAGTAACTATGTCAATGGTTCAAAGTTGCTATTTTACAGAATCTTGAGTTTAGTATGTTATGCTATCCCCAAATTAGTCAAGATTCTGCCTAAACTTCACTAATAAATATATAGGGAATATCACAACAGTGTGTTTTTCTATTTGTTGTTGTTCGAGAATCGTGTGTAGGTATTTTTTATTGGATGAGACCAAAGGAAATGACATTTAGAAAATTTTCTTAAATGATTAAGAAATAATCAACTTTACGAAAAAATTACAGATTTTTTTCTGTTGAGTTGTATTAGATAGCCAGATTTTAATCCATATCTTTTATAGGTATATAATAAAACTTGATATTGAGAGTGCCAAATTTGAGATTTCATCACTTGAATGTAGGAAGAACATGATCACTATGCAAGTGTTCATCTGCTTTCGACAGGCATATGCCTCAACAGAATCTCTAACCTGTACATGATATAAAACCAAATTAACCATTTCAAAGTAATGCAATGGTATTCTGAATAAGTTTGTGAGACCATATGCTAGTTTGCTGATGTCATGCTTGAATGCATTGACAAGGGTAGAAATGAAAAATAACAGCTAATGATTGAATGCTCCTAATACATATGCTTTCACTTTTGAATCTTCAATTATACTTTTGAAAAAAGAAATCCAATGTAAAGTTATCCTTTTGGAATGTGAATAGTATATGTAGTATATTGTGCTTGACATATATTGAAGAATGGTATATTCAAAACTGAATTTTTTATACGCCCGTCGAAGACGGGACGTATTATGGGATCACCCGTGGTGTCCGGGCGTCCAGGTGTCCGGGCGTCCGGGTGTCCGGGCGGTGTCCACTTCTTTGTCCGGAGCATAACTCTGTCACCGTACGTCCGATTGACTTTAAACTTGGCAGTTATATTCTTCTCATCAATACGGAGTGCAGTGCGCAATAACCATAACTCTACCTGGCCTATTTTTTGAGTTATTGCCCTTTGTTGTTTTTCATACATGAATCTTGTCCGAAGTATATCTCTGAAAGTATTATAGCTAGGATCATGAAACTTCATGGGTGTATAGATCCCACCAAGGGGGAGTGCAGTGCACAAGAACCATAACTCTACCTGGCCTATTTTTTGAGTTATTGCCCTTTGTTGTTTTTCATACTTGAATCTTGTCCGGAGTATATCTCTGAAAGTATTATAGCTAGGATCATGAAACTTCATGGGTGTATAGATCTCACCAAGGGGGAGTGCAGTGCACAAGAACCATAACTCTACCTGGCCTATTTTTTGAGTTATTGCCCTTTGTTGTTTTTCATACTTGAATCTTGTCCGGAATATATCTCTAAAAGTATTATAGCGATAATCATGAAATTTAATGGATGGATAGAGCTCACCAAGTGGGAGTGCAGTGTACAAGAACCATAACTCTACCAAGCCTATTTTTTGAGTTATTGCCCTTTGTTGTTTTTCATACTTGAATCTTGTCCGGAGTATATCTCTAAAAGTATCATAGCTAGGATCATGAAACTTCATGGGTGTATAGATCCCACCAAGAGGGAGTGCAGTGCACAAAAACCATAACTCTACCTGGCCTATTTTTGGAGTTATTGCCCTTTGTTGTTTTTCATACATGAATCTTGTCCGGAGTATATCTCTTAAAGTATAATAGCTAGAATCATGAAATGTCATGGATGGATAGAGCTCACCAAGTGGGAGTGCAGTGTACAAGAACCATAACTCTACCTAGCGTATATTTTGAGTTATTGCCCATTGTTGTTTTTCATACTTGAATCTTGTCCGGAGTATATCTCTAATATTATAATAGCTAGAACCATGAAATTTCATGGATGGATAGAGCTCACCAAGGGGAGTGCAGTGTACAAGAACCATAACTCTACCTAGCCTATTTTTGGAGTTATTGCCCTTTGTTGTTTTTCATACTTGAATCTTGTCCGGAGTATATGTCTAAAAGTAAAATAGCTAGAATCTTCAATCTTCATGGATGGATAGAGCTCACCAAGTCGGAGTGCAATGTACAAGAACCATAACTCTACCAAATCTATTTTTTGAGTTATTGCCCTTTGTTGTTTTTCATACTTGAATCTTGTCCAGAGTATATCTCTAAAAGTATCATAGCTAGGATCATAAAACTTCATAGGTGCATAGATCCCACCAAAAGGGGAGTGCAGTGCACAAAAACCATAACTCTACCTGGCCTATTTTTGAGTTATTGCCCTTTGTTGTTTTTCATACTTGAATCTTGTCCGGAGTATATGTCTAAAAGTAAAAAAGCTAGAACCATGAAATTTTATGGATGGATAGAGCTCACCAAGTGGGAGTGCAGTATACAAGAACCATAACTCTACCTAGCCTATTTTTTGAGTTATTGCCCTTTGTTGTTTTTCATACTTGAATCTTGTCCGGAGTATATCTCTAAAAGTATTATAGCGATAATCATGAAATTTTATGGATGGATAGAGCTCGACAAGAGGGAGTGCAGTGTACAAGAACCATAACTCTACCTAGCCTATTTTTTGAGTTATTGCCCTTTGTTGTTTTTCATACTTGAATCTTGTCCGGAGTATATCTCTAAAAGTATTATAGCTAGGATCATGAAACTTCATGGGTGTATAGATCTCACCAAGGGGGAGTGCAGTGCAAAACAACCATAACTCTACCTGGCCTATTTTTTGAGTTATTGCCCTTTTTTGTTTTCATACTTGAATCTTATCCGGAGTATATCTCTAAAAGTATAATAGCTAAATCATGAAATTCCATGCAGGGATAGATCTCACCAAGGGGGAGTGCAGTGCACAAGAACCATAACTCTACCTAGCCTATTTTTTGAGTTGTTGCCCTTTGTTGTTTTCATACTTGAATCTTGTCCGGAGTATATCTCTAAAAGTATTATAGCAAGAATCATGAAATTTCATGGATGGATAGATCTCACTAAGGGGGAGTGCAGTGTACAAGAACCATAACTCTACCTAGCGTATATTTTGAGTTATTGCCCTTTGTTGTTTTTCACACTTTGTTTGACAAAAAAAATTCATTCAAAATAACCTCAGTTCTATTCAAATCCCCAGTTAATATTAAGCAGTGTGACGGGCGTATCTTGTGACAATTTGGCACCTTGTTTCTTGATATGGATACCTATTTGTGGTTTAGTCATTGAATGTTATTTCATTATACAGTTTCAGATTGCCATACCAGTGGTGGTTGCGTTGGCCTTTATTTTCTTCTTCATGCTCTGTTTTATCTGGAGGAAAAACAAAAAGTAAGTTCATGGATGAATATATGTTGTAAGCTATTACATTTGTGGGCAACGGCCATAGCGCAGTGGTAGTATGTAGGACTCCTAATCATGGGGTCATGGGTTTGGTCCAAGGCCACAGCAAATATCCTTGGCTACAACTTTGGCTGAAACTTAGTAGATGCAGTGATGAAATAATTTGCAGGGACAGTTCTACATATTATACCCTGCCAATAACTAGAGTAATATTGTTTTGACATATCTGCTTTTCTGTTTGTCCATTTACTCTATCATTTTAAGTTTGACTATTTGAAGAATAGCAGGGCTATCCCAGTCACCTGGGCGTCGGCGTCGGAATAATGCTATGGTTAAAGTTTTACATGCATGTCTCAAATCTCTGAAACTTTGTAAATGCTCTTGTGGCCATCATATCATCTCCGAGACAAAGTTACATTACTCTGACATTCATATTAGAGGTAAAATTGACTCATTTTGGCTTAGAAACACTTGGTTATAGTTTTATGTGTAACTACTATATCTCTGTTCCTACATGTGTTAGTTGGTAGCGCGTCGGACTGTCAATCTAGAGGTCCCGGGTTCGATCCCCGAAGGCGGCACTCATCCTTTCTGACTATTTGTCTTCCACCAATGGGTAGATAATTGTAATCCTATGTGGGATAGCAGCTGGAGGCTAGGAAAGGATGTGATGGCGGTACTGGTGTGAGAAATACCAGGAATCCATTGTTAGGTGCTCCAGCCGCCGCGATATAACTGAAAAATTGTTGAAAGCGGCGTAAAACCCCATTCAAACAAACAAACAAACCTACATGTGTTATTAATGTAAACTTTGCACATGATTTTTTACCATAATATCAACCCCTTGGAATAGATTCATTACGCTGATGTTCATTTTAGTGGAAAATTGACCCTTTTCTTTCTCAAACTTGCTGAAAATGTATGTATAGTCATGTTGAAGAAACATATTAATTATGGAGACATTCTGACCAATATCAAGGGAAAACCGAGCCTTATTTACAATTTCCATGTTACACCTCTACTTGTCACAATTTTGGCTTTGTCTTGTTCTGACTTGCTGAAAATGTTAGTATAGTCATGAGGAAAAACCCTGTGACCAATATCAAGGGAAAAGGGGCTTTATTAACAATTTCCTTGTTACCACTAGAGCAAGCATTAATCAAAGGCTTCTGAAATGTTGATATGTTGCTTACGATTTTCTCTGCACTTGTGGTTTAGGTTACCTATTTCAGACAATCTTTCAACACATTACCAGACAGCAAAATTTTAGACTGATCCAAATTGAAATGAGTTGTAGAAGAAAATATAAAGTTCATGCTTTCTTTTTAACTATCTGGGTAGAAAACATTGTGTAAAATGAAGAAATTGCTTGATGTAGAATTTTTTGTAGGCATGGGTTGATGAACTCAGATTTCTTGATGGCTATATTTTCATAGTTAGGTGATGTACATGCATTTGTGTGTCTGGTGGTATTTGTCAAGACAATAACTTCCACAATTATTGATGTAATCAAAATAACTCCGCAAAATCATTCACCATCATGAGTAGATTTGCCTTTTGAAAAACTAGTTTTAGTAGGCTCAGGATCAGGGTCATGTCTGAAGGTCTAATGTTAACAAAAACAACTATTCTAGTTTAAAGAAAAAAAAAAAGAAAAAAAATCAACTTCATCTATCAAACAAACAAGTTTACAACAAAATACACTGCAACTCCACTATAACGCTGTTGATGGGGTTCAAGAAATGAAACTGTGGCAGAAGTGGAGTTATTATGCTATAACGAAAATTACTAAATTCTACCCTTACCTTCCTGGTCTATTGGAACTAAATAAACTGTAAATTTCTACAGGTCTACAAATCATGATTCTCTTTTGGTCCCCGAATATGAAAAAGTTAGAATTTTCACCCGAAATGTTTTATTAAAATTGATAGTCTTTGGCATTTATTTTACCTCCCACAATGAAGTTATGGGGGGTATACTGGAATCAGGTTGTCCGTCTGTCTATCTGTCCGTCTGTCCGTCCATCCCTCTGTGGACATAATTTTGTGTCCTCATCTCCTCCCACATTTCCAGACCAATTTTGCTGTAACTGTTCAAGAGTTATGCCCCTTTAAATTATCCTAAATGAAATATATAAAATGGTATTCTCTCTGCAGCTAAAACTACTGGACAGATATTGATCAAACTTAGCAGGAATGTTCCTTCGGTCAAGCTCTTCCAAAGTTGTTTAAAGAATTTAATTCAATGCAGTACTCTTGTTGCCATGACAACAAAAATGACGAATTTCAGAAATCTTTAAAAATCTTCTTTTCTGAAACCATAAGGCCTACAGCTTTGATATTTGCTATGTAGCACCCCGTACAACGAAGTTATGGTGGGGTATACTGGAATCAGGTTGTCCGTCCATCCGTCCGTATGTCAGCAGACATTATTTCTTGTCCTCATCTCCTCCCACATTTCCAGACCAATTTTGTTGAAACTTTACTGAAATCTTCCTTGCAATGGGAACTTGTGCACCTGCAATTTTTATAATTATCATTAAACTGTTTCAGAAATTATGCCCCTTTGAATTATTATCCTAAATAGAATATATAGAATGGTGATCTCTCTTCAGCTAAAACTACTAGACAGATATTGATCAAACTTAGCAGGAATTTTCCTTTGGTCAAGCTCTTCCAAAGTTGTTCAAATAATTTAATTCCATGCAGAACTCTGGTTGCCATGACAACCAAAATGGCGTATTTCAGAAAATCTTTAAAAATCTTTTTCTCTGAAACCATTAAGCCTACAGTTGATATTTGGTATGTAGCAACATCTAGTTGACCTCTATCAAGATTGTTCAAATTATGGCCCCAGGGTCAAAATTGGCCTGTCCCCAGGGGGCACAAGTTTTACATAGTAAAAATAGTGAAAACTTTAATAATTTTTTTTTGATGAAACAGAAAGGCTAAGAGCTTTGATATTTGGTATGTGGCATCATCTAGTGGACCTCTACATAGAATGTTCAAATAAGGCCTCCTAGGTCAAAATTAGCATCATTCTATGGACCTTAACCAAGATTGTTCAAATTGTGGCCCTCAGGTCAAAATTGGCCTATCCCGGGGGGGGGGGTCACAAGTTTTACATAGGCTTATATAGTTACAACTCAAAAAATCTTCTTCTCCAAAACCATAAGGCTTACAGCTTTCATATTTGGTGTGTAGCTTTATCTGGTGGATCACTATTAAGAATGTTCAAATTTTGGCCCCAGGGTCAAAATTTGCCCATCCCTGGGGATCACAAGTAATTGAAGTTTTACATAGGTGCATATAAGTGAAAACTTTTAAAAATCTTCTTCTCAAAAACAGAAAAGCCTACAGCTTTGATATTTGGTATGTGTCATCATCTATTAACTATTTCAGGAGTTATTTCCTTTTGAATTATCATCCTATATACGGGTAGAATATATAGAGAATAAAAATTGTGTTTGCTTCTTCTTCTACAGTTCTTGCCCAATTTTGCTGAAACTTTAAAGGAGTCTGCAGCTGCAGTTTCCATTATGATTAACTATATCAAGAGTTATGCCCCTTTGATTTATTTTCTTATACAATACATAGAGAAAAAATCAAAACTCCTGAACAGGTTGACAGATTAGAAAAATAAAAGTGGTTCACATGCTTATTCCAGAACATAAAGGCCTTGTTGCACGAAATCCATAATTTCCATCTTTACACAGTCATTGACTTAAAATTTGTAAAAAAAAAATTGTCTACTTGATTAATCATGAATGGCCAACATTTCAATGGTTACAATTTGGCCTCATTTAAAAGGAGGCGGCGGTGGGGGGTATTCGTCAGCCCTTTTTACATCAACTTACAATTTTTCCATCCTTAGAGAAAGGGATAAAATCTAAGTATCCCGCATAGCGACATCCCCTTGGAGATGAACGAGTTGTCGAACACCTGGGATTACTGACGCATTGATAAATGTCGCCTGGATCGACCTTCTTACCTCTATTGTGATAATAGACTTGGACTTATTTTTTTACAATCATTAAAAATAAGGTAACAATAAAACAACAAAGAACTCTATCTGAATCTAGTCAGTTGCAAATCGGGAATTTACACTGACCAGCTGCACATATACAAAACTGGATTAAACTTTGTAACAGGTAACTTTTAATACAATGAATGTCATAAATTGAAAAAAAAAATCTGAGACAGTGGAATGTTTAGTTTCACTTTCAACTATGTCTAAGACTGAAGAATCATTGAACACCTAGGCTAGTGATGCTAGAAAATGTCACTTGGATCAACCATGGACTTCACCTGAGCAACTGCACATTGAGGAAATTTTAACTTAAAAATTTGTGACTGGTATGAAAAAACAACTAAAGATAATTATTGATTTTTATATGGCTCCCGTCTTTTCAATCAGATGGTAAAAATCGTGGTTAAATCAGCGTTAATGTTGAATTGGGAACCATCATGGCAGCAACCAAAAATGGTACCCCCCCATAGTGAGCGAAGCAGACCCACATTATAAAGGATTTAGCTCTGTAGCGGATAGAGCTATAACTGAGTTGCAGTGTACCACCAATCTTTTGACAAAATGAACTACCTTTAGTAAACTTAAAACAGAAATAGATGAGACAATTCATTTTTTATTAACCCCTTGCTTAGATGCCCTTTGACCAATTGCTCTAAGAAAATCATTGTTTGAGATAGAAGACGTTGCTTTTTATGTGCAATCTAATTGTTTCGTAAAAGTTTCTACTTTTTTAAATGTACATGTATTACTACATCACTATGCAAAGATTGGCTTATAAAAGATGTGGCTTAGATGATCAACACTGTTCCTTTCTGTGGAAAGATGAAGGGTGTGGATATAATCTAGATACCTATTTAACCCTTTCCCGTTTTTGGAAATCTAAGACTAGTCCAAATTGAAAGAGTTTGCAGACAACAATGAAAACTGGATGCCATTTGAAATGAAACCATCCTATGCGGTAGAAAATATTGTGGAAAAAGGAGAAATTGCTTGTTACAAGCAATTTCTTCTTTTTTCACAATGTTTTCTTTAGTATAAAATCAATGGATCGTAAAATCCCGTATTTGAACAGGAAAGGGTTAAATATTCAGTCTGAGCTAATTTTTCATATCCATTCCTACTTACATGTTCATTCTCAGTCCACTCCTACACAATCCCACTGAAGCAATTGTATTTGGAAAACATTGTGGAAAAGAAAGAAATTACTTGCAAATAAAGTAACCAATTTCCCACAATATTTTCTGCTCTACTAGACAACGATGTTTAAAATTTCATCATATAAAAATTATCTTGAAATTCTTTGAATTTGGACCAGTCTAAAATTTAGGCATCCAGTATTGGGTTAAATCATTCTTACTCTTATTATTTGCAAAACATGAAATGTAAATGTAGAAACTGTGTGATAACATCTTTGTGACAACAACTACCAATTTTTTATCAATCTCATTACTGACTCTTTGCTATGAATGGTTGACCTTCCTCTTTGTTGTAGTATTTTCTTCACTAAAAGATGTTTTTTCATTGTGTTGATCTAGGTCAGTAGGGTTGGTATCCAAGTCATTTTAAATCTCGGGCTCTTTTATTACTTGAATGTCTGTTTTACTTTCAACAGTTTTCTCGTGATTCTTTGTTTCATACCTGACAGATGTAAGATATTTTTGGTAATCAGCATTTCTACTGCTGATGTTGGCAAAGTTATTTGCTATTGCAGCTATTGGTAATGCAATCACAATTAGACCATTAATAGCACAAAGGGACCCAAGTATGTAGCCCACGGTTTGTGTTGGGTAGTAATCCCCATATCCCACGGTTGTCATGGTTATAAGGGCCCACCACATAGAGGTCAGTGTATTTGGGAACATGTCGCTGTCTATCTCCGCACAAAACATCATTCCACCATAAATGAGAATGGTCACACTAAACACAACCAAGAGTAACAGTAACTCTTTACCACTGTGCTGTATAGACAGAATTATAATGTGTAAACCAATGTACAGTTTACGAAGTCGGAGAATCAACAAAATGCGTAACATGTTAATCATCTTGAATGTAACAAACAATGTTCCTACATGTATATCTGAAATTAGATCTTTTCTGACTTCTAAAGCAAGTGAAGCTAACATAATCAGGCTTAAAATAACCTTGATTATGTGATAAAAGTCGAGAATGTAGTGTAGCTTATCAGGACAGAATGAGAAATGCACAATAAACTCTGTACAGAAAAAAATGGTGCACAAAATATCAAGGATGAAAATACTTTGATGGGGATCAAACATTATTAGTTTTGTTATTTTTCTGCTAAAATGATGGCTCACTATTTCAGTTAGGTTTGCATCATCATCAAATTGATCTGTGAATTTATACAGGTAAGGGTCAACACGATGTTTCTCCTCTACCCACAGTAGGTTGAGTACCACACTAAAAATCACCATGAAAATGTAGAAAAAACACCAAACCTGAAATTATATAATATAGAACATACCTTATTTCCAAATAGAAAGGTACCCCCTTCAGTATTAACCCTTTCCCATTCAAACCCAGGATTTTACGTTCCTCTAATTTTACACTTGAGAAAACATTGTGGAAAAAGAAGAAATTGCTTCTAACAAGCAATTTCTCCTTTTTACATAATATCTTCTATCACATAAGATGGTTTCATTTCAAACTATTTCCAATATTCATTGTAGTTTGCATCCTATTTCAATTTGGACCAGTCTAAAATTTCAGGAAACAGGAAAGGGTTAAACAAAAAGCAGCCATAGTAAGTTGATCGTGGATAATTGACAGATCCCAGCTGTCAATCAAGGACATATAAGTGGGCAAACCAACAAAAATGCTTAACATAAATGTCAACTAATGTCTGAATTCAAAGTTCATTTCTGGCCTCATCTGATTGGTTAACTGTGCCCTTGATTGACAGGGTCATATTCACAGCTCGAGGTCTATATAATTTGACAGATTGTTCTTCAATTTGAGAAGACGTGCCATTTGAATCAATTGTTCAGATAGGCCATAGGTCAAGGTCACAGTGCAAACTCAACATTTTGTTTAGACCATAATTCCTATATTTAGGGATTAATTTAAATGTGAATTTCTCAATTGTTCCCCATCATGAGTAACATGTGAACCATGGCTGATACCAAAGTTTAATGTAAAAATTTGCCCACAAGTTGTCCTTGGACATTCCAGAAATGGTTGAATAAAGGAAATAGTCTTCAGATTAGAAGATGAGAAGTCAAAGATGTTTACTTTGAAAGATATTTTTCTTAGTATAGGTATAAAATAAAATTCCTTATCATTTTGTTTAGCTCACCAGATTGTCTTATATCCCATGTTAACCCTTGTCATGCTGAATAAAATCCTTTTTTCAGAATTACATTAAAATCAGAGAGCTGACATTCAGGCATTGTGGGTTAATAATTCTTTTGAAAACTTATCTTATGAACAACTCTGGCTTAAAAAGGACAGGCAGGAGGTATAGACTAAGATCACACTGCACATTATATGCAAGATGATCTTTGTCTATACCTCCTGCCAAAACAGGAAAATTCAAGGGTTCAGCGTGACAAGGGTAAACCCTTGTTTTAATGTCCCTGCGATTTCATACTTGAGAAAACATGTAGGTTGGTTACCTTTCAAATTGCACTTACTTTCAAATGTCATCTACAAGTCCTTTCAAATTCGACAAGACAACAATTTAAAAAATATGAAAGGGTTAAATAAGATGTTTTGGAACCATGCAATGCTACTGAAAGCTCAAATTTTAGGGATAATCATGAAGGGCTGCTAAATATTGTTATAATTGATGGATCCCACTGTCAAACAAACTTGATTGATCAATCAAATCGTTCATCCAGACCATAAGAGCAGTGATATTCTCCGACATTTCCACACAGTGACTCCTTTTTACACCCTTCAATAGAAAAGTTTTGGAAAACATTCAGGAAAATGAAGAAATTGCTTGTGACAAGAAAAGATGTTTTTAGAATCAAAAAGAACAAAAAGAAAAAAAAGAAAAAATATGTAACTTCCCTGACAAGTCTGAAACTTTGTCATCTGTTAACACTTTACAAGACAAGAAAATTTTAGACTGGTCCAGATTGAAAGGAGTTGCAGACGACAATTTAAAGTTAATTAAATTTAAGATTTTTTAAACTTTCTAGATAGAAAACATAGTGTAAAATAAAGAAATTGCTTGTTGCATTTAATTTCTTCATTGTATTCAATGTTTTCCATTTTTTATTTTTTTTTCTTGAGGGGCATCAGAAAGCCTCACTGTGTGAGAATGGATTAATGGGTAAAAAATTACACATATAACTTAGCTGTAGCTACAACTTTCAAGTCTCCCACCACTGAACTGTTGATTATTTTATGTTACAGACCAGAATATTTTGTAAACCAAAGATTTTTTAATTCTATGTCGGAGGTCAGTGGATATGGCTAGTGATCCATTAATTGCTAAACCCTTTACCAGATGGCAATATTTTAGACTGGTCCAAATTGAAAGAGGTTGCAGACAACAGTTCTTTTTTGATGGAATTTAAAAACTTTTGTCTTTGGGTAGAAATCATTGAGGATAATGTAGAAATTGCTTGTCACAAGCAATTTCTTCATTACCCACAATAATTCATTTTTGTTATTGATATTGAATGTGGTTTAACGACACTTTTAATAGTATTTCAGTCATATTGTGGTGGCTGGAGCTCATAACAATGGATTCCTGGTATTTCTCACACCAGTACTACCACTACATCATTTCCTAGCCCCCAGCTGCTATCCCACATAGGTCTACGATTATCCATCCATTGGTGAGAGACAAATTTGGGAAAGGATACGTGCAGCCGCAGGGATTGAACCCATGACATCCCATAATAATTTCCAAAATTGTTTGTTCTTGAGGGCATCAAAAGGCGTAATTGTGTGGGAATAGGTTACCTACTCAGTTGACCTAAATAATTTATCTGTGATATACATGTACTGCTTAGTACAATACAAGGCATTTTAGTTTATATATTATGAAACTGCCTGCAATTGAAAAGTTGATACACACCACACAACCCAGAAATGGCTCTAAAAATCATTGTGTCAAAAATGAAAAATTGCTTATTAAAAGCAACAACACAAACAATTTTTCTACCCTTTTGCAATTATCTTTTCCAATTTTCACACATTTTGAAATTTCATCTGCATCTCTTCAATTTTGATAAATCAAATATTTTGTATGGTAAGTGGTTTAAAACTCCATTGCCAATGTTTGTAAAATATCATTTATTATGTCCTGTGAGCATACTGAGCTGGTGTAAAGCTGTCATAAGAGCCTGTTTTTTGATTTTGAAACCTTTTCATTATAATTTTATTAAGGAGAAATTTGGTACCTTTGCTGCTGTTGAGGATTGGGGCTCCTCCAGGAACAACCATATTTTGTCCTGAAGTTGTACTTGATCCTTCTCATCTTTTGAGTCATTAATAATCTGTTCTTTGTCTTTAATACCAACTTTGTTTCTAGTATAGGCTTTAGGGTAAGATTTGATGATCATGTTTAACGTCTCGATATCCTCTTCTGTTTCATAAAATGTCTTCCAACAACAAGATGGTAGCATTCTTGTTGGTATTTTCCAGAATTCCATTTCTTTTTGAAACTTTATTGGGCATTCATGTTTTGGTACATGTATTTCACCAAGCCTATGAGCCTCTAGAATATACTTGAACAGTTTAGAATCTCTGTCAAAATAAAAAGTTTTTGTATCCGGGTCATACTGTGGTGAATGTTCATCTAAAGTTGAAAGTACACTGCCTGGTATAGACTTAATAGTTTGTTTTGTAGTCTTGAATAATTTCCCCTCAACATCCAGAATCACTGGAGAATCTTTCAAAAGTGTTAATTGTTCCATTGAACTTCTACAATCCATATCACATACAATGTTCTTTTTCCCTGAAAATAAAATACAGTGCCACTCTGCTTATCATATAGTTTGTATTTGAAATTATTCCACTAACAAAATTCTAGACTGGTCCAGATTAAAAGAAGTTGCAGATGACAGTTTAAAAGAGTTTGAAAATGCTTATCAAGTGCCATATAACCCTTTACCAGACACCAAATTTTAGACTTGTCCAAATTCAAAGAAGTTGCAGACAACAAGTTTTAGTTGATGAAATTTTTTAAAGTCTTTGTCTTTTCAAGCAACTTCTTCATTTATCACAATGTTTTACAAAGCTTTTTTCTTTGGCGTGTCCAAAAATGGGATTGTGCTGGAATGGGTTAAGGTAGAAAACATTGTGGGCTAAAGAAGAAATTACATGGTGCATTTAATTTCAGAATTGTTTGGTACAGGGTTAAACAAAACATTGCAGGCAGTAAATAAGAGAAAAAACATACAAATGGTCCTAATTTTTCACAAACGAAATGATCCTTTCTACATCCACCTTTGAATGGGCATAATTCCAACAACTGCTGGAACCAGTTTGTTATATAAGTCTATAGATCAATTATCCATGATTTGAAATCAATCCTTATCTCCATTGTAATATTTTTACATCCTTGCCACAAAGGTTTCACCGGACACAAATTTGTCCTTAGTTATACCTCCAAAAATAGAGGAGTCAGCTTGTCGGTCCGTCCATTGGTTGGTCAGTTCGTCTGTCTGTCTGTAGCTTTTTGGTGTCTGCTCAATTTCTTGGCAACCATTGGACGGATAAGATTCAAACAAACTTCACTGATATAATCAGTATCAAGCAGAGATGTGCATATTTTATTTTGGTTATGGTCCATTGATTTTTGGCAGAGTTATGGCCCTTTGGTGAAAAGTTGTGTCCGCTCATTTTCTCAGCAACTATTGGACAGGTTTGATTCAAATTTCACAGAAACACTCGGTATAAGTCAGACATGTTCATATCCTATTTTGGTTATGGTCCATTGATTTTTAAAAGAGTTATGGCCCTTTAATTTCCTTTTTACAGCCCTTTGGTGGATAGCACTTGTATATTGACAAGCGCTTTTGGGGGGTATTAGTCCACTTTGCAACAATGTCTATTTTTTCTTGTACGCGTTGCAGGTACTGTTCCGAAATTTGCGCATAGTGTTTGTGTGTATTTAAATTTGCATATGTGTAATTTCATGATCCTAATGTAATTGGCTGTAGAATTATCTCTCCTTTAACCCATTACCCCACAACAAAATTTTGGACCAGTCCAAATTCAAAGAAGTTACAGACGACAAATTTAAGTTGATGAAATCTTTGAAATCTTTGTCTTTGGGGATGGAAAGCATTGTTTATAATGAAGAATTTGCTTGTTACAAGCAATTTCTTTATTTTCCACAATGTTTTCCAAAGTTTTTTGACAAAAAAGATCAAAATTCTTATCTCATTTAACAGTAGATTTAAGCGATCGTATACTTCTAAAAATCTGCGATTCTCGTAGATTTATATTAAGGGGCCTTTAAAGCTTTACTGTTTGGGAATGGGTTAAGCAACCACCCTTGGTATGACCAAAAAGTGCCGATTCTAATTAGTTCCAACAACATTGGAATTAAGGTATGATATAATTTTAGCAAATAATGACCTATTCTTGATGACAGCATTTGATTTTTAAAGGGGATTTCGACTTTGGTTGCTAAATGAAAGAGATTGCTTTATATACGTGGTCACTCGAGCGAGATTGTCAGTATGCAAAATTGTAGGATTTATTAACCCTTGTCATGCTGAATTTAAATCCAAAAAGAATTACTTTAAAATCAAATAACTAACTGCACTGAAAGGTCTTACTGAGGTTCAGTATTTCTGTTGAAAATTGATTATTCAACCAGCTCTGACTGAAAGGGGACAAGCAGGTGGTGAGACCAAGATCAGACTGCACTTATGTGCAGGCTGATCTTTGTCTATATCTCCTGCCAAAACAGGAATATTCCAGTTTCAGCATGACAAGGGTTAACTTCTCTGGACAACATTAACTCTGTTAACCCATTTCCACACAGTGAAGCTTTTAGACGCCCCTTAATATAAAAGCTTTGGAAAATATTGGGGAAAAAAAGAATTGCTTGTTACAAACATTTTTTTCATTATACACAATGTTTTTACCTCAAATAATGAGGATTTCATCAACTTTAAATTGTTAACTGCAACTCTTTTTAATTTGGACTGGTCTAAAATTTAATCATGTTGGAATGGGTTGATACGAGATTAACTGTACTCTGAATTTTAGTCAGCTCATTAACTCAAGCCTACAAACAGTGTTCCTCTTAACTCATTGCTGGATGACAAAATTTTAGACTGATCCTTATTGAAAGAAGCTGCAGACTGAAATTTGAATTCCATTAAAATTGGATAGTAAGACTTTGTGTTAAATGGTGTGTAAAACATTGTGATTGAAAGATGAATTGCTTTTACAAGGGATTTCTCCTTTTATGTCAATGTTTTCCATCACTTGATTTCTTTAGGGAATCAGAAAGAGGGGTTGTGTGGTATGGGTAAATATGATTGCATTGATTGCATGGAGTTTAAGGCCACTTTTAACAGTATTTCAGTCATATAGCGGCAGCTGGAGCACCTAAGAAAGGATTCCTGGTATTTCTCACACCAGTACTACCACTACATCCTTTTCCTAGCCTCCAGCTGCTATCCCACTTAGATTTACAATTATCCACCCATTGGTGAGAGACAAATATTGGAAGGAATATGTGCCGCCGGTGGGGATCGAACCCTAAAAATCCCAGTTAATATGCAGTTGTGTAAGTGCAATTTTCATAACTTTACTGCCATAGGTTTAAGAGTTATACCACTTTGAAGTTGTAGATTGTACTAAGTTACTGTTGACATGAGCAATACTACAACAGTTTTACATATTCTGAATTCAATTTCACTCAAACTGTTTCTTTTAATACATGTACGAAGTTGTGTATGTGCAATTTTCATAACTCTACTGCCATGGGTTGGAGAGTTATCCCCCTTTGAAGTTGTAGATTGTACCAAGTTACTGTTGACATGGGCAATACTCCAACAATTTTACATAGTCTGAATTTACTCAAACTGTTTCTTTTGATATGAAGTTGTACATGTGCAAATTTCATAACTCCACTGAAATGGGTCAAGAATCATCTTCCCTTTTACTTTGAAAGTTTTGCTAAAATACTGAAACAAATCTATTTGAGTTGAGCAATGGGAAGGGTAATTTGTTTTGAATGAAAAAATTCATAAAGCTGAATATTGATTCAAGTTTGAAACAGAAAATTCTGGTTTTAAAAGCTCTTTATTGATCCTTTTACAAATTAGCCAGCATAATGAAGTGTTGGATAAGCACTCTTAGTTCATCTGTAGGTGGACATCTTTTTAACTTTTACCAGACAACAAATTTTAGACTTGTTTAAATTCAAAGATACTGCAGATCACAATTGAAAACATATTCAAATCAAAACATAAGTGCCAAATATGGTAAAAATAAATTGGAGGAAAGGAGGAATCGCTTTGTATGAGCAATTTCTCCTCTTCCCACTGTATTCAATACAAGTAATTTTCCACAATGCTTCAAAATGCTGTATAGGGTGGAAATTGGATATATGGAGTAACCCATTCCCACAAAATCATACCGATGTCCTTTGACCTATTTTAACCTCTCATGCTTCATGTAAATAATTGGATTTGATTTCGCATCTATCAATTTGGTATCCTTATATCTTTCCCTGACAGCCTTGCAAAACACCCTACCTTTACCAATCAGTGGATAATTGTAAACCTAAGTGGGATAGCAGCTGGAGGCTAAGAAAGGATGTAATGGTAGTACTGGTGTGAGAAATACCAGGAATCCATTGTTGGGTGCTTTAGCCGCCGTGATATGACTGAAATACTGTGGCGTTAAACCCAATTCAATCAATATAAGCATTTAGTTTAGTGACAAGCACTCAATAGGGCTAGCTGTGTTGTTTTCTGACAACTCTAATTGTTTTGAAAGGTTGAAGTTTACATAAATCACTTGCTATGAATAGATCAGTTTGTCCTGATGTTTGACCTATCTTAGACAAATAATTATGTATTAAATATTTAACACAATTTGTGATTGATATTCTGAATGACTGTTATACTGAAACAATTAACCCATTCCCACACGATGACGCTTTTTGATGCCCTTGAAGAAAAAAAATGTGGAAAACATTGTGGAAAATGAAGAAATAATTTTTAATAAGCAATTTTTTTATTTCCCACAATGTTTATTATCTAATAAGAAAAAGATTTTCAAAATTTGTCAACTTGAAATCGTCATCTGCAACTTCCTTCAATTTCTTATAGTCTTAAATTTTGTTGAATGGGAATGGGCTAAACTTTTACCAGACGACAAGATTTAAGACTGGTCCAAATCAAAAGAAGATGCAGACCTGATTATAGTTTGAAGGAAACTTTAACATCTTTGTCTTTTGGGGTAGAAAACTTAGTGAGTAGATGTGCCATTTGAGAGAATTTTTGGGATAGAATTAATGTCAAGGTCACAGCTCAAAGTCAAACACTAAAATTTTGATTGTCAAGAGCATTTCTCCTATAATTATGGATGGATTTAGAAATAAATTGGCACAATTATTCTCCATCATGAGTAGATGTGCCATTTGAAAGAATTGTTTAGATAGCTTCAAATTCAAGGTCCAAGCTCAAGGTCAAACACTAAAATTGTGCTTGTCCAGAGCATGATGCCTACAACACTTTGCATGCTCTACAGCAGTGTTCTGGGACAACCACCTAGTTTTTTGGTGGATCACATTATGGGAAATGAAGAAATTGCTTATAACAATAATTTTCTTGATTTTCCACCACTTTTCTATAGATGTTTGCTAGAGAGGCCTTTAAAAGAAGAATTGTGTTGGAATGGGTTAGCCCTTGCACCATAGTTCAAAGCTAAAAGATTCTTGCTGGAAAGCTGTAAAAGCCATTATTGATTTATTATCACAAGTGTGTGAAAAGCTCCGAAATAAAAATACCCCATAGTGTAAGAAACAAAATAAAGAAATGAGAAATTGCCTGTCACTAGCGATTTCTGTGTAACCCAAAATTATTTAAGAAATATAGTACCTTCATTTATTGAATCTTGAGTTATTGTAGAAAATACTTCAAACTTCTGTTTTAAATGTTTCATGGTATAGTAACCTCAGTTTTGTTAATTCTGGTTTGATTCTGTCTGATTATTGGTTTCCTCATACCGGTAAAGCCAATGGCTAACTACAAAAGAATAAAAAGCAGTTACTTCATTTATTTTCACCTCCAAAAGTGCATGTATTTGGGTATCATCTCTATTTATCTGTCCTGACATCTTTCTGTCCATATGTCAGATTTTGACATTTTAGGCCGCATCACAGAAAAAGGGAACTTACTGCAAAATTTTTTGTTGACTCATGTCCTACAATTATGGAGGAATTTTAATGAAATTTTCACAGAATGTTCCAAGTCATCTAACCTTGTGCATATTTTGGGGTTTGCCATCATAGAAATCCAAAATTTCTTTTCCTGGCTAGTTGGTCTCCTTGGTCTGTCCATGAGTTCTAACCCTTGTACCTCTACAGCTACTTATATAAAAAAGCAATTATGTGGTGGTGTATATTGTGACTATCACACTCTTATTATAAAAATGCCAAAAGTGTGACAGAGAGTTCACAAGTATGCTTTTTGAGTCCTAATTCTTATGAAGAAGAAATGCAACTTTAAATTACAATATTTTTTTTTTATTTCATGTTTGTTTTTGCTCCAATGGCCAGAGGGCTATTATGATTGTGTTGTGCCCTTCATGCATCTGTCTGTTAACGTTTATTTAAAAACATTTTCTAATCTAGAAGGTTTTTCTTACTTTTCAAACATCTTAAGTTTCAGTTATGCATTGGTCAAAGTTTGTGAATCGATCCTACCATGAAAGGTGTTTACTTGAAAAATGTGGATCAAGGCACTAAATTATTTAAAAAAGTGCGGAACAACCAACTGCAAACTGAAATTTTTCAAAAGGATTTCTAGGTTAATCCATTACCTGATGAGGAAATTTTAGACTGGTCCAAATGGAATGATGTTGCAGACAACTTTTCAAATTGTGCAAACATTGGAAAATTTATGCTGAATAGACTAGAAAACATTGGGAGAAATTGCTTGTTACAATCAGTTACATTTTTTCCCACAAAGTTTTCTATGATCTTATTTCTTCAAGGCATCAGAAAGTGACATTGTGTTGTAATGGGTAACCCCTTTCCTGTACAAACACAGGATTTTACGTCCCTGTGAATTTATACTTGAGAAAACATTGTGGAAAAAGAAGAAATTTGCTTGTAACAAGCAATTTCTTCTTTTTCCACAATATTTTCTACCCTACTGAATGATTATTTTTCAAATAAATTCAAAATTAAATTGTCATCTGCAAAACCTTTGAATTTGGACAGGTCTAAAATTTTGAAAACAGGAAAGGGTTAACAGTATTCTGGTTTGAAATTGGTGTCATTTTTTACTTCCAGACTAGAGTATAAATATATGAAGCTAGTACAGAATACTGGTAATAACGATGGTGAGCTGCCAGCGGCAGACAGCTGTGGACTGGAGGAGGATGAGGAGGAGGGAGGTGATGCTGTCCAGATCAAGGACAGTAAAGGAGCAAGATTCTTCAAAAAACTTACAAATAAAATCAGAAAGGTGGGTACTTGGTTTTAGCTCTTGTTATTCTGTACCTTGAATATTCTTCTTTTAGCTGGAGGCTGCATCACCAGTCTGTCCCTTTAACCTATTACCAATCAACAAAGTTTTAGAATTGTCCAAGTTGAAAGAAGTTGCAGATGACACCTCTAAGTTGGTGATATAAAAAAAAGTTGTTGTTTTTTAGGGTAGAAAAACTTTGGACAAAGAAGAAATTGCTTGTTACAAGCACTTTCTTCATCATCCACAATATTTTCCAAAGCTTTTTTCTTGAGGTGCATTAAAATATGTGATTGTGTTGAAATGGGTTAAAGATATATTTGTTTATAAAAGTAAAATCAGAAAGTTGTGTACTTTGTGTTGATGAAATGTGGCCATTCATCCATTTCTTCATTCTGTAACTTGATATTTTGAAAAGGAATCATATTCAGCACAGGTCAATCAGTGTTGATGTTTTGAAAATGATAAATGACCAGTCACAAATACGCCCAGAGAACCCTATGGGCCTTAGTCGGCCTTCTCTCTGCATCCTGACCAGGATCTATAATGTCAGTAGTTTGAGATGGTCGTATTTTGCTTGAGGAGCCACATACCCAGATGGTGAAATTTTAGACTGGTCCAAATTGAAAGGAGTAGCAGACGGCAATATAAAGTGAATGAAACTTTTATTTTTTTTCACATTTCTGTGTAGAAAATACATTGTGGAAAATGAAGAAATTGCTTGTAACAAGCAATTTCTTCATTCTCCAAATTGTTTTCCAAAGCTTTGTTTTTCCAAAAATTTTTTCCTTGGGGGGCAATTAAGGCATCTCTGAGTGGGAATGGGTTAATGCATTATATGTCGGATTAGACAAAAAATAATCAAAGAAACAAAAATAATAATTTGTGTGTGTGTTGTTGGTGTGTCCATCCCTTGTTGCGAGAATTTATTCTTCATTAACTGATAGATTTTAAATAACTGAGTAGAGTTATTTCCCTTGATGAGTACTAGTGTCAAGCTCAAAGTTTTGTTGGATACTCCCACCTTCAAGGTCTCAAGTAATTGTCATATAGCAAGCATTTAACCCATTCCCACACAATCCCTCTTTTTAATGCCCCCAAAGAAAAGAGCTTTGGAAAACATTGCAGAAAATGAAGAAATTGCTTGTATCAAGCAATTTCTTCATTATCCACAATATTTTCTATCCAAGAAGATGAAAAAAAATGAAATTCTATCAACTTGATATTGTCATCTGCAGCTCCTTTGAATAAGTACCAGTCGAAAATTTTGTCATGTTGGAAAGGGTGAAGTGGAGGCATCAATGTATGTGATACTTTTTGAGTTTTAAGTATTTAACTGAATACATGCAATTCTGTTAAAGTGATAGTAGTTTGAGGTAACACTTACAATGATGTTTCTAATTTTCAGTTTTCACAAGAAGTAAGTGATCAAATTTAACCAGTCTTTTTTTTACCCCTCTAGAAACAAGTTTTGAAAACATTTGGGATGATTAAGGAATTTCTTGTTTCAAGCAATTTCTTCATTATCCACAAAGTTCTCTACCCATAAAGATAAACATTTTGAAAATGTTATCAACAAAAAATGTCAGCTGCAACTTCTTTTAATTTGAACCAGTCTAAAAATTTATTGTTTAGTTATGGGTTAACAGACATTGTCATACACATTTCAAATTTATTGTTAATTTGATACAAGAAATATTTTGTAGAAACATAGTAGAAAAAGAAGAGACTGCTTTGTACAGGCAATCACTCCTTTTCCAACAATGTTTTTATTGCATTATGCATCCCAGGGTCATGAAATTGTGGGACTTGTTTGGTAAAGGTTAAAATGGGAATGCATGTAGACTTCCTTTTTGATTCATCATATTTGTTCATAAACAGCTCATGCTACTATTGGGGTACAGTAAACCAAAAGTGGAACATACAAATTTTAAATGCTTCTCTCTTTGTACAGAGGTAATTGCTTCGGGTTTTCTCCGAAAACAGCCGAGCTAAAATACCAAGAAATCATGGTTAGGTCTTCCAACTGCTACAATATGACTGAAACACTGTTAAAAGTGGTGTTAAACCCCATTCTATCAAAAGGCCACTGTTGTTACAGACTTTTTGAATTTCAAATTCACAAATACTAATGAAATACATCATTGAAAATTACACACTTGTGTTCATGCAAACAATCCATGTGAAACAAAATTTACAAGATCTCACTTGTGGAAATGCACTACAATCAGTACATAAAGTAAATACATATCAAATTGACCAATCGCAGCTGTCAAGGAATCAATCGTCCAAACAACTAATTCATTCTCTCGGGAATTAATATTTGACTTTGACCTCTTTTTCTGAGAAACAATGTTGTTGGTTTAGCAACCTAAATGCCAAAACTACAGCTTATTCAAGCTATAGTTACGACCCTTAGGTCACCAACCAACCATTACAATTTTTGTATACATGGCTCTTGCTATAAAAGCGGAACTTCCTGTCAGAGTAGATGAGCGGGACAGAAGGTTTCAATGGGCAGACCCAGAGATTTATGAATTACCTGCCAGGCAAAATTCAACATCATGATTATTAAAATAACTTCACATTTTGTAAAGCAGAGCTAATATAGAGTGTGTAGAAGTGCACATGTTTTACCCATTCCCACACAATCCCACTTTTTTACGCCCCACAAGATAAACTTTTAGAAACATTAAGGGGAAAAAGACAAAACTGCTTGTGACAAGTCAAACAAAATTTTAAAAAAATGAAATTATAGTCTGTTACTTCTTTCAGTTAGAACTAGTCTGAAATTTGTTATTGTCTGTCAATGTGTAAAAACCTTTATCATCATACCAAGGTCCATATATTTTGATGAAGATATGGTGGATGGTCTTATATAACCAGCTTTTTGTTCCTGGTGAAAGGCCGAAATTATATTGTTTTGAGTTGCTTGTTCATCGTTTCAGAAATTGTTTCCGGTTTATCTGTCAACCTTGTTCCCAAACAATAACACTTTCTAACACCCCTCAAGAAAAACAATATGGGAAAACATTGTGTAGAATGAAGAAATTGTTTGAAACAAGCATTTTCTTCATTTTCCACAATTATTTCTATCCAGAGAGTTACATGTTCATGGTTTGGGATATTGTATTAGGTTGTCTGTTCATCCTTCTGTCTGTCCCACATTAGTCCCAGGTTGTTTGGAGCCAGTCTCCTACATTTATGGATGGATTTTAAAAATTATTTGGCTCACTTGTTCTTTATGATGGGCATAATGTCAGTGTAACAGTAATGGTCAAAATTTTGTAAAACAGGAAAGGGCTAAGATATCTATAATCTCAATTATTTTATTAGGGCCAACACTTACAAACATCTTTTATTTAACCCTTTCCTGTTTTGCAGAATTTTAGACCAGTCCAAATTAATGGTTTTGCAAACGAAATTTAAAGCCAATTGAATTTGAAAAATAACCATTCAGAATAGTAGAAAATATTGTTGAAAAGAAGATATTGCTTTTTGCAAGCAATTTCTTCTTTTTACTTCAATTTCCTAAATCATAAAATCACAAGGACATAAAAACCAGGGATTGAACAGGAAAGGATTTAGGGTTAACTAATTATTATAGGTTGTTAGCATTTGCAGCCACAATAAAATGGTTTAAAGCACTTGGGCGTTTTTATGGGTTCTGATAAGGTTAACTACCAAAAATATGAAATGACACTATTATTGCATAAAATATACAACCTGCAGTATGTATTCAAATTGAGAAAGCAAAAGAAATGTTTTATAACTATATGGAAACCTACAGAAGTCGAAGTCGAAAGAAAAATCAGAAAATTGTTTATTTTACATTCCTCAGCCATAGTTGTTAACAATGAAGTTGTAATGTAAATTGGTAAATTGACATATTGCTTGAAAATTTTGGCAGGAGTATGGTAATGGTTTTCAATTATCCTTTAAATTTTTCATTGGTTTTGATTTTCTTATATGTTCATACTTAACTAAGCACAAACTCTTCAATATCCTACATTTTTTTTTATAGAGTTCAGTAATTCCGAGGACAAACTTTGCTTACTCTTTATTTGATTACTGAAGCTTTCTAATGACTATGTCAAAGATATGCCATCAGTGGGGTACCAAAACATCTTGAGTCAATACTTTCCTGTTTTGGAAAATTTTAGACCTATTCAAATTCAAAAGTTTTGAAGATGACATTTAAAAGGGAATTTAATTTAAGAAATAACCATTCAGAATGATAGAAAATATTGTAGAAAAAGAAGAATTGCTTGATACAGGCAATTTCTTCTTTTTCTACAATGTTTTCTGAATTATGATATCACAGGGACCTTATAACTAGGGATTGAATAGGAAGGAGTTAAAGCTTAAATATACTGTAGTATTGTTTGCTTCAGTGTAAGATTGATATATCTTTCATTCATTGAGCTAGTGGCTCTACGGCTCTTGAATTTATAGCATTTGTTGTTCAAGAAATAAAAGATTTATTGATGTTATGCAAAAATGAATTATTCTATTTCTAAATGCAAAAAAGAGACAAATATATAATTTTGGGGGAGAAAACCTGTAAAAGCCCGTCACTTGTTGCATTGAATGGCAACATTATGACATCATTTACGAAAAATGCTTGAAAATTCTTCACAGCCATGTCTACTTAACTCAGGCCGATAGTGTCAACTGAGTTAGAAATATCAACAACATTTGTTTGTATTAAATGGTTAAAGACATTTTGCTGAGAAAACTAACATTCAACTGTTGGCCACCTAAATTTTATAACCACACCATGATAAAGGTGTTGTTACAGTGTTATGGATGCAAACTAACAAAAGAGCTTTTGAAGTCAGTTATACCTTATGTGACTTTTACAAAGGGTAACATTTTCAGAAAACTTTAGTAGACTTCCAGATAAGCCAGAGAAATTGCCATTTCACTTTAAAATTCATAATCTACAAGCAGAGTTTTCATTCGCTATTCTTACTGTACATCTCTGCAATGGGCTAAATGACAAGATTCTTGTCAAACCAAGTAATGGAAGATATATTGTTTTTCTTTTGATTCGAGAGAAATAAAACAGATTTGATATACCGGTACACTAAATATGATTCAAGATACACCATATGTGCATTAAAACTTTATAAATTACCTTTAAACAAACTACTTTTGTTATGAAATCGTTTGAATAGCAAATGGAAAAACCTTTTATATTCAGTTTTTAAATTGAAATAATTTAGATGTGACTATATGATGATCTATTGGTAGACTATTTTAATGAGCCCGTTACAGATTTGAGTGGGGATTAAAATGGAGTGCAAGAGAGTGTAAATTTCAATATTCTTGATACTTTTTGGATCTCAAATTGGTACCAAAAACTTAGAATTTAATTGAAAATAAGCAATGTTTACTATTGCGATATCAAAATCATTCCCATGGCTACTACAAGCATCGACAGATTATTCCTCAGCTTTGACAGGAAGTTCCTAGTCGATATTTAAAGGTGTTATTTTGCAAAATATATAGTCCATACCATGTAAAAAAAAGTAAAATGGTGGGTTGGAAACCAAAGCGCTTTTACTGACACCTTTTATATGCTTAAATTATGTTTAAGTCACCAAACCAACTAAAATGATTCACATAAATCTGGTCCAATGCAGGAGTTCAAAGTTCACTTCCGGTCTAAATGAAGGATTTGATTGGTCAATGGATTCTTTGATTGACAGCTGCAATTTGTCAATTAACTTGATCTCTGTTAGTTTCGATATGTTGTTAATTTCTACGATATTTATCTTTCAGCCCGATGATGCCTTTGAATCCACCATTATGAATGAAAGAATGCCTCTGACCTAGATACAAACATAAAGAAATCAGGACATATATAGTTATGGTGAAATGATAAACATTTAACCTTGTACTTAACATACAACCATGGACCCTAAAAATCATTGGGAATGATTCCTTAACCTGTTCCCACACAATAACCATATTTTACGCACCTTCAGAAAAAAGCTATGGAGAAAATTGTGGACAATGAAGAAATTGCTTGTGAACAATGAAAAAGTTGCTTTTCACAAGATGTTTATCCATTTGTGAAAACAATGAGAAATGGCAGTTCTTCATTTTCCTATTCTTGCAGGTTTTCCTTATATTCTGAGAGTTATGGGATTGAAAAATAACCAGTAACTGACATACAGAAAATGAAAATAAAACACTATAATGCAAAATAATATAATAACATGAAGACAAGAGCTGTTGTATGGACTTGGTTTAGAATTATTGTGAATGCATATGCAAGTGTAATATGAATATTATTTCATTAGATTAGTTTTACAAATGGTTTGGAAGATTATCATTGTAATTTATCTGCATTATTGTGCTGTTCTAACCCTTTACCAGAAGACAAAATTTTAGACTTGTCCAAATTCAAAGAACTTGTAGACAACTTTTTTTTAGATTGATTGAATTTGCCTTTTGGGGAAGAAAACTTTAAAGATAATGAAGAAATTGCTTGTATCAAGCTATTTCTTCGTTTTCTAAAATTTTTCAAAAACTTTTTTTCTTGATGGGCATGAAAATGTGTGATCGCTAGGGAATTGGTTAATTTTACAAACAGGAATCAATCTGAACAGTTTTACTTAACCAATTACCATACAATCACGCTTTTAAACATATCTCAATATGAAAGGTTTGGAAAACACTGTGGACAATGAAGAAATTTCTTCATTATCCACAGTGTTTTCTACCCCAAATGACAAAGATTTTAAAAATTTCATCAACTTAAAATTCTCGTCTGCAATTTCTTTGAATTTGGACTGGTCTAAATTTTGCTGTGTGGGAATGGGTTAATGATTTTGTTGGTGTATGAAAATTTGTGAACATGCTGTATTGATATTTATATCTTTTTCAAAATTATGTATATTTCTACATTCCATTGCCTTCATTACTATGGTGATTTACAAATGGCTACTTTTTAGATTTCTATTTCTATTTGTGCATAAACTGCAATTAACCCATTACAACTCAATCCCTCCCTTTTACGCCCCCCAAGAAAAAGGCTTTGGAAAACATTGTGGATAATGAAGAAATTGCTTGTATCAAGCAATTTCTTCATTATCCACAATGTTTTCTACCCAAATTGACGAAAAAGTTTAAAATTCCATCAACTTGAAATTGTCGTCTGCAGTTCTTTCAATTTGGACCGTCTTAAATTTTGCTGTGTGGGAATGGGTTAAGCAGTCGATTGACTTATCTTGGTTGCAATTAACAGGATTCCATATAAATTGTTCTACATTCCATTACTATTATTTCAGTTGTAATTGACAAATGGCCATTGTTTTAGTCTGTTTAAGACTGACTGAATGAATGATTTGAAAGATATTTGAGGGCATTGTCAACTATCCATTTATTGAATCAAAACTATCTTATAGTCAATTTATGAGTACAGGTGTCTGCCTAACATCTTTTATTTATGACAATCTTGCTTATGGATTTACATGTTGCGTTATTTCGTTACATCTTAATTTCTTGACCAGATATATGAGGTTATGGGTCGTTTTTTAACCCATTCCAACACAATCCTAGGTCATTTTTTATACGCCCGTCGAAGACGGGACGTATAATGGGATCACCCGTGGTGTCCGGGCGTCCGGGCGTCCGGTTGTCCGGGCGTCCGGTCGTCCGGGCGTCCGGGCGGTGTCCACTTCTTTGTCCGGAGCATAACTCTGTCACCGTAAGTCCGATTGACTTTAAACTTGGCAGTTATATTCTTCACATCAATACGGAGTGCAGTGCACAAGAACCATAACTCTACCTGGCCTATTTTTTGAGTTATTGCCCTTTGTTGTTTTTCATACTTGAATCTTGTCCGGAGTATATCTCTTAAAGTATTATAGCTAGGATCATGAAACTTTATGGGTGTATAGATCTCACCAAGGGGGAGTGCAGTGCACAAGAACCATAACTCTACCTGGCCTATTTTTTGAGTTATTGCCCTTTGTTGTTTTTCATACTTGAATCTTGTCCGGAGTATATCTCTAAAAGTATTATAGCTAGGATCATGAAACTTTATGGGTGTATAGATCTCACCAAGGGGGAGTGCAGTGCACAAGAACCATAACTCTACCTGGTCTATTTTTTGAGTTATTGCCCTTTGTTGTTTTTCATACTTGAATCTTGTCCGGAGTATATCTCTAAAAGTATAATAGCTAGGATCATGAAACTTTATGGGTGTATGGATCTCACCAAGGGGGAGTGCAGTGCACAAGAACCATAACTCTACCTGGCCTATTTTTTGAGTTATTGCCCTTTGTTGTTTTTCATACTTGAATCTTGTCCGGAGTATATCTCTAAAAGTATTATAGCTAGGATCATGAAACTTTATGGGTGTATAGATCTCACCAAGGGGGAGTGCAGTGCACAAGAACCATAACTCTACCTGGTCTATTTTTTGAGTTATTGCCCTTTGTTGTTTTTCATACTTGAATCTTGTCCGGAGTATATCTCTAAAAGTATAATAGCTAGAATCATGAAATTACATGGATGGAAAGAGCTCACCAAGGGGGAGTGCAGTGCACAAGAACCATAACTCTACCTGGTCTATTTTTAAGTTGTTGCCCTTTGTTGTTTTTCATACTTGAATCTTGTCCGGAGTATATCTCTAAAAGTATAATAGCTAATATCATGAAATTTCATGGATGGATAGAGCTCACCAAGTGGAAGTGCAGTGTACAAAAACCATAACTCTACCTGGCCTATTTTTGAGTTATTGCCCTTTGTTGTTTTTCATACTTGAATCTTGTCCAGAGTATATCTCTAAAAGTATTATAGCTAGGATCATGAAACTTCATCGATGTATAGATCTCACCAGGGGGGTGGGTGCAGTACACAAGAACCATAACTCTACCTGGCCTACTTTTTGAGTTTGTGCCCTTTGTTATTTTTTTAACTTGAATCTTGTCCAGAGTATATCTCTAAAAGTATAATAGCTAGAATCATGAAACTTCATAGATGGATAGAGCTCACCAAGTAGGAATGCAGGGCATAAGAACCATAACTCTATCTGGCCTATTTTTTTAGTTATTGCCCTTTGTTGTTTTTCATACTTGAATCTTGTCCGGAGTATATCTCTAAAAGTATAATAGCTAGAATCATGAAATTTCATGGATGGATAGATCTCACCAAGTGGGAGTGCAGTGTAAAGAACCATAACTCTACCTAGCCTATTTTTTGAGTTATTGCCCTTTTTTGTTTTTCATACTTAGTTTGACAAAAAAATTCATTCAAAATAACCTCAGTTCTATTCAAACCCCCAGTTAATATTAAGCAGTGTGACGGGCGTATCTTGTGACAATTTGGCACCTTGTTTAGGTTTGTAAAAAAGCAGGAATGAGTGGAAATAAGTCAATCCAGTACAAGACTATTTAAGTTTAGACTGCTTCAAATAGATGGAAGTTGTGAAGGAAAAATCAGACATGTTAACCCTTGTCATGCTGAATAAAATTCTCTTTAGAATTGCATCAAAATCAAAGGACTGACAGTATTGGATGTAATCATTGTTGGTTAATAATTCTTTTGAAAATATATGTTATAAAGATTTCTGACTTAAATGGAATAGGCAGGAGGTGTAGACTAAGATCAGACTGCACATATGTGCAGTCTGATCTTAGTCTATACCGTCTGCCAAATCAGGAATATTCCGGGTTCAGCATGACAAGGGTTAATATTGAAAGATTGGGACTATCTAGGGTAGAAAAAATATTCCCACACAATGACAGATTCTAGCTCACCAGAGTACATTGTGCTCATGGTGAACTTTTGTATTTCTTGACTGTCCATCAAGCGTCAGTGCATTCTCCTTTTTCTGATGTCAACAATGTCTTTGTTTACAGTGTAGAGGCCACAATGTTTACACTGTTGGGGCCACAAGTTTGGCTCTATCGTAACCCTTGTCATGCTGTATAAATCATCACATTGAATTAATGTAAAATCAAAGGGCTGAAAGTACTGATAGGACTTGTTCAAAAATAAATATTTTTCTTAGAAATCAATTTCATAAACAACTCTGACAGAAAAAGTACAAACAGGTGGTGTAGACCAAGATCAGACTGCACTTATGTGCAGGCTAGTCTTGATCTAGATCTCCTGCCAAAACTGGAATATTTCGGGTTCAGCATGACAAGGGTTAATGAAACATTAAAAGAATTTAAGGTCATAAGGATGAACCTTGTTGAAAATAGGAATGTTACTTTGAAAAACACAGGAAAAAGGATTAATGGATGTTTTCTTTTACACTCTATAAAGTACAATTTTGATTTAGTCTTGATGAAACTTAGTCACAATAATTGTAAGACCATAAAAATGAATCATGTTGAAAGTTTGAAAACACTGTAAAAAGGGCTTAGTTGACACTCTTGAGGACACAATTTTTGCCAAATCTTGATCAAACTTGGCCAGAATGATTGTTAGGTCATAAGGATGGCCCTATTATAAATTTAGGAAATTCCATTGGAAATACTGTAAAAAAAGGGCCTTAATCTTTTTGCTGTTGTTGTTTACACTCTGGTGGAATCAATATTTGCCAAATTTTAATTAATGTTGGCCAGAATGGTTGAAAGGATGAACCCTATTGGAAAATGGAAGGTTCTCACAAGAAAAGATGCTTTAACAACATTTTCTTTATTTACACTCTCAGAGCAGCAATTTCAGCTCAGTATTAAAAAGATTTATGGGTCCTGTGTGCTGCTTTGTCTAATAAGACCAGAATTTAAGTGTCAGTTTCTTGTTTCTTTGTTTAACTAAGGACCTAGGTGAGCAATCTAGGGTCATCTTAGCCCTCTTGTTTCAATTTCAATATTGTCATTTGAACTATAGGTTGAACCCACCTAAAATAATCTTGTCTAACAAGAGTTAAAATGGAAGGTTATTTTTAGTAAGATCTTGAGATCCAAAGTTTTATCCACTACTTCTTATATTTGGAATGGTTTGCTGTGTATTCTATATTTCTCTATATATTTAAAATGTTATTGTGTTTTTGTTGGTAGAAATCTCATAATTTATTCCTATTGCCTCTGCCACCCATTATCACACAATCACGCTTTTTTCGCACCTCCTAGAAAGGTTAAGAAAATATTGTGGAAATCAAATGCAGTTTCATTGTTGTTCCACAAGATAGAGGTTTTTTTTTTTTTTTTAATTTCCTCAGTTTGATAATTTGGACTAGTGTAAAATTTTCTTTCCTTGGAATGGGTTAAAGCATCTGATATACTGTATTTATGTGAGTCTTTATATCCAGTCATGCACTTATTAATCCATTCCAACACAATGACGTTTTTAAACGCCTCTCAAGAAAAATGCTTTGGAAAAATTGTGGAAAATGTAGAAATTGCTTGTTTCAAGCAATTTCTTCATCATCCACAGTATTTTCTTACCCAAAATACAAAGATTTTCAAAATTTCATCAACTTGAAATTGTCATCTACAACTTCTTTCAATTTGGGCAAGTCTAAAATTTTGCCGTGCGGGAATGGGTTAAGATGATAGACCAGTAAGCATAACTCTATGACCTTTCCTTTTCACCTTGACACCTCAGGTAGGATGATTTTGTGTCCCCAAAACTGTGTTGGGTCAAAGGATTTCACTTATTGACACTTAACCCATTACCACAAAGTTTTAGACTAGTTCAAATTAAAAAGATTTGCAGACGACAAACAAAAGTTTATGAAATTCTAGATTTTTCAAATTTCTAAGTAGAAAACATTGTGTAATATGAAAAAAGTGCTTGCAACACGCATTTTGTTCATTTTAAACAATATTTTCCAAATTGTTTTTCTTGAGGGGCCTAGAAACCCATCAGCCGTGGCCATAGTATAGTAAGAAGTGCTTAAGACCCCTAATCATGAGCTCACAGGTTTGATCCCAGGCATCGACTAATACCTTGTCTCCCACCAATGGGTGGATAATCCTTAAACTAAGTGGGATGAGCAGCTGTCCAAATTTAAAGTATTTGCAGACGAAAATTTAAAGTGGGTTAAATTTGAAAAATAACCATTTAGTAGGATAGAGAACATTGTGGCAACTGATGAAATTACTTGTTACTAGCAATTTCTTTTTTTCTACAATTGTTTCTCAATTATAAAACAAAAAGGACACAGAATACACGGATTTAACAGGAAAGAGTCATTTTATGCCAAAGACAAACATATAAAGTTGCCTTTGTCCTTGTATCTGTGGGTAGGATAGCGTGCGTGTCCATTTCTTGTCCAGAGCATATTTTCTTCATTGATTGATGGATTTAAAATAGCTTGAAGTTGTTCCCCTTCATCAGTACTAAGTACCATGTGTTAAGTTCTGCTGGATACTTCTAAGTTCAAGGTCGCAGGTGAAGGTCATGTGATAAGTACTTCAAGAGGATCTTAACCCTTTCCTGTTTTATGAAATTTTAGACTGGTCCAATTTGAAAGAGGTTGCAGACGACAATGTAAAATGATTGCAATTTGAAATCTGACCATCCTATGTGGAAGAAAATATTGTGGGAAAAGGAGAAATTGCTTGTTACAAGCAATTTCTCCTTTTTATACGCCCGTCGAAGACGGGACGTATTATGGGATCACCCGTGGTGTCCAGGCGTCCAGTTGTCCGGGCGTCCGGGCGGTGTCCACTTCTTTGTCCGGAGCATAACTCTGTCACTGTAAGTCCGATTGACTTTAAACTTGGCAGTTATATTCTTCACATCAATACGGAGTGCAGTGCACAAGAACCATAACTCTACCTGGCCTATTTTTTGAGTTATTGCCCTTTGTTGTTTTTCATACTTGAATCTTGTCCGGAGTATATCTCTAAAAGTATTATAGCTAGGATCATGAAACTTTATGGGTGTATAGATGACACCAAGGGGGAGTGCAGTGCACAAGAACCATAGCTCTACCTGGTCTATTTTTTGAGTTATTGCCCTTTGTTGTTTTTCATACTTGAATCTTGTCCGGAGTATAACTCTAAAAGTATTATAGCTAGGATCATGAAACTTTATGGGTGTATAGATCTCACCAAGGGGGAGTGCAGTGCACAAGAACCATAACTCTACCTGGTCTATTTTTTGAGTTATTGCCCTTTGTTGTTTTTCATACTTGAATGTTGTTTTTCATACTTGAATCTTGTCCGGAGTATATCTCTAAAAGTATAATAGCTAGGATCTTGAAACTTTATGAGTGTATAGATCTCACCAAGGGGGAGTGCAGTGCACAAGAACCATAACTCTACCTGGACTATTTTTTGAGTTATTGCCCTTTGTTGTTTTTCATACTTGAATCTTGTCCGGAGTATATCTCTAAAAGTATTATAGCTAGGATCATGAAACTTTATGGGTATATAGATCTAAACAAGGGGGAGTGCAGTGCACAAGAACCATAACTCTACCTGGTCTATTTTTTGAGTTATTGCCCTTTGTTGTTTTTCATACTTGAATCTTATCCGGAGTATATCTCTAAAAGTATAATAGCTAGGATCATGAAACTTTATGAGTGTATAGATCTCACCAAGGGGGAGTGCAGTGCACAAGAACCATAACTCTACCTGGTCTATTTTTTAAGTTATTGCCCTTTGTTGTTTTTCATACTTGAATCTTGTCCAGAGTATATCTCTAAAAGTATAATAGCTAGAATCATGAAATTTCATGGATGGATAGAGCTCACCAAGTGGGAGTGCAGTGTACAAGAACCATAACTCTACCTTGCCTATTTTTTTGAGTTATTTCCCTTTGTTGTTTTTCATACTTGAATCTTGTCCGGAGTATATCTCTAAAAGTATAATAGCTAGAATCATGAAATTTCATGGATGTATAGAGCTAACCAAGTGGAAGTGCAGTGTACAAAAACCATAACTCTACCTGGCCTATTTTTGAGTTATTGCCCTTTGTTGTTTTTCATACTTGAATCTTGTCCAGAGTATATCTCTAAAAGTATTATAGCAAGATCATGAAACTTCATCGATGTATAGATCTCACCAAGGGGGTGGGTGCAGTACACAAGAACCATAACTCTACCTGGCCTACTTTTTGAGTTATTGCCCTTTGTTGTTTTTTATACTTGAATCTTGTCCAGAGTATTTCTCTAAAAGTATAATAGCTAGAATCATGAAACTTCATAGATGGATAGAGCTCTTCAAGTAGGAATGCAGGGCATAAGAACCATTACTCTATCTGGCCTATTTTTTGAGTTGTTGCCCTTTGTTGTTTTTCATACTTGAATCTTGTCCGGAGTATATCTCTAAAAGTATAATAGCTAGAATCATGAAATTTCATGGATGGATAGATCTCACCAAGTGGGAGTGCAGTGTAAAGAACCATAACTCTACCTAGCCTATTTTTTGAGTTATTGCCCTTTTTTGTTTTTCATACTTAGTTTGACAAAAAAAATTCATTCAAAATAACCTCAGTTCTATTCAAACCCCCAGTTAATATTAAGCAGTGTGACGGGCGTATCTTGTGACAATTTGGCACCTTGTTCCACAATGTTTTCTCAAGTATAAAATCACAGAGACGTAAATCCAGGGTTTGTCCGGGAAAAATGTTAAACATATTTTCATGAACATTGATAAAGTGAAATTATCTGTTTTTCTAATAATTAGTAATGTCATTTTCACTTTGAATATTCTTTCTTAATTTTAAATCTTCTAACTTCACTATAAATTTAGTTTAATGTGATATATTCCGTTTGCCCTACTTTGAAACATTGAAAAATGGCAAGGTCAAGGTTGTTAGTATTTGGGTGATGTTGATAATGGTTGTATTGCTAGCGGATGTCATTGATGAAATTGATACATCATGGTAAACACAAATAAGGTAACGTATCTACATGATGAATGCTTGTTCCGTTCTTGTAGTACTTCGCTGACTTATTTGGCGTCTCGTAACGCAGTATATTTTTGCTTCTTTTTTTGAAGTTATAGATATTTTTGTTACAAAGTCCGCTTAATGCCCTTTCAAATTTCTGAAAGCATTACAGGTAGAAATTTAAAAATTGAGAGCCAAAATTTTTCTTTCATGATCTTTGTTAGAGTTTGCTTTAACCTATTCCAACATGGTGATGCTTTTTGACTCCCCTAAAGAAAAGCAATTAGGAAAACATTGTGTAAAATAGAGAAATTGCTTGTAACAAGCAATATCTCCATTTTACAAAATGTTTTCTATTCAGAAAGTTAAATCTAAGATCTCATAAACTTCAAATGGATGTCTGCAACTCCTTTCAATTTGGACCAGTCTAGGAATGGGTTAAGAAGGAGCATCTGTGTCTGTAACACATTTCCAGTTTTGTACAACATTAATCTGCTATTTGGGTTCATTACATTTCTTTTTTATATATTTAACTTTAGGCATTCCATGTTCACAGATAAATAATATTAAAATAACTTGATATTGTTATATATGTAATAAGTAACTGTTTCAATGGTTGTTATATATGTAATTACAAACTGTGTTTCAATGAATTCTAATTGACAATACAAACTAGAACATTTAAGCATCAAATCTTAAGAGATAATCCCTTGTCTTTGGAATACTATTTACAAGCAATTTCCCATTTTTTTCTACCCATTCTCACACAGTGACACTTTGTGATGCCCCCCCCCCCAAAAAAAACGCTTAGGAAAACATTGTGGAAAATAAAGAAATTGCTTTGTACAAATAATTTCTTCATGATCAACAATGTTTTCAACCCAAAAAAGCCAAATATCTTTAAAATTCCATTAACTAAGAATTGTCGTCTTCAACTTCTTTCTGTCTAAAATTTTGTTGTCTGCAAATGAGTTAAATGCTTTTTTTATCAGATTAAAACAGAAAACTGCGTGTAAAGGGTTTTTTGAAAATGTCTCTGTAAACAATTTTCTATTTTATTATTAGCTAGTTTTCATGCCTCTCAATATCTGCTTCTCTTATGCTATTGCAGTATGTACAATCAGATCTTATTTTTAGCTCTGCAGTTTTTGGAGAAAACTCAGGTATTGCTATGACCTGGGCGTCTGTGTTTGCATCTGAAAATTTTGAAAATTTCTCTGGTATCACTTGAAACATAAAATTTATATCAACTATCAAATGAATAATCTATAACAACACAGAAGATAACTCTTAATTGTGCTCTTTTTTTGAATTAGAAATTTTGCCCACTAATAGGCACCTAACCCATTACAACATAATGACGCTTTTTTGATCCCCTCAAGAAAATGGTTTAGAAAACATTGTGGAAAATGAAGAAATTGCTTGTTACAAGCAATTTCTTCATTATCTACAATGTTTTCCAACCAAAAATACAAAAAATTCTAAAACTTCATTATTTAAGTATTTTCATGTGCAACTTCTCTGAATTTTGACTAGTTTTAAAAAAAATTGGCTGGTGATGGGTAAAATTTGCAGAGCGTTGTGTTCATGTTATTATATTCTTGTGTTGATATTGTAGATAATATATCTTAATTTTACATAGTTATACTCATTCTTGAGATTTTTGAAATACCGGTAGTAAATTAACTCTTCATGTTTATTAATCCTTCTAATTGTACTTTAATTCATTACCAATTGGTAGAAATTAAATCTGTCCCAATTGAAAGGGGTTACAGATGACAATTTAGATTTACTAAATTTAGATTTTTTCAACAATTTGGATAGAAAGCATTGACTAAAATGGAGAATTTGCTTCAAGCTATTTCTTTGTTTCACACAATGTTTTCCCATTTTTTTTTCTTTAGAGGCGTGTTTAGTGTTGCTGTGTGGGAGTGAGTTAATATCATAAGGCAAAAACCAGCAGTGCTCATTTTGCTTGGTTAACACATTCCCAGATGACAAAATTTTGGACTTGTGTAAATTCAAAGATGTTGCAGACCATATATATTAGTTGAAAATGTTTTAAAAAAAATCTTTGTCTTTTTGGGTTGAAAACATTGTGGATAATTAAGAAATAAATGGCATCATGCAATTTCTTCATTTTTCACAATTTTTTCCCAAACTAAAAAAGTGGGATTGCGTGGGAATGGACTATATCAACCCTTATATACAAAGTATAGACACTTATGATTTTTTTACACTTAGTTGTTAATTAACAGATATTTATCAATATGTTATACCATCAGGTTTGATTGAGCAGATATAAATCTCTGTGTGTTGATTGGTCTACGCAATAATTCTTATTTAGAATTATAGATTTGTGAATGGTTAAAATAATGAATGACCCTGTGCCATATGAAATGCATTGCATTAATGCTTTTATATTTCAAGAACTCTTAATACTCCTTGTCATGTGACCTTGTGCATATTGTCGTGTTTTGCCATTGGAAATGTCAAAGAAAAAGGAGGCGTAATGCAATTCTTTGTCTTGAATAGTTGGCAGGGTATATTGTGACTATGGCACTCTTGTTAAATAAGTACTAGGGTTGCCCTGAGTTGGTTTTTATCTTATATAGTTATTGTTCAACACAATTACAAGATTATCAGGTCCTTTTTCAAGTGATGGTTTGTATCTAAGATTTTCAGATATTATTGCCACCTCTTTACAGATTTTCTAATATTCAAAACAGATTAATTCATTTGTCTTATAACATTCACTTTGTGAAAAAAATCTGAGATGGTCTCCAGCAGAAGTATCTACGATTTGAAATAGAAGTTTTTGAAATATTTAAGAAATATTGATGCAAATGTCCATATGTGCAGATGAATACATATACAGAAATAGATTTTCATAATTTGCAATCATCATTGTAAATGATGTCTTTATATTTATCAGTTGCTCATAACTTTGGTTAGTGATTTGCTATTGTGATGGTGGTATTTTTACTCTACACATTTACTAGTGCTGGAAACTATGATCTGAATTAAAAAATATTGTTAAGTAGATGTCAATAAAGTTCTGATATGGATTGCCTGTGAGACTTAAAGTGATGAGTAGAAAAGAGACATGTGTGGCTGAAATAAGATCAATCTGATTGCTCAAATTTACAGGCCTGCTTTCAGTTGATGTGTCACAGTTGTCCAATAAAAGCCTTTTCATTTAGACCATTGTTGACCTCCTGTAAAACATTTTAGGGATGGTCAACTAAATGGAATAACTACAGCTTACTCAAGCTGTAGTTACAATGTTTAGATTGTTCGTTATTGATTTGCTTTTTGTTTTATAAACCTGACTATATATGTTGTGAAATGTTTGATTTCTCAAACAAGCTGCCCTGTCATAGAGTCATGGTGTCACTAGCAATCTGTCAGTTTATCAAAATATAACCCTTATCATGCTGAATAAAATCCTTTTTCAGTATTGAATGAAAATGAAAGTACTGGACTGACTAGTTGTGGGCCAATATTTATTTTTTGAAAATTGATTCCTTGAACAACTCTAGCTTAAAAAAGACATACATACAGGTGGTGTAGACTAAGATCAGACTGCACATTTGTGCAGGCTGATCTTAGTCTATACCTCCTGCCAAAAGGATAGTTCTTGGTTCACCATGATAAGGGTTAAATCTGCACTGAATTTTGGAGCGCTGCGCCCAATTCAATTGATTATTTTATCAGTTAAAATGTCTTTTTTTATTTAATCTTTTGCAATTTATCAGATCTGAAATCCATTTATGTTTACAACTACTCAATTATAATAAACGTTTTTTTTTTCAATATGTGTAAATACTGCAGTGTTTGTTTTTAATTTAATCTCATTGAGGTAAATGATTCAAATGAATAATATAACATTACCAATTTCATGGTTGGCCCCCATTTGTCGTCTAGGTGTGTTTTTCCGTTTATTTATTGTCGCTACTGTAGCACATGCCCATATGAGTGACGCTCCCAGAAGATAGTTAGTTGTTACGGAGGATAGTGCAAGGATACAGGACAAAACTGCTGAGAGCTCTGCCTGGTTCCTTGACGTGCTTGGTTGAAGCTGTACAAAAGTGGTTAAAAGAATTACATTCCGTGAAAAACTACAGTTGCCGCAGCATTTGAAAATGTGAAATTTTAGTAAATCTTTGAATTTTTTTTTCTCAGAAACTACAAGGCGAAAGGCATTTATATTTCATATGAAGCTTAATCACATGGTTCTCTACCAAGTTTTCAAAAATTAATCTCTGGGGTCAAAAATGGCCCGCCCCTGCGGTCCGAAGTTTGGAAAAATGCTTAATTAGAGCAAGTTAAAAAGACATCTCCCTATAAACTATAAGATCTAGGATATTCATATTTGATATGTAGCATTACTAGATGTTTTTTTACTATATCACCCAAAATTGTTCTAGGGTCAAAAATCACCCTGCACTAGGGGTCCAAAATAGGGGAAAAAGCAAAATTTGAGTAAGTTAAAAAAAAGAATTCTTCATTTTTAGGCCGAGGGCATCTATATTTGGAATGTAGCATAGCCTTGCTGTTATCTATCAATTTTGATTGAATTATGCATGTAGGTTATAAAACACCCCTTCCCTGTGTGTCTAAATTTCATAAATTACTCAATTAGACCATATTCAACAGTCTTCTCCCAATCTACCAAATCGAAGGCATTCATATTTGGTGTATAGCATAACCAGATGGTTATCTTCTATTTTAGCTAAAATCTTAGTACTGGGATAAAGCATGACCCTGCCCCAGAGGTCCAAAACTTGGGAAAATGCCCAATTAGAGCAACTTGAAAAGTCTTCTCCTTATGAAATATAAGGTAAAGGTCATTCATATTTGGTATGTAGCATTTTTAAGTAATTTTGTACTATGCTACAGGAAAATATGCCCTTAGGATCAAAAACGTCTCTGTTCTAGGGGTCAAAAATTGCATAAATCGCTTAAATTATTCGTCTTAAATATAGGGCCTAGAGCCATTATATTAAAAACATAGCATAATGTTATATAAATCTACCAAGTTTATATCATTTGGACAAAAATTGCCCTTCCCAAGGCATCCAAAATTATGAAAAACGCTCAATAAGAGCATGTTCAAATATCTTCCTCTCCCAATGTACAAGTTGTAATGTATTCATATTTGGTTTATAGTACATCCAGATTGTTCTCTACCAAGGTTGCTAAAATTAAACTAATTGGGTCAAAATGGCCCTGCCTCTGAGGCCCCAAGTTTGGTAAAATGCTCAATTAGAGCAATATCAAATTCTTCTCGTCTTAACATTGGTCCAAATTAAAAGAAGTTTCAGACCCCCCCCCCCCAAATGTAACGGCGACGGCCGTATAGAGTTACCTCTGTCCCTATTTGAATGCATGTCGGTGGGTGGTAGGTATATCCAATTCTTGTCTTGATGTATTTTCTATATTAACCAATAACCGATAGCAAAATTTCAGACTGGTGCAAATTGAAAGGAGTTGAAGACGACAATTTAACCCATTCCAACACAGCAAAATTGTAGACTGATCCAAATTGAAAGAAGATGCAGACGACAATTTCAAGTTGATGGAATTTTGAATTTTTTCGTCTTTTTAGATAGAAAACATTGTGGATAATGAAGAAATTGCTTGATACAAGCAATTTCTTCATTTTCCACAATATTTTCCAATGCTCTTTTCTTGAGGGGCGTAAAAAGGAGGGATTGAGTTGGAATGGGTTAAAGTGTATGAAATTTTAGAATTTTTTAACTTTTTGGTTAGAAATCATTGTGTAAATGAAGAAATTGCTTCATTTAACAAAATGTTTACCCAATTGTTTATCTTGAAGGGCGTCCAAAAATGTCACTGTGTGGGAATGGGTTAACTGATCGATTTCAAAATAACTTGGCACAGTTGTTCTGCTGGATACCCTCAAGCTCAAGGTCACAACTGAAGGTCAGGTGACAAGCATTTAATGCATCAATGTCTGTGACACTTTTCTTGTATTGAACAAAGTTTCAGATGATGATTAAGAGATGGTTTAAATCAAAAATTCAAAATCTAATAGAATTGAAAACACTAGGAGGAACTTGGAAATTGATCGTTACTTGCAACTTTGTCTTTCAATATTTTCCAAACCCTATCTGTTGAATGTGGTCACAGAGGTTTGGGGCAGTAGAAGTTAAAGAAGAGCTGTTCAAACAATGTTCAATATTTAGGAGATGGGATAAACTTCTTTTTATCCATCCCAAACAATGAAATTATTTTACACCTCTGAAGAAAACTGACTTGGAAAACATTGTGTAAAAGGAAGAAATTGAACCAAGCAATTTCTTCCTTTTCCACTAAGTTTTTAAATCAGAAATATGAAAAATCTAAATTTCTGAAACTTAAAATTGTCGTCTGCAACTCATTTCAGTTTGGACCAGTCTAGAATTTTGTTGTCAGTTGAATAGGTAATGCAATGACTAGGTTCAAGATCATGATCTTGGTATTACAAGATCACTCACAGATCACAATTTTTCCCCCGTAAAACAAATGGTTTTGGAGGTAAACTAGGGTCAGCCTGTATATCCGTCCATGTCCATTCCAGGATTTCTGTAAGGGGGGTAGTTTTCCAATTACAGTGGATCTTGTATTAAGCGACCAATCAAGGGACTACCAAAAAGAGGTCGCTTAAGAAAATGGTCGCTAAGTTACTTTTCTGGCTAAAGATATATAGAACTGATTTGATTGCATTCATAAATTGTTACAGAATTCTAGCTTAATCTCATGTTGTTTGGACTCATAAGAATCGTCTCATTAAGACCATTCTAATGAGTTCCAATAACATGGGATTTAGTTGTGATTTTATTTCTGAGAGAAATGGCTTCACTTCATAACAGTTTTTGCATTTTGATTTTGGTTTCTTAATGGAAGTGGTCAGTTTATAAACGTGATCGCTTTTATCATCAAATTTATATTAAGTTTCCCCACCAATATGAAATAATTAGGCTACAGAAGGGTTCAAACGAAACCCCCTCTAAATCCGTCACTGCATCCATCTGGGTGTAAACACTGTCGATTGTGTATTTTGCACATCTATAGTTTTGCTCAGATTGTACTGAAACTTTGCAAGTACATCGATCACATGTAGAAGCCAGAATGTAATATCTCCCGAATGGAAGAATTATCTCCCCTGAACCTTGCCCCTCCCCTTTGTACACATTTACCAGTGTAAATTCTTCCTGGTAGAAGATGTATTTTCCTCGAACTTTGACATTCCCCCCCTTTAAACACAGTTTCAGTAACTTTGTATCGCAAACTCCCCTCCTACAATGTTCCTTCATTTGTTCAAAAACTTTATAAATACACTGATCGCATACTAAAGTTTCGTAAATTCTTAAGTCAAATCGCCCTTATCGACGAAATTATCTTCCCTGAAACTTAAACATTTTCCCTCTTTGTGTACATTTAACAGTAAATTTAAAGTTCAAACTCCTATTCTAGTTCTGCTCTATTTATAGATTGAATATGATTCAGTTTTCTTAATCAGTACATTCAGGCCTGTGGAGCGATACATGCGCTTAAGCGCCTCTAGTTGACATTTTCCCTCATTCCTACACATTTACTACTCCTTCAGTTTTGCCTCAATGGTACTTTACACCATGTTGTAGTATTTGAAATGTCCCCTGACTGAAAACTTAATGACATTTAACAAATTTTTTTCGTAAAATGTAGTTATTTTTTGGAAACAGGTACTTAATTACTCTGAAATATATGACGGGGGATATCAACTCATTACAAAACAAAAATTTTGGATTGGTCCAAATTGAAAGAGGCTGCAGACGACAAAACATTTAAACAATCTTTGAGAATGAAAAGCTATATTAGATAGAAAACATTGTGAGGAAAGAAGAAATAGCTTGTTACAAGTATGTTTTTCTTTTCTCTCAATGTTTTCCTTCTCTTCACTTCTTAGGAGCGTAAAATACTGGATTATGTAGTAATGGGTTAAGCCTTACCTATTTTCAAAATAGACCTGTCCAAATTCAAAGGTTTCGCAGACCGCAATTTATAGCCGATTTTATCTAAATAATAACCATTCAGTAGGGAAGAAAATAGCGTGGTAAAAAAAAGAACTGGCTTGTTGCAAGCAATTGTTTGAAGAATTAATGACACTTGATTTTTAACAGCTTTTTTTTTCAAAAAATGTAACTGCTTAAGGAAACAGGTACTGTATTACACGAAAATCATATCTGGTGGGGATGTTAACCTTTCCCCACACAATGACTCTTTCTGGCGCCCCTCTAGAAAAATGGCTGGTAAAACATTGTGTAAAATGAAAAATTCCTTGTAACAAGCAATTTCTTCATTTCCTACGAAGTTTTATACTCAGAACCCTGCAAAAATCTAAATTTCCATAAACTTAAAATTGTCGTCTGCAACTCCTTTCAATTTGGACCTGTCTAAAAATTTGCCGCCTGTTAATGTGTTCATTCAAATTGAATGATAAAATCTAGAGAAGACTGTGGAGATGTAGTTTGTCAAACGACAGTGAATCTATAAGACCAAGTGTACACTAGAATGGTGTCTTAACCCAGTCCCACACGACAGGGTTTTAGACTGGTCCAAATTGAAATAAGTTGCAGATAATAATTTCAACTTCGTTTAATTATAAAACATATTTGCAGAAAGCATTGTGGACATTGAAGAAATGAAAATTTTGTTAATACCTTTTCATCTGTCATGGTTACTGAACTTGACTTTTATAAAAAAAAACGAAAAGCTTAAAATTTTTCTTTTGAACTATTTAAAAGAATCCGATGATAAGATTTATTTGCCAGACACCTAGAATTGTCACAAGCAATTTCTTCATTGCCCACAATATTTTCTAAAGCTGTTTTCTTGAGGTTTTGTGGTTAAGTGAGAGCAACACAAAACTTTACAAAGAGACAAGCTTGTTCAAAAATTTATTAAAAACATTATACCTAATTGGTATAAGCAAAGTAAGCCAGAAAACGACTTTAAACACTAAATCTCAATATGAGTTATAAACTAAAATAAAATCTTGCTTTGATTGAAAGACAAAAACATATTAAAACGAAACAAACCAAAACTTATTAATGAATCCTATAAACCATTCTCGTCTAATCAAATCGTGAACGTTTTCAATGACAGCCAGCAACCTTTTTACTGGCCGTCTGTTGGACTGAACACTTTCCATGATTTTGATACTAAGCAGTAATAAAAATGAAAAGAAAAATCATATTGATACAATATGAATTAACCCATTACAAGAGAACAATTTTCTTTTGACTTTGTCAAAATTCAAAGAAGTTGCAGACGACAACTATGAGTTGATATAATTTCAAACCGGAAAGATACAGAAATCGCTTGTGACAAGCACTTTCTTCGTTTTATACGTTGTATTCATAATTTTCCCTTAAAGGGTTGTAAGAAAAGTGTGTAATGGTGGGAATGGGCAAATATACAAAGGCACATATATAATACTGTTAGTTAGTCCCAGTACCGACGATCACGGGTTCGAGCCCTGGGCTGACCATATCAACTAACAAACTAATTGTCTTTCGGATGAGACGTTAAACCGAGGCCCCGTGTGACGATGCTATCCATCGAGCACGTTAAAGAACCAGGCGGAGCTCTCAGCAGTTTCGTCCTGTATCCTTGCACTATCCCCCGTAACAACTAACCGTCTTCTGGGGGCGTCGCTCATATGGGCATGTGCTACGGTAGCGACGATAAATAAAAGGAAATACACTCCCAGTACCGACCCTTGTTTAACCCTTTCCCGGTTTGCAAAATTTCAGACCTGTCCGATTTCAAAAGTTTTGCATACGACAATATGCAAATGATTTTATATGAAAAGAATCATTCAGTAGGGTAGAAAACGTTGTGGAAAAAGAAGAAATTGCTTGTTTCAAGCAATTTCTTCTTTTTCCACAACGTTTTCTCAAGTATAAAAGCAAGGGGACTTAAAAACCAGGGATTAAACAGGAAAGGGTTAAACCCCATTTTAGCTGCTCTCCGATATCGTCAGAGTAAGACCGGCTCGCCAGTCAATGATCTATATATGCCATGTTCTACAAGCTATAATATATTCATGTACATGTAGATATAAAACGTAGACATGACAGGTTTCATAATTTACCAATCGCTGTCCCTGTCTACTCACTCCGTTAACCCCGCCTATTGACTTCGACAAGGAATTCTACTTCGATTTTAAACGGCGTTATTTTCGAAATTTATGGCCACTAACTTGTAACAAAAAGAAGAATGAATAAATAAGCTGTAGTTTCGAGGTTTAAGTCGTCAAAACAAAAAATGGCGGCAAAAGTTGGAGTTCAAAGCCGAATACCGGGCTGAATGAATGATTTGATTGGTCGATTGATTCCTTGATTGATAGCTGCGATTGGTCAGTTATCTAGGTATGGAATGTGTATGTGTATGGAATGTGTAGCCACAGCCCCTCTTTACCTCCTATAACCTGCTTTTGATGGGGGAAAACGGGACAACGTCTATAGATTATGGCAATGTGGAATTCTATTCGTAGCTAAGTCTTATCGCGCCGATCTTTAAATAATGCTGTAATGACACGTATGCTGTCGGTTGGCTATCAAAACTTCCTTACTTTAGCTTTCTAAGCTGTAGGTGATAGATTTTGGTTGCGAATACACAGTTTGATAATGGCGTTAAGGTCATTTCCAGGCTTTTTGTTGTTATATACTTCGGACAATTTTTTTTTAAATCAACGTCTTTGATATCTTAGTCAAAGGGCCTTGTTGGCGTTCAGTGGGCGGGGCTAGTAACACAGTTAAATGATAATCTCAAGATTTGGCGAAATAAAAGTCAAGATTTTATGATTTCTTAGGGCTGGTTCTGACCTAATAATTTGATAGCCTAAAAATTCATAGGTCTGTCTACAATTTGAATCAATTGTTCTTGCATCTGTAAAATTGATACTATCTCTCCAGGAGTATGCAGTTTTGGTAGAATTACTGCGGATAATTCCATAAGAAGATGCATTACGTCGCCCCTCTAATGTAAGCTTCCTAATATACCGTCGTATACTGTCATATAATTGTAGGTTTACAAACTTATAAAGGCGCTGTGCCACTGTCAGTGGATTTTCTGCTAAATTCTCGTACAATAATATCCGAACACGTTCTGGAAACTGGTTATTTAGATAGACTGTTGAATTAAGATCCGTAAATACACGATCACAATGTTGGTAAGACGTGTCACCTATCTGACTCCATGTGGACTTTTGGAGTTTTATCTGTGATGTTAGTATACCCCTCGGGTCTCTTAGTAAATGAACAACTTGTAGATTGGGGTACTCTCCGAATACATCCTCGATTATACCCATGGGTAAACGAATAAACTTGAACAATAATTGTCTGGAGTTCTGACACATTTTAATGGCACTTGGTAAACACTCTTTCAACGATTTTACAGTTCTTCGTTTAGTTTTGAGACAGTGGGTTAACGATCTCATCGATCGACTAAATTGATCGTGAAAATTATCAGAGAGAGAATGGATGTCGAGTTCCTCGTATCGACATGTGAACCATTTGTGAAGTTCCCCTATCAGAAACTCATCCGTTAGATCTTCATCTCGCAGGTGCCTGAAAATGGACAAATATTCAAAATAGTTTTTAGGCCGAAAGACAGATATATCGTACTTTTATCATCAACCAAAAGCTTATTGTTTCTACAATAGCAGATCCAGGATTTCGGTAAAGGGGGGGGGGGGAAACTCACCGATGGGGTCATTTTCCTATTACAGTAGATCTTGTATTAAGCGACCACTCAAGGGACGACCCAAAAGTGGTCGCTTAAGAGAGTGGTCGCTAAGTTCACTTTTTTTTCGAAGAAATTCGATTGCATACATGAATCATTACTGAACTCTCGCTTAATCCTGTGCTGCTTGAACTCATTAGAATCTCCTTATTTGGACAATTTTAATGAGGAACAACAGCGTAGGATGCAGTTTTGAATTTATTTTTGAGCAAAACGCCTCTACTTCTTAAGAGCTTTTGCCTTTGAAAAAGCGATTTCAACCATTAACACTTAAAAGATGTGATCTCCTAATTGAGGTGGCCGTTTAAACAAGAGCGACTGTATTATCAAATTCATATTAAGTTTCGCGAAGAACGTTAAATAATTAGGCTACAGAGGGGGTTTCTAACCCCGGACCCCCTCTGAATCCGCCACTTACTTATCAAAAATGAATGCATAGGCTTACGGTAGAATATGACCGAGTTCTACGGTAAATTTTATGATAGAAGCATTAAGTAAAATATGTGTGAAACAACAAAATAGCAACTTGCGACATAAAACACTTAGTATGAGATTCTGGGGGTAGACCAATTTGAAAAAAATCGTTGTTTTGTTGTCTTTTGATATGCTTGTTTGTACTGCATTGGGATGGTTTCCTATACCCACTACAACAGGTGCGTTCTTTTCGTCGAGATTCATAAGATTCCTATTTAGATGTTTAAGAAAAATGGTTCTTTAGATTAAGATTTTTAAGCCTCTAAATAAGAATCGTAACAGGAATCTTATTGTGGAATTTAAGCGCACTTAGATATCTTAATTATGAAGTGGGCCAAACTAAAAGAAGCTGCTGATGACAATTAAATTCAATTCATCTATCTATTGTTACACGTATTAAACACATTACACAACAAAATTTTAAACTGGTCCAAATTCAAAAAAGTTGCAGACGACAATTTAAAAGTTGATGAAATTTGAAATTTTTTCAACGTTCTGGGTAGTAAACATTGTGGAAAATGAAGAAATTGCTGGTAACAAGCAATTTCTTCAATTTCCACAATTTTTTCCCGTGAAGATGGGTTAAAACAGAATCACTGGTGTTGAACATACCTAACGGTTCCATTTAGATATGTGAGTGGCTTGCCCTGTCTCGTCCTTACAATCACGGAATGGAATGGTTCGAAAACATAGACTGTTCCTGGTGAGTGTTGAAGAATATCAGCTGTCAGGGTCGACCCACTTCTCATATAGGACAGTATTACAATGATGTGTTTGTCAGACATTATCGGCTCTTCTGTAGTTGACATAGTGACGTCATCTGCCGGGTTCGTGACGTCATTGTTTTTGTTGTCTTGGCCTCGATTGAATGATGTTGGAACGACAGTGTGCCATGTATTTGGATTGATACGGTATATAAGATGGTTTGTAAGCTGTTGAGGTGGGGTTCGTGACGTATTAGGATGAGTTTGGTTGTTCACAACTGAAAATAAAGATTTGTGTGATATTATATTGTGCGTCAAGTTCGCCTAACAACAATTTTAACCCAATCCCACACAATTACGTTTAGAGGCACTCGGAAAAAAAATAATAATAATTGGGAAAATTTTCTGTAAAATGAAGACATTGCTTGTGCCAAGCAATTTCCTCATTTCCACAATGTTTTCTACCTAGAAAGTTCAAAAAATCTAAAATTTCATCGACATTATATTGTCGTCTGCAACTCCATTCAATTTGGACAAGTCTAAGAATTTATCTCGTGGTAATAGGTTAAGATAGATTGAAGAATCGTTACCGAAATTTCAAACTTGTACGATCTATAAATGACAGCTTTATCAAAACTAATAGCATAAGAATAACTTGAAAGGAAAAAACGATGTATGTTTTATATTCATATATACATAGCCTGTTATCGAAGAAAACCATTTTAATGACGGTTGTGGGATTTACGTTTCATGCATTCACTTTGGGCTGCATTGAAAAGTCTTGTGTAAATAAGAAAGCACTTATGTGATTCTCCTAAAATATTCACAAAATTAAGATTTATATTCACCGTACGAATGTGTAAAATTTCAAACAAATTGATTCGGAAAAGTGTTTTCTATGAGCACTTTGCAACAATTGTCACCCTATTAGGAGGATATAACGCCGTAGCATCGTTTAATTATAAGATTATTTATCGTGTATAAGCTCTTATTCAAATTATTCGCCAAAAAATGTGATTTGGTCAATGTCAATGTCTTCTAAATGCACGATTAGGCTATAATGTGATTCCTACCGTTTTTGTGGGGTTCAATAATGGCTCTGTTGATCGAATCTTTGGCAAATGATGTTGGTGAGAACTTTTTATATTTAGGTACATCTATTTCTAATAACAACCAGACTACTCCAGGTATCAGGACACACAATGATAGGCCATACTTCTTGTTGGTCCTCATTACACGGTCTCTGAAATACGATGGAAAGATGTGTGGTTATATGCTACTTGTCGGTTTTGGGCGATCAGAATGTTGTAATTGCAGCTATATCCATGCTGTATCTGCAACAATTGACCAATCGCTGGTCCCGCCCACTGACTACCTAGGCCCCTCCCATTAAAATCCGACAGGAAGTTCCGCTTCGATCTTTAACAGCGTTAGTTTCCAAATTTATAGCCAGATGCATGTAACCAAAAAAATAAAATGGTTGGTTGGTGACATAAACGTCGTAACTACAGATTGAATAAGCTGTAGTTACGACGCTTAAGTCGCCTAGCCAACAATAAAGGTAAACAAAAATGGCGGCCAATGTCGTTGTTGATAAGCTCAGGTCCGGGCTGAATAGATTATTTGATTAGTCGGTTTTTCCTTGATTGATAGCAGCGATTGGTCAATTTGGTAGCACACTGTCAATATTTGATATCCGGTTCCTAGTTCGACAAGGTCACTCGGCTTGGCAGAGTAATAGTCAAAACGCATGTTGCCCGCATCAGATTTTCTCTGTCCCTCTTCAATTACAGATGTCAATTAAAGATATCATTGCAGATATTATGACCAGTAGCGTCTAACAAAAATCAGAACGCTTGGTGGGCGACCTAAACGTCGCAACCACAGTTTGAATAAGATGTAGTTACGACGTTTAAGTCGCCAAACTAACAAAAATGTTTTACACAAATGAGTTCAAATTCCAATTCCTATAAAATGAATGATTTGATTGGCTGTTTTTTTCTTTGATTGACAGACTCATTTAGAACACAATATTCTCAAGCGAACTAAAAGTACCTAGGAGATGAACCTGTAGGCGGAGTTTGCAATAGTCCTAAATTAGATAGGAACTACTTTTTTTGACGTAGGCATCCAATGGATTTGTGGTTAAGCCTCCAGAGGCAGTTTATCATCTTTGAACTCTGAGAAAACCTCAACAGTTTGTCTGTTAACTTAAGCTATCAAAGCTGACGCTTTGCTAGCTAAAAACAGTTACTCTAAAGAGTAAAGTGTTATGATCTATATTTTACTTAAACGATAAATCAATATGATTTTAAGTTAAATTAATTAAGACTGAAAGTGTATGAGGGCCATGCTTAAATAATCCTTTCCAAGGTCGTATACCAGATTTTGTGTAGATTCTTTTTGCTCTAATGAGGAACGTTCAAAGATAGCTTAAGTTCAAAACAGAAAAAAAGTTTTGTCGAATTCCAGTTTGAAAATGTACCGTTTAATACCATTTATGTAAAACGACGGCGGTTATCGCAAAACACTTTTACATTCGTAAAAAAAAATCTCTAAAAATGTTTCACACACATTTTGACCAAAATCGGAGTTCAAAGTTCACTTTCGGTACAAATGAATGATTTAGTTTCTTTAATCGAAGGCCATGGTCCGTCATTTCGACAGATATGGTGACTTGCAGAAAGTGAGTCAAAGTAGAGACAGAACAATGTTTTTCATTTTGCTATTTAAACCGAGCTAAGATCGTCAATCTTCTATGAATCACTGTAAGACCACAGCTTTGAACAGGCTCAGCACACGAACTTTTTCGTGAAATGATATTCTTGAGTTTTGATATTTGTCGGGTTTCTGTGTAGACACTTGTAATCTTACTGTAAATTGCTGGCCGATATTAAGCGGGCTATTGTCACGGGGTAGTGCCCGTCGTGCGTCCGTAAGTTGACTTTTAATTGAAAGTCTTCTTCTTAGAAACCACATGCGGAGTTTCAATCCGTCTTTTCAGAAATGATCCTTGGGTAATACTTTATTTGATCCATTTAAAAAGTTATTCAGATTAAAAACAAATTTTCTATTTCAATGGCTAATTTCTACATCTGGTATATAGTTATAACTTCTCAAACTACAGACAATCAAATCTTACGGGGATGGTCATTGCCAACCCTTTATCAGAGTTCGTGAAACAAGATCTCATACGGTTAAAATATAACTTTTATGTGAGGTTCTAATTCTCTACATAATGTACAGTGAGATTTGAGAAATTCGAAAGTTATGTTCTAATTGCGCCTAATTTTGTAGGAATTATTAGAATAAACTATTTTATGATGTTGACTTGAGTTTTAATTTTTCAATCATTCGTTTCTAACAATGGGAGTGATACAGGCGCTCAAGCGCCTCTAGTAGTTTTAGTTCATTAAAACACGCTTGAACACATTGCGCCTACGGTGAACTTTTCGGATCCTTGAGTATCAGCCATTCGAGTTGAGTCGTCTGACATAAACAATTTTGTTTACTCTATAAAGGCCAATATAAGGCCTTTATCCTTTTTGAAACTTAATCAATGCGTTTGTCAGGTTCTAACAATGAAGCCTATTGAAAATTTTGGAATTATATGTTAAAAAACAACAAAAAATGGACCTTAATGATAAATTGACTGTTAAAATTCGAGAGGCCACCATTTTGGCTAAACCTAATCAGGTCATAATGATTAACCTTTTAATAAAAATAAGAAGGTTCTATGTGAAAATCCCAGAAAGGGGCCCCGATTGTGGCCCTATTATGGTGAAAACCGGTTAGGTTATGAGGATGAAGACTTCTTAAAAAGAGAAGGTTTCGTGACAAAATACAGGAAATTGGTCTAGATAACTTTTTCACGATTTATACTCTTAGAGCCAAATCTTGCTGAAACTTGCATATAAAGAAGGGCTGATCCTGAGGATTCCTAGGGCTTCAAATTATGTGACGGTTTTAGGGAAGGTTACTTATATACTATGTGATATACTAATTAGGAAACCTTGAGAGGGACAGAATATTTACACATACATGACATATTAGGGTTGAGGATCCGTTTCTCTGAACGCATTAGCTTTGTCTATCAGCTATGCTTTACCCATTCCCACTCAGTGACGCTTTTAGACGCCCCAGGGACAAAAGCTTCGGAAAACATTGTGGAAAATGAAGAAATTGCTTATTACAAGCAATTTCTTCATTTTCTACTATGCTTTCTACTTAGAAAGGTGAAAAAATCCAAAAATTCATAAACTTTAAATTGTCGTCTGCAACTTCTTTCAATTCGGGCCAGTCTTAGATTTTGCCGTTTGGTAATGGGTTGCACCTGTTAGATGGTCAGCCATAATTGAACGCCCCGCAAAAGGTCAAGAAAATGATATCATATACATGACTGTGTTGTCTTCCAACCTAGATTTCATAGTGCCGTTGCAGAGCATTTGGCCAAGGATTGTGAGCCTAGCTTCAAACTTCATCTCTAGCTACATGTATTTAATTGACGCAGGATAATCAATCATGTATGCACTTAAAATGAACCATAAAGCAGTTTTTGCGATTTCATAAATAGATTTAAAACATATTTATCAAGTAACAAACCAGTTTCCTATAATTCTTATTTAAGAGTTTGCCGACGAAACCAACTTTAGCTAAAATTGAAATAAAAATCTTGCAAATAGGTTTTATTTTATTTTGTGTATGATAAATTGGAAAAGGCAAACTGGAGATTTTGTCGACCATAAAGTATATTATAAAATGCTGTCTTCTTTAAGAATCTTATTTACATGTATTTTATTAGAAACTAGAGGCGCTCTAGCGCCTACTTCGTTCCACCGGCATGGATTTTTTAAAAAGAAATATTATCACGAAAGTAATTCAGTTTTCTTCAACATAGGCAATAATCGTTACCTTTTTACTGTAACTTACTTTCGCCCATTAACAGACGATAGAATTATAAACTGGTCCGAATTGAAAGGAGTTGAAGACGACAATTTAAGGCTCATGAAAATTTTAGAGTTCTTCAATTTTCTGGGTAAAAAACATTGTAGAAAATGAAGGAATTGCTTGGTTAAAAAATTTCTTCATTTTTCCACAATTTTTTCTCAATCATGTTTCTTGTAGTCAAAAAGCGTTATTGTGTGGGAATGGGTTAAGAGAGGCAACTTTCTGTCATGCGACAAATATTCTCAGTCAAGCAGCATCACTATGTGCCCCTACCTAAAATTTGGCCTATCTTCCAAAGATTTATTATTAAAACTAATAAAATTTCTTTCAAAAATCTGATTAAGGATAACTAAAAGATCGTTTCTATGAAATTTGGTTGAAAATAATCCTCCAGCTTTAGATAAAAAAAATCGCTGTTTACCGTTTAAAAACAAGATGAGTTTGTCACCGACAATAATTCCTGGTTTCTGGTATATGGGAATTAACGATTCTTGCTTAGATTATGATAGAAAAAAAAGCAAACTCTGAATTTCAGAATTTCTTCTTATAATACTTTTAAACATTTAAAAGAAGACGATATAGCTGATTTCGTAATAAAAAAAAAACAAAAAAAAACAAAAAAAACTTTTCATAACTTTTAAAAAGGAAAGAAAAGAAGCAAAAAATGTTCGTGTTACGAGACACCAAAAAGTGAAAAAAAAGTACTACCCGAATGGAATTCATCAGGTAAGAACGTTGTCAGTCGATTGCACCGAAAATTGCCTTAACTGTGTTTTCCATGACGTATCACTACGTCATTAGCAACCCACTATACAGAAATTATATTATACGATGAATTTCGATGTCTCAAAGTAGAGAATATATCGGATTTAATTAAGATTTAGTTAATTTAAAACGTTAAGAATATTCATCATGAAAATGAGATTAATAACTTTTGGAAAAGATGACAAATCGAATTTTCATAAAAATCTGTTCAAGAAAAAAAATCTGTTCAAGAACCGCTTTAAGATAATGCTATCTTGTGATTACGTGGGTACTCTCGTAACATCGTGTTATTACTAGCTGCGATATCGTAGCCGTCTTTCTGATAATCTGCTGGTCGGCAGATTATCAGAAAGTGGGCTACGATATCACAGCTATGTAATTACCATCGTACTCGTCAGCGTCACTTGCGTCATATCGTGATGTTTTGTCGCGTTATCATCACCGAACAATCTCCTTAAGGCAAGCATTGATATATATAACAAGAAATTGTTTGAAAAAAATAATATCTAATATCTATTTTTCCTAAGTAAAAGATACTTGACTTTGCGACATACTAAAACTTTGAAATTCTCTCTATTTAGGCTCGTCATGAATTATGAAATCAATAAAATCAAAGGGGTGTCCAGAATATTTACCCCCCCCCCCCCCACACACACACACACATCCTCGAGGGGTCCAACCGAATATGTTCCAATAATTATAACATTCGTCAGTTGCTGGGAAAATTTCGTAACCACACCTCGAACAAAGCTGTAGTCACGACATTTTGGTTGCCCACTACTATATGATACTTTTGTTCCAGGATCTTCTGAACCTCCCCCCCCCCCCCCCGATCCGCACGTGATTATCATTGCGTTTTTATCATTTGCGTGATTAATTAACGTAAATACACGATAATTCAGCGGTTTTTATCATAAAATGAACGTGAGTAATTTTGTTATTAATTACAAACTGTTACATGTATGGTGACGTTTTTTCCGCCATTTGTCTTAATCATAATTAGGACGAGAATATAATCCTTGTCTTCCGCGATATTGAAATTAATGAGATTGGGAGAAATTTTGTCGTGATCTAACCAATCAGAATAGGCATACCAGACGGAGAAACTGAATACATAAAGTTACTGTGTTTATTCGACCCTATGACACGATGATATTTAGAAAACGCGAATAGTTTTAATCCTTGTCAGATCGTGCAACATGCGTTGGCTGACGAGGTCGAAAGAGGACCTTTATTCATAATTTCTTGTTTGCAAAATTTTAGATCTGTCCAAATTCAAAGGTTTTGCAGACGAAAATATAACGAGGGTTTAGTTTGAGAAATAACCATTCAGTAGGGTAGATAGGGTAGATAATATTGTGGTAAAAGAAGAAATTACTTGTTAAAAGCAAATTTTTTTTTTTTTTTTTTTTTTTAGTATAAAATCACGGGGACGTTAAAACAGAGATTGGACACGATTGATAATAATAATAATAAATTCTTCTTTAGAGAAGGTAGCACATTAAGCTAACGTCATACATTAATCAAACAAATAAATGAATGAAAAAACTTATTTTCAATGATTATTTATCTTATATATAAGTCTAGATCGAAAATCGAACTAGAGATATGCAAAGATATGCAAAGACATACACAGCAAAATGCGTCATATATATTGATTGACAACAGTATGATAATACCAACTGGATAGTTGGTTATATGAGTTAAATATTTCTTAATCACAGCTCATTGTTTGACATTTAGTGCTTCTTCAAATTACACTTGAAATTCGATAAATTGTTGATATTTCTGATGTGTAATGGAATGTCATTCCAGCATTCCATGCCGGTAAAGGTGGGGGATTTTTTCAAATAGTCTTTCCGAGGAGTACAGTTGTGAGATATTTGATTATTTGTTCATGGTTAATAGTTTTTGCGAAGTAACATTCTCTACTTGTTCATGAAATGGTTAAAGAGAGTACAGTCTAAATCCTGGTTAGAGTGTGATGACAGATTAAAGTCCAGAGTTAAATATTCCGTTCTTTGATTTTTTCTGGATATACGGTGGTAATTCTACCTTATCATCTGCTTTTTTTAAATCTCTTTTTACCTCAGCTCGCTCTTTTTAGCTAGCAAAGCATCAGCTTTGATAGCTTAAGTTAACAGACAAAATTTTGAGGTCGTCTCAAAGTTAAACGAGTCACTGGAGGCTTTTGATTTGTACTCACTGGATATTTTCATCTGTAACCCCTTTGAATTTGGCCAAGTACAAAATTTGAAGGAAAAAAAAACCAGCACAAAAAAAAAAATATAAAGTAATTAATGGGGTAAACATCAATCTAGTTATGGGGCGTGCGGTCTAAGCAAGCAGGCGATGTTCGAATTCTATGATATATTGTAGATTATGGCCAGACTGAAAGTACAGTATAGGCCCTTCGATTAGCAGCATCTGTTGGACAGAATGGACTCTGACGTTTAACATATGCAAGTCAACCTTACCATTCTTTATCCATATAAAGCAAGCCCATGAACTGATTCTGCATGACAAAAACCAAAGCTCTAAACATAATGGTCTTGCAAAGGGTTTGCAGGCGACAATTCAAATTGGGTTGTATTTTGAAAAATAATCATTCTGTATGGTAGAAAAAAATGTGGGAAACAAAAAAATTGCATGTTACAAGCAAGTTCTTCTTTTTCCACAATGTTTTCACAAGTATATAAAAAAATAAATAAATAAATAAATAAAAATCACACAGAGACGTAAAATCTGGGAATTGAACAGGAAAGGGTTGAAGAGGGTAATCCTTGGAACATTTCTGTCGAATTTGGTTTCAATTATCTCTCGGTTTGGGATAAGATATTGCTTTTAAAGAAATTCTATTTTATTTCTAAATAGGCACTACTAGCACCTTGGGAACACGAGGGTAATGCTTTTAGGGGTCGTGGTACTCAAGAATTCGTGCAAATTATCAAGGCTTTGGGCCTTCTGTGTAAGGAGGAGAAGATTTTTTATTTCAATTTTGTTGTCATAGCAACATGAGGTACTAAACTGGTTTTTAAGTAATAGTTGATTGACGACTGACGACACATGACGGACGAACGCTTGACATAGGGATACCATAATAGCTTTTTTGTGCTCTGGTGAGTAAAATATCATGTTAAAGATATTAATTGCTTGATAACCGATTTCTCCTGTTCTCGCATTTTCATCTCCTGCCACAAAGCGTGATTGCGTTACAATGATTAAACGGGATAACAGATTTTTCTCTTCTAGTGTGACAGGTCATTTTTGATTTACGATGTTCAATGGTTATTCCGGCTCATGCCACAAAGGCCACTTTTCGGGTTGAAAATGAAGTTTTACTACCAATTTTTGAGATTCTTCGATTTTCGACAAGTACATATCGATGGTTCAGCGCGAAACATTTGTTTCTGCCTATAAACATATAGGCAGTTACAACTGTTTCGCGCTGAACCATCGATGTATGCCTGTATTCCAGACGAATATAGAATGTATCCATCTTTCGTTGCCAAATATGTTACATATCTCTCCGATGGTGAGGGTACTTTCAAGTGTTTGTTTGAATGGAGATTATCGTCACTTTTAGTGGTATTTCAGCTATATTGCGGCGGCTGGAGCACCTAATCAATGATTCCTGGTATTTCTCGCACTAGTAAGTTTCAAGCAGCACGGAACGAGTGCTTTTGACAGGGTTACAGGAGGATCTAGAGGAAGATTTTACATGCTCTTACAGTTTTTTCATTTCCCACCATCAGCATGGAACCTGTAAGAAAACGTACTGATAATTTACGACGTTTAGGTCGCCAACCAACCATTTCAATTTTTTGTTACATGATTTAAAAAAAAGGCCGTTAGAAATCGAAGCGGAACTTCCTGTTAGAGTCAATGGATGGGTAAACGGAGTAAGTGGGCGGGGCAAGCGATTGGTCAATTGTTATATCCTACCAACTGTCTTTCGACGAAATGTCGTAAATCAGAAAAATGCACCTAGTTGTTCCAGTGATCCAGTTTCATAGACGCTTTTTCTATTTTCGCAAGACTCGCCCAACATTTTTTTCACAATTTAGGAAGGTTTTGGCATGACGTTCCTTACCTGGATGAGAATATTTTTGGTAATAAAGCACAACTCTGTGGACAGTTTGGACACATTTATGTCATAAATGACATGACGATAACTGCCTAGGGCTTATATAGATAAGTATAGCTAACACTTTAATTATGCTATGAATTTGTTGGTCTTTTGTTTAGATGCACACATGAATATCATATTAGGTGTCAAAACAGTTTATGATTATTGCTATCTTTATTTCTTGACCGCCTTTTATTTACTTTATGTAAGTCCCTTTTATGTATATTTTAGATACTCGCATACATTATATAGCCATTCGTTATTGAATCGTAAGCACAAGCATAATCATACTCAGCATAAGTTCAACATGAAATGAAAAAAAGAAAAAAAAAATAATAAATACACCACTCATTAACTCATCACAACACTATTCCACATTTTGACACGCTGACTACGTAAACCTTTGGAAAATATTATGAAAAAGGGTGAAGCTGTAAATTGGTTCAAATTCTATTAAGTTGATGAAATAAAAAAAAATGGTTTATTTTTTTTTTTTGTAGGAAGTATTGTGAAAAACGAAGAATCTGATTGAGGGAGAATGGCTTAAACAGTTAAATCATTTTTTTTTTCAAGTTTGAGAACACGAATCGACGCCTATACGATCATCAGTTAAAAAGAGAAAATTCTAGTAAATGGATATTTTGCCGCCGTTTCTTTAGCCAATATATTAGCAGAAAACAAGAATACCGACCCGCCCGGATGAAAGCTGTTGTAATTTCAAATTCCTTTTCTTTAGAGTAGAAAAAATGTGGATAATGATAAAATTATTTGTGATAAGGAATTTTTTCAGAATGAATTCCAACGCTTTTCTCTTTAGAAGCGGATAAAAGTGTGGTCCTGTTGGGGCAGTAGAGTCGGTAAAATGTATATTTTTCTTTCAAAACGACAAATTATCTAAACCTGTATACTTGGTAATCAAAGTTAAGTAATAAACTTATCAAAAGTGACTCGCACAACAGTTTGATCCCCATTTGCAAATCCGTAGGTTTTTTCTCCAAATCAATATAATTGCGGCTGTATTATAATGTTTAGCCGTTTTTTGTGTGTGTTTTGTTTTGCTTTTTTTCCCTATCGGTGAAGAACGATACCTTCAGCGCTTTAATTATCCAAATATTGTCTTAAACATAATGGCGCCTGCAAATGCAGAGAAACGTTAAACTTGATTTTGATTGTTTCTGGACGTTTTAATGGAACCTGGGATCTCGAGCTAAAATTCCGAGCATTTTGACCTGTCAAGAGAGGGGCATATTAGGTGTATATTACTTTTATACCAAGTGATTAAAACCGTCTGCAAATGATGAAAACACTAGGAGAAAGGACCTCCGGATTATCCAGTCCAAATAACCCAAAACAGTGCAATGCAAAGTGCAGATATGCTAAGCATTAAGTTTTAAGAAGGTAAATCTTTGGTTCGTTTTTACCAACCAGTCTAATTTTCAAGTGCAAATCAAATGGTGATAACTAGGGCTCTCAGATTTGGCGAGACTTATGCCCCGATGAACCAGAATCTTTGTTATTAATTTCAGACATAAGTTTGATTTAAATTGGTTGATAACACCGGAAAAATGTTTTTGTTTTCAGCTGGCAAAGGGTCAGCTTTGATAGCTTAAGTTAACAGACAAAAGGTCTTCTCAGAGTTCATTGAGTGCAAACTGCCACTGGAGGCTTAACCACTAAATCCATTGAAAGTCTACGCCAATAAAGTAGTTCTTGTGTATTTTAGGAATATTGCAAACTCTGCCTGAATGTTCATCTCCTAGGTAATTTTATCCCACTCAAGCATATTGTGTTCAAAATGACTAGCCACATGAATTTACTTTATTCAAATAGTAAAGAACTGCTTCAAAAGCATGCTATACAAGCCATTCCCAATTCAATCCTGATTTCTAAGAATTCCACCTAAAGGCCTTTGAAAATATAGTGGACAAAGAAGAAATTGCTTGTAACATGCAATTTCTTCAGTGTCCAGAAAGTTTTCTACCCTACATAAGGCAAAGAAGATTGCATAACAAAATAATGCTTTGCTAGCTTACAGTACTTTCAGTACTTTGATTTTTTTTCACGTGTATCGAAATCGATTGTTGAGCGCAAGACTGTGCTAAGATTTCATACATTATAACACTTTAAGTACTGTCTTGTGGACAACTGACCAATCGCTGGCCCAACCCACTGACTCTCTAGACCTCGCCGATTAACTCCGACAGGAAGTTCCGCTTCGATTTTTAGCAGCGTTATTTTGCAAAATATATGACCAGTAGCATGTAGCAAAAGAGTAAAATCGTTGGTTGGAAACCTAAACGTCGTAACTAAAGCTTGAATAAGCTGTAGTTACGACGTTTAATCAAAAATAAAGGTGAACAAAAATGGCGACCAATGTCGGAGTTGATAAGCTCAGGTCCGGACTGAATAAATTATTTGATAAGTCGGTTTATTCCTTGAATTACAGTCGCAATTGGTCAATTACAGAGCTGTTGATCCCTTGCTGTAACACATTTTTGTTAGAGCGATGCCACCTAAAACATTTTTCAGTTCAATGAGTGGACAAGGAAAGATAATGTTTAAAGTTACCATCTTGAATGAGTACAAATTGATATTGATCAGTCAGGGTGATTTGTATGTTGATCTAGATCGATGGTTTAAGTTTTGTAATATTTCAATTTAGAATAATTTAATTTTCTGTTCGGCTATCATAATCGGGCGTTCTGATAGGTCGAAAAAATTATTCATAACTCAATGAACACAATTTTGAGCACGCATCGATTTTGTATGCGTCCGCACAAAATAGTCCCATACAAATAGGTATGAAAATTTGTAAAACGTTTGTTTCTTTTGTTTTTCGCTCGATGCTATTAAATTATAATAAATGAAGAGAATATTTTTTATTTTCATGGAGGTATGAACCGAAAAACCGAATCACACAATGTATGAATACGCTTGGCGTATTCATACATTGTGTGATTAGCTTTTCCGGTTCATACCTCCATGAAAACAAAAATATTCTCTTCGTCTCTTATATAAAAAGCGGGTCGCTAGCCACACCCACTGAGCTCCATCAGGAAGTTCCACTTTGATATTATGCTGCGTTATTTTGTAGCATGTATTGTCAACAACATAAAACATAAAAGTAAAATTGTTGGTTGTCGCCCTAAACATCGTAGCTTCGGCTTGAATAAGTTGTAGTAACGGTGTTTAAGTAGCCAAACCAACAAAAGCGTTTCATATAAATGTAGGAATTTAAAGGTCACTTGCGGTCTAAATGAATGATCAGATTGGTCGATTGATTCCTTGATGGCCATCGCGATCTGTCAATTATTCAACTTGCTAAATGTTCGTCAAATGTGACCTTTGTTAGATACGACCCTTTTCTCACTATTTTGAAAAAAGTTGGAATACCTAAGATCACGTGACATAAAAAGAATTGGTTGATTGATTGATTGATTGATTGATTGAATGGGGTCTAACGCTAATTTTACCAGTATTTCAGTCATGTTTCATAGACTGGAGCACCTAACCATGGGGTTCTGGTATTTTTCACATCAGTACTACACCTACAACCTTTCCGAGACTCCAGTTGCTCATGATTATCCACCCATTGGTGGGAGACAAATGTCGGTAAGGATATTCGCCGCAGCCGGGGATCGAATCCGGGACCCCTTGACTAGGAGTCTTATGCGCTACCACTGCGTTATGGCTGTGGTCCTATAAAGAATAGAAGCTTGTCCTTTTTTCAATGATAAATATCCGCTTATTGGTGCATCTACAAAGAAAACAATCAGCGATATTTAACCTATTACCACACGATACAATTTTAGACCGGTCCAGATTGAATGAAGTTGTAGAAAATAATTTCAATTTGGTAGAATGTAGAAAACATTTGCCTTTTCGGATAGAAAAAATTGTAGACAATACCTGTAAAAAGCATTTTCTTTATTGTTCACAATATTTTCTAAATCTTTTTTTCCCTGGGGGGGGGGGGCGTCAAAAAGGGGGATTGTGTTGGAATGGGTTGAATGGCTCATTTCGTGTAACGTTCAATATTCAAATTTTGCTCGAGACCTCTATGTTATATTCTATTCTCCAGTAAAAAACACTGCATCTCCACTCAATTTTAAATGATGCACCGTCGAGAATTAATTATGTCATTTCATTTGCATTATTCAGACTTAATTAATAATTTTGCGGTTGTAAGCATGTAATCAAATGCCCTATATACAAAAAGTGTAATACCTTAGTTCTGAATGAAAAATCACTTTCAAATCCAAGTTATTAAAATCCCAGTGACATTAAATCACAAACCGCGTTACTGTATGCCTTATTCCAGATCCCGACTTTTAGCACACCGACAATAACGTGGGACAGCACGGTAACTTTGTGCCTGTCACTCATCAATCATACCTGAACGTTGTCACCGTAAAGTGATACCTGTGCGAAACATCTTTCTACGGACATCTAGCGTAATGTGTGTGTATTTCCGTTTATTGAACCCGTTACCACACAATAAAATTTTAGAATGGTTCATATTGAAAGAAGTTGCAGATACAATTAAAAGTTTATGACATTTTAGATTTTTTCAACTTTCTGGATAGAAAACATTGTGTAAAATGAAGAAATTGCTTGTTACAAGCAATTTCTTCATTTTACACTATGTTTTCCAATTGATTTCCTTTATGGGCGTCCAAAAGCGCCACTGTGTGGGAACGAGTTAACGTCGCTGCCGAAGCACATGCTCATATGAGCGACGCCCCAAGAAGACGGTTAGTGGTTACGGGGGATAATGCAAGGATACAGGGCGAAACTGCTGAGAGTCCCGCCTGGTTCTTTAACGTGCTCGGTGGATAGCAACGTTGTACGGGGCCTCGGTTTAACGTCTCACCCGAAAGACAATTAGTTTGTTATTAAATATAGTCAGCCCAGGACTCGAACCCGTGATCTTGAGATTTGAAGTCAAGTGCTCTACTAACTGAGTTAATCGGGCTGACCATCTAGCGTAAGAGATTTGAATCGCACGGTCTGTGGATCTGAAAGGGCGTCAAATCTTGCATTGTCTAAAGATCATTTGCTATGGTTTATCTGAATTTGATAGAAGACAACACATTTAACTGTGGGATCCATGTAACTTATCGTCGGTGCGCGAGCAAAATAAAGTAACTACAGCTTTATTAAAGCTGTAGTTACGACATTTTGATCGCACGCCGACCTTATGGCTCGAGCAAGACAGGGCCTTATAATGAACTTCTAAACAGTTGAAATGGTTCAAGTGCATTTGTAGCCTGTTTCTATATACGCTTAGCATATTCAACCGACTATACTCTTTAATAATCGATCTTTGAAATGCAAGTGGGATGTTCAAAGACCGTTCACCTGGCAGCCACAGTACACTGGCTCACAACCTTCACAGATACCAATTTCAAACACATGCATATAGAGTAGCAACGTGGAGTTAGTATTTTGCTCGAAAAATTGACCAATCGCTGGCCAAACCCACTTACTCCGTTGTCTCCGCCCATTGACTCCGTCAGGTTCACTTCGATTTCAAATGGCTTTATTTTGCAAAATTTGTGGCCAATAGCATAGAATGAAAGAGTAGAATGGTTGGTTGGTGACCTAAAGCTGTAGTTACGACGTTTTAGTCGGCGGCCAAACCAACAAAACAAGAGGACCATGATGGTCCTAAATCGCTCACCTGAGGCATCTGCAAATTACAGTACTTTTTTTGTATAAAAAAGAAACAACTTGAGCAAATTAAATAAAACAAATACTAGATAAAAGGTTTAAACAGCATTGTGAGAAAGGGAGTGACAAGCAATTTCTCCATTTCTATTTAAGAAGAATAATTCTTTCAATGCAATTTACGCAATTTTCGACTCCAGGAGAAGAGACGTTTTTTATCCTAAGAGTATACTTTCCTGTAACATAGAACAAAATTATTTAGTCATGCTACATACCAAATATGAATGCCCTTCACTTTAATTATTAGTAGGAGAAGACTTTTGAACTTGTTCTAATTGGATGTTTTCCAAAATTTTGGACCTCAGGGGCGGGGCCATTTTTGACCAAAGAGATTAAATATTTTAAACCTTGGTAGAGAACCATATGATTAAGCTCCATACAAAATATAAAGGCCTTTGGCCTTGAGGTCTATGAAAAAAAAACCACAAAGATTTACTAAAAGTTCCCATTTTCATATGCCGCGTTTACAAGAGTTTTTCATGGAATGAAATTCTTTTAACAACTTTTGAAGAGCTTCACCCAAGGAACATCCCTGCAACGTTTCAGCTTGATTTGCCTACTAGTTTAGGAGGAAAAGATTTTTAAAGAAATTGTTGACGGGCGGAGGGACAGACGGACGGACGACGGAAAACGACCTATCACAATAGCTCACCTCGCACTTTGTGCTCAGGGGAGCTAAAAAGCTGAACGAAAGTGGCGTGCATTATTGGAGTTCAAAACTCACATGTAGTCTAAATGAATGATTTCATTGGTCGATTGATTATTTCATTGACTGCTGCGATCGGTCAATTACACGGTCTGAGCGGGTTTTGAACACAGGACCCTCCGATCCCGAGGTCCCCGTCTTACCACTAGACTATAGGTTCAACACGATATTACACATCCAGACAAGACTTCATTCTATTTAAATTCACTGAAGTACATCATTAATCTGCACAGATTCGGTGTCTATGCGCTCGTTGTGCTAGTTTTTCATTTCATCTAATTATAAATTGTGGATGACATTTCTAATAATTCATCACGGCGTGTAAAAAACAACAGCCACACATTTCATCTCGAATTTTGTCTAAAGTGTCCCAGCCGACAACTCGGATGCACAGACTGTTCTATGGGCTTGAATCATATCGTCGTTGGACGTACAAAATGTCGTAACTACAGCTTTATTCAAGCTGTAGTTACGACAGTTTTCTCGCCCAACGATGCTATATGAGATTGTTGGAAAGGTCATGTAGCGACGCATAACTTTAAATGAACACTTAAGACAAAAAGAAATCCGTCGTATTTTAGTTACAGAGAGGAGAAACGTGGAATTATTTTTTCTTCAACACTTCCATTTGGTAATATATACTTCTTTTTTTGACAAATGAAAACATTGAGAGCTCCAGGTACCTACAGTAATAACAGTGACAAAATGTCAGCTAACACTAACAATAGCATCGCCGACACTACTGCAATATAGAGAGTTTTCCCCGAATATAACCCACTATCAGACAACAAAATTTCACGCTGGTCCAAATTGAAACAAGTAGCGGACGACAATTTAGGGCTGATGAAATGTTACAAGAAAGTTTCATTTACAACAATGTTTTCTCTACATTCTTTTGGGGCGGAATCATGTGGTAATGGGTTTAATATAATGTTTTCTACAGAAAGTCTGATAAACTGACAATCCTCAAGAGTCTGACAGCAAGCCATAGTATGGTCCTTTGGTCTCGATTAAGGGACCATTTTTTCTATATCGTTAACGAGACAAACTACGACAATTGATAATTATTCAACCGGTTAATAACAATCACTGGTCTAATTATGTTTGAATGACGAAGGATTTAATTACACAATAAATGTTTTACCATTTCAAATAAAATATTAGATTCATCAACATAAACCTCACGACAAATATCATACTGACTTCAGCAAAACGCCCCATAGGTGTAAAGATGACGTAAACTATACTCAAATAGCCGTTTGTTCGGACGAATTATGATTCAACCACTTTTAGACTGGTCTAAATTGAAAGAAGTTGCAGAGGACAATTTAATTCTGGTAGAATTTCAATTTGTCGTCTTTTTAGATAAGAAACATTGTGAATAATTAAGAAATTGCTCGATACAAGTGATTTCTTCATATTTCCACAATTTTTTCCGAAGACTTTTCCCCGGAGAGCGTAAAAGTGGGGGTTGATCGGGAATGGGTCAAAAGATATGGTTTTAACGCCGCTTCGGACAAGGTTATGGTTAACATCAAGACGAAATTCAATCATTCACGCGTCCATTTGTTCGGACATAAAGTAACTTGTAAGAATGCACCTGGAAGAGTGTGGCTAACGTGACGATTACCTGTACTATCCGATACTAATATAAACTTATCCAGGCGGCCATCCAAGAAACGGCCAAAATGTGGTCATTTGAGAGAATGGTTAAATAACCCTCTCTTGTGCAATCCCTGGTTTTGACGTCCCTGTGATTTTATACTTGAGAAAAAATTGTGGGAAAAGAATTGCTTGAAACAAGCAATTTCTTCTTTTTCCAAAATATTTTCTACCATACTGAATGTTTTTTTTTCAAATTAAATCCAATTTAAATTTTCGTATGCAAAACCTTTGAATTTCGACAGGTCCAAAATATTGCAAAACAGGAAAGGGTTAATACACATTTTTGTGACATATACGAAGGATCGGTTCGACTATATACAAAAATCACTGCAGAATTACTTATTCCTATGACCAAACTGATAAGAATCGTCTCATTGAGACAATTCTAATAGAGATCTAGCGTCATAAGATTTGGTTTTGATAATTTCATTAGCAATAGATGTCGAGTTGTGAAGATCCTTTGTTTTTGGAAAGGGAATGTTGAAGTTGGCTACTTAATGATAGTGGTAACTTAACCCACTCCCACTCAATCCCTCCTTTTTACGCCCTTCAAGAACAAGAGGGCTGTTGGCCCTGGGGCGCTCACCTAAGATAAAGGCTCTTTTTCTTTCAACAGTCTAATTTCATGTTAAGGTTAGGATAATGAAACAAGTGGGCCACAATTACATATAAAGACTTTGAACCTGGGGATCAAAAAGTCTAAATTACAAATTCCTAGGCTTTAGTGCTGATTTGAAAGAGGGAAAAAACTTTTTCCATGGGTTATAATTTCAGAAATAAGAAAGAAGTCTGTGAACTGATGCTTCATGCCTATTACCACCCCTGGAGACCCGAGGATCATGATTTTAGCTATTTTGTAAGAGGTAAATATACTGATGCTTCATGCAAAATATCAAGGCTCTACGCCTTCTGGGTCAGGAGGAGAAGATTCTTAAAGATTATCTAGAAATTTCACTTTTGTTGCCATGGCAGCTAGAGTTTTAAACAGATTTCAATTCTTTGTAATTTAGACTTTTAGATCCCCAGGTTCATAGTCTTTATATGTAATTGTGGCCCACTTGTTTCATAATCCTTACCTTAACATGAAATTAGACTGTTGAAAGAAAAAGAGCCTTTATCTCAGGTGAGCGCCCCAGGGCCAACGGCCCTCTTGTTTTGAAGGGGACCACCTAAGGAACATTTCTGCAAAATTTGGTTCAAATTGGCCCAGAGGTTTGGGATGAGATGTTGTTTAAAAAAATTGTTGACGGACGACGCATGACTCACGACGGACGGACGCCGGACAAAAGGGGATCACAATAGCTCACTTGAGCTTTGGAAAACATTGTGTAAAATGAAGAAATTGCTTGTATCAAGCAATTTCTTCATTATCCACAATGTTTTCTATCAAAATAGGTGAAACATTTTAAAATTCCATCAACTTGAAATTGTCGTCTGCATCTTCTTTCAATTTGGACCAGCCTAAAATTTTGTCAGGTGGGAATGGGTTAAAAGAGGTAGTCGCTTGAGCAAAATTGACTGTAAATAAGCTAAAATGAATCTTACATCCTGTTTCTTTTTTCATTTAACCCATTACCAGACAACAAAATTTTAGACTGGTGAATTTTAATTGATGAAATTCTAAATATCTTTGTCTGTTTGGGTAGAAAACATGGAAAATGAAAAAGATTCTTGTTACAAGCAATTTCTCTTCCAACGGAGTTTATTTATTGAAGGGTGTATAAAACGTGACCATAAGTCATGGAATTGAAGGAAAAAGTTAAAAGAATTTACTTGTATTTTAATATTATACAAACATACACAAAAAATCATCAAAACATTTTCATAGGCCTTTAAGTGTTTTCAACAATTCCATATACTTCTTTTACAAGGGATTCTTTCTGGAGACATTATCAAAGATTAGCCCATTACCCAACTCCAATTTGAAAGGAGTTGCAGATCACATTTCAAAGTGAAGCTAAATTAAGGAAATAACTGTTAAATAGGACAGAGAACATGGAGAGAAAGAAAAAATGGTCTGAACCAATTGAATTCTTCTTTTTCCATGATGCTTTCCAATACAGCTTTTTTTGAAAGCAAGAAATGTTGGAATTGTGCACAAATGGGTAACTTTCTATCAAAGCCCACTCCGTAAAAATAATTGTATCACTTATTGAGAAAGTTTCTCTTCCAAGCCATAGGCCTGATCAGTCTTAATGTCCTGCCTGCAAGACATCGTTGTCATATCCAAGGTTCCTCAACCTGTCTTTGCTTCTGTATCTGTAGTAATCTGTCCCAGGGATCAACCAACTTTTGATATATCCTCATAGGGAATGTTGTCCAGTATTCGGCCTTTCAAAGGTCCCTGAAATAAACATTTAACTTTGTTATACGAGGCATTCTTAACCATTGCCATGCTGAATAATTTCATTGTTCCGAATAACATTCAGATCAAAGGACTGACCATCTAAATTTGGGGTCAGAATTTGACTGTTAACCAATTACCAAACAACAAAATTTTAGACTGGTCCAAATTTAAAGCAGTTTCAGCCGGCGATTTAAAGTTTATTAAATGTTAGATTTTTTCAACTTTCTAGTTAGAAAACATTTTGGAAAATAAAGCAGTTTCTTCATTTAACATAATGTTTCTCCCCGATTCTTTTTCTCTAGGGGCGTAAAATTGTGTGGGAATAGGAATACATAATTGCAATAAATCCACTTTGCTAAGACAAAGACAAAACTAATGTCATTTAACAAGTTGTTTGTTGATGTGGGTTCTATAGTAATTTTAGTTCAACAGGAAAATCTAAGTAAGACTTCAAACACTTCTTTCCCTTCCTGGACATCATTTTTTCAGCTGGCAAATATTGAAAGAAATAAGTGGATCAAGGCTGTCAATCAAAGAATCAATTGACCAATCAAATCAATAACCCTTTCCTGTTCAAACCCTGATTTTTACGTCCCCGTGAATTTATAATTGAGAAAACATTGCTCAAAAAGAAGAAATTGCTTGTGACAAGCAATTTCTTCTTTTCTAACAATGTTTTCTACCCTACTGACTGCTTAATTTTCAAATTACATCCGCTTTAAATTTTCATCTGCAAAACCCATGAATTTTGACAGGTCTAAAGTTTTGCCAAACAGAAAAGAACAGAAGTCAACTTTGAACTCAAACATTTTCTTCAAACATCTTTGTTTGTTTGGCAACTTAAATGTTGTAACTAATAAGCTGCAGCTACAGTACAGTACACACAATTGAATGATTTTCATTGAATGCTAATCTCTTTTCACACTGAGCATTTTGAATGCTTTCTTGTTTATATGCCATCGTTCCATCAATGTAAAATTTCTTTTCATCACTACAATATTGGAAATCATCCTAAAGGAAAATATTATCATTGTTTTTACAATTTGAATTACGGAATTTAATTTTAATTAAAATATTAATCATTTCAATTATCGGAATGATTGAATGCTGTTGAATGAAAGCTTTCGTTTAAGGAGAAGTTTTACCATTTTACATTTTTGTTACATGTTATTGGCCATAAAGTTTACAAAATAGCCCTGTTTGATATCTAACACTTCACCAAACGGTGAATTTTCAGACTGTTCGAAATTGAAAGGAGTTGCAGACAACAATTCAAAGCTTACAAAATTTTGGATATTTTTACTATTTGGGTAGAAAACGATGTGGATAAAGAAGAAATTGCTTGTGACAAGCAATTTCTTCATTTTCAACAATGGTTTTCCAAAACTATTTTCTCGGGCTGCCCAAAAGCGTCATTGAGTGGAAATGGGTTAAGTTGATCTTCCTGTCAGAGTCAGTGGGGTGTTGCCTGCACAGTCAGTGGGTGGGGCCCAGAAATCCGTCAAGTGAAGATGTAAAATGATCAAATAATAAGCATTCTGCAGTGGTACAGGGAAAAACCAGTTCCCAACCACCTGTTCGATGGTTCAGCGTGAAACAGTTGTAACTGTCTATAAACATATAGGCAGTTACAACTGTTTTGCGCTGAACCATGGTGTTATTTTTTCTTTGTAAATCTGCTTACCAAAAAATCAGCTGAATATATGCAGGTATTTAAAAAACATTCTGGAAAAACTTAGATTTCAATGACATTTTCTTTGTTCAGCATCTATACCTTTTTGTTATAATTAAACTCAAGCTTGATCTGTAACCAGTGATTGCAGACTCGAACACCAAATACCAATATCTTTTTACAATTTAAACTGCTCCTTAACCCTTTCCTGTACAAATACACGATTTTACATCACTGTAATTTCATACTTGTGAAAATATTGTGGAAAAAGAAGAAATTGCTTCCCACAATATTTTCTACCACATAGGATAGTTTCACTTCAAATTGCATCCAGTTTTCATTATCGTCTGCAACCTCTGTCAACTTAGACCAGTCTAAAATTTAAAAAACAGGAAGGGTTAACCAAGCTAAAGACAACAAAAGTTTAGATGTAGAAGGCAATTTGAAATTAATAGAATTCCAAAAATATCTGTCATTCAGAGTAGAAAACAATGGGGGAAAAGCAATTTCCACAAATTGTCTTGGTCATAAAACTGGGATTGTATGTTAATGCATTATGTGAAATGTCATGAAATTAAACTAGAAGTTTGCTTAATCACACATGTCTTCTCACTTTGACTAAAATCACACCAAGGATAACAAGAGCTGTCAGAGACAGACTATGCCCCAAGCCCCAAACATATAGCCCTGTCAAAAAAAAATTAAATAAACAGGAAAAGGTTTCAAACGAACCGATGGACGAAGATGCGGCTATATGCTCCCCCTAATCCAGACATACAATATTCATCCATAATTTCAGGAGCTATGCTCCGGACATGCTCAATTTTAACCTCTGGCCTTCAGCTGTGACCTTGACCCTATCTGATTATTTCTTTCAATAGTATATCTACTCTTGATAGAGAACAATTGTGCTGAGTTATTTTGAATTCAATCCATAATTGAAGGATCTTTACTCTGGACATGCTTAATTTTAATGTTTGACTTTGAGCCGTGACCTTGACCTTGGAGCTATCTGAAAATATTTTTCAAATGGTACATCTACTCATGAAAGAGAACAATTGCGTCAAGCTATTTTGAAATCCATACATAATTAAGGAGTTATACTTTGAACAAGGTCAATCTCAATATTTACCTTGAGCTGTGACGCTAACCTTTGAGCTATCCAAAATCAAGGAAAAACCGTGTCCGCCTATTATCATAAGGAGCTGACATATTCAGATTCATCAAATTTGGTACTAGGGTTGTGGAGATATGGAGGCTGATAGATGGATGGATGGAAAGACTGATGGACAGACACAGCGACTGCTATATGCTCACCCTTTGGGGAGCATAACAAAAGGACCATGATGGTCCTATGTCACTCACCTTATTATCATCAAGGCTTTACTAAGATAGTTTTTCAAAATTAAGGTATAATACCATAGTAAATGCTTTATAAAAATTTGAGAGTTTGAAGCCCATTAATGGCTTTAGAGAAGTTTAAGATTTCCTTCTTTAAAATTCTGTAAGATCCGTAAAATTCAAGTTCCTACTGCTTAGGGCTTATATTCATCCAAATGTAATAATTCTAAACATTTTGTTGGAGTACTTTCGAAACTGTGCATGCAGGATTTGAATGCCTGAGGCCTAAATGGTAGGGCCTTAAAGATTTTCTGATATATCTTGTGTCTATGTAATATCAAGGAACCAACAACAAGGGCTTATGTTGATCCAAGGGTAATTATTTCAAATGATTCGGTAAAATACTATATGGTGTTTCTGCATGAAAATTTGAAAGCTCTTGCATGCAAAATTTGCAAGCTCTAGGCCTTTTGGTTTGGGAGAAAAAGATTTTTCATAATTTTCATCTTTATGTAAAATCCAGTAACCCATGAGTATTGCACAAGACTATCATGAGGCAAAGTGCATCAAAAATTTTCAATTTATTGTCCTTATGGTTTAGCAGGAGACGATTTCATAAGATTTATTCTGTAGAAACAAACAAAGGGCTTATGTTTATCCTTCTTTATCTCTATGTAAAATCAAAATTTACAATTTAAAGTATTTTGGTACACTATCTTAAGGCGATAGTGAGTGCAAAAATTTGATGGATTTGCTGTTTGGGTTTGACAGGAGAAGAATTTTACATTTTTTTTCTCTTTTGGTTGCCATAGCTGATTCCAGATCTTTGAAGTAACTTGAAAGAACATGACCTATGGATCATTTTTATAAAGGGTTGATTTCTGATGGTAAGTTAAGTGAAGAAGATTTGTAATTGACCAGAGACAGACTATCAGACAGATTGTGAACCTCAAGTCAATCCCCTTCTGCTTTGCCAACAGAGTAGGGAAACAACTAGTCTGATAGTATGTTACCTGGTAAGATTTTGATTGTCAATCTAACAAAACTAAACCTTTGTCACTCATAAATTGAGCCTTTATAATCATCAAAATGACATTAACCTTTTCCTGTACAAACCCGAGGTTTTACGACACTGTGATTTTATACTTGAGAAAACATAATGGGAAAAAAAAAGAAATTGCTTTTCCCACAACATTTCACACCATTTGGGATGGTTTCATTCCAATTTGCATTCCGTTTTCATTGTCTGCAACCTCTTTTAATTTGGACAAGTCTAAAATTTCATAAACACAAAAGGGTTAATTTCAACACATTTCGACCACTAGCTTTTACAAATACCCTTGCAGTGGAGAAAATAATGCATAACCAAGGTGATCCAAGCTGATGAATTAAGATATAACCCTTTCAGAGAATACCTACTGAAGCTATGGACACAGTACAGGAAAATTTCTTCTCATTTATACTCTCTAAAACAGCCGTCTGACCTCTATAGGCACCATTAACTATCAATACTGTTTTACCTGGAATGAATGTTAAAAAGCATTTTGAGATATTGCATAGCCCCTTCAAGCCTCAATTCTTTCTACCTATTGATCTGTCTCAGCAAATACTTTTTGCCAAAAATCAATCAACCTGACATAACTCAAAGCTGATCTGTATCTCATAATTGTGGACTCATGCAACGAAAATCTGCTCAAATCATCAAGCCTTAAGACAACCAGAGTGCCAGTCAAAATATACGCCCCCACATTATACTACACTCTAGAATGATAAAAACTAATAATATGCACAAGGTCAGTTGACTATGAAAATTCAGTGAAATATTCATGCATATTTGTCCAGGTATTAAGGAGGAGTTGCATCAACAATAAATTTTGCATTAAGCCCCTTCTTTCTGTGACAGAGCCAAAATTTGAAAACCCTGATAATATGCACAAGGTCAGGTGACTAGAAACATTCTGTGAAAATTACATTCCTATTCAGCCATAAATGTAGGAGGAGATGTGTTAACAAGCTTTAGACCTACAGACAGAGTGACCACCTGACGGCCATACGGATTGCTCGACAAACATCAGGATAGATGGATGGACATACTAAAAAGATGATACCAATATATGACCCTCTTTGGTGGTGATTACAAAGTCCTGAAATACCAATTGAACAGACAAATGAATGGAGTGCAAACCTAAAGTCTTAGCCTGTAGGGGACCAATATACTTTCTATTTATTTTTAAAAGTAATATAAAAAGTTTTGTTGTTTGTTTTTGTTTTGTTACAACTTAAAACCGGGGTGTTTTTTCAAAGTGGGATAAGGATCAAGTTTGCATTACCCTTTTTCTTCCCCATTATAATAATTTCTCATTAACCCTTTTACAAAATACAAGGCACATCTAAAGTGAATTCATGATTTCTTAGGTTGAATATGCCACAAGTTTATCTCATAAAAAAATCAATAGCTTATTTCAGACAACTAGTAGGTGACATATTAATTGAGAATACCGTAATATGCAATTGACCTCTTGTATTAACCCATTCCAACTCAATCCCTCCTTTTTACGCCCCTCAAGAAAAATGCTTTGGAGAACATTGTGGAATATGAAGAAATTGCTTGTATCAAGCAAATTTCTTCATTATCCACAATGTTTTCTATCCAAAAAGACGAAAAAAATCGAAATTCCATCAACTTGAAATTGACGTCTGCAGCTTCTTTCAATTTGGACCAGTCTAAAATTTTGCTGTGTTGGAATGGGTTAAGTGACATGTGGTTGTTCAAGAGAATGGTTATTTAACCCTTTCCCGTTTTTGGAAATTTTAGACTAGTCCAAATTGAAAGAGGTTGCAGACGACAATGAAAACTGGATGCCATTTGAAAAGAAAACCATCCCATGTGGTAGAAAATATTGTGGAAAAAGAAGAAATTGCTTGTTACAAGCAATTTCTTCTTTTTCCACAATGTTTTCTCAAGTATTAAATCACAGGAACGTAAAATCCCGTATTTGAACGGGAAAGGGTTAATAAACTTTTTTGTGATATAAATGAGGGACCAGTTTAACTGCATTATTGCAAGGTTCTCACTTAATTCTATATTGAACGAACTCATTGGCATTGTCTCATTGAGATGAAGCTAATGAGATCAACCATCATAGGATTTAGCTTTGATAAGTTAATCAAAATAAACATTTATTTATTAAGATTCTTTGTTTCTGGAGAGGGAAATTTCCATGCTGGTCACTTATTGAACGTCGTTGTTTAATAGAGGCAGAAAAATTGACTGTAGTTCAAAAATGGGCAGAGAAAAATGCAGGTTTTACCAATGTCCCCTCCCCCTACATATCTCACTTTGGGGTAAATAGATTGGTTGCAAATAGGAATAGTTAATGGAACTCAAAGTGTTTGTAAATCTGTTTATTTACCCTGAGCTGGAATCACAGTTTCTAGATGTGTCTGGTCCACCTTCAGTGTATCCCCACTAATTATCATCTTTATTACAGCTGTATATAGGTTCTTTACTTCCTACAATAAAAATCTTACATCTAGTAGATTGTCAAATATATATATATACACCAAAAAAGTTTTGCAACACTATCTGTTTGACTGTAAAGTAGTTTGTATTTAAATCAATTAAGTACATCTTTGGCATAATAACCAGTATCATGGAGATTGATAAAAAACTATGGTCTCTTGAGTGTAAACAAAGAAATTTTCATTGAGGTCCCTTTTCCTGTGTTTTCAAATAGAACCCTCCCATAATCATTAGGGTTCACCCTCATGACCTAAAATAGATTATTTTGGCCAAGTTTCATGAAGATTGAGCCAAAATTGTGGCCTCTTGAGTGTAAACAAAGAAACTATCACTAAGGCTCCTTTTCCAGTGTTTTCAATAGAACCTTTCCATAATCAATAGGGCTCATTCTTATCACCTAACAATAATTTCTTCTAAGTTTCATGAAGATTGAGCCAAAATTGTGGCCTCTAAACTGTAAACAAAAAATTATCATTAAGGCCCCTTTTCTTGCATTTTCTGATAGAATTTCCATTATCAATAGTGTTTATCCTTATGACCTAATTATTATTCTGGCCAAGTTTCGTGAAGATTGGGTCAAAACTGTGGCCTCTAGAGTGTAAACACTTCAACTGTTGACGCCACATGATTGTTGATAGACATACAATATCCACACAATAGCTCACCATGAGCAATTTGTGCTCAGGTGAGCCAGTAGTTTTAGAAAACATTGTGGAAAATGAAGAAATTGCTTGATACAACATTTTCTATCCAATACGATGAAAAATTTAGAATTCCATCAACTTGAAATTGTCGTCTGCTGCTTCTTTTAATTTGGACCAGTCTTAAATTTTGTTGTGTGGGAATCGGTTAAGACTATAACTAATGTTTTAGTGTCATCTTTGCTTAATTTCACAGAGTTTAAAATATTTGCAATAAGACATTGAGTGTTACTAAACTTTTATTACTAAGTGTGTGTATGTAAATCTATAAGCATCTATAATGTGTTACCAGTGGATGTTTTTTTTTTGCCATGGGTTAATTTTTGCCAATTGGGCCATCCTTGAAAAGTGATGAAAATCAAATTTTACATGTGATAATAATGCACATGTACAACACCATTTATTTTGTGTAAGCATTTACATAAATATTGATAGCAAATATTGCTACCAAATTACATTAAGAAATACTTTTTACCAGTTCTTTTAATTCTTAGACAAGAGCACCGCATACGGGTGCCTACGCTTGGCGATTTATCCACCTTGATATTATAGGTTGCTCTTTTGATAGTGAACAAGTGTGCCTAGTTACAAGTGAATGCCTTTAGTAGAACCAGAGATATTACAAAATGTCTAAGTTTTCACATGATGACAACGACACCAAGGCTATAGCAATACCTCGGGTTTTCTCCTAAAACAGCCCAGCTAAAAAATGTATATACATAGGAAAAAATTTAAATGTAGGTGATCTTCCATTATCAAGTCACTCACAATTGTTCCTTATTTCCTAAATGAAGACTGTATTTCTTTTATCATTAACCCATTACCATATAACAAAATTTTAGACTGCTCCAACCTGAAAGCAGGGGGCGTAAAAAAGCAAGATTGTGTGGGGATGGGTAACATCATTTAAAATTGTAATTATTTTGTAAAAAGATCTTACCAGAACACAAGCTTTTTTCTTGTAATATTTCTCTCCAAGTTTCTTTGACACAACTTTAACAATTATATCCTCATGTAGCCAATGATCTTTTCTGTTGATTTTTTCCTTTTTCATCTCCTCAAACTCCATGATTTCATCAAGAGCTGATTTACGTTTTTCACCAACAGCTGGTTTCTTGCTTGATGTTGCACCGCTGGCTAACTTTTTATCAATACTAGATCCATCCTCTGATTTGCTAAAAGGTACTTTAAATGGGTTGTCTTTTGTAACCGGTCTGAAAAAAATTAATCAGATTGTTAGCCAGTCCAATTTAACCTATTACCAGATAACAATATCTTAAGACTTACTTTGAAATGAAGAAATTGGTAATGGTTTAAATCAGACACAGCAGTTTGTGCGAGAATTCACAGGACATAATTTTGCAAAATATATGGTTGAAGGTATAAAATAAGCAACAGATTTTCAGTGTGTGACCTTATCTACTAAAAGTTCAGCTTGTTTAAGGTTTACTTACAACACATAGATTGCTAAACTGTTGTGAATGTAAATGAAACGGTTTGAAGTAAGGAAAAAGATACAATTCATTTAATAGCTTTATTCAATGATTTATTGATTACAAGCGAGGGATACAAGCATGCAATTTATTTAACCCTTTCCCACATAATGACACTTTTTGACGCCCCTGAAGTAAAGCAATTGGGAAAATATTGTGGAAAATGAAGAAATTGCTTGTGACAAGCACTTCCTCATTTTTCACAATGTTTTCTAACCAGAAAGTTGAAAAAATAACAATTTTGTGAACTTACAATTGTGGTCTGCAACTCCTTTCAATTTGGACCAGTCTAAAATTTTATTGTGTGGGAATAGGTTAAAGAACCATAAGATGGTGCTCAAAAGCGGTCAGTTAGTGGGGCATGGCAATGCTATTGAATACACTACACAAAACAAGAGGACCTTTGGCCCTTGGGCGCTCACCTGAGATAAAGACTCTTTTTCTTTCATCAGTCTAATTTCATGCTAAGTTTAGGATTATGATACAAGTGGGCCATACTTTATACATAAATAGACTATGTACCTGAGAATCCAAAAGTCTAAATTAGAAATTTCAAGGCTTAGGGGCAACTTTGAAAGAAGGAGAAACATTTTCCTCCTTCTGGTTCCATGGATTATAATTTCAGAAAAGTCAATGAACTGATGCTTCATGCCTATAAACCCCCCCCCCTCTACGCCTTCTGGGTCAGGAGGAGAAGAATTTTAAAGATTATTTTAAAATTTCCTTTTTGTTGCCATGGCAACCAGAGTTTTTAACGTATTTTAATTCTTTTAGCACTTTTCAAATGAGACAACATAAGGAATATATCTACCAAATTTGGTTTAAATTGGCCCAGTGGTTTGGGAGGAGAAGATGTTTAAAGAAATTGTTGCGGACGGCGCATGACAGACAGATGCCAGACAAAAGGCCATCACAATCGCTCACTTGAGTACTTTGTGCTCAGGTGAGCTAAAAACAAAAATGAGTGTCTGGGGTCTACAACGCACATCTGTTCCAAGTGAATGATTTGTCAGTTACAGCGTTACTGGCAATCCTCATACCAGTACAACCAACTCTATCTGAGCCACTAACTGCTCACCAAATTTGGGCACACTTTTCATTATTTGTTCATTGGCCAGACACAAATGACACATGTCATGATGGTTTTTTGTCAAATGTTGAAAAAAGAAATTTGGCTAAGTTGGGATTGTAACATACAACTCCAGGATTGACAGAATGGCCCATAACCAACTGGTTTAAAACAGCTTGGAAAGATCAAAAGAGAATATGTCATAGCACCAGAATTCTTCATTCATTCATTCTTTTATGAATCAATTCTAGTTTCGTCTATCAAGATTCAAGCAATTTGATTGGCTGAATTGGTTTTTCTTTCAAAATTTTGAGTGCATAAGTATTTTGTATGTTTGTCCATAAAAGGAGATCCACAAAATTTTACTCAAACTAGTTGAATATTTGCTTTGTTTAGCTTGAAGGAATTAGATTATGAGAAATTAGGGGAATATGTATGTTTTCATTTAAGAGATGAAGAGAATATTTTTTGTTTTCATGGAGGTATGGACCGAAAAACCTAATCACACTGTATGAATACGCGAAGCGGATTCATACATTGTGTGATTAGGTTTTTCGGTTCATACCTCCATGAAAACAAAAAATATTCTCTTCATTTCTTATAATTTAATAGCATCGAGCGAAAAATGCAACAACTTAACAAATTTTGATACCTTTTTGTAGTGAACTATTTTGTGTGGAAGCATTCAAAATAGCTGCGTACTCAAAAATTTGTTCATGGAGGTATGAATCAAATTTTTCGACCAATCAGATCGCTCGTTTTGCATAGACAAAACTAACAATTAAATTATTCAGGTATGAACCGAAGACTTCACCACACTAATGTATTAATCCTCTAAGTGTATTCATTCTTTGTGATTAAGATTTTGAAAACAAAACAAGAGGCCCAGTGGGCCTTAACGGTCACCTGAGTAAAAGAGCATCAACACAAGTGATTTAGGGTTTATTAGAAAAAGATTTTTTAAGAAGTACAAAAATTTACCCCTTTCTGCCCTCGACTGGGGCTCCTTTTACCCCAAGCCCCCCCAATCTCTTTTCACAAACTGGAATTTGCATCCCCAAATTTAGACCGGTACCGCAGTCGACTTTAATAAAGCCGACAGGTAGATCCCAAACGAATGCATATTGAGATTGGCTGGTGGGCATTTAATGACGTATACCCAAACACCGAATCTGATTGGCTGGTCCATTGTTTATAACAATATGGCTGAAGCGGAACGCGGAATACCTTACATATTTTACATGAAAAGGATAACATTCCAAGGTTTTTCTCGCACACAAATTCGATTGATCATGTGAAGATGTTTTAACATTAAAACATAATGCTTTAAAACTACAAAAGTAGGATTTTTTATCGTACTGGGTGGAAAACCTGCGGCGTGTCCAAATTTTTCAACAAAATTAGCTGCGCATGCGTTAGCCTCGTTTTCGAATTTAGTAAGGAAAAAACCTAACGGGCCAGGCTTTCCGTGTATGTACCGAAAATCGGTGTTTACCTGTCGGCTTTTTTGTTAAAGTCGACAGCGGTACCAGTCTACCCCAAATTATGCTTCCGACTAAGTTATGTTATAATCCCCTCAGTAGTTCTTGAGAAGAAGATGAAAATGTTTAAAAGTTACCAAAAATGACCCCCCTTTGGTCCCCATTTTAGGCCCCCCTGACCTCCAGCCTTATAATTTTCACAAATCTGTATAATCAGTACCCAATGATGCTTTTCACCAAGTTAGTTTGAAATTGGCTTTGTACTTCATCATCAGAAGATGAAAATGTGAATTTTTTAACATGATGAACTTTGACCTCTGGGTGTGGCCCCATACATGACCCCAGGGACATGAATTTCACAATTTATAATATACCTGTCCTAGTGGTCATGCACACAGAATATTTAAGCTCTGGCATTAACGGTTTATTAGAAGAAGATTTTTAAAGAAGTGCCAAAAATTACCCCTTTTTGCCGCCTATTTGGGCCCCTTTGACCCCCAGAACCCCTATTTTCACAAACTTGAATTGGCATCCCCCAATGATGCTTCCGACCAAGTTTGGTTGAAATCCCCCCAGTAGTTCTTGAGAAGTAGATGAAATATTTAAAAGTTACCAAAAATGACCCTCTTTTGGTCCCCATTTTAGGGCCCCATGACCCCCCAGCCTTTTAATTTTCACAAATCCGAATAACCATTACCAAATGATGCTTTTCACCAAGTTTGTTTGAAATTGGCTTTGTACTCATCAGAAGAAGATGAAAATGTGAATTTTTTAACATGATGAACTTTGACCTCTGGGTGTGGCCCCATACATGACCCCAGGGGCATGAATTTCACAATTTATAATATACCTGTCCTAGTTGTCATGCACACAAAATATTTAAGCTCTGGCATTAACGGTTTATTAGAAGAAGATTTTTAAAGAAGTACCAAAAATTACCCCTTTTTGCCCCCTATTGGGGGCCCTATGACCCCCAGAACCCCTATTTTCACAAACTTGAATTGGCATCCCCCAATGATGCTTTCTACCAAGTTTGGTTGAAATCCGCCCAGTAGTTCTTGAGAAGAAGATGAAAATGTTTAAAAATTAACGGACGACAGACGACGGACGACGCACGACAACGGACAAATGATGATTGCAATAGGTCACCATGACCATTCGGTCAGGTGACCTAAAAAGTATTCTCTTCATGTCTTATTTGGTGAGTTAAAAAGGAATCTACCGGTACTTATTGATGTCTACGAATTAATTCCTCAAAATACTTTCAATAATCCCAAGTATCTTATAAATTCTATATCAAAATTAATTTTGAAAATCAAGATACACCATTTCATAACAATACATTTGACAATTTTTAGATAAATTTCCATGTGTTATCATGTAAATGTAATTGAGAAATTGACTAGGGCTTATTAAGCCATTACCAGAGGACAAAATTTAAGACAAATCCAAATTGAAAGAAGATGTAGATGACATTTCAAAGTGAGCTAAATTTTTTAGATAAGTTACAAGCAATTTCTCTTTTTCCCACAAACTTTTCATTACAATATTTCTTAAGGGCACCAAAAAGCCTTTCTACATGGTAATGGTGCCAAAAGGGGTAGAAAACATTATGGGAAAAGGAGAAATTGCTTGTTACAAGCAATTTCTCCTTTTCCCACAAAGTTTTTATTACAATATTTCTTTGGGGCATCAAAAAGTGGTTCTACCTGGTAATGAGTTCATCATCATCATTGGGCAACCAAAATATGATATATAAGGCTGTATTTTCAACGTTTTGGTTTATCACCAATGTTCAGCCATAACAAATCAACAGAATTATAGAGATGCCTTTATAACATTCCATCTAAAAAGCATCATTTTTATGAAGCTGCAATGGACTTATCCAGAGATATCAACAGGCTTAACATAAAAAAATGCCTATAATGTACAGATTAATTCAGATACAACACTTTCAAGACTAAGGAAAATCTATAGGGACTTACTTCTGAGATTCTGTTTTCTTTTTCAAACTTCCTAAGCTCAAAGACACTGTAAAATAAAACAACAAGTTTTGTGATTACATCATCAGTAGTACATAAAGGATTGGCCTGGTCAGACTGGAAAAAATCAGATAAGGAACACACTGTTGTTTTTTTTATTTAGATTCATAAATGTTGACTTGTAAATCTCTAACACTGTACATTTACAGTTGGTTGACAAATTCTGGGTGACCTGTGCTGGGTATATACACTTACAAAACTATTTTTAAACAGACTTTCAATATGATACTTTTAACAAGGAAGATTATAAGTATAAACAATAACAATAGCACTATCTACGGGTGCCTACTCTCGGCTATTGGGTGATGGATAGCTGATAAAATGCATATAGAGTTATCTCCCTTGATAGTATTGGTTGCTCTTTTGATAGTGAACAAGTGTGCCATGTTTCAAGTGAATGCCTTTAGTTGAACCAGAGATATCACAAAATTTCAAAGGTTTCGTATGACGACAACAACAACAACGACTACGACACCAAGGCTATAGCAATACCTTGGATTTTCTCCAAAAAACCGAACTAACAAACTAGAACTTATCATAGAGCCTTGTTTATGAAAACATGTCAAAGTTCGAGGAGAGATAATTTATCTGGCAGGAGGGATGAGACTTCAAAAAGTGTAGTGCAAAACCTCAATACGTGATCAGTTTATGTATAAAGTTCTACCAGATGGCAAAATTTTAGATAAGTCCAAATTGAAAGGAGTTGCAGACGACAATTTAAGTTAATAAAATTTCAGATTTTTTCATCATTTTCGAGAGAAAACATTGTGTACAATGAAGAAATTGCTTGTTACAAGCAATTTCTTTACTTTACACAATGTTTTCCCGATTGTTTTACTTGAAGGGCATTCAAAAGCATCACTATGTGTGAATGGATTAATTTTTTGAAGCAAAGTTTTAGGAGAAGTTGGCAACACAATATTACTTGAAAGAGCCTTAGCATTGTAACTTAATTAGGGATGAAGTTAAAGGAAAATGTTTAGTTTGCAGGTTAAGTTTTTGAGGAAAGTTTTACGGAAAAGGGTTAAAATTTTGACCTTTACCTTGATGAAATAACCTTCCCCAGTTGCACCTTGTTGAGACCCATCTACATACCAAATATTAGCATTGTAACTTATTTAGGGATGAAGTTAAAGTGTTTAGTTGGCAGGTTAAGTTTTTGAGTTTTAGGGAAAAGGGTTAAAATTTTGACCTTGACCTTGATGAAATGACCTTCCCCAGTCGCGCCTTGTTGAGACCTATCTACATACCAAATATTAGCATTGTAACTTATTCAGGGTTGAAGTTATAGGAAAATGTTTAGTTGGCAGGTTAAGTTTTGCAGACAGACAGACAGACGGACACCGGTAAAACAATATGCCCCCGATCTATTGATGCCAGGGCATAAAAATATATCACTATACCAGTCCATGTCCTGAATATAAACTAAATCATAAAATAGGAAGTAGGGAACTGACAGACCTAAATTCAGTAAACGCCATGTAGAATCTATAGCTGAACCTCAATATCAAGTTTTTTCAAGTCAATGCTTTAACAAATTCTGCATTAAATGTGATAAAAAGTATTTCTTATAGACAAAACAAACAAAAGGATAGACAGTAATTCAGTATCCCCCCTCTCTTCTTCCAAATGGAGGTAAAAAAATAAATCAACACCTAACAGACAGCAAAAATTCAGACCGGTTTTATTGAATCAGGTAAAAGACTGCAATTTTAAGTGAATTTGAATAGAATTTTTTATTGAAAACATGAGAAACAAGTTTCCTACAGTGAATTATCTCCAGCACAACATTAATTGGTAATGTACTTGTAGAGGTAACTCATACCAAAGAGAATTTATCATCACAAAATTTTACACTTGTCCAAAATAACTGCATAATTCTGAAGATACAAGACATAATTCTGGGGTCTATTAAGTAAATATTTTACACATAACCAGACAACAGAATTTTAGACTGGTCAAAATTGAAAGGAGTTGCAGATGAAAATTTAAAGTTAATGAAATATTAGATTTCTATTCAAAATTTCTTCATTTTACACAACCTTTTCCAAATGATTTTCTTTGGGGGGGGGGGGGCGTTTAAAAGCTTCATCGTGAGGAAATGGGTTAAAGAATCTATTCTACCTTTTTCTTCTTCATTCTCTCTCTTTAGTTCTGTATATTCTGAGTCTTTCACATTTTTCTCTGCTTTTGCTCCTCTCTCAATCTGTTCCTGTATAAACTTGGCTGCTCTCTCATTGTCATCCATGTCCATACGCTCTTTTGATTTTACTGACAATAAAGGAAATATAAAATGTATTGGAGAAGAAAGAGGGACTACAGGTTGTAAGAATAATTTTTGTTTGTTGATCCTTGAATTTGTTTTGGGTTGTATATCTTAAATCAGAATAGTTATATTCCAATTTAGTGAGAAAAATATTTGCTCAAGTAATGAAACTCGATTGTATATTTTTTTCTTCTATCTGACACTTTAACTCCAGCAAGATATAGAACTAGTCATGCTAATTCCATTACAAAAAAATTCCAGATTTTGAAGTGTAGAAGAAAAACAAGCAGGGAAACACAAGAAAAGGAGAAATTCACTTGTGACAAGAAATTCTCCTCTTCTCACAATGATTTTTACCCTATTTAGCACTTATTCCTTAATTGTAACTTACTTTAGATTGTCTTTTGCACATTCTTTCAATTTGGACCAGTGCATTATGGTAATGTATTAACCATTTCCTGTTCAAACACGGGATTTTACGTCTTTGTTATTTTATACTTGAGAAAACATTGTGGAAAAAGAAGAAATTGCTTGCAACAAGCAATTTCTTCTTTTCCCACAATATTTTCTACCACATAGGTTGGTTTCATTTTGAATTGCATCCAATTTTCCTTGTCGTCTTCAACCTTTTTTGAATTTTGATGGGTCTAAAATTTTAAAAACAGGAAAGGGTTAAGGAGAGTATAACCTTTTTCATACTCACGTTGTTCCTGTTTACGTATTGTTTCAGGATCTCTGTCTATATATTTTACAAACCAGCCTTTCTCTGTAAAATCTACCTCACACTTCCCTAAATAGAAACATACAGACTAGTAGATACAAACCAATATTTCTGTCTAAATTCTACCTGATACTTTCTTAACCCATTCCCACACAGTGACGCCTTTGTAAAAAGCAATTTCTTCATTTTGCACAATGTTTTCTACACAGAAAGTTGAAAAATCTTAAATTTCACAAACTTTGAATTGCCGTCTGCATCTTCTCTGACCAGTCTAAAATTTTGTTGTCTGGTAACGGGTTAATAGAAACATGTAAAGAATTAGAAACGTAACGATGTTTTCCTTTTATATCTACCTTACACTTTCCTAAATAGAAACATACAAAGAATAAGACATGTCAAAGTATTTTCATGTAAAATCTATCTCACAATTTCCTAAATAGAATCATGAATTTGATACAAGGAAATCTTATCTGTTAGGGTGGTTTATTAACATAACGATAATTCATCCACTAATAATTCATATTGTTCTATTAGAATGTTTTCATGACTACTTTGAAAATAATTCAGCTTTGAAGACAATTAGTTACCATTATTATTTCATTCTTTGTCATATTTTCTTCAAGGCAAACAAATTGTTACAGATTTTAAGGATTATTGTGCGTTGAGAGTCTTATTTCTAACAAAATAGAAACTAACTTTCGGACAGTCACATTTAAGGATAGTGATTGATTTTACATACGCTAAAGTAGTTACAATATGAGGATATATCAAAGGTGTAAAAATGAAAGACAATAATCAAATTGACCAATTGCGGCTGTCAATCAAATAAGTTGAATAATGAAATCATTCATTTAGACATGGCTTTTGAACTCCGACATTGGCCGCAATTTTTGTTAATCTTTTTTGTTGGTATGGCAACCTACAGCTTTAAGTAGCCAACCAACTGTTGTACTTTTTTGTTACATGCTACTGACCATAAAACTTGCAAAATAATACAATTAAAATTTGAAGTGGGACTTCCTGTCGGAGTAAGCGGGTGTGGCCAATTGAAACATGTCAATTTTTATTAAAAATCTATATGTAATAAACTTTTAACTATCAGTGTTAAAACATTTTGCCTCATCTAAAAATAATCTTCTATCTTGATGGGAGATTCTGTAATTGGACAGCAAAAATATTCTAACTAAGTTTTCTTTAATCCGAAGTCGTAACAAAATAGTTGTGCTTTGAAGGTTCAATTAAGTTCAAACAGGATTTTCATAAGGATTATAATGAGAAAATAATTATATAATTACTTTGAGGTAAAATTATGAATGCAAATTGTGTGGGAGTTTTCAAATTAGCAAAACTATAAATTTTCGCAAAGCGGACTAATAACCCCAAAGCAGCACTTCTCTATATACAAATGCTATCCGCTAAAGGGCCATAACAAAAAATGGACTTTTTAATTTAAGGGCCATAAATCATTCAATAACTAAAGGCACTTGAGGGCCTATATCGCTCCACAGGCCTGATTGTACTGATTAAGGTAATGTTGTTTTCAGGAATTCAATATAAACGGAATCATATTCACCATGTGAATTTTTTTTTTTGATTTTGACCGGTCTAAAATTTTGTTGTGTGGGAATAGGTTTAATGTTAAGTGTTGAATTAATTCAGTTGTTTGAAATGTAAATATGAGACTACTATTGCAATAACTATCTTTTGGTTTTCTAAGACAAAATCCTACTTTCTACCACTTTCTAAGAACCTTGCATCTCCTTGATCTTTTTTTAGAACAGCAATGAGGAATACCTTATCTAAGTGTGTGCAGACATTAAATATGCAATCCAGTATACTGTAAATAACTACCTGGTGTAATCTGAGTAACAACAGTCTCCTTGAAAATTGGGTTTTAATTAGTCAATCCATGTATACATTCACAAAAACTTGAAGTCTCAGAAACTCACAATGAACTTTTAACCCTTTAACACAGTTCACCCTAATAATATGTTTGTAAAAAATCTGCCATTCAAGAGTGGCATTTTTAAAAACTCACTGGATATCATACATAGGCACAAGGCACAACCATAAAAGCCATATTTTCAACGAATCAAAATTAAAACTGATGGAATCTGAAAACAAGAGCACCGCCCACGGGTGCCAATACTCTGCTGCAGGTGCTGGATAATGCAAAAATTCTAAGTCGAAAAAGGCGCATAACTCTTACAAAAATGCTTTTAGGGTTATCCCCTTTGATAGTCTAGTTAGCTATTGTGATGGTCAATACATGTGCCAAGTTTCATTAGATAATCTTCAATAACATGAGAGATATGACCAAGGTTAAAGTTTGTCACACCGACACTAACGGCGCCAATACCTCAGGTTTTCTCCGAAAACAGCCGAGCTAAAAAGTCACCAGAGGATCATGCCAGTGAAATTTAGATGAAATCCATCAACTGGTTTCTAAGAAAAAGATTTTCAAAGATTTGAACATATATTGAAACTAGCCATTAAAGCCATGTTTTTCTGATTAAAAATTTAATAATTTTGGAAATGTTTTCTGCAACTTCTTTTTGCGACCCCTATGACACTTATCATTCGAGATTAGACACATCATATAATTTGTTCTTTGATCAGCTAAATGACAACACAGATCATGTTAAACATTGTCCTGCTGAATTAAATTTTTATCTGAATTGCATTAATCCATTCCAACACAATCCCTCCTTTTGCCCCTCCCAAGAAAACGGTTCTGGAAAACAATGTGGAAAATGAAGAAATTGCTTATGACAAGCAATATCTGCATCTTCAACATTGTTTTCTACCCTAAGAGACAAATTTTAAAAATTTGACAATTTGGAATTGCCATCTGCAACTTCTTTCAATTTGGACAGGTCTAAAATTTCACTTTGTTGAAATGGGTTAAGATCAAAGTTCTGAAAGCAATGGCAGTACTTGTGTTCGATCATCAATACTTCTTTTGAGAATTAATTTCATAACAACTCTTGAAAAGGACAAACAGGAGTTGTAGACTAAAATCAGACTGCACTTAAGTGAAGGCAGATCCCTGTCTATACCAGCTGCAAAAACGGGAATATTCTGGGTAAAGCATGACACAGGTTTATATTCAGATCATTTTTTTTTAGCATGACAGGCTTTTGTTTTGGCGAAATATCAGCCTAATGGTTTGTTTTATAACATGGTGTAGTGTATTCCATTTATATATACCATAACAATATATTCTTACCTTCCCTGCCCAGCCACTTAACAAAGTCTGTCAAAGTTTCCCACTGTGTAGAGTTCATGTGTGTATGGTCTCTCTGTGATATGTACTCCTGGTATACAATATTACAATGGACTCTCTTTGTGCCAAATCTTCTTCGTAATAGCTCTGTGTAACCATCCTCAAAATCCCTGAAATAATCAATTAACCCCTTCCCTTTCAAATACGAGATTTTACGTCCCTGTGATTTTATACTCGAGAAAACATTGTGGAAAAAGAAGAAATTGCTTGTAACAAGCAATTTATCCTTTTTCCACAATATTTTCTACCACATAGGATAGTTTCATTTCAAATGGCATCCAGTTTTCATTGTCCTCTGCAACCTCTTTCAATTTTGACTAGTCTGAAATTTCCAAAAACAGGAAAGGGTTAACTCTTGTCATGCTAAACCCGGAAATATTCCTGTTGAGGGAGAGGATGGATCAATATTATCTGTCCCCATAAATTACCAGGAATTGTACTATTCTTTGACAACGGGAAGAGTCAGGAGTCCCTGTACATGAAATTCTTGGGGTCAAAACTGATATGGAAGGTGTCATAACAACAAAAAGAGCAAATGAAGCATATGAATCGTTAGTATTTTCTTGCAGGTGTAGGTTAATTCTATAAATCTCTCATAAAGTTGATTCCTATTATTGTCAAAAGTACATAAGATATGACTCTGAAAATTTGGGGAATCAATCATTCCCTGTTTTGACACTTCGAAATTTCTCTGCAGTTTAATCTTACTTTCTGGAGAGAAAAAATGTATAAGGCTCAAAACAGGATATTTTCAGATTTGTTAGGGTCAAAGCCCTAGTTTACTAGTCAAAACAAGAGACTGGACCTACCCAGAGAAACTTACTTTGAGAAAGTGTCTATATATTCATCTGGATTTTCTGCAAACAGTAACAGTTGTCTTTGGTGAGATTCTGACATCATGTGACATTTAAACCCATTCTGAAATCAAACAAAAGACAATGGTAGTCATAAATAACTCACCTGAGTCTCTTTGTGAGTAAATGTTGATTGATTGATTGAATGGTGTTTAACGCCGTTTTTAACAGTATTTCAGTCATATCGCAGCGGCTGGAGCACCTAACAATGGATTCCTGTTATTTCTCACACCAGTACTACCACTACATCCTTTCCTAGCCTCTAGCTGCTATCCCACTTAGGTTTACGATTATCCATCCATTGGTGAGTGACAAATGTAGGAAAGAATATGTGCCGGGGCCGGGGATCGAACCCATGACAGCCCATGATTGTGGGTAAATGTAATTTCCCCCCAAATAGTGTACTCAACCAAAAACTTGTCCAAAGATTTATTTCTTTATTTATCTATAAAATGTAGCAACCTGGTGAAACTCATTTGAAACAAAGGGCCTTCACTTCAGCTTTCAGATGATTGTGAAGGAAAAGGCTTCATAATAAAATGTGACCCATCAAACATAAAGCAACCTTCTGGTCAGTGCAAAAGGTATAGCTCTTTGTGTGAGGATTGCTCTTTGGACATTTTCTAAATTAAGAATGGTCATTCTATCTTACTTAATAAGCAAGTTATGGTCATTTTCAAACCACCTGACCCAATTCTGCTTGAACCTACCTGATTTTCAAGATATTGTTTTAGTTCCAAATATGAACTTTTTTTGCATCAGGGGTCAAAGACATAATCCCATTTTCATATCATCTCATTTTTTACACCTGTCAAGAAAAAAAAAAAGAAAAATATTGTGAACAATGAAATAATTGCTTGTAACAGGCAAATTCTTCATCGTCAAAAATGTTTTCTACCCAAGACAAACATTTCCAAAATTTCTACGTTAAATTGTTGTCTGCAACTTCTTTTACCTTGGATCAGTCTAATTTTTTGTATTCTGGTAATTAGTAAAAAGCTACAAACCTCATCTCGACATTGTTTCTGACACATTTGACAATACCATCTTAACTTCTGTAATCCTTTAGCCTTGATCCTGTTGGCTATTGCTTTTGGTGTAAGAAAACCCGCCTTCTCTTTTCCCATTCTGGTAATAGTTAGTATACTAAATGTTGTACAGATTCATTTGAATTCTGTAAATTAAAAAAAGACAAAAAACCCAGTTAACCCATTCCCACACAGTGACGCTTTGTGACGACCCTCAAGAAAAATATTGGGAAAACATTGCGTAATTGTAGAAATTGCTTGTAACAAGCAATTTCTTCATTTTCACAATGTTTTCTATCCAGAATGTTGAAAAAATCTAACAACTTCATTAGCTTTAATTTGTCGTCTGCAACTCTGTCAATTTGGAGCTGTCTAAAATTTTGCTGTTTGGTAATGGGTTAAGAATAAATTGCCATTTCATAACTAGCACTACACTGTACTGATTTAGGAAATAATGTTTTCAAGAATTCAATATAAACTGAATCATCTTTGATATATCTAGCAAATAAATCAAGTCACTGAAATCTTTAAAATAGATCTAGAGAGGCATTCAAACTTTAGTTGTTTTACAAAGTCAGGCCAAGTTATGAAACATTCATTTACTAAGTCATATGAAAAGATATAAACAAAAGTTTACTGTATACCATATATGGACATAAGCCATGCCCATAGGAGCTATGTTTTTAACTGATCAAAATTAGGTGAAGGAATATGACAAAGAGACAAGGCTCATTCCTGTCAAAAATATTGTTGAAATCCATCAACAGGTTTCTGAGAAGATTTTTTAAGTTTACATAACATACCAGTATATGGGCATATATGGAAATTAGCCCCATCTATTGAAGTAACATTTTTCATCAAAATTCTTTTGAATAATCCGATAAAAATTCACCAAAGAAATCATAACTCATTCCTGTGAGATTTGGATGAAATCCATCCACTGGTTTCTGAGAAAAAAGATTTTCAAAGCTTCCTCCATATATGGGAATTACCCTCCCAAATTAAGGCCATACTTTCATCTGATCAAATTTTTTTGAAGGAATCTGATAAAGGGTCATCCAAGGATCATTTCTGTGAATTGATTGATTGAATGAGGTGTAATGACACTTTTTACAGTATTTCAGTCATATGGCGCAGCTGGAACACCTAACATTGGATTCCTGGTATTTCTCACACCAGTACTACCACTACATTCTTTCCAAGCCTCCAGCTGCTATCCACTTAAGTTTACGATTGTTTACCCATTGGTGAGAGACAAATGACAGAAAAGAAATGTGTCATTTCTGTAAAATTGGTTGAATTCAGTTCAGTACCCTCCGAGGAGAAGATTGTTAACCCTTTCCTGGACAAACCCAGGGTTTTACGTCACTGTGATTTTATACTTGAGAAAACAATTAGGAAAAAGGAGAAATTGCTCGTAACAAGCAATTTCTCCTTTTCCCACAATATTTTCTACCACATAGGATGGTCAGATTTCAAATTGCATGCATTTTTCATTGTCATCTGCAACCTCTATCAAATTGGACCAGTCTAAGATTTCATAAAACAGGAAAGGGTTAAAGTAAAAGTTTACAGATGGACAGACAATTGGCTGGACAATGACAGCACATGTCATTAGCCCTCTTGATTTCAGCCAGTAGAGCTAAAAGCGCATAGAAAATATCCTGAAAAATGATATAGCAAAATCTCAACATATTAACATTGCTATTTTTCTAGATTAAAACAGTGACAAATTTTCCCCATATCGGGCCTTATATCATGACCTTATTTAGGCAGATGTGTAGGCAAGATTTACCGTCATCATATGACACCAATGATTGTCCAGGCTGAACATGACCAAGAAAAAAAAATTTAATAAAACTTTGATTTCAAATCTGAGGTAAATTGATATTCAACTGATTTAGCTCACATGGAAAAGATCACATCAGATTTTGTTTCATTAAAACAAGTGCTGAGTTTCAGGTTATGAATCAATCGCCAAAACAAGCAATGGTTGACACATTGTTATTATGTCAGCTGGATTTCCCAATAGAGCAATACTTATGAACCCACTATACTTAAAGAAGCAAATACATCACATAAATCTAAGTTAAACAAGAGCACGACATACAAATGTCTACGCTCGGCTATTGGGTGCTGGATAGTGGATAAAATGCATCTAGAGTTATCCTTCTTTATAGTATAGGTTGCTCTCTTGATAGTTATTAAGTGTACCAAGTTTCAAGTGAATGCCTTTAGTAGAACCAGAGATATCACAAAAAGTCAAAGTTTTCGCACCATGACAACAACACAAAGGCTAAAGCAATACCTCGGGTTTTCTCCGAATAGCTGAGCTAAAAATAAGCACTGCTTATACCGATCGTTTAATTTTTAATGTTAACATGTGTGTCACTGTTACAAAACTAAAGTGAAAGTTTGTGCCAGCTGCCATAACTGGAATGCAAAGAATCGGACAGGACAGGTAAAACATGATAAAAAGGGGCCTTTAGAAGCTCTTGTGTTTGCACAATAAAGTCTCTATATATTCTGTGAAATGAACATGGTACTAAATAAACACATTATGGTACTAAATGAACACAATATGGTCTGAAAGACTGAAATGATCAATGTATAGTATGAAATTACCAATTCATGGTACGAAATTAGATGCAATAACCTAGCCCTCTTTCTTATAACCTGTAGGTGAGGGCTTTGATACCCTGTCCCATCCTCTTTGCTGCAGTTCCAAACCTATCCTATCAAATTTGTTGATGATTGATAAAATGTGTTTAATTAGTAATTACTCATTCATGTAATTAATATCATTTGGCTTTTTTATAAACATAATTAATCATCTATCAATTTCCATTAATTGCATAAATCAGGTTGATACGGTATGTTCACAGTTAAAGTAACATTTTTTTTATGTATATAGATATCTGTACACCGACAAATGGACAGGTTCGAAAATAAATTCCGAAGTTTGGATGCCTTTAACAGCCCTGTCTACGGCCAAGAATACATCCCAGACTTTATCTACGACTTTGTTGGTACAAGGTTAAAGTAAAATATATTAGAATAATACGTAATACTGATTTTATTTATATTTTATTTCTATTTTACCTATCTCAGGGCGATAGTAGCCGAAACGAATTTGATCCGAATGAGATCAATCAAAGTACCACAAATTATAGAATAGAACTTTTATCATTAGTTTCATAGACTGGTACTAGTCGTCTTGTATACAAAAATCTTTTCAACTCTTTTTTTTTTTTTTTTTTTTTTTCGTGACTAGAGTCTGTTAGACAGTGGGCTATCATTTTGAATTAGGGTAAAAAAGGCCCGTGACAAAAAGGCCCAGTGTCAAAAAGGCCCGGCTCAAAAAGGCCCACTTTCAAAACTGACCAGAAAGGCCCAGTGCAAAAAGGCCCACATATACATGTAAGAGAATAGCAAGTCAGTCGGATTATACATGTATTTAACTCAACTTTTAGATGAAATATATATATTAACCCTCGTCATGCTTAACCCGGAATATTCCGGTTTTGGCAGGAGGTGTAGACCAAGATCAGTCTGCACATAATTGCAGTCTAATCTTGGTCTACACCCCCTGCTTGTACTTTTCCTGCCAGAATTGTTTATGAAATTGATTTCTAAAAGAAATATTAATATTTGAACGAGTTCTATTAGTGCTTTCAGTCCTTTGATTTTACAGCAATTCAGTAAGGTAATTTATACAGCATGACAAGAAACCATTTGGAAAAAGAAGAAACTGCATTTCAGAAGCAACCATACGTTGTCGATATACTTATTATAATTGGTTCTTTATGCTAACACCTTTCAATACAGGTAATAAACATAAATAGTGTCATTCTTTAATTCATACTGAAAAGTGTTTTATTTTACACTGATCAATTTTAAGTCAGTTTAAAATTAAACAAAAGAAATATATTTTTTTTCATTGTTGAAATAATGTCAAATTTTTACGCTAGGTTATTGAGCCTTTTTGGTCAAATTTAATAGTGGGCCTTTCTGGTCTGGGCCTTTTTGGACCGGGCCTTTTTGGTCAGTTTTAAAAGTGGGCGTTTTTGGACTGAGCCTTTTTGGAACGGGCCTTTCTGACACTGGGCCTTTTTGACCCGACACCATCATTTTAGAGTCGACGAAATATTAGGATATGTCACCCCCATTTGTCCAGTAGAAAGAGAAAGAGCCTTAAAACCGCGAGATCGATGATTGAACCTTGAGTTTACCAAACTACTTGTCGACCTTGATTAGTTTGAGCGAAATGTATGTTCACCTGGATCGATATGAAAATAAATGGAGACATTTTTAGTGTATGATGGATTACTCAATTTTGATAAATATCTGTTTTAGAAGTCCCCAGTCTACACAAACTTTGCCTACCCGTGACCGAGTAGATGAGTAAAGACCGTAATTCCGTGAGTAGTAAGAATTATCTCCTGACTTTGTCAGCTTTATTTCATCATCGTCTGTATTAACCTATTTACAAACGACAAAATTTTAGACTGGTTCAAATTAAAAGGAGATGCAGACCTCATTTTAAAGTTTATGAATTTATAGATCTTTTCATTTTCTAGGTAGAAAACATACAATTTCTTCACTCTATTTGATGTTTTCCCAATTGTTTTTCTTGAGGAGCGTCACTGTGTAGGAATGTGTTAAATCATGACGAAACTTCGTATACAGTCTTCGCAATAGCTAATGTATTTTCTTAGATGGCAGCTTTAAAGCAGAAAAGCACACCTTACGTGCCGACGTCTTTTCGTTAACTTTTTATTCAAGCGACTTGTAATAATGTTATCGTATCTTGGGAAAATTTACATAATATACATTTGTCAAAAATAAACGCTGAGCTATTTAAAAGGGCCCGGCTATAAGTTCCGACTTACTTTGTCAGCCCGATTAGCTCAGTTGGTAGAGCACTTGACTTCAAACCTCAAGATCACGGGTTAGAGCCTTGGGCTGACCATATCAAGTAACAAAATTAATTGTCTTTCGGATGAGACATTAAACCGTGGCCCCGTGTTTACTAAATCTTCTCCTCTTGACCCTGAAGGCGTAGAGCCTTGTTTTTGTTTTTTTGCAAGAAGCATCAGTTTATTGACCTCTTTCAAAATAGCTAAAATCATAATCCTCGGGTCCCCAGGGGCGGAGCCCCAGGGGGATGGTGGTGGTCATATAGAAATAAAGAACGATTTTTAAATGTCATCTTCTCCCAAACCACTGGGCCAATTTCAACCAAATTTGGCAGAAATGTTCCTTAGGAGGTCCCCTTTGATAATTGCCAAAGGAATTGAAATCCGTCAAAATCTCTGGTTGCCATGGCAATAAAAGTGAAATTTTAAAATAATCTTTAAAAATCTTCTCCTCCTTACCCAGAAGGCGTAGAGCCGTGATATTTTGCATGAAGCATCAGTACATTGACCTCTTTCAAAATAGCTAAAATCCTGATCCTCGGGTCCCTAGGGGCGGAGCCCCAGGGGGGATGGGGTTTATATAGAAATAAAGAACGATTTTTAAATGACATCTCCATAACCACTGGGCCAATTTCAACCAAATTTGTCAGAAATGTTCCTTAGGTGGTCCCCTTAAATAATTGCTTAAGGAATTGAAATCCGTTTAAATCTCTCGTTGCCATGGCAACAAAAGTGAAATTTTGAAATAATCTTTAAAAATCTTATAGTCCTGACCCAGAAGGCGTAGACCCTTGATATTTTACACGTAGCATCGGTATATTCACCTCTTTCAATATAGCTTAAATCATGATCATTTGGTCCCCAGGGGCGGATTCCTGGGAGGGGGGTTATAGGCATGAAGCGTCAGATCACAGAATTCTTTCTTTATTCTGAAATTATAACCCATGGATCCAGAGGGAGAAAAATTTAATTCCTTCTTTCAAATTTGCCCTTAAGCCTTAGAACTTGTAAATTAGACTTTTGGATCCCAAAGTACATAGTCTATCTCTGTAAGTATGACCCACTTTTATCATTATCCTAACCTTAACGTGAAATTAAGACTGTTGAAAGAAAAAGTGCTTTTATCTCAGGGGAGCGCCCAAGGGCCAACGGCCCTCTTGTTTTTCAAATAGAATATCTAGTCAAGATAGAGAGCATTTGTGCAGTTTTATTGAAACACGTCCATAATTGAAGAAGCTATGCTCTGGAAATGCTTTATTTTCACGTTTGATCTTGAGCTGTGTCCTTGACCTATCTTAAATTATTTTTCAAATGGCACATCTACTCTTGATAGAAAACAATTGTGCAAAGGTATTTTGAAACCCGTCCATTATTTTAGGAGCTATACTCAAACATGATCAATTCTAATTTTGACCTTGAAGTTGAGCTGTGACCTTGAAGCTATCTGAATTTTTCTTCTACTGGTGATAGAGAATAATTGTGCGCAGTTATATTGAATTCAACCCATAATTGAAGGGGCTATGCTCTGAACAAACTCAGTTCTAATGTTTGACCTTGGAGCTATCCAAAAACCGGGGAATTGCGTCGGCGCAATATTATATAAGGAAGTTACATGTGAAGTCTAATCCAATTTGGTCAATTGTTGTGGAGAAATCGAGACGGAAGGAAGGACGAAGCGGCGGCTATATGTTAGCCCTTCGGGATGCATAATAATCTGATAAAAGGCCACCCAAAGGATAATGTCGGTATAATTTGGTTGAATTCCATCAACTGATGTCTTAGAAGATTTTCAAAGCTTTTACCAAACATGGTGGACAATTAGTCCCGCCCATGAGGGCCATTTCTGTATCCGATCAAAATTCTTTAAACGAATCTGATAAAGGGTCAACCAAGGATCATGTCAGAGAAATTTGGATTAAAGCCATGTTTTTTCATCCGATCAAATCCGATCCGATCTGATTCTTTGAAAGAATCAGATAAAGGGTCATCCGAGGATCATTTCTGTGAAACTTGGTTGAAATCCGTTTCGTACTTTATGAGAATATTTGTAAAGTAAAAGTTTACAGACGGAGGGACAGACATTAGCCTATTGGCTTTCGGCTGTTTGAGCTAAAATCAGGGGAAAATGCTGATTATTTCTTGAAGTTTAAAGAAATTTGCGTCCAGCACAACACCTAATGAACACATCAGCCAAGAATCAAGCGAATCGGCCTGTGACAGTGGTTGACTGGCCAAGATTTGATTTGTCGAATCGGGCAATGATACACCGACTCGTGATGGAATTGTCACAAAAGTTGCGCCTCGCACATCTACAATCCTTTGTGAACACTACTGTCATGTTAACTGTGAATTAACTAAAAATTTTATCAGTTTTTAAAACAAGAGGACCATGATGGTCCTAAATCGCTCACCTGAGGCATCTGCAAATTACAGTACTTTTTAGTATAAAAAAGACACAACTTGAGTAAAATGAATAAAACAAATATAAGATTTTGGGCTTTGTACAAAACAATCAAGTAATGCTTTACAATAAGAATTAATGCCTTTGTCTTTATAGTTTAATCCATTACCAAACTATCCAATATTTGTCACCCTCAGGGAAAATAGGTTTGAAAAATACATAGTGAGAAAGGGAGTGGCAAGCAATTTATCCATTTCTAACAGTGTTTTCTACCTGAAATTCTTTGTATTTAGATTTCAATCAAACTCTAATTACTGTCTGCAACTTCAATGGGTGTAATTTTAGCAACCTTGGTAGAGAACAATCTGGATGTACTATAAATCAAAATATGAATGCATTACAACTTATACATGAGGAGTGGAAGATATTTGAACATGCTCTTATAGAGCGTTTTTCATATCTTTGGATACCTTGGGAAGGGCCATGTTTGTCAAAGGATATAAACATGGTAGATAACAATAATGTTATCCTTTGTTTTTAATGTAAATGTTCTAGAACCTATATTTAAGAAGAATTCTTTCAATGCAATTTTAGACCCCAGGAGCAGGGACATTTTTATCCTAAGAGCATATTTTCCTGTTGCATAGTACAAAATTATTTTGTCATGCTACATACCAAATATGTATGCCCTTCACCTTATATTTCAGGAGAAGACTTTTGATGTTGCTCTAATTGGGTGTTTTCCAAAATTTTTGACCTATGGGGCAGTGCCATGTTTTATCCCAGGGCTAAGATTTTAGCTAACATGGTAGAGAACTATCTGGATATGCTATATACAAAATATGAATGCCTCAGACTTTGTAGATTGGGAAGAAAAGACTATTGAACATGGACTAATTGAGCATTTTTACAAACTTTGGACACCCAGGGAAGGGGTGTTTATAAACCTACAGGCATAATTTAAACAAAACTGATAGATAACAGCCAGGCTATGCTACACTCAAAATATAAATGCCCTCCTCCTTAAAATGAAGGTTATTTTTTTCCAGCATACACAAATTTTGCGTTTTTTCCCAATTTCTGACCCCTAGTACAGGGCCCTTTTTGACCCGAGGAAGACAACTTTTAGTGATATAATACAAAACCATCCAGTTATGCTCCATACCAAATATAAATATCCTAGACCTTATAGTTTAAGAGGAAAAGTCTTTTGAAATTGCCCTAATTAAGCATTTTTCCAAACTTCGGACCTCAGGGGCGGGGCAATTTTTGACCCCGGAGAATTTTTTTTTTAAAACTTGGTAAAGAACCATATGATTAAGCTCTATATAAAAAATAAATGCCTTGGGCCTGATAGTCTCTGAAAAAAAAGACAAAAAAGATTTTCTGTCATTTCCCATTTTCATATGCCGCGGTTACAAGAGTTTTTCACAGAATTAAATTCTTTTAACAACTTTTGAAGAGCTTCACCCAAGGAACATCCCTGCAAAGTTTCAGCTTGATTGGCCTACTGGTTTAGGAGAAGAAGATTTTTAAAGATTTTTAAAGTTTTAATTAAGATTCCCATTTTCACATGCCGCGGCAACCAGAGTTTTTGATGGAATTAAATTCTTTTAACAACTTTTGTAGAAATTCACCCAAGGAACATCCCTGCAAAGTTTCAGCATGATTGGCCAACTAGTTTAGGAGGAGAAGATTTTTAAAGATTTACTTAAGATTCCCATTTTCACATGCCGCGGCAACCAGAGTTTTTGACGGAATTTAATTCTTTTAACAACTTTTGTAGAACTTCACCCAAGGAACATCCCTGCAAAGTTTCAGCTTGATTGGCCTACTGGTTTAGGAGGAGAAGATTTTTAAAGAATAACTAAAGATTCCCATTTTCAAATGCCGCAGCAACCAGAAATTTTGACGGAATTAAATTCTTTTAACAACTTTTGTAGAACTTCACCCAAGGAACATCCCTGCAAAGTTTCAGCTTGATTGGCCTACTGGTTTAGGAGGAGAAGATTTTTAAAGAAATTGTGGACGGACGGACAGACGGACGGACAACGACCGATCACAATAGATCACCTCGCACTTTGTGCTCAGGTGAGCTTAAAAAAACATAAAAAACAACAGTGTTTCTTTCACTTCTAGTGAATACTTCTGCCAAGTATCGAGTGATTTGGCGCGACGCTACAAGAGATTTTTCCGGACAGACCGAACAATGGACAGGCTGATTCCAGTATACCCCTCAAACTGTCTTTGCATGGGTTCGATCCCTAGTGGCGGCACAAATCCTTTCCGACATTTATCTCTCACTAATGTGTAGATAATCATAAACCCAAGTTGGATAGCAGCTTTAGGATAGGAAAGAATGAAATGGTGGTACTGGTGCGAGATATATCAGGAATCCATTGTTAGGTGCTCCAGTCGAGCACCGCCTCTGGGTGCCTAGGCTCGGCTATTGGGTGATTGATAGTGGATAAAATGCATCTAGAGTTATCCCCTTGATAGTATAGGTTGCTCTTTTGATAGTAAACAAGTGTGCCAAGGTTCAAGTGAATGTCTTTAGTAGAACCAGTGATATCACAAAATTTCAAAGTTTTCGCACGATGACGACATCAAGGCTATAGCAATACCTTGGGTTTTCTTCGAAAACAGCTGAGCTAAAAATGTTAAAAGCTGTGTTAAACCTAAGGGGTATGATAGCATACCATGATACCATATATAGTGATGTTCTCGTCAAATCATTGATGAGCATACAAAATGTCGTTAATATAGCATGAATAAAGCTGTATTTACAATGTTTTGCAGGCCAAACGACGATATGCGCTTCATACCATTTCTACTATTCAGGTTCTTTCCAAAAAGGTAATGATTGGAGACGAAAGTTTTATCACGACAAAGTGGTCAACACCCAATCAATGTGAAAGAAATTTACAACAAATTCTAATACATATACTTGCTCATTTAATAGTAATACTTTTATCAACAGTACACAGACAGCAAAATGTCTTATTAAAACAACTCTATTTCTTTTTTAAAACGGGCAAACAAAGCTTAAGAAAGGAATTTTCTGGTAGTAGTTAACCTTTAACTTTTCCCCCCTCTTTGAATGTTTTGCTATTACTTCTATTAAGCTCTGGTGCCATCACTAGTTTTAAAATACAAAATTTCATTTTAAAAGGTGTAAGGACAAGGGATAGCATGAAACAAAGTGGAATGAAAAGGGTAAGCAATGAGAGTCTGTTTAACAGACATGTACAAGCTCAACATAAACCATTAAAACATACATGAAAAGAACATGAAAAGAACTATGTAACTCAATTCAGACATTACCTATACACATCATTTTAGAATTACAATTGATCACATGTCACAATCAAGTAAGTATATAATACTGATAATTTTCTTAAAGAAAATAAAAATTCTATATACAAGAAATACTAGAGGGTCCAGGCATTGCCGCATAAGAGAGGGTCCGGACATTCCCGTATACCCATGGACACACATCACTATTTATGTTATCTTGTGTTAAACATGCTTGCAATCTATCGTGTGAATCAAACTTTTCAATTATCATTTCTAGAAAACCCATATTTCATGGTTTGAGCAAGCTCTGACATATTGAGTGGTGTTCAAGATTGGCTAATTTTGTACGACTGCAGGTAAGTCCATACAGTACCATTATGTGAAATTGAATGCTTTAAAGTTCCTTCAACATACACAACTAAGCACATGTAAAAGCAAAAGGTACAAAGCATTTTTCATTTTTATTGTAATTTTCTCTAGTCTGTTATGTCCGGGCAAGCTCACCTGAAAGTATTTCTGTATGCAACAATCAAAAGATATTGTTCAAACTTCAAAGGTTATTTTTATGGAAGATAATCTGAAATGGTTATAACATCAATAGAGCATTGCTTTAGAGTGAAAAATGTTTCAGATTCATTAGTAAAAACATCATAGAACTACCTGCATGTACGGAATTACCTGGAACACTCAACATTATCTAGAAAAATCTATTTATACCTATTTGCATGCAAAATAATTTCATGTTGATATATGCAAGGAATCAAAAATTCCTTAGGTTAATGATAAACTACTCTTTTGTGTGAGACAGGATTCGTTGCACATATCTATTTAACCCTTGTCATGCTGAACCCAGAATATTCCTGTTTTGGCAGGAGGTGTAGACTAAGATCAGACTGCACTTATGTGCAGACTGATCTTAGTCTTTACCTCCTGCTTGTATTTTTCCTGCCAGAGTTGTTTATGAAGTTGATTTCTAAAAAATATTGAATTTTGAACAAGTTCTATCAGTGCTTTCAGCCCTTTGATTTGACAGCAATCCAGTAAGGTAATTTATACAGCATGACAAGGGTTACAAGCTATTACAATAGTATCATAACATGGTTCTCGGATTCTATACCATATGAATTATATCTTGTATACCTTTCATGTGTATGGAAACACATAAGTATGAAAAAACAATGAACTAAAGTGTATGAATTTCTTTCACCTAGTAGTACAATAGCTAAATCAAGTTGTGGTTGGAGATTTTGGATTAATAAAAACAATTTGATCCTTTTCACCATGTTCATTTTATGGTCTACAAGACCGTAAATAGCTGACTACATATATTGCAACAAATGCTTTAAGAGAAATGTATTTAACCGAAATAAATGTACACTATCAGCCACATTATTTTGGAAAGCACTTTCAATCAGGTCAGTCATTTTAAATCCAGTTGAAAATTTCATTACAAGAAATCTCTACTTAGACAAGACACGTCTCGGTTAATCTGAGCTCTGATCATAAAATTCATAAAAAGTTCATTTAGAATGGTTGGCGACACCTAAGATATTGAAATGACACTATCATAACCTAATTATGAAAAAAATCTTCAACCGAAAAAAAATGCTGAATGTAATCCTTCTTGGTATTTTAGTGGTATTGTCCCATCTAATTTCTGTGATCAGCCAAGAAGTCTTCCATGAATGAATGAAGATGAAGGGCTTCCTCTATGGTGACTGCATTATAAAGCGAGACACGAATACCTCCTACTGACCTGCAATTAGATACAACAATGATACCAGTTATTCTTGTAATAAGATCCAATAGAATATCCAAAGGCATTATGTAAAAGCTTAGTTTACATACAATTTTAAGGCAAAATATGTTGTCAAAGTACAACTTATGTCAACCACAAAACTACACAATTACCAACTGTTACCTTTACCTTAAATTTTCAAAGCCTTCCCAGTCATAATGGAGTAAATTATTGAAAACTATCGAAAATTGTTGGATTTTTATTCCATTTGTTATCTAATTCACTCATATATAATTCCTTGAATTTGGACCAGATTAAAATTGTGCAACTTTGTAAATAGTTACCTGTGACCCTTTAACTGGATCATTCCTTTCTCTCCCGCTTGTTCAATGAATTTTTTTTCCAACACTTCTTCTCCTGCAATACTTCCAATTCTGAATGGCACATTGACACGACTTCTACACTTTTTGTCTATTGGACATGCAAAGAATCCACTAGAATTGTCCAATATTTTGTAAACAGCCTCTGATTTAATTCTGGAGTTTTCTTCCATCTTTTCAATACCACCTTGTCTCTTGATCCAGTCAAAAACAAGTCCCATAATATATATACTGAAAGAAAATCGTAGTGATAAGTCAATTAAAGTTATCAAACTTAGAGATCCCAACCTGTAAATACTTCAAGCAGCATGAAATAGCCTGGCTGAAATGCAAAGCAATGTGAATTGTGGTGGGCAAACCTAACTGATCTAATTATTGTTTCAATGAGCTTTAGATATCAAGTTATTGACTTTAACAAGATGAACATGGTGATTCTTTGATGCAGTAATTGTTTTGGTCCATTGATTTCATAATTGTAGTCGACTAATCCAATCTTCTCAATAACTATTTTTACCTAGAAGTCTTGATATATAATTATTTTTAAAAAAAAATTTCTATGCCTATCATAGCCAGGTGTTAAAAGAATTAGTCTTTTATGACATTTATAAATGTTGCAACAAATGTGTCTGTTATAAATATTTTGTTTGGTTATAGTTAGTTTCCAAAAAGTAATGGAAAATATCCTAAAAGTTATTGAACAATTTATACTTTTTTAGTCCTTCACTTCTTGAAAATCTTGTCATCATATTACGTAAAACCTATTTAACTCATTAGTCAAAAAAATATTTCAATACGATGCAGATTTAGTTCAAGCTTTCAGGTGAATTCCAATACATTTTCTCAAACTGGACATCCTAGCCATGAAAGGTTGCAAATGCCTTAACCCATTCCTACACACCAACATTTTCGAAATCCAAATTGTTAGAAGTTGTAGACGACAATTTCAAGTTGATGGAATTTTATTTTTTTTGGTCTTTTTGGATAGAAAATATTTTGGATTTAAGAAATACAAGCAATTTCTTAATTTTTCATATTGTATTCCAAAGCTTTTTTCTAGAGGGCATAAAAAGGAGTGATTGAGTGGGAATGGTTTAACATAGTATTGGCCTTTACTAGCTTTTTGATTAGATCATATCACATTCAACAAGCCGTTTTGTATACCTGTAAGTAGGTGGAGTATTATAGAGTGAGTTGTTTCCAGCCATTGTTTTATAACACAATATTGATGGTGTGGACGGCAAAGCTTTACCAATCAGATCATTTCGAATAATAACGACGGTGCAACCAGCACATCCAATGTTTTTTTGGGCACCAGCAAATATCACACCAAACTGAAAAGACATAAATTAATTTAACCATTTGCTACAAAAATCATACAGTTTAGCACTGTTAGTTCAGACCCCTGAAAAGGACCATTTTGAGACTTTTTGACATGGATGGACTAATTTAACATGCTTAACCCATTCCAAAGACAAGGAAATTTAAGACTGGTCAAAATTCAAAGATGTTGCAGACGATAATTTTTATTTGATGAAATTTTGAAAATCTTTATATATTTGGGTAGAAACATTGTGGTTAATGAAGAAATCACTATATTTTCCACAGTTTTTTTCTGAGGGGGCGTGCAAAAAGCCGGATTGTGTGGGAATGAGTTAAAGTAGACATATCTGGTCAATGGTTATTTTCCTTTCAATGTTGACTATGTAAAGACCTCTTTCTAGGCTTTATTGTATGTTGAAAAGATCAATCCTGTAAACTTTGGTTGAAATCCTTCAATTGGTTTCTGAGAAAAAGATTTTCAAAGCTTTTACCAAATATGGAAATTAGCTCTGCCCATTAAAGCCATATTTTTCATCTGATCATAATTCTCTGAAGGAATATGATAAAGGGTCACCCAAGGATCATTTCTGTGAAATTTGGTTGAAATCCAATGACTGGTTTCTGAGAAGATGATTTTCAAAGCTTTCACCATTTATAGAAATGAGCCTCACCCACTAAAGCCATATTTTTCATCTGATCAAAATTATTTGAAGGAATCCTATACATGTGATCCAAGGATCATTTCTGTGAAATTTGGTAAAAAAAGTCCACACATTGGTTTATGAGAAGATTTTTAAAGCTTTCACCATATGTGAAAATAAGCCCTGCCCATTAGAGCCATTATAGTCATCTGATTAAAATTCTTTGAAGGAATCTGATATAGGGTCACCCAAGGATCATTTCTGTGAAATTTGGTTGAAATCTGTTCAGAACTTTCTGAGAAGAAGATTTTTTAAGGAAATGTTTATGGACGGACAACCAGACGGCCGGACATCACCCCATGACAATAACCCTCTTGCTTTCAGCCCGTGGAGCTAAAAATGAAATAAAGTATAAATGTAGACATAAAAAAATTAATTCAGTGTGGGGGAAAAAAAAGACCTTTTCTGAAATAGTATCACGAGCACATGTAGATATTTACCTTTGAGACATCCACTTTTTTGGTGAGAATATTTGAGGACATATCACAGACAATAGGGACACCATTGGTCTCTGGCACAAAGTGGAATTCAATTCCTATAATAAAAACAAAATATAAAGTATTGTATACACTGGTCAATTAGATCTTATCTTTTAAAAGAAGTTATTATATATCAATGAATAGAGACAAAAATTTGAAATGAAAAATAGCTGGTAATATTTCAAGTCTCCAAACATTAGTAGTATATTATATGTTAAACAATTTTAGTTACTTTTTTCCCCATAAAATGTGTTATGTTGGAAAAGTTTGGAAAACAGCATACACATCAGTATTAAACTAGAAATGCGTCAGACTGGGGATGCCCCTTTTAAGTGCTTGTCACATAACCTTCAACTTTGAAGTATCCAAGAGAACTAGTACTCATCGAGGGAAATGACTGTGCCAAGTTATTTTCAAATTCATTGATTAATATAGCAAGATATGATCCAGACAGGGGTTGCGTTATAATATGAGACTGTCGCTATTACATGGGAGAGGGCATAAAAAGTAAGGTTAACCTATTGCTGCACAATCCCCAATTTATAGGCACTAGAATTAAGCTAAACAATTGTGCCACAAAGAAATTTCTCTGTTAAAAATTTCCAACCCATCTGCCACAATTTTCTTTTTTCATTTTAGCTCACTTTGAATTGTCATCTGGAACCTCTTTCAAACTCTTTCAAGTTTTGAAGTCTTGAAAGTTTAAGCTGCTAATAGAATAAAGAATCTTGTAAGCTAACTTACCGTGAACAGTTTCATTATCACAGTAGTATACATAAGATGCATTAGGGCTGAGATTCCATTCTGACTGGTCAGGTATAGCTGCAAGTAAACATATTAATGTACAAACTTCTAAATTTCAGCCAAGGGAGATATCAAACATTAAGAATATAATTAACTCTCAAAAAAAGAGGACCATAATTGTCCTAAATCACTCACCTGCATATTTATAACAAATTAAGGGTCAATTGCCATACTGTTCCAAGTATATAGTTTTTTGTTTTTGTTGTTGTTGTTAGACACAAATGAGATATTACAAAATGTCAAATTTTTCAACTACAACAACAAACAAAAGGGTCATTGGCCCTAAAGCACTCATATGAGTTGATGACTGCAGAAGTAATCAAAGCGGTCCCCTAGGAGGTGTTACATATGAAATATCAAAACTCTCAGTCTTCTGCTTTAAGAGAAGATTTTAAAGACTTCCATCTTTGTTTAAATGTTAAATGGGGAGCCCAAATATGATCCCAGGGGTACCATTTGAACAAACTTGATAGAGATTCCCTAGGTGCTGCATACCAAATATCAAAGCTTTCTGTTTTATGGTTTAAGAGAAGAAGATTTTCAAAGATCTCCATATTTCCCCTTTTTTGTTGCCATGGCAACCAGAGTTAAGGCTGGATTTCAATTATTTTAACAATTTTGGAAGAATTTCACCCTTGGAACATCCCTGCCAAGTTTTATCAAGATTGGCTCTCTTGTTCAGGAGGAGATGTTTAAAGAAATTGTTGACAGTCGCACAAAGACGACAATGACACATGACAATGACACCGGACGTCCGACATTGGGCAATCACAATAGCTCACTTTGAGCACATCATGCTCAGTTGAGCTAAATATACAAAAGCTGACTACAGCAAGGCTACATTAATACGAAGAATTTTCTTTTTTCAGGATAAATAAATGGAAGCTAAAATGATAATTAATTTATGCTGTGTAACTTTTCTTACACACATTTCAATCAAATAATGCTGTTATTATCATTTTCTTAATCAAGTTGTTAAGTTTACTAGACTTAGTCTAGTTTTATAGTAAAAATTATTGTCAGAAATTACAGGTTACAAAATGCTACCTTCTTTTTTTCACATGATGATACTGAATTTATTTAGAAAGGATAGAACAGCTATCCCCCTTACTTGTATATTTGTTTGTTTTTGGTAGCACCAGGTTGACTTTTCCATATTTTTCTGCCTCCTTGACAGCCTTAGCTGACCATGTTCCTGTAACAATGTAGTCAGCCACTCCATCAGGTTTAAGGTTCATCAAATTACATGGGATAGCAGAGAACTGGCCAGTACCTCCTCCTTGAAGGAACAGCACACTGTAGTTCTCTGGGATGTCTCTGTAGAAAAGATGTCTTATGTTATGCAATAAAACTATAACTGTTGCATAGCAGAATTGTATACAAACATGGACCTAGTAGTAGATAATGGGTATACATGCATTCTTCAGACAGACATTAACACTTTTAGCACTCCTTTCTGGCTACAAGAAAGCAGTCCAACATCGAATATAGGTAAGCTATGTGTGGTAGCAACCGGTGTGAGATGCCATGGTCAAATAGTGTTACCTGTCCTAGTGAAAGATACCATCACATTTGACCCAATAATTTTTTGAAATATTTTTTTACACCTTACACATTTTAAGTATTTTCAACACTACCCCTATATTTCAAAATAATATCCCAATATTCTGACATTCAAAAGACAAAGCTATTAAAACATTGTTGGAAAAGAGAAATTTATTTTTCAAAGCAACTTCTCCATTCTCACTACGTCTCTAAAAAGTAGTACACTACTCTTTTTAGAACTCTTGAGATTTATCTGTACAGCCTCCAGTGCTCTGCCAAGGCTGAATTTTTGCACTATTGTCTCCAGAAGTTCAAAAATGTCCTTAGTTTCAAAGCCATTGGGACACTGTCTACTAAGTTTACTAAGCCCTGGTAACCAGATCATTAGTTCGATTCATCAATTTGGTAAAATGTTCCCTATTTTTCTAAAGTATGAGAATATTGTCTCCTTGCTACCAAAACCTTCGCAGATTGCTCAACCTTTATCAATTTGGACTAAATCTAATTTTTTGTATGGTATTGGTTTAAAAAATAACATCAAAAGATGCATATATGAAAAGTGTTGATTCACGGTTAGTCTACATCATTTTGTCTCAATATCTTAAAATCTAAAGAACAAAAACATCTCTTTAAAGGGAGGTATCAATGTTTCTGAAACCTAAGATAAGAAAAATTTCTCATTTGCCTAATAATACGCTCAAACTAACATTATACTTATATATGACTCGGATATTGTCTTTACTTCTTTTTTTATCTAGGAAAGATTCAGTCGAAATCTATTTTGTTTTCACTGCATTCGGTTGTCATACTGCATTACCTCATTTTCATTTGACTCAAATTCTTGGGCCTTACAGTTGAGAAGGAGAAGACTATTGAACTAGCTCTAATTGGGTGTTCTTCTCAACTTTGGACCTCAGGGGTAGGGCTGTTTTTTACCCCAGGTGACATTATTTCTAATAACATACTACAAAACCATCTAGTTATGTTACATGCCAATTATAAATGTCCTATTCCATATATAGGAGAAAAAGACTTTTGAAACGCTCTAATTGAGTCTTTTTCCCAACTTTGGACCCAAGGATGGCGGTCATTTTTTACCACATGGGCATAATTTTTAGTTACATTCTACAAAACCATCTAGTTATCAGACATGTGAAATATGAATGTCCTAGGCCATATAATTTAGGAGGTGAAGACTTTTGAACATGCTCCACTTGAGAATTTTTTCCAACTTTGGACCTCAGGGGCGTGGACATTTTTTACCCCAGGGGCATAATTTTTCAGACTACAAGTTATGTTACATGCCAAATATGAATGTCCTAGGCGATTAAGTTCAGAAGGAGAAGACTTTTGAACTTGCTTTTATTAAGCCTTTTGCCAACTTTAGACCTCAGGGGCGGGCCATTCTTTACCCCAGGGGTTTAACTTTTTAAAACTCGGTAGAGATCCACATGGTTATGCTTTATATGAAATATAAAAGTCCTTGGCTTTGTAGCTTCTTAAAAATAATTCCAAAAATTTATGAAAATTTCCCATTTTCAAATGGCATGGCAACAAGAGTTTTCACGGAATTAAGATTCTTTTTAACAACTTTTGTAGAGTTTCACCCAATGAACAGCTTGATTGGCCTGCTGAGGAGAAGATTTTTAAAGAAATAGTGGAAGGACGGGCGGACGGATGGACAGACAATAAACAATGACTGATGAACAATGACCAATCACAATAGCTCACCTTGCACTTGTGCTCAGGTGAGCTAAAAAGTGGATTGTGAGAGAATAGGTTGAGTGGGGAAGCCATTTGTACTTACAGTAGCTCTCTCAGATCTTTTTCTGCTCCATTTAAAATGTCATTGAAGTCTTGTGATCTATGGCTCAGCTCTGAAATACAAATTAACCCTTGTCATGCTAAACAGGGAATACTCTTGCAGGAGGTAAAGAAAAAACAGTTGACACATATATGCAGTCTAATCTTAGTCTACACAACTTTTTTACCTTTTACAAGAACAAATTGTTTGAAAATTCAGTTTTCAAAACTAGTGCTTTCAGTGGACAGCAACTCCCCACTATTCTGAGTGCTGGATAGTAACAGCAATTCAATGTTGACATTAGGCATAATTCTACATTATGAATGGTAGATAAATGAGTAATGTTTACATTATGACTCTGAACACATGGCTAAAAGTTTCAAACCATAATCCTAAGTAGTTGTAGAGACCAAAACATCTTGCACTAAAAAGTCCAAGTCAAAAAAGGTTATAAGTCTACTAAAATGAACATCAGAGTAATCAATATTTGATCAAAGAGGCATGCACATTGTTTCACAGCAATGGCAATGTTATGAAAAGATTTTTGAGACTTGCACACTAATCTTTAACAAGAGTAAAAAAGAGTAATATTCCACTATCAGAGTAATGAATCTTCGCCAAGGAGATAACATGAAGGTCACAATATAATGTACAAAGTTTCAGAGCAATAGCATTAGTAGAAAAAGGATTTTGACACTTAGTCATGATACTTTAACCAATATCATTGAAGGGGTCACTAAAATGAAAGTCAGAGTACTGAATCTTTGCCTAGGGGATGATATGTTGGTCAACAAGAGCTGTCAGAGGACAGCAACACTCGACTATTCTGAGTGCATGATAGCAACAGCAATTCTATGTCAACATTAGTAGTAAAGAGGTAAAAATCTTTTAATTACAATTACAATTTTAAGTCAAACAAGAATTTTTAAGTCAGCAAAGGGTTAAAATTCCACTAAAATGAACATGCGTAATGAATTTTTGCCTAGAGATAGATATGCTGGGCAATAAGAATTGGTGCAATGTTTCAAAGCAATAGCATTGATGTGAGTTATTCAAGATGTATGACGGTTGCAGGCAAGGTTGAACCAAGGGTTAAAACTAAACTACCGGTACAATAGATGAAACTGTAATGAATCTTTGCCTAGAAAATGATATTATGGTCACAAAAGCATGTGCAAAGTTTCAAAGCAATAGCATTAGTAGAAAGAGACTTATTAAGATAGATTATATATAACAGATGCACAAAAGCTTAAACAAAGAATTTCCAAGTCCAAAAAGGGTTAAAATTCCATTAAAATGAATGTCAAAAGTATTTAATCTGTGTCTAAAGGCTGATATTATTGCCACAAAAACAGGTGCAGAGTTTCAGAGCAATAGCATTGGTAGAAACACAGATATGACACTTGCACACAAGGTTTAACCAAACTATTCACCAACATCCGGATGACTGGAATAGCCCACCCCTCCCTTCTTCAAATAAACAAGCTATAAAGCCGACGTACCAACCAATGGACAAGTTGACTCCTCTATATATACACCCAGCACACAGACTTTTGTAAGGTATAACTATACAGCTGAGATGAATTTGTATGCATCTTTAAATTACATCTGTGTATAGAACAATTCAACCCATCTGAAGACAGTGAAATCAGTAGGTTGTTAATTTTTTCAGGTTTAATTTAGAAACAAGAGGACCATGATGGTCCTAAATCGCTCCCCTGAGTATGATAGTTCATAGATTTATGATATATACAAAATAGCAAAGCCCTCTGTCTAATTATTTTGGAGAAGCTGTTTAAGGATTTTCTCTTTTAATCCTAGGTATATTGATGATCCCACCATATAACCCTAATTTCCTGAATAAGGCAGAGCTTTGAAGTATAGACATCAATACATACCAAATATAAAAGCTCTAGGCCTAATGGTTTAAGAGAAGAAGTTTTTCAAAGATATCATCCTTTATTCAAATCAAAAAGAAGGGATCACACAAAAAAGGGCCAATTTTCAGAAAACTGTAATTCTTTGAAGTATTTTGGTTGAGGGTCAATAGCTGATGATACATACCAAATATCAAAGCTCTAGGCCTTATGGTTTGGGAGAAGAAGATTTTCAAAGATTTCCTTCTTTATTCCACTGTTAATCAGGAAATGTACGGAAAAGGGCTAATTTTCAGAATTCCGTTATTCTTTGAAGTTTTTTGTAGAGGGTCAATAGGTGATGATACATACCAAATATCAAAGCATTGGGCCTTATGGTTTAGGAGGAGAAGATTTTTTAAGATTTCCTTTGTAAAATTTGGTTCGCACAGAAAAGGGCTAATTTTAAGAGTACAGTAATTCTTTCAAGTATTTTGGTAGAGGGTCAATAGGTGATGATATGTACAAAATATCAAAGCTCTAGGCCTTGTGGTTTAGGAGGAGAAGATTTTTTGATAATTGTTTAAGGATGGACAGACAGATGCCGGACAATTACCGACCACAATAGCTCACCTTGAGCACGTCGTGCTCAGGTGAGCTAAAAACTTACCCATGACACTGATGCCTGTATGTTTATAATTGACCATCTCTTTCTGAGCTCTTGTGAGGACCTGAGAAGAATAAACATCACAATAAGCACTTGATTCAAATAATAATCTTATTTTCTACCAAATTTTATTGCTCTTTATTTTCGCAGATTGGGTACTGTAACCATGCTCTATAAAAAGTGGGGATATTTTACAAAATTGATGGAGCTTGGTAACAATCTAGTTCCCAATACTTGGAAATCAAGGGGACAGTGTCCCAATGGCCTGGAAAAGCTGGTAATTTTTTTTTTATTATTATTTGAGAACAATGGTGCAAAAACACAGCCCATCGCAGATCACTGGGTGAACTTTGATGAATAGATAAGTCTTCTGACAAAAGGAATGTTAATGGTTTTATTTCAGCCTATTACCAGAAATTGACAGTACATTGAAATATGAAAATAAGTGCCTATTGCAGAACAGGAATTATTGCAAGAAGATGTAAACAACAATTCAAACTGTGCTAAAATTGAATAATAAGCCAAATAGAGGGAGAAAACATTGTGGGTAAAGAAGAAATTGCTTGGTGTGACTGTATTTTTCAGTGTGTAAGAAAGCTTCACAGTGTGGTAATGGGTTATTGGCAAATTAAACTTATCTTCAAATTTCTTGGTAAAAACATTGTGCAAAATGAAGAAAGTGTTGCTGCAAGTAAATTCTTCATTTTCCACATTGTTTTGACAGCTTTTTCTTTTATTAGAATTTTAATTCAATATGCCTTTTGTGAATTTGTAAAAAATTCTACTACAATAGATAAACCTCTTTGGTTGACACATCAAAATAAAAATATCTTACCAACGAAAATAGGCAATGCACAGAATGCAAGAAGCTGAGGTCTGAATGATATCTTTAGCTATGTTGTTTGGCCATGCAGAAATACCCTGGTATCAGCAGGGGGAAAGGTTAATGTATCTCATGTGAATGATAGAGTTTAGCCTTTATCAGTCATTTCACTAAAGTACAGTATACAACAGGGCAATGTGACCAATACACTTTCACAAAAGGCTAAAGGCCAATGAACTCAAGGACAATGACAGAAGTTGTGCTTCAAATATTCAACTAAAGCTACTTGCATTGCCTTTTAACACAATACCCACAATCCCATATTATTCTTTTATGTTTTTTTTTTTTGGGGGGGGGGGGGGTTGTGTGTGTTTTTCCAAGAAAGGTAAAGGAAAACAATGTGAAAGAATGAAAAATTTGTTGTTACAAGTAATTTCTTCAATTTTCATTTATTTTCTACCCCAAAAGAAAGAGACATCTAAAATTCAATCCAGTTATAATTGTTGTCTGCAAATTGATTGAATTTGGACCAGTCAAAATTGTGTTATGGTAATGGTATAAAGCAACTTTCACCACTTCCAAGTTGTATTACAAAAGCTTATGCACCTCATCATTGCTTCCTGTTTTACTCACAGTCCAACCACAGGGATCAAAATAAGGAGTGGCAAATTTACTCCCTGAATGCCAAAAGTTGCTGTTGGAGTAATTTGTCTGTTTTCAGAATTTTCCTTAACCCATTCCAACTCACTCCCTCCTTTTTACGCCCCTCGAGAAAAAAGCTTTGGAAAACATTGTGGAAAATGAAGAAATTGCTTTTATCAAGCAATTTCTTCATTATCCATAATGTTTTCTATCCAAAAAGACGAAAAAATTAAAAATTCCATCAACTTGAAATTGTCGTCTGCAGCTTCTTTCAATTTGGACCAGTCTAAAATTTTGCTGTGTTGGAATCGGTTAACCAAACTTTAACATTGGGTTTTCCTTAATATATCAGTAATATCACTAAAATAAGAAGACTTATCTCCGTATGCATTTTTTAACCTAATACCACACAACAAGATGTCCAACTGGTCATAATTGGAAGAAGTTGCAGACATTTCAAATTGTACTAAAATTGGAAAATAAAAGCCTATTTGGGTATAGAACATTGTTAGAAAATGAGAAATAGTTTGATAGAAGCAATTTCTCCTTTTCCCACAAAGTTTTCAATTACTATAATCTTCAGAGCATAAAAAGTGTGGAAATGGGTTAAAAAATCTTACACTTAACATGTTTACAAAGTTGAACTTGTTCTGAAAATTGCTGTCTTTGATGGCATGTCAGCTTTTTGCTAGAAGTGTGTTCTATTCATTGAGATTCTTATTCAGATTTTTCAGATTTTAGATAAGATTTTTCAGCCGCTGAATAAGAATCTTACGAAATTCTTATCAAGGAATTTATGCATACTCAGAATTGGCCTTAAAAAGTAGCAATGACACCGTTGAATGTTTTCCTTCAAAATAAAAGTCATCCATTAGGATTATGCTCATTTCACAGGATTTTCATCTTGTTTAATCAAGTGGCATATGAACAAAAACCTAGTTTGAAACAATTGTAAATAACTTCAAATGCATAGCCAATTAACAATAGTTATGCTCTCAACAACTGATGACCCATGAAATGCTTATGTGACATGTTCCATTTTGTGATAGATCATCACACCTGCTTCTATTTCTAGACCTTTCATAGATCCTTCTAGGGGGTGGGGGATGGGGGAATTAAGCTTGCTTATATTGAGAAATTAAGATGATAGTTTGAAGCTATGAAAATTAATTTATCTTTATATTGTAGAAAACTGAGAAATTGCTTGTCACTTGTTTTCTCTCAATATTCCTAGACAATGACACTTTTAGACGCCCCCAAAGGTAAACAATTAGGAAAACGTTTTGTAAAATGAAGAAATTGCTTGTAAAAAGCAATTTCTTCATTTTACACAATGTTTTTAACCCAGAAAGTTGAAAAAATTATAAACCCAATAACTTAAAATTGTCGACTGCAACTCCTTTCAATTTGGACCAGTCTTAAATTTTGTTGTCTGGTAATGGGTTAAAAACCATGTAAAACTGATAAATTGTCAAGAGTTTTTAATCTTGTAAAGAGTGTTGACATTACATTTCTAGCAAAGAATCTCACTTATACAACTGATCTATTACATAATACAGAGATTAAGTCTGGTTATAAAATCCCTACAATCATTGTCAACACATTGATAGTATTTCAAACCATTTATCATCAGTGTTGACACAGAGACCCTGAATTGAGAAGATAATCCAAACAGTTTTAGAAGCTAATCCTCTACAACAATATTGCCTAGAAGAAACTTTGAAATCATAGTGGGAAAGAGAGAAATGGCAGATAGTCAGTTACCATATTGTAGCCCTTTTTCTGATAATCTGTTGGTAAGGAAAGAAGGTTAAAATATCACAGCTAGCAGGTAGTGAGCAATTCCTGCTTTACCACTATGTCTTCTACAATGTTTTTCTTCCTTTACGGGGCTTTTTTTTTTTCTTTTTGTTCTTAAACGGGGGCCTATAAAAGAATACTTCCCAATTCAAAAAAGGCTCTTTTTGTGGCAGAGAAATTTCCAAAAAACTACAGGTTATTTATGCATTATTTGGATTTATTTTCTTCAAAATTTGTTTTGTTTAATATTTCTATTCATTTTATTACTGATAAGACCATTATGTAGTCATTTATCATTCAATCTTGAAATGATGCATGTTATTACTTTTTTAATCAAACTTATGTTTCCCTATTCTTCTGAAAACTGCAAAAAACAAACAGGGCCTCTTCCCTATTTCTAGAAAAAAAAAAAGCCTTTTTTTTTTATCCAACCTATTACCTTACGATACAATCTTAGAAAATTGCAGATGGGCAGTTGTAACAAATTTAGATGGTTTGGTCTAAATCCTCTCTAGAAAACTATGTTGATAATGAAGAATTTGCTTGTAACAATAAACTTGTGCTTTTTCAACATTTTTTTACCCGTCAGTAATACCCAAAAGGGGAGTTTGGCAGTATATATAGATAGACTTTACTTAGCCCTTTTCCTGTAAAACCTGATTATGTGGGAATGGGAAACACAAAAAAGAAATATTATAAGCACTATCTTTTCATAAATGAATATTGTATAAATGAAGAGCTACTCTGCCCCCTCCCCTGCACACTTTCTTATCACAAATATGGGGAATTATTGTGGAAAATTGAGAAATTATTTACCCATTCCAACAACAATGTTTAGACCGGTCTATACTAAAAGTGATGTGAACAACACTTCCAAGTGGGTGGAATCAAAAGTAATCTTTTTTTTTTACAGGGTAAAAAACATTTGGTCATTTAAGAAAATGCTTTTTTAAGCAATTTCTTCTTTGTCCACAATGTTTTCAAAACCTTTTTTGAAAATTTCTTCACTTTTCACGTTTTCTTGATACTGTTACGAAAATTTGTTGGATAGAAAAAATAATTTACTTATACAACAATCGTAATGTCGTCTGATAATAAGTAAAATTCGTCTGCTAGAACTCCCATTTTCTCATCGAACAAAATAAAAACGCCCGTATCAAGAAACAATATTCAATAAAACTAAAATTAATTAAAAGAACCAACCTCCTCTGGAAGTTTCGCCGGTCCTGGTGAAAAATTAATAATTTTCTTGGTTTCAATTTGTTGTGCCGACATTTTCCTGTTTTCTTGTGCATAAATATTTTGCAACAAATCCAATGCGTTCAGAACGACAGTATGAAATAAAGAGACAGCTAAACAGCTGTAACAGACTATTTCATTAATTCCCACAAAATCACGTGACCATGTAAATATTCTTCTCATTGGCGGTTATCTTTATCCCTTCTCTGGTTGGTTTATACTTTTGCCTGAGCACAGAGCACGCACTCGATGTATGATAGAGAAATCCTCAAAACCTTCCGTTCTGAACCGAAAAGAGGACGATTTAGAAAATCTGCAGTGTAAAAACAGATGCAAGATGCACTGTGCAGCATTTAAACCCTTTACTTCTGGCATTTGAAGAATAAGAACACACTAGTTCATGCCAACCCTTCACTTACAGTTTTTTACCCATTCACGGGGTCAACGCCCTAACAACAAACAAATCAAAGTCGCCTTAACCGTACATATCAATGTATGAATTGTTCGCCTTTAAATGCACGGTTTAATCAATAATACTCGAGTTTAAACCTTTGGTTTACGTGCAAGTTGATGGCCATTGAAAACTACTCATATCACGTGACCTTTCCCATATTTGGATGTCCCGTCCTTATTTGGACACTTTACTATAACGCTTACTTCAACAGCTGTTATTGTATAAACAGGTCAACTTATGTAGGCCACAGATATAAATAGGTTAGTGGAAACAGATAGGTCGACAGAACGTTATGAAATTAAGCAGTGCCTGATCTATCAACACATCATTTGTTGGTTCATTGGCCTTTGATAAAATATGGATATTTAGTCACTTAAGTAGCAAGGCGGCTAACGATCAGTGTTGTCCGTCCAAATGGCTTGATGACGAAATTTTGTCCTCTGTAAGTCTTATGGTAGGCCTATAAGTCGAAAATGGGAACGTCCTTGACTCAATTTAACAGTACATAGTCGATAATTGTTAAACTCCAGACAACCCAAGTCCAGAGGTGCGTTCTTATCGTCAAGATTCTTAAGATTCTTATTAAGATTTTTAAGAAAAATTGTTCTTTAGATTAAGATTTTAAAGCGGCTAAATAAGAATCTTAAGAATTCTTAATGAGGAATTTAAGCGTACTCAGTATTGGCTTAGCCGTGACGACGTCGAATATTTTCACTAAAAATAACAAAAATCGTTCTTTAAAATGCCTCAAAAATCTTATTTAGAGGGATTTCTCATCTCAACGAAAAGAACGCACCTCTGAAGTTGCTTCGATTGACCCCATTACCAAACTACAAAATTCAGATTGGTCCAAATTGAAAAAAATATGCAGACGACAACAGTCAAAGTTTATTGAATAAAGTGACAAAATAAACCAACGAAAACAAAAAAAAGTTGCATTACACATGTCGAGGTAGATCTACGTGGATTAAGATAAATCAAGTACTGAAAGAACTGTACTGTTGTTTTGTTAAATAATCTTCTTTGTCAAAGGCTATCATGATAAATAAGCGAGGTTAAAGTAACCCACGAGTTAATCTATTACAACATGATAAAATCTTAGACTAGTTCAAAGTTAAAAAAGATGCAGACGACACTTTCAAGTCATGCCAAGAAATCTCCTCCACTTTAAGATTGCATTGGCTAACGGACTAAGCGTTATCGATACACCTTTCTTGCAGCAGCCAGTCAGTGTGAAATAAACCAGACACAAATTAATTTTTAATTAACGGTCAGTAGACGACCACCTCGCCAAAGGGATAGAAATATGCCGTCTGTATGTAGTTTTAATCGGTGGATGATTCCGTTTTCATTCTTCTGTAATTCTAAAACAATTATGACCCGGGTTAACCTATCACCAGACGACAAAAAGAACTGATAGAAATTGAAAGAAGTAGCATGTATACATACAAATTGCTTTGGAGCTGAAAAGAAAGGGCTAAACACCGTAAGAACATTGTGAAGAAGGAGAAATCGCCTGATTACAGCAAGATCTCCCTTTTCACAATTTTTCCTTGATATAATTCTTCACGGGTGTAAAAAAAAGGCGGGATTATGTGGGAGTGACTTAAGTCTCGCAGAACTCTGAATGTTTTACAAAATAATTAACGACATCACAAAGCACATTTTATGCTTTTTTTATCAGAATTATTTTGAGCTAGTGATTGGAATATGTATGCCGACATTACTTAGCATACTTTTTTCAAACTCGGACTAATGATAAAACATAAACATGATCAGAAAAGGAATTATTTAGTTAAACCAACGGTCTATGAGCCCCCGAAACGTTTTAACTACAGCGAATTTTAACGCGTGGTTAAGATGTAGAGCATTGGCTTCACGATCAAAAGATCCAGAGTTCGATTCCTTTTAGCATCTATCGATACTGAATTTGTCATTGGCCTACATAAATGGTGCGAGTACTGGTATGTTCTCCAGGAAGCAGAATTGAGGCTTGAAAAGCTTGTTTCCCAATAGATGTAAAATAAATAGGTTTAAATCTTATCCAATTTCTGCTCAGCTGTAGTTACGTGGTTTCATAAGCCCACCAAATGGATATGAAATGACTGTTAAATAAAAACGAGTTTAATTCTATCTGAAAAAATGACAATGGCTTAATCACCGATTTTGAACCAATGTGAAATAATAATAATAACGTATCGTCTGAAATTCGTGAGGAAAATGAATAAATAAAAATGTAAAATATTTATTTATATTGAATGGATTGTAAATTAATCAGTGTTTGTATTTGAAAACTCGGCGGGATATTTGACAATTCGATAGTTCTGTGTAAATAGTAGCTTTAGTTAAAAGGATGTTTTAAATGAGTCCCAAAGGGATTGGAGAAGTGTGAGTTGCTAATTAACTGGTGCCCCGTAACACTCAAATAGTCAAATACAAATTGTAGTTCATAGTCTTTGGTCTTTGTTTATTTTATAGAAAGGGTGGATCTTATTGAATCTGTTCAAAAGTGTATCAAATATCGTAGTTGTGCAACCAAAAATATCGCAAATACAGCTTTATTCAACCTGTGTGTACTACATTTTGGTCGCATACTGATAATATCATATTCACTCTGACAAAAAAGTAACTACTTGTGCATAAAGAAAAGAACACATTAGAGGTGAAATGAGATCCAAAATATCGCAAATACAGCTTTATTCAACCTGTGTTTACTACATTTTGGTCGCATACTGATAATATCATATTCACTCTGACAAAAAAGTAACTACTTGTGCATAAAGAAAAGAACACATTAGAGGTGAAATGAGATCCATAAGCTCTGAGATCCTAAACTTGAGTAGAGGTAGGATTATCGATCAACCTAGAAACTGAAAAAAGAACAAAGATTCGACCACCGTCAACCTTTATATTTTGCGCAGTCTGATCAGATCAGAACATTTAGCTACTCATATCTTGTATCTTTTTTTCCTGGACGATTCACATTTCTCCATATCCACGGGGCAACTGAACACTTTACACTTTATTTTATTTATTCTATTTTGAAAATAAAGATAATACTAATAAGTAGGAAAAAGTTTGGTTTTGCGCACGTGAAAAAGGAAATGCAATCCAAATTGAAAACAGAGTCAGGTAGGTGGAAAAACTCGGTAAAAATTATAATTTTTGATACCGGTAAGTCCGCGCAGAGTGACCATGGACGATTTTTAAAGCTCAAAGTCCCGATATGTCGGTTTGGCGGATCACAAATCGGATCATCTCGGAAATGCAAAAAGTTTCTATCGTTTTCTGACCTACTACTCTGGGTACGCAGACTGACCATAGTGTAGACTTTTCTCTTTCAATATTTCAGTCATAGAAAGGGCATTCTTCCTTGATATACATCCAATTTTGAAAAGGAAACAATAATGATTGGCTTGTGGAAGGTTCCGAGGCCTAGATATAGTTCATTGACAAGCTATATATGTATATTTCGACAATAATCATTTTTGATTCTCGATGCCTAGTCAATGCTTCTTTCTAGTGAAACATGATTAACTATACCTTCTTCATAATTGTGATTCTAAATCACCTTACTTTTAACTAAAAAATCATTTTTGTTTGACTGTCTTCGCAGTTTGGTAGATGAGCGAATTGAAAAAATCAGACAAAACAGAGATATAATATCTAAAGAATAATAGTGTGTGCACATGTAAGGCCTACATATAATTTAAATCGTAGCCATAATGAAAGAAAGGTTATTTTAAGTGCGTTACTTTGTAAAATATGTTGTCTTGGACATGAATTATGAACAGGCGATCCTTTGGATGACGATCTAAATGTCGTATCTGCAGGTTGAATGTACTATAGTTAAGACGTTTAGGTTGTCAAACCAACAAAAATGCAAAGTTCCCTCCCGGCATAATTGGACGATTTCATTGGTAATCCATTTTTGATTGACAGACGCGGTCCGTCACTTTACACCCCTCCTTGTACTAAGAATATATCATGTAAGAATAATCATCCCGATAGATCGACTAAGACAGGCGGACATATGAAGATGTTAAACATTGAGAATGGACCTAATTATTTCGGACATCATAGTTGGTCCCCATGGTAACTCAAATACGACTGTCATTTTGATAGTGATGTATGTTTGTAAGATCATTAAATTCTAATGTCTAAAGCATCTGGTTTTGTATGAACAGGGTCTAGAGATAGTTCTAATGCATGTTACTTAGCAAAAGTCGTTCATTTCGGGTTCTTATTTTAATCTCAGACTAAAATCATTTGAATTGAAAAAAAAAAAACAAAAAAAAAAAACACCCCCCACACAACTTTTTCAAACGATTTCCGGCTGTAGTTCTGTAATGTAATCGTCCAATCATTTAAGAGATGAAGAGAACATTTTGTTTTCATAGAGGTATGAACCGCTAATCACACTGTATGAATACGCGAAGCGGATTAGCGGATTCATACATTGTGTGATTAGGTTTTTCGGTTCATACCTCCATGAAAACAAAATTATTCTCTTCATTTCTTATAATGTAATAGCATCGAGCGAAAAAAAACAACAAAAGCTTTACAAATGTTGATACCTTTTTGTATGGGACTATTTTGTGCGGAAGCATACAAAATCACTGCGTGATCAAAATTTTGTTCATTGAGTTCTGAATGATATTTTTCGACCAATCAAAACGCTCGTTTTTGATAGACGAAACTAAAAATTAAATTATTTAGTGATAGATATCGGCCATGAGAGATGAAATGCCCCAAAGAAAGTTATTAAAATTGTTGTTGTTGGGCGGATCGGGTTTAACGCCATTTTTTGATAGTATTTCAGTCATATCGAGGCGACTGAAGCACGTACCTTACCATAGATTCCTGGTATTTTTATCACATCAGTACTAATACTACATCCTTTTCGAGCCTCCAGCTGCTCATCCAGTTTAGGTTTACGATCATCCAGCCGTTGGTGGGAGACTAATGTCGGAAAGGATATTCGCCGCGACCAGGGATCGAACCCGGGACCCCTTGACTAGGAGTCATACGCGCCACCACTGCCCTATGGATTTGGTCACAAAAGAAGAAGAGGATATGGTGTAAGAGAGAGCAGGCTGAGCGTATGTGTTTGCATCGGGTTTAATATAGCTTTGAACAATCGTAGGGAAGCTCACTAGAGAGAGGGAAAGAGGGGGTAGACAGGCTGAAATAGAAAACAGCAAAGAAATAAACTTATAATATTAATCGTTGTAGGGCGACCAAAACTTTGTTGTGGTTCGATCATAGATGCAGCGGGAAATTTTTTGAAGCAGTGTAAGTTTTATCTTAGAAATAAAGTTGTCTTTTTTATCCTTGATTTATTTTCCGTCCATCAATCTTTAAAGCCCCGGTGACATTTTGGCTCGGATGGAATAATTTGGAAAATGCTTCATATTTTTACGTCTTATCCCAATATTTGATAAATAAGTATCAAAAAGTTTAATAATTGAATTCAAAATTTTTAAAATATAACATGAAATCTACCGAATGTCAAATAAACATTAAATCTTCGGGCCGAACTCTTGTCTAAAAAGTACTCGGACTTATGCTAAAAGGATGGTTATGATTGGAAGTAATTAATGTCATACTCGTTCACGTATATAAGAGCGTGAAAACGAAACATATTTTTCAAATATTGCTCGGTTTGATTCTCAATTTACATTGCCCCAACTTCCAGCTGCCTAGAAAATGGGTATTCAATGGTCAGACACTCATTATTTTAGCGTATACCATTGCAATGGGACAGTCGTAGAGGTGTTTCCATGGTAACGGGGCTCTATGGTAACATTCTTTGATTACCAAACCAATAGAGATATTTACACATTTTTCCTAACCATGTAAAATCATAACTTTTCCCGCATGTCTGTCTGTGAGTCTGTTTGATCTACATTAAACTAGCATGTATGTTCTTTGACCAACTTAACATCGTAACTAGCATATATCCTCTTCAGCCAAATTAACATCGTATCGTAACTACAGTTGCTCTGAGACAAAGACGCCGCCGTCATAGCGCAGTTGGTAGCGCGTCGGACTGTCAATCTAGAGGTCCCGGGTTCGATCCCCGACGGCGGCACTCATCCTTTCCGACTATTTGTCTCCCACCAATGGGTCGATAATCGTAGACCTATGTGGGATAGCAGCTGGAGGCTAGGAAGGGATGTGATAGCGGTACTGGTGTGAGAAATACCAGGAATCCATTGTTAGGTGCTTCAGCCGCCGCGTTATAACTGAAAGATTGTTGAAAGCGGCGTAAAACCCCATTCAAACAAACAAACAAACAAACAATCTGAGACAAAGACAGAGATAGAGAGACAGACATACAGATGGTTAGGAAATAGATCGAACCCAGCGCAAACCAATCACATAGGTGGTATTTCAGAAATGAGTGTATATCAAGGTAGAATAACCATTCTACAATTGTAATTAGGCGATAGGGAAAGTCTCGATCCTAGTAAGCCTGCGCACTCCAAAGAGTACCTCTTAATGCGATGGAAACTTTTTGCGAGTTTATCCAGTTTTGTCTTCAAAAAGCTAACATAAATTGGCCGGCGGCGGATCTAAAGGACTTACGGCGTGTATGGTCACACTGCGCAGACTGACCGGAGTCAACTTTCGCCGTGTTTTCTTTAATTGTTGTTGCTGTTGTTGTTTTCTACGCGAACTTATTTTACATTTGGACAACATTATTTGAAAATATAGAGATGTGTGAATCTTCACGGAAAAAAATAGTTGCGAAATTTTACGATCTAATCAGACTGAGCGAACTATGAAGGCTGGTGGTTGTCTTCTTTATCTCTGATTTATCATATGTTCCCTCATCATGAGAGCTATTTAGAAAAAGAACGGCACCCCGGATGGTTATAGTTTGAAGTGCTATATTCATGGATGATACATTTTCTCGCAATATTTGTCATACTCGTTCATGACTGAAATAAGAGCTTGAAAGCCAAACACATTTTCTCTAGGTACACTATATCCCTAAACCCCAGTCATTCTCTGTGAATGCACCAACTTCCAGCTGCCTGGAAAATTGGTATAAATGGTCATTATTCAGTTTGTGTATATCAGTGCAAAGTGCCAGTCCAAGATGAGTTTCTATGGTAACATTCCTTGATCGCTAAACTAAATTTTCTCGTTTTCTCTAAGATATTAACCTTTTCAGTCTGTCTATCTGTATGTATATCTGCCTTAAAAGAAAAATCAAGATTATTGCCATTGAATAATACATTCTTAATAGAAACACTACATACCACTTAAACAATGCTAAAAACACGCTCTCGCTCTCGCTCTCGCTCTCTGTCTCTCTCGCTCTCTGTCTCTCTCGCTCTCTCTCTCTCTCTGTCTCTCTCTCTCTCTCTCTCTGTCATTCTGTCTCTCTCTCTCACTCACTCTCTCTCTCGTGGGAACGAATAACTTGGATAGTGAAGAGTAACATGTTTCTTTTGTTGCTTTCTTTCCATAAGTTCCACAAAAATTACCTCTGTTCGAACATGTAATAGATGTATAAAATTAAGTAAATAGCAATCTTTTTAGTCGTGTCGTCACAGATGGCGCATTTGGGTACTCATGGCAAATCGGATTTAAGTGCTCAATATCATGACTTGCCATCCACCTTTGCTTTCTATAGGACGAAATTGCGTTCTAAACACTTTGGAATTGATCTGCTGACTAACAACTGTACAAATAGTACAATAACATGTAATACATAACAAAGCGTAATAAAAATAAGATAAAACGACAATTACAATATTACAATACTTTGTCTTACCATTTTAAGTGATTTATGAAATGTAAGTGACAACATAGGATTTATAAGCAGGTTTGCTTTTATTTTGGGATTAGTCAATATATAGAAATGATGACGAAGGATTGTAGCTAGCACATATCCTCTTTGACCAACATGACGAAAACTATATGCATTTTCTCAAAACTGAATTATGCGATAGACCAAACTCTGTTTTCTGGCTATTTCTCATTAACTTACCTTTGTTTATTGAATCGTATTTAAAATAAATAATAATTAAAATAAAAAAAAAACCGGGAAATGTTTTTCTTCAAAGTATCCTCGTTAAAAGAAAATATTTCGGCTATTTTTATACCAGTCACTTCGAACCAGATATTTTCCGAAGAAAGTAACTGTAAGTGAATTTTCTATTTTCAGTTTTCACAAATCTCTGTTTTTTGACTATTTCTTATTAACCCACCCTTGTAAATTGAATCGTATTAAAAAGGGGGAAATGATTTTCTTTTAGGTATACTCGTCAAAAGAAAATAGTTCGTCTATTTTCATATTAGTCACACCCAACCAGAAATTTCCCGAGGAAAGTAACTGTAAATGAATTTTCTATGTTCAGATCAATAAAACGGTCAATAAAAATATTGTCAGTTGGTTATCATCCTTACGAGTGAAGGGATATCGAGACCAAGTTTTTCTCTAATACAGATAAGTAGAACCTTCGCTGCCCTTGGTGCGACACTGAATGTGCAGGGTGATCAGAATCAAAAGGACCATCCAAAAGCCATATGAAAAAAATATTAAAAAGATATCATATTCAGCAGAGGTCAATTAGGTTCGTAATTAGCGCAGCCTGAATATAAACTTGTCTCAGTTCTAATCTCTGTCTCTCCGTTTCTATAATAGTTTTTGTTTGAGCTTAGTGACAGACCACATCGATAATAAAAATAAAATAATAATAAAAGTAATAATACATGAATAATGCAAATATTGTTTTAATAATATTCATCGCGCTAGATCTGGATTGAGACGGGTTATGGTAGAAAAATGATCTCAGTCGGAAGTGCTACATACCTGACTTAGAACCAGACTTGGGTTAACGGCCCCTTTATGAGCCTACAGGTAATTAGAATTGAATCCATTATTTTGAGGGAGCATCTAGCTATTCGCTGTCGACTTTTAATGAGATGTTAACGGACAAATAGCTAGATAGGATCTTATTGCTGCGGTTTCTTAAAGTGGACTTTTGGTACTTACTTTTCTTGGCATGTTGGTGGAATTTAGTAGATATTTTCCTTGTTGGAAAGAAAACATTGTGGACAATGAAGAAATTGCTTGTTACAAGCATATTCTTCATTGTCCACAATGTTTCCTAATTCTTTTTTTCTTTCAGTGACAGTTTGCACTCGTTGAACTTTGAGACCATCTCAATTTTTTGTTTATCAAAGCTGACGCTTTGCGACCTAAAATGAGTCTGAAATGCTGAGAAAATAGTGACATGTAAAGATATGGTACAAGCCAGGTTACATAAATTTGTTCTTTGATAAGTCCATTTACGCTATTATAGCCTTCCGTCTTTGAATATACCGGCATCTTGTCTAACGACATGCATTGATCCACGTGTGTTGGTTTAGTTTTCATAGGTAACAGTGAGATATTTTACTGTTATCGACCAGCCATGTCCACCCGAGTGTGCCAAATGTGTGTATGATTGCACATGCCCATATAAGCGACTCCCCCAGAAGACGGTTATAGTTCTTACGGGGGATAGTGCAATGATACAGGACGAAACTGCTGTGAGTCTAGCGTGCTCGATGCAAGACACCGTCACACGGGGACACAGTTTTACGTCTCATCCGAAAGACAATGAGTTTGGTAAGCCCTGGACCTTCAGGATTGAAGTCAAGTGCTCTACCCACTGAGTTAAAAGGGCTCGGACTAGCCGTGTCTAAGACAGGTAAGTGACCACTAAATGGACCGCCAAAAGGGGATCGATCAAGGGAAATGGTCGCTTAATTAATACTTACATGAATGGTCCAGTTGATGGCATGCATAGATTGATGAATAAGTTTCCCTTGATCCATCTGTTCTTCAAACTCATTGAAATCTACTCATTCCGACGAATCTAGTGATTCGAAAATATTACACAGGATGGCGTTACGATGATCTTTTAAGCCGAAAATGCGTATTCATGTTTTTTTTTTTTTTTTTTTTTTTTTGAAAACCTTTGTTTTTAAAAGGGAATTTTGACCATATTGATAAAAGTGAGCGCTTAATAATGGTTAGCCCCACCCATTGACTCCAAAAGGAAGTCCCGCTTCGATTCTAAACGGCATTATTTTGAAAAAAAGAAGAAAAAATGACCAGTTGCATGTAACACGAAAGTCGTATGGTTGGTTGGCGACATATACTTCGTAACTACAGCTTGAATAAGCTGTGGTTACGATGTTAAAGTCGACAAACCAACAAAAGTGGTTAAAAATGGCGACAAATGTCGGAGATCAAAACACATTTCTGGTCTCAATGAATGATTTCATTTTCCGACTGTTTATTTGACTGACAACGCGATCGGTAAATAACGTAAAATTTTAAGTTGTATAGCTCATAAACCGAGAACACAGAAATAGAAATTGGTAGACGGTAAATGGTCATAATGAACACTGTCTCCAATGTCTCCTACTATTTTCACCCATTACCACATGATAAAATTTAGACCAGTCCAATTTCAAAGATGTTGCAGCCAACAATTATAAGTCGGTGAAATCATTAAAAATCTTTGTCATTTTTGGGTAGAAAACATTGTGGATAAAGAAGAAGTTGCTTGTTAAAACAAATTTCTTAATTTTCCACAATGCTCTCCAAAGCTTTTATATTGAGGGGCGTTTAAAAGCATTACTGTGTGGGAATGGATTAAAGGGTTTTGTTTCTATCAAGAGACATTTAAGTATAGAATTTGATTTTCGAGACCAGGAAGTGTAAAAAGTAAACATGGTAAATGCAATTATAACGCCTATCAAAACATGTACTGCAGCTGTTCAATAGTCAATGGATATTTTAGAAGCTTACGAATATTTTGTTTCTACGAAGGAAGTTAAATCATTTCAATCTTTGAATACAAATTTTGTCCTTGGTTTGGTTTTGTCATAACTTCTACGAACAGAATATTTTTTAGAGGATTATCTAATGCACTTTTCTGTGATTTTTTTTTTTTTTTTTTTTTTTGTAAATACCTTTAAAGAAGGTAAATTGCGAAATCTGACCCGATTATGAGCTCCGCTGAAGGCGCCAACAAATCTCAGCCTTAACCCTTTCCTGTTCAATCCCTGGTTTTTACGTCCCTATGATTTTTATAGGAAACATTGTAGATAAAGAAGAAATTGCATGTAATAGGCAGTTTTTCTTTTTCCACAATATTTCTACTCTACTGAATGGTTAATTTTTGAAAATTAAATCCACTTTTTAATTTTGTCTGCAAAACCTTTGATTTTAGACAGGTCTAAAATTTTGCAAAACAGGACATGGTTAACTAAATAAAATCAAGTATCAACGAAACATTCACGAGTGAATACTTTCGGTAAAATACCGTAAAGTGTCGCATTTACGCCCGAAGAGGCTTATCAGTGAAAAAACAATGTGCATAATTTCGGGTCATTTAGCTGTATCAAGGGAAGATCTTTTCTCAACGACTTGATGGATCAAAATTATCATTTTCTCATGAACAACGAAAAACATGTATTAGAGATTAATTGTGGCAAGTTTAAGATTTTCCCAATAAAAATTGTAAAGAGCAGTTAAGTTCACAAGAAATCACTAGGCAGACAGACGGACGGACGAACGACCGGACCATAAAATAATATGACCCTTCAGTTGAATAATGAAAAATAGAGGCTATTTAACGGAGGGCTGAAAAATGGGTCAGCTGAACAACGAATTTTATGTGATAATGTGCCAACCCATGAAACATATTACTGAACTTATTACCTAGCTGTATCATATATCAATATCAGAGCTTGACAATAATAATAGTTTATTTACGTCTCAGCTTT